>JAPTHL010000041.1:0-4883714 GCA_028455855.1 Meloe dianella | reverse complement strand
ATACTGTCGAATGAGGAGTGGTTGATCCACCACTTGTTTTAGACGGTGTTGGTCCTGAAGACGTCGTTAATGTTTCTGTTGTCTCTCCGGATACTGTCGAATGAGGAGTGGTTGATCCACCACTTGTTTTAGACGGTGTTGGTCCTGAAGACGTTGTTAATTGTTTCTGTTGTCTCTCCGGATACTGTCGAATGAGGAGTGGTTGATCCACCACTTGTTTTAGACGGTGTTGGTCCTGAAGACGTCGTTAATTGTTTCTGTTGTCTCTCCGGATACTGTCGAATGAGGAGTGGTTGATCCACCACTTGTTTTAGACGGTGTTGGTCCTGAAGACGTTGTAATTGTTTCTGTTGTCTCTCCGGATACTGTCGAATGAGGAGTGGTTGATCCACCACTTGTTTTAGACGGTGTTGGTCCTGAAGACGTCGTAATTGTTTCTGTTGTCTCTCCGGATACTGTCGAATGAGGAGTGGTTGATCCACCACTTGTTTTAGACGGTGTTGGTCCTGAAGACGTTGTTAATTGTTTCTGTTGTCTCTCCGGATACTGTCGAATGAGGAGTGGTTGATCTACCACTTGTTTTAGACGGTGTTGGTCCTGAAGACGTCGTTAATGTTTCTGTTGTCTCTCCGGATACTGTCGAATGAGGAGTGGTTGATCCACCACTTGTTTTAGACGGTGTTGGTCCTGAAGACGTCGTTAATTGTTTCTGTTGTCTCTCCGGATACTGTCGAATGAGGAGTGGTTGATCCACCACTTGTTTTAGACGGTGTTGGTCCTGAAGACGTCGTTAATGTTTCTGTTGTCTCTCCGGATACTGTCGAATGAGGAGTGGTTGATCCACCACTTGTTTTAGACGGTGTTGGTCCTGAAGACGTTGTAATTGTTTCTGTTGTCTCTCCGGATACTGTCGAATGAGGAGTGGTTGATCCACCACTTGTTTTAGACGGTGTTGGTCCTGAAGACGTCGTTAATGTTTCTGTTGTCTCTCCGGATACTGTCGAATGAGGAGTGGTTGATCCACCACTTGTTTTAGACGGTGTTGGTCCTGAAGACGTTGTAATTGTTTCTGTTGTCTCTCCGGATACTGTCGAATGAGGAGTGGTTGATCCACCACTTGTTTTAGACGGTGTTGGTCCTGAAGACGTCGTAATTGTTTCTGTTGTCTCTCCGGATACTGTCGAATGAGGAGTGGTTGATCTACCACTTGTTTTAGACGGTGTTGGTCCTGAAGACGTCGTTAATTGTTTCTGTTGTCTCTCCGGATACTGTCGAATGAGGAGTGGTTGATCCACCACTTGTTTTAGACGGTGTTGGTCCTGAAGACGTCGTTAATGTTTCTGTTGTCTCTCCGGATACTGTCGAATGAGGAGTGGTTGATCTACCACTTGTTTTAGACGGTGTTGGTCCTGAAGACGTCGTTAATGTTTCTGTTGTCTCTCCGGATACTGTCGAATGAGGAGTGGTTGATCCACCACTTGTTTTAGACGGTGTTGGTCCTGAAGACGTCGTTAATTGTTTCTGTTGTCTCTCCGGATACTGTCGAATGAGGAGTGGTTGATCTACCACTTGTTTTAGACGGTGTTGGTCCTGAAGACGTCGTTAATTGTTTCTGTTGTCTCTCCGGATACTGTCGAATGAGGAGTGGTTGATCCACCACTTGTTTTAGACGGTGTTGGTCCTGAAGACGTCGTTAATTGTTTCTGTTGTCTCTCCGGATACTGTCGAATGAGGAGTGGTTGATCTACCACTTGTTTTAGACGGTGTTGGTCCTGAAGACGTCGTTAATGTTTCTGTTGTCTCTCCGGATACTGTCGAATGAGGAGTGGTTGATCCACCACTTGTTTTAGACGGTGTTGGTCCTGAAGACGTCGTTAATTGTTTCTGTTGTCTCTCCGGATACTGTCGAATGAGGAGTGGTTGATCCACCACTTGTTTTAGACGGTGTTGGTCCTGAAGACGTTGTTAATTGTTTCTGTTGTCTCTCCGGATACTGTCGAATGAGGAGTGGTTGATCCACCACTTGTTTTAGACGGTGTTGGTCCTGAAGACGTCGTTAATGTTTCTGTTGTCTCTCCGGATACTGTCGAATGAGGAGTGGTTGATCCACCACTTGTTTTAGACGGTGTTGGTCCTGAAGACGTTGTAATTGTTTCTGTTGTCTCTCCGGATACTGTCGAATGAGGAGTGGTTGATCCACCACTTGTTTTAGACGGTGTTGGTCCTGAAGACGTCGTTAATTGTTTCTGTTGTCTCTCCGGATACTGTCGAATGAGGAGTGGTTGATCTACCACTTGTTTTAGACGGTGTTGGTCCTGAAGACGTCGTTAATTGTTTCTGTTGTCTCTCCGGATACTGTCGAATGAGGAGTGGTTGATCCACCACTTGTTTTAGACGGTGTTGGTCCTGAAGACGTTGTTAATTGTTTCTGTTGTCTCTCCGGATACTGTCGAATGAGGAGTGGTTGATCTACCACTTGTTTTAGATGGTGTTGGTCCTGAAGACGTCGTTAATGTTTCTGTTGTCTCTCCGGATACTGTCGAATGAGGAGTGGTTGATCCACCACTTGTTTTAGACGGTGTTGGTCCTGAAGACGTCGTTAATGTTTCTGTTGTCTCTCCGGATACTGTCGAATGAGGAGTGGTTGATCTACCACTTGTTTTAGATGGTGTTGGTCCTGAAGACGTCGTTAATGTTTCTGTTGTCTCTCCGGATACTGTCGAATGAGGAGTGGTTGATCCACCACTTGTTTTAGACGGTGTTGGTCCTGAAGACGTCGTTAATTGTTTCTGTTGTCTCTCCGGATACTGTCGAATGAGGAGTGGTTGATCTACCACTTGTTTTAGACGGTGTTGGTCCTGAAGACGTCGTTAATGTTTCTGTTGTCTCTCCGGATACTGTCGAATGAGGAGTGGTTGATCCACCACTTGTTTTAGACGGTGTTGGTCCTGAAGACGTCGTTAATTGTTTCTGTTGTCTCTCCGGATACTGTCGAATGAGGAGTGGTTGATCTACCACTTGTTTTAGACGGTGTTGGTCCTGAAGACGTCGTTAATGTTTCTGTTGTCTCTCCGGATACTGTCGAATGAGGAGTGGTTGATCCACCACTTGTTTTAGACGGTGTTGGTCCTGAAGACGTCGTTAATGTTTCTGTTGTCTCTCCGGATACTGTCGAATGAGGAGTGGTTGATCCACCACTTGTTTTAGACGGTGTTGGTCCTGAAGACGTCGTTAATGTTTCTGTTGTCTCTCCGGATACTGTCGAATGAGGAGTGGTTGATCCACCACTTGTTTTAGACGGTGTTGGTCCTGAAGACGTCGTTAATTGTTTCTGTTGTCTCTCCGGATACTGTCGAATGAGGAGTGGTTGATCCACCACTTGTTTTAGACGGTGTTGGTCCTGAAGACGTCGTTAATGTTTCTGTTGTCTCTCCGGATACTGTCGAATGAGGAGTGGTTGATCTACCACTTGTTTTAGACGGTGTTGGTCCTGAAGACGTCGTTAATTGTTTCTGTTGTCTCTCCGGATACTGTCGAATGAGGAGTGGTTGATCTACCACTTGTTTTAGACGGTGTTGGTCCTGAAGACGTTGTTAATTGTTTCTGTTGTCTCTCCGGATACTGTCGAATGAGGAGTGGTTGATCCACCACTTGTTTTAGACGGTGTTGGTCCTGAAGACGTCGTTAATTGTTTCTGTTGTCTCTCCGGATACTGTCGAATGAGGAGTGGTTGATCCACCACTTGTTTTAGACGGTGTTGGTCCTGAAGACGTCGTTAATTGTTTCTGTTGTCTCTCCGGATACTGTCGAATGAGGAGTGGTTGATCTACCACTTGTTTTAGACGGTGTTGGTCCTGAAGACGTCGTTAATGTTTCTGTTGTCTCTCCGGATACTGTCGAATGAGGAGTGGTTGATCCACCACTTGTTTTAGACGGTGTTGGTCCTGAAGACGTCGTTAATGTTTCTGTTGTCTCTCCGGATACTGTCGAATGAGGAGTGGTTGATCTACCACTTGTTTTAGACGGTGTTGGTCCTGAAGACGTCGTTAATGTTTCTGTTGTCTCTCCGGATACTGTCGAATGAGGAGTGGTTGATCCACCACTTGTTTTAGACGGTGTTGGTCCTGAAGACGTCGTTAATGTTTCTGTTGTCTCTCCGGATACTGTCGAATGAGGAGTGGTTGATCTACCACTTGTTTTAGACGGTGTTGGTCCTGAAGACGTCGTTAATGTTTCTGTTGTCTCTCCGGATACTGTCGAATGAGGAGTGGTTGATCCACCACTTGTTTTAGACGGTGTTGGTCCTGAAGACGTCGTTAATGTTTCTGTTGTCTCTCCGGATACTGTCGAATGAGGAGTGGTTGATCTACCACTTGTTTTAGACGGTGTTGGTCCTGAAGACGTCGTTAATTGTTTCTGTTGTCTCTCCGGATACTGTCGAATGAGGAGTGGTTGATCCACCACTTGTTTTAGACGGTGTTGGTCCTGAAGACGTTGTAATTGTTTCTGTTGTCTCTCCGGATACTGTCGAATGAGGAGTGGTTGATCCACCACTTGTTTTAGACGGTGTTGGTCCTGAAGACGTCGTTAATGTTTCTGTTGTCTCTCCGGATACTGTCGAATGAGGAGTGGTTGATCTACCACTTGTTTTAGACGGTGTTGGTCCTGAAGACGTCGTTAATGTTTCTGTTGTCTCTCCGGATACTGTCGAATGAGGAGTGGTTGATCCACCACTTGTTTTAGACGGTGTTGGTCCTGAAGACGTCGTTAATGTTTCTGTTGTCTCTCCGGATACTGTCGAATGAGGAGTGGTTGATCTACCACTTGTTTTAGACGGTGTTGGTCCTGAAGACGTCGTTAATGTTTCTGTTGTCTCTCCGGATACTGTCGAATGAGGAGTGGTTGATCCACCACTTGTTTTAGACGGTGTTGGTCCTGAAGACGTCGTTAATGTTTCTGTTGTCTCTCCGGATACTGTCGAATGAGGAGTGGTTGATCTACCACTTGTTTTAGACGGTGTTGGTCCTGAAGACGTCGTTAATGTTTCTGTTGTCTCTCCGGATACTGTCGAATGAGGAGTGGTTGATCCACCACTTGTTTTAGACGGTGTTGGTCCTGAAGACGTCGTTAATGTTTCTGTTGTCTCTCCGGATACTGTCGAATGAGGAGTGGTTGATCTACCACTTGTTTTAGACGGTGTTGGTCCTGAAGACGTCGTTAATGTTTCTGTTGTCTCTCCGGATACTGTCGAATGAGGAGTGGTTGATCCACCACTTGTTTTAGACGGTGTTGGTCCTGAAGACGTCGTTAATGTTTCTGTTGTCTCTCCGGATACTGTCGAATGAGGAGTGGTTGATCTACCACTTGTTTTAGATGGTGTTGGTCCTGAAGACGTCGTTAATGTTTCTGTTGTCTCTCCGGATACTGTCGAATGAGGAGTGGTTGATCTACCACTTGTTTTAGATGGTGTTGGTCCTGAAGACGTCGTTAATTGTTTCTGTTGTCTCTCCGGATACTGTCGAATGAGGAGTGGTTGATCCACCACTTGTTTTAGACGGTGTTGGTCCTGAAGACGTCGTTAATGTTTCTGTTGTCTCTCCGGATACTGTCGAATGAGGAGTGGTTGATCTACCACTTGTTTTAGACGGTGTTGGTCCTGAAGACGTCGTTAATGTTTCTGTTGTCTCTCCGGATACTGTCGAATGAGGAGTGGTTGATCCACCACTTGTTTTAGACGGTGTTGGTCCTGAAGACGTCGTTAATGTTTCTGTTGTCTCTCCGGATACTGTCGAATGAGGAGTGGTTGATCTACCACTTGTTTTAGATGGTGTTGGTCCTGAAGACGTCGTTAATGTTTCTGTTGTCTCTCCGGATACTGTCGAATGAGGAGTGGTTGATCCACCACTTGTTTTAGACGGTGTTGGTCCTGAAGACGTCGTTAATGTTTCTGTTGTCTCTCCGGATACTGTCGAATGAGGAGTGGTTGATCTACCACTTGTTTTAGACGGTGTTGGTCCTGAAGACGTCGTTAATGTTTCTGTTGTCTCTCCGGATACTGTCGAATGAGGAGTGGTTGATCTACCACTTGTTTTAGATGGTGTTGGTCCTGAAGACGTCGTTAATGTTTCTGTTGTCTCTCCGGATACTGTCGAATGAGGAGTGGTTGATCCACCACTTGTTTTAGACGGTGTTGGTCCTGAAGACGTCGTTAATGTTTCTGTTGTCTCTCCGGATACTGTCGAATGAGGAGTGGTTGATCTACCACTTGTTTTAGATGGTGTTGGTCCTGAAGACGTCGTTAATGTTTCTGTTGTCTCTCCGGATACTGTCGAATGAGGAGTGGTTGATCCACCACTTGTTTTAGACGGTGTTGGTCCTGAAGACGTTGTTAATTGTTTCTGTTGTCTCTCCGGATACTGTCGAATGAGGAGTGGTTGATCTACCACTTGTTTTAGATGGTGTTGGTCCTGAAGACGTCGTTAATGTTTCTGTTGTCTCTCCGGATACTGTCGAATGAGGAGTGGTTGATCCACCACTTGTTTTAGACGGTGTTGGTCCTGAAGACGTCGTTAATGTTTCTGTTGTCTCTCCGGATACTGTCGAATGAGGAGTGGTTGATCTACCACTTGTTTTAGATGGTGTTGGTCCTGAAGACGTCGTTAATGTTTCTGTTGTCTCTCCGGATACTGTCGAATGAGGAGTGGTTGATCCACCACTTGTTTTAGACGGTGTTGGTCCTGAAGACGTCGTTAATGTTTCTGTTGTCTCTCCGGATACTGTCGAATGAGGAGTGGTTGATCTACCACTTGTTTTAGACGGTGTTGGTCCTGAAGACGTCGTTAATGTTTCTGTTGTCTCTCCGGATACTGTCGAATGAGGAGTGGTTGATCTACCACTTGTTTTAGACGGTGTTGGTCCTGAAGACGTCGTTAATGTTTCTGTTGTCTCTCCGGATACTGTCGAATGAGGAGTGGTTGATCCACCACTTGTTTTAGACGGTGTTGGTCCTGAAGACGTCGTTAATGTTTCTGTTGTCTCTCCGGATACTGTCGAATGAGGAGTGGTTGATCTACCACTTGTTTTAGACGGTGTTGGTCCTGAAGACGTCGTTAATGTTTCTGTTGTCTCTCCGGATACTGTCGAATGAGGAGTGGTTGATCCACCACTTGTTTTAGACGGTGTTGGTCCTGAAGACGTCGTTAATTGTTTCTGTTGTCTCTCCGGATACTGTCGAATGAGGAGTGGTTGATCCACCACTTGTTTTAGACGGTGTTGGTCCTGAAGACGTCGTTAATTGTTTCTGTTGTCTCTCCGGATACTGTCGAATGAGGAGTGGTTGATCTACCACTTGTTTTAGACGGTGTTGGTCCTGAAGACGTCGTTAATGTTTCTGTTGTCTCTCCGGATACTGTCGAATGAGGAGTGGTTGATCCACCACTTGTTTTAGACGGTGTTGGTCCTGAAGACGTCGTTAATTGTTTCTGTTGTCTCTCCGGATACTGTCGAATGAGGAGTGGTTGATCTACCACTTGTTTTAGACGGTGTTGGTCCTGAAGACGTCGTTAATTGTTTCTGTTGTCTCTCCGGATACTGTCGAATGAGGAGTGGTTGATCCACCACTTGTTTTAGACGGTGTTGGTCCTGAAGACGTCGTTAATGTTTCTGTTGTCTCTCCGGATACTGTCGAATGAGGAGTGGTTGATCTACCACTTGTTTTAGACGGTGTTGGTCCTGAAGACGTCGTTAATGTTTCTGTTGTCTCTCCGGATACTGTCGAATGAGGAGTGGTTGATCTACCACTTGTTTTAGATGGTGTTGGTCCTGAAGACGTCGTTAATGTTTCTGTTGTCTCTCCGGATACTGTCGAATGAGGAGTGGTTGATCCACCACTTGTTTTAGACGGTGTTGGTCCTGAAGACGTCGTTAATGTTTCTGTTGTCTCTCCGGATACTGTCGAATGAGGAGTGGTTGATCCACCACTTGTTTTAGACGGTGTTGGTCCTGAAGACGTCGTTAATGTTTCTGTTGTCTCTCCGGATACTGTCGAATGAGGAGTGGTTGATCTACCACTTGTTTTAGATGGTGTTGGTCCTGAAGACGTCGTTAATGTTTCTGTTGTCTCTCCGGATACTGTCGAATGAGGAGTGGTTGATCCACCACTTGTTTTAGACGGTGTTGGTCCTGAAGACGTCGTTAATGTTTCTGTTGTCTCTCCGGATACTGTCGAATGAGGAGTGGTTGATCCACCACTTGTTTTAGACGGTGTTGGTCCTGAAGACGTCGTTAATGTTTCTGTTGTCTCTCCGGATACTGTCGAATGAGGAGTGGTTGATCTACCACTTGTTTTAGACGGTGTTGGTCCTGAAGACGTCGTTAATGTTTCTGTTGTCTCTCCGGATACTGTCGAATGAGGAGTGGTTGATCTACCAGTTGTTTTAGACGGTGTTGGTCCTGAAGACGTCGTTAATGTTTCTGTTGTCTCTCCGGATACTGTCGAATGAGGAGTGGTTGATCCACCACTTGTTTTAGACGGTGTTGGTCCTGAAGACGTCGTTAATGTTTCTGTTGTCTCTCCGGATACTGTCGAATGAGGAGTGGTTGATCCACCACTTGTTTTAGACGGTGTTGGTCCTGAAGACGTCGTTAATTGTTTCTGTTGTCTCTCCGGATACTGTCGAATGAGGAGTGGTTGATCCACCACTTGTTTTAGACGGTGTTGGTCCTGAAGACGTCGTTAATGTTTCTGTTGTCTCTCCGGATACTGTCGAATGAGGAGTGGTTGATCTACCACTTGTTTTAGATGGTGTTGGTCCTGAAGACGTCGTTAATGTTTCTGTTGTCTCTCCGGATACTGTCGAATGAGGAGTGGTTGATCTACCACTTGTTTTAGACGGTGTTGGTCCTGAAGACGTCGTTAATGTTTCTGTTGTCTCTCCGGATACTGTCGAATGAGGAGTGGTTGATCTACCACTTGTTTTAGATGGTGTTGGTCCTGAAGACGTCGTTAATGTTTCTGTTGTCTCTCCGGATACTGTCGAATGAGGAGTGGTTGATCCACCACTTGTTTTAGACGGTGTTGGTCCTGAAGACGTCGTTAATGTTTCTGTTGTCTCTCCGGATACTGTCGAATGAGGAGTGGTTGATCTACCACTTGTTTTAGTTGGTGTTGGTCCTGAAGACGTCGTTAATGTTTCTGTTGTCTCTCCGGATACTGTCGAATGAGGAGTGGTTGATCCACCACTTGTTTTAGACGGTGTTGGTCCTGAAGACGTCGTTAATGTTTCTGTTGTCTCTCCGGATACTGTCGAATGAGGAGTGGTTGATCTACCACTTGTTTTAGATGGTGTTGGTCCTGAAGACGTCGTTAATTGTTTCTGTTGTCTCTCCGGATACTGTCGAATGAGGAGTGGTTGATCCACCACTTGTTTTAGACGGTGTTGGTCCTGAAGACGTCGTTAATGTTTCTGTTGTCTCTCCGGATACTGTCGAATGAGGAGTGGTTGATCTACCACTTGTTTTAGTTGGTGTTGGTCCTGAAGACGTCGTTAATGTTTCTGTTGTCTCTCCGGATACTGTCGAATGAGGAGTGGTTGATCTACCACTTGTTTTAGTTGGTGTTGGTCCTGAAGACGTCGTTAATGTTTCTGTTGTCTCTCCGGATACTGTCGAATGAGGAGTGGTTGATCCACCACTTGTTTTAGACGGTGTTGGTCCTGAAGACGTCGTTAATGTTTCTGTTGTCTCTCCGGATACTGTCGAATGAGGAGTGGTTGATCTACCACTTGTTTTAGTTGGTGTTGGTCCTGAAGACGTCGTTAATGTTTCTGTTGTCTCTCCGGATACTGTCGAATGAGGAGTGGTTGATCCACCACTTGTTTTAGATGGTGTTGGTCCTGAAGACGTCGTTAATGTTTCTGTTGTCTCTCCGGATACTGTCGAATGAGGAGTGGTTGATCTACCACTTGTTTTAGATGGTGTTGGTCCTGAAGACGTCGTTAATGTTTCTGTTGTCTCTCCGGATACTGTCGAATGAGGAGTGGTTGATCCACCACTTGTTTTAGATGGTGTTGGTCCTGAAGACGTCGTTAATGTTTCTGTTGTCTCTCCGGATACTGTCGAATGAGGAGTGGTTGATCTACCACTTGTTTTAGACGGTGTTGGTCCTGAAGACGTCGTTAATGTTTCTGTTGTCTCTCCGGATACTGTCGAATGAGGAGTGGTTGATCTACCACTTGTTTTAGATGGTGTTGGTCCTGAAGACGTCGTTAATGTTTCTGTTGTCTCTCCGGATACTGTCGAATGAGGAGTGGTTGATCCACCACTTGTTTTAGATGGTGTTGGTCCTGAAGACGTCGTTAATGTTTCTGTTGTCTCTCCGGATACTGTCGAATGAGGAGTGGTTGATCCACCACTTGTTTTAGACGGTGTTGGTCCTGAAGACGTCGTTAATGTTTCTGTTGTCTCTCCGGATACTGTCGAATGAGGAGTGGTTGATCCACCACTTGTTTTAGATGGTGTTGGTCCTGAAGACGTTGTAATTGTTTCTGTTGTCTCTCCGGATACTGTCGAATGAGGAGTGGTTGATCCACCACTTGTTTTAGATGGTGTTGGTCCTGAAGACGTCGTTAATGTTTCTGTTGTCTCTCCGGATACTGTCGAATGAGGAGTGGTTGATCCACCACTTGTTTTAGATGGTGTTGGTCCTGAAGACGTCGTTAATGTTTCTGTTGTCTCTCCGGATACTGTCGAATGAGGAGTGGTTGATCCACCACTTGTTTTAGACGGTGTTGGTCCTGAAGACGTCGTTAATGTTTCTGTTGTCTCTCCGGATACTGTCGAATGAGGAGTGGTTGATCTACCACTTGTTTTAGATGGTGTTGGTCCTGAAGACGTCGTTAATGTTTCTGTTGTCTCTCCGGATACTGTCGAATGAGGAGTGGTTGATCCACCACTTGTTTTAGACGGTGTTGGTCCTGAAGACGTCGTTAATGTTTCTGTTGTCTCTCCGGATACTGTCGAATGAGGAGTGGTTGATCCACCACTTGTTTTAGACGGTGTTGGTCCTGAAGACGTCGTTAATGTTTCTGTTGTCTCTCCGGATACTGTCGAATGAGGAGTGGTTGATCCACCACTTGTTTTAGACGGTGTTGGTCCTGAAGACGTCGTTAATGTTTCTGTTGTCTCTCCGGATACTGTCGAATGAGGAGTGGTTGATCTACCACTTGTTTTAGATGGTGTTGGTCCTGAAGACGTCGTTAATGTTTCTGTTGTCTCTCCGGATACTGTCGAATGAGGAGTGGTTGATCCACCACTTGTTTTAGACGGTGTTGGTCCTGAAGACGTCGTTAATGTTTCTGTTGTCTCTCCGGATACTGTCGAATGAGGAGTGGTTGATCTACCACTTGTTTTAGACGGTGTTGGTCCTGAAGACGTCGTTAATGTTTCTGTTGTCTCTCCGGATACTGTCGAATGAGGAGTGGTTGATCTACCACTTGTTTTAGACGGTGTTGGTCCTGAAGACGTCGTTAATGTTTCTGTTGTCTCTCCGGATACTGTCGAATGAGGAGTGGTTGATCCACCACTTGTTTTAGACGGTGTTGGTCCTGAAGACGTCGTTAATGTTTCTGTTGTCTCTCCGGATACTGTCGAATGAGGAGTGGTTGATCCACCACTTGTTTTAGACGGTGTTGGTCCTGAAGACGTCGTTAATGTTTCTGTTGTCTCTCCGGATACTGTCGAATGAGGAGTGGTTGATCTACCACTTGTTTTAGATGGTGTTGGTCCTGAAGACGTCGTTAATGTTTCTGTTGTCTCTCCGGATACTGTCGAATGAGGAGTGGTTGATCCACCAGTTGTTTTAGATGGTGTTGGTCCTGAAGACGTTGTAATTGTTTCTGTTGTCTCTCCGGATACTGTCGAATGAGGAGTGGTTGATCCACCACTTGTTTTAGACGGTGTTGGTCCTGAAGACGTCGTTAATGTTTCTGTTGTCTCTCCGGATACTGTCGAATGAGGAGTGGTTGATCCACCACTTGTTTTAGACGGTGTTGGTCCTGAAGACGTCGTTAATGTTTCTGTTGTCTCTCCGGATACTGTCGAATGAGGAGTGGTTGATCTACCACTTGTTTTAGATGGTGTTGGTCCTGAAGACGTCGTTAATGTTTCTGTTGTCTCTCCGGATACTGTCGAATGAGGAGTGGTTGATCTACCACTTGTTTTAGATGGTGTTGGTCCTGAAGACGTCGTTAATGTTTCTGTTGTCTCTCCGGATACTGTCGAATGAGGAGTGGTTGATCCACCACTTGTTTTAGACGGTGTTGGTCCTGAAGACGTCGTTAATGTTTCTGTTGTCTCTCCGGATACTGTCGAATGAGGAGTGGTTGATCTACCACTTGTTTTAGATGGTGTTGGTCCTGAAGACGTCGTTAATGTTTCTGTTGTCTCTCCGGATACTGTCGAATGAGGAGTGGTTGATCCACCACTTGTTTTAGATGGTGTTGGTCCTGAAGACGTCGTTAATGTTTCTGTTGTCTCTCCGGATACTGTCGAATGAGGAGTGGTTGATCTACCACTTGTTTTAGATGGTGTTGGTCCTGAAGACGTCGTTAATGTTTCTGTTGTCTCTCCGGATACTGTCGAATGAGGAGTGGTTGATCTACCACTTGTTTTAGTTGGTGTTGGTCCTGAAGACGTCGTTAATGTTTCTGTTGTCTCTCCGGATACTGTCGAATGAGGAGTGGTTGATCTACCACTTGTTTTAGTTGGTGTTGGTCCTGAAGACGTCGTTAATGTTTCTGTTGTCTCTCCGGATACTGTCGAATGAGGAGTGGTTGATCCACCACTTGTTTTAGACGGTGTTGGTCCTGAAGACGTCGTTAATGTTTCTGTTGTCTCTCCGGATACTGTCGAATGAGGAGTGGTTGATCTACCACTTGTTTTAGTTGGTGTTGGTCCTGAAGACGTCGTTAATGTTTCTGTTGTCTCTCCGGATACTGTCGAATGAGGAGTGGTTGATCCACCACTTGTTTTAGACGGTGTTGGTCCTGAAGACGTCGTTAATGTTTCTGTTGTCTCTCCGGATACTGTCGAATGAGGAGTGGTTGATCTACCACTTGTTTTAGATGGTGTTGGTCCTGAAGACGTCGTTAATGTTTCTGTTGTCTCTCCGGATACTGTCGAATGAGGAGTGGTTGATCCACCACTTGTTTTAGACGGTGTTGGTCCTGAAGACGTCGTTAATGTTTCTGTTGTCTCTCCGGATACTGTCGAATGAGGAGTGGTTGATCTACCACTTGTTTTAGATGGTGTTGGTCCTGAAGACGTCGTTAATGTTTCTGTTGTCTCTCCGGATACTGTCGAATGAGGAGTGGTTGATCTACCACTTGTTTTAGATGGTGTTGGTCCTGAAGACGTCGTTAATGTTTCTGTTGTCTCTCCGGATACTGTCGAATGAGGAGTGGTTGATCCACCACTTGTTTTAGACGGTGTTGGTCCTGAAGACGTCGTTAATGTTTCTGTTGTCTCTCCGGATACTGTCGAATGAGGAGTGGTTGATCTACCACTTGTTTTAGTTGGTGTTGGTCCTGAAGACGTCGTTAATGTTTCTGTTGTCTCTCCGGATACTGTCGAATGAGGAGTGGTTGATCCACCACTTGTTTTAGATGGTGTTGGTCCTGAAGACGTCGTTAATGTTTCTGTTGTCTCTCCGGATACTGTCGAATGAGGAGTGGTTGATCTACCACTTGTTTTAGTTGGTGTTGGTCCTGAAGACGTCGTTAATGTTTCTGTTGTCTCTCCGGATACTGTCGAATGAGGAGTGGTTGATCCACCACTTGTTTTAGTTGGTGTTGGTCCTGAAGACGTCGTTAATGTTTCTGTTGTCTCTCCGGATACTGTCGAATGAGGAGTGGTTGATCTACCACTTGTTTTAGTTGGTGTTGGTCCTGAAGACGTCGTTAATGTTTCTGTTGTCTCTCCGGATACTGTCGAATGAGGAGTGGTTGATCTACCACTTGTTTTAGTTGGTGTTGGTCCTGAAGACGTCGTTAATGTTTCTGTTGTCTCTCCGGATACTGTCGAATGAGGAGTGGTTGATCCACCACTTGTTTTAGTTGGTGTTGGTCCTGAAGACGTCGTTAATGTTTCTGTTGTCTCTCCGGATACTGTCGAATGAGGAGTGGTTGATCCACCACTTGTTTTAGACGGTGTTGGTCCTGAAGACGTCGTTAATGTTTCTGTTGTCTCTCCGGATACTGTCGAATGAGGAGTGGTTGATCCACCAGTTGTTTTAGATGGTGTTGGTCCTGAAGACGTTGTAATTGTTTCTGTTGTCTCTCCGGATACTGTCGAATGAGGAGTGGTTGATCGACCACTTGTTTTAGTTGGTGTTGGTCCTGAAGACGTCGTTAATGTTTCTGTTGTCTCTCCGGATACTGTCGAATGAGGAGTGGTTGATCCACCACTTGTTTTAGATGGTGTTGGTCCTGAAGACGTCGTTAATGTTTCTGTTGTCTCTCCGGATACTGTCGAATGAGGAGTGGTTGATCCACCACTTGTTTTAGACGGTGTTGGTCCTGAAGACGTCGTTAATGTTTCTGTTGTCTCTCCGGATACTGTCGAATGAGGAGTGGTTGATCTACCACTTGTTTTAGATGGTGTTGGTCCTGAAGACGTCGTTAATGTTTCTGTTGTCTCTCCGGATACTGTCGAATGAGGAGTGGTTGATCCACCACTTGTTTTAGACGGTGTTGGTCCTGAAGACGTCGTTAATGTTTCTGTTGTCTCTCCGGATACTGTCGAATGAGGAGTGGTTGATCTACCACTTGTTTTAGATGGTGTTGGTCCTGAAGACGTCGTTAATGTTTCTGTTGTCTCTCCGGATACTGTCGAATGAGGAGTGGTTGATCCACCACTTGTTTTAGACGGTGTTGGTCCTGAAGACGTCGTTAATGTTTCTGTTGTCTCTCCGGATACTGTCGAATGAGGAGTGGTTGATCTACCACTTGTTTTAGATGGTGTTGGTCCTGAAGACGTCGTTAATGTTTCTGTTGTCTCTCCGGATACTGTCGAATGAGGAGTGGTTGATCCACCACTTGTTTTAGACGGTGTTGGTCCTGAAGACGTTGTAATTGTTTCTGTTGTCTCTCCGGATACTGTCGAATGAGGAGTGGTTGATCTACCGCTTGTTTTAGATGGTGTTGGTCCTGAAGACGTCGTTAATGTTTCTGTTGTCTCTCCGGATACTGTCGAATGAGGAGTGGTTGATCCACCACTTGTTTTAGATGGTGTTGGTCCTGAAGACGTCGTTAATGTTTCTGTTGTCTCTCCGGATACTGTCGAATGAGGAGTGGTTGATCCACCACTTGTTTTAGACGGTGTTGGTCCTGAAGACGTTGTAATTGTTTCTGTTGTCTCTCCGGATACTGTCGAATGAGGAGTGGTTGATCTACCGCTTGTTTTAGATGGTGTTGGTCCTGAAGACGTCGTTAATGTTTCTGTTGTCTCTCCGGATACTGTCGAATAAGGAGTGGTTGATCTACCGCTTGTTTTAGATGGTGTTGGTCCTGAAGACGTCGTTAATGTTTCTGTTGTCTCTCCGGATACTGTCGAATAAGGAGTGGTTGATCTACCGCTTGTTTTAGATGGTGTTGGTCCTGAAGACGTCGTTAATGTTTCTGTTGTCTCTCCGGATACTGTCGAATGAGGAGTGGTTGATCCACCACTTGTTTTAGACGGTGTTGGTCCTGAAGACGTTGTAATTGTTTCTGTTGTCTCTCCGGATACTGTCGAATAAGGAGTGGTTGATCTACCGCTTGTTTTAGATGGTGTTGGTCCTGAAGACGTCGTTAATGTTTCTGTTGTCTCTCCGGATACTGTCGAATGAGGAGTGGTTGATCTACCACTTGTTTTAGATGGTGTTGGTCCTGAAGACGTCGTTAATGTTTCTGTTGTCTCTCCGGATACTGTCGAATGAGGAGTGGTTGATCCACCACTTGTTTTAGACGGTGTTGGTCCTGAAGACGTCGTTAATGTTTCTGTTGTCTCTCCGGATACTGTCGAATGAGGAGTGGTTGATCCACCACTTGTTTTAGACGGTGTTGGTCCTGAAGACGTCGTTAATGTTTCTGTTGTCTCTCCGGATACTGTCGAATGAGGAGTGGTTGATCCACCACTTGTTTTAGACGGTGTTGGTCCTGAAGACGTTGTAATTGTTTCTGTTGTCTCTCCGGATACTGTCGAATAAGGAGTGGTTGATCTACCGCTTGTTTTAGATGGTGTTGGTCCTGAAGACGTCGTTAATGTTTCTGTTGTCTCTCCGGATACTGTCGAATGAGGAGTGGTTGATCCACCAGTTGTTTTAGACGGTGTTGGTCCTGAAGACGTTGTAATTGTTTCTGTTGTCTCTCCGGATACCGTCGAATGAGGAGTGGTTGATCCACCAGTTGTTTTAGATGGTGTTGGTCCTGAAGACGTCGTTAATGTTTCTGTTGTCTCTCCGGATACCGTCGAATGAGGAGTGGTTGATCCACCGGTTGTTTTAGATGGTGTTGGTCCTGAAGACGTCGTTAATGTTGCTGTTGTCTCTCCGGATACTGTCGAATGAGGAGTGGTTGATCCACCACTTGTTTTAGACGGTGTTGGTCCTGAAGACGTCGTTAAAGTTTCTGTTGTCTCTCCGGATACGGTCGAATGAGGAGTGGTTGATCCACCACTTGTTTTAGACGGTGTTGGTCCTGAAGACGTCGTTAAGGTTTCTGTTGTCTCTCCGGATACTGTCGAATGAGGAGTGGTTGATCCACCAGTTGTTTTAGATGGTGTTGGTCCTGAAGACGTCGTTAATGTTTCTGTTGTCTCTCCGGATACCGTCGAATGAGGAGTGGTTGATCCACCGGTTGTTTTAGATGGTGTTGGTCCTGAAGACGTCGTTAATGTTGCTGTTGTCTCTCCGGATACTGTCGAATGAGGAGTGGTTGATCTACCACTTGTTTTAGACGGTGTTGGTCCTGAAGACGTCGTTAAAGTTTCTGTTGTCTCTCCGGATACGGTCGAATGAGGAGTGGTTGATCCACCACTTGTTTTAGACGGTGTTGGTCCTGAAGACGTCGTTAAGGTTTCTGTTGTCTCTCCGGATACTGTCGAATGAGGAGTGGTTGATCTACCACTTGTTTTAGACGGTGTTGGTCCTGAAGACGTCGTTAAAGTTTCTGTTGTCTCTCCGGATACGGTCGAATGAGGAGTGGTTGATCCACCACTTGTTTTAGACGGTGTTGGTCCTGAAGACGTCGTTAAGGTTTCTGTTGTCTCTCCGGATACTGTCGAATGAGGAGTGGTTGATCTACCACTTGTTTTAGACGGTGTTGGTCCTGAAGACGTTGTAATTGTTTCTGTTGTCTCTCCGGATACTGTCGAATGAGGAGTGGTTGATCTACCGCTTGTTTTAGATGGTGTTGGTCCTGAAGACGTCGTTAATGTTTCTGTTGTCTCTCCGGATACTGTCGAATGAGGAGTGGTTGATCTACCAGTTGTTTTAGACGGTGTTGGTCCTGAAGACGTCGTTAATGTTTCTGTTGTCTCTCCGGATACTGTCGAATGAGGAGTGGTTGATCTACCAGTTGTTTTAGACGGTGTTGGTCCTGAAGACGTCGTTAAGGTTTCTGTTGTCTCTCCGGATACTGTCGAATGAGGAGTGGTTGATCTACCACTTGTTTTAGACGGTGTTGGTCCTGAAGACGTCGTTAATGTTTCTGTTGTCTCTCCGGATACTGTCGAATGAGGAGTGGTTGATCTACCACTTGTTTTAGATGGTGTTGGTCCTGAAGACGGCGTTAATGTTTCTGTTGTCTCTCCGGATACTGTCGAATGAGGAGTGGTTGATCCACCACTTGTTTTAGACGGTGTTGGTCCTGAAGACGTCGTTAATGTTTCTGTTGTCTCTCCGGATACTGTCGAATGAGGAGTGGTTGATCTACCACTTGTTTTAGACGGTGTTGGTCCTGGAGACGTCGTTAAGGTTTCTGTTGTCTCTCCGGATACTGTCGAATGAGGAGTGGTTGATCCACCACTTGTTTTAGACGGTGTTGGTCCTGAAGACGTCGTTAATGTTTCTGTTGTCTCTCCGGATACCGTCGAATGAGGAGTGGTTGATCCACCAGTTGTTTTAGATGGTGTTGGTCCTGAAGACGTCGTTAATGTTTCTGTTGTCTCTCCGGATACTGTCGAATGAGGAGTGGTTGATCTACCACTTGTTTTAGACGGTGTTGGTCCTGAAGACGTCGTTAAAGTTTCTGTTGTCTCTCCGGATACGGTCGAATGAGGAGTGGTTGATCCACCACTTGTTTTAGACGGTGTTGGTCCTGAAGACGTCGTTAAGGTTTCTGTTGTCTCTCCGGATACTGTCGAATGAGGAGTGGTTGATCTACCACTTGTTTTAGACGGTGTTGGTCCTGAAGACGTTGTGATTGTTTCTGTTGTCTCTCCGGACACTGTCGAATGAGGAGTAGTTGATCTACCACTTGTTTTAGAGGGTGTTGGTCCTGAAGATGTTGTAATTGTTTCTGTTGTCTCTCGGACACTGTCGAATGAGGAGTAGTTGATCTACCACTTGTTTTAGAGGGTGTTGGTCCTGAAGACGTTGTTATTGTTTCTGTTGTCTCTCCGGATACTGTGGTATGAGGAGTGGTTATATGTTCACTTGATTCCGTCGTTGAAGGCTCTGAAGTTGCAGTTGTTTCAGTTTCTGTTGTCTCTCCAGATACTGTGGTATGAGGAGTGGTTATATGTTCACTTGTTTCCGTCGTTGAAGGCTCTGAAGTCGCTGTTGACGATGACGTTGAGGTACTGGATCGAGTGGCATGAGGAGTGGTTAGATGTTCACTTGTTTCCGTCGTTGAAGGCTCTGAAGTCGCTGTTGACGATGACATTGGGGTACTGGATCGAGTGGCATGAGTAACTGGTTCGGTTGATCCAGAAGTTTGTTTAGATGTTATATCACTTATTATTGGCGATGTTCTAGTTCCAGGTTTGCCTGATTCTGATGTGTTCACTGTTATCGTGCCTTCAGATGTAGTTGGTGATTCGGTTGTTGTTCTAGTTGTCTCTGAAGGTGTTTCAGGACCTTCCGTACTACTAGCGGTAATTGTAGAGTGTCGTAACGTTGTTGTTTCAATAGTAATTGTTGTAAGCGGAGGTTCCATTGTTGTGGATTTTTGTGTAGTAGAAGTTACATTTGGAACTAGCCATGGTTCCACGCATTCTAGGTCTGTTTCGTTAACACATATTAATCCAGGCGGACAATCTTGTGCTGCACCGATAGCCATTGTGCTATTACCCATTTCAACACATTGATAAAATCGTGTCTCATCGTAACATAAAAAGCTTCTATTGTGACAATCAATATTTTGTCCATTGGTCAATGGTGGTGGGGTGTTTAATTCTTCTATAGGTTCTTCAGTGTGGAATGGCGACAAACCCGATAGCCATTTAAAGAAATTGTTAGTTTCGCCATTATCATCATCTCCTTGATCCAACATATAGATTCGCGCTTGTGCTTGTGAATTTTCAACACATTCAGTTGAAGAATTTCCATCGCAAATCAAACCTGGTGGACAATTTTTAATTTCATCTGATCGTATCGTTGAACTTTCATTAATTTTAATGCATTTATAATATGAAGTTTCATTATAACATTTAAAATGTCTATTATTATCACATTCTGTTAATTCTTTTGTAATAATGCAGTTGCATACCTTTAAAAATTCGATAAATTCAATTGATTTCCTATAAAACTTTTAATTAACATTACTTACTACATAATACAACAGAATCACAAAAATTAATTTCATCTTTTCTAGACACTCATTACTTTGAAACTATTTTATATAAGAATTCAATAGATCTTTTTATGTTTTAATGTGTATTATTATTATTTATCCCCACCTAATACCAACCTGGACCATTGTTTCTTTCTTAAGTATTAATTAAACAATAACTTTACTGGTAAAACAAATGATTATCATTTTATCACATTTTTGATAAAAGCTACTGTATTTCGCATTTATTTGTTAATAAGTTTATAACAAATATATACTCTATTGTTAATTATCTTAAATTCTATAACGGAAAAAAAATTATGGGAAAATGGAACGGACTCAGATAAATAAGTATAAATGACGTAAATTTACACAATTGCAATTTTTATTTATATGAAATTATTCTGATACGAAAAATACGCTGTAACAATCGACAATAATCTATTCATGAAATCCCTGCTATACTCTAGTAAACTAAATTGTTTTTGATAATCCGTTACATATCAGGTTCTTCACATTCCCATTGATTATTATTATCGCATATTAAATTTTCTGGACATTTTTGGAAATTCCCTAAAACAACATTACCAATTCGCGTTTGAACACATTGATAAAACATTGTCGTATTAAAGCAGACAAACGCTTTCGAACCACATCGGAAACTTTCCAATTCATTTGCATTCAACTGTAAAATCAATTATTAATATCATTATTATTGCACGAAAAACAAAATAAAAAAAAACAATTATAACATACTGAAATTTGGAATGCAAACAGAAAAATCAAACACAAATTAAATGCAAACATTTTACTATGTTTAACAACAAATAATTATGTGACTCGTCAGAATTCAATAATTTGATAAAATTTAAACGTATGTCGTAACTCTCAAATGCCATCATAAATGTTAATAGTTTCAACATAAAAATATTGATCATTAAACGAATTATTGGTTTTTCTTTTTTAATATTTCCGTTAATTGCAATATTAACAACAATTATTGTTCTTATTATTACAACTACTATTATATTAATTATAATTAATAATAAAAATTAACAATTTATATTTATTTGTAAGTTACGGCACGGCATACGTTTCCATAATTTACGAACATACACTTTAAATAAAGGCCAAATAGGTCATCAAAATTCTTATAATTAGAAGATATTTACGCCATATGAAATTTGTTCATTAAAAACTGTTAAACGAAAAATAATAATAATCGATAAATCAACAGTTACGAAATTGATATAAATACGTCAATTAATTTTACAATCGATTGTTTAATAAGATTTATAATACATTTTTTCTTTAGATACGCTAATCAATCTCAAACAAAATGTTGTAAAAGCATTAAAGTATTAGTAAATAAACGTTCCAAAACGAATGCAATAAAAAGTAAAGAGAGAAGAAAAAAAAGGCGATCTTACAGGGGGCACCCGGGTTTGAACCGGGGACCTCTCGATCTGCAGTCGAATGCTCTACCACTGAGCTATACCCCCTACTACAATACTTACCATCACTCTAACCAAACATTTCACATTAATTTCAATTTTCTTTTCAAAACATCAACATTATAAATAACAACAAAACTAACGATAAAAAAATTGTTTTAAACAAAACTGATTCATTGAAAAATAATTAATATCAACAATATTTCTACTTACACATTAAATTGTAGAATGAACGGTGTGAAGAACGCGCGAAAATCATGATTGCCAATTGTCTAAATCCAAAAAAAAATACAATTCTAATAATCTTCGATCTATTTTCCACAAATATACATTCGAAATATTAATTTGTTTATGATTACATTTGTAAACGATATTATTAATGTTATTACAGGTAAGCATACATTAATAAAACAATTATTGAGTTTGTTTTAGGATACGCGCACATGGCAGAAACAGACAGCTTATGTTGCCATATTGTTGTGATAAATGCAATTATAATAAATAGAGACGATGGTTGTACGGGCCTTTAAAGTATATCACTCTTACAAAATTGAATTATGGCTAATTTTAATCCAATTAGTTAATCATAATTTATCAATATCAGGTGAGAATGACACGATATTAGCGAACATTGGCAACAGCGCAAATGGTATGTATTGGATACATTGAACTATTATGGGTGTGTCTGGATGAGTAAGGCTGAACGCAAACGGATTAAGCAAAAGTGTCTGTCATTTTGTGTTGAGGTGTTTATTCTGTTGTCACGTTTGATTAGTGTGCGTTGGATACTATTTAAGCCGTTTGTTTTCTATGGCCAATTAAGAAACACAACATCCAGACATAGCTGGAAAGTTGACTTGAATGGACCAGACCGTTGCAGAGCGACATCAGCTTGTCGCTCCTTTATCTCTTTTTACTCTCAAATACTATAATGTTGCAAACATGTAGAACAGAGAAAGGTGTTGATTGCGCTCGATTCTCACCTGCCTTTACGTGTTCGGCCGTTTTACATGGTAGATGGAGGCAAATTTGAAAAATTGTCATTTTTATAATTTTGCCGAAAAATTATTAAAAACAATTTAACAAAGCAATAGTAATTGATCAATTTAAAATTGTTTCTAATAGTCGATTGTAATGTTGGCAATTTATTGATAGAGAATCGATGAATTTTTGAGAAGATAGATAGTTTTTTCTGTTAGATATCAATGATCTTTTGATGATAAATTCCACATTTGTCTAGTGTCGTTTTCTATGTTCGCATGTGCAACAATTTGTATTAAAAATCTAATTAATGATGAATACAATTGGTAATAATCATCGTGAATCTAGATTAATTGAATGGAAAGTAGCAACAGCAATTGTATTGGCTGAGGTAAATAGAACGACGAAATTCCAGAAAGTTGACATAGAGATAAGAAAATTCGAAAAAAAATTAATGTATTTTACGATTTTCTGTTTTTAATAATACAATAATAGTGCGATTTTCATCGTATAAACTGTAAATTATTCCAAGAATTTATAAAGTCTAATCTTAAATTAAATAATCATTATTTTGGACGTATTATTATTGTTTTTGTGTTAGACAGAAATTCAACAATAAACAAGGACCAATTGCATTTATCAAGATGATGATGATGATGATGATTTTCGATAGGATATATGTTTGTTGTTTTCGCAGGTATTCGTCGCCTCAAATCTGTTTTGTTATGGCATCTTCTACAGTGGATTTGTAATGAAAGAGTATTTTACAAGAGAGGATGCATTATGGCCAATTATTTTCCATATCTGTTTCACGAATTTAACATGTACGTGATTCGGTTGAAATTCATTTATTATTTACATTATTATTATAACCAGATAAATATATGTATACCTATTGTTAAAACTTGCAGATCCTTGGATGAAATCTTATTGTAAACAGTTACATAGTAAAAATAACCAGAGATTAACATTGAAACAAAACGAATTAATTATATCAACAATAGGATTAACAATATCGATTATGTCGTCTGGAATTTTACAAAATCTAACAGCTCAATGTTTATTTTATGGAATCTGTGGTGGTACGTTATTATTATTATTAATAACAGTATTTTAACAAAAAAAATTCTCCGATCGCATGCGCAACACCAGTGCGGAAAAGTGTGCGATTGGAGAAAACACTATCGTGTTACAATATCCGAGAATCTATTCGATTGCTTTCATTATTATCGTATTTTAGGTGTATTTTCTGGTATATTATCATCGAAATTGCACATCTATTGTGAACATTTCATCAATTCTAATACGAATATTCATTCGTTAATTATACAATTGCCAAAATTAATATCATTTGGATTGATTACAACAATATTACATTATATTAATTATAATTTTGGTCCATTTATTGCACAAATTATATGGGGTTGTTGTTGTGCAAATGTACTGATGATTATTCTGACATTAGATGATAATTTGGATATTTGTATAAGAGCCGAACAACAAGAACAACAACAACAACAATCAGATGAACAAATTGAATTGCAATCAATTAATCCACAAAATGAACAATCAATAATTAATGATACAGAAATTGATAATGGCAATAAAGATGCAATTGCTACAACCAGTCGTCATGTAGATGATGATAGTAATGATGATGAAATAGCAGTACCGAAGGAACATGACGAATTACGTCCCCAATTCGGTAGTGATGATAGTAAAGCACCAATGTTACACACTTGTGAAAGCCAACAAAGTATTTGCATATATCTACCAAAATCATTGAATTTAATTAAATTTTATCCATTATTACTATCAAATACACTGAATTTATTTTGTTTAATATTGTATATAACAGTATTACCATATATAATATCGATAAAACAATATAAAGAAGAGGATAGTTATGAGACAAATGGAACATTGGTTGTGCCACAAATAACATCAGCCACATGGACCGTATTTGTCTTCATGATTGCATTATTACGATTGCCTGAATTAAAAACACCAAACTATTTATACCTGGCCGCTTTGCTAACGTGCACATTCTGTACAGGTGCGTATTTATATGGGATGTCCGCTGATTGGGGCACACACTGATTTAGCGGACAGTCTGTATATGAACATGTTGATAAATTATATTCAACAAATTAAATTTCTGTTTAGTTTTCTTATGGGACATTAGAAAATTCACGATAGAAATGTGTTGTATACCGTTTGGTGGTGCAAATGCTATATTAATGTTTTATGAAAAGACACTGTCCCAACAATATATTGGCGATGAAAACTGGAAAATTATAAAAGACGATTTATCTATATTAACAGGAATAACAATTTTAATCATTTATATAATTGTTTATTTTATTAATATAACAATATTTCATTTAATCGGCTTACTACCAATTCTATATTTCGTCAATTTTTCATTATGGATATTGATTAATTATGAATTAAGACGTACACCAAATCAATTATGAGTGTAAAATTTGTTTTTGTCTGTTCAAATAACTGTGCCACACGTGATTTTATATGTTAAATAATTCATTATATTTTCTATTGCGAAACAATTTAAAAATAAATAATTTTATGTCACTATTATATTATTATCAATAAATAAAAAAATAAAAAATCTTCCATAAAATATGTTTTAAGTACAATTTTATCAGGTATTGGTTTTTATTTTAATGTCAAGGTTTATTTAGGCTAATCGAAAATAAATAGTCGAACACCACGTGACGTACGTAAACGGAATATTAATCTACTGAATATGCCAGCGAAACATGACAACCATGCAAACAGCATGGGCTATAATTAGACGTGTGGTTTATTAAATGGCGACTGTAGAAAAATGTCAAAACACGAACGTTTACAACAATACCGAAAAGATGTAGAAAACTTACGAAAATGTGCCAAAGAATTGAATTTAACAGATAGAGAAATTACGAAAATTTTCAAAGAATGTTTCAACACGCTCATTCCAATAAAAGAGCTCAAAAGTGTTCAACAATAATTTTAAAAATAATAGTATTAATAATAATAATTTTAATAATCATTTATATAATTTTAAATGTACATCAACCAACAACCAGTATAGTTTTAAGGAATGTACAAGGTCTAATCTATCCAGGATTCAAATTTTTACGTTTTTTATCGGTGCCAATTATCAGAGCATTTCCACAATTAACACGTAATTCATTACAACATAGATTGATTCTTCAATTGCAAATAAAGTAATATTTGTAGGTTTATATGATGAGAGCTGTTTAGTTGAGAATCCATATTTTTATGTTGCCGATATGGAATGTTGGCCATGTGAGAATGTTAATTCAATTATCGATGTAACTGGTTCGAATAATTCTAGTTTATATCAGTCTGGTATGCCGTATATTGTGAAAATTGAACAAAACATAATCGATTTCACACAATTGCGTCGGGAGTATTTTAAAAATAAATTCGTCTACGATCAAGACGCTAATAATATTAAAACAAATGGGAAATTGACGGATTTAAATGATCTATTTATGAAATACAATAATTTAAAGTCTTCCAATAACTTACATATAACATGGCGTATAAATCGTATGTTGCCTGGACGTTTAATGAGACAATTATTTCCATGTCCTTATATTATAACAGAACGACTTGGACAAAGTATTGAACGTTATATTATGATTGATGCAAAACAATCAAATTCATATCAATTACCAAATACTGAATGCAGTTATGTTTTTGTTATACAAGGATCAGGACAAAGGATAATTATATTGAAACCGTCCAAAGAATGCGGTGATAAATGTCGAACAATTTCCATCATTTTAAAGCCATCGTATGTTTGTAGGTGTTGTCATTAATTAATACAAAATATAAATATATATATATATATATATATATATATATATATATATATCACATTTAAGAATGTTTATTTTGCAGTGCTATATAATTGGTGGTATTGGAGACCGATCAGTCTTCCTATTGAAAACGCAACACAATCTTCTATAACTTATATAAGCTCGTATTGTTAACAAATCAAACACAAAAACAAACAAATGTATAAAGTGTCCTTCAATCTGAGCAGTATTATTACGTATAGAATTTAACATAATCTGGGAATGTAACAGAAATAAATCTTTTTTTTTAATTTTGCTTTACTCAATTTTCTTTTTCAACCAATTTTTGAATATAATCGGCAATAATGGTACAATACCGCACAAAATCAACCACATTATCGTATTTAAACTGATATCGAAATCTTCAGATGTTAGATTTTGTAATGTTTGACCACCTTGTATTGCAACAAATGATGGTGGTGCCACACCAAAAAATGTACCAAATGCAAATGGCATTAATGGTACACCAATAACTGGTGCTGTTAAATTAATAAACCAATTTGGTAAAAATGGTGTGATCCTCAAAAATAATACATAATTGAATAGATTATTTCTATGTTTATCCACTTGCATTGACCATCGTTGGGCTTTTTCTGGATAATATAATAATATTAATTTACGTCCTAATATTTGTGATAACAGAAAACATAATGTTGCACCGAGTGCTGAACATGTACAAACTAAGATTAATGCTGTGGTGAATGGGAATAGAAAGCCTGATAATATTGATAAAAATAATGAGCCAGGTATTGCGAATGTTTGTAGAAATACGTATGTCGCACATACACCCAACAATACTTGAAAATAATGATCACCTTTATAACGATTCAATACAATCCCTAATTGTTGGGCATCCTCTATATTCCATGGCAGTTTTATATGTTGCCGTTCCTCTCTAGAAATCAATTAATTAATTAACAAAAATTGGATCAACAATGAAATCGACATACTAACTCTGTGACTTGTGGGAACGTTTGATATACCAAAAATAATGCACATATTGATGTGACAAATATAATTAAAATAGAAATCGTTGCAAGCCGTGTTGAGAACGATTCAGTCGCTTTATTAACTGCAACAAAACAAAAATCAAACGAGTATTTAATATGTGAATGTAATTTCAATTGAGGCTATGTACAGATCAATTTTGGTTCTAGTAACAATAGGATATTTATGGTATTTCTTGGATAACAGGATCGACGGTAACTTGGTCTACCTTTTATTGCAAATTTCGATTGAAATGGTTTATTATAAATATCGGTAGTTGAGGAAATTTCTGGACATTGTGTTTTATTTGTTAAATTATCACCTGTATGATTATTCTGATTAAACATTTTTATTATTATTGTTGTTGTGTTATTTTTAAATACACATTAAATTAATTATTTTCTCATTATTTTATTTAATTATTAAATAATTTTTCTTATTGGAGAGTTATTTGAACAGTTCTTCTGTGTATGACGACCACGTGATCTTTATGAGTGACAAGAAGAGCGCTGTAAGCTGCCTGTGTGTTTTAAAAGTGTTCCGAACAGCAAACTAGTCGATTTAAAAGTAGCCCGAACAGCAATTGATAATCTTTTTGAAACTCGTTTAGGTCATTGGAGTGAATCGTCTGAATACATTTTCTGCACCAGGTCATCAGTTACCTTTAACACCCAGTAATCAGTTTAATAACTCGGCTCAGATTTTGTTCGAACATGTAGAACACTTTAAGAACACACTATATGACTCTAGCTAAATGCTACGTCACGGTCTTCAAAGACTGTGACCTCAATCCAATGACGTAGAAGTATATAGACTGCTCAGCCGATCGACAAAAACGTGACCACATGTGCGCTGACATCTTGAATATTTACGGCTCAAACCAACTAAAGTCGCAGACCGATAACTTCGGGTTTGCTTACGAAATAATCTGAGAAGTATTGTTAGTTGCATAAAACTGATTGCGAATCATCAAAATAAACATTTTAAAATACAAATATGGATGTATGATATATTGGTGATTTGGTTAATTTAATTCAACTTTTTTGGAATGATTTGCATATAATCAAGATTACCCTGTTATTTTGTAGTTATTATAATTATTGTTGTTCGTATCTATATCCACATAAAACAAACCAGGGTACCTATTCTTGTATACTTGAAATTAATTCATTGTAAGAACACCTCGTAGATTATAGTGGCAATTATTAGGTATGTTCCCACCCACAATTCTAGATTGTTTGGTTGATGACTAGACTACGTATGTCTAGTTAGAAACTGATCACAAAGTACTTTCAAACATCACCAGCTGGACCGCATTTCTATTGAATTCATTCAATTTACAGTTTCTGATGAGAGTATATTTGATTTTCTTAAATCAATCGTCCCGTTTCCATTACAATCTGCTACCGTGTGGAAAATGAGCATTTCCGAAGCATATTTTTGGAAATCTATAGATTTCAACCAATGACAGACGTTTTAACAGGTTAGGTATTTAAAATTGTGGTTGCTTAGCAACATCTATACATTAATGCAATCGAGTACTTTCGGGTGCCCAACACACGATGGAATGTCGGCTGTATTCGTTGGATCGTAGAAAATCGTTTTCATTTATAGTACACTTTTCATATGAAAATTCACGAGCCGAATGGCTCGATGGTTAACGATAGGGATTTACGCCGAGAGGTCCGGGGTTCAAACCTCGGCACGGTATGAAAAAGGATTTTCAGAATTTTCCTCTTCTTATAAACCTAAATTGTTAATTTGTCCATGCCACAAAGTACATGGACCAGTTAGCTAGATTAGGATGTCCCTAGACCGTCCACCCCCCTTTGCAGGTCCCTCATCGTAGAAAAAACGCCTAGAATTGGTGGTGAAATGAGCAGTAACCATCATCTATAAAAGGGCATAAGCGCCCAGGGTTTGGTTGTTGAAATGAGGAGTAAACCATCATCCATAAGTAAAAGGGCATAAGCGCCCGGGGTTTGGTTGAAATGAGCAGTAAACCACAATCCTTTTTTCTTTTTAAACATAAAGTTAAACACAATAAGAAAATAATAGTTTAAAAAACACGCTTTAATGGTAGACTGAAGAACTAATAAGTAAAAGCTCCCTCTCCGGAAGGAAATTGTTTATCCTTCAAAAAGAAGGATGTATGCAACTCTAAAAACTTTCAAAGCTTCAGCTGACATCTACTGATTCTCTATGATAGTATACATTAGAGTGAAACAATGATATCTTATGTCTCCCTTTACTGGGCTACGTAGCTTAATTCATATGGACTGCGCATTGTAATGAGATGAAAAGAGTGAGACAAACCTCCATATAGGCCCTCTTTTTTAAAGTACAGAAATTATAGGCGGTAAACAGTCTACGTCTTGCCTCAATCAAGCCGACTGGGTTTATAACCTCAATTTTTGTAACTACTTAGCAAAAAAGCCAAAAAAAATATAGAACAAATCATTTATAAGGTGAGAAATCATTATCAGAACAAACACAAAAATTAGCAAATATTTTATAATTATAGAAACTGGACAGTCATACAATTGAAACAAAAGTTTGGTTATATTGATGTTACACCAATTATTATCACAACATGATAAGAATCTATGAAATTACCGAAATATTTACGAATTCTTGACCATATAAGACGAATATATTGAAATGCTTGGTAACACTCATATCTTGGATTCAATTAGTAAAGATTATGGTAGGTGTCTCAACAAAATTTCCTCTTTGAAACCACTAATGTACAAATCGAATTTTAGCTTACAAAATGTACAGCAGATCATGTGAATGATAGGAAATGCTCATTAAAGTGTTAGAATACAACAGATAGAAACTATTGAGGATGCAAGGAAATGGAGAGGAATCTTCGTAACGCATAGTAAGTTCATTTCAATTTCAAATAAAGCTTAGAAGTAACTGATCGAAATAAAAATGTGGCGCTATTTATTTGACATGACTCTCTGTATACATTTCGATCAATTATTTGTATTGTTTCATTAAACTAACAACTCTGTTGTAAACGTATTCCTTTGCATGGATACCATACATAAAATCCAAATGATTAAAATTTCGATCAGCTACTAAAAATTGTCCTTTACCATTCGATAATTTGCTAGACAGTTTTAAAACATCACTTTCTGCAGCTAACCAATCATTATGACTATAAAATAGATAAACAGGTGCTGTGATTCTCTTCAAATCATAATCAGGTGGTGTTTTTGATCCGTATTTACGTAAATTACCAGAACTACCATAATCGTATTGTCGAAAATGTCCAGAACGCATCTCCTGTGAATAATGTAGTAATTGTTTGGTTGATGATCCAGCTGGTGTATAATCAGTTAATACTGATAACATTGTGGCATTCATTTCATTTGGACTAAATCCACATACAGCAAATAATGCATTTGTACATAATATCTGTGTTAAATGTTTATTACCACATAATAAATCACCAACTAAAGATATAAATTTCGTGCTTGGTAGAAATTCGTTAACACCAAGCAAATCCAATAAAGTACTTATTGGTCCATTAAATTGTGCCATAAATTTCAATAATGGACTTGTCATATGTTCCATAAATCCAACTGGTGTCAAACTGAAATGGGCTTTGATTTTCGCATTGTATTCCGGTCGCATTGATGCCATAACATAAAATGATGTTGTACCTTGCGAATGACCAATATAGAATAGATTTGAATGTTTTGCTGTTGCTAATGCAAAATCAATCATTGTTGGTAGATCATTAACACCAATCTCATGCCAACTGAAGTCCCAAAATTCATCTGATTTTGGATTCAAATGTGTATGACTTCTTGATTGTGTATTACCACGTACATTACCCATCCATACATCATAACCTGCATCTGATAGAATATAAGCTAAAGCTTTTCCAGGGCCTGACATCACCCAATCAGCTGATGATGATAGAAGTCCGTGCATTAAGAAAACGACTTGATTTTTTGATGCTACACCAGGCCTGTGTGGAATACGGTGTATGGCCAAAATGTATCCATCTGGTGTTACGACTTTATGTTCTTCACAAGGATAACCGTTCGACCGAATCCAGTCTGGCTAGAAATACATATGCATACATGTAAGTACAATATAATCGATACTATAATTAAAACTTACAATACTTAAATGAGCCTCAATGTTACTTTGGGGTACTGTGGCTGTACTTACAAGCCCTAAAGTGATAATAAAAATGAAAAATATCATTTTAATATCGTTAATCACGGTTTTAGTTTAAATTAAACTGCAATTTCTTTTGAGGCTTCTTTTATATTTATATTTATAAGGATTTTATAAGGATTTTAAGTTATCATCCATTCCATAAGTGTTTGAATTAACAATCATTGATAAGCTAACAGCATTGATTACAATCTAAATGGATGCATAGCAGGTGATCAAATATTAAAAGTGGTAATTATTGCGGATGTAATCTTTTTTTAATTATCTAAAGATAGAGAATAACTAGGATACAATGAAAGGGAAAGGAAAGTTTCGTAACGCACAGTAAATTTATTTGAAATTCAAATAAGATTTAAAAATAACGAATTGGAATAGAATCTATTTAACTTTTTTGTACAATTATTGTGATCAACTGTTGTGTTTCAACATTAAACTAATAATTCGATCATAAACGTATTCCCGTGCATGTATACCAAATATATAATCTAAATGATTGAAACTACTTTCAATTAGTAAAAATCGTCCTTTAACATTTGGTAATTTGTTGTAAAGTTTTAAAACATCAATTTCGGCAGCTAACCAATCATTATGACTATAAAATAGATAAACAGGTGCTGTGATGTGCTTCAAATCATAATCAGGTGCCATTATCGATCCATATTTATGTAAATTACCAAAAAGACCATGATCGTATTGTCGAAAATGTCCAGAATGGATATCTTGTGAATAATGTAGTAATTGTTTGGTTGATGATCCAGCTGGTGTATACTTTATTAATTCTGGTAATATTGTAGCATTCATTTCATTTGGACTAAATCCATTCAAAATAAATAACATATTAGTACATAGTAGTTGTGTGATTGTATCATCTTTACATAGTGCACCACCAATTCTTGCTATAAAATCATCAGTCGGTAGAATTTCATCTATACCGATTAAATTCAATAGTAGCTTAATTGGACCATCGAAATGTGACATAAATCGAAACACTGGACTTGTCATATGTTTCATAAAAGCAACTGGTGCTAAACTGAAGTGTGCAATAATCTTCTGATTATATTCCGGCCGCATTGATGTCATCACATAAAATGTTGTTGTACCTTGTGAATGACCAATATAAAATAATTGTGATTTATTTGTTCTATCTAATATGAAATCAATCATTGTTGGTAAATCATAATAACCGATTTCATGCCAACTGAAATTCCAAAATTCCTTTGAATTTTCATGTGGATCTAAATACGTATGGTTTCTTGATTGTGTATTACCACGTGCATTACCCATCCATACATCATAACCTTCATCTGATAACACATAGGGTAAAGCTTTTCCCGGACCTAAGACTATCCAATCAACTGATGATGATAGAAGGCCGTGCATCAGAAATACAGTTTGATTTTTTGCTTTAACACCAGTTTTAAGTGGAATTCGATGGATACGAAGTATATATCGATCTGGTGTTACAATTTTATATTCTTCAGTTCCATAACCATGTTTATGAATCAAATTGGTCTATAGAGAATAACAAAAGACAATTTAGAAAATACACCTTTTTACGATTTACTTACAATATTCGGAATTGTCTTCTTCAAATCGTCAAGTTTTGGAGGAGTTACATGTGATTTGACAATTCCTAAGATGCAAAGTAGCAATAAGAACTTCATTTTTTTCCCACCAATTCGTCAGGAAATACGGACCTTTACAACATTCAGTTCTATCACTAGATACACTAGAAATAAAAGTTGAAATAGTTCGAAACTAATTATAAGTACGTGAGAACATTATCAGCATCTTGGAGACTTTTCTTATCAATAATGACAGATTTGATTGTTTTTCGCAAGGAGGAAATGCGGCGACGAACGAAAACAATGAAGAAACGCAAAAGTAGATCTGAAACATTCTTGATGAAACGCTGTAAACATAGATAATTAATGAGTGGCACGTGTTTTTATTTAGAAATATTGTCTTGTTTTCAAATATTTTGCACTCATAGATAATAATATCAATCACAAAAGGCTTGAAATAACAACCATAAGAGATTACAGATTGTTGATTTCAAATGACTATTAATTTTTATTAGATAAGAACCAAATTCCAGTACCGTATTTTTTCATATAAACACTCAACAAATTTAATATATAAAATGTATTTAATATACAAATTCTGTATTTTGGATATGTACCACTTGTGAAACGTTGATAAGCTTATCAATGGACACAAAATGTTTACACCTTTCTATCCCTTGAATTTGTTGATGATGTTCTTAAAATTGAAGTTAACACACGGAAGATCCAGTTTTCTTCAATTTGGGCTCAACGTTTGTTCCAAAATAAAGAAGGAGAAAGGTAGTTTCAAAGATCAGATTTAATGGTACTTTGGGTTAATGATTAACTTCTGAAAAAGTAGATTTGATTTTCTTCAACGTTTCTTGATGACTTTCTATAACCATGAAGCTCCTGGCGTGTGAAAAAATCACTGAAAGAAGAGCAATGGGAACAAAAGAAGACAATTTACTGCTGTTTTGTTTTCCACAAGCTTGAGGAAATTATCGATAAAGAATCATCTACAAACAAGTACTCAGAAACACAATAACTCATCATTGACAAGTGGTTTTATTAAAAAAAAACAAAAAACAACCTACTGTTTTTTAATTATTTTGTACATTATTTATACACTCGACATTGTTTTTTTATGACATAATTTTAACATTTTCAAAATTAGAACAATAATATCGATACAAAAATTGATAGCTAATTAAAAACAACAATCAGTATTTGAAATAAATTTGATTAACAATTTAATTCGAATAATTTAGGAGATTTATGAAACTAATTAAAACACTAGATAAGAAAAATGGGAAATAATTACAAGTCATTTAAATAATTACATATCTACAATAATTTAAAAAAAAAACACACACACAAAAAGAAGAAACACATTTACATACAATTGTTTTTGAGAAAGAAATCAAAAATACGAGAAATATAAAAGATTATAGAAAAAAAAACAAATTCGTTAGTCTTTATGGCTAATAATGGCAGGCAGACAAGAACACTACCTAATGAGCATTTTATGTTTTGTTTTGTTTTTTTTTTGTTAAAAAGGTACTATTTACACGAAATTTATATTACAAAATTTTTAAACATCATTTAAAATCATCAGTCAATAGTGGAAACACAGCCGGTAAAATGAATTAGACACATTTTAATCAAATTCTCAATTCATTATCAGTTTTATTACGATTCTGTGGTGGTTGCCTTGACATGACATGATGACTTGTTGGTAAACCAGGCGCTACTAATGGTGATATTGATGGTGATTTTGTCGCTAATGGTGATAATGATGGTGAGAAACTTGGTGACATTGCTGTTGATGTGCTGAATGTTGCGCCAGATGCATCATGATTAATTGGTGATCGTGGCAACATCATCATTTGATTAGAATTATGATGACTAGAACCACCACGTGAATTTAATGTTGGTATTGCAATTGAACGTGGTGCAACACTAGTTATTAATGGTGGTGGGATATTTTTAGCTGGTGCTACTAAACATTTACTTTTAACACTCGAATTACCACTAGCCCCACTTTTGATTGATGCTGTATCATCTTTCAGTCTTGCAATCTCTGAGAATACATGGGCCAATGGTTGATATTGTGGCCCCCAATCTAATAGATAATCCCAATTATAGCTGCCTGCTAATTCTTCTTCACTATGTACAATCGAACTCAATGAACCATTCATTGATGGTTGATGGGTGACAGTTGGTACATCACCATAACCACCCATCGCCATCACGTGTTCCATTGTTGAACCAATTGTTGATGTATTCACACCGCCATTTTCATCAGCGGAACTGGCCCGATCGCTTCCAGCAACATCATTTAATTTCGCATAAATTAATGTCGTTATATCATTCCCATTACCATTTTCTTCATCAAATATATGAAGATTATCTAATGGGACACTTTGATTATGATGATGGATAGTCTCTTTACTACTACCAGCTCTTGTATCTGTACATAGCTTTGATGCCGCTTGACCATTATTATTACCATTATTATTATTATTATTATTATTATTATTATTATTAACTATACCTAATCTAGCTAAATATTCTTGTGTATTCCGCACTGAAACATCAGATAAATTATCATCATCGTCATCATCAACAACATCATCATCATCATTTTGACGATGTAAACCAGAATCACGTTGTAATGGTCCTTCATTGATCATACGTATCTCTTCATCATCACCATCTTCACCATCCTCAGCTGATCCACGACCACTAGAACCGGATTGTTCAGAACCGGAAAGTTCAGAAGTTGTAGCTGCACCGGAATTTGAACTAGCCGCATGACCACCACCACCACCATACGGTGGAATTTCATCGTATTTCGGTGGTGCAAATTGATTATTAGTTGATGTTACAACACCACCATTACCACGTATTGGTATTGTATCAAAAGCACTAGGATCAACATAATTATTTGACGTATTCACTGTTTCACTATTCAAATTTGGTTTGTTAATTGTTTTATTTCGTTTATTTCTCATATGGATAAAAACAAAGACGGCACCAAATGTGATTAATAATAAAATCAATGTTATCAATAAACCTAAAGCCCAATTTGAGATACCGCCATTTGTTGCAGCAACCGTTGTATTATTGTCACTATTAATAGCAAGATTTGTACCAGGATCAGCTAATGGATCTAAATGTATCTCAATTACTGTCATATTCGTTAAAGATCCTTGCCGACCTGAACTTGCTGTAACAACTAAACTAATTTCACGGCCACCACTCTCTAAATCATCGGAATGATCAAATTTCTTTTTAATTAAAACAGCACCAGTTGTTCGATTCATTTTAAAATATGAATGTTGTGTTGTTAGTTGATAAACAACACGTCCATCTGGACCTTTATCACGATCTGTTGCTGTAACATGGCCAACAACATAACCAACTGGTAATGCAACAGATGTGGCCAATACGAATTTGTAGGTGCGTTCAGTGAATTGTGGATGGAATTCATCTTTACTTTCAATCTCGACACGTACTTTAACATTCGATGATTTCCCACCAACATCGGTTGCTCTAATTATAAAAATATAACGGCTACGTTGTTCATAATCAAATACTGTATTTGTACTAACTAAACCAGTCGATGAATCGATATGGAATTGTTTCCATGAATCATCAATACCAGCAGCATAATTATTACTTGATGTTGCACTCAATATTGAATAGTTCAAAGCACCAAATGGACCTTTATCTAAATCGGTGGCATGCACGGTAAATACAGCTGTACCAATTGATTCATTCTCACCAACAAATTCTAAATATTCAGATATTGGAAATTTCGGCTCATTATCATTCTCATCTTGTAAACTCACTTGATACACATTCAATGTACACAATTTTGGCACACCTCTATCACAAGCTCGTAAAACTAGATTATACTCAGTAATACTTTGATCATAATCTAAAGTTCCATTAATGTTTAAGACACCAGTGTCTGGATGAATACGAAATAAATGTTGATCATTACCAGATGTTATATCGTAGATAATTTCAGAATTTCGTGTATTTGGTGCATCGGCATCTGTTGTTTCTATTCTAGCTATTGATGTATCAATACTTGTCGCTTCACTTATTAATGATTCATAATCAGCTTGTTTAAATACAGGTGCATTATCATTGGCATCATTAATTTGTATTGTTACAGTAATTGTTGTCGAATTTGTTGGAAACATTAAATTGTCTGTGGTTATTTTCAAATGATAGACATCTTGAGTTTCACGATCTAAATGCTTGATTAATATTAATGCACCAGATGGATTGGAAATTTCAAAAATCCTCTCACTATTACCATCAATTATTTGAAAATGAATTGGTGATTTCTGATAGCCGGGCGGTTTAGCGATGTGTAGGATTGTTGTACCTTTTGGTGTATCTTCACCGATTTCAATGCTAGAATTCAATCAAATTATGATGTTGTTTTACGTATATTGAAAAATGTGAAACTTACTTGTAATCTCGTTTATTGTTGATAGTTGTATGAGATGATCGACTATTGACTTTAATTCGTATTGCAGCAAATGTATGTTGTGGTGGTTTCCCTAAATCGGATGCTTCTACAGTTAATTGAACATCTCTAGTTAATGTCGATGTATTTGATAGATTCACACGAAGAATACCATCGTCTTTACCAATTGTAAAACCTGCCATTGGTTTGATTAAATTGTAGATAATTTGGGCATTATCACCGGCATCTGGATCGGTAGCGTTCACTGTTAACATTTCGACAAGACTCGACGATTGTCCATCTGTAAATTTTGATTTTCTATTAAATTTGATCAATTCAATGGATTTCAGTTTAAATTACCTGGTAAATTTGTTTGATAAGCGATTTGATTGAAAATTGGCGCATTATCATTCACATCAATAATTTCAATTGTTAATGTTGTTTCAGTTATATGAGCTGTATCAGATGCGATAATTTTCAATTTATATTCTTGCCACAATTCATAATCGAGTTGTTTATTTAATATGATTTTACCACTGAATTTATCAATTGTGAAATATTTGATAAGATCTTTATCGTTATCTGGACTGAAATTGTATGTTAATGGTGGATTTGTATCAACATCATTGGCTGTCACCGTTGTTAAAACGGTGCCAATTAAGCAATCTTCATTGATTTGTATGATACTGTGTGGTGGAAATGTGGGTTGATTATCATTCACATCGACAATATTGATATTAACACGTGTTGTACCGGTCATCTGCGGTATACCTTCATCCGTTGCAATCACAGTTAAACGATAATGATCGCGTATTTCACGATCTAATACAATATTCGTTTTGATAATACCACTGAATGGTGGTTCAATTTTGAATGCATTATCATGATTACCATCGACAATATGATAACGTACACGCGCATTCTGTTCTTCATCATTATCATAAGCTTGCACTTGTAAGACGAACGTATCTTTATTATTACCTTCCCACACACTGGCGCTGTATTGTTGTTGTGTAAATTTCGGTGCATTGTCATTATTATCAATTAGTTTAATTAACACATCACAATAGCCATGTATAATTGGATTACTATCAGTTTTTGCTTCAACAACTAATTTGATGTCTTTATGCAATTCATAATCTAAATATGTTGGATCATTGATTTGTATTATGCCTGTATTTGGATCAATTAAAAAAATATTCTCCTCATTGCCACTACCAAACGAATAATTGATATGTTGTCGACGTCCATCTGTACGTACAGCTTTGATTTGTAATAAATCACGAAATCTCTCCATATTCTCATTTATTGTGATTGTATAATTCAATTGTTGAAATCTCAATTCATTCATATTGGTATCACGTAAATCACCAACAATGATCTCAATTAAACCGGTTGAACTTAATGGTGGATTACCTTTATCGGTGGCTAAGACATTCAAATAAATAATTTTACCATTATCACTTGATAGACTTTGTGTTGATGTTAATATGCCAGTATTTGGATTTATACGGAATTTATTATAATTATTATCATTTAATAGATTATAAACAATTTCTGAATTTGTACCGCTATCACCGTCTTTTGCTAGTATTTTCAATATGGTTTGGCCTGGTTGTATATAAGCTGGTACACGTTCTTTGAATGGATATTTGATAAATATCGGTTTATTATCATTAACATCATTGATATGGACGGTTACTGGTACTTTCGATGAGCGTGCATTGTATTTACCTGAATCGGTGGCCACTACTTGGAAATTATAAACGTTCTTACGTTCACGATCAAATAATCTACAATTAACAATAATTAATCGAAATTATTTTAAGATTTTCATATAGTACTCACCCTGTTGTTGTGACAATGCCAGTTTTATTATCAATCCGAAATAGCCATTGACTTTCATTGGCCAATGAATAAATAATACGACCATTAACACCAATATCTTTATCTGTGGCACTCACTTTTAATATTGATGTATCAATTGCTATATCCTCTGGTATTGTTACCGAATATTTGCTTAAATCGAATTTCGGATCATTGTCATTTTCATCTTCAACAAGGATCGTTAAATTACAGTAGCCGGTCAATGGTGGTCGGCCGCGATCTTGGGCTTGTATTGTTAAATAATATTTCGATAATTGTTCACGATCTAATGGACGTACACTAATATCACCATTTCTCATATCAATATTGAATTTATTCCCTAAATTCCCATTGATTATACTATAAATTATCTCACCATTATTATCAATATCTAAATCTTGTGCGATTACTGTATGTATTATTGATAATTGATTATTTTCCGGTATTGATAAGCGATAACATGAGCCAATTTGAAAGATTGGTGGATGATCATTAATATCAGTTATTGTAATTATTACAATTGTCATATCAAATAATGTTTTACTTTGTTGTGTTTGTGTATCAATTACATACACTGGGAATGTGAATGTATCAATTGTTTCACGATCTAATTGTTTGTTTGTGTAGATTTTGCCGGATCTCTCATCAATTCTAAAATAATCATCGACCATCTCCAATGGAATGACGAACGTTAGATTACCACCACCTGCAATCAGTGATTGTTGTTTAAATAACTATAGAATGAATAATTGATAAGCAATAATAAATGGTTGTGTATTGTGTGTAGGTGCAATTATCATCAAATTCCGCTTCTATCCAGTCTCTGATCCTATTAATCTCCAATTTATAGTTTAGAAAACTCATGAATATTCATAAGAAAACCGTGAATGGACACGATTAATATTTATGTTGAAACTATAAGATACAGAATGATGGACATGAAAGCACTTCATCAATTAAAAGATTATAAAAATAAGAAGAAAAGAACAACGCTTGATTTTTGGATAATGGATTGTCAACACATTTATTAATTTTTTTGATTTTGGTTCAGTAAACTCACCATCATCACTCGACCCAGATTTCGTTGTCAATTTCATAACAAATGTACCAATAGATGCATCTTCGGCAATATCATTTTTATAGATTGAATTAACGAATCTTGGTGGATTTTCAATAGAACGTTGTACCGACAATTTCAATTCAATATTCGAATGTTTCGTTGGTGTACCATGATCTGATGCTGTTACATTCAAAACATAAATACGTTGTATATCTGGTAGTGGTTTGGCTAATGTTAAAATTCCATTATCGTAGCCTAATGCAAATAAACTGCCATCATTACCACTTGATATCACATAAGTGACACGGCCATTATCACCACGATCATTATCAATCGCTACTAAATGCGTGATCATCATACCGATTGTGATTGATTCACTGATATAAGCAATCGGTGTTGTTGGTACAACGAATTTCGGTGCATTATCATTTGAATCTGTTATAATTATACGTGCGGTTACAGTTGTTGTTAATCGTTCTATGATATTATTCGATTGATCAGTGGCCGCTACAATTAATGTATATTCTTCGATTGTCTCATAATCCAGACCTCCAATAAGTTGTAAAGTGCCCGTTAGTGAATCGATTGTAAATAGATTGTTATTTGGATATTGTTTGATTAATTTATAACGTATATCACCATTTGGACCACTATCAATATCAATTGCTGTAAAATTATATACAGACGTACCAATTTCAGTATTTTCATTAATTAATATTGTAATAGGATCTTGATACCAATGTGGTGGATTATCATTAACATCAATAATATCCACACGAACAGTGATTGCACTACTTTGTGGATTATTCATTGCACTTGTATCTAATGCTCGCACTTCTAAACGATATTCAGATTCAGTTTCACGATCTAATTCTCTTGCAACAACTAATGAACCAGTATTACGATCAATATCAAATGCATCGATAATATTCTCCGACATCAATGTTGTCAACGTATAAGTGATATGACCATTTGCATTACCATTAATTAGATTCTCTTGATCAATCATTTCAGTAACAGCAACTGAACCAATAACATGCCCAATTTTCACATCTTCACGTACACGAAAGATCAGACTTGAACTGGTAAATGTTGGTCGATTATCATTCAAATCCAATACTTCAACACGCAACAGACGAACAATTTGTTTTGGCGGTTTACCATTGTCCGTTGCCGCAACAGCTAAACGATAAATTGTTTTCTCTTCATGATCTAATACTGACCGTGTACGTATAATACCAGTAATTGGATCAATATTAAATAGATTATAACCATCTGAATCGCGACTTTTCAATAATGAATATGTCAATGATGCATTATTACCATTATCGGGATCAAGCGCACGTACACGTACCACTTCCGTACCAGGTGGTTGTTCTTCACGTACACTAACAACATCTTCTTGTGGATCAACAATTTCTGGTGTATTATCATTAATGTCGAGTATGCGAATTTTAACAATGACACGACTACTTCTCGACGGTACACCTTGATCTTTAACTTCTGCCACTAAATCGTACAAGTCTTTCTGTTCGCGATCTAATGGTTCTTTTGTTGTGATTTCACCTGAAACAATTAGAAAAATCGTGTTTGAGCAATCAATAAATATCGCTTTCTGTTTCATGGTGGTTCTTCGTTTTGTTTTTCTGTTTATGTGTAAGATGAGCTGGCCCGCAAAAATCTTAATGTCAGTAACAGATGATTAATCTCGACACCTCGCTATAATTCGATTTAACAAAAGAAACAACCGAAAGTGCTTCGTTTGGATGAGTAAATTCATTAAAAATTGTTTTTGTTTGTTTCGCCTCGATATAATAAAATTTCTTTATTATATTCGGTAAATAGTTTTGGTATAGAATTGCTTATAAAATAGATTCATATTTGATCTAGTTGCAGCTGTAGGCCTTCATCGAGAAGATGGAAAGACTTAGCGCGTGATGTATATCCGTGGAATCTACTACAGCAAGAGCGACGTTGAGGGGTCAGGGCTGAAGAAGCGGTCCGGTCACATTCTCGGCCACTGAACGAAACACCAAAACTAACTTCGCATGGCCCGCTCACACACACACACACACACATATAAATTACACACATACATACCATTCACTCATCTTCAATTGACTGGATCTTATATGTATTTACGATAAGACATTACTACCCTAAGGCGCATCCCTTCATATACAACAATCAAAAAACCATAAAACCGCCCGAAAAACAACAAACCAAAAAAAAATCTTGATTGAGAGGAAACGGTGGCGCAAGACCGGAGGGCCACAACGACGATATGATTTCCAGATAATTGACGGTAGTTTTTGTTTTTTTGTTTTTTGGTGCATCGCCGTTCAATAATAATCGACAACAACCATCAGTGTGAAGAAAGGGTAATTTAATATGCCGGCAATAATTGGACCACAAAAACCTTGCGTGTGTGTGCGTGTGTATGTTGATTGGATGTGAGGTAGTTATGGAAAGTGTCAACGGTTTATTATTTGTTCGTGAAAGCGGAATGCTAAAAGCATTCCACAGCTTCTGCAGGATCGCTCGAGAATCTGGTAATGTGACTGGCATGTGGACCCACATACATTTCAATCATCTCTATATTGGACGATTTTGATAAATTCTCGTCTGTTTCTCGAATTGTAATTAATTGAAAATGACCAAAAAAATTTGCTTTAATTGTCTCAAGTGGCGAATTGTTGTCAAATTACGGTATTGAATAGAATCTAACGGATTAATAAAGAACTCGAATTTTCCTGTTGGTTGAACAACAGGTCACTTTTGACAACTCTCAGATAGAAGATACAAGTTCTTTCGTTATTGATGGAAACTCAAAGAAAAAGAGTCGGGTTTCTTGCTCGTTTATCTAATGATATTCCATTTTGATATTGAGAATGACGCATAAAACTACAATGAAGTGTGTAGTAATCTATAGGCAGGCAATCCAATAACAGAATCACTAGTTGTATCGTATATAAGAAAGATTTTCTATTTCTCCACCCAATTCATACTTCTCTAGTTGAAATGATTACTGTTGTGTATCACCAACTGTGTGTTGATAGTTGTTGTTTAATAAACGACTTCACGGAAGCTGCTATCATTGTTAACAGCATTCAATATTTTATTGTTTCTATTAATATTACAAATAGAACAATTGGAAAAAATATTGTAGATGAAGAATGCAACACTACTCTACTGGTAATATAATTATTAGTAAACTTATTTCCCGTATTTTACAACTTCAAGCTTGTATAATAAAATACAATAAATTCGTTTTTCTTCTTCTCAATAACACGCCAAGTGAATTAAAAATTCACATTCGATTCTTCTTTTATTTCCTTATCATAAACGATTGTTTAAATTAATATCCGTATACGCTTAATAATCTGTGGATTTTATTGAATATAATCTCTCCTTTGCAAATATCTCACAATAAAGAGAGGAGAAAAAACGCAATTTTTCGGAATTAAACTTTCACGTTATTAAATCCGGCGATCAGCCATTATTGTCATCAATCATATTTAGTATATCACCGCTGATCGGATTACCTGAAGTACCTGCACATTTCATTTGATAAATCGTATTTAACGTCAACGTATTAATCTTTTTCGGGGAACAAAAAAGTGAAACGTTTCATTTTCCTAGTTGTTACTACGTCTCCAGTCCACCAACGATTAGGTGATGAAATTAAAAAAAAAACAATAATAATAACGAAAACAATGATGAAATTCAGCAATAAGACCGAACTTCAATTTAACGCTATTTCGTTATTAATGACTCGACGAACAACACACACACACACACACACACACACATCTATTTATAACCAGCATTCAAAAAAATTATTCCTCTTTCAAAATTGCATGCAAGTATAATTTTATAGGTTTTCTAGTACGGTTTTATAGGTATTATTACCAAGTTTAACGAATGTTTTTCGTTTTCGAATAATGGAAATTGTTGCCTCCGAGACGTGTGTATAAAGGAGTCGGCAGAGCGCGTTACTTTCATTCGTAAAATCGTTTTCTGTTGGTTTTTTTGTTGTTGTTGTTGTTGTTGTTGTTCAGTTTGAGAATTGAAATAATAATAGTAATAATAATGATAATAATTGTTCGGAATCAGATGTTTAAATGTTCAAATATTTGAATTTCAATTCGGAAAAAATTGACATTAGTGGGCTTAAGCTATTGTGAAAGTAAACATTTTATTGGAGGAAGTTGTCGGGCCCTACAAAAGCATATTTGTTTTTCATTTACTTTATTTGACATCTGCCGCATTGAAAACATTGTTTTTTTCTTTCATCAATTCTATAACTTGATAAACATTTGCTAAAGACTACACGATTTTGCTATTAGTCCTACGAATAAAAAAAACAGCTAAATGCCTTGACCTATAAGGAAAGTTCATCTTATAAAAACACAACTCACCTGTAATTGAATTGATTTGGAAGCTGGTATTGTCAGGTATCAAGCTGTATCTTATAACAGCATTAATACCAATATCAGCATCTTTTGCTGATAATTGACCAACAATTGAGCCACGTCGTAGATTTTCTTCAATTGACAATTCATATAAATCGTTATCGAATATTGGATCATTATCGTTAGCATCTAATATTTCAACAATGACATGTGTGGTGGCATTTTGTGATGGTGTACCATTATCACTAGCACCAATTAATAAATGATAATGATCACGTATTTCACGATCTAAACTACTACGTAAATATAACCAACCACTATTTGGGAAAATGCCAAAGATGCCATCCGAATTATTATCGGGTAGAAGACGGTATGTTAAACGTGCATTATTACCAGTATCAAGATCAATTGCTGTTACTTGAAGTACCTGGAACAATCACAATTAAAGTTTCATCATTTCAACATTCTTTCATTAGATGATGGTTGGTTTTGTGGTATAGTAGCAACGATGATGGTCTCTGCGGTCGGATTGAAGGCACTCAACTTAGTTACACTCTGCTTTGACCTTGCCCTCGTGATCGATGGCAAAGAAGAGGTCATCGATGCTCACTCAATGCTTCAAATGAACTATTACCGACAGCACCGTCACGCTACTTCGATAAATTCGATATATGTATATTCAAAAATCAAGGGGTTATAATAGCATGCAAGCTGTAGGTCAGTGATCTAGGACGTGCTACTACTACCACCTCATCATGATCATCAATAACGGTTCCGACGTTTTGTATTTTGACAGTGATGTGTTTGGAGTTTAACCCCAGAGATTTATGTTTTAATTTATTAGCATTTTATTCCAAGTATTTCACACAAACAAGAAATTTAAAAAAAAAACGATTCTACATACCTGTGAATTAATCGGCAAAGATTCCAATACCATTAGATTGTATTCAGTTTGTTCAAATACGGGTGGATTATCGTTGATATCTTGCACTTCGACCAATACAGTCAAGTTTGCCGATAATGGTGGTATGCCAGTATCTGTTGCTGTAATAATCAAACTGTGGCGTTGTGTTGTTTCATAATCTAAATGTCGTGTAAGTGTCAAATGGCCTAGCTTCGGATCAATATCGAACAATCCACCACCGTTAGCACTATTATTAATGATTTTATAGCGTACAATACCATTTTGACCGGAATCACGGTCACGTGCATGCGCTGAATATATCGGTATACCAATATCAACATTTTCAGGTATTGAAATTCGTACTGTATTTGATTCAAATTCAGGCACATTATCGTTGACATCTTCAATCTCAATATTGACCTGAATTCATTTAATTAACAATAAAACAATAAAAATTTAATTCAATCACAATTCTTGACTTGATGATAATTCAAATAATTTACCTGTGTATGACCGTAAACAGGTGGATCGCCATTAGTTGCTTGTATATTCAACAGTACATTATCATGGACTTCATGATCTAAATTCGATGCTGTCCGGATTGTTCCTGTTGTTGGATCAATACGAAAGAAACCATCAGGATCACCAGAATAAATTGAATAACGTATATTTTTATGTGAACCTGAAAAACAATAAAAATTGTTTACACTATTAACAGAATAATATTAATGGATTGTAATTTATGAAGCGTAGCCAAAGTGTTACAATTATTTCCAAGAGCAATTCGCATTGTTATTATTATTAATGTTATTATTAGAGGAAAAAATCGCCGTTCTCCGTTCTAATCTATCGTTGAAGTCGCCAAGGAAACATCGTAAATATCTAACATTTTATGTAAGATTATTCAAATTATTCATATTTAGACATATGTAGGATAAGATTTATCGTGTGTTTGTAATAATTTATTTTATTTACCAAGTGCCACCTGTCGTTAATCGTGTAATAACGATAATTATTGTTCCACATATGCTAATGACATGCATAAAACAATCTGAATGATATAACAATTGTGGGAATTTATCGATTCGAATGCATCTCGGTGTTGAAATCAAATGGACACAACACCGAGAATAAGCGTACCTAAAATAAATAACCATTGACCATCCTATGCTCAACCATACACAGACATATAGTTTTGGCTGTTTGGAAATCGCAGATTGTCGCGACGTGAATCGATTTATTGCATTGTTGAAAAGACAGTGGTATAAAGCCAGAAACCCTCCAAAAAAAAACGCCAAGACGCCGCCGCCCCCCGACCCACTCTCGCTCATACCAAACCAACAAAACGAAACGAAACCGAATCCACAGTGAGCGAAACGTACAGAGTGGAGAGAAAAGGTCAATGACGACAATATAAATACAATTTTTCAAAAGTATTAAACGACGAATACAACAATAACCGATGGGAAGAAAGATTGGAAAAATCCATGACCACACCACACACACACACAATCGCAGACTTTTAGTAACATTACCAACAAAATTGATGAGGCACTTCGTTAATTATCAATCATTGGTTTGTTTAGTATTATCATTTTTTATTTGTGATTGTTATTGTTGTTTAGAATAAGAATAGCAGCTATAATTTTTAATTCGACTGATATACCAACAATGAAACAGTCAATGGAGATATTAATAACCGATTTTATGTTGATAGCTTGTAATTTTGATTACAAAATTCGAAATGATGAGTTATAGTGTAGTCTTGACAATTTAGAATCTATACAAATATAGTGCGTATCCACACAATAATGGACCACGCACATATTACTGTTGAGAACGTCAATCTTGAGGTTTAAATCACTGTTGTGGAGGGTGCGCTGCTGGTGGACACGCGATATCCTTTAAAATATAAAGATGAATAGCTAATTTAATTAGTTACAATTTAATGATAGCATTCCAATATGCATAAGCATTAAATTGAACATTTTTATTGGTTATTTCTGCCGACTCTTTTAAAATTCAACAATAAAAACCTGAGATTCAATCAATAAAACTTCAACATTCCCAACATTACCGACTTCTGTTTCTGTTATTCTCGAACAAACAAAAAAACGAACAAACAAACAATTTTTTACGATAATCTGATTAGAATTATAACGAAGATAACGGACAAGGAAGAAAAACCGCTTTCCACATTGTTCGTAATACACATATCTAGTCAATTTATAATATCAAGCGATTTTTGCATTTGAAATGAAATTATTCATAAAACAACTATCGTATTCATAGTTGCCAACATAAAGCCGGTTTGCCTGAAGCCAATCTATCTTCTTTTGAATGCAATATTATCTCATGGAGTAAACCAATACACTAATCTTGACTACCATCATCCTGGGCGGTGGATTTTCATAGTTCTAGAACGATTTGATCGAGAATTATATACAAAAATATAATTTGGCTCAGTATATTCGTTCAGCAATTTCAAGAATTGCCGTTGTTGACCAGTTCTTTGCTTCTATTCACATGAAATACCACAGTAATGTATTCGTAATTAATTGTTTTATCGTGATGCCCAATTAACAACAGGCGACACATTTCACAAATAGAACCGGCCGCGTTGTCTCCAAATTATAACGAATATCCAACAATAATTCCAAAAAAAAGAGAAAGATAACACAGAACTATCACTATACACATGGCAAGTTGACGCACTCGAAATTCCTAGATTTCATCATTTTAACATTTAATTAATGATTATCTATTATTCATTTTCTTTTATATTTTTTTTTAATCATAAAGCATCTGTTATTGTGGGTCGTTAACATAAACCAAAGTTCTCATTGTAGAATTTTCTTTAACAAAGCTTTAATGAATGTTATTTTATGTTAAGCTTCTTCCATACAACATTAATAAAATCATATACATGTTATTTGAATTATAAATATTTATTAGTGTCTTTAATCTGAAGGAGACGAAGAAGAAGGAAAAAAATTGCCGAAGGATTTCGTAATAGAATAAATGCGTCTCCTTTTATTGTTAATTAATGTGTTGAAATTAATTATGAAAATGGAATATGGCGAAATTTGATCAATTTAATCGCTTAAAACATGTCAAATTTCAATCTCATCACCATCCATTATCTATACAAAAATGATGTCGATAAACCATTAGAATTTTATCTTTATCAAACACGCAAGGTTATTTAAAATAGATGAGACACCTAATTATAATTAGACAAAGTGAGTTGTCAGGTGTCACTTAATGAACAATGAGGGTGGCTCATTAAAATTAATTTCGTTTGAATGGAATCGAAAAACAAACAAACAGGATCTGCAAGAAACTGGACGAATTCTCAATTCTAAACAACGTTGTTGTTTTCATATTCGAAAAACAGCAACAACAGTAGCGGGACACGTTCAACACCAACATGCCAAATAATAATTGAATATTGCTTTGAAAACAATGACATGGACGGGCAATATCAATCAGCAAAAGACAATTGTTTTAAGTGAAACGTCATTGTACGCGTTGTAGAAATGTGACAGAAAATGAGAACTATTTAATTTCTTTGGGCCCCAATTATTATTATTATTATTATTAAATATGCACAAATGAAAGACGATGGATGCGCTCCAGCTGGTTTATTCACAAAATTGTTTGTTTGTTTGTTTGTTTGTTTTATTTTTTATTATTTATTTTTGATTCTTTTCATTTTGCATGTACGTCTTGTGTTGGGTCCCTTATTAGCATTTAGGCAAACAAGTCGTCCTGTCAAACATAAAGAAGAAGGCGAAGAAGAAGAAAAAGTGGAAAGGGGGCAATTATTTCAAAGGTATATACAGGCAGGCAGCATGTTAGCCTGTACAGGCCAGTTTCAGACGACAGTTTCGGTAGTATGCTAAGTGAAAAGTGGCCATTGTATATATGTATACCTATATATAAGCCGTTTGCTAACCTGCCCAGATCTCTTTCTGTGACGACCAAGACGACGGCGAAGACAACAACAAGGGCCGGCGGTACTCAAAATATCCAAGTCACCGTGTTCAAAAGACATCTACACAAACAAGAAAACGGAAGACGGAAAATAAATCAACAGAAACACAACTTGAAGGCAAAGAATGAAATGGAACACAATGAAAGATCAAGGAAAACGAAAAACGAATGGAAGAAAGCCAAATAGACGCGACATGTCCTCTATATATACGGACTTTTTAACCACAAACCGATCTTTATCGTCCACACACTATACGACAAAATTCAGTTAATACAACAGAAACATTATTATATGAAAAGCCACATTTCTTTCTTATTGTATATTACGGCATCTGGATTGATTTTAAGAAGGATTTTGCGGTTTCGCGCCGATGCCATCATTGAAATTACTTGACTAAACAATAAAATTGTTGTTGCCGTTGAATTTACGTAAAAATTTTCCAGTTTCGCAATATTTTATTAAAGTGCTCATGTCATCCATGTATCAGATTACATATCTACACAACATACAAGACTTCGTGTAAAAGTGACTACATGATATACGTACATTAACATCAACTCTGTTGAAACGAGAATTTCCCCGACTTTTCACTAGGATATAAATCAGAAACTAGCATAAACTATGACAACAACAATTCATAGTAGTACCTATATTTCCTTTTTATCATTATTATTTGCGATTCTGTAGATGGTTTTTGTTTTGTTTTTGTATATCTTTGACGGTTTTCTTCTCAATATGCTCACTTATCTACCGGTCAACACGAACGCGTGATTGTCATTTTTGCGCCATTTTCCAATATAATAAATACAAATATCCAGATGTAATGTTTCAACGAGAATTGCTCTTACTGGCCCTTTAACCATTAATTATAATAATAGCAATAATAAAAAAGCCTACTTACCAGCATCCCTAACTATAGCTTTCACATTACCAACAACAGTACCACTACGTGCATCCTCATTGATTTTATACGTATAATGTGAATTTTGAAAGATTGGCGGCCGTTGTGCTGAATCAATCACACTAATAAACACTTCAGCATCATTGATCGATTTCAAATTGCCACCATCTAATGCTGTTATATTCAAATGGTACGGTTGATTGCGTATTGACAATAAATTTGGACGATTCACAAATATTTCACCAGTATTTTTATCGATACGAAATAATCCAGCCTCATTGCCATATGAGATTTTATAGAAGACATTACCAAAACGTCCTGAATCTGGATCACTGGCAACAACCACAACAACGGGCATTGTTGCTGATGATGAGGCACCACCTTCATGCAGTGAAACATTATAAATTTGTGGATAGAACATTGGACGGTTGTCGTTAATGTCTGTCACTTGGATCTTCACCATTGCTGTCGTGCTGAGACCACCTGAAATTCAGCAAACGATCGGGTGTTTATTATAATTTTTTCTTAATTAACAAGATGTTAAAGAGAGTCTGTTGGAATTATCGCCATGTGCATACTACAGTCTGATAAATTGATGGTTATTAAGCAATACGCTTTTACCTGTAAACCCGTTAGGTGAAAATAAATAATTATTATTATAATACAATTCATCGACCTGGTATGTTGGCTGGGAGTGAGTGAATTTGTGTGTGTGTGTGTATATGTATGTGTTTATATGGAAAGGAACGAGTCGTTAATCTTGCAAATTTTATAGAAAATATTACGGTAAACATGCATTGCATCGTTCCTTATATCTATCTCGAGATTTTTCCCCATTTTTTTTTCCAACAAGAAATTCACACAATATGTGATTTATGGCAGTGCTTGATATTATCACGACCGTCTATTGAGCATTCAAATATTTTCAAAATGTTCCGGTTTGAAAGTATGGCAAAAATCGTAGGCTGCGTCCACATTTAATTTTGTTTTACAATGAATACCTGCAACTCTTTAGAAAGGTTTAAATGTTAAGGCAAAAACACAATCGTCGTGAGAAGCGTTTTGTGTTGTTTTTTTTTAGTATCATGGATAATAACTGTTGTGATTTTACGGCGATTTTAATGGCGTTCTAGCGGCGTTCATTGTGCTTTTACCTTTAGGCCACGCAACGCCACCCTAAGACAAAAAAGTATACGTTTGGAATACGTGAGACTAGTAGGTACACATAACATTGCTTGGTTAAGCATTTATCATGTGTAAAAGAGGATAAAATAAAGCGAAATTCACAATGACATACGTTCACTCGTATTATGATACTCACGAAAAACGTGCATAGTTCAGTAATATTTAGTTACACTACACACAATTGTTGTTGTTGTAGTTAAGGTGATACAAACTAATCGTTCTTCAACATTTTGTAATTGAACAGATTAATTATATTGGGAATAGTTTGCATGCACCTTAACTATATATATATATATATATATATATATATATATATATATATATATATATATATATATATATATATAGCGATTGCAAGTAGTTTATTATTATTTTTTTGTTAATTCAATTCTTTAAACAGGAAGCCGCACAAATTGTTGTATTTCTCAACAACACAAAGACGCGGAAATCTTTGTATTATAGTCTATTTAAAATCGAATAAACTCTACGATTTCTTTTATCGTTTGTGCGGCTGCTTTTCTCTATTTGTTTATTTGTAATTTGATGAGATTACCTCGATCTGTAGCAACAACAGGAAATTCGTACGTGCTTCTTGTTTCATAGTCCAATGGTGATATGATGCAAACTTCACCACTAGCTGATCGCACTTCAAATTCTTTCAATTTACCAAAACCATCACCCAATGTGTAATTAACCATTGCATTAACACCACAATCGGGATCAGTTGCGGAAACCTATAACAAAAATAGAAGAAAATGTTATTGTAATGGTGGTGATGTTATTTATACCAATAATACATCAAAGTCTCTTGACCATGTAAGACTATATGGGTGTTTACTACGGCTTGATTCATGATAGTCGTTGGTTTAAGTAGGAGGATCATCATTAGAAAAATTAAGGGAACTTTAGTCGCTTTGCTGTGGAACGCAATAGTAATAAGAAACGATTGCGTAAACTTAAACATGCACTTTGTGAATTCCTTATAATATCAATGTGTCGGTAGAAGTCCGATTCCGTTATTTTAATGGACAGCTCAAGTAGAAGGAGATATATTCTTATCTAGCTGAATGCGACATCGTATAGCCCACGCTATATTGACTATCAACGCCATCTATTGGGTCAATGTCCTGAAGCTCGACAAGCTCATCACAAGAAGAAGTGCAACAAGATGTCTAGCTGCTACGTCCACACGAAAACCCCACCATTCTTATAGAATTCTGGATGTTTTACATAATATCGCTTTCGTTGCAGAAATGCATTTAGTCACATGATTAATGCAATGCCGCTGCTGCTGCTGCTGCCAGAGAGAGATTGCTGTTGTACAACAGGAGGTCAGGAAATGCACTAGCGGAACTATAACGAACAACATTCCAAGGACAATTATGTGCATCGCGATCGTTTCTCCATTCAAAACATTCATTTTATCAACAACAACAACAAAAAACATAGAGAGATAACTTCCAAAGTAATTAGATTTATTAGAGAAACTGTATAGTTGATTAATCAATAATTGTTGTAAAGGTGATATTAAAACACAAACGAAAATTATTGCATCTGTTTTGAGAGCGTGCGAAACATCAATGCATCTTTCATCTCCACAACAAATTCCATCGTTCATTTTATCTCTTAACATATTTGAATACATTTTTGGCACATGCAAATCGATTTCGTTCCTTATTCTATCGTGTTTAGGTGGTTGGTGGTGTGACGATTGCAAGCTCTTTTTGTATGCAGATAGAGGAGAGTACATTGCCAACGATTTACCATAATGTTTATAATATTGTCGGCAGTTGTAGGCCGTTTTTTTTTAAAAAAAAGACAGAACAATAGGAGGTGTTACTTTGCTTGCCATATTCTTTAACACTTGTTTCCACAAGTCTGTACTAAAAAGAAAGCTTGTTCCTTCTACCACAAGATAGGCTTCAGGCTAAACAAACAATACAATCCATTGTACGTGGTGTGTGGATGTGTGAGTGTGGTTTTTTTTTGTTTGACATTTCCTATAAGAGAGAAACATCCCCTCTATCCGATGGCAAACCCAGTATTGTGATATTTGGCTAAATATGATTCAACATAAAAAAAAACAACAACTGTATTTAAATTTAAAATTTGTTGAATATTTTATGAATTCGTAGGCGTCGTTTTTCCCAAAGATTTCAGTTGACAAATCCTGAAAAATTCAGATCAACCATGAATAAAACTTGTTTTGTTCATTTCAATTCGATTCAAGATAAATAATTAAAAAAAAATTAACAGTCTTCTCACCTTTTATATCGATGGGGACCGTACAACGACTAACAACAACAGTGCATCTAATCAAAATGGACATTTGATAATTTATGGTCGATAATATAGAAAGGACAACAACAATTTTTCCTAATAAGATAATATAAACCGATTCTAATGAGTCCCTTTTTCTACGATATGTTATTATTCAACAATCTAATTAGGCCATTATGTGTCATGTTTTCCATGCGACATTTTGATAGTAGGCTTTGGAAGTCTTTAAGGGAGTATTTGATTAGATATTCCGATTAAATACTCGATGATGCGGCAATAGTTTAGAAGAGCACAATCAATTTTAATTATTTTTTTTTTGTAATTTCTGTTCAAAGTAGCCGCTATCGGAATGATTTTTGAATACGAATACGAATTGCTTGTAATATTCGATCGATTGTGGCAAGGAGCAAAAGAAGAGCTGAATCGTACAAATCCTCCAAGTTAATTATTGTTGAAAGCAGTAAATCAATCTAAAGCAAACTGCTTCGACAAATATTCCAGTCCAGTCTAGTGTTAGAGAAATATCACATCGAAAAAACAACAACAACTTGTATAGCACCAAGCCAGGAAAAACAGACTTGTTTCCAAGTTAACACTTGTAATGTTAATGTATCACAAATAGCAAACTTGTACTAGCTCTTCACATGGACTTTATAATTACATCAATAACAGAAAGCGGCTCATTTTTATAATTACGCTAGCTGGACGTACAGTTTTTTACAGCACATAACAATTACTGAAAGTAGCAGTGAAGAAAATTCAACAACATCTCATTTCTGGCATCATCATCATCATCATCTCCTTATCAGTTGTAAGCGCTACATTTTCGTTTTGTTGTTTATGTCTTTCGAATAAACATAAATTTTTGCGATTAACATTGAGTGGAATGATGCAAACCTATTAAGGATATTGTGAGAAATGTCACCATCATCATTTCTGTATCGTTGATAAAACATATTTGTGGATAGCTTTTAAAGATTCCAGCAATGCAATGTCATTTTTTGTGTGTGTGTTGGGAGAAAATCGGATTACTCGCGCCCCATAAATCGTGTGTCTCGGATATGGGTTATAGTGGCGCGAGTACACCCCCCGGCCGACTGTATCGTAATAATGCTAATAAGTTACCGATTATAGGGTTTTATTGTTGATCATAATATCCGATCAACTCACCTGGTATTGTCTATCTTTGTCCGTTTCTAACTTAATATAACACAACAACATCTCCTTGTTATAAACGTTGGTATATTTGGGGTGTGTCTGTACAGTAGCTAGCCTGAAGCATTACACGCGATTGCACTTTTATGCAAAATAACCAAACAAATCCTACTTAAAAAAAACAAAAACAAAACACAAGTTTACCCTTCAAATATCCACCACAAAACATGACATGTTTATCAGTAAAAGTTAATCATTTAAAATAATAACAAGGATTTTTGAAAATTAAAGGATAACGAGGAGCATTCTCATTACTTTTTTGTACAACAACATGCAAATCTTAACGTTGGTCACGGTAAATTATACGTAACGGAAGTAATGGTTAGGTAATAAAAATTTATGGATCTTTTCAATTTTTGTTCAAAACCATTTATATACGAAACTGGCTCTACTCTTTGGTTCAATAACACCTCTCTATATACCAGTTAATGATATCATTGATTGGTTGGTGTATGTTGGTTTTTTTTTTGATTTATTTATTTTTATTTGTTAACTCTGACAATCATTATTGAATCGTCTACAATAAGAGGCAATAAAAATTATCTATAGATCAACTTTAACAAAAGGAATTCACGTATAATTCCTGTCAACAATGACAATGCACAATCTTGCTAAAATTAAATTAGGTTAAAGTGTATTTTGTATTATAATTGGAAATATTTGAATTGGGATTTTTGTTGAGGATTAAGAAAATTTCCGTAATTTAATTTGTTGAAACAAAGACATTGTGCAAATTGACGTCTGGTGGGAACATGCAAACAGGACCGGCACTGGTATGTCAGGCGCCATTGTGTAAACAGGTTTTTGGCGACCCTTTCAATAGGGTAAACTGTGCTGAGCGCAAAGGTTCTCGAAGTATATATAGCAATGCTGGTGGCGCGCGCGCGCGCGACCTTCTAAGGGTACGGGTAGCCTCACCGAAAAGAATACCTGTTTAGAGGCAGCCTTGTTAGCAGTTAGTTTCATCTTTCCGGATGACAATACGAAAGGATCATTTCTTTGGCGATCGCCGTTTAACTAGCGGCTTTAGTGCTGCAAACAGCCGCTTATACCGGTCCTGAAATTATTTGTTATTTGCTCATGTATTACTACTGTTTATTTAAACATTTCTATTAATAGAAACATAAAGCTCTATCAAAATAAATCATAAAATTTTACGATTATTTATTTAAGGATTCGAGCTACTTAACTCCAATAATCTTAAAATAAATAGAATTTTATTAATAAATACACTGAAATCATCCGAAACACATCCAATTTGCGTACATCATGCATTATTATACGCTTTGCCAAAATCGTGGACGTTTATTCCAATATTTGGCCACATTTTCAGGTACATTGTTCATTCATTTTAATTAGCAAAATAAATTGATTTAGAGTATATTTGTTGTATTGTATTCCAGGTGCTTTTTCCGTGATCAGTTCTGGTATTAATTTAGGTTGGACATCACCATATCTACCAAAATTACTCGATCAATCATCATCACCAATACCAACAACAAATGTTGATGGTAGTTGGTGTGCTGTAATGCCATTATTTGGGGCACCAATTGGTGCAATTTTAGCAGCAGCTTTAAGTGATTGCATCGGCCGTAAATCTACAACACTATTGATGGCGCCAATTATATTTTTATGTGTCTTATCAACAGCCTATGCTGATACAATTTGGTTATTGTCATTGTTGAGATTTGTGATTGGTGCTGGTGAAGGTGCTTTATATACAACATTGCCAATGTATATTGGTGAGATTAGTGATCCGGAAATTCGCGGTTTCCTTGCATCAATACCAACCATCGCTGGCATTATTGGTACATTATTTATCAATATAATTGGGCAAATGATGACAATCTATGAATCATCGTTAATTTGTCTATTTGTGCCCATAATTCATTTTCTTACATTCGTATGGATGCCCGAATCACCGTATTTCTACATCAAACAACACAGATTCAAAGAAGCTGCAGATAGCTTGAAAATCTTGCGTGGCAGTGAGAATATTGTTGATGAAATGAACGATTTATGCAAGGCAGTGCAACGGCAAGAACAGAACAACAAGACGAAAATCACCGATATTTTCACTGTATCGAGCAATAGAAAAGCCTGTTGTATTTACATAATTATTTGTTTGACGAATAAGTTCAGTGGGAAAAATCCATGCATGTTTTACACATCGATGATATTTGAAGAAGCTGGCAGTCGAATCAGTTCGAATCTATCCGTAATTATCTATTGTTCTGTTGAATTATTTGCAACATTATTTGGTATTATTGTTGTTGATCGATTTGGTAAACGACCATTATTAATATTATCAACAATCGGTTGTAGTCTATCAATTTTCCTATTGGGCACGTATTTCTATTTGAAAATAATTTTACCGGATTTCATTCAACATTTCGATTGGCTACCAATTACAGCATTAGTGTTTTACAATATTTTATTCAGTATTGGATTGGCATGCGGTGCTGTATCGATTTTGAGTGAATTATTTCCAACCAATGTTAAAGCAGTAGCTTTATGTACGGCTGATACGTTTTCAGTTAGTATGGGTGTGATTGCATCGAAATTCTTTCAAATTACTAAAGACGAATTCGGAATGCACGTGCCATTTTGGTCGTTTGCCATATGTTGTGCGATCGGTTTGATTTTCATTATCAAATTCGTGCCAGAAACGAAAGGCAAGAGTCTGGAGGAAATCCAACAGTTCCTCATTGGTAACGAGTGTATTGTGAACAAAAAAACGAATTTAGTCTAATCTTATGTGATATTTTATATGAATTTATATTTTTATTACAAAATAAAAAACAAACCAAAAAAAAAACAATACTGAATTGATTGATATGAATTGTAAAGGGTGTGGTCACATCTTAATTCCTCTTCACCTTGTTTACCTATCACTTTCCGACACCGCAATAGACCGGCCTAAGTGCCCTAACTTGTTCAGATAAGCAACAACAACCCAATCATTGAGAAATTTCGGCGTCTCCGTCTCAAATTGGTTACGTTTTATTTGTGTGTGTCTTCCAAAACAACAATTATGCTGTTTGATTATGTCACGTTAGAGAATTGTTATTGAATTGATTTTTTCAAAATAAATAAATGGAACACGATAAAAATAAAATAACGACACACCCTGCACTGGGGGTGGTAACAATCTAACAACAAGCAACAATCAATTATTGAATAGTTTTGAAAAGAAATTGGCAAGTGGTATTTGTGTAGAGTCATCCTCTTTAAACAGCCAACAATGTAGGAAATTGTTAATAGAGAATTGTTATCTTGATGTTAGAATTATTACCGTAAACCATAGTGTTAAAGGTTTCTCTCTGTGTGTGTGTGTGTGTGTGTGTGTGTGTGTGTGTGTGTGTGTGTGTGTGTGTGTGTATATGTTGGTTAGATAGAAGACGATTGGAAAAATTGTTCATTTGTTATTTATTGATATTAAAAGTCGAAAACAACTCGTTCTTGTATAGTAGATTCGTTATATTTGTTCTTAAAAAGTCGTAAAACATCCCACTAAGTTCGGTGATCGTTCAAACAAATTTTACAACGATTTTCAATATAAACTGCATTGAATGTTTAGAAAAAAAAACAGTTATGATTAACAACAAATACCGAAAGATGGAATTTGTCACGCGAACATCACGATTATTGTATAAGAACCATTCGAAAGCATCCTGCGTTTGTCTGGTGAATGATTTTTGTTGTTGTTGTTTGTCTTTTTTTGTTTGCTGTTTTGGAATAATTCCCAATGCAATAAGATCTCTTTCTACATGTACATTAAACATCAATTTGGTCCATAGAGGTAGATTGTTGTAGCACGATTGCATAATAAGAGTTTTTAACCTTCTGGAACTGAAAACCAAATGTCAGTTGGCTAAACATACAGTGCGATAATGCGAAATTGATTTCTTTGACCTTTTCAATATTTGATTACACGTTATCTAATGAGTTGTAATTAACAACACACACACACACACACACACACACACACACACACAGATATGGTTTATTGTTCGCATTACAACAACCACAACAATCTCAAATTTTAATGACAACCAAAATATGGTTCCGATGACATTCATCTTGTAGTCGGGATGGTGAGGAAGAGTCGTGCCATGCAATTGAACGATTCGTGACAATAGAAGTTATAAAAATTGTTTTTTTTCTTAAAGATACATCCAACAACACCTCTTGGTGTTCCGCCTCCTTATATCAAAAAATGGACAATTGAAAAATTCTGATTAAATCACACGTTTCATAAAACTGTTCTAACAAGGTGTGAGAGGAATACGGAGATGTAAATCTATCCGATCTGCCATCTAGTCCGGTGTTTCCCCCATATGATTTCCGTCATATTCTAGTCTTATTATGGATACGATGGCGATAGATCTTAAATGTATTGTGGAATGTGTGTGCGCTTTAAAAGCAATGATAGACAGAAATGTCGACCATTAGAGAGCATCATGGAATATTCAGCATTGGGAATTTATTTAATTTGCCGCGATTACAACCATTTAACTTGTTGATAAATGTTGAGAGATATTTGTTTCCTTATTCATTTTTCTTTCTAATTTTATTGTATTGTAATGAAGTTGTACGTTTTTTCCTCGATACCAATTTGATTGAGGTTTGTTGAGACGTCTCTACTCCAAGAAATAAAAATAAAAAATTAGTCCAAACTAACAGTAACTGTAATTGGTTTTCTCGATTCTGATTCAATTCTACCAACCAAAGAAAAAACTGTATAGAAAATCGATAAACCTTGACGAATTCTTTCTGAGAAATTTCGTATTGTTTTCCATTAAATATAATCCACCAATACAGCATCAAAACTATCAATTTTTTTAATAATCGATCAGAAATAACTGTACAGATCGAATGAGAAAAGAAAGTAGAAGGAAAAAACCGAACCAACTCACTATCGAACTAATAGATTCTGGTTCTTAATGTAGTATAAAATAATTATTACACCGCCTCTATCTCTCCGAAAAACAGAGAAATAATTCATCGGGAACTGTACGATGTAAAAATACCACAACACCTAAAAACTGATATGGACAGAATTTTAATTAATTCCGTCAAATAAAAAAAAAACTATTCAATAGTTCCATTCAAACGCTGAAATATGAGTTGGAGCCTTCAGGTAACGTCAAATAAATTAACTGTCGTTTGATAGGAAGTGCGATTTGAAAAATAATTGGTAGGGAATGTGTCTTGATGTGGCATTCAAATCACTGATGATTTTCGTTTATATCATAATAATAATAATTATTATTCTTATTAAATATAAAATGACAAATTTACAAATTGAAAACCACTTGAAATTGAACGAGTATCCCGCGACGATATAATATTACCGCATCTCATGCGAATCCACATTAACGATAAATTATCGAATTAAAATACCATTCCTTTAATGGATTCTCGCTGTTTGTGACGGTCACTATATTCATTCATAATTACTGTGAAAAATTCTGCCATATTTAGCACTCGCCACTAAAAGCTTCTGTTATTATTTCACAAAAAAACAACAACAACAACAACAGCAACAAAGAATTGAATTAATCCGTTTCAGAATTTTTCCCGAACGTTATTTCGTAACATTTATATATTAATTAATCAAATAAGGTTTCTGTTTTGTTAATTTAAACTTAATCGAAAGATAGTATCAGCGCACAACAGAGAGAGAGAGAGAGGGGACTCGTTAAAAATCGAATCGAGATTGCAGCTTAATAATTAGGTTGGGCTTTAAAAATTGGTCCTAACGTGGGTACTGGTTCGGTGATGGACATTTGCTTTGGCTTAATGTCCAATTATGTCCGCTTTTCGTCGATGAAAAAAGGTTGCGTAGGCTGATTATACTACACCCATTTTTGTTGTCCTTTTTTTGTTGTTGTTGTTTTATATGATGGTTAAGATTTTCGAAAGAAAAAGTATTATTGTAAAATAAGGCAACAACAACAAACAACAACATTTAATAATTCCAACGGAAAAAGTCATTGTTGATTTGATGAAAGACAATGTTGTGTCGGTTTAGTACCACTGGTGAAATACCAAAGCATTGTCCAACCACCTACACGCTAGCGGCAAACTTGTTTATTTCAAAACCGAGTTCATTCCAAACAACTAGATAACGATATCAAGAACACACCGTTTCAACGAAAATGAAGAGTATGTGACGGCCTTAAAGTATTTACATCCAATCTAACTAGCCGTTGTTATTCCCAGCAACACGACCGAAAATGAACATGTCCCAAACACACACACAAACTGGATGAAATCCAGTCATAACACCAATTAGTCCGGGTTGGTATAATTTGACAGGCATTGTGGATCCGTTGAAAAGTCTCTGGAGAAGACTCGACCGGCTGTCATCTGGTCACACCGATGAATTATCAACAAAAAAAATGGGAAAAAAAAACAAAAGGTGGGGCCCGATGATGATAACGCCTCCGGAATTTCAGGAAGCTCCACGTCTAGCAGACGAAAATTAGCAATTCTATTAGTTGTGTTTGTCGCCGACAATTATTGTGTTGAATGATCGATCAGAAATGATCTATTCGATAATGAAAGATGACAGAATTTCGACATCATCCATTACCTGTGGACAGGTGAACATTAAAATATTGGATCGATCAATTTTCGTACTTTCCAAATGATTACTAGGGAAGACGGAAAAAAAATCCAATATTATCCAAGGTACTACAGAATTGATTAACAATAACTTATCGTTATCTAGAAAGTTTGTGGCTCTAATCTGAAAAATTCTTCAATATCCAACTGAAGTGAGCGAGAGACTCGTCCATTTCAAATTAACTCAAGATTACAAGGTACTGTTATAAGTACCTAATTATCAAAATTAATTAACAGTATTGTCCTACAGAAATAAATTACGTCTCCCTAATAACATTAACAATAGATGTCTTCTAATCGAAACGAAAAAAATTATAATTACTTTTGATAACTCTACTTAAAATGAATAATTAACGTGATTTCAAAATACTTAAAAAGCTCTTAAATGCCATTGGTGTCAATAAAATATTGAAGGTATCTCAAAGTAATTACAATTTTATCTCGAAACATATATTTATGTAGGAGATGAGAAGAATGAGAAGAATTAAGATTTCTTAAATCGAAGAAATTGTCATCTTATTTTTGGTCGTTGTTGTTTGTGTGGAACAACATTTTGGCCTCATCAATCTGTTTTGGAATGCAAAGTGGCAACGATGTGCAATGAGAAGAACTTTGCACACACGCATACAGCTACTGTGTGTTGGCCTTATCTTAGAAATCGTGTGCATTCTTGTGGCTTATCATCGATGTAGGTTTCACCGCTTTACTCAGTCGTCCCTGATGCAACTGAAAATTCATTCGGAACACACACACACATACACAAACACACACAGATCGAACTAACTGAAACGGTAAATGTGTATCAGATCTATTTCGAATGATCGACATTACTACTTCGTTGGGAATTTTTGAATGGGATGTAGATGTGCATTAGATAAAACAAAATATCATTTTTCGCTCTTATCTGACATTTTTAAGGTCTATCGAATGAAAATCACTGCTATTAATGTGGATAGAGCGAGAGAGAGAGAAATTTGAAATCAGATTGTTTGTGTTCGAGGAGAATGTCGCGATACACACATTCACAAAGAACAAGAAAAAGACGAAGATGATGATGAGAAGTTCTGCTATTAAAGTCGCCTATTTTGATGGTACCACAAATATTTGTGTGATCTGTGTATGGTACGTATCGTTTATTATCCTTGAGCTTTTTACGATTGTAATCACTATAATCGTGTACCATGTTATTTTCACACATCGTCTATCATATTTCAACACAACATTCTTTCACATTTGGTATATTTATGTTTACCGATTTCGATTCGTGTTCTTGTTTTTTCTTCTTCTTGTGTTTGAAACAATATTATAAAAAAAAACCAACAAGGATTAATAACGTGAATTCAAATGATTTTATAACCGTGCAATTATTAATTGCTCTATTAGAATCAATTATAGCCGATCTCCTGTTGTTTTATCTTATCCGCTATATTATATAATCATTGTAAAATCAATAATTTAGCATGATAGGAATGATGAGTTCAGCTTCCTAGTATTATTTATAAAATGGCGTAGCTTGCAAACCCACAAAATTATATCCACACATTTGAAGAGAGAATTAAAAAAACAACAACAACAACAACAAACAATAATAACAATAAAGTTAATTAATGTTGCAGCATTCAACTCCCAGTTGTAATTTATTAACGAGTTGGACAAAGACCAAACCGCAATGTCGAATGTAAAATAGCTTTGTGTGTGTAGAACGATTATTGTGTTGTAGAGGCGACATTGATCATAATTCGTTATTGATATTCATATAAGCAGTGGCGTAGATGTTGGTGAAGCTGAAACACCAATATCGGGCCACACACACACACACAAACAGAATTAATATTAGAGGGATCTTGACCAAGACTTTTAAAAGTTGAATCGTATTTTCTAGATTACCACTGTTCAACTTTTGAATTTAATCTCTTAGAATCTCCCTCTTCTTATTATTTCTATTCGTTTTATACACATCCACATAAGATTTCTATCTTTATATTACAATAAATAGTGAGATTAATTTTTATTTGATTTCGTGTGTTTTTTTTGTTTGGTTTGGTGGAAAAATCAGAAACAAGGCCAATGTTCAGTGGACTTGTCATAATAAAATTGAATGTATTTTTGAAACAAAACAAGTGTTGTTCGTCTATACACAAGCAGTAGAGGTCTTTAAAAACGACGAAACGATCATTTACCGACATTTCTCGCATTCCACAATTGCACAGGTAAATAGAACCAAAAAAAAAAAACGATTAATACCGTGTTGTGTGAAAACTTTTTCGATTGTAGTTGTTAAAATTCATCTACAAGAAGGTGGCTTCATTGGAATTAACAAGATGATGAAAATTGTTTATGCATATATGAAACAAGTTAATGGACAAAATCACACAGTTGCAGATCCCATGACAACCACACACACACGCACGCAAATACAACACAATCATGGTGTATTTATTTAAATTAGATAAATATAAGAAAATACTGAAGAGGAAAAACAACAAGATTAATAATAAGATATTATATTACATTTGTTGATCTTAAATAACCTGCGGTTACAATAAATAGAAAGTGGTTTACATAATATACATGGCCATATTTGTAATCACACACACACACACACACACACACACACACACACACACACACACACACACACAAACACACTAACGCGATAACGTACACTTCTCAATAGGAATTATGAACCGAATTTCAAGGTTTGCCATTGCTAAATCCACTGAAATTCCAAATAAATGTAACAAACATTTCTAGATGAATAATAGATGGACAGACATTCGATGTTTCTGTTCCACCTATGAGTTTTGAATCAAAAGAGAGAGATGCGATGAGTCCCTATTGAACCATTTCACAGACCACCTGTATGTCAAGAATTTTATTCTGCTTACAACACCAATAAGGATTAAATCATTTTAATTACGGCATTTTATATAAATGTCGGTGATGTAATTTATACCTACTACCCTACCTATATTTATATATTTTATTTATGTAGTAATTCAGACAATAATTTTATAATGAATTCAAACAATTTCCTGGATAGAAGCATTTAAATCTTCTAAAAAGCAAAACAAATAATATTAATAATAATTAATGGTCTAACTGATTTTGCAACATTTAATAATTGCTAAATCGCATGATTTGGATATGGGTTTTTTTCTTTCTTTTTCAACTCTGTGCTTGCTACTTTCAAATATTTATTCGGGCTATTGATATACAACTAAAAGATTGAAATCAACGAGAAGTTCATTTTTCTATAATTATTACCTATCGCTTTTAATATGTGTGTGTGTGGAAAGAGAGAGAGAATCTGTATATAAAGCAACTGTTGTTGTGTATTCTTTTGAACACCATAGAGTGATTTATGGGCCAAAACTCAATTAAAAATCGTTGGTAGATTATTAGCTATAATTGCGCAATAGTTTTATACGTTTTTATGGTGTTGTTGTTAAAATAGTTAAGAAAACAAGAGTCCTTTAGATCGATAAGTTTGGCTATTTATGTTGCGTATCGATTTCCTAACGAAAGCCACCACTACACAGCCAGCCCTCAACAATACGAGATACAAATATTCAATAGAACTTGTTCTGTTTTATTCATTTTGTTTCACTTCTGGTGTACAACAACCAACGCTTCAGAGTGATGAGGATTTTTTAGCCATAATGTCAGACAGCTAATCGGCCATCGCCACCAAACTTTCCGGCGCCATACTAGAACTACAGTTTTTTTTTCCATGAACAAAGCTAGGCACTCGTTATCTGTTTAGTTTGGTATTAGCGAATTGCTTTTGTATTGTCTGTGATCAAGTCCGTCTATGAATACCTAATAGGAATCGGTTAATTACAAGGCGAAATTTGTGCAATCGCATAGATCCTGTCTTACCATTAGCGCTGAATGGCGTTAGAGTAACCTGCACGATTGCAATTTGTATGTCTTTTCTGTGTTTGTTGTGTGCTATATTTTTTGATAGATTTTGTTAGCGAGCACGGGAGACAATCCACATTGATATATGGCTTAGAATAGCAAATTGAACGTCAAAGTTTGCGCACTTTTATCTCGCATAATTAGTTTATCAGTATTGAAGTTTGCTTGTAGGCGTTCAAGTTAAAGACGGTGTCAACTGGCTAATTAATCGTCTAAGAGAAACGTTTACAATTTTCTCCTATTATCTTTCAAATTTAGTTGTCTACCTGACCGCAGATACTCGAAAGAAATAAATATGAAAATTACTGTAAAGCGTCTGGGTATTTGTTGTTTTTTTTGGTCGGTCTTTCAGCATTATTCAGCAGAAATTATTGAAGGCGGCAAAAAAAACACCTCCAATTCCCATTGGAATCTGGAATGAAATCAAATCGGTTTTGTTTTAGCTATTAGAAACGCCAAAACCACGATCGAACGTGTTTTATATTTACAATTTTAAAACAAAGCCAGTCGGATCTATACAGGTTTTTTGTTGCTTACTTAACCAAAAAAATAAAACAAAACATTTCTTCATCATTCTCTAACTTCTCGGTTGATGATGTTCAGGGGAAACGATTGTTGTTCCACTTGAGTACATAATCTGTCTGATTAGAAAATATCTACAGTGTGAAATAACTTTCCAGTTTAATAGCAAACGATCCATTGTTCTCGGTGCAATTGAAATATATACAATTCGCAGTTATTAAATATCTTCAATATTATCCACAATAATTAATTGCCGTCGAATGAGACTGATCAATTTGCTATGATAGATTCCAAACAATTGTCGAACAAAAACAACAACTACAATCTGATAATTTTAATTATTATCTACCTAATATTAATTAGTGATTAATGTGTTATTGTTATCATCAAAAAAAAATATTCATGGTAATTAAATCGATCGACGATGACCGTAATCTGTCAAATTATTTGACATCTGTTGTGACTAGCTGTCCACTTACTGTTTGGTAAAAAAATAAAATAAAACAAATAAACCAATCGAAATGAATGATTGAGATCATCCGAAGATCACCAAAGAATGTGGATCAGTTCCGCTATATAGATTTATTACAGATTTGCATCATTTTTGTTGTGTCGTTGAAATAGAAGTGCGGCAGCAAAATGTGGTCAAACGATGAGTGCACGACAGCCAGTGGCGGGCACAGGTCACGAATTAGCTTCATCTAACTTTACGATATCCCATCGTCATAACTATGAGGATTTTAAAGCCATAGATTCTGGCTGCCGTTTCTTTAAACAACAATAAGAATTTGACGAGACGATATCATCATCATCATCATCATCACCATCCTTCTCCTCCTCCACCACCTTCATCTCTACGAATTCTCTTCTCAATTCAACAATCATAAATCGAATGTAATCGCTCACTTTACATAATAGACCCATAAATTATATGGTAAAGTATGTACAATACAATTGGACAATTGTCGATGTGACAAGCTACTAAACCAGTTGGTTATTATGATCGAAACTACTAATCAAAATGGAAATAAATCAACACAATGACAAATTAAACGTTAATATTACAAACGATAAAACGGAAATAACTACAAACAACAGTGTTAATGTAAAGTAAATGGACATGGATCAGCAAGCAACAATGCACGTGTTGTTATACAACTACACAACAACATTGTCCTGTCACTGGATCTTCTGCTCACCACTAGAAAACATGTACACAAACAGCCGTATTATTATCAACAGATAAGTTGTAGGTACAGAATTGTACCAATATTTCCATCTAAATCGATTATCACGTCCAATATAACAGACTATTTTCGTTCGATGATTGAATGCAGCAATCTAGCGGTACTTTGTGATACTTACCAACGACACTATGTGATTTACTTCATTAATAAATTATGAGCATCAGTTGATTACTTCTTTAATGTTGTTGTGCTATTTTTGTTGGTGTTGTTGGCAAAACTATCAAACAACAACCGAAAGATCCACTCGCTCTCTCTATCTCTCTTAACTCAACTCTATCTCGACCATTATTATTAATTAATTTCGTACACAGAGGCGTTTATTCATTTTCAATTCACTTTATTATAATAATATTCCGCAACCGTTAATTATTTGTCATTGCACCTGTGATTTTTAATTAATTCAAGGTGTGGTGTGTGTGGTAAATACGGACAATTAATATTTCTCCTTGTCATATTCGAATGAATTTAATAAAACGGATCGTACTAGACTTATTGTCGCTATTTTTGCCAAGGATATTACAGATTTCCAGCCTCCGTTCTTATCAATTTGAAGGCTAAAACACAGATTATTACCAATCACTATAGAACAACAATAATTTACTATTAAAATTGATAAAATATTGGAGAGAAGAAAAAAATTAATAATAATCGAGAGATATCAATGATGCGTTCGGACATAAACCTCCGTGTAATTTGAGATATTTCGAACTTGTTTTAAAGCATTTTTTTTTGTTTTGTTTCGAAGTACAGACATATTAAACTGCGTGAAAATAGTTTTTGGTTTATTTATGATTAATTTTCTTTAGGTATATTTAAATATTAATTTGTTGTTTTTTTTTATATAATCAGGTTCATCTCTTGACGCAACATTCAAGTCTCCATGTAATTCTACTTTATACGATTCCATTCTAATCAATAATAATTAACAAAATAAGCAAACGCTAATGAATCCGATTGTGTTCTTGTTATTGATACATGCAACTATGGTATTGCTAATTTGCAGGTGTCTAACAAATGTAAATTTTGACCAAATCGTTTTTCTATTTAAATTAGTTTTTATAAAAGTAGTCAGTGCTGGTATAATCCTTTACATGATACCCACGCTTTCTATTATTATCATTATTATTCATGGAACATGTCAAATACGATTATAACGATCTAGATTTGATGATTGAATTAGAACCGATGATGATGATGATGATAATAATGGAGTTTTTATTTTATAAAAGCACTTCTTATTCCCGAAAAAATAAATTAGAAGGTGTGCGTTTAGATATAGCCAGTGTTCAGTTCACCATCTGCAAGGGCAAAAAAGTAATCAACCACTTTTTTACCTGGAAACTATTTCAAGTTGTACCTGTACGATAAAGGTGAAGTCATCATCGATTTCGGTCTATTTAGTTGTTGTTTTATTGAAAACTATTGTGTGTCGATTTAAAAGTTCTTCAACGTTGTTTGGTAGGGATATTATTTGAAAAGAATATCGTTGTCGATCTGCTTCAACACCACTTTGGCTACACAAGTAATTTGTTTTATGTTTCATGCACAATTGCTAGTTTCATGGCTCATTGATTATAAGAATTAATGTATTATGTTTGGTGATTTTTACGCTAAGATTTAATTGAAAATTGTGTCGATCTACCATGACTGTTATAGTTTGATTTTTATTTTTTTTCTGCTCATTCCACAGATGAGTTTTATATTAGAAATACTTGATTAAAAATTATTAATTATCATGTTGTTGTTGTTGTTGTTTTTTGATTTATTTATTGATTGAAATAGTTTTTGTCGAAATTACATCGACAAGGAGCTAGTTGCAGGTAAACCCTGACCCTGACGGGGCAATTTCACAAGTGAACGCCCACAGAAAAGTATCGAGCGGCAATGTAATCGGAGACGTCATTACCACTGTGGTTGTGGTGGTTTCAGGAGAGAAAACAAAACCACAACGCTCCACCACAACAACAACAACAAAACCTTCTCTAAATTCTCCAATGGTCGGTTATTAGATAGGTATTTGTGAGAAAATTGATACTGGAAACACACTAACTTCATTTTAACCGGAAATTCTGATTAGTTGTGACTTTTATTTAAATCATAGATATATATATACACTCACTTATTTGACGAATTTCGACATATGAAGGCTAACATTCTGTTGTCATCTAAATAATCGATTGGAAAATGTATCAATTACGGGTATTAGTAAACAGCGTTGCTGTACTATCTAACAGATCATATCATGTTTAATTTATATGCTGGCTGATTGGGTAACGTTTGTTTTTCTCTTTTTCTGAAAAGTTCGAGGTCGCTACCATAACACAAATTCCACAAAATTTTAGAAAATACTGATTATCTAAATGATAACAAAAATTTGTTTACTCTACCATGTTTACACCATGACTTGATCGAAATTAAGCCGCTTTATCCTATGATTTGTTCAATGCAAACATTTCAGCCATATGGTGTAAACGTAGTGGAGGAGAATTAAATAATATACACAAAAAAATATATATCTCCCTCAATCATCTCAAGGATGACTTTAAATTAGACCGAATTTCATATATGTGTGTAAGTAATTCAAAACTATTTTACACTTATCAGATCTTCTTAGAAATAATTTGCATATCATTAGCATAGATTTGAACTAATATTCATTTTTTTTTTAATAATAATTTCAACAACATTATAACTTTATTATCATATGAATGAAGTTTTATATTTGCCGGAAATGTCCAATTACAACAAAAAGAAATGAGTTGTCGAAAGGGGGGCAAAGGCACAAGCTGGCGCATTCTTCTTCTCTACCACACAACGAAAGAAGAAAATTGAATTTAATGTCTACAGATAATGCGTGGTTTTCTTGAAAAAGTAACGACAAAGAAAATTGCTCATTATATGGCTATAAACACACCGACAACAACAACAACAAAAAAACACAGAAAAACAACCAACGAATCCACAAAAAATAATAATGCATTTCGAGTGGAAAAAATCAACCATCCAAAGTAGTAATTTTATCTAAACACAACGTTATTATTAAGTGTATGTTTCTATTGTCGTTGACCGAATATAAGAGATCATTAGGGTGGTCATTAAAAATTTATAGATTTCCTGAAATTTCTAACAGAAAATGGTGGCGCACACACACACACCACAATCTCAAGTTTTGTTGGTTTCGTTTTGTCGTTTTTTTTTTGTTTATTGTCGTTGAAATATTTTACGATTTCATCATATTCCGTTGTGTGTTTGACCTGTTGAAGAGGACATATACATGCAGACCTCAAAGGGTCGTGTTTATCTCACAGATTATATCAAAAAATTTTGGAATGGCTCGAACGTGGGCTGAGTATCTTACAACGATTTCTCGGTCTTGTTTTTTTTTCTTCTCATATAAGTATACTTTTATATATATAAAATAAAACTAGAACTGAATTTAAATCTACTTATTAGAGCATATGGGAAAATTATGGAAAATCTCTAGGGAAATTCTAGAATTTCTCGTGTATGTTCGCTTTAGAATTGACAGGGTGTATGTACGTATACACCGCCAAAAGAAAATTCCGTCTGTTTGTGGTTGCACGTATGAAAGGCGTGTGTGTGTATTGTTGTTGTTGTTGGGAATTTTTTTGTTTTAAATAAAATTTCACGTACACACCACCGCAATGTGATGTTGTCATATCTTTTGTCTAGTGGCTTTGTCACAGTTGTTCTTTGTCAATTTTACCTTTGTTTATGCTAATACGCGAATTGAATTCACCAACTTATGAATGTTAACGAGCTAAAAAATATTTCTATTATTATACAAAAGAAGTTACTTGTTGTTGTTGTTGTTGTTAACAAATAAAATGAATTAAGATTAAATTGATCCGGTTACGAGAAATCTAACAACAACAACACAGACTTGATATACACGTATCGAGTTTTTGTTGGTCATAAAGACAACTTCCTCATTCTTTACTATAGCTAATTGTGGCATGCACAACTTGAACATCTATCTTGATGATCTTTCCAATTTATACAAGCACTATATACATATATATATATATATATATATATATATATATATATATATAGATACATATATATATATAGTTAGATTAACGTCAACGGTTCCATCATAATCAATACGAAATGATGAGAAGAAATTCTTCGTCATCTGTGGTGGTGGAATTTTATCACATTTTAATGCATCCCAGCCATTCAAACAATATTAACACTAGACTGTTAATTACCACTTTATATGGTAAAGTTTGTCTATCTGTTTTCAATATTCAATAGAGGATAATAATTAAAAATAAAACAGACACAAACGAATTAAATAAATAAATATTACAAGAATTATCTAAATGTGGAAATTGTATTGGAATTCTGCACATTATCCACTAATACCTGAATATCTAAAATAACATTTCACATTTGCGTAACTAGCGAATAATTACCGCTTTTACGTAAGATTTCTCTCTCTATTCCAATAGAGAAAACTGCACACAGACACGCACACACAACAAACTTTTTACGAGTTGAAGCAACACAGCAAATACCCACTCGATATAGCCTCATTTATAAAACGACATTCACTTAAACCAATTACAATTTTGCGCAATTCTATGCACAAATCGCATCATAATGTTATGTTGAATTTGGTTTCCTAAATAGTTACAATGTGCCATCTGTCCGTGTGATGTAGCGTCACTCTATTTCCCACAAATACTCCAGCTAATGTTGCTCTATTGAATCCTGAATGGCTAGACGACTAAATTGACAAGCTAACATATCAGTGAATAGTCACTAATAATTACTTCAATCCTAGAAACACAACAACAAAAGAACGAAAATGCTGTTTCTTCTCCAAACGATTTACCTTTAACAATATGCCATTTGCGGTATTGTATTTTAATAAGCCGGTTTTCTATACATTAATATCACACACACACACATATACAGATTCTATTTTGCAATATAAATGCAATACAATATCAATACGGGTATATGTAAAGGACTTTTCCAAGAATTGAAACACACTGTAATTTTCACGAAGAACTGTGACATTGAACACATTACCACCACCTGTTTTCACGGTGTTCAAATCAACGAGATATTTTATGGAAATATTGATATTAAAATAAAATTTCCCATTTGTTGTTTTCGAATTTCGAATCGTTTGTTTTGGATTTTTGTGAGAAAATTTGTGCAGAAACGAATTCACGCCGTAGAGCTGATTGGAGAAAGAATTTGACGCGACATGCAACCAGTGGATTACAGGGCCTTAATGAAGACATAATCGTATAAATAGAAATACATTTTTTATGAATACCAAACAAATAACGAATGATATAGTTGTTAGACAAGACAATTACAACAGACTCACATTAAATCAATCAGCTTTGTATTATAAACAATAAATAATCGTTACATTTTCTATTTATTTACAAGCATTAATTCAATCGCAGATTATAAAGGTCCATATATCATTTTACCATTCTCTTTGTCTATTGATATTTTATTGTGTTTATTGTGTGTGTGTGTGTGTGTTTGTACAATTCTATTTTAAGATTAATAAGAAGACAATATAATCGACAAAAGATTTGTTAATTAGCTTGAAGGCAACTGAACGTGTTTATTCAACAATTTTTCCTTCATTATTTAACAGCAATACTGTATGCAAAACTTTTAACCGATATCAATCCAACAATGGGCCATAAATTTCGTTAAAGACTTGATGAGTAGATAATGACGCCATTTAAAGGGACGGAATTAATTTTATGAACTTCCTCTTAAATTCTTTTGATAAATTATAATAAACACGATCCAAATTGATGATGTTGGGGACTTATTTGTTCTTTGAAATATCCAAAAAAAAAACAGAAAAGAAAAGAATAATCGATTCGTTCCAAACTTTCTCTCATTAGTTCAATGAACAAAATAATAAGAAAGAAAACGTAACATTTGTGGTTTCTGCTTCCGGGGCTCCATATACACACACACTCTCTCTATAGATGTATATATCTATCTCTATTGAATCATTTCCATTATTGATTGCGGTTAGGTACAGACACTCAGAAAACAATAATTGTGCGACCACAGGATACTGACAGGATACCGGTAATCGGGCGCGCAACCACAAGAAATTGTGTGACTTACAACAATTGTCTCTAAGAAATATTGTGAAGAAATCTCAAATTATAAATTATCAAATTGAGAAAATAACTAATAATTACCATTGAAAGGGACCACTTTTCGATCCCAATTAGCAGCATCTAATGCTGCTGAATCATTCCCATACACTACAATCAACGGTTGATGCTCTTTGGTAGATATCCGCGCGTGTGTGTGTGTGTGTGTGTGCTTTTAAGAACAACTGCCAGACACGAAAGAACAAATGTAAATATAGTAGCGCCCAATTCTTATCATTTATCTAATTTTTTCCGACTAATTGTATACCATGAAAGGAAATTGTAAGAGTAAGGAAATAATGGCGTTGAAACAGTGGGAAATTTTGTTGAAAAGACAAAATCAAGATAAGAGTTTGTTGTGCATGTTTCGCAATGGTTCTCTTGCAAACTTTCGCTTGCACCTGCTGCACCAACAACACTACAGTCTTAGATATTTGATTTATTCGAATTTAGTGATCGTGTAATCAACGTAAAAAAATTGTAATTATACGAAAATTAACGAAATTTCCGTTTTGAAAGACAGTTGTCCAATAATCGGGAGCCATGCTGTCTTAAGCAATTACGCTGATCATCACAGAGCTCATCATTACAGCCACTGTTATTATTATCATCATCATTATTATGTGACGATGCAAGGTAACATCAACCAACCGGTAGCCAGGCTAAGAGGACGTTTCAGCCAATCCGACAAGAGCCAAGACCGGTCGTCCACCTCCTTCCTTGATGAGGCCACCAAAAAAAATAATAAAAATAATTGAACCATGTCTTCCCTGGGAGAGACCATGGTGGCTTCACATTAACACCAAACTATATACCCTTTCGACCAACTATTCACATAGAGTGACAAATAAACAATAAAATTTACATAATACGTTGTTGCTATTGTAAATCTTAAACTCATATAATAAAATATTACATTTTAAAAGAACAACAACAACGAAAAATAAACAGAAAATTTATTGTTTTAAAGATGGTGGTTATGTTTTTAGCTTCTGGTCCCGTGCAAGCCTCAAGTCAATTATTCTTACACTCATTCACACACACACACACACACACACTTCACTCCACCTCGAGCGATAATCCATCCGACGCCTACCATCAGCATGCAAAAGATTGCGTTTCGGTCTAGATAAATCGGGCCCGGGCCGGGCCATCGTTTTTGATTAAACGCAATCATAATAACAGTCCAAACCGACAGCAAGAGGTGCTTTATGAAGTCGTTTTGTGGATCGATTAAGCCGCTCACCATTCTATACGGTAATTAAGGATTAAACGGGCGCCCCAGCGACTGCACATACACACATTGATCATCATTTCTCACAATTACTGGCATCGTCCTGTATTAAAATAAGACGACACATATGAAACGATTTCGTAAAACAAAACAAAAAACGGATGAAATTGTTAAACTGTTGTTAAAATAAAAACCGTTGTATTGGAATGAAGGAAATTGAAATGATGTTGGTTGATCAGATATGCGGATCATGACAGGAAATTTAAGTTGCTATGAAATTTCTAATTGCAATATAGATGAGATAGCCATGTTGAAACCAATCAAATGTTAGTAGAAGTGCATCATTAGATCAGCAACTGCATGTAAGCGTGTGTGTGTGTGTGTATTTGATATTAAATCCGGATAGTTGTGGCTGCAAATCGATAGATTTTTAGCACAATGTAGTCGATAGTGTCGTATTATTCAGGTATGCCCAGTGACAATGAGCGACCGGGCACGCCTTCACGATACCAGACAACGATAAAGACCTAACTTTATATGCATGAATTTCATTATTAACCTGACTATGTATACATATTTACATATATAACAGTATCATTGGATATTTTACCACATTTAGGACGAGATTACCTGTGAAAATATTATAAAAATTAAATTAATTTTTGTTTCGAATATTTTCTCTCTGATAGTGTTCAAAATGAACAAAAAACAAACATTAGATTAAGCTGCAATTATTGTCTTTGACACACTAATGAACTTGCTCGTTATACATGAGTGTGCGTGGGCGGACTTTTACTTGTAAATCTACAATCCAACTAGAATCATCAACCATTACCACCACCACCACAGCAATAGATAATTCAATCACATTAATAATCTATGCATTATCAATGGAAACGACTCGAAGGACCAATTGGTCCTTCGAGCCGGATCGATGTTCAAATTTGTTCCATTAGTTTAATCGTCGCAAAAAAATTGATAAAACCACAGGTTGCTTGATTATTGATACTAATAGAAATCGAGAATTGGTTGTTTTCAGATGGTAAAAACAAATAACAAAAGAACAAAACAAAACAGTTACATTATTGTCGAATAAACAGCAGGCGTGCTCGTAATGTTTGACGATGTAGTTTGGTTTGTTGATAAGCGCAGCGTGTGCTAATTGCGTTAGTTAAGAGGACCATTACAAATATGATTGCGTCTCGCTCAATTTTCGTCTGTTTTTCTTCAATATAACTCTTCACAAATAGTTTTGATCACAAATATCAATATTACTTAAGTCATGAAACTGAATGGAATGTTAATAACGGAATATCTTTGAGTATTTGTTAATTTGAAAGAATAAATAACGACAACAGTGTTCTAATCTTAATTCATTTTAAATGTAAAATATTCGAAATGGTCAGTATCGACATTTTGACGCCTCCTCATTCTAATGTGCATCACGACCGCTTTCACTTGATCGTACAGAGACGACGAAGAAGAGGAGGAGGATTCTTTTAGTGTTTCAATAGTGGAAATTTGATAAAATAATTCTATCAACAATTCTTTGGTTTACATACAACAACACGCATTATACTTTCTTCTTTTTTTTTAAATGTTTTCGAAACATACAACGATATCATTTTCAGTATAATAATTCAGAAACGACAGATTAATCATTTGCTCTTAGTAATTATAAGACGGCGTATGTATTTATTATGATACAAATAATTTATAAGTCATGTTTGCAAGATTGTACGTTATGCTCGCCCCCCTTGATGTTTTAGTGCGTATATTGTAAATGTCTACCCCCACTTACATTCGTATGTATGTGTATATATAATGGAAGCTGGAAAACGATATCCCGTGAGTTTCAATATTATTTATGATATCGTGTGAAAGTCCTGGTCCATAAGGAAAACACTAACTCTTCAACATTCGACATGATTTCATATTGTCGTTTGGTTAGCGTTTTCAACCCCTTTTTGCAACAAGACAAGTTTGTTCACAGCCCCTTAAAAATAGGATAGAATAAATTTTGCTCCCTCACAAGTCGAACACGTGTCCGGTCCTGTCTTTTTGCCATTCTAAACACAAACAAGATGAATCATTTAACTATGCCAAGCGAGCAAGCAACAATAGAAACCGACTGTTGATAAAAGAATGTTACAAAAAAAAATGCTTTAGGATGGGATTTATAATTCGATTTAAAACCCATTGCTGGAGAGTTAAACATGCAGACACCCACATAGAGAACTTATAACTTGACATCGATTGCATGGAAGACAAGGCCAACAACAACAACAACAACAACATGAAACTTTTATGAGAGATGAATGGAAAACTGTATTTTAATCATTTAAAACAGAAACATTAATTAATTTGTGGGGAATTTGTTGAATTAATGAAGTAATAATTTCAACATCTGTGGATTTTATTTGTTGGACTGTCAACCAAACGAAGAAGAAGAGGAAGAAGGAAAAAATAACAGGAAAAGTTCAAATTTAAATTTATTGGATAATTAAAACGGAATTTCCCTATAAATTAACAAAATTTGTTCATCATTATTATTATTATTATTATTGACATTAACCTCGCTTTCACTATAAAATGAATTTTTTATACCTTTAGTAAAAAGGGCAACTAATAAGCCCGCCTCTCATCGAGATATGGAAGTATTCGATAATAACAGTATGTGTATGTGTGAGTGCGTTTGTGTGTGTGTATCCAATCTTTGGCCTGATGAGCAAGGATGTTTGTCAAAGCATTGGACTCCACCCAACTGACCACATCGCAAATTGCAAGAGCTTGAGATGAGGACGCCCATTATTACAGTATATACGTGAATTGTAGTCGAGTTGGAGAGATGCTCCCCTTTGGGGCGGCTGTCTGCATCTGATACTGGCTTACTGTTGTTAATTAAACAAAAATGACAGTCGGATGATTTACTATTAATAATTGTTAGGTTTACTGTAATTGTTAAAAAAGAACAACGAATCATAACAATAGAGATGATTGAAGAAAGTATACCATAAACTGGTCGCTTGTGTCTACTTCTAATTAGAAATTGATTGATTCGTTCGTAATTTTAAAAATGGAACTTCTATGTAAGTGGATGTGGGCGCACCCTCAGACTGTATCTATCGATCGTGTGTGCCAGTTGGAAATGCCTTCAAGAAACAACAACATATGTACAATATATGAAATAGCTCATCGTAGACCTTTGACACTGGAATCGTATGCATCAATGTCAGCTTTCGTAAAAGCTTACACGTCATATTTACATTTAAGAATGCGCGACTGTTTCCTCTTAGACATATAGATTTAAAATCTAACAATCTCTACATAAAGAGTAACAATTAGAGTTTTGTTCGCCTTCTTTCAGGATGATAAAAGTGTGGTGAAAGGAGCCGCGCGCGCGCGATTCCCGTACAAATGCAAAGATAAGGCAATATCCACATTCTGCTGCTTCTACATCGATGATGATGATCATCGTTTGAACCGATTTTCTATATAGGTGCATATCTCTTATGTATGATAGTATTTAAAAAAATATCTACCCAGGACCAGCATGTTATTATTATCGTGTAATTTTCTTTAGCCGAAGAGTCGGAACCTATATACGTGATATAATGAAAATGCTCCGAAATGAGATTGAACCGCAGCGTTACGTATTATATTTTTTAATTTAGTAATAAAATAACGGCGACTCTGCATGCAATTAATTTTAAAAGGTTTTCTTCTCGATATTATTAAAGATAAGTGGCTCGTTGTCGACTAGTTTCAGTTTTATTCCCAAAAATCAATCCGTCCATCTCTCTCATATGAAAATTTTCGGAATATCCGGGGATCAACGTTATTATTAACATTCTTTTTCTGTGTCCTCTATCTCTGTGTGTGAGTGTGTGTGTGGTTGTAGTTGTTTGTGCATCATTTATTAGTTGAAATCCTTTTCATAGTGAAACCAATTGAAAAATGTGCAAGGTAAATGACAGAATTGTTACGCCTACCGATGTGATAGTTATGAAGTAAGACGGTCACGTATTACATTATTATATGGTGTAGTTAAGCGATATCTTGCAGCAATTAACATTATTAAACATACTGTGATAAATAAGGTGATATCTCTGCGTTATTGTAACACACACACAAAATTTTTACAATGTTTAACACAACCACAAAATTTTGATTGGAGAATTTTTTATCCCAAACCGAAATCTTAATTGTCAAAGTTAATTAAAATTATTTAATCAAGCCATTTTCGACCAACGAAAAATCATTAATCGAATTCGACAAAAAACAACAACAACAACAACAAGAAAACGAAATTTTTTTACATCGATAATAAAAAGCAATCTATTTGTAAGCTTTAATTACACGGTTTTATGCTTTGAACATAACTCATACTCTTGTGGAATTAAAGGCACGTTGTCTCGCTCTCCATCTCTCTCTCTCTCTCCTTCTTTCTTTCAAGAAATGGACAATAAAACAGGAATGATAGAAACGTGATCTTGTAATTAGGAGATAGGCGTTCCAGGTCCACCTGCTTCGTTGCACCTATCATATCGAATATTCTGTTTGACATCTAGTTGTCTCAGTTTTTGATATTAAACAAATTTCAAATGATTCCAGAATTAACAAAAAAACAACCCTAAATGTGGATAATTGTTGACGAATTCCAATGATTGCATTTAAAAACAGCATATTTTCATAAATCTTTCAAAGTTTTGAATAGTTATATGGTGTCTTCACTTAAGCCACCTACACACCACCAAAAACATTTTAAATCTTCAATAGAATAGAAGATGATGATGAAGAAGAAGACGAAGAAGAAGAAAACGAATACACTTCCACTTTTTGTTATTTATTGCCATTTAATACAGCCACACGTAAAATTTACATTGATAGTCTAGTTGAATAAATAAATTATCATTGAAATTTACAACAAATAATTTACTTTGAGCCATTATGGCGTTAAAGGAATGAAATATATTGGCTGTAGTAGTAAACTGAGAATTTTGCCAATTTTATAATTTAGCAGTATCAGGACTCATACGGCACCATTCAATTCAGGACGACAAAAAGACAAAAACAATTGGAATTCCGTCAAAAAGCATCGGCCAGACGCCTATTTTGTTCAACAACAACAAACAAACGCAAAGAAAACAGACGCTATTGCGGTGTGCTAATAGTAAATAATGGAAGAATTTGTTTCCTCACTGGAACTTTGACGAAAAAATACGAATTATTCATGTTTAACATAGCAAACTTGAATGAGTATACAGTTGGAACAAATCACCCTCATCACTGTTTAACATTTACAAACATACACTTTGTCATAATTAATTATAGAAATGGCTATAATTTATGCATTTTATACTTCATAATAATAATGATGATGATGATGATGATAAGCAACATTAGATAGATTAGTGTTGGTTTATTTATTTTGATGATAAGACATATCCGAAAAAAGTGTATTGGGTAAGCTGGTCCCGGAATACATTATCCATTTTATGTCGCCTCCCCGTGTAAGCAAAAACTTGTAAAGATAAGAGTAATACAGTTTGATTTAAAATTAATTGCCTTGTCTTCAACAACGTTTTAAAATAACACGCCGGACAGGATTCCTAAATACGGATGGACGACTATCAAATGGGGCGCACCTCATCGTCTTCTCTATACTTTATTCACACACACATACACACACACAATCAAACAAAAAAAAGCCAGTTGAATGCCGAAAACTTTACAAATTTTTTCCGTCCGCCATAAAACCGAAAACAAAAAATCCCAGTCATAATAAGTAATTCATTCGCACATAACTGAATGGAACTAATGGATGTGCATCCTGGTACGAATGCTTAGGAAGGCGTTACAAGATAGGGCGTTACAAAATGGCGTCGATATTTACATATTAATTAACAAAAAAAAACATCAAAAACTGTTCATTACAACTTGCCTATTTTGCATAATATACAGATTACTAGATGCTGATAATGCAGCATTAAAGCAGAATAAGAAGAAGACGAACAAGATGATGATGATGATGAGAGAAGAAGAAGAAAACCAAACAATACGAAGACAAAGACTATAGTTTTCGAAAGGCATAAATCACAAGTTAAAAGTATCATAAGTTCGGTCTGGGTAATATATGGAATGTCAAATACAAGTATCTTTACACACTATTTAATTATTTTTAATTTACAACGGTTGCTAAATGTATTATTAAGGGATAATCGATATCATTGGAGATAAGCCGATGGCATGGATTTATTATACAATAAATGCAATTGCACCACAACTTCCTCCATCTGCACACACACACACACACACACAGACTCAGATAAAACCATTTACAATAAAACAAAACTGGCTTGACTTGGGTCAAATTGGATGATATTTAGCTACAGCACCACAAATCAACCGCAGATTACTGTCGAAACGCACAAAATGATTGTTACAAGACAGGTCTTTTGCACAATTCGCTTTAAAAGTTGATTTGATTCACATGACACAACAACAACAACAACAACAATAATAAACAGAGCCGACAGTGAATTTTTATTGCTTCACTGTAAAACACCAGTAGACTAAGTAAATATAACAACTGGGCGTTTATACTAACAACAAAAAAAACGAAACGCTTTTTTCTAAACGTTGACGATCCACAAATAAAATACTGAAATGTTAAAACAGTATCTTAAAACTTTTATGCTTTGTTTACTCGGTTCAAATTGAAAAACATTAATAATAATAATAATAATAAAAGAGAATTATATCGTATGTGGGGGGCATTTCAGTGATTTCAATGCTTGATCAGGCAACGATTTCGAATTCTATAAGTTTTCAGTAAATTGAAAGGCTTGGAATTTAGAAAAAAGTGATAATTTTTCGATTGTATTCTTCTCTAAACACACACACACACACACACACACCTTGAAATCGAATTAAAAAAGCACTTAACAGTTTCTTTTTTTCAAATTTCCTTTATTTGCTCCATTCAGTTGGATGTTTTAACAGGTTGTGGAACTAACGGAACTGAAAGGGCCATTAAAAAAAATCTTTTAGAATTTCAATTTTAAAAGGAACATCCTTTTGCACACTGCTGATGATAGTGAATGCCAGAACGAATAAATTTTAAATATATATCTAATAACTTTAAATTAAGATCAAATTAATCTGTAAATATTCTTTTGGACAGGTTAAATAGAGATGTTCTTGTGTATCTGTCATAACTAGACATAATACAAATAAATCAATCATGTTCTACACTTGATGCATTAGTGAAAGTTTTGAAATAAAATGAATTCACAACATGGGGCTTAAATATACAATAATAATGATGGTAATAATTAATAATGAGAAAAAATGTGCAATTTTCCTTGAGAAAAAGAAACCCCCACCCAACAGAATATTTAAGAATCATTCGGTCATTGTTTATAACGAGATAAAACGTACACGAATTGGCTGTAGTTCTTTACTTGTGCCTATAATTTGAAAGATTGAACCGAACAACAACAGACAGGACCAAGTTTTTGTTTGGGAATCTGATTGATAGACACGGGGGCAATTAGGAACTTTTAAAAACCATATAGAAGCAGGTATACACAGAATGATCGAAAAACGTTATCCGTACAAGTAGTAACTACTTCCTAGTTGAGTGAGTTCTATTTGAAAGTTGTCTAAAATTGTATGGAAACCAATAAAACTCTCTAACAATAGACAATTTTTTAATGGAAATAAAAAACAACAATCGTCTAATTGATTAATTGCCGTTATTTTAGCTTCTATAACGAATCTTTTTTTATTTAATTTGCAAAATATTAATTGATTAGACACTTCGTAAATCATAAAACTCAAAATAAGATTCATTTCGATTTTCATGCCTTGACTAAATCGAAAACGAGAAAAAAAATGAACGACTATCTATCTAGTTTATTATTTCCATCTGTATAAATTAGGAATAAATTAAAGGAACTAGCCGCTAAAAATTCAATCCAATGACAAAAACAATCAACATCGAGATAATTTTTAACGAATATCATCGAATATTAATCAAACTTTTTTTTTTATATATGCGTATATAGAAACAACAAATGGTAAGAATTTTTATTAGCGAATTTTTTGGCGGATTTAACGGCAAATTTGAATCATTAGTTCAGATAAAAATTGCCAAAGAATGTGGTATTTCGACAGCTGAACGATCAGGGAAGTCACGTGACTTACGACATCACGCAGTGTAGATTGACGGCGCTATAAGTTGGTTTCAGATAGAACTTTGCAGCGTTTTCCCTTCAAATTTCACCAATTTCGCTCCAAATGATTTATGTTAAACGAACATGCATTCCCATCATGAATAATATCTTTTTATTATCTCTCCTTGGCCGAGTTAGTTTTTATGTATTTAGGTACTTATCTAGTAACGCACGATTCAACAAAACGAAAAATTGTAACTGAATTACACTATAAATAAGAGAGAAACGTCCTAGATATTCATCAAGTTTCTATCAGAATATAAACGAACGTTTGGAAAAAGATGAAATAAATTTGTTACAAACAAACCAAAACGATTTAATGGCGGACATTATTCGTCGATGTTAGTTGTTTGGTAATAAAATACGATGGCGTTAAAGGGGAATTTAGCTTTTAATTGCCATCGATGTCGTCGCAATTCGCATTGGGTAGAAGAAGATAAAGCACAACTAGCAAATATTATGCTACCACATTAATTAAAACAAATATTCTGTTTTTGTGTATGGCTTGATTACGACACATTCCTTTTTTTTGTTTGGTATACCTACACTTAATTAATCCAACTTACCAACGACGAAGTTGCGATTCGGAATTGTAAAAGACACATACCTGAAAATAGAGAGAAAATGCAGTTAGTACAGTCGGGTGTGTAAAAATTTTAACGGTGAAGGTTGTGTGGTGTAAACCTGACTTTCGCTTGAAGAGAACAACATTTTCAATAGTATGCTATTGGATATCTAGAGAAAAGAGACGATTTATTGATGTACCTGAAATAAGAAAAGACCACACTCCTTTTAATGAAATTATTGAAATTTTTTCATAATAATTACTTTTTGTGAAAATATTGATAATCTAATAGATTATATCATAGGTAGATATGTAAATTACTTTCAGTTTCAATAATATTTCTTACAATCAGACTGTTTATTTATTTATGGTATGACTTCGACAGCAACTATTGGTTAAAGTAGGTAAAGCAATAAAGCAATAAATGTGGATGGGGATCGGTTCATCCTCAGTACGAAAAATGGTTGAAGAACGGTTCAATCTATGTAAAAAAGGCGAAATTTCACACCAAGAGTCGTCAAAATTTTTACGCACCCGACTGTACAACAGTTTTCTTAATGTTTCCACAACATCTTCAATAATAATTGATCGCAGGTGTTGTTGTTGTTGTTGTTGTTTTCGATTCCCCCGTCCCCCTCTGCTACTAAATAATATAAAGTGGCGATCATAATAACAACAGTAACTCGTCAAGGGTTAATCAGATATATTTCGAGTACCTATCTAGTATTCAAGTGTGCACACAAACCACCACGATTATCGTTATTTTGTGTGTTTTATTATAAGAAAACATACACGGCCGATATTCAAATAAGATACAAATCTTGAATGTCAGGATATAAACAATGCAATACTGTTATGTGTTTTAGATAGCTTATAATATTGAAACCGTAGGTGGAGAAGAGCGAGAGAGAGGCAGCATTTGCAATGTCATCTTCCTTCAATCCCATTCATTGGAAAACAGCCGCCAGGTGTAATTCTTTTATTTGTATTGTTATTATCCTTCCTATTATTGTCGATAAAATAACGCAAATTGTTTAAGCATCAATTCTTTTTTTATATATGGACGAAAAAACAATCAACAACTAATAATCTACACGTGTTTACAAGATGCAATTTATTATTTAAAAGTATGATTGACGTGAAATCTTGCTGGGTTTATGTCAAACTTATCATAAGTTGGATGTAATTATTTCCGGTTGCCCGGATGCTCGCACCATGCAAAATCTATTGAAACATCGCTGTGATCTATTGCCCGATTTGATCATAAATAAATGTTATTTAGTAAATTACGTGGGCTATTTGAAAAGCTCGATTTATATCCATTCTTGCCACCACACTACCACTAAGGCCAATATAAAGCTTTTCTACTACTAACACGAGATCGACATTCTTCATTCACATCTAGAGATTTTTGCTGTTGCAAGGGGAAACGCAAACGGATGTGCACTGGCACAGCGAGCAGTGAGTTGACTGGCCAGCGGTAACTCGTCCCAGTATAATTGAGCCTTTAGAATTGTTTACCTAGATAAAATGTGTTTTTAATATGCGAATTGGCAAGCATATAAGTGATAGTTGATGGTTTTTAAAATAGTGAATAAATACAAGTAATCCGATCATGCAATATACATAGAAAGATATAATCCTGCTGTTCTACACTGCCTACAAGGCACTGATAAGAAGTGTAATTTGTTGAATAATACTGGCATGGAGATACATTCTAATATGTAAACCAGTATTATTGCAAATATATATACGATGAAATGTGACCATACCTATAATGATTCTCTCTCTACAGATAAACAATTTCAGTTATTATTATTATTATTCTTCTTCAATTTTTGTTGTTGTTGTTGTTTAAATTAACACATTCCAATCGTTTGGTATTTGTTCTCGTCCACCTCCTCCTATCTAACTATCATTAAGAATTTTTGTTGATTGTTTCAGTGAAATAAAACAAGTTCTACACTGTCTGATCTGATTCTTGTTCTTCTTCGGGGTTTTTTTTACGATTATTATTATTTAGTGTTCCAACTTTAATGGTCTAAATTGAATCAGAAAACGACCTTATCTTATATTTGGTGTTTTTTGTTTTCTTTTTCTTTTGGAATGGAAAGCGAACGATCGACGACAACGACGACGAGGTGGAGAAGGTGTGAAAGAACTTGTTTATTACATGTCATTAAAAACGAAATTACAGCTATTTTTCTATGGCCAATAATGAATTCATTTAAATATAAAAGCATTTATCGATATACCTACTATCTATATATATCCATATACATATATATATATATATATATATATATATATATATATATACATGACGAGTCGGTTTCAAACTTTTGAAAATCTATTTCGATTTAATTGAGTTGTACAAAAACAACAACATTTGATAATAAACCCGAATAATTGAAAAGAATATCAACAAAAACAACAACAACAACAACATCGGTCACACCTATTTTTTTCTAAAATTTAATCGAAAAACCAAGTCGTGCATCAAATGGATTAATAGAAGTGTAACGTTCTTCCATTAAATTCCCACAGAAACACAAGAAAAGAGCATTATACGAAACAAAGTATTGAACAAAACAAAAAAGAAAACACGAATTGAATTGGAACTTTCCCTCAAAATTGGTGTGAATACAGAGCAGAAGACGTCTTTTAAAGGATTAACAGCAATAAAACTAGCAGCGACTTTATCAAAATGATAAAAGCCAATGGTGTCTGATTTATGTATCGTCAAGGCCCACCCAAAGAAATAATGAGTGTTAGAAACAGAATAATGACGCAATTACAAGATGGCCAATGTCAAGATTTCAGTATTCAACTTTGATTTATCATTTAAGATGGTTAATTATCATAAAGCGAGTGGGAACTAGTCTGGTGTTACTATTAAACGAATATCCTGAAATAGATAATTTCCTGCATTCGTTTTTTTCTTCTTCTATACTTAAACTATAACCAGAATTTTGTAAAATAATTATGATTAATTACAGATCAGCTCGACAACTTAGTTTTTTTTATTCACCAAAAAAAAACTGCTATATTAATTTGCCATTAATTGTAAAAACGAACCAACGAAGAAAACACAACGATCAAAATCAATTATAAATGAATTTTGAAAATCTCTTAATCAAGCATTGTGATTGACGATAAATGCGACACAATAAACGATAACAAAGACATTACACAACACACTGCCAAGCTGTGTATAAGCTAGTCTCTAACAACGCTCGTTTTATTGGCATCGTAATTTCCACATTGGACAGCTTCCTCCCTGCGGGCATTCAGCTATTGTCAAGACAAAATTATAGAGTTGACCGTCTTCGGGAGCATTTCACACAATGCATTCCGAAAATTTGATAGAAACACACAACTCTTCCACGTAATCCTAAGCGTATTGTTTTCGTCTAAGAAAAATCCTTGCAAATTGTCGTCATCTCGTGTATTTTAATCCTGTAAAAGTAGCCGTATTCATGCGGAAGACATCGTCACAGATACTTTACATTTCTATTGTTGGCGCATTTAGTTTCTTCCAATTGTTCAGCTACTTACCAGCTCAATTACATTGGGCGAGTCTACTAGACAACTCAATGCGTCTCAATTACATACCGAGCGAGTAGCCAGTACTCGACTAGACAGTGATTGTGCGGCCGTTTCGAAGAAGAGCATCATCCTACTCCCATTGTAGTTTTGACAAAACTGTTTCGATTTTTAATCCTAGTCGCATTATTTTCGACTATGAGAATGACAGAGCAGGCAAAAAAAATGTTTAATCCTGTAAAAGTAGCCGTATTCGTATAGCAAACATGAATAGAAACAGATTAAGAGACTAATTTTTTTGAATTGACTAAATCATACATGAATTTCTGCCGACTGTATTTAAACCAAACAACAAAGAACGAGAAGACGAACAAGAAATCTTCCATCGTCATCTATGATAATTAAGAAAACCTCAACATATCCATCCATCCATCCATCCATCCATCCATCGATCATATTTATAATTTTCATAGAAACGAAAACAAATTCTAGACTTGAATGTGAAGACGGGAAAAAAAATTATGAGAAGGATCGTTGTTGAGTGTATTAAAACTACAAAACAAGTTTGCGATTAATTAATCAACACGAAGAACAATATGTCGGGACATTAATCAAATGGCGTCTTTACGTTAAATAGAATGCATTTTATTTGTTAACGTCCATTTGTACAAATGTACAAATGGAAAGCGTCGTCCTTACAACGATGTGGGTGGTTTATTTTACACGTCTTCTTTGCTTATCCTGTTGAATATTTGCGTTAATGCAATAAATGATCGACAATGAATTTGAGCTGTCGATGAACAATTGTTTTAGTTTCTTATCGATAAAACATTGCCAGAACAATTCATGGAAGCTATTAAACAAAGAAAACAACAACAACAAATTTTCTGAGTTATAGATTTTGGTGTGCTTGTTGTGTTAGGCTTGCAATTTGACGCGATTTCAATTTAATTCCCAATGAAACCCAACTTAGTTTGTTGTTATTTCCATTTTGGTTCGACCGTTTCGTTTCAGTTTTATGACCGTTAAAAACTTTACATTGTTTCCGATGCATCTTTACGACCATTCCTCCAAAGGGGATCATTACCGAAAAACCGACAACATTCATAAAAAAAAAATTGAGTAGTACACACACACACACATGACACTACATCTGTGCTGATTTGGCCGACTTGGCTTTGTGTTAAACGCGACGAATTTTTTATTTAAACCAGAGATGTAATCTCGACTTAATTAATTAGCAACAATATCGCGTTGCAATTTATTGATGAAAGACTGTCGTAAAAATCTCCAACTGTTGTAGTCTATTCAACAATCAATGGCGATTTCAATCAGAGCACAAATTCACTCTCTATTCAATTGAAAATTCATTTACTTGTGGTAGAAGCAGATGAATCAAATCAAGAATGGACGCTTTTTTTTGGTTCGTTTACTTTTGTAATTAAATTGACGACGAAAAAAATCCAAACAGTAGCCGAACGTATTTTGTAAACTAACGAAGTCATTGTTGGCATTATAATACTGAAAAATTGTATTTTTTTCAGGAATTATCGTTATCAATACACACATAGACGTTACCATTGACCTCTTCTATTGTAAATTGAACAATCAATACAGCAACAAACGGAAAAAAATGTGGAATATTCTTCACAAAAAAAAGAAGAAAATAGGCATTACACTACAGTAATTAATCAAAAGCAAGTCAGACGTTGATGACCTCGAGTGATGACAAGCCAAGTTGGTTAATCTCATCTATTATTATTATTATTTCTAATCACAAAAACATTGAAAGTTTTTATCGAAAACAAAAACGATTCCAAACCGATTCAATCACTCAAACAATAGCGTTTCGTGCATCCCTAAAACATTTTTTTTTGTGGTCCCCAACATCATCATCATCATCATCACGTTTCTATATATTTTCGATCACTGTGAATATTCTAGTTTTTATCATCATTCAATTGCGATGAATGTGTGTTTCATCTTCACATTGATACAAAATTCTATTGGCCATCTCAATCTTTTACAATAAAAAATTACGAGGTGTGTAATTCTTGGAATTACAACCAAACACGTCAACAGAAATGACAACAATGCGAATTCGCTTGTTATACACACTGGACGAGGTTTGCTACGAAATCAACCCGTCTAAGTTGACCGTTTCTAAATTACAGGTATAGATAGACATGCAGGTACAGTTTTGTATTCTATTCTAATATAACCATACATCGGATTGATATCTTTGTTTGTATATTTTGATTGATAGACAAGCATTTGATTTCGTAAGCTGCAATATGGCTTGAGGGCAAATTCCTGACAACGGTCATTCTATCACAGGGGCACAGAGAGTGCCCAATACTTATACAGACATTGAATTTTTGTTAATAATAGTTTTTAGTATGGTATGTGTTCGTACTTAGTTTTTTCTCTTCTCTTCCATTTTCGTTTTTTCTTTCTGATAGAAGCTCTTTCTCTAGTTAGTGTCGAAACATATTAATTATTGGATAAATTGAATCCGAATAGAAATTTTAAAAGCTATCCATAATTTTTTATTGATTCTATTACTAGATACTTAATTATATATAAACTGTCATTGTTATTAATTGCAATAAATATTAATTGACGAAATTCTTTCGTCTATACGCAATATATTTTAAGAGAAATACGACCAATTAGTCTCCCACTAATCCTTATAGATGCTATAAACTCACCAAGCAGACGAAAAACGATAAAAACAACGTAAAAACTTTCCGACTCTCTATTATTATTATTATTATTATTATATAGATCCATCCCAACATTACCTTGAGCTTTACTAACAACAAGTAGAAAAAAAGCGCCAAACGAAAAAACAACAACAACAGCACACAACACGTCTAATATTTCTAGGATTCAAAGACATCAATTTTGGAACCGTTTTTTTTTGTTTTTGTTGGTGAGAAACTAATTCCGAAAAGTATATAATTGCAAAAATTGGTCGGAAATTCTATCTAAGAATATACCCTCGAGGATTTCTACTATTTCGTAAATTATTGGTAGAGATTGCACGCGATTGACAAAGAATTTTTCGATTTCTACAATTCAGACGATTCAACACAACTATTTTTATGTAATGTGTTGTGGATGTTAGAAGAAATATGTAATTAAATAAATTTCAAACAGTTCTTATGATAAAATTCTTCTTTCTAGATAAGCTTTTGGAAATAATTAAAATATCATTAATAAACACTTGACTACTATTATGATGTAAGTTTGTTGTTTTGTTTTTTTTGACTAATGTTTAATGAGTTTTCGCTACAAGTTGGGGAACGATAAGAAAGAACCATTAACGATATCTGTGATGTCAGGAATTTTTTATTGCTGTCATTAGATAAAATTAGTTATTTCGCTATTTCTGTTTCAGTAATTCATTTTTAATCGTCTATCCTTTACCTCGTTACAGTGCCCACTGCCGGGAAGATTCAAACGGCATCAACTCGCCTATACGAGTTGCTATTGCCAGTTGCTGTCTGTTAAGCTATTCGACATCGAAAATAGTGCAACTAGTGGAATGTCGAAAACAATTCAAAACGAATAATAACCCCGTTATTTTCTTGGTGTCCTTTTTTTTAAAAATAATTTCTCCTTTCTTTTTTATTTCGAATTCTTTATTATCTAGGCCCATAATACCAATCCAAATAATAATTATGACAAAAATGTACAGCACTGTATAATTTCCAATGGCTGTGTGCACCATGTAATGACAGAGTAGTAGCATGTCATTGTGTATAGCCAAGGTTGCTGCCGACAGCCTCTGGCGGCATACCCTTGGATCCCTCAATCTCCGACTGTGGGGCAATTAGCCCGCGCTCCAATGAACCACAACATTGGAGCCCCCCAAAAACCATAATAATAATAATAACAACAACAACAACAAAAATATGAAGAAGAAGAAGAAGAACGAAGATGGAATATATTTGGATTATTTGAAGATCAACCGGAACAAATAATACTTAAAAATTGTTGAGTTTTAAAATGGATGAAAGTAGTATAAGGGATGACAGCATTGACAGGTTGAATATGTTTCGGATCGTTGCATTTAATCAATTGATTCTCTCTCTTTCTATGTGTCTGTCTGTGTGTTTGTGTGTGTAATTGTGCAAGTAAAAATTCATGGCAAAACTTGTTTGTTGTATCATATTACGGTTTTATTGATATAATGACAATGTGGTGTGGAAGTTGAAGGTATCGTCACCTGGATGGACATTAAAGCAATTTAAAAGAGCAAGCAATCAGATGCGCCGCTGTGATTTATCAACCATCATATTAATTAATAATGATCGGGGTCTGATAATTTCACGAAATTATTCATACACACATACACAAATAAATAAAATAATAAGAGCTCCAATAAGATGTGTGTGTGTGTGTGTGTGGTGATAAAGATCTTGCTGGTCCTCTATTATTTGGTGGTACAACACTAACTAACCCTTGCGTATAACAACTTATCACAAAAATATAAATGAAGCACGGGGAAAAATCGAAAACAAAACGTAAAGGGAAGAAAGGTTTCGATTTGTTCATTAGTTTTTGTATAGTCGTTTCAATATATTGATCTCTGTTTTATCTATGTTATTAAACCTATTGACCAACAAAGATAACAATAGCTACAACAACAACGGCCAAGAAGCCAATCAAAACCCGATCAGCAATTTTCTAGCTCCACTTGTGGGATAATCATAACAAAGCCTACCATTAATTACAAAGTTGAGGTCTTGGGTATGCGATGCCTGGCTAAATGACCTTAGTAAGTAATTAAGAAACTCATTAACAATCCAACATTAGTACTCACATACAGACACAGATCATACCACAGAGTTATAATTTTCTGTTCATCATCAACTAAATCTTGACAAGTTTTCTCTCATCGTATAAATAGAAGAAACAAAACAAACACATGTTGATTATTTTTTTGCTTTGCCAAATTTCCGAAATTTTTTTGAATTCAGAAAGGCGTATAGTAGTATAGTAGTACTTAGGTATAGTATGATTGTAAAAACTGTCCAGTCATAGTGTGTAATTGGGAATTGCAAATCTACCGTCCTCCTCATCAAGGAGAAGGAGATCGGATCCTGTTTTTTGTCACCTGTAATTATATTTGTTTTTCTCCGCAAACTTTGCGCCTATTCTCTTCAAAAGACAATTTACGAAAATAAATACACCTCATAGTTCGTGATCAACGTTTGTTATAGCTCGTTAGATCATTTAGATAGGTCCCTGCTTTAATTGACATATCAATGGTGCAAGTAGAACATTAAATCTTGACTATAAACTCGGTGAAACATTTTGAAATACAATACTTCTTGTTTAATGTAAAACTAATAAGATACGTAAATATCTAAAACAATGGTTAGAGTAGCGTTTCCATGGAAATACCGCATGTTAAATTCCTTATTCCAGCAAACTAATAGTAGCATGCCATTGCTCCAAGCAGAACCAACATTGCTAATTTGATACATGCCTCGACAAGAACACACACACACCCGTTATAACATTGACTACCCTAAACCCTATTATTGCAATGCACTATTGGTGGTGGTTTAACAAACAAAAGTAAAACAACTTTAAAGATTTCCCGTACGTTTTCGATTCGTGTTGTTCAAATGAAAAACACAGACACACACACACAGTTTCAAGCAGATTTCTATCAGTTGCCGTAAATCTGCAGAAGAGACAACTATATGTAGCAGTCACCACCAATACCAATGGAATTTTTCGTTTTGTTTTCATTGCATCTACAGGCAACAACAACAACCGGCTTTCTTGGATTTCGTTTGGTTTTCAAGTGGACCTCATCACAAATTTTTTGCTTGTTTTTCCATTACTTCAACAATATATTGTGGGCATAGATTTATTATCAACAACGTTGCTTTCATTGCCAAACGAGCAATTTAATGTGTGCAAATTCATTTTAATACTAACAGTGAAAGAAATGTAAGAACGTAAAATCCCAAAAATTAGTATTCAGGTGAGCGTGAATTGCCGACGAATACCTAACGGCCCCTAGGAGACCTCTTTGTGCGTTTTCGTTGGCTACCAAACAGCACAATACACAAGAAGAATTCAATGTTAACAGTGTTGGTAATACTATGGTCTGATTGATTCTAGTCAATAATATCGTTTTACCATTAACAACAACAACAAATTATTATTGAGACTCTTTAAACACTGGCAATATTCATATTTTCTTTTTCAACATAAAACAAAATCACCCTTGAAATTAAGATTTTACGTGTTTTACACATATATTGTTGAAATTCTCGTTGTTGTTGTTGTTGTTCTTGTGGTTGTTGTTTTATTATCTTATTATTGTTATTTTGTTGTTGTTTTTCAAGTGTGGTTATTGTGGACGATGTCGCTCGATTGTTTTCAAGCAATAAAACTGCCAAATTTCCTCACGTAACCCACAATTATCCTTCCATGCAATCAAATGGACAACATTATTCGAAGAGAATTAATCGAAATTTTGCGTCCATCCAATCATTGGTGAGATGATATTACTTTGCATTTCGCAAATCAATTCAACCGAAATTATATCTAATTACGTTGTGTATAATGGTATGTAGTATGTGTATAATAATGGTATCAGAGGGGCTATTATAACGATGCAAGTGATGCATCATAACAAAGAAGTAATTTCAGCACTTTTACGCCTCAAATACAATATAACTACATTGTATTTAATAAAAACAAATGACGGCATCAGTAAATATAAATATTATCATTGAATCAACACAGAAAAAGTAACCAGAAACCATAAACTAAGCGGACAATTATAATTTAAATAAATCATCTATCTGTAATCATATATACAGGACGACAAATAGCTCGAATTGCTATTTAGGGCGGATCATAGACAACAATTGGAAAACCGGTAAGGATAAAGTCATGACCACATCTAACGAACGCAAGTGGAAACACACACGAATGTAGAGCGCGCACGTCGAAACGATCCCAATCCACCACTTATCGGTACTTCGTTTACGTTTGTTTGTTTGTGCTCGTTCGTTAGATGTGAACGGTCCATAATAATAACGGAAATACTGCAACTTCTACTCGATCAAATATAAATCAAATCCTGGTTAATTAACAATAATTCCTGGAAGCATTACTGTTTCGTTTTCATTTTCATTTACAGTTTATTGCAAGTTATGGCAAGATTCTAGTTCGGCTCCTCGAGGCCGACATATCATCTATATATTATGTATATTCACTTGGATTTATACATATGTAATAATAATTCAGGCCGTAAATTAGAATCCTATGACTGTTAATCAGATAGAGAGACCGTCAAAGTTTTTCAAATCGAGAACTATTGCCTTAAGAATACACTGTGCAAAACGTGTTTCCAACTGAACTCTGCTTTTACCTTCACCAGTATTTTATTATAGAAGAAATTCTGTTAATTTCTACACACCGATCAACGACAAATGCCATTCGTTTTATTTGTTTTTATTTATTTTATTTTTTTTGCTTTTCGAGAATTGAGCGTTATACGTTTCAAGTCCGGTTTGTCCCAGATTTATAATCCAAGTGAATGTTGTTGTTGCATCGCTGATTACGCTTTATAGGCTTCATGTTTTAAATGGTGTCTTTTGTTTAGCACACTACTAAATAGCTCTGAAAGGTATTTATGCACAGAGACCAGTTAACGTGCGATCAGTACAGTCCATGTGCTGGTGCGGTGTGGGTGGTTATGCTCAACAACAACACAAGAGAAAGAAGGAGATCTCAACACACACACACACATGCAGTCCAATGTTATGCAATAGGTCCAAACAGCTATTCTTGCATGATCATACCCTACCTGTAGTCCTGCCAGAAACTGAACACCTGTGCAATCTTCACAAAAGGATAATCATTGAGAAGAAATTAGAGATTTGAACAGTTTCTCAAGTTGAAAATGAATAATTACACTCATTTTATCTACTTGCAAACGAATTCATCATTTCTTTATCTTTGCAATACCACTATCTCACAACAGATATATCTGTGCATAATTGCTAATATTCCAAAAGAAAAAATTGATTAAAATGTCGGGTCCTGGTCGATCATTGAAGATTTATGAATTTTTATTATTTTGATGACATTATTTGAGAAATTAATAAAAACAGGAAACAATAACAGCCCTTATTTATTCTTCTGTATTTATTGAATAAATGGAAACATTGTGAATTAAAAATGCGAGCTTCGCTCGTGATCGACCATTGATGTCTCCGCAAATTTTCCAACAATTTCGCCAATCTTCCCATAGATTTTATTATTTTTGACGAAATTCACAGCTGGAATTGCATTTCCTTCTAGATTGTTTTCAAATTTATAAAATTAGAGTGCAGAATACGCGTAAAATGAAGTAAATTTCTTCTTCGCAGTATTTCCAATGAATTTCTTTAAAAAAAGTGACAGCATCAGTAGAATAAATTATACACAATCATGATGTACAGATCGTACACAACAGTGCATTTCAAATGCGTTACGACCATCTAATATTTCCTAGAATTTATCTGGGAGTTACATCATTTTAATAGTGACACGGGATTTGTTCAAGATAACGTTCCTTTATGACATTAGTGGCTTTTTGATAGATGGCCAACAAATGGATGTGTTTAATGCAAATGTTTTGTCGATCTTCCATTGATAGGGTCTCATACGCACACACAAACACACACACACAGACGCACGCAAACACCATATGCTACCTGCTTCTTTATTCGCACTATCTAATTATTATGGGAATTTTTGTTAAAGAGAAAAAATGTAAAAGTACTAAGTTGAAAGAATTAAATTCTTGTTGCTGTCAAAGAGTTAGAAACAGGTCGTTTTTTCCATATGGCAATCAAATATTTCACATCTTCGTTCGATCGTTCTACTTTGCAAATTCAACTGAAGTCCACCGATCGATTATTATCAAGTTTTTGTACGCACTTGTGTACAGTTTGTACGCTATTTTATGATAACAATGTCTGATTTACTGCTAGTGTAACGGTGAAACGTACAACAATTCGAATGAATAAAAACCAAATAAGAGACTCTTCAGGAGGGCTGTTAGAAAATTTAAATAAACAACAATCGCTTTTTGTGTTGTTTGTCAATTCTCAGTTTTCGGTTGGAACTTTACGAAATTCGCTACCAAACACAAGTATTTTAACTAAGGATTGTTTTAAAGAATGATAGAGAGCCGACAACAACAACAACAACAACAACAACATATACTGACATTAACGATCAGATAACACTCAACCCTCAAATTTGCATGTCGATGAACTTTCCATACAGGATAATAAGCTTGCATTTGTGAATGCAAATCTTCATTGTAGATATACACAAATATATTCAAGAAATGTTTACTGTCCAGATCAGTTACGACGATGTACAGGCTCGTTCTTGTATGCAAATTTATGTGTCATTTAACAATTTCCGTATTTTGCCAAAGATTCAAACCGTTTACCAACTCAAATAGGAGTCAACGTGCTCCCTACTGAAAATACAGGAAACAGAATGAAATCTAAATATATCGTGACGATTATCTACCAATAAATCGCAATGTTTATAGATAGTTGTCATTGAAATCGCATTCTTGAATCAATCCGCTACAACAATAAAACAGCACAGGTGTATCTACCGCGGACCTAGCGCATTATTATGACTGTGATGACAGCGATGATCGAACATCGCTATCAATTTGTTTATAGGTAGTGGGGGCACATAGTATGGCGCCTCCTGCCGTGCAACATGTCACCTTGAGAAGGGGTAACTCCAGGGGGTATTAACGCTACATGAACACCCCTACAAAGAGAAACGATTGTCGCTATTGTTAATTTCGATCATTAGGTCCTGTAATCGGGGGACCTTTTTGGTCGCCGTGACCAGATTTTTTGCCCTCTACCACCGATCGCTCTCTATCTATCGCATTGATCAAATTTTTAAACGCTTTCATCAGAAATTGTCAATTACGTGCATGTTTGTACCGCATTTGGGTGTTGGGTGAATGTTTAAGCCGTTTACGAGAACGATTCGATTTAATTGGCTGACGACACAGTCTATTGTTGGTCCTTTCAAAAGCTCTAAAAGTGTGATGGTTGTATAATTGATCACACAGGTTCGAGGTGGACTTGTTAAGAAGAAACGTTCCATTTCCACCATTGACCGGGTGTGAAATTATACGGAAAAAAATAAATAATAAAATAACATACAATTGACGTTAAATTAAAATTTCAATACTTTAAAATGTAAATATACGGAATGAAACTAGTTTGTGTTGTTGTTGTTGTTGTTAATAATTTTTGCAATGCAAAAATTCAAACAAATTCAATTCATTACATCTTCCAAAGGTGTCTTGATTCAATCAAAGCAATTTATCGTACCACAGGGGGTGATGCCGGTCCACACTACCCCTCGCTAACTTTTCCATTTCGTAACATAATGATGCTTTGAATGTAACTCGGCTACAAATACCACCCACTTTGTTTTGTTAAAAATATTAATAAAACGCTGTATTACATACAACAACAACAACAAAAATCCCCCAACAGTACTACGACTACCACTTATTGTTGGACACAACAAATATTGAAATAACTAAAGGGAGAGAAGCGAAAATTGTTAATCGCAACTAATAAAGTGTATTGAAACACTAACAAGCAACGTGCGTGGTTGGTTATTTTAATGTTCAGTTAGAGATCAAGAAGTAGAAGAGAGGCAAGAAGCCGGTTCTTGAACCTAATTTCCTCCGGTCAGTCCTTCAGCGGCAGGCTAATGAGAAAATCTGGTCAAGCTATATACACACACACACACACACTATTCGGATGATTAATTTCGGGTAGTATGTCTCGTAATATGTTTCACCTAATGTTGAAACTTTTACCCAGCAACAAGAATATTCTGTTGCATTGCTAAAACGATGATGATGATGATGATAATAATGATGACGGTGTACTTCTGTGTTCCAACTAATTTCAACAATAAAAACATTATTATTACAATATACACGTATTTTGTATGATATAGGGGCGACTTTCATCGCACTCAAGTCTTTAATAACTATATATTTTACGGAAATAACAGTTGTGCTCTATTACAATCACGTATTAAAGATAATTTAGTTTTATAATCAATTGAGAAGAATACAAATTAAGTCATCACTTTGGATTTTCTAGAGAGAAAATCGCATACAAACACAAATCGTAATTACAGTTGAATTTCAACCCTTAATAATACACAATTCTGTTCTTGATGATGGAACTATTCATTTGGGATTAGAATGATCAAATTTGAAATAAAAACGGAAAGGGGAGGAGGATCTTTATAGAATCGATATGTTAGGGCGGTCCAACACCATAAATATCTGTATATAGAACATTAATAAATAGTCTGAACAAATTAAACATTTGACAAGAGCATATAGATGCTTATCAGTTTAGCCTACCGGTCCCTGGTAATACCCGGTTCGAACTCGCTAAGCTACTGTAAGCTCTATACAGGAATGTAACTTGTGTTTTGTTATTTTTTTATTTCATTAATAATAATAATAATAATAAAACACAATTCAACCCATTGACCTCGATTATTATATCGTTTAGAAATGATATGACCACCTAAAAATTTCAAGAATCCCTAAAGCCATTCTAAGACCTATATGTACGATTAATTAGTAAAGCCTCAGGTATGAGTTAATATAAAACGAGCAGCTGCAGGTGTTTATTTTTTTTTATTTCGAATGGATGAAGGAGACGATGAAAAAAATTCAATTCACCTATCAATCGCCCGTAGTTGAAGATATTGTATTGATAGAACGCTGAAAAGGAGGTGCACGTTAAAATTATTCTACGTTAGTGCTTTATGACCTTTAAAGCAACAACAACAATAGACTTTCTACAGAACATCCCACTATTCAAAGGGTATATACAACATAGAAAAATGTTGTTAATTTTCATATACTTATTAAAACTATTTCCTGTTTAGAACATTTAATTTGTGTGATTTCATAAAAATGACGCAACAGTAGTTTAATGAAGTTGCACAGATCAAGTTTAAAATGATCATACTTTACTTTTTATAAAAGTATAAGGACGAAATTTACATTTTAATATAATAAACAGCATGGCATATTGCGGACTAGTAATATTCCATCTATAATTAACATAAATAATGGACGGTGGAAAAAAAACAATTTATACACACACACACAACTTGATTTTGTTGTAATTGAGACCGAAATACAATACTAATCAAAAACACTATTTACCTTATCCGTACAACATGTTTCCAATCAAATAGACACTAATAGCGCAACGTTAGCGGCGATGATATTTATGGAAATCAAATTTCGAAGCGCGTTCAAGTACAGTTGGGTGCGTAAAAATTTTAACGGTGAAGGTTGTGTGGTGTAAACCTGACTTTCGCTTGAAGGGAACAATATTTTCAATAGTATGCTATTGGATATCTAGAGAAAAGAGACGATTTATTGATGTACCTGAAATAAAAAAAGACCGCACCCCTTTTAATGAAATTATTGAAATTTTTTCATAATAATTACTTTTTGTGAAAATATTGATAATCTAATAGATTATATCATAGGTAGATATGTAAATTACTTTCAGTTTCAATAATATTTCTTACAATCAGACTGTTTATTTATTTATGATATAACTTCGACAGCAACTATTGGTTAAAGTAGGTAAAGCAATAAAGCAATAAATGTGGATGGATCGGTTCATCCTCAGTACGAAAAATGGTTGAAGAACAGTTCAATCTATGTAAAAAAGGCGAAATTTCGCACCAAGAGTCGTTAAAATTTTTACGCACCCAACTGTACGTGGATCTTTTAGAATTCTTGTTAAATTGACCGTTGATACTGTCGTAAAATCACGCCGCCTATTCCCAGCTAGACGCAGTATAATCTGTGTTTACCACTACTCGACCGTGGTGTTTTCAAAGGAAGTCTAGAATATCATTCTCAAAGATCCAACTGTTGATCGTAATTAAAAAGATTAAGGCTAATTAAATGTAGAATTATTAAATTTCAAATCAATCAATGTGTGTTTTCTTTTAATAAAATTGACGACCAGTTTGATTTCTAATTAAAACTTTATATACACAAACAAACTCAAACTGTTTCAAAGTTTTTAATTATAAAAACACAAAAACAAAACAAAAAGTGAATAAAACAGCTATAAATGTACAAATTGTTTTTGTTTTCGTTGCACCGTTCACTTTTGATTTTTTATTAGCTGGTAGATGAACAATTTTAATGAAAATCTTATAAAAACTTGATAACATGATGAATCAGTGTTATTTGGTTGGAAGATGAATAAATGCCGCGTCATAAATTTTTCAACCTGTTTAAAATTCCACAATATGCAAACTTGAAATTGATATTGAACCAAAAAAAAAATAGATTTTCTTTTAAATCATACTCATTTGACATGTTAGAAAGAGAGTTCTATTCAAAAAATGAATAAAACAAACATTAAAAATATTCAACTTTCTGTTTCAACGGAGAGAATGAAAGCTCTGAAGACCAGCACCGGTGCTGATCTTTCGATTCTTTCTTCTGTCAATCAACATTCAGGCACAATTGATCGATAATTCGATAAATGTTAAAAACTTTCATCAAATTTTGTGGAATTCTTCAAATGAAAAATTGAAATTTATTAAGCCGTTAAGTTGATAGTTTACAGCTGTTTTCCGTTTGTTGTTTTATTCCTTTTGAATAACTAAATTGTTAGAATAGATAATCCTGATATTTGTGGTTGACGGTTAATTAATTCTCATAATGGAATGTGGCGCATAATCTGCACGACCGATGAGAAATTAATTATTTCCTAAATACAAAACAACTGTAGTTTCAACCAAAATTGTTTAAATACGATGTAATAATAAAGCTTTTATACAATAACACACACACGCACACACTGTCGGGTGGGTATTCTTGTGAATTAGTTGTGTCAATTATAATACGAAGGCCACCAATTAATTTTCAAATGTAATACCTTTTGTGTTTGGATTTCTTTTTGAAAGGTAGCTGAAATATAACAAATGAGGAGCACGCGGTCAATAAACTTTTGATTTCTGCATGTTATAGAAGAAACATTACCGATCAACAATATTACAAAACAATCAAACGAGAAATAGATGATTATAATGTATGGAAAGAATATCGATTCACTATTGTAACTAATTACAATTTAGATAATTCTACAATTGCTCTAACAATAGACTGTCTTGAAAGGCATTCTTGTTGTTAGATAGTGGTAGTAATAGTAGCAGCAAAGAAGTTTGCATCTTAAACGCCTATTGAAGTCTCCACAGTCTAAACGCTATAATTGAATATTTTATAAACTATTCTTATTGTAGCGCTTAAGTGTTGAAAAATTACAACAAAATTAAGATGAAATCCTGTACAGGTTCGCTCATTACGCACGCATTGAAGTCTCCGCAATTTTACCAATTTAATCGCAAATTCTACCACTTACGGTGGTTGTATCTATTGAAAATTGAAAAACAATGGCAGATTCTAATGGATTCGGTTGAATTTCGTAGAGAAATCTCGATAATAACGGGTGTTTTGTGTACAAATTATCTAGCAACTTGCTGTATACGCCCGTTAAAGTCTCCGCGAATTTTCTGTAATCATTAATTATTTCTCGATAAATAATTAAGAGTTGTTGGTGAATTGTGGAAAATTTAATGTGGTCATAGACAATACTCATAAATAATCGATCTAATCAAAGAGTTTTAATTTTATGTCAATTTCCATCCAGTTTAATGCCAGCACTAAAACTGTAAAGTTTTATGACTATTTAATATTTGCAGAATTTCCATCACATAGGTATTTTGTTTTTTTTTTGTTTAGTCGCATTCTATACAGCTGTAAACATATCAATTTGTTACAGTTTAACTGCCCTTCATCAATTAATTATATATAAAAAAAGATAATTAAGAAGGTCATTTCGTTATTAAATATGAAAATTCTTTCTCATACAGAAATAATTGATCTTCATACCGGATAATCACAAAATTAATTGATTCTTGAATATTATCGGTAATGAAATAAATTTATTCAGACAAGCGTAATAAAAAGTTGTATTTTTGCTTTTGTTTTTTTTTAAATAGTTGGTAAACGATCAAGAACCCTTTTACAGCTTCATTATTTCAAACTATTTTAAATATTATTACAATAAACTAATCTATTTAGATAGCTATGACTAGATTTCTTTTTATGACAACAACAACAACAACAGATTAATTTGGTTGGCGTGAGTGAAGAAAGGGCGGAGGATAGCTTTTTTGTGATTATAATAAACGAAAACCCATAAAACTCATTAGAAGTTTGGATAATTGATGAGTTTTAAACATTGGTTACCACCTTCCACACTCTACAGGGTGGGTTATTTTCAAGGTTATTGTTCCATTTAAAATATACCCACTATCTATAAGTATCTGTCTGTGTGTTAATTTTAAAGAAGTTGTTGTTAAGTTTTAAATGTATAAAATGTATCCTAGCTAGTTTGAAGACAAGCATCATTCTAAGTTTTGTTGTATGTGTGTGGTAGCATAGACTTGGTATTAAAACATGATGTGACAGCTTTACTGCCAACTGTGCCCGTCAAAATGTCCACACTTTAATTATAATATTAACAGGACAAAGCTGAGAATAGTAAGTATGAATCGTATACTTTCGTCCTATCTATCATAATCCTTTCAGATATGTAACTTTGTACAGTTGACAAAGATATAAACGTGTCTATTTGCCCTTTGGATTTTATTATTATTTAACTAATCACTTTTTTGTTGTATATGTGCAATTATCGACACGTGAGTACTACATTCCAAGTACCATCATCATCATCATCATCTATAGTCAAAGATGCTGTATAGTAGTAGCAAGAGAATGTGGCAACAAGGCTACAGACGACATGAAATATGGCGATGGCCGCGAGGTAGCCCGTTCCTCCCGTATTCTTTCCTTCTTATACGTTGCCCAACATCTATGGATGTTTCTTTTCAACACTGAGGACAGCCTCTAGAGGAGCGTGATCTCCTTCCTTTATAACCTTCTTCCTCCAACACATCAGTGGCGAGTGCATCATCAAACGAGATGTGTTGTTTTTGTTTGCTTGAAATCTCTACAATGATTTCTTTTTTAAACGACAACAACAATAACAAATGATACCTCTGGATTCGGCAACAATTCTAAAATAACTCAATAATTGAAGAAGAATTTAAGATGATTCCTTCTAATTAAATATTCGATATGGAAACTTTACAATTTACAATAAAATCCACCTTTCACCATACAAAAAAAAAGGTACTTCACCGTTAGAAATATTGATTTGATGCAATAATTATGAATAGAAGTTTCACTTTGTTGTATTTTTCCAATAGTGACCCACAATTTTTGTAAAGTTAATATTGTGTTCTCTTGGTGTGTTGGATGCTTGTGTACACCACAGGGAGCAAATACCTAGACGTCCAACAGTGTACGGATGAATAGAACACAGATTGATACAATTAACAATAACATACGGATTGTCGACACCCCTGAAACGGGGACGGCACTTTTCCCGAATAGACTATGTATGACTGTCGAGTTTTCACCTCTTGTTTCGATTCCTTTAATTAACTTAAGACTTGATAGCTATCTGACGTTTCCCATCTAAGGACATTCAAACAACAACAACAACAACAACATTATATTAATTATCTTTAGTTCAGTGTTAATTTTAATATCTGTAATAATTGCGCACGGAATCCATGATTTATTCCACAATCAGAACCAGTATAATAATGAAACCATTAAGAGAGTTTATCGTGATTATCCCAGGCGATCTGCAAGATCTTTGCCGGTCGGATATGAAACAATGCGATCTTGGTAAACCGTGTGTACACATAGTTTACACACACACACGCAACCACATAGACAACATCCAACTGTATATAATCTTCAGCAAAATGCGACTTTACTGGCCGCTACTGCAGTTAAATTGCGAGGTTATTGATGTACATTGATACATTCACATTTTATAACAAACATACATATGCACCGACAATGTCGGCAATGCTCTAAACATTTATTCACACACAACAAAATATCCATTAACACAACATCATATCGAATTAATTCCATTTTTTTTTAATAATTACTGTCATCAAGATATAATAATTAATTAAACATAGTTTTGGTGACCCAAACACTTGCAAACGGGCCTATACGACAAACGTTCTTTTATTCGGTAAGTTTAATCATTAAATATCGCGTATCACAAAAAAAAAGAAAACGGTGAACTGAGTGTCAGTTTGAATGTAATTGAAAAATTTCTTGTAATTCCAAGAAGATTAATGACTGGAATAATTAGCGTACAAACCATTCTAGATAATAAACAAACAGCAACAGAGAGAAAAAGTACGTTATTTTAAATCAAAATCTTTATTTTTTTATTAAAACTGAAACTATTTAACTCAAGTATCCGAATATTTTTAATTAATATTATTATTATTATTATTTTAAATAGTTAATGGTTGGATAGAAGTCACGGTCAGAATTTCATTTCTGTCGCAAGCTAATGCCCTAACAACAACAGAAATACAATCTCTATACACACACACACACATACTTTAACAACAATTTAACTTCAAGTTGAATTCGTTTTGTTTCTATTTGTCTATTTTTTTATTCTGTTCAACAGCAATTGCCAATTTCATCAATTAAGTAATCGTTACTATCTTAATAGTTGATTTGTTCGATATTAACCAGTTATTAGCAATTAAACGGTTGAATATTTCCGTAGATATTTAAACTAACGAGCAATTGCAAAACAACACCCTTTTATTTATTATATGACTCATCAATATTCCTCTTCTTGTTCATCATCTTCTTCAGCGATTGGAATTTCTATTTAAAAAACAGTATAATAATAAATTACAGGTTCGTCGTCTTTGTACTCATTGAAGTCACCATAGATTTTTCTAATAAAATTCAACATTTATGGTAATTGTAAATAAATTATTATTAAAAATAACATAAATAAACGTGATTTCTTCGTATTTTTCCATTTTTTTTAACAAGATGTCTGACAATTTAATTGAGGAATTGACCTTAATCGATTGTTTATTTGTTGGTCTATGTAGAAATCATTGTATTTCGCTTTTATTTGAATTCTTATAGTGAGATATGATCTACAAAAATATCATTTTTAAATACAAGAAATGTTTTCTCTTTCATCATAATTCATCATCGTTTTTATTAGGTCGTACGAATTTCCGGGAAATTTTTTTGGAATGTTTATAAACAAATCTACTTGATGGTAATTAAAATAAAACAACAACAAACCTGAGACTGGTATTTCTAAACAAGGATAACCGACTAGGCCGTACACTTGTTGAACAAATCATATAAATAATAAATCGACTGGATATAACTATTAACAAATTTATGCAAATCCAATTCAGTTGTGCACGCATATTTAAAAATCACGAAAAAACCGATGAATGGAACAAAAATTTATTGATATTCCAATAATTCCAATTGTAACCTTGGTGTGTTGTCCATATCACCCACATGTTTTTACCGCTTACCTTAACTAGCCAACAACAACAACAACAACAACAACAACAACAGTGAGAAAAAGAGAAACAACAGCAATGGAGAAGAAAAAAATGAACGAGGTGCAAGGCCAACAACACAAGTGATTTTAGAAATATTTCCAGCTTAGTTGCATTAAAATTTCAAATTTGTCTGGTAAAATGCAGTTTGTCCAGATAATTTTTTACGGATTTCGTACGAAAAATTGTCGTTTCATTGTCGTTTTTTATACATATCATACATATATATACTTATCTACAATTTTTTTTGATTGTCGATTTCGTTTTTTCAGTTGCGCGCATACCAGTGCCTTCAAACATAAAAGATCCTCAGGATAAGATTTTTAAATGTGTTCAGTTCACTTTATTACCGGCTGTGGCTAAAGTATTTTTTAATTTGCTAATCAAATTGTGCTTAACACAGACTTTTACTGCATACATTTATAGGTATTTGTGTGTGTGCGTGTGTGTGTGTGTGTGTATAGAGAGCACACAGACAAACAACAATAATGAGCACAATGGCCTTTTCATATCAAAATTTACAATTTAATGAAAACTGGCTGACCGTCTCTCTCTGGACAGACAATCAAAATTTTTAAGTCTATCAAATGACAATACGAATTCTTATAGATAAAACATCTGTTTTGCGAAGATGTAGCGATACTTTTAATTCATCCCACATATCAATAAACAAATCAACAAGATTTTTTCATTCCACGAAATAATAAGAAAAAGATCGAGAAAGTTTAAGCTCCTAAATCTGTCATTATTTTACACACACACACACACACACACACATACATATCTTAAAAACTGGGCACATAAAGCAATGAAAGTATGTTTCAAGTCGGCTTTCAAACTGGACTTTGCCATCGCGTTGTTGTTGTTGTCATCCTCATCCATCTCAAAAGAGTTCGACAGGTATATTTCTGCAGGGCACCGATCATGTTTGTTTTTGTTGTTGTTTTTCTTGTAATCAAAACAAGATTTTACGGAGAAAGTTGTAAGAAACAATTCTTTTTTTTTAATATTTAGAAATTATACAGTCCGCAAGCAATATTCTAAGTTGAACTACTAAATTTGCAACAACAACAACAACAAACTTGCTATTAGATAGGAATATTAGTTTAGACATATTTAATTGACATGGAATAAGACAGTTATAACTGGTGTGTAGTGTGTTAGAAAACACGCAATTGCTAATAGCAAGACATAATAGTGGCACATCATAGCAAACCTATCATAAATAAGTAGCGACATCTTTTGATTAATGGTGTATGAAACGAAATTGGTTCAATTAGGGCCTGAAATTGCATGAACAATCCCAATACAAATCAAAAACGATGCATATCCATATACATGAAAGAGAAACTATCAGAATTATTTAAAATGGAAATTTAATCGAAAAGAGAAAGGATTTTATGTGATAAATTGCTAATCGGAAATTGCAATAAAAATTAAGGAAAAAATGTAACTTTATTGAAGCACCTGTATATTTATTTATATATTATAAACGTATATGTCTCTGTCAACTTTCAACTTTACAAAACATTTATTTATTTGTTAATGTAAATTACATTTTATGACCTACTTTAGTAAATATCTCTCCTCTCTGTTTCGATCAAGTGAAATGTTTGTGCTTTCGAATATAACAACTACAAACCAAACAAACAAATGATTTGCACTCAATATTCATACAATGATTGTATAATTGTGAATTATTTACTATAAAGGCGCGTCTGATGTGGGCTAGAATAACAACAACAGAGAAAACAGGTCCAATAATAAGCACACTTGTCCCAGTTCGAATTGTTATTCCATTGGAAAATTAGCGTTTTACGGTTAATCGTGCAACGAAAATCATTTCTAACATCTATTGACGAAATAATTACAATTATTAACGCTGTTTTATGACGTGTAAAATAATGGAAAGTCGGAAGCAAACCAATGTCAATCGATGTTAAATTCGGGTGGAAATCTGGGAGACACAACAAGGCTATCGAAGATTATAGATCTTAGAAGGTTAATCAACAACATAATTGTAAACGTTATGAAAAATATTTTAGCTTAACCATTGGGATTCGAACCCGAAACTGCATCCTTACCGAACGAAACGATAATACAGCCCCATTTCAATATCTATTAATTAAACGTTCTTATTACAGCAAATTCAACAATCCGTATCAAAAAAAAAGCAATTATGTTGATTTTTATGCACCGGCAACTGGAAAATATAAATCCCAACGAAATTTATTATGGTGTGTACGAAAGAAACGTTTATATTGTTGTGTACAACACACAACAAAACAGTGAATGTTATGATCAATGGATGGAACTGATATATCTAAAAAGATCGGAATTTATTAGTTGCTATTTCTGTATTTTTAAAGGAATTTCCACAGCACACAAATAATTAATAAGCGTTTAACATGCGATATTTTCATAAATAAATTCAACATGAAATATTTTTGATTTATTCAACAGTCAATTGTTTAAGCACTGTTATCGATACAAATCGAACCGAATTTCAACAAAACGTATCCATTCAAAAGACGATTAAACAATTTTTATTTCGTTCGTCTTCATACAGTCCCGGCTAACACAACAGCAACATAAAACAAATACCGCCATCATAACTACACATAGATGGTTAATAAATCGAAAATGGCAACGGTGTGACCTTTCTCTAATCATCAACATCATTCACAACCTTTGCGGTACACGAACGAAATCGAGGTTGGACTGGCATTACGTCCAAATGTTCGCCTATTTCGTTTGCCATACACGTGTATGTATTCCATGATAATATCTATGGTCCATTTTACGACCATCATAAAAAAAACATGTTTAAAATTGTACGTACTGATGATAATTAAATGAATATATAAAGAAATACTAATATTTTATTATTTCATATATATGATAAAAATATATGTGGTAATCATTTAAAATTTCCATATATTTTTATTATTATTATGATCATTATCTACGACCAATTATAGCTACTTGCCTATATTGACCATGTCGTTGTAAATGGATCGAAAATCTTTAGTTATCTTTGTTAGACAGCATGTGATTTTATATGTAACTTCAGAATATGTGAAGGATTTCTGTTTTTGATGAAGTAAACTTGCGCACCTCGTTTATTATTAATAATATGATCAACGAAACAGGTTTACGAATATTTCAACTTTTATATTAACAATTATATAATAAAAATATCATTGACTGTTTATTCATCAACTTTCACATAAAAATTTTCAATAAGAATCCATTCACTCGAATTGAATAATTGAATGGCATTATGTGAATTTTCCAACAATCACACGATACGAAATCTTTATTCTGTAGGTAGTAGGTGTAACGCAATATTAAAATTATTATATATATATATATATATATATATATATATATATATATACATAGATCGAAGGAGAAGGTTGAAGCACTCTGAAAGTAACAGGTATATACGGAATTAATATGGAAGGAGGTTAAACGTTGCAAAGCGAGAGAAAATTGATAGAATTGTGGTAGGTATCTCAGTATATAAAAGAGAAAAGAGTTTATAGACGACGACGTCGATGACCCATCCAGAATCCTGATTTTTACGTTCATCCTTCTACTCTTTTAATTTTTGTCAGTTTATTATGTTTATAAACTGAATTCATAATGTTACGATCAAAGACCTGCTATCAAACAGCATGTGGTCTTTACCATTTTTTCTTTTCACTGCACGTGTGTGTGTGTGTGTGTGTAGAAAGATACAAATGTATTATTAGGAAATTCGGTCGTTATACCTATATAAAACCCTATTGGTTATTAACAATAGGTGGTCGAAATTCTAAGCAAAAAAAAAACAACAACTATACATCTAATAAATAGTGGTATTATCATGAAAATTAGCAAGAAATATGTGTAGGTTCATCTTCAGCATGTCACACACATCGTTGATGTATGTCGCGGTAACCCGCCGTATGTCATATACATTGTGTTCAATTAACAAACAGCCAGTATTTAATTGATGCTCCGGTTATTATCAAAGTACGATAGTTTTAATGTGCAAAATTCGACTCACCTTCAAAATACAGCGACCTTCATGTTCATTCTCAGCAACGGACACATTATAGAAGCTTTGATCGAATATTGGCTCATTGTCGTTCACATCGTGTATTGTCACAAATAGTGTTGTTGTTGATGATAACGGTGGGAAGCCATTATCAGTTGCCACAATTGTTAATTGTGGTAATGGATCAGTTTCACAATCAACATGGGCACGTGTTGTCACTAAACCACTACGCGAATCAATTTGGAACCATGTCGAATGTGTATTTGGTGTATTCAATAATTGATATACAATCGCACTATTATTACCTTCATCTTTATCATTTGCCAATATTTGTATGACAGATGTACCAGGATCGGATACTTCCATTACATTAGCATGGTATACTTCCTGTTCAAATTCTGGTGCATTATCATTAATATCGGTTACCATTAAATTAATTGTTCTAGATGCATGCAATGGTGGTTGGCCTGTATCGGTTGCAATCACATTTAACGTATAATTCGATTGTAATTCACGATCTAATGGTAATGAGACAATAACTAAATAAATGATATTATCACGTGTTGTTAAACCGAAATGTCCATCGCCACCATTTAATGTGACATTAATATTCGAATATTCCGTTTTTAAATCGGGATCATTCACTGATATTCTAGCAACAAATTCACCAGGTTGTGCTGATTCACTAATTTTCGGTGTGGCATCATCACTTAAAAAGATCACATTTATAATTGGTTGATTATCATTAACATCACTAACACGTATCGATACAAATGCTGTTGTTTCTAATGTTTGTAAGCCATGATCTCTGGCAACTATCACAAGTTCATGTAGTTCTTTTGTTTCATAATCTAATGGTTTATTGACAATAATCAAACCAATAGTTGGATCTATATGGAACATATTGTCACGGTCACTTTGCCGCCGGTTAATCGAATATTCAATTTGACCATTATCACCGGCATCATTATCGGTGGCAAATACTTGTATAACACTGGTACCAACAGTGGCATTCTCTGGTATTGTTGCAAAATAACGGCTTTGATTAAATATTGGTTGATTATCGTTCACATCTTGTATTGTGATATTCACTGTCATTTCACCACGTAACGGTGGTGTGCCACCATCTAATGCCTCAATAACCAAACAATACGATGATGTTGTTTCTCTATCCAAGTAACCATTTATTTGTAAATCCAAATATAAAACACCATCACGTTCACGATGCGAGGACAATCTAAAAGCGTTATTAACATTCCCGGAAACAATATTATATCGTTGTGTATTATATATATCCAAATCTAAATCTCTAGCTGGATGCAATGTACGTTTCACATCTCTTGGTGTATTTTCTGGAAATTCAATATTCATCACTGTTGTTGGAAATCTAGGTGCATTATCATTCTCATCCAACACTTTCACAATCACTTTCACATTGTCACCACTAATTGGTATAGCCACTAATGAATAACTGGCACGGCTTTCACGGTCCAAAGACACTTTTGTACGAATTTCTCCTGTTGTTTGATCAATATTCAAATCTGTATCCACTGCACTACCAACAGGTACAATAAGATATGGTGGGCCACTATCAGAGGCACCATCACCAATAAAACCAATTCGTGTACCAACAGGAGCACCCTCAGAGATTTCCAGATCTCGTACGTGCTCTGCTGCTACTTGCCATAAAAGCAACAGACTAAGCCACAATGTTGCCATGGTCCAGTACCTGGCCACCGTCATCGAGGAGGTTTACACATCCTAAAATAAAATAGAACACACACAAAATTAATTCAACTTTAACAAGAAGACGAAGAAGAAGAAGAAACAAAAACACGACGAGAGGGTATAATTGGTAGTTTATCTCAACTTCAATATATATATATATATATATATAGTTCATCCCTTAACAGACCTTTTAATAACCAGAACAAAAGAGAATACTATCCCATCTGAAAACATACATCATAATACTTGGTCCGCGGTCGCTCTCTAAATATGTTTGTAATGGTTCCTCAATTTACCGGATTCTTTTGAAGGTGCCGTTCTCGGCTATATAGCCACCACAATTTTGAAAATGCTACGTGCACGTTCCAAGCAAGAGTAGAAGAAGAAGAAGAGAAGATGACGGAGAAGAAGGAATTGCAAAAAAAAACTGACTGAATTTTAAAGTCGCAGCTTGAAATTGAGGTTTATATAGAACGAAACCAACTATATAACAAAGAATGAAAAAACACACACACATATATATGTGAACTGTCTTTAACATCTTAACAATATGACAGGTTTCATTTAAATATCTGTCAGATTGAATTGTAAAAGATACAATTTTTGACATAGAACTAGAAGTGGTCATCAGCATTATCGTTTCGAGAGAACACATACCTGCAGGAAACCACACCAGCACCAGGTTATTTCTCTGTTGACGCGCTACCATACACGAGTGTATAATCCAATGTTGAGGACGAGATAAACACACTGCGTTCGCAACAACACACTCACACACATACACACAACAATAATAACACAGATCACTGACACGACGATTGTCGATAAATTCGGTTTATTTCAATAATTTAAATTGTTATCAATCATCGTTTATTCATTTATATGTAAATATAATGAAATAGAGAACGGTGGCAGTGTTATGATTTGTTAGAAATATCAAATGTCATAAGCAATGAAATGAAAGACACGCGCACGCCGACTGTCTTCTCCAACGCTTCAAGATGGACTAAAGCTAGAGCTGTCGAACGCGGCAACTGCGAATGCCCTCCCCGCATTCCACACAGCCTCTTGCCGCGCACCCCTCCCCAACCAACCTGTCTTAACGTCCAGATTATTACCAACAGGTACGGCGGCAAGTTTGAAACAGACTCCGCCGGCGTACCACCATTGTCTGCCATACAGATACACACTATTGTCTTGTCTATTTACTGGACCGTTTTCGCGAATTAGGAGAACATCTTATAAATAAACTAACTAGAAATAATAATTATTTTTTTTTTGTTACAATAAATTGGTTCACAGCTGACACTGTGTATCTGATTCGTACTGAATACCGCCGCTATCGAACCATCACTAAAGAGACTTCAACGCGACAACAGACTGCAAACCGCATATGAATTAAATTATTTAATAAATCCATGAATAAATATTCAGCAAATGCTGAAAAATCAAACGTAAAATGTGTGCATATATTTTAAGACCAGTTTTAAACGAAATTAGAATTTTTATCTATAATAATTGATAATATCAAATCAACACATTTAACAAAAAAGTTACACCTTACAACAACGTTGATACGATGGGAGACAGAGAGAAATTTTTAAATGTTTCCAAACCTGATTTTTATGCAATAATAAGTTCATAAATTTCAGAACAGACGAAAGAAATTGTTGCCAATAAAATTCTAGACGAAAAAAAAAACTGGTAAAACTAGTCAACAATACATTGATAGAGAGAAGAAGAAAAAAACAACACAAATAGATAAAACGTAATAAATAATCATTTATTTTATCTTGTAGAATAAGAAATTTTGCAAATGCCTTTTTAAAAATCTAACAAAATTAACATATTGAAAAACGACCAACTTATAATATTAATCCGATAATAAATGGAACGTTTGAATAATTACGAATTTATGAGGTGTTCATCATGGGATTTGCTAAAATTCACAATTATCAATTAATTCGATTCAAATACGAAATAAGTCGTTTATAAATAATGGAATCGGTTTAAATTAGAATCTTAGAAACGTGTTGTGAAATAGTTGCCGTCTAGATTTCATCTACAGGAAAAAAAACGAACACCCTAATGAAATATCATTATCCATATTTTCATTACATCAGACTTATCGATAAATACGATAAACAAACTAAACTGACCATCATTATTCGATTTTATATTCATACCAGACAACTTAATGTTTAATATCCAAGTCCGGCTAAAGTATCTTATTAATGACATCGACAGAAATTAACATTTTCCACATTAAATTCGATTCGTACACACATAAGTCAAAGGTTTATTTATACAGAAAACAATTTATTTTCGATTTCTTATTATAAATTAGTTGTTAAACTCTAATCCTTTTCAATATTTGACACCAGTAAGTGTGTTTAGTTGAGTGGTGAAATTAATTATTCGGTGATATAAATGAGAAATCAGGACCGGCTCCGATATTAGGCAAATCGGAACGGCTTGGTAGAGGTGTTAAATTACAGAACGTTCAATCAAATTTCTGTTGATTATAATGTTGTTGTGGAACAGACTTGTTGGTATTTTGTGTGGGCACAAATAGTGTACTATTAGCGTCAATATCGTTTCCAAAAACCAACAACATTCTGCATATTTACGATTCGTTGTAGGCGTCAATTGTAATGGATCCGGCCCTGTTTAATAGTATTAGATCGGCATTATAAATACATTAAGTTTATCATTTAATGAATCTAAACTAAATAGAGATTCATTTTATTTATTTGTCATCGATTTTGTATTTATCAACATGCTGGTGGTAATGAAGTAAAGAAACATTTCAACGATATAACCGACGTTATTCGCTTTATATATCTCTATCTAATTTATAACAATCTAAGGTTGAAAATATGTATATATACACGACATGGTTTAAGCTGTTGTTTCTGTTCTGCAATGGTTGATTAATACGCTAAACTAACTAACTAATTTGCCTGTTAACCAACGTGAATTCTCATGACTATAACAGCAAAATCGCCAGGGGTTTGCTTCCAACAACAACAACAACAATGATCATAAATCGAAAAGAAAACACGAAACCAATGAAAAATCAAAATCGAAAATTGACGAAAAAAATTTCCGGTTCTCAACTTTTCAAATCTCTGTATATACGAAGAAGGAAAACAACATTGAAATATTGCGTGCACATAACAACATACGTTATTATCCTAATTACTTCAGAGAAGTCATCTTAGGTTGTTCGTACATTGTTACAGAGAAGAAAAAAGCCAACAAATAGAAAAAAGGCAACAAACTAAACACGAAGATGCCACCAGTTCATCTTAGAAATAATAAAATCAAATACGAAACAAAAAAATTTGTGTTCGATTTCAATAAAATTCTTTCAAAGGCAAATAAGAAAAGAAAAAGCAACTATTATACCCTATGTTTTCAACACAAAGCGAAAAGAATGAAGCGTATCACTTATAGTTCTCTACCTGCCGAAATGATTACCTGGAACGTCATCCTATATATGCGTGTTTGTTTGTGTGTGAGTGCCTAGATTTATGGACATTGTCTCTATTCGGACACTGTAAGGTGTTATTTTCCACATTATTATTGGTTTTTTGTTTTGTTTTGTCCATGTTATTGCCTTGATTCTTTCCATTCCTTTTTTATTTCGAACAAAATTTTTAGAAAATGTGCAAAACAGGAAACCACAATGCCGGATATCATTTTGTAACAATCAAATTTTTTGTGTTTTTCTATGTGTGTGTGTGAAGCGGTTCAGTTCTAAACAAACAAATGCACCGAAAAGTGACAAAATTCGTGTTAAAAATCAACAATCAGAGATGCTATCGGCAATACTTTGTCAGTTCGATAGGTCGCTTTGCCCTTTTTTGTTTTGCTTCGATTCAAATGAAAATAGCAAGAAATCCGGTAATACCGTCGATATTGTTTTGGTGACTTCAATAGTCGATTAGGCAAGTGAAAAGCGTCTTTTCAATAAATCTAACTGCAATATTTTAACGGTAAACAATTTGAATAGTTTCTAATAATACGAAATCATGCAATTTCTACTAAATTTAAAAATTTATAAAAATAATTAACACACAACACATCTGTTTTGTAAATATACCAAAATGGAATTTTGTAATTTTCTATTTACTTGAAGGCTTTCTTATTATTAAAGTAAAAAGCTTCTAGGCTAGTGTTTAATGTGGCTGTCTATCGCTAACTATATATAAAGATATTTGTTCGAAATAGACAAAAACATGCATTGAAATAGAGCAATTATTGCAAACAAATAAAACAAACAAAATTGAATTGCTAAAATCAATCAACTTTTTGTCGTTCCGTTTTTAATTATTATTATTCTTCAAGCAACAACAAAAAAAGCAAATCAACAAGATTGGGGCTGTTATACACACTATAAACTACGTTTAAATCGTTAACACGGTATCCAGATTAATCGACTTCTATCGAATTCGATTAAGTCAATTTTATCGACTTAAGTCATTTAGAAAAACAATTATACACGACGGTTGACCGGCAAAAATCTACAAGCTTTTTGCAATTATAAAAGATAATAGAGAGGAGCTTTCAAACAGGAAATACCACGATAGTATTCTCGTTAGAATTCAGATAAATATGCAAATTTCCAAAATAGACTAAAATTATAAGCAACAAAACCACGACAAAAAAAACAAACCAACAACGCAACTTATTTCATTTTAATTACATTGAGATTCACAGAGATATGTCTATGGGTAACTGTCTACATGAGAAAAACTGAACCATAATCTAGAATTCTTCAGGTTTAATGTGAAATAAATTATTATTAAACAAAAACCAAAGAAAAAATGTACACGAATATGTCATTATCTGATATAATTACACGCTTACCCAGTCACATCATCAGAGGGGCGAACCAACACAAACCTGTTGTAATAATTAGCAATTATCATGGCATTATGAGTTTTATTTATTTTCAAGTTAATCGAGAAAAAATTTAATTATCAATTCATTCATTAATTACTTAAATTCTAATTTTAATGGTAATGATGGCCAATATTGTGGCTTATATTGTTGTGCATGTTGATCATAATTTAACTGTATTGCTGTTTCTAATCCCATTAGTCTTATAGAACGTTGCCCATACAATTCCATCATCTCTTCACGACGTTTCCTTCCAATTTGTTCTTTGGGCGGTTGTGTAAATTTATTATCAGAATTATCGAAATTTCCATTTTCAATCTCCTCTTCCTGTTGTTCTTCTTCTAATTGTGGTTGCTGTTGTTGTTGTTGTTGTTGCAACATGTAATTAGCATAATCTTGTGTTTGTTTCGCATAAACATTTCGAATATGTTGTAATAATGTTCGATTTTCATATTCTAAGCTTAAAGCTCTCGATTTCCAATAAGCGACCTGTTCTTGATTGTGCCATTCAGCGACATCTGTTGTTGCAGTCGATTGACGTACTGGTATCCAATCCATGTCGGTAATATCAATTATTGATAATGATTTACATAAATCGTCACTTTTACGTTGATAACGTGATTGTCGTAAATTCTTATAATAACGCAATTTACTACGTTTACGGCGATTACGCCGTTTCAAATTATATTGAAATTGTTTCAATTTCTTCAAACTACAAACACGTTTATTATTGGAAACTGTAACCACTGCGTTTTGACAGAACGCAGATTCCGCCATACTCGCAACGTTGTCAGATATCGCATAAAGAAAATCGGTAGGAACAAACAAAAATATTCCAAGTTCTAAATAATAATAAAAAAAACAGTAGAACAATGAAACGATCAATTTTAGTCGCAAACGCAATAGTTAATCAAAACCCCCAAGACCCTACCTACAATTTAGTTGACAATTAACCGTAGGCTAAGCGCAAATAAATCGACATTTAACTTTGTAAAACTTGGATAAATACGAAGGATAAATGGATAGTAACGCTAAAATCGCATAATTCTTGAACGGCTAATTTAGAAATTAATCGAGAAATACGTGTTTTATTAATTACATAAAAAAATATCGTATTTTTAATGGCATGGAGCCATAATAGCGCCAACACTATCAAAATCGATTTTCTCATTAATATTTTTCGTTTTAATATTCTCATCTTGGGTAGCAATGAGAATTAAATCACCTTGATCTTTCCAACCGTATTTGTTCACCCATACTTTCAATGTTAAATCATCAATATCACCTAACAATTTAGCTAGATGTGCTTTATCAATTGTTTGAAATGTGATACCAACAACATGACAAACAAATTTACGTATTGAATCTAAGAAACCAGTGATGCGTTGTGTTAATTCTGGTAATGAATGAATTCTAGTCCAGAACAGATTGAAATCACATTGTTCAAGAATATCAGCCAAATAGATGATTTGATTAACAGGTTCCAATGCCAACTGGAGGAAAGATTTAATTATTGTACAAGAACAATCATAGCAATAAGGAACACTCACTTGTTGTTCATTTAATAAGCATTTACATAAAATAAAATCAGTATTTGGTAGATTCGTCAAAGCTTTTAATAAGATTTGACTTGACACTTCCACATTGAAACTGTTCGGATCGAATTGATACAATTTTAATACAGCTAAATTCGCTTCTAAATCATAAGCATTCTCACGGGATTGTATTTCAACATAATGTTCTAATGTTGGAAGATTATCTGGATTGTAGCTGAAAAAGTGAGGTTAGGTTGGAGGTTTTTTTTTGTTTCAATTAAATACAGTAACATTTCAATAATTACCGTTCAATGCCTTTAAGCATCGCTGCAACTGTTTGTTTCATAGCTTCCGCCATTATTTTGAATCGTTTTGTTTTATAAAATTATACGGAAATCGTAACAATTTAGCAGCGCGAACACTGTAAAGAAATGTCAAGATTAGAGATGTGCTTAAAGTTTTGATTCCATAAGTTCATCGACTTATTTTCTACCAATTGTCTTCTTCTGGCTTATTGTGATTTGGGAGTTGATCCTTCTCTGTAAAGACTGAGATATGTGCGTTCGTCCCAATTTATTTGTTCATACAGCTGCGTTCAGAAATTCCTAATTTTTTTTGCCATCTAGAAATTGACGAGCCGAATGGCTCAATGGTAAACGATTGGATTTACAATCGAGAAGTCCGGGGTTCGAACCCCAGCAGGATTTTCAGGATTTTCTGCTCTTAACCAAATTTGTCTACGTAAACAGATTATACGTGGACCAGTTAGCAAAATTAGGATCATCCACCCACCCCTTTACAGGTCCCTCATCGTAGAAAACGCGCCTGCATGTGGTGAAATGAGCAGTAACCATCCATTCGGAAAGGCATAAGCGCCTTGTTTCCTCTTAGAACCGACGTAAACATAAACTTAGAGAACTCTGCATATAATTTATTGATTTTGGTTGTTTTTTTTTGTTACATATTAGGAAATAAAATACAATTTCACTCATATATTAACATTGATAAATATTTTATAATCCGACTTTTATAACAATTATATAATTTAAAATCACACTCCCTAAAGGAAACTTACATCCAGTTGTGTCCCAATTTCTGGATTGACAATAATTGTTGAAATTATAGAAAACAAATCAATTTAATTCTAGACACGCACTGAAAAAATTGCGATAACTCATCATCAACTCCAGTCAGTTAATATCAATTTAATTTTACTTCCAACAACTGGAAGGAGAACGGCAAACATAAAGAAAAAATCATCAAATTAACAAAGAAAGGTCCTGGTTGAAATTTTCAAAAAAGAACAGCATATAAAATCACAAAAACCATATAAAAATACACAAAACAAAACAAAACAAAAATAAAATAAAATAAACGTTTTGTACAAATGTTGAATTTAACAAGTCGAGCCTCCAGGAGAACACAACACTGGCTCCTCATCAGTCTCATTATTATTATCTGTACTGCCATTATCATTATCGGTATCTTTTGATTTCAAACGTCTACGCAATTTCATATCGTATTCTTTCATATGGAAGCCAATTAATGGATGCAATGCTAAACGTAAACTATTAAATAATTTCGGAAATAGAATCTCTTGTTGTGTTAGAACTTGTTTGATTCGTTGACGTTCCTTTGTCAAATCAGGACTCGATAATGTTGCTGTTGTTGTTGTTGTTGTTGTCGGGACGTTTTGATTATTAATAAATTGTCGTATGTATTTTTCACGTACGTAAATAAATGGTCGTATTACACGTAATTTGTGCTCTCTAAAAGAAAAATCGAATTAGAAATTGTGTATTATTAACAATCAATGAATATTACTTGATATGATAATGGGCTCGCATTGTTCGTAATCGTCCATTATGGAACAGTGACAACATGAAATTCTCACAAATATCATCGAAATGTTGTCCAATTGCTATCACATTATAACCAGAACTTTTCGCTGATGAATATAAACGATGACGTAAATTGGCAGTGCCGAAACTAGAAAAAATTTCTTTGGCCTCTTCAAATTGGTCTAAAAAAACAAACAAACACACAAAATTGATTATAATTCTCGAATGGAGATACTGAAAACAATTCACCTCCAACAGCATTCGTTTTCTTATCATCAATAATATAATGTACACCTAAGCCTCTTAAATGGGACATTAATAAACATAGATCTGATCCTGAATTATCAGGATCAACTGTAACAGCACCAATACTAAATGAAATCCCTTTGGTTTTCGCATAGATTTGGTATTGTAGTAATGTATGTAAGAATGTTAATGAATCTTTACCACCAGATAAACAAACCATAATGCGATCATCATTTTGAATCATATTGAATTCTTGTATAGCTTCAACAGTGGGTTGCCATATTGTTTTTGGTGTACATGTGAATGTTGTTGTATCTAAGAAACATTCACTATCACTTACTGTTCGTGTGTATTTCTGTTTTTGTTTCTGTTTTTGTATTGTTGCGACACGTGCAAGATCATTTCCATTCCGTTGTTGTGTTGTTGTTGAACATTCAGAATTGCTTCTAGTTTTATTATAATCATTTGTTGGACAATCATGTTCATGGAATGATAAATTAATGCCACTATCTTGTGAACTGACACTGGCTACAGTTGATGTTAACAGTTTATTTTTATATGATGGATTTTCGATTGTTGTTTCCTCATCACTTAAACGATGCGAACTGTTTGATTTATTAATTAAATGTATAACAGTTTCACTACTAGATCCAGGTGTATAAATTTGATTATCATTATTATTATTGTATAAACAAGTGTCTGGTTTGTCAGCACCACCACCAACACTAGATGCCCGTGAATATGAATGTTTCTCATTATCAGGTGTTATAAATACATCAACAGCACTAACAACATCACGTATTTCCGATTTAACTTCATTTGCCATTTCAATTGATACTTTCTCAATATATTCAGCCACTTCATTTGCTGATATTGAATCACTACGTCCATCTTCACTACCACTACCATTATGTCGATCATTATAATATGATGATCGATCAATATCGGTATTCTCTAAAACATCTTCAACACGTGATATCACCTCGCGTATTTCCGATTTGATATTTGTTGCTAATTCTTTTGTCATTTCTGTTACATACGTTTGTATATCTGGTGCTGGTGAATTACGTCCACAATCATAACCGCATGTTGTTAATACATTTAAACTGTGTGTTGGTGATAGATTTGCATCGGAATCTAATGAATGCAATTCATTTTGACTGCTACAACTGAAATTACGTTGACGATATTGTTGGCGCATACCTAAACTAACACGTGTTTGTGGACTTAATATTGGTGGTGATAAATTTGGTGTGCCCAAACTAAAACAACGTTCTCGATTGAAATGCTGTTGTTGTTGTTGTTGCTGTTGTTGTTGTTGGTAATGATTTAAGTTTGCTGAATTTACAGTTTCACCAACTGCAAAATTTATTTGTTGTTGTGGATTAATTTGTGGATAATATAAACCATTAACATCTTGTAGGAAATATGGGACAGGTGATGAACATGTTAAGATTCTTGGATCGTCAATTGCTGGTAAACTATAATGTCTTGGTGATCCCGATGTTGATGATTGTATTTGATGATTTCTTTGATAATAATTCTCATCTTTATCTGAACGTGAATCATTATTATTATGACTAAGAGTTCTATGGCGTGTACCATTATATGTGATGGGATCAAATGGTACTTTCTGTTTAATACTTTGTGCGTTACTTGTTAAGATACTTTGGGCCTCATGTTGTAACATGAACCAACGTAATTTCTCACAACGTCCATCAAATTTGATGCCTTGATCATTATATGGATTACGATTCGCTGATTTACGTGCACGATTAAATAAATTCCGTGCCGTTTGTAAACATTCTGAATATGTTTGTGGGTATATACTTAAACCGGATATACGACGTTCATTCATTGCCATTTTACCATCAATATAACGTATCGTTGATAGGAATTTACGTTCTTTAATTATCGTATTTGTATGATGGTGCCATTCACCTGTATCCAATTCGACAATATATTGCGGCAATAATTTCCATCCCTCTGTTGCCACCATTTTCACAGCTTCCATGATAAAAGCCAATTCAGCATCATTGATAAAATATGGAAGACTTATACGTGTGAAACCGGGCCGTAATAATTCCAATGTTGATGTATCAACACCCAAATTCAAACTACTCAAACGACGATCCTCCAATAGGATATTCTCATATTGATCAGCTAAACATGGATCAATGCCTAATAAATCTTGTATATAGGCACCTGAACATGGACAGCCGGCTCTTGCTTGTATACCAAACACATCATTTAATACAGCACAAACGAAATTGTGGTGGAGGAAGGTGCCGCGCGGATGGCGGACCATAAATGAAAATACAGGAATTCGTTTCAAATTCGGCGATGTATTCCCTAATAAAATGATCTCAGGTATAGTGCGGATATGTTGCAACATTTGTCTGGAATTCATTGACAACATTACAAATAAAACATTGACATAATACCTAGTGCACATACTTGTTGATTTTTTCTTGTCGTTGTAATATATTGGCAACATTGACAGTTTCCTTCAATTGCATAACGAGACCGGCACGGATCGACTCAACAATTGCTGCACAACTACCTTCTTCTTGCATTTCAAAGCTCTATAAGAAATCAATTGTTATCAAAAACGGAAAAGGTTGTTTTTGTGTAAAATTACCTTGTTACATTCTTGTGATGCAAAAAATCCATCTGTTTCACATGAATTTATCCGTCGAAATATTGATTTTTTCGCAATCAATATGCCAGGTGTTTGTACACCACCAATGAATTTATGTCCGGAAAAATACATAGCATCTTTATATGCTGAATTCTCTTCAACACCAGGCAATGATGGATTCATATCAATGATGATACTGGTTGCTGCAATATTATAATCCCAAAACGCTAATGCTTGATATTGATGTAATAATATTGTACATGCAATATCATCAATAATAATCCCAGTTATATTTGATGCAATTGAAAAACAACCAATCATCTGTCTACCATAATTCTGATGTGATCTCAATTGATTTTCAAGATCATCTAAATCAAGAAAGCCATCTTTCGTCTCACCGATACGAACCAACTGCAAATTTATTACAACAACATAAAATCTGACAATAACATGCAAACATTTACTCACTTTAGCACCAATTTCTTGCCATAAATGTAAATTGTCATGGTGTTCATTTGAACCAGTGAATACTATCGGTGCTTCACGTATATCTAATGCATTTATTAACTTTTGTAATGCATCACTGCAACCATGCCCAGTAAATATAACAGCATCCGATTCGGAAGCATTACATGCTGTTCGAATTATTTCACGTGCCTCTTGCCTGTAATAATAATGAATAATAATAATAATAAACAAAATACAAAATCAAACAATTGTTTTATGATTTATTGAAATTTTATTGATATTTGGTATGTTTAACCTTGATTTTTACAATTATGGTAGTGTTTGTTATGTGATGATTGCAAATATTGAGGGTCATGCTGGAGCCATTGTTAAAGTGAGAATAAAACAAAAGAATTGCATCATGGTCTTCTTGTAGGCAATAGTAGAGACTTTACGCTAGTTTACGTTTGCGTTACTGTTAACTGTTTAACTTTTACAGGCACTTGGGCGGTTGTAATAGCAAATCCGCCACCGACTGCGTCTCTACTGCGGAAAGTCCCAATATGTAACTACATACACAGAAATAAAGTTATGTTATTAGAAACTGTATCTCACGGTCCCTCCTCTATTCGTATTTGTTCGTTTGTGGCGAATCTTCATCTTTATCTTTAAATCATTAGCATTTAGCCAATGAGAATGCATCATTCTTTAAGCGTACATATAAATTCTTAATTCTGATTGGTTCAATTTATAATTACTATTTAATTTCCTTAATAAGGACAACTAAACATAATTGTTATATGATTCCATCAACTGATAGGTACTAGAATGTGACACAATTTGATTAAGTTAAGTGGAATCAATTTAATCAGGATATCCGCGCTTCTTATCACATTATTAACATGAATATAATTGATCACAAGTAGAAAATTTCAATTTTCACTCACTTAAACGTTAATAATAAAACCGAAAGTTTTAATACAGTCGATACATTATTTATGGATAGAGGATGTATCTCTTATTCCCTGTAAACGGCTAGGACCAGTTGGATCAATGGAGGAAAAAAAATCGAGAAAACAAAACAATTAACAACAAACTCTTACCGGAAATTTGTGGATTGTAATGATGTTATAGTTGTTGTTGAATGGGTATTACCATAATTGGGCAGGACTTCTCTAAGAATATATTCTTCAATGAATTGAAGTGATCTACCACAAGCGGCATAATCACAGTAAACCACTGGAAAATTAGAAACAAATTCAATTAATCCAAACGAAAATGTCTACGTTTACATCATATCGTTAAACAGATACACAGTTGAAATCGGTGTAAACGCACTGCTGACGTCATCCACAGCGCCACCTTTACAAATCATTCTGTATGGCCTTTTTCATATTTAGAGCGCCATTTATTACGAATTGCCTTCGAAAATATAAAATTTCGATTTATTTAGGCCAAAACAAGGACTTCGCCTGGCATTGATGCGAATGGATTGATTCTTTTTTTGGCGGGAAAAGGATAAACAATTAAAAACAAAACAACAAATAAGCGATCATGATATTAGAATAAAAATAAATTTATGTTGTATTTCGAATGTTTTTATAGTGGGTGGACTTGGATGGGTTCAATTTTGTTGTTGTTGTTGTTGTTTTTGCTCGAAAATCGCCATATGGATTTTATCATTTTCTCGATGAAATTTCAAGTTCATATAAATTATTATTGTTGACAACTGATTTGTTTGTTAATCAATTTTAATCAAACGTATTTTTTTCGTCAATTTTCCAACATTCGCACGTGCCCATAAGATTAAATTCGATTGATTGATTGATGGATCGCCATTATTTTGGTAGTTGAATGACGTCAGATGCGGCAAAATTTATAACCTCACACTTTAGCATTGATCTACAATTCATCTAAAGTCACGCGCACACATTCCCATTGCAGTTTTATTATAATGAACAAGTGATAAGCAAATATGGCTAATTGATTACATCATTTCACTACCAAATTCATTCAAGGACGATCTGTCACGCCATGACATTGACTGGGATTCATAAAGGCAACCCGTGAATAAAGATCAAGATTGCGATGAGGTGACTTTTTGTTTTTGTGTTTTGGTAAAGCAACATTTAGGTAAGTAGAAGAATTTATTAATAAAACGAACTTCCTGTTTCCCAAAAATTCCCTTCAATTCTATTTTAATCATCGTGGTGTTCTTCATTCATTATAAATATGATGGAAAACAAACACTAAATAACAATGAATTTGAAAGAAGGAGAGACAAATGTGTCGCAATAGTGATCGATCACAATTGATTGATTGATTTTCTAGTTTTACGAATAAATTCTTGACGTTATTATGATCGAAGACAACCTTTTTAGAAACTGGGTTTATTTTATGTTTGTTATTTTTTTGTTGATGTAGAACAGCCGTTATTGAATTAAATGTTTATATAATTCTTAGAAAATCACATACACACCTGTAATTAAACGTTTAGAAGAGAATCACATTAAATAAAACAATCAAATGTAATTAATAAATGAAACCTGTCATTTTCTATTGCGAAAATATAGACTTTCTAAATGTTTTTTGTCGTTTTTTCTTATTTTCGTAATAATTGTCAAGTTGTTTAAGATTCATCAAGACATGATGAAGGATGTTTTTATTTTTTGGCAAAGGTCGTTTCTGGGAAACTTTTATTACAATAATAATAAGCCTAATGGTAATAGAGTTAATGATAATAAAATGTGAACAGGTTTTAACTGGATTGAAGTTGTTTGTTTGTGTGTTTTTTTTCCCAAACAATCCCAATAATATCAACAATAGAGAGAAATGGGCATATTTTTTTTTATCTAGATAATCGCAGAGTTTATTTGCTTTTCAACACGTAAATTTGGATAATTTTGATAAGCTGGTGGGTATTCTCTACAAGCCTCGATCTACATGCTGATCTCTCTTAATGTGAGTGGAGATGATAAAACGAGATCTGCACATGCACGAAACATTGACCAAATAATGGCTACCATTACGATCGTCAGGTTATATACTCTGACGATTTGAATCTGTGCGACTTGATTTGACCGTTGTCAAATTGACAATTGTCGCTCGATTTCAATTGCTTTAATTGCCTTAAAGTTGACTACATTTAAGTAAACCGTATATAAATAAATATTTGTTTAACACTACTTCAATTTGATTGTAAAGCTTTACACAAGTAAGTCTGGTTTTTTTCAAAAATTCTTCAACCTTTTCATATTCGCAGAAGTGGGCTGGTTACCCTCAACAGTATTTATTTTGAAAAATATTCATTGTAAGAACACCTCGTAGATTATAGTGGCAATTATTAGGTATGTTCCCACCCACAATTCTAGATTGTTTGGTTGATGACTAGACTATACGCATGTCTAGTTAGAAACTGATCACAAAGTACTTTCAAACATCACCAGCTGGACCGCATTTCTATTGAATTCATTCAATTTACAGTTTCTGATGAGAGTATATTTGATTTTCTTAAATCAATCGTCCCGTTTTCCATTACCATCTGCTACCGTGTGGAAAATGAGCATTTCCGAAGCATATTTTTGGAAATCTAGATTTCAACCAATGACAGACGTTTTAACATGTTAGGTATTTAAAATTGTGGTTGCTTAGCAACATCTATACATTAATGCAATCGAGTACTTTCGGGTGCCGAACACACGATGGAATGTCGGCTGTATCCGTTGGATCGTAGAAAATCGTTTTCATTTATAGTACACTTTTCATATGAAAATTCACGAGCCGAATGGCTCGATGGTTAACGATAGGGATTTACGCCGAGAGGTCCGGGGTTCAAACCTCGGCACGGTATGAAAAAGGATTTTCAGAATTTTCCTCTTCTTATAACCTAAATTGTTAATTTGTCCATGCCACAAAGTACATGGACCAGTTAGCAAGATTAGGATGTCGGTCCCTAGCCCCCCCCCTTGCAGGTCCCTCATCGTAGAATTGGTGAAATGAGCAGTAACCATCATCCATAAAAGGGCATAAGCGCCCAGGGTTTGGTTGAAATGAGCTGTAAACCATCATCCATAAGTAAAAGGGCATAAGCGCCCGGGGTTTGGTTGAAATGAGCAGTAAACCACAATCCTTTTTTCCTTTTTAAACATAAAGTTAAACACAATAAGAAAAATTGTATGCGACTGAAGTAAAACTATTTGACGTTTATGACACATATCACTGAAACGATTAAACTATTTTGTATTCTATATATGAAATTCGTTAATAGCACTCCCACTTTTTGAAGAATATCCGTTCATTAATTAAATTAATTAAGAATAAAAAATTAAATTAAAGGTCAAATCAGCCCATGTCAATCTACCCAAAATTCAAACCTGTTCTCCTATTCCTACAACCAACCAATAGCTTTCCTGATGTTGTAGTCACATGACTGAGAAATATCACCACAATTAAGATACCAACCTTACATCTACGGAGTTTCTAAATTTCGTCACATGAAGTTGGAAATTTTAGTATTATTAGGATTTTAGTAGAACTAAATATTTTAAATAGCGGAAACTATTTCGACCGTTACTTTCGTCAGAGAAAATTTGTCAGTTACCCCCTAGTCGCGCCTAAAGAAGTTTTACTTCAAAAAACTTAAATAGAGATCAGCATGGAGATGTTGATTTGTTTATAATATATTTGGCATAAGTATTGGAAAAAAACAACACATACAACGGTATTCAGACGCAATTTGAATTATTAATAAACAAAATCATAAATAAGAGAGAGCGAGACAGAGATAGATGAAATTGCATAGCATGTAAATTTAACAGATTTGCAATTTTAAGGGAACACGTGTACGAAAACCACCACAAATTCTCTAAATTTTTAATTGGCGGCTTTAGTTAGCAAAAATTGATGAAAATTTGATTTAAACAATATTTAAACAAAATTACGTGATTATTTTGCATCTTATGATAAGAGAATGAGTCAAAAAAAAAATGATTACATTAAATAAATGATAACATTTGAATATTTCAACAACATTTAAATAAATAATAATTAAGCGTTTTCGATTGATCCAACATAAATGTTTGAATTAATTTTAAAATAACACTTGCTCCAAAACCATGATTGGATTGACGTAAATTTGTAAATTTCGTAGAAAACTACTAACAATTCTCAGATGTGTGTGGTGATTTTATAGAATTTTTTGTTTGCCAACACCACATTGCCTTCCAAATAGCACCCACCTGGGGGATGATTCAGCTTCAATACATTTGTGAAAATATACGCATTTCAATATCGAACAGAAATGAGCAATCAACTACCCCTAATTGTGCTAATTATCACTACTAACATTATAACAGCACCATTTTTAGACAATGACGATTATTGTTGTGCTTTTGGCGGTGTGGTAGAAGAATCGAAACACGCATATCACCACGCGATCACACTGTAATTTCGTTAAGAAATCAAGAGGTGATCTCATAGTGTCGATGAAATTTTTATTATTGCAAACAAAAAAAAAACAAAGCAGAGATTTAAAATTGAGCAAATTTGCATGTTGATTAAGACATAAATCGAAACGTTTCCAATTTACGAATAGCAACTACATAAGCGGAGTGTTCGATCGAAAGGCCCTATGAGTGATTACTTTCTTTAAGCAGCACTTACAGGATAATAAACTGTTGTCAACTTATGCCCCCTGAAAAAATGCCTGGATTCAATTGCAAAATTCAACACTACGAAATTGTCGATCTAACTACGTATTTCAAACACATTAGTGATTAGACGCACGTCGAAAAACAATTTATTTATGTATTCTTTTTTTTTAAACAAATGGGAACTTTGACTCGTGTACATACAGGAAGAATTGTTTATTGCATCGCTAATTAACCAACCATCTAATCGGATAATAAAACAAACCCGAATGTAAAGCGAAATAATGATCGAGACTGCAACTACTTTAGAATTCTATTGAAATTGTATTGATTTCGTAACGTTTTTCTTTTATTATTAATAATTTTCGATTCAACACAACGTTTCGACCAGGAAGTCTCAACTTTTCTACAAATTCGACGATTTTTTGAGCCCTTTTCAAAATATGAATTATTTACGTACAAAATAATGGTAATCGCGATCTTATCAGATAAAAATAACAAATAATTATTATATTACAATGCAAGCTTATTTGTTGATTAGTTAATTGGATAAAAATAGAAAGAAAATAATAATCCTAATGGGTGGGGAAGTTTTTTTCTCTTGAGTACCATACAGGACACAACAAGGTGGTGTTTCATGTGGAAATAACCTTCACAGAAAATCCATGACACAGATCTATTATTAATTCATGGAATCGTGTTACAAATATGGCAATTTTCACGAAGAACTCCAATTATTGTTAATGAAAACCAACAAAAAAAACAAGCATCAAAGTATCAACAACTCTTACATAAATTAATGTATTGTGTCATTTGATAAGTGTTATCATTTGATTTATTATAAACAAATGTTACGAGGAAAGCTGAAATTGATCAAACAAACAATATTTACAAATAATTTTGTGTATATTCTATTGTGAACCTACTATTAGACTTGATAAATACTGGAATGCTGAACAGTCGGGCAAACTAAGAAACGGCGTAGATAAATTGGGCACATACGCGTCTCTCTCTAACACGCCGTAAAACAAATGATATGGTGGCATAATTCAATCCATTAATGTTGGTTTGATTGATTCGTATCAAAGTTCCATTAAACAATACAATAACGAAACACGTAATAGATATTTATGAACAATATAAATGTTTAATCCCAAAACGCTGTCAATTAACATGTTGACACATTTTTCCGTTAAAATTTTATATCTAATAGATTTAAAAAAAATAATAATAGGCAAATAAACAAATAAATTTTATCACAAATTATTTCTGATTAGAAAGCATCAAATAAACAACCACAACAACAAATATTGCTGTTGCGTCATCAACGCGAATTTTCGTAGACTTTAAGTCGCCTTTCTTATTCCCATTAGACTTAAGTCATTTAAACGAATATTGATTTTTTTTGTAGTAGTAGTATTGGTTTCCAAAGTGGCTATTTATTGTTGATGATCTCATTGTCGCATTTCATTTTTGTCCCATTTCCTACTCCAATTCGATTTATTGATTAACAGTAAAGAGAGAAATACGAAATTAATTAAAGTGAAGATTGATTGAAGCAATTGTGTTTGAACGAAGAGAATTTTGGACTTTGTTGTTGTGATGGCTGTGTTATTTTTTTTTTGCGTTTAGAAGTTGAAGGTTATACAGTTGTGACCATGAATTTTTTTTATTAGAATTTAAATTTCTGATTTAATTATCACAAACACATATGCTCGAATTTGTTGTTTTAGTAGTAATAAATAATCGTTATATACAGGAGTATGTTATTTTATTTTGTTTAATACATTTTTTTTCTGCTACTTGCCAAAAGTTTCAATTAGAAAGTTATCAAACAACTTTATCTAAACTTTATTGTATAGACTAGATACAACCGGATTTTAATCAGTTTATTTATTTAATTTAAATTATCATATTTTTTAAGATGTAGGTGTATGTGTTTAGTAGATATGAAAGGTGTGTGGTTGTTGCCAAAAATTTTGACCCATTTGTTGGATTTTTTATTGCCACACACCCACACACAAACAGTTTGAAAATTTCTATATTTTTCTGCTTCTCAATTGTTATTACTACTGAATTGGTGTTAAATTTAGCCTCGAATTTGACATGGTAACATCCTTGCACTGTAATCTAAAGCCTCGATTAGATTGAGCTGTTACCTAGTTGTAATGTCGATTACACACAGTAACTAGCCGACTCGCAGACGAGAGGTGAATTACGTAATTTTTTGTTGTCATCTTGTCAACTATTAAACACAACGATTCGAGTGCGAGTTTACAAGCCAGCTAGTAGGCGAGTAAAGTAGTCCAACATGCTATCTGGTAAACTAGCTCAATGTAATCGAGGCTCAAATACGTTGTATTTTCGATAACAACTTTTCGCAATTCTTAACGTTTGGCGATTATAGTTAACGTGTAGACACAGCTTTAGAACGCAATTATCATCAATCTAAACGATTTGTGATTGGTGCGTAATTTCGCGCCATATTTCTAACCAATCAGATTCGTTGTTTTCTTTCTTTTTTTCTTCTATATCATTGAAAATAATTTTGTCAGCAGAATTTGCAGCATTACTGAAGAAAATTACTACAATTCATAATCAAATTTAATAGTTGAGAATTCCATAGCAAATTCGTTTTATTTGTGAAGAAAAATCACATAAATCCACGTGAAATTGAGGTTAGAAGAGCTAAATGCAGCCCCATTCCGTTTTTTTAATAGAAATAATTATCATAATCGTGCGATATTGTTCTAAATTTGCGGTATATACTCAACTAAAATCGCCAATTCTCTAATATTTCTATTCTATACAAACGGAAAGTGTGTTAAATTGTAAAACAATCTTGTATTGCTAAGTAATTTCCGAATAAAATGCTCATTAAAACTTCTATTATCAATATTTTCATGTTGTTTTGTTTGATCAAACTTTGAACTGAAATGCATATTGAAGAGATAAAAGTGTTGTTTGTTTTTTCTTTGGTAGTTTATAGTTGTTGATTCAAAATACAAAATTTGACCCACATCCGTATTTACAATAAATGCTTCAAACAAACACTCTTTGATCGATTAAAGGAAAGTTCAATTATACACACAATATATATGTATATAGGAAGAAATTGGTTGATTTTCCGGATTAAAAAGCATTGCCTATACATGTAAATAACGATAAATAGATGGAAGTATGTACTTTCTTTTTGTTTCAGCTGATGGATCAGATAATACTTTCACGAATTAATTGAAATTATTTGTGACAAACTCAAAGTGAATTCGTCAATAATAATACTATTGGCATGTATTTTGATTACAGTTTATAATTAAATGTTATCTGATAATAAAAAAATGTATAAAAATAGTAATAACAATGGAAAAAGAAAAATATGAAATAAAATCGTTGTGTATTTGTTTAAATAAAGGAGAAAACCACTTTAGATCAGATACAATCTTTGCCAAACTGTCTACTCGAATCAATACAGAAAACTACTTGAGGTATGTGACAAAAAAAAAACATTGTATAAATAAGAAGCGGAATCAAAAAACTAATTAGAAGACTGGAAATAGATTACCATTATTACGAAAAGTACAAACAACCCAATCTCGAACTACTAGTAACAATCTTTTCCAAATTTGCGTAAGAGACATCTAATTTAATAATAAATGTTACGTCGAGACAACAAATTGATGTTTGAACAATTATAGAAAGTTGCGCTAAAATTCGTGACGCCATCCTGCTATAAAATAGGGATTTTCGATGAATATTATTGAACATGTTGGCACAATTGAGTGTTTCCCTGTCCCAATCGAAAGGTAATCCGAGCAGATAACAGCTCCGTTCCTAACTTGGAATTGGAATCAAGGCTAAGAATTAAAAAAAAAATACAACTACTTGCAAATATAATAATTAAACCGCCTTAAGCATAAAAATAGAAAAAGAGACCATTACGAAATTATCTATGTCAATCATTTAATGTTAATTGATATTATAATGAAATATGCTGATCATGTAAAACGGCCCTAAGTTGAAATATTCGTCTATAACAAATTTTAATTAGTTTGTCTGTCAATATTTATTGAAATTATTAAGTGAAAGTGTCTTTATTGTTTAACCATATTTTTTTTTGTATAGTATTCAAAGAAACACCAATATTGCCTAATAATAACTAAAGAGCGAATGTACAGGCTCCTCATAAAATGTGCAGCATATCGTCTAACAGTGTTAAATTGAATGTAAATCTTTATTTATAACAAATAACCGAACCCTATTTCAGATAGCATATCAGGGATTTTCAAAAAAATAAATAACGGACATCTATTTTCAGTTAAACGTACACGTGCCATCTAAGTTGTTATCAATTTGTTTTGATTTCAACAATGCACTCAACTTTGATTCACAAACAATGCATTTATTAAAAAAAAAACTTGATTTCCCATCATTACAATTCGATCAAACTAACCCAGATCAACTCTAATATAAACCGTGTTGAAATCGGATCGTGTAATTTGAATATCGTTTAAATTGAAGCCTAATTGAGTGACTTTTCAAACGATTAATGATATGAAAACAAAACAAAAATGTTCGAATCACGAACAGAATCGATCAAGTTTTCTTTCATTACAGTTCCAACATTACGTAAGTCACGTGATGCTCTATTGGCGCGTTCCTTGTTTGACACGTGGCATTACGAGCATTTTGTTAGAGTATATAGGGCAAGTGTATCCAATTTTAAGAAGTTCCATTGAAACCGAATAACAGCGAAAAAAATCAGTCCACATGTAACCTAAATTTTTTATAATTAACGAACATTAGAGAAAGATTCTCCGAAATTCGACTAACTCGACCACATATTATTACAAAGTGTTTTGCTCTTCACGAGTAATTAATTCCGATTGAAATAAAACTGTTGTGTTTACGTAACGCGCTGTTTTTGTTGTTGCTGCAGAAAAAAACCCATCTGTAATCGGTAATTAATAAACCATTCAACTAGACAGTATGCCGGCAGAGACTTATCAAATTTGTTGGCATTTAAACAAGATTCTAGTTGAACGACCTGTCATAATTTTCGTTTAAATTGATAATGGCAAGGGAGGTTTTTATCCTTTTGTTTTATTTTGGCAATGACTACCACGTGCCGCAACATCGATCGCCCTTTTTTAAGGGGTGGTAGTAGTGGTGGTGGTTTCAACCTATCCCCGCGCGCTGATCCTTTCAGTAGTGGTTGGAATCGAATTGCGTATCAACTTTAAGAACCAATAATTCGCCCTGCTTTCTTTTTAAATACAATTTAAACTACCCTCCAAATGGAGGGGGAGGATGAAACAAAAACAGCAAAAAAAGAACGCACCATTGAAATTTGTGTATTTTCTATGTAAAAAATAACTACGGCATATTTATTAAATGGTGAAATCGAAGAAGAAAACATGCACAAATATTTTGCTTCGAAAACTATATCATTTACGACGATTTAAATAAATATTTGCCTTTTTTTTTGTAATTATTGACAATTTGCCAAAATTCGATTTGTTTTCATTGCTTTTTTATTTGGATGTGTAAAATTATTGTGCCAAAAACAACTTGTACGATAATAGAGAACAACATAATAAATTATTGGTAATTATTCGATGGTTATTCACTATGTTGTCGTCATCTCTAAACGTATTTATTTGAAACTACATATGGTGACAAGCGACGATCAACTTGGCCAGTTCTATGTGATGATTTAAAGATGATGGCCACCTACTGAATATTGAAACTACATTTAAAGAATAAAGAATTGTACATTTCGCTAACGTCTAAACAATTGTAATTGTTGTCGTATTTACCTTGAACAAAAAAACGTTAAAAATTCTAAACGAATCTGAAATTATTACGTATTCGAGAAAGGCAAATATCAACAAATATTTAAACAAATTGCCAATCTTTAAAAGTCAATTCTGGAATTTTTTAAACATTAGATGAATGAATCCGATGGCATTGAAACACAGAAAACGAAAAAAAAAGATTATCAACAATAAAATACGATAGATCTTGAAGGATTATCTCCAAAATAACTACGGAATATGTCAAATGCAAGGGCATTAAGGCCTATCAAAAAAAATCGCATTTAAATTGCAGACAGCAGAATCAGCAGGGAAGATGTTTTCGGATACACACAAGGATAATGTCAACACAAGGTTATCACATGGTATTACAGAAACCCATAAATATGCCAAAATTCAAGGCTATGATTCCTGTGCAACATAACGTGAATTTATTTCAATCACCCCATTCCGTTTATAATTTTAGCAACACAATAGCTGACTCATTGCAAATACACAAATTTTTTTTCTATTAGATAGTACACACATGTTTACGATAATTACCTTTTCGCCGTCCAAAAGGTCCGGAAAACGTCGTACTCTTCCCTACAATATTCTCATCGATATATTTGATTAATTTGGTGGTTTCTTCTGATTTTTTTGTTGATAGATTCGTTGAGGATGCGGCTCTTTGTCGTGCCGACCGCAGGGCATAATCTTCTGGTAGTGTGAACACTTTTCTATTACCATAAGATTTTCGTATTGTTGTTGTAGTCGATGTCATCCTTTAATCATCTCATATGGCACAATAATTTTTATGATAAAACAATAATAATAATAATCGGTATGTTATCACTGAAATTGTTTAGCAATGTAAAACGAGATTTCAAAAAAAGAAACAATTGAAAAAACCGCAAAAAAAAAACAAACTATCACTATGTTCTACACTAATACCGACGTAATTTCAAACTGAACAAAGCCAAGAATGATTCGAATTTTGTTCGCTACACACAAACACAGTTTCTGCTGCTTTCATAGCAGGAACTTTAAACATTTGTATAAAACCAGATGATGGACAAAGCATCATCAGGAAACGTAATCGATATGAATGCGAACTTGGCCGAATGCTGTTTGGACATTTGTAAGGATTCTGCGCAACAATGCAGGCAACACATTAAACACCAATGCAATCATCTTCACCAAATAAAAAAAGAAATATTTCATTCAAATTGTATCGCTTTATACAAAATTTTATTTATTCTTGTGATTCATACAAAAACAATAAATTATTTAACGGGTTTCATTTGCCATAAACCATCATTTAAATAATGGCAGTTCTCAACACCTATACCTTTATTAATTTTAGCTCTATAATATCAAATATTATTAAACAATTTTAAACAGGAATTGTTACACATAAATACTTACATATCATCAGTCGATAATGTTGTTTTTCCAATGGCTAAAGCGTGTTGTTTACCTTCAGCCATAATAGCCTTCACAAACAATAAAAATCGCATCTATATCAATCAAGAACTAGAGAATTATCAAAATAACACTTACAACAACTGTATCTTTTGCGACATCAGTCATTTTAGCACCTGGCGATGTTAAACCGGGACACATAATATTAGCACCACTCAATACGAATCTGATCGCACCTTTATCAACTTGTAACATTGGTAGAAAGAATGGATCTAAAATTGTTTACCATTAGAAATTTATAAAATACATTAATTTTTGTTGTTGTATTGAATTACATTTGTGAAATAATCGTAATGTAGGCATCCATTGGCCTTCTCTATGCCGAAAAAACATTAACTCGCCAGATGAATTGACTATAATTTCAATATGATCATGACTGCAATAAAAAAAACAAATCTGCATTCGTGCATAATCAATAATTAAATTCTAATCACCATTTAACTATACGTAAAGAATCTTTTTTTGGTAAAATAACATCAATAAAACTCTCTAAATGTGGATAAAATTCCACTAATTTTGTACGTATGCCCTTTTGAACAGACGATTTCAATTGTAATATACTAGAAACGCTTTCTTTCTCATCAAATCTGCAATACAAAGAAATTTATAAATTAATTTATTTAATAAGTAATTCAAAGAAATTAACTCACTTTTTAAACATTTTTGCAATCACAAATGAATTTTTAAGGTTATGTGATTTTTAGATAACGATTGCCAATCTCACAATGGGAAATACACTAAATTTCTAAGCTGGCTACCATGGTATAGCGCGATATTTAAATCACACGTACACTAATGCCGGCTACACATTGTCGTCGTATGGATGGCTTCGCTGCAGAGAAATATCAAAACCATTTTGATTTTTCTCCGTACGCTGTTCGCTGTACGACAAACACGGGAGTACATCGACGATAATGTGTAGCACCCATAAAAGAACGCATTTATTGGGGCGTGTCCAGTGCCAGTTTCGCCAATATGATGTCCTTATAGTCACCAAATTTTCTTAGTTAGAGATAGATGGGTTTTAGGGACTTTTATCGTGGTTAAGTTGAAGGAATGTCCAACGGTTTTCGTTTGGGAGTTTCCCCGAGATTAGTGTTTTAAAATACTGTTGTGTCTTGTATCAGCGATACGTGGTTATTCTGAACATTTTCGAAAATATCCATAGAAAGGCAATAGTGAAAAGAGAAAATGCCCGAACGAGTTGTTATTGGTATAGATTTAGGTACGACAAACACCTGTGTCGGTTACTTTTGGAATGGTAAAATTGAGATAATGGAGAACAAAGAAGGTGATCGTATAACACCATCAGTTGTATTCTTCCTGGACAATGACCGTACGATCGTTGGAAAATATGCAAAGAAGATGGGTGATTCTAAATCCGGACGAACTGTTTCTGGTAAGTTTACCTAATATAGAGACTTTAACGAAACCATTACAACTTTTGTGTGTTATTTCTAAATTATGATTATTTTCATGTAAAATTGAAGAAGTGAAACGTTTAATTGGTCGTCAATACAATGATTCACATATTCAAGATAATTTGGAATGTTTTAATTTCGACTTGGAATGTTTCGATGGTGATTTATTCAAGATTACCATGGATTTTAACAATGGTAAAATCACGAAGACACCACAAGAAATATGTTCGATGATATTGCAAAAAATCAAAAATGATATTGATACGAAATTTGGTAAAAACATCACAAAAGCTGTAATCACAGTACCGGCGTATTTTAATGTTAGCCAACGTGAGGCAACATTAGAAGCAGCAAAACTAGCCGGATTTGATGTTTTAAAATTGTTAAATGAACCAACAGCATCTGCCCTATCGTACTTTTATAAAAATAATCAAAAACAAACATGTTATGCATTGGTTTATGATTTAGGTGGTGGTACATTTGATGTTGCAATTTTAAAACGTACCAATGATCAAATCGATATTATTTGTGTTGATGGAGATAGTTATTTAGGTGGACACGATTTTGACAAATTCTTAATTGATTATGTTTGTCGAATCTTAAAGAATCGATACAATTATAATGCACGCGATCGATATGAGTAAATAACGAATACAATTTGTTTATATTCTTATTATTTGGTGAATTTTTAGGGATATGCGTCGAATTATGAATGAATGTGAAGAAGCCAAAAAGACTCTATCAATAATGGATGAAGTCGATATTATTTTGAATGGATTCATAAATAAACCAATCATTATAAATTTAACACGTAATGATTTCGAACGACAAGCAGATGAATTATTCAAACGAACAATTACAATTGTTGAACGTTGTTTGAAAACGTCTAAATTAGAAAAGAATCAAATCAATGAAATTATATTAGCTGGTGGTTCAACACGTATCCCAAAAATACAACAATTAATATTCGATTATTTTGATAGGAAGAATTTTAATCAATTCGTACATCCTGATGAATGTGTTGCTGAAGGTGCTGCATTACAAGCAGCAATGTTATCAACAGATTTACAACAAGAAATTCATAAATTTAAAATAACTGATGTAACAGGCTTGTCAATTGGTTTAAACAGTTTATGTGATGTTATGTGTGTAGTAATACCAAGAAATTCAAAAATACCAATAAGTCGATCAATAAATCATGTAACAGTTGCTGATAAACAACGGACTGCGCCTTTCCAGATTTATGAAGGTGAACGTACTAATACAAAGAAAAACTATTTGTTGGCTTCATTCGAAATCGACGGTTTAACACCAGCACCGCCAGGACAATGTGAGGTAACTCGAACATTATCCGTCGATCAAAATGGCATTTTGACAGCAACAGCTAAAGAAATATCAAGTGGTAAATCCAAAGATTTGAAAATTGTTTACTCACGCGGTAACAGAAGTGATAATGAAATTCAATCAATTATTGTTGATGCTGAATTGAATCAAAAAGAAGATGAAATCTTTAATCTAATGGCTAAAATTAAAGAACATTTAATTACGTATTGTATTGGAATTAAATATAATTTAGAAAATATGAATTTAACGATCCAATATGAAACAATATATGATCGTTGTGATGAAATTGAAGAAATTGCAAACTACTCAAATGTTGGTGATGAAGAACGTATTCAACAATTGACAAAAGAAATAGAAAGTTTATGTGAAGATTTAGTGCGACAATATCGTTTTAAATTTATGCCATCTCCCTTCAAATTCTAACATTGTCAATTTAAAAATAATCAAACTGTATTCGACTTATTTCAATTTATTTTATTTCACCTAAAATAGAAGACCACATAAGAGAAATTATTATTACTATTGATATTGAAGGTAAAAAGTGTTTTCCTCTGTTATTATTTGCCACATTACACCGCTTCGACAGTTCACACGCAACTGTTCGTGGCAATCGATCATCGAATACATGTATCTAACCAAACTGAAAACGGCAACATTCACAAATATTCTCAAACTGTGTAATCACTAAAATTATAAAAATTAATGCCAAGATGTTAAAACAGCAATCGATGCCGTACCGCCTCGCTTGTTTAGAAGGATGCATGACAAAATGCCAGACAAATAAATAAAATAAAACCTTATCGATAGCAAAATATACCACCGAATAGTTTATTTAAACACAATTCTGACAGTACATCTTTGTATTCTTTTTTTTATTTTCTTTATGTGAAACATTGACTAATCTAATCGTGTAATTGGAGAAGAATTCAACTATATTCGTAACAAAAAAAAAAGTACTCAGAAGAAGAAAAAAAACCCGAGTTGGAAAAAAATTAATTTAAACATTGAAAATTACAGATTTTTTGAGAACACATTTTATAAAAAGTATAAGTATTATTATTATCATGTAAAAATTTGAAAAGTTCTTGAAATATATAATTGTTTTTTTTTATTAAATTTTTTATAAACACCGTCGGAGTGATTTTCAAGTGTGGGTACACCAAAAAAATGGACCACAACACATTCAATTTTATATGTATATATATATATAGCAATCATGCAATTAATTATAAAACTTGCAGATCGATTCTACATCACTTTTACTAGAAATTTTCAAATTTAAATCAATATAAAAACCATTCACGCACTGAAACTACAACTAATAGATGTTTATATGTATATATTTATGTATATATATATATATAATAAAGAACAAATGAAAAAAAGATAAACAATTCCACTAGATGTTGTTCGGCACGTAAATAATTGGAAAATCTATTTAGAGATCTGTTAGATATAAACTTCTCTTTTACGATAGTGTTATGAAAAGTGTAAATACCTTGTCGACACCAAAAACAGAAAAGAGGAAAATAATAAAATAAAATAAATACAGGACAATGTCCGTCCATTTGATATCTGTGTTGTTTTTTTTTGGTTGACTTTTTCCATTGTGTTTTAATAACTTAAATAATAATTTTTCCTAAATAGCGCCTGATATCACGCCAACAAAAGCTTAATCTTCGCCTTCCTCTTCTTCAGATTCAGCTTCTTCTAACCACATTAACCACTGATTCACCTGAAATCAATTACATAATCATTAACGAATTATTTCAATGAAATCTAATGAATTTACTTGGAATAGAGCTTGTCCTTTTCCAGGATAAGCATCAGTGACATCTTCTTTCCAATTAAGAAAAGCTTCTTCATCGATAATTTCTAAATCATAAAGGGCCATAAACCATCTGAGCAATTGGCCACGTGGAAAAGCCAAAGAATAAAAATGCACTTGTAAAGAATAAACGGCAACTAATTGTAATGCAAGTTTCTCCCTTAAAAATGCATGTAAAATCGGTTGATATCGTTCCAACATACTTTTCTCTTTTTCAGCAACAGCTTTATCATCACCATTAGCAACAACAGCTGCTTCTTGTGTTATATATTTCAATAAAACAGTCATTAAGGCATTAATAAAGCCAGGATCATTGAAATTTGATGGATCTAAATTCTCTTTAATCCATTTATAATATGATTGTGGATTTGGATCAGCATTTAATTGTCTAGCTAAATCAGCTTGAATACGTAATAATGGATAAAGAAATGTTAAATCGCGCTCTTCTAAAATTTCCGATAAACGCTCTTTAGTTTTATCGGTTTCTGGTAATTGCGTTAATAAATTGATTTTGCTTTTATTAAATAATTCAGTTAATTCATTACGACCACGTTTTTGGTGCAGTTGTTGTAATACTAATAAAAATAATGGATAATGAGCACCATTATCAGTCATTGAAGCTACTTCGGATAAATTGATCAATTCTTCAGATATACCGACTGATAGAAGGATACCAACAGAATTTGTAGCTTTCTCAATTTCATTTTCACGCTCCTCTAATACACTACAAACAGATTTAAATGCTTCTTGTAATATATTTGAATTCAAAGCATTCTCCTCCTTTAAATTACTCAATAATTTGATGAGTTTCTCTTGTTCGACATCTAATGGAATTTATTATAAATTAAGAAATTAGAAAATGGGATTTTTAAAATAAACACTTTGATACCTGACTTATCCAATGATAGAACAAATCCACTTAAAATAACATCCTTTGCAAATTTATCAGGAACTTTATGTTCTTTATACGAATTTATCGCTTGTTTAAGATCGATATCACCTTTCCAATATTCATCCAAAAGTGATGCAAACTTTTTCAAAACTTCATCTTTGGTAGGACCCTAAACGATTGTTTATACAAATTTTTAACATTGTTAATAAATTTCTAGTCACCGTTAGTTACCTTGTCTTTCTTCGACTGTTTGGGTTTATCAGAACTAACTTGTTTGATAGGTAATGGCTCTTTATGTAAAGGTGCTGGTGATTGTTTAACAGTTGGTGTAAATGCTGGTTCAATAGGTCGACTATTCATAATATTGTTGGTTTTAACTGAAGCTTTATTGAATAGCATTGATGTTGGTCGAAGTTCAACCTCATCCAACTCTTCTTTAGGTAAAATCAAGTTCTTTTTGAAACGAGGAGCAATTTCTTTGTTCGATTCTATACAAACAAAACAGAATTGAAATTAAATATTATTGTAATATTTCTAAATTAATCGAAACTTACGATTGTTAAATTGTGAATTCGAATTGTTTTGATTATGTTTATATTGTCCCCTTTGATTGTTATAATTATTGTATCCACTACGTTGATTATTATGTCCACGGAAACCTCCATCACGAGCATTTCCAAAACCATTTGAACCAAATGGTGCTGATGGAATTAGATTTTGTGTTGTTGGTTGTAAACTCATACCCATTAACATATCATCAATACCACCTCTGGTTCTCATTGGATGTCTAAATAATTCAGAACTATTCGATCTCTCATTGTCGCGATGGTCGTGGTGGTTACGTTCCCTTCTAAAACCAGGTCTATCATCATCAATTGGTCGTATTTGATGAATTGGCATCGGTCCTTCCACCACTGTTGCCTTTCTTGGCATCCATCCATCATTTCTTAGATCAATAATATCTTTCAACATAAAACGTATTCTCGGTTGTAAATCAATATTTTCAGCTAATTGTTTCATGCGATCGAAATATTGATCCATAAGTTTTTTGCCTTTATTAGAGTCCAATATGCGACCACAGGTGCGCATAATTTGACATAAACATTCCAAATCTTCTGATGGATCATCATTGCCACGACGTATAAGTAATTCTTGTATACATCGATGTAATATACTTTCCGATAATATTTCCAATTTACCCAATTCACCAATAAATTTAATATTACCCAACATTTTGCGTTTGGCAAATTGACGACGTTCTTCATCCTCTTCATAATTACCAGTTGTTGTATGTGAATCAAGGGCAGCTGCCCTATTATCAAATTCTAATTTACACTTATTTAATAATAATAGACGAAATGTACATGCACTATCGGCTGGCTCAAAATTTGGGGCTTCTTCAGACAAGCGCTTGCATAACTGTAAATTAATAATAAATCAATTAAAATAATAGCAAATAAATGCGATCAATAAACAACAATAAAATTGTTGCCTTGAAATTTCGATTTTATAATTTATTCGTTATCGATCAAATGGTCATGTTCAAAATTAAAATTAAACGTGTGCTTTGTCAATAAACGTTCTTAGATAACAACAGCAAATTAAACTGTATTCGCATTTAATACCTAGTTAATAGTAACTAAATTGCCGTCACAATAAAACAAGAAATCTAGTTTTTATTTCCTCTCTAAATTAACAACACAACTTTATGAATACCAATAGAGCAAATAAAAAAAGAAAAGTAATAAAACTAAATAAAAAACTAAACATTTTATAGTTTTGTTGTCCTTTTGAATAGAAATTAAAATATTTCCATTACTAAATCCAATAAACTCCTATTGTAATAAAATTATTCATATAAATGCCATATAAATATATTTATTTGTATAAAGATTGATTAGGTAAGCTGGGCCGCCGTGAATCTGAGAGGAAGCACACAATGATAATAAAATAGAAAATACATTGTTTAAAAACATAAAGAAAATGAAGTGAAAATAATGAATACGATTTATCAAAGGACACGTGTGACGTAGAAACTATCTATCAAAGACAACGTTATACACTTCCTAATTTATTCTGAATAACAAATTGTTCATTTATTTTAATAAAACACAAACAGAAAACAAAAACAAAATAAAAACTGTTCTATCTTGTACTACCTGCGTCACAATGTAAATGGAACAAAATTCGATGGTAAAAATGCACAGTAAACACCCAAAGATGGATGTTGTTTTTATAAAAGTTTGCCGTATAATCAAAGTATTTTATAGCTAATTTCAAAATAATCTAAAGTCACTTGGTGACTAAACAACAAATCTGTTTCTATGATCAAGGATACGCAGTTCAATGTCATATTTAAGTTAAGTTATTGATGCTGATTGTGCAATTAACATTCCGTGAATCAATCTTTTATATTAATTGTTTTCAATAATTACCTGTGCATACATAGACGAGTACTTTGGCTCATCTAATGCTTTGTCGAAGATAAGTAAGATAACACCTTTTAAAATAACGCTCGAGTGTAACTCGATGCGAAGTAAATCATCGCTCAGCTTCTGGAATTTCTCTGGTGTAAGTTTGTTGAGTATACCCCGTACTTTACGGAATATAAGATCATTACGGGATTCAGGTGTAAGTGCATCTTGTTGATGTCGCAATGTTGATGGTGGGACCCAGCGTCGCTTCACGGGTGGAACACTGTCCTTCCCCGAATTACGAGCTTGTGGCCCCGTCTGCCTGGGGCTCTCCGTTGTGGTTATTGTACCGGTCTACTTAAATGAACTGTCGCTCTGGTAAGTATCTACAAAAATTTCCACATATATTTCCAAATATGCGATCAGTCCAAACCACAGCTGCAAGTAAAAACACAAAAAATCTATTAGACAATATCGATTAATTGAAGTTTGCCTATGATTAATCGAATTAATCGCAATAAGGGAGACACACCTGGGTCATATACAAAGACAGACCCAGGGTCGATGACCTTGCCCTGCCGACCGAAGACGCGAGGAGCACACGGCCGCGTTCAAGGTCTGCTCCTTACCACATACCAAGGATACAGACCTATTCGATACACCTTGAACAAATTCAATCGGCAGGTGGTCCAAGGATAAATCATAATAAACACTAATGAATCTTGAAAATGTATCGAAACAAACAAAGAACATGGTAATAATCGCATGACTGTCATTGTTACCCTTAATTTAATGGAACTACGTAAAAATGCCCGACACGCCTAAAAATTTTTTGAAATACCCTTAAAACAACACAAATACACACAATTAAAACCAAATTCACTGATGATTAAACGCAAATTATTGACTATTTAGCAATACTAAACATACACATGACGCATTGCATTGTTCCAAGAAATGAAATGAAATGAAAAAAAAAACGTCTACCCACATCCTGGTTTCTACCATTAATTGAATCAAACTTTAATCAACACATTGCAACTAACTTACCCGTCAAATAAAATACGAAATCAACGGCTTTATTCGAACGAAAATCAAACAAAAAATTCAGTCTAAAAATCCAGAAAAATCAAAGTGAAATTACTTACTGGCTGCAACTTCTTGTTGGCGAAGAGGACTGAATCAATCGTTAAAAATCGGCTGAGATCGACAACACTCACGAACGAATCAACAAAATTTAAAAAAAAAAATCACAATAAATTTCTTAAAAACAATAACAATTTAATCAATCAATATTTGAATTCAATTATACAGAATTTGTTTGGTTTTTTTTTTAGGAGAATTTCCTATAATCGAAGCGAATTTAATCAACTTTTGATAGGTAATAATGACAAAACAAAAAAATAACGAATTTGACAACAGTTGAATTCGATCAGTGTTGTCAACTGTTTGAGCGTAAAATGTCCTAGATTACAAATCGATTTCCGTCCGTGCGGCAAATTTGAATTAATCATTTGGGCAGAAGAAAAATGACGTTTTTATTGTTATTTCCAAATAAAATCACCATTTAGATTTATTGGACTTTTTATTAGAAATCTGATTGATATCCATGTACAAAACAACAATTAGGTGTCGATTATAAATTCAAACAAATAACTTAAATTAATAAACTAAAAATAATTAAAAACCTACAAAAAAAACAACGAATCCTTTTTAATATAACGTCGTCTCTTTGGCACTATTAACGCTACTATCTTTATCGTCTTCTAAATCATCGCCTGCTGTTAGTTTTCTTGCAGCTATTTCTTGGGCTCGCCTACAGATAAAAAAAAATAGACCGTCATATTTAATTTGATTTATAAAGGCGGTTTTCTTACCTCTTTTGGGCCTCATAGTTTAAAGCTTCTTGTTCTTCATCGTCTTTCTCTTGCTGTTTCCTTTTGAAGAATAGATAGCCAAGATAGAGAAACAATAGAATCAATGGTATCATAACAGCTAAGACAATTCCGGATGCAAGACCAGCCTGTCTTTGTGAATATTCCTGTTGGCCTAAATTTGTGTTTAAAACAGAAATATGATGGGTTTAATAAATGAAACAACGATATTAATGAATCGTAAATGATCCATTCCACAATATAGAATCAGCAGTCGCCGTTATACCAATCAAGAATATAATGTCAAACTTCTCCTAACATGTGAAATAGACCGTTTACAATTCAATTATTATCATGATTGTTTGTATGATTATTTTATTTATAAAATAAATTTTACATCAAAAAAGACATGGATTACTGTTTTTCAATAATAAAATATTATTCCACATGCTAGGATAGCATTTTAAACATCTGTTATAATACTACTTTGACTGCTGAAACGTTGTTTTTGTTGACGAATTGGTATAGCATAATCATCAGAATTATAAGAGAGTGTTGTTGGTTTATTATTATTATTATTATTAACTAAATTTGGATTTGATTTGAAACGTACTAAATCCGGCTTTGTCGTATTATATGGTTCATTATAAATAATTGATTTTGGACTTGATTGTTTCGTTGTATCTGGTTCATATTCTAAAACATTTGGATCCCATGGTTTCTCTTCAAATTCAATCTCTGGTAAACCTTCTAATGGTTCATGTGTACGATAGACTTTATCATAACTGCGACGTTTCTTTAATGTACTCGGATTACTATTATTGCTAACATTGGAACGATCACTACGTGGTGAGAAACTATCAGTAGATGTCGGTGATAATGGACGATGATCAGTTAATTTCAATAAACTATTTGTACGATATGGTGTTGTATATTGCCACGAATTATTATCGTCTTTTGTGAAACGTTTCAATAAATGATAAGCAATATAACCGATTATAAGTAATATTGGTATAAGGACAGCTAAAACTATGCCAGATGAGATAGCTGCCATTCTTGATGAATACTCTTGTTGACCTAACATTGGTTATTGTTCAACATTATCAAAGATTGTTGTTGATGTATATTTATATAGAAATATTTGGATACTTACGTAAACATTCAGTATAACCGTATTCAGGTACATTCCATTGTCCACTAGAAAGACATTCGCGCCGTTGATCACCAACTAGAACGAAATCTTGCATGCATTCAAATGCGACTTTCGTGCCCGGTACAAATAAGAATGTATCTTTTCGTCCAAATCTTGGTGTGGCTAATACACCACAAGATACAGTTTTCTCGCGATTTGTCTCTTTCAATTGTCGTATTGTTGCTTTGTAATTCGATGTGAAATGTGCAACATCACGATTTAATGTCATACTATAATCGTATAGACATTCATAATTCGTTTCTGTACATAATTCATAAGCACGTCGACGATATTCAGAACGATTTTCTGGTATTAGAATATTCACATCCATATTGTATTCAGGACGGAATGTTTTATTATTATATGCTGATGCGGTACGTCCAAATTCACGATGGAACAATGCACGACCTTTCTTTGAATCTTCAACATCATCTAACATCCATTTTGTACCGAAATCATTATAGATACGTTCACCATCATTTAGATTTGTTGAGATTGTTGTTCTTGTACCATCCGGTAATGTGAAATCATCTTGAATATCGAAACTCCAATTGCCCAAAAGTCCAGCAGTTTTATTCTAAACAAATACGTGATTAAATAGTTGTTTTTCTTTTATATAAATATAATAACTTACAATAAAACTCCATGGTAGGAAAATGCGAGCTGTTAGATAACCGCTATTTTCGACAACTTCCACACCAGCTCCTGAATCGAACATAATTATTACTTCAGACTGATTGAAAATGTACGTTGGCGTGTAGACAGTAACACCTGAAATTTGCGAATTGATCAACGAAACATTTTTAAAGATTGTTGAAGGGTTTTTCTACCAGAAAAATGTTGGAATTTCAATGATGGTCGATCGAAATAAATCCGCCTTCCATCGGCTATAACATCCAATCGATATCGCCATCTGGCCTGTTCCGGCCGCTTACGCACTTCAATAACAGTCGTTGAATTGCCTCTAGCAGCAATTGATGTTAATTGTGTTGCACGTACCTCACCATATGCATTCATTGGCATTTGCTCAAAACGTCCTTGTACTTCTAAACGATTCCTAACCGAATTCGAACGTACCAAAACAAATTCACCTTTCCCATTAAATGTATATTCTAAATCATCAAATGTGACAAAATGTGGATCACCATAAACACCACCAACTGCTGGTGCTTGATAAGCAACACAATCCTGTGTTGGGCGCCGTTCGAAACGCAACGTTTCACAACCAACAGCTGACTCTTCTTGCCATAAACAACAAACGAATCGTGGTACCATATCGTTGTACCACTGTGATAATGTTGGTACTTTCGTCGCTTCATACCATGGTATATAGCCTAAATTGTGACTACGGCGTGGATAGGAGCCCCATTTTTGGTCATAAGACAACATCAAATATTGATTCTTATCATAACAGCATTGTTGTTCAGCACCTTGAAGACTACAAAAAAAAAGAGATTTCAGTTAATTTCTAACCAAATAAACATTAAACAACTCACGTTGGTGATCCAGTTTTGACACAATGTGTAGCTTGACGATGGAAATAACATTTCGGATTTGAATCTTTATCACAATCAAAATCTGGCATATATCTGCCTTTATCGGCTAATGCTTGTTTCAACGTACATGGACATTGTGGTAATTCATTTGCGAAATTCTTTAAATACCTATCATCCATCAACCATTGGTCACATAATTGTTTTGACCAATTACTGCCATATTTCCGTTCCCATTGTGGCCCAAAATACCATCCTAATGGTATTGGTCTACTCCATACTAATGGTGTTACTTTGACTTCAGTAACACCAGTTAATGTATTCGTTACCGGTATTGATTCAGTTAAATTGATTTGTATAAAACCAAATTTTATATCATTTAAATATTGATTATCACGATTACGATATGTTGATGGGATGATATTGTAACGTCCTGTATTTTGTACATTATCAGCTAAATCGGTGATGTATAGAAATTCTGGTATTGTATTGATTTCACGATAGCCCCATAATGATATTCGGATATTTGCATTTTCGTTTGTTGTTAAATTATACTTCTCCCATGTCATACCGACCTGTGATGGATTCTTCTCATTATACGCCATATCATCGAAGAATATCTTCTGTGTGGCAGTTGCTGGTGTTTCTATAATCAAAGTTGATTGTTTTTAATTATTTTCGAAAATCATTCGACAAACTTACCAACGTAATATTTGCCTTTCCATTTATATGTTCCAGAGCCGATAGCTATTTCAAATCGTATATAACCTTCGACGTGTAATCGTGGTTGGACACATATCGCTCTATTATAACTAATAACAACACCATAAACCTCTTCTTCTGTATCAAATTTACAAATAACTTTGTCGGTTGGTTTAAAACATGGCCCGGTTATATTGACAATTTGCCCACCAAGCATATTGCCGCTAATTGGTGCAAATACTAATGGTAAATTTGCACCATCTATATCTTTATTACAACTACCAAGTAGCATTTCTTCATCAATACGGAATAGATGGCGGCCACGGAAATTATTACCAAAACCAGTACCAGTCAAATCACGTATCACTGATGCTTGACTATACGGTTTATATTCGTAACTTCTTGTACCATTGCCAGCATTAAAGCCAACAAAAGCTGGTATGCCACCTTCACCGGTCGTTGTATCACCACCAGCTTCTGTATGACTCGTCCAATCAAGATTCAAATAATTGAACATGGCATAAGTGAAGACTTCATCTGTGGCTAGCACCATTTGGAATGTATTTGTCTGGAATATATTTTTATTTTATTTCTAATCGAAATGTTGAGAAATAGACAAACTTACTCTATAAAGTGAATTTGAGATGCCACCACCGAAAGAGACATTTTTCCATGTTACAATGATGGCATGTTTCGGATTGAAATGATCAGCACCAACAATACCTTCACGTATATCCCATTTCAATCGTTCACGTATCTCGACACCCATTTGATCGCTTCTAGTACGTAAATCACGTTCCATACGAAAATATACACCCGGTTTACGTTTATCAATATCACCATCCCTTAAACTACCTACACGACATTTACTAAAGAATATGCCAATAAATGATGGATCATTCCGTTTTGGCCAATCTTTCACAGGGAATACCAATGGATAATCTTTATAATTCTCTGGTGGATCACTGAATTCTAAATAACCATTCAATGAGACACGTGTATAATTGAAGCGGAATCCAAAAAATGGCAATTGGAAATTCAAATTCTTATGTACTTGTGGTGTTGATGTCTGTATAGATTTCTGGTGATCACCTTCATTGTCAGCATTGCCACCTTTATCGTAATATGGATACATGAAATATGAACGGATCTGTTTCAAACGTGTATCGGTCACAACGTATGGATCACCACCATAGCCACGTTGGCTGTTCTCTTGTGGGGCATATTCGGATGTCATCGGATCTATAAGAGAAATGTAATTTCAAACAGAAATCAACGATGTCGTTGTGTATTTTTAATGGCCCCAATGAGTCAATCATTAAGTAAATAAGATAAATAATGTTGTGCAAGCATTATCCTCAAGGATTACTTTGCTATCTCTAATTTTCAATTGAATCATTTTTTTCGTTTTTCTGTTTACTGAAATAAAAATACAATGTTTTTCCCATCCCCAAATAAAGAAAGCATCAAAGCTCAAGTTAATAAGCATCCGCCCAAACTAACATGGCGGTTGGCGATAAGATAAAACAAATTAAATTAAATGCATATATTAGTAATTAGTAGCTAAAACTAACCATAATCCGAATTGTAACTAAGTACAAGTTTCCCATTAGTGTCTTTTGTTACAATTACATCATGCGAATTAAATACATCAACTTCAGCTTCATTAAAAACTAATGGATTCAGTGCTAATGGAGCTACCGATGCTGATGCGTTTGCTATAAATTAAAAAAGAGAAAAAACAAACAAAAAACAATAAAGTTAAAAATTGTTTACCACAGTTAGCGTTTGTAATCTAAGTTAAATTAATTATTTTTTTTGAATTTACTCTCTACCTTCATTCGTGCGATTTAAATTCGGATTCGCTTCAGGTTGGTCGTCACCAACAGGTACAGGTGCAGCCGGATCATCACCATTGTTGCTATTATTGTGTTTATTATCGAAAACTTCAGCACTCGGTTCCAGTTCTTGTGCACAAATTTTCCAGCTTGTATTCAATAAAAATAGAAATGCAATCAATTTAAGCCACATTTTACAACATTTAATCGGTATGTCGCCTTTGTTTGATACACGAACTAATTAGAGTGCGTTTGTATAACTAATATGGCTTTATTGTTTCATTAGAACGCACAATTCTGAATTATTATCGTCAACTGATAGATGATAAGATAAGCTGCAAGGTGGGTTTGATGACACATTTAGTTTCTCATCATCGATTTGTTTGTTTTGTATGGAAATAGTTCGTTGGAATTCTATTAAAGAAGCTGGAAGATAACTGAGTCATTTTATCACTTGCTCCAAACTACTTACTATAAACACCTGTTTTATTTATTAAGATAGCAAAAATGTTAAATACATATTTGGATAGGCGTTGATAAAGTTCAAATATGTGTGTTTGATTGAAAATGGGCTTTGACCCAGTTTGATAAACACCAAAAATATTCGAAAACCAAACAGAAATTGCCCAAACAAACAATAAAAGAATCAAACCGGACACCTGATTAGAGATTTGCAATCATTGATGATTATTATCGATAGAAATTAATAAATTATCGATAGCAAAAAAACAGAAATGAACGTTATTTTGTTTGATGGTTTTTTTTTACGTGAAAAATTCTATAATAAACAATCGAGATAAAACTATTTGTTTTATGATAAGCTGAAGTACCTGTTTTAATAAAATTGTTTTCCTGTGAATAATAAACAAATTGCGCAAATTTTCAGCCACTACGACATACGAATTGTGAGTCACAATCAAAAATATTGTTTTCCAATAAAATTGTTGTGAATAGCCCGGCGCATCCACCAAAATTGATTAACGATTATGCAACTAACAATACACTGTTTTGGAATGCTTCAAAATCAACAAATTGTGGACTGCCTCTACGATCACTTGAACAACAAATCTATTAATAAATATATATATATTAGAGATTTATTCATTTATCTTCAATGTACATTAGGTGTAATATAGAGTTTTTGAAATCGAGAAATAAAGTAACTCTTTTCCTAATTTAATAGATGCCAATTTATCTTAATATACAAACACGTGTTCAACAAAGTGATTCAATTGTGAAACATTGAAATTTTATACAAAATGCAATCCAATTAGAAAATGATAGGAACATAAATTATTTTCGTTTAATTTCACTCATTTTGTTGTTGTTAATGTTTTTAGAACAGTTAAAACTACACATCAAAAGAATTTACCGATCATAAGGTCTTTGGCTGAGCCATTTAAGCGGAATTTTATCTCTCAAAAAATATGTATATGTATATATAAATCAATCTGTTAATATTTTAACACACAAAATTAACTGATTCATATTCAAATAAATAATTTATGTACATTCAATGGACTACAGAATAAAAATAGAAATATTGAAGAAAAGTATATGTGGAGAAATGGCATTTAAAGGGCAGAAGGGGGGTGTAACCAAACAGATTATATCAGCCAGTCTGTACAACCAAAATCAATATAAATCAGTCAATACAATCACAATTTACTTGCACATAGAAAGAGAGAGAGAGAGAGAGAGAGAGAAAGACCTACAAAAGGACTAAACATAATAATAGTAATAATAATACTTTCCAACATAATGCGACTGACTGTTTTAGCGTTCAATAAGACAATGCAATGTTACAAATGCAATATTAATGAAAAAATATAATTGTTATTATATTTAAAATTCTAATTTTATTTCTTTTTATTTGTAGGATTTCGCTGAGGTGTCGATGGACGTCCAGAATTCATACCTTGATATTGATACTTGGTTTTCTTTTCAGATGGCTTCAATATCTGTCAGAATTATTATAAAATTTTGATTAAATTTGATTTTGACAAAATAAATAAATATTAATTGATTGAAACACATACCTGAAAGGAGCACATTAATGTTTCATCAACACTCATCATACCACCAGCATTATCAAATTCACCACAATAATTTGGTGCTGAAAATAATGTGACTAGTTGTCGTTTAGCAAAAAATTCATAACCATCTTCAACAACTTGATGGGCACGACATATTAAATCTAGATCATGGCGATTTAAAAATTTACTAACAACATCAGCACCAAATGTAAATGAAACACCACGATCATTCTCACCCCAACCTTGTACATCTTTATCTGGATCTGACCATAATAAATCACACAACAGACCTATAAAACATTCATTAGACAAAAACTTATATTTATAACATATCCATCTATACCTGTATCAGGTACATCTGTTGGTCGCATAATACGTCGAATTTGTTCCATTCCTTGTAAATCTGGACTAAGACCACCATGACAACAGAAGATTTTCTCATCAATTATAGCAGCAATTGGCAAACAATTGAAACAATCTGTGAATGTTTTCCATAATTTTATATTATAACGTCTTTTACCTGGAATTTTATTTCAATTATCAATATTTTTCTGCAAAATTTTCGAAAAACAAATCATCTTTACATTCATCATAAAAACCATATATTCGATTAATAGAAGCACACTCATGATTGCCTCTTAGTAAAAAGAAATTTTCTGGATATTTAATTTTATATGCCAATAAAAGGCATATAGTCTCCAATGATTGTTTGCCACGATCAACATAATCACCCAAAAATAAATAATTAGCTTCTGGTGGAAAACCACCATATTCAAATAAACGTAAAAGATCCGTGTATTGACCATGTATATCGCCTAAAAAAAAATAAGAAGAAGAAAACCATCAATTTAACCAATAATAATAATAAAAAATAGAGAAATTACCGCAAATTTTTAAAGGTGCTTCTAATTCAAGTAATATGGGTTGTTGCAAGAATATTTCTCTTGATTTCAAACATAAACCTCTGACTTCCGTCTCGGACATTTGTACAGATTTTCCAGGACGACATCCTCGTACTGAGAACAATAGAATTTTATTCTAAGAATATCACAAAGAAACATAATAAATTACAGTTAACTGTAAATACAATTTCAATCAGATAAGAGAAGCTTTTTAAATTCATCTATCATTTTCATTTTTAAATTGAAATAATAATTAAAAAACAAACAAACAGCAAGCAACTCAAATACATAAAAATATGTGGTTTAATGATAATAATAATGAGGAAACTATAAACGAAAGATTCTTAATTATCATCAGATAATAATGTTTTTTTTTACAAATATTACACAACTTTTAATGGAGATTTTGTTGAATTATGTAACAATTAAATAACAAATATCTAAGCTATTATAATTGCTATAATGATTTATGAAATTGTGTAAACCTTACATTCAGAAGACATGAACATATCTTTGAATTTAGATTTCTTCTTAACATCCTGGCTCTCTTGCAATTCTCGTAGTGTTTTATAACCTTTTTTTTTAATTTTTGTTACCCAAACATCACACGAAAAGCAGCACAAAAATAAACACTCAAACTATTTATTTATACAATACTCAATAACTAAAGATATTGTAATTTATTTATAAACAACAAAAGCAAATTTTGTGTGATATTATGAATAACTCTAAAAATAAGTGAGAATATATACAAAAATTAAAAAGAGGACTGCTATTATTAGACACATTTTAAGCTAATTATCAATTGTTTGTGTGTGAGTGTGTGGCAGGTATTGAAATTAGATCTACAATTCGTATTGTGTTTCAAACTTAAATTGACATTGATTATTATTGATTGAAATGCATTAATAGTTGCCACAATTGTGTTACATAATGAGCGACTCATCCAATTTAAATCAATTATTGAAACGAAAAATCGTAGGTTGTTAATGGGGCATTTCCGTTGAAACAAAGTCTATGACATTCATGAAATAATTGGAGAACAAGCTAGGATCTTTAAAACAAAAACTGTCGCCCCACTGCTGACTGTCTCAAATTGTTAATAAATCGATTCAGAAACGATTTTGAAGGATATTTTCGTCCAATTTCTTCAAGATGCTGAATAAGTAAACAAACTGTCAACACTATCGATCTTTCAATACAATTTTAATGGTTGCCTCCAATTACGTTCGAAATATATTCGATAATTATTCTATATTTGTTCGATTCTTAACAGGATTTCGTTGAATTCCCAGAGATTTTTGTTATTTTTCCAACACAACACAATTGTATTTCTAATTTGACAGATGATCACGTCACAAAAATGTTATTGTAACATTGAAAACATGCGATATGGTCGTAATTATCTCAATAGAAAGCTTACTCTGACTAATGAAAGAAATTCGATAATTAATATTTTTTAATAATTACGTTACCTTCTAGTAATCGTTGAATTAAACTATCGACGTTCAAGTCAGGTTCAGCCATTTTCTCACCAACCGAACAAAACACTCATTGTCGCCAATAGAATAAAAAACAATTCCCCTAGAGACACGCGGTTATTTTGAAGACGAAAAAAAAACAAAATAAAATTTTGGTATTTTATCCAAAGCGGTTTTTATTTGATAATGGATTACATATCTTTAAATTCACCACTGCCATTCAATAGTAGGATATTCGGATTTTCCTTTTCAAATTCGCTAGGTTCGCGTTCCCTATCTTCCTTGCCCCATTCCCCAACTGATGACATAACGTTCGGTTCTTTCTTCTTTTCGATTTCTTCCCTCTACAAATTCGATTGTTATTAAAAATAAAACAAAGACGATTATTATAAAATATTTATTTAAAGTTTCACTGGAGAAAATTGTGTTTCACACATTCATTAAACGAAATTCAAATGATAATAAATCAATTTGCATTCACCTGAGTATCCGTTTTTGCAAATTTATCAAACATATTCGCATAAACTTTCTTCTCGCGTTCCAATTGTGCTTTCAACATTTTCACACATAGAGCCTGTTGTGCTTTTGCTGCTGTATTGTCCGGATCGAATTTCAAACAAGTTTTAAAATCATCCGATGCCAATTTCGGTTCATCTAATTTCAATAAAGCTTGTCCACGTCGGAATAAAGCTTTCACATTACCACCATCAATATTTAATGCGGCTGTAGCACTGTTTTTCGCTTCGAAATATTCGTTTAATTTCAAATAACATAAGGCTAGATTCAAATGGGCAGCTAGATTTAATGAGTCGATTTCCTGTTGTAATTCAGCTTCTGCAAAAATTATTTTTTTCAAATTAAATCGAATTGAATCAGGATTTCGATGGTACCTTTTTGTGATTTTAAATAATCGATCACTTTTTTGTACATTTTTACAGCTAAATTATATTTAGATGCTTTAAAGTAGTTTGTTCCTTTTTCTTTGAAGATTTTCGCTTGTTCCACTCGTTCTTTGGTGTCTAATTGCCAGCTATCTTTGGATTTTTCAAAATTCTTCAATGTCACCGTATATGCAACAGTTGCATTTGGTGGAATGTTGAATTCAGTTGAGCCTTCTGTCCCGAATGCATATTGGGGTGCAATTATTAACGTTGATGTTTCACCTTTTTTGAATCTCTCAATTGCTTTATCAATACCAATTAGAACATTCGCTTCACTACCTTCACCGACAGTAAAATTGACATCACGTACATCAAATTCTCTCCCTTCATATTTCCCCATCAAACTTACTACAAATAGATAAACAATAATAATAGAAAATCAATTAGTGGTTGATTTAAGCATGTACCTTCCACTGTGGCCCCCTCGTTTGGTGTTGAGCCTTCACCAGCTTTAACAAGAATTCGTTGAATACTGCCATCTGCCTTCGGACTGATATCTTCCCATTTCCAATCAATAACTTCAACCTATTTAGATGCAAATCGATTCTAAGAAATAACTTATTGTAATTTGTAATACACTTACATCAAATTTCAATGTTGAATCTGGTGGAATTGCTGGAGGACTACCGTTTTTACCATAAGCATACTCTGGGGCACAAGTTAATATTGCTTGTTCACCCTTCTTCATACTAGCCACACCAATATCCCATGCTTTAATTACACTACCTGAAAATGTTCTGTAATTACTAGAAATTGCAGTTATTTAAATACTAATAATAACCTTTTCCTAAATCAAATTCAAATGGCTGATTTCTATCACGACTTGAATCGAATTTTGTACCATCTAATAATGTACCCGTATAATGGACAGTAACTTTACACCCAGGTGGTGGACATTCATCAATCACACCTGCTTTTAAGATTTCTTTCAGTACACCACCGTCTTTGTTTGGGGAGATATCCACCGGTTCAGGCATGTTGTTGGTATCTATCGAACGTTCTAGAAACACTCCCTACAATTGTGATTTTCGATTTTTATCAATTACAAATGAAATCTATTGAAGTGCTCAATATACTTTTATTAATTAATGCCGACAAATTGTTGAAAATTACCTAATTTTATTGAAGAAAAATGCAAAACTCCTTTGAAAATCCCAACCACTAACACACCACTTACGAACACGAACTGACTCGAAATTAATCGAGAGAATTTGAAGTAATTTCAAAGATACACAGACTTTTTTATATTTATCCTTGTCTATAGCCCAATATTCTAATTACGTTCCATCTCTGTTACCAGCGAATCAAAACTGTACCGTAATCAAAATTTCGTGGCCCTTCTCTCAAGCAATTTCAAGAAAGCAGACTGATTACCGGTGATTTAAGTAATAATTGTATTCTGTATCTAATTCTCTATTGGGAATAGCGTTTTTCACAGAGACGTGCGTTATCCAGTTTGGGGCTCCCTTGAATCAATTACAAATTTATAGAAAATTGCATCAAGAACACAAAAGAAAACCAAATTATGTTGATTATTACGGCCCTGGCTACAATAAAAATAGGTAAACAATTTAATCCAATGTAACAGATAAGGAGAAAGAACAAATATAGTAGAACGTATCTGGTTGGTTACTATTTGAAACGTGCGATTTGATAAAAGACAAATGTAAAGATTTGTACGGATATAAAACAGACAAACGTTCAGATTTTTCCGCATGGCTGTTAAAAAAAAACAAATCAATAATTTTAATGAGCTAGAAAGAAACAGCAATTAACAACAATTTCGTTGATATACTACGCACTTTAGAATGAAATCACCAATAAAAAATCAATACAATAAAAGCGCTGAATTTAAAAAAAAACTATTTTCTAAAATATGTAAAGCATTTCTATTATTTATTTAATAAACAATTATTGTTTCCAAATTGTTATTAATTGCGAATTACGTAATTGTCAATCTAATAACGTCAAAATCTTCGAATATCAATATTTATCACTGTTTCTTTATTATGCTGCAATAATTTCCATTTGCTGAATTTTCCACAATAATTGTGTAATTATCGGCCAATATTACACTAAATTATGACGAAATTGTTAATTTTTATCCATAAAAAATTGAAATATTTCTTTACAAAAAAAAAATACGATAAAAAATTAAGTACAACATGGAACAACCTTATGAGCATTTCAAGATAACAACAATTAATTAATTCTCCACAACTATATCGCAATTAGTAATTTTAAATAGATTTGTAATTCGATTGATAATTAATTTGTTTTTTTTGTTGTTGGAAATATGCAAATCAATTAAAAATTGAGGTTATGTTCCAAGTTCCCATATGGGTGACCTATATTTAATTATTTGCTCATCAATGTATTAAAATTCCATTATGTTTCTGTTGTAGAAGTCGAATTAATTGTCGCCAATTCCAGCGCATGATCTCTACTTAAACAAATATTGAATTAGAAAAACAACAATTTTTTTTAATTTGATAACCTCTCATATTGCAAGTTTGGCCTTTTATTATCATTTATTATCGTTTCGTTTTGAAATAAATCCATCAAATATACGGATACACATCAACAATACGTGTAGTGTTTTAAGTGAAATCAACGAAGAACACACAGTGACAATGGTGGTTCAAAGAAACTCAATTAAACGCTTCTATTTATCACCTGGTTGTACATCAGCTAAAACGAATGAGATTTTAATGAAATTACAACAAAACCATGCGAATATTAAAACAATCACAATAGAATTGTGTTATCATGTTGAAACAACGATTGAATTAACCGAAGATGATATAAAAATGGTTAAATGGTTATTACAAACACCCCAACATCCGGAATGTTTAACAGACGACACTCAATTGAAATCAACGAATAATGGTGATATTATTATAGAAGTTGGGCCACGTTTCAATTTCTCCACATCGAATTCAACTAATGCTGTCTCAATATGCCACAGTTTAGGTTTGTTAAAGATCATACGTCTTGAATTATCAAAACGCTATTTGATCGAATCAACTGAACGTATCGCGAAAGATAACGAAGCTAAATTAGCATCATTGCTGTGTGATCGTATGACTGAATGTCTTTATACGGTTGACAATATCCCTAAAAACAGTTTTAATGAGAAATTGATCAAGAAAGAGGACATTAAAGAGATTGATGTATTAACGAAAGGCGAACAAGCATTACGTGAAATCAATACTGAATTAGGTTTAGCATTTGATCAAACTGATTTCGAATATTATACGAATCTATTTAAGAATATTCTAAAACGCAATCCAACCAATGTTGAATGTTTCGATTTAGCACAATCGAACAGCGAACACAGTCGTCACTGGTTCTTTAAAGGTAAAATGATCATTGACGGTGTTGAATATGAGGAATCCCTAATCGATATGATTGTCAACACACAAAACAATTCCAATCAGAATAACGTAATCAAATTCAGTGATAATAGCAGGTGAATGACGGATTCAGGAATTATCAACAATTCCCAAACAATTAATCTTGAATTTTCGTTACAGTGCTATTAAAGGCTATCTTCATAGAAGTTTACGACCAGTTACGGCCGGTTCTGTTAGTGAATTGAAACAAATCAATGCGGAATCGCATTTGATCTTCACAGCTGAAACACACAATTTCCCAACAGGTGTGGCACCATTCAGTGGTGCTACTACTGGCACTGGTGGCCGGATACGTGATGTCCAAAGTGTTGGTAGGGGTGGTTATTGTATTGCCGGTACTGCTGGCTATGCTGTCGGCAATCTCAATATTCCCGATTACAATCTACCATGGGAAGATACAACGTTTGAATATCCAACGAATTTCGCACGACCTTTAGAGATTTTGATTGAAGCAAGCAATGGTGCTTCCGATTATGGCAATAAATTCGGTGAACCATTGATATCCGGTTTTGTCCGTTCATTTGGTTTGATTGATGGCAATGGTGACCGTAAGGAATACGTGAAACCGATTATGTTCAGTGGTGGTATTGGTAGTATGGAAGCTAAGATGGTGGAGAAATTACCACCGAAACCTGGACAACAGATCATTAAAATCGGTGGTCCCGTGTATCGAATTGGTGTTGGTGGTGGTTCAGCTAGTTCAGTTGAAGTACAAGGTGATAATAAAGTTGAATTAGATTTTAATGCTGTACAAAGAGGCGATGCTGAAATGGAAAATAAATTGAATCGCATTGTACGTGCCTGCCTTGAATTGGGCAAAAACAATCCAATTATTAGTATCCATGATCAGGGTGCTGGTGGTAATGGGAATGTGCTGAAAGAATTAGTTGAGCCTGTTGGTGGTGTGATTTATGCAAATCGTTTTGAATTAGGCGATCCAACAATCAACATTTTAGAACTGTGGGGTGCTGAATATCAAGAAAATAACGCTTTATTATGTACAAAACAGAATGTTGATCTATTGACGAGCATTTGTAAACGAGAACGTTGCCCAATCAATATTGTTGGTGAAGTGACTGGTACTGGTCGTGTTGTTCTAACATTAGATGAAACTGAAACTGTGAAACCATTCAATTTAGAATTAGAACATGTTTTAGGCAAAATGCCAAGGAAAACATTCAAATTAGAACGACAAACAACAGTATTAAAACAATTAGAATTTCCACATGGCTTATCAATTTATAAAGCATTAGATCGTGTCTTACGTTTACCATCAGTATCAAGTAAACGCTATTTAACAAATAAAGTGGACCGTTGTGTGACTGGCTTAATTGCACAACAACAATGTGTCGGACCACTACATACACCATTAGCTGATGTTGCTGTTACAACAATTTCCCATTTTGGTTATGTAAATTCACGCATATGTCAATTATTAACCATTGAAATTAATTGTTGATCCGTTTCAGGAAGGTATAGCGTCATCGATTGGTGAACAGCCTATCAAAGGCCTGGTTGATACAAGTGCCGGTGCTAGAATGACAGTAGCTGAAGCTTTGAGTAATCTCGTCTTTGCTGCAATCACCGATTTGAAAGATGTCAAATGTAGTGGTAATTGGATGTGGGCGGCCAAATTACCAGGCGAAGGTGCTGCATTATTCGATGCTTGCCAAGCCATGTGTGCATTGATGAATGAAATCGGCATTGCAATTGACGGTGGTAAAGATTCATTAAGTATGGCCGCACGTGTGGGTGGTGAAACGGTAAAAGCACCTGGTACACTAGTTGTATCCACGTATGCACCATGTCCGGATGTACGGAAAGTTGTGACACCTGATCTAAAAGCACCATCAATTGGAAAAGTTGGCAAATTACTATTTGTCGATTTATCATCTGGCAATAATCGTTTGGGTGGCACAGCATTAGCACAATGTTTCAATCAATTAGGTGCACAATCACCGGATGTTAATAATGTGGACGATTTAAAAAATGCCTTCATGGCAACACAAGAATTAATTAAAGATGGTGCAATACAGGCTGGACATGATGTTAGTGATGGTGGTTTAATTACATGTTTGCTTGAGATGTGTTTTGGTGGTATTGCTGGTATTGATGTATTAATTAAACATAAACAAGGCCAACCGATATCGATTTTATTCAATGAAGAAGTTGGATGGGTTTTAGAGGTGTTCGATGGTGATCTGGCCCATTGTATGGCCGTATTTCAAGTAATTTCAAACACACTCAATTAATATGCGATCAACAAATTGATTTTAATCGAATATTGTTTTAGAAATACAATGTGCCCGTTTATAAAATTGGTAAAAGTGTTGGTTGTGGTATCGATTCGAAAATTACGATCAGTGTTTGTAATGCAACATTCGAAAGTGCTGTATTACCATTAATGAAAATCTGGGAAGGAACAAGTTATAAATTAGAATTACAACAAACAATAAAAGATTGTGCTAATTCGGAATTTAATTCATTATCAACAAGATCAATACCAAAATATCGACTTAATTTCGATCCAGACATTGATACACCATTGAAAGGATTGCAGGATATACGTGTGATTGTGTTGAGAGAAGAAGGTACAAATGGTGATCGTGAAATGGCAGCCGCATTATACAGGGCCGGTTTCAAAGTATGGGACATTACAATGCAGGATTTATTATCTAATAACGTTAATTTTGATCAATTTAGAGGAATTATCTTTCCAGGTGGTTTCAGCTATGCTGGTAAATGATCGAATATTGCCAATAATCTAAATGAATGATTAACGATTGTTCGTTTTATAGATGTTTTAGGTTCAGCCAAAGGTTGGGCTGCTGGTATACTCTTCAATAAAACAATCAAAACACAATTTGAACGATTCTATGCGCGACCGGATACATTCAGTTTAGGCGTATGCAACGGCTGTCAATTGATGGGTCTAATTGGTTGGATTGGTGGTGAGAATAACGATCCAATACCAAATGTAACACTAGAACACAATCTATCTGAACGTTTCGAATGCCGTTGGAGTACAATACGAATTGACAAATCACAATCAATCATGCTGAAAGACATGGATGATTCGGTGTTTGGTGTGTGGGTAGCACACGGTGAAGGACGATTCACATTTAAAACATCATCGATTTATGAGAATTTAATACGGAAGAAATGTGTCGCATTAAGATATACAGATGACAATGGCAATCCAACTGAGATCTATCCAATGAATCCGAATGGTAGTATTGGTGGTATTGCTGGTATATGTTCAGATGATGGGCGACATTTAGCGATGATGCCACATCCGGAACGTTGTGTTCAACCATATCAATGGCCTTATATGCCACTATCGTGGACTAACTATCAGAAAAGTCCATGGGAGAAGATGTTTAGAAATGCTTTCGATTGGTGTGCGTCGATTAAATTCCATCCTATTTATTATTGAAATGGCCACATTCCGAATTTGTATTGTTTTATCAATTGCTACTTTATTATTAATTAAAAAAAAATATAGTTTATTGCATTTTTATCTATATTTCTTAGAAAATAAAGGTAACTTTTATAGATATAAGCGATATCAAAGTTAGTCGATAACTTGAATAGTTGGTTGCCTACCTGTTGCATTTACTTTCCAAATTTTGTGAAATTCTATTTTTTTGTTGATTAATTAATGAGTTAATTACAATTCACCGTGACTAGAAAGTGTTGGTCCCTTCTTTTTGATCTCTTTCCGTTTCTTTTTCTGTCGAATATGCGCTGTAGGTGTCTCAATAGTGGTGCGTTGCTTCCTATATGGATTCACATAATTCGGATTACGTGGTATATGATTTAATTCTTGACTAACTAATGATAATACTTTCATTGTACTATCATCAAGTAAATATTTGACTTGATTGCTGAATGCAATCGACCACTGCAACAATATATCCCAATTATTGTTGATTTTCAATACAGCTTCAGATAGATCAGGGAAACGTAGAATAATCTCTGAAAATAATGCTGTATTCTCCAATATATTCGATAAGGCGATTTTGATTCTATCATCTGTTGGAAAATCCGATACACCTGGTATGTATGATGATGCTTCAATCACAGCACGATTCTCTTGTATACTCGTAAATATCTTCTCTGCCATTAACATAATCATCTCATATTGCTTCTCGTGATTTGTGATTTTCTTGAAATTCTTTATGGCTTCCAATTGTTCAGCACGTTGTCGTTTAAATAATTTCTTATCTAAAAATCGTTAAAGAACCATCCACAATCAATTAACCAAAATTGGTGTTACAGGAAAATTTATTCCAAATAGAAACAAAAACCAAAAGGATACATAATTGTTCTTGAATTTCCGATTCAGCTAATTCACATAAATACAAATTAAATTGAATCAAAACAAAGATAATCCGAAAAATCAACATTTCGCCTCACATAACCTCACTTTAGAATTTCAAAAGCACCCAAAATGGCGGGCTAATCGGTGACGTCATACAAGCGCCAAATTTAAAAGATAATTAACAAATAATTTATTGTTTTATTGTATAAACACCAAAATAATAACGATACACAAATTGTTTACGTATAAATAATGCAAGTGTCGATGGTGGGCGTTCTTTTCTTCTGTTAATCTCAAAACAATCAAAATTATTTTGGTTTTTTGTTGATTTTTCTTGTCCATTATTATGATTTCACTTGGAAAATACTATTTTTTAACATTATCAGGCACGTAATTGTCTTTGCCTGGTATGCCGGTGCCTCCAGCATCGCCCAGCCATGGATATTGATTGGGGCATTCAATACACGTCTCCAAATACCGTGTATCGGTGAAATTCAAATCGGGCGTTTTGAAGTTCAATGCGCATTTGTTTGAAGTTTTGCATGGTTTCGGTGGTAGATTATCAAGATTCCTACAATTCCACGGTTCGTAATTGGTTAATTGTTTTAAAGGTTTCGGATCGGTCACCCATGTTAGTGCTTGTGTCCCAGTTACGAACCATACATCCGGTCTAAAATATGTTGATTTGAGATGATTTGTTAGCATTTTTAATGAAGCAACTTACAATGTGGCAGCCCAATCTAAGAATTTATGTAGACCCTGTTCTAGTTCTTTAATGGAGAACCAGTTTGTGTGGAATGGCATCATGTATGGTGCCCGATTTTGATCGTAATACCGACTGAAATCCTCCTGCAGCCACTCAAAGACATCTTGAGCATCGTGATTGTGCAAGACACATTGGTCTAAATATGGACAATGGCCGCCTTCATAGCCCTCCACGTGATGGGCGTTCAAAGGCAGCTCCCAAACTCCTAAACATGACGACTCCTAGTTATTTCTTCTATCAAAAAACAAACACGCAATTACCTGGAAAAGACTTCGTTGGACAGCTGCCAGCCTTACATTCGTGCGGTATCTTGTAATCTAACGTGTAAGGCCATAAGGGTACCGCTAATGGTGGTACACCGATAGAACTATCGTAAATATAACCGAAATCTTCCAAGACTTTATATTGAGTATTGCGGCCAGGCTTTAAAAATGGTGCCCTCATCCCGACAACATTACTCTTTGATATATTTGCCAAATGTCCCAGTATCTCTCTCATACCAATCATTTCGCCAACCCATTCTTCATAGCCTTTATCCTGCAGGCCAGTTTGCAGGCTACAAAATTAACATATTTACAAGTTTAAATATGATTATTAACCCCGTATATTTACGAGATTGTCTCGGTGCCCATTTCATGGCCTTCACTCGCAAGCGTCTGTATCATTTGATAATTACTGTATTCGTGTGAGATAAAGAAAGTGCCTTTTATATCACAACCATTTGGATTCGTACGACTTTTATTGAACACTTTCCGATAATGATCGTAATTATTCAAATTAACAGCCCCATCGAATGTCAGCAGGATCATCTGTGGTGTCTGTAATTACAATCGTTCAAATTAATCAAAAATGCTAATTTAGAAATCGATATAGAAACAACGCACATCTTCCGGATCTAAACCGCCCGGAATCACCGTTCCATCTTTTGAACAGAAACAATAAGGCAAATCGCATTCAGCTGGATTACATTTGACAGCCAAATCAGTTGGTGGTTCGGTAACAGGACCTGGTGCTGTAACAAATCTGTCAATATTCGATTTTTATTTGTTAATTCCTCCATGTTGACACTCACTTGTTGCGATTGGGCCGCATCTGGCCTCATTTTTGAACGTACAAAATTTACTGATATCATCGAAATAAAGACCGGACGGGCATCGATTCAAATAAGGATAACCATCGACACACTGAATAATAACAATATGTGATGATTGTATTCTTTGGATTGCGAAAGAATGAGCTTTACCTGATAGAATCGTCTGCATGTTACCGGATCAGCAAAATTGCCATTTCCTACACCTTGCGGACATTCGAATTGTGCATTTTTTTTATCATCTTTGGCATTTTGACTATTAACTGGAAATGGCTATTAATAACGATCAAATCAAACAAAATACATTTTGTTGTTGTTGTGTATGCGGCGAAGAGAAATGAAGGGAAATTGTGTTGCGTAAAACTTTCTAATTATCTTTAATAATTCACAATTTCCATTTCGGTCGAATTGCGGTCATTCAGATTTGATTAACAGAAAGGAAAAATTCATGATTGATAGAGAATTTACGTGTTTTTATTAAGTTCAAGTTCACACGGCAGTGTCAAGGAGATTTCGAAAAAGTTCTCGTGGTTTTTGTGAAAATTTTCGAAAATTATTCCTTTGTTTACGAACAAAAACTGCAGATACTTGATTTCCGGATAAAAGAGACTGGCCAGCCTTGTTCGAATGATTTCGAATTGTCGTTTGTCAATTAACAACAACAGCAGCTGCTGCAAATACGGGAAAAATTGCAAAAATATCGAAAGCTGCTCATGAAACCCATCATCATTATCACAAAATACTTTCTACTTTAACCTCGATTTACACAGATTTCAAATAACAATAATGACGAGTTGTACATGGAATATGGATCCTAATCGAATTAAATTTGTTAATTTGGAGAGTTGTCTTGTAGTTGATCGGATGTTGCTTCCAAATTAACGACATTTGCGTGTGTTTTTTCTGCCACCGAATTTCGAATTTCGTAATATTCCACTTTCACATCTGATGTGTCCTCATAGTTCTTCAACAAATTAATACTCGTCTGCCTTGTTGATTAAAGTTTAACAACAACAACAACAACAAAAAAGGTATAATTCTGTCGCCACTTACCATTTGTAATATGTATATTTAATAAACACAACACTGATAATAATTGTTTATAATTCAGCAGGAATTTTGCCATATTTCCTGCGTATTGATTTAAACAAATCAACGATTTATTATTAACAAAACAACAACAACAACAACACTATGTGAGACGTGTTGTTTGCAACAAGACGACTGTACTTTCCTCAATCGACTACCTTCCTAATGGCCAGTCGATCGGTTTATACAACTTTCTTTGCCATAACCGATTAGGTCAAGGAGATATATACAATATACCAGTTAGGAGAATTAATTTGTGAATTTAATTGATTTTCAGTGATTTACACGACAAAAAGCGTCCGTAGAACTGCAAATAAATTCAGAATGAAGACGTTTATAACAGTATATGGGAGAGTTGTTTTTGAATGCGAGAGGAAATAAATTTAGAAACATGATTTCCAACTTTGTATTTGTGTGATTTGAATATATTAAATGTGGAATTTTGCAAGAATATCCCGGTATTTCAGTCTCAATGGAAACAATTCTATAGAAAAACTATAATAGCGATAGCTTATGATATATTGTGGATTATTTAATAAATCTTATCTGTTGATTATTGTGGCATTAACCCCATTTCAATGTCGTATAACATTATTATTATCGTTTATCTATAAAGCTATTTTATTGTAGACAAAGATAGGCAAACGGTTTATGTTAATAAATCAATAACAATTCTTTTATAAACCAACGTTGTTTAGCCGCTCAAGTCCGGTTAAAATTTGTAATTTTAATTAAATTAATCTGTTTTATCTTTAAATAATTTACATAAAAATACTTTAAATAACAATTTCATTAACATTATTATCAAATATATGATAACAATGATTGATAATAATAGCACAGTCATAATATCAATCAAATAATATTGGTACCATGACAGATCTGCCCCCGGACTACGCAATTCTGGTGCTCCTCGATATTTAATCACGTATTCAATCCAATAAATTGCTGTATCTAATGCTGACAGTGGTCTATCTTTAAATAAAGCAGACACTCGTTTGGCGTTACGTTCGTACCTAGATTTTCATTAAATTAATTAATCGAAAAACATCCGAGAATCGTGGATAATCAATGAACTTACTGTGGATTTGTTAGTAATTTTGTAGCAGCTTCCAAAATTGATTCTTTTGAAATGTTGTGATAATCAACTTTGATAGCTATTCCCAACTCTTCAGCATTACGGATGTTACTTAACTGGTCTGCAAATAATGGGATCCCTATCCGTGGTACGCCACAATACATTGCTTCTTGAGTACCCATCAAACCACCATGGGATACAAATAATTTCACATTAGGATGGCCTAAAATTTTGATTCTATTATAAAAATTTTTTCGAATAGATCAAACAGTTATTCTTACATAAAATATCTAATTGTGGCATCCAAGCTTCGAAATGGATATTTTTAGGGAATCGTAATCCTTTTGGAAACCGTTCTTTTGTTGCTTTCCATAGAACTTTGTAAGGCAATTCAGCAAATGCATCAAACATCCCTTGAAGGTATTCAATCGGAAATGATTCCGTTAATATCATTGAACCCATAGTTAGATAAATAACACCTTTGGTTCTTGAATCGAGTTGAATTAAATCATCGAGATGTTTGGGTAAAGGTTGTGGTGCTTTAATATGAACACCACCCACTTCAATGAAATTCGGTACTGTAGGTCTTGCTTGATTCCCAATGAAATAACTATTTGCTAATATTAAACTTGTATTTGTTATTAAATCTTCTAAATCTGGCAAATTTGGACCGAAGAATTCTTTTGCCACACGATTCGTCCCGCCTGCGGATTGTTTGTACCTAGGTTTTTTTTGAAACGTTTCAAATTACCGAAAATCAATTTTATACAGTACTGCAGTACTTACACAAGTTTCGTTGCAATAAACAAGAACATGTTCTTCAGCCGGTCAACAAACCCCATCTTGTACGAACCATCATTGAAATAATTCGAAATATATGATGGATTGTCTGGATTACCAATACGATCATTAGCCCATGGTAATGCAGCACTACTAATTAATGAAATTGTTGGTACTTGATAAAGATGACCAAAACCAAGCATACAATCTGAACCGAATATTTCCGTAATAACTAAATCATATTTCTTTTTCGTCTTTTTCAATTGTTGCAAAACAGGTGTTTTGAGTACTTCTTCACATGTTTCATAGCCATCACCTTGTGTAATCAATTGCGCCATTTCTAAAGTACCCACAGATGGCCAAGAATCAATAGATACATTACTTACAGCAATTGGTATACTGCCTCTTATACTCAATTGATTGAACCTAAAGTAATTATTTTATTTGGTGAAGAACGGAAAAGCGGAAACATCGAAATTCTGTACCTTGGTGGTGGATGTTCCATTGGGAAATGTGTCACAATATCGACATTATGTCCTCTTGCAGACAATTCAACAAAAATACGTTCATACATAAAATAATGACTTTTAGTCCCTAATTGGAATATACCCAAAATATTCGCCGCTTGATTGAAACCGATCGAAATCAGTATGAAAATTATGAATGGAAATTTATCCATTTTTTCTTCTTCTATATTTTTACAATTTGAGATTCGCGAAACTTGCGAATTCATTCAATAGAGAACACCAATTTGATACTAAATGATACAATTAATGTTATCACTCGTTATCATTGGTTTGAGTGCTCGTTTATCAAAACTAATTGAATAATTGAGTTAATTCTTATCAGCAATTGTTGGCAAATTTTCGAAATATCGGCTGGAATATTTAGGAAAATTGCCGATACGATAAGAGATTGTTAGCAAATTTTCAATAATAGATAATCATTTGTAATTTTAATAATCATTTTCTTTAAATCAAAAAAAAAGTTATACAATTTATTTCTTATCAATTAATTTCCTTTCAAAATCACAATCACACACAAATAAATCTATTATAAATTAATATCAAATTGTCTAATTAATGGAACAATAATTAATCATCTTTTTGTTTCGATATACTCGAAACTAACGATCTAATTAATACTTTTGTTATGACTGCTATTAGATATACAATTAAAACAATTGATAATAATAAAATGATACTAACATCAATCAAATGATACTGGTACCATGACAAATCTGCCCCCGGACTACGCAATTCTGGCACTCCTTGATATTTAATTACATATTCAATCCAATAAATTGCTGTATCTAATGCTGACAGTGGTCTATCTTTAAATAAAGCAGACACTCGTTTGGCGTTATGTTCATACCTAGATTTTCATTAAATTAATTAATCGAAAAGCATCGGAGAATAGTGGCTAATCAAAGAACTTACTGTGGATCTGTTAGTAATTTTGTAGCAGCTTCCAAAATTGATTCTTTTGAAATGTTGCGATAATCAACTTTGATAGCTATTCCCAATTCTTCAGCATTACGGATATTACTTAACTGGTCTGCAAATAATGGGATCCCTATTCGTGGTACACCGCAATACATTGCTTCTTGAGTACCCATCAAACCACCATGAGATACAAATAATTTCACATTAGGATGGCCTAAGATTTTGATTCTATTATAAAAGGATTTTCGAATGGATCAAACAGTTTTCCTTACATAAAATATCTAATTGTGGCATCCAAGCTTCGAAATGGATATTTTTAGGGAATTGTAATCCTTTTGGAAACCGTTCTTTTGTTGCTTTCCATAGAACTTTGTAAGGCAATTCAGCAAATGCATCAAACATCCCTTGAAGGTATTCGATGGGAAATGTTTCCGTTAATATCATTGAACCCATAGTTAGATAAATAACACCTTTGGTTTTTGAATCGATTTGAATTAAATCATCGAGATGTTTGGGTAAAGGTTTTGGTGCTTTAATATGAACACCACCAATTTCAATGAAATTCGGTACTGTAGGTCTTACTTGATTCCCAATAAAATAACTATTTACTAATATTAAACTTGTATTTGTTACTAAATGTTCTAAATCTGGCAAATTTGGACCGAAAATTCTCTAGCAACACGATTTGACTCTCTCATATTTAGACTGTACCTATTTTTTTGGGACAATTGCACAAATTTCGTTGTAATTTGTAAGATTGATAAACGTTTACATGTGTTTCATCTATTCCGAATTGGTCGATCCGACTATAACTATCCGGTACTTAGCAAAACAAGTACAAATAATTGGGATGATGATTCACCAAGAAACTCTAACAGTCAAGTTGACTAAGTCGAAATAGACAGAATACGAATGTAGATATAGATACTTACATTATTTTTGCAACAGTAAGTGATAGATGCGTTTTTCAACCGTTCAAATAAACTCATCTTGTACGAACCATCATTGAAATAATTCGCAATATACGATGGATTATCTGGATTACCAATACGATCATTAGCCCATGGTAGTGCAGCACTACTAATTAATGAAATTGTTGGTACTTGATAAAGATGACCAAAACCAAGCATACAATCTGAACCGAATATTTCCGTAATAACTAGATCATATTTCTTTTCGTCGTTTTCAATTGTTGTAAAACAGGTGTTTTGAATACTTCTTCACAAGTTTCATAACCGTACGTTTGTATCACCATATTAACCATTTCATATGTAGCTAAATGTACAAATTCATCTACAGATATATTATTTGCTGTCACCGGTAAACTTCCCTTAATACTTAACTGATTGAACCTAGAATTACATAATTTTGTGGAATATTCCTCTGATGCTTGTAGATAAAACTAAAATAGAATTAAACTCTTTACCTTGGTGGTGGTTTTTCAACTGGAAAATGTGTAACAACATCAACGTTATGTCCTCTTGCTGCCAATTCGAGGAAAATCCGTTGAAACATCACATAATGACTTTTGCCGGGCAATTGGAAAATACCCAAAATATTTGCTGTTTGAGCAACATTCACCAAAAGAAGCACACAAATTGATGAAAATAATTTCGACATTCTTCACTATAAAGTGATAATTTATTTTGGGATTGATTGAAGTGTGCGACTGGCAATCAGTTGTGTACTGATATGCCACACTCAATTGCGTGATTACTATTTGATATTTTCCATACAGTTGCAATTTTTAACATCCATTTATCATTGATGATAAGCATATTTTATAATTTTTTATATCAACAAATAAATTATTTGTTAACCGATGACTTTGATTTTTTTGTCTCGAAAATGTAGTTTTGATGACGAAGATTCTTACATATTTACAAAAATTCATAATTACGTAACAAGTACTTGTTTTATTCCAAGGTCGTACTTTACCGTTTTAGAAGTACCTCGACTATATAGGATTAGACTTCCAGACTGTAGTCTCGAGCGCCTATGCATGGGTGCCGTTTTATTGAATTCTATAACACATTGATTCCCAACCTGAGGCACACATGCACTTGTTTAGGGAAAACAATAACGAGAAGATACATCTATGCATATTATCAGTGAAAAGTATGCACATTATGTACTAATGATGCCAAATCTTTGGAAGGCTTCTATTCGGCATCCACATATAAAAGCATCCACGTCCATCTCGTTATATTACTTATATAATAATTGTCGATGATTGTTGTAGAATATGCGTTTTTCCATGTTTTTCACTGCATGTATATGGTACTGATATCCTCTCTGTGTGTATGCAATGTAGTGTCCTGCATTGAGAAAAAAAATGGAAAATCGCATACTCTATAACACTCATAGGCAATTATTAAGTAATCCCCCGTTGTCCTGTAGATCAGCACAAGTACGTGGGTCTTTTGCTAAGCACAAACCACAGCATGAATCAAACCATGGACCTGTGAAATCTCCTTTATACACAAGTACGACGTCATCATTTATAAAATGTTGTTACTGAGAAAATCTTTATCTGCATTTTAATCACTACCTTTGTTCCTATAAATGCGTATTCAGTGATACACTACATTGGAGATCCATCAAGTTATCAACGTTATACTACACAAATGTGTATTCGTTTTTCGCTAAGATAAAAATAAACACTAAACTAGAAAATGAGAATTTTGTTAGTATATGGTAGTAATGCCAAGCCCCTTCCACATGCTAATCTTGCTGTTTCTTTACCTTCTATTGTCAACCAGAAAAACTCAAATGTAAACGTCCACTAGAAGTTCAGTTAGTGAATGTTAATCATTACCCAAATGTATCTTTGATGATAGAAAAACTGCTTGAAACTCATAGACTATTCTGTTTTATCTTTAATTAAATCACATGAAAATACTTTAAATAACAATTTCATTAACATTATTATCAAATATTTGATAACAATGATTGATAACAATAACACAGTAATAATATCAATCAAATAATATTGGTACCATGACAGATCTGCCCCGGACTACGCAATTCTGGTGCTCCTCGATATTTAATCACGTATTCAATCCAATAAATTGCTGTATCTAATGCTGACAGTGGTCTATCTTTAAATAAAGCAGACACTCGTTTGGCGTTATGTTCATACCTAGATTTTCATTAAATTAATTAATCGAGAAACATCGGAGAATCGTGGATAATCAATGAACTTACTGTAAATCTGTTAGTAATTTTGTAGCAGCTTCCAAAATTGATTCTTTTGAAATGTTGCGATAATCAACTTTGATAACTATTCCCAACTCTTCAGCATTACGGATGTTACTTAACTGGTCTGCAAATAATGGGATCCCTATCCGTGGTACGCCACAATACATTGCTTCTTGAGTACCCATCAAACCACCATGGGATACAAATAATTTCACATTAGGATGGCCTAAAATTTTGATTCTATTATAAAAGGATTTTCGAATGGATTAAACAGTTTTACTTACATAAAATATCTAATTGTGGCATCCAAGCTTCGAAATGGATATTTTTAGGGAATCGTAATCCTTTTGGAAACCGTTCTTTTGTTGCTTTCCATAGAACTTTGTAAGGCAATTCAGCAAATGCATCAAACATCCCTTGAAGGTATTCAATCGGAAATGATTCTGTTAATATCATTGAACCCATAGTTAGATAAATAACACCTTTGGTTTTTGAATCGATTTGAACGAAATCATCGAGATGTTTGGGTAAAGGTTGTGGTGCTTTAATATGAACACCACCAACTTCAATGAAATTCGGTACTGTAGGTCTTGCTTGATTCCCAATAAAATAACTATTTGCTAATATTAAACTTGTGTTTGTTATTAAATCTTCTAAATCTGGCAAATTTGGGCCGAAAAATTCTCTAGCAACACGATTTGACTCTCTCATATTTAGACTGTACCTATTTTTTTTGGGACAATTGCACAAATTTCGTTGTAATTTGCAAGATTGATAAATGTTTACATGTGTTTCATCTATTCCGAATCGGACGATCCGACTATAACTATCCGGTACTTAACAAAATAAGTACAAATAATTAGAGATGATGATTCATCAAGAAACTCTAACAGTCAAGTCGACTAAGTCGAAATAGACAGAATACGAATGTAGATATAGATACTTACATTATTTTTGCAACAGAAAGTAACAATGCGTTCTTCAAACGTTCAAATAAACTCATCTTGTACGAACCATCATTGAAATAATTCGCAATATACGATGGATTATCTGGATTACCAATACGATCATTAGCCCATGGTAGTGCAGCACTACTAATTAATGAAATTGTTGGTACTTGATAAAGATGACCAAAACCAAGCATACAATCTGAACCGAATATTTCCGTAATAACTAAATCATATTTCTTTTTCGTCTTTTTCAATTGTTGTAAAACAGGTGTTTTGAATACTTCTTCACAAGTTTCATAACCGTACGTTTGTATCACCATATTAACCATTTCATATGTATTCAATAATAGAAAATGATCTATAGATATATTATTTGCTGTCACCGGTAAACTTCCCTTAATACTTAACTGATTGAACCTAGAATTACATAATTTTGTGGAATATTCCTCTGATGCTTGTAGATAAAACTAAAATAGAATTAAGCTCTTTACCTGGGCGGTGGATTCTCAATTGGAAAATGTGTAACAACATCAACATTATGTCCTCTTGCTGCCAATTCGAGGAAAATTCGTTGAAACATCACATAATGGCTCTTACCGGGCAATTCGAAAATACCCAAAATATTTGCTGTTTGAGCAACATTCACCAAAAGAAGCACACAAATTGTTGAAAATAATTTCGACATTCTTGTCTTTATCGCAAACAATTTTTATTTTATGATTAATAGAAGTTCACGTCTTTATAGTGTACTGATGTCACACTCTATTGCGTGATCATTTATTTTTCACTGTATTTATGTTATTGTATCTCTTAATTTCTAATTATCATTTGTTACAATCATGACCAGCTTTTTTCTACATATTTTGATTGATGACTTTCATTAGATCCCTGTTTAAATAGGTAGTAATTTAAATAATAATTAAAGTTTTTATTTATAACAAGAATGTTATGCAATTATTGAAACTAATAATTAAATAACGAATACTTGTATGATTCCAGGACGGTATTTACCATTTTTATGGTCCGAGATGTTATTTAAATTACGAAATACATCGGTCAGGATTAGAATAATTATTATTAAAGATCGACGAATGAAGCAATATCCATGTTTCATTATTATCTAAGAATGACAAATTGGCACCTCAAGCACTTCAACCTGAGTACGACCCTGTTCAATTCTATAACGTACAAATTCTAGATATGATAATGAAATATTAATTTGTATTAGAATCCAATTCAGTTCTATATCAAAAATTCCTCAAAGCTTTATATTTAGTTAGATAAAATATGTTTAAAATTGACGTTTGTTTTTCGAGAGAACATTGACTTCTGATAACAAAATTACTGTTAAGATAAGGACAATTTATATCGATGTAGGCTATAAATCAATGATTACAAGCTATAATGGGAAAGTAGTTTCTATTAATGCTAATTATGATAATTAATCTATTATGAAATTTTGTTATTGAGATAATCATTGTCTCTGTTTTGACCATTATCTATGTTACAAAAATATAAATCGAAGTTCCATCAAATAAATTAATTAATCTAAATATTTCAAATATGCATCTTTTCAAACAACAACAACAATAATTTCATTGAAAATGATTCTTTCAAATATATTTAACTTACAATTAGGTATTCTCTCACGAAATTTCGAAATTTTCAAACTGTTGACAATGGTTAAACGCACAGTACAAGAAGTACTAGATAGTACCGCTTTGTCTAGAGATAAATACCAAAATTCCAAAAGAACTGCTAGAAACTCATGGACTATTCTGTTTTATCTTTAAATAATTTACATAAAAATACTTTAAATAACAATTTCATTAACATTATTATCAAATATATGATAACAATGATTGATAATAATAGCACAGTGATAATATCAATCAAATAATATTGGTACCATGACAAATCTGCCCCGGACTGCGTAATTCTGGCACTCCTTGATATTTAATCACGTATTCAATCCAATAAATTGCTGTATCTAACGCTGACAGTGGCCTATCTTTAAATAAAGCAGACACTCGTTTGGCGTTATGTTCATACCTAGATTTTCATCAATTTAATTAATCGAGAAACACCAAAGAGCAATGGATAATCAAAGAACTTACTGTGGATCTGTTAGTAATTTTGTAGCAGCTTCCAAAATTGATTCTTTTGAAATGTTGCGATAATCAACTTTGATAACTATTCCCAACTCTTCAGCATTACGGATATTACTTAACTGGTCTGCAAATAATGGGATCCCTATCCGTGGTACGCCACAATACATTGCTTCTTGAGTACCCATCAAACCACCATGGGATACAAATACTTTCACATTAGGATGGCCTAAAATTTTGATTCTATTATAAAAGGATTTTCGAATGGATCAAACAGTTTTCCTTACATAAAATATCTAATTGTGGCATCCAAGCTTCGAAATGGATATTTTTAGGAAATCGTAATCCTTTTGGAAACCGTTCTTTTGTTGCTTTCCATAGAACTTTGTAAGGCAATTCAGCAAATGCATCAAACATCCCTTGAAGGTATTCGATGGGAAATGTTTCTGTTAATATCATTGAACCCATGGTTAGATAAATAACACCTTTGGTTTTTGAATCGATTTGAACGAAATCATCGAGATGTTTGGGTAAAAGTTTTGGTTCTTTAATATGAACACCACCAACTTCAATGAAATTCGGTACTGTAGGTCTTGCTTGATTCCCCATGAAATAACTATTTGCTAATATTAAACTTGTATTTGTTATTAAATCTTCTAAATCTGGCAAATTTGAACCGAAAAATTCTCTAGCAACACGATTTGACTCTCTCATATTTAGACTGTACCTATTTTATTGGGACAATTGCACAAATTTCGTTGTAACTTGTAAGATTGATAAACGTTTACATGTGTTTCATCTATTCCGAATTGGTCGATCCGACTATAACTATCCGGTACTTAGCAAAATAACTACAAATAGTTGGAGATGATGATTCACCAAGAAACTCCAACAGTCAAGTCGACTAAGTCGAAATAGACAGAATACGAATGTAGATATAGATACTTACATTATTTTTGCAACAGTAAGTGATAGATGCGTTTTTCAACCGTTCAAATAAACTCATCTTGTACGAACCATCATTGAAATAATTCGAAATATATGATGGATTGTCTGGATTACCAATACGATCATTAGCCCATGGTAGTGCAGCACTACTAATTAATGAAATTGTTGGTACTTGATAAAGATGACCAAAACCAAGCATACAATCTGAACCGAATATTTCCGTAATAACTAAGTCATATTTCTTTTTCGTCGTTTTCAATTGTTGCAAAACAGATGTTTTAAATACTTCTTCACAAGTTTCATAACCCATCATTTGTATTATCAAATTAATCATTCCAGTTGTTTTCAATGATTGAAAATGATCTATAGGTGAATTATTTACTGGAATCGGTAAACTTCCCATTACACTTAACTGGTTGAATCTTAGGAAAACATAAGTTTGTCGAAAATTAATTAAAATGAAAACAAAGGCATTCTCTGTACCTTGGTGGTGGATTTTCAATTGGAAAATGTGTAACAACATCAACGTTATGTCCTCCTGCTGCCAATTCGAGGAAAATTCGTTGAAACATCACATAATGACTCTTACTGGCACATTGGAAAATACCTAAAATATTTGCTGATTCACTAGAATTCAGTAAAACAACTACAGAAATTGCTGAAATAAGTAATTCAAACATTCTTGTCTAGCAACGAAAGAGGCTTCTCTAATTGTGCTTCAATTTAATTGATTGTATCGCACGTATTTATTGTTCATGTTCCACATTCAATTGGCTTATCATTTTACATGTCAGTCCTGCTTATCATTCATGGGCAGTTTTTTTTTGTAGTTTTTTCTTATCAAACTTACTGGTTAACGAAGCAATTTATTTTTTCTTTCTTTCAAAATCTAGTAATTTGAATAATAATTGGAGTTTTTATACATAACAAGACTGGCATACATAATTATTAAAACTAAGAATTAAAGAACAAATACTTGTTTTATTCCAGAATGAATTATGAAAATTCGAATAATGAACTAACGAATATTTGTTGTATTCTAGGACCATACTTGCCATTTCCATGTGTTAATACCTCGATTAGGATTAGAATAAATAAATTATGAAGGTTTGGATAATCAAATACTATTTTACTGTGCAATTTGTATTTGATGGTGCTGTGTTCAGCCCCATCCACATCTGATGAATGGATGCGAACGAACGCAAACCTTTCTGAATGTTTGCCATCGTTTGTTATATGTGGCAGGGGCTTGGAATCATGAATACCACGAATGGACATCCCTCTAGTGCTGCAGTAGAATTACTGTTTTCATATATACGGTACAACAACACCAATTCTTCATTTTCCAATGGTTATTAATTCAGCGTCTGTTCGATATTATTAATTACACAAATTGCCATGGTAATTAGTCGGGCAAACATATAATTAACAATCGTTATCTAAGGTATTACATAATTTGAAAATTCATAATTTTTATTATTTTTCTATAGGCAACCATATATACAAGTTACAATTAGACGAAACTCCCTGTAACAGTTAAAACAAACTGTAAAATAATAAATAATTCCCTATTTATATACAATTTAATTGATTGAAATCTAAGTCAATCAACCGATAATAATTTGGCATTTTTTAACGGCCATATTCTACACAAAGCCCTACTACGTATAAGTCCTTGTGGTACAGGTCCATATGATCTTGAATCTGAGGAATTTTTCGTATTGTCACCTTCCAACCATACATGTCCAATCGGTACAATTTCATAACTATTAAAGCCCGTTTTTATACGATCACCTGGTAAACCTTTAACACGTTTACATATATGCTGTTTGGGATTTGATGGACATTTTGCTATAACCACATGACCTCTTTCAATCTTCCTCAATCTGGGTGTTATATGTTCAGTTAATAGAATATCATCAGAATAAATTGTTGGTTCCATTGAAGGACCTGAACACTATTTAAAAAGAAAACAATTATTTGGTATAATAGATAATTAATGTTTCTTTACCAATACAAAATCACCAACATATTCGAATGTACAATGGGCTATGCAAGCATACTGTATTACATAACCAACAGAACCAAACATTTTCATAATCAATTCACGCATTTTCTTTGGGAATATCGTCCAAAGAACATATTTTCAAAAAAAATATGATATTTTAAAAACTGCGGTTAGAATCAAATGTCAATTTGCATGGTGTACGTGAGTGACAGACATTGCCAAAATGTTCCATCTACAAAAAATAATTCCATGTAAAACACACGAATTATTTGTGAAATGTTCCAATGAAATTGCCATAAACGAATCATATTTATGCAATTAACGCAATTAAAACTGGTAACAATTTCTAGATGTTCAACAATTACTGATGATTGTTTGGGACTGCTGCAATATTCAGTGTAGACAACACAATATACATCGCACATTCAATGTATGGTTGCTGTGCTAACACGAAGAGAATTTGATCAAATTGTAAAATCGACAAAAATTTGCACAATTCAATAATTATTTCATTATCATTCCAACAATCAAATGTAGAAAAACATAAGTGGTGGTACGTTTTCACTGAATACCTTTTAATTAAATGAATGTGGTCTCGAACGTATAATTAAATCAACAAACAGTCGGCTATTGTTTTAAATTATTACAGGCGAAAAAACACTTTAGAGAATTAATGGTAAAAATACCTTTTTTTGTTGTTTTGTTATAATGTATGTCGAGGCGTAATTATTGATGTGAGCCACTCTCATAAACCGTCTATCTCAAGGTCGGCCCCATATCCATATATTGTGTGTGTATGTGTGTGGATATGGGCATGGTACACATCCATGATCCACCCATAAAATGACTAAAGCTATTAAGCTTCATTAAAAGTCGATATTGTTAAAATATAGACAGAGTTTGAGTCATTTTTATAATAATATTATAATAATGATTATAAATAATAACAGAAAAAACATTAGTGAATTTTAATCAGTTTAATTAATTTGTAGATGAAAGAATGAGGAACTGAACGCCGAAATTACCGATAATTAACAAACGAAAACAACCAACAAAACTAATGATCAAATAAAATTGTATTTAACAAAATGAGGGTGTTTCTGATAATTCAGTTAAATTAATGGCCAATTAATAAATGTTAACGAGAAACACACACACAAAAAAAACCTTCAATGTTAATTAGAGAAGAATTTAAAATACAAATTTCGTTTTCGTGTTTAAAAAAACAACAAATCCTCTCTAGACGGAAGTTGGAATTTTATTTCATTTAAATTAATCGTGAATCGCCAATAGAAGAATTGTGGAATTTTTCCCTATAATTAATTATTATTAATTTTTGTTGTTTTTTAATCGATAGTTATACTGTCGTAAATCTCACCTTTTCCCGTTGAAATAAATTAATAAACTTCTTTTTTTTTAACTGCAATTATATCAAAAACACTTCTATTTTATGGTTTCGTTTAATTCAATTTGGTATCGTTAATAATCTTTATTAAGTAATTAAACTTTGGTCAATCTTATCATTGTTCTATTCTGTCTGTTTATTCATTTTTTTTAACGTTATTCCACACGAATTTATTCGATTTTATAATAAATTATAGGAAATGGGTTGTTATGTGGAAGAAATAGAAAGATTCTATTGTTTTTATTTTTGAAGGTCGAGAATTGAGAAAAATTTAGAACAGCAATTAATAATTCATTTGAATCAACAAAATATTCCTGGCACCATTTCCGGATGTGTTCTATAGTTGATAATAATCGTACAGTGACAGGATCTTGATTAAATTCAATTTGGCACCCAGTTGCCGCTATTGTTATTAAATTACATAAACAAAACTCGAACGACGGCATTATTAATTATTAAAATTATTTAACCACAATAATAATAAAAAAAAAACAACAAAAAAGTTGATATATAAAAAATAATAATAATAATAATAATATTTGATTTGTTTTCGATCAATTTCAATCACATTGGCGGGCAACATACATCTTGAATATTCGTGACTGTTTATATGCAATTGTTTCCAACCAATGATACGAGATTATTATGTCATAGAGAGCCAATCGTATCGGACTGCTGTGACATCATGGTCTAAAAATAGAATTGTTATAATGAAAACCGCACATGGGAGTGTATTATGTTTGAGTTTAGCAAAGTAAACCGGCGGCGTGACATCGTTTTGTTGTATATTATGCGATGTTTATTCTAGTATATAGTAGAATAAGTTATAAACAATTTTTAAAAATTTACAAAAATTCCATTAAACAGCATGTGAATGAATTATTATATTATCAAAAATTATTATTAATCATTTGTGTTGTCTTATTGTATAGATTAAATAAACTATTATTGTTGTTATTATTAATACAATATTGTGGTTGTTATACGTATCGAATTTGTGACAGCAGGTGGTTGTTTTACATCAGGTAAATAATTGTTATTTAATAATTAATTGTGTGGAATTTAGGGAATTTCCGTTGCTAAATCAGTCATTACCAACTGTCATGTCGTTGTTTACTTTAGCCAACTTCGATTCAGTATTGAAAATGGACAAACATCAACCGAATAGATAAGAATTTCAACGAATTCATGATAAATTCGAAATATTTGTAATTGTCTATCAGTTAATTAATAAATTATTATCGCGTTTCATCGATTTTGTTTTTAATATTGACGAATTTGTAAGGCGACAATTGGCACAATTCAGGGAACCAACTGTCGTTATTTGTTTTAGTCACTTAATTAATTAATTGAATTTTAAGTATTTATACGATTGTGATAAGTAAATTGCCACAATTTGGGGGAATTTGGCACTTAAATCAATACTTAACTAGGCTTTCGTTGGTGTTTTTTCATGGCCAACATTGATTCGAAAATGAACAAAACGCGTTACTGTTATCTAAGATAGAAGAATTTTAATTAATTCAACCAATTGAAACATTCAGTTATAATTGATATAAATTAGTGTAGCAATCTTTATTTTCTCAAATATTGTTGAGTTCAACAAAAACAATTGCCGCAATTTAGGGTTGTTCCCCCCGTTAAGTTGGTTTATAAAAAATTGTTTTTCAGCCAACTTTGATTAAATATTGAAATTAATTCAATTGTAAAATTAAGTAAATTTCCAGTTGGAGATAAGTAAATAAATAAGACGAAATCTGTTGTAGATATCTAGAAAGTAGTTTGCCTTATCAGTGGGGAAAAGTAGGGAATTCCTCGGAAAAAACGGTGGCAATCGTTGAACGAAGTGTTTAGCACTTTTCCGTTAGTTGCTGCAGACTGCTGAAAATTATACGGACTCTTCTAACACGCGCTGTATGTGCCCAAATTTCTGTTGTATCAGTGTTAGTGTTAGGGCCGAAGGGAAAGTGGAATCTAAACATCTTTTTGGACACCCCCTCCCGGAGAATTCGCTGTTTTAACTCATTTTCTTGTCTTATTTTCTCGTTGTGCTCGCTCATTTCTAATTTAATTATTTATAAAAATAACAACAATCAAATAATTTCAGGAAGGATACAGTTTGCATAGTTTCATTATTATCCACCCACATTTGATAAATTTGATTTATATAACAATTCTAAACTGGGAATTATAATAAATTGTAACAAAGTTCATATTTGTTTATTGGAAAACAAAAAAAAATATTCAGAGAAAACCATCAACAGATTTTACAAAAACTTAAATGACATTTCAAGGTATTCAAGTTGATACTAATCAACGAAATACCACCTACAAACATTTCGACAATGATAACAATTATTTATTAAATTTCTGTTGTTGTTGTTCTTATTGTTCTTAATCGTTAATAATTGAAAAAATCGAAATTAAATTGTCGAGCCCAATAAATCGATTAATTTCTATCTTTCCCCCCATATGCCTATTCACAGCTTAATCGTAAATGAAGATTACGATCGAAATGGAAAAACAAGAAAATAAATCATTTTAATGAAGCTTAATGGACACGCAAATTTATGTTCTTTTTTTGTTTTGATTAAGTAGAATTATAAAAATTTGAAGAATTCTCCACTGTTAAGTAATGTCGACTTATTTTTAGGAAAGGAATTCGTCTATGTGTATCGATTCTATTTTTAATAGCACCAAATCCATAGTGCAATAATAATTCCATTATCGAAACAACAACAATAATAATAATAATAATTCGGGACTTATCGATGATTTATTAATTTTTTTCTAAAGACCCGTTTTCGTGACCAGCTTTATGAAGAACTTCATGCAATTCGATTATTTATTTGTGTTTTATGGTTCATTGGCCGTTTTAGATCGTTTACACGTGCGAAATAAATATGTTCAATATATCATCAAACAAGAGGTGTGTAGTGTATAGTTAAACAAACATGATGCGGTTGGCTTGACTTTGACCAATTCATAGCATTGTAGGTTAATAGCTGGTTTCCATTATATTCAAAATTTCATCCAATCACAATGGTTACGGTTATTTAATTCACATTCTCTATACCATGAATTTTGTTAATATTCTTGTTAAATAAACGTTGATGATGAATTAGAATAACAAAAAAATATATCCCAGAATTTTGAAATGGGCACGTTAAATTTGATTGGTCAATATTGTGGCGTCAATTTCAAATTCTGTCAAATCATAGCCAGAATTACAATCTTTCGAAGTGGGAATTTCAAATTTGGCCAATCGAAAATGTTATCCATTATTTCATGGCCAACTTGATGTGTGTCTTTCTGATAAAAATAATCGAAGACAGAGAAGAAACATTATTAAAAATGCAGATTTTTCGTCAGTAATTATTAGTTACCTATTTTTATGATTATGATAATGTGTGGACTAGTTTGTGGATTTTTGAAAGGTAGCAATTATCGAAAAAGTTTTCGTATCTAATCGAGCATTTTTTTTCTGTTTTGATTTCTTAACATTTGCAAAAACAAATCCAGCATTTGTTCGTTTGTAAATCGATGGTAGATATATTTTAAATAATAAAAATTCATATACGACTATCGTTTTTGTTTTCAATTTATGTGTCACGTTTTTCGATTAGAAATTAGCATATTTTACATGAAGTTTTGTAAATTTGATGCGATCATAGATTGAATAAGAATTAGGTGTGTGTATTTTGTTGTTATTAATCATAAAATGGACAATTTCATGTAAATATCTGTATAGAATTACTTCTATCTAACTATTAATAGAGATTGATTGAAGTGTTTATTCAGCTGACAACAATAACAACAGAAAACGAAGAGAAAAAAAACCAAGGAAATATATCGACTACTACTATTATTCCGGGCAATAAGATCATTTGATTTGATTGGTGGTTAACGCCCACTACACCTACACGAACACACGGACTTATTATTACAATAACTAATTACGTATTAGATAGGTAGATATATAGAAAGATCGAAATATAGTGATGACCTTTGGAGAGAAAAAAGCGATATATACACATGGTGATGCCTATCTACACGTAATTGTTTTGTTTCTCTTCGTCCTCTTCTAAATAATATTGTATTTGTAATAAAAGTGTGAAAAACAACGTTTTAAATTATTTGTAATGATCCCCTGTCGCTTTACAAGGTCTTTTGTGCGCATCTTCGCATAATTATTTCGTTTTATAAGTGACTATTGTTCCGCTTGAGGCGTGTTTAAAGACGTGTATCAAACATATAAATTAAGGACGTTTGTATTATTGTTATTTCTAATGGTCTTTTTATTTTTGCATTTATTTATCAATTATTGTATAGAATCGTTAGGTTTTAGTTAAAGCTCAGTTTAAGTGTGAGATATGTGCGATATGGAGAGAATGGCCCTGACCAGCATTACCAGACCTTGCCGTCAGCTTGGCTACCGGACCCCCTTCCGGTGCCATAGCAATTGTTCCCATACAACCCTTTCTACTCTGCACGAATTTCAACCACTACCGCCAACTTCATAAAACGTAACCAGGGATGCATCTCGGGGAACTCTTTTTGGTAAGGCTACTCTTACCGCACAAAGAGTCACATTTCGAGGGCCCTTTCGAGTACCCCTGTCATCTTCTTTAGTACACTTTGTGAACCCCTACCGTTTGGCATAGTTTTAAAGGTAAACGGCGATGACTATACCTCGATTGAATGCGAAAGATACATGAGGCTGATTTAAGGCAAGCTTAAGTCATCTAATCGAAAAATTTGATGATTTCATTTGGCAACTATCTAGAACGCATTTATCAAATATTGATATTCATCAATAAATTACTATTTGACCTGTATCTAATTTATTATTACCGTAAATGAGTCATGCTGAAATAGACGAACCGTAAAAGATTCTCAAATACACCAAGATTTACATGAGAACCACGTGACTTACGTAGAGACACACGCGCGCACAGCATCATCTTTTTTCTCTAACTGTAGAAACCAAGATTAAATCATATTAACATAAATAATGCTTGTAGAATTCGTAAAGCTGGCCATCAAAATCGATGTAAATGTGGTGAAATAAGTTAAAATTAGTCAAGAAAAATGAGTTGATGTCTCTTCAACCGAAAATAAAAATCATCATCTGTTCTATTGATAAATGAGATTGAAGAAATTTGTGGTTGTTGGCAATGTAAGAAATTTATTTATTTTTTTGAACAAAGATACAACAAATATCGCTTATCCATTCTCTTGTTCCTAATCAATTAGATGAATAAAATTCTATAAATAGCAATCGACAATATTAATAATGTTATATCATTAACTGTGTTTAATCCTAATGAGTAATCTGTTGTTATTTCTTAGTAAATTCTGCACAGAATCTTACATCATTCATGTCCATTCATACGATGAAAATCCACTATAATTATTGAAAATGCAGGAAGTGTTGGTGGTCGGTATCAAATAGATCGTCGTCGCCGTCAGGCGGTCTACTCACAGATATTTCCTGTCCTTTTCGATCATTAACATAATAATTATCGTGAATTGCATGGATTAAAACATTAATAAATCAAAACTGGGTCGTTGTAAAAATTGTATTGATTTTTACATTATTATAAAGTCAAGATAATTTACATGTGGATCACGCCCCGTTCTCCACATCTATCTATCTCTCTCTCTCTACTTTGAATTTGCCGACTAACATTTCGACCTTTTACGTATTGTATGTAATAATATTTATAGATATACACGTCTTGTTATGTATTCATACATGTTTTGCATTAAATTTAAATTTTAAAATAGCAACAAGTCTTTAATTAAAACAAACCGATTTCTTACGAATTTTCTCCCGTTTTTTTTTGTGTGTGTGTGTGTTATATACAAACTCACTATTAATAAGAAACGATTGATCTTGAGGGCAAGAATAACTGGAATGTCAATTTAAATAAATCAAAGCCAATTTGGAAATGTAGTTTTTGTATAACAAGCAGAATGTTAATTTTGGTGGGTGTTTGTTTTTGGTGAATGCGCCAGGATGATTGCCTTAATTGCATTGATGTTATTCTTCTAATTAGAAATTCCCTAATTCATACCCGCATGAAAGTTAGCTTATTTCTATTTATTTATTATTATTATTATTGGTTGTGTGTCAGTTTTTATGATGATGGAACGGTTTTTGTCGCCCCCTTTTCTAGTCTTTTGTTATTATTTATTAATATCAAAACAGCCCTATTAAAACGAATTACGGTCATGGTTGGTTTCGTGTTTTCTTAGAACAACTTGCCGTTATTGTTGTTGTTGTTGAGACTAGAGATTACCATTAAAAACACAAATAAAAACGTATTATTATCAAAGATTTGTTGTTTAGATGTAAAAATTCAATAAGGCTTTATAATTGATTTTATGGAATAATAAAAAAATCACTTTCATGATTCTATATTCATCAATAGTTGAGGAAAATTTAGCCTTGTGGCAGCAGAAGCGAAGAGGGAACGAACGAACGAACGAACAACAAAAAATTGGTACAAACAATAAAATTATATTAGATTTAATAATCTTCATTATTTTTTTGTTAATGTGTATAAGGAAATAGACCATGTGTTATTATTTATTATAACGACCCATAAAAATTTTAAATATTATTACATACGGTTGTTTTTTATCGCTTTTTATGTTCTACATATGTGTGTTTGTTATATTTTTAACAAACTACTCTTGTTATGTAATAATGTTCCATTGGAATTTCGTGATATTTCCCAGGAACGGTTCCAACTTGCCCAATTATGATGTCAATATTGTACAAAAACTTGAACAACTCGCCCACCAGTAGCTTGATGGGCAACTTTCTTCTTCCGCTTCTTATTTCCGTATTTAACTATACACTGAGTGAAAGTGTATATTAATATTACTATAATTATTAACATTAATAATAATCGGTACTTTCAAAAATTCGATAAAAGATTCGAGAGGATTGAGGTCAAATCCTGCGAATCATTCCTGTAACGTCCTTCATTTCTCTATAATACAACATCTGTTTGTTGAAGAGAACATGTTTTATAATATTTTTTTTGTCCTTTATTGCTATTTATTTAAAACATTAACAGTCCGTACCAATGTGGGAAACATTTAGACAACATCAAAGACTTAAAACATTGACAACAAGACAGTAATTTCGCGATGTTTCTCCATTATCATCAAATTGTACGTTTTTATAGATTGCTTTTAGCTATTTTTTAAAATTCCACGAACAATCAACAGGTAGACAGCGGTAGATGTATCTAACAGGATGTTGTTTTGTTACTAGTAAAAACCGCAAATTTCTCACAACGTCCTGATTATTTATCAACAAAAATAAATATATTAAATCAAAATCCCGTTTTACGATAATTATAATCAAGAATAAATATATGCTATTAAATAAACTTTAATCTCAATTTAATTAAGTAATAATAAATATTATTGTATTGACAAAACAGAAATTATCGCTGGTGTTTTTGTTTTTGTTTTGAGTGAAGCGGAACCGCAATTTGACAAAATGTCCGCTTCAATTTCCTACCTTTGAGCCCGCAGGACGTCGTTGATTATTAAAAAGAAAAAAAAATCACAAATTGGCTCCAAAATATTTTTTTTTGTGTGTGTGTCGTCTTTGAAACGCCTTTCCACCCACGAATTTTCCATAATTGCATTAGTTGTGGCCGAGTTTAATCTTGTTTTTTTTTGTTTGTTGTTGTTCTTTTCAAAGTTTTAAAAACTTGACATCAACCGACACTTATTTGCTCCAACAAACCATAACGGTTCAATTTGGGTGTTTGCTTCTGGACATTTTCTTTTATTGTTTATTATTACAATAATGATAGTAATGGTAATGAAAAAACTTGTTTGGAGATTGTGAGGAAAATTAACAATAACTTCCAAGATAAAAATCCGCTGAGATCGTGATAAGTTGAATAAAATGGAAAATGTGCTGACTGAAGGGGATCGGTTTGTTGACTCGTTTTCCTGTGAAAATTCCAAAGAAATTCCAATCAAATTAAGATGGAAAAAATCATACGTTTTATAAATTGGTGACAAATATTGTAAATGACCACAGTTAAATTTCTACGTTTTTCCTTCGTCTTCTGTATCGCAACAAAATGAAAGTGCGCCAATTACACATTGCGGGCGCAGTCTTTTTTTCTTCGCTCTGCCATCACTTAACACTTAAGCTCTATCTAAGTTCAGTTTTCAGATAAAGACAGATTAGCAAGCAGGTGGGCTTTTTTTCTCATTCGTGACTAGTTTGATGAAGTAGTTTTAGTTTGTTTGTTTGTTTTTTTGGTTCATTGGCCGTTTAATAAACAGTCGGTATTATACAGATATGATATAGTAAAACAATTGATCGGCTTGACTTTGAAATTCGCGCGTTAACACCTCATCAAACTTACAGAGGGATTGGTTATATTGAGGCGCGAATTTTAAATTCGCACCAATCAGAGTGAACAAATTACATTATATATCAGAAGCGTCGATTATCCGAACCACTTAAGCCCCCAAACACCTCCATCCGATAACACTTTTGCAATCAATAGACTTTATCGCAGTTATAAACTGCGTGTACGTTTGATTATGTTGAACTAATTGATTAACCGATTCATCTAGGGCACGGCACGTAGAGGGGCGCCAAATTTCCACTTAAAAGACAAAAATAATACGTTTTATACAGGAATACAAACAGAGCTAGTGACAAATAGTGTAGATGATTTAACACACGCACCGCTAAGCTGTATTGAAATCGGTAAAAGATCAAATTTGCCAAATAATAATTTTAGAAAAACCATTCATATTTCATGTCAGAATTAATGGGGAAAAAAAATGTCATGTTATTATCCTCGATGAACACAATCGAAAGGATGCTGTTGCTGCACAACCAGATGCTTTGACGATTTGCCAAAAATTAATCGAAATGACTGATACTTGCAACATAGAATTGCTGACAATCATTAATTGACAAACAAAAAAACCTTGAATCTGCAAACAATTAACATAAAGCACGTTTAATCATTAAATTCTACAAGGTCGTCGTAATGCACACCATTTTTCAATCAACAACAAGCATTAGGATGAAAATTAATTAAGAACAGATTAATTAAAAAATTTAATGTGGAAAATAACAGAAATATGATTTAATGTAAATGTTTATTCTACTTTACACCCCCCATCGACCCCTCTCTGATGGTTGTTTGTTGTTGTTGTATAAACATTAATTTTACAACAACCATAAATAATTTCCGTTTCTTGTTGTTTCGTTTTTCCTTCGAATTTACAATAAAAATCGCTTAAATAAATAAGCATTGATTAGATAAGAAATACTTTGTTGATGAAAGATTAGAGAATTTGTAATTATACGAAAATTCCGGACTTTATTTGGATGATGATAGTGGAAAGCAACAAAAAAGAGGACAGAAGGAAAACGACGTAGAATAATCGATTGTGGTTAATTTTCCAAGTAGAATCATTATGAAATCATACAGTCTTTTGAGGTTTTTTCTTTTTGTGGTTATTTTCAAGAAAAGTCACGAGTTTTTTGGATAATTGCAACAATGTTTAAAACACCTGCTTAATTGGCCCGTCGTCTATCAAACATTTCGTAATTGTTTTGAAATTAATTCGTCTGTCAAACGATAATTCGTATGGAGGTCAAACATTGATTATTTGCCTAATTTATCGTTCGTTAATGTCTAAATACAAATGAAGTGTTTTCTTATTTAACAAAAAACAACAATTATTTTTATTAATTGTAATGACCCTCACTTTATACAATTCTGCCAGATCCGGATAGACCCAAAAACGAACACCAAAGCTTTTTATATCTGCTGTTGCTGTAAGTGCCCCTTTCGAAAATACAACCAAAAAACCCGACCATAATCTTTCTTTTGCCTGTATGTGTGTCTATCTTAAATAAATCTTGTAATATATGTCGAGATATGTGGGTGTGGTAGTCTGTCTCTTTTCAAACTATCACAATAGTCGATAGTGGTGTCCTTTACAATGAATAAATAATCGCGCCCACAGTATTTATGTTAATTCTTCTATTTTTTTTATTATTATATCACATACACAGCGGGCTTATTTTCAACAAAAAAATAAAATCGTAATCGGTTTTGTGTTTCCTTCGAAATACAACAAAAACACACCAGAAAATGGGTGCGTTTTCCTCCTCCTATCATCATCATCAGCAGCAGCAGTATCGTTATTGTTGTGGAAAATAAACCAAAAAAAAATTCTTGACCTCAATTGATTATTTCCATCTTTATAAATCAAATTACAAGGTCAATTTCTATTGAAATTAACGAAAATTGGCGCCTCCAGTAATACAGTTTTTACTATAGATCAAATTCTTTGAAAATATGCACAATTTCCAATATTATTATTAAATTATAGTGGAAAACATAGAGAAGAGAGGCCCCGTTTAGGCTTTATATTATTATCGCGAATCTAGAATGAAAATAAATTTAGATATTTCGTTGATATATGGACCTACTTTTTAATTTATTTTAGAAATTGTCCAACAAAAATGATTCACAAATAAATAAATAAATAAATAAATAAATAAATTAATAAACAAACACACAAACAGACATACATTTGATTTGTGATGATGCTTAATGAATAAATTAATGTGATTGAAAGTTGGCAAAATTGTTGACTTTCAAAGACAAAAAAAACCAAAAAGCATCTACTGCACCATCAAGGCCATAAAATTGATGCTAATTTATAAGTATATAGTGTATTAAATTGTAATTGTTCTACAAATGTATACAATCTGGAAATTGTAATTTTGCAGAATCAATTAGCAGTTAATTGTATTTAATTAAATATTAATTGCTTGATTTCAATTGCATTCAAAGTAGATAGTTGCGAATCGATTTATTTACTGATATCTAAAAACAAAACGTAAGTCACGCGGTACATTAGAACGAGATGACGCTGGTAATTCAACCGTGTAAAACAAGGAGCACAACTGTAGACCATCACGTGACACACGTAAACGTACAGCATCGCGTCTATAGCGCCTCCTTTATTATCGCTTTGATCCCGATGATTTCCACAAAGACTCGGTACACTTTAAAGTCATGTGCACACCTAACAAACGAATGTAGTGTGGACGGCAAAATTATTAAAAAGAATTCCATTTTGAATATTCCGAGACAGAGATCTTATTGCATTTGTGTGTTTATTGTTTGACGGCCGCAGCAATTCTATAAAAGCCGATATATGTAATTCCGACCTTCTGGAATTGATTCTAAATAAACAAAAATTTTAAAATTAGTTACAAGTGGTGAAATTCAAGGACCTAAAATTGCTTGTTTTTCCATTATTAATCGATGTATTTGACTTAATCTGTAGACGATATTCGGGTAGCGTTTTAGGGGACCCTTAGAAACATGCCGATTACATAAACAAATTAATCGTCTCTCTCTCTAATCCGAGAAAAATCTATTCAGAAAATTTCGTAAAGTAGGTTAAACAATAAATAAACCACACCACAGAAATATCTAAAATATTATTAAAAAAAATAATTTGTGGTTGTATTTTTATTTATATTTTATGCCATATTTTAATAATTGTAATTAACTATATGGAGAATATGTATAAAACAAAAGCGAAAATAAAACAACAACCAGCCGCACCTTCGAATTGTGAAATTGTTGAAAGAATTTCGTGAAATTCCCATTTGGATTCTCTATGGATTCGTTATCAAAACGAAATGGATCTGAAATCAGAGTAGGCCATGGATGTGGAATTTCTAGTAACGGTAATCCCCCACACACACACGTTAGTCACGTGGGCTCGCCCCTATCTCTCTCTTAAAAGTTTCCCATGGACCGCACGGTATACACAATCGTCGTGTTCTATTTGTAAATCGAGATTTATGAACGAATTCATTTATTAATCGATAAATAGTGTGTAGAATAGCGGGTAAATTGTTGTTGTTGTTGTTGTTTAATAATAACTAAAAATAGAGAACCTCAATTCTCTTCTATCAGTTTTATTGGCAAGGTTCAATTTCTATAATCGTCCATTGAAAATTTTCGTTTATTATTGCGTTATTTTTAAGCTTTTGAAGTATATATTCTCGTGTTTTTATTATCAACGATTATGGGCGCCTATTAAACATTTATAATTAACAAAAAAAAATTTATGTTAATCTGCCAAAATGACCCTCAACAACTTTGAGAACATCAATGAAAGTTGTCTTATTGACACTGAACATTAATTAGAAGATGTACATCAAAAAAAAAGAGAGAAACGAAAAATATTGCACAATTTGTTTATGACTTGTTACTTTGAAAAAATTAACGCTAATTTAATATTGTCTTTAAAGTACATAACTATTTAATTAAGGGGCGAAAAAACGGAAAACGAACGTGCTAATTCAATTAAGTTACATTATAGCCGCGTTAATGTGAAATTTCGAAAAACAAATTCCTTGTAATCGTTTTGAAGTGCCCAAATTAACCTTCTGTTATCAATCAACCGACAGTTTTAATCAGGTATTAACGTTGCACAATTTTCGTTGATAAAATGACAAAACGTCACTGTTTGTTGTGCATAAATAAATTTTGCGAAATTATGTTCGTTTTTTTTTTGTGTGGAATACTTGTTGTTTATTCCAATTTTATATGTTGTTTATATCGGGATATCCGAAATATAATTTTTTTTTCGTGTAGCTGCAGAAACAGATGTTGAATTTCTGTTAAACGCTCCCAAACAAACAATAAACCTATAAATACAGAAAAACGAAAATACGATTCGAAGATTTATTGGAAAACAGCCGGCAATTTCTCAATTAAGTTGCAAACTACAGAAATGGGACAGCGGTGCAGGTATGTGCTCACGTAAGTCACGTGGTGCTCTACTAGCGCCCCTCTTTCTCAACTGTATTCAATGTAGTTTTTGTCATGTATAATTTGGCCATTAACAAATGCTTTATAGATGAATTTTCTAATTAAGTCGAATAAAGTGCCATGTGATTTTGAGCTGAATGTGGTCACGATACCATGAAAATTTTTCTATTGAAGGTTGGTAGAATAGAAAAAAGCAATATTTTATACATACATATATCTTGATAATTCCAATTCTGTTTATTCTGTGCCTATTTACAATTCACATGTTACGAAATCAACGTTTATTTATTTATTTTAGGTGTTTTTTTTTGTTGTAAATAAAATTCTATTGTAATTCGTTGTTTGTTGTTTTTTTTTTGTTGTTGTTGTTGTGGTCGATGGTAGATTTATCCGGACCGGATGTGGTAATTAACTTTAGTCAAATAGTATTCCTCTGAATTAATTCGTTAGAGTTTTTTTTAAATTTATTTAAAAATTTGTTTGTTTTCAATTAGTACACACATTAAATAAATTTGAGGCTTTTCCTTGTTGGTTTTTTTTTAAATTGCTGAAATTCTTTAAATAACTAGCTGCTTCTATTTCCCGATCAATTTGAAATATTCAGAAATATCTGAATTGTGACATTTAAAATCGGAAAAAAGCGATGCTGCAGTATAGCCTTAAGACGTTTGTTGTTGTGTTTCTTCAATCAAGGTAAATGCGCAATTAGTAGCTGTTTCTATTGAGATTTCAACGAAAATATACTTAAAATTTGTTTTTTTTACAGATTAAAACCAACATTCTCAATTCGAATCGTCGATTCATCATCATTATACAACCACACAAGAGAATAATTTGTTTTGGTGTTTGTGCTTGTTACTCGGATTGTCCAAAAATCGTGTGTTAAAGACACTTTTTGCGCTCTTCTTATCATCAAATTTCCCAGTGCGAGTTCAATTCTCGTGTTTATTGTGATATATACATATATATTTTTTTATTATTATTGAGTAAAACAAAGGAAAAACAATAAAAATCGTGATACTATGTTTAATTTGAATTTAGCCACATCGGCGGCAAATGCCGTCAATAATCTTTTAGTAGATAGTACATGTACAACACCTCGTACACCTGAAATTCTCAATTCATTAATAGCCATGACAAATCCATTGGATAATTATACATTTGTTAATAATAATAATAACAATAATAATGCGAAAACAACATTATCAACAATACAACATATGAATAATATGTCAAGTGATTCAAATAGTTCAACTAGTAGTCAATTCGAATCACCTACAACAAATCCGCCCAGTATACAACACACATGTTCGCAATTAATTAAAGCTGGACTCAAATTATCGATCGAACAGAAACGAAAACACCATTACGATGGCGGTGGTGGCAGTAGCGGTGAAGACCTACTCGATTTGGACAAATGCAGTAAAAAGATTAAAAAGAACGAATGTAGCGAATCTGAAGACGATAGACACAAACAAGATGGGGTAAGTTGTATTTAGATTAAGCCTTAACAATATGATAGTGCAACAAATTCGACTTGGCCGCCCTCAGTTGAGCTTCTTCACTCACGTTTCTCTCTAGATAGCCGAGTCGGCCACACCAAGTTTGCTTCACTATGAAACTACAGTTATATACAGCCAACACAGTTGAAACTTCCCTTATTTGTTAGTCTCGTAGGTTTTAATGTATCTGACATATTCACACACGAAACTGGTTCCACACAAGTGTTGTGTGTTTATTATGAGAATTAGCATTTTGTTGTTGAACAACAACAGGAACAACCTGCGGGGAGAATCGTTTTCTTTCAAAAATTGTAGTCCTTGGTAATGAAAACAACCAAATATATGGACGCCCATCTTTTTTTGGATCTTCTCCAATACAACCTGTCAGTTGTGTGTTTTGGTTTTTAGAAATACGATACTGTTTTTTGAGGTTTGCCAAGTTGTTGGTTTTTTTTTTGCTTCTCGTCATGTTGTATGCTGCCCGCCCGTTCGTTTCTCCTCTTGACTCCAATGTTGGCAAAATAACAAATAAATAATGGATAAAAAAAACAACTAATAATAATAATAAATACTGTTGATTAAACCGGTATTATATATTGTATGGACTTTCTAATCGGGAAAGTTTTGTTTTTTTCCCTTCAAATAAATGCATTAGAAAACTGATACGAAGACGTGTGTTGTCGTTTGACTTCTCTTCTTCTTGCTACTTTTTTATACAATTTTTTTCTGTCGGTTCTCTCTTTCGATTATTTTTATTTTTCTGATGGTTTTTTTTTTCATCCTGTCAAGGTCGAATATTTTAACAACTCATTTGAAATTCAATTTGCCATATCCTGGTGATGGTTTAAAAATTTGTATTGTTTATTGTGTGTATTTGCAAGAAAAAACGCATAAATTATGGCCTGTACACGGTCTTTTTTTATTCGCTTTTGTTTATTATCCAAATGAAAGAATTTTCCATTTACTACTTATTGCTGAAAGACGGAAAATTGTTGCTTTCCTAATTTAATCTACTACCATTTGTATTTTTATTATACCTCGTTCGTGTGTGTGTTTACCATTTTATGTTTCTATAAAATAATTTTTATAACGTATTTTTTTATTGCTACTTTGTCCTTGTGCAATATTTCAAACAGGGAAAGACTGGTTTTCATTTTATTTTTGTTATTGTGTATGAGAATTAAATAATTTTTTTGAATTTTTCAATTTTACAGATACAAAACAGGACACATTATCAAAATGATTGTTTTCGAGTAAGTTTATTTATTGCTTTATTATATTAATTTCTTCCATTGCATGATGATTTTTTGTTGGATTGATGATGAGGTGATTTTGGTTCTTCTTCTTCTTGTGTTGTTGTAGTGTCGTTTTTGATAATTCGCCAAAAATTTTGGTCCTCTTCAAATCTATGACAAAGTCAGGTCAATTCGCCCATAATCAATTGATAAAAATAATCGTTTTGTTTTCGGTTATTTCTCAAAAAAAAAAATTCGTTAAAATCGTATGTTGGCAATAATTTTCGATATTTCCCCAAGGACGACTTTCTCCATAATTCATGACTTGAAAACCTGGCTAATTTGTGAATTAATTCGCATGCCAGACACGTTCATTACACAAACAACAACAACAACAACAAAAAAAACAATAGAATAGAACTTATAATAGGTATACGTGAAAATCGTGCATTTCTCTGATGTTTTTCCATTTATTTTCCAGTTGACTCCTGAAGATGAGGAGCGACGCCGTCGACGTCGTGAACGTAATAAAATAGCTGCAACGAAATGTCGCTTGAAGAAACGTGAGAAAACGGCAAATTTAATTAATGAATCTGAAACATTAGAAACGCAAAATATCGATATGAAGAATCAATTGCAAGAATTGCAGAATCAAAAACGTACATTAATTGAAATGTTAACATTACATCGGCCACATTGCCAACATAATATACCACAAGCGACACGTGACAGTGTCTATCGATTATCATCGTCAGTTGTACCATTGATTGATAATAATCATTCAATGGCAACAACAACAGCTACAACAACACCACCACCACCACCAGGACATCGAGAGATGAACTACAATCGACAACAAGCATCAACAGGCATTGCAGCGAATAATGTGTCTTATACGCGACCAACATATACAAAACCACCACCACCACCACCTAGTATTATCGTGGAAGATATTAACGATTATCATGCCCCGCATTTAACAAACTTAGATAATCCAATCAACAATTACCATTATAATAATCAATGTCATAGCTATAATAGTAATCAGAATTACAATACAAATGGATTGGATAATGGATGTATGGCTTGATGGCGATTACAATTTTATTATCACAGTTATGTGTAGAATTCCCACAAATGTTACCTGCAATCTCTTCGATCTTTTAGATATTAAGTGCTTTCCAAATCCAATTCTCCTACAATTTCAATCATCCATCCATATGGTCGAAAATGTTGAATCGATGGGGCGATTCTGGACATAACTGCGAATACTCTTTGTTATTATTTTCGTTGTTGAAAACACCACCTCATTTGTTACCAAGATCTGATTGATGAAAAAAAATTACCAATGTTGAAAATGGTTTTTATATATATATACATATATACATACCTTATCGTTTGTTGATTTTGTGTAAATTTTTTAACAATTTCTCTTTATCATTCCAATCGACAGAATAGAAAATAGTATTTCTTATTTTTTAACAATTATTTATGTTTTTCTCTTTTATTTTGTATATTTTACTGCCAAATTTTTACATAAATATTTTATTATTATTATTATTATTACTTTTTCATATTATTATTATTGCGTTTTAATCAAAAGATATTTAATTATTGTTTTTAATTAATGATATTTTTCTATTGTTTATTCTTTAAAGGTAATTTTTAGTTGTCGTGTCTTGTACCTTTTCCCCCAATTTTTACCTCTTTGATTTGTAAGGTGAATCGGTCAGGAGTAACGTTTATGTTTGTTTTGATTGCGTGCGTTACATGTCGCGACCATTCACTGTTTACTCTTGTTACTTGGGCAATTTTATTTTTGCATAAATTTGCTTTAAGAACACACACACACACACGCTTTAATATCTTTGCTTCCAGAAATTTGCTGAATAGTAAACGCTTCCAATTTGTAAATTTTTTAACAAAAAAAAAACAACAAAAACAGTGCCTTATTGTTATGTTTGTCAACAATAAATCGGCATATGTTTATTTATTCATTTTCGTAATTATTGTCATCGAGACGATATAAAAAGACAATTTCGATTGATTGATTGATTGAGAATTCGTTTTGTAAAACTTGTGATATTTGTACAGATGTTTCGGTTTTTGTTTTTCTTTTTACTTAAAAACAACAGAAGCATCTATAAAATTTGTATTTGTCAACCTGTTTTCCTCCCAACACACAATTGTTAATATATGTGCCATTACCCACTTTTTGTTTTGTCAACATACAGCAAAAATATGCTTCAATAATCCGCTTATTCTATTATAAAAAAATTTAAAAAAATCCCTTGTTACCTGTACCATTTATTATACTATTTGATGTAGACGGGTGAATTGTTTATATTTTAAAAAAAGAATATTGTGCCTTATTCAGAATTTTCTTTTGGAAAAATTCATAAATAAAACAAACTATAATTAGAAATTTCGTCTTTTTTCTTTATTATCATTATTATTATTTTACCAACGAGTGAAGATTGTTGTTCAAATACATTTCAGGCTATTAATAGAAAATATACTGCAATATGAAATGATAATTGTTGTTTATGAAATAATCGATTTTATTTTATTAGAAAGAAAAAAAATTAATGGGCAAAAATAAATTAGAAAACAACAAAATTAATTATGAACCAACAATAATATTATTGATCGGTATATGGATAAGTTTTACAAAGAAACCAATGAAGCCCATAATACAGAAACCGATGGCTGTGGCGATGGCGATCTTCTGAAATTCTGTAAACAATAAACATGTACAAAACTATATTATAGACGACTTTTTCTTGTCAATTAAAAACATACAACATAAAATAGAATCGGGGAATATTTTAAGGAATTTGGACGAATTGTAGAGGCGATTCGGTTTCTATTTGATACTTTCACTTTATTTAATGTTTCACACTGATTACGGATATACGTCTACGTAACAGTATGTGCATTAAAAAAGTACAATTACAAAACAATTCTATAATTAGTATACCGATGTAAGTACAGCAAGTACTCCCTAAGCACGAATCTAGGGTATAAATTCGTTAGAAAGCAGACAATCGAGCGGTCAGTAAGATGCATCATTTTTGGTGAATCCACTTATTCATTAAAATCGACCGATCTTAGCAATCATTAGATGATGATGACGCCTGAACCTACCCTGACGATTGTTTACTGCCTTGACTTATACGTAATAAAATGCCGATTGACTTTTATGTCGTTGATGAAAAAATTTACAAATGTAGACAAAACATTGGAGAATTTGAGAAACTTCAACTCTCTTTAGCATCATTATAAATTCTCTATATTTCTCATATTTGTATATACGTGATCGCGGTATCCATTTCTAAATATTTACTATAATGTAAATTAATCGTGAATTATATGAAACGACCACAATATTGAACAAATATGTCCAACTTCCACATAGTTTCTATCAAAGCAAATCTCACCTTTTCTATCTGGTTTCGTACATCTTTTAACTAATCGAAGAGAATCTTTAGCAAATTGTCGGCCAGGTTCAACAAATTTTGTAATTTGATCCATATTTCTACAAAAAAAAAATGGAACAATTAACCTAAACGTATTGCACCAAATAAATTGAAATTTAAAGTACAATTATAATGAGAACAGATGAATTAATTAAACGAAAATTACCTGTGTATTGGACGTGTACAATTTACAACAAACAACTGTACAATTTCGATCAGAGTTGGATCAAAATTCGACGGAATACCGCTGACGTTTACAAATCGGCAAATGACAACTGACAATTGCGCATCCACGAGGGCATGACGTGTCATCCGTGTCAATGATCAACTGCGTTCAGAAATCAGCTCTTACTTTAATAGACAATACATACAACACACTATACATTTGCGTAATTCTATTAGTCTATAGCCATAGTGAGAATGGAAATGTGTGCTAGAGAGTGCTTACGAAGAAACTTCAAATGTTCACATATATACTTCCTGGCAGACAGTTGGGTGGATCTAAAAGCTTTAAAGGCTTGTAGCCTAGAGTCAATCCGAAACAGTGACCGGGGCAATCGTACGCTACATGAGTGCCAGCGCAGATCAGGCATTTTCTGGAAATGATATAGCCCATTACGTTGCTAGAAGCGGTGCTATGGTGCTACCGTTAATGGAGCCGTTCTGTGGACTAAACAAGGCCGATAGAGATGCTCCACGTGAGGCACCGTCCAGGCGAAGATGTTCGTTCACTATTCGTCTAAAAATGCTAAGTAGGAACAAACTAAAACTTATAAGACAGTGGGAGATGCATAAAATAACTGGGCAGTGTGACCTTAGCACCTGCTGAAATAAGGAAAAGGCTCTCAGAGAGACAATCAATTTCGCAAGAAAGATGGCCGCCGTTCACGAAGGCTAATAAGGCCAATCGACCTGTATAGTCTAAATCTAATTTATAACCGTGCAAGGCCGAGTGGCACACCTAGTGTCCCAGTAATGCCACCAACAGAAGAAGCACACCCATAATAAGCCTTCTAAAAAAAGTGTTCTTTCAAATCCATTAAGATGTTTTTATAGTTTTTCGAATTAGAATATCAAATTGTCATATTAAAATTATCAGTATGATAATTTCAGTATTTCTATTATCTATCATAGATAATTAATTAGTGATTAACATGGTCACGTGTTGCTTAAAGGTCATTACACTAATTATATTGAAACATTTCTGATAACATCTTGAGACGGATTTATTTCTTCAAATCGGAAACAACATAAATTTACAATATTAAAATATATCTAAGAAACATATAAATGGAAAAAAAATTATATAAAAGAAACGTAATCCATATAAAAACATTGAAGAAATTAGCGAAACTTGGACTCTAGAATGAACCAATTCATTATTTCTCTACGATAACATTTAATTGCCGACGTTTCGCCTGTAGTAAAGAAGCCTGTAATTACAAGCAAATCGTTTGGCAATTAAAATTTAAAAAAAAACACGAAATGTCTAACGAATTGGTTCATTTTCTAGTTTAAGTTCCCCTCATTTATTCGAATTTTGATAATAGTACAGAAACGGAATTTTCAAGTTTCAATTATTTAATTTTCGCAGGTATCAAAGCACATATCAAATCATTCCCATCTTTATCCTGAAGCTCCCACTTAACATCCAGAGTCATCTAAATAAAACAAAAACGATCACAAAATTGATATCCAATAGACAACCTTTTACATTCGAAAAACAACAACAACAACAACAATGCTGACCGTCAATAAATCAACATTTTATCGTCACTTGTTGTTTCCCAAATCAAGGCATTAGAAACGAATTCGTTACCGTTGGATAGATGGCCAGTATTGGAAATGAATTTTGATATGTGTACGTTTGTCCAGCCTTTATCGGGCATGTGATGCCGCAATTTTTACAACCATCCGGATTTGGTACATCGAATGGTACTGGTATACCCACAATTATACCATGCACCACCACTTTGATAACATCTGAGTCGACGTCTTGGCAAGAACAGAAACGAAATTATTATTAATGATGGGGGGTACCTTTGATTATACAAATATAACATACTTGGTGTGAATTTGATGTTGATGGTGCTGTTGGTATTTTTCTTCAAAATGCACCGTGCGTCACCATCATCACAATTCGAAACTGCCAATGAATCGATCGTGCCGATATTGGAACCTTTCGAACAGAAATTTAACACGATAGAATAACATCATTTAAACAATAGATTTTCGTTTTTTGCCTACAAATTTATGAAAATGTCTTAACCTTGACTTTGAGATCGTCTATTATTAAAAAAAAAACCATGTCTAAAAACCCATAATTAATGATGCCATTAATTTGAATTGTTTCTTGTTATATTGATAGTTCGATTTGTGATTAATTTATTTGCTGAAATTCGGCAATATTTCCGATAAGACCGTATCACTATCCAGAAGACATTCAGAAATTTGTTGACACATAATAATTTTTCCAATTAATTAATTAAAAACGAATTAAACCTACTCACCACAGTCACTCCATCCATATGCATTGTAATGGAAACATGATAATGTTAATAAAAAAACTAAATATTTGTACATGTCGAATTGTGTTTAATTTGTGGTCTTGCCAATGGGATGTTGCTGGTCCGATCGGTGTTTGTAGACTGACAATACAACAGCAATGACGCTCAAAATATAAATGTTATTTTATTATCTATTTAACTCGTAATATCTACATGTGTATAGTGTATTTCACATAAGACAGGAAGCCATATTATCCAGAAAGTTATAATCTTAATTGCATTAATGTTATTATTGTTTTAATTTGTAATTTCCGGAGCCATTACAAATTAGAAATGCTAAATTATGAATGTTGATAGTGCCCCAAAAATCGTTTTGCTTCACGCGCCACACTGGCTAAAGACGGTCCTGTTTGTATGGTATTTAATCGAATAACACAAGACAATCAATGTTGGGAATAAATAATGGAAAAATCGTATTTGTTCCACAAGTTTCAAACATATTTAATATTCTGAATTTGTTACATTTAATAACGTGATTGTTAATTTTTTTATTTATCTGCAAAAGGTCAACATGTCAATGATAATTTAGTTGAAAGATATTTTTAAAAATATATCCGATGTATAAATACGAATTTGACACTGCTGTGTGGTAGCCAGGGGCGTCCAATTAATCCAAAATTTTGGGTTATATGGGTAGGAGGCCTCCAAACAGTGTTAGTCCGCCCCTGTTGTTAACCCTAGGAAGTTGCACGAATTTGCCCAAATCTAATTAAGCAAACTATAGTTATCGGAATGTCTCTGTTTTCTTTTTAAAGTGATAACAACTATCAATTAGATAAAGTTTCCTTTTTGATTCGATCAAACAAATAACGATTGGCAATGGGAACATAATAATAACTAGCCATGACTTAGACCTTTCATTCAGTGTATCGCATCTTGACCTAATTGAATTTCCTTTGAAATTCGCACATTGTTTTTTGATTAAATTCTACACAATTATAGAGGTTCTGCTGCGTTTTCTCTTCTAATTGACATGGGTATTCCCGAAAGTTTAAAGCAAACAACGACCTTATTTTTTGTACATTCAGGGAGAAGAGACCACTTGCATTAAATTAGCGAAAGTCCTTTCTGGATCTGCATTTAAATGGCTGAGAGAACCCCGTTCAGTCGTTGGTTTGCGGATAATTGGCTTCTTTCACTGTTTCTAGTCGCCAATTAGACAATAATTTGCTTATACAGGAAGGTTAATTAACCATCGCACAAATGTGGAAGCCCTGAGAATTTACGAATTCTGTTTCGAAAACACCTTGTCTGCCATTGTGCTCACACGAATAAATTTCAATAATAATTAATCAATTAAAAAGAAAAATCGGAAGGCAAATCAGTTATTCACGCATCAACAATTGCAAGTGATTCTACACACGTTTCATTTGTAAGGACAGCAAAATTTATTTATCAAAAGATAGAATTTTTCTCATTTCCGGATTAGTTAAATGAAAGCCATCGTTTGTGCACCGAATTCCAGGCAGCCTAAGAAATTTCTAATTAGCGGATGATTCGAAAGGGTCCTGTGTATTATAGCAATTGGTGTTTGTCAGCGTCTACTTTCCATTTTGGTGGCGAATTTAACATTGGATCACAACAAATACGTCCAACAAAACCCAATTTTGGCCAGTGTGCCGCTTCCATTTCCATATATTTTCGTTGTGATATCCACAAATAATGAAATAATTTACAAATACAACACTGAACATTTTATTGAAATATCTTAGGAACAGAACAACCTAATTTATTGAATTATTAAAAAAGTATAAAAATATAGTTGTTTTATTTTTACATTAATAAAATATTAATGTACAAAATAGTAATTTATGAATTAGGCACTATTTCTATATACAATTATTATTTTTATTATAATATAAACGGAAAACGGTTTTACGTTTCTTGTAAAACCGACCAAAACGTTCCATTGGACATTTGCCTTAACTTCAAATATAAATCCTTCTTAATATTCTGTGATAATAACGATAATATAATACGAGATTTATGTTAAAATTACAATTTACAAAGCTTCTCGGTTTATTAAATGAAATTCAACACATTATTTTGTCTACTTGACTAGCAAATAGTAGATACACTTTGTTTTTGTTAACTTTCTATTAAAAAAAATAATTAAATCAATGGCACACAATCTTAATTCCCTATTTATGAAACGACAAATTAACAATAATAATAATGATGATCGTAATTATGATAATAATAACAAAACACATTGCAAATGTGATAATTAAACTTTCATTTAACGAAAGCAAACAATTTGAGAGTGAATTGAATTGATTGTATTTTTACACAAAAAAACCACAATTTCTTTTCCTTCCATATTAAATTCACTTAACTCTCATGGAAAATAGAATAGAACAAAATTAATTGCCCTTCAAAAGCCACAATTTATATAAATGATTTGAAAAGTCATTTGTTAATTGGCAGTGATTGTCATTATTATTATCTGATATAGGACTTGGTGGTGGTTGTATTAAATCACAATCATATGTTTCACACAATTGTTCCGATTTACGTTTATATCGACGATTTTCTATCGAACTCTCACCTTTTTCTAATGTTTGTCGTGCTTTATAAATTGGTTCATATTCAATTAATTGCGCTAGAAAACCTTCATTTGGATGTATACAAGCACGCCGTTTTCGTACATAATCAACAGCATCCCTATAATAAACATAATAAAAATAATAATACTCGAATAGATTAAACATTATCAAAAAGTTGATTTCAACTGAATTACTTGCAACTAATACCGAATTTCTCCATAATATACGCTAATACTAATGTAGCACTCCTAGATATACCATTATTGCCATGTACTAAAACTTTACCATTCCGTACAAATGCATCATCGATGAATTGTCTAACTTTAGGAAAGAAACGTATAATATTCTCTGTTGCACTATCAGCTATATCTAACGTTAAATATTTCATTGATAAATCATTGAATTGCGGTTTAATAAAATGTGCTTCGACTTCTTGACGTACACAGATAATATGTGTGATGCCATGCTCTAATAATGTTTTTGAACATTGCTTTTGGGCTGATGAGAATGGCCCTAAATACAATCCTGGTACAATTTCTTGCATACTCCTTCGCATTGTGTATACCCAATCATTGTATGCTGTAAACACTGGCATTGGATTGCTGCACACATTCATCGGCTAGAATTTTGAGAAAACCAAAACATCACTGATTCAAATAGAAAACCATTCAACTAACCTCATCTTGTTGAAATTTAATCGAACTAACATCAATCATTTTGTGGTAATTATGTTAGCCCACTGATAAAATTAAAATTTATTTAATGTCACTTATAACCTGTTATCACTACATATGTAATCAGTCTATTAGCACTTGTAAATTCATTGGGGGAAAAGAACTCAATTATTACGATTTTATAACCATTAAACATGACATTTTCTGGACGATGTCGCCAAATGTCACTTTACGCGCTGAAACGGAAGTAGGTGGCAGCACACTAGTAGTTCAAATAAATTAGAGGAAATGACGACAGAATAAAGTTAAACCATACACACACACACACACAAATTCACGGCGGTTTCTGCACCTATGCAACCAGTTAAACATTGACTGTACAGGCAATAGCGTTTATTCAAAAAAAGCAACCTAATATTACAATAATTGTGACATGGAAAACATATATAGTGCATTGATTTTTTTTTCTACAGAAAAATAACAGATGATCATTCATTATTAATCGATGTGATTAGGATATCATAGCATGGTTTACACACAGACACATTGTTTTTATTCAAATGTCCTGGTAATATCGCTTTCTTCGTTATACAACGCATACAAAATATATTGCCGCAACGTTGACAATGCGTCTTTTTACTTAATTGATCGAAATTTGATAAACAACTACACTCATTTGAATTGCGCAATGATTTCCAATCGATAGCAACAGAATCAAAATCATTAGATAAACGTTCACTATTCATTGTTGTACCATCGATACTATTAGTTTTTAATGGATGATCATTATCGGCATTTTCACGATTTTTCTCATAATAATATTTATTATCATTTGTTGTTGTTGTTGTTGTTGTTGATGATGTATTTAATTTATTATCATTAACTTTGGTAATTTTGTTTTCAACCGATTTTCTAATAAATGTTTTGAATGTTGATATACGTTTTGTTAAATATTTGATATGATCATCTAATGAATTTGTATGATTTAATGTGGCTAATAATTGATCAGTTTGTGGTTCACGTGGATGTACACCCGATTCAAATCTACAATACATACCACGCCAAAAACTAAAATTTGAACTAATTAAGAAAAACAAATAATCAAATAATTGAATTAATTCACGTAATATTTTGTGGTATTAAATTCGGCACTAAAATACCATTAAATTCATCTAAATCATACAATGGATTTGTATATTCATCTAAATAATTCCCAATATATCCCCATAACGAATAAGTGCGTTCCGATAATCTATCCATAAAAAAAAAGAAAGACAAATCACAGAATTATTGATAAGTCAATTTATAATTGAATAGAAATACCTTAAGTCGAGTTTTTCTTTCTCACAATTACCGATAAACGTACCAAATTGGCACGAATGCACATGATCGTGCAGTGTCAATAGAAATTTCTCATTAAATTCAAAAGCTGTCGGAAATTGTTGCATTAATTGCCATGTACAATCTAATAATTGCGTGAATATTGGTGATATTTCTTTATTATCACTCTGTATATGACCACAACGATCAGTGAATTTATGACCAAATGCTAACCAATCTTTCTCGATCAATACCTAAACGAAAATAGTGATCTCTATCATTATTTCACATAATGATTGTGAATAATATTTTTAAATTACTTGAAATCCTGTGATTGTTCGATAATATGGATCTAATAGCATTGATGCTAAACAACAGACTTGTGCTGTACGATCCCAACCATCTGAACAATGTACAAGAACATTAATGCCATCATCTATAGCTTGTGATATAAACCAGGATGTGTCCAATATTGATTTAATATGACGTAACCAACCGCTTGATTCTAAACCACTCAAGAAACTATTCATTGTGGGATTCTTTTGTTCACATGCTACAACAAACAAAACAAGAAGCAACAGTAAATCCCAGAGAATCAAACAAAGTGTTCAACAACTGACTTTCTATAACTTTAATCAAACTATTGCGCATCACGTGTATATTTTCAACACCTAAAAATTGAAATTTAATATTCTCATAGAATGCTTCATTTTCATAGCCTTTGCCAGCAGCACGATTTGCCATTGCATTTATCTACGAACACACAAAACAATGTAAATGAATTCGTTTTTGTAATAATCGGTTGAAAATAATTACTTTAGGCCTTGTATCGACAACATACATAAAATTTGAATTTGGATTTGTTTTCAATACATGATTCAACATTTTCTCATCTTCTAAACAACGTGCACTAAAACCTGATAATGGTTGACTACAACGACTTATATTCGCTTTGTTATGATGTAAATACGATAAGGCTGGTAGACGTCCTTTTGAACGAAATTTCGAACTGCCAATTAATGTTGTCATTGTTGCTGAACTTGGTACAATTACATATTTCGGATATGTATCGCACAACTAGAAACCAAACACAAGTATGTTATTTTTGTGTTGTTCAATTATAATTATTGCTAAACTACTTCATAAGTTGAATTTAATTTTGTTAAACACCATTGTTCATTCGGCACACCTAAACGTTCATATTCTTGTTGTAAACTAAAGAAATTCCATCCTGTTGTTTTTGCAATATCTTCAGTTTGTGATGTATATGTGAAACAATATAAATCTTCAATATTTATCGGCTGTGATAATTGTTGTAATGTGATGTAAATGTCATGACAATCACGTTCTTTTGGTATAACAAACGTTACAGATAGGAATGTTTTCGTACGTATTAATAATGGTGAACCAGTTGTTGTTAATGTTAATTTCTCAATATTGGCAATATGCATATGGAGAATCTGGCAAATTCAATAGAAACCGTTATTAAACACAAGCACAATATGGTCAAGATATCAACAAATAAATACCCATGTCTCCTTTTTTGCATCAGGATCAACGAAAATTAAATGGGTCGCAGTTAAATACAATGTTCCTAATGATGGAATTTTCGAAAAACGATCCAACATTCGCACATTTTCCACCTAAAAAACAACACACACACAATTATCGTATAAAAACCTGAATGTAACCTGCACATATTCAAACAATTACTTTAGGTGTTTTAATTAATTCCATACTAATTTACCAATGGCTTAACAATTAAATAATTGGCTTTGTTGACAAAAAGCGCTTATCAAAAATATTTTTTTTGCTGATGACACTGGCGGATAAACGTCAAGAACATAACGGCACCACCAACTGTTGCTACAGAAAGTCACTATGCCAGGCTACAATTAGATATGGAAAGTGGGTTAAGATGGGTTTTTTTTTAAATAATTTATTTCCACTAATTTTAACAATTTATCCCCTATTTTTTCTTTAACGGCCCTCCAAGATCTTCTAATTCTTGTTTCAATGATAGCAATTCACTATCGGGCACATAACGTACTTCTTCATGCCAATCTTGATGTGGTAAAACGGTAAAATTAACACCGGCAGGTGTACTGGCCTCTAACGCCCGCAATACAATCGGTAACTGAAATCAAACGATTCGTTAATATTCATCCATTCTTCGGCTTTAGTCGCAAATTATAAATTCAATTAAAATTACTTGATTAGATGCAACATCAGTGATTTGTATTGTACGTTCGTAAATTTTCAAATTATACTGCATATTAATTATATCACTTTTAGGTTTTAATGTTGTAATTTGTAATTCTTCTGCTGGTGTTGCCCATGTCTCCTCCACTGCTATTTCCATATTCCTCAATAAATTATGTAAGAATTTTTGATAATTTTCCAACACTGCATAATCGTACCCATGTAATTGGATATTTAATTTATCGTAAGATGGTATATCGGATTTCATTGACTATAAAGAAAATAAATTAGTTTTTTTCTAATATTTCAAACAGCAAGAATCACAATATCTTACTTGAAGATAATCGGGTTCGTATAGGGACTCTTTTGAGAAACACTTTGGTGTATTGTGGAAATTTCGATAAATATTTCTAGTTAACGATCGTAAATGATTCATTTTTGGTTTATTTTTTAATTAAACAATATTTAAAAACCAAATCTTCGATATAACCTAAAAATGCAATGTGTCAAACATTATTATCATAATACCAACTTTACCACACTATATTCCGTTAAAAGAAAAAAATACTGCCACTGACTTGACAACGCTGTCAAGTCAGGATAAAACATCCTTCTTTAAGGATAACGAGGGTAGCTATCAAAGGGTACTTTGTTTAGATTTGTTACTGAAAGCGAGTTTAGGATGTATGCAAAATTTCATGATAGTTGGTCAAATATTTTCAAAAATTGTGTAAAGTGCAATTTGACCTTTGCAAATTATATTTTTTTCGAATTTTCGATTAAAAATTAGTTCATTCCGATGAAATTTGTATTCGTTCTATTGGCGACATTGCGTGTAATTTTTCAAATTAAAAGTCACGTTAAAGGTTAAAGCCAATGTCACTGTTCATTCTGATTTTGCTTAATTAAATTCCAATTTTGCCTAATTAGAAATGGGTAAGTTCCACAATGTTTTCTAATTATAGTAATTTTGATTTAATTAATTTCTGAATTGCAGTTGATTTAATGAAATTATCACCAGATCAAATTAGGAAATTCTTAAATAACTTCGATACTGTCCTATTTGATTGTGATGGTGTTTTATGGATAGATAATGAACCAATTGATGGTTCTGTTGATTTTGTTAATCAATTACGGCAATTAAACAAACGTGTATTTTTCGTTACAAACAATTCAACGAAAACACGTAAAGAATTGGCAATGAAAGCGCAAAAAATGGATTTTCAAATTAATGAAATTGAAATTCTATCAACATCATATTTAATTGTTGATTATTTGAAACGAATCAATTTCCAACAGAAATGCTATGTTATTGGATCAAGGGGGATAACAGCTGAATTAGATGAAGCTGGTATCCAACACATAGGAGCAGGAGTACGTTTTATTCTTTTAAAAATCAATTTTTCAATAATTTCCATTGTAGCCAGATGTTTTATCGACAAGTCTATCATGTTTTTTAGAAAGTTACCAACCAGATCCTGCTGTTGGTTGTGTTATTGTTGGTTTCGATGAACATTTCTCATATATAAAAATGATAAAGGCTGCATCGTATTTAAATAATCGCAAATGTTTATTTTTAGCAACAAATACCGATGAACGTTTCCCATGTAATAATGATTTAATAATGCCTGGTACTGGCTGTTTCGTACGTACTATTGAAACATGTGCGTTAAGACAAGCTGTAACTGTCGGTAAACCGAATTCTTATATAGCTGATACAATCAAAAACACATTCGGCGTTAATCCAAAGACAACTCTAATGGTTGGCGATCGATGCAACACCGATATTGCATTGGGTACACGATGTGGCTTTGCAACATTATTAGTATTAAGCGGTGTAACGAATTTAAAAGATTTAGAAATACTAAAGAAATCTGATAAATTAGAAGATAAAGAATGTGTACCTGATATGTATACGAGTAAATTAGGGGATTTATTGCCATTTTTAAAATGATGAGGCTGTGATTATGTTTCGGACAATTTGCAGTAATTGTTACCAATTTTCAATAATAGCAAATTAAATAAAAATTTATTTAAAATAATTTAATATACGTATGGTATGAGGGCTTGCCTTTTTTTCGGGAAATTTTTGAATCGTCTCCGATACCACCAGTGACTCAACAAAATCGTTTCAACCTAGAATTCACAGTTTTAGCAATTGTTCCAACAGAAAAACAACAATTACCTGATTACTAACAACCCATAAATACACGTACAACCATCCGGTATTTTTGTATAACAACAATGTTAAAGATGTATACATTAAAATTTCAGCTATTGAATGTGGTGATGATAAGTAATCAAACCAATCACCTGCCGGTATTTCGTAATTATCGTTGATGATTGCACCTTTATCGTTCTTGCGTAGCTGTGCTAAAATCTTATTGGAAACGTACTGATGATACCATGACCATAAAAATAAACAAATTGCAAACAAATCGATGGTTGTTAAAGTGTCATTGTGAATTAAATGATGATTGGACATTGCAAATGTTGGTGCTTCACTCAATATAATCAACATTAATGTTGGATAATGTAGAATGCCAATAATGTAATGGACTAAATTGATTGTAGCCTTCCGACTAAACACTGATATGAAATGTGTATCATAGAAACGACGGTATATTTGCAACATTAGCAATAACATAGCAACAGCTACTCGTGTACGTGCCACTGCAACAACAATAAATCGTTAACTGTAACAATGATCGACTCATGTATAAATACCTGTAGATTGGCGGTGATGGCCACATGTGATATCGAGGATGTGAACAAACCATTCCGATGGTGATTTGTCACAATAATAAACCAACACCATTTGATAGAATGCTAATGGATAAAACAATAATCCAGCAAATATGTAGAAATGTTTGAAATATGATTTGGGCACTTGAAACAATTTAATCAATTTCAATTCGTTCTCACACGCAAATTTACCATAACGAAACGTATTTGTTATCAATAATGGTACATAAGGTTCAAATAGATTAATTAAACCACCTATAATTACCATAAATATTGTCAATAATAAAAAGAATAATTTACAATAATTCTCCACGAAAAACATTGTAACTGTAAACAAATCGACAAAACGTACAAATACCCAGATGTAGGTGAAAGAAAGTCGAGATTGTCGAATCGCTAATTTGTGAAAGTTGAGTGGATTTATTTAGTGTTTCTCTCAAAAATTCTAACAATTACAGTGATTATAGAACCGTTACAACACAATTAGGTTATGTTTTGTATTTGGAAATTTTACAAATTAAAATCGTCCATCATCAGTTCCGACACCATATTCTGATACAAACACATGCACTTCACAACGAATGCCTCTAAATGGAAGATGCCTTTATTGCCCTGTATCAGGCGATGTTCATAAATGGCAGCCTGTTCGGCAATTTTCATTATCAATTCATTATCGCAATTTTTCAATATCTCTTCCAGTAATGTACGAAATATTATATCACTTGGTATACCGAAACTGATCAATTCATATAATTGCCCCCGTATATTCGAAATTGTTTGGACATTTTGTTCTTTTATCGCTTTATTCGCTATATTACGTATGAATATTTGCCAATCTGGTTCGCAGATTTTGTTTGTATCAAACGAATCAATTTTCGATGCTTCCAACATCAATATAGCACGACGTAGATTACGATCACATATCTGTGTTATACGATCAATACATTCGTTCGGCACTTTTATTTCTTCTTTCATTGTGATACTTCTCAAGATGTTTGTGATGTCATCACATTTAGGTGCTGGCACTCTTACACATAAACAACGTGACCGTATTGCCGGTATTATCCGTGATATTGATGTTGTATTTAATATGATACGGCAATTTTTGATGTATTTCTCCATGGTGCGACGCAATGCATGCTGTGCGTCTTTTGTTAAATTCTCCACATCATTAATAACAATCACTTTAAAATCGCGTTGTTGTTGCTGATTCAATTGTTGTGTTTGTGCAACATTTTTAATAATATTCATTATAACAGTACGATCATTTATACCAACATCTGATGGATTCACTTCAATATGATAATTGCTGGATAATATTGTTATTTCTAATTTTTTATTTGATGGCGTTGTGAATGTTTGTTGTTCCACTTTTATACGTTCAACACCTGCACCATATAATTCTTTTAATAAACACATTATACGTGTTTTTTTACCGGCACCTAATGGACCATAGATTAATAAATGTGGGAAATCACCATCTTTCGTTAAATTCTTCAAATCGTCTGCCTGTGCCTGATTGAAATTCAATTGAGTGAAATCACGCGGCCGATATTTATCAGCCCACAACATTTTCGCTATTGCTGTTTTTTCTTTTAATTAATCTTTTTTGATTTGTTATTCAAATAATATAAATGACGAATATTGGCGGGCAAAATTCTAACCTACAAATGTCAACGATTGTCATATTTTGGAGGGGAAATTTTGTGAGGGCTGCGTTCATAAATCAACACAAGTTAAAGGCTTGACATACGGTGCAACCCAACTTTGCGACATAGTTTTTGAAGTGAAACTTCTTTAGGCGCGACTTGGGGGGTAACTCAGATTTTCTTTCTGACGGAAGTAACGGTCGAAATAGTTTCCGCTATTTAAAATATTTAGTTCGACTAAAATCCTAATAATACTAAAATTTCCAACTTCATGTGACGAAATTTAGAAACTCCGTAGATGTAAGGTTGGTATCTTAATACTGGTGATATTTCTCAGTCATGTGACTACAACATCAGGACAGCTATTGGTTGGTTGTGGGAATAGGAGAACAGGTTTGAATTTTGGGTAGATTGACATGGGCTGATTTAACTTTTAATTTAATTTTTTATTCTCAATTAATTTAATTAATGAGTGAATATTCTTCAAAAAGTGGTAGTGGTGTTAACGAATTTTATATAGAATATAAAATAGTTTAATCGTTTCAGTGATATGTGTCATAAACGTCAAAAAGTTTTACTTCAATCGCACACAATTTTTCTTATTGTGTTTAACTTTATGTTTAAAAAGGAAAAAAGGATTGTGGTTTACTGCTCATTTCAACCAAACCCCGGGCGCTTATGCCCTTTTATGGATGATGGTTACTGCTCATTTCACCAATTCTAGATCTACGATGTGGGACCTGCAAGAGGGGGGGGGCCAGGGAGGAAAATCCTTTTTCATACTGTGCCGAGGTTCGAACCCCGGACTTCTACGCGTAAATCCCTATCCTTAATCATTCGGCTCGTGAATTTTCATACGAAAAGTGTACTATAAATGAAAACGATTTTCTACGATCGAACGGATACAGCCGACATTCCATCGTGTGTTGGGCACCCGAAAGTACTCGATTGCATTAATGTATAGATGTTGCTAAGCAACCACAATTTTAAATACCTAACATGTTAAAACGTCTGTCATTGGTTGAAATCTATAGATTTCCAAAAATATGCTTCGGAAATGCTCATTTTCCACACGGTAGCAGATGGTAATGGAAAATGGGACGATTGATTTAAGAAAATCAAATATACTCTCATCAGAAATTGTAAATTGAATGAATTCAATAGAAATGCGGTCCAGCTGGTGATGTTTGAAAGTACTTTGTGATCAGTTCCTAACTAGACATGCGTAGTCTAGTCATCAACCAAACAATCTAGAATTGTGGGTGGGAACATACCTAATAATTGCCACTATAATCTACGAGGTGTTCTTACAACGAATATATTTCAAAATAAATACTGTTGAGGGTAACCAGTCCACTTCTGCGAATATGAAAAGATTGAAGAATTTTTGAAAAAAATCAGACTTATTTGTGTAAAGCTTTACAGAACTTAAACAGAATATCTATTCGCATTGTAGGACAGCTCTAGAACAGTCGTACCATTGGCCTGTATTGAAAAAACATGGAAAGGCGCATATGCCACAACATTCGCAGACAATTATTCAGTAACTTGATGTTTCAAGTCAATTATTCTAATAGGGTAGGCAACCCGAATCACACCATCCAGGGATCTACGTTCAGTCTACGCAATGACGTAGAAGTATACTTCTACGTCATAGAGTTTTGAGGTTATATTGTTGTTTGGAAATTGTTTTAAATCAGTTCGTTAAACAAATTTAGGAGTTAAATTGGAAATAAAGCAATAAACACCCAAAATGTCTTATATGTTAGCACATTTACACAACGGTTGGCAAGTGGATCAAGCAATTTTATCCGAAGAAGATCGTGTTGTGGTTTGTTTCATTCCATTTCATTTTTTTCGGTCAGTGTTATTAATTTTCCAATTTGCTGGAGTAGGTGATTCGATTTGGACACGATTGGGATCCATCCTGTATGAAAATGGATGAAGTCCTGTATAGTATTGCGGAGAAAGTCAAGAATTTCGCCGCTATTTATCTAGTTGATATCACCGAAGTGCCGGATTTCAATAAAATGTAATCATTTCAAATTGATCATTTAGAAAATTGCGAATGTAATATTCCGTTTCAGGTATGAATTGTATGATCCGTGTACTGTTATGTTCTTCTTTAGAAACAAACATATAATGATCGATTTAGGTACTGGCAACAACAACAAAATCAATTGGCCTTTAGAGGACAAACAAGAGATGATTGATATTGTTGAGACTGTATATCGTGGTGCTAGAAAAGGGCGAGGTTTAGTTGTATCACCAAAAGATTATTCAACCAAATATCGATATTAATGCATGTTTAGGGTAAATAGACGAACAAATTGTAAAATATTTATTTGTATTGTCAAATATATCGTATAATATTGATTTGTAAAAGAAAAACCTGTTCTTGAATATATATAATAATCGATTATTAATTAATTTAATTAACTGTAATTTCTCTTTCATTTTATATACACATTTGTATACTCAGCAATCTTTAACTAGTCTAAATAATAATTTACATACAACTAGAACCTATGTGATTTTTTCTTTTAAATTACGTAATGTCGGAAGTGTTTCGATTTTCCAAAAAACAAAACAAAACGTATATTTACATGAATGTGTAATTTATAGTGAGTGATAGTAGGCCTAATATTAGCAATGTACACTTACAAATATTATTACTCAAAGCTACCTAAAATATTCTGCATCGATTCAACTTTACGTAATACCTGTTCATTATTATTACTGTTATTTAAATCTATTATACAATACTGTTTAGCATTATATATATATATTTCTCTCGAACAAAAAAATTAACAACAAAGAATAACATTTTCGATACTATCGTGTTTTATATAGAAAATTAGAAAAAACCTCGCTATAACAATGCACCTAAATCAATGTGATACAGCTTCAACATAATTAGCTGGATATAATCCAACTTTGCCATCTTTACGTCCTTTACACCAGCCTTGTTCGTCTTCGTCTTCCAATTTTTCAAATACATCACCTAAATATGCATTTATCATAATTTACAAAATATATTTCCATTGAATTTAAGTTAATAAATTACCAGCTTTAAAGCTTAATTCATCATTTTCAGCACCCTCATAATCGTATAATGCTTTCACTGGTACACCTGGTTCACCATTATCGACTAATGCATCGCTTTCATCCCATTCTTCTTCATCAAATGGATTCGCATCAGTTTTGCCACTTGAACCATTCCTATTTAAATATTTATTTGTTTGCAGATAAAGAAAACCATCAATAATCAATTAGGTAAAATGAGATTATTTCACAAATTAAACGTACGTGATTGTCGACACTCGATTTGTTGGACTTTCAACTTTCTCCTCAACTTTAACAACGTCTTTTTTTTCTACAGGCGGTGTATCAATTTTTGTTGTAGTAACTGTTGTGATTTTTGTTGTTTTCGTTGATTTATTATTTGTTGAATATTCCTACAAATTATTTAAAAAAAATAAAATTTAATTCTACATTTTATTCAATGAATGAAAAACGTGCACTATTGAAAAATTTGATAATAGAATATCAAAAAAAAATGATAATAAAAAAAATAGAAAGGCGTATTTATTACATGCAAATCTTCTCCAACTGGCCGTTGATGGATTAATGTGATTCCAGATGGGGCTGAATCCTTTGATTTTCCTTTATGTATATCCCGGAATTCTTCAATGTAATCCTAATTTGCACAAAAATAAAACACAAGAACAACAACAAAATCACACCAAAATTCATGCAATTTTTCGCTATTAAAAATCAAAAAAAAAACAATGAAAACATACCTCAAATTGTGGCCAATTCATTGCCATATTAATACCATGATTATTTGACCACCATTTCAAATCTTTCTCATGATCAGCATTATTAACCGTATGATATAATTCTTCATAAATTTGTAGTAATCTATAAATGACAACAGATAGACGAATGAATAAATAGTAAGAGAGTGGCATATTAAGAGAATTACGTTGGATCTTGAGCAATATTTAAATATTTGTGGATATCAAACAATATCGATTTGATAAAATTCAGTCTTTGTGCCTCCATTTCTTGACATTTATCAAATACAACAGTCATATCTTCCATATATTTCGGATTATATTGATTGATTTCTTGTAAGGCAACTTCATATTTTTCTTTGCATTTTTGAACTTCTTCCTTCGATTTCTGGACGCGATCTTGCATTTTCTTCACCTAAAAATTCAAGAAAAATCAATAATCCAACGTAAATTTCTAAATTGAATTAAAGCAATTATTAACGAGATGCCACACAAACAACTCACCATAGTCTGTTTCTATTGTTATGCACAAATAAAACAACACAAACAACAACAACACGAATGTTATTCATTTATAGTTTTGTGAAGAAGACTCTCACCTGATCCGCAGAAAAGGAGCTATCTCCGGCAGCATTTCGTTCTTGATTCGCTGCTGATTTTTCTGTTTTACACGCTGTATGATAATCGGTTTTGGTTTTGTCAACTTTTTGTAAAAGTTTCGACCACGGTTTTTGGGCTTTTTTAAATGCATCATCCATATCTTTCTTCTCTTTAATATTGATCATTGACTGAAATGAGGACAATTTATATGAATAAAAAAAAATGAAAATTAAAGCTTCGACCTTACTCCAATTTAACTATTTATAAAGCTTTTGTATTTATTTTTAAACGTTTTATTGGTTATACAGTTTGGAAATAGAAAGGAAACTTTGTGTAATTGTCTGGATTTTGTATCGTAAATACTTTTACTTTCACACAGAGTATCAGCAACGACGACGTTTATAGAACAATACTAAAATTGACTAAAATAGTTGATTTAATTTCTATTTATTGGAAATTCATTTGGGAAAAAAACAACGGAATCGGAAATGGAATCACAGTGGTTTTTTTCTCTTTTCCACGTTTTCAATTTTATCTCAGTACGAATTTCTCACATAATTCTCTTCCAATAAAATTGTTGTGTGTGTGTGTAGTTTAAATAAAAACACAGATACTTACTTTATGATATGTATCTTTTTGCCATTGTTTGATTTTATTAATAACATCATTCGTTAGATTGTCTTTAACTTTTGAATGTAGATCGCAACGTCGATCAGCCTCAACTAATACACCTTTCCATGCTGCCTCAGTTGTACCATATTCTGGTCCTTTCTCAATTAAGTCATTCCATTTTTTCGACCATGCCTTCAAATTTTTCGCATAACTCTTCTCAATTTCAGCCCGTTCATTTACTAATTGCATTAAATCGGCACATAGTTTATAACCATCTTCTATACGTTTTGTGGTTTTTTTATAATTGCCCGGTTCCCAAAATGAATCACTTGTTGCAATTAACATATTATCGTCACTATGGTGCGACATGACGACTCCGCACCTGGAATTCACAACAAAAATTCAACCATAAAAAAATCAAACAAACAATTCGACAATAGTATATCGCATACAGTTAATAAAACGTAATAAGCATAATAAAGTTTTAAAAGAAAATCAGTTAAAAACCAACTCTTAATTTAATCTAAAACAAAGTTGACCATCATCAACATTCACGCACTAATTACGTCCAATTATTATTGAAGCGTATTTTTTCCATATAAAGAAAAAACAACAACAATCTCAATAGAATACGAAGAATTCTTTCATTTCCAAAACAAGCCGAACACCTTGAATAGATCGAAAATAAATTCCCCATCAGAATTCATTTTTTTTCTTCTTCTCTTTACAATTTCAAATTTTATCTATACACTATTACACCCACGAATAAGAAAAACACAAAATCTTGAATATAAATCACATAGAAGAGTTTTTATTAAAGAAATTCCATCGGTTGGCGGTCTTTTTCAGTTGAGGATGTGTGTTTCGTCTTGACCGACCACATTCTTGAAGGGGGCACGTGATAGGCGCCTCCCAAACAAACCAATAATACTTATCTATAGTCGGGTTATTTTATTTTCTTTTAAAAAGAAAATAATTGAGAAAAATACAAGCATTCAAGGTGATACAACGTAAATGAATTGAAGCCAAGTTGAATTTTTTTTTACTATTTTAAATGGGACAATTTCGAGTTAATCTAGCATATTAATAAGGTTTCTTCAAGCAGGAGTGGTAAACACGATGATGATAGATAATAAACTAGCAACAGACGAAAGAATGTTGATCAAATAGAATTTAGAAAATCAAATTATCAAATAGAAATTGTTGTTTGTTTGTTTTTTTTCCAAACAAACGGAAACACTCAAGGAAAATAAAACTATAGAAATTAAGAGACCTCAATACTGATGTAAATCAGGTGTTCTAACAATTATTATCATTTATATTAGCAACAGCAATGAAGGTCAAGGCCAATTTGTCATTCTTGTACACTTTAGCGGGATTCACAACAAACAAAACTCTTTGAATGGGGTCGCTTTTCTTTAGGATACTCTGTAGCTTATGGAAGTATGTGGGCATGAAACCACTAGACCGATACATCATCGTATACGAACAAATTTACTTGCAATTGTAATACAAATAATCCTGGAAAAGGTCATTGTCTTTGTCTGCTAATAAAGTAATTAATAAAATACACAACAAGCTTTCTATTAAAATCAATTAATTTGGCGATATACAAAAACACACACAAAAATTACATTTCCTCAAGTTGTTAATTTAAACAAAAATCAAAATCAAAACAAGAACCAACCACTTTTTAATTTTTTCCATTAATAAAACATCAACTCCAGTGGAATTCCAAAAACATATTCTTCAACATAAAATCATTAACAATTTCGGTTAAGTAAATATTTATTTTTAAATGAAAAAGTAGGTAAATTATACGCCTGCAAAAATAGAAATTTCAAAATCCCTTATATCGATATTACCTAATAAAAAAAAATCCTTTATGAAAGGATGAATCATCCAAAGATAAAAGGTATTTATCTAATAATCGTTTTAATTAAAAGTCCGGTTGCACTGTTCCCATGCCAATATTGTTTAAAGATTTTCGTACTGAACAAATAGGATGTTTTCTTTAAATAAATAAATTAATTGAATTATTTTTAATAATGATTAATATTAAAGTAAATAAAGTTTTTGATAATGTCCTTGTTTTAGTTAATGTTTAAAAAAAATAACAATTTGTATCAGCAAACTGATAACACAATTACGTCAACCTTGAGCAAAGGTATACAAAATTATTCAATTATTATTAACATTATTTGAACATTTTCTAAATAGCATTTACTCAGTTATTTGCTGTTTCTTTAAACAATTTACGGTAGTCGATTAAACTGGAAAAACTGGGATTATTCGCCAACAAAACTAGATTTTTTCTGAAACAATCATTTGTAAAATAACATATGCATAAACAAATGGCGTCAAAAAACAAATTATGACAATTTCAATTATAGTGCATTCATCTTAGACGACATGACTAAGAAAGGTCAAGTCCTTTCAACTTATATATCAGAAATGACTTTTACAGAATTCTTGTCGATTTTACATGAATACATAACGTTTATATTTTAGAAAACTTTCATCATATTCGATAGAATCGCAACGAAATTAAATTTTATTTGAGTAAAATACATTAAAGTCTATCTTTGCTTTTAGACCATCGAAAACAACAAATTCACAAAATTAATTTTTTCATAGAATCGACCACTATTCATCATCATCGTCATCCCCAAAAAACAAACTTGTTAGTAAATAAAACTTACACTTTCTAAACAAATCATAAAGTTTCTAACAAATAAAAACAAATTTACGAGCGATACAATCACACTATTTGACAGTCAACTCGCGAAATTGTTTGTTTGTTTTTTGTTGTTGTTCCAAATAGCAATGAAGAACGAAATCGGAATTGTTGATGAATACCAATGACTTCTCTATTAAACAAAAATGATCAACGGTAGAGACTAAGGCAATCGCATTTACATTATCCACACTCAATAATTAGCTTTTCTACAATGAGTCCAAGTATAGCTTAACATAATAAATAATAAATTAAGCAAAGATGTGATGGTTGGAAATTTATAAAATTTGAAAGACAGACTAAACAAATCTTCATTTTTATCGAAGTCTATTTTCGTTAAGGAAAATTTATAAATGGAAAATTCAAATACAAGCTTATTAGAATTCGATTCATATTATTACGTATGTAGGTACTTCGTTATGTTTATGTATGTTGCGCAAAACTGAATTTTCAATCTAAATTTCATTCTAAATAACAACAAATTATCGATAAACATTAGTTGTGTAGAAACTGCCAAGGAAATTGATAAAACTGGCAATTGAATAGCCTTTCAACCGTCATTGTTTGTTGATTTGTATGTCATCATTCCATCGCTTTATTGACAAAACCAAAGAATGTAAACAAATAATACATAAATGATAATAAATTTGAAAGCATGTGTCGTCAATTTCATTATCATTAATATTACTAAGTATTATAAAAAAGCCAGTGCTATAAAATAGTCAAAGGATTATTAAAAAGACTTACCCCATTTTGTAAGACCTTGAAAAATAAATATAGATTTGACTATATAATAACAAATCAATGAAGCGTGCGGGTATGTGAATAGATTATTTATTGAATGGAATTATTACAACATTACACCCCGACTCATAGATATCAAATAATCATTTCTTTGAGAATACCCATCATCGACAGTTCCAAATGTTTATTAATCAATTATTAAACCAGAATGGAATCAATAACAATAATAACAGCAAAAAAGATTATTGGAAAAAGCTAGAAGCATATTAAATGAATTTAGAAAAGACACGTATATACGTACGAAATTCGTTATTAATTTCCAATAGTTTTTTACCATTTTCCGACTATAATTAAGTAAAATAGGTAATCTGACGCTCCAAAGACGCAAATAAAATGTAGGCGCAAAAGTCGAACAGTTTATTGTATTTAACATCGATTTATAATTGAAATTGGACACGCGGCGCCTGTCCCGAAAGCAGAGATTCTGAGTTCGGGTCCCTGCCAAAACGAACTTTTCCAGACTGCTATAAGTCTTATTTCCATATCTATTATTTATAAAATTAAGCGAATTCAAGTCAATAACACAGAAGACATCGAAACAGTTAATTATTTGTCGAAATAAATTTTGTTTTTATGTAAACATTTCATATCGTTCCAGTAAATATTTTCATTATTTTATTTGTTATAAAAAGCATATTGGTTTTCTTTAAAATGTACACACAATAATTATGTGGTTTTCCTTCTATTTCTATCCAATAATAAAACTAATCCAGATTTCAAATCATTATCTTAATCTTTTATTTTGTTCTGCAAAATAATAGACAAATATATAAAAACGAATGGTTTACACAAAATAAAGAATACTGTCGTGTGGTCAATTCCGAACAGTTAGAATTAATTAACGTTAACATATTAAAAATAAATTACCTCCTTAATTAATCAATGTTACCAAGTAATTTACTGTTTTGCAATATAATCAACGATACCAGAACTGATCCATATTTTAATGATTTTAATCACGTAAATACACTTAAAGATCGAAAAATTACAGGAATTTCATATTTCCTAAAAATAAACATTCATATATAATCATGAAATAAATGAACAGTGTCTCTATTTGTAGAATTTCAATTGGTATTTTTGTCAATAGTATATACAGTGTTATACACATATCATAATTATTGCTTGAATATAAACATAAACGAACCAAAGACGATTGCAACAGTTGCTGTTTGAAATGTGAAAAATTCCCAATTTTTATTATGTGAATAACAAATTTCATCTATTCACATACATGCAGTATCTATATAGTTATTTGGTTTATAAACAACAACGGCAGCAACTACTTATTAAAAATCCAACATTTTTCAAGTGTCTTTGAAAACAAACGTTATCGAATATTGTATATGGATAGATAAAACCGTATATTTCCGATTGAGTAATATGAATACTTATTATCAAGATAAGATATCAAAGGGAATTATCACCCAAATCTATGTAAAGTTTCAAAAGATTTATCGTCTGCCAATAAACAGTTTCAATTTGTTTAATTAACTCTTAAAGAGACCTAATTATTAGAATTGAGGTTATGGAAATCTATCAATAATATCTCGCAGATGTGACCATCAACAATCAAACGATTTGTATAATTTGGGGCCGTATTCCTACAGGTGCTCCTCTACCAGCCATGTCCTTGACACAGCCTACCAGGTTAAACTTGTATCGGCCAACACCACTTAGAAACTATCCAAAAATTTCGGCATATTTCAAAGAATCTCCCTAATTTAAATCGCTATCGATCATTTAAAAATCAAAAAACAACGGGATGCGTATTGAAGATCAATAGAAAATCGAAGATTTTCTGTTATTAAACACAAATAAAACGTCATCAAACAACAATACATAGAAAAATCAACTCACCTTTGAAATCAGAATTTCCAATTTAATTTATTGATGATACTTTTCCAATATACACAAACATAAATAGTTTTTAGTTTTCAATTTTTCTTGTGTTTGGGTTCTAATTCAATTAAATTATTAACGAAAATTATGCTACCGAACGAAAACTGCGGAAAATATTCAAAGGAAATCGGTGAAAATATCACACCGAGTTACACCCACAACGTACAAGAATCTCACTAAATGTCTAGTGGAATTTCTGTGCGACTTTACCCAACTGTTTGGATTTGTTAAGTTGGTAATCGCGATGGGAAAATACACATTCGGGAACGCCTAAAAAACTAATATTTCTCTCTTAACCATAGAATAGTTTATTGATATAGAAAGAGATATAATGGAGTCAGCGTTCCTGAATGTATAGAGCTTAGCGATGATGTCCAATAGAGGACGTCGTAATTTGTTGTTGTTTTTTTAGTCAATAGAAAGAAAACTGTAAGAGGCGCAATTTTTAAAATTTATTTTTAATAACATCAAAAATCACAATAAATTATTTGGTTTTCATTTATTTAAATTGGTAACAGCTGAATTATTAAGCTAATAATCATTCAAGTCCTAATGCCCAATTAATACCTTGTACTAGAAATAGAATCATCGGTTGCCATGCAACTAACCACCGTATCCAATCTAATAATTGCCCATAGAGAACATGCGGTTTCTCCCATGGATTGCAAAACATCTTCTTTAAATCCACCTTTTCTTTACAATATGGACATGTCTGCTTTTTACCAACTATACACCAACCGCGAATACAAAACTCATGAAATCTACAACAGAAAAACACACAGGTGAAAATCCAATTCAATTCAAAACGGTTTCACATCACTAACACATGATCACAGGTTAATTTGTAGGTATTTTCAATGACACCTTCTTCATTTTCACTAACTAATAATTTATTACCACATACAGCGCATATTGTTGGATCTAAATTTCTCGTGGGCATACCTTGATCTGTATAGTACTGAAATAGAATCGTTTCAATTAGCAACAACATACAAATGATAGGGGAGATTGCTCTTACACCAATATGTGCAGCCATTGTATCAGCACAAATTTCTGATATATCCCTACCTAAAACACCATAATATAAACCGTAAAATACAAATAATAATGCCGTATCCATCCATATATTTGGTTTTGCATCAAACACCAGATTCAAACCGAAAAATGTCGCCATCATTATAATATAACCAATCAAACCGAGGACATAACTCAATTTATAGATAAAAAGAAACCATTTATAAACAAGTCTGCAAATATTCGTATATAGAAATCGTTATAAATATTCAATATAACATAATCACCGTGGTATTGTTCTTGTGATTGGTTTTTGTATAGCCTTCCTGACAATTAAACCTGTTATACATGAGAACAACAACCATACAAATATAAATCGCCACCAATGATTCCTTAATGATAAAATCAATGGTATTATCCACATTCCTAATAAAGTGACTAACTGAAAAGAGAATATTTGTAGATGTTCACAAATGTAATTGAAATCATATTTCCATCATACACAATATGAACGTGGATGTCGTCGTTTCCATTCAATTAAAACAACTTGTGCTATAACTAATGTTAATATTAAAATTATCACCATTTCAGCATGCATCTTTTCATGGCCTTTATGTTGTTCATGAAGCCGTTGATGTTCTAATCTAAAAATAAATGAACACTAATTGTTTTCTGGTGTATATATATTTGCAGCATCTACCTCCACTTCTCTTCAGGCGTTAATTCTTCTAATGTCTACGAAATTCAATTGATTTATTGATGAATACATGAATGAGATATGTGTAATTGTTCAGAAAATGTCATCATTAACTTACTTTATTAGCCAAATCCACTGGTTTATGTAGATCCATTATGATTATTGATTGATTCTTAATTAATTTTTACGAGAATATCGTTAGCTTTCATAGAAAATTAATAGGAAAAAATTATTTATTTACCGAATGACACGAATAAGACGCGTTTGCAAGGTTATATTTCTTCCTGTTAATTACAGAACGCGATCCGTCAGATAGAATTTGACTTATCTAACCACCAATAGAAATCAATATGACAAATCTATCTTTTTCTATCTAATTAATTGGATGGAAACGCTATCCTTTTCTTAGTGTGGTGGTGGTTTGTGACAAAAATGTATAGCGCGTGCGGTGCGTTAATCGATTGACTCTAGTTATAAACTACCGTATTGAAATGACAACTCAGACAGGTTAAATACAACCCTATTCCTGTCTAATCTCTAGCAGTTAATAGAAATAGATTAAGTTTGGATTAAGCGAGAGCAAGATAGTCCATACGCGGATCCAGTACTACATGCAGAGAACGCTCCGTCTTTGACTTACAGAAGACGCTAACCTTCAGTAAACGAACAACTGAGTCAAGTCCAATAAAGCCACAGATTAATGGACCTTGTAGAATTTGTCTTGCAAAAGAAATACCAAGTTTAACAACGAAATAGTGGGCGCTTGTGTTGTTTTCCAAAACCCAACGTAACAACCATTTTTGTATTCCAACGACTGACCAGAATGAAGCTCTTCTACTCTTGGTGGGTCAATTGACGCCCAGATGCGATAGAAAAAACAAAACTACGTACTTTTTAAGTTTATCTTATTGACATAAATACGTTATAAATAAATATAAATAATAAATACATTCACAATACATAGTTTTTGAATACAATAAATATTATCTAAATACTGTTTAATACTGCTCATTGTTACTAAATAATAATATTGCACATTAATTCCATTAATTAATTATCATAATCATCAGCAATTTTTCGTAATAGTTCATCTAATAATGAGGATTTCTCATTTACGATCTATATAAAAAAAAAGACGCAACAAGTAGATAATTTAAAAACATGTTGAAAAAAACACCAATACTAACCTTATCATTATCGTTATTGAATTTCTCATATTCTATTACTAAATCATGATGATTCGGGTACAAATTCCTAAAACAAAAGCAATCATTAATTATCGATCGAAATTATAGGAAATTTCTGTTAGAAATTACTGATTATCATCAAAGAAATGACCGGTATCTCGTTTTGCAGCGATTCCACGACATTCAGGTGCATGCACGTACTTCCTACGGCCATACACACAACAAATCAGACATTTTTTTGTTTGAATATAATCCAAATAGTGAATTACCTGCAATTGATCTTCCTTCGAACGCCAGCATTGCTATTGTCGATCATTTGGACGATTACAACGCAAACAATTAATAGAATCAATTCGTGACCCCTGATGCCTTTTAACATATTGGAACACTGAAAGAAGATCAGGGAAATTTCCCATTTTTCTATTATCAACAGTCAAAAATCGAACGATGGCAATTTTCTGGGGGGTGCGTTATTACCATCAACATTTTGGGAATGTTGCATCAGATAGGTGAAAGTGATGTAATTTCCACGAAAAGTTGTACTTACATGTAACTTTTGTTGTTTTACACCAAATAAAAAGAGCACACAAACACGCGGCACACAAAAGGCTTGCGGGTACTTTTGAGATTTTCCCAAAATCACTTTAATGCAACAGTTTCGCAAATAGAGTTTGTTCTAAAATTCGCTGCTTATCCACTTCACTTTAATACTAAATTCAGAAGACAAGAGTCTTGCGCATTTCGTTGTAAATAAATCGTCTATTTGTTGTTGTAAATTGAATTATTTTTGGTCCATTTATCTTAATTCAAAGATTATGCAGTATCAATAATTCTTGTAATTATATCTACAATTATTCTGTGAATTTTGCATATTTGCAATGTGAACAATGTGTTGTGCTGCTCGTTTTTGGAAATATAGCGCCGTTTTGTTTGTTGGCTTTTTGATTGTTGAAAATTCCTCCATTTTCCGTTCAAATCAAACTTGCCGCTTTTCTAACACGAAGACAGTGTCAGCGCATCGTTGCAATGCAATGAAGAGAGATAAACATAAATCGAATGTTGGTAATGCGTGTGGTGTGCAGCGCCATCATAAATAGTGTAGAGATTTGTCAATTTGTTGTTCTGTTCTGGAAGTTTTTTTTGTTTTTGTGTTTGGAAAATTTCAATAAATTCGCTAAATTTCCGTGATTACTTACAAAATTCCCAGCGAAACATGCCGAATATCAAATTGCGTTCATCAGATGGTGAAACATTTGAGGTTGATGTGGAAATTGCAAAATGTTCAGTCACCATAAAAACAATGTTGGAAGATTTAGGTATGGATGATGATGAAGAGGAAGTCGTACCATTGCCGAATGTAAATTCGGCAATATTAAAAAAAGTCATACAATGGTCAACATACCACAAAGATGATCCACCACCACCCGAAGATGATGAGAACAAAGAGAAACGTACAGACGATATATCATCGTGGGATGCTGATTTCTTGAAAGTCGACCAAGGCACCTTATTCGAATTGATATTGGCTGCCAATTATCTAGATATAAAAGGTCTATTGGATGTCACATGTAAAACGGTTGCCAATATGATTAAAGGCAAAGCACCGGACGAAATACGGAAAACGTTCAACATTAAGAATGATTTCACGGCATCTGAAGAAGAGCAAGTGCGAAAAGAGAACGAGTGGTGTGAAGAAAAGTAATCAATCATACACATACACATATACCATATATTCTTTTCAATTAATAAAAAAATTACAAGAAACGGCCGCTTTCTTCTTTTATTTTCATTTAGTTGTGTTTTTAGTAGATAATTCGGTTTGTAATGTAATTTATTCTCAACTTATGCCCATTTGTTTGTTTTAATAAAGGGCTGCCTGTAGTTTCATGAATTAATAAGCTTTTAAATGTAGATTTGTTTTGTATTGTACACAATATAACGTTTACAAAATATTAACGCGCTTATTTCGTGTTTCCTCGCATTGTTCAGTAAATTCTCTGATTACTTGTAAATTGACTACAACACAAATTGACACCAGACTTGGCCCCCCAGATAAAAACCAACCATAATACGAATAAAACGACTAATAACAACAATAAAAATACGAATAATCGTGTGTATAAACCGTATCGGCAATCTCTAAAAAAAAAAACGAATACAAAATAAAACACATTTCGATTATCGCATCGATCTCGTTGAATACTTCTTATATGAATCATTGTTCACATCATCGGAATGATTATGGATTTGTTTATGAATTAATTTAATAATCTTGTTGTTCTTACGTTTAGCAATATTCTGAATTTGTGATTTATTTGTGATTATTGATGATGTTGATTCTGTTCCATAACGTCCCCGATTACATCTACATTCATTGCGAATCATTAAATACGATTCGATTATTCTAATCAGTTTGTCTTTACAATTCTGTATAAACAATAAAATTATCAAAATAAATATATGTAAAATGTCACAATTTGACAATATAAGGATAGAGAAACGATCGAAATAATTACAAACAAACTTTATTGATTCATCTATCAGAAAACACGATGTAGAAAACTTTTCGAATATTCATAAGTAACAAACAATGTAGCTGTTGCTGGTATTGTACGTATCAATGTTGGTGTTAAACCATTGTAAAGTGCACCGAATCGTTCATGTTTTATAATTAATAAAATCGTTCGTATCATATTAACATTTGAATTTGTGATTTGTATACGTGATTTGACAACATCAATTGGATATGTTAATGTCCAAAAGGCACCACCACCAACACCACCAGCTACCATCGTTTTTATCAAACCGATATCATCTTTGGTTTGATCAATTCCACGGAACAGTTCACGGGTACCTTCATAAGCGCCAAAAAATACAAAATAACCAGGCATTTCGCGTGTTAATGTCGGTACTAAGCCACGGAAAAACCCAATAGGTCCTTCTTCCTTCAGAATATTACGAATTAATCTGGTTGGGCCAATTCGTTCACAGTTGCTGCCTAAATTGACCTCTTGCTTGTGTATCTCATGCATTGCTTGCAATTTACATTTTAATAGTTCAGTTGGACATAAGGCTAATGATGAAAATAATGATGCAATAAAACCGGCAGATGCATTATGGATTGCTGTTAAATCACTTACATTATCAATACCAATCAATTTTTGTATAAACTTCTGACAGAAACCATAGCATAAGAATAATATTGAATTCTCTGTTATATTAGCAGCTAAAGCTGGCACTGATCCAGCATATAAGCCACGATAAATGCCGTCGACTTTCAATGTTTCCCGGAAACATGTAAACATACTCCTATAGAGTTCTGGGAATGTTTGCATTTTCACTTTAATCGTATCTAATGGCTGACCAACGTACACCAAAGCAATCCCACCTGTAAACATCAACCAAATAACGCCATGCTTATTTTATGTTACACCACAATTACCCAATGAACCAGCAGTGAAATCAATAACACCATCTTTCAGATGTTTGCCCGAATCCTCAGTTTGGTCCATTATTATAAAATAAACGTGCGAATAAAACAAGCTAATCGATAAAAGTGAGGTTAAAATTGATATTTTAATAATCATATAAGAAACTATTACCAATTATGTAGTAATTATTAAGTTCAAAGTTGCTATTCTTATCACTAAAAATTGATAAGAATGTTGAAAGACCTTTTGGAACGTTCGAAATTTGGCGCGCTTTCTTTTTTTGTTGACATTTGTCCAGTCACGTGCGAGTCAGCTACATTAAATCTGTCACAGTTGGTAGAACAATCAAACTAAATCGATACAATTGAGGGGTGATTTCTCTATTTCGATACATTTGAGAGTTATCCAATTGAAATGTGATCAAATTCTGATTGAATTGTTATCAATTCGCAAACTGATTCAGTTTTGTAACAATTTGCTTCAAACGTGAATATTGCTTAGTGATTTCCGTGTTTCTAATGTTGGTAGTTTGGGTGTTGGAGTTGACGTGTACGTGATGACAGTCACAAACGTCACAAAATAAATATTTCTTAAATAAATTAAGGACAACTGTAAAAAAAAACAAACATATTGTTATCAAAATTAGGTAAATTCCTGTTTATTTTTGAAATGTACGACTTTAATGCGTTTGTGTTCAGGTGATAGAAGATAAGCAAAATGTGGAAGGATTCTGGTCAAGATCCAGGCGGTGGTCCATTCCGTCCTGATCCTCAACAAGCATCAGCATCATCAAATCAGGAATTATTCGATTTGAAAGATCAATGTGAACAACAGCAAGTATTGATAGCTCAATTGAAAGAGGTGTTACGTAAAAATGATCAGACTAATGTAACACAAGAAAAAGTCGATGAATATATGAATACATTGACAAGAATGAATGCCCGTGTGAAGAAAAGTAAACGTAAAGATAATAATGATGATGATAATAATACAAGTCGTACAATAATTGATATAGCAGCCAAATCGAAGATCGATTTGTTACGTCAACAAGTCGCTGAAAATAAAGCAAAATTGGCTGAACGTGATAAAAGCCAAAAAGGTATTGAAGAAATGGTAACACAAATTCAAGCACAACTCGATGATTCCCAACAATGGATCAATCAAACACCGTTGAATCTATCAATTCAAGATAGTAAAATTGATTATAATCAGAATTCTAGTAGTGATGAACTTTATAATATTTTATTAATCAAAGAGAAACGTATCGCGGAATTGGTGAATAAAAATCAAAAATTAGAATCGAATATATTTGATTTACATGAGAATCTAAAAGAGAAAGATGCTGTTATTGATGCACGTACAAAAGCCATTACATTAATGACCGAAAATCTAACGAAAAAAAGCAAAGGTACATTAGATGCGTTAGATGAAACGAAAGAGCAGATGCGGAAGATGCAGGAGAATTTCATCAAATTAGAAAGTGAAATGAAGGCTAGACAGATGAAATTATTAGATGATTTACGTTTGAAAAACTATGAAATTGCTGAATTACAAGAATTCAATAATAAATTAGAACAGGACAAGCAAGAATTAAATCAGAAAATTACTGAAATGCCAGAACGAAACGTATTTGACGATCTAACGAAACGTATTCAACAATTAGAGGAATTAAACGCACAATTACAACAGAACGCGAATAAGGAATCAAAAACATCTAAAATCGATAATGATTTACAGATGAAATTCGATCATTTACAGAATGATTACGATAAACTATTAGAAACAATTAATGGGAAAGATGATTCTATTGAAAATTTACAAAAAACAATAAAAGATTTGGAAAATCAACAAACCAAAACTGGCGACAATAATAATAATGATGAGATAAATAAATTAAAAAAACAATTAGATGAGAACAATAAAAATATGATAAAAATTAAAGCACAACACAAAAGTAAAATCAAACAATTAACAAAGAAAATTGAGGATTTTAAGAAAATTGCCGACGTAAATGCGGAATTTGTTAAATTAGAAGCCGAAAATTGTAAATTAAATCAAAAAATTGCCGAATTAGAAGAGGAAAAAGGCAGTCTACAATTGAAATTAATGGAATCTGATACGGGCAAAGGTAACATTTCAATTTTGTGTATATTTAATTTAAACGTTTGCTTCTCTTTAAATCGTAGGCACACAAAAAGAATTTGAAGAAAACAAAGATAAACAATCGGAAGACAAATTGACGACAATATCGACATTAGAAAATGGTATTGCCCTTTATATTTCTTCTATTAAAGAATTATTTATAAACAAAATGTATATGTTTTACAGAAATAACTTCGCTTAAGGTGGAGATTGAATTGTTAACTGAAAAATTGAATAATTCACCAACATTCGAGCATGTTAAATCCGAAATGACATCGATACAATTCGAAGAACAATGCGATGAACATTTGAAACTAATTCAAACGAATCAAGAGATCATTAATGGAAAAGATGAAAAAATCGAATTATTATTAAAAGAGAAACAAGAACTAACAATAAAATTAGAAAATTATGTACAAGAGAATATGGAATTAATTGATAAATTAGAGAAATTGAGTGCTGAGAAAGTTTCATCAGCTGAAAGTATTGAAATTGTTGAAGGTTTAACACAACAAGAAAAATTAGAATTAGAAGCATATCAGAAAGGTTTAGATAGTTGTAGTGGAACTAATAATAATAATAATGATAATAGCAATAATAATAATGCAAATAATTTAAAAGCGAGTGATGAGAATTTGCCACAAGTTGATTTAAATGAAACTGTCAATGAATTAACGGAGGAAACATCAGAATTATTACAAAAAATTGAATTATTCACAATTGAACGGCGTGAAGTTATGGAGAAAATGGAACAATTAAAACATGAAAATAATAATTTAATATTGAAAATGAATGAAATTGAAAATAACCGTGATATATTGGCTGAAACTTACGAACAATTACAGAATGAAAAAGAAGATCTAATCAGGAAATTTGATGAAATCCAACAAGAAAATGACAAATTACATGCAGAATTGAAAACTAATGCAAATTCATCAGAATTAAAACAACATCTACAACAATTAGCTGATGAAAATCAACAATTATTAATTAAATTAGACGAAAATGATCGATTACGCAATGAACAAGAAGATTTCGAAAGTCAATTGAATCAAATCAAACAGACTAATGAACAATTAATTAGAGAAATTGAAGATTATAAAATATCTATTGTTGAAATGAATAATTTAACATATTCAATAGAACAATTAAAACAACAATTGGAATTGTCGATTGAAGAGAATGGCAAATTAAAAATAAGACTTGACGAATTGGAAAACATTAAAAATGATTTGGATAAGGAAATTGGAAAATATCAAAATGATTTACGCAATATCGAATGTGAAAATCGTAAATTATTAGAACGTAAAGACAATGAAATAGGGAAATTATTAAAAGAACGCGACAATATCCAAAGTATCGTTGAAGACTTACAACAAACCATCCAAAAGAAAGATGACAATTTAATTAAACTGAATAATGAATTAACAGAAAAATATCTATTTCTACAGAAACAATTAGATGATAATTCAAATAATTTAGAGAATATCAAACAACCATTCGAACAGAAAATTGATGAATTAACAATGAAAAACAGAGAACAATTGGAAAAAATGAAGAAAATCGCAGCGAATTTGAAAAAGAAAACACAAGCCTATCATGAATTAGAAAATGAATACAAACAAAATCAAGAGAAATGGTGTGATGAATTAAATGAGAAAGATTTACAAATTGTCGAACATCAAAATCGAAATACCAATCTTTTGCAACAGTTAAAACAATTGGAGAATGACATTCGTAATTTACATGAATTATCAAATGAGAAATCACAACAATTGCAACATTTTGAAGCCAAAAATGTCGATTTACAAAATACAATCATTGAATTACGCACAAAATTGGATAAAATCAATGAAACAAATCTACAAGAAGAATTATTACAAACTAAAGAAAATCTCATTGATATTGAAACAAATGAGAATAATTTATTGAAATCAAAAATACAAGAATTAGAAATGTTAATTGAAATGAAAGATAATGAATTGTTGAAATTAAATGAACGTATCATAAAACTGGACGATTGTATCAGATTTGTCGAAGAACGTCGGATGAGTTTAGAGAAGAAGGCAATTGAATTGGGTACAGAATTAGAAGAGAAGAAACAAAATGTTGAAGAAATCACAAAATATGAAGATTTATTAGAGAAACGTTTAATTGCGTTAGTTGAACATGATGAAATTATTGAAAAGAAATTAGAAAATTCACTTAGTGAAAATTACGAACTAAATCAACAAATTAACAAATTAAATCATGCAAATGATGAATTAAAAAAGAAATTAGTAGAATTACAAGATAAATTACAAAGATTGGATAGTTTAGAAAATAGATGTGCTGAATTAGAAAATCATAATACAGAATTGGAGAGAATCAAACAGAATTTAGAAAATGATGTGAAAAATCTACATAATGATTATAATAAAATCATAAATCAATCAAATGATGAATTTGATAAAATGAATAATGATTGGCAACAACAATTCGATGAAATGTTTAAAGAAAAAACTGAATTAATGACACATTGTAAACGTTTAGAAGATGAATTAAATGTTATTTCAAACAATGAAAACAGTTTTAATAATGAATTAATTTTATATAAAAACAAATTGGAAAATAGTGAAATTGAAATTCGTAATTATGAAGAACAAATTGGACAATTATTAGCGGAAAATCAAATCCATTCGAAACTGGAACAGGAAATAAATGATCTGAAACAACAATTGAATGAGAAAATCGACGAATTACAACATACAAATCAACAATTAAACGAATTAAAAGCGACAAATAATGAATGTGATATATTAAGACAGAGAATTGATAATTTAGAAACCGAATTATTAAGTAAAACAGCTGAAAATACAGTCAAATCAGTTGTAGAACAAGCTGAAAATCAAGTGAATTGCGTGAATGATATGCCAACAACACGAATCCCAACAATTATTTGGTCAGATCAAAGTAATGATCCATTTGATTTTCTAACAAATCAAACGACAACAGAGGCCAACACCGCACCCATTCCAGATATACCATCGACAATTCAACCACAACAGGAGGATTTACAAAATAAACTAAAAACATTGGAGTTTATGTTGTTTAATGTTGGTAAAGAACGTGATGATGCTTATGCACAATGTAAACAATTAACGAATGAATTAACGAAATTTGTTTATGAGAAAATCTCAAGTCCCGACTTTCAATCACAAATCATTTCAAATGATCAATTATTGGAAAATAATGAGAATTTGCATAGAATTGAATATGAACCCACTGCACCACCTGTAATACATTCAACGACTGAAGGACCAATCAATGAGGAAATTTGCGAACGAAAATCAGCGTATTTATGTTATTCTGATAAACAATCACAACAATCAGAATTCGCTAATGTTCCAACTAATGACACAACAATGCAACAATGTCAAGATAGTGGTGATTCACAACAGAAACATGACACATTTGGTGAGAATGAAGATGGTTGGGGTTGGTCACCTGAAGACGTTCAATTAGAAGCAGAACACGCCAACACGAATGATAATACTATTGAGAGATTAAATAAAAAAATACGTGTATTAGAGATTGAACGTGAACAGCATCTTGATGAAATTAAGCAATTACAAATCAAATCTGGTAAATTAATTAAGAAATTGAAAGAGTTTAAAATCAAAAATGACGAATTGAATCGTACAACAAAGAAACTTGATGATGATGTTGTTGGGAGTGGCGGTTTCAATTTGGATGATACAATACAAGAAGAATTAAAATTACAATTGGAACAAATTGAAAAGAGATTAAATCAAACAATAATTGATTTAGAAAAGGAACGTTTCGATAAACAATCATTACAAAAGAAAAATGATTTATTAATAACAACAAATCAACATATGATTGAAATGAAAGAAAAACATGATATGGAATTATTAAGTTGCCAACAATATTGTCGTGAATTAAATACAAAATTAGAATGTTACGAATGGGGCCAAGATGATGGTTTTAATAATTCCGAACAACAACAAAATAACGATGACAATGATAAGATTAATCGATTGAATGAAACAATAAAAGAATTAACATTGGATAATGAGGAATTACAAAAATTACTTGAAGACCAACGACAATTACGTGTACAAGCTGAAAAATCAAAGATCATCGATAATACAACAAATGCAGACAGAACTAATGAATGTGATTTATTAAAGAATGAAATTCTATTAAATAATGAGAAACAGAAGCAATTACAATGTGAAATTAATGAATTGACAGTCAAATTAGATGAAGCATCACATAAAATTGGACATATTCAAATTGAAAACGATAAATTACACACGATAATTATCGAAAAAACAACAATTATTGAACAATTAAATGGAACAATCAGCCAATTACAAAAAGAGAAAAATGAATTATCGAATGAATTACAAATGAAAGATATTGAAATTAATTCAATTAAAATTGAATTGGAAAAATCAAATCAAAATATTAACAATTTCAATGGAACAATTCAATTAAAACAAAATGAAATCGAACAATTAACCAATGAAATAAATTTATTAAATAATGAATGGCAAATACGTGTGGATCAAAGAGGTGCTGATGTTGCTGAAAGTTGGAAATTGCATGTTGATAGTAGAGAGAGTGAATTTAAACAAATTGAAGCAGATTTCAAAAAGGAAATTATCGAATTAGATGAGAAATGTAATGGTTTGGTTAATGAAAATAATGAATTACGTAAAAATGTCGATATAGAAATACGTAATGAAGTTGATCGTATTGCAAATTTACAACAACAAATCAATGAACGCCAACAGATCATCAATGATTTAACAAAACAATTACAAGATAAACAATTAGAAATTCAACAATTAAATGACAATGTAACACAATTAAATGTTGATATCAATCAATTAAATCAAACAATTAGAACGAAAGATGATCGATTAGAGGACAAACAACAACTTATTGGGGCCATTTTAAAAGAATTGCATATAGACTTGGATGATGATAATTTCGTTTTATTGCATTGTGAGAGATTCTATAAAGATTTCGTGAATAATTGTCGACAATTAGAAGAAATTCAAAATAGTGAATTATCATTAAAACATGAATTACAACAGAAAAACGAAACAATAACGAATTTAACGAATCAAATACAACATATACAGAATCTAAAAGAATATGAGAATGAGAATATCGAGAATCTACAACAGAACATTATCGAATATCAACAAATCAATGCAACAATTAATGCACAATTACAAGAGAATAACAAACGATACGAATATTTAAATAATGAATATGAAAATAATCAGATGTTATTGCAAGAGAGAAATAATGAAATTGCTAATTTAAAATTGAAATTCGATGGAAATGAACAAATCACACAACAGCAGAATGCATTAATAAAGCAACAATTACAAGAGATCGAATTGTTAAAACAGCATCTAGACGATAATCAACAATTGTTAAATAAGAAAAATGCCGATATTGAAAATTTACAAATACAATTCAATGAACAATTAAAACAATTCGATACTATATCAAATGAATTACAACAGAAAATCAATGAAACAATTATTTTACAACAGAAAATTACCGAACAAAATCAATTAATAGATGATGAAAATAAACAATTAACGGAATTACGCAAAATTATTGAAGAGCAAGTGATGAAAATTGAAAATTTAAAACATGAATTATATGAAAAAAGCAATGATTATGATTCATTAATTGCTGAAATGGATATGAGCCTTAATAATGAACATAAACAAATTAAAGAAGAATACCGTCAACAACAACAACAACAACAACATGATGATGATGATTTATCTGAAGCTGTTAGTCGTGCCGAATTAGATTTCGCTTTGTATATGTTCCATCAAAGGGATGTGCGTTGTGAAGAATTAACAGTTGAATTAACACAATTATTAGAAGAACGCGACACATTACAATTGCGTTTATCAAATGCATTACGTGAGAAAGAGGAGATTTATAATCGATTCAAAATTGATGGAAATGCTGGTAGTTCAACTGAACCAAATCCAACAATAATTGGAAATGATCCGAGAACAATAGGAGATAATGATAAATCAATTAAAGATAATCAATTAGATAATAAGTGTGTATTTAATTAATTCAAAACAGTTTGATTATAATTTTCGTTTTGTAGGATTTCCGAGCTCAAAACTGTTGGTTATAAACGTGATAAAACAATAGTTGATGAGCAACAATTAAGACGTGTACAAGAATTCTCCATTCTACAACAACACAAAGATATTGCAACAAAACTACCACCAGAAGCTGCCGCTAGATTAGTCGATGCTAGTTATACACTGTGTAAGTATTTTTTTTTTGATTTATTTATTATTTTTTAATTAAAGAATTTTTAATGAATCATCTCGCAAGACGAACAGTCCATTTTTAGATGATTAATAAAAAGTCGTTTAAATTTTCAAATTGAAAACTTTTTTTAATTTGGCGAGTTTATATTTTGTTGTTGTTGAGTGTTTTGTTTGTTTTTGTTTTGTAGCTCGTGATGTTCAGAGCCCATCAAAAGTTCTAATGAATTGGCTGTGGGGGAAAAGTACACCGAAAGTGAACAATATTTAGTTGTAAATGTGCCTAAAATCTCCATAAATAAACCGATGTAATATTTTGTAATTATTAGAATTAAAAAAAAAAATAAGTAAAAGATATCAACAAAGCATTTATTTTTGTTGTTTTTACGGTCGTTTTTTGTTTGTTTTTGTAATTGTACGAGTGAGTGATTTTCTGCAATAAATAGCTAAGAATTTTTTGAATTTTAACCGTCAATAATCAATGAAAATCAGTAGTTAATTATGTAAATAGAATGTTATTATAGGAATATGAAACGTAATTTATTTAAGTACCTTTATTAGCCTTATCTTATCATTTTGTATGGGCATTATGATGACCTTTCTATTATAATATCAATTTATTTATAAAAATTTCCAGTAGCCGGAAGATGTGTTGAGTCGATTGTGGCAATTTTTATCAATATTATTATGATTGTTGTTGTTATTTTAACCCCAAACAAATACTTTCAAGTTAATGATGAGCATAGGAGTAGTTGGACTTTATAAACAAATTGAATGGCTAATAAATTGTGGGATTATAGAAGTTTTGGCACGACGCCACTGTGTTTGTACACATGTACACATAATTTATGTAAATGTTTGTCCTATGAATATGTTTACATTATGTAATAATACACAATTTAAATCTGATATATAGAAGGGAGGCAGGCGGATGGGCAAAGTATCAAATCATAAATCTATCTTCTGTTCGTTGTCTTTTTAATAATAAAACAACAACAGAAACACGTTTAGAACGTGTTTCGCGACAATAATAGCCACATCAGAGAGATAGAAAAAGAGAGAGTGATACTTAATATTATAACGATATTGTCGGTTTTATTAAACGAGATAGATAGAAAAACTTATATAGTTATATAATGTTGATATTGATGCATTGTTTATATAGTAATGCATATTTTTTAATGCCGTCTATATTTAATTAATATAATCATAATCTATATTGTGACCTTCCTGGTGTAATATCATAAATGGTACGACAAGTTATGTGAGATTATGAATTGGATTGGGATATAATAAAGTGGTTTCGTTGCTGTTGTTCCATATATATTTACAGTAAGTAATTAGACAAAAAAAGACTTGGGGGGGATAACAATTAATTAATTTAATTATAAATAGAATTAATTATATCACAAAAGAAATTTAGCTTTAATACTAATTGTTTGTTAGATAGCATTGTAGTTTTCCATTCTCATTTGATTTATTTCTTTTAATTTCGATGATGATTTGAATATTTTAATAGGAGAGATAACAACGTAACAATCACCCCTTGAATTCGTTCATTTCTACAAATAGAACATCAGGATTTGTTCGAATAATATTCAAGGATAATTGCAAAATTCGATTAATTCTATTATTGAAGAAACGATAATAACAGGATAGAAAATGGAATTATAGAGGAGTATTCAAGTTGAATTTCAAGCTGTATCAACTAAAATATTGTGTACCAAAGTTATCGTGAGCAAATCAAAGAAAAACAACACGTGGACTAAATGCAGATGGAGGCAACTGTATGCTTTCGATCCTGGAAATAATTCAATTTCTATCAAACTTGAAAGCTTTTGTAAGTGTCCGAGAACAGTGCTTTAGAGGCATGTAAGTGTCTACAAATTCAATTTGCTGATAGCGAACAAATTTGATAGTTTAAAGATCTAAGTAGAAACTTTGCAGAACCGTAACTAACTTCTCTCCATCTTAACGTTAGATTTCAATTCGATTTGATCCTGAATTGAAATCGTTTAAAGGTTTTATATTTTGCAAACGGTGGTAGCGGTTCAAACTTGAGCCATGACTTTCCCAAGACGACATCCGTACGGTTCTGATATCGGCCTGTGTAGCTAGATAGTCCGAGGGGTTTAGGATAGGCCTTCTCTTCGCCAACTCGACTCTGCGCCGATTGGCGATATCGCATGTTGAATTTCGCGTTGGTCCTAATTTTTGACGCATCTTGGGCCTTAGCTCGCCCTACCTGCTTTCACACGGATATTTCTTCAATTTTTCGTTGTTACCTACAGTATTGGCCTTTTCATGTAGAAACACTGGAGCAACTAGAAGAAATGAAACAGATGTGCACATGTTAAAAAGATAAAGATGGGCGGTTAATTAATTTAAACTACTTATCGCTTTTCAGCACGTGCACATTAATAACGCTGTTTCATTTCGTCTACTTTCTCAAATGTTTCTAAATGAGTTGGCCAATCCTGTATGTCGACCATCCTAATTTAAATTAACGAGAAAAGTTTCGTATAATTAATGAGACATTGTGGATAATAAACGTAATTAGTCAGGAAATGGAGAGAAATCGAACCGACAGGAGTTCGTTTTAATTGCAACATACAGAGTGGCCCATCGAACGTCCTCAATGCCGGATTAAAACGTTGTGGGCCCTGAACACTTGGGATTTTTGTAGAACTTAAACATTATTATTCACCCTTAGGATGGGCCTCTGTTCTAATCCGGTACTGGTACTTCTCCGTGTCCTTAATCCCGCATTGGACAACCTGCATAATGTCGATTATTAATGCAGAATTTTGAATAATCAATTACGAAATTAATTTGCTTATTGATCCTAATTGAAATTATATTGTGGTACACAAACAAAATTTAATCCCACTCTGTATTTTATATTGATTAGATAGAGAAACGTCGATGGCAGAGGTAAGTGGGATGGTTGGCGTTGATTTTCTGCGACCCTTTTCCAAAGAAAACACACCGCCCTTATCAACATATATTTTAACTATATTAATTATCATCATTAGTATTCTGAGAAGGAAGTCAATTTCTGTATCAATAGAGCCCAATCAAAATTCTTTAATTACTAATTAGTAATTAATGTATTCTAAATAAAATTCTTGTATAAATTTATGGTTAATTTCGTTTAAAAGGACTGAAAAGCGTAATTATCATAAATTAATGAAGAATTGTGTCGTATTTGTGTTGATTTAATATATGACGTCACACCACCTAGACCCTAATAAACTTCCACGAGTCCGCTCCTGCGCATCGTCTTATGTTGTGTTTGCCACACAGTGTTAGTGGTCATATGTGGGGCTGAAGTGGGGCGGCCCCCATTTCGCTATATCTCCAATCATAAAACAAGATTTTGTAAAGACCAACAACCCAACAACAACAACAACAACAACAACACATATATTACGTTTATACGTCAATCATTGAAAACGTGTGGTGTGTGGCACCAGTGTGTGTATATAAAGATTTTTCTATGTATTTGTGGGCATATATAAATTGTAGTAGTATCAAATCCGATAGAAATACACCACCAAGTGTGAACACATGTTTAACATTTTTATTGATAATGGTGTGAATGGGTCCTTAACGATAAAATGGAACACATTAAAAGTGACTTGAATCAAATATCAACTACATTATTAATAATAATACGATTATTTATAATCAACGGTAATGGTTTTATTTTAAGATTATTTTGTTTATATTTTACGAAGAACATAAGATAAATATTTTGTTAAAAATTTTCAGATTTTCCTATAATAACTTTGGTAAAGCGACTCAATTTTGTAATGTTATCATCATCATCATCATTATTACTAAGAATAACATCATCATAGTTGGTCATGGCAGCAACAACAACAAGAAAATCAGATAGAAATTCAGCACAATTACAAGACGACCATCCATCGGACATATTAGATGACGAAAATGTCCAATTATCACTTGACCCACGATTGCAAATCTATTTATCACAAATATCCCAACAGATGGGCTGTTGGAGTCGTTTCTTTCCAATACCATTTGAACGGGCCGCAAGTCGTTCCTGGTGGGATCCAATATTCGATTCGGAAATATTGGAAGAACAATACCGTCGCAGTTCGATGCCGCATTATCGTAACAAATTCAGGTAAACAAATTGATTGAATTACTAATGGAACATTTGCCGTATTAGATAGGTCATTCATTATTTTTTTAATTAATTAACGTTAATTACGTAAATATTTATTGCAAATATGGAAAGAAATTGATAGATAGACGATTAAAAGTGTAATTATAGCTGGAAAACGAAAACAAATATTCTGTAATTTATCGTGAATAACAATAGATGGCGCTTTTGCTATATTTCGAGAAAATGGACCGTCATCTGTTGCAACTGTGTCTTAGATTAAGTCGCACGAATATCCGTGGATTATCAATGAATTATGTGAGATTTTACAACGGTTTTTTCCCATCAGCACTATTGATTGACCTCTATTTTTTCCATTAAAAAAAACACAAAACAAAATGAAAGACGAAAACACCATTACAGGAAACATCGTAAACTGTTTTATGTTTGTCGATTTACGGAGACATTAGTGATTTTACAATATAGATTGAATTTAGGTTTGGATGAATTATTTGTTCCGATTATTTCCATTTTAGATATGCTTTATGGTATATGGTGTTGATATCGACATCGTGGTTGTTGTACTTTTTGGTGACTGGTTTGGTGTCTAGCACACATCATTGGCCAATATTGTGTACAGTATTAGCAACACTGACATTATCAATGGCCAGTGTACTCATCCTGACTTATACAACAATTTACAATAATCATATGTTGCTGATGTCATTGGGTATAGCATTGTTTTTATGTGTAATAAGTCTAGCGTTTGTTGTGTTGATACCATTAAAAACGGATCCAATGAGCTTCCCATTAACAACTGATATAAGTCCAGTTGGCCATTTTTCCATATGTATCGAAATCTTGATGATAATTTACACATTAATACCGTTGAAATTATATATGAGTATAATAATTGGTGTAATCTATTCAATAATCTTTGAAATTTTAACATTATGCTTACAAAGTCATCGATTTGATACAACAACGATTATAATAAGACTGTTATCGCATATATCAATACATTTAATTGGTTTACATATATTGATAATGACCAATGTGCGTATGAGGAATACGTTTATGAATGTTGGCCAAAGTTTGTTAGTACGTAGACAATTGGAATCGGAGAAGCGTTTAAAAGAGAATATGATCCATTCATTGATGCCACCAAGTGTTGCCAAATGGTTATTGAATGATGATGAGAATTTCACACAACCAAGAAATTCAGATGTTGCCACAACAACAACAACAACAACAACAACAACAAATGATATACGTTCATTATTTCGTCCATTTAATATGAATCGTATGGAGAATGTTAGTATCTTATTTGCTGATATTGTTGGTTTTACAAAAATGTCAACGAATAAAACGGCTGAACAATTAGTTGAAATATTAAATATATTATTTCAACGTTTCGATTCATTATGTAAATTGAATAATTGCGAGAAAATCTCAACATTAGGTGATTGTTATTATTGTGTTAGCGGTTGTCCATATCCACGGTACGATCATGCTAAATGTTGTGTTGAAATGGGCTTAGGTGTTATACAAGCTATACGACAATTTGGTTATGAGAAACATGAAACGGTTAATATGCGTGTTGGTGTGCATACTGGTACTGTCTTGTGTGGTATTGTTGGTACAAGACGATTCAAATTTGATGTGTGGAGTAATGATGTGACATTAGCCAATCGTATGGAATCAACTGGTAAAGCCGGTATGGTACATATATCGGAACGTACATTAGAATTCTTACATGATGCTTATATTTATGAGGATGGTGAATCGGTTTTTGGTAATTTCCAAAAAACAAAACTTATAAAACACAATTTGATTCATTGATTGTTGTAGGATTGAAGACTTATTTTATATTGGGCAGAACTGGTGATCGGACACCATCATATAGTGGCAGTTTTCGTGCTGAAGGCCGTCAAAAATATACGAATTCATTACAATTATTTGTATCACCACCACCATCATCAACAATATTACCACAATGTAGACCACGTGTATTATCATGTGATACAACAACAAATCTATTAAAAACAAATTACAATCCAAATATGCTATCACCGGACGTGTGTAAAATCAAAGCCAGCAGTTTGCCAAGCATATTAGATTCAGAAAATGAACAAGACATTGACAATTGTAAAGAACGTCGTATGCAAGATGATGAACAAATTAAAACACCAACATCAACAGCTAGTAGTGGTAAATATACGGTCAAATTAAAAAATTGGAAAATACCAAAATTTCTACGTAAAACTGAACAACAACAACAACAACAACAACAACAAATACCAATATTAGATATACCAACAACGAATATTAGTGGTTATCAGCAAGTGCCAACAATCATCGAAGGTAATAATAATCCAACAACGAATCGACGCAAAAAAGAGAGTTCCATTAGTATTATCACAGATGATGATAATACAATCTATTATGATGATCCAAAAGATAATATTGATGTGAAAAGTTATATAAGTCAATCACGTAGTGATGTTGGCCAATATGATTTAAATGATTTGAATTTTATACGAACAGGCAGTTATCGTTCACAATATGGACGTTCACCAAATGAATTCTCATATTTATATAGAGCTGGTAGTAATCGTTCACGTCGTGGACGTTCACCAAATTTCGATCTATTACCAACAGAACGGGCACGTAGTGCCACTGTCGCCGCTGCCACATTAGAACGGCCACAATACCAACAACAAAAGCAATCATTAGATGTGCCCGGACGTTTATCGAATATTACAGTTGATGAACAATACACAACAACATTACAATCGTGGCAAAATCGAAAGGATTCCGGGATTAAAAGCAATAGTCGCCGCAGTAGCATACAACAGGTAAATAAATGGTGATTTAGATACAATGGCGGATTAAGCTAGTGAGCGTCTTAATCCGGCATTGGTTAAATAAAATCTTGATTGATTCGCTTCACTATAATTTAAGCAATAGTTGTTTGTGCGCATGCCAATAGATGGCGCTTTTGCTGCATTTCAACAACTTCGTGAATCGTGTCGCAGCTTGAGTCATACATCTTTTATGAATATGTTTCGAATTTCCAGATAGACAATCCACCATTGTCTTCCGAGCATCGTGTTTCCGGTTATTATACATCAAGTCAAAGTAGTCTTAATGTTTGTCCACAAGAGGAGCGTTCATCTTTTCAACAACAACAACAGCCGCTTCCAGCTCAGATTCTTGAGAAATTTGGCAGTTGTATACAGAATTTACGTAAACAATCTGATCGCCAATTGATCCGTTGTGTACAAGATAATTTAAAATCGCGCGGTTCATATTTCCTAAAGCCATCATTATCACGATTCACATTAATATTTAATAATAAACAAATTGAGAATGATTACCGTGAGAATATTTATAAATATGATAGAAATGATAAAATTGAAACATTAGCAAATTCTCGATTCAATATCTATTTTAATATAATTGTATCAACATGCATATATTTATTTATATCAATATCATTATTATTATTATATGATCATTCGAAATTATGGTTGATTCTATTTACATTATTTCTATTCATACAATTGATCAGTTTGATTATTATGTTGTTGAATCGAATTGATCGTGTATTTGAGAGATTTTTGAATTGTCTCTCAACATTCTATTGTTGGAATTTATTTGGTTGTATATTAATTAGTTTACCATTAATATCGGTTTTGATCACTTTCTGTACGAAATTATTTGCATCAACAACAGAAACATCAAATTATCTTTATACGTATTTATTATTCGTTAGTATCATACATTTTTGTAATTTTACACAATTAAATTGTTGGATCAAAAATCTATTAGCAACATTATTTGTTATCATATTCATACCGCTATTTCTACATGGTACATGTTTGAATTTTTTCATCGATAACACTAACATCAACGATGAATTGAATCCGTTAATTGTAATATTTGATAATGATAATAATAATTTTACTAATGAAACGGTAATTGAGCATCCGAAAAGTCTACAGCATTATAGTTTTTTATATAAATCAGAGATTTTAATGGACTTATTCTTGTTATTAGTATTAGTATGGATATTGAATCGAGAATTTGAGATCGGCTATCGCATTAGTTTCCACGCCAGTTACACATCGAATCGTGATAAAATCAACGTGCAACACCTGAAGAACCAAGCCGACTACCTAATCTACAACATTGTACCGGAACATGTTGCTGAGCAATTGAAGAAGAACGCGAAATACTCGGAGAACTTCAAAGATGTCGGCATCATCTTTGCCAGCATTGTCAATTTCAATGAGATGTACGATGAAAGCTATCATGGCGGCAAAGAGTTTCTACGCGTATTAAATGAATTAATTGGTGATTTTGATGAATTATTAGACCGTCCAGAGTTCCGTTCAATTGAGAAAATCAAAACGATCGGCAGCACATTTATGGCAGCTAGCGGCTTAAATTCCCAATTACGTATCGAACAATTTGACCAACACCAACATTTATATGATTTAATCGATTTCGCTATTGCCATGCAAAATGTGATTGTCGAATTCAATCGGGATTTATTAGAATTCAATTTGATATTACGCATCGGCTATAATATTGGCGATGTGACAGCTGCTGTTGTTGGTAATACGAAATTATATTACGATATATGGGGTGATGCGGTCAATATTGCCTCACGTATGGACTCGACTGGTGTGAATGGTCACATACAAGTCGAGGAGAGATGTTTGAAGATGTTGGAAAAGAAATACGTTTTCCAGCCACGCGGCAGTGTTTACGTTAAAGGTAAAGATAATATGAATGTTTATCTATTGCATCATAAAAAAAACGATGATGAATTAGCAGTGAATGATCGCAAATGAAATCTCTGTGCCTATATCACAATAATTACACACACACACCCAATTAAAATACGACAAGAATATGACTTAAACAATATCGCCTTTCTGCAAATTATCAAAACTCTAATGGAATTTTAATCGTCGAACAACATTTTTACCAAAGACGTTTATATTAGACACTTTGTAAATAGATTAAACGAAGATATGGTCCAAGACTTTTGGATGTTTCAAATAATACGGGAACCAAAGATATTTTAATAATAATTATAAACATATAACATCCAAACAATGCTCCTACGCTTCTCTTTGATAAATATTATAATATAATGCCTATATAAGCTTTTTAGAATTTTATATATAATTTTACTACCAAATAATACAGATGGATTAATCAAATTAATAAGTCGTAATAACTGTGATAATTATCGATAATTTTTTAGTGTTTTTAATTAGCATTAGAATGGCACTGATTTCGTTCTGCTACACAAATGAAAGCATAATAATAATTATAATAATAAATAGACAAATATTAGAAATTTCTTGCCGATAAGTACAAAGATTGATGTGCACATGTACGCATAACAAAAACCAACAAACTAATGAAACGAATACTTTATTCTCAATCACTCGTCGTTTTTGTTTCATTTGTGTTTATTTCAAACATGTAATAATCTATTGGCGATTCACGGTAGTTTTGTAGCGATTTGTATACTAAAGAATTTCGAATTATTGATTAAAATTAGATCGAATCCAGACTGATGTTGAGGTGGACATTTTATAATTGAGGACCATTAACACTAGAAACAAAACAAAAAAAAAACTAACACTAATTGTCGATTTAGTTGTGCTTTATTATGTGAATTTACCACATAGAAATTCATAAAATGGAAATTTACAATAGAATAAATTCGTTGTAGTTAAATTGATATTATGCGGTAGCTTTAACCCAAGCTTTGTTAGTCCAGTTCCTAACAGCGTTTTATTTAATTTTTAATGGGTTTTTCTTTGTTGTGTGCATTTATTTATATTTCGAATTGTTGATAAATTTATAATTTATTTATTTTGTTGATTTGTATAAACGAGAACCAATAGATTTTATTGATTGTGTTCGAAAAATTCATAATTATCCTATGAAGTGCCTTCTATCATTTCCATTTGTATAAATGATATTTGTTTTCGATTTAATTTAATGTGTAACAAATTAATTTTATGTAGACTTGTTGTGCAGCACCACCGTCCTTCTATCATTGTATGAATTATTGATATTGTAATGAAATAAATTAACTTGTATATAAAGCAATTTTCGTTTCTGTCGTTCGCTCAAATTATTTCAAATAGATCGCGCCAACACGTGCGTCCCTAATTCGAACGATTTGCGTTCAGATAGCGCCAGTCGACATCCGGCATCCACCGCACTGTTGTCAGTTTTCATTGTGTGTACGTAATTTAGGTAAGATAAAACTAGTTATTATGTTCAATCCATTAAATTTGCCACATTTCTCAATTAATAAGTTAATAATAATCGAAAAATTACCGGTTTTTCATTGTCTTCAGGTTGTAATTTTTGAAAAAATCCCATAAACTGTTCGCTGTAAACTGGCGACCTTGAAACGCCGTGTCGCCATTATTTCAATCACTGCCCTCTTCGATTATAATTAATTTCCGTTAAAGCGGCTAATTTAAAAAAAAGACAACACCATCCCAACATATATTTTCGTTTTGTTCATAATTAGGAAATTATGGAGAATTCCGATGATGGTGAAGAATTATTGGAGAATGTTGTTATAAGCGATGAAGCAACACCACAATATATGATACAACGTATACCAGAGAATTCACAATTATTATCATCTGAATTACTACAACATCCTAATGGTTTAGTTGTGGATTTAGGTGGTACGGATTTTATACCAGTTAATTACCCATCTGATGCTATATTACCAAATGATTTGACAGAAGAAGATCGTAATTTGGCTGCGGCATTAGTTGCAGTACAATTCAATCAACAACAGAAACAACAACACCATATACACGAACAATTGTCAGGATTACCACAAAATTCCACTTTAGGTGACAATTTTATAAACAAAATAATCAAATCTTTAATTAATTTAAATCAATTATTTACATAATAAATTGTTAGAAGACGAACAACAGCAACAGCAAATTGTTTTAAATGATAAAGAAGCAACAATTGGTAATAATTATATACAAATTGTCGGGTCTGATAATGTTTATGTTGGGAAACAGGCATTACCGAAAATTATCGCTGGACGGTTTATTGCAACAACAGCAACAGCAGTAACAACAACAGCAACACTAACAACCACAACAACAACAAAAGTTAAACAAAATCTAAACAATACAACAAACATAAAAGCAGAAGACGAGAAACGTGGATCGGATGGTGAAAACCGGTAATATTTTTGAGTAATTAGCTTGAAAACCCTCCTTTGTGGCAAGTCAATCGGGACATTTTCGGAAACATAACTTTGCGTATTTAAATAGATGCACTTTAGACGGTTGGTTTCTTCGGTTTATCGAATAATTTTCCACATTTTCTGTAATAACATCAACTTCAACGTTAATCAGGGATAACTGCGCATGTGTTTAACGATCATTGTTAAAAATGTGAGGTTATAGTTAAGTGAAGTTTCTTACGAATTAATGATAAAATAGCAAATATTTGGTACTAATCATTTCCGAATACTTTATTCTATTATTGTGTTTAACATATAACATGGTACATTTGCGGTAATATCAGGGGAATACAGCCTCTTAGCTAGTCAATAGTTTTACTGTCTAAGAGTATGTTATTTCTCATTAGTAGTTCTACAATAAAGCTATAAATACGCATGGTATAATGTAAATGTTTTTATTTTCCAGATCTGATACTCGTACATCAAAGAAGAGTCTTCCACACAAGAAACGTATATCACGTAAATTAAAAAAACAAACAAATATAATACGCCAGTATCATTGTAATTTATGTGAACAAACATTTTCAACAAATGATGAATTTGTACAACATGAGGTTTTATGTCAAACAACAATAACACCAGTACATCCAACAATGTTTTCGTGTCAATTATGCACATTAACATTTCAAGATCAATTGAAATTTTTTGAACATTTAAAATCACATTATGAACCATCAATATTATCATCCACAACAACAACATCATCATCATCAACATCAGGTTCAATTACAACAACAACAACAACAAATACAACAAATAATCATCAATTAGAAAAAATTGAAACCGATACAGATAAAGATAATATATTTAATACATTATTGAATTTAACATGTTTACAATGTAATAAAACATTTCGTAAACAGAAAATGTTTGAAACACATATGAAAGATGTCCATCAAAAAGAAGAATTAAATGAATTTAGTGAACCAGAAGATTTAATGGAAGGTATAAATGTTGTTGTTGATGGTAATGAAGCTAATTCTGATAATGATACAAAAGCATGGTATCGTGAAGATGAATTACATCAAGCTGAAGAGGATTTAAAAGAATTAGAAGCTGAAGAACATGTTTGCCATATATGTAAACAACCATTTCCATTACGTGCAATTTTATTACAACATTTAGTAACATGTCGAACTGATACAGGAAATACTGGTAAATTCTTGAATTGATGATAATTGAAAATGTTTCTAATTTTTTCTCTATTATTAGAACCTACAGCTCCAGCTGTTGTTAAAAAGAAAAACAAAAAGAAGGGGTGTTTATCTTGTACAGAATGTGATCGTGTTTTTACACATAGAAATTCATTAGTTTACCACATGAGAAGTCATAGTGGTGTTAGACCACATCAATGTGAACAATGTGGCAAAAGCTTCTTTGCATCAAGTGCATTAAAAGTACATCTTCGCTTACATTCAGGTATTCACAATTAAACTAACGATTATTTCCAATATATTACATATTGTTGTTAAATTACAGGCGATAAACCGTATAATTGTACTGAATGTGGTAAAAATTTCCGTCAATGGGGCGATTTGAAATACCATATGACATCAATACATTCAACAGAGAAACAATTTCAATGTGAATATTGTGGCAAAGATTTTGCACGTAAATATTCATTAATTGTTCATCGTCGTATTCATACTGGTGAAAAGAATTATAAATGTGAATTTTGTGGTAAAACATTTCGCGCATCATCATATTTACAAAATCATCGACGTATCCATACAGGTTATTTTCTATATCTCTTTTAGTTTTTGAATTGATTTTTATTAATTAAATTTGTTTGGATTGCAGGAGAGAAGCCGCATGAGTGTGACATTTGTCATAAACCATTTAGAGTACGTTCTGATATGAAACGACATCAAAAAACACATTCAAAACGTTTACTAATTGGTAAAACAATTCGTATAACAACAACACAAAATAATAAAAATGTTAAATCTGAGTCTAATAGTAATATGTCAGAAGATGTCTATGAATTGAATGTTGAAGAAAATAATGAAACAGAACAAATATTAAATTATGATCAAGAACAATTGGATGCAACTGTTAGAGATGGCGGCACTTTGTATGTTATAATCAATTAATTTTATCATTATTATTATTATTATTATATAATTTTTTACATCACTTTTATATTATTATTTATTTAATTTAATTGATTTCGTTTTTTATTATTTTTATTTTTCAAGGTATTCTCATGGACATCAATTGTTTTTAGTTAGTTATTCAACAGATGTGCCTGTTAGAAATGTTGAATCATCATCATCGACTTGGATTCAAACTGGTTCTTAATTAATATTTGAATTATTTGATTTGATTTTTAGTTATAGTTGGAAATTTTTTAATTAAATATTTAAAGAAACTGTAATAATTGGCCTTGTCGGCGCCTTTAATAATACTACTACATTTGCAATTAATTTTTTTTTCACATATATTTATGGTAATTGATAAGTTTATATACGAATTATATTTTATTAGGTTAAAAATTAAATTTTATGAATTTTACTTAAAATCCTTTGACAATAATATACAAACCACCATCTGGTTAGAAAATTAGTTAGTTAGATAGCTTTTTAGTAATTTAGTTTTGCAAGAAGAAAAATTTAAATATACCCTATTGGGGCAATAGTCATCAGCGTAATCAAATGATGTTGCATATTCAATAGCTGTTGATTTTTTTACTGGTCAGATGATGAAGTGAATAAAATACAATCTGCACATGGACATAATAGGATTTTATTGGAGTGGAAGCGAATGGAGACCGTCGAAAGATAGCGCTTATCGGGCCTAATTGTGCAGATCTATCACTGAGGTATGCCACACTTAAACAAAGTTTTATCTAGCAACTTCGTCACTTGTGGATCCCGTTGCTGTTCACGTTGCTGCGTTCCCACATCGCTGTGTGAGATCTTTTAAATTCGATTGTCTCAATACAACGAATCTCATAAACATAAAATCGCATGATTTTCAGTTTATAATATGTCGTGTTGATCGATAATTTAAATAAAACAATTGATTTGTTATTATGGTTTATTTTGGTAAAATTCCAACTTTGAATTAATTTCAATTAAATTTTTATTAATTTTACAGGAACTCCACCTTTAACATGTACAGATAGTGATGTAGTACTTGTATCGATTGGTAGTTCTGGTTAGAATTCTTACCAGGTAAGAATTTAAATTTACCAATTAAAGCAGCTATTGTTAATTTCACTACAATTATACCAAATCTGAATCCTGAAATTAAAATATTTCAAAAGAACGAAAAATTAAAAAAAAACAATTACCTACCAAGACAATTCCGTGGACCATCACCAAATGGTAAATAAGTAAATGGTATAATTGTACTGTTATTAACATTGTTATTATCATTGTTGAAACGTTCAGGATTAAATTCCATAGGATTTGGAAAGTATTCAGGATCACGATGTAAACCTAGTAATGGTATAACAACAGGTATTCCAGGTTGAAGAACAATATTTGTATCAGGTAATTTGTACGGCTTGACAACTATACGATTTAATATGCCGGCAGGTGAGTGTTTCCGTAATGTTTCTATAAGAATTGTCAATTAATTGAACGGAATTAATAATATAAAACAAGATGGATTTATTCACCTTTAACAACTTTGTTTAAATATGGTAAATTTAATACGGCTTCATACGTATATTTGCTGATATCTTTGCCTAAATTTTGGACAATTTCTTGACGAAGCTCTCTTGTATTTGTTGATTGTAAGCTAATTCGTGTATTGCAAAACTCGTTGTATTTGATGTCGATTCAAATCCGGCAGTGAAGAATAGAAATGATTGTGCAACAATTTCATCCATACTCATCCCGACTGTATCACGTAATTTTAATAGAATATTCATAAAATCATCACGTTCAATTTGATTTTGATCGCGACATTTTACTGTATTGTGTATTAGATTGGTAAAAAAATTCACAACGTCTTTGTTATTATGTAAGATTTTTACAATATTCCCAGGATTATCGATACCTTCCTCTATTGCTAATTTGATTAATTCTGTCCATGAAATTTTGAAAATTCTATCAACCATTCGTGGAAATTCTTCATTTGGATATTTTAAACTATTACAATCAATACCGAATATGGTTGAACCAGTTATATCAGTTGTTAAACGTATTGCTTTATATTTGATATCTAATTCATCGCCATTATTAGATTCATTTAAAACATTGATTAAATTTACAACATTCGTTTGGAAGATGTTGTACATACGTTTTATTTTGGCAGATGTAAAACAGGGTGTGAATTTTGCACGAAGATTTCTCCATTCTTGTCCTTTCATTGATAATAAATGTGCGGTAATTGGTAGTTTTTCTCTATCCATATATGAACCACGATCGATGAAATAATCGAAATCGGTCACCAATATACGTTTAATTATATCAGGTGAGATTGGCATGAATGTTGGTCCTTTGAAAAAATAAATTCCACCATATTGTACATGTTTTTGTTTGAATTGATTGTATAGATCTTGTAAATGTATAAAAGCACTCTTTCTACCAAATGCTGATGTTGATAGATCACCAACTGGAAATGTTGGATTCAATTGTTCAATACCTAATCGTTTCCAATATTTATAACATTGACGATATTGTAAATAAACAATTAACACTAATATGAATAAAAAGAATATTAATAATTCACTTATTGATATTAACCAATTTTGGGACAACATTCTTAAATCGTACTTAATCGTAATTAATTATTTCTGCTTATTCATGCTAATTATAATATTTCAACTTTGTTAACAATGGGGCATTGTTGCCAGGTAAATATTAAGTCAAATCGGTAGAATCAGGTGGTAAAATTCGGTTGATTATACACGCAACTTTGTGGATCGAGGAGAACTAGAATATTTCCATTCTTTCATTTTCTGTGTGTTCTTCTTCTGCCTCTGTCTCGGACTTTGTCCTGTTTGGCGGTAGTCGTTACTTCGTTGGTGATTATCATTATCGACAATCGAGATGATATAAAGTTAGAGAAACTAAAAAGAAAAATAGATGATATTTGTTAAACGTAAGTCACGTGATGCTCTACAAGCGCTCATTGTTTTACTCGTCGAATCACTAGTGTCTCGGTCTCATTCTAATATTTATATCACATGTCTTGTTTTTTACTATAATTCTTATCACATGTAAATTAGTTAACTGATAAGAAGACGGGAAAATTACATCGACTTGAAATAAAAGTCCAATTAAAAATTACTAATTACTGTTACCAAGGTGATAACGAAATAGTGATTAGTAATTAATAATAATGATGAACAAGCAGAGTTAATTAATTAATCAGTACGATTTAAGAATGTTGTCCCAAAATTGGTTAATGTCAATTAGTGAATTATTAATATTCTTTTTCTCAACATTAGTGTTAATTGTTTATTTTCAATATCGTCAATGTTATAAATATTGGAAACGATTAGGTATTAAACAATTGAATCCAACATTTCCAGTTGGTGATCTATCAACATCAGCATTTGGTAGAAAGAGTGCCTTTTTACATTTGCAAGATCTATACAATCAATTCAAACAAAAACATGTACAATATGGTGGTATTTATTTTTTCAAAGGACCAACATTCATGCCAATCTCACCTGATATAATTAAACGTATATTGGTGACCGATTTCGATTATTTCATCGATCGTGGTTCATATATGGATAAAGAAAAACTACCAATTACCGCCCATTTATTATCAATGAAAGGACAAGAATGGAGAAATCTTCGTGCAAAATTCACACCAGTTTTTACATCTGGCAAATTAAAAAGTATGTACAACATTTTACAAACAAATATTGATAATTTAATCAATATTTTAAATGAATGTAATAATGGCGATGAATTAGATATCAAATATAAATTGATACGTTTAACAACTGATATCACTGGTTCAACAGCATTCGGTATTGACTGTAATAGTTTAAAATATCCAGATGAAGAATTTCCACGAATGGTTGATAGAATTTTTAGAAGTTCATCGATAGATTTAATCAAATTAGCAATTGAGGAAGGTATCGATAATCCTGGGAATATTGTAAAGATCCCGCATAGTAATAAACAAGTTGTGAAATTTTTCACCGATTTAGTACACAACACAGTAAAGTATCGTGATCAAAAACAAATTGAACGAGATGATTTTATGAATATTCTATTAAAATTACGTGATACAGTCGGGATGAGTATGGATGAAATTGTTGCACAATCATTTCTGTTTTTTACTGCCGGATTCGAAACAACATCAACAACAATGAGTTATGCAATACACGAATTAGCTTACAATCAACAAATACAAGAGAGACTTCGTCAAGAAATTGTTCAAAACTTAGGTAAAGATATCAGCAAATATACGTATGAAGCAGTGTTAAATTTACCATATTTAGACAAAGTGGTTAAAGGTGAATAATCCATCTTGTTTTTATTATTAATTCCATTCAATTAATTGACAATTCTTATAGAAACTTTACGAAAACACCCACCTGCCGGCACATTAAATCGTATAGTTGTCAAGCCGTACAAATTACCTGATACAAATATTGTTCTTCAACCTGGAATACCTGTTGTTATACCATCACTAGGTTTACACCGTGATCCTGAACACTTCCCAAATCCTATGGAATTTGATCCTGAACGTTTTAATAATGATAGTAATGTTAATAACAGTAAAATTATACCATATACTTATTTACCATTTGGTGATGGTCCACGGAATTGTATTGGTAGGTATATTTGATTTATTTACAATATGTAACTCTTTAGAAATATTTTAATTTCAGGATTAAGGTTTGGTATAATTGTAGTGAAGTTAACAATAGCTGGTTTAATTGGTAATTTTAAATTCTTACCTGGTAAGAATTCTCAACGAGAACTTCCAATCGATACAAGTACTATATCACTATCGTTACGTGTTAAAGGTGGAGTTCCCGTACAATTAATTAAAATTTAATTGAGATTATTTCAAAGTTGGAATTTAAAAAAATAAACCACAATAACAAATCAATTGTTTTATTTAAATGATCGACTAACACATGTTATAAACTGAAGATCATGTCATTTACGTCTGTATTTTTGTTGTAATTATCCTCGAGTAATGATTCTATTGCAACTGTTGAATTTGATTTGCAAAGGGGTGAATTGGAAATTAGGATAAACAACTCTTTAACTGGTTCAATTTGAGATTTATATAGACATCACAAATGTACGGTGCATCCGCCAACATTTTTACCCGGCGCATCCACCAAATGCATAGCTTCGAAAAATAAAATTTTAGAAATTATCCCGGCGCATCCACCAAAAATTCGCCCGGCGCATTCACCAAATTTTTAAGCTAGAAAATTAAAGTTTTGGAAATTATCCCGGCGCACCCACCAAATTTTTAACCTCGAAAAATAATTTTCCAGAAATTATCCCGGCGCATCCACCAAAAAAATCACTGGGGGGGGGGGGATCCACCGAATTTTTCGCCCGGCGCATCCGCCAATATTTTAATCGGGGAAAATAAAATTTTAGGGACTATCCCGGCGCATCCACCAAATTTTTCGCCGGGCGCATTCACCAAATTTTCCACTTCAAAAATTTGCTTAGAATTTATCCGGCGCATCCACCAAAAAATTTTTTAAGGCGAAAATTTTAATTTTAAAGATTTTCCAAAATAAAAACAAAAGAAAACTAAAGATTACCCGAAAGAGTTTATTGTCTTTTTATACGAATTTCAATCAATGTATTACAAAGATATTTCATTTTGTTTTTGTGTTTTACATAATAAATATTTAACATAGGACAATTGCATACAAGATATACAGTGTTGCTATTAGATGTACATATAAATGGTTTAATTTTAGCAAAAATTCCCAATCATAACTACACAGTATTACTGTTATTACTACAATTTTTGTAGAAACAAGACATATATAATAACAACCCTGTATATTATCACAGGTCACAAATATCTCACATAATAATACAGTCAAATGATTGTATTCATTTACAACTCCACATCTTGATCTATATGGATTTGTAATTGAATACAATTGTAATCTAATATAAAATCTATATAAAATTGAACAAAATAATAATAATTTCTTGTTCATATGGAATGATTTATTATAAACAACAACACCACCACCACAACCACCACCACCACCAACAACAACAAGGATGATTTAATTCAAATGTCAACACTAGATAATAATTTCGTTATTTATCAGACTTGTTTTTCCGTTTTCCATCATAAACGTAGTATAATGAATTTCCATTTGGTTCAATAATTAATACGGCAATCATTATACACGTGTATCACAGGTTACAAATATCTCACATCATTATACAGTCATAAATTCATATTCACGTACCTATCGACATCTCTGTCTTTAATCAATAATAATCAAACGAATATGATCGTCTTTTGTGTGTGTGTGTGTGTGTGTATATGTGTGCCATATCAATAGAGATGACGATAATAATTGTATACTGGATAAAAAATTGCAAATACTGAAATGGTAAGTAAGTTCAACAAATATGAACAATTGAGAATAAGAAGCGAATGTAGATAAGCTTCGATTTGTGAAAGCGCCACATTTGTGAATGTTTAAACGGCCACATCTGTATGATTGCAAGATGACGATGATTTGATTCCATAAATCAGTTTAGTTTGACATGAGCCGGTTGTTGCTGATACAGTGATTGTATGTTTATTCATCAGACTTATCGTATCATCACCGTTCATTTCATCAATTACAGTCTCAATTTGATTCGATGATCGTTGTTGTTGTTGTTGTTGTTGTTGTGGTTGCTGTTGATGATTAGAGGTTCGTGAATACGTTAATTCTTTGAATGTTCTATGTCTTTGTAAATTAATCGAATTTTTCGGTTTTATACCAAATATGACTTCTTTGAATGCATTACGCATCTTTTCCGACATTATATTATACAAAATTGGATTCAATGTTGATGATAAATAGTACAGGATGCCTGTAATGAAAAACATCCATCTGTTTAATTCGTAAGAATCAGCTGCATAAATGACAAGTAGTCGTTGTAAATGGAATGGAGCCCATGAAATGAAAAATGCTAACACTACAACATCTTTTAAGATATACATAAATAGTTTTTTTGTTTTGTTAAAATCCAAATTTATAATTGAAAAACAACTTACTTAACATCCTCACAATTGTATGGTTCGCTTGAATCTTTTTCTCATCTCGATGCACAGAACCACCACCCAATATTGGTGTATTCGTCCGATAGATCTGTGTACCCATCATTATATGTTCTAAAGCTAAGAAGAACATCGGTATGGCAAAGAATAATATCGAACTAATTTCAGCTAATGGATAATCTAACGATACAATTCCACAATAACCGGAATCCTGTAACATACATCACAATATATTTTCATAAAAAAATTCTAATTCCATTAATTACTATTAGAATATTATCGGAATCTTCTGGGCATGTTAAATAATCAACTGATATAAAATAGCAAAATGGCGATGCACCAATGAAGCCAATTATCCAGATTAATACAATCATACGTACAGTCCGTCTCAATCCAGACATTGAGTACGGACTCAATGGACGACAGATTGCTAAGAAACGTTCAGTTGAAAATGTTAAAATCGTCAATACTGATACATAACTAGCCCTGGAAAATTAATCATAAATTTGCATAAAAAAAAACATCGATAATATTCAATGGAAGTCTCTATCACCAATTCAATCTCTATTGTCGTCGGCAAATCTACTGAAATAGAGATAGAGATGGGGACTGAAACTCACATAGAATACTAATGATGTGTTGTATCAGCTGTATTACGCTTCAGAGACTAAAGCACGAAATTTACAAAAGACGATTCCAAATGTCCACGGATATTGGTGCCAATAAAGTAAAACATCGTTTGGTAAACCTGTAAATAAAAAAAATCTTCAACAATAAGTGACAAATTAAAAACAAAGATCTTTATAGTCGTATCAAGAGCCCATGTTCGGGCGTCGTCTCCATGTGAAATCGAATTGTATTGTTGCCGTCTACAGGTGGGAAGCGTCCATTAGGTTAATCAAATTCGAGGTTTCGTCTGTATCGCCAATCAAACTAGATGTAGTAACCTACAGGTTATGTTAATATAATTACATGAATAGTTAAGCGAACTTGACTTGAACATGTAACTGAATTTAAACAAGTTGTGATTATAATTAAAAAAGTTTTCTCATATAACATCTTTCTTCAACTATGAATTTTCCTAATTAAAATCGAAACATCACCAACAAGATTTTAGCCGTTATTGTCAACTTATAGTTTCAATTTCTATCGATTCAGCAATTTTTTTGTTAGCTTGTAATTTAACATAGATTAAATGATGTTGGACCTGTTTGCCAATAAAAACCATCAAGCTTTCATAAAATCCAAATATATCTTATTTTATTTATATGAAGAAGATAATAGAATAAAAGCTTTTAATGGTCGTTCGTAGCTTTTTAATATTCCTACATTGCTAAAAAAAAGGAAAGAAAAGAAAAATGATTTGAAATATTAAAAAAAAAACCCCGCTGTGCCACTGTTTTTGCAAATGAGCGCGTTCGTTATTAGCGAACATAATACATTTGTGATCAACAGTATAATACAATTTGTTCGCTTTGAAAAGAAGATATATTTTTTATAGATTTTTGTTTGTTTGTTCGTTTGCTTGCTTGTTTGTACGTTAAAAAGGTAAACAATTAAAAAAATGGGACGAAAACGTATTGATTTTTCGAGGAGGTATCATCAGTTTTATACCCTAGTCAATTGCGATTTGATCAACATGACTTCCAGTGAAACACGGATGGAAAATAACATTTGGTGTAGAAGTAAAAAGAATGTGTTAAGGCCCCGATAGAGACCTACCGATTTAACCAACGGGCGAAAGATTGGAGTTCAAAACCGATGCGTATGGCCAAAAAGTTTGACAAGTCGGTAGTGTGCGGCCTAAAACTGCCACAATTAACCATTGGTGGTGTCTGATAGAACACATTAATTTTTTTTTAGGCAAATTGATTAAACTACGTCTCTAGCCTTGATTCTTCCAATTAATTAATGCGACTAAAGGTACAGCGCTTCAATAGCCACTCTTTGGTCCATTACAAACGATTTCTAGGGACAGGTGTAGTCGACGGTAAAACAATAGACAGCCAATAACAAAATTAAATGTGCAGTAACTAACTAAACATGTGATGAGTATTGCGGCAACGATTAGAGCGTGATAGTAACGTGACACAAACATTGGAGAGAGAGAACAGCGCTTAGATTCCAAGCAGTAACCACGTGACCTACGTGACCTCCTTAATATATGTGTGTGTGTGTGTGTGTGTGTGTGTGTGTGTGGAAACTGTTTCGCTCTAATTCTACGTAGGACACAGTTTAAGGAAATGTTTTTACGTGATTTTAACAACGCTTCTCCTGTGACAACCTGCACCAATATTTAGAAAAGTCTGGTAAAATTTAAATTATCATTTAAAATTGGATTTGTTGAATAAATATTTTGATAAGAGAATTGTATATTCAAATGTTTGATAAAAGAAAGTTGAAATTTTTGTTTGACACAACATTTAAGTGCTGATAGAATATCGATTTAATATTAATTGGAAAAATATGGAGGAATATATCAAATATACAACATTTAAAATAATCGTGTGTTTACTTTGATTACTGGCTAATTGTCAAACTAGATGGTAATAGTTCCTACCGCTTTTCAGCTTGTAATTTATATTAAATTTGCCTAATGATTTTGTTTGTCTACCGATTTTCGTATACAATCTACATTCGTATGTATTCAATTCAATAGAGAACTAGAATCCGGCCATTTACCAAACAACTATGGAAATTGATTCAACAAAAACAAATGCACACATGGAAACGTACTATTTTTCAAACACATTTATTCTGAACGAATTTTAAATGGTAATCTATGAAAATCTTATTAGCACGCATCATTTTCACAATTTTTTAGTCCTAAACAAAGAAAGAGTCTGCCATTTCGATTATCCAGTCTTCACTATACGAACTGACAGATTACTTGCAGGAGAAAACATCTTGATCTTCCACAATATTGAATTCTTCCTCTCAAGATCGTTTTATCCAATTCAATATAAAACGAATTTACAGTCTTTTATTTGATAATTACTTCGTTTTCAATCAAGTAAACTCACATTTCTGTTGTATACAAAGTTGGTTTCATAATTATTTGTGCGGGTATACGAACAAAGTCCGTTATTTTGTGGCACCGATCGAAATAATCTCGTTACTATATAGACCCGAAAATGTCCGATTATTTGCCTCAAATACCGTTGATTTAAATAAAATAATTGACTCGTTGCCCCATTCGTTTGGACATTTAAATAGTATAATTAAAGAATAAGAAGAAATTGTTTGGATGTTACAGTAAAAGTTCGCTACGATTCGCACACGAATCGAATCGATATTTAAGTGTATTGGGAGTAAACACCCTGTATAAAATTGTTTATAGTGAACCAAAACTGATTTGAATCACTTTTACTATTTGAAAAGAATACACTTACCGAAAATCAATAATAATAAGTCACTGACGGCCAAATTCAGTAAATAATAATTCGTTGATGTATGTAGACCGCGATGTTGTATTATAACAAAACAGACAGCAATATTCCCAAGGGAACCAGTGATAAATATGATAATATTGACGACGGTTAAAAAGACAGCAACACTCAATGGTTGTTTTTGAGCACCACGATAATAGGCAATATACAACCATATTTCTTCAGGTGTTGCATTCAATGAACATTTTAATGGCACATCTGCTACATAATCGTCATCCATAATCAATGCAATTATCGACAATCACTTGATATCTGGAAAACAAGACAACAATTAAAATTTTTGTAAATATGAAGTTAATTAAATAAAATCCCAATGTTATTATCTCAATTAATTTAAATTATAATCATATAATGATAAGAAATCCTCGTGTTAATCATTTATAATAGAATGGAAACGGCAAATCCGAAAACAAATACAATTTTCTTCATTAAAAGATAAATCCGAATACTGAATAAACATCAAATTATCGCAATTAAGCCAATCCTTTTCATTTGTTCAACAATGGGTGAATTGAAAACTGTAAAACAATGACTGAAATTTGAGGAGATAAACAATCGAAATATGGTGAATATCGGCCGCTAGACAAATGGACATCTTACTGCACTGTCTTTGTTATTAAACATCAAACAGCACACACAACTGAATGTTTTGAATTGTTCGCTGTCATCTAGACAATTTCCCGGTTTTCTTATTAGAACAGACAGATAAAACAATCGATTGTAGAACGCAGGGTGTCTGTGTGTTTTCGTTTTAATTTCTTACAATGTCAAAACTTTTGAATCTTGTCATTCGATTCGCTGTTGTTTTGTTGTTTAGGGAAGCTTCAATTACAGTCTACTGAATAAATTGGGCACTGTATCAAATCGATTGTTATCGGAACTATCTCTGCAAAATGCCAAATATACCTACGAGTTCAAAAATAAACGTCTATGACGACACATGTGTACTGCCCGTGGCTACTGATTAGAGACAACAGCTCTTACGAAGAAAAACATAGACAGATATTTCCAGGGAGCAATCGAGAGACGAATGCTTGAGGCAAATAAGGCAATAAACAAAAGATAAGTTCGACCGCATTTGTTCGCATTCGATCGCGTGCACTGTGCAAACATTTAGGATCGGTCGTTACATATGGACGCGGCTCAATACACAATGCAGCTAGACCAAAAATGTGTAGGAAGACCATAAACTTGATGATATCAGAAACTTATTTGGAGGAAGCTGACACCAGATAGCATGCACCTGAAATGTGTGGAGACAAAAGGACAAGCCTACGTCCAACAGTGGACTGAATCAGTCGTTAAACACTCTTGCACTAGCGCAAATACACTTGCAGCAAGATCAGAATCGCGACGTAGAAATGTACCAAGGCGTAATTTGATTACGATCACATTAAAATGAATAGAGATTAGAATGTGGATAATTATTATGTCATCTTAAAATTGAATCTTAATGTAAATGTGTCTCTTTATATCGATAAAAGATCTCTTTCGAATACGTATTTCAATTTTAAATTAACCAATAGATAGAAATGCGTTGACATAAATTCACGTTTCCTTCAAATTTAATGAATATATTAAAACGAATTCTCGTATAGATCACAATTGTAGCGGTGTCAATTCATATAATCAACGGAATTTGCTATTTTTCCCTAAACCATAACAGCCTGAGACAGAAATTAAATCCCCAGCTAATCTCTTTCAAGATTAAACTAAAATATGTACAAACAAGATATATTCGTAGGCCTTTCAAATATGATTAACAATTATTTTAAACAACAATTGTTTGTTCTTCTTTCTATTATTTTGCTAGGTTCGATACGTTCCGTTATTTTTTTGTCTGTGTTGAAAATTATGATTTACGGTGGCATTAATCTAAAACAATCAATTTTCCGTTCATATTTCAAGCCATATCATGTTGATGAATAATATTCGGCACAGATACAAACTTTTACGCATTAAACGCAAAAATTTACGGATAGTGTCTTTATTATTATAAAATTATTAACTACGCTTCCACAACATGTGCCAATGATTTATATTCAAACGAAAATCCTTTGCATATTTACAGGCACGTATTATCACTTACCTGAAAATAGTGTAGGCGACTGTTTGTTTTTGAAATAAATCCAAATGTTGCCAATAAAATCATTTATTCATTGTCAATTTCGATTGTAGATTGTTGTTGTTTTGATTTATTTTTTAATAATGGGGTATTTAGCTCGTTATGTGACAGTAATGAGAAGAAGTTGGGAATGGGGGTGCACTTTTGCGTCCTTACAGGAGCGCAGCTGGCAACAAACTGTTCCTTTATTATGTGCTCACATCCTGTAATCATCGTCTCCCTGCTACTCATAAACATAACTAAGTTAATTTCAATAGGAATTTCATTATTCGCGCATATTCTAATTATACGTTGCATATACCTATTTCTATATGCATATATATATATTGTGCAACTTCATTAATTAACATACATTTTTTTTATCAGAAAGTGATTCCCTATTAAATAATTAATTTTCCGTAAGCACTCCGATTAACAACATTTTTTGAAACAATAGGAACTTATAAAGAAAGCATATAAAGCAACGGAATACTGTTCATCAGTAGCGGTTCGAGGAGGGAGCTGTAGGGGCGTCTGGCCCCGCACGCGGTTTCCAATCGGGTGCCGACTCATATAAATTTGTGTTTTTCTAGATCGACATAGACTAAAAATGATGCCGGTAACTCATGTTTGTTCCGGGCGCAATTTATTCCCGGTTCGGTTCTGCTGGTTCGTATGAAGAGAAATGATTGAATTGCGTAGAAATTGAAGAAGTAACAAATAATAAAAAGAACAACAACAAACAAACAGACACAACTCTCCACTATGATTATTATTTATAATAGTTAAACAAAAAAACAACAACGACAACGTAATGTTTCCTTACTTATTGTGATCAATCGTTCTTCTTATTGATGTTAAAAACTTCTCAGCAGTTAGAAGAGATTTAGAGCTTTCTTAATTTTCTCCTTGGGATCCATCTTGTGCAAGTGCCCAACAAAATTACCTAAACAGAAAATCTGAACAAATCTTCTACTGCAATTACAATTTATTTCAAATTGTGTGTAGCTATGTTCTTCAATTACTTTTGCAATTGATGATATACCAATCTCCTGATGTAGCATCTGATTGTTTACGTACTGAGGAGCATCTGTCACAGGGCCAGTTCTTAGCCACCCTACGCGATCGACTAGGGACGCAAACCGGAAGTACACAGAACTCTTGCGATAGCCCTGAAACTACTAAAACGTACTAACTTTTCTGACACCAAAGTGTAAATTACCATAAGCATGGAAATAAGCACCATTCAAATATGCTTTTAAAGTCGCTGCAGGCAATTTTCTATCTTTCAACAAGTGATTCATTCAGGGGCGCTGAAATCGTAATTGCCTAGGGGGCGTCAGAACGTCTTGCGCCAGCCCTGAACCATCATTGTGATAATGGCTGTTTTGTAATATTCTAATTTTTTTTGTGAGCTTCTTCCAAGTCTTAAAAGGTTTAAATTTTTCGAAAATCAATTCCTTCCAGATGAAAATTTCTCTTACCACTGTCAACTGTAACAACATTTGTTAATATCTAATAGAACAGATTTGTAAAAGTAAGGGAAATACGTCAAACAGAGAACATCTCTAGCGTTTCTATTTGCTATCGTTTATTGTTTATTTTTGAAACAACCTTTCAGTAGTTGCGGCATTATATTTTATTTGCAATAAACTTACTTTACATCATTCTACTTAAAGTAGGTAAGTACATACATCAACTAACTGTGACTTTATAATGAAATTTCCGTTAGAATATCAAAGATCGATCAGCTAACTAACTGATGCACTGTATTTAATAAATAATTGCAATACGGTTATTGTTGTACATTTACAATAAACAAATGCATTTCCATCTCAACAATAACCTTTTAACAAAATTAAGAACCATCAATTTTGCAATTCCATATGCACAAATAAAACTTGAAATGTGATAATTACAACGGTATGTGTTGAAGTCTAACTGAAACTCGTTTATAGTGGAATTAACTATTTTCAATCATGAAACTATGTCGAATATTTGCTTAAAATTTCTAATTAAAATCAAACATACATGTGGCGAACTTATCAACCCTCACATGACATTCCAATTAGACAGAAGATGTATTCAAGTGGACTAGTTGTGAATCATTCAACTAGGAGAACTCGTTTCATTTAGAGTTGATCTTCTCCACTGTTTTAATACCTTAGTGGAATGTTGAAGATTTTATAAAATTACAGGCATGACAACACCAAGCAGCAAATTTATTGTCTTTTGTAATTCAATATAAACCATTTACAGAGAGTGAATTAATTTAAAATCAAAAAACAATTCCCAATACGTTTGATATTTAATACATTTAGATATATTTTTAGAACAATCAATGAGATTCAACTTGGACATATTTATTTTTACCTGGCATCGTTTCTAATCATTATCAACCTACATACATACAGGTCTGGCCTTTTCATTTAGAAACATTGGAGCAATTGAAGAAATGAACTACTCATATGCGCGCGTGCTAAAGCTACTTATCTCTTTTACGCACGTCCACATTATAATGCTGTTTCATTTCTTCTACTGTCTGAAATGTTTCTAGATGATTTGGCCAAGCCTGTAGAATAGAATTATAAAGATCTCTTCATAGATATCGTATTAAAGGAAACAACATTCTATAACCGTAAAACTGTAGAACATACACCTACAACATTTTATTCATGTTTTTGCTTTTGTTTTATTTTTTTGTAAGAATATGTTTTGATTCTTCCCCTATTCTGGAATTTCTATTTAAAAATTTTACAACTACGTTTCTGCTTGTCTTGAGACAAATTCCGACGTGCCCCGGATGCCAATCGTACACGTGAATTTCATATATGTACGAAAATGTCGATTTATTAAACCAACGTATTCATTATAATTATTGTTGTTGTAAAACTGTAACCCATACATAAACAAACAACAATATCAATCATTCCAATGGACAGATTAATAATTAATAATCAATTAATCAGTATTTGTTTTTCTGTTAGAAACATTAGTAGATAATCAATACACTCTGTCTATTCGGATTTGGTCGGTTCGACTTTAAAACGATAAAAACGCTAAAACCAACAGAAAGCGACAGATACGTTTTGATGGTTTTCAATAGGCAAAAAAAGGGGCAATTGCCGGGGATATCCAAACCAATGTGATGTGTTTTATTACTGTAGTAAAAATTGCAAAATTTAGATTTGGCGTTATAGCTGGAACGCCTGGAACAATGGCTGAATTCAAATTTGCCCGATGGCTCTATGAATGAAGATGCGTTTAAATCAACGGTCTTTGATTTGAATATCAACATTTTGTTTGCATACCGTTGCGAATGAATGTGTTTGAGGTCAACAAACAATTTGCCAAAAATTTAGTTTAGTTCGGTTGCCACTTTGAACTAATTGTAAGCATCTCTGGACTTTCTACCAATCAAATTTTTATCGTTAGGTCCCTTAAGGACGTTATTAATAAATAAGTTAAATGTTGCACGAGTTCGACAGTAATTAAACAGTGTTCCTGCCAGGTGTTAGAAACGTTCTATTTTAAGACGTCTTTAGAAATGACAATTTAGAGAGACAGTTTCTAATAAATATTTTAGTAGAAAATATCTCTTAACACGAATTTTCTGTTGGAAAAAAAAAGACCAAGTAGATTAAAATAAGATCTGTAGAAACTGTATACAGGATGTTGAATTAATAAAATGCGTCGCTACGGGGGCGTCCACATCTAACGAACAAACACAAATGAATTAACAAACATTTTGTACATCCCATCCATACGTGAACGAATGCTTACAAATAGTTGCGTAGTACCGACGACAGGCGTGTGTGTTTGTTTTGCTGTCCATTCTATATTCGTTTGTGCTTAAATTTGCGCTCGTTCTATCTAAAACCCCGTTCACATCTAGCCAACGAACACAAATGCTTGCACAGTGTGTACTAAATACTGTTAAATTATTGTAAAGTCAGATTTCCGTTGCTACACTCGATTTACACGGTAAATTAACGTGTTGACGTGCGTTTTAGATCTTGTAATGTAAAGAAGTTCATTCGGGCAGTTTGAAAACACGCATAAAACTTCATTGATGTGTTGTTATTGAACGTGTCGTTAGAATATTTTCCGATTTGGCTGTTATTAAAATATTCCCTTGCCATTCATTTCGTATTGTTGGCAATGATTTACGTTTTATATCAGTTGTATTATTATTGATTTGTTTATTTTTAGAGTTGATATTGGAAATGCGTTGGAAATCATTGAGGATTTTATGAATTGGCATTGATTTCGCCATATCCAATGCATTTTCCGAATGAAATTTATGTTTTATTTCATATAGAATTGGCCAACAACGTACATATTCATAACTGGAAGTAAATTTTTTATCAGTTGTACAATTGATACACTCAATTGGTTTTAATGATTTTTGTAAACGATCAATCTCCAAATCAAGACTAGCCAATTGGCTTCTGTAAACACGATTTTGTATTTCTAAACGGTTTAATTGTTCTTTCGTTTCATCGATAATGAAACGACATGTTTTATGTTCGATTTTTAAGCCCATACTTTCCATAATTACGTCATGACAGTTAATTTGATTAATGAAAACCGACTTCAATTTTGGTACAAACAATAAACATAATATTAATGATGTTGACATTAATAAACTAATTGTACGTGCCAAATAATTGAATATTATATATTCAAATGTTAGACTAGATAAAATTGTAATTATAGCAGTGAAAACAGCACTATATACACAAATACCAATATATTGGGAATCGTTTAATGCTTGGACTTTGATGTGTCGCGTTTCCCATGCCATAAATAAACCCATTATTAGTATTATACATTTATAACCGTAAATAGCAATAAACCATCCAACGGTATTTTGAGATGCGCACATCTCCACCTAGAAACACAAAAATCCAATAATGACAACAACAATTATAAATTCCAACTACAATATATAAAACATAGTTGAGGGGATGATGGTAAAATGCAATTTTCAACGGATAGGGGAAAGTGTGGCAATTGCGAACGCAAGGTAAATCCGAACGACACCTTCTCCGTCTGAGTCGACTCTTCAAGCGTTTCGGTCGTGCATTTTTTACTTCATTTACTTGATCAACCCATCTCGAACACCATTTTTCCAGACCAGAATTGTTCGTTCTGGATAAAGGACAACATACACGATCCGGAAATGCTTGAGGACAAACTGTACAGTTCTGATCTTCCGTATTTGTGGAGTGTGTGTGGTAGAAAATTGCGCAGACTTGCCGGATTGTTCCGTTTAGCTCAATGTTTCAACACCAACCAGACAAGAGCCAAACTGAAAGGTGTTCCGTTGTGTCTGCAGAGGATTAGAGAGACTACGTCTTCGGCAATGTGCCTCCAACAGCAGATTTCAAATTTCACCGTTAATGTTTCAGCTGTACAAGATTTAAAATTACGTAATTCAACTGGTTTTTAATTAGTTTTTGCCTAGTTGTTCATGATTGCTCCATGTTCCCCTGCATCAACGATAATGATTTATATGCTAATAAGCAAACTATAAACCTGTACAGGTTCCGTTTGATTGTGTGACTATATATTCCAGGAAGTCAGCTCATATTGATGAAAACAAAACGCCTCGTTGAATTGCATTAGACTATTGCACTTTGTTATGTATCGACAGAATTAAGGAGGCCATATACGTTACGGTATAAGCACTCCGGTTAACCGTACATCCTGCTCCGGTGCAGATAGACGAAATGGTTTTTCGAATGCCTTCCGGACATCTGTACAGGTCGCATTAAGAGCGCAGCTCTGCCTGCTTGCAACGTGTATGGCCGCTTTTACAATACTATGTAATACTATGGAGCAGAGGGATACCAAACTCTTTTTTAACAAATATGGTGATATGTAGACGTAAAAAACAAAGAGAAACGTTTTCAAAAAAGCGTGTAATGACATAATGAAACATACCAAAACATAAATCCGGATTAAAACGGAAACCAGGACGATGTTCTACTTCTATAATATTAAAATTTGGACATATTTAATATGAAAAATCAATTAATTTATACCAAGAATGTCGCATTTCCAATTTGAATTGTTCAGCATGAAAATTGCCTAAATAATTTTTAGAAATCTTTCAAAATAAGCTTCAGAAACATTTCAATGTGAACTGAATTATATAGCATCAATGTTTTAATCATTTTAATTGTTAGACACAATAAGAGACAGAAATTGATTACCTGCGGCTGGTAAACAATACCAGGACGTTCTGGATTGATCTGTAAAGTCAAATTGAATAATTGCCTTTCCATTGGATCAATTATTATCCATAATGTCAATATAATACCATCAATAACTAATGGTATTGATATTAATCCAATCAGTAGATTATCTTTCAATAACTTGTCTTTCATTAATGTTGTACTACCATAATATACAAATATACGATGTATACGATAAGTTTTTGCAAACATTGAACCGAAAGCTAAAGAGAGACCCGATGAAAGTAAGTAGACACGCACCTAAAACACAATTAAAATAACGATCTGTTTGTTTGCTAAATATTGTTCAATCTAGTAGGTGTTTATATCTAATAGAACTCATTCTAAAACGTGGGTTCATGCTATTTATAAACAATTTATTCAGGTGAATAGATAGCGAGTCGAAATAGGGACAAATTGCAGTGCCATCTGTCGCGTAACACATGTAACGTCACACGTGGTGTTTTTTTTTCGATAACACGCCAAGCAATCGAAACTGGTGAAAATGCGAATCGGTGTCTATTTACCTCTAGCTACAGGAAATCACTGAAATTTCGTAATGAATTCGATGCAATATTAATTGTGGAAAACTCACCGTACAAACTTCCATAAAATATTGATTCAATTTCAATGTGTACATATCAAAACTTATTAATGCAACATAAATATATACGAATATACAACCAAATACAGCAACATTATTCAATTTCGGACTTGACATCTTAACTGTACGTACACGTCGAAAATGCAAATTGAAATATAGAAATAATGATGAAATACAAATACCAAAAATCGATATAAATAATATTAGAAAAAATATGATCGTTGGTATTTTAATTAATGTCGTTTTCAATAAATGTTGTGCAATTGGTATACGATTATTTTTCCAACGAACACATTGACAAAATCCACATTGAAAATTTAAATCATTACGAATTGGATCATAAACTGCAATTTTTACAAGTCTTCCATCTACAAAACAAAAAAAAACGTTTTTAAATTGAAACGAATCACAATAATAATAATCGACTGGAAACACGTTCTAAATTTGAATACTTTGAAATTGTTGTATCAACGAATTGCCAATTCGATCAGCTCCAATGAATTTGATCGGCCCCTGAAAAAGACAATTTTTCAGTGGACAATCGAGACAGCATTCATCTGTTGCATTGAGAGGAAATCGATACAAATGTTAATTGTATAGTAAACCACATACGCTTTGACTATCTCTAACATCCACAATCATTATTATGATAATACTCATGGTACTCACTGATAACCCAATGAAGCTTAAAGAGCCCATCTGTCTGATGAATTCCCGAACAATATCCCTATTCCGATAGTTGAAATCTTCAAATTGATGTATCGCATAAGGATAATACGTTTGACGTAATGTTAATGCAATTGCCCAAATTGCATCATACGTGTGACTTGCATATTTCGATACTGCCATTCCTGTTGAATTCAATTCCATCTCGAAACGTTCATATGCCTTTATAAATAAAGTTATATTTGCCAAATCTGATTTTTATTTAATACATGTGATTTACCAAACCGGAAATTGTTGTATCTTGATTAGATGTCGCACTATAATCGGATATTAAAATTACACTTTCAATAGAACGATTCAATTCAATTTGTGCACAATCATATGGTGATAACCACCAGAATTCATGGCGGTCCTGTAAAATCCATACGTAATCGCCTCCATACATTTCCAGTTGATAAGTCTGGGCGAAATATGAAACAAACACCAATCATCATGCAATTTCATACAAATACGAATATTATTGTTATTTTATAAATAATTATTGATAGGATTTGAGATGGGAGATTTTAAATTAAAATTTTATCCGCATCGAACATGTTAAGTTTTAATGTGGATTCCAACGATGTCAACAACGACAATCGAGAATATTGTCACCTATCTTAAAATGCTTACATGTAGTTTCAGTACAACATTATTTAGTTTCATCTAATTAACCTTGTACCTACGTTGACATGTGTCAGACACGTGTAATTAATAATTAAAGGATTAAAAGGGTTGAACACTTTATAATTTCTCTTGTAAAGATACTATCTTGACTAATAAACAGGGCTGTTCCATTTGATGAAGCTACCTGTTCAAACTCCAACATTTATTTAGATCGTCTAAAATGAATTCATATCAATGCGAAAGTAGGCAATGAACACGACCAGGTGCAGCATTTTTTTGGCATAAATAAAACCAAATCATCCAAATTGAATGAAGACACGCCACAACTGTGATCTCTTGAGACTTGTTGCCCAACCGCCACCACAGTGGACGCAGAGCGACTCACAATTTGTCAATTAATGGCTTGATGGGGACGTTCTCAAGTTTTTTTCATGTTCTTTACATTTAGTGCCTCAAGAGATCTAGGCAACTGCCATGGGCCGACACCTACACTGTTCATTTTTCTCTTTCTACCATTTATTTGTTTTTAAATAATTTCTTCAAATGTTATCAAACTTAAATTTTAATTGAAAACACAACGGCACTTGAACTGGTTTTATTACAAATAATACAAAGAACTCGACAAATAGGTGACTTTGCTGGATGGTTCACGAAAGAATTCCAATTTCACCAAGTCTCGCATTGTACTACAGATAATTAAAAAAGAAAATTCGAAATCAAATGAAAAGTTGTCTGATCAGTTTATAAACGGCAAATACGATAAATCTACGCATACAAATACTGTCGTAGAATATCAATGTCGCGCCATGGTATGGCCAATTGGGGGCCCCCACAAACAAGCGATGTTCTATATAAACTTATCAATGTAGGAGGAATATTAAATTTCCTCAGAAAGAAAACGCTTTGCCTGAAACCACCACCACCGAGTATATCGATCATCTGTCCGTCCTTTTTTATTTTTTTCGTATGTGTGTAATTTTAGTTAATGTCTCGGTGTGCCATTTGCAATACGAACAGTTGCATAATTTTCATTAACAACAACTGTAATTATGTTCGTTAGCGTAACGTTAACGGATGGTACTTTCCCAGACATTCTCATTCAAATATCGTAGCCTTTGAAAGATCTATTCCCATTATAATACAAGATCTTTACAATTAGGAGTATTTTCAAAATGATCTCTACATTACACAAACATTCCGTTGACATCAAAGAGACTATTGATAAATTGAACAAAAAAGAATAATTATAAATTCTTATCCAATGTAAGCTAATTAATAACAATTAAATCAATAAAAATAGAGATTCAAATCGAGATTATTAATTTTATAGAATACCACACTGCATATAGAGAAATATTTAATTGCAACACCATCTTTATTCTTACCTCGCAGAATATTTTTGCAGCTAATTTTGCTGAAAAACTTCCAATAATGATTCGTACATCAGCATCCTACAATGAAATTAATAATTTAACATAGTAGAGATATGAATATTAATCAATCAAATACTGTTATTACCTTTAGAATTTTCAATTGTTCTTTGTAATTATCCAACGAGAATGTGATTGTTGTGACACACGAGATATTTTCGTGTTCAAACTGTGCTATCAAATTATTTAATGGTAAAAGGTATTCATTTTCACTTTGACAAAATGTTGCAACAATATTCCAATTGAAATGTTTAACGAATTCAATTTTAGCAAAATTATGCGATGACTCCGGTGCCACAGTACGGAAAAACAATGGGAACTGCTTACGGTCACTTAATGATGGCGATGTTGAACCGAATGATACATGTAATATGTTCCAATATGGCACAATATGGGCTAAGCTTTCCGTTACATTTGAACAACTTGTGCCCAACAACATAATAATTGTTTTATTAGAATAGATTGCATGGAAAAGTGTGTCGATACCAACACCAGGATCACACTGAAAACGTTCATATTCAGCATTCGTTGATAATCGCAAAAAACTGCCATACTGTGAATAATCCAACATTTTCAATCTTTATTGATGATCTGAACGTACGTATTTCCGGTCGATTGTTGATTTTCAGTAATTTTCATTATTCTTTACCGATAAATAACGTAACAGTATGACGATTTTATTGGATGAACATGCAAGAAAACTCTATTCTAACCGACGATTGTTAGACAATTATTATAAACAATACCTTTGTATCATTAGTTAAGAGTTGAATATTGTATCCAGGTAAAATATTCAAATTGTTTATGTGTTTGATTGCCAGTTGGGCGGCCGCTAGTTCGCTTTGTCCCTGTGCTCTGCCACCCCATTTTGTTGTCAATTCAAACAAACCGAGAATATACAAAATATGCTTATTATGATTTACTTGATGTGAATTTAACGAGATATACGTCAACAAGTCATTAAAATTATGTTTTGTTACGATTGGAAAATCTGCACTTTTCCTACTATTTGATTTTAAATTTGAATGTGTAACAATCGTATTGTTATAACGTTTCTGGCTGTTCGTTAGCATTCGATTGTATTTTATTAATGAAACTAATACAACACAGGTTACAAATAGTGCACAGAGATTTCTTTGTATTGTATTCGACGGCCACATCCTGTTTAATTAAAGCTGCTTCTTATGCAATACTGGCAGGATTTTGCGGAAACAAACGATGAATTGGAGGTGTACAAGTGTAAAATCCTGAAAGATATGTTGAAGTGACCACTTCAACATGCGCTTTGTACTTGTTCACATAACAATCCATCTTGTCAGCAAAATTTCGAATTTTCGATGATCGATTCCCGTTGCACAAGTAGGTACACTCGAATATGAAAGCAATAACTGTATTATCTAAGCCGAAAATTGATTTCTTTTTTCCAGAAAAAGTGACAAAAGCTTCTAAATTAAACTCAAGTTCCATTTCATATCTAAGCGTTCTTTCTTTATTGGAAAACATACGTTTATTCTGTTGAAAGGATATTTTTTTGAAGGAAGTGAATGACGGAAATAACTTACTGTTCGAATAATAATAGCAATTTATGTTTACCTAAGAAGTCTCTTGCAAACATGAAAGCAAATAGATTACATATACCTACAGTGATATTCCTTATAAATTTGTATTTCGAACTCGATCGTCATTTGTAATTTCTCTTTCTTACATCATCAATGCAATATCAACGAACACGACTGTACTCTATCGCAAAATCATCACAACGCTAGAGATGGAGATCGCGGTCAAGATTTTATAGGAGTACAAAACTAGTCTTTGATAGACGTCGAATGACTTTATTGTTGTAGGCTTAAATGTGCTACAACAGTCATTCTGATCAAGTCAAAAAATCCACCGCATTTATTTCGAACAATGAACAACATAAAAGTTTCGATATTTCAGAAGGCCAGTCCAGGCGCAGGAAATATCTTGGTCTGATTGATCAGACTACGTTTCGACACTTCAACACAAGAGCAAAACAAAAGCTTAAGAATTTAGATAAATGGAAGAATATCCGAAACGTATTGTGAAGTGCCATATGAGAGGACTAGGGCCACCCTAATCACAGCGCCTATAGGCCTGGGGCGCCAATTTTGTTTGCACCCAAATCAATTCGATTTGTATCTTTTTTTCCATTATTGTTGGTAGCCCACGAGTGCCAAATATGTTAGGGCGCCCTGGATGACTACATGAAATAAGGTGTTCTTTCGAGATACGATACGTAAAATTGAAACCGATATTAAGTTGGCCGGAGCATAAATGGTTTCTTTTTATTTGGTGTTTGTTGGTCTTAGCGACAATTATTAAGTAAATTGCTGGACGTACCATTGACCTGCAATGAAAATACATAGAAAAACGCATATTCTACCAAACTTATTAACTTTGATGGACGTACCATAGACATGCACATACTCCAGAACACTCAGCGACAATTATTAAGTAACCAGAGGGAGGTACCATTGACCTGCAATGCAACAACATAGAAAAACGCATATTCTACCACACTCATAGTAAATTATTAAGTAACTTGATAGCGGCCGCTGTTTTGTTTAAATAAATTGAATTTGCCATTAAAATATATTCCGAACAGTGTTCTTTTTGCATTCGACCACTAATGACACGCTGTTAATACTAGATGGCGCAAAATTAAAAATAATTATAAACAATAGATAAAAAATTATGTTTATTAATTCATTTTATACAAAACTTGTCATAGAATTGACTGAATTATCCATTATTATGGTTGTTGACCACTTTACGTTGTATCCGATTTGGATTGTTTACCTTCTTAAGTCATCGTAATTTCAATGGGTGCCAACATACATTAATCCAACATTGTGTACTCTCCATAGTTTCTAAAAAAAAATACTTTCTAACAGATAATCCGCCACCACTTCTACTTAGAATCATTAATTAGATATTGCTTGTTCTTGGATTGTAATGAGGATGAAGGTGTGTTTGTCGTTGTCAAAATCAATACTTTACAAATTGATGATAATTGATAAAAACTCATAATCACAAATTATGGCTTTGTAAAAATCTTGTTATTTCAAGGGAATACATTAAATATTTATCATATATAAAACAATTTAAAAGAAAAAAAAACAACATGAATTTTTATAGATATAAATAAATAATAAAACACAATAAAGATTTGATTAAATCATTTGCTAGATAATAGTGCTGTATCTCTCCAATTTGCCTGGAAATTTACAAAAAAATAAATAAATAAAGACAAAAGTTTTGTGGTGTAATTTTTGTTTAGGATGAAGAAAAAAAAATCAACAAAAAACGTGTATAAGATACATGGAATAATTGTTTTTTTTTTATATTTTTATTTCTCTTTTATATAATACTTAACACTAATTAATCTACTTGATGTATGTTCAGTAATAAATTAGGATGGAGTGTTGTGTAAGTATTGCACTGGCGGGGGTCAAGATTGTCAGGTGCCAGCACCACTCCACACGCGTGGAATGTAACACATGAAAACAAGACGATATATAAATATATATTATAGAAAAAAAAACAAATAAGTGGCAATTTAGCCACCATCACAATAGCTACCGACACGACACTTAAAGTCTCGGTAAAAATTTGCTATATTATACAGCATCACTATTCTCAATAATCTTGTCACGAATTTAGTTTTAATTAATTTATAAAAAAAACAAACAATAGCAACAGTGCGTAGCTATGTCAAGTCTACCTCCGCAGGTAACAATCCGTTTTTAAGTTAAAAACACAGCCTCGCAAGCCAAATACTTTTAGGTATCTTCATTCACATCATACATAAGGTAAACATTTTTTTTTCACTAATATTATTTATAATATTATACAATTGTATTAAACATATGTACAATTAAAAATACATAAGTCCGTTTAGATTAAAAATCTACACTTATTTACATAGCTACATTGTTCAAATGTCACAAAATTAAGTATACATTATACAATTATCATTATCATATCATCACTTTATTATATGTACGTTTTATAAAAGAAATATAAAATCAAAAAAAAAAGAACATCACACAGCACCATTGCTAGTTCGTTGGAAAGACAAGGATTGCGCCAACACTCACCACTAAAGTTCTTCTGCATATTTACTAAGTTGATCTTGAAGTGTCATTGTAGGCACTTCACCGGATTCTTGATTTGTTCCAACTGGTGACGCATGAGGCAGCAATGCTCCTGTGTGATTTTGTCCTAACAACATTTCCGACGTTGCCATATCATGTGGTGATGGTTGAGGCCCTCTAGGACTTGGTACCGCCTGATTTCTTGGACTAGGTGACGGTCGAGATGAAGGACTTGGTTGTGGACTCCTTATAGGTGGTGGGCTACGTACACTTTGCATCAATTGTTGTTGTTGTTGTACTGAGATACCACCTTGAGGAGGCCCCATAACACCTTGTGGAGATGGCACCGGCGGAGGTGTTGGTTTTAGGCCCTGCATTGGTGGATATTGCTGATCATTATAAGAATTATTATAATTCATATGTGGTTGTCGAATCGCCGGCAGTCTTTGCTGATATGAAGGCAAAGCAGATGGTTGTTGAAAAGGTTGTTGTTGTTGTTGTTGTTGCTGTTGAGCTTGTTGTTGCTGTTGTTGTGCTTGTTGCTGTTGTTGTTGACGTTGAAGCGCTAACATATGTTGATGTTTATACCACTGTTGTTGTTGCTGTTGTTGTTGTGTTAATTGTTGATTTGGTGCACCCTGATTCAAAGCAGCACTAGCACCCTGTCCAAGCATACCACCCTGCATTTGCAGTCTATTTTGATGTTGGGCTGGATTCTGTTGTTGACTTAGCATGTGTTGCAATTGTTGGGGAGGAGTACCCCCAACACCTGCACCGCCAGCTTGTTGTAACTGAGCCTGCTAAAAAAATTTGAATTTTGTTTTTTGACTTAGATTATCAAAATGTACATATATGCATATTAAACATTTATACAATAAAAATAGAATAAAATGGATGTTACCGTGAGGAGATGTAAGGATGTAACAGCAACATATACAGGAACCATCTAACTGAATCAGGATGAAGGAATATTATCATAGAGGATCAATTATATTGAATCACATCAAATATTATCATGTGCAAACGCAGAAAAATTTTCTTCCCACTTGGTACTTTCTCAACAATATTATTTCAACTAACCTGTCTTTGTTTAATAAAAGCTGCCATTAATTGAGGATTTGATTTTAAAATACTGAGAATTTGTTGCTGTTGCTCAGGTGATTGTGGTGATCTTAATGTTTGCATCAATTGTTGTAAAGCTTGCTTCTGCATTGCATTTGGAGGAGTTGTTATACCACCAGTACCAGGTCTAACAGCAGTTTGGTTTCCTTGCATTGGTGTTTGTCCCATCTGAGCTTGCTGTTGTAACATTTGAGGACCGGGTTGACGAACACCTTGACCGGCTCCACCTGGATACCTTTGTTGCCATTGTCCCATAGGCAACAAATTGCCTCCTAAATAATTATTAATAAATGTTATGTAATACTATAAATGACGTTTAATAATTAATCAATGTATACCTTGATCAGTTCCTAAATGACCTAAACGTAATTGTGGTGGAGGCATATTCTGACCTGGTACTACAGTACCTGGAGTAACTTTACCATAACCAACATGTGGTGCCTGTTGTCTAGCGGCTTCTTCTTGAACTTGTTTAACAACTTGAAGAACATTAGCTGGTGGTGTTTGAGTTCCAGGTTTGAGACCGATTCCTGGTTGATGAGGTGATTGTATTCCCATAGTAGTATTACCCATATTTGGTGAATTCATTGAATTAGCGGGACTTACAGCACCCGGAACAACTGATTGTACACTAGATGTTAGAGCAACGTTATTGGCACCTGGTATTGCATTACACTGAGATACTGTTCTTGTATTCATAACAGCCATTCTTCTTCTTAATAATTGCGCTTGTTGTAATCGTTGTTGTAATTGTTGTTGTTTCAATTTATGTTTAATATTCGAACAGAATGGTACAGGACATTTGGTTTCTTGACAATGTTTAGCATGATAACAACATAATGCTATCAACTGTTTACAAATTGGACAGCCGCCATTAGTTTTTCGTTTACAGTTTCTAGTATGTGTTACAACTCGTTTCATTTTCTGACAACTAGTTAGACGACAATTAGCATCACGACATTGACATGCGTGTACCAACGAATGTATACACCTCTGTATTGATAATTTTCTAGCTTCTTGTGGATTAACTTGTTTCGGATCGCTAGGTGATGAACCATCATCCAAATCAAGACCTAGTTTTTCCATTTTATGTGGATGTCCCTCTTTCTCATAACACTGAATACAGAGATCAAAATCATCACATACAGTACAATGATAGCGTGTTTCCACATGCCCTTTACAATGGTTACATGTATATACAAATTTATCTTGTCCCTGATTATGTAATTCGTATAACATTGACATTGTACTGAATTTAGCTCGACGTAATGATGAAAATTCATAATGTTTTTCACGAGCCAATGTTAAAAATGCATCTCGTCCATCCATCAAATCACAATTAATAAATGGATCAGGGTCGTGAATAGGCTGAAATTGGAATATATATATTTTTTTTTAATTATTTTTTAACACCTACGTATTTTTAAAATTAGAAATTACCCCTAAACTAGCTGCAGATTGAACCGAATGTAATCTAATAACAAAGAATACTTCTTTATGTTTTTCCATTGTAGCAAATATTTTTGCTGATAAATCATTTCCTGTTTGAGGTGTATTCGATTTCTTACTATTTTTTCTTTGATTGGCTTTAGATTTATTGCTTTTCTTTGCTTTCTTTTGGCCTTTCTTCTTACCATCAGGTCCAGTATCACATTCTTCCGTTAATGAAAATATCTAAAATATCAATTATTTTAAAAATCATTCTAATAATATTTTAATAAAGACATCTTACTGCATTGGCAGCTGCTTCTGCTGCTTCCGCTTGTTTTCTTTTCTCCTCTTCTTCTTGATCTAATTCTTTTATACTTTCTTCAAGAACATTTGGCCAAAAATCCCCTTCAAAATACGGAAGATCTGCTGCTGAACGAAGATTATCTTCCATTGCTTGTTTTAAAATATCCTAAAATCAATTAACAACAATTAATTTGATAAAAAATGAAAAAAGAAAAACTGATAAAAGCAGTATTATAAAAATACCTTATAATCAAGAACGATTCTTTCAATAATGCCTTTATCAAGCATTTTTTTATACCAGTCTTGTAATTTTTTAGGTCTCGGTATTTTTTGTTCAATAGGATGACAGTGAAAAATATAATCGTCACCTTCAGATGGAGGACATGCCCATATATGAGCCATAGTATATCCTAATTGTTTCACATAATCCATATAACCCAATAGAATTTCGTGATAAACAGCAGTTCTAAATTGTCGAGGTTTGAAAAAATGTACAGAATCAAGGTATGCTATATAAACTCGTCTTGTATTTGGTGGTGGACATTCTGAACCATATTCTTGTACATGCATTCCAAAGAAACACACATCAACACCATCAATTTCTTCAAAAGCAAATAATGCCTTTGCTCTATATGGGAATTCAGATGCTAATTCACCAGTTTCAACAAATCTCGATCTCATTCCAGGTTTAACTTCAACAACTTTCTCTGAACTTGATACAACACGTATCAATACTTCTCCTGCACCGGCTTCTTTCTTTTTCAAGAAATTATTAACTCTTGTTTCAATATAAAAACCAAGTTTAGTAACAGGTAAACGTTTTGCATTAAATTTATTATCACGACGTTTTTGTCCTTTCTTCTTCAAACATTCATCACAAGTAAAACCTTGTGTCCATATATTTTCATTATGTAATACACATATTTGATGTAGTTTTCTACCGCAATCCGTACAATGAACAAATGCTTCCATCTCTAAATGGTCATTCTTCATTTCTTTAAATTGGTCCTTCTTTATTGCTCTATAAATATTTTTTGTTGTGGATTTAATATTTAAAAATAAATCATTTATATTAAAATTAACTTACGTTTGAGCTTGTGTTGGATCATCACCTAGCGTAACAGTATCCCCCTGGATGTCGTTGAAACATTTTTGACAAAAGGTGTATCTGTCAGAGCCGAGTCCATATGCTTTTAGACTGCGTATCGTGAAAACGCACCACAGACACGCAAGCATAACACACCAAGCCAAATGTTAAATGGCGTGGGGTGAAGGATAAGGAGAGAAAAGAGATGATTTTTGTGTTAAAAGCCTTTTTAAATTAGTGCTATACCCGATGGAAGTTTAAACAAATCGTCTGAGAGTTCTAAATGGATTATTATCAAATGAATTTCAATAGAAGACAAATATTGTAATTAAGCAATTCAATTAAAAAACACTCAGAAATAACATGTTTAAAAATGCTCAGGTAATTTATTAACAATAATTATTCTACTTCTAAATCCATACTATAGGTAGGTTAAATTGCAATTTCTAAATGCGATAATGCAAATGACTTTATTGCATTTAGATAAGTGACAAGACTATAACCGCCCATCAAAAAAAAATAAATAAATAAATAAACAAAAATTCTGAGGGCGCTATTTGAAAATATTTTTACTTAATTAGGATGATGGGGGGTACGTACAACATGCATCTATGCGAATGTTTGTTGATTTTTTTAAAATATTGAGAAAAATAAGAAGCAAATAATAAATTGTTTACTATTAAAAATTAACACACACCTATTTTGATAGCTGAAATATTTTGCATCTCTTGGTATAGTACACAGTTGTTTTCCATAACAACAAAGAACTTGAGGATTGAATGTATATTTCCTACCACAACAGTAACCCATTGATTGCATGACCGGATCAATTTCTCTTTCAAATACTTCAGACAACTATAATACAATCAAAATAAAATTAATATTTGTATTGAGAATAAGCTAACAATTTATTCCACTTACTTTAGTACAATAACGATAAACTTTACTTGTTTTACGATTATACAACCAAGCATTATCAAACATTAACCATACATCATCGACATATTCCCATGGATCTGTATATTGACCTATATCTAGTTTTTTCTTAATTGTTGATAAGTCCATCGGTCTCTTAATAATATCAAAATAATCCGGTATATTTAAGGCATTAGGATCAACTGGCTGTCTAAATGGCAGACTTTCCGGTTCTTGTCTATATAATTTCTCTAATGTCTGCATTAGTTTCTGTCTTAATTCATCCGGTTTAAATACTAATAGAAAATTAAATAAATTAATAATAACAAATATATGTGTATGAAACTTACTACATTTTTTCTGAGGTTTCTTGTTATCTATACTGCCCATAGGAACTAGTGCAGAATCTGATGATTTTCCATCAGCTGAAGCATCTGATACACCACTTTCATCTTTAAGATGGAGTTCTTCTTTAATTTTACTTTCACATTCGTCCAATGGTTCAGATTTAATTTCTGTTTTAATATCCATTTTCAACTCACTTTTTATACTCTTTCCTCCACCTTCGTTTTGTGTTTGATCATCATCAATCTCTTGTTTGAATTGTTTTGTTTCTAATGAATTTTCGTCTTTTACTTGATCTAATTTGCCTTTAACACCACCAGATGGTGATGGTGAATCATTCTCATGGTCTTGTGCAGCGGAAATTGCTGCCATTTGAGATGATATTGATGACTGCCTTGAAGCATTTTGGGCAGCACGTTCTGCACTACTCATACCTTTACCAAGACTAGCTGCAGTTGCTGGTGATGATTGAATTGGTGTTGCTGGTGCAGGTGAAGCACCACGAGATGAACTCACTGATTTCGGTCCAGCTGATATATTATGTGGTGTAGGAACAGATTCTTGATTTGGTGTAACTGATATTCGATTTGAATTTGTAATATTATTATTCAATTGAGCTTGAGATTGTTGCGACAATGCTTGATTTTGTTGTAGACCAAATGCAGATGGTGATGGTGCTAATCGATTTTTAAGCACCTCGTTGAATTGATTTTGTTGAGCATTACTAGCAGGTGATACTTGTGGTAAACTTACAGGACCATTGCTTGTAACAAATTGATTATTTGATGATGGAACAGTCGTATTATTGCTCTGTGATGAAATAGGTTGACCAAATGGAGATAATCCCGGATTACTAGTAGTAGTAGGACTAGGTCCTGGTAATCCAACAACATTAGATTGTTGTTGACTTTGTTGGGCGTTTTGAACTTGAAACATTAATCTATTGCCAGCTTGATTTAATACACCAATACCTCCTAAATTGCCTCCACTAAGAGCTGGAGAACCACTACGCAATCCAGCTGCTGCTTGTTGTTGTACCTGTTGCGCTTGTTGTGATTGTTGCTGTTGTGGTTGCTGCTGTTGTTGTTGTTGCGGTTGTTGTTGGGGTGGTTGTTGCTGGGGTAATGCTCCTGGTACATTTGGAACGCCAGGTGGTCTAGCAACAACACCGGGTACTGTGCCTTGTTGTAAGGTTGGTCTGATTTGTGGAGCTTGTGTTTGCTGCTGTTGCATTTGTTGCTGTTCTTTACGTTTCTGTCGTTTTTCCTCTAATTCTTTTTGAATTTTATAAATTTTTTCAGCTAACAAATGATAATATTCAGATCTAGAATTGGCCATTTCATACATGTCCCCCTCCACTTTTCTAGCATATGCTACTAAATTATGCATTCGTCTATCAAGCATAGCTTGTGGATCAGGCGTAGGAAATATTGCTTGTACTAATTTATGCACTAAATGATTACGGAGATCAGGTGTGACTGACTGATGCCATTCTTTGGTCCCTTGTACTGGCGATGCTGTTACTTGACCAGCTTGTAAACCTCCAGGTAATTGATTACCTACTAAGCCTGGTCCACTTGTGTCATTTGTTAATCCGAACATAACATTCGATACACCCTGAATAGTTGAATTTGTTTGATTTGTATTCGAATTAGAGCTAGGCGTTGAATCACTACCCAATGGTAAACTAACATTGGGTGCTGGTTGAGTTTGCGATGGAGCCATCGCTCGTACACCACCTATACTTGCTGGCATATTTGGTGCACCTTGTAAAGGAAGTCTTAAACCCGGTCGTGGTTGACTAGCAGGATTTGGAATTAAACCAGATGGAGTAGCACCAGTTCCAGTTGTTGGGCATTGGATACCCAAAGCATCATATGCCCTTCGCATATCGGTAGCGGAAGGATTTAAAGATTGTGTACTTTGCGGAGGATTTGCCGTAGCTAAAAAGTACAATATATCATCAAATTACAATTTGTATAATGTTATTCAATGGCGACTTTGTCATTATAGAAGAAAATTTGTATCAATAAATGTTATCAATAATTAAAGAAATAATTAAATATGATATAAGTAATAATATTATCTCGTACGAATTGTTTTATTCAAATTTTTTTAATTTCATTTAATTATCAAAACAATTTCAATTATAATGTGATATATTAACTTCAGAGAAAAATAAAACTATTACGTAATAATTTTCATGATAACACAAGTATTTCTTTATGAATATTACTCACCATTTGGGTTATTATTACGATTTTTATCAGCTTGTTTCAATGGTAAACAAACAGGACAGTCCATTTTAGTACAATGTTTCCAATGGCTTATGATTTGCCTTGAAGAGCTACAATGAGCTACTGAACAACTTTTACCAGCATTACATGTAGTCATATGATTTAAAACATTTTTCATAGTTTTACAATGAGGCAATGTACACTGCCATACTTCACCATTGGCTTGCGATTCTCTCCTCTGACATTTGTGAGCATGAAGTAATAACACTAATTGTTGCTGGATCAACTTGCGTTTCTCTGGATCTGCTAGAAAACGTAATATGAAGAACAATGTCAGACAAAGCATGCACTACATAAAGGACAAACTATAAAGTACATAAACTTGAAAAATACATAGTTTGAATGAAGTAGAAGTAGTAATTTCATGCTTATACATAATACATAATAATAGATTCTAACAAAGACATATTTATATTACTTTTTATGAAAAATCTTACCGGTAGAGGAAGGTGCGGTACCCTGATTCTGTGTTGCTGTTTGTGGTCCTGGTTGGGAACCTGATGGTGCTCCTGATTGTGGTTGAGCTGGTGATGGTGCAGGTAATTGAGTTTGAGCCATAGCACCATCACCACCCCCACTAGCAGCAGGATTTACTGGACCTACTGGACCTGCTGGACCACCAAACCTTGCTTGAGGCATTCCTAATTTATTTGTATGAGTTTGTGGAGTTGCAACACCTAATAAAAACAAATATATAGCCCTATTAAATTAAACCATTTCTTTGTAAAAAAATATATATATATTTTTAAACCTACCTTGGGGACCAGCATTTGGATTTGGATATGAATATGGAGTATTGCCAGGCATTCCTTGACCTACAGAAGTACCACCTAATTGCATAATACCAGGTGGTTGCATTCTAGGTCCTAGTGGATGAACACCATGAGGACCTGGAGCTCGAGCATTTAAATGTTGCATTGTTACACGATTCATCATTGGACCATTTTGAATAGCTTGAGGTGGTACTGCATGATTTCCAGGAAGATGAGGTTGTCCAGGAGCCATCATATTTGTTGTATTATTTAATGGCTTATTAACAGTACTACTAACAACAAGACCACCACCAGCCATTCCAGCCATTGTACTCATACTACTATTAGTCATTATCATATTGCCACCAGCACTATTATTATTATTATTATTTATACCTAAAAAATTTGCAAATGATTAATTATTATCTGTATTGTAGACATACAAAAACAATAAATACCTTGAATTGAACTCATTACTTGTGGTGATGTACCATTATTTGCCATTGTTTGTAAGCCAGCATTATTGGAAATGCTTGTTGGTAAATTACCTAAATTCATTTGATCAACAACATTTCCTTTAGCTACTGATACATTTGGTGGTGATTGTAGATTTGGACTTTTATTACCTAATTGTCCACCAGCCATTGCTAAAGCATTACTTATTAATCCTTTATTGCTCTATAGAAAACAAAAATTAATCCGAAAAAGTTAAATAGCATTAGAATAAGTTTACCTGTTGATTTACTTGTTGTAACATATGATTAAGTTGAATTTGTCTTAAATTATTATTATCATTACTGTCAATACCATTTTGCATTGTCCCTGGACCAGGTCCAGGACCATGAGGAGGTGGCTTCGAATTACCCATATTCTCAGGCAAACTCCACATAAGTTCATCTGGGAGATCATTTTCTAAATCGAACATATCCGTATTTGATAGAACATCTAAACATTAACAAGAAGAAGAAAAAAAGACAAATCAGTATTAAACGATTGTATTTTAAATGAGACAATTTGTTATAAATAACCAGTTTGTTAAAGTTAGACAATATTTTTTCTCTTCATAAAAACAATAAAAATAAATAGTAAAAATTATACAAATATAAAATAAACCTTGGAGTTCAATTATACGATTTAAGATAATACACAGATTCATAATGTAAATTACAAAATTGCAATTATCCATGTTCCTTTTTTAATCAATTTCCGTATACTTCGACAAACTGATATTATCCACCTGACAATTAATTGTACAATAAAATGTAGACTATAAGCGGATTGCAGTCCAAATATTGAGTTGAGTGCTATATGCTTAAAGTATAATTAAAGAAGAGAAAGAAAACAAAAACATGTAAATGTGAAACTACTACAAAAGGTCGTCGTTTCAAACAAATTTAAATTATAACAATTTTTAACAATCAAAAATCACGAGCAACACAATCATAGATAATCAAAAAGCATATTCACTACAACGCAACATGCTCTGCATTTATAACAAAACTATCTCAAAGAATTTGAAAAAAAACAAACAAACAAAACAATTTATATATGTATATATTTGGAAGGAAGGAAATTCAAAGTTTATTTTTTATTTGTTAAATTTGTTTATTGTTATGATTTATATTAAATAAGAATTAATTAATGTTAGTAGCTATTTAATTTAATTGTTTTTAGAAATAAGAGTAGTTGTGTTTTTTTTTATTGTATTTACTTTGCTGATGGCACAAGTTCCACTGTTGCTGGGTCGGATTGGAGACAAAACCACCACCCATTGGTGACGATAGGCCCTGTGCTGAGCCCAAGCCGTAGTTGTAAGCTAATATATATATACATATATATAGTTAGGTATAAATAAATTACTCCAAATACCATCTACTTTTAATTATAATAAATTAAAATAAAAATAAATAATACTTGAAATTAAAAAATAATAATAATTAAAATTAAATTAAATATTAAAGAGCCCTTTAATTATATAAGAAAGAAAAAGGGAAAAAGCCCCAATTTTAATCAATTAAAAATGATATGGCACAACCATCAATAATTAATAATAATAATAAAGCATAAAAGCACGGTTGATTGTTGATATGCAGTTATTAATAAATAAACAAAAATAATTGTAGAATTGAACTGTCAAAAAAAAAATTGTAGGTTATGTCTATGACAGAAAAGTTTCAAAATTATTTAAACAAAATTTGTGATATTTTTATATGTATATATATATAAAAATTGTGTGTGTATGCATGTGTAAATTTCCTGATTTATTTTTGTTTAAGACGATAATAACAATAATTGAGGTTATAATTAGTTTTTTTTACAAACAATTTTTTTTTTAGTCGATTATCTAATGAATTTATATGGGGTGGTATTTTATGATTTAACAAATATGGTCAGGATGCTATAAGAATATTGCAAAATATGGATATTTACATGCATTTATCTGTTCAAAATAATATGATGATAATAATAATAATAATAATAATAATAATAATAGTGCATGCAATAAAATTGGAAATAAAAACAACAACTGCGACGACGACGACAACACTAAAATATTTTAGAGCATACATACACACAGGCACACACACAAAAGATATATTTAATAAAGCTAAAAGTGATATGAATAAATCAGTAATCAACAATGTTTTGATTAGTGCAAGAAGATGACACGAAGAGTAAGCAGCGTCGCGGTTTGTTGTCATGGCGCGCTAAGACGACGACACCGTCTCTTCAGTTGATGGTAAATTTAAAAGCATAGAAGAGTATATGCCGTATAATTGCAATCATACGAAAATTGTCGAATTGATCAAATAATAATAATAATAATAATAATAATAATAATAAGAGAATGAATGTATGAAACAAATGTCAAAATTGTGAGAGTGCAATGTATACATTTCTAACCAATTTGATATGAAGGAACGCCTCTCTCTCCGCGTTGACCAAAATACATGCTTGCTGTCTCTTTGATTAAAACCAGAAAAATATAAACACACACACACACACACACACACATACATATATATATATATGTATAATACACACACACGACTAGAGTGCGCTTAATAGAATCGAAACAAATATATATATACATGAGAAAAAAAATGTTCTTACCTGAAGTATCGGTGGCCCCTTGAAAGGGGTCAAGTTTCTGCCGTTTGGCACTTGGTGGCCCATCAACAAGATGATCAGCCATCGTACTAATAAAATTGGCGTGATAGTTGATATATTATGTTTATTAAATAACAATAATAACAACAACGAAAGCCGGAGCACTGTATTGGCCCAATGCTGCGGCCGATTATCAACTGGCAGCACTGTGTAATCCACAATTTTTTTCTTCTTTTTTAAATCAAAATTAATATTAAACAAAACATTATATAAATTAGAAAATATAAAATAAACGGCGCCAAACAGTCAATGTACCAAGTGTCCGTAGATCGATGCATCTCACAAGGCACATTATTTATCAAACAAAAACAGTCAACCATCAGCCATGATGAACATTGACTAGTCCGACTGGTCGACTATACACCTCTGCGACTGCCTCTCACCATCTTCCGTCGGAACCGCACAATGATCTCAGTTAATATCAAAATCACAACACTTTATCACTTTTACTAAATTTTTTAACAAACATCGATATAATTGATTAACAATATCAATATTAGATCCTGTGTCCAACCAATATCAATCACATTAATTTACATACAACACTACAATTTACAGGATTCATACGAAATTCAACGCGTTCTCAAACAGGCAAAATGGCGGCTGTTTGATGAAACTTTTTCTACGCTTGTCACAATTGTTCCATCTATTAAATGAGATCTCATTGATGATTGGACAATAGTGACCACATGACCATTAGATAACTTGTCATTGGTTAGTTGTTCCCGGAAAACATGATGTGACGCAGCGTCCGTCGTCATCTATGACGTCACATACCGAACTGGACGGACATTGCCGAAGTGATCATCAGTATTGTACATTGAAAATTTGAGAAATTGAAAATCTATTGTAATTTCCACAAATCTTGTGGAAATTCGCAATAAATCTCAACGAAAATAACCAATAACAAACAAACAATCCATAGATATACACGTAATATAATGGAAATCGTCGGGTAATTTGTTGGAAATTGAAACACTTTTGACAGCTGATTATTGTTTACAGCCACAAACAACTGCTAATACGCGCTGAAAAGAAGTACACAAACATATAATCAAAGATTGGTATCATTTTTATCATTCTGTAAAGTCGCAACAATTGGTTTAATGATGAAGAATTTACAACATCAGTAACGCCCTTCAAGTGGTTTATCAAATTTCTCACAATAGTTTTATCGGAAAAGTCGGGGAAAATGTGAACAATCCTAAGTGCTTTACTATTACTATTATATCAAATGGATTCAATCACATAATACAATCAATACCTGTAATTACAGGCCATAAAGGAATCAAGATACAATCAGCGAAAACGTCTCTCATTATGTGGAAGAAATATATCGTAATTTTAATTGGTAATTATTGATTGACCAAATCTTATTTCATTATAAACAATTCAATTTCCTCTCATCAATTTTCAGGTTCTTTTGTATCGATTGTGTAAAATGACAACAGTTTTAAAATCTGGAATTCTTCGTATCAACAAAAAAAAAAACGTATCTGTTTTAACTGGGAAACATTGAACGTATCGCTGTTTTTCGTTCTAGATTTCTTTTGTTCACGTTAACACTTATATTAAGCATTAAGACTTCTGCTAATCGAAAACTTTAAGCGTTTCCAGACAAATTGGATTGCCATCATTTTCTGATCCAGAGACAGGAACAAGCATCAAGTTGTCCCCGGATGTTATTATGTCTATCAACAATTACATAGTAGTTACTGTACAATCAAATGCATAACAATTATATTTATACCGGTTATCTTATTGGGAAATAGTATCTTTGTTTGAAGAAATAGATCGATTGAATTCCAAAAGATGGCAGTATTGCTGTATTTGGAAATTATTTAAGAAAAACCATTTTAGTTGAGTGAGATTTTACATGGAGAAATCATATTATAAACATTACTAATGTAAGAGATTCTCTTAGGAGCACTCTTTCGTGGTCGAAATTGTTCTTTTTGGGTGGCTAAATCCATACGTCTATTAAGCAATGTTCTCGTTCGTTTATTAAATCTGTTTGGCAAGAAAAAAGCTGTTAAATATCCAATAAACTTTTTAGTACATGAAAGCATATTCGCCAATCGATCTTCAACAAATAACAATTATAAATATTATAAATAAAATGGGCAGTGATTGATTATACATTATTCTAATTGTTGAACTTAAAGTCCATATTAAAAAAACACTTATTTTATTATTACATAGCACAGGCAACATTTATATTTGAAAATCATTTGAATATATACACGTACATAAAATAGTGACAATTTTGAAAGAAGTTTAATGGTAAAATGGATCAATTGAACAAATATAAACAATTAAAAATTCAACCATCAAATATTACTAACATTTAAATACTTATTGCTTAAGAAAAGAGCTATTTTTGTTGTTCTGTTACTTCTAAGTACATTTATAGAAAACGACTTCGATTTTAAGTACTATTTCAAGTGATCAAGTGATAAATATTTAAATGATAGTAATATTTATTTATTTCGAACTGTGCCCATTCGTGATTATAGTTGCATTAATTAACATAGCAAAATAATAAACAATATTCCCCATTCAATGAAGCTGAATCGTGAATAATTTGAAAAACCAAAATAACCCAAAACAACTAACTAACACTAAGAACTTTGGTAAGAAATACAATAGTTCAATAGATGTTGCTTTAAATGAAAATTGCACATTAATATAAACAATTTTGTTTAATAAATCAATGTAAAGAGAATAGACAATAAAACAATTATATATATATATATAAAAAAAATGCAAATTTACGGAATTTATAAGTTTCCAAACAGGACAATATTAATGATAAAAAATATATAGATATAAAATTTTACAAATTTTTCTCCCAAAAAAAAACAAATTTCACACAAATACGAATTTTGCAAAGGAAACAGATGATGCGCAAAAATTTGTTTGTTTTTTTTTAAATATGTTATAAAGCTAACAAGTTGTTGATTTTTTTTTGCCATTAATAATTTCACGATTTTTATTTCGATTAGAGTGAACAACTCCTTCAGCCTTTTATATTATATTATATATATATAGATATAATGTATATGATAATATTATAATCGAATTTAATCATCTTTATTTTTATCGCCACTACCAGCAGTTAATTCATCTTCTTCATCAGAATAATTAGTTGACTGTTCGCCTGGTTTCAATAATCGGCCCACCAAATCGTATTTCTCTAAAAAACAACAACTTAAAGTAATAAAAACCCATGACAAAACAATTTTCTTATCGTGTATTGCAATGATTGGCTAAAATTCAATTTATGCTTACAAATTATTGAAAATTAATTAGAAACCTTTGTTTACAGGAAGCTCATTACAGGTGGGCTATCCACTATCAGAGATTTATAATCAACCAAATTTGTAGAATTCGAACAAATCGTGAAGAACAATGTTTTAAATAGCAACGTTGTTGAAACAATCAACAATGATACTGAATGTTGTGATAGATGACACATTCTATAAGGCCCATATATAATAGTAGTTAATTAGCAATTTAGGGCCGGCATTACTTGACGTCCTTTACTTTAATAAAATAAAATTTGGTGCAACACATATTTGGTTGATTGAACATTCAGTAGTTATTTCGAATAATTTCGTTGGGTTCATCTACGATTACCGTGACCTGCACCCATCGACATTATATTAGATAGTTAGCAATTATTGTTGTAGTAAGTGTACAGACAACTTGTGTAATTGCAATATTGCATGTTCATGATACCAAGATTCACGAGGATTTAATTTTTTGTTAAGTTTTTCTCAATTCAACTTATTTAATGTCTCAAATTTATGTGTAAGAAACAAATACATTAATGATTAATTATAGATAAACTGATAAGAAACCGGTGATGTGACATCATTATTATAGCTTAAAATTTCGTAGATTATTACATATTTATTTAGATTGAAAATAATCCTAATCACTGTTTTCTCGATTATCTATTAATATTCTATTATTATTATTTTTTATAGTCCTCTAATTATAGTTTCAAATGTGACACATCCATTTTAATGAAGTAAATATCGAATAATTATGTAAAATAACAACAACAAAAATATTCAAATTATAATCAATGACGATAGAAATTTAAATTCTTTCTTTTTATAACTGATAATGATAAATTGATGAAAAATAAATGAATATATATATATATATATATATATATATATATATATATATATATATATATATATATATATGTAAACCAAGGCCCACCTTTGAATTGTGCTTCCCATTCTTTTATAGATTCCATTTCCATTGAATTTAAATCACTTAAATCATCATAACCGTTAGTTTTGATTTCAACAGAAAATGTTGCTAAACCTCTGGATGCATCATGTCCACCAAATGCAGCATATGGGCCACCTAAATTAATAATACAGAAACGATAATAATAATAACGATAAATTAAATGACATCATCATCGTCATGATGACTACGTTGTTTTATAGAAATATATAAAATTGCATTACCAGGTCCGTAGAATCGTTTCGCCTTTGTAACATCATATACATTACCATTAACAGCAACTAGTACTCTACCATCGTCTTGTGTACCATCATATTTACGTAATTCTTCGACAGTAAAGTCTTTCTTTTTCATTTTCGGCAATTCCGGTTCTGATGGTGGTATAGGCACATTACGGTTACTTTTACAAATTTTGTAAATTAACACACCAATTAAACAAACTAATGCAATATTCAATGGACTGCCAATTATTTCATATATTATATTCATTAAAAAGCCATCATCATTAATATTATCGTTATTATTTGATTTTACATCTTCGTGTTCTGCCATGTTGAAATTTTATTAAAAAAAAAAACCTCTTCGAAGAACGCAATGTACAACACTACTGACAATTTTTTGATTGGTCTATTTTATTATCCGGTTTTAGTAATATTTGTTGCCGGTGTGATGGCAGCACTGTGCCGTCAAAACAAAAAAATCCACCCAGTTCAAGGACACAAATTTGACCCCATTTTTTTAACATTATATTATTAGAAAAAACAACAGATTCGACTTTAATTATTTATTAAGCAATGAATGTTTTGAGTGAAATGTATATAATTGTCTTAATGTTGGGCTACGCAATTTGAAGTTAAAAGTTTAAGAGCTACCCTTAATTCTAATAAAGGTGGAAGCACACTGAAGTTTACAAAACGTTACGTTCATATGCATGTCGAGACGTACGAGCGTAACTGTCATAGGTTCAGCCAATCCGAATTATTAAAGATGACAAATAACGAAATCATTTATTGGTTAAAGCGACAGTATTATGAATAAGCTATTTCATGACGACTATGTCACTTTACAAAACTGTCGTATTATAATTACAATAACTGCAATCAATGGAGAATTAATCCTTAATTAACCACGGTCTTATAAACAGGACTTAATACTCCTTACCAAAAGCATTATTAGAGCATGGGTTCGCTATTGGAATCAACTTTATTTCCTGATAAGCGACGCAATTATCGAGGGATCCAAAAGTAAGACAAAGACGACGCTCTGATATCCGACTGCGTCATGCCGCCCCTCTTGTGTTTCTGCCTTAATCCCTTAATAATAATAATAATAACAATAAGAGCCGTAAATGGGTTATTTCTCGTTCAAATTGAATGAATATACACAACTGATTACAGAAAAGTCTTGGAATTTTGGAATTTTAATTATTATTCCACACACAGGTTATCTTTAAGAATGCAACAAGAAATGTGGAAAGAATTTAATTATCTAATAGTGAATTATCGCACATGCACCGGACGCACACACAAATTTGGTAACTCAGAAGTGAACGGAAGTAACAGTTAAAATTTAGAAATTGATAACAGTGCCGGCCCGAGGCGAAGACTGTTTCCGAAAGGGCGCCCCGGGTGCAATTGTTACCGGTCCGGCTTTCTTTATTGTTGTTTTTTTAGTTTAATCTCTAGAAGATTGTTGTTTAGCACGCACGTGACGTTTGTGGCGCACAATTTTTGCTAAGAATGCTAAAAATCGAAAAGTTATTATAATTTTATTGATAATCTTTGATGAGTCTTTCCGAAAAATCCCGACCTCTGTGACTTGAGTCCGGTCCTGTCAGTAGGAATAACACAAAATTTACCAAAATAGCATCACAATGAAAACTCTTCAAAAACTGTTGCGATATCGTATAGTTATGAAAATATCATAAACAATTAATGGAAAAATATAAGAAAATCTATTTGAATTAATCACTGCCATCGGATTCTTCTTCAGCTTCTTCTAGCCAATCAATAAATGGTTTGACTTGTTGATAAAGTTGCGATTGTTGTTCTAATGAATTTGCCCAATTCAAAATTGCATCTTCTGTTATAAAATCTTTATCATAAAACCATTTCAATACAAACATTATCCATTTTTCATTAATTGTTTCATTATGATTTGCAACATCCTAAAAAAAAATACAATCATCAGCATTAAACTAATTTTATCAATGAATCAAAAAATTACTTCAATAGCTTGTAAAGCATCAATCATTGCACTTTCATTACGTATGTAATTCATCAGGATCGGAGAGAAGTATGATAGTAAACGTAGAAATTGCGAGAAATATTGTTGTCCAATTGACAAACGCAATGACATAATTAATATAGCTTTGATAACATTGAAATTTACCTAGAAAATGATTTATTACAAAAACGAATTTATTAAATTCAATTGGTTTTTTTGTTAATTTTGTAGATTTTGAACATCAATCACCTCTTTAACAGTAACGTTATATGCATAACGCGACGAATTAATTTCTAATATCAAATTATCACATTGTAATTCATCTTCAAAACCTCTTGTTAAACTGTCGATTACTTCATTAAAGAACACTAAAAGAAATCACTAATAAAGCCAATCTTTCAAAGCAAACATTACCACAAAAACAATAAAGAATGAATTACATTTAGTATCATCCGGTAATGGTGAATTTGGACGATTAAATTCATCGTCCTCTTCACTCTCATCACTGAACGTATCATCAATTGTTTGTTCATCATAATCACCAATAGAAAATCGAGAGAAACGCGCCGATAGTCCATCATCATCACCATCTTCAACATGTAATTTATAGGCGTGTGGTGAGAGTTTATCACTGTCTTAAATTTTGTTTAAAATCACTAAATATTCATCGACAACCATACGAAACTCACCACAATCTTCTGGTTGTGTTGATTGCACGAGTGAATTTTCCATAAATTTCCCCTTTTCCACAATGACATTCTTACCTAGTACACAGCCTGATGTGATTTTACATTTGGATTTGATCCAACAATTCGGACCAATCATTGAATGATTTATGATAACATTATCATCAATTTTACAATTCCCCAATATAAATGAATCGTTAATTTCAACATTTTTACCAATTTTACAATGATCACCAATGATACTATTCGATAATTCCACATGATTTGTTGATATTATCGATTGCTTACCAATGATGACTTTATTTTTCAAATGACAATTCCCATCAATCGATGGTTGTAATGGATAGATCCAATGATTAATCAAGTCGTAATTGATAGCTTGATACATACGCCAACTTGTTATACAACCACCATAATTCGTACCTTTGATCGTATGATAATATATGCGACTATCTAGAATTTCTTCATTAATCAATAAACCTTTGATGAAATCGTCTTTTGTTTGGAAATCGAAATTATCGGAGAATAATGGTAGAACTGATGGTGAACAAATTGCTATATGTGTATCACGTAAATTATGATGTATTGAAACATTCGAATTGTCCATGAAAATCTCCTAAAATTTCAATTAATCAAAAACAAAAAAAAAAGATATAGCTAACATCTTCATATATACTAATGGAAATTGCATTTTGCGCTCATTATGAATTCCAAGTTTTCTATGGAATAACACTCTATTATTATCATTATTGGCAGCTAATAGAATATCGTCTTTAGGGCAACGTCCCAATTGTCCAATGCCAGCTTCTTGATAGATTAGCGTCATAGCAGCTCCTTTATCTTTCTTGAAAGTTTCACTGTAACAAATTCAAACATTTTCGTATTCCGATCAATGATAAAAAATCAAAATAGAAACACACTTGTGCATTTTAACAATCGGTGATAATTTTATATTAGACACAGTACCAGGTTCAATTAAAACAAAACTGCTGCGCAATAGACCTTTTGCATCAATATCACGTAAGCAATCACCAAAAGAACAACAACTTTCCGACACAATTATATGGATTTTCATTGTTAAACTCCATTCTATTAGTGTTTCTATGCGTTCTCTATAAATGAAAATCGTTAATTAGTTATTATACAGTTTCCTAGATTAATGATAGAACTTTATATGTGTTTTGATCGCATCTACATGTGTACAACAAAATAGAAATGTTTCATCAACACCACCTAATGCGAGAAATTCCAATGTATAATCAATCAATGGCTTATTAACAACTGGCAGCAAAGACTACAACAATTTCGAGGTTAGAATATTTTTAATTTCTTATCATCGATACGTACAAATGGTAAATCGTTTGTGATTGGGATGAATTCATCGGTGAAATTATCGGCAATTACAATGGCTTGGATTATATCGTCTTTATTCATCTTCAATGAAATAATCAAGCAAAATTGTCGAGGTTATGATAATAATGTCACTTTTACAGGAATACCAACTATGCTATTAAAAGTTTCTAGAGAGTTTAACAAAATATCTGTGAAATCAATCGAATATTTGCCAAAATACCACAGAAATTCACAAATTCATCGTGTACAGAATTCATAATCAATTAATATGGATAAAAATGGTAAATTTCGGCCGAAATTGGGGATTTTGGGTGCCGTCACAGTTGGCAGCAATGTTGTTTGACGAAATGCAAATCCCATAACAACAATGTTTGTATTTCAGCTAGAATTAAACGAGTTTAATTGATTTTCATCAATAATGGCAAGTGAAAAGGTATTGTTTTCTAAAAGGCAATAGCCGGTTTTCTTATTCTATTCCGAAAATTTGCAGTTTCATTTACATTTTCCACTGATGTATGTGTTTTCAGTTGTTGTTCCGTCTAGAACAACCCCACGGTACTGGGGATATCTTTGTAACATGGCAGAAAGGCTCCGGTATGTATTTGGCAACAACTGGTATCGATTCTATGGTGAATATTTTCAATCGTTATGGTCATGTTCAAGATCGAATCCGCTTACCAACGTAATATTCATCTACACCGTTATATTCCACAATCAATTAACGTTCATTCGTTTGTGTTTGTTAATAGTTTATGTGCTGGATTCGCATGGGATTCTGATGGTGATTTACTTGGTATCATTTCGAATTCATCACAATTAATATTATGGGATGCAAATAGTTCAATGAAAATACAAATTGATGTGAGATTAAAAGAAAACATGTCGTGTTTAGTTTGGGCAACAAAAGAACCAATATTAGCTGTAGGCACAGTTAAAGGGAGTGTTTCAATTTACAATCACAATACATCAAAGTAATGCTTATAATTGTAGAATTATTGTTTTAAATATAATTAAAATCAACAAATTTTTAGACGTATTCCAATTATTGGGAAACATTCAAAAAAGATCATTTGTGGTGCTTGGAACATTGAGAATCTACTAGCTTTAGGTTCTGAAGATAAAACAATATCGATTAGTAATATTGATGGTGATACTTTAAAGATGATTAATTTAAGAGCTGAACCGTCTGATGTACAATTTGCTGATATGAAATTAGATGAACGGATGGGCGGCGAAAATACCGTAATTCATTACAAATTCACACACACACACACACACACGAAAATCCACTAATATCGATTTTGTTTTAAATCAATAATAGGTTAGTATGGTTGTGGGCAAGAAAACGTTGTATTTGTACAATTTATTAGATCCTGAAAATCCAATAGAATTGGCATTCCAACAGCATTACGGTGCAATTGTCACATATAAATGGTTCGGTGATGGTTATATATTGATCGGCTTCACTGCTGGTTATTTCATAGCAATTTCAACATATATACGTGAAGTTGGTCAAGAATTATTTCAAGTTCGGAATCATAAAAATACGTTAACTGATATTGCTGTATGCGAAACGATTGGGAAAGCTGCATCGTGCGGTGATAATACGTAATACAATCATTTCAATTACAATTTCTATTAATTACTCTAAGCATAATAATAGGGTGAAAATTCACGATTTATCCAATCTACAAGAGACCTCAAGTGTTTTAACACTATCCCAAGAAGCCGGCTTAGAACGGATATGTTGGAGTAATGATGGTCAATTATTTAGTATTTGTACAAAAGGTGGTTCATTGAATGTGTATGTGTCACAAGTGCCATTGTTAACATCCGTTTGTCCACCAAGAATTGCGTTATTATCAAGTTTAACAGAAATCAGCATTTATAATTACACAACAGATCGAGTTAAATTCTATTAAACAAAAAAAAAATAACAACCAACAAAACTTATAAATGTTTATATTTTAGACGAAATTAAAACCGACATTTCTAACATTAGAAACTGAACCAAATTTTATTGGTATTGGTCCATATCATTTAGCAGCTGGTATGAATAATCGTATATGGTTTTATGATTTAACACAAGCGGAGAGTGACGATGGATTTCTACAATTGAAAGATCGCCAATATTTAGGTGGTATTACTAGTGTACGTTTGAATCAACAGTATATTTCAGTGCTGTTTGAAGGGAAAATTCATTTACACATGGTACTATTGTTGTTGTCCGATTAATTTGCACACAAATTGACTAAATTATTGTATTATTGGTAGATAGAAGAAACGGATATGCGTGATGGGGATCGTGAAACTATAATGTTTCCCGATATTAATTCAATCAATCTATTTATAACATGTCACATATTAACAATGGATTTCCTAATTTATGGTACCGATGTCGGTAGTGTGATTTATTTTCTAATTGATGAATGGAATGTGGCACATGAATATAAACATAATGTTGGTATAAATGATATTTACAGTGATCCAGCTGGTACACGATTAGTGTTTGTTGATAATAAAGGTTTCGCTTATGTTTATAATGCTGTAATTGACGATTTTTAAATAATATTTTAACGAAACAAATCATTGGAATTAGTTGAATTTTAGGTGATGAATGAAGCCATCCCAATACCTGAATTACCAAATAAAATCTCTGGTGTTTTATGGGATAGTAATATAAATGATAGAAATATATTTATAATTTATGATGAATATGAGATTTATACATATATTTATATAAAATTCAGTATTAATGGTAGTTTAGTTGAGAAATTAGGACAAACGAGTTTAGTTTCCAAACAATTACCATTGCTAATGTATTCTGGTGATGTTGTGTCGGCTACACCAGGTGGTCAACTAACGCAAATCATCTTGAATACACACGATAATTTACAAATCGATCAGCAAGATAACGATCGCACCAATCTTGCAACGATTTTTAACAAACAACTAGCTTTGCACAGGTGCATTCTAACGGAAATTATCATTGTTTTGATGGCTGATATTGATTTGTTATAGATTTCTTGGCGCTCTAACTGTTTGCGATCTATTGAAATCGGATGAATGTTATCGGAAATTAGCAATGGAAGCATTGAAATATTTAGAAATCGAATTGGGTATACGTGAATTGTTTGTGATTAATTTTTGTTTGTTTATTTTGGATAATTGTTTTTAGCAATTCGTATCTATCGTTTATTGGACGATGTATCAATGGTATGGTCATTAGAACATCTACTTGATATTGAAGATTGTAAATTATTATGTGGTTATATTATGATGTATTTAAACGATTTTGATAAGGCACAAGAATGGTTTTTGAATTCATCAAATCCAATTGCTGCATTAGATATGCGTCGTGATTTATTACAATGGGATGAAGCATTGAATTTGGCTAAAAAAATGGCACCCGAACAAATTGCATTAATATCACGTGAATATGCACAACAATTAGAATTCACGTAATCAATTCGAATTATAATCAATCGATTATTATTAATTAATTAATTCGTATTTATAGTGGAAATTATTCAGAAGCGTATATACATTATGAGAAAGGTTTACAAGAAGATTTAAATAAGGAACATACGTTTATTTGTAGAGCTGGTATATGTCGTACAGCATTACAATGTAATAATTATCGTCATGGTATTAGTATAGCATTAGAATTAAATAATAAACAATTATATAAAGAATGTGGTGAGATATTAGAGAAGAATAAACAATATTTGGATGCTGCTAGATTATTTGAAAAATGTGAAAATTATGATCGGGCCTCATTGAATTATATTAAATTGAAGAATTGGTTGAAAATCGGTGAATTATTACCATATATAACATCAAATAAAATCCATTTGCAATATGCAAAAGCCAAAGAAGATGATAAACAATATGAAGAGGCATGCAAAGCATATTATCAAGCAAAAGATTACGATTCTGTTATACGTTTACAATTGGAATATCTAAATAATCCAGAAATTGCCGTCGAATTAGTACAAGAAACGAAAAGTAGTGAAGGTGCAAAATTAGTTGCGCATTTCTTTCAACGTTTCAACGACTATACATCGGCAATCAAATTTCTAGTATTGTCACATTGTAATGATGAAGCATTCGATTTGGCACGTAAACATAGTAAAATGGAATTATATGGTGAGATATTATTGAATACATTAACAATAGATGAGATAAATCGAAAAGATTTTGCTAGTATGGCATTATATTTTGAAAATGAACAAAATCCATTGTTAGCCGGCTCATATTGGTATTATGCTAAAGAATATAATAAAGCGATCAAACATTTATTGAAAGCATCGAAAATCAATTCAAATGAAAATCAAGCAATTAGTGTGGCAATTGATGTTGTTGCATCATCGCACGATGAGGCGATTGCAAATCAATTAATTGAATTCTTATTAGGTGAAACTGATGGTATACCAAAAGATCCAAAATATTTATTTCGTTTATATATGGCACGAAAACAATATAAAGAAGCATCAAAATCAGCATTAATTATCGCCAATGAAGAACAAATTAATGGTAATTATCGTAATGCACACGATGTACTATTTGCAATGTATCAAGAATTAAAACAGAACAACATACATATACCAAATGAAATGCAATTAAATTTAATGTTATTGCATAGTTACATTTTAGTACGTTTACATGTACGTCGTGGTGATCATTTAAAAGGTGCACGTTTACTAATCAGAGTTGCTAATAATATTTCGAAATTTCCATCACGTAAGTTATCATAATTTGGCAAATTTACACTGTAATTAATCGTCATTTCTTTCACTTAATTATAACAATAACAATTGTTAATTTCCAATAGATATTGTGCCGATTTTAACATCAACAGTAATCGAATGTCATCGGGCTGGTTTGAAATATGCCGCATATAAATATGCAACGAAATTAATGGATCCTGATTATCGTAAATTGATTGATGTGAAATATGTGAAAAAAATTGAAGCTGTTGTACGTAAACCACCAAAATCAAATAAAGATAATAATAATAATATTGATCCAATTGAACCAATGACACCATGTCCGTATTGTGAGATGGCCTTACCTGAAACTGAAATCAATTGTAATTCATGTAAAAACAATATACCATTCTGTATTGTAACGGTTAGTTAATTATTTTTGTTTGTTTCGTTTTAATAATTCTATGAAATTGTTTTTGTTTACTCTAATTTAGGGTCGTCATATTGTTAGTAATGATTTAACAGCTTGTCCGAAATGTGATTTACCTGCAATCAGATCCGAGTTTATCGAGTAAGTAGTTTGTATTTCTTACTTGAATTTGATTGATTCATTTCGACTTAATTTTGTTGTTTTTTTTTTTGTAGGATCTTAAATACTGAAGATTCCTGTCCGATGTGTTCGGAAACGATCGATTCGAAATATTTAATAGTAATTGATGATTGTAAACCGTATTTAAATATCAATTAGAAATGATCACAGTTACTATTTTTGACATTATTTATTTATTTCACTTGTTATTCTAAAATTTTTGTGCAATCGATTTTGTTGGAAATAAAAAAAATCAATGTTTTAATACCTGTTATGTTGATATGCTCTTTATGAAACTTTTTTTAAAAGTCTACCGGTTACCCCGAGCCCGCTGCCTCGCCCGTGGATTTTTTGTGTGTGAAGAGCTGCGTTGAAGTCTCTTCAGTCATTACAGCAATAAAAATTGTATCTAAGCAAAACACGGACTAAATTGATTCATTTATGCATATTTTTAGGCTTCTATTGGTTTGATTCGTCTTGCTATGGGCTCTGGAGCTCGCGTAAGTTTTGGACACCGTTTGTAGAAAGTAGAACTTTAAAATGATCAAACTTTTTAGTGGAGCATGTGCCTCTTAGCTCCTGGCTTAATCCTACATTGGTTGAAGGAACATTTGGGAACAAAATTGGTTCTAAGCGTTCGTCCAGATATACTTTTTAAAATAGGTAAGTCACTTTACACAGGAATTAAATCTGATTGTGGAATAACTGTTGTTAAAATTCGTTAAAATTTTTCAAATTATGTATATTTTCCCGGCCTCCCGCCCCTCCCCGTACTGTTTAAACTATTTAAAACAAAACGTTGAACACAGTTGATAAAATAATAATAAAATATTTAATTAATAGCTTCCCTAATTGAAAATAACAACAGCGCGAATAACGAAAAGCTCGCTAAATCAAAATTGAAAATAATTGAAATAGTTTCTCATTTATTTGCCAGTATTAAATTCTGGCAGCGGAATTTTCTAATTTATCATTTCATTCTCTCTAAAATTAAAGATAATCATTTATTAATATCGTCTAGTTTTTCTATTTTTATCATTCTCTATCAAGCAAAGATTAAATTATACGTGTGCTGGTCTTTAGTAAAGCCGTTCGAACAAGTTGCTAAACTCTTGCAGCTCAGAACCGTTCTAACAACGTAGAACATAACCGGAATAGATACAGGGGCTTAATTCTAACACACCTTTAATTACTTTAATTAATTCACCCAAAGTTCCGATACTACATGGAGTTAGTTGCAAACTAGTATCTTGCTAATTCATTAATAAATACTAGGAATAAATAATTTTTTGTTTTATATGAACATATATCGAATATATCTTGGGAGATATTTGTCAGTAATGTGTTGCCGCAATGGGATATAACATTTGCAAATCACGGATTAAGAGTAAACTTGTACAGTTTCGGAAAGTTCTCGGATTCCCGACGGTGTAATCTATCGGAGACGAACCCTCCTTTAGGCGTCACGGCGCCCATTAGCCCATCTCTCCAACGGCGAACTCCTGGGAGTGACCCGTGCAATATCAGTTTCTAAGTCGATGTTTGGGAGACCGGAAAAAACGAAAAACGCATCTATCATCGAATTATGAAAGGTGAAAAATTGGAATTTATGCGAAACATTCTTCAGTAAATATCAATCTTAATGCGTTTCCAATAACAGTCGTAATATTAAAATCAAATTACACGTTTTTGTGTGGCGATAGGGACAGGATGTCAAACACGAGTGTTGCTTCTATTAAATTGCCGATTTTAGCATATCGAAAGGTGCATCTGTCTAATGTCTAGGGAATTATAAAATTATTGATGTTCAAAGCAGAACAGGTGCATCCATCTGTATTAATTCGATTCGGTAAACTATCACCGGTTTGTTTTACTTGTAGAAATGTAAAAAAAGTCCCAGTGAAAACAAATGACATTCAATTTAATGATAAAAACAATAGTAGAACATTGTCGATAGAGGGTGGCAAACGAATGAGACACGCGTTTTTTCCCGTTTCACCCAGACAAGCTATTACCGAACTGTCATTTCTGTATCGATAAGAGAATGTTAAATTAATACAATTTCTCCTTCTCAACTTAATGATGATTTCTCTTATTTCGGAACTAACGTCGCGATACTACTAAGGGTAGAAAAATGGAAATTTCCGCCTTTATTTCTTGTGTTGTTTCGATTTCGTTAGTGGCGGCCACACAAAACGAATCCGCATAAAGTTAATGGAATCTTAATTTTTAATCTCAAACAAAACAAAAAACAACAAAACACAGAGAGATTTATTTTATCTTTAACTAAACAAGCCAAGACCGGGACTTTTACCTCATAACCTCCGGCTGAAATTTCTAATTAATGTTCTGTATGAAATTTAATTACGTAATATTCAAACAAGGGCACTACTACAATGGATAAGTTTGTTATGTTCCACATCCATCCCGTGGTAAATTGAGTCCAAGCCTTTTCGCTTTTATAACTCAAGAAACAACAACAACAAAAATTGTAGATTAAAGGGCCACTCTTTGTAGTTGTACTGCACACCACTTTTCCGCACAATTCGTTTTTGACGTGATTACAGTCTCTCCTTCTACAAATCGTAAGTTTTTGGAATGGTTAGAGCGAATGGAATTTTGAAGCAATCCGTATTTAATTCCTCAGCCAGACTCTGCACATATTTTAATACAACTAGTTGACTAAAATGCCGCACCCGGTTGTATAAGTAAACACTGTTATTTTATGTTGGGAAATACCTGCACGCAAACATGCTTTGAAGTTGCCCCTAAGAGTATAGAAGTTATGTACCGTGTCCTGTGCAATATTCAAACTATTACACTATTTAAACTTTATAGATTTTGATAACTTGAGGGTTGTGAATTTGGATGGTTTAACAAAAAAAAAACAATTACAAAACAAGATTCTTTCACTATACCAACAACCCTCCAAATTAGATTTGTGACTTATCAATGGAAAGGGATAAATCGCCACCCTATTTCGTATACAAATTTTTATGTGAATTGACGCAGGAAATACGACCGTTATAGCCGCTGGTTAGAATCCTTTAATTTAAACACGTGTCATCCAAATCTCATAGACAAACACTGATGAGTGATGATGCTAGTTCACTATCGTCCGCTTAAAATAACGAAGGGCAGGGGACAGGGGGGATTGTTTTATTAAACCAACCAGTTTATGGGGTGAGTATGGATTTGAATAATACTTAACCGTGTGATTGATTAGTGGAATTTCGTAAAAATCCATATTAGATACTATTTTAAGGGTGTATTATGAAAGTTCCATTATTATTGTTTGGAAATCGAATAAATCGCAATTGAAGAAAACCATCCATGCGTGGATTATGGACGTAGATCTGGCAATGATAGACGGCACGTGACTTCTGCGGCTACTGATACCGACAGTTCACGTGGCATTACTATTGCCCATTTCACCCTCACATAAACACAAACCAGCAATAATAATGGGACATATTTAAACATTTCGTTTTGTTGTTGTTGTTGTTGTTGAAACAAACGCGATAGAAAATCCGAAACAAGGAGGACGAATACGAAATTGGGATTACTTTACTTCTTGGGGCGATATCGTGGGAACTAGCCCCCATCTCCCTCTTTTCCCCATTCATTCGTTACTGATTCTATTACACGCAATTCACCACCTCATTATAAATGCCAGTTATGTGTGTGCGAGTGTGTATTATCCTGACCTGATCCCGACTATGGTAATAATAGGAATACGTTTTAATCGAATTACGATTTCAAGCATGAATTGTTTTTAGGGAAAAACTTGTAAAAAATCGTCGAATTTCATTTGGAAATCCAATTGCAAATCGAACACTGTATCGATTGAGATTAAAAGTTCGCCCCTTTCGATAAAGTAGCAATTGTGTGGCGGCGCTATACGTAAAGGTGATTGTAGAGGCCAGGCGGGCGTATTTCAATGGATTTTGATTTCAAAATCTCGATTATAATCGAATTGAAATCGGCACAAAAAGGCATTATGACGGTGGGCATAAAAGAATCTCGCCCCACCAGTTTTGTTGTTTGCCATCGTCGTCATTATCGGCATTTCTCATCTGAAAAGTAAACGTTCCAACGTCTTTTTGCACATATTTACAAAAGAGCTACACTCATATTCTGCACTAAATAATCGTGGAAATTCTACATTTTAATAGTGCAACATCTGTGTACCTGGAATATATACATTTCGCTCCCATTTATTATGTTATTTTTCAAAGAAATTCTTCCAAATTTATGTATTTAGTAACGATAATTGTTATGGAAAAGTTAGAAAATAGTCCCAGACGGGATTTCTATCTCAATTTGTAAAACTACACACATCGTAATTTCTGTTCATTTTTTAATAGTCCCATTTTAAATAATTTTAATGTGACAAGCCCAAACTGTATGGATGTGAAAAGTTTCGTCTAGTTTTCACTATTTCTTAATTATAATTTATTTAAAAATATGTTTTATTTGTGCATCGCAAACAAGTCATCTACGACTTTCACAGCACGTTCTTTTTTCGTTTTTATTTCGTTGAATAGAACCTAATTTCCAGTGTGATTTAATTAAAATTTTAATTACTTTTACATATCTCTCTACGTTTTTCCATTCAATACATTCAAATTCTTCAAATTATGCGTTCGTATTCATGGATTCGTTCTAATGGTAACAACATTACAGACATGTTGGGAGAACAATTATAATTTCAATTAACAATAATGAAACAGTACGGCCTCTTTAAGTTTTTTCAACAATTATTCCCATGATAAAATCATGGTAATTAATTTTTGTGTTGGCTTTAATTTACGACAACTTAACATAATAATAACTGAAATTAGAGAAAAATAAATATTAAAATTCTGTTTAAAGTTGTGTTGTATTCGATATAGTGATCATAAAACAATTTTACGACAGTGGAAATAATGAGAGTGCTTTGGAAAAAAGTTTAAATTCCCCGACAGAGTCTCGAACCTGAATCGTCTGCTTGCCGATCAGAACTATTCAAGGTCCGATAGCGTCGATTGGTTTCATTCAGTACTTCCTGGACGGAGGGTGTAGATAAAGACACCCCCTAATTCGATGTCGATCATATCCAAATATTACTGATTCTATTGGCAAGTCAAGTTGGTCAAATTCAATTTGATTGTATATACATTCAGTTAAAAGCCGATTATATTGTATTTATTTTATTTGTTGTTTTTTTAAAGGTTTTTCTCATTTATTTTCGAGATAAGTAGAGACCTATTTAACTTTATCTATTGATTGTCGAATGCCAGTTATGGCCATCAAGTAGATAAACAGAGGATTTTGATGAGACCAGTTTTTTTATTATTAAATAAAAAAAAATAACAAATTTAAGTATTAAGGGCTATCGACACTGAGACGGACGACACGGCCTACGTCATAATTTGCAAATATTACTCGTTCTGTCTAACTTTCACATGCCCGTATAGTTTGTTTTATCGTGTCGTGTCGTCTCTGTGTGAATACGCCTTTAGAAGTATAACAATAGCAGTATTGGCAAGTTGTGGAAACATCTGTTTTAAGAGATGCCCAGTAGATGAATTATTTAGTTAAATTAATTGAATTAAGGCACTTTAACATGCCTGGAAATCAGATGGTCTTTTCCTAAACTTCATCAAATATGCACTTCGCATTAGCACAACCAGAGTAGGATTTTGTAGGGAGTTGTAGATGAAATTACTGTGTGTGTGTGTGTGTGTATCATTTCTACCTGATGGTCATCTCTGGATCAAATCCAACCTGACATATCTGACAGACAGTATAATATTATGAGAGTATCTATTGTCCAAATTGGAGAACCCACCCTCCTTCCGCCGCCGCCTCCTCTTACTAATATCAAAAAGCTCAAAGCTCATAATGCGCTGAATTTTCGTATATATATATATATATATAAAGCTCGAGTTGAATTTGAAACTGACAACATTGTTTTTAGTAGTGCCGGTGGTGGTGGTGGCGGCGGCGGCGGCGACGAATCTGTGCGAGAGGGAGAGAAGACATCAACCGGCGCAAACTAAAACCGAAAACGGAAAACGTTTTCCAGTTCAGACACGGGACGCACGTTTGCTCATTCAGAGTACGAACGTCGGCCGGGCAGGACGCGTTTTGCTCTATTATCGTCCAAAATTCAACTCGTCTGTAAATTGTTATTGGAAATCCTTGATAAAAAAAAAATTAATAAATGAGCGAGTATTTACCGAAAAAAACATCACTCACAAACAACTATTTGATATTTAATTGAAACGAATCCGGTTTGATTTGTTTAGAATTTCTCAATTAAAATATTAGTTTAAATATCCGGTGATAAAACAAGGACAAAGTGTTTTATTGTTGTTTTCCATAATTTTATTTTAATTATTATTGTTGTTGTTGTTGTTGGGGTTCAGTGGTTAAATTAGAGACGGTTCAACGAAACCGCAGCAACGACAGGAAATTAAACCTGTAAGTAAATTTTGTTATTATCTTTTTTAAATTAATCTCTAAACAGTTAAATCTCTACAAATATATAAATGTGTGTAGCAGGAGAGAATCGTGCAAAGTTGCAGGATTAACAAACAGACCACGCCGGCCACGTGGTTAAAGTTCGCGCCACATTAAATTCCACCCCACAAAATTTGTTGCCCACACAATTTTACGTAATCAAACAAAAATGAAATAATTAGTGGTAGATAGAGGGAAAATTTGTCAGTTTGTTTGTTGTTGTTGCCCTTTGTAAAATCAACGTAATTGTCCGGTTGAATGAGAAAACGCTAAAGAACTAAAAACAATTTCTATATTCTTATTAATATCTGGAGTGCAATCGACTTTAAGAAATGATTTTCCAATAATGTTTTTGTCTTGAGGGAGTAAGCCATCCGTAAAATTACTTATTTCTAATCAATTTACAGGAATGGGCCGCGCGATCAGCCTATTCGATTACGATAAATCGTTTTGATTTTAACTACAATCACAACACAATTGAATTTGGTGCAATTCCCAAACGAATATTATCGAGTGTCGCTAAATGATGTAAAAACCAATTAATTACGTATTTGTTTTCCCCCTTCATCAATATTCAACATTGATATCGTGTACATAAAATAGAAAAACTAATAAAAACAGGTCGGTGAATTACAAACTGTTCAGGCAAGCTTAATCTGAACGTGGCAAGAAATAAACAAGCAAGTTTCAATCGTCTTCTTTGTGTACATAAACAGAAACGATCGAAAATTATTGAAAATTCCATCTATAAATCATTGTAAGCGGAGATTTTCGTCTACATATACGTTATTGTCCTATAAAAAAATATGTAGGGTATGTATAAATACGTGTTTTTTCTCTCCTCGTGGCGCGCCCCCGTTCGTTTCAGTTACGCTTCAAGTATCGAAGTTGTCCCAAACCGCCCTTGTGTATTTCCTAAAAACATAATGGACTCGAGAAAAAACAAATTTGTTCTTTACGCTCAAATAGAGAAACAAAATTGAAAAGGAAACTGTAATAAGACCGGATCGTCGTCCACTCACTCACTCCCAGTTTTTCCGGTAGTGTTTTTACAATTTCGTTCTAAATTCAATCATGCATACCATTCTAATGTTATTTATTATAAGTGGAACAACACACGTCTATATACGAATCTTAATCAGATCTAATGGAAATAACTTGTTGTCATTGTTATTTAATTATTTTTGGAAATAACTAAAGCGGCCCGGTACTGTTCTGGTGTTCCAACACAAACACAAAAGGAATGTTGTTGACATAGGATGATTATCTCAATAAATTTGAAGTGATAGGGCAAAGAAACGGTAAGTTTTGCGTCGTCGATATATTGTCAATCAAATGTTCGATCTTGTTTACTGAAACGACAACGTGTACTTGACCGCCACACAATCCTATTCCAATCCTTTTTTTCTCCTCTCTATTTACCTTACAAATAGAAAGAAGTTTCAATCAGTCCTATCTACAAATCAAAGCGACAAATCATTGTTGTTTTCCATTAGTCTTTTTAATAGAAAACTGTATTTAAAACAAATTGTTGTTAAACGGAAATTGGAACATAAAGAAAATTTCGTCAATATTCATATGGAACTTCCTGTTTTATCAAGACTTCCTTTATAACAAATACAATCAGATTAATGAATTTTTCAAATCGATAATTATATAATTATTGTGCCAATACAGCGTGTCTCATACCGATATTACAATAGACGAATAATTGATACTACGTCTAGTTGGATGTGATCGACTCGGCTGGAAGTTTGCAACTCATCAATGGGAGCCACAAGTCAATCACAACGACGTATACATGCGAAATCTAAGGGACAGCCTGTAGATTAATGTGATTTATTGTTGTTGTGCGAATCGATCGAGTTGATCTTGATTGAATCAAATCAATCCTCTCTCTCTCTCTCTCTCTGATTCCTGGACGGAATGTTAAATTCATTGTCGATTAAGAAAATTAAACGTCAAGACATAGCAAGAGGTCTCAGTTGATTGGTTTGTTGTTGTTGCCTTATAAGACTTACCGTTTATTTATTTTTATTATTATTATTATTATTATTAATAATAAACAATCAGAATTTATAAATGAAATTTGTTAATTTGAAACAGTCATTGTTTTTATTCAAATAGCGTTTAATATTTTTAATAATAAATTGCGTAATTTTTGCGGATTTTTTCCAATGTTTAAATAAAATAATTTCATGCATCATGGAATTTGTTTTATAATTTTTACCAATTTTATTATTTCTATATAGATATTTTTTGTTGTTGGTATAAACTGTAATTTGGTTCAATTAAAACAGCAATAGTTACTCCAATGAACTTGTGTGCGACTGAAGAGATTGAATGCGTGTGGGAGACGAATCCAGATTATACGGCGTCTATTTCGTGTAGATCGACACGACTGTGAATCGGTAACGCTGCAAGACCGTCAAAATTTAAGTGTAGTGTTGGTTGTTTGATTTTACGCCGAAATTGCGGACGTAATTCGATTCCAATCGACTTTTGACGTTGCCAACACAATAATTGAAATTGACAGTTTAAGTTATAGTGGGATGTCGCCCTATTCCATCTCTGTATTATCCTGTTTGTTATTCCTGTTGCTTACGATCTGCTTCCAATATAAGACTTTTGATTAAATTTATCAAGTCGATTTCGCATGTTGTCGTCTGTTAGACTCGATCAAAGACAGAGTGTGTGAGAGAGAGAGAGTGAAACATACACATAAGAAGAATCCGAGTGTAATCTCTGTTGGAAATCTGGTAATATTTGATCGTTGTTTGCCGGTTCGCCGCAATGGTGCTATTCCAATAATTGAATCGTTCTCCAATAGCTGTAATGCGCTAATAATACGTCATAATGTGTGATGGTATCGTCTGATGGGATTGCTTTGTTTTCAAAGGCACCCAAACAGTGCAAATTCCTGCTGCCAGATTAACTTTTCCACCTTTATCTTTATCTCTCTCTGTTTTGCACTTGTATCAATCTGGAGTTTTTAAGAAAATAGATAGTCACATTATGAGCTATCTATCTAGTTTAGATTTTGGCTCACTGTATAGTGGTTAAGCTTGATCAAGTTTGTGAAATTCAGTGTGTTCGCCCCCCTTATAGCCAGAATGACGCGTGTCTTGTTTAATTATGAATGGGGGCTTATTCCATATACGGCACTACCGTCAATCGAGAAAATTTAATTAAAATGGCGGCCATTACACAACAGCACACTATACATACATTTCTCTCTTTATATATATACAACACATCTACATCAATTATTTATTAAAAAAGAAATAGCAGCATCCCCTTGAAACTCTAGCTGTGCACTATCACTCCACTAGAAATATTATTCACCAAGTCCACTACTAGTCGAAGAAAATTGCTTTCCAATCCCTTGGACTTTCCCAAAAAACGTCAGACTTATTAATGTTATTGTTGTTCTTGTCTTTACGTTATCACACGTGTGTGTGTGTGTGTACGTAAAAAATAATTACCATAAATTTCAACCCCTATCATCGGAAAATAATAATAGTTCTATTGAGAAGAAGAAGAGACGAATAAAAAAAACCAGCCGAATCTGAATGATTTATTTCAAATACGGTGGTGTATAAAAGGAAATTAAATTTGAAGATTCTGTTACTTTATATAGCATATATAAATTCGGATTTATAGAATTTCAGCGATATGTGTATATACACACCGTTCAATAACACGAGTGCTTATCACGTAAAAGATCACTTTTATTCTGCAATGACCTGTATTCAGGCAACAGCGAAAGAAGAACGAAAAAAATAAATATATGGAAAGAAAACAAATAGCAATAATAACGAACAAAAAAAAAAAAAAATAAAGAAAGCAAAAACATTTTCCACCCCCTAAACAAGTTGATTCAATCACGATCCACTCAAAATTATATTCAAACCGAACATGGCCATAAACAAATCCAATTAAGTACGCATTTATTCTGACAAGTAAACCACCCCTATCGGATTTTTTTGACTGGTCGCATATGTGGAACGTTAAGAAGGGTGGCGGCCGTTGTTGATGATAGATATGTAGTTAAAATAAAAATAGAAAGGGGCCGATCAATTACAATTCGTGTAATTTATTTTAGTTTTTCAAATTTTCGATTGAATTATGCACGATCTCTATGTCGTCTTTTGGATATGCGTTGCTCGCGTTTTATTCGATTTTTTTTTAATAACGAAAAAGTCGCATTTAGCCCAGCTTGTCATAACACTGTCATTTATATTACGATCTTTTTTAATTTTAAAAAAATCTTTAAGACGCGAATTAAACTTCCCGCCAGGATATTACGCGAATAAATCAAGTGGGCCTGTCAGTTCTTCACTTGTTTTAATATCAATAGCCTACTTTGGATTTTCATTTCTCCATTTCCATTCATTAATTAATCACCCAGTCAGTTTGCGAAATTAATTAACAAATTAATTAATTACGATCAGTTTTGTTTAGTTTTTTTATATATATATATATATATATTTATATATAATTGTGTAAATTATGTATTGTTTTAGGTAAGTTTCGCCCATTCTGCCGGATGAAACTGCCATCGATGAAGGTAAAATTTTAATTGAAAAAGAATGAAACACTCTCGATAGGGTTGTCTTCTTGCTAATATTAATTAAAATCGGAGCGCGTTTATGTCGGTTTTCGTGTGTGTGTGGGGGGGTGCGTCCGGTTGAAATTCGCCCCTTTGATTGATAAATCTCTAATGATAATCAATCGCGCTGAATGTAAATATAAATAATAAAATAACTAATTAAATCAATGTTAGTTTTCCATTAATAGTTGCGTAGATTCAAATTTACGTTCTCAGTTAGGCGGGGGCAAAAAATTCGGAATAAAACCCAACAACAAACAACAACAACAAACGTGTTCGTCCTGTACAGGTGCTGTGTAATAAAGCCACACCATTCATTATTATGGAAAATATGTAAAATAAGTCAGACTATAATTACATTGTATATGCATTATGTAAATTCGTTGGAATTGGCTCATTTAAAATTTTTTTTCAATTACGCATTTATTTCTTCGTTAGCAGTGGACACACACAAAAACAAACAAAAACAAAAACAACCAAATCGATTTTCTTTGCGTAAAAATTTTCTAATTACAGTTCAAAAATTTATGATGAAATTTACGAACAAGTCGGTCGGATATTACAAATTAAAGAGTTAAACAAAAAGAGAACAGAGAGAGAGAGAGAGAGTGAGTGAAAAAAGAACAAAAACTCATTATCGTTCTTGTTGTTTAGATCTACTTTATTGTTTATTTACATATTCGATTTGTGTTGATTTCTATCTAATTCTCTTTGTTTTCAATTATTTCCATATCTATTTGTGTTCGTTTTTTAATTATTATCAAGAACAATCGTTTGGATTATTTTAATTAAATCGACACATGCCAATTAAAATTAATTTTCTCGTATTTCATTATATGCAATAATAATAATAACAATTAAACATTGTCAAGATTAATTAAAATCGTTGATTGTTCTAACATATCCGTAATTATTTTAGATAAATTGTAAATAATTATCGTTTATTCAAAAGACAACGTACGAATACTTTGATCTTTGCCTGGTGGTACTGAAGCAACGACCAAATGTACAAAAAAAAACGACCCTATTCAAGTGAAACATCCTGTATACATTAATATTTCTGAAAATAGTCGATCGTCTAATGATTAGTTAATTAGATTGGCATCAATTATAATTGAAGAGAACGTTAACAGCCACAACTATATTTGTTTCATGGCTGTGAAAACTATGTTGACTATGCTTTCATTTATTAATTGTTTTCGATAATTTCGTAATTTGGGCAAATCCAGGACCCATAAGAATTGTGTTGTTGCCAATGAAAAGGGCACACACAAAAATCGAATTCGATTCGGGCTTCTAAAGTTGGAGTACGCTCCTGTTCATCGGCATCTGGTGAGCAGGACCGTATTTACCCAAAACACACCGATTATGAACGATTCGACACAACAGAAGTCAGTTTTTAAAGGCAAAAGGCGCACCAAGAACGCATTTTCAGTCAACATGAACGACTACAACTGCGGCATGAATTCTAATAAGCAATAGTGGCGCGTTAATTTTTGCTATTCGTATTTCGAAATAATTTCTAATTAAATAATAATTAATTTCTTCCATTCAATCAACCTATTTGCATTTAATTATCAGTTTGTTTTGAGTGTACGTTAACCATGAACATTAATAATGACTATCTAGCAATTGTTTTAAATATCTCCTTGACAATAAATTGAGCATATAACTCATAGAAATTATATTAATTGATTAATAAATTTTATTTTATTTCTTTATTTTGTCGAGTGTGTGTGTGTGTGTGTGTGTGTGTAATAAATGAACATTAAGTTTAATTTAATAAATTTAATAAATCGTAACGTTGCAATGAGTTTTTCTGGAATTTTTAATTTCAACAGTCGAACAACAATTAGATTAACAAACCGTTTATTTTTACATGCCTACATTACCAAATTCCATTGTTATTATTAAATTCGAATAATTCTCTGTAGTGTTGTGTTGATTCGATTCTCAATTGAAAATCGTTGGAAATTCTCAACCACAGCCTGAATTTATCAACTCAACAACGACCAAAGCACCTTTTACAACCCCCTCGCCCACCTCCAAAAAAAAACAAACAAAGATTACCGTAATTATTCAATCGTCAATTACAAATTAACCCAATTCAATTAAAATATTTGTTGTTGAAATGGTAATGTAATACCGTGCTCTAGAATGAATAGCAGGTTATTACTGTAATTACCAAGTTTCATTACGCTATAAAAATGTGATGGAATAAACAGTGAGAAATAAATATTTATAATACGTACGATAATTCTAATTAATAACACAAAAAAACAACAACAACAACAACAATAAATTGGAGAAGAAGAAAATGTTTAATGTTGTTGTTATGTAAATTGAGAACATGATTACGATAAAAAAAAATATATTAAAATTAAATAGCAATTAATTAACATTTATTTCTATGGAACACAGATGTTCAATGTCAGTTAATAAAGCTTTCTACTGTATCATTATAATTTAAATGATTTTATTAAAATTACATACATATTCTTCTTTTTAAATATTCGATTCCCGTTGTAAATTCTAGTAATTATTTCATGCAAAACTTTATTAAAATAGAATTGGAATAATTACTGATTGAGTTGAAGAGTTTGTTGTTTCGATTTACATTACTTGCAATGCTGCTTAATCGCTTTATATATATATATATATATATATATATATATATATATATATATATATATATGTAGTTGCAGTTTAAATAATCATACAGTAGAACACCAATCTGTTACGCGTTAAAATTAAAATTGAAATGGAATAATCGACGTTCACAATCACTTCAGCAATTGCTTCCACGAATACAACCACATGTTTACACAAAGATAGAACTGTTACAACACCGTCAAACGATCGGTGTTCTACTGTATATGAAATTATTCAAGTTCAACTGCATATGCATGTGTATTAGAAATAAAAGCCTAGTCTAGTTCAAATGTAATGTGAGCGAGTAGTTGTATTGACAAATAAAACACATCGGTAATTAAGCGTTGCTAATTTGCTAATAAGCATCCACAAACACAGAATCCAATTAGTGTCGACCCAACCGAACGTCAACTATTCGCATTTGTTACTATACGCATACTATAAACCAGTGCTAACCCCAAAATGTAAACTAGTAAGTCTTCAAAGTAATAAGATATCGTAGTTTGTGTAACGTGTAGCAAAAGTTCTACAGCCCTAATCGCTCCAATATAAAACGCGTAATAAGATTAAGATCTCCATCTTTGTAAGCACAATAACGTGTCGATAACAGCTAATAGATTCGATAATCGGCGCACTTTCCGATCGCCGTGCGACAATCTCGCTTAAAATCGAAATAACTACTTATCGGCCATCTGCAGAAACTCTTCGTTAATCTCTCATTATCGATCAAGCAAAATTTTCGTCTCATGGCCAAAGCTGCGGCTGTTGTGCTGTTGGCTTTTTGGGCACGATTTACTTTTGATTTGATGGGAATTACTTTGGATTTTGCTAGCAAAACATTGACTTAAACACGACCACCACCTGTTGTTGCTAGACAAACACCCTCCATCAAACTACCGATCCATTACAATATGAAAACAATTTCTCATTTATTAATTAACCGTTGTTGAAGAATTACGTTTTGTTTGGAAAACAACTTGAATATTATTTGCAGTTGTGTGTGTGTGTGTGTGTGTGTGTGTGTGTGTGCGCGCATGTGTGTGTGTGTTAACGTATATCACCCTTAAGATTTCGTCTGTCATTCTACTACCACCTGTTGTTTTTGTTGTTATGATAATATACCGTTATTATTATCTAAACATCCTCTTTAAGTAAATTTACTGAACGCCCCTCTTTTTTCGACCTGCTAGATACAAATTAGTTCTCAAGATGGTATATATTTTAGTTAAGTATAATAATAATAATAATAACAAAAATAATTTCCCTCTATTTCCTGTTTAGCCAGTCATAATAATTATAATGACAGTGTAGAGGTGTTAAGTAAATTTGTAACTATTTGTTATACACATATATATGTATATATGTATCCTGTCTAGATGTGTTTTACGTGCCCCAATTGCCAGTGTAAATTTATTAAAATAATAATGAAATCCTCTCAAACACGTTTATATTTATCTAATAATTAGTTGATGTGCATCATCATTGTCAGGAATTTTGTGTGATGTGTTTGGCGGATCATTAAAATGACGATCTGTTTGTTGGTGGTGGATGGTTTTGGATGTTATCCAATCGAACTGTTTACACAAAAATCCGAGATCTATTTGCCAAAAATATTTGCTACAGTCGATACACAATCATGCAACCGTTTCATTTATTAACCACAAAGTGTTGTTTATTCGAAATGTTGCTGTTGTTAGAGACGAATTCGCACCATGTCCCCGTTTGTTTATTATTAATAATAATGGAACGATCTTTTTTTTCTGTTGATATAGTAAATATATGCAAAATATAACTGTATAATATTATTCATATTAATCTATCTAACATATGTGCCAAGTGACTAATGCGTTTTTAACTAACATCATCTTGAAAACACATTAACAGACAGCAATTATCGCATTATTGTTCAACAAACAAAATACTAGAGGTGTTAAAACACTAATTCTATCCATCTATTTCCATCTGTTCCACTGTTTTGTGCATTGGCTAGAGTTAATGGGAAAGTGCATTATTAGTTAAGTACATAAATAAACGTTGACGTGCACCAGTCCAAATGTCAGATCTCTATCCATGAAAACATATACCCTTCAAATGGAGACAAAAAAAACAACAACAAACGTTAATGTGTCGAGTACCATAATTCCACACTAAAAAGCGACAAACAACCATGTCTCGACCTTTTTCAACATCTTCTCGATATTCTTACAATTTGAATCAATAAAATAATTAAATAAATAATATTGTTGTGTAATAAGCACGCTTGCACACCAGCGTCAAGTTGATGTGCACACATGACACCACAATTGCGTGCCGAAAGATCCAAAAACACTAACAATAACAGCAAGAGTTTATCATTAAATCGTAAATCGTGCCATTGGAGCACAGTAGTAAAACCACCGCTTCTATAATGCTACTGGAGCTAAAAGATCGAAAATTTTTGAAGATACTAAACCCACTCGAAGTCAATGAGGGTTATAGGAGAAGACACACACAATAATCTCCGTAGGGGTGGACCGTTAAATCTGATCTTACTTGCTTACGCCAGACGGACCAAATACGTCCCAAATTATTTAGACCGCACGACAATCGATCCGGACGTCAAGCAGCAATACGAAATTAGAAACGGTGCAAGCGCTACAGCATCATTAACACCTCTAACGCTAACACACATATGGTTCAAACAATTTGAAAAATGGAAATAGTTGGAAAAAAAGTTGAATTTGATTGCCGGGCCTCGAACCGGCGACGTTCCGCGTTCCGTACACATTTAGAAATCAAATCCATTGGACCATCTCTGTACATTAATTACATGCGGTGAGAAAATTTCGATAAAAAAACCATCAACATAATTTAAATTTCCATTTGATGGATATTTTATTTATACATGCAAATGAACAAAAACAAAAATAAATTATAGTCTAATTGAAATGTCTAATCAAAAAAAAATAGACTCTCTTATTTATAATAAAACAGCGGAAAGATCATAAATAAATAGATAATGTTTTAATTAAAATAATCAAATCGTACTTTTACGGTCATATAACAATGATAATTTTGTTATTATCATCATCGTTATTATTATTATTATTATTCTTTCCCTATCCTACAATTTAATATCAACAATTGACAATGTTAATGATTCAACAACGTTCTAATTAATAATAATAATCAATCAGCCCACATTTTACGATAACAATTATTTTAATAATCCAAATTGACGCAATTATTGGTCTGTTACGATTTCACCCATTCATTAGTGACTGACTAATTATGGTTATTGATAAGTTAACATTTGAATGAGAGAATAACCCCGGTCAAAAGTCATTATTTCGTTTTTGGATTACAACAATAACAACAACCGAGACATATCTATAGATATTTTCTGTGTGTGTGTGTGTGTGTGTGTTGTCTAATGATTCCCACAAATTTTCCAAGTTCCGGTGATAACATAAACAGGAACATATAAATCTTATCATTGCATTATTGTCGTTGTCAATATTATTTCTCCATTTATATAGTCGATCTGTATTGACTTGACTGTATGTTAAACGCGCATAACGTGAATGGTACGGTCGGGTCGCCCGATGCCGTCTAGATTGAGTATACGTGAATCTAGGTGGTGGCTGATTCATATACATGTCACAACAGCCATTTATTAATTATGAGAAATTGTCGTCGCATCGTTTAGAAGCTATTAGTAGACTCGTTAATGATTCTACCATATGGTTGTTTTTTTTATTTGGGAAAGATTGTCTTTCTCTTTCAATGTGGTGTATGTAAAGATTGGGGGAGTTGGTTCTTAAAATATTTTTGAATAATGGGCAATTCGTCAACATAACAGCAGCAAATGTGGACGTGCCTTAAACGCATTCCGAGGTATTGCATCGATTCTTCGTGTTATTTGTACAGCTGTAAAAATCAAAAAAGCGAATTATCGAATGATTTCCGTTCCACAGCCAACATATGTGAAGGGAAATATTGGCTGTTGTTGTTGTTGTTGTTGCTTGTTATTATGGTTTTTTTGTTATATCGTATGCAGACTAGAACTGACATCGTCTATTGTGATGTTTGTAATTATTTTCCAGAGCACTTTAGGCTGTTAATTGCATTTGCATCTTGACAGTTTCTTGTTGGTGGGTTGTCGCTACGGGTTAAGGTAAGAAAGCTGTTGTCATGAATTATTCACGATCTACTTATACGAGTCGACATACTTAATTGGATATAAGCTGTGATTTTCGATATAGATTATTTAAACATTTTAAGATCGATTCCGATTAAATTAACAGAGAATGTGTTTTGGATGGGAGACAACAACAACAACCAGCCCATTTTGGATGTGTCATCGGAAAACATCCTTTCAATATTCAAATTTGTCCAAATTAAGAAGTCAACCAATTTGGTTTTTCCTCTGCTAAATGTACAATCATTCACTGTCTGGCAGGTTGTTTTGGTTTGTGCAATGGCAAACACTGGAGACTTTGAAAGCTCGCCGATTGCGGTGTGCGTATACCTGTGCGATCAATTTATTGTAATTTCTCCCCAATGGGTGTCTTTTATTATTCAATACATTTGTTGGTAATTAGGCTGGTTTTTCGTATATCAACATCACAATAGATTTGGTAATTCAACAATAATTGGAAACGATCAAATATCAACAAAGCTCATCGGCTCAATATTCTTATAACAAATAAAAAATAGTAAAGAAATAAAAGATTATAAAGTGAAACGTATATTTTGATTTATTCGATAATTGGCATTTTAGGAATTTAATCATTAATCTCCTGTTAACGTTCAAGACCGATCCGTTCGACCTTTGTAAACTTGTCGTATTCCAAGTTATAATTATTATTAGACCATTGTGGATAATATTTAATTATCAGACTGTGAGAGGCCTTGTATACAAATTATTTTTACCATTATCATCAGTATTATTATGGAAGAATCACACTTGGATGCTAATAACTTACAGCTGTCTTTGACGTCAAATGCCTGTTTCTACCACTATTCCACATACCACCAGCAACGAACACTTGTGGTGGTCGTTAATTCATAATAACAACAACAACAGAAAGAACATGTGATACTAAACAGATTCATTGCTATGTTTATATCTCTGGTCTATGTTAAACCTTCTGCTTTTAGTGGTATTATTTGTTAATTGAAAGTGCATTAGCGTAATGTTTTACAGCCGGTGAATTAATTTCGTATTATACTGCGTCTACCATGAGTTGGCCGGCTCGACTTCCACGCCTATCTAGTCTCGTGGTTTAGAATTCCCGATTGAGTCAAGTCGCGCTTGTTCCACTCCACATACAGATATTTTACAAATTTTTGAGCAACCAAATGTTTGTTTTAATCAAATTTTCGGTACGTAGTTATTCGGTTACAAAACAAACCAATAAATCACGTTTTTTTGTGGTCAAGATTATTGCCATTTTAACTTGTTAAACTACGATAATTATTCGATATAGATATTTTAATCGATTTCTAGTCGAACATTTCATTAATTAATTCTTTAATTAAAGCATCGGCTTTTGTGTGTGTGTGTTGTCATTTTGATTACTATCGGATATATTAAACATTATTCAAGTATTTAAATTTCATGTTGTTTTGTTATTTATTAAGTTAATTGCTGGATAGGGAAAGAAAACAACAAGTTTTTTCAGTGATAAATTAATGAGCCATCAAATGGAATTTAATTAAATTTGCCATAATCCCCGTGAATATTAATTACCAACATATGAATGATAAACAATATGATAATTATCTATTCATTTAACAATTGTCGATCAGTTGACTTATTGAAACGTTTTAGGGCACCGCTACTTAGTTGAGATTTGAACCGTGGATCTGAGCGCTGGTTCAATCACCACACCATCATCGCGCCGATGAAAATTGGCGTCTTTAAGTCAATAATCGATGTCGATTACTAATTAAATTCAATTAAATCGTTTCAAATAATCATTTCTGTTTGTTTTGCTAGTTTTCCAATCAATTTGATTTGATTGATGGCTGCAACATTGTATTAATCGCTATCAATAACGATAAAATGATGCAAGTTCGTGTACACTTTCTAACTATGAACTAATTAATCTAATTTTAGTTGCATATCGAGAAATTATCGTGGTTTTTGTTTGGTTTTTTGGATTATAACGCAATAACAATCAAACATTTGAAGAGAGTGTTTTATTGATATTTGGATGATGATGAAACTAATTTATTTGAAAGCAGCCTGTTTTGCGTTATCGTCAACTGTATGTGTGATGGTGTTAGCCCCCAAAACTCATACCACACCATCACCATCCGCTGTTAATCGGAAGCGTGCTCTCCATTGGCGCCTTACGTTTAACTTATACGGTTATTTTCAATTTAGTTAAAAGGCGGCCCTGGCCACTGTATAAACTCAACTTCTTTACAAGAATCGACACTTATAACACCGAAATTATTACATTTTTATTCGATTAATAAAGCTTTAAAGTTATGACGGTAATAATGTTGATGAAAAATGAAAGTAGCTTGGCCTTGTACAACATTGACTTGTGTTTGTAGATAATAGAATTATAAGCGATTTTGGTTAAGTTTTATTCGTTGAAATTGGATGATTAAAAAAAACCGGATAAATAAAAAATCGATAACAATATGAATGTCTTCGTGTGTGGAAGTGGATTGAATTCTTTTTAGTTGATTACAACGAGTCAATTTGGATAATGGGCAGATGTTTGATATATGCAGGCTTCTAAGTGTATTACAGATAGTGATAGGACACACACAGCACTAGTATTGATGATGATGATGACGACGACGAGGACGGCCAGTCCATTTTATTATTGCAATTCCTGTTATTCTTATTTCTAATACAGTAAATGGCCAATTCTTATTAGTTAGAAATGTCCAACTTTGAACAACAACAACAACAGCAAAAAAAAACTATAATAATCTATCTATTTATCGATTAATAAATTATGGATTGTTGGGGAAGCTGGTCAGCAATTTTTTAATTATCTTATTACGTTTTTATGTTCTGATAGATTTGTTGGAATTCGGTTCTGTGGTGAAATTAAATCAGAAATCGTCTCAGATTGATTTCGTGAACTGATATACGGGGTGTGTTGTGTTGGTGGTTGTAAGTATAAACGATGTTCGTCTAGGAATCAACCAAGTTCCCCAATAAAATCCTATGGGAGATACTAAAATAATTACTTTGAAGACAATTGGAAAATAATGAAAAAATCAAATGGCTTAGATTGTGTGTGTGTGTGTGTGTGTGTGTGCCGGAAGAGCCACACGATATAATACAGACGACCACAACGGCAACAACAACAGACGCAGAAGAATTTCCCAATAAAAACAATATCACTAAAACTCAATAAAGTGAGTAATATCGCGAAACAATAAGAAACCAAACCACAATCACATAAAGTCAAATACGAAATTGAATCGAGAGAATTATTAATGAAACAGAAACAGACAACGGTTATATATTGAAAATATATAATATTGTGTGGCAAAGACAATGATAGACTATCATATTAAAGAAAGAGATAAATACAGGCCGAAAGGGATTGAAGGGATCATAGTGGGCATTCAATTAGTTTTTTGATTGATTTCGCAGGCCGCCAGGAGCGCGCTACTTAATTGGCAGCGTTGATTAACCAGCTCCGGTTGTTCTTTGATGTTCCTCCCGTATAATTGGCCTGTTTAAGATTGATTATGAATTTTGTTGATCGATCTACGAAAAAAAACACGTAAGAGGGGACGACAGTTTAACAACCCTGTTCTTATTGTAACACAGTTCGCATACACACAAATCTAAATATTGGAAAGCAACCTCCCCTAATGAATTAGCTTTAGTTAATTGAAGTTTCAAATTAATACCGCTAAAGCGAAATATAATCGGCTAATTGATAACGATGCGATGGAAGATGATCATCATTTCTAATATAAACGAATCGCATTTGAATATTGCCAGTGTTTCATGAAAAGGGACATCAATCAAAACGTCCCAGACGATGATCAGATTTTATTAATTCATACACTAATTTCGTTTCGTGTCTATTGACCTTTCATTTCCACTACATTTTAACAACTTTAAAACATCGGTAGTTGTTTTGTTTTCTTCTTCTCAACGTGATTGTTGTGATTGCATAAGTGGAATACAGATCAAACGATTTTAACTTTACCACGTATTCATAAATAGAAATACATCATGAATAATAACGTAATGTCGTTGCCAATTAAACAATTCATTGTTGAATAATCAAGCAACATTAATGGGAAATCATTATTGTAGACAAAAGGAACGATTTGCGTTAATTACATTCATAATGTTTATTCGATAATTGAATGATTAGAATCGATTATCGCTAGAATTGACATGTTTTAGTTTTGTGACTCTATATATATATATATATATATATATATATATATATATATATATTCCGGTTGTTCCATCTCTAATTTCAGATAGCAACATTGAATTGATCGACATATACAATCATCTTGAGCAACACCCGGATTTGCTTAACATCACCAGTTTGAAATAACTCTGGCGGTTTCTGTTGAAGAAGCAACGCGCCGATCAATTTCACGGTTGTATTGTCCCGTCTGTAGATTGCGTGTGTGTGTGTGTGTGTTTATATTTCCTTTTCCTTTCTTCTTCCATTCGTTCTTGTAATCGTTTCTTTTCGATTTATACAGAGAGACATTTGTACTGGCCTTATATTGTTGGGGAAACATCCGTCACTTAGTTCGTTTAGTGGTACTTATTCTAGAGTTTGTTTGTTCTCTCTTTTCCGCTTATTTATTCCAGATTAGATTTATCCAATTTATCATCTCATTATCTATTTTGCGCTTGAAATTCGAGTGAAAAACTTGTATATTTGCCACCTTTTATACAAGAGGGTATTTGTGAATGAAAGTGCAAATAAGTCTGGTGACATCGTTGGCTTTATATATTTGAAAGTATCAGCCGAATGGGGGGGTTGTTAATTAAGTTTGTCACTTTGCTAGTGTTGTATACACATACACCGGCGGAAAATTTAGGTTTTTAATTATTTTTGTTCAGTATTTCTTCAGTTAGTTCATTATTATAAAATTTAATTAAGTTTCGCCGTTCGCCCCACCCCCCGCGCTCCTAATTTAACGCTACTAATCAAGTATAAAGTTTTTCTTTCGTTTAAAGTGCTTCAGTCAGAATTGACGTACGTGCTTTGAAAATTAAATAAATGTTATTTTTTAATGGCACCTCCTTAGTCTATGGCACCCTATAACGGTGTTTTTAATACCAACCATATCGTTTAAACTCATCTAAAAGGACAACACAGGCGTCATTTTCCAACGCATTGTTAGATCCGCGTTCTATTCGGATTTGTTTGTACTTTAGCAAATATGCAAAGCACTTTTGGTGTTGGCAATTAAATCCGTTTCAACTGTTAGAGATTGATAATTGAGGCAAAATGTTCTCCGAACTTTGTCTTCATTCAAATTATAATTAATTGTTGATTTCGTAGTGGGGGTGGGTTAAAGCGAGAAAATCGCAACGCAAAAACATTTTGTTAACAATCGGAACAATAGTCCAGTTTTGTTATAATAGGGTGAATAAATGGAATAAGATTATAAAGAGGCGTTACGGCCGGCAGGAATTTTTAATTTTTTCGGTAGTAAAACGAAATAGGTAGTAATTTTAATTAAAAACTTGAAAAGTATCCGTTGTTTTAGTATCCCAACAAACAAACAAACAAATAAACTTTAACTGTTAGATGTTATTTTTTCCTCTGTTTGCCTGCTTTGTTTCGTTAGTAATTAGATGGAAATTAAACAGTCTTCCTTGGCACAGTCGCAACGTTGGTAACTCAAAATTAAGAAACAAAAAACAACATCAACAACATTCTAATCGAAAACTTTACACGGATTTATTTTCGACATTTTATAGGGACAACTTTGAGTTGTTATAAATTGTATTGAATTCGACGTGCCTCATAAAACAGTGTGCAGAGCGCTAGCGAGAAAGATCTCATTTTCAGATAAATACACCCAATTCGATTACAATCGTTGTTGTTGTTGTTGCTGCCATCTGATGAACTTATCTCGCCGGAAATACACTCGAAATTTTCAGATTACCAAATAATCGCCAATGAATAACTCCAGTGTTGTTAAAATCGAATCATCTTTGTGGCCGATCAAACAGTGATTGTTTAATTGGACGTCAATTGTGGTGGATGCGCCGGGTTCGATTGTCAAATTTACACTTTGATACTGCCACAAAAGTTAAGAAGTAGAATGTTGGCACTCGACGGATAAATATTTGGACACGTTATCGTTTTACAACTGTGTTATCGCAAGAGGATGCTTGTTTTACCAATTTGGGATGTGTAAATATTGAGATGTTGTTGATTTAGAGACAAGATCGGGATTGAATTCTATAAGAACAAGCGATTTGATAGGGTGTGTCCATATAAATTTCCCTATAGATTTTATTATTTCACACACAACTTGCCAACAGTTTTTCAATTGGTGTGAACGGAAAACTTTCATAACAGAGTCCCGCACGATACCTCTGTCTATGTATGCAACATATTTTCTTGCAAGTCTTGTGGTGGTCTTTGTCTAACATTATGGCAGGACTTGAGGGTGCGACGTGCAGGTGCCGCCAATACAGACGGATTATATATATATATATATATATATATATATATATATATATATATATACAAACTAGGTCCGGTTACGAGCGGATAAATAATGTAAGGCAATAATAAAATATGGCTAGTCCGGCGGTAACATACCTCGCTAGTTTAATAAAAATGTCAAACCATCTCCGAGTTTAGACCGGCAATAGCGCCTTGTCCCTTCAAGCTAAAGGACAGGGGTCGCCCCTGTTTTATTTTCTACTCTATATAATATTAATATCTGCGTATTAGAAAAGTCGCTTTCATGTAAATGTTTGCCCCGACGGGAAATTGATATGCAAGTCAAATATTAATAAACCGAATTTAATCTCAAACGTTGACTTTCATCCAATAACAAAACATAATAATAATAATAATAAATCGACTGATTTCGTTGTTATTTCCAGATAAAGAGCCGGCCAAACGGCCCTATGATGACCATGGACGTGTCGAAAGGTGAACCGGCCAAGCAAACATCGGCCGCCGCTGGTCCACAAGAATGTGCCGGCTGTTGTAAAACAATCACCGAACGTTATCTATTGAAAGCATTAGATCTCTATTGGCATGAAGATTGTTTGAAATGTGGCTGTTGCGATTGTCGTTTAGGTGAAGTCGGTTCCACACTCTACACCAAAGCGAATCTCATCTTGTGCAAAAGAGACTATCTTAGACTATTTGGTAATACAGGCTATTGCGCTGCTTGTAGCAAGGTGATACCAGCATTCGAGATGGTGATGCGAGCCAGAAGCAACGTTTACCATCTTGAATGTTTCGCTTGCCAACAGTGCAATCACCGGTAAGTAAAACATATGTTTGTGTTGTTTCTTTTACACACACACGCACACATGTTTCATTTATTATTCATACGATTTCTGGTCAATACCATACAGCGAAATTTAGGGACAAGACGAATTCCGTTTCTACAATAGGCCACATATCTATCACAACTCAAATAGTCCACCAGTCGGGATATGTACGAATGATTTCCCTTATGGCTTGTAAAATGTTCTAAAAGACAATACCGGCCATATCTATATACACACACACACACACAGTTAGTTATAAGAGATGCCAGATCTCGGCCAGCAATGTTAGATAGATTCTAGAGAACACCATCATACTCAAATATTCAACACTGGTCTTGTTCTACAATATCGCATTACACTTTTGAGAATTGTTCACTAGTTAGTCTCATGTGGTATGGTTTACGGCTGGTTTGGTACTGGTGGAAGCAACTTGAAACAACCTGCCCATTAGGAGGCATGGTTTGTTATGTACGACAATCCACCATTTCTTACGACATTCGATGAATATTTTGTGACAGCTCTCGACGAAACGTGCGACACTCCACATGAATTCCAATCGAAATTAGTTTCTCATTGTTGCAGTATTGACCACAATAGCTTTGATGATTATTTAATAAAACAACAACAACAACAACAAAAATGTTGAAATAGCAGAACGAAAATATAATATTGTAAAGCATATGATTAGTTTGTGCCAATGTATGAAAAGGACAATGATTTTATTGTCAAATTATCCGAAAAACATAAAACAAACGGGCTTTACCCGAAAACAAAACAAAATCTAATATAAAACGGTACAATAGACGAATAAAACACAATCGAAAACAAAAAGTGCAATTATAAACATGACAATATATATATTGCCGCGTCGACCGTTACCGTAATGCAGTTAAATATATTTAATAATTGCAAACAATAAAAGTGGATTAGTTCGCATGAACGGCCACTGTAATATTTCAGGACTGAAAGGGGGCTTGACTATACAATATTTATTTATATGTATATAAATATACAAACACACACAGGCACACATTTATTTATAATAGAAAAAGAGCGAGGATCTGTGGCCGAATCATGATGAAAAGGAAAGAAGCCTTCATGGTACCGTTTCCCTTTGTTTTTATATGTTGATAGCATTACTATCCAACAAAAGGCTCGTTGTAGAATAGAAATTACAGTTCCCCATTCCGTTTTTTTTTAAATTATTCCATAATTACGACCGATAAATTGAATAGATATCGCACGATATAATACGGTTATAATATTGGTACATATAGGAGATTCAATAAATTTGTAGTCGAATGCCAAAAGGACGAAACTGGTAACTATTCAGCAAGGAGATACAATAACCGTTACCGAATGGATAATCACTATGATTTACTACACCAATTAAAGTGTTTATAAAAGAGGCACTGTTGCCCGTTAACAAATATATATCTGGACGTTCACCATTATTGTCCAAATGGTCTCGAACAGGGATCGGTAGACACGGACAATATGAATCACTCGTACAAATTCCCAATAATATTGACATCTCTCCCATGGCTTCTACAATTAATTCAATTAATTATTTGTAATTAGATAGTTGCGTTGAATGTAAATCTATGTGTGTGTGTGTGTGTGTGTGTGTGCCGCTAATTAGCATTGGTGGATTGCATTAATACCACCTGATTGTTGTCGAGTTGCGTTGTTTAGGCCACAGATATTGCAGATTTAATTTGTACAAAACATAAATTTAACAATCAAGTAAACAATGGCTGGTTTATCGCGATGTTCAGATTTTGATTTTATGGAGGGTTGTTAGGTGGAAATCTGGCGCTAATAAACGAAAATATACGACAGCGTTATTTGATACTATTGTACGCTTGGACTATTATTGTTCCATATTTATATATATATATATATATATATATATATATATATATATATAATATTGTTCAAATTTAATGGGGGTTTTTAAAAAACAAAACGTTTCTGTTGCTGTTTTTGTTGTTTGTAATTAATTAAAAGACACATTTTGTTTATAAATAAGTTGTTAAAATCAAACAATGGACAATTTGTTGTGCCTTTTTATTTTTATTATTATTTAATCGAGAAACTATTCGTCTATAATAAAACGGTTTATTAATGAAATAAAACGGTTATTAAAACTACTAGCAATATCTTGATATTTTCGATACAATAAGTTTATTTTTCCGGTGATTTATTTAACGGCCAACTAAGCAGAGCAATTATCTAAAAAAAAATGTTAATAATAGCCTTTTTATTAAATTTCCAATTGTCTCTTGTATAAAAAATTAATAACGAAAAAACGATGCCAGAGAAGAACAAAACGTAATTAAAAGATTAGCTTGTCAGAATTTATATTATTTAATTAAAATAAATGTAATTGGTGATCTGCCGCAGAGTTATGCAACAGATACGCTACCATTAAAACTTAACCGTAACGATAATCAAACGTTACTGAAACAACGTTAGATACGATTCACACTAGCAAAGGCCATTCTCACGCGTTCACGTAAACTATATTCGTTTTGATTGATCAATTTTAGCACGTGTGTTCGACTTAAGACACTTGTTTCGCTTAGGTGATTCTGTACGTTGAAACACTCTGTATATCCTGAAAAAACAATTGATATTTATAGTGAACGATAAATTATAACAGCTACAGTTTCTATGGAAACTGCCAAAGGAACCTGTAGTGCTATATCGACAATTCTGTAAATATGATTGTTGTAAATAAGTCATATTTGACAAGTCAATTGAATATAACGAGTTCACATTGTGTACACACACGCAGTATGTAGTGTGTAAGTAATGAGTAATTGCATATTGGCACTATTTGTCATTACATTTAGATTAACACACTATTGACCATAAAATATTAAATATTGCTATCTACATCCCAATTACAATCTCTCTCTCTCTACATGTACATATAGCAGTGCCACCAAACTTATCCTAAAGATAAAGGAATACATAAATGAACAATAAAAAAAGTAAATTGTAGACAATTCTAACAATTCATAGGATACGTCATGATTATGGTTTTTCAAAGTCTAAAAGGAAACGATCGGAATTAGTGTTTTTCCAGTTTGTTTTTCCAATTCGCAATATTCAACACCTTGATTTAGCATAGGTTAATACCGAGTATTTCATGCCAGTTAAAATGCTTTCGTGTATGTATGATTTACAACCTTTTATCAAAGCTAATATAAACTGGATTTTCCCCTCTTTCATACACGTACAGTTGAATGGATTGAAGTATTTCTAAGATAATAACAATAATAAATGTATCTACATGCGAAATGCAACATTGTGTTTTCAAATATTTCATCGTTTCTATTTTGCAGATTCTGCGTTGGCGACCGTTTCTATTTATGCGAAAACAAAATTTTATGCGAATACGATTATGAGGAGCGATTAGTATTTGCCAATATGGCATATAATCCACCACCATTGTCACATTTGAAACGGCAAACATCACTACCACCGGTAAGTCAACAAACATCAGATCTTAGCGAAATTGACGCATCGTTGTCGTTTTGTTTATCGAAATGTTCCAGCCGAACCTGGCTAATCATCTAGTGAACGGCCACCGACCACCATTGCCGCCGACCAATGGCGATTTGAACAATAACATGTCGGGCAGCGGCCAGCCACCACCGAATTCAATGGCGAATCAAGTCTTCACCAATGCTGGGCATTTGAAGAACAACAATCCAATGTCGTTGGGCGCAACCAGCTGAAAATATTATTAAACACACACACACACACAAAACTGTGATTTTCCTCAATTGTGTAAATATTCAGTTCGAAACAAAGAATCTAATGCTCAATAAAATTTACAGATTTTATGTGCAATATATCGTTTTTTTGTTTGGTTTTCTTGTGTTGACATCAAAGTCAAATGTGTAGATTTTTTGTTGATGGTTATTAAATTAACAAACAAGTTGGGTGATGGACGATTGAACACAACACACACACACACACACCCCGTTGGGTGTTTCACAGGTGAATTCAACGGCATCATCCGCAGGTATTGTGAATCTTAAATATGAAGTTTTGTAAATAGACTTTGTTAGAAATTAGTAATTAATGTTGATAACATAATATAAAATAGACATTAAGTCAAGCTGTTTGTTTTCCAAATAAATGTTGATTATTGCCACAATTACTCTCATCGTTGCCATTATTTTTTTTTATGTCTTTTATTTGTTTATGATATCTTTGATTTTTATAAATTATACGAATTTTCTTTTTAATGTGTCTCTAATTTTTATCGAACCACTGTAAATAATAATAGGTGCCAATATAGTTTCGTCATTGTACAAATATTATCTGTATGCGATTATTATACCAATGATTTCACCAAAGATCGAATAAATAGATACCATGAAAAACACATCTCATTTGTTTTATTATTGTCTTCATCCTGGCTCCTTTGTGTGAATATTGTTGAATGATTGTTGTCGAAACAGCCTTAGGGGGTGGAGGAGAGGCTGCTGCCGATGGGGGTGGATAGTGTAAGCGAGTCCATTTACGTCACATAACCAACCTTATTATAGACAGCACTTTCAGATTTGCGGTATAAGAAAAATTGCACCCCTACAGACACACACACACACACACAATTTTCGCCCCCTTGCATCAAAATCATTTAACCATCTTTCGCTCTAGCATGATGCGACCGACTTATCAGCACAATCTTTAATTTCGTAGCTTGTTAACTCAAAGTTACAACAATAACGAAGTGTATTGAAGGGATCTGTCAGCAATCCCCTATAATTTTACCGTTTAAACGATCAGTATTGCAAAATTGTATTTATTTAAAATTAAAATTGAATTGGCAATAACATAACGGGGTCCATTATGACTAACAACCATCAGCGATATTGGGAAGAAACCAATCATTGTGAACAATACTGAATATTGTGTATTGGCCGAGACTAATCAAATTACAACAATCGAACTTGAAACTGATAATTGAAATTAATCCAAACTCGAATTTAATTAGACAACAACTGGTGTGTGTGTGTGTCTGTACAGTTTAAATAAATGATGTGTCAGTGGTGGCGCCTACACAAACAAATAATCACGATAAGAACACCCTGCGCCCTTTCAACACCCTCACACGATTTTCTATACGGACACAATAAGATTGAAGTTTACCATTTACTAGTTGATATAACAATAATGAGGGTTATGATGTGGAATTCGTTGGCACGTTCGAAAATATGCCAAAAACTAAACGAAATAATACAATTGTTATGTGCGATCCATAAAATCCGTTTGCGTTGACATTTTGGAATTCCGGCAACGATTCATGCGGTGCATTATAACATTTATACATATCTTGGTGCGAGAATCCGGCCGTTATCAAGTTCGCTCCGGTTATAAAGTAGGTTTGAAATGTGTTTTTGAGGATACGGTATCAATGGGACGTTAAGACTGTACAGTTGCTGAATACAAAATACATATTTTAAAAGTGCACAATATATTTTATTTTTTTTTGTCGAGAAATCGCTGAAATGTCACACCATTAAACATTCCACGATATAAACCATGTATAAACGTGTATTTAAATGTGTTTCTATCATATCACATTCACACTTGAATCGTCCTTTTGAAGGATAAGAAAATAATCGCGTGTGGATTTGTGTGTTTTCTTCACAGTTGGTTCTGTATTTGTGGAAATTTATACGAAAATTGCTAGTTATTTAGTTAAGTTATCAACTACCAGCTGTGCGGTTGATATAAACAGAGTAGAGAGCCGTAGTTTCCTATCTAATTACCATACTTGCGATCTTAAATAATGGCCTGTATTAAGAAACGTTTAAATAATCTGGGAACAACCAGGTGGGATCCAAGTTTATTCGCTAAATGCCTCTATTCTTCATCTTAAACTTTACTAAACGTTGTTTGTTGTTCTCTGTCTAGCTTGTAGAATTTTAACATTCAAACAAGCTCGCTTGCCGTTGTAAGCTTCAACAGATTTACATAAGATTATTTCACAAACTGGCAGCCTTTAACTTTAAACCTACTTTACTGAGAGTTAAAGTAAAAGGGGAATTTTCAGACATTGGTGAAGTGAGTAAAGTAACTTGTCTGAACTTTTACATATTTGATTGGGGATTTCAGTTGCGTTTTAATCCATCCAACTCGATTCAGCGCCTTTAAGCATTCGACGATTTATTTATAGTCTTAATTGGCTTAAAAATAATTCATCATTGAGTGCTCATCATTAAAATGAATGATATGTATGGACTATATAAAACCTGATATCGGTCAATAAATTTCTGCTCACTTTTTGTTTAGATAATTTAGAAAAAACATTGTTAGAAATTGTGTGTCCAAGACCACCATTTAATTGCAATTAAATTGATGAATTAACTAATTAATTAATTAATTAATTATAATTAACATCATTGCGTGAGCTGTTTTATGGCAATGAAGATGGTTTGACAAACAATTCACGTCGATTTGATTCTGTTAGAATAAAGTGGCCCGTATCCGGATTTTACGGCGTAGAATTGAAAGAAATCTCAACGCCAGAAAGTGAATCGAACTTTTACTTCGTCCTTCGATTGATATCGGATGGAATTAGACAGATTGAGGGATAGTTTTGTGTGTGTGTGTGTTGACGGCCATTGTATGTGTGTGTCTCTCAACTTGATAGATCATTGTTCACAATACTCTGTGATGTGATTGACATGTTCAACTCTACTAGAATGATGTCGACTCGATCTACCACTTACTAAACTTAAATACTTAATCACATGCTTTTATTGTACACGAAGAGATTAAACCGTATCTTTACCTGACTCATAGATGTCATTAAACAATACAAAAACTTGATTCCAGAATTTGCCATGATAGTAGCAGTATGAGTACCGTTCTATGCGTTAGCAACAGAAGAAGTCCCCGCTGGTCTTTGAAAGTCATTCTAAAACAGAAAAACGAACAAACAAATAAATAAATTTCCCACTTTGACCACCTAAAAAAAAAACAAAACAACATTATAGACGCATTTCGATGACCGTGGCTCATGCGATAGAGAAGAAATTGAGCTGCCACTCATTAAAATCGGCTTGCCGATAATCGTGTACACCAGTTGGACAAATTTGAGCGAAACTTTACGTCAACTATCATCTGGTCCCTTAAGGGCGGAACAACACGAAGGTGTCCAGAATGTGAATTGGGTGCCGTTTTAAAAATTGTCATTATGCAATCCCTGATCCATATTCACGCCGCCCAACCTGTATGTGTGAGCTGTTTTCTACAATCTAGGATGTTTGAAATCAGATTTCCATTAGCTGGACTGTTGGTTATTTTAGATGGAAAAATGGAAGAATAATGTTGTTGTGTCCCTTGTGGCATACTGGTCAGTATTGCTCTTTCTCTATATTGTACCATCTGTATATCTATATCGAATATTGAACTGTCGACCGTAATTGTACATTTCCGATTGAAATACTGTCAGAGTCCTCAGTGATATCGTTAAAAAGATACAATGATAATAATAAATTTTAGATGGTTTATATCATAATTTTTAACAAAATATTATTCGGATTTATTTTAAATTGTAAATTCATTTATGACACTCGGAATTGTGCTTCAATTTCATTGTATTCCATATCAAAAAAAAACAAAAACAAATAATAAAATAATGAAAATTAAAATTGATGCAATTAATTGATATCTGCAATAGAAAAATATCGTTATGTTTGCATTCAGAATGGTCGTTGATTTATTTTTAAAGAGCTTTCCAATTAAATCAAATACAACCACCAACTAACTTTAATTAAGGGATTTTAAATTGTTTGATATGTACGAAAATATAGTGAATTGCAAATTAGATTAGAACGTTTATTACTGAAAATGTACAAGAAATATTCATGAATCAAACAGGATGCACTTTATGCTAAAATGCATTTTTATGTATAGAATTTTTGTTTGTTCGTTTTCTACATCTCTACCATTTAAACACGCCAATTTGAATGAAATGTTTGACAGTTGGTTATTTTATAAACTGATCAGAAATTCGATACTTAATCAATTTGAATCAATGTGGCCGTGCTAGAAAGTCGTGGTGGAGGAAGGGCGGTCGAAAAAGCCCAGTAACTGATTTCGGACAATGTTTACCAAACAGGCGAACCTTATCAACCTTCCATTTGCTCTCAATAGGTATTTGAGTGTGTGTGTGTGTGTGTAGTTTCGAGGGGAATTTGTTGAATTTCCGTATACAGGCGTAAACAAAAAACAAACGAAAATAGCCAGGGTGTCATCTTTTGGTTACATACGAAATTAAATAAAATGAAAAACGTCTTTAGTCTGACATGCACTGGTTGGGTTTTGTGGGTGCGGTAAGGGCGAAAATTACACGACTAACTAGAGGGTGGTCGACTTTACTGCTATTGCCCTTTCATGGAAATAACTGTCATCTATTTTGTAGATAAGATCGTAATTGAATCGGCTTGACGGCAGATTTGCACACGGACCACTGCATGGAATGAGTACACTATTATTTTGGATACAGTCTCGCAGAAATATTACATTCTGTCCCGTTCAAACTACGAATAAAAAACGAGGAAGAACGGGAATCGTTCTCACTCTACAACACACGCTAATTTCGTTCTACGGGGGAGGCGAAAATAAAAAAACATCACCAAACAAACAAACAGAAAACAACGTCGAGGCTACACCACGATAACAATCACCATCAAGCAACAATGGAAATCATTTTTTAATTAGATTGGGGAAAATTAACGAAATTCCACGATTGTTTATCGGCGAATGGGAAAACTGCTGAAAAATCCCATCAAAAGATATCGGGTAGATGGACGAAATTGAAACGGCAAAGCAGCTTAAGCGCGAACACGCCGGCCCAACGATCAGATAGTGGCTGTGAAATCAGCGCATAACAACGCGGTTTACCCCCATTATAACACAGGGTGCTTACGACTACTAGTGTCAGCTCAGTTACCCCCTCAATACATAAACTCCACCATATAACTCGACATTCTAAATACATTCTAGATAAATCGTATCGATAAAATATGGACTTTAGTTTCGTACTACGAATGTTTTGGGGATGATGCATGGACGTGCGCGTGATATATGGTTTTATAACAAGAAATTCATTTGCATGCCCATCCATTAATGTTGAACGGCCATCAACTCAATAAATACGATTCATTTATGTAATTAAACCAACTGTTGTTATCATTCTAAATGTAATTTGGCCGCGAAACAAACCAAAGGAAAAATCCCCGATCAACTGAACAAATTGAAGTTTAATTAACGAATGATAACATTCTAGTTGTGGTTGTTGTTTAGGTATACTTTGGACGGCATGTAATAGTAGTAAAGGGGCAGATAATAGCTACTGGAGCGTCGTTACGCCCCATACAGTAATTGGGTGAATGGGAATTGTCTAACCCTAAAATTAGCAGATTCACGTTACATGCAACATAATACTAGACACAACAATACAATTGCTCTAATTCTATTCGACTCTCTAAATTTGCCCGAATTAAAAATGAAAATTCCAACCAAAGACTACTCGAGAAATATGACAAGTAAATGTGGAGAGCTTAGTTAGATGATGATTGTGAAAGCCTGAGCTTTGTTCGTCCGTACCTGGTTGCGTTCCTTCCGGCTCTACGTAATATAAATAATCCAACTTTTGTTGTGTACTGTTACATACGAAAGATGAACATATATTTTATTCACAAACACTAATTATTTTCTATGTGTTTTCTATTCTACACACGTGTACATGTGCGAGATAATTATCGTTATAGCTAAATTAATTCAGTGCATTGTTTCTATACGTATTTTGTTATATAGTCGAGTGTAATGGCCTTTACAAAACAATAAATAAACATCGTTTTATTATTGCTTTGTATAATTTGCAATAGGCAGCCCGCAGGTGAAATTTTCAACCAATAAATATCCACATAAAAGTCGTTACAAATTAATTCAATCAATTTTTTTCCATTTAATAGAAAATTGATTGTTGTTTTAATTTGTTTAAATTTTTTGTTGTACCTTTTTTTATAACGGTGATGTGTCAATAGTGAAATGGTAGAAGGATTTGGCTTAGTCGTTTGTATTTATTTCTATTACATTTTAAAACTAGCGAGTTGAAATAATGGAAACTGCGTATGTGTGTATGTAATTACATATAGATGTTGTACATGTATCTGTGTTGTGCTTTAATGGCCATTATCTCATAACGACGGCATTTAGCCTGTGAAATATTGAACATTGGATAGCACACACATGCACATCCTCCCGATACAACCCGTTCATTAAGCCTGCATACCGTTATTATTTATCTTCTCTATTACCAGGCCTCCATTACGTTTTTAACGCCCCCCATGATCCCATCCACAGTTGATTGAAATAATAGAATCAAATTTTCTTTATATACCACAGTCATGATAACAGAGACCACATCAATTTTAATAGAACACAATACAATTGTTTATAAATCAGTTAGTTGTTGTCGTCGCCGGTTTTTTTTTTTGGTTTTTTTTAGCGATAGAACGGGGAGGCATTTGAGCTTTAAATCCCGTCTATATTGGCCATAATGGTGCTAATAGCGATTCCGGAACGTTATGTGGTAGTATCTCGTTAAACCGACCACAACTCGCCCTCCACCCCCCGCACGTTTACGTGTCATTTGTGTCCAGACTGGAATTAAAAGTTGGAGTAATTTTTATCCGTTGCCAATACAGCCGATCATGTCCCCCAATTTCCACATTAGCCGATTTAAGCAAACTATTAAAAAAACAACAACTATGAATTATTATTATTATTATTATTATTATTATTAATATTGAAGAGTGAGAGTGTATGTGATTATCGTCGGTTTGTGGGGATTTTCATAAACAGAACATTATAAGTGGATGGATCATGGCACCGTCGGCATTTTAGGGTAGATATGAGAAGTAAATCCGCCAATTATCTGTTTAAATTGCTTGAATTACTGACTGCTGTCTTATATTCATTCTTGTCACATTTATTAAATGCCAATCTTGTGTAATGTTAGAAATTTGTGACGTGTATCAACATAAAATCCAAAATGTCGATTAAAATATTAATATGTCGATGTTGCTAATTTTGAACATAGAAGACACACATCAAGTAGTATTTGTCTCAAAGGAAACGGGAATGAGTAAAGGACCCTGCTCGAATCTGGCGTTATACAACGAACGACACAGGCAACTGCTTCTGCCTCTTCTCCACATTGGAATAGTGGTGAGAAAGCCCGCATTGCATACGAATAGAGCTTGTAAGCCTCGCAATTAACAACTCCTAACAAGATTGCCAATTTGCGCCCTACCGTATTATATATATATATATATATATATATATATATATATACCCGGATCAAATATAATCGTCGATTTTTCTGTTCAAGCTAATTATTTTACGTCAAAGCAATTTACTCTGACGCTCTCTACATTCTAATTGAGAGAGAACATATACCATACAACAACAGTAGAATTTGTCACGCATTCTAAATCGAATCGATCAAACATGGATCGATCTATATGTGGTGAAGAATATTCAGAATAAATCTGCGACATGAGATGTGTACATAGGAAATATATATGACGCTTTTGTAATCCAATAGGTGTCACTTCTATAAGCTGCCTGTAACAACAATGTGGCATTAAATTGTCACAATATAATATTTGGGATTAAATAACCTGCCGTGTTATCGTATTGTTCACAGTCCTATGTAAATTCGACAAGGCTTAAATTGTTAATTTACTTTCGACTGCCTCTTAATAAATTCAAATTAATCGGTGTATTGCTCAATAAATTCCAACAATACGAATGGTCATCAGTTTGATGTAGATACAAAACAAAAAACAATATTAACGGACTAGTTTGTTGTTTCAAACATTTCTCGAAAATATTTGTTATTTACTTCGACTGCCAGTCGGGCTAATTACAACAATAGCACAATAAAAAGCAATAGAAGGACAATAAAGATATTCCTTTCGAAACAGTCAACAAAGGAAATATTAGACAAGACGAAGTAAAGCAGCAAAAAAAAGAAACACAACCAGCAGGAAGGGTGAGTCGCATCGGCAGCAGGAAGACCATGATCCTTAGAGAATAAAATCACAAGTCCTACACCGGATGAACAAAGTTCGTATCCGGTTTGACCGGGGACTGTTTTTACAATCTGAACATTTCTACATAAAACGTTAACATTGTTGTTCAGCTTAATTCTCTTTCACAATTATCTACGATTACTGTGCCATCAAAAGCAGAAAGAGTGACACACACACACAGTTAAAGTTGAATAGGGGCAACTATAATACATAAGAGAGAGAGAGAGAGATTGTGGGGTGGCGACAGGACTTGTTCTGAACGATGAGAGTTTGATGTCTTTATGACCGCTGTGGTGGTTTCCGAACTCGCACAGCCACAATCGACATTCAACTTGGTTTTAGCGACATTATAAACAAGATTTACAGCCATAGAAGTGGTTTGAAACTCCTTAACTAGTATAAAGCTGATTTAACTGTCTCGGATGTTTGTAATTCAAAATAATTTCAATATAAATAAAGCTTTTGTCATTTAATCAATTTAGAATAACATTGAGCTAAGATACGTTTACATAACGGTTGTGTTATATTCGATGAGGGTGAGTTGAGGGCATGGTGGACAACGGCATGGCATTGGTGTAATTAAGAGCGTCATTAATAAAGATTAGCCATGCAGCATTGTCCTAATCAAATAGTCTGCAATAGTTGGAATACGTGAGTAGACGACATTACCATTGCTTGTTATATAGTTCATTGGTATAACAGTGTTAGTTGCTAGTTGTAATTAGTCACATTTGCGAATGAGAGAATGAACGATCGTCCACTGTTTTCCAGACTTGTACACCATTAATAGTAGCTGGAAGCTATACGAACTGAATGGTGGTGGTGGTGGTGGTGGTCGGCTATCTGCATCACGCAGACCTTTAATTGAATGGCAATGAAATTAGGAAAATAATGTCCTTAGTTTAATTGCTAACCAGGATAGTCTACAGTCCGGTCAACCAGGAAATTAGTTTTGATTAAGAATCGAGCTGGCGATCGTATAATTCCAACTTGGAAATAGGCAAGGAATGGTCGAAAACACCAGTCACAGATGGCAAATTCGAAAATTATCATTGGAAATTCGTTGAGATTTTGTTAATTTGAATTGTGTCTATACTAATGTAGAACATAATAAGTCTATTTTCAGTTTCATAGATCGTTTTAAGAAAGAGAGAACCAACAGGCGAGCGATTATCGTTATCCTGGAGATAATCCTTGTTTTCATCGTGTTTAGTGTGAGACGCATATACAAAACAAACACACAAAACAACTGCTTGATGTTTGTGAAACTCCGGTCGTTGGGTGTTTAGTTGTTACTGTTGTTGTTGTTGTTGTATATAGAGTTAGAAGAGAACGGAACAGGTCCTTGTTTTATCGGGATAAGGACCGGTTGCGGTCCGCCGAATATAAACAGGCAATTGTCTGAAATGAAGCAATCAGTGGCTCAGTCGGCGATAAGAGCGCCGCGTAACGACTACCAAGGGAAACATTAACAGACTCCTCGTCAGATTACTTGCACATCCTGCTGCCGGCAACTACATCCCCAAAAAACACCCTTATAAATGAGCACGCACACACTTACACTATACACTATATAAGCAAGTTAATAATCTTTACTAAACTATAAAAACAATCAAAGAACACGTTGCAACATTTAACGATTATACCATGCGAAAATGTTAAAAGTGATTCATTTTCTTATCCAGGAAACGGCGACTACCATCGAAATGTAAATAAACAACGTTAAATCACGCATGATATTGGTAGAATGCGACAGGACAACCAAAGCAGACAGTCAGTGGTTCCGGGAGGTAACTAGATAATGTGTGCGGCTGGAACTAATGACCGGCGAGTCCGGTGATTTATCCGGGCCCACAGATTCCGGCATCTCTCTCTCTCTCTTTCTATATATGTGTACGTGTGTATATGTGTGCATTTATAACAGCAGAGTGCCGGGGATGCGCCACATTTTGATATATACCAAGCCCCTTATTAGCCCTAATCCTACTACTAACTCAATTACAAGTGTTAGCCTACACATATATAATTTATACTCCAACTATCTCTAGCACCAGTTGTACTGGTAGCTACAGTAATAATAATAATAATGATGATGATGATGGTTTGGCATCTATCTTAACTGTTGTCGATTCAATTAATTTATCGATTAAATATTTGCATAATACACCTATTGTAATTTTTGATATAGATGAATTATTTTAAACAGTAGAAAAATCCAGTTAGGAATGCTGCAGGAGGCATTATCGACTTGATTAATTAGTAACGTTCCGCCTCATACCAGTATCTTCATGTTGATGCCGTCATTTGAACCGGGCAATCTTATCGTTGAGAATTTGTAACAGACAAAGACGAAAACTTTACGAAATAACTTGTTAAGCATAATTAACTCTTTCTCTTAATTAACACAACAGTGACGCATTCCTAACAAGCTCTATAACTCCACTCATCAGACTTGGATACGTTAGCACGATGAGGATGATGATGGTGGTGGTGGTGGCAGTTTTAAAATGGAATCATCCAACCATTGTGTGTAGAAAGTGTGATATTTAATAATAGAAAAGGAAAGATGTGATAATTATCATTTCTTTGTTGTTTGCAAATATCACACAAAACTTGCCATTTAGTTCAGATCTGCTAGTATTAAAAGATTGTCAGTTTTTGTAAAGATGATGACAAGGGCTTTACCATTTGGTAAGCCTACCATCCCCCAAAAACGCAGAAATTGCCACTAGCATATTTAAAATTCTATTGTTTTATTTATATGTTAAGAGTGGAGAACGGCTACCAACACAAAACGACAACGATTAATCACGGAATGGAATAATGAAGAAGGGCGACTTGGGTTGAATTTAATTTCTTCCATTAGAGCCAATTTGAATATTGTTCCTTTTAATTTTGCCTTAACCAAAATAAAAAAAAACAAAAAAGGATTAACGACAATTTTCCGGCAATTCTACGTGTGATATTAGAAATATTGAATACGCTCTAATTAGCCGACACGCTGGTTTTGTTGTCTTTTGTGCAACGTTTTAGTTTCCCTGCCTTTGTATCTTTATTGTGCAAGAGTTAAATAACTGGTTTGATGCAGAGCGAATAAAGGGGTTGATTTAAATGGCATCGACTTAAATCGACAAACTTTATCGTGGAAAATGTTGAATGAATTCGGTATTCAAATGCAATTAGAATGGAAATGGAAACATTTTGCAGATGTACGTCAATAATTAGTAAACAATCGAACGAAACTTGAATGGTTTTAGATTTCAGATAGAGCAAACGAGGTTAACTCTTTTCTATCTATTGAGCCATTGCTCTCATTGTGAACGAATTGCCATACCACTTGACGTACAAACAACGCTGTTTCAAAGCAGAAAATCCACAGCTTTATAAAATTCCTTCAAGTATAACGAAACTTGATGAAAGCTTTACAGACTTTGTTTAATAAATTCATTAATTATTTGTTCATTACATGGCAAACTATTGCGTTTAATTAAAAGGAACAGGTTGAAGTTCCTTATAAACTATCGAATACTTTAAACATTTCGATTGGGCAGGAAAAATCAGACGGAATTTTTTAATTACTCTCATCCAACAGGAATATTGCGCAATTACAAACTGGCATTCACCACAATTTAGTCCATAGAGTTATGTTATTATGATGAGGTGGTCTGCCTACTAGCACCATAATCGGATTCCCTAGAAATACAGACTTCAACCATCAACGAAAATACCTAAGCATTAATTAACTAATTAATGAGATTATTGGCTTCTGTTATTCGATGATGTTTCGAACGATTATCGTACTGTGTACAAATCAATTCTCGTTTACAAATTGGAAACTATCAAATAAATGAAAAATTCCGGTACGATCCGGAAAGTAATAAAACCAACAAGGTATTCAAGCACAAATATTTAAATAAATCGAAAGGGAAATAGTTAATTAAAACGTTCCAATGAGTTGAACGCATCCCCTTCGCCGTGTACATTCTCGATTAAATAACGTAATGCGAGCAATAAGCAGTTGATGGAGATTTCAAAAGTTCAATACGAGGGAGGACATTAATAATAATAATAATAATAAGAAGAAGAAGAAGAATATCGTACGCTCCATTACAGCACAACCCTTTTTATTGGATACTCTAAATTAGAAAATCCAATTCATCCTGCATAATATTCGTCCCAATTGTAACGTACACAATCACGAATTGCCGGTTTTATAGTACTTTCGTGCGTTCGTTTCTGGTGATTATTGTTTAAGTATTTTGGTTGGTAGATGTGAAGACAACGGTTCGTCTACAATTCCAAAGAGGTGATGTACATTAAAAATGCATACTGAAAGAATTTCATTAATTATTTAATCATTGTTGTTTTAAAGTAATTTATACTTGCGGTTCTTTGTTCTGTTGCGTATTCATTGCGTAAAATGCCGTTTAATTTTAAAATTAAATCCGGTTGTGCCGACAAATTCCTGCGCCCTTATAGACACTCATCCCCCCATCCTGTTCCACGTTCCTTCAACGCCATGTTTCTAATTAAAATCAACGATATTTGCCCGAATCGAAATTGGAACATCGATATAAACAACACCTGATGTCTTTATCTATCTTTCTTTTTGTTTTGTCGATTTATATTTGCTTTTATAGTGAAATGGGGTAGTTGTGTCGAATGTAATTACACGATACAAACAACATCAATATTGGCCATTTGTGTTATGTTAGTGTGTTATAAACAAACGTTGTATTTCGAAAATGACAAGATCTCCCTGTAAACCATAATTTCAGTAATGTTATTTTCAATATATGCATATATCGACATATGGTATACCGAAAGAAGATTGGTTGATGTAAACTGGTCCCCCAGCTATAATTTCACTGCAGTATGGTTAAGTTACGTTGAAACACTGAGCTACACCTGCACCACTCATCGTAATTACATCTCACATTGTGCTATTATACAGATGACATAGTTCCGTTCATGATTCCCGGAAAAATGCCCGTATCGCTGTCGAATTGGTAGTTTATTGACGCGATTTGCCGTGTGGTATTTATGGGAATTTCAGTAACTGGACGTTTTTATAATATCATTACAACGATTTTTTCCATCAAATATTTCACACCTCCATAAAACAGGTTAGCTGTATCAAAAGTTTCGAAATGTCGCAATGTGTCGGGCAAGTTTATGTTATGTTTTGGACAACACGTGCTAGCTGACGTTTATACTGAATATATGGGGTGATATTTTATGTTTTATGCCTTGTTCACATTGCCCTATTCTTGTACTTTGCTATGTATATATGTGTGTATAGGAAAAGATTCATGAAATTGTTCAGAAAACCTTTATCGAATTGTGAATGAAAATAATTGGCAAGCAGAAAACGGGGCCTGTTAAATTGATGAATGCCTATCTAGGACCAAAACTATTTAATTCAAATTGACAAATAAAATGGATAGCACACAATTAACCAACTAATGGAATGATTGATGCAAAAAGCATTATTGTATATAGAGAGGGGGTTGAAAATGGTTACATTTCGTATGAATACGTTTCTAATATAGTATTAAAAGGGGGACAAATTCGTTTAATCATATTTCGCAACTAAATCGAGTTCATTATATAATAGCAAAACAATAAAGCCACTTCTGGAATTATATATTTACGGGACAGTTGATGTATTTTGAGTTTATGCTTCAACCAAAACGTATTCTATTTTAAAGGATAAACCGGACAATATATATATATATACCTAATTAATTCTATTATAAATTAGTTTGAATTCGAGTTGGAGCCTTTAAGAGTGAGTTGCTATTGTTTCAGGCAACAATTTGACATTTATTAGCAATTTATAGTGGATTAGTTTGTTGTTAGCAGGGGCGGATCTAGGCAACGATCCGTTCACTACAACTTTACACGAAATTTTGTGTTAGTCGCCAAATTTAACGGTGCGCCCCTGGTTGCCATTCAATGATATATAAGCTAAGCTACATTTATCTGTAGACTGGAAACTTGCTGCTTATCAGTACAAGCATACAAACACTACCTTAATTGTATTAACACGTACTTTCAAGAGCTGGTCTTACAATTGGACGCTTAGTGTAAGCGCCCACTATTGAAGTTTAATCACACCCAATTCTATCAATTCGTCACAGTCGAATTGTAGGTGAAGGCTAGTGTGCGCTTCCACTTATTCTGATAAGGCATACACAGTCAAAAACGCGTCTAGCTCTTCAGACTTTCGGTGGTTGTTGTGGGTGGTTCCCAACCGATTGTCTTCTGGAATTTATTGATTTTGTTATAAAATTTCTCTTGATTCGAATCTATTTCAATATGTCTGTTTTACAGACAAATTTTCTTTTTAAAACTTTCACTAACTCGCCTAGCGGTGGTGGTTTGCGTGGTGAACAAAGGACGAAACGGTTTCCGGTCAACCAGTTGTCGCTGTAGCCACTGGAAAAGGGGTGGAGATAGAACAATTAAAATTGACGTTAGCGTCGCACACTAGCCAAGACAGAAATTACATGCAAATCGTTTCGGCTTGCATAAAGCTTCAACAGAACGTTCAATAAAGCTAATACGTTCATTAAAATTCGATTTTTTTTTGATAACAATGCAAAACATTATCAATATCATTATTTTTATTACGCTATATTAATGATCGATTGACAATAATTGACGGATAATTGAGTGGATTTGGTCGATTTAAGTAGTATTCGGGATGTTGTCGTTTGGGTGTATGGCATGCTTTCGATGAAACTATAGAACATTACTTTAGCTGGCCGCTATCGTCGCCGGCAATCTAATAGCTCACCCCCCTGTATGATTATGCGTTTTGCTTTGTGGAAAATACCTGTTCAGTTTTAATAGCACACACGATTCAGCTTACTAACTTTCCATTTTTATTATTTACAACGCCAAATAATTTGTTTGTTTTGTTTGTGTTTGTTGGTTTTTTTTTGTTCATATAATATAAGGTTGCTGACGAAACTCCACAATCGTAATGGATCTAAAGGGTTGAAGAATTTGTTATAATTCTACTATTAACATAAAAACTATATTTTTAATATTTGAAATTTCATACGAAAGCCCTATTTGTCTCATACATATAAACGAGCTTAATCTGTCAAGTTTAAGTTGCTCTATATATAGATACACAGACAAAGATAGAGACTATGTACCAGGAACGTTGTGTGTATGCAAATTGGGAGATAAACTTAGCCTGAAGCTGGCCCTATCAGAACAGCATCAATCTTACATTATCTCCAGTCCAGGTATGAGTGTATAAGGTATGCGTTGGTAGTGGTAATGGTGGTGGAATTTAAGAAGTTTGCCAGGATTTACGCCCAACTCACGTAGTTAAACGGTCTTAAAAGAACTTCTGATAAATTTAAAAAAGCACCTTAAAGCCGTTAAGACGATGAGCCGCCAGCAAATTGAGCTGAAAATATGCGCTAAGTTGGTTTCTTTTTGTTGTTGGTTACTTGTTTGCGTTCAACCGTGACAATGGTTTTGTTAAACTCATTCCCATCTAACGACCAATCAATTTTAATTCAGACAAATCATCTTTCAAATTGTGTTTATTTTTTTAATAATGCCAAAAGCAAAAAAAACACATCAAACTCACTACAATTGTGTTTGAAATAAGAGTAATGTTTGTTGCTGTGATATGATCACGATTTCAATAGTTGGTTGTTGATGTGGGCGAAAACCACCAATTAGTGGGGTATTAATTAGTAGACACTTGAAATTCTACCGTCAGGAGTCGCTAATATACATTGAAAGCTCGCTGTATTCTTGGATAATATTTTTGTGTATTCGTTAAGCTTTTAATAACGCTAATTTTGTAATTTTCTCACAAAGTGCCACTTAAAACTTTAACAACGGGGACGCGCAAGCGAAGAAATATAAGACATATACACACAGTATCGTGACATGGAAACAGTTTAAATTCTATTCAGTTATAAGATGTGAATAATGAAACGAACAAAAAAAAACACAACTACATTCAGAAATTTAAAATTCAAATTAAAACGTCTCGTGACTGATCCAATTTACAAATAAAGAATAATATGGGGCAAAAAAATATATAAATCACAACAACAAACTGCCGTCAAAAAGTAGAAGAATCGGATTAGAAGCAATTATTTCGTCGACGTTATCATCGTCATTTAACTCAAACTAACAGACGAAAAAAAAACACCACCACCAACAACAACAACAACAGAAAAGAATAATAATGCAGAAGTAAATAAAACGAATTACCAGATTAATTACGATAAAACAAGCCAATCAGTGATATTGAATTAATTTGTTTAGAGTTAGGATGAATAAGTGGTTATTCTGTCTCCGGCAAGATCGTTAAATTTAAGAGAGTCGGTTTCCGTTTTTTTTGCATGGTCTTAATTAAGGGAGTAGCTAATGAACTGCTGCTCAATCGATATAATCCTACTTCGCCGTGGCGAATCTGATGCCAGTCGAGTTAATTTATTCAATACTTAATTATGTCGCTCTTTTATAAAAGAATCTCGTCCACATCGCCTCCGTCTTTATTTGGATAGGGCGCCGGTGGTTCGGCTACCCTTCGCGCTTCGTCAATTCGAATTGGAATCGGACGAAAACAACCCTTTCAAAAATACATCGGTCTTATCAAATTATCGAATCAGATTAATACGTTTCAAAGTTGAAACGTCCACCAAATTTAGTTTTGCACAAATAAATGCAAGTGGGAGAGGGTGAGTAATGAGTGTAGATTTGGATTTTCGGTTCTAGTGAAACAAACAGGACGAGAATATCGTCAATGTGTGTGTGTGTGTGTGTGTGTGTGTGTGTGTACCGAGTTATCAGCAGTTTGCACACCGAGTGGCCGTCTGTTGCGTGTAATTACGACTAAACAAGTTCACTGCTGCGTACTAATTGATGTCTATTGCGACATTGTTTCTAAATAACGCTCGCTCCTCAGTTTCGAACAGCCCTCTTGTTTAAAATTAATTAAATAGTATTGTCAATCCGCCGTCATTGTTTATGCTTTGTTTTACCCGATGTTTAATGAACTTCTCTTGAATAATTAAACCGATATTACACTAGGAAATTGTAACGCTTAATACATTGGGAGTGCGCTTATATGGTTGTAAATTAAAAATAAATCAATCACACTTTTACAATAGACTGTTGGCGATTGGAAACGGTCCTCCTCCTACATATATAGAACGCATGTTGTCCCCAGTATGTGTGCGCTTGTTAAGTACACACAGGTATAAACAGTTAGTTTGTTGCCGGGTCTCATAACAGGATTAACTTAGTCCTGTAATTTATAGTCAGGATCAGGATGGGAGAGCGCTAGCGTAACGCCATCTCTACTAATCCCCACTGACTATCAATTGTGGGATTTTTACCTGGGCATCATTTATAACAATTCTTTTCCCCTGTTTCAGATCGTTTTTTATTTTGTTGCAAAATCAAACACAGGTGCCGTTTACAGATAAATACAGTGCAATGCCATTGTGGAAGCGCACAATTCACGAAAGCCAAAGCCGATTCTGTTATGATTTATCGTCGATACATACCGTTGACATTCATTTGTTTATTGATGAATTTATCCGTTTGACAGTACTATTTTTCTAAATTCTGATAATGATCAATGTCAATTAGAATGTTTCGTCGTATTAGAGGATAATCATCCGACTAGCCGATTATGATTCAATTTAAACGACCGCTAATTAAATCGATCTGTTGTAATCATGCCCTGTAGGTTGTCGAATAGTTGCGTTTTAGTGATTCAATACTATTAGATTAGAGGTCTGATGGTCGATTTTCAAATTACATTCCAGATTAGAGGGCAAAAGAGCCGTGTGTGGCGTTGCTGGGGCAGGGTTGAGAGAGAGTGTGTGGGGGCAACAGGAGATTAAACTCTAACCAACCATGGCTATCTCCATATTATTTTCGATATGCAGATTGTTAATTAAATCTGTCCGGGGTGCCATATTTACATGACAGCAATCTGTCTACAACACAACGCCGGCCACTGCTGTTTTAATTATGTTGTTTAACCGTGCGTATTTTATTAATATAAATATGTATTTGTTTATACGTTGTTGTGTTTTTAATTCCAATTTTTTTGGAAACTTACTCGCGTTTATAAACAAACAAAACTGCCATTGTCATCGTCACAACTGCAACACTATAATGATGATTATGGTTAATATAACGAAACAGCATATGATTAAATATGGGACTCGTGTCCGTAACAGACTTTAAACACAACCGACAACCGGAAATTTTAAATTAATCTAATTGATTCATACAGTAAGCTGCGGCGCGATGAGATGAATTTCAGGATGGTAGAATTCGTCAACTGACACATTTGGAAATCATTGAAATAATCAATAACAAGAAAAAAACTAAAAGTCGAATTTGTAAATCTACGAAAAATCGTACATTTGCAAATTGCCGAATTATTTTACCAGGAAAGCTATCTTAGAAATAATGCGTTGTTAGATTTCCTAACAGTAATTTCTGCTGCTTTTGTCACCTCTCATTTGAGTATTTCAGATAACAAAACGAACCAGTATGACTATGCGATAAGAAGAGTTGATTCTTAATGCTAACTCTATTGTAAGACAAATACAAAGGAGCTACTACTACCTTTCAATTCTTCCTAAATCTTTGAATCCACCTAAGATGTCATTCCATCTGGACGTGGATGCGTCCTTAGATGTGCATCTTCTTATCAGTGCGTCCACTAGGTCGGAGCGAAGTGGACAGGAGTTCACGCTCATAAGTCCACTATGAACGCAGAGCAGAGCGGATGGATACTTTTTTTAATATAGAGATCCGTTTTATGGAGTCACCAATTATTAATTTTTCTTCGGGACGTCTCTACTCCGCTCCGACCTGGTGGACGCACTGATTTACACATCCAGTGACTAAGCGCATCTCTTGGTTGAAGCATCTATCACATACGAAGGGATGTTGAAAGCAAGTATTAACCAGAGCAAACTGTTTGCTAAAAAAATCAAAGCGTTTTGAAGTTATCCACCGTATAGAAACGGTTTTCTAAGTATGATTTTCCTGTAAAGCGACTAAACAACAATTGCAATGTATTTTAGTTTTTATTCATCGCTTTCTTGTATTCCACACACAAACAAAAAACAAAAACTTCCGATTCCAGTTGAGAGAAGAGGATCTTCTATTGTGCCAAATTTAATTCGAGCAATATCCTCTGATGATTTAATGTTGTCATTACGCCAATAGCAATTATCGATTTTGAAATTAGCTTAATGCCAATTCAATAACTGGAACACACAGGTGGACATTTCAAAAATATACATACGAGAGAAATGGGGTGAATAGAGAGAAGCAGTAATGTTTGTTGCATCAGTTGTGCTCAGTTTGAAATTAAGGCAATTAAGCGGGTAGTCGACCAATATGGTGCACTGATTGATTTCATAATGACTGAAATTAATCAAAATCTCTACTTTCGAAAACAACAATATCATAAATAATAATAATAATGATAATAGAAATGAAATGATACGAGATGATCGCAAACAATAATTGAGTCATATTCAACACGTTTTGATTCGATTTAAACTGAACAAAGTTAATTTGGACGACTGTAGAAACTAATACATCAGCAGGAGAGCGTCGGTAATTTGGATATTAGCATCGCCGATTGTTGCACCATCTGTTGCCGTGCTGTGCAAATGGACACAGGAGTAGCCGGTCTTGTTGGCATTCCAACAGGAAAATTCCATCATGCATACAATTGTTGCCATTTATCACACAATCGAAACAATAATGCGCCCCCCAATTCCCCAAAAAAAACAAGAGTTTCGTAAATTGTAGCAGTTTTATTAGCTTTGCAACTGCTATAACGTAAAAAAAATTAGCTGTACAAGCGCGATGATCAAAGCGTTTGGCATGCAAGTGAAAACTGTAGCGCATATAAATTCCACATGAGTTCGTTCCGTCGTCCGTTTGAAGAACGTTTTTTTATGCTCGGTTAAGTATTTGTCATGCTATGTTTTAATTAAGCACATATTTCGCGACAAGACGGTAGGTAAACTCAAAGCGAAATATCTATGTTCGAATATATATACGTTGTAGGTAAGAGCTGTAAAACGACACAACTATGTCGCAAAACATCAAACGTTGGAAAAACGAATAGAAATTCAAAAGCTACCAACTTATGGTTGAGTATGACGGTGGAAGTGTAATTAATGTTTGATTATTGAGAAATTTCAGGTAAAAATATTTAAACCGCCAGAAAAAATATGTGGAAAATTCCCAAGTTGTCGGGGGATTTTTGTTTTTCGGTATTGGCAATCTATTTTCCAAATCGTTCGATTAAAGTTTTCCACAATTGTGTAAATAATTTTCGACCATATATCCCCTTTTCCTGGCTGTTCTCCCTGATCAATCTATCGTTCAATCTATTCTATTATGATGACGGTACCCTAAAAAAAATCCATTTTGAACGGTTGTTGAAAGGTTTTCCATGTCAGAAAGCCAAATCATCATCAGACTGGGCATATCTAATTCAAACATCCAGAAACAATGGTCTAATTTTTAATTTATTTATTTGACAGTAAAATCGAACGAGCAAAATTATTCTTATTCACATTCACAGTTAGATAACCGAATGAAATATGTGTCTATCACGGAATCATATCAAACATTCCTTCTGCTCTAAGGTGTTAAGTTTTGGACCTTCAATAAACGTCCGCCTCCAGGAGGCGAAATGTTCCGCCTAGGACCCGCCCTGTCCAATAGCAGTTGATCGTCGACGAGGCGTCGCGACGCCACCAGAGCACGTGATCTATACACGTGCCATCACTACCACCTAGGGCTGGGTCTTCGTCGATGAGGACTTGTCGGTTTCTTTTCGGTAAATCAGAGAGTGGGAATTGGAGGAGGTGAATATGTGTTCGTTAGTGCTTATGAGGCGGACACGTGAGATAACGATAACAGAGCTTTCAACTTGATAGAATTGAAATGAGCAGAAATTACAAACGATACGACCAAAAAAAAGAAACAGTAAATGCATGGAAATTTCAGTCTATTCACAAATGTTCTAAATTCTATTTAACTTAACTGGGAAATGAACAACGACGAAGTTATCAGAGTACCGATGGGAACACGGGGACGACGATGGAAATGAAATTATTAAACCAAGAGGGCGTCATGCCCTTATAACCTACATGAGACTAAATGGGTGGGGGGGAGCGACGATATAGGGTGATTTTCCCTTTTGTAAATGCTCCATCTTGACACAGTAATCAGAATTTATCGACAAACAAAACAAGAATTTACTCTCTCTGATTCTTTTCGTTTCTTTAGAGATTAACGGATCCTTTTGAATGTATAAAGTAATATTAGCGGAAGGTATGCAAATTAGCTGAGACTACGGATTTGCTGGAATTCAACTCTCCAAAATTGGCAAAATGTTAGATAGTCTTGTAGAGAGAGGGTTACTGGAAATAGTAGACAATAAGGCAACGGTAGTGGAACAAAGAGAGAATGATTGGAAACGTGATCAGACAATAATCCTTTGATCAAAGCCGTAACATTTGACAACCGATACCTGCTTGTAGAGGACAACCAGTTTCGTAACTGTTTATTGTTGTTTCATTACACTTTATTAACTGGATATAATTTCAATGGGCTCCACTGGAATCTCTAATAAACGAAAATACCCCTTTGATAATATTTAACAGGATCAGATGATAATAATCGATATTTTTGTTATACTGTAAAAATCGCAACAACACACACACACACACACACAATATTTTCATCTCTAATTAATTTTCATAAACACGAACGTTATCATAGAATTTCCATTTAATTTTTTATATTCCACAAGCCCTAATGTTATTTCATAGTCATAAGCGGATTTAGATTTATTTCGAAAACGACCAAAAATTAAATAGAGAAGAGTGGAAGAAATAGCGCAAAAAAAAACACCAAACACAAATCAACTGAAACAAATGAGCACCGGCTCTGAACTCTACCACCCCAAACAACAACTGAAAGATTTTTTATGTATTCGTGTAGGTGTGGGTGGTGGTGTTACCAAAAGCTCGTTAGTTAACCATAATTACTGTTGCTAATTACTGATTTTTATCAGAGCACGTGCTATAAAGCTAACTGATCGCATTTTTGCCGGCGGTAGAAATGGGCCCAGGCAATTATGATTCAACATTGCATGTTTAACCCTTTATTGACTACCGTTTATCACGGCATGACAATATGAGCCCTTCTCAGGGATCTATAATTTATCGGTGGCAAACTGGAATTTGTTTAGTTATACAGTGATTTTCCGATTAAAACTTGATCGAAACGTCATTTTTCAGGTGATTTCAGTAAAAAATTGATATGACTTCATTAATAATGATCATTAAAAATGAACGATGAACAAAATAGCACAGCTCTGGATTACTTAGCATATTTAATGTTACTTACTGTGCGTCCCTTTCAATCTTTAATTTGTGTTCTTGCTGAAGTAGAAAAAATTGAATGAAAACAGAAACGTGCACAATGATTCCTGGTGTTGTTGTTTGTTTGTTTTTTGTTTATCCGTTTTGACAAGGATACAATTTTGGTTTCAGTTAGGAATCCTGTGCAGAAAGGCGTGAATTCGGCCCAGACTAAATTAGTAATTCATAATGCAAATCCGTTCTGGCTGTGTGTATTTGAACATTAGGCACAATTAGAGGTTGTCTGTCAGTCTGATTTGATATTTGATTATATCATTAATTCTGTTTTAGGGATTGTGTGTATTGTTTATGTTCAGATGCAGTTGCATTTCAAACATTATCTATGTATAATTTAATAGAATTATAATTAAATTTGAATTGATTAATGTTTGGGTTTATTTTTTGTGTTTGCTAGTAGATAGATAATTGTGGAATTAATTTGATGATTTTGAGACAAACTTCTTAATTTTCGGTAATTAACAATGTGAATTTAAGGTGGAGGTGCACCTTGTCTTATGATTGAATTAAGAATGCTTGCGTGCATAGCTAATCGTATCAAATTCATGGTTGCTTTAACTTAAACCCATCAAGCATCTTGAGGACCTCATGCTGCCAATAATTAAATACACCAGACAAGTTTAAGAGAAGTTCAGATAGACATTGAAACAGACAGTAACTATACGATTATCGATGCTGAAATAAACACACTTTACTATAACAAAAGGATTAAACAGTAACAAATAGAAATCAGAAACAGATTACGCCACATTCTCATTTAGAGACACATAGAAACACACGTGACTGAAGCATAATATCGATAGTTATATAAGCGAAATTGTTGAAAACATTACTCGAATTTGAGACGAAAAACGCTGTTTGTAAGTCCAAATGCAACAAAGATTCACCAACAAGCTCTAGAAGGAAATTTACATTTGTGAGTTAAAGCGTGCAAAGAACTTTCAGTTTAACGTTGCACCATACGTTAGGTGAAACACTACAGATCTCGTCTTATCCAAGAGGACAATTTAAGCAGAACTCTTCATCACAATCCGAAAGATAATTTTCTATAAATATTTAATTGTTGGAGACTAAACGTACTTCGGATCGACGAGGACCAGCAACTAGAACCGAACCCAAACATGCATTTGCTGTAATCGCAGAGGCATCGTGACTGCAACAAGATTCATTCAACAAATTACACAAAATCCAGATAAAAGAAAAACAGACTATCAATAATATTGCGCAATATCGAATATGGCGCAATAATATTGATAGTCTACGTCTTTTTATTAAGATTTGTTTAATAATTTTAAAAAATTTAATTCATTCACATTGCAAACAAATGACGCAATATTCTTGATGGGAAATTGTTGATATTCGTTTTGTGATAATAGAAATCCATGTATGATAGAAAGTTGTATAACGAACGTTACATAAAAGATTGCCATCAAACTTGGCGTCGGACAAAGAATAGATCGGAAACCATAAACGATAAAACTAACTGAAAGTGAATAGAAGCTATATAGCAGAAACCACCGACGAGATATGCAGCAGGAATGAAGGCTACATCAAAACAGATAAAGATTACACTAAAGTCTATTGCTCGAGACACGGACGAAGGGGGGGCGAAAGCTTGAATTTCACCACCTATTTCCAACAGACCTACCCTTTTATCGATGCAGATATTAATCGAATTCTAAACAAAAATTTCTTAAGCCAAACCACAAACAATTATAATTTCGAAGGATACGGCAATCGCGATAGCAATAATGTTATCTTCTAGTAGTTTAGGATATATTTAAGGGTCAGTTGGGGTGTCAGGATGAACATTTACACCACTAGATAGGTTTACATTGTCTATTTATGGGCGTGTTTGTCTTCGCCAAGCTGGCACAAGTCCAAGCTGGCACAACAAATACGAAAATTCAAACAGGCATCGAATCAACTATAACAATGTTTTACCAATAGAATTTTAGTAATTAACCGATTATATTATTAACAAAAGAATTGAAATGGATGTGTAGTTGGCATTTCGTGTTAAAATGATTATGAAACCAATTAGATTCATGTCATAAACAATTGGTCATATCCTGAAGCTTTCAGAGTCGGCTTTGAACATGTGCCACCATCAAATTCATTAAATCTATCCTTATTCAACACACATCAATAATAATTACAAATGGGAAATTTAACTATTGCGATGATGATTGATAGGTAGATTCTACCATCATGGATGTAGACACTTGATACTTAACAAATATATCATTGATTACATACAATTAACGGAATTTTTCATCTATTTGTCGGCATATTTATGAGGGGACGAATGTTTGCTTTAAACTCATTAGTGTGACCAAATCGGATATGTTGTTATTCCGTATTTACGTTTCAAATTAACAATAATTAATTGGGTGATTAGTGTGATCTATGTTATTTACATTCAGGTTTCATATGTGTAAATATTTATACAATATATAGTTGCATCATTTTGCAATACACAATAAATAGAGGGGGTTGAATTTTCAGTATTCAGTATCGATCAAATCGTTTTGTAAATCTGTCAACATCTATCAAACACACATTAACAATCATTATCGCATTCTTTAATTTTCGTTTGTAATTGCAATAACATCCCAATGGTATAAAACCATCACAGAATCGACCCTCGCCACCCCCCCCCCTGTAAACCACCACATCTCTTAAACCAAGTTCGAATAAAGTGATAAATCATTGTGACCGTTCTAGTTGTTGTTTTTCCTCTCTTTCTCATCCTCCACACACATTCCATCTATCTTTCTTTTACAGATCTCGTGCTGGTTTTTTTTTCAAAAAAAAAAAGATTTATTTGGTGTGTTTTTAGTTGGACAATCGCTGACCGTAGCGTAAGCATTCCATTAAGGGATGATCCTCGCATGAATCAAGCTCAGTTACATTCCCCGACGGCTATAGCTGAATTCGTTTGTTGTATCCCTAACAGGACGTACGATTCAAGCAGCCGCAGGTATTACCAAGGGGGTAGTTATACTAACTTGCTATAAATCCGTATTGTCGAATCGTCAACAGGGCGGCAAGCTGTCCAAACTGTCTCAACAAACGAAATTTACTTACAATTCGTTATCGAAACGTATTTATTTGTAATTTAATTGTCCCAGTTTTCCATTTGAAAATTCTTGTTTCAATGCAACGTTGAAAGGTTTAAATAGCGAGAATGATCATAATGTGAATGTTATGTATGTGTTTGTGTGCTCGATTTTGGCCATTATCCGCACGTTATGAACCAGAAGTGTGATAACAGGCACAAAGGAAATGACGTCACACGCCCATTGACTGCTCTCTATGCTGGATTGATTCCTAATCGATCATCAATACGAGCTGTCATCCTGACATTCACCCCTGTGCTTATCTTTATAAATGATGCTTGATGTTTTCATAATGATCATCAGTGAGAGAGAGTTGTGCACGAACTATTGGAATGTTTTGTGGTATATAGCCATCATCATCAACCACAACAACAACATCAACACTTTATCAATTTTTTAATTTTTCGAGTTGTCTGTGTACATTTCTGAATATTTCTTTGATGCTATTTAGTTGTTCAATAGTCGATTAAAATACACCCCCATGTGTGTATAGATGGCCGGCAAAGATTCAGCAGTTAGTTCTGGATAAATAATGCAGTGTGGTGGAGAATGGGCATTGTGAGACCATGCCGGTCATCCTGGGAAATCCTAAGGGATTTGCGGATTAAGTTGGGAGCCATTACTTTGACGTAGAATATCGACGATGCTCTGGACGTTGTGGTTAGTCGGTGTGTGGTGCGGGTACCTCTAAGAAGAAAAATCACCCTTGGTTCTTTGAGGAGCTTAAAGACCTGCCCGCATTCAGTTAATGCTCATTTATAATGGTGACGGGGCAAACAGCCACACCTATAAACTAAACAAATTATTCGCTATTTAATCAAAAATTTAAACAGAAATAATAAATAAAGAAAATCATCAATGCTGTTATTCATTATTGATGCTATTGTCGTCACCAACAACTGCACTTACCGAATAAATTCTGACAATAACCGAGTTATTATTCAATAGTTTATAAGATTTCCCAAACAATAGAGGCGCAAATGGCAACTTGAATTTAATAAGGACAATAATGGAAACCTCACCCAGCAAACAAGTTGGCAACTTCTAAATTGTAACATTTAGTCAAACAAAAGCACCCCTCGGGTTGTATTGTGTGAGTTGAGATCGTTCACGGTGGCGGCAATGTTCAGTTCCTCAGATTTCCAGCATAGCCGTTCTGATAAATACAAATGTGGATGACAAAGAGAGATAGATATATAGATATAGAGGGGCCAAGAACTAACTGAGACTTGGAGAGGGTGGCAAAATTGGGGGTGTTATAACAGTGCGACAGAATGGTGGTGGTAGTAGTAGTAGAAAGGGATGGTCGCGAGATAACGGAAACTTATATGACAGGGTTAAGGGTGATGAAAATGATAGCTTCGAGACTTAGTTTTGTGGCGGCCACTATAATAAAGTAATCGAGATAGACTTGAAGGACTTTATCTTGAACAGATATGTTTTTCTTTCTATTCCACACACAATTTTTCTTTCTCAATAGAATGATTTCCATATTTCATCTATAATAATAATAATAATGATAATAATTCTATAATCTGATTAACTTCCTAGATAGGCTTTAGTGAGAATAATTTAATCAATATGGACGGGATTTGTAATGTGCCCGCATAACCCCTGGAGTGTTGGAGTTAACGCGAAATAACGAATTGCTCTCATTAGTCCCGGATAAGTCCGGGGCTTTGGACTCAATTAATGACCACTAATCGTTCACTTAATAGATGTCCTCCCCGTTCGTCTACAACCAACACAGACAAACAACAATTGTTACAACATTCAAAAATGTTTTTACAGCAACATAGTCATCATCATCATCATCATCCAATAGGTTTTCTTTGTAAAAATTAAGATTTACCGAAGTATTTACACCCTCAACATCATAACATTAGAGGGGATTCCGTGTAAATTCGGACAGATTGCCCTTTATATTTATTTTTCACATGTATTTCGGCAATTTGTACCAATATTGTGACTTGTAATAGACCGTAAAACTAATACGAATCTTCCATAACTGGAACACAACTACTAAAAAAAAAACCACCACCACCAACAACAACAATGATTTATATTTTTTAATAATGTAGAAGAACAACAACAACAAATTGCAATTTTCGGGGGTGGAAATTTAATGCACACATCTTGTATGGAAATGTTGCATAATTTCCGTAGACTGTCTTCGATTTTCTCGCTTGATAATTGCATCATTTCCTGGCAATTTTTCTTTTGGTTAAAGTATTGTATGTGAACTATCACAAACATATACAAAGTCATAAAATCTCTTTTTATCGTGGAATATTCAAGTAACTCGAGGGCTGGCAAAATAGTATTCAACGTGTGCTATTTCTATACAAGTTTATGATTTATTGTGGTAGATCTGTTGGAAGTTTTCTGCTATCAGAATTGTAGTTTCGTTCACAATGACCATTTGATGCATTCCTATTTTGTATTCATCGTTTTCAACTTCTGATAGAATATAAATTTTCTGCTTTTCGCAATCATACAGAACGTCCCTTTTAACAGGAGCAAGTCAGTTTTTTTTTTGCCCTAATCTTTACCTATGCATCTAATTAGAAATGCACCATTAACGTATATAGCTGGTTGTATATGGAGTCATGTCGATAAATTACTAATTAACAATCAAGATCTGAATGTTTGACTTTAGAGAAACACAAGTTTCACCAACTAACCAACCAGTCCAGAAGTCAATGAAATATGCAATTAGTTTCGGGGTTGTGTTTACCAAGATATGACCAACTTACCACCCTTTAGTTTTGCCTTCATGAATTACGGATTATGATATTTATAAGGCGCATTTGTGATTTAGATGTTGATGGTTTTTCGACTATAAAGATGATTTAGATAGATAGAGAGATACCGGAGAATATTAAATTCAGAAAAGGGTATAAAATGATCACTGTATTTATGTGTGTGTGTGTGTGTGTGTTTAGATGTGTGATACGCTTCATCATCAAAACATTGTCATCATCATTATCATCGTTCATGTTATTCAAGGGTGGTTGGTTGGTTGGATAGAGAGATGGACGGCAACGAAAATACAGCTTACTTAACACGGTTTCCACTACATTAAGTCGTTTGCACATCGTTCCATATTAAATTAACTTGGCGCATCTGCATGACGCACTGTACAATCATAGCAGCATGACAGGGTGTATCCAGCTGGAATGAAATTGCCGATAAACACATACATAAACTGGCTAGAAATTGGAAATTTATTAAATACCACCAAATCAAAATCAAATCTTTATTGAATCCACCAATAAATGGCATGGTTTAAGTTGTTCTTGTATATATATATATATATATATATATATATATATATATATTGTAGGGGGTGGGTGGTGGTTGTGTGTGGACGACTCATCGTTGGAGTTTTTCGAATCCGACCGAGCGCGTTATCTGATTAGGTTTGATTGTGGCGGCGAGTGCGGCAACTGTATTCGCTTACGCTTGTCATTTGTTTTACACATTTGTTTATGCTACATTACCCCTTGTGTCAGTTAGTGGTTGGGAATTCTATTTGTGGTGTCTACTGTGTTGGGATTTTTCAATGTTCTACTTCGCCATTACCATTACTATTATTTTTCTTTTCATGCAACATTCCCCGAATTGTAATCGTGTTACTGTTATGAATAAAATTGTCGTTAGTCAGAGACAGTTTATTATATATTTAAAATTCATTTCGATTATTGTCAGTGATATAAAATTCGAACTGTTCAACTGGAACATTCGCCTATATTTTCATACAATTATCGTTAAAATCCGGTAGGAGAACTGATTGTTATAGAAACGTATTTCTAGTGTGAATGAGCCTATAAAACTTCACTACAACGATGGCAGAGTTTTCAAAACTATCATCAAATCGACAATAAAACCATTGTTGCAAATACACAACAATAACAACGAAAAAAAAAAATTTAACCGTCGAAAAATTGGCAACAAAATAATAATATTACACAAATAATCCAACACAATTCTGGCATCGTTTTTTTGTTTTTTGTTTTGTATGAGCTTAAGATAATTGTTCATTTATTCATAGGACAATCCCACAGGACTCCACATGACGTCACAGACCAATTACGCGAATATCCTTTACTGCCACGATTAGATTAGGTGCAATTAAAAAGGCTAAATCCCTGATTGTTAAAAAAGGCATTCCCTACACTGTTCACTCGTTACATTTGGATCAATTTCAATACGTTGAAACAGACACTTTGAAATTTTTATTGAAATCGCATACGTGTGAAATACAGTTGGTCTATTCTGATACAGTTGCAGTGACTGTAGGGCAGGCAAACTAGCAGCAATGTTCCCGTTGAAACTAGTTCGCACTTCCTCCAGAAACTGAAGGTCTGTTGTTATTATTCTGCTAGTGCTTCCACCGCCCCGAAGTCAAGTTAATTTAGTCGAAATCGCCAGAGTGTACGTGCAGTTTAAGTGGACGATCTAAAATTTGGTTTGGAATTTTTCCAGTGTACCATCACCGACTTAAAAAACTGTTGTAGAGCATTCAGTCGTTTGTTTCTCCGGAATACAGGGCTAAAACTCATCACACTTATACATATTCATAAAAAAGGTTTATCCATGTCTGGAGTATAGCAGTGATATTTGCTACCAAAACAACAACAAAAAAAGTGTATTTCTGTATATACTTTTGTTATTCTGAAATTTTAATCATTACAGTTGGAAAACACACAGAATACTAAATTTCTGTGTACAAGAGTACGATTTTTACATTATTTTAAACATAAATATAAAAAGGAAATAATTTCCATCGACAATTCGACGATGTTTTCAGGATGTTGTCGTCAATTATTGAAGTAATCTCCGCTAAATGTTGACGTTGGTTGTTATCAACTCATTTCCTGGCAGAGACAAGATTTTCATGTTTTTTTTTTATCAATTTCACATCATTTGGTTGGTGTTTAATAATTAATTTCTTAGATTTTTCTTGTATTAAGCGATGGACAAAACACAAAAGACAGTTTGGAATTGTGGAGTATTACAGATGCAATTGTTCAATAATTAATGTTAATGAAGCTTGAGCGATCGTTAATAGTTAAATAGAAGTGGAGAGAGACTAGATGCCGGCAGGGCGACTGACGGGTAGAAATTATTAGTGCGGCAGGCCCGGAAGTGGATATACTTGTTTAACTAATGCAGACATCGATAACTTCGATAACTTTGAGACCTGCACCACCAACTATAACAATCAATATATTCATACAAAGATATATTGCAGCTTATTTGTGGATTATACGAAAATTCACCGCAATCGCCTGTGAGACAAATCACAAACAGATGTTGCATGTTTTATATTTGTTCTGTATTCGGTCGAAACTTCGTCGATTTATTAACCGAACATTGATTATTTTTTGTTTAATTGTAGATATATTATAGTTTTTGTATTTATTTAGTTTTTCTGTCTTTATTGAAGATATCCTTTGAAGTGAAGCGGTGTGCGCTGGAGGGCGATTGCGGACGATCCTTGGTCTTGATGTTGTATCTCATATATATATATATATATATATATATATGAAAACCGCACATCATGTTTACCTCTGACTTTGGCTTTTGGACAAAGCTTTCGAACTCGAGTTTACAGCCGTTGTCGCCAGAGGGTTAGTGCTTCTGTGGCAACTTGTGTCATCCCCAAGCGCTGTAATATCTGACGTTGCCGTTATCCCAGATAGTTGCCAGAATCTGACAGGAACATCGGTTCAACCTTTCAACTTGTACAATTCCACCATACAATCTAATTATGCCATTTTAGCCTTCTCTCATACACTAGTATACTTGTTTCTCTCTCTCTAACATTTCACCGGAAATAAACCGACAATATCTGTATCAAATTGTCCTGATAATAAAAAGAACGAAAGGGCCGACTTTCTTTTTTGGTTTGGTAAATTGTTGGGCAATAAATTAGATTTTAACAACACAAAAAACGAAGAAAGTTTAAGAGTCGTTATCGAACGAGACATAAAGTTGTTTTGTTGTTGTGTGTGTGTGCATTGCTGTTGGAAAAGGTGAGAATTACCAACAGTGAACTGAATTCGAAACGATAAAAGCCCAACGAAAGCTTGCTTTGAATAAAACAAGCCGGAAATGGAAAAAGTAAGATAAAGGAGGACTTAAATGGCTTAGGTATAGACCAGTCGCATACTTCTAGAAAACTATCCATACAGACCATACATATATGCATGTGACTGTATCATATATTATGACATAAGAAAATTGATAACAGCCATCATTTATAGTCTTTCTAAAGCAACCATCAAAACGAAATAAAAGTTATTATATATCATTTTTATTTATATATATAAATAGTGCACAATTATTCTGTGCACAATCACCCGCAACCGGATACTTTGAGCTGTTATAATTTAGTTTTTGGGGGGTTTGTCCAGCAAAACTTTGACTAATCTACGGAACGTGCACAGGATAAGACGTCCTGTTAGTTTGGACTGACTCGCAAAACGGACAGTGATGTATGTTGGTTACATGATAACATCTACTGGATCTCGTCTTTGGCCACATATTAAATCAAGTCGAGAGTAAATAATCATTTATTTCTATGTTAAAAACGGGATCCTGTCACGTTTTTCATCTCCTTCCCTAGGCCAGGACCGAATCGGCGCATGCGCACCACCGGACCACTCCTTCGGGCCAAATTCCAAAGAATGCCATAATTTTTCGACAGATTTGGATTATTATTGAATAGAGGAACGAATTGGGCATGCAACTTCCTTGATACGGAACTGTCGTAATTGTTTTGTTTTGGGTTTTTTTCCAATTCGAGAAACCCATTCCATATCAAACTTACTCGCTTCTCTATCAAAAGGACGAACGCAAACAATCCAACGTCACTGTGATTCCCAGATATTCTTTGACACGGCAGAATATTAATGAAATGCTATATACATATTGACCGAGATAACAATGTGCCTAAACAAAGTTGATTCACATCCATACACATACAGGGAAACATTACCAACTTCTAGTATACAAAAGCATCGTATGCTTCATATCATGTTATCGGATATGAAAGGAAACTAAATGCCATTCACGCCATACACGTTTCCTTTGTAGGAACACTGATAATATTATTGACTATATTGATTATGGCGACAGTCAGTTGAGATGATAGCCGAAACAATACTCTTTACAATTGATAACAATAATTTTTGTTTGTTTGTTTGTTTTTTTTTAAATTTCGATGCTTCTACACGTTGTTGTGATTGACATTTTATTTATCAATGTGCTGTAGTGAACGACTAATTTGTCGGCTTAATTTGGACACAAATCACTGGTAAATCGCCCCTATTTACGTTAGTAGTAAATTGTTAACAATATATTAACAATGAGATGAAGCGAGAGAGAAATCTAGAGGATGGATAGATGATAAACTTGGCCAGTTAGACACAGCTGACCGCTGTAATGTTTCAACAGTCTCTTCGGACCATTGCTTCACTTACATACAAATCGAATGGCCAAAGCCTCTTCGAGCCGTTATTCAACAACGAAATTCGACCGCAACTTGCTTATGCAAAACACCATCTGTTTAGAAATTAGCCAATTTATTAACGATTGCCAAAAAACTAACACAAATACGATATTGATGATATTGCTGGAAGTTCAATATAAAAATGTACAAAAAAATCGCTGATATTTGTTAATCATATGGTAATAAATTTGGAATCAGCAAATATTTCGTGTTTGTTATCAGTCATCATAAAAGCGCGTTATCTTTTTGTTATAATTATTGCGTGCGTTATAATTTCTGAATGGTCGGGTATATTGTTTCGAATTTCTCGCAGATTCTTCACCGCTCTTTACTAATGATTCTGCTAATAGCTTGCCGACACGCAGGATATTATTATTAATACAATTCCATTATTCTATTCTATTCTTTCGAAGATATTCTACCAAAAAAAAAAAACATTAATAATTCATGGTTATTTTGTTGTTTATACGGTTTTGTGTAAATTCTGACACTATTGTTCTAAAGATCTACCTGTGTATTATAGTTGGCACAGGATAATTTCAAACAGTTATACAAGGGTGTACTAAACCAACAAGCAGCCGACCTCCGAGTTGGAAAATCTAAACAATTCTCATGTAGACGAGATATTGTTATTAGATAGTACATATCGTAGTTGCAATGCAAATATCTCAATCCCCAAGACTGTGTGTAGTTGCGTAATGCCTTGCTTGTACTTGTGAACCAAAACACCCGAGAGTTCATAGATTGCTTAGGTAAGACAAGTTAATAAACAGCCTCAACGTCTTAAGGGTAGGTTTAGCGGATCTTATAACAACAGTCTTGCAATTATGGAACGTATAGAATGGTTCAATAGACACAAGAATCTTGTTACACGACATTGTTTGGATAAGGTGAAAAGGACTTTAATGTAAATGTATATAAACGTGGGAATTTATCACGTACCATTCTAATATAAACATCGCAATTTTGTGTCATTATATAGTGAACTATTTTGTGGGTTTCATCATTGATTTTGATATTTCTCAACGATTCCATTCAACAATCGTTCGGTATCTATATAGCGCTTCTTCAAGGAGGGTCCTTAATGATGGCCATTTATAAAAGAACATGGGAATTGTCAGCTGAACACATTAACGCGCTATCTACAACAATTCTAACATCTTCTTTGCAAATACGCAAAAAATCCAACAATAACACACAGAACAACCATCAACTAATACAGCAGCATCAAATATACAACTAGTTAATCTAATTAATAATTCGATGATTAACGTATTGTTAACACAACAACTACTACTATCACCACCACCATTACGACCACATCCTCTGAAAAACAAACTTCTAACAACTTTGAAAAATAACTTCAGTGAAGTGTAAAACCAACAGATCTGAAACTTGTAACAACAATGGCTTATCGTAGCATAGATAGCTTATACTGTAAAATGAATTATGCAGTTATCTAGAAGTTTATTTCGACGTTGGAAATTCTCCGTACCATATCTATAAAGAATAGATGAACAACGAACAGATTGATGTGTTTTTTTTGTTTGTTTTTTACAACAATAGAATCAAAAACGAGCAAAATGTTGAATAAAATGGATATATCGAAAAATGTTCGACTGTTGGCACGTTTCTATGGTAAATTTTGATCGGTGGCCTTATAAACGTGTGAAATATATAAAAGAATGAAATCTCAGGCGGTCGAGTTATAGAGACCCTAAATATTGATGTAGATCGGCTGCTGTTATAATATCAGCAAGCAACGTACAGTCTCTAACAGAAATCTAAACGAATTTCACATCGAATAACATGAAAATTGTCCATTTATCTATCGTACAGTTGTTATTTCAATTCAACAATTTGTTACATTTTCAATTCACAAATTTACTTAAATCAAATCGTAATTGATATTGATTTGTTTGAGTGTTACAAGGGTAGCTTTACAGTAGGGAATGTACCGTATGTTATACGACTATGCTATATTATAGACAGGGAGCATATGTATAAGAAAAAAGAATTCCATTTCGACTTTAATCTACCCGACCGATTTAAATCTCATGCACGTACAAGAATTGGACAGCAGATGCGGTACGATATTACACCATCCAATGTTACAGCATTACATACACGGTTTACATCCCCCCAATAACAATACCACAAACCGCTATCATCATTTCGATGTCAATCTAATTCCGATTTTGAATCGATTCCATCAGTATTTGACGAAATTAATGTGAAGAAACAATCACTAGTGATGTCGTTACATTGCAAATGAATAACGACACCAGCAACTCTCGTAAACAACACCCGCACACACAATTCAACGATAACAACAAAAATATGATGTACGATGACGATTAATGGATGCTTCAAATATAAAACAAAAAAAATCTCTCTCTCTCTCTTAGATGAATTTCAACAGACTCCCAATTTCAATCATAAACTTTTCAAATACCGTACATGATTCAAAGGCACGACTACGGTTAGGAATTTTGACGAGTAATATTTTAATAGGGCCTACACACCGTTTTGCCAGTGATGATGGCGCACACACACACACACACACATGTTATTTCGGTAAATATTGAACACATTACTCATGCATGTATGATACGTGTGCTCGTGCATATTTTACATGTGTCACTACCTTGTTTAAATGGCCATGATTCTGCAGTTGACAAACGACAGGCATCGCGGTTATTTATTTACCTTTTTGTTTCTTTTCCCTTCTACTACTTTTTTTCATATTAAAATTGTCACAATTGATCATTGTTTGGAAATTAGCATATTAATTAAGGTTTTTTCGTTTTTTTTTTCTGTTAATATTAGACGAGGGAAGATGCCGTGACTAGCAACTGTTAGCGTAATAGTGGACCGGAAGATTATGTTGGCAACAAGAGGGCGTCGACTCCGGGGACACCGGAAGATCCGGACTTGGAATTTAGACCGTTTCAACGAAAATATTTATTATACTGTTATAGCTTTAAATATACCATTTAGACGCTGTTGTTGTTTTTTTTATATATATTTATATATTTTAATAATGTCATCGTGATATTATAATGAAATTACAATGAAGTCGAAAAGGTCAATCCTGTCAGTGAAGCTCCTGATTAAATTATAAAGGCAATAAACAGAAAGGTTAGTCCCTTTCATAGCGATTGACATGTTGAACGGTGGCGGCATCATACCGTCCCTCAAGAAAAGGTTAAAATCATATCGAATCGATCGTTAATAATAATCTATCATCATTTATTATCGTTTTTTTTATATTCATTATTAAGGATTTTTTTTTGTTGATAAGTTGTTAGTAGTTAATCGCGACGACAAAACGTTTTCATGTTTGACAAAAATAACACTCGACCTCTCTAAAAGTTGTTCATCCTCAAATTACCATCTTTAAAACTATTCTTTATCCACGATCATTAATCTTCCTTTATAGTCTAAGCAATTTTATGCAAAACTTGGCATTATCCAAGTGAACGGCGCCATGGTAGTACACCACCCTGTCGAATGACGGACTTATCTAAGGACCCTCTCGATTACCGCGCAAATCGCGTGTCATTTGTTAGCTGTAGAAACGTTGGGAACACACACAGGTGTATATCAACGGCAATTTGGCCAGGATTTACAACCCAAAATAGAATTATAAGAATAAGAGCGAGAGAGAGGCATGGATGAGAACTCAATTATGGTGGCATCGAAAAATATACGACTATCAACATAATTAATTTCGAATGCAATAAAACAATGGAGGATCAAATAAAAAATACAGGAAATTAACAATGATTGATGTTTGTTCTTTCTTGTAATTTCATTAATTCCACTGATTGCAAACGATGATAATCGAAGCGATGTCAAAAAAAGACCAATCCAACGAATATTCCAACTCACAGACAGGTTTAATTACAACAACGACAATTTATATACGAAGAGTGCATTTCCCGAAAATAAATTAGAAATTCACGGTTAACCGTGCAGGGTTACATTATCAATATTAAATATCTTCATAAAGAAAGGAAGAAACTCTTTCGTTATTCCTTCATCTCGCTTTCAATCCACCCCCGGTGAACTCTTTGACTGTGTAGTAGTTACCCCCTTTACAGTGTTGTTTCACGGCATTAGCTATGCCGGCAGTAAAACTTAATAAAGATAATGCCTGTACCGGAACAATGAGCAAATTGTAGTTAGTTATGCCCTGGGTTACAGTTGGCTCGCATCATTCCACCAATTCTTACAACAGTCTTCAAGTTTTACGCTAGTCGAGTACTCCCATGAGTTAGTTAGTGACTTTGTCGACCAACTTTAACAATTAATGTTTTTACAATGCAGTACTTTATTATCCTCGAAAGAAGCGTATTGGGAAATTAGAAGGATTCTACCGGCGCATCCACCATTTCGTAATTAAGTTGAATTCAATACGGCCGCGTGCATTTCGTTGTCGACATCTATATTTAAAAATCGAAATTCGTCGAGATTCGTTAGCATAAATTGCAAATTTCCATACAAACTGGTCGATTATTTCAGTCGCCGGTAGGATGGCCGTTCGGCGATACGACCAACAGCCCTGTGGAGAGTTGAACGTTCCACCACTTAACATCATGCTTAATTACACTGGCAAATCTTCACGCTGAACTTTCAACATTTCAGACAACTTTAAACGTTCACGTCTTTTTATTCAAAACGAATTAACTCACTAGAATAACAGAGAAAAACCCTCGGAAAAATTCTAATTATATCCCGAATTTAATTCATAGACGTCCATCAACGGCAACTTGTCCACAATTCTTCGTAAAGATTATAATCATGTCGCATTATAATAGTTTCAATCTTTATTAGTGGTTTGTTGCATTGTCGGGCAAGAGCGTTAATTTTTATGCGACCATAAATCACCCTTGACAACTTCTAACAAACTTTTACAAATAATGTCCTGAAATAAAACGCTATAGTCACCATTAAATATCAAGTTTTGTTCGATTCTACAGCAATTACAACTTTGTTATCTGTTCGATTCATACGATTTAACTGATTACGAAATGAGATTTTTACAACCTAGCCAAAATCGTTGAAAAGGACTGTTCTTTATTGGAAAGTAATTAAATGAGATTCGGTTGAATACTATTGAAATGGATTTTTTTTTGAAACAAACAAACAATTCTAAAGAGATAGGGTTTAGAATTATCACGAAGGAAATCGTCGTCGCATAAATCTACAACAGTTCGATTCCAGTTACCTTAGTTAGCAGTTTCAAAGCGGATAATCACACTTTTGTTTTCGACTACTCACAACGATTATTAGCTTGTTATTCCCCTAATAGCCCGTTCGTATCTCTCTCTAGAGATTTATATAAGGGGAAGAAGTGGAAGATCTGGGAATAGGACTAAAACGAAAACAAATTTATTTAGTCTTTGGATTGGTGATAATTAAAACAACAAACTTTGAATAGTATTCATTTAGTTGCTTTGTGTAAGAAAAGGGCGAATCGTCTTTCATCCATAGCACGTATTTTGCTACAATTCCAATCATTGCCGATATTCATGGTTCGTTTAGTTGAAAAATTCGCATGTTCACTTGTTATGTTTATCAGAGAGGATGTGTGCCGGTACTTGGTCCGACTCAGCAAACTCCAACGTTTCGTAGTGTGAAAATTTCCACAACATATGGATTACACAACAATTTCCCCACTTTTATTGAAAAGAAAATTCCAATAAACTCATGGAATTCTCTGTATAAATACCGAATGAAATTGTATGAAAATCTAATTTGTTGCCGATTAAAAATGTTGCACATATCAACCTTCATGGTTTAATCGGGGAATGTCTCAAAATTCGTACGGATTTCCACTTGAATTCAACGCGAATTCCGTCCTTTCGTATCGGTCTCTTTTATGAAATTCGAATGTTAATGCATCTTGAGCTACCTGTGCATTATCCACATCTTTAATAAAATGTCCAGTTGTTATTCATATGTTTCCTGTCTGTTTGTATCAAATTGAACAAAGGATTCCGTTTGGGCTTTTATTAAATTTGGAATTTTGTCACTAAGCAACAGCACAAGCTTCCAGACAATTGGACATCTACGATCATATTTGAAGATGTTCTCTCCGGTCAACATTTCAATATGTTTCAATTTCATATAAATTCTTTCATATTCATATCTTTTTAAAGAAAATAGCATACAAGAAATTTATAGAAATTTCTACCCCATTTTGATTAGCTTTATGTTGAACAACGACTTGGAAAAAACCAAAACGGGGGGCCTTTGACGAAACATAGTTTCAGCTTGTGATAAAGCTGTAGCACACCGTGGTCCCACAAACAGGTGTCCCCAAATCTATAAACGTATCATTATTGAATTTTAAATTGGCCAAAATTTCATTAAAATAGATGGTCAAATAGATAGAGAAATAACGGGCGCATCTTTGTCTTGCACATTGTAATCCCGTATAATTCCGGAATACATCAGTAATTAATCAAGTGAAACAAAGCTATGCCACAGAATTAATTAGCTCGATTGTTATTTTCTCAATCTGATTGCAAGTAAACGATTTCAAGAATTGCCGTTAATCGATCAGACAAAACTAAATCCGTCCCTGAAATGTACACGCCTTGCAATGCAGATAAAGATAAAGATTTTCTTCAAGAAATCGTATCGTTTGTAACGAACGTTTTACACATCGTTATAATTTCGCTTTTATTACAAATCAACACGCGAATATTAGAAAAATTCGCCACATTTGATCGGCAGGCAGATAAAGATGAGGATTTGTTGATCCAGCGACAATTTCAAATTATTTCACTGAAATTGATTTCATAAACAATAACAAAACAAAACAAAAAAGAACAGAACACTGTTCGTAGAAATTCAATTTAACGCCTCAATGAATTTTTATAATCTCTTGATGGAACCACTGAAGATTATCTTATGTGAAAGAAGATAAATAACAAAACCAAAGAAAAAAACCAGCCAAACAAAGAAATAATTATATATCGAACTAATCGACCTTTCTTGCTGTTTTATTATTTATAAATTAAAACTTCATCTCCTTATTAAACTGTGAAATTCTTCAACATTGTGGGGGAAAAAAACACACAAGGAGAGGTCATCCTGATCGGGCACAATTTAGTATAAAAACCCACACAACAAGCACGAAAATTAGTCATTTTAGTTAAAGTTTTGAATGTTTATTCGAACACGAAGAAAATGCGCGTGATTTTCATAATTTCCACGATAATTTCATCAATATTCTCAAATCCAATTGTGATACGTGCCGGTTTAAATACAAATCACAATCAAAAACAGGATACGAACGTTTACAATATTGGCAGTGTTAAAGGTATTGCTAATTATGAAGGTGAGGAAGGCTTCAATTTGAACAACGAGAAACAACATGTGAAAGCCCAAGATAGTGGTAGCTACGACCAACAGAACAATCAAAAGCAACTACATTCGGATGAGAATAATTTCGCTGATGGCAAATACCAACAACAAAACGGCAATGGTCTGTCCAATTCCAATAAGAAAACCGCCCACAAGAAAGGCCACCACAAATCCGGCTTTACAAAGAGTTATCATAAAGATGAAAGTGGAAATAATTCAAGTTATTATGATGATGCCAATGATGAAGGTGGTGATTTGATTCAAACAAATCAACAGAATAGTTATGGTGGTAGTGCACAACAGCAACGGCATGGACAAGATCACGATAATCAACATTACGCACAAGACCAAACGAAGAATGGTTATTATGATAAAGGGGGCAGTTATCACAAAGACTTGGCTAATCGCAATGATTACAAAGCCAATAATTATCGTGATGATCACGAGCATGTAGGTAGACGCAACAATGTTCATCAATATGGCGAGAATGATCGCTACAATCAAGAGAAACACATCAGCAAGCCTCGTTATTACGAATCATACGATTATAAAGATCCATATTATTACGATTATAGTCCTAGGAAAACCATAACAGTCTATGAGGATCCCCGATATGACGCAAGTGGTGGCTATGAGAGGTATCCGCGATACGATAACGATTACGTGCAATTGGATGTGCGACAACCAAATCCAGATAAAACTTATTACAGATATAACAACAGACAACCGTCTTATGGTGACGATTATTACTATTATTATTGACCATAAACAACCGAAATTCATCATTCTCGAATTGAAAATTGTATTTATTTCAATATTTATTAAATAAACAAAGCAACAAAAATCATCTCAAGTGTAGATTTTTATTCGAATAACAACAAACGAAGACTAAATCGACATTATTAACAATATAAATTAAGTTATTTGTTGGGATTGTACAAAATGATAACAATTTGTCTTTTCTTACCTTATTGCCAATAGATTTTCATCAATTTTTCGCACAACAAACAAACTCCTTGAGATATATGATAATACTGAAAATTTTATTGAAAAACAAAAAACCAAAAACTCGATACTACCGATTTTTAATTTTTTGCCAATTACTAAATTTCTGATAAGCAGCATTCAACAATTGATTTAAATGTTTTGTTAAATGATGCGATAACGGTGATAATTCTCTGATTAACTTATCTTCAAACGGTTTCAATTTGACAGTGTGATATCTATTCAAGGCTTCGTGCATTTTTATCGCTTTCGCTTCTAATTGTAGCGTGTTTGGTGGGAAACAACGCCAAAAATGACTTAACAATTCACATAAAGCTAAATATAAATTCCTCACTTCATTTTCTATATCGTTTGGTACCAGCTCTAAAATCGAAAGGGGAAAAGAAGAAGACGTAATTAAAACAAAAATTTGATATTTCAAAAATATTACGAGCTAATGATTGTTCTTGAAATCCACGCATCAAAGCACCACCAGGTGATAATTCACCTAAAGCTCCAACAGCCGCTGCTGGTGTTACTAAAGCACTAGAAGGATGACGATTTTGCCACAGTTTCGTTTCTTGGAATACGCCACGAATAAGTGAAGATGTCTCATTTGGGTTTAATTGTTCGATTGTTGAATCAGGCATAGGTCCATGCAGATACCTTTCAACCTAAATTGTTCAAATATTAATTGGCATCAATGAAATAGATTTGCGACAATGAATACTTTGGATAAATTCAAAGTTGAGATGGATTTTTGATTATTTTCCTCACTGTCATCGAGATCATCATAAGTAATTTTGCTTAAAATTCGTTGTTTCTTCGCTATGTGACCATCATCTTTATTATTAATCGTTTCATCTTCTTTAACGCTACCATTTTGCTTTGTGGTCGTTGTTTTCTGTTGGTCATTTCCATTCTGTTGTTGTTGTTGTTCTGTATTTTGGTCATGCTTAGTTGTTTTCAATACCATTATAGAATGTTGATTAAACCGTTTGATCATTGCTTGACTAACCGTTCCTGTATTAATATTATTCTTTTCTGTTGCTGTACCATAACCTTCATCTAATGTCTTATCTTCAAATTCCGTTATATTAACGAATGGGTCTTGAACACCATTTTGTATATCCTTTTTCATTTCTTGATCATCAATTTTACCACATTCTGTAAATAAGTCTTTACTTTCCATATATTTACGATCACGATGGAAATAATGTGATTGGAAGAATTTCGTCCAAAATTGCGATTCTGATAATTTCGTTGGTACATTTTCCGTATATTTTTTCTTAACAGCTGGATACGTTTTAAATATACATTCAATTATATCCGGTGTTATATTGTATTTTAAACCATTACAACCATCTGTTTGTGGCTTAATATCAGCCAAAAATGCACCAGAAACACCTACACACAAATATAAGACAATCAATAATAGAATGTGATTCTAATAAATCAACAACATACCAATCTCTTGTGGTTGTTGTTTTTGTTTTTGTGAATATTGTGCAGCATGTTGGGCCCAAAATTCTTCAGACGTTACCACTTCCGTCATTACCAAATCTTTATATAATTGTAAAAGAGCCGGATTTGATGATAATAGCTTATTCTTTTCTTCTAATTCCCTATCAACCTTCAAATTACAGTTTTATACAATCAAAAATACACCTAAATTATACAGAAAAAGCATACTTTTCTTTTAAATTTTGGCAAAAGTGTCTGTAGCATTTCTTTAACTTTATCACGATCAGCCAGTTGTGCTGGCATACCATTTCTATTTGTAAAATGAAATGTCGACGATACACCATTATGTAAAACAACTTGTAATTGCACTTTTGCTTTACCTTCCGGTGAGATTTTCTGGGCTACAATCAAAATCAAAACAATAAACATATGAAAAATGTGATTCTCTTTAATGGCTCACATTTAATATCGGCATACGGATGTGAAACGGCAACAGTATCACGATTTTCTACCATCCAAATTAAACGTTGATCCATCAGAAATAATGTGCCATCCCCTTTTTTGTAACGCACCTGTGGTACTTGCAACAAAACATCTTCACTAGATGTTGTCATGATTGAATTGAACCAATTTGGGAATTTTCACAGAACTAGAAATTTTTCGAAATTATTTCCATTAATCAACATCAAACATTAATTCGAATTTATTGAAATTAATTGTAAAAATCAGAAAATTTGATTTAAACTTCAGCCGATATAACCTCCACAATCCGACAATTGAATCGAACTGAAATTAGCCAGTTTACCTTGACAATCGCACCAATTTCTAGTGTAACATTACAATTACCCCAAATAAATCACTAAATTCACTGTAGTGAAGTTGTATTGATCACCAACATGTGTAACAATATCTAGTGACAAATCAAAAGAATCTAGAAGTTGTTAAGTAAAAGCCCACACGAGAAGCATGGCTTCAATTTTACGTTCATCGAAATTTGTGCGCTACATTGCTGGATTTGCACGAAATATCGTTGTGAATCCACCAAGAGAATTTGATGGTAACTTTGTGAATAGTACACAATGTCTTTGTGGTGCTGTCTCGAGGTATGTTCAAATTCCAACCGATGAAATGCCGGTTCAATATTACGCAATCTTTTAATTTAATCAAATTGTTATTAGATCTTTAACATCACAACTATCAGCACAACATGATCAAGGCTTAGAATACAGTCTACGACGTATTGATCAAGATGTCAGGAAATCTGGACGTATATCACGACGTGATATTGAAGATGTATTAGACGAGATTCGTAGTACGAAATCAGCAACTAGTTCACAATCGTTATTAGTTATACGTTGTTGTGGTAATTTAGTACCAGAAGAATTACCAGAAACACGTACAAAATTAGTACAAGAAATATGGACTACATTGAACAAATTGAATGTACCAATGGATGTATCACATTATAATGCATTATTACGTGTTTATTTAGAGAATGAACATCCATTCTCACCAACTGAATTCTTAACAGATTTAGAAACGAAAGGAATTGAACCGAATCGTGTCACATATCAACGATTAATTGCAAGATATTGCCAAGTTGGTGATATTGAAGGTGCTACGAAAATTTTGGAATTTATGCGTGAAAAACAATTACCAGTCAATGAAAATGTCTTCAATGCCCTTATTGTTGGCCACTCTCAAACAGGGTATGTATTATATCAATTAATGTTAATTCCTTATCAATAAAACGAATTTCATAGTGATATGGATTCGGCTCAAGGTATTTTGAATGTTATGACACAAGCTGGTTTAGAACCCAGTGCTGATACTTATACAACTCTGTTATGTGGTTATGCTAAAAATGGTGATATTAATGCAATCAATCAATTATTTGACGAATGTGAATCGAAAGAGATCTATTTGTTGGATAAAGATTATTTAGATGTTGTTTATGCACTTGCTACAAATAATCATCAAGAACATATACCTGTGATTTTAAGTAAAGTCCGTAAAGCTGTCGGTTACAATCAAGATGCTATCAATTTGATTTTACGTCTCATCAATAAAGGCGAAGAAGATTCTGCATTTGTCGTATTACAATCGATGCTACGGCCGACAAAAAGTGATGGCACATTGGTACCGACTGGTTATTTCTTTATTAAACATTTAGTAAAAGCAAATCGGCCAGTCGAGAAGATTATTGAAATTTGTAATCAATTAGAAACGAATAATATGTATGATAGAGCAACATTATTAGCAACTGAAATTAGTTTGCAATTAGGCAATGATAAATTATCATTTCAACTATTAGAAGAATTACAAAAGCGTAATATTGAAATTAGACAACATTTCTTTTGGCCATTAATCACATCAAAATCAAATGACACAACCGGTCAAGCTGTGATTGAGGTTTTATTAAAAATGAATGAATTCAATATATTACCAAGTATTGAAACATTACGTGAATATGTTATACCGAATTTGAAAGGTAATAGTAGTCAGATTTTACAACAATTACGCGATGCCAATATATCAGTTGGTGTGGCAGCATCATGTTTAGTGCATTCACTAATACAAAAGAATGATTTAGAAGAAGCTGCAATTATATCAAGTCGTGTTAATGCTTATTATAATCCAGATTTGTTGAAACGTCCATTAACGAATGCATTCTATAAAACAAATGATTTGGATTCTTATATCACGATAATTAGGAATATTTATGAGAATATAGATAGGCGATCAGTGATGCGTGGTAATGATGAACAACCCCAACAACAACAACAACAGGTTGATAAAGCCGAAATTGTTGGCAATTTATTATATGAATTAACAACATTTAATCGTGATTTTTTGGCAAATATCGAAAATGTCTTAAACGAATTAATCAATCAAGGCTTAAGTATATCAACAAAAACAGCTGAGAAATTACAGGAGAAATTAGGTGAAAAAATGACCGATAATCTATCGAGTTTATTAGGGCGATTAACATCAGGTGAATTGATACCAGTACCATTAGCGAAAAAACCACCAACATATACACCATCACATCAAATGAATATACCACAATTGGAACGTTTGATTGATAATTTATTAGCTAAAAACCAAGAGGTTAAAGGTTTAAAACGGCAATTATTAACATTATATTATCGTGCAAAAGATTTGGATAAAACTGAATTATTATTGAAAGATTTAGAAACAAGCGATTTCAATTATACACCAGGTATTTATGCACAATTATCCGATTTATATGCTTATCATGAGAATTTAGATAAATCATTATATTATTATGATAAATTGAAAGAATTACAAAAAGATGATTTCACAATGGATGAATCGAAAACAATACGTATTGCACAATTATTAATGAGAAATGATCGTTTCGATGATTGCATCAAATTATTGGAGACGACACCGCGTGATACACGTATTGAAGAACGTAATTTTAATTATTCGGCATTGGTATGGAGATTTTTGAATTCATTAGCTGAAGATGGTCGTGTTGATCAATTAAATAAACTATTTGATACATTAGTTAAAAACGATTTCATTGAAGTAAATAATGTATTATTAGGGCCATTAATTAAAGTACATTTAGTATGTGATGATATTGATAAAGCATTAGAGAAATTTGAATGGTGTGTTAATCAATTCAAATCAACACCATGGAAGAGTGAATTAGCATGTAAATTAATTCAATTAGAAGATGCTGATAAATTACAAAAATTAACAGATCTCTCAACATCTGTACATGGTGAAATTAATAGTTTATATGATTTAGTATTTGCATTTGTTGAATGTGGACGTATACGGCAAGCTAGGAAAATATTAGAAACACCAGGCCTACAAAATCGTCCACAACGTATCAATTCAGTTTGTGAACGTTATCAACAAGAAGGTCTAATTAAACCATTGGAAGGTTTGAAAGATGCAACGAAAGATTTAAATCATATTGACCGTAGCGATATCTATTATCAATTATTGTTAAGTTATATTAAACAAGATGATGCTGATAAGGCATTAGGTTTATGGACACAGATGCAAGAAGAAGATCTACTGCCAACTGATCAATTTTTACAAACTTTAGGTGATTATTTAGATGGGCGCGGACGGAATATACCATTTATCATACCGAAAATCGAAGCAAAACCAACAACAACAACAAATGAAACAATCAAAACGCCAATACAACAATTTCGACAACAATTAAAAAACGATGACATCAATAATGCAATTAAATTATATGAAAATTATGGAAATAATCTAACAGTCACTGATATATCATTGTTAATTGAACGTTTAGTACAAAATGAACGTTTAACGGAGGCTACACGTATTGCACAACAATTATTAGATCGAAAATTCACGCCAATTAGTCGGGTGTTCAAATTTTTCTTAAATAAATTAGCAGCGTCTGGTGATGTGGAATCATTAACAATAATCGGTACAAAAATCAATCAAGATACAAAAAAGCTCGTCTCATTCGATAATCGTTTGTGCCATGCGAATTTAATTGCTGGTAAAGCTGACAACTATCTAACAATGTTGGAACAGGAACTTGATAATGCCCAAGATGAAGATTTACAATTGATTTCTGAGAAATTTCCAAGGGGCGGTGCTTATGGCATTTTGGAACGTCATCCGGAATTAATCGATAAATGTGAGCATATTTATGAGATTTATCAACTTTCCATTATTATAATCATTGTTTATTTATAGATGAGAAGCTTGCCATTAAATATGGGGAGAAAGGTATTGTGGCACCATTGAATGTATTATGGACGAATTATTTTATAACTGATAATGATGTGAAGGCTGACGAAATTTGGGAGAAATATTTGAAAAATTCCCCAAGAATTATGTTCCAACGTATTGTACATACAGCTAGAGATAATAAAAATGAGCAATTAATTAAGAAATTAATTGCCCATTTGAAAATTAGTAATGTAACAGAGGGGGCAATTGGTAACGCTTACAGTTGTTTATTGGATGTTCTAGTTACGAAAGATGATCAAGAGGAGATTTTAAAAACATTCGAAATCGCCATCAAAGATGTTGGTTTAGATTATCTGAATCGTACAGCGATTTTGAGAGTTAAAGAAATCTATGATAAATTAAGTAAACCGTTCGATTATACAATTCCGCCAAAAAATCCCAAAAATAGAGCGCACACAAGTTCGACTAGTGAAGATGATGTTGTTAAACGCGATCATAATTAGATTTTAAGTTTTGTTAATTTATACCCCTTTTGTTTTGTATAAAAAATTAAGTAGAATAAAAATAGTTTTATTCACGGTTTGCATATTATTTCTCAACAATTCATCTATTATTCAACAATTTTATCACTTATACCAATAAATATTTATAAATTCTTTTAATTATAGTTCCCACCACATGTGTGTATATATATACAAAAAGTTTCAAGCTACAAACACTACAAAGAATATAAAGAAAAATATTAAAACTGCAAATATCTTAATCATCAACCATCGATTTGATGTTACAGATTGGAAATATTTCAAGATTTGTGCATGTGCAGCCTCGATATTCATTTCAGCATCTTGTACATTCGTATCGATACGTTCAACCATCTCCTCCTGTTCTTTGACCATATGGGCTAATTGCTGGAAAATGCCACCCAATTCAACAATTGTCGATTCAATATTCTGCATTGTTTCAGCACGACTTTGTAAATAATTATCAGTGTCATCATAGGTTAATTGGCGTTGTTGTTGTTGTTGTTGAATAGATGGTAATAGGGATGAATGTTCCAAATTGATGCTAACTTGATCTTGTTCTTGTAACAATAAACTCCCTATAATTGAATGAATTATAATACAAATTAAACAACACTTGGATTGTGTTGTTACCTTGTGTGCTGGTTGCAACTGGTGGTGGTAATCCACCATGTGAGAATTGATCGCGACGTGATTTTTGATGTTTCAAATTTTCGGTACGCACTTCCAAGATTTGTTTGAAATCCGTTGACATTGTGGCTAATTTTGATTGTAAAGCTAATACAACATTACTCGAATGCGATTGTAAATGTTTCCCACTAGAATTGTGTCGTTGTTTCTTTGACACATTCTGTAATTGAGCTATTTGTTGATTTAAACTACTCAAATCACCTTTAATTATATATGTGAGTTCTTGAATTTCAACTGAACGATCATCGAATAACGATTTTCTTTTAGCAACTAGAAGTAGAAAAAAAGCAATTAATTTTTAAATATTGTGTGAATTGAACGAACAATTATTACGTAATGTTAGTTTTTCTAATTTAGCATAAGTGCTAGCAATGTTTCGTCCAATATTCTTTGCTATTAACATAAATTCGGAATGGCTTTGTATAGCTTTGGACTGTTTTGGATTGCGGGCCGCTACAGCTCTTGCGATACTTGGTCCTTGTAATGTTTGTATTGTATTGACGAATTCATTAGTCCGATCGCGTGCAGCCATCACTGGTTCTGTTTCAATATAATCTTCAATTGAATTATGATCGTCCTCTTCTATATATCTCTCATATGACACATTATTGTTTGTATTGTAATTGACATCAGATTGTTGCGACCACACAGTTGGATCATTGATCACAACAAACGGTTCATTATCAGAGCCTGGACGACGTCTTCTGGGGAGCATTGCATTCTTAAACCAATTCTCAACAAACGAAAGAAACACAGACAATTCACTTGCACATATGTTAACAAATTATAAACAATAATTTACAAAATATAACGATTATTATAAAATTATGACCGCAAATGCAAAACGTATTAATTGATGGAAATTTATCAGAAATTTCTAATTATTCTCAATTAATTCATTTAAATTAATCGAAAGATTTTTTTTAACATAACCCTAACCCCACAGCACACGTCATTCGACTAATTCACACGTCTACCAACATTTAGAAAATTATCGATACGTTTAAAAGCAACTTTTAGAGTGTTAATCACGTTTATTTTACTGAAAAACTACAAAATTTCCCCAAAAATGCCCAATTTCCCTCAATAATTTGTGAATTATTCGCAAATTTCCAATTTAATTTTAGGGGATTTTGCTTCAGCGATTGGCCGTAGTTACAAATTGTCAAAAGTGTCAAACGAACACGTCAGCTTGTTTTGAATTGATCAAAAAAAAAACACGAAAAACTATCAAGAAAGACACTTTTCAACAATTGAAGATTTAAATAAAATACATTGGAAATGAGTACATTACGCCAAAAACAAATTAGTAAGCTAGCAAAAATAATGTTTATAAATATCAACATAACCTCACATTTCTAGGTGCACTGAAGCAAATGTTAAATTTAAATCAGCCCCAAACGAAATTAACAGCATCTGAACCGAAATGGAAGATTCTAATTTATGATAGTATCGGTCAAGATATTATATCAGTTTTAATTTCGGTCAAAGAATTGAGAGAATTAGGTGTAACACTATTTGTGTTAGTTTTTGTTTTAGCATGTTGATTATTTGATAAGTTTTTTCCAATAATTATAGGCATTTACATTCCGATCGTGATCCAATACCAGAAGTACCTGCTGTATACTTTTGTGCACCAACTGATGAGAATTTGGGACGTATTTCACAAGATTTCCAAATCGGTCTTTATGATGTTTATCATTTGAATTTCATATCGGCAATTTCACGGCAGAAACTCGAAGATTTAGCTTCTGCTGCTTTACAAGCAAATTGCGTTGCTAATATTCATAAAGTAACAAATCGAAATTAGTTATTTTTGTAGCAATTAATTGGAAATTTCTAGGTTTTCGATCAGTATGTTAATTTTGTATCATTAGAAGATGATATGTTCATTTTAAGAAATAATTATAGTGATCCGTTATCTTATTACGGTAAATTTCGTATGTTTGTTGTTATTTTGATTATTAATGTTAATCGCATTATTTCAGCTATAAATAGAGCTGATACAAAAGATTCTGAAATGGATGAGATTATGGATACAATTGTTGATTGTTTATTTTCAGTATTTGTAACATTAGGTAATGTACCAATAATACGTAGTCCCAAAGGTAATGCAGCTGAGATGGTTGCAAAGAAATTAGATAAAAAATTACGTGAAAATCTATCAGATGCAAGGAATAATTTATTACATTCAGATCCACAAGTTGGTAATTTCAATTTTCAACGGCCATTATTAATAATATTAGATCGTAATATTGATATGGCAACACCATTACATCATACATGGACATATCAGGCATTAGCGCATGATTTATTAAATTTCAATTTAAATCGTGTTGTAATTGAAGAAACCAAAGCACAAGGTGGTGCAAGATCCAAAAATCGCACATGTGAATTAGACAATAAAGATAAGTTTTGGTTGACACATAAAGGTTCACCATTTCCTACAGTAGCTGAAGCAATACAAGAGGAATTAGAACAATATAAGTCATCTGAAGAAGAAGTGAAGAAATTGAAAACATCGATGGGCATCGATAATGAAAATGATCTTGCATTGTCACTTGTTACTGATAATACAGCGAAAATTACGTCTGCCGTCAATTCATTACCACAATTATTAGAAAAGAAACGATTAATCGATATGCATACATCGATAGCTACATGTGTGTAAAACCGATTTATAAGATTATTGAAATTTTTATTGAATTTCGTTCAAAATTTCAGCACTTTTAAACGGTATTAAAGCAAGGAAATTAGATAATTTCTTTGAATTAGAAGAGAAAATTATGAGCAAAACACAAGCATTAGACAAATCAATTCAAGATATAATTGCAGATCCTGAAACTGGAACGCCTGATGATAAATTGAGATTATTTATAATTTTTTATATATGCACAACACACATGACCGACAATGATTTAAAACGATTTGAAACCATGTTAGCAGAAGCCGGTTGTGATCTATCACCAATTTATTACATCAAAAGATGGAAGTAAGAATCTACTAATTATTTGGGGAAATTTTAAATTAAATCTGTTGCTTATCCATTTAGGAGCTACACAAAAATGTTATCAGGTCCCAATCAATACGAAGGTGCTGGCACGAAAACGGTTAATATGTTTTCCAAATTAGTGTCGCACGGTTCGAATTTCGTTATGGAAGGTGTTAAGAATTTAGTCATTAAACGTCATGTAAGAAATTATTATTCCCGTTGAACAAAAACTAACGTTTTTTTTTTGTTTTAATTCAACAGAATTTACCGGTTACACGGATCGTTGATCATTTGATGGAATTTAAACACAGTCAAGAAATGGATGAATACCACTATTTAGATCCGAAACAAATTAAAGTGACCGAAATACCAAGAAACCGTGCCCCATTTCAAGACTGTATCGTATTTATTGTTGGTGGTGGTAATTATATTGAGTATCAAAATCTTGTTGATTATGCTAAACAGAAGACAACAGCTGGCAATACGAAACGGATCATATATGGTGCTTCAACGTTAATTAACGCAAAACAATTCTTGAAACAATTATCACGGTTGGGTAATGAAATTGTTTAAATCGATCGTTTATTATTTTTCTCAATATTATAAATATTTGTAATTAAAAACTTTAATATATAACTCATACGGAAAGGTATTTTTTACCATATAGTTGGGCTTTCTTCTCGAACGCTGGCGATTTAATCGCTGCATCCTCCTCATAGAACGGATTCATTGAAAGTTTTATATAAGCTTCGTACATTTCAGAAAAGAAATTCTTTATGCCATCATCGTTACGATTATCGTGTACCATAACGAAACGTATCAAACTAGCGGTGACGAATGCCGAAACAAACCATTGATTGAATTTATCAACGGATTTTAAATTCATGTTGTGCGTTTTCCACTTATGCTCATCGATCAAATCAAGGGCTGAATGGGCAATAAATTGATTCAAATGTCGATGGTCTTCTTTCTAAAAAAAGAAAAGGGGACAATGAATCGAGCAATTTACCCGAAGAATTATAAAATTAATCTACTTTCGGTTCTTTACTGTTTGTAAATTCCATCTCAAATAATGGCATATCCTTATGGCCAACAATAGCAAAATAATAACTGCCAATCATTTTTGTTGCCTTCATAAAAACAAATTGTCTCCGCCGATCGGAAATTGATCAGCAGATCGAAAGCTGTTCTTTTTTTTTGATGTGAAAATTTCCAACATAACCTCAATTGCAATCACAAAAGTTACACAAACCACTACTTACTATAGTATGAAGTGAGATTTGCACTGTTGCCAGTCTTACTAATTTTGCGTTCTCTTATTTCTTTTGTTTGTAAATAATTATTTATTTTGAGACAGGAGCAAAAAAGTGCCTTTCCAAGGGCCGGGCGACTGCGGCAAGTCACAAATATGTAGCGTTTTAGAATTCTTGGACAGGCCCATTGTCAGAGTCGTTGACTCATCTAGGAGACCGGCCCCGGACTCCGGTGATTTTCGACCACAGATGAGATTTGGATTTACTATTGCAGGGGCGCCCAACGCAGTGTGCAAGGATGCATGTATGGGGCGCCGATTCAAGTTTTGCACACAGGCGCCGGACACTTCTGGAGTGCCGCTGTTGCACCGTAAAGTATTGTAGCAATCTTTTAGCTTGGCCCCTTTTGGTTTGAGCGCTTCAGACATCCGAAAATGACTAATTTTGAGTAATTTCGGCAAGATTGAAGCAATTAGAAAACTAAAATCGTGCATATGTTCACTGTTAGACCGTTAACTTAACAAATGAACCTCGTAGTTGGTAGAATTAATTGCATATCATCACTGTTAAAGTTGATTAGTAAAGATAACACTTATTTTTTTCTTAATTAATACGCAGAAATTCATAACAATCGTTATCAGTGCTTTGATACGATTTAATTTGATCAGAAATCAGCGTTCGATTAATAATGGACCATTTATTATATATACGAAAACCGATAATTTTTATTGTTTTTGTAACTATTTCCAGTGTTATATTAGCAATTATTTTAATAAAACCATCAGAGACAAGAAATCTCACGTCTGAAGAATTGAAAACTTTGAAATTCGTCCAAGTTGTAAGTTGTACGGAATGTTCGTTTATTGTTGTAAATGATGAAAATTTGCTAGATTTTCCGTCATGGTGAACGAACAAGTTTAGAAATGTGCACATTTCCGAATGATCCCCACAAGAATTACACATATCATCCGTATGGTTTTGGTGCACTAACAAATGTAGGTAATAATTCGATTAAACATTAACAATAGACAGTTTAATTACAGCTAGGTAAACAACAAATGTATGATGTTGGTAAAGAATTACGGCGACGATATGGTCGATTTTTGGGCGATTATTATCTACCAAATTCAATAAAAAGTACAACAACCGACTCATTACGCACAGAAACATCTTTACAATTAGTGTTGGCTGGTGTCTTTCCACCAAAACACAAGCAAATTTGGAACAACGATATTAATTGGCAACCTATTCCTTACAAAGTGATACCGAAGAAACAAGATAAAGTGATACAAACAATTTCTATAAAACTCACAACAATTATACAGTCAATATTTCAGATGTTTAGCTCGTATTTTTGTCCAGGCTATAAACGAACGTATCATGAATTCATTAACACACCAGAAATACAACAAGACTATCGAAATAATAGAGAATTTTTCGATTATATGTCAGTACAGACTGGATTGAATCTAACAACACCAGCTCAATTACTGTTGATTTATGACACATTAAAAGCACAAAAACTATCCGGTTTGATTCTACCAAAATGGACACAGCAAGTTTATCCAAATGAATTAGAAAAATGGGCACTTGCATCGTTTAAAATCTTTTGTGGCACAGACCGATTGAAACGTTTATACGTTGGCTATCTATTAAAAAATCTAATCAATGAAATCAATGATAAAATTAATGGGAGAATCAACGAAAATTTCTCATTATATTCAGCACACGATTTCAATATTCTTGGTATTGGTTTAACTTTAAATTTATTTGCGAATCATCTACCACCTTATGGCAGTTATATTTCAATCGAATTACATCAAATTAACAACAATTACATGATAGAGGTAAACGAAATCCATACAAAAACAAATTGAACATAATTTTCGGACATTTTTTTCCCCCAAGTTCTATTATCAAGATTTGAAACAATCGAAACCGAAAATTCTGCAACAAGTCAATGGTGAAACATCGATTACAATCGACGAATTTTCGAAGTGCGTTGAGAAATATTTACCTGAAGATCATGAATGTGAAGAAGGTCCAAATGGAATTGAACCTGTATACGATTTTTAGATATATCTTTACCATCTTCAACACATATAAGATTATATTATTGTAGATTTGTTAAATTTCCATAACTTGCTCCTACATATTGGACATGTTCAACGATCACGTTTGTGATTAATTGAATTGTTTATGTGATTTACAAACATTACTGTGATAAATCTTATTATTGTTTATTATAATACGGAAATATTTAACATTAATGCGTTTTTCATCCATTACTTCACCATCTTGTTTATTATCACAATAATGATCATCATTAATAGTGATGCAAATAAAAGTACGACATATAAAAAAGAAACGGCATGCAATTTCTAACCGATATCTAAAAAAAACGGGAATATACACAAGAAACCCTTCACAGACTTGCAAGGAATGATTAAAGCATAGCTAAAATATACGAAAAGCCATTAAAATTTCAGAGTTATAAGAGAATTCTAGCTCAGTCTTCTTCTTCTTCTTCTTCTAATACTGCATCACTAATTTCTAAAGTACTTTCAAAATGAGTTGGCAAAATACTGTATTTTGGTGGTTTTGCCCAATGTGCGCTTGATGTACGCTTTAATACTCTCGGATTGTTTATCTGGAATAAATCTTGTAAATCAACTGTTTGTACTTGCCGTGAAAAGAAAGTATTTTTGATCTTGTCCCCAGCATACGACATTATGTATTGAAACCACCATAAATTCTTTACTGCAAATCAATAAACGACCATTTCAATGAAAATTAATTAATTATCTTAAAGTTTACCTTGACACCAGTCGGGTATTAGAATTTTTCTCCCACGATAATCTTCTTCATCTGAATCATAACAATCATTAGTTGGTAAACGTGGTGCTTGCATTGTTAGATATATCGGTTTTTCTATTGGTTGTTGTTCATTTCCTTTCACTGTCAATGCTTTGTCTTTAACTAATAAACGTTTACGTTCAGCTTCTTCATGTAATTTGATTTTTTTCTGCTTTTGTTCAAATAATAATCGCTGGTGACGTTCACTTTTTAATTTTTCTAATTCTTCTAATTGTTTCAATTTTTCACGTTCTAAACCTTCACGTTGTTGATGTGCTTTCAATTCTTTCTCTTCACGTTTACGGCGTCTTTCTTCCATTAATTGTTGTACACGTGCATTACGTTTTTCAACAATTGCCTTCTGACGATTCTCTTCCGCTTTTGTTTTCATTGTTGTTTGGGCTTTGTTGATTGTTTGTTGTTTGTCTTTTAATGATATTGGTGAGAAGCTTGCTTGTTGTTTTGGTTTTTCGTATTGTTGGTATTGTTGTTCTAATTCTCTAGTTTTCGTACGAGTTACACGAATTGGAACACTCGCAAGCTTTTCAAAAGCTTCTACTTTGTTCTTAACGAGACTTACCTTTAAATAAACATAAAAATATCGATTTTGTTATTGCACAAAATAACAATAATTACACTCACTTGTTTTGGTGTTTTTGATTGTTTTGAATTAGATTTGGAGTTTTGTTCCTCATCAGAATCATCATCTGTTAACAAACTATCAGGAATCATAACAGCTTGTTGGTCTTTGTCTACAACAACAGTTGTATTCAATAATTGATTGATATTTCTATTAATTGATGATGTAGCAACAAATGTAACATTAATTTGTTCAACATCTTCAATATTTGATACAGCATCATCATAATGTGTTTGTACTGAATCATTTTTATTATCAACATCAATATTTGCATTTGTTTTTGATCGTTTATTTAATGATTTTTCAATATTTTCATCTAATGTATCACGATTACGTTTCTCAGATGATTGTTTCTTATTTGTTGATTTATCAAGAACATATGTACCTCGTGTTGAATTATCATTTGTTTTAGCATTTGTTGTTAATGTTAAATCAACTAATGATATTCTAGGTTCGTGTAAAATAACATCTGATCGTCTTCTATTAATTTCAATACTATTACCATCAACAATTTCCTCATCTTCCGGTATTGTTGATATTTCTAATTGTTCTCGTTTAATTCTACGATTCGACTTTTTTTTTATTGGTAACTTTTTAGGTGGTGGCATATGATCATCATCATCATCATCATTATTTGTACTATCAACAGTATCTTTTAATGTTATTGATAATTTCTCTAGTTTTACATTCATATTTAATGATGTTGTACCTTCACGACGTAATTTGTCATTTAATTTCATATTGACGTGTTTATTGATCATTTGTGAAGCTTCACGAAATGCTGCACGTTTTGGACGTGAATTCGTTGTTGATGATGCTGTTGATGTTTCTGATGGCACCGGTGAATTTTCTTTATCATCATTAACAGCTGGTGTTGAAACTTCGTCGTTGAATTCGGCAATTAGTTGAGCTGACAATTTTGCGGCTTGTTCACGACGTATCGCTAGCTCTTCTATTTGTGGGGGTGGAAAAAAACAACAACATTAATAAATCGTAAAAGGAAACACATTCTTTTCTGTTACAATTTACCAATTTTTTTCAAATCAGCCATGTATGCTTGGCCATTTTTCAAGCATTTCTCCTTTTTTTCTTCTCTTTCTGCAAGTGTTCACTAATTGCCTGTAAAACAACAAAAGTAGAAAAATTCCATCTGTCCAAAATCGAATAATCTAACGTAAAAACTGTAGCAGAACTGGTTTTGCGCTTCGCTTATCATCAGCTACATCTGATAAGATATTCTGGTTTCTACAGAAATATTTCGAAAAACTCAGGTTAAACACCACCAAAAATAAAGGCATGGACATTCAAGTAAAAACGATTGCACAATGTTTTCACCGTAGAAACAACAATTTATTCATCTTTATAGAATTAAACAACAAACAAAAATCGAGAATAACGCAATTACCCGGCTAACTTCTTCTGTAGGTCCGAGAAGGGCTTCCACGAATTTCATATCATGCTCGATCAATTGTTGGAAAAACACGTCGAAATTAGACATTTTTATCACAATTTATTCGATTGAAAAACAATTAAGTCATTGATGAGAATTTAATTAAACGAAATTCACACTTCTTACACCACACATTGACAGTCATTTGCACATGATAACGAATTCTGAAGTTTTTGAAACTGACAAGAGAAATTGTCATGCGCACTGAATGGCTTCGATAAATACACAAAATTCATTGGTTGATTACTGGATGAAACAGGAGAGATTTATCTATGATAGCGCTTTGTTTTTTGAAGTAATACTTCTTTAGGCGCAACTTGGGGGCTAACTCGGATTTTCTTTCTGACGGAGGTAACGGTCGAAATAGTTTCCGCTATTTAAAATATTTAGTTCGACTAAAATCCTAATAATACTAAAATTCCCAACTTCATGTGACGAAATTTAGAAACTTCTTAGGTGTAAGGTTGGTATCTTGATTCTGGTGATATTTCTCAGTCATGTGACTACAACATCAGGACAGCTATTGGTTGGTTGTAGGAATAGGAGAACAGGTTTGAATTTTGGGTAGATTGACATGGGCTGATTTAACTTTTAATTTAATTTTTTAATCTCAATTAATTTAATTAATGAGTGAATATTCTTCAAAAAGTGGGAGTGGTATTAACGAATTTTATATGGAATATAAAATAGTTTAATCGTTTCAGTGATACGTGTCATAAATATTAACACTTCAAGTGTTCCGTAGCAACAGTGCACCACTGTATTCACGATAGACACACAAATCTTGGAATGATCTCTATTTTATTGTATTAGAATAACAAGAGAAAACGCTTATCATTTCGATCAATGATAACAAATGATCATTCAGTCAAACTTGTACCATTTTTTGTTGTTGGTTGGATTGATGTTTCGACTAGCCAACATTCAATCATTTTCTATTTTTTTTTATTTGGTCCACCGACAATTCTCTATTTCCATTTCTAACTACTTCAACATTAAATAAACCACAACAACATACCGACAACAACAACAAATGGGTTACAAAAAAGAAAACGTTCTTTTTTTTTGGTAATGGTCTAACAGCTGGCAAATTATAATTAAATATTAATTAGTGAGACAAAGTTAGTCGTATTACAAAAAAAACAAACAAAACTAATATTATACTAAACGAAAATATCACCGCTAATTAACTGTGGGCTTGCTCTTTGACAAATAATTAGAAGCCAATTCAAAAAGCCTAAAGACAGTAGGTATATTTGTTAACGTTCATTATTCGTTATTAATTGTGTATGAGAAGAATTGCGACCAACACGGTACGTAAGTCACGTGGTGTTCTACTGCTGCTGCAGTCAAATTTTGTGTTGATATCGAAACGTTGTAGCTACGCCCGTTATTTGCGAATTGTTCTCTACTTTTGTTTTATTTATTGATCTTCACAAATTCCGTTTCTTCTTTAAAACATAATTTAATGGAATTTAATTGAAATAAATGTAAACGCCTACAATGATACCAATAAAATGAATGAATTCTCTTTATTCCTTTTACGTGTTTGTTGTTTTTTTTTAGGAGAAAAGTGTATCAAAAACAAAAATTATTGGAATGTTTTTGTTTTTGTTTTGTTTTGCTATGATCGCGTAGGTGTACAAACTGGTAATTTGTTTGAGAACCTACAGGAAAGTGGTATTTTCCATTTTAAAACAACCAGTGTGTGTTCATCAACAAATACATCTGTTTTGATTGATGACTAAATATATTATTTCTTGTAGTTACTTAAAGTAATGAATTGCTGTAATTAGTGGATAGTGTAAAAGTAAAAAAAAATAAAAATAATCAATCTGTTGTTTATTTAATTCTTGTTTTCTTTACACGCTTTATATTAGCTTCACCTGTATGTTTGCAACGAAATCTTCGAACGCGATTTTCACCCACTTAAAAAGCGCCAGATTCATTTGAAATTTTGTCCCATTATCCTGGCCAGGATCATCAGGATTAACGATTTCCTTCCGGAGAGGGAGCTTTTACTTATTAGTTCAGTCTACCATTAAAGCCTGTTTTTTAAACTATGATTTTTTATATTTCTTATTGTGGTTAACTTTATGTTTAAAAAGGAAAAAAGGATTGTGGTTTACTGCTCATTTCAACCAAACCCCGGGCGCTTATGCCCTTTTACTTATGGATGATGGATGGTTTACTGCTCATTTCAACCAAACCCTGGGCGCTTATGCCCTTTTATGGATGATGGTTACTGCTCATTTCACCAATTCTACGATGAGGGACCTGCAAAGGGGGAGGGGGCTAGGGACAGGCATCCTAATCTTGCTAACTGGTCCATGTACTTTGTGCCATGGACAAATTAACAATTTAGATTATAAGAAGAGGAAAATTCTGCAAATCCTTTTTCATACCGTGCCGAGGTTCGAACCCCGGACTTCTAGGCGTAAATCCCTATCCTTAACCATCGAGCCATTCGGCTCGTGAATTTTCATACGAAAAGTGTACTATAAATGAAAACGATTTTCTACGATCTAACGGATACAGCCGACATTCCATCGTGTGTTGGGCACCCGAAAGTACTCGATTGCATTAATGTATAGATGTTGCTAAGCAACCACAATTTTAAATACCTAACATGTTAAAACGTCTGTCATTGGTTGAAATCTAGATTTCCAATAATATGCTTCGGAAATGCTCATTTTCCACACGGTAGCAGATGGTAATGGAAAACGGGACGATTGATTTAAGAAAATCAAATATACTCTCATCAGAAATTGTAAATTGAATGAATTCAATAGAAATGCGGCCAGCTGGTGATGTTTGAAAGTACTTTGTGATCAGTTTCTAACTAGACATGCGTAGTCTAGTCATCAACCAAACAATCTAGAATTGTGGGTGGGAACATACCTAATATTTGTGTAAAGCTTTACAATCAAATTGAAGTAGTGTTAAACAAATATTTATTTATATACGGTTTACTTAAATGTAGTCAACTTTAAGGCAATTAAAGCAATTGAAATCGAGCCACAATTGTCAATTTGACAACGGTCAAGTCAAGTCGCACCGATTCAAATCGTCAGAGTATAGATCTTCTCGTATTTTAGAATTTTCTGATTGTTCATATAGTGTTTAGAAATGTTCTTCATGTTAGAATAGCATTCTATTTCCGAAATTCATCAATAGTTTAAATATAGGTGTATACGGTAAAGTTTATTTCAGCTGTCTAGACTAATCGTGTTCATTGAAAATGAGCCATCTGTATGATAAGAATAACCTGCCAACAATTGTCTTATTTCAATACAAAACACATTTGAGAACTATCAAAAATTTTGTGTCGTTTTATTATTGGTAATTCCAGATATATGAAGAATATAGAGAAAGTAATCAGTTGGCATTAAATGTTTAATGGAAAACTTTCCATATTAAAACATAAATCTAATTTAATCTTCCAACAAATATTAGGATACTTATAAACATCTGTTGTGGTAGAAAAGTTTAATTTTGTTGTTGTTGTTGTGTTTTGTTGAGATTATCACAAAAATCTCGATCAATTCTAACAAATGCCAGCTGAGCTTTAAAATATGTGTGACAAGTACCAAAAGACAGGATTAATGTTGTAAAACATGTCTGATGATTCATTGGCAATCAACAAATATGTAGACTTGAGGGGAATTTGCGTACATTTTGTATTTATTCTGGCAATTAATGGTGGTTCGTTTTTGGTGCAAATATCTCGATGCGCTTATTTCCACTTTGTCACTTCATCCCGTGATCACATTTTCTCTATAACACTCATTGTTCACGGACATTTCATTTGATCATCTAAAATTTGGTAGTAGTATCATCTATCTAGTCCTCTTCTCGCATTTCCCTTATATAACTCAAACAAACTAAAGCACCCTCTAACTAACGCAAATCGGTATTTTCCCAACTGTTGTTGTAATTGGAATCATCATCATCACAATGATTTAGATTTTGGGATGAACAAAGATCATTGGAATTATCATTAAAATGAATTCCACATACCCACACTTAAGGGTGAAAATGGATAAAATCAAAATCTACATATAATTGTAGACAATATTACCTATTTTTAATGCATAATGTGAATATAGCTTTATATTATTCTTTGTAAAGTATATCATTAATGAATATAACTAAACTGTAATCTTTTAAGTTAAGTTTAATCCTTTCATGTGATGTGTCATAAACGGCAAACAAGTTTTACTTCAATCGCGCGCACAATTTTTTTTTAATCAAATCTTGTACGATTTGATTGGATGTGGGTGTATAACCAATGACAGTTTAAGCGCAATATTTAAATTTGCCCCCATCAACAGGTCGGCCAGCAGTACAGTCAATTGAAACTCATTGAGTTGCAACGAAAAGGTGCACGGTCCATTAGGGTATAGAATTTACAACCCACACTAGACGCGATCCATTGGTGTACCATGAACGACTTTAAACTAAATGAAAATTAACGAAACAAAAATGATTGATGAATATTTTGATTGATATGTTTTTGAGTAATTACCAAAACGATGCACAATAACCGAGATTATTTAATAATATCACTGAATGATTGTTGATTTTGAATCGAGAACATCGAAGTACGCCAATGGCCAGTTGCTGACGCGCGACAACCGCACGTCAAATAAGGCCGCATTTCTATGTCCGGTTATAATTTTTCAAAATATCTACAGATAAAACAGGAAGATTTTAGAAGAAATATCAATTTAATCGATTTCATTACAAAACAATTGTATGACAATAGAGCTGTACATTTTGATTGTTCAATAAACAATAAATATAGTGATTAATTGTTTGACAATTACAATTTTTTTGTTGCAGAATCATCATTTCTATCATTATGTATTACAAAATTCAATTGGCGAATAATTACTACGACGTACCGCATAGAATTATGTTTACGTTTCGTTGTGCTCGACATTGTTCTGTAAACAAACAAAACTGAACGATTATTTATCAATTGTTTGAAAACCATGACGAATCCTTGCCAGATGCCTTTTTGATCGCTTGATAGATATCCAAAGATTCACCATTTGGTATATTATAGCCTTTATCAAGCCCATGTGGATTCGATGGTGTTTTATAATCTAATTTCGATTCTTTCCGTAATACAGTATCAATTTCAACTGATGAAAAGAATGCAACTGATTGTGGTAAATCATAAATACCTAATTTAATTGAACAATACGAACGTGTTAATAAATTTGTGATGTGCATAGCTAATGCAGTTTGATATTTATATGGTTCTGGTACCAAATAACGTATTTCATCATGGAAACTTAAACAGAAACGTATTTGATCTTTCATCAACCAATTCATACAAACTAACATCAAATGTAAATAATCAACAGCACCACTTTGTACAACCCAATTGATGCGTGTTGGTAGAAAACGATCAGTGATTGTTGTACGTTTCGGTTCTAATGCACGGCTTAAACGACAATTCAAAAATGGCGTTATCGGTTCAGATTGATTTGCAATTGATTCTAATGAATTGAACATCGATGATTCTGTACCACCAATCCATTGTGGTTTCTCAAATAATTCATCTAAAGTCTTACCAAATGTTTTTGCCATTTCAAATGCTTGCCATTTACTATATGGTTGATTTGGGAATTCATTTATAAAATGATCATTTTTCAAATTGAATATACGTTTGCCTTTAGTCAATTCAAACATTTTCATTGCTTTTGTGCGTGCTTCATTATCACTAATTGATGGACTGAATTGTTTTAATAAACGTTCAGCGAAATTTTGGCCAGCACCATAGATCCGTGCATAATTAATCACTTTCGCATGATCACGTGATATACCAACAGCTTTCGCTGTAACACTATGCATATCAGTTGAATTTGCTTTATTGCCACTTAATGTCATCCATCCTAATGGTGTACAACCATGTATTTTTAATTCATGCGCATCACCAATAACAGATGCAATCCATAATTCTTGTGAATCAACATCAGCACCAACAATATTATAACCATTTGGTGCTTGTATCATTGCTCTCAATTCAGAACCAACACGTTCATGATGGGCATTCGATGCTGTCATCCATGTGGGTTCAACAGCACGACGTGTTAATGTGCCACAAACAACAACTTGCGGTAGAATTGCCCCATATCCATCATTCAACCATACAATGAATTGATCGTAAATACGATCACGATTATTACGCCAATACGATAGCATACGTGTGATTGTTAGAATTTTCTCAGCAATATCCGTATCGCCGGCTAGGACGTTCTCGGAGAATTTCGCTAAGAAATCCTTTGCCAATGGATTACCAACATTATAAGACACACCATTTTTATGGGGTAATTTGTAGAAATAACAGCAATCTTCTAAAATTGTATCACACCAAATGCCTGTACCTTTATATGATGATGGTTTGTCCTTTTTAACACGTGAATAATACTCTTTTCTCATCAAATTCTCTTGAACTAAATCGGCGATTCTTTGATTGCTGTCGGGTGTGGAGCCTAAGCCGGTTTTATCACTTGATAATGGGCATTTTTTCAATAGATTCTCCAATGGAATCCTACGAGATTCTGCGAAATTCTCTTGGAATGGTATTAAAAAGCCCCAACCTTTCTCTTTAAGATAATGCAACGGATAACCTTCCCATGTTAATGCTAGCAATTTCGGTGTAATTTGCATTGATGTGCTTATTAAATTTGGTCCTGGTATCCAATCAGGATTTGTACCATGTTTCTCGCATAATTTGCGATACCAATTCGGATAACCCGGTAAGAAATTATTAACAGATGATAAGAATTTACGTGTTTTCCATAAATAATCGAATTTCTTCTTTAATGTCTCCTCTTCATCATCATCCACATCATCGTCGTTTCTTTGTTTATTTGAATCGTCCGCATCTTCGGCTAGGATTTCTTGTAGTTTCTTTGGAGTAAGTTTCTTGATAATTAAATTCTTAACAGTCCAATCTTGATCCCACAACCATACATCGTTTTTATATTCGTCATTGTGCAATAATTGACACGCTTGATCAGCGCGACGTGTTAATAAAATTTTATTTTCAATATTTAAATCATCATACGTTTGTTCACAATTTACTAAATAACGATTCCAATTTGTATTGATTGGTAAATATGCTGTACTCAATTCTAACATACCAGCTAATGTTACTGGATGTGGAAAACGTTCCAAAAATAATGGAAACATTTTTTCGATTACATCAAATGTTGCTACAACATCATTACAACAATATTTCATCACTTTTTGGAAATTCTCACTAATTTCTCTTAATTCACATTGAATAAATAAATTACGTGTTTCTTTGGTCATCGTCTTGTCACAATATAATTTATAGACTTGATCTAAACTATTCAATGAGCTCTGTTGTTTCCAGTCTTGATCTTCTGGTAATTGCTCGCCAGATTTTAAAATGGCCCGTTGATAGCTCGTTAAACCGCTTATGCAAATATGCAAACTCATCGTATCTAAAAATCGTGTACCGGTACGTTTCAACCAATATTGTTCTTTGATACGTGCACGATCATACGATACATTATGACCAATTATTAGTTTCGGCTTCCTCATATAATCATTTAAACTATCATTATTATCACCATTACAACTTTCAATTGGTATCAAATTGTCAATTGAATACTGATGTGATGTGATCGCCTTGCTAGTACCATCAATTAACGATTGACTCACCCAACCATACCATGCCTTGTTGCTGCAAGCTGTTGCAATAGTTGGTAATTTACCAGATTTGACACAAACTTCAACATCAAACACCAATGCTTGTTCTTGTGGGAAATCGACAATTTCTGGTAATTTGCCCGGTTCATAACGTGTCCATCCTACAATTCAATATTGATCGATATACAACAAAAACATACACGTTTGATGGATAAAAACCTGGTTGCATCACCCAGTTGTCAGGTGGTTCCGGTATAGGTTCACTTAATAACTGTTGAATCAATTCACGATACGGTCCTAATTGTTCTTCGCCAATCCTATAAAAATGCTCTTCTAAATTCTTACCATGTAATGGTGGCAGTTTTAAATCAACATCTTGTTGAATATCATTGATATCGTCTGTTGTTTGTGTTGTATTGATATTGTGTTTTTCTAATATCTTTCGACAATGTTCGATTTTTAAATGGTCATTTCGTTGTTGTTCTAATCCTTTAAAGATTTGTTCGTATAATGGTTTTGATAACATTTGTATATTGAATTCGTTGAAACGTGCTACTTGTTTGATTTCAAAACTTGGTGAATGTGGTGGTGGTGGTGGTGGTGGTTTTTTATATTTTACCATACGTTTCTTATTTGGATTTGGTAAATAGATTTTCTTTACAGATTTTGGTAATTTCTCACTTATACTTTTCAATACCTTCATTATTATTGTTATTATTATTTATTATTTCTTGTTAATAATACAACAAACACGAACAAAACATATGAAGTAATGAAATTTTGAGGTTATGCTCAATTGAATAAGTGCGGTTAATTATTTCTAAACAACTACAGATAGATTAAACGATTAGAATACTTACTACTAAAATTATTCTCGATAATTTGCTGTTAATTCTGGATAATTTAGAATGAAGCCCTTTTATTGTAAATATTCAATCAAAAACAGCCTAAAGCATCTCCCACACCAACGCGCAAACATGCAAGTAACCAGATGGACGTACCATTGACCTGCAATGAAAAAACACGTGAAAACCGCCTACTATACACCACTCATAGACAATTATTAAGTAGCCAGATGGACATACCATAGACATGTATTGAAAATACATGGAAAACGCGCACTCTACAACAACCAGATGAACGTACCATAGATCTGCAATGAAACTCACACTCATAAACAATTATCTTCACTTATTTTTACTACTTATCTCTTTTCAGCACGGGCACATTATAATGCTGTTTCATTTCTTCTGCTACCTCAAATGTTTCTAGATGAGTTAGCCAAGCCTGTATGTTAAGAAAATTGAGAAAAGTCCTAACAGCACATGGCAACATCGCAAACCTGCCAAATTTATAGGTTAACTTTCAGTGGACAGTTCTCGTGTTGTCTTTAATTGTTTTCTTCGGGAAAATTTAAAATCTTCAACCAACATGAGTGTTGACGATGATAAGCCGCGTGTAATTTTAGGCGAATATAAAGTCACTAATGTAAAATATTATTCCCCTGGTAATTCTGTAGTTTTCATCAGTTTTTTTTTATATTCCTTAGAATTTCCCCACAGCGCCGACTGTTCTGGATGAAAATTGGAGTTTGGGTAATTTCAAAAAGAAATTCCGTATTGTTGTCATACGATCAGATAATAATGAAATGGAATTTGATATGATTGGCATCCATCCATTTCTAGCAAATACATTTCGACGGTTAATGTTAAGTGATGTACCATCGATGGCAATTGAGAAAGTCCATATTTTAAATAACACAACAATCATACAAGATGAAGTATTGGCCCATAGATTAGGTTTAATACCATTAAAAGCTGATCCACGTTTATTTGAGTTTAAATCTGATCGTAAGTGGGAGGATTTTGCGTTTTTTTTGTTTTTCTTAATAATTTCTAATAATTCCAGCTTCTACTGAAAATAGTGAGCAAGATTCGTTAGAGTTCACGTTGAAAATTAAATGCAGCTACAATAAAGATGGCAATAAAGATTCATCACGTGTTGAAGATATGTATAAGAACAATAATGGTATTTTAATTAAGAATTTCGCTATAATTACACACAAATTATCTGTTATTTCGTTTATTTGTTTTTAGTATATTCAAAACATATAAAATGGTGTCCTATTGGTAATCAAAAAGAGAGATTCAATGAATGCGATGTGGGCCCAATCGATGATGATATTCTAATTGCAAAAATGCGACCAGGTCATGAATTAGATTTGAAGTTGGTTGCTGTGAAAAGTATTGGAAAAGATCATGCGAAATTCTCACCAGTTGGTAATATTTAAAAAAAAATAAACAAAGAATCGCTCTTGTTCAATTAAAAAGTCCATCAAATTACAGCAACAGCATTCTATCGATTATTGCCAGATATCAAATTGACACGGCAAGTTGACGGTGAAGCCGCTGAACGTCTACAAAAATGCTTCTCACCTGGCGTGATCACTATACGACACGACAAAGGACAGAAGTATGCTGTTGTAGAGAATGCACGTTATGATACGTGTAGTAGGAATGTGTTCAGACATGACGATCTCAAAGATGCTGTTATTATGACGAAAATACAAGATCATTTTATTTGTAAAAGGATTTATAATTTTCTTTAGATTGTTCATATTGAAATATTTTCGATTTCAGTTACTGTGGAGTCTGTTGGTGCTTTAAAACCGCAAGATATTTTCATAGAGTCGATGATAATTTTGAAGAATAAATGCCAATCTCTGTTGGAAGAATTAAATTATTCGTAATTTTGAATAAATTTGTTTTGTATTTTTAAAGAGACCGCCAAAAAAAAAATTGTTTAAATACTTAACCTCACTTTCTTGCATTGTAACATAACCTAATTTTTCCGTTTACCTTGCGGTGGTTTGTGATTTGGAAATGGATCAATTAAACGACGCACACCTAATTTCAGCATTTGAAATTTATAAAAAAGTGAATTCGAATGGTAAGAAAATGAAAAATAAACGAAAAACTTCGGACTCCACACCAAGAGTATCAGCAAATATTCAACAAATCAAAAAAACAAAAACCGCACCGATTAAACCGAAAAAGGTCTCGAACAATAATAAACAAACAAATAAAATTGACGAGCCAATGAAAGCGATCGAGACGAATCCTAATGATCAACAACCACCAAAATTAATACCAATTGATGAGATAAAACTACAAAATGGTGATCAACATTTGAATAATGATGATGATCCATCAGCAGACTCACAACGTCTATTCCAATGGTTAATATCACCAATAAAATTGGAAACGTTCTTCAATAAATATTGGGAAAAGCAAATCCTACATGTGAAACGGGACAAACCAAAATATTTTGCACACATATTCAATTCAAATCGTTTAGATAAAATGATCAGAGAGAATCCATTGTATTACACAAGGAATGTAGATGTTGTCGCTTACGAGAATGGTGTTAAGGAGACATTCAATCAAGATGGACGTGCTGTACCATCAGCATTATGGGATTTTTATGCGAACGGTTGCAGTATACGCATATTAAATCCACAAACGTATAATAATAAAGTCCATTTGGTAATGGCAACATTACAAGAATATTTTGGGACGATGGTCGGTGCTAATGTTTATCTAACACCACCGAATAGTCAAGGGTTCGCACCGCATTTCGATGATATTGAAGCGTTTGTTATACAGATAGAAGGGAGGAAACACTGGAAACTCTATCAACCCATGTAATATTAATCAATTCATAGCTATGTTAAATAAAGATGAGGTTTTCTTTTAGGGGTTCTGATGTATTGGCTCGAGAATCTAGTGGTAATTTCAAACGTGAAGAGTTGGGTGAACCTTTTAAGGAATTAACGTTAGAAGCTGGCGATATTTTATACTTTCCACGTGGCACAATCCATGAAGGTTGTACAGATGCTGATGCCCATTCATTACACATAACCATATCAGTCTATCAACATACAGCTTATGTTGATTTATTAGAGAAGATTTTGCCGAATGCATTGAAGAAAGCATCAGAAAATGATGTTGAATTTCGGTATTTGTTTTTCGATAAAATCCACTAATTCGATTGTTTTAATTTTTTCTTTTTTTGAATTTCTAGCAAAGGATTACCGTTGAATTATTTGAAACATTTAGGTGCTGTTAATATCGATAAAAAAGCGCCGGAACGGACAATTGTTATGAATAATGTTAAGAAATTATTGAAGTCTTTAATCGATTATGTTGATGTAGATGGTGGTGTTGATGAATTGGGTAGGAAATTTATGTACGATTCAATGCCACCAGTTGTGACACGTAACGAATCGGAACGTACATGCAAAGGCGACGGTGATCACCTTGAAAACGGCAATGTTATCAATCGGTAAGTATCACTTAAATTACATCTTAACTATCAATTAAATCTATTGTGTTTTAGTGTTGAAATTGGTTTAGATACGAAAATACGTTTATTACGTTATCATTGTGTACGTTTGGTATTAGATACACCACCAAAAATCTATTATAATACAGAAAATGGAAATGTTTACCATGGTGAAGAAGAACAATGGTTAGAATTAGAACATCGAATGTTTGATGTTATTCAAATATTACAAAATCAATATCCGAAATTTATTGAAGTTGAATCATTACCAATTGATGATGTCACTGAAAAATTACAATTAGTTTCTGATCTATGGGAACATGGCCTATTAATTACTGAACGACCATTGGATATCATTGATGACACTTCTAATGATGGTGATAATTGCGAATTTTCCGATTAGACTTATGTTTGCTCATTCTTTTCTACTTAATGTTATAAAATATGAAAAATTCTCTCAATAAATTGTGAATTACTTACTTACTTCAGTTGTTTGGTGTAAGTTTGAATTTCGTGCCGGGATTGTAAGTAATACTTGCTAATGATAGCGCGGATTCCAATGTTTAATGAATGTCGCTTTGTATTGTGTTGTAACAAGTGTTAAAGCAATAAAGTTTACAATAGTTTGTAGAATTTAGCTGAAATTTGAGGTATTATTAGACCACATTTGGGAGTTTGAAGTTCTAAATAGACCACTCTTGTAACTATATTGAATCGATAAGTTATTAATCTAGCTACACATCGTCGTTTTAAGTTCAACGTTCAGTAGTCAGCGCCGTACTTAACGAATTTGTTGATCAGTTGCATTGGGGGAACCACGTGTTTTCTTTAGCTTTACCGCGACGTGTTTACTGCTCAACCACCTTCTCTACCTAATTTTTTTGCACTGATTAATTATAAATTAAGAGATGCTGAAGAAGACTACCATTAAACAAATTACGAATTTCCCCAAACTTCTACGAAATGTTTCCAATTCCACTCCAATTTCCCACATATTCAACAATAAAAAAGTCGGTGATGTTGTTGAGGTTAAGGTAACCCTAACCTATATCTGTCAATCTGACAATTACCGGATGATAAATAAGGAAATCGTTTCAGGGCTGGATAAAAGCGTTACGTGATCAAAAAGAAAATGTCTTCATCGATTTAAATGATGGTTCGACTGAGAAGAGACTGCAAATTTTCGTATCGAAAAAACTAAAACCTAAACAGTTGTCCACCGGTGCTTCTATAACGGCCGAGGGCTCCATCAATTTATCACCTAGAGGACAATTAGAATTAAATGCAACCAAATTAGAGATTTGCGGTGAATGTGTGATAGCACAAGGTTATCCATTTGCACCACGCAAACAATATAACAATGAATATGTGCGGCAATATCTCCATTTTCGTGCACGCACAAATAAATTCGGTGCCCTATTGCGTGTTCGCAATAATGCCACATTGGCCATTCACAATTATTTCAATTCGCATGGTTTTATAAATGTGCATACGCCGATTTTAACGTCGAATGATTGTGAAGGTGCCGGCGAAGTGTTTATGGTAATTCCGGAGAATCGCAATACCGTCACATCGATGATGTCGAAAGGCACACAAGATGAAGCCGAAGCGTATTTCAATCGGAAAACGTTCTTAACCGTTTCCGGACAGTTGCATTTGGAAGCTATTGTTCACGGTTTAAGTAAAGCTTATACATTTGGGCCGACGTTTCGTGCGGAGAATTCACGGTCACGTCTGCATTTATCTGAATTTTACATGCTGGAAGCTGAGATGGCTTTCGCTGAACACTTAGAAGAAATCATCGATTTCGTTGAAGAATCAATCAAAACGATCACGAAGACTATTTTAGAGAAATCTCATGATGATATTCAATGTTGTCGGGAGGAGGCAATCGATAGTTCGAGATGGGTTGATCAGAAATTCCCAGTATTGACATACAACGAAGCCTGTGGAATTCTAGAGGGCAATCAAGCGAAATTCCAAGAGAAATTCGACAAACACAGGGGGTTCACGAAAGAACATGAGCTATTCCTTGTGGAATATTGTGGTGGTATACCAACGTTCGTAATAAATTGGCCGAAAACTATGAAATCGTTTTATATGAAAGAGATTGAAGATGGACAAGTGGCAGCTTTCGACTTGTTGGGCCCGAAAATCGGCGAAATTGTCGGTGGTAGTTTACGTGAGCACGATTATGAGAAATTACGTTTGAAAACGCCAACAAATCAATTGGATTGGTATTTAGATTTAAGGAGATTCGGTGGTGTGCCCTGTGGTGGTTTCGGTTTGGGTTTTGAACGTTATCTGCAAACGATTTTAGGTATTAGTAACATCAAAGATGCGATACCATTTCCACGATGGCCACACAATTGTAACATGTAGAAAATAAAACGCAATCGTTACTTGTAAATCTAACATTTATTTGTATTCATTTAATCCATTAATGTTCCCTATATACAACATTATAACTATCGGTACAATTAAGTAATACTAACGTTAATTATTGTAAACCATTTATTTAGTGAATTATTATTAATTAGGTTGACAGAAATGATATTTGTTGGATTTGGTAATGTGTACACTGGATTTAAAAAATAAATTTATTTCAACAATTTTACTATATATATAAACAACAGAAATTAACATTTTTTTCAAATGTTGAAAAACCAATGATTTATCATTACAAGATTTAAAAATAAATCGTAAAAAATTCACACACTTAATCAAATCACCATTGTTTCTTTAAAAACCGATCAAAATGAAAATATTGTCCTTTTTCTATTTACACAATAGACACACCCACACACACGCGCACATAATTAGTCTACTTATATATACACTGTAGCAAAAAAAATAAAATCAAATAAAAATTGTGATGATATTGTTTTAAACAATCACATAATCGAACACATGCCAGTTAATTCACTACCCTTTTTCACCGGTGGCAATTTCTTTAATTCAATACCACGCAATGCTGGTTTAACATGTAGTTGTACTGGTTCCTCACCAGGTGGTAATGGTTGTGATGGATCAATTACATTATCTAATGTAGCTGGTTGATTATCAGAGGACACATCTTTCGCTTCTTTTTGTGCAACGATGGGGAATTGTTTACTAATATTTATTTTAATCTTACCACTAACATTTGCTGTTGTTGCTGGTATACCTGAACTCAATTCTGTATTACCATCAATTGTTGTAATCATATTTGTTCGCATTGAATCAACGGGCGGTTGTGATTCTATAGATTCAACTGGTGGGTTATCTCCAATTTCCATTGGTAAATCATCTGTAAAAAGATTATTATTAATAGAATAAATCGGAAAAACAACACGAGAAGTAATCATTTACCTGGATCGATTGGTTCTGATTTAATTCTAAATTCCACGCCATTCTTAAAATTGAATAATCCCTCTTCGACATCCATAAAACCATCGTCGATTTGTTCATGTTTAACTTCAGGTTTATCTTGTATTGTTTCCATATATTTATTATTATAATCATCATCATCGTCATCATCATCATCTACTTCAATTCGCTCAGGTACAACTTCATTTATTATGACATCATCATCATCATCATCATTCTCATTATATGCATTACTTTCATCTTGTTTTTCAATTGTTGATGGTTTAGATTCATCACTTTCTTCAATTAATACTTGATCATCTTTGATTTTCTTATCTTTCTCATGTTCTTCATTATCATCATCATCATCAACAACATTATTGTCAACATCATCCTCATCATCTAAAATGATTTCTAATCCAGGTATATTTGTTTCTTCATTCTTCTCATCTTTAATATTGTTATCTTCATTATCATTTGTTGATATATTCTGTAGTGATATTTGATAATCATCATAACATAATGGATGATATGTTTTATTATCAACACGTATAGCATTACGTAGATGCCATTCTTCTTTTTCTTCATTAAAGAAATGATCAAATTTATCTTGGCATACATCACAAAGTGCATCTTGTATATCAGGATCAGCTGGTACACTTGGTATTTCAATTTCATCATCACCATCATCGCCAATATTTTCAGCTTGTAATTGTTGTTGATCAAAATAATTCTTTTCGCGTTCTTCCAAATCTTCAATCTCCTCAAAATTCTTCCAATCAGACAATGTATAATACCATTTACGACTAGCCGCCACACGTATATTCTTTTTACCTTTACGATTTTGACGAAAATGCCAATCTAAATGTTGACTATAATGCATACTTTGTTCTGGTGGGAATCTCATACCACAACTACTACATTGCATACCAGAATATAAAATATCGTATAACATATTTTGACGGATCTTTAATGTTTCTGGTTTTGCAAATGTTATCGGTTTTAAATGTTCCAAAATATTACGTTTTAATGGTTTGTTGTCGTTGTTAATAGCAGTAGGACTTCGTCTTGTTTCACATTGAATTTCAGTAGTTGGATGTTCATTCGTTTCCGGTTCAGTTTTGGCTACATTTGTACTGGTAGCTACAATACCTGTAGCTACTAATTTTTGGAAAAGCTCATTAATATTGATACTAGCCGGTAGAAGAGGAACAGGATGATTAATCTTAGGTAAATTATCAATTGATGGATTTGACGATTCATTCGATGCGATATTTTCAACTTGATATCCACTGTTATTTGTTGATTTTGGTGTGAATGATGATGTCATAACACTTGATAGAACATCTAAGTTATCTGGAAAATCATAAAATTATTGAGAATTCATTTTGGAGAAAATTCCGATTTTTTTTCAAACTTACTTTGTTGCATGAAATTTTGGAAGAAATGCGGTGAATTCGAATTACGTTCATGTTCTTCATCATTTTTCATTTTCTTCATCACTGGCAATGCTGGCTCATTTATATCATAATTCAGAAAGCCGGACAACATTGTACCATCTTGGCTAGTTTCATCAATAATTGGACTATTTGATGATACAGCAGCAGCAGCAACAACCTGTGTACCTTCCATATCTTTGATATTAACAAAACCGGGTTTAATGCCACGCGGTAAAACTGAAAATCTGATAAAATGTTTCTTTTCATGGACAGTAATAGGTTTAGGGAGGCCACCAAATTCAACATTAAATGGTACATCATTTATTAATACAGTTTTCAAAGCATCTACAAATTTTAATGTATGTGTTTCACCATCAATAACAAATTTTTGTACTTTGGAATCAAGAAAAACGGGCACGAGTATTTTTGCATCAATTATCAAATTAACTTTACCAGCAACTAAATCAAGACGTTTAACATTCCCAATTTTGACTTGAGGTGGTGGCCCATCTAATTTAACTGTTGTCATTTGACCATCTAAATCAATTGTGATGCCTGGTCCACCAAAATAACATTCATATGGTTTACAATCAATAAATATTTCACGGCTAGGTGCACCTAATCGTACTTTATATATTGAATTATTAATATTTAGATCTTTATATTGTTCATTAAATGATAATAAATAAATTTCTTTATCAAAGAACACATGTCGACTGCCATTTTGGAAAGATATCTCTCTTGGATCATCCCAATTCATAAAAACAATAGCCGTCTCATCATAATAACGTATATCTCTTGGTACACCATCAATATTGATTGATTTAATATCATCTTGATTAACAGAATCAACTACTAAATCATTAAGAACATCCGGTGATTTTCTAGTATCATCAACACTAACATTACTATAATCACTGTTAGTAAAATCTGGATGTAATGGTGGACGAATAAAGTTTGGCGCCATTGGTCTCCAGGCACTAATTTGATGCATCCATGGTCTAATACCACCGGGCCGTGAATGTGGAGGACCAGCACTATGTGAACTTTCCCAATGTCGCCGTTTATTACCACCACCAATAACACTAGTAGCACTACTATTATTATTACTATTATTATTGCCACCACCACCTCGCCAATATGAACCACCACTCGTACCCCGTCTCGTATTATCTCGATTACTATCTCTTGAATATTTTGGAAAATTGATACGATCATCTTTATCACCCAATTTCCCATCATTATCATCATCTACTATTTCATCATCACTAAGTGTTTGTATATTTTCAACAGATTCTTTCCGTTGTGCTTCACGTAATTTTTGATGTTCAATTTGAGCAATTATTTTATTCATTAATTGTTTCTCTTGTTCTTTGGTCATGGTCCCATCTTTAATACATTGTTCATCATCTGTTGATATAATAATTTTATTCAATGGATCTTTTGTTACTGTTGCCGTAGTTGTTTGTGGAATACGTAAGTCTTCATCTTCTTGTGGTCGTTTTTTCCTAACTAAAATCGAAGAAATCAATCAGTTTCATCTTATATTATTATCATTAAAATTATGATAAAACTTACATGTTTTTGACATGATTTTATCACGTCCAGTTGCTGAAGCTAATTTTGCACGAACAGCATCTAAATGTGTTGATTTTTTTAATGAATCTTTCTCATTACTATTATGCGAAATAATAGGCGGTGGAGGTGTTGGTGGCCGTTCAGCCGGCACAACTGGTAATTGTTTACGTAAATCTGTATCTTCATTACCAAATAAACTAAAAAATAAAAACAATTAAAAGCATTCGTGAAATTTGTAAATTTACAAAATAAAACTTACACATCAAACATTTCGCTTTTATTTTTCTTTGGAATAATCTGTTCTAATGTTTCACTTGATGGACGTTTTTTATTTACAATCGCAGGTAATTGTCGCAAATCGATATCCATACCTTGAGATTTTTCTTTAAAATATAATTAGTTGAATACCTGATTATTTGATTTATAAAATAAATAACTTACTTTTATCATCGGTTGTATTGAGTGGTAGACGTGTTTGTTTCTCGGGTACGGGAATACGAAAATCAACATCTTGAGTTATTGTTGTTGTTTGTTCTGGACTGTAAGAAGGTGAGCGATTTCTTCTAATATAATTTCGATTCTTTGTTGAACTTTTAACACCTTTGAATGTTGTTGATGATGATGTATCAGTTTTATCCCTTTTATTGTCTCTATCACGTTTTGATTCTTTGAAACTTTTTTTATCATTATTGTAATCTTTCTTTTTATGTCGATTAGGTGATTTACTTAGCGATTTTGTATCAGATTTATCACTTTTACTTTTACTAATACTATTAGTTGGTAAATCTAATAAACTTACTGAATTTTTAGATGTAGAAGAGTATGTGTCTAATAGATTTTTACTATTATTACTACTACTACTAATATTTGTATTATTGCGCTTACTAGGAGATTTTTGTTCGGATTGTCTGGATTTGGAAAAGGTTTTTGTGGATTTTGATGACGTATTATTATTATCTGATTTACTTTGGATAGGAACGCTCTCTTTATTATTAACTAAACGAGGCTCGTTACGATTGTCTCGAACACTCAGTTTATTTGCAACAACTTTATTAGAATCTAATATAGTAGTCTTAGATCCTAATGAAACATTAGAATTACTAGCAGATGTACCGTTATTAGATTTTTCATGTTGTTGACGCAATAGCCTAGGGTCCCTGATAGGTTTTATTGATGAAGATGTAATTGCTGTATTACTTGTTAGTGCTGCTGCTTGACTACTTGATGTTGACGATGTTGTTGATGTAGCCGACTTCTGATTTGCTCCCTTTAATTAAAAAAAAACAACAACAAACAATCATTATTATGCTGCATTTATAAAATGAACATCATTAAACTTACAATAGGAGTTTTTAATTTAGTAGATGAAGCTTCACCCGACACCAATTGTTTTGCTACTTCAGGCTTTAATAGTAAATTCTAAAAATAAAAAATAAAAAAAATACATAAATATTTCAATTAGAAATAAATAAGAAAAATATAAATGTACCTTCTTCGGTAATGGATTTGCCTTATTAGTTTTCAATTGTTTTTGCAATTTAACTTGGGTTTGTAATAATTCTAATTTTAATTTTTTCTGTTGCAATTCAATTAATTCTTTTTGTTTCTCAATTAATTTCTGTTGCATTGTAATTGTTTCTGTATCCATATTGGATGGTGGTGTTTCAGTTAAAAATCTTGGATTAAAATGTATACTATTTGATGGTGGTTGTGCTGTGACAGGCCATGCTGGATCTAACATATTTATTTGTACATCAATTGCATATAATTTCTTTTGTGGAAATATATCATTCCATGTTTGACGTAATTTAAACATTTCAGATCTTGTCTTTTCATCAACCTGAAAAAAAATTTATAGAAGAATATAAGAAAACTACTCGCGTTCTATTAATTTATGGATTTTCATTAAAGAAAAAACGTACACTGAGTGTGCTAAAAGTGTTTTTATTTGTCACTTTCTAACACTTTTATCATAAACAACTATTTTGTTTTTGTAAGTCAACAATAAAGCTCTAACCCTGATCTAGATAAAATGGTTACTTTTATGTTAAACAATAAAAGAAAAAAATTGACAAAAATTATACAAAACGTCGCAGTTTCTCAAGTGGCATTAATATTTTGTTATTTCCCCGTTCTAACTGGATATTATTATTATTATTTCGTATATCATATAAAAATCAATAGCTGTTGGAGTAATTCATAACTCAATTAATGCGGAATCTGGTTACAAATAGGGGCCAAATCATGAACGATTTACAAAAAAGTATATACACCTAAAATACTATTTTTCTATTAGAGTGAAACTAAATACCTGGGGTGGTAATAATAATATTTAAAAAGTTGGGATAGGATTGGAATGTTGATGTTTTCAGATCATTCCCATTCTGTTTACAATTGTTTATTACGTCTGCTGACTATGTATGATCTCTGTTTACCAACTAGGTCAGTGCAATTACGGGGGAAAAACAACTGATTACTTGGAAATGAATTAAGGAAGATCCTAAATGCATTTTCCCTCTCACACATTTAGAATTATTACAATTCAAATTTAATGTGAAACTGGTAGTCATTTCTATCGTTACCATATAGGATTGCAAAAAGTGTTCGATTACTGATTTGTCCCAGTCAATAACATTGGTAAAACGAAACACAAATGAAGACACTGAACGTGTTAATTATACTTTAAGGAAAATATCAGTTGTTTACCGAATTTGTATGTTTATTGCATAAAATCGACTTAAACATTTCTGCAAATAAGAGGTGTACATACTTTATATCTTATCCGGTTTGTTTTATAATTAATCATTTCTCTGAATAAGCATTTTAATTAGATGCAATTGATTGCTCATGAAATTCATTGATAAGACTGTAATGTGTTATTGAAACTTAACGAGCTGGACACACTGCAAATGCTTGATTGTTGAACAAGAAATCTTGCAGAAGAAAGTACAAATACATCCAGTTACGAGTTTGTAAATTGTCAATGATTAAAATTAATTATAAATCACTACTTATTAGATCTAAAACTATACGATTTTTCAGTGTTTTAATGAGAAAGTAATGAAATTTATAATCAGATTTACTATTCCATGACGTCATTTATTTTTTAAATAGCACATATCAAAACCTCATTTTGTTTCATTATAAACAATCATTGCTGCTAGCATTTATAAAAAAAACATTACTTATTTTTAAGTCAATGTAAAAATGGAAAAATTACACAATCAGAACTTGTTATCTTGTTAAAAAAAAGAAAATATGCAAAAACTGATAAAACTTACCAATTTAAAGACGTTGCAAAATGTCACGACTATATTTTGACTAAATAGTTCGGTATAAACTCCTCCAATATTCTTCGCAATACAATCGATGAGATATAATATAGGTAGTTTAACATCAGTTTGTACCTGTACAGGAAATAAACCCAACTCTATTGAAAGTCACTCAATATTTTAATTTATAAATATTTATATATCACTATTATTAAAATAATTTGCAACACGAACCACTTGTTGATGATACAATATCACTTTAAAAATAGCACAAACCGTTGTGTGTTTTACAAGAAAATCAGAAATTATTAAATAAAATGCAAAGATTTAGAAAATGCCACAATGAATGTGGCACATATCCAATAACTATAAGAAATTTGTGGGTGGAAAGGGTGATGTGGTTATAACATATTCAGCAATGAGACTTTTGACCAAATATTGAGAGTTTCGAACCAAAACAGCTTTATTAATTGTCTAAATCTAATTAACAAAATATGTTTTTGGTCTTTATTAAAACATGCATATGTATATACATTTTATACAGAATCCTATTTTAGTACCTTCATGAATTTTAATGGAATCTATTTATTAGAAATAGATATTTACGTGAAAGTTGATGAGAATTACAATACCTGTTCTAGTCAATAGAATAAAAATAGCCGATTTGCCACTCTCACGGTCATTTGTCTCATGCAATTTAAAAATAAATGAAGGTACTTTTAAACTGTTTTATTAAAATTTATCAAACATAAAAAAATCAACTCAGGTACACACAATTATAGAGACTAGAATAATTGTCGCTAGTTGTAATCAGGTACAAAAATGTACCAATTTTTTTTATTCAGAAGAAAAAAAATTCAACTAGGAAATTATAAATACTATATATATATTTAAAGTATATCAAAAAAATTAAAAAATAACCTTAGCAAGATGTTCTTCAATTGCAGCAACAATATCGGCAGCATTTCCAATATTTTCTTCAGCCAATATGGTTAACACATTAATTAATGGTTTACTATTAAATGTGAGATCGGCCAAACTTGATGTATATTCGGCTTTAATTTCGTCGTTACTCATTTTGGCAGTTTCATTCAATTCATTCGAATTAGTTAAAATCATGGGAGTCTCCTACAATATAGGAAAATACAAATTTATGGCGTAATTTATCGAAATAACTATGGAGTATTGAAAGATATATATATATATATATATATATATATATATATATATATATATACACACGTATATATGTATATGCATACTCACCGTAATTGAATAGATGAACCTCGAATATAATTACACATTTATCTATTATTTGTTTATAAATAAATTCATACAAATAATATTAAACTTTCTAATTAACTCTTCTTGAAATACAATAAAAACAAAACCAGTAAGAGATGGATCTCTTCGCACACTAAACGGCACTGAATTTCAACTCAATATGGCTGACGTGTGAGCGTGTTCTGTTTTCTACACAGCCAACTATTCTGCGCATGCGGGCAACGCGACGCTGTTACAGGCCGGTCTACAAGATAAATGGGCGGCAAGTGCAAAAGAAATTGCCAATATTACTTACATTTGATAGATAATTCATATTAAACAAGAACGCAACACATGCACACAACGACTTTGGATTGGATTTATCAAAGTAACAATTGAAACAATATTAATTAATCGATGAATACATTTATTTATTTGTTGATGGGCGAATTGTTTGTGTGGCGTAAATGTGGCGTCACGTTGATGACGTAGCACAAATGGAGGCCAATGTCAATCCACAGCCACCTCTTTGAAAATTTTAACAAAGGTGGGATATGTATGTCAAAACAACCTGAATTCCCTGGATTCCAATATGAATAATGAAACGAATTTATTATAAAACAAACCAATATTGAAACATATCTAGAAAAAGGTACAATTTTTTGATTAAAACCCATCAAAATCCATGATCAATTCGTATTATTTACACTAATGATCGAAACGTATCCCACCCGTTATTTTGTTTCCATATTTACTGGTTTAAACAGTAACAATTAAAATATGGAAATGATGTAATAATGTTGGTGTTATTGTGTCTGTTTTAGATACAACCGATAAGAATAGGATGTGTGCTTATTTTCAAATTAATCTTTAAACACTTTGTACATTGAAAAATGATGGATGATTATAAATTTCTATTTAAAGTGGTACTAGTTGGTAATGCTGGTGTTGGCAAAACATGTCTTGTACGTCGATTTACACAGGGTTTATTCCCACCAGGTCAGGGTGCAACAATTGGGGTGGATTTCATGATAAAAACGGTTGATGTTGATAATGAGAAAGTCAAAGTATATCCTTTCTGGTCTCTTTTTAATACGTTTCGTTTATATTGAATGATTGTTGTTGTAGTTGCAAATTTGGGATACAGCAGGTCAAGAACGTTTCCGTTCAATAACACAAAGTTATTATCGTTCAGCACATGCATTAATATTAGTCTATGATATATCGTGTCAGCCAACATTTGATTGTCTACCAGATTGGTTACGTGAAATCGAAGAATATGCCAGTTGTAAAGTATTACGTGTCTTAGTTGGTAATAAAATTGATAGAGATGATCGTGAAATACCAACACATGTTGGTGAGGAATTCGCTGAACGGCACAATATGTATTTTTTAGAAACATCCGCTAAAGAAGCTGAGAATGTTGAACGTTTATTCATGCAAATCGCCGAAGATCTAATGAAGGTAATTAAAGTGACATTCTTACATTTATTGGTGTGCATTTGTCAGCGTAAAGTGGTCGTTAAGAAGAGTTATAAGAGAAATTATCCTACAATATAACTACCGTATTTATAATAGATAGCAATGCGACCAGGTGTTGAGCGAGATCCACCTACCCTTTCTTATAGCAGGTAGTCGTATGTAGACAAAACCATGGCGTATTCGTACAATTATTTAATTCTTGTTTAGATTTACTGTAATTTGAAGGTATTTTCTAAGTATTCGCACGTAGAAACCACAATGAAAAGCTCTTAAAAATCGTTAAAATCGCCCATCGTTTTATTAAACATACAGCTACCTGTTATAGACGAAAGGCAAGGAACTTTCTCAACATCTGGAATGTGTTGGATATTACCCCATTGCTATTGTGAGTATAGTTGCACTGACTTCATACCGTTTTATTATTTAAGTTGTAAACTTAAACCCATCATCTTGACAATGAATGTTAAACCAGTCATTAGTACTCGTAAAATAATAAATCAATAAAAACGTCCAAGACTAGGGGCCATCTGTGCAAATTTTTGTTGCATCAGGTAGAAACTTTTGTTCGATTATATCGTAAAATAATTTGACTTCTAACGCTTATCCACTATTGCCAGCCGACAACTTAAACGCCTCCATTTCCAACATGCGACAATCCACGTACGTTTTTCTCAAATAAACTTACAAAAAAAAAAATTATAATCGTGTATACACAAATGCGAGAAACTTCTTCCAGAAAGGGGGCGAGAGGAGTTTGATTATTTTGGCGGTGGTCATATAGGCTATCCAAACACACATTAATCTTGGGACAACAGTCCGTTTTCGTGACCAGACCCCATACTTGAGCGTCAAAAGATACTTTACTGTGCCTCAAGATGGTTATTATTCCTTTGGTTCGTCAAAAGTGGATGGTTCACTTGTTATAAAAGAGACAAATGTTACGATTTCTTTCAGCAGCTTAATTTAAATCTGTTATTGTTACACACAGTGGCCGCTTACGTAAAATTTGATTTGTTTCTTTGCACTTCCAGCAAGCAAGAAGTCGAGATTTACCACGATATGAATCCAACACAACTAATATAAATGGTAGAACATCATCAGTTGGTGATTCCAGTTGTTGTAGCCGATTACAATGAATTGAATTCAATTTCAATTCTCTCAGGTTTTCATTTGTTAAATTTGTTCTTTTCTCCTTCTTCTGCTTCTTCTCCATGCTTGTTAAATTTGAATTTACGAATGAACAAATTCTATTTTATGGAAATAATTAAGTTATTGTGCCAAGGCAATTATTTTCAATTATTTTGGCAAGAAAAATGGCGTAATTTTACTATGATTCTAATTATTATTACTATTATTATTACCTGAACAAATCGCCATTTTTATGTCAATTATCAAAGACCAGTATCTATTTTTACAAATTATGGGGCAGTATTGCAATAACTGAATACAACAAATTGAAATTGTATTCAAATTTACAACTTTTAATATTTATTAGGTTGTATGTTTAGATTTAAAAACAAACAATTAAGAATAGTGCAATAATTAAGTTGACAGTTCCATTGTAGCTTATTATAGTCGCTTTACTTTAAATTAATTCGGTTAATCATAATTAAATGTTAATAACATCACAATGATGCGACACGCTGCAAATTTTTGTATTTATAGTTCTTGTAATGATGTTTTTTATAATTTTTACTTAGCACTTTGTTTTCCTTTGCTTTTTAAAAGAAAATCTATTGTTTCTAATGTTGGTGTAGGTGATTTATATTGATATTTATTGTTGTTGTTTATTTAAAATGTTATAATTATAAGCCAAAGAATTAATTATTTAATAACAAATTCCACGACGAAACAAAATATACACAAAAATTTTATTTAATTTGTTTTAATAATTCCAAAAGAAACAGAAGGAAACGAATTACACACCAAATTCATCAATTTTCAATAATTTCATTGTGAAATCGAAACATTTCTTTTGTAAATCTGTTGATTTAGCATTCTGACTAGTCGAAAATTCTTTACAATTGTGTATGTAACTGCCGCCTTTACCTTCCAGTTTTGGTGACAAACAAGCATGGATTATCGGTACAGCACCCTGTTCCGGTGTCTAAAAAAATCAACGTTTGTTTTTTACTTTAGCAAACCGAAGAATATCAGAGTAAATACCTTGAAAAACAACGACGGTATCCATGGTGCCAGATTCTTCAAATGCGTCCCATTAAACAAATCGGTATTAACAATGCCTGGATGCACTGCATGTACCTGAATTGGTATTTTATCGTTGTCGCATTGTCGATCCAGATAATTTGTAAATAGAATTTGTGCCAGTTTCGATTGGGCGTACGCTTCAGATGGTATGTATTGATTTCGAAAATTGATATCATCAAAATTGATATCGCCTAGTAAATGTGCACAAGATGATACATTGACAATTCGCGCTTTAATCGTGTCAGTGCCGGCGTTTTTCAATTGTTTAAACAACAGGTGTGTCAACAGGAAATGGCCAAGGTAATTTGTAGATAATTGCGATTCATAACCATCTCTTGACTCAATATATGGTCCAAACATGATTCCAGCTGAATTGATATTAATATAATTTAATTATTATTATTGTTTAATTTGATCAGTAAACTTATACCATTATTGATAAGATAGTGAATTTTCGGATGTTTCTCTTTGATAATGTCAGCAAACTTTCTCACTGATTCAATAACACTGATATCCAATTGATAAATTGTGATATTGCCAGTATTTATACCGTCAGTACGGCATTTTTCTAATAGGATTTGTCCAGCTTGTACATTGCGACAGCCTAAATATTTGAATATTGTGATTAATTGTGTAATTAATTAACTAATTCGTGTATTTACCAATAATTACATGTATGTCGCATTTGAGTAATAGTTTAACAACTTCTTGCCCAATTCCTCGAGTGCCGCCAGTTATCACAGCCACTTTCCCGGATTGTAACAACAAATCTATGATTATTATAGAAAACAGAAAAAACAAAATAGCTGTGTGTCTGCATATTCAATCAAACTCCTACCTGTTTTGTTCATATTTCTCATAATGAAATCTTCAAGTATTGCACGTGAACCGACTGCATTATAAATTAATTCATATTTAGCTTCGGCTAAAATTAATTTTAATGGTTTCTTTGAACGCACAATCGCCACAATTGTTATAAAAATAATAATTAAAGCGCCTATAATGAATATCATTGTTGGATTTTAAAACAAATACGTTGTTAGTAGTTGATTTGTTAAAATAAGAATACTGCTGAGTAACATTTGGCTTTCTTATTGAACTTTCTCTTCACGGTGGCAGGGATTAATGTGTCTTCAAGAATCTCGATTTCTGCTTACAACCTAGATAAACATTTTTAATAATTTGCTAATTTTCACTCATAATTTGATAAGTTATCATCTTTGCTCTTACTAATTTCTGTTTAAAAAATATATACGATTTGTTATCCTTCTAATTTAGATAAGACTAGATTGTGCTGCTTAATTTTGCGCTATTAGCAGTTTATGTAGAAACATTCATATTTTATTTATTTATTATTACACATTAGGGTGGAGATGCGCTAGCAGTAAAGCAGTACAAGAACAACTTAAAGTACATATCCAAATAACAACAGAAATGTGTAAATTACCGTCCCAGATTTGAACGACGAATTCCTTTGAACTCATCCGGTAAAGGCGACTGTGCGAATCGGCACGGCTTGTCTAGTGTCTTTCCACCCTTAGGCTTAACGATAACGATACGATTGCGAATGATCTCTCTTACATTCTAATTAGATGATAATAAAATAGTGTTATCAATTTGATTGCTGGTATTAGTTAGCATATTTTATATAATTAGAATTTGATTTATTTCGCCATAAAAAATTACATCCATTTGTACGGTATACACCGATTCCGCTCTATTTCATACAATAATTTTAATGGTAACATAAAATGTAAAGTGTCCTCAAAATAAATCTAGAACAATCGCTTGATGCAATAGAAAATAGGCATACGCACTTAACTTAATTAATAATTAGTAATAATGAAACGTTGATTACCTTTATTTTGGTTTTACTTATACATATATATTTTTTAGGGAAATTTGTATGTTCATGTTGGCACAATACGGTCACTGTTTCTTATTGTTTCCCACCAAATTCTAGTAACAATTTACGAAATAACAATAAACAATTGTTGAATCATTGGTTTATTAATTGCTATGTACTATTGCTACAACCCAATTTAATAATAATTAAAATAAATTTTGCTTACTACAGATGGTGTGGCAATACTGCTAAATTCTAGGCCACAATGGATGTGACTAAGGTTATAAGAAGTGATTAAACGAAAACTAATGCTTGCTATACATCATCGCGTTTTACTCCGAACGTGGAGTAAAACGACGATTATGCTGCAGTAGCTGCAAAAAATTTAGAAAATCATTCATTCGAATCAATAAATACCATTGATAGTAACAACATGAATCATCTGTCGAATTTAATTTATTATAAATAGAAAAACAAAATTAGTCTGTAGATCTTCCGAAATATGGATAGACTTGACATGGTCGGCTGTACCTGTAGTCACAGTTAATAAACGTCAAAGTTTGCCATTAGTGCGAATCGAATTGCAACAATCAGTGTTTATGGATGGGAAAAAGGTGAAATTTATTAAACTTTGATCAATTTCAATTAAATAAATTCAACTTCAAGTCCTTCACAAACTAAAAAAGACATCAATTAATTTATACAAATCATATTACGGTAATTATGCAAAAAAATTTCTAGAGATATCTTTCTCAATTTATTGATTAATATGTTTATATGTTAATAGGTTGTTGTTGCTTTTTTTTTGGTTTATTTAATTCAATAAAATGAGTGATAGTGGTGCTAGTACATCAGGAACATCATCAGATAGACCTCGTGGTCTCAATATTGATGCCCTTAAACAACATGTAATTACACATAAAATTGATTGTAGTCTATGGGCAATAAGAGTATTAACGATTATGTTTACAATAGGATATTTTTTACCAATTTTCGGGTATGTAAAACATTTTTATAAACATGTTTGGTGAGTTTGTTGCCTTGATGATAACCTTGATATTATATTTAACTTCCAGTATTAAAAACGATTATTACGTACGTAAAACATCAAACGACTTTTTTTTAATATTTATAATAATTGGTCATTATCATAAATATAAATTATTTATAATTTCATGTCATTTTCGAAAAGAAAAAGGAAAATCTGCCGTACACTTTCTTTTTTTTCGTCAATATATACCAAAACTTTCACAAATTTAATTATTCATGTGTTTTCTTGATTGTTACAGAAGTTCACAAAATGCCTATTATAAAGCTCTTATTGGAAATGCTGCTGTAAATGCATTACGATTACATCAAAGATTGGGACGTGTACAATTCAGTAGGCAATTTCTTGCTGAATTATTGATTGAAGATAGTTGTCATTATCTGTTTTATTCAATGATTTTCCTTTATGTTGCTCCAGTTTCTTGTATCCTTTGATTATTATGATTCTTACAGTTGAATGGAATTTATTTCAGTAGTTTCCTTAATAATATTCTAGTGGTATTATTACCAATTCTGTTATTTGCTGTATTACATTCAGCTAGTTATTCATTAACTTTACTCGATGTAATTGATGTTTTTTTTTAAATGATTTATTATTTTTTTAATTGATTCTAATTGTAGACTTTGGGCCAGAATTCATGGTGGGGTGCACGTTTATTAATATCACTGGTTGAATTCCAATCACTTAATATATTGAGATTGATTGCATTTACTGAGATTTTATTGATGCCATTAACTGTTCTATTAGTATTGATGTAAATTTCTACCTGTAATTCTTTGAATGTTTTTTTTTGAATTTAATTTGTTTTTCTTACAGGGGTAAAGCTAGTTTATTAACGCCATTCATTTATTATCACTTTTTAACACAAAGATACACATCACGTCGTAATCCATATAATAGGAATATGTTCTATGAATTGAAAGTGTTATTACAACATACAGCATATAAACCAAATATGCCATCAATTATTAAATCATGTTTATTGGGGATTATTAATTTTACTGCAAAATTAGCACCACCCCAAGTTGCAGCACAACAATCACAACATCAACAATAATTTGTTTGGTTTTATTTATAAACAACAATCTAGATGGTAAAATAATTTTGAATAGTTTCTAGATTGAATGTGTGATAGAGATATATGTGTGTGTGGGAGATGGATAAATTTAAAAAAGGTACATTGATTTATTAATAATTAATTTTTTTTTGGTATAATTTTCTATGGTTTCTGTGTATTATTTTATGTAATATTTAGTTGGATTCAAGGTGTTGAATGGTTATGTTAAAAAATTTGTTGTAATTTTTCATATTAAATATTTACTGAAAAATTGATGTTTGTGAAAGACAAGTGATTATGTAGAACACTGGAATTTTACATAATTCCAGTTAGCCTGATTGTCAGTCACACATTAAGCTATCCCTGTATACAATCAGTGATTCTATATAAGGGATACCACTACATATACATACAAGTGGCGAATATAAACACGTTTTCCTTCGTATTCAATTTATTTAAATAGATATAAATTAACAATTTATTTCGTATTGATATCACAGTTTTCTCAATTATCCATCTAATCAATATTTTATTCTTTAGTAATTTTAGGATTGAAACCGAAAATTTGTTCACAATGTACTAATTCGTGTGGTCGACAATCTGTTCCTGCTATTCCACAATAATCACTAACTGCTATACCGGAACCAATAGTGTCTTTACCACGATTCACTGTACCAGCCTGTATTTGACAAAAAATTGATTATTTTAATTCAATGGAAATATTGAAAGACATTACCGCAATAGGTAGATCTAATAGTTCTGATAATTCTTCAATTTCTTTTGTTGTAGTTTTCGAGTGTACTAATCCTCCTGTACTATTTAAAGCACAATATGAACCAACTAAAGCTTGTTTACCAATTCTATGACGAAACACTTCAACATTTAATGTGTCACTAAGAATCTCTTCAGTTTCCTAAAAGTTTCATTAAATCATATCTAATCAAAAATAAATCAATAATATAATCAATACTTTATCGATATCGTCATGGATTAAAGCTATTTTATCATTACAAACTACAACATTGCCTAATGCAGATAAACGTTCTTCTACGCAATGGATTTTCACACCATCTGGTAGATTGTTGCGTATATGTTCTAATTCTAATTCTGTTATTTTATCATTTACGACAAGACCATGTTTATTACCAACACATAATCGTCCAATAATACGACAACCAGCGATTTCAGTGAAAATAACTGGGATTTTCAAATTTAACTCGTTTAGAAACTCATTGTAACTTGATTGATTTGCAGTAGCTGCTAAACAATAGCGATTTGTTAATTTTAAATAACTACCAATTTCATTGTTATTTTCAAAATCAATCATAAACATTAAAGCAGGCCCGCCTGTGTTGTAATAAACTTGTCTAATATGATGTTCTTTTAATGAATTTATATATCCATAAACTCCATATAACTTATATGTGCGTAGTTTATAATAGCAGGAACTGTAACGTTCTTCAGACGAACAAGTGTCGAAGTGATCCATTCTATTTGGTTTTTACACTGAAAAATACTTTCACTAATAACAATGAACGACGATTAAAAGCAACTGCAATTTGCCTGAATTGACGATTTGTATTTATACATGAACAGATTGCGCATGTTGTGCAATATTAGAAAACACGTATCGAAGTGTTGTATTGTTTATCGCTTATTCATAGGGCGGATTCAGAATTACAAAAATGAGATATATTTCAATTTGGGCATGATTATCGATCTTTAAATATTCTTATCAGATAAAACAGGTTCGTAAAAATATTTTGGCAAGGTCGGCCTTAGCCCCAGCCTAGCGCTCTGGGCACGAATTTCTTTACCCCCCCCTCCCCCTGCTCGTACTGCACTTTGATCTAATCGTGATTCGTGTATTAGATAACTGCAAGTCTGATTCGGGCTTTACTTCTGTAACGTGGTGCAGCATCGTGGAAGCGCAAGCAAATTTGAATGGCATGTACAGTGCTTAATTTGGAATTTGATATTCTTACTGTATATAAACTGGTTGTAAATTTGTCGTTTCTGTAAAATCTCACTTTGATACTGTCGACCTTTTATTTGTACAATACCAAGCCCAAGATTTATCTTATAACAGGTTCATTTTCGCACAACTGTTGTATTTCACAATATATGAAAAAAGTTATTGAATTTAAATGAAATGCACAGTTTAAGTTTCCGACATTTTATTGGAAAAAAATCTTTTTTTTTTGAAAAACTTAAGCTACAGCTATTGGTATTGGACCAGGTTCTGGCTTCATTGTTTTAATTTCACTAGTCGGACCTCCTGGTAAAATTTCTTCTTTTGGTTCACAAACTGAAACATTATCTGGTAATGGTTTCTTTGGACCAGTTTTGCCAGTAGGATCCCAAGGCAACATAATTTTAACCTGTTATACAATGAAATTTTATAAATCGCAAGATTAAAAAAATACAAGGAAAATCTTACTTTAATTCCCAAAACACCTTGTCTTAATAATACGTGGCGTGTAGCTGTGTCGACATAATCATTGCAAGGATCACCAGAATGGATCATTAAACCATCAACGAATTTCATTGATTTGGCACGTTGTCCACGAAGTTTGCCAGAAACAACAACTTCACAACCTGTAAAAAAAAGCAACACAATTAAGAAATTTTATAAACAATTTGAAAATCATATAAAACCTTTAGCGCCACATTCCATAATATATCTTAATACACCATAACATGCCCGTCGTACAGCTAAACCACCAATTAATTTGAATCGTAATGATTCAGCTTGTGCAATAGCGCATAATCCACGATTTGCAACTTTTTCACCATACAAAACAACGGAATTTTCAGGGAAATTGAATCGTTTCTGTACAACAGATGTTAATTCACGTATACGACGATTCTTTTCACCTAATACACGATCAGTACGTGTTGCCATAATAATGATTTCTGTACGTGTTGGTGTGACACGTACTTCAACACCGGAATAACCATCTTCGGATAATTCTCGGGTTAAAAACTCATTTAACTCAGCTTTAAAGACACCATCGCCAACGAACTGAAATATTTACTGATTAGATTGTGGGGCAACATGTGGCTAGAAGTTTGAGGTTAGTTTCGATCACCCCAATAAATCTCGCGTAAAATATGAATTTTAATGTATAGAAATAGAATCCCTCTCCTGATTAGGGTGAATCGTGGGAATTTTGATATAAAAATGTGTTAATTTGATGGAAATACCTTGCGTTTTTTCGATATTGGGGTCGCCATTATGTTGATTTTAGCGGAAAAGACTGGAAAGATGGCGGAGATCGTCAACAATTGACAGCCCACGGATGTGGCTAGCGTAACAATATTATGTTGGCAACAATATTGTACGAATTTTAAATGATCACATTGCCCTAACTTTATCAAAGGTTATCAATGAAGGAGCCATCTGAAAGGAAATTACATTGATTTCGAACAATTTAGTTGTCGCAATGTTCTGTTACTGTCTGCTGGTTGTTTTATTTTTAAATTTTCATATTGAAGCTTGTATTATTGAAACATTTCACAATACATGTGTAACTGTATCTGGTGTTAGAGGTTTAAAAACGATCAGTGGCTGTTTTGAGCCTGGCAATAATAATGTTGATAAAGTTGCATTAATACAAATTATCAATGAAACAGTGCCGATATTGTATGAAGACGCTTTCAATAATTTAGAGCATGTTGTTGACATTATTTTAGAACACGATCAAATCCAAGAAATCTATCCAAAAGCATTTCGGAATTTGACAAAACTATATTTAATACGTTTAAAATATAACAAATTTCGTGCAATACGCGAAGGTGTTTTCAATAATCTACAATTAACCGAATTAAGTTTGATTGATAATGGCATTGAAATTATCCATAAACGTGCATTTGACAACATTCCAAATTTAAGTATTGTCTTACTAAATGATAATAAAATACGAGTATGGGAGAATACATGGTTTCAAGGTACACCAAAGATCGCTGAACTACATTTCGATAATAATTCGATCAATAAACTACCAACTAGAGCCTTCCAAAATATCAACGGTTTACATTTGATCAAAAACGTGAATGTTTCAACCACGATAATGTTGAGTAATAATCAAATTAATGAAATTGAAATGAATGCATTGGATGGACATGAGACATTTGGTTGGTTATTTTTGCAAAAGAATCAAATTCAACATTTCGATAGTGGCATTTTAGGTAATTTAAAACGAATTGATTGGTTACGTTTAGAAGACAATCAATTGGAATGTGTGCCGGAGAAATTAATAGAAATCGCACCAAATATAATTTATTATCTGAATGGTAATCCTTTAAGTGATGAATGTATTGAACGATTCAATATAACAAGTAAAAATAAATTGTTGAACAAAACTATCGATAAATAAATGATTTTTCAAAAAAAACAATAATTGTTACTTTAACCACATGTGTTTTAGTTGGCTGCATTGCGCAATGTTGCCGTATATCGCCCACGAATCAGTAGACAATCATACAGTAATTTCATTAAAAATCAAAGTAACACAATTTTACACGAAATACTCAGTAGCGTAACTTCAAATTCAAGGCCCGAAGGCAGAAGATCAAAGTGGAAGAAATTCACAATCCAATTGCCGTTAGGGGCCGGGACTAATGTGATACGAATAGATCAAATTTCATTTTAAAATACATTCTCATTCTTACAACACCTCGTAGATTAGTGGAAAATATTAGGTGTGTCCCTACCCACTATTACAGATTGACTGCAATCGGGTACTTTCGAATGTACCACACACGACGGAATGTCGGCTGTGTTCGTTTGAACGTAGAAAAAGATCGTTTTCGTTTATACGAAGTCTTCACATCTAAAAATTAACGAGCCGAATGGCTCAATGGGAAAAGGATTGGATTTACAACGTAGAAGTCCAGGGTTCAAATCCTGGCAAAGTATGAAATGAAAAAGCATTTTCACAGGCTTAAACCCCCTTTACAGGTCCCTCATCGTAGAAAAAGCGTCTGGATTTGGTGAAATGAGCAGTAGCCATCCATTCGAAACGGCATAAGCGCCCCAGGGTTAGGTGAAATGAGCAATAACCACCCTTTTTTCCAAGACAAAGTAAACATAAACTTAAACACAATAAGAAACATAAAGATAGCGATTTAAGTATTGTTTTTCATTGCTTGTCATCAACATGTAATTTTGGTGAAACAGTAATTTCGTGACAATTTGGAAGAATTGGCATCGTTGACGCGTGTCATCGCCTTGTCTAATTTGGATATTTAGAGGTTAGAATCTGATGTTTTCGTGACTGGAAATGTTCTTGAGAAAACAGTCAGAAATCAGTTAGTTTTGACCATAATAATGTTGCTTTTTATCATTAAATAAATAAGTTGGCCCCTTATCTGTGTTGGAGTGGATCGAATTGATATTTTTATCAAATGCATTGACAAATATAGAGTAGTTGATAAAATGGCATCATTCAGTACGTATTTACAAGGTTTTATCTATATTGGTTTATTATTTTTTATAATACCAATAAGAATTAATGGACCAACAGATGAACAAATTAAATTTGATGAATATTTAAAACGTTTTAATAAAACCTATAACGATTCAAATATTTATCAAATACGTTTAGAAGCATTTCAAGTGAGTCATTATTTATATTTGATACAAATAAATACTTATTATTATACTGAATACATCAATTTTTGTCAGAAATCTCTAGAAACTATAAATACATTAAATACAAATCGTTCAACAAATCATACAGCACATTACGGTTTGACGAAATTCTCCGATTTGCTTCCTGAAGAATTCCTGAATAGACATTTAAGCCAAAAAATCCACTATCCATTCAAACAACATCAAGATATAAGTGATGATATTAAAATGATCAAGAATGATTATATACGGAAAAAACGGAAAACAAGCGATTTACCAAAGAAAGTCGATTGGAGAGAGAAGAATGTTGTTACAACTGTACGTAATCAACAGAATTGTGGAGCATGTTGGGCCTTTACAGCTGTTGAAACTATCGAATCGATATACGCTATTAAAAATGGCACATTATTCAATTTCAGTATACAACAAATGATTGATTGTGCTGGTTATAATAATAAAGGTTGCGATGGTGGTGATATTTGCAGTTTATTATATTGGATGAAAAACAACAAAATCAAACTTCAATTAGAAGTTGATTATCCATTGAAATTTCAACAAAATGAATGTAAAACAAACACATCTTTGGATGGTATAGAAATTCGTGATTTTGCATGTGAAAAGTATGGAGAACATCTTGGCTTTTTTTTCTAAATTATCTTTCCAAAATTCTAATAATAGTTTGTCTTCTAGTATGGTAAATTATGAGGATGTTATATTGCAATTATTAGCTAAAAATGGGCCAGTCGGTGTGGCAGTTAATGCACAAACATGGCAAAATTACATTGGTGGCATTATCAAATATCATTGCAGCAGTAATATTAAACAATTAAATCATGCTGTTCAAATTGTTGGCTACGATCTAACAGCCCCAATACCGTATTATATTGCTAGAAATACCTGGGGTGATGATTTTGGTGATAACGGTTATCTATATTTAGCTATTGGTGGTAATATTTGTGGTTTGGCTAACGAAGTATCTGCTTTAACTGTACTGTGATTATTATTAAAAAAAAAACAAGAGGAAAGTACAATAATTGCAATATAACTTGATGTGATACATAGATATAACAAGTTTTATATAATGATCGAATCGTTTGGAATAATAATAATAATAATAATGGTAAGATTTATATAAAGTTTTTACTTACGTTTGATTTGATATTGAAATAAACACTCAATTAGTCGATTACGAGAGTTTATTGGAGAATTTGAAGGGAACACTAATTTCCTCTTCCTACCCCGCTTCTATCCAGAAAGTTGTTGGCATATTAATAGTTGAGTTATTTGCTGGAGGGTATCAGGTAACTAATTCTACTAGAAATAAGTTGAATTCAAGCAAACGAAATGCTTTATTTAGAGATACACCACTGCAATAAATACACGCTTGTAACAAACTGATATGATTTTATAATAATCATGAAAATATTTTTGACTCAATTACGAGTATGACTGGCTTTCATTCAATAATTATCATTAGTTTTAATAATAATTAGAACAAAAAAGAGTTATATACGATTAATATAAATTAAATAAATAAATATTAGGAAATTTGATAACGACGAGGCTGTTCTGGTTAAATTTTTCTGTCTATTACTAATTAAAATACGAACTGTTGTATATTTGCAGACGATCGTATTTTATCATCATCATCATCAACATCAATAACATGCGCATCATCGATTTTGTTTACTGTTCAACCAAGTTTTAGTCGTTAAAAATGAATTAAATAAAAGAAACAACCTCATTCACAAAAAAAAAATGTGTTCTTATTATTTATTTTCATCAACCGTTGGGTGGCCGAACTGCACAACATTTTTTTTTTCTCAATTTATTATTATTTTTTTGTTTAATATTATTTCGTAAAATTGACCTGAACTCTATTGACTAGGCACACTTAGTTTATATAATAACAAGAAACTGTCCTATGAAAAATAGAAACTTCCGACAATAAAAGGAAACAGATAAATAATTAAATAATTTTTGTTCCACCAGGTCGACGTCTCGTCTTGTGGGGGCGGACGCCGGCCTCGACAACGGTTTCAAAACGTTCATAGCTTTTTTTTTCGATTTTTATCATTTAAAAATATTGTTTTTTTTTCTTCTTTTTATTATAATCATTACAACATGTAAAATTAAGACATTTCATGTAATAACAGGACCAACAGTGTGTATACATGTAAAATGCTTTAGCCAGATAATGTGCTCCAATAATAATCGAGTGACCACTCAAACACCAAATTTTTTATTTTTATTTATTTATTTTTTTGGTAAATAACGATCATATACAAAATAAATCTATCTGTCTTTTTTTTGGGTTTTTTTTTGTTTGTTTGTTTTTAAATTGTGTCGATTTCCAAAGAGACAACGCATTTATTATTAACTGAAATAAGGGAACACGTTAACTTTTATCATCAAATTGTAACATTTTTGATTTAACAACATTTTTTTTAAATTGGGATTAGAATTTGCCAACAAGTGGAGTTTTATTTAAATTACTATTATTATTTTTGGTTTTGTTTTAAAACGTTTATTGTCCACTGCCGCAATAAACGAGTGAGGTGCACTTGGTGTGGGGTGCGGGGGCGCATGCAAGGACTAGGCCAAGCGTGTTTGGTCTAAAACGTTTTTGATTAGCTTTAATCTCAATACGCTTTATGTTTAACAGAACGATAAAGAGTAGCAAGATTAACGTAAGAGGCCACTACAACTGCATCAAATGAACACAATCTTCGGATGGCGGTACATGGGAGATCTGGAGAGTTCTCAAGTGCACACGCACACCCTGAAAAGAATTCAACTTGTTTTTTAATTTCTAATCGAAAACACCCGCTCATCGATTGATTGATTATGTTATACGTAACAAACATAGCTCAAAAATATATACTCCTCACGATATATATTGCCTTGATTTAATTTTTATGTTTATTTTTAAAATTTTTGCGAATATAAACTTACTACAACGCATCAGTCTTACAGTTGAGAGAAGAGCAAAAAGCTTAGGCGCGGACAGCTCGCGGCTACTAATCCTAAATCTTATTTATTTGACAAGAAATTCAACAAACACCCAATCAAATATAATCTGAATTGATTCCGTACAAACAATGCCAAAATCAATCCAGATTGTGTTCGATTGAGAAATACTTTTAAAATGACATAGAGACACGAACGGCAGCACACAACAATACAGGAAGCAAAGCACGGCTTCGAAATTAAAACGAACCAAATACTCAATGGATGAATATTGAAGAAATAAAAAAAAAGTACAAATAAGAAGCACATTATCAGGGAAAGAAATTGGTGATGGTGATTGCTAGATAACAGTGTTTTGTTATTTTTAGGACGATATGTGTTCACAAATCTAAACACATCAAACACGCACTATTGCTATGTGTTTCATCTTATTTATTTATATTTTAATTATAGAAATTTCTCTCTATGGCAGGAACAATAATGAACGGATAAAGCGCTATTTTTATATATAAATGCTAATAATAATTTCCACGGTTAATGGTGGGCGACAATTCGATTCCCATGAGACTCTAGGGACACTCAAGAGGCCCAGATTGATGTTTTGGCGTTGGATTTTCAATAATTAACAGAGAAATATGTGTGGCGTTACGTGTCCCGAGAGCCGCAACAGGCACGGGTATCGAGGATTTTGTCATAATGCAGCCTCACACAACAAGTAAAACACTCAATATAATACTCGTATTATTACAATAATAACCTTATATAAATGTTGTGTTGGGTAAATGTTGATTCTGTGATAAACTCGGTCAGTCCTAACAAATATCTACAACTACCTTATCAAAGAGAGACATACGTCGCATTAATAAATATACTTACAACGATAATAATAATAGTCATCATATAATCATAATAGTAATAATAATGAGGACGTACAAAGCACATAAAAATACGATATATCATTTTTAGTTTTGATATAAAACGACTAGACTAGGATACCACATAAGCATCAACTACTTCTTTGGTCGGGGCCGCGCGAGCTTTGGTCCGCGGGTTCCAGCCAACAAGCAAGGAGAATTTTGGTGTAATCAGTACAATCAGTACAAACTTTATACCTATAATATATATATATATAACATTATTTTTTTTTGCTTTTTTCTTTTTTAATTTTTTTATCTTTTACAATACAGTACAACACGTACATGTCTAAATGTATTTGGTGTTCGTACTTTGCGAAGAGGTGTGTGGAAGAGCATACGCGAAACGCATTCATTGCGCGGTCCATAAAAATTCCATCAAATAGAAATAGCAATCGTTATTATTATTTTTTTTTTCATTTCACTGGCCATCAGTGATGCTGGTATAAGGTGCAAAGTGATAATAACATACCATTTTGGGTGGGGTGTTGGGGAAGGCATTTCCGATAATCACAGTCTGTTAAGAAGTTTTCCTTTAAAAAGTTTTTTAGCTTTCTTTTTTTTTGTTTTTTGAAATAAAACAGAAATAGTGCTGAAGTGTGTTGAGTTTGTTTTGAAAGAAACGTAAGTGTACGTGGACGCTGCGGCGTGGCTCAATTTAAAATGTTTATTTACTTCGTTCTCCCAAATAATTTCAATCAACAGTAGTGCACAACAACAATCTACAACATGAGCAAATGTGTATAAAAACATTATTATTTATAATAATCATGGAACAACTCATGCAGCAAATAACAAGAAGATTGTGCGATGGGGATTTGAGTGCGAATTTCCTGTTCTGTTTAAAAAGAATAGTGTTGTTTCAAGGAACATCGGGATGAAATTGTGAAAAACAGAGAGAGAGAGATGATTCGTTATGTGTATGTGCGGTTGAGTGTTGTATGTGTCTATAGTTAACTATGTTATGTGTATGTGTTGGTCTACTTGAACCAGGAGGAGATGATACTACATTATGTACACACTCCACGTGGATAAAATAGAGTAATGTTCCCTAGAGTAATTGACATGAAGGTAAACGCAACATATTCAAGTGGACAGACACATTGAGAACGTTCGAACAGCTTTTATTCAATTGTGCGCCACTGTAGTTAATTTTCTTTTATTTTTTTTGTCCTTAATAAATAAATATTTGATTTTAATTTCATTTGAATCAAAGGCTGGAACGTTCCCAAGAAACTATTGCATCTGTATATCACCAAAGTTTCGTTACCAGAAGAAATGTGTTGTTGAGTCAGTCTTACCGAAAATGCTTTTTTTTTGTTTTGTTTTGTTTTGTTCCTTAACGTTTATAACATTTAATAAATGATTATAGTCATATAGCGATATAAGTCCCTTCGTTTTCTGTTATTTTTTGTTTGTTCGAAAGCAAGAGACTTTCTACTACAAAAAAAATAAATAAAACTTTTAAACAAATCTAAGTTGCTACAAACTAACGACTATGATACGAAAAATCACACATGCCTATAATATTCTAAAAACCTATATAATATATAGATATATATATAGGATTTCGCTTAGTTGGGCCCAGGAAGATTGTTCAAATATCAATAATTTTGTCTTATCATTAATTAACATTACACAAGCTGATCCAGTAGGATAATACAATTATAAACGCTTACACATTACAAAATTACGAAATTCGAAATGATTGAATCGAAAATAAATAAATAATAAGAGAAGGCCATCTCAACAGCCAGTGCCGTGCTTAAAGCAATAACGTGATGATCACCATTCTTCAAGGCAGGAGGACAAGATACACACGAAGAATACAAACTATAGATACAATAGCATTAGAATTATAAACCTATTATATCTATAAATCAAATCCAAAAATAATTGAAAAAATAAATGAATCAAAAAACTGGAAAAAAACAAAATAAAAACAAAATAAAAACTAAAAAAAAAACTAACTGAAAACTGCAAGAACTGGTATTATTATTTAAAAGCATTTACAACAAAAAAAAAATCAAAGAAAACAAAACAATGTACATTTAATTTAAGAACAATTTTACCATTAAAATTAAGATAATAACAACAAGTTTTCCTCTTTCTTTCTTTTTTTGTAGAAAAAAAATAATAATCTTAGATACAACTCCAAATAATCGAAAAATATTTTAACCAAGTCGCAATTTTTTTATTGTGTGTGTGTGTGTGTGTGTGTGTGTTTTGATTTTGTCTGTTTGAAAAATCTCACCAAACATCCTTCGACAATATTTCAGGAACAATATAAAAAATAAAGTGTACTCTCTTTGTGTGAAACAGGACACTTAAAACTTAAAATAATAATAATAATAATAATAATAATAATAAAACAAAGACACAACATACACATATAACGTGAATTCGATGAAATGTTTGGAAAGAAATTGTGCACGATTTGACTCATTTAGCGACTTGATTAAAATATTTGCGATGTTCTTATATCACGGGATTGTTGGTATAATAATCTATAATAATAATAATAATAATTAAAAATAATTGTAGGATTTGAGATCTTTAGGACCCCCCGTGTTTAAATTTGCGATTATCATCGCCTCCAATTTCAAAAACAACAATCATATAATATAAATAATAATAATAATAATAAAAATAATAAAAATAATAATAATAATACGAAAAGAGAGAAGAAAAAACGTAAGGGACAAGAAGACACTTTTGTTATTCTTTTAGATATAATTTTTCAAAATATATAACAAAATATAATAATAAGAAGAATAATGATCGTCCACTTATCCCTTAAACAAAATAATAATAAAACAATCTAACTAAAATAAAATCCTAGCTACTAAGTAAATAGTCTTGTGTGGCGGCGCACATCTTCGACGGCGCTCCTACTACATGCACCGTGGCGGCCGCACTATCTTAAACTTGGCAGCATCAACAAACAAATATATTTACTACAACTACAACTAATTCATAATAATAGTAATAGTAATAATAATAATCATTAAAAAAAAATTGAATCAAATAAAAAAAACTAAAAAAAAAACTGTGATATATTGCATGCACACCACACGAAGTTGCATTGTTTTCTCTTAACTTAAAAAATTGTATGGTTGATAATAATAATTAATAACAAAATTAAAATAATAATAATAATAATAGTAATAATAATAAACAACGCCCGAACGATTTGGAAATTATCAGATTATTGTTTTATGAGATTTAAAACAGCACGGCACACGATAGTGTCGAATTTGATAATATTAATAATAATAATAAACAAAAATAATAATATTAATAAAAATAAAAATAATGGAAAACAGATAATATTTCGGAATACAAAATAATAATAATAAGATTTTAATACATATTTAAAAAAAAAGAAAAGGATGACTAGGGTCGCTAACAACGCGGCATCCCGCAAACAACAACGCACTATTATTATTAAAAAGGACATACACAACATCATACACGCATATTAAAATAGATCATTATCGTTATTAATGGAAAAACTGATATTCAATACAACAAATGGCCCAGGCACCGCAATGTTGTTGGTTATACACAATTTTTAATCAATTTATTTTTATTTGCTTATTTTTGTATTTTGCAAATACTATCCCTGTGTTTGATTTTGTTTTACTATTGTGTTTTGTTGGTTTGTTTTTTTTCGTTTTCAAAAATTGGTCTTTTTATCATCATCAACATTATAGGGTGATGGGCCGCGCTCCCATCTATTTTAAAAATAAAACGAAAAAGGAGCATAGGCAGCCTTCCTTTTCTCAAATACTATCAATAAAAAATATCAACATTTTTGTGAAGTACAAATTACATAAAACTTATGACGATAACAGATCGACATTATTACAATTATTATTTTTTTTGGACACTTCAGTTTTTTTTTGTTTTGTTTTAATGATACTAAAATACAATGAATAATAATTATAAATAGAATAATAATAATAGTCAATAATAATAATAATCAATAATAATAATCAATAATAATAATAATAATAATAATAATTAACAGACCAGCAATCCGACCGTATTGTTTTTTCTTCAAAATTTGCATTAACAAAAATGTGTTGGGAACGGCTGCTGGAGACCCTGTTTCGTGTAGATGGTCCCAGCATTCTATAAACCAATTGGGGGCACCTGCACGTAACGATAAATATAAAGACGATAATCTTTACTAGCTAATACCACAGAACCATCATCCATTAATGCAACATCAAAACACTGAGCATGTTTCACTTTACTTTCTAATGCCGATACTAATTGTCCATCTTGTGTGAAAATTGTCAAATTGAAATTATTATGATTATCAGCAATTAAAATTTCTCCATTAGCATTAATACCAACACCAATTGGATAATTAGTGATGCCTTCGCCACCAATTTGTCGTAAATATACACCTTCATAACTAAATACTTTAACACAATGTGCCCGATTGTCGCTAATGAAAATTTCTTGTTTATCATTAACAACAACACCATTGGGGAATTCAAGATGTTTTGAACAACCAAATTTCTGCAATACAGTACCAGTTTGATCAAATATAATTACACGCATCACTTTACATTCAACAACAACAATACGCCCTTTATTGTCAACTGTAACACCACGGGGATGTTGTAGAATGTTGGCGCCGAATTTGCGCACAAACTGACCATATTGATTATAAATTTGTATTTGATGTGTTGGTGAACGTTCGGTAACAATTATATCGCCTGATGTACGTACAACAGCTACACGATTTGGATATAATAATTGCCCATCGCGTTTACCACATTCACCAAATTGGAATTTAAAACGACCCTCCTTATCAAATATTTGTATTCGATGATTATTTGTATCAGCAACGATAATATCATTTTGGGCATTTACAGCTACACCACTAGGTTCAGTGAATTGACCTTCCATTACACCAAATTCACCAAATTTACAATGGTAAATCATTTTTTGACGTTTTATTTGTGATTTCGGTGGAAATATTGCTGTCGACATTAGTTTTGATGTTAAATCCAACATTGGATCATTTGTTGGATTTGTTAATGAATATGGATCTGATGTGCCATTTTGAAAGATTGTATCTGTTGTACCACCATTTGACCATTTCTCATATGGATTGATACCATTTAAATTTAAATCGCCAATAGTTGCTGAAAATGGTCCTAAACTGTTGGCGCTACTGAAACGTTTACTAATAATATTTGATTCAAATGGTGATGTTGATTGGCTGGAACCAGATATTGTAAATGGACAATGGATGACAGCATTTAGACTGTTTGAACTACCATTAACACTACTACCACTTGAACTGGAACCACCACCGGTAGGTCTAGCTATTGGTGGTTGTTTACTAGGTCCTACTACAGCTTCAGAATTGGAACGTACATAACCAAATGTATTTCGTACACCTACTTGTATTGCTTGATAATTCGAAACAAATTCCAATTCACATGCTGATTGTACACTCTGATCAATATTGTAGCTCAAAAGGCCTTGTAATTTTGTATCTAATAATTTTCTAATCATTAAAATTTCAACAATTGTTGCGCATTTGTTCAGTCTTTCTACAAATTCGCAAGTCTTATAAATTTGCTCAACAGTTTCTTGGCCTTTTTGTGTTGCTACTTCTAATGATATTTGTTTAGCTGAAAATACACTTTCCAATTCTTTTAATAACTCTTGTTTACGTTCCTCCAACATTGATCGATAAAACATAAATGTATCATTAATTTCATTTTGGGCCTTATGGAATTGCACCTGTAAACGACTTGATACATGTTCAACATTCTTTAAAATGTTTCTTACATCAGTTGCTTTTGTTTTGGCCTCTTGCACAGCATGTTGGATGGCCTCAATTTGTTTTGGGGCTGCTTCACTGATATGTTCATATTCATGTATGCCGGCATTATGTTCGATATTTAAACATTCTTTACATATTGGTACTGAACAAGTACGACAAAAATATTTTAACAATTCGCCTTTATGTCGTGGACAGATTGTTGAATTCTTTTCACCATTTGTAACGATTGTACCATTTGCTACGAGGCCATTCTTCGGTGCTTCATCTTTGATTTCGTTCAAATTGACAACTCGATGTCCTTCGAAACAATGCATAAATTGATGAGCCATGACGCAATTCGAACACAGGTAATTGGCACAATCGACACAGTGGGCAACTGCGTCTAGTTTTTTTGTTTTACAACCAGTACAACGAACAGCCGGCTGATGGAAGGTATTTGTTGTTGTTGTATTATTATTATTATTATTATTATTATTATTATGATGATTGGTGGTGTTGGTGGTATTATTAATGGTAGTTGTATCGTTCGTTGATTCTGGACTAAACAATAAACTATTAAGTATGCCTTCTATTGTATCAGAATTGCACCGAGGGCAGATTAATTTATTTTTTTCTAAACAAGGAGTACAAATTGTATGGAAGCAGGCCAACAGCTTTGGATCAACAACTGGTTCACGACACTGTTGACAATGAAGCTCAGATGGGTCGCTGTCTCTATCGACGGAATCGCTTACTGGAGGCGAGGAACCACTAACTGATACTGGAGAGTCCGCTAATGGGGACAGAGACAAATAATCAGCTTGATCACCAAATGATCCAATTGAGTTTGCTCTTGGTAATGAATCAATTGATGGTGTCGGTGATGCCATTTTCAATTACCCGTCATCCCTGAAACAAAAGATATTCTCTAATTACTATCAAGTTAATTCGCAATCACTTAATTAAACTATTAATTAACAACAACAACAACAACAACATGAAGTTTCTTTATTCCATTCACAAACGATAAGTGAGTCCTAATAAAAAGTACTTAAACTAAATCCAGTGGAATCAACTGAATACCTATATAGATTTTAAGTATAGAATGAGAATCGATTTATAAGCATATACACAGATAGATAACTTTATCAATGAACAATCAAAAAATACATAAAGGGCATCGAACGCAGCATATTGGCGGCAACGACGCTAGAAGATGTTATTTATTCAACTGCTGATTGCAGGCAACGGCGGCCGTTGAATCAACGGCGTCGGTCGTTGGTCGGGATGCATTCTAGGGCTGTCAATTTGGTGTGGGGGAAGATGTGTTTAGACGAGACTGGTAGGGGGTGTGAGCGGTGGCGGCGATGGTGGTGGTGGACGATCGATCTACCGACCGAGGGAACTAATGCTGTTGCCACGGTAACAGCCTGAGGGCTGCAACCCCGACTTGAATTATTGCTGCAACAAGGTGGCTGGCGCACATTATTATTATCATTGCCCTTCTCTACACTATTTCTTTATATATATATATATATATATATATATATATATATATATATATATCACATATAACTCTGTTGTATTCTCAAAATTGGTTCTTTTATATATCATCTTGGAATTTTATTATTTGAAGAGTCGCCAATTCTGTATGTTTGGCGGTATATCGCCACCACCACCACTACTACTACAACTACTATTATTATCTGTAATGCAGTCACTGCTCTAACCAGCAACTCATCCACCGTTCAATAATAGTCAACTCGTTCGCCCTGGGGGGTGACACTGCTTTTCTCTTTCTATATATACATATTTCCCTTTCTTCGCAAGCTGTGAATGTGCCGCCTCCAATACACTGTGTTACATACTACCTGTTGCCAGGATTCACTAATAAATATCAAATGATTCAAGTTTTAAACAAAGGAAATCTTATATAAGTGAAAATTAGAATGTAAACATAGATAGTTGTTGACAGAATAGATGAAAATGACGCATTATATAAAAATAACAATAAAAATTGGAAAAACTTCGATCAATAGAAGTGGAAAAACATTGTCAACAAACAAACCAACAACCCCCAACTATACTGTCGATACAACAAGCAACACGACAATTATCTATAACCAAGTAAATTCAATGTTTAACTCTCTCTAACTATTGCTGATAATATTGTCGTCGTCATCATCATCATCATCATCATCATCATAATAAAAACGAAGGGTTCAACATTAAACACAACTAAAATATCACTTATTGGTTGATTCGACAGGTTTTTTTCTTCTGTAATTAGAACAATTTGACATTGATTATAATGTTTGAAATTTACAACTGAAAGCACAAAAAATCCGATTATTGTACAAATCAGTTGGTACAAAAAAAAAATGATTTCAGATAATACAATGTGTTTTAATTAATATTAAATTAATTACCAATTGTAGACTATTAAACAACAACAACAAATTTCATGTAAATTAATAATTAAACAACTATCTACATTATTCTAATGGAAACAATTCAATAACACCACGTGGTTTATCGATAAAATACGATAGTGGCACTTTGTACATTTTCCAACTTACCAACTTTTATATGTATTAAAATATTACAGAAGAAGCCCCAGAAATATTGTTAAAAAAAAATCTATAAAGAGATGATGAATTAATAAAAAGATACTTACGGAAAGAAACTCAAATTATAAAATCCGTATGAAATTCCCCATATTTCTGTTTGTTTTTTTTTTAAATATAAATTGCTTTTTTCCCCAATAATATTCTTATTATTGCATTATAAAATTACACACGGATTTTATTGAAAGGTAGAAAAAAAATTGAAAATATTCCCGAATTAAAGCTAGCACCTCCAAGTTAATACTAAACTAAGCAGATGGTTGAATAAAATAAGAACTAGTCGAGGGGATATATACAGACAGGGGTGTACATTTCAACCCCTCTCTATACATATGAAAAGAGATAGAACTACCGAAATAGACTCATATAGTTCTTCAACCATTAATATATATTTTTTTCATTTCTATCTAACTAGCAGGTAAAATGACTGGTTTAAATAAATAATAACAACGAAATGATCAACTTTTACCATTATGTTTTTAGACAATTAATCCAAGAAGAACATGGTCTTGTCTAGGAGTAGTTTGGCGGTAAATTTCTGGCGCCTATTTTTTTTTCCAGTCCCCTCCCCGGTTTCCTTTATACAAAATCCTTATAAATAAAGTGGATCTTGCTGTGTTTCTTTTATATACGAGTATTTCTAACGTTATAACCGTTGTGTTGGTTTTATTTATGATTAAAAAAAAAAGAAGGAAAAATGGATAAAATCCCGCGCGCGCGGTTTTCTTTAACTAACGAATAATTTATTTAAACAACACACAACAACAACAACAACAACCAAGTAAATTACTGTTCCGCATCCGTTATTTTATACACGTGTTTATGTAAAAATTAGCAGATTTATTAGAAAGATAAAATAGAATGAATTCACAGAAATTTATTTAAAAGAATTTGTAAGATTTTTTTGATGGAAATGAATAAATATGGTGACGTAATTAACCGTCAATCCGCAATTTACTTGGTGCATTGCAGTAATTCCTTGAGACCATGTTGTTGTTATCGTGACCATTATTCCTTCTATTTTTTATTTTTTTCGATTAGCTAAAATAACGTAACTAATTATTAATCACAATGGTAATAATTATATTTATGTAATTCAGTTGAAAAGTTTGTTGTATAAAATATATTTTTTGGGAGGATGTACGGGAGGTTGTTTAAAGATACTAAAACATCCGGGAATTGACCTAAATCTTGACGAAAAACAACATTATTTCTCTAAACAACAACAACAACAACCACACCAGGAGGATAGATAGATGGCGTTAAACTATATTCCAAACAAAAGAATTTCATGTGTGATATAAAATATAAGAAAAATCAAGCAGTAAATATCTAATTTCCTACATATTTTGTTATTTCCCATTTGATCCTATTCAACATATAGTTATTATCATAAATATAATGGCAAAGTTGGATATGTTTTCCCACAGAACTATTTCTCGACCTTCTTGGGTTGGTAGAGGATCTACCATTATTTTTTTGTTTGTTTGTTTGTGTGTGCAGTTGTCATCAATGAATCCATTTAAAAATCTACCATGTGTAACAATTATAAAACCACCCCAAAAGCAGTGGTGTGATAATGATTGTTAAACTTTTACCATTAATGCGGTTAAAGTTCATTTTAATACATGAAAATTGTTGTCTTTCCAAGTGGAATGGTAAAACAAACAACACACAGTTGGAATTTACATTGTGTGGTCGTTTCAAAAATACTAAGCGCATTGGAATCTTCTTACCTGACCTGTCTGTGATATCCTTAAAATGCCCTTGGTTGTGGCCTTAACGATTCCTTACGTATAGGACAGGTAAGAGAAACTTTTACAGTAAATTTTGAATTAACTGTACCAAAAAGTTTTTCAAAACAAAAACAAAAATACACTGACAAGGGCTGAGGATGTTTAAATTTCAAATTTCACATTTGTAGATAATCAAAATATAGGGGTACCTATATAAGTAGACTCTCCAACAATTTGATCATCACAATCTGCGATATACAGGTTCGGCCAACTCATCTAGAAACAATTGAGAAACTAAAAGAAATGAAACAGACTTATAATGTGCACGTGCTGAAAAGAAAGAAGTAGTAAAATTTAGTAAGTCACCCATGTTCTTTATATCTGTTTTTATTTAGTACATGCACATGATAAGACTGTTGCATTTCTTCTATTTTTTCAAATGTTTCTAAATGGAAAGGCCAGTCCTGTACATAATTTATATGAAGAAATAAACCATATATACGTATAGATAATGAGGTAGTTAAGATCGATGAAACTGAACCATTAAATCTTGCTTGTTCATATATATTTTACATTAAAATGGCACAATTTGTTTTAATATAAGAGTTCATTCATTCCTAGCTAAGTTGACATTTGATCGATCCCTTTTTATTAAGATATTTCATTAGGGTTAATTGAGCAACATAAATAATTGAATTCGCTGTTGACGTTGAATCATTAACACGGCTTTAATAGAATCAATTCGTTGGTATATGAACATATTTTAACAACAGCATTTTCTATTTAAATAATGAGGGTTGGAATAAACAACATAGATATATATTTTCACTCGTTTGTTTGTATACATTTTCCGGGGATTTGGTGTCAGGTGGTGTTATAGTAGCATACAATAATTTCCATTAAAACACTCAGTGTACTTGCTATTACATCATAATTAATTCAATGGTGTTGTAATTTTATTTTTTTTATTTTAGGAAGAGAGAATGATATTAAATAAAAGATGTAATCTTTTAGAGCTTTCACGTTTGGAATTTACATTTTTCTACAGATATTGGTGAACTAACCAAATACGTGATAGAAAGAATACAAATTCGTGAAAATCCTACATTTTTAAATAGTTAAAAACAGAATCAGTAAATAGTTGTTGACAGCTTTTCTTGAATGATTTATTTATGTCACTAATAAACCATATTTCTCATGACAAACGTGAAAATTGCTGTATTGTTGTTTCTCTATTATCTTAAAGTCAAGTCAGCCAAGTTGAAATCAGTGAAGTTTATATTTGTTTTCGTTTTTCTCAAACGACTATGTAAGACGACTGATAATAAGCGCCAAAGCTTAAGAAAGTAATAAAACAATTGCATTAGAAAGTTAACCAAAATGTTTACGATTCTGTCAATCAAAACAGTTAGTGCTCCTGTAATTTGTGAGGGTCACTATTATTATCATCTAACGTTTATTATAGAGACGCCAGAGCCGTACTTAAATTTGACTAGATTTTGAAAAATTCTCATAATTCGGCAACATTAAGCGATTATAGATCATAATACATCAATTATTTTCAATCTAATTTTTTTTTTAAATCGATTAATACATTCCACAACATACGATGACTTGTTTCTTGTTTATAGATTCTGAATACGGTCCTGGCGATACAAAGTGCTAAAATAAACAGATGTTTTAAAATGACAAAGTCTTAATGTTGGCGTTCCAGGGGATGATCTTTGTTAGCGAAAATTTCATTACTTTCTTAAACTTTGGTGCGCACTTATACAAATAAGTGAAATATTTTATAAAGTGCAGCTTGGTTTGTTTAGTCTATGCAAATTTTTTTCTATCAAGACATTGTGAGTATTTATAAGAAATATTTTTGAAGATTTCGTGCGGGTTGAGTGTTTTTTTTTTGGTGGAATATTAGATATATATATATATATATATATATATATATATATATATATATATATATATATATGGCCTCGTTTAGCGCATCTCGATCAACACTATAACGCTATAAAAAGGCTAAAAATTTACACTGATTCAAATTATAGCCAGACAAGAATGAACTGATAAATACATGAATGGAGGAGAAAGGAAGACACTACGACAATCATTGTGGATGAGAAGTTGGTCAAATTGCCAACCTAATCGATACAGCAGAATTAGAAGTTGTAGATGAGAAGGATATTATTGAGGAGTTACTGCAGGTTTCTGGTGAATGCCTTATCAAAGACGACCTTATGGTCTTATAAATGGGTCTTGACACTACCCTAAGGTGCGGGGTACCTAGCTCTTATTGAAGTTAAATGTGGTGGCGCAACAGTCTAGGGAACGAAAAGCGATAAAAATATAAGTTAGAAAAAGTTAGTTGCAACGGTTTGTTGATTTATATCAATACAGAAATTGAAACACAATCGTTTGTTGGTTTGAATACTCTACAACACTCATAGCCATTTATTAAGTAACCAGATGAACGTACCATAGACATGTGTTGAAAAAAAACATGGAAAAACGAACCTACACCCCATTTATTGCAATCGAAAAATAGCGTTTTCATTTATACGAAGTCTTTTTATCTGAAATTCAACGAGCCAACTGGAACGCATTTCTATAAAATTCTTTGTGGATGTAAGGAATAAGAATCAATCATTTAATTTACAGTTTCTGATGAAAGTATTTTGAATTTTTCAAAACCTTATATCAGCCAATGAGCGACGTTTTTCAATGGTGGTATTGATTTTTCGTTGCTTACCCTACTGTAATCGGGCATTTTCGAATGTACGACAGACGAACGAATATCGGCTGTGTCCGTTTGATCGTAGAAAAAGATCGTTTTCATTTATACGAAGTCTTTCATCGAAAAATTAACGAGCCGAATGGCTCAATGGGAAAAGGATTGGATTTACAATGGAGAAGTCCGGTGTTTGAACCCCGGACAGGATATATGAAAAATGATTTTATGATTTTCAGATTTCCTTCTAGGTCCCTCATCGTAGAAAAAGTTTATCTCTGCCCTTTACAAAGTATGTCCCCCACATCGTAGATGGTGAAATGAGCAGTAGCCACCCTGCTCCACCCCCCACCCCCCACCTATTCGAAACGGCATAAGCGCCCCCAGGGCTTGGTGAAATTGAGCAGTCACCACCCTTTTTTTTCCGTCAACATGACGTTTATAATATCAATAAGTTTACGATTTAAAACAAAAATATTGTTTGAAAAGGGCAAACTTCTGTAGATAATCGAAAATTCGGCGTGGTATACAAGAAAATGTCTTTTTTTTCATATAGTCATCTTTGTTTTGATTCTCGTTCCCTAGATATTTGCGCCGCTTATAGGGAACTACAGTTACTTGCAATAAGGAACTCATGTTACGAATGCTTTTAGTATAGGAGTGTGGAGACCTGTTTATAAGACCGTGGACGACCTTCAAGAACTGACAGAACAAAGAATTCATTGAGAGAATACTGAAAACGATCAACCCAGAAGAGATCTTTACTACAGATTTCCTTTGGCTAACGATAACCAAAATCGTTGATCAAATTGTAGCGAAACATTTTGGATGCGATCTCCTGCTACCGACATTTTCTTAATATGACAAAAAAAAAATAACACTAGACGATTTCATCGCAAAAAAAAAATTCCTTGTGTACCTGTGTATGTCTTATGGTAATATGGTAATATGCAAATTAATATAAGAATAATTGGCCTCGTTAAACGCTGTTTCATTTAGCGTTTTGTCTTCTACGACCGCATCCTTTGCACTAAACCAGGTTCTACTGTATCAAGACGGACACCAGGACGACTATTTTGCCATAATAATTTCAATCAAGAAACCTTGTAGTTCACTTCATATGCCATTACTGTATATTCGTTTCCGATTCGTTCCGAGGGATAAACCAAAAATTCATTATTATCTAATTTAAATTTGATGAGAACTCAATTTCTTTTGAGATATTCCAACAAAGTATGAGGATTTTTGACGACTAAAAATCGTAATATAAATGAAAATTTGTTGTTGTTTCTATGTAGATTTAAAATAACAATTTTTAAGGTGTGGGTGACCAGTCAGTGCTCCTTCTTTCCCATTCGTTCTATCCAATGATAATGGCCTTCAACTTGACTATTCTATTTTTTTTTGTTTCATCTAACAATAAATTTCTATTTTAAAATTTTTACGGCTCAAACAATCACATTAATTTAATCAAAAAAAATATTAAAGAAACAAAACGAAGTTCTTCTATTTTATACTTAAAAAAAAATCATCTCTAATGTCCATCTTTAAGGCTTCATCATCATATAAACGAAATAAAATATAGATAACAAGTGATTGATATTAATCATACAGTGATGTTATAATTGTACATTAAAATAATAATAATAATAATAGAGATGATTCTCTATACATATATATGCGGGTCATTAAATTTTTTTGTCCTTAGAGAAAGTTCATGGTCGTACACACGTACGTGCGGTCATTGTTATTTCTGATTATTGTTGATGATACGTATTTATTTAAAATAAAAAAAAATTCCAACATCTCCACAATTGTAGAGAAGACTTTGAAATATGTTTTATTTTAGAAAACTTGTTGCATTAAAACTTTATAAACAAGTTTAAAGGACATTAAAAAAAAGAAAAGAAAAGAAAAGCAAACAACAATCCGTTATTGTTTACAGAAATTTTTAAACTGAAAGATTAATTGGAAGAGAAAGAAGCCTTAAAATCGTTTATTACATCATGGAATTGTAGTGGTGAGGAATTGATTGTTTGATAGATATGTAGGTGTAAACATCAAGGCTCATTACCAAATTTAGTCAATTTAACTACTTAAAAGACGAATTTTTCTTCTAATTAGAAATCTAATTGAAATCAGAAACTTCTATTAATTATATCAATAATAATGTAAAAGAGAAATAAATGAATATCAAATTAGACAGCATCCAATTATCTAATGCGACTGTTTATTTACATAACCCAAAGATAGATGATAATTATGTGAAAGAGAGAATCAGAAATGAATTGCCGCCTAAATACTGTCACTTTTTTTAATATATACAATTTATAAAAATAGCATTCGTTATATGCGGGAGGATTTGTCCAAGTCCAACTTTCCAAAGTGAAAGCTCTCCTCCTATACTTAGATTGTCAATCAATCCATACCAAAAATAAAATTGCAATTATTTTATAAATGACAAAAACAAAAAAAAAACATTCTCCATTTCTATATCTGGTTTTTTCCCATTTTTTTTTTATCAATTATTTTATTTGTCTACTATTCGGTTAATTAAATACATTAAACATCACACCATTACTGTCTACTATATGTATATTAACTATATATGTATACAATAAAGACCGGACGTTAATTTATTCCGGTAACGTTCCATATGAACACGCCCTCAACATCTGCTTTAAAAGTGTATGCGTGTGTTTTGTTTTCGTTTTATTTTTTTTTAATATAAATTGATATTTATGTTTGTGTAAAATATTCTTCTATAACTATGTTGGTGTTAGTACATACGTATAATAATGCGTTAAAGTTATACCGGAAATCAAGTGTCCAACTTCCGGTGGCCGTTCCTATTCTACAACTGACAAAGACCCACGCTTCGATGCGTCTCAACTCAGATAATTCAACCACAAGAGAAGCAATTTATAAATAGATACACATACAAAAATAATAATCGATATTGTATTTATAAGAAATAGAAAAACGAAAATAAATAAAATAATATCTAAATCTTCTGGAAGAAAGATATTATCTATAATAGTTGTAGGTATTTCTATAGGTAGATTATTGCTTTTTTTATAATATTATCATGTGTTACTACAAAGTAATGATTCATAATTGATAATCATTGTTATTTTATTATGTTCTATCCTCATTTTGATTAAAATAAAAATTGTCCGTGATATTTTGTTGTAATTAATTGCAATTATTTACAGATACTTTTTCTTAACGATAAACTAACGGTTTTTATTACATCGTCATACCAATAAAAAATCTCCATTAATATAAGAATATTAAATAATATGTTTTTATTTAATAAGAATAAGTAAGGAGCGGAGAGATTTACGTGCTCTTAGATAGTGACAGTAATTGTAACAATGACATAAGAGCCGTACCCGATATCGAATGCCTTCCACTCTTTAGTGATGCCTATTTTTCAAATAAATTATCAAACTATTAAAAACTTGGATTTAATAATTATGCTTTAATAAATACCCATTTGAATAAGTCAAATTTAATGTAATTAACTTAAGAGCAATTAAGAGTTTCAATTAATCGAAATATTGTTGTTATTAGTAAATGGGACAAATAAATTATTGTTAAAAATAAATTTTTGGACAATTGGGAAAACCCCAAAATTATATACGAATTTAATTTTAAAAACATCACTTTATCTATTCCAATAAATACAACATTTTTAATAGTTTAATTAGTTATTAAAAAACTTGTTTAAAATCAAACACCCTGTATATGTTTATCAAAAATAGAATCATTGTCCTTTTGGGATAATATAAAACTTTTTATGTTCAAATTAAAAAAGGCGAAGATCCTTGAATGGAAAAAAAATACCTTCAACTCAAGACTGAATCACATATCGTCAAGGCAAATTGTACGTACATAAAACACTCAAAAAAACCTGAACCGTTAAAAATCATCAAATGATAATATTAACGTGAATTAAATAACAAATAAATAAATAATAATTGACAGAAACCAATATTATCAATTATTATTGGTATTATATATTTATTTGATAACTTTACCGTTTATTATTGAAATAACAATAAATATTAGTGTGACGTTTTGTAATTTGTTTCTGTTTTAATACTCCAATTATCACAATTTATAAATTGTGTAAAAAAAGAATCACATTTTAAAACGGGAACATTAAAGCTTGCTTCACACTAAACTACACAACTACAAAATAATTAATTTATTAGAAATACCACAAATAAATACCCGGTAATTCTATTTATTTTTAGATTGTATAACGTTACAAGATCTATCTTCGACTATTAGTTAAATGAGAGAGTTACAAGAGTTCTTTAATTTTACAATATACAACCATATGTGTGTGTGTGTGTGTGTGTGTGTGTGTGTGTGTGTGTGTGTCGCGCGTTAGAATAGTGTATTGTTTCCGTTTCCAGATTATGCAACAACAGCACACACATAATTCTCAAGTGAAAGTACATCTACCTTGATTTGAGCCATTGCATAATTCTATCGTAACAAAAAACAAACAGAGAGACACATTTCTTTATCGATGTGTATACCTGTATAGACAACAATAATCAACGATAATAACACAAAAAAGGATTAATTATACTTAAATACCATTTAGTGTTGTATATAGTTTAATCCAAGTCATTTAATGATTAAAAAAAGAATTACTATTACGCTCGAGCGATGACCTAGACACCATGGAGAATAAGAAGAAGTTATTTAAGGATAAAAGAACAACTAAAAAAACAGAATGTAAAGAAAAGAGAAACAGGCGCCGCTCGGCCTTGATCACTTTCATATCGTCCATAATAGTGTGTGTATATGCCACAATCATATTCACTACAAAATCACTGGACCAATCAAATCGGCCTACTTTAAATATTACACAAGTGAGAGTTTATTACGTTTCAACAATATAAAAATAACTGAAACATATATATTTTTAAAAGACTTCATTTTTAATTATAATTATTCAATAATAAATCAAATTTTAATACGAATCCAGTTAACATTGCTTGATTGCTATAGACAATGTGTGTGAAGCGACCTTAATAATAACTACGTTACCTTGATGCTAAGTTGTTACTGTTTTTGTGCGAAATTTTGGTTACTCACCTGAAACAACAAATGAATAAATTACAATAGTGTTACATATAAATATATTTTACAGCAAAATTCGAAAGAAAGTGAACATGACGAAATTATTGTAAAACTTAACAAATGCCAAATAAAATGTAATAAAAAATCGTCCGGTCGGTGATTTTCCTCTAACAAAAAAAGTCCGACTCGACCGTCGGGACACGAACTCGAATCACCACGATTGCCGGACAGACCACCGCATAGAGGATATAATTCGATTTATTCTAATAATAATTCCTAATTATGTTGTTCGACCTTAAAAATTATTAATATTTATAGCTTTCCTTCAATAAAACAACTATTATTTCAATACTAATCAATTCGAAATTTCTTTAATTCATTCGTAATTTGATTCAAAAATATTTGTTGGAATTGTATTTTAAGAATTAATTTCCTGTATTGTAATAATAACGATTATATTATAATTGAAACAAGATTTACAAAATTCCAAATTAAATCCCACCATGCAAAATCAAACAAACAAACAAAAAAAAATCATTGTAAGCACAATGAACCAAAGGATTGACTCAATTACTACCGAAAAAAAAGATATGTCCCTGAATTTTTTCCTCCACAAACGTCTATTTCACATTCAGGAAAATTTCCACAATCACTACTACCACTAATTGGCAGATAACAAAAAAAAAAACTAAATAACCTTCACCGAAAAGAGAGTCAATGTTCGTTTGAATTTAACGAGTTTTGTTCTTTCGTTTTTTGTTATTTTTTTTGTGCAAAATTATTGTAATTTAAGTGAAAATTCATGTGTCTCTATGTATATTTGGTTAATAATTTCATTTTATTACTAATCTAGATATACGCCGACTAAAGTAAACAAGGGCAAAATAGAGCGAAATAGAACAATCTACCTAATCTACTATTGATTTGTTTATTCTATTTGTATGTGACTGTGCCTACTATATGTATATGTACACCTAAATTGATGTTTTCATAATTTAGGTGATATCACAGAAGGTATTTATTTTTTCCTGATACGGTTAATTTTTGTGTGTTTTAGAGGGGGGGGTTTATAATGTATTGACTGGCGCGCAAATGGGGGATTGTATTTTACAAAATTCTATTCAAAATCCTCATTCAATGTTGTGGTTGACATTTAGTAGCCACATGTATTTGGCCCGGAAATATGACCAGGCCAATAGGCCGTCAGGACTCTAGAGATTCCAACTGTTGACACCACCCACACTTAGACCTTTCGATAAACATCACGCCCTTTTCCTCTCAAAAAAAAACTACCTTACCAATAGTTGCTCTATTTGAAAACTATAAATAAACAAATTTTAAGTATTGTGCTATCTTTGTCGTGAATATGGTGATGTTTCTACAACGTGCCATATAACATCCGGTGGCAAATGTATCAGACAAAGAGCGATCTTCAACTATTTACAATGCTGGTTAAATATTTTTGTTTTCTTTTATCCGCTTGCTATGATTGTTATTATAAAGCAGGTATATAGTTTTCTTTTTCGATAAATGATATAAACTTAATTATTGGTGGAATTTTTACAGGCCTGACCGCTTGGTTCTAGGAGATAAACCAAGCCTGTATATAGACACATTCAATTGAGTGGCAGTGACGAAATTCACACAGAGCAGCCACGTTAAAAGGGAGGTGGCGCCTCTAACCGAATTCAGTTTTTATATAGTGAACGGCCATTCCTTTTTGTTTTGATTAAAAAAATCAAAGAAACGTACTAAAAATAGAAAATGCCAAAATAATTCTTGTGTCTATTTAATAGATTCGTGTGTAGGTAGCTTAGAACAAACGAACATATTTTTTGCAGTAATATTTTTTTATTCAATGTAATCACCCCTCAATTCCATACAGTAAGATTCAAGGATCTAGGTACATAGGAAAATAGAAAGAGAGTCAGATATATTTTTGTCTATGGGAGAGAGTGGGACCATTGTCTAAGGATTTATGGATGAATGTTGTTTATATTCGAAATTTCTCACCCTTCGACCGCCTATTTTCTCTTTATCTCCTTTTAACTTATTTGAAAGCTATAAGATGCTTGTCTTTTTCCCTATATACCTAAATCGTTGAATCGTACGGTATACATTTAACGCAACGTTCAAAAAGTATTCGAATCGTTTGATTGGATTTTTTTTTGCAAAACAACAGGTGTACAAGGGCGGCACAAAATGAGATGTCTTTGGGAAATATTCCTTGTCATCTTTTTACAAATTTGGAAATAATCCAAGCCAATTATTTGGCAATATTCCATCGGAAAAACGATTTTAGTGAATGAAAAAGAGCAGTTTTTCTTTCTTCTTCTCAGTATCAATATTCTCTAGGCATTTTTATGGAATCCATTTGCGTTTCCTCATCTTTAAACTAACTGAACGAAAATCTACTTTAACCGGTACATTATTCCATTATTAACACGATATAAATATTGAACAAAACAAAAATACTTTTTATTTCCTCATCAAATATTGATAACAGTAGAACGAAACACTCTGTAACAAAATTTTATAGAAATTCCATTTATATGTAAATGATAAGAGATCTGCAATATAAATATTAACACTATGTAGGTATTCAACGAAACATTATTCCATTTGTTTTGTTTTTGAATATTTGCAGATATTCCCAAAAAAGAGAAGTATTATTCTTCAATTTGTAATGAAATTAATAAACCGGAAAACTATATTATCTACATTATAATATAACGAATGAATATATAAAAATGTTTTATGATGATAAAAAGACATAAAAACGAAAACAACATACATACTATTAACAAACTCGAAATATCAAAGTTGAATACAAATTACATATTTCAATGGTGGGTAGTAAAAAAGATCACGTTATAATTTTCTTCTACTTAATAAAAAAAAAATTTCTCCGTCCAGTTAATATACAAATTAACCGAATTTTTGTTTTTTTTTACATAACGCAAATTGCAAAAAATAAAATAAAATTAGTAAGTGACTTTCTTTTACACGGTAAATTGTTATGCGTCTTACACACAAAAAAATAAATAAAACAGGAAGTTTCGTTATTATTTTTTTGTTCTTAATTAAATCTAAAAAAATTTCGTGTCGGCAATAAAATTTGTTAATAAAAAATTTTACATGACTGTCGCCACACCGTCTGCTTATCTAACAAATTTGATAACAACTACTTCATTAAATAGTCTATTGTTTGTTAGTTTGTTTGTTTTTTTTTGTAAATTAATCGCATATTTTAACGGCATTTACAACGCATAAAGAAGAATGATTAATAAATATGTATATAGGTTGTCTTTGAATTAATAAATTTGTCCGTTGTGTCGAAACAAATTGTGATGTCTAGTCTATGGCCTTCAAACGCAACAACAAACACTAGTTCCGTTTAAAGGACAAATCCAATATTATCACAACATACTAATTGGATCACATTTAAAAAAAAGAGGAAATTAACACAAATTATCGTTTAATGGGTTTATTTTTCCTTTCTGAACAATATATAAAAAAAAAACAAACATTAATTTGATGATTTTGTAAACGCCCGCATCTGTCTGGGTCAGTGTCAACTTACCCTCAATAATAGTCAATCTAAACAAATTATCATTAAATATACATTTTTTTTTTAATTTTAAATAAACTACATCTGTACGATTTCTATTAATTATATAACAACCATTTCCGAAATTTTATGGCTAGTTAATTTACATTATGTTATCATATACACACCCATACAAGAACAAGTAAAAGAAAGTCCGCGTGATAGCTTTTACTTTCAGCAACGATTAACGAAATCGAAAGTGGACTTACTTCTCGTTGAATAATTTACAACAAGCATTTATGTTATTTATAAATTTTTACATTATTGATGATGTTTAACAAAACATTTTTTTTAAATATCTATTGAATCATACAAAAAGATTTCTGTTTTTAAATTCTTCAATCAATCCTTGTGAAATTTTCCACTTTAACAAGCATTGAATTATTTCTTAGGGGGTGTGTGTGTGTCTTGTTTTTTTTTACGAAACGATCAACGGAAAAATGAAAACAAAAAAAAACAACAATAGCAACAAAATGAAGCAATAGAATAAGTGTCTGGTAAAGCTTGTGATCAAAACCGTGAACTTGACATATTGTAGACGCAATAATACAAAGGAAAAAATTTTTTTTGTCGTGTTTTTTCCACCATATAGACAATGACACACCGTCGAGGTCGTTTTTAATGGTGTGCTCCTTATTTATTTTTTTCTGTTTTAATTAATTTTCGTATCAATAACGTTATTCTCTATGATTTCCTGGTAAACAACCGAATAAATGACCATGACAAGTACAATCCACTAATAATGCTATTGCAAATATTTAACATTGACACATCAAGAATTAATGTAATTGAAAGTTAAATGGATTGTCGAAACTGTTGTGTCTCTGGTGGATTGAAATTGGTAGCTTTCTCTTTAAAATTTAACGTATAACAAATAAATTCATTTATTGTTATCTCTACATACAGGGCGACAACAACTTTCTCATCTCTATTGTAATTAAAACAATCAAATGTTCAACGATCTAATATTGAAGATCTACAATTGATTTATGTTGTAAATAAAGTCAAGGTTTCCTTATCCTATCTAACATTGTAACGAAGATTGATTTGATTTCGATGAAGATGCACCCCAGATTTGTTACGATTGCAAAAATTAGAGAGGGATTTTGTTTTTAAAGATTTTTACTTTCTATTTTTATTTATAAATTGAAATGTAATCAGTGAAAGGAAGATTCACGTTGTTGCAAAAGTTGCACGATATTCGTTTTAATTTGTGTGTGATGCAATGTAATTCTGTGTAATTTTTTTTCTTTCTGAATTGTTTAGATTTATCGGTAATGGTGTTTCCTCCTACACAGAGTAAGGGAAAGTGGAACATTGATTTTAGACAGAGAGAGAGAGAGAGACACACACAAAATTCAACAATTGCTTATGAATTGATATGATTTATGAAATGTTTTTTTTTCTTTTAGTTTGTTTATTTTTGTGATATACTGATGGTTGATTTCACTCTACTTCCGTCGTTTACAGTGTTTTATCAATGAGACAATTACAAGTGAAGCAATTACATTGATTCACGGCTCTCCCCTACTTTTTGATTGTCACACTACAGTAACAAAACTATGTAATAGAAACTCAAATAACGTTTTTATTTTAATACATAATGTTATCAAAACCAATAAAAGTTTTCTATTAACAAAATGCGAAAATTAAAAATCTTTGTGAAAGCTGCAAAAAACCAAAAACAAAATGGAAACAGAACGTAATAAATATACATGAATCGCGTATTTCTCTCAGTTTAAATGCTCTCTATGTGTGTGAGTGTGTACCAGAATCACAAATGTAAATGAATTATAAATATTAACAGGCACTGATGATAATTTAATATAGTTTGTAATAGGAGAGACAATGGCGGTGACAAATACAAATTGGCAATATAGAAACAAAATGAATAAATTAGTTTTTCAATACGTAAATAATTTGCACAAAAAGGTCACGTAGGTTGGTAAAATTATAATATCTATTTAAATATCCCGAAAAGAGACTTTAATAATGCACAAGAACATCAAAAAAAAAACACAGTTACAAAAATAATTAAAGTCGATCTATCTTAAGTTAATCAACTTGTCTATTAAGTCACATCTGTCAACAACACATGTTTAGTGGAGAAAAAAAGAAAGCGCAACGATTCACAGATATTTCTTACAGTTGTCGTTTCAACTCCATTAAAGTTAAAATCGATCAAATCACAACAGACGATGTATACGTTCACAAGAAAAAACGGGCCCCCCTTTCAAAAATATTGTAGGTACAATGATAAGGCAAACCATTAAAGATAGTAAGTCAACTTTTAAAATTCATGGAAACGTTCCAAGTTGTTGACGATTTCAATTTGAGAGAACAACCCTACTTTCAAATTAATACACAACAACAAATATTTCACCAACTCGCCCCCCAACCCCCTTTCGACTATTATCCGTGTTAGTCCATTAATAAAGTCTTGTTGAAATAAGAAAGGGGAGAATTTCTACGTTTCTTTACAGTTTTTATTACAATATCTTAGGGAAATTAAGTGCATATTTGTGTTTGTTTTTAATTTTTTGTCCAAAGGGGTGGAAAACTCTAAATACGCACAATCAGTAGAAATTATTGAAATGGTCCCTTTCGGGGAAGGGAGAAATATATGTTTCTTTAGTTAAATGATAATTGCAGACAGATAAAAATTACGAATGATTCGCTGTTTAAAAAGCGTGAATATTTTTAAATTAATTCAATCGAACAACCGTCTAGGATTGAAATATGAGAATAGCCAAAGCATCAAGTGGTTCCGTGTTTTAACATAACTATATAACACAATTGGCATATCTAATTTGAATCTAACAAATAATAACATAGATTTCTATGCATAACAAGTAAAATTCGTAGCACCTACTAACAATTAAAATGGAAAAAAAAACAGAAGAGGAAAAAGAACAACTCAATTGTGTTATGTAACGAAATCTGTTCGATCAATTAAATCAAATAATTGTAAGATATGTGTATTCACTTTAACGTAACAGTAATCACGTGATATTCGAGAAGCACACTATTTACCACCGAGGTAATACCACGACACCTAACAGAATGTTGAGAAATCCTTCAACTGCTTGTCTTGAGAGTTGTTGTTGATGTTCACAATTAGGCGCTGTCACTACTATCAGGTTAATGTGAACAAAGTATAATATTTGAATAAATTGCAAAAGTTCATCTCAAATCGATTAAAGCTTTTTGTGGTGCATGTTGCCTCGATCTTAAAGTCAAACCGTCCAAATCAAATTTATTTAAAGTATAGAGATAGTGACGTTGAAGTATTGTAATATAGAAGCTTTGATGTTTCTTTGTTACAAGCGAGTTTTTGAATTTACAAGAAACCCATTTGAAAAATTCAAGATAAAAATTCAAAATAAATAGCCCATTTTAAAAGATTGTCTGTCTCTAAATCACCCATAAACATTATTAGAAATTAAATTCGTATTGATTTGATATCATAATATCGTCTAGAGAAAACGATTATGTTTAGTTTAATTGTAAAGGGCACGAAATAAACAAATTAAACGTCATTAGAGTTGACTAAAGGAGAAGCTCGTTTGACTGTTGAATCGAATTTCCAATTAATGTGAATAGAATGACATTTCGCCAGGAAATTACATCCGAAAAAAACAAACAACCTTTCGACAATATATTAGTTGAAATTTAATTAAATTCGTATATTTCAACATGACAGTCATCCTCCTCTTCTACTACTAAAGATACAACAAATGACGCAAAAACATGATGACTTCATTATAGTAGAAAAAAGATGAATTTGAAAAACGAGAAAAAAATAAAAACGTTTTTATTTAGGAATAAATCAACCGTAAATTAAATACAGATATTTATAGTATTCTTCCTGATGGCGAAAGAAGAGTAAAACAATGAAATAGTAACTTGAAAGCTTATATTTCACCTTTTACTTTTCGATCGTATAAATCACCGAAACACCTTCATTGAATGGAAAAAAATTTCGAAGTGATGGTAGATTTATGTCTTTATCCATCCAGTCACTGACAAATTACATTTCATTTGGCGACAAACAAGAAATGTTCGCATATACAACAACACAGTAATAGAGATTAGTTTCTATTTTTTTTAGCGTTCTTCTCCCCTTCAGCATTTTTCTAATGAAATTTCCAAATTTAATATAAAAAATGTTTAGGTAAGTTTTGGTAAGATTATATTGTTTTATCAATGTAGGGGGCAAACATATGGAAGTGTTTTAAATATAAACACAATAATAAACAGGAAAAAACCTCCTCCAAGTATACAAAACACAACTGGAGAAATATACACCGAGAATTCAACGTATTATGACGAAGTTTTTTTTTTGTTATTAATTATTATTTTTATAATGAAAATGTCATTTGCGAAATGTATGAAATCATCATCATTATGTGAATTGTTAATTAAGACAATGTAATAAAAATATTGACTCGTCAAATAAAGGTTAATAAACTGTAAATATATGAAATGTGTTTTAACGATTATTATTTTTTTTGCCAAGTTAATTCTATTACTGCAATTAACAAAAATAAAAATTAACAATACTTGATCGAAAATAAACGGAAACTATCAATAAATAAGAATATTCAAATACTATCAGAAAACGAAAGTATTTGATTAACAGAGCAGGAAAATATGATGAATTTTAAAAGTATACTAACAATAAAAAAACAAAAATAGTAGAAGAAACCGTAGAATATTTCTTTAAAACAACGACTAATAACAACAACAAAAAGATTAAAATTACTCGATTATTATTATTGTAAATGATAGAATTCTTATTATATATATACCCCATAAATTTGTGGCAAATAAAAATGATTGTAGATAGTGTAAACTAGATTCACTATATAATAAACTAGGGTCATTGTGCTCTTATTGCAATTAAAAAATATCAACATTAGAAATTAGAACAAATTGCGCAATTCTCTAACTGAATTATAACCATATAAAATTAATTAAAATTCTATCATTTATTAATTATATAAATTAATCGGAGAAATTAACGTATTCTACCGATAATAAATATTTAATAATAATCTAAGAGACTTTGATTATATGATCATTGTCGGTTTCACACTAATATCGAATTTATTTTAAGACACCCAAAGATTAATTGATTAACCGGTCGCAATAACGTTGCAAGAAATAAGAGAAAAAATGGCATGAAATCCTGGAAACTTCTCGAATTTAACTGTAATTTAAGCTCTAACTAACGGACACTAATGAACATGCGAAAACGGAAACAAACACTAACGGACACTATAGATATGAATCAGAAGACGTGTTCATGCCCTCTGCCTATACTGTACAAACAATAGCGAACACAAACGAACAGTACATACAAATAGAGAATTGCTGCTCGCGGCGTTCGTTTGTACTTATTTATGTTTGCATTCTCGCTTGTTTGCACCACATACACAATACACCATCATAATTTTAATTTAATTAAAACAAAAAAGAGTTATACTCAAATTATATTCAAGTGTGTGCTAGTTACTATATAACGCGCTATTTCCACCGCGCCTTCTTCTCCATTCAGCCCTAAAGCGTTCCCAAGCAAACATATGCCTCTCTCGCCACCATAATTAGTCCTTTGGTGTCACAATATAAATTATTAAAAGCTTGTTTTCAATTCGCTTACAAATAAGTGGAAAAACTGAACTCTAAGTCCTGTATATAAACATATCCTTCACAAATAATAAACATTTATTTATATTACCAATAATAAATCGCAGAAGATATGAGGAAATATAAAATTGTTAGTAAAGAGAATTATGGAGTTTGTCTCCTTGAAATAATTTTAGAAAAAACGGTTTTCGTAACTTTTACTTTCAATATTTGCAATAATAAAAATATAACCAATCGTTAGTTAATTGTTTGTAATGTAATTTATTGTCATTGAAAATTCAATAAATTTACATTCGTTAATATAGCTTTATTGTTGATATAAGTATGAATATTCATTACTTTAACAATATAATTTGTTACTAATTAAAAACAAAATTTTGAATGTAGTATCTGACAATAGAGACAGTTTATTGATGGCAGAAAAGTGATGAATTTCAACAAATATCGCTTTACTTCACAAAGTGCAAATTACTTTTTTTAATTTGTTTGGAACATTACAATATTTTCTATTAAAATTTTTGGGGAGTGATATTGTAGGAGAATGTGCGATTCGTTCATTAGCCAATCAATGTTGAAATTCACAAAAACAACATCCGATTAATCGGAAATTTTCTGAATTGATTCGAATCGCCATGAATCGGTCAGAGATGGGAATAGAATCGATTTAATCTGAATACCTATAGCGATTCTTTAACAAAAGAAACAATTGAAGAGTTCGATTTGAATCAATTTAGAGAGCAAAGTAAAAATCAACTCGATTCACTCAAAACGAATCGATTAATCGTTTTCTAGGGCTAGTGTACCAATCGTACACAGAATACAGTTTCCTTGCACTTTGTGTCTATTAACGAAAATGATAAACAAAAGTTGAAATTCAAGTTGTCGCCGTTTACTTTTAACTAGAACGAAATATTCTGGAGTTGTTCCAAAAAATTTTCAAAACATCAATAAACAAATTGAAACAACACAACAACAACAACAAAGAATTTTGACGCAAATCGATAAAAAAATACCTCTTAATAGAGATATTGAGTTATCAAAAAATATTGAAGAGGGGAAAAAATCAATGTTTATCTATCTATATAATAATATTCTATTGTATCCTTTTTTATTTGTTGTTCCCATCGCTTTTTCTGATGATAGAAAAAACATCAGACGCATATGTTTTCCAAATTTACAATCTCATTAATCTACAGGAGTGTTTTCCAAAAATAATTCTGTAAAGACCTTGAACTTGTCGACATAGTCGCGCTGGTATAGAGCAACAAACTTCAACATAATTCCTCTTTATTTTTCTAGTTGATTTTAAAATTTCCACAAAAAAAAATCCAGGATTTTCTCTGAAATTGTTCAACATATTTATTTGTCATGTAGATAGGATGCTTCTTCATAATCATCATCATCATCATCATCATCATCATCACGATACAGGTGATGTCTAAGTTGATTTCCTTTGAAAACCAGCAAAATGTAATAAATATGTAGAATTCTAAATTTAGTATTCGATGTATATATACAGCAGCATCAAACACGCAAATTTCAAAGTAAATAAATCAGTTTTAATATTCAGTGCCAACATTTCCTCAAACTCAGTAAAAAGAGGATTTGAATGTAAATTTTATTTCTTTTTTTTGTTGTTGTTGTTATAATTAATTTCGAATTATATCGAATATTCTAGACAGCAGTAGACACGTGTACAATTAAACAAACAGAATCAGATTTTATTGGAATCAGCACGTGTTATAAGGAAAATTCGAGCTATGAACTTTGTGTAACGATGAGAACAATGAGAAAATGATGGAACGTACAACAATAATAATGGCGTATTTGAGGCACGAAAGATCAGTATAATGTTCATTTGTTAACTAAATCAATTTCCTAACATCTTTATGTTTTTTCATCATCATCATCATCATCATCATCTTCTATTAACAGGATTTCTTTTATAAGGGAATTGTGAAACAATTTCAATATAAACTTTGGAAAATGACATAGTTAACTAACAACTTTTGTATTCCAACAATAAACTGAACATAAAAGGAAACTGTTCATTCCATAATTAATGGACGTTTCAAGTTTATATTTAAGTTTTACCTCGTATTAGAAAAGATTGTTTTACAATTGAAGTGAAAACCAGTTAATGCTCCTTTATAATATCAAATTTCTTAAGCAAATATTGTTTCAACTATAAATTAACAAAATGAAATAATCGAGAGACAAAGAAAAAGTTAACTGAAGCTGAAACAAAAACTTATTTATCCACACACACACTCAACTTAAGTTATGAATGTTCATACATTCTACAAAATACCAGCATAACTGTAACATTCTAGTGATATCAAGAGTACATATATATATTAAGTGTATAGTATACAGACTTTGGCATTAAACATTTCCAGGGTTATTGGATGTATTTCATAAATCTATTCCAATTTCTCCTGGTGAATTTTTATGAATATTCTCACAATTATTTGATTTTCTTCAAATTCTCCGTAAATCATTATTGATTTGATGTTAAGATTAGAGCTCAGGTTTTTTTTTGTCGTCATTTCCGGTAAAATCGTTGGAAATTGAATTGTTTAATTCTTTGTTAGGTTGGGTTCGCGTACGTTCTCAAGGCCAACAGCGTACAACAAACAAATGAGTATGGCACATAGTTAACGACAATACCAGGAGGAGAGTTGACCAACAGCAGCAGCAGCAGCAGCAGCAACAACAACAACAACAACAACAACAACACCACACACCGTCACCTTCAACTCTTAAGAGAACTATGAACGGGTTAACGTACCCAACTGCTGTTGTGTATGTGTACATAAAGCTAAAGTTGCAGCTAAGCTACTAACTACTGCTTCTTACTGTTTGCTGCTGTATCATTGGCGGTACATCTTGAAATTACAAGGAAACGGTGATATGTATGTTATTAGATTCTATTACTACGTTTATTTATAAGCTTTACAAGTAATTACATTTACTGATTACAACGATGTGAATAATTTTTTCCACTATAAAAAAAAAGATTATTATCTACAATAGAATCTTTCTTCTACTCCCAGTTAAAATATTTATCTTTAAAATTTTTATGAGAATTTAAAAGTTTGCAGTAGTTTATAAGTATGTGTTAAATTGTGTGGTTTGTTCCGTTTAGTCCTTTCAACTTTATATAAATCTGGATTTAATAGATGTATCCTAAACATAACAAACAAACAAACAATACAGCAGTTTCATATTGTAAATATTACAAGTTTGAAAATCATTATTATAAGCTCACGTGTTTTTTTTTTATATGTATATATAAAAATCGAGAGAATTCGTTATAATTTTTATTTTTATTTTTTGACTTATTGTTGTTGTTTGAATGATCTAACCATCCTTTGTTTAGCCGGTTATTTCACTTGATGCCGCAGGATTCTCATGTTTTACGTTCCACTTGGCCAACCACAGATTGTTGAAGATTGTAATGGGTGCGGGGAAAACTCTTTACCCAACCAACTATCATCACCATCATTATCATCATCATCATCATCAACAACAACAACAAAATAACAACGCATCGAACTTATAAAGAATATAAAACAGTCACGACAGTTTGAACACAAAAACTGATAGACAAAGGAAATTAATTGACAACAATATGGAAATAGTAAACAAAAAGCGTTAATCCGTCAAATGAATCGGATATGGAAATTCATGGAAGTTTTATAAATAATCAATAAACCAAAAAAAGAATATAAAAAAATTATAAAAACGACAAAAGGTCATTTAAAAACTATTCGATTAAGCATCAAAATAATTTTCCATATTGACACACTATTCAAAATAAAAAACATGAAACCTTTATTTCCACCTTTTCTGCCTAGATAAATCGATATAATCAAATAAAAATGAATTGAAATTAATCATAATGTAACAGAAAAAAAATTCTTCCGCATTTTTTTTCCTTTTTAATTCATTAAAATCAATATCCATTTGAAAAGGTATTTAAGTAAAAATGAGTCACGAATTATGAAAAGACTAATATGGTATTAAAATAGAGATTCCTTAGAGATTAGAGTTTTTGTTTTGTTTTTATTGTTAAAATACATAACAATCATAAACTATATAGAAATAGTTTTTGGGGGGCGTACCACAAAATGGGATTAAAGAATATCCGGATAATTCCATGGGGATTCACGTCAATCTCACTCATATCGATTCTCCGTTATTAAATAATTCATAGGTGAATTTTAAATGGATCACCAACAAATAACAATTATAATTCGTCTATTTCACATTGGCCAACTCGACTCACAATACAACCGGACAGATTGTAACAAATGATGAATTGATCATTTTAGAGAGAAAAATATGTAGAAAACGGTTAAAATTTAAATAGTTTATGTCTGGTATGTATCCAACACATGTGTTGGATATGTGAGGAGGAGCAGGTAGAGCAGGTTCGCGTTCACAAGGTCGACCTTGGTTTACAACTCAGAACAATCATGACGGGACATTTACCTAGGCTTTGGCACATTGATCTGTATTTATGCTTATTCCAAATGGACTGAAACTAAGCAACAAAACTAAAATTAATACATTCAACATTTAAAATAATGTTATCTTATCAATATAGGAAAAACCTTCACTTTTCACTTGTGATGGATGGATGCTCTTCATATTTAAAGACAACATAAAAGAAAGAACAGTGTAGCTATTGGACTTTTCCACGTATACTTATTATTGTATAATAGTTTTAACATTCGCAAGATAATTTATACGTGGGATTTGATGATAATGGTAATTGTTGTCTTGTTTTACGGAAAAAAGACAACGTTTCGTTAACCTTTTTATATGAATAGACAATGAGATCACAGTTTTAATTTGCCTTGAATATGTTTTATTAAAGAATTGAATTTTTGAAATTAATATTTATCGAATAAATAAAATTTATAATTTCACAAATAATAAAATATTAATGAAGAAACATTGTGAATTTCCTATTTGATTATAATTAGTTTTATGAAATACATACACTATTAATAAATTTCAAAATTATTTCAAGTACTTTGAAGAACAGAGAGTAGACAAAGATCAATTTATTACTTATCTTTGATCTGCTTGAGGATGACACAAATCAACATGATTAATTATTAAACTGGCAAGTTCGTATCATGGTAAATGCCATTGATATGAACAATAGATGAAGCCTACCAGAGCAGAAATTTAATCAACTCATTGTTTATGTAATAATAAAACAATAACAATGACAACAACAAATAATTATTTTATTTTTTATTTTTATTTTTTTCTAATATCTCTAACTATGATAACTAACACCCACTGGTGATGATAACAAAATAAAAAACGGAAAAGCGTAGGCGTTTCGCAAATCTTCAATAGTATTATTAATCAAAATAAAAGTAAACTAAACCAATTAAATTATAATTTAAATAAATACAAAAATACCATCAGAAATAATATGGTAGTTAGTAAATAGCATAAAATAAAAGAATCAAATATTTTACTTGTTGAAATGGATAGAATGTTCGATCAAATTATCAATTACAATCTTTCTAAATTTTAAGAGACAGATACCACAAATAATCTAAGGATTTCCTTTCTAAATCCACTAATCAAAAACAAATTTTTAAAGATGATTTAAATACTAATTTCATATACATATATACATATATATATATATATATATATATATATATATATATATATATATATATATATATGAAAGAATTTGAATGAAAAATATTTCAATAATCGACAAAAGTGAATGTTTGAAAATTATCTAATTTGTAGGTGGAATGTTATAATAATAATAATAATAATAGTATAATCATAATTCATCAACAATGTGAACTTCTCCATGGTTTCGAAAGTGAAAGTCGTTATTTTAGACTTTGATACTCTCTTAATATAGAAAGAGAAGAACATCTTTTATATAAACAATATAAACATATGGCAATTTTCACATATTAACTATTAAAGTTGAATTTATACTAGTTTTAATCGAAAAATAAACGAAATATCTTATGAGAGAGTAAAATTCGAATTTTACATACATGCTTGTTGTGTACTGTTGAGTAAAAACGTAACAGAAATTTCTATTTTACAACTGAAAGGTATTATCGCCTTTCATAGACTCCTCTATTCATGATTTTATTTTATAAAAAGCAAATCGATGTACTAAAATCAATCATTCTAATGCATCTGTTGCGAGAAGACGAAGAAGAGAAAAAAAATAAGAGGAATCATAAATTTCCGGCAGATGTGGTCCCAATAATTTCTCACAGCACAAGATTATTATAATATCCGTCGTCTGCTTTCTTAAATGTATAAACTGAAATTCGTTTTGCCATTATAACAAAACTAACATCAATAATAAAGTCTGACCTATCCCAATAATGTACATTAAAATACTTAGAACCGTCAGACAAATGATAAGACTAATCGAAGATTAAATTACATTAAAAATAAATATTCATATTGATAATAATAAATGTTTATAGTTATATTGGAGAATGGAAAATTGAAATAATATACACATTAAAAGGCCACTGTTTCATTATAAAAAACCACTTTCACTTCATAAAAAAATATATAAAATAATTAGAACTGTTAAATATGGTTCTTATTTATGACATCATCTGCTAGATAGTGAATAATATCACACCCATCCACTATAGAATTGAGGCTATTAGAACAATTAAAACGAAAAAACAATATAATTTATTTAAAAAAATTAAAATTGATTAAATATTAAAAATACTGACGTAATTTTCCTATATTGCACAAACAATTGTGTAGTTTGACACAAGACAATCCGGCAAAAGAAAGGAATTAGATATACCATACAAAAAAAAATAATAAGAAAGGCGCGGTAACCGAGGTCAGTTTCCAATAATAAAACTATTTAAAATAAAATAGAAAGAAAATTTTATTATTTAGAAAAAAAAACAATCTAAATCTATAGAAGGACAATAATTAATTAATTTTTTTTCTCATTTGAATTGAGATTCACGACAAAACCGGAAACTTATCAATTTTGAAGAGCAAACAAACGAAAAAAAAGGCTCCGACAATGAACACATAAATGATAGATAACAACGGATGTTTGATCCCTTTCTTTACATTACTATTAAAAATAAAAATTGACCGTAAAGGTCGGTCGCAATGAGATAATGGTTATACAAATACTATTCACTTGGAAGATAAACAACAATTTCTTCTAACATAAATCACGAAAATTTAACCTAAATGCTATAAATAATACGAGATATATAGTTAAACAAAAAGAAAAATGATTGTGAAATTATAACACTGACGATTTACAATTTCACAAATTAATTATAGAGCTTCAATGCGGAATTTTAGAATTTCAACATATTTTCCCGATATTCACACTATAAAGTTATTTTTTGTTATAATATAAACAATGTCTGAGAGTTATAGTGATCCAGTTTTATTAGACAGCAATAATTTCTATACGTTATCCCGTTTTGAATAAATTTCAAATTATAAGGGTTGACAAGTTCCAACCAATTCATCAGTCAAGAACCCTTAATAAAACCGTCCATGTACAATATAACTGATAATTCTTAATTATAAACAAAGGCAATTATCTTAAAATACAAAGACATATCACTTCTGTTATTTTTATTCATTAATAAGCGACATTGCAAAAGTATGAATGATATATTCATATGATAAACAATAATAACAAAAATGAATAATTTCAATGTCAATTTTCCTTAGAACAATCAAAGCTCATATAAATTAAATTAATAATTAAAAAATGTTTACTAAATACATATATATACAAAACTAATAAATAATTCGGCATATTACCTATCATAATTTGTTTTTGTATAATGATTATTTTTCGACTAATTAATTAATTGCGTATATATTTTCTTTGCATGTCTGCTACGTTGAAAGGCGAAAATACTTTCTTAGATTTAAATAAAAAATGAATAACTTACAATAATAATAATAATAACCGGTTGACATTTTAACCATTAAAAGTGATCTGAAAAATATCTCAACTTCCACATTCTTCAAACAACATTCTCTAAACAATTTTTGGTATCAAAATAATTCGATTTTCCATCCGAACAGAAAAAAAAACACATTTTCTCTCTATCAAATGTGGTTTTCCGTTCTGTCAACAATATTAAAGCTGATAACAACAACACAAAAAAATAAATGACACGGGAATTTTTTATTTTGATGAAATAAAAACAAATTATTTTGTGAAAATATAAGATCGTTCTTTATAAAAAAAAAATACCTTGAGGAAAACGTATTTATATTGGATTATTGCCAAATTATCTACGTGTTTTGTTTACTTTCATTGGATTTCCAAAATTTTCAAATTCTATGTGGTGTGTGTGTGTTTTCAATTTAACGCCCTTTTCCTTTTTGTTCTTTTGTTTGTGCAGCATGTGAAACAAAGGAATCATTGAATGGAACGTGACAAATAACAACAATAAACAAGGTGAATACTATTGGGAAATTTTTATGATTAGCAATTGATATCATACACACACTTTATGTGTCATATATGCATAATATCCGGAAATATTGTCGAGATAACGAGATTTGTTATTTGTATTTTTAAATATTGATAAGATCCTTCTTTATAATAACATTTAATATGAATGTTGAAGAGCACGTCGACATGTCAAACTATACATTTATATAAATAACCGTCACCACCGTCGTCGTCGTCGTTGTCTGTGCACCGTCCTTGAATACTCATGAACCGTTAAAATAAGAGTTTGAAATTTTATACATTTTAATCAATTACTTCTTTGTTCCCCATAATAATAATAATAACAAATGTTTACGAAATCACTAGAAATTCTTTGGATACAATCGTGAAACGCTTTTTTTTTGGATGGATGAAAGAAAATCTAAAGACTTCTCCTACTTGATATAGCGTTAGGAACGAACAAAGCGCCTGTAGGAGTATAGCGAGAAACAAGGATAATAACAAGGACGAAGTGGAGAGAGACGAGATGTTATTATATACTACAAAGATTCAGTCGCGGCAACAGCAGGGTTAACCACCCCAAGACAAATATTTCAATTGCAATAACAAACTCACCTTGAAGTCGCCATGCGATCCATCAAATAATTCGCTTTAAATGCGGAATAAGATATATCTATATTTGTATGTTTTTGTTTTGTTACAGTCCTAAAGATATAGTACACAAATTTTAATTAATTATTTAAAAAATATATATTTTTCTATTTTTGAAGAAATACTAGAAAAAACTACTAACAATTATTTTATCAAAGACACAACAACAACAAACTTCTTATTTATTATAATAAATATTTTTGTTTAATTTTTTTTTTATAATTTTTTTGAAAAAATATGTGCGTCCGGATATAACGATATAACCTCACCAACGTTCCGCGTTACAATGAGCTGTAGTCGGCGCGGGAACCGGTCGTTGAGATGCCGGCTGGTGCTGGAGGGGCGGGCGGCACCACGTGGGGAATGCGCGAAGAGGTCTTTCGAGTCCCTTGTATTGACGCAGCACCCTGCCGACACTGTTTTCTACCCCACCCCTAACAGCAAGATCACATGGATAATTATACCTGGTCAATGACGGTGCCTATGGTGGTTCTAGCGGCGACGACGTCGTCGTAGTCGTTCATGTAGATAGTTGTTATAGTTGGAAGTCGTCATTGCCATTACAGATACCATTGGTATTCTAGATAGATACAACGACGACGACGATGCGCACCCTGTATGACCGGCGTTTGACCCTGCTGCTAACCCTGCACGAATACCGGCGCCATGCCTCACCCATACAATAACAACAAGAAACAAGACAATAATAACGATATTATATTGCAACGATAATAGACTTTCCTTCAATCTAACAAGTTCAATTATAAATTCGGGGACGTTATTAAACAATACAACACCATGCTAAATAGATAGTATTTTTGATCTTCAATTAACCACGCTAAAAAACAATTGCGACGTACAAATTTCGGATGAATAAAACCGAATCCGTAGACAAATTCCGATATCAATTCTACGTATTATGATGATGATGATAATTCGATTTGTATATTTACGTTTTATTATTTCATATAGGCCCCCCCGGACACATTGAATAGACCGGTCCTCAATATTGGAAATTATGAAAATTGTTCCATTATCTAATAAAAGTAATAATTACTTAATTAAATAGCGCTCGTTAATCTTCTGCAAATTGAAAATAAAATGTTGATTTAAATTTTCCATTAGTTAAAACTAATTCCAAAGACTTTTAAAACGATTATTACACTATAATATATTACGAATAAATTATCCGGTTATAATGAATTATTACAAATACACCTCAAGCTCGTTTGTACAAGTTTTCCCAAATATGGACAAACTTATGCACAAGTCTTGTACATAGTCACACATGAGAGTGATAATCAGAACAGACAAAACTCAAATTCATCAAATCTTCGTTATTATTGTTGATACAATTAACAAACTTGGGGCAACTTGTACAAATAAAGACAAACATGCCAATTTGAACGAGACAAACTTGACAGTTACACGCCCTCAGCATTACAAAAACCCAAAAAGAAGACTCAACACACACAGAAACAGTGACTTCTTATAAGACTTAAATCTGCTTGGCTAGTAATACGCCCTGCAGTTATGTCAGTACCAATTACAAAACATATGTCATAAAATTTAATTAAAAAAAATTAGAAAAAAAACAATCATTAATAATCAACAACGGCCGGCAATTAGAATCGCCCCCTCTATATCATAACATAACCTAACAAAACTGCGACTTACCATGAAGTACCAACAGGTTCCTCGAGAATTTCCACACACGCACACAATCAACACCTGATTTCGATTCAAACTGTGAAATAACAATAGTTTTTCAATTTCCACTCACTTTTTCGTTAAATATTTATGTATTTCTTTAAACAATTTTACAGTTTTTCTCAAACCGTTAAAAAAACAAACTTCTCGAAATTCGTAATGAAAATTACAGGCTGACAACATCAAAATATTAATAAATTTTCGATAAACAAAACGGTGGGGATGATTAGTGACCAATCAAAATTGATTAAATCGAACAGTGTGGCCAATTATAAAAATATTCAAATTGAATTCGTAGCGTGGTAAATTTAAATAGTGGGAAAACGATTAAATTTAACGTTAAACAATTATGAATTGATATTGAAATGCTTATATATCTGAAAAGTTGGCGGTTTTCCACCTTTCAAAAGCGCCCGGAATCGCTTTCATTGCCGGACTAGTCCGGCAATTTGTGAGAATATAAAAATCGACCGGAAACGGACAATAGGGACTTTTTATTGCCCAGGTTGGTGATATCATTTGTCATTTTTATGTGTCAATTTGTCGGGAATACCTCATAATAATTTAATGCATTTATATTGTCGATTCGAACAATAAAATGTTATACAAATTGCGTAATTTAGTGTTAAATGTGAGCATAATTAAACGTGCAATTATTATCGTTCGGAATTATCTGAGAAGAAACGAAACAATTGAATTTAGATAATAAATGTGTAGAAACCAGGTATGTTGATTTTACATTCACATCATCTGATATTGCCAAAATGACCAAAATCCCTAATTGAGCATGTTTTAAAACAAATAACTTTAGTTTTATTTAGTTTTGTCTTTATTTTGGGGAATTTACACGAAAAGTTGCCACAAAAAGTCTTGTGTATCCACACGTCCGGCAAATGTTTTGTGTGTACGAGTATGGTTTCAATAATTTATTGTGAAAAACTTTCAAAATTTACTTAAAAACACGAAAAGTTGAATTTTATTTCACACAGTTTATTTATAAAACGGAAAATTTCTGGGAACTTATATTGTGCGCATATTGAAATCGACCAATATTTGATATTAACATGATTTCTAACAACTATAGTGAAGTTTCTATTTTGTGCCAATATTTCTGTACAATATTGAACACATTTTATATATTGAGATTCTCTCAATATATTTATTGTTTTAAAACGTTGTTGAATACAAATTTCCGTGGAGTAGTGCTTATAGAAACTAACACAACAACGTCGTCTGTGTGGATTAAGCAAATTAGGCTTGTTCCAAACCGCATTGTTTATGTAGCTTCTTACTAAGCATGCTTAAACAAATATATATATATATATATATATATATATATATATATATATATATAAGCAGCTCTCTTTTGAAACCATTATGTGCAAGTTTCATCGTATAGATACCTATGTAGCGAATAATAATTAAAAAAAACGTATCATTTGAAGAAGTCAGATGTGCGTTTGAAAGAAGAAGCCAAACATATTTTTTTTATTATTCTTATTTTTGTGATACTGTGTAACAAACAATATACTATTTTTAATCCTCTCTATAACTATATGGCTTCTCTGAGAGTCCTTTTTTTCGTAATGTAAGGTTTGTTCCTTCACTGTCTGTCTATCAGAGAGGACTAGAATACATTAAGTTAATCCGAGTAAAACTAGTTACTACCTGAATTAAGTTGTATTATCAATAGCATTATAAATACATTTTATTGTAAGTAATTTTAGAATGTTTCTCTACTGTAGGTCAATACTGTAAGTATATACATACATATCAAATATATGTCTATATAGGTTTATTTAAAGTATATGTTTCAAATAGTCGAAGGTCTCGTCAGCTACTACGACGATGAAGAGGCGTTGAAGTTGGATCAATACAGGAAAACGCCATGAGACCAGTCGAAGGACATTGCCATGTCCAACTTCCCTCTATCTTTATTTTATAATAAATATGTAGGCGTCAAAAATGATCATGGCTATATAATCGAAATAATGATAATAGACCCACACGTATCGTACACAGCTGTTTTATAAATCTTAAAGTTTGAATAGAAACACTTTTGTGTACTGAAATTTGTTTGTATCTTCTCAAAAACAGCCCTTGATAACATACATACATATATGTATAAACACACGTTCAGACGCACCATCAAATTTATTTTTAGGTATCCTACAGTTGTTGTTTTTTTTTTGTTTACATATGGATAGTATCACAACGGGTACAGTAGGCTATAAAACAAAGTGCTGTTTTAGAAATGTAAAACTGTTGAATTTCACCTTTTATAATTATAGATGCCACCCGTTTGTTGTTGTTTATTATTTTTTTGTTGTGAACGATTTAATAATGAAAGTGAGGCCAGGCCAGTCGATGAATTGCAACGCAATTCCCACAGGAACGTACATTTATACCGATTGTTTTTTTTAAACAAGAAATTTGGAACACACAAATCTAAATGTGTGTTTATACATACTTGCTTTTATAAAATAAATACAATTCAATGCACTACGTATTTGCAAAACGAAATTTGCTTGTTTTTCCCATTGCTATTGTTATTTTACTATCGATCACTAATATTCTAATATCAGGTCAGGCTTTTTCGAATTTTTACCGTTTATTATTATCTTAACGAAAATAAACACAATTTATCAACGGCATAGTAAAAAAATCATAATTTATAGATGTATTTTGATAGCGTTCATCAGTTTTTATAACAGAAACGATTATTTGAATTGAATTTCATTTTCTTCTCTATTGACATTAGTTTTAATTACTGATATCGAATGAAGACTTATAAATTCGAAAATTAACCCTTCACATTGTTTTTAACCAATGAATAAAACGTGTTTATTCAAAGTCTGTGTTAATTTTACGTAATCATAACAATTTTCTTTAATTAATAGAAAATTAAAAACAATTCAATTGAACAAATGAATTGTTTTTAATGATTTCTGTTTATTTTAATAAGTTAATAACAAATTTAATTGAAATTGATTGGCATCAAGGTTTATACATGAGGGCGAGTGCCATTTTTAAGGGCAGTTTGTATCTATTTTTAATGCCAAATCAAGTATAAATTTAAACGTACCCTCTTAGAGATACACACATAGTGGGTGTCCTTAAGAAGCACAGTTATTTTCGGTGTTATTTTGTCATTTCAGTATACTTTTCCAAAATAGAAATTGTGGTACAAATGTAACTGAAAAAGATACAATAAGAATGAGGGTGCCAAATGAGAACTTTAAGGGATCGAAATACATAAAAATAGATTTGTTCGATTTTAATTTGGAATTACAGTGCATGTTAGTACAGTAAAAATAACCAGAGATCTTTACTTATTGCTGTTGATAATTTGGGACTAGTTGGTGGGCAATTCTACATTGTGACCAACCTGTTATTTGTAGACATTCCTTTTCAGAACCAAACCCAAAGGATGCAATTGATACGTTGTCACAGACGAACAAAATTTTAATATAATGTTTACTACTTATTGGAGGGAGAGCCAAAAAAATTGCGCACCCCCTTTGGAATATTTCTGAGTCCAGTACTGTAATCCTTCTACAATATTTAAATGATTACGATTTACTGGACTTATGCAAACAGTCCAATTCAATTGCTAATTAATTATAATGCAATAAGCTTTATTTGGACAGATTTCTACAATACTGCTAGGCCTTTAAAGATGATGACTGATTGTGAATCGGATTGTATTTATCGTTTTCACATATAAAATAATTGAAATGTGACTTTGTGATGTAATCTGGAAATAGATTTGTAAATGCAAAATGTTATAAATGAGTCATCATTTTAATAACTAGAAATTACCAATGATAATTTAAACAATCTTAATTTTATAGATGCAATTTTAGTAAGTGTCCGTATGTAGTTGGTGAATTGTATTGACCTAATTTTATTTTTGAACATCCTTGATGTGAATGTGGCAATGTTTAAGAAAAGTCATCAGGATTAATGGGATATTTTATGAAATTTGTTGAAACGACAATTACCCAACAAGAAATTGTTGCGTAATAACAGATGATCGTTTATTTGTAATTTTATTGTCATCTCTCTGACATGTGTTATTGTTGAATTTCGTCCATTTACATGTATATCATCCATTGAATAATTTATTATTTGTGTGGTTGGTTTTGTAAACGAGAACGTCTTGCCTGCCGGTACATACACATAAATGTTCATTTTCAAAAGAAAAAGATTTGGTCTCTCCTCAACATTCTTTGTGTGGTAGACGTTCCTTACTAGGCTGGAGACGATGAAAAATTGATCTGACATCAGGCAGGTATATGTATGTATGAAATATGTTTGAATCGATCCCTTGAGAGAATCTTCAAAATAAACGGCCACATATTCCACGAAAATCTGCTTTCAATCAATACAACGAAAATTTGTATGCAATTCTGACAATAAAGTGAAAAAAATAAAGAAAATAAAATAAAACGAGTGCCGTATGAAAATTTCTATTGTTCTTGCTTCGTCTATTGTTTCGAAGGAAGCATTCAGTCAACTTACAAATGACACGATGCGGGTATTCGTAGAAATTAAAATTATTTAAGACTAATCGTTTATGTCGCAGTCAGTTTCAGGCTCTACTTGAATCGATTCAAGCATTCCCAACGAAAGTTTAGTTAGATAGTAATAGAAGAAAAACACATTATTGTTTCTCTTTTCAATCCAGACAACTCATTTGAATGCTTACAGTACGAATAGAACAAGAAAAAAAAACCCATCTGGATTAGACACATTTTGTGCAATAAACAATCTAAATACCAAACATTCTCAACAATGATCATAAGATCAATATCGAATGTAATATGCAACAACACCACAAAACCATAGTTGTAGTATAAGCAGTAATAGAAAACAGCAACAACAACTTAGAGGAACAACAAAGGAAAAGGGGAGGAACGGTTGCTATATTTGAGCATTCTCCCCCATAGCAACGCTACGCCATCGTCGTCAATGTCGTCGCTTGTGGAGGGTGTGGGCCAACATATCAAAAGAGGGTTTGTTTGGCCCGGGTGTTAGGGTAGGACATGGTTTCGGCGTCAGCCTACGCACAACCAAACACAACCCCACTATCTAGCCTGTATCGATTTTAAGAGGGCAACTAGTGGTGCAACGGGAAACCGGAAAATAGAAAGTGGCGTTGAATTGTATAAATAACATCCCACATTTCTCATTCATATTTTCTAATAAGTAATAATGTTTTTCAATTTCAATCAATTTTCTCCCATAAAGTAAATCTTATCTTTAAACATTTGCCCAATGAATATTCATTTATTTTTAGGATAGTTTCGGCATCGTAATTTAACCGAAACGTTATTAAAACGCTCGTTAGATCTTCTATTAAGACGCATCACCGTAAAATCGCCAGTTTTTATGTTTCGATAATCGATAAAACCATGTTAATGGAGTTTTTTTTTGATTTACTTACGAAATACACTCGTATGTGGGAGGCGAAGGGGGATATTTGCAGAAATCTTTCCACACAACTGGCTTTTGAAACAGTAAAAACTTGAATAGAATTTTGACGATTAAGCATTTTTCTGTAAATTTGCATACCTGCGAACTGATATATTGACAAGACTAGAGTGCTTTTTTTATCGTCATACACACTGTGTCATGTATGAGAGCAATGATGATTTTTTTCCCATTTGACGGTTTACCTCGTTGTTATTTAATACAAACAACTTCCAGTTCGTTGTTCTTTGTCGAAATGGCTCAACACAGCCCTGCGCCTATACGGGTGGTCTACTTAAATGACACGATTTCGGCATTTGTTTCAAGTGAAATTCATGACATGTTTTAGTCTTGAACAACAATAACCGTAAAAGGAGAAAAGGATCAAGCTAGACTACACAATTGTTGAAAAAGAGTGTGAAAAGGATGAGAAACTTTTGTTTGATCATTAGATTTTGTAAATATTTGATTTGTTCACAAGAACTATGGAAAATATTCCGTAGAACTACCAGCAACGGTTCCAATGTAAACACGTCTACCTGGTATTATAGTCGACACCTTCAACATTGTGTTACATCTTTATAGCGTCGTAAATAAATTTCATACAATTGAAATCCTGAACGAATACACCAACAACGGCGTTGTAAATCGACCCTGAATAGCTGTGAACACAGTCTATCTATCGTGGTCCGGCCGACTCAACTCGAAAAGGAATCGCATTCTAGAAACGTGTGAAACATATCTGCAAAGTCAACCAAATCTAAATAGACGAGCGATAAAGTGGTTGAATATATGTTTGGCATTTTTTTTTATATATATAAAGCCAGCAAACTTAATTCCATTTAGAACAATCTTCAGTTAGTTATTATGAATTTATAAAACAAATTATCTAACGTTTGTTTCCAAAGTTTCCCAACTCAATTAGTGTGTTATCGCCTGCTATGGGAAATTCATAGTTTTTTCTACAAATAAAAAAGGTGAAATCATCGAAATTTCAGTCAAAAAAATTCGAAAAGAATCGAAATTTTAAGTCAACGTAATGAGAAAAAAATTAAATGAATGTTAATCAGATTAGAAGCAACCATAAAGTTATTAATTCCATGAATGTGATTTTAATAAATCTAACTGAATGGCTTCGTATGATTTAGCCCTGGATTTGTTATGAATTAATGGGATTATAGACATGAATCTTGTCACTTTGTAATTGACACTGGTATTACGTAGAAAAAACGATGATGAATTTGGTAAATTTTTATTACAAAATTAATGTTTATATGTTTGTTGTTTTTTATTATTATTATTTTTTAATATTTATCCGCAGTCACTTATTCCAGTTGATACGAATCGAATTAATGTTTATATCGATACCAGTATTTACACAGTGCTTAATAAATATTAACAAATTGTAATTGAAACGTGTTTTTTAAACATTGAAATAAACTTTCTGTTAATTACGATTGATTTTCAAAAGTTATTTTTTATAGATTGTGCATTCGAACGAAATCTCCATGGATAATTCGTCTAGGTAGGGGTTAAGTCTATAGAGCCACCATGTTATTCTACGAGTAGTTAATCACAAGACTGTCGAAGATTAAATGGTTAATTAGTGATATTGTATTTTTAGGTATTTAATTTAACGAATATCTGTGTGTTTATTTTGATTTGTTTATCGTTATTGCTGTTGGTTATTTTATTCTCTCAACAGTTGACTTGTGAAATTATTGATTATGTCGTAGTGAAGTTGGAAGACTTGGGGTGGTTATGAATATCGAAATCCAAGACGATGTTGATAGCATACGAAAAAATTCAATGATCACGATAGGAATTTTTGATTTCTAAACAAAGACCTCCTCAAAGATTAAGCAACAATGAATAAAATTTTGTTTAATCATCTCTCAATATAGACAGCCGCCACATTGGTGAAATCAATGAAAGTGGCAACGATGGCTCGATTCACTCTCTCTCTCTTTCTCACTCTCTCTCCACCACTGACAACGCCTTGATTGCCGACACATTATCCACCGGATAAACTAAAAGAAGATAGACGATAGATAGATACAACATTTTTCCAGACGAATCGATTGAAAACTCGAACTTCACCGGAATTTTAAGGGTGCTAATGTATGATTCTAGTTACATAACGGTCCACTGCAGTTCGTATCAGAAGATATTGTGGTGAGTACGTGTACATATTTGATTAAATAAAAAAAACAAAAAAAAACGTTTCAACAACAGATAAGTAGAATCATATAATGTCTCTTCAACGGGGCGGAAATACTTCTATAAACTAGAGGCTTAATTTCCGGTATACCCAGTATATCCGTTAACTGTTAATTTAGCTTTTATTGTAAGCCCAATAGAGCTTCTCTTTTTACTGGATGGAACAAAAACAAAACAAAAATGCGTTTTAATTCGCTACTAAATGCACAGATAGAAGATATGGAGACATAAAGACAACAGACAGCGTGTACTTCATGAAAAATCCAGGATTGTTCTATTTTGATACGTATGATAGGGTTGGTGGAATGAAAGTTTTATTCTTTTGTGGTTAGAGGGTGTGAATGGTTGTAAATTGCATAGTCAGGTGACAAAGAGAACGTGTGGAAGATTCATGAGCTTTGTTTCTGGTATTCTATGATTCACTAGAAGAAGTACAGTTATAGTTCATTGAAATTCCTCCCTATTTTCTTATAATTTAATTAAAAAGAAAAACGACTACATTTTAATGATACTCGTTGTACGAATGAAACGTACAATTACACACGACTATAGTCGGTGTTGTTGTAGACAAGGGCAAGACGCAGGTCGATGTGTTGTTTGCATCCCCTGCCTCTTGCACACTGTCTTCCACTTATAACCATCCTTACTCCATATTTATCTTACAAAGTGGAAGACTTCGATAGTGGAATATGTTGGTTGGGAATGGTAGTATTGAAGCCGGTCCTGGCTGGGTGTCACTGGCCGTGGTGGCATGCGGCTGCGCAGGAAGGGGGCCACCTCCGCCAAGGCCAGAACTTACCTGCCACATCTACAACAAGTTCTTGTAGTTTTCATTGTTTAACTCAATTACTGTTGATGTTTTTTTTTTGTTTACTTGTTTTAGATGAGAGAATATAAGGTGAAGGCGTTAATTTTTCAGAAAGACTATCAATAAAAAGTTGAACAAAAAAAGCACACCATCGATTCTCTCCCTTTTCTTGCTTGAAATTTCAGTGGTGTTCTTTCCTTTGTAATTTTTTTTTCTTTCTATAGTAGTCGCATCAATTATAGAAGGGAAAGAGAGGTGAACTTCCTTTTACGGTCTGATCGTTAGACCCTGATCTTTTTTGTTGGATCCAACTAATGCGGAGAGATGTTCGAGAAGACTTTCGATAAACAAAGACCAGACATGGACACAACATAAATCTAATGGTATCAATACTGGATTTAATCATTTCTGAAGGTGGATTATATGTTTTTTTGTTGGTATCGAAAAAACGGAAGAAGAATTCATCTACATACAAATCTAGCAAAAAGATAAAATTGTTCAAATTTCACATAAATAACAATAAACCGAACAGTAATCTGTGCGTTTCGAAGTAGCCTAATTGCTTGTCAAATTTTCTAATACTGTGTAACGTTTCGTGAGACAATTAAGTAAGTGATGGTGTTCATTAAAAACAACAATAAAAAATTAAACAAACGATTATCAATTGCTAATTTTCCGCTCGTGACTCGAAACAAGATTGAACGTTCCTTGATCGTTATTATTATGAATTCTTTTTTTCCCCAATCATAATTTAATATTAGTGTACTGTTGTTTGGAATGCGTTATTTTGAGTACACCACCTGCCTGTTGAAACGCACGTCACTATTTAACAACACCTGCTCTGATAACCGACACAACTGTCAGAGGATTTTTGGTAGAATAACGTTACTGTTAGTGGGACATTGTCAATCAGACAAAGAAAATACGGCCATGTACATACATACATATACAGACAATAAATGATAAGGGAACAGAAATAGAAAATATGAGTTATTGATTCAAACGGAATCGATCGGCATTGCAAACAATTGCTTTTATATCAAATCAGATTAAGCCGAGTTGATAAGTGAAATTAAAAATAATAATATTGAACGGTTCGGATGGATTCAATTTGATAGTAGAGCAGCAAAAACAGTAAGGACGATAATTTGTGTGTGTGGTGTTACCTGGAGCGTTAAAAAAATCACAATACCATCAAAACATTCGATCGAAATTGTGTGGAAAAGAATCTGAAGATGCGCCTTTGTCAAATGTGATGTAAATTTTACCAATGATTTCGTAACACATCACACTGTAACGAATTTAATATAAAGTAATTTCCTTTCTAGAAACATACAGTTTACGGTTTGTTGAGCAATACAAACACTTAATTCTAAATGATTTGTTACAAGGAGCCAATAATGGCGGATGCGCCGCAATGTAAAATTGCGAAAACTATTATACTATAAAGGTTGATTTATTGTACAGAAAATTAACCATTAAGATAATTAGCAATTTGGATTTTTTTTTGAAATGTAGACAAGGCCGATCCAGGGACGTTCTACCGTAGCTGAAACGACAAAATCTGGAACTGTATTTGCTTTGAATCATCGTTAGCCAAAACCTCAAGTAAACAGTTCAATTTCTACGTGGCTTTGTCGTTAGTTTGCTTCCTGTTATTGTAGAAAGTTGATTATTATTTATTGAATTTTTAGAAAGTACCGTTCTGTAAATCCTAATAAATCAGAAGATTTTTGTATTGCAATGAATATATGAACATTACATAGAGTTGTGATTGATTCGATATCATTGTGCCACTCTGTTATAACGAGTACAGGACGGTATAAAGCAACGCAAAATTGATGGTGCTAATGGCAACGTGCTACAAATAACGGCCTTTTCTTGCATTTTTGTACCTTTTCGAAATGTTGTGGAGTAATAGAAGTTTCACAAAACTATCGGAAATGTCGTCACCATTTGTATGGAGACCGATGAAAATCTCAAACAATTCTAGTTTGCCCGTAATTTTTATGAAAATTCCAGACGTCAACATTGCACTATTTGCAGTCTATTTAACAATACTAGTGCGAATATATTTCGTGTCGGTGCGAGAGATTTGATCCTTTCGGATTATAAGGGTGGACCCTCCAACTAACTGACGCAACGTGGGTGGTAGAAAAGTACGAATATAAGGTTCGTGTTTTTCTGTTTTATTTTTTAACATGCTTCTCAAGTTACATTTTACGTTTTAATCAACAAAGATAGAATTTTCGTTCGTACGAATTGTATAAAAACATTGTGCGATTATAAAAAGAAACTCAATAAAAATTGTAGAATTTCGAATATGTTTCGATTTCTTCATGTTTAGTGTTCGTAGCAAAAGAAGCAATCGAAAATGGCATTCAGGCAATACGTTGAATCGTTGTAGATAAATAACAACAATCCCAAAGGACTGAACAGCCTGTATATACTCGTACATTCGATTTAGAGGACATATAACCGTTTGGATCAGTGTTGGTTAATCAATAAATTCCAACTTATTCACATTGTTATGAAATTGTTATTAAGTAGTTGAATTTGTTGAAAAATCACACCTTTGTTAGTTATACAGAATTAAAATTGTGGGCGACCTAGTTGCGCCACAAGCATTTAACGCTGCAAACATGATTAGTTTTATTGTTAATGGATCGTTCGATTACGTTATTCAAGGTGTGAAATCGCTGATAACGATTAATTAACCTCCACAACAATAGAATTGTGTTCTGATTCATATATAATGTGTAAATACGAATATATATATATAACAAATATATTTTCTGTGTTTTTTTTTTAAAGATATCATTCTCGTTGAAGTTCTTTGCTGTACCTCCTGTTCTGCTTTATCTGGAATACTTACCCTTATCTTGTTGCTTAAGGCGCATTACCACGTCATTCTATAGACGTCAGACTAAACAGAATCGATCAAGACACCAAGCAACATCCGGCTTATTGTTTATTTACAACATGCCCTCTTTGATGTTTGCTTCGGAACGGTTTTCTATCTATCAATTCTTAAAAACACTGTCTCGATTGTACCTATATGTTCAAAATACAAATTTTATTGTTTCGTTTTGTTTGTTTTTTGCAAGGAAAGAAGCCTTACATTTTGTATAGCATTTTACTGGTGTGCAATGGTGTCAAATACCACCGGAAATAACATTGACTGGATTTATACAGAACCAATTTCCGGAAAGTGTATTTATTTGATACACGAATAAAAATTAACGATTTTTATTTCTCTTGTTAATTACTTTCTACACAATTGTAATGGTTTTTCACAATATAACTTGCAAAAAAAAGGACACATCCGACACAATGTCGCATACAAAGAACATCATTTTTAAATGTTTACTTTTGTGGAATAACAACTATATATATATATATATATATATATATATATATATATATATATATATATATATATTCTTTTTATCATTTTGTTGCTGGATGACTAGCCTGAAAAATGTTTTTGTATTCGTTAATCCCTCATTGTATGGATGTTATAAGAATGGTGTTCTTTTCGTATATCATCTGATTATGGATGAGTGTGTTAAACTGCTGTGGAATGTTGACGAATTTTCGTTTGGAAATTGATCGAATTCCCCCAATTATCTAGCTTTTAAAACACTTGACTGATTTTTAATAACTTTATATAACACTATTCTATTCCAATAAATCTTAAAAGCACCGATTTGACTTGCAAATTTATCAAACACAACCACCCTCTTCTTCTTCGTTCGTTCGTTTCTTTTTTTTTTTATTTAACAGGTCGCTTCAATCCAATTTGGTGGTTGTGTAAAAGACGCTTTTTAATCATTTTTCTTTCGTCGTTTTCTGTCTAGCATTTTTGTATCTGATTTGATACGAGAATATGAAAGTTGAATAAGAAAAAAATTTCGAGTTTTTTTTTGTTTTTGGAAACAGGTAAGGACTACCTTGACCTGGCAGCCATCATCAAACAGCCTACCTAAAGACACAATAAACCTTTTCTTGCCCAAACCTGTTTCAACAGACCATTTATCACAGTGCTTCGTTGGAATCTTGATATGCCTTTGTTGTGGCCGTGAGGCCACCAACACAAAAAACCAAACAATACTAAAATCCTGTTTAATTAATAGATTGAAACAAAAAAAAAACAATCTCTAATATACTACGATTAATTAAATACATCAATTTAACTTGACCTGAAATCTGTAATCCCCATTTTCTGTTACAATATTCTTCCAAATTAACAATCTTGAATGGAATATCTGGGGTATATTAAATGGAAACTAAAAATAATGTCTCGTATATATGTGATGTTGGCCAAAGTCCAATAAATAACCAATTTCTGTCTCCAATCATATTATTCTTTCTTTTCCACAAGTACTTCGTCGCTTTCTAATTCTATTCTCGATAAAATGGAATTGGCAATTTACTCTTGAGTTCACTCCAAATTTATTGGAACTCTTATTGAACACGCTAATTGTTACCATAATTGACTTTTCAGCGGTGACTAGAAGGGATTACGTACTGTCATTATTGGAAGGTGCAAATAATTCCCAATTTTTTTACGTATTAGCAACATTTCGTAAAGCTTCCATTTGTGTCTTTTGAAAAGTCTGCTAAACCTGTATGGAATTCGTAGTGTAATGGTGTGAGAGGACCGGTATTAAGTCTAGAATTGGAGGTACTGCTTGACAGGTAAGTGTGATCCAGTGATCCAGAAAAATTTGGCCCTTCTTTCATAGTGAAATTATTCCTTAAAGCGTTTGGAGATTTTTTCTTCATTTGCCGCCTTCCTCCTAAGAATAGTGCTTTTGTCCACTACAACGTTAAGACATTGCAACCATTTTGATCGTAGTATTGCGGCATATAGCACAGCATGAATTTCCGTTGCTTACATTAATTCAATGAAAGTTTTTCAAACGTGCCTCGGCCAATTCTATAATAAGGAAATATACGAGTCGTTATTTAGAGTATAAAAGACCTCTAGAGGGTTGTTATAGACGACATAATACTACGTAATATAAAGTATCAGGTAGCGAGATCCCTATAATTTGTTTGTTCGCTTTTACTTTGGTTATTTACGATTTTGACTTGATCCTATTGGGATTTTTTTTTGGTTAACCATTATTTATTGGCAAATAAAATGTATATCTTTAACAAATCACAAAATAGTCCTCCTTTGATTTTTTCTATTCGCCCTTTACATTTTCTGAATAGAATGGAAATTTACAAGATCTGTTATCAGGACAAATTTCGAACACAGGAATCGTCGCCAGTTTCCAATTGATTCGATCACGTTCAGTGTAATCCGCCAAGTCCATATATTGTCACACATTGATTTCTTGTTGTTGCTGTAAGAAATTCGAATGAATGAAGAAAGAATGAGAGAAGAAGATACGATCAACGACAGTTTCTGTTGAATAATTGACGTCGATTGATTTTAATTAGCGAAAAGACGATAATTGTTGATTTTTTCATATCGAATTCTGTTGAAAATGCGATTTTGCGTTGTTGTTCTGAAGCGTATTTATCATTCAATTCCAAATAAATTGCTGAAAACTCGTTGACGTACAGTCGGGGACAATTTTGCAACGTGTTGAAAAATTATTGAATTTCAACGCCTGAAATGAGTGCAAAGAGCTTTGTTATGCAAATGCAAAACGTTCCGTTTTTTTCTCATTTTTTATAATCGATACGTTTACAATTGTTCGAAATATTCAACATTTAACGTATGTAATGGAATTACAATTTGTTAATAGTGAAATGTTAATGATCCAATTGTGGAAATTTGTGTTTTTCTTTCGTAAAAATCGAAACTTTGTGGTAATTCTATAAAAGACGGACCACTGGCGCCGATCGTTACACATTTAATGATAAGGCACTTAATCCGGGCAATTGTTGCTTTGAAAATTGCTCCATATGTTGCTGTTTATGGCTGTTGCCGCACCCTGTCAGCCTGCCATCGTGGCCTGGATGACGATTAATCGTAAGAACGGATAGGTGAAATAGCCGCCTTCACCCCTTCAAAATCCCACAACAACAACAACGGAATTGTGATCATTGAAAAATTATGAATCTCGCTGTGAAGATCTATAGAATTATGTAATGATAAAGCAGTGTGGATATATTTTTCCAAACAATCCTCCTCTTTCTGATTAGATTTCTTCTGGTAAATGGTGCATGATGATGATGATGATGATGATGATGATGAGGATCGTTGCGGCCTTCTTTCCTTTATTTATTTTTTCTCATTTTGTTTCTTTATCTTGTGTACTCGTGTTGTGTTCTTCATGGAATGCGGTTTAGTGAGAGTGGTAGACAGGTCAAGGGATGGGTCAGAGAGGAGGGAGACGGTCACTGGCCCCGGCTATTGTCTCGCCACCCCCGTCAGCCCGGATCAGGTCATCCGGTTGGTTTATATATACATAGATACACATAACCAACACGTACAAATACATAAAATGTTTGTAATCATTGTCCTCAAAATTATTTTAAAGATAATTACAAAATTCTTAATGAAACAGCAGGAATTCTATTCAAAATCTTCACATCCATGTCTTAATTAGTTGTTCATGGTTTTTGTCATTGTTATTTGTATTATTTAAATTTAATTTGTTTTTGGGTTGTTTTCAAAGTGTGTGTGTGTGTGTGTATATACGAACATTCCATTTGTAATTATATTTCAACTGTTTAAAGTTTGTTTTTATGGGATGACTATTAATAACATCTACACACACACACACACACATGTCTATATTTGGACGATTTTATTTTATGACCTAATTCAACAAGGTTCATTAGCTTGACACAAATTATTTGTTGTTGATCATTTAATCGTGTATCTGGAAAATAATCCAGAAAATTGACACATTACAGTTGCTAGATCGTTACAATTTAAGAAAGACATAAATCTGGACCGGTAGGACTAAATCCAACAAAAATACAGTGCGACAAACACAACTTGACTTTATAATTACGACAAGTATGGCTTTGTTGACTGGAAGATAAGCCACTTACAATTGTACAATTGAAATGAAAATAATCGTAATTTCGAATTGGTCAGTTTTTGGCTATTGGTCAAATTCGATCGACTATAGAGTCATAGATTTCAGGATTTGATGCCAATATTGTTCACGAGTTTCAGTCTCTTAGAGTCAGAGCGACCAATTCGAATTCGACTCACTATAATCCAGTTTCTTTCATGTAGTTGGTACTGTGAGTCTGTTGTTAATGCAACGTTTCTTATTACTTTTTAGCACTCAAGGTAGACGGTAAACTATGGCGCTGGGGATTATCCGGTTACCACACTGTTATTAGTTTCTGTGGTAAAGCAACTACTGAAACGATCACATCAATACAATCATCACACAGTAATCGAACAATTAAAATGTCATTTCCAATGTTTGCATTGTTTTTTCTTCTTCAAACGCAAATAAAATCAAAAATTAAAATAAAATGCTGAACATCGTAAATGTTTTTTGTTTAGAATTAGTATAGGCACTTCTACAACTACAAACTTTGTGTGATGAGATAAAATAAGATGATCGTTTAACATAAATAAACACTGCATTCCACCAGTATTATAGCAGCAGCAGCACCACCACCACCATCGCCACCAGTGGAGGAGGCATATGTTCGCTGAGGTTTTTCTTAAAAGAACACAGAAGCTCCACTAAGACACCGGATGGATGACAACAAGACATATGTTTATCAACATTTTAAACAGATATAAATATTAAAAGAAAAAGCCAGATTTTTAAACATTATTTCCGTTGAAACTGTTCAACAAAATTATACAATTCTCTGTTTGTTTATTTATTTGTTTGTTTGTTGTTTTACATATTGTTTTCTATTAGAAATAGATGGAACATGGACAATTACCATATGTATGGTGATTTACATCAAATTTACATTAAAAATTGTTAATTACTTTCACGTAATTTACGTTACATAAAGGATTTGTTATGGTCCAAATAAGCAATTTCTAGATCGTCCATCTTCAATGATTCGAATTGCGTAATTTTCTAAACAGTGAAAGTATAGATATGTCGATATTGTAAGAATTTAATTGAAAATTCCATGTAATTACTTAATATTTTCAACTTGACAGTTAATTAATTTGAAATTGTACAGTTGTGCCATCGTATTTCCACCCTTCAAACTCACCTGTCAGCGGTTTTATTAACGAAATCCCCTTCTAAAGCAATTGTGTTGCCATTCAGTTCTTATGTGGACTACTAGGTCCTCCAGTTACTGTGTGAATTTCAATCTAAATGTTGCTAATAGCCGAAAGAACAACAATATCAGGTTCGTCCCTATCTACAGAACTGTCTGTGATGCGCGATAGAAGATTACAGGAAACAATCCGGCATTGTGGACAGGAACTAAACTATTAATGATGGTAGTTTTGTCCACAAACAAGTAACCGAAAGTCTATTCTTTTGTTGGTGAAGATTTTGGAGGTCTATTAACAGTTGTTGGTGGTTGGAAACAACCGCACCTAAAATACTTTTTGATTCATCATCTTACTTGTCAACTGGTTGCTATTCTCTAAACGTGACAACATTGCGGCTGTACAAATCATTGTTAAAATATCGCACCAAAAAAAGATCGTAGTCACTACTTAATTATGTTATCAATTACAAATGTAACAATAATCGGCATAAATCAGTGTGGTAAACAGATTACCAAAAAAAAACCCCGAACCATATGGATACACGGAATGTATTTCAGAAAAATGTGGTAGATTTCTGGTGTTGTTTATTAGAAAGACAGACAAAGAGAACAGAAAACCATTCATTTTGCGTCCCCAGAATTGGCCTTGTATAAATGTGTGTAATTTGTGACTTTTAAGTTAATCTCCAGATGTGTTGCATCCTATAAGAAAACATCATTTGGAAGATTATTTACATACCATGGAAAAAAAGTTTAATTTGTCAGCCGTTACACATAAAAACCAGACCTTTCAACTCGTAGTGGATGGGGAAAAATATCTCCTACAACTTCAATCAAAATTGTAACACAGTAGCTTTAAACATAGAATTTTTAAGTGCTTTTGACATGTTAAAAATCAGTTAAAAAAACACACACACCCACACATAAGACAGTGTTTTTCAAGATTTCTTTTATTATTGCTTTTCTAATTCGTGTTGTTTGTTCTCCCAAACCAACTGAGACAAAAGACCGACTTTATTCAAACTATAACGCTTATTATTTAGTAATAAGATTAGAATAGCAAATATTGACGACAAACAGATAAGTTTTAACGGTAGATAAAAGATTGCTTTACGAAATTTAGGCAATAAGGCGTTATTTTTTTTTTGGTTGGTTTCTGTGTGTGTGTTGTGTGTAAATATAGCTGATTTATCAAGTTTCCCAATCTAAATGTCCGTAGTTGTTAGTGGGCTTCCTAATTCCGTTTTTATTCTTGTCATTTCGTTCATCTTGTGAAAATTTCAATGTGTCGGTTAAAATGAGCTTGTCGAACTTTTGTATTTTCAATTAATTTTGTTCTAAATGATGTTGGTAATGAGTTTAAATGTTTCACAACACTAATTCGAACTGTAATTGTGACATTTTACAATTACAAACTGGAGTTAATAAGATTATTTCAGTTTAAATTTCATTTATTAAAGATAATTAATAATCAAATAATATGTGGTTTATTGGAGCAGTAATATTTAAGCGATTCTCCTGTAACGAGCTGTTGGAGAATTTGTATATGAAATCAATTAGGTGAAACAGCCACTATACCAGAGAATGTTAGGAATATTTGATGCACATCTTAAATGGAACACGTTGTAGGTGCCTGTGGCATTTCTTTAGAGAATGTTCGTGGTGTTTACTTATTGTTAGTAAAGTGGAGAAACTGAAACTTTTCAATCTTTGCAAATTATACAACGATGAATGTTGTGCTTGTTTAGAAGAAAACAAATGTCTAGATGGTAAGATACCAGAAATTCCACCAAATAATTACAGATTCTTGAAAAGTATTTGTAGTAGTAGTTGTTGTTTCTATATGCTTACATTCCAAATGAAAATACAGTCAAAAACTCTTGAGAGTTTATTGGAAATCTCCAAGGGGATGTTTGAAGATTACAAAAAGGATAACATCTTAAACAATCGCATAAGTGTGTCGAAGTTTTTTAAACTGACAACTTACATCAAATTCTTTTGATAATGTCCTGTAGTTTGATTTTTCAAATTATCATCTACACTATTTGTCTCTTATCAATGGAAACCTGGTTCGTGATCGTGTCAATTGCAATAAAATGAGCTCATCAATTCATGCGTAATTAAACTGTTGCCAAATTAAATCAGTATTTTTTGGAGAATTTCGTGGATGATCGACAAGTTTGAAAATCGATTTGGTTGATTTTTGGCACGGCTTTTATTGCAACGGCTTTGTTGCAAATCTCTCATTTGTTCCATTCGACAACACGAAAAATGCTCGACGCGCCCGCCAGGACTCGCACCCAGAACTCTTCTTTGCCGGAGAAGTGTGCTCACCATTCTACTTTCATGGGGAATGGGGAATAATACGCTCTTTTATTCATTCTTTGATGACTTTGAGCAAATTTTCAACAATTTGTGTCATCCGATTATTACGATTTTCTGTCTTGGAGACTGTTTAAACATTACAGCAAGAACGCGACAAAAGATGTGTGAATGGGAAAAAATTGGTAGGAAACGCTGGGAAAGCACTCAATAAATCATTTAGAGAATGTAAAATCTGTAATCGTTTAGTTTTATAAAAAGCGAGCTAAGGAAGTTCCTGAAAAAAACTATTTGCTATAAAGGCGAATTTAAACGTTTTGAAAAAAAAATTGTCTACAAATGAGAAATACTGTAGAGAAGATTTCTATCAGCATAAATATCGCTGTAGTTTATCTTCATGTATTGATTAAAATTTTCAGTAATGAAAGTTTTACACAAATTTTATCGTGTTAGATATGATGCACAACGGATCTCTTATCGCAGATTTCTTCGTGTTTTCCAAATGAAATTGTTATGATGACTTATCCAGTTTTGTTATTACCAAGAATAATAAAAGATTGCAATTTTTATTATTAATATTCATTACAACATGTACATAGTTTTCGTATTTTTCCTGTCGGATGATTGTTATTTATTTTGGTCACGTCTTGAGGTTCTTTTTCCATTCTATTTTCAACAGAATTTTCATTAAAGTGGATGTAACTAGGTTTCATTTTATTTATTATTATCGTTACTATTCCATAAAGACTCAACACATATTGTTTTACAAAAATTACAATAACAACAATAAATGGAAAAGAAATAAACGGATTGTGGCTAACGTTTGGAAATGGAACAATAAATACGCATTCAAATACAATTAAAAACGGTTTTTGTTGTTCGTTATTTCGAATATTAAAAAATTGAAATCGATTCCAACGTCATCATGAATGTCTAAATTTGGAAATTGACAAATGCAACGGCCATATTTTAAGTTGTTTGTCTCTTGAATTGTGGGAACTTTCTAATATTATTGTGAATTTGTCAAATTCAAATTTCGGTATTTTACAATTCTGTTATGTAGATCTATTGAGAATTGATTAGAAATGTAACACCGTTTTTCTTTCGATTTTTCTCTTCTTCTACATTACATATTTAGTAAGCAATCTTATCATTCAGATAAAGAATTCATAACGAATCGAATAATTTATGAAATTTTCTCGTTTTGCCAAGATACCGAATATACTGTGTGCTTATGAAATGGATTCATTTCTAATTCATCACCACATGAATACCTTGTTTCTTTCATTCGCATTCACTTCAATCGCTGACTATTTACATGTAAACTTGCCAAGAACAAAAGATTTGTTCTGGCAGTTTGATTTCGCCTCATTAACGTTAGCGTTGGCAACAATAGATAAACAGACGTCCGTTCTAAATGGTTAAAGAAATTCGCTAATAATCCAGGCATCTTTCAAATGAAACACCCTGTACGTAATTGTCTAACATAGCTGAAACCTCAATAAATTGATATCCTTTAGAGAAAACTTAATAAAATGGATAATTAAGTGTCTGCACGCATAATTATAAACATAAATGATCGTTTGAATTGTTTCAAAATGTTAACGTTTGTATCAGTGTCGAGCGGACGTTCATTGATTGCTCTAATTTTCTTTCAATTACCAGAAACAGCTAACTATCTAAAAATAGCAGAAAGGCAAAAAAATTGTTGTTTCGAAATATTTGTAACGTTGTATTTATGAACTGTTAAATAGAATGTTCATTGCTAACTCATTTATTCCATTGATTATGTTTCCCAGTGGCGCATTATGGATTTATTTGACCCCAAGTAAATTTCAAGTTCAGACGTTTTTCGCCGCAGAAAATTTGATATTCCCAATAATGTGTGTGTAATGATTTGGTTTGAGGGGGCCCTCTTTTTGCCCATAGGATAACGCACCACGATGTTGTAGAAGCAAAAAACTGCAGGTCAAAGTTTATATGCAAGATCATTTGGGATTGGTGTTTTCAAAAAATGCAACTTTTGATCGAGAGCTACAATGTTACAGAATTATTTGTGTCGTTTTGTGAGCATTAGAGAAACTCTCTATGAAACATGAATTATGTACGTTGAAACGATCAATTTCGCTAGTAATTGCGTTACGTTAGAAATTTGTAATTCTAGAAGAAATTTATGCAATTGACTGTTTGTGATAAAGAATTTATATTAAAGAGCTCTGCTACGTTTCCTTATAATCGTTATTACAATGCTACAAAAGTCCTAATGTCTACTATTATTGGAAAACAAAGTTTCCATTAGTATTGAAGTAGAACCTGAATGTTATTCCATTACAAAAGTAGATGGAGACTTTTGCGATTATATTGCAGAAAAGTTTTGAAACTCGATAAACGACTTCCGCATTAAACTGACCTAATTTGCATAACTATGTTACAAAATTACACGAGGGAGTATTGGTGAATAGCTGGCCAAGCCTAGAAGGAAACTACTGCTTGTCGAAGTAACATTGTTTTATTCAACGTAATCATCTTTCAACTCTATACATTCAACGCCAAGTTGAATCAAAAACAATCAATGAAACCTTTGTCATAGAAATTGGAGGCAAGATCCTGGACAGCAGCCGAGGAGAATGCTCCCCTCTTTAGACATTACTTTGGTTTCATTGTAACAAGGCTGTCTGAAAAGTTTGATGTGCCATCGTGTGCCAAATGCTGTACAATTACAAAAAAAGAAGATAATCACGGAAATTAATGGAAAATTTTGTCATTTAGTGGAGGACAACATTGTAGGATATCCTGTTGTGTATCTAACCATTATTGTCTGGAATTTCTGTAAAGATCCGTTACGTGTCAAAGGATCTATACAGCCCGTATTCGAGCTTCAAGTGTCCTTAAACAACAACCCCATCTATAATTCTACCTATACAACTATATACGTTACATATGTAATATAGGGGTATGTTGTTATGCTAGTAAATTGTCAGTGTGGTTTCTTTGTTCCGGTGACACGCTATTGTTCCATCGATTCGACAGTTTAATTAGTTCTGTTTAAATAGAACAATGCCATTCTAGAAATAAATTCCAGCTTTATTAATTTTTCGACTCATTCTCCATATTATATATATTTTTTTACTAACTGTGAGAGTTTAGCAAATGTACAACAGCAGCAAAAAAGAATTTGCCAACTTTCCCATTCAATCATTATTGCTTTTCTGTTACGGAAATTCAATAACAGTATGAGTCATTGTCTGTGGTAGAGGGTGAACTTGGTTATACAAACTTCTATTTGCAATGACTCATTCTAGGGGGTGATTTTCTAGGGGTTGTTCGATTAATTTTTGAACATGTGGCCGTTACTAAACTGAATATGTATTGATGTAGGTCGTTGATGGATTCAATCTATTTATGTCTGTCTATTCTTCTTCTCTCGATAATGCGAAATTTCTAAATTGACCTTTATTAGAATGTAAAAACGCATTTACTTCAAGTTCTCAACATTTCTACTAGGCAACTCTCCAACCAGATGTGTCTTTATGATTTGAAGGCTTCTAGAACACTTCCTGCTGTAGGTGTGCAACAGATAAAGTCCAGCGAAATTTGAATGCAACTACAACCGGAAAACGTTTGGTTCATCCTTTTCGATATTATTCGATTTCGTACACAGATTACGTTATAGATGATGGATCGTTTGACTGTGATTAAAACACATTCGAGCTTAATTTAGAATATGATCTTATAGTTGTTACATATGAGAATAAGAGAGCGTTGATGTAATAATGTCAACATTTCTCCTTGACTCTTTTCAATTTTGTTACTTAGCTTTCACCACATTAATCTATTCTTATTCGATAAATATCAAAATATAAACGGATATAATGTCGTGATATTATTATTATTATTATTTTATTCACAATTTTAATAGTGGCAAAATTGTTTAAAGCACTCATAAAACTATCGAAATATTTCCGCATTTATAACTCGCTTTGCCTTTGTTTTTTTTTTTGAATATACAATTGGTTTGAAAAATCGCCAGGATCAACCGTACAAAGTAATCGCACGTTTCTAGTTAACAAAAGGATTGTTTTCGGTCGTTTTCCTCTCGTTTCGCCCTTCTGTACGGACGGTTCACCATCGTTTTCATTATTGATCGGCAAGCATTAGTTGAACAGTATAAACATTAATCATAGGTGTGGGTGCGTGACATCGTCTTCAATAACCATTAATTTATCAATGGAAGCTGTTTTATTAACATTCACTATCTTCCTTGCACGAATCAACGATATTTATGATATACACAATGTTTTCAATTTAGAAATTCAATCACGAATTTGTTGATCATTATAATTTTTGTTTCAATTCGATTTAGAGACAGGCGCAATAGCGCTTGTAGCTCTCAAACATGTCCCTATAACATCACAGATATTAATTATAATCATTATGAGCTTTACAAATTAAAGCTTTGATCATAGATTGATGTAATTCCGCTTATTTATACAACCTGAACATGATTTAATTTCAACTGAACACTATCACATAACGAACTGATAAGCAGAGATCTACAGAATTACCACAACAAAACGTCGTGAATAGGTTGCATTAATTAATTGAATTAAATTAATTTTTGTAATCAATAATACGGAAATTTCCATGCAACACACAATACATAGGCGCGTTAGAGATTTCTTGTGCGTTCATTTCGATATTCCATCTGGATTTCAAGATTGCAATCAAAGTTGTTGTTTTTTTCATCGAGAAAGAAAACGGAACGTTCCCAAGAGGAAAACTGGATTTTTTTTCGTTTTTCCATTATTTGCCCCTCGATTGTTTTCCACGAGATTTCCGTGGAAACTCCAAATATCTATGAGAATGTTTATATACTAAATGTTTTTGGTTTTTCTGATTGATTTTTAATTACAAAAACAGTATGTGGCTAAGGGAAGCTTTGACCGTTTTGAGATTTTCTGTTTGAAGAGTTTTTGAACGAAAACCGAAAGACAATCGATTGATTTACGTAATCTTAGCGATGGTTAATAATTAGATGTTTGACAATTCCAAAAAGAATTTGCATGGCAACAAATGACTCGTATAGATAAGGGCATTGTTCTGGAAGGATCTTGTTGAGTTAGATTTTGTCCCCAGAAAATAGCGGTAAGAACTCTTCTACACAAAGCGTTTTGGACAGCGTACAGTCAGCTTTGGTAGACTCTTCAGGCGTTCGTTTAGTTTCTGGATCGGCGTCTGAAACCAAGGCGACCCAAAAATTTGGTTGCATTGGTGGCAAATCCAATGGGATGTTGTCAATGATCAATCTGATAGCTATTTTAGTTAATTTCTATAGCAAATATGGATCGCAATCCGAATTATTTGAAAATTCTAGTATTGTGAAAATCGTAAAGCAGAAAATCCCAATCAAACTCCGCTGTATATCATTCAGGATCTGGCATTAAATAAAATCACATCAAATTGAAAACGTAATTGTATTTGAATGCAACGTTTAATTCAATCAAATCGAACACATCCATCCAAATACTGACATAATACGATGGCAATGTAATTTTAGTAAACTGCAGACTAGCAAATTTCAAATGAACACACGTCAACTTTCCATGTCCGTTGTTTTTTGTTTCCATAGTTGCTTCTTCTTTTCAATTTATCCCCATCTCCCACTATGCACAGCAATTTCTAACCATAACCGTTGATATTAAATGTACACGAACACTTTCATTCGGCAATAATCTAAAAGTTACCACCACTTTAACCTGTCATATAGAAAAAATCTGACAAAAAAATAAAAGTTACAAAACAGTAATAAATAGAAACACGAACTTAACTTGGAAATTTATGTTTCTGAAACTGTGAAAATTTAATTATCCGTTAACAGTCTCATTTCTATACGGGTTTTCTTGCTTCTTCTAATACTTTATAGGAATGAAACGATATTTTGATTTTGATGGACCAGGAAATTAACACAAACTTCCAGCTATGTCAAAACAAATTTGTTCTTTGACCGATATGCTGTAGAATTGAGAGAGAGAGAGAGAGAAACCAATTAATTAGATGCGCTACAATTATGCTTAGTTTATATTTAATTAATAATGGATATAATTAGAACAAATGTCAATGTACAATTAGTTATCTCGCACAGTTAGTACAAATATCAGTTTCGTTCCATGCGTTAGCTTGAAATGAGTGGAACTGGAACAATTTGTGATTGGTTATATTATGTGATCACATCACTGATCGTTGTGTTCGTGTTTGTTTTGTTGTTCACACTACACGTTGCGGTCGTTCGTCACAAATAGATATGGCCGTTTTCTTGGAACGAAGCTACAAAAATTTCTAAATTATTTATCGATGGGAAGGTTACAGTTTATCGTTACGGTTTTATCGTCGATCTTTGCGCAAACGTAACGTTATAAAAATATTTATTTACATGGAGTTAATTACACACTTCAATAGTCGTCAATATGCACCTGATAGCTGGGCAAATTCCGTCGATATAATCGCTCGCTTTAGCACTCATTGACGCCTGTGAGGAATTTGCTCCAAATGACGATTAAATCTGTACGATTGTTCATTGATTATTTCTTCACTATCTTCGAGTATTGGAACCATTTTCTACTATAACAACACGAAAAACAAGCGATTCGGGGTGAGTTTTCTTAAAAAAAAAACTTTGGAAACTGCTTCAAATAAATTCGCTATTTCATTGTTTTTATGTTCGATAAAGTTCAAAAATTCGTTATTTTATCGCATGGAAAGCCTGGAATTTGGTACTCTGTCGTGACAAGAAAACGATTTGTTAAACTAAACCACCTACTACACATTTCACCTACAACCCGTCAACAACAGAAACGGATTTTAAAATAAACATTATTATTACGGTGATATTTCATAAAAAAAAACGGTAGCTACCAACAACAACAGCAAACATTAATACAGATGTTTGCAATTGTGGCAATCTTGAATAGAATCATTGAATTTGCAGTCTCTAGAGGATTGATGGTTAGATATGCTTTTATCTATCATCAATCTTCTCATATGCATAAGCCGGTCGGATTGTTGTTTTGAGTGAAACAGTATCGGTAATCCAGTTCATCTATAACACATAAGCTTTTTACACATTTTACGTATTTGATTAACAAAATAATACCACAATTGTGCTGATTTTAATTCTGCCAAGATTAAAATAAAACATTGACGAAAAACATTTGTTAGTATTAATATTAATGGTTATTGTCGGTGAATTGTTGGAAATTCGGCTTTTACCATTTATTGTTGCGGAATTTTGATTGATTGTCGAAAATTGTGTGTTTCCATTTCAGTTAAAATGGGATATTTCCTACAGGGATGCGTGAAGTTGTATCATTAGTAATTATCATTAACATAGCTTAAGTCGATTAGTGCAGCGTCATTGTGTCTAGCGCTTTCCTTGCCACTTTAAAGTAGCAATCTAAAGCTCTCTACAATCTCTGTAAATGCTCTACTCTATGCTTGTTGAACGATTAAGCTTAATAAATGGTAGTTGCGTGTACAGTCGGATCGTATCGCAAAATTACGCATTTTTATTGTTTTTTCAGCGTTCTACTGCGGTTTTGTGCAACCGAATCTGGCGCAAATTGGTGGGAAACGGGTCTTTTTGGAACACAAATGAAGAATTCGCTGAATGTTCCGTAAAGCGACAGGTGTCCATCAGTATTGATCATCTTTCGCAGTGGCGCGCAATGGCTTTCTGGAGCCTTATGCAAAACAGACGACATTTGCCCATTTGGTCCCTACGCTAATCTTATCTTCATATGAACATCATAAACACAAAATATTCCTTTTGATTAGTTATAAGAAACTTATGTGTGAGTGTTATGCTACTATCTTGAGAGAAACCTGATAAACTTTGCACTTTTATTAAGCTACAGATAGAATTAACTTGCGCTTATATTGATTAATTGCGTTTTATGCTAGATAATTGTCATCAGAAGATAATTAGATTGACGTAAAATATCGACATTATCATTCATGAAATTTAATACTGATTACTGTAAATGGGGTCTGATTGAGGCAATTTTTTAAACACCTTCTGATGGCGTTGATCGCGTCTCATTTAATGGATTGATTAAATTGCTTTTCAATTGAAGTTTGTCATTATACATTTCTAATACATACGAATTTCGATCAGATTATGCTACAATTCGATCAGTGCAGTTAGTAATTTAATCGGTTTCTAATTAGACTGCAGTCTAATTAGAGTCTGTTGTATTACATTCGGTTGCATGAATTGATAAATACTATTTATAAAGAGTTTATCGCCTATTCAATGGAAATTTTCGATAGGTTTTTTAAATTATTCCGATAATTTGTGATAACGCACCAGTGAACTATTTAAAGTGACGAAAATGCCCAGTTATCGTTCCAGTACATGTCCAACATGGCTACGATTCAATTCAATAGCGCTTCACCGTATGTAGTTCCATTACCACCGTGTCCACAAGAAGATTTTCGTTATTTGAAGTAAGTCACACTTAATGGAGATTTATTAATAGTAACCGTTCGGTTTTAGTTATGAGAGAAATCTACAATCAAATCTGCACGAAGTACCAAAACGTTATGGTTTTGCATTATTCGGTGTCGGTCGTGCCGGCACAATTCATTTGAATTTTCTTGTAAACGAACGCAAAGTCGCTTTACTTTATATTATTGATGATGATAAATCCAAATGGGATAAATTGCGTGAATATTGGAACTTACAAGATGTGAAATTCTTAACGAGTTCAGAAGCTGCAATTGTTTATAAAGATGAAAGGCGAGTATGATTTAATCTTCAAATTTTAAACACTATTTCGGACTGTCAGTGTCAACTTTTTGATTTATTTTGGAAAAAACACAAGGCGATTCCAGCTTTGTCCCGGTCCCCTTACTGCTGAAATCGTTTTTTCTAATTGAGCAATGCCTCGATGGATACTTTTTCCATGTTCATCAGACACAGCACTACGGATTTTCGGGAACAAGTCTAAATGAGCATTTGAAAATGCGAATTTTCAACGACTTATGGCTCAAACACATGACAAAGAGTTGACTGATATATTTCATTATAGAGTGAGAGCTGTCGTTGTCGCATCACCAACAAAATCCCATGAACAAATCGTTAATTCAGCATTAGAACATCATAAAGCTGTATTTTGTGAGAAGCCTATAGCTGGTACAATCGAACAAACCAAAGCCTGTTTTGATAAAGCAGCTAAGATGAAACAACCATTATTGAGTGCTTTCAACAGGTAGCAGCTGCCTAATTATTCAATTGCGATAGAATAGAAAATTAAATAAAATTTGATTGTAGACGATTTGATCCGTCTTATAAATCCGTGCGAGATCGTGTACGGCAAGGTGAAGTTGGTAAAGTATTGAGTGTTAAAGTGTGCAGTAGGGATTCACCATTACCAACATTGGATTATTTGAAAGCATCAGGCCGCATCTTCCATGATTGTGCTGTACATGATATCGATATGATTTTATATTGTCTTGGTGAATATCCAACGAAAGTGTCTGTAATGGCAAAGGCTAACATACCGGAAATTCAGAAAATTAATGATTATGATACTGTAGCGATTTCATTATCGTTTGATAGTGGAGCTATTGGTATTATCGATCTGAGTAGGGTCTGTATTTACGGATATGATCAAAGATTAGAGGTTAGTATACTTTAGCAATTCGTTAATACAGTGAACCGAATTCGACGTGACGCACATTGAGACACAACAAACAAAGCCAAAATTGCGGCCCTGTGTTTGTACTGCCAAAGATAGTCAAGTCGAATTCGGTCTGTTGTGTAACACGAGTAATGCGGAAGTAATTTCCCAATCAATTACAAATGAAGAGCGAAGTCTTGATGACACGTCCGTTAACGAACACATGTTGGCCGAGTTAATTTACATTCTTAATTAGTCCCTCAACAATACAACTATGAAATATTAACACAATAATCCATCTAGGTATTTGGCCAGAAAGGTATGATAAGATCAGAGAATCGCCAACCTTTGAACAATGTTGAAACTTACAATAATGATTCAGTAAAGACATCACCAATTTATTATTCATTTCCATCAAGATTCAAAGAGGCATACGATTGTGAAATGTTGCATTTCCTTGATATATTAGACGGTAATATTATTTTATTTACGGTAGTACGAGGATTATTTATTAATTTTTTTCATTAATTGTAGGTAAATCTGAGTTGTGTATTGATGTGAAAGACACTTTGGCGGTTAGTAAAATTGCTTCAGCTTGTGAAGAATCCGCTGATACCGGGAAAGTCGTTGAATTAAAGTGGTCTAAAGATGAACTGCCACAACGCAAGTAGGAAATAGTGCCGATCATCGACACTAATCACCTCATCAAGAAAAACTACCAACTGCTATTAACAACACAGCCACCGAAACGCTTAAATTGTTTCCATTAATTCTTGTCTTTGTATTTAAAAAAAATTAGTTACTTTTTCGATTGTTGAAAATAATAATAGCGTATTAAATTTTACATAACCGGCTAAGTCTTCAATTTTACTCCATCTTCAACAGTGGAACACATTTAAGCGCGGCTCATCTTGCCATCGCGACTTGAGGAGATGAGGAGATGAACCGGGCTTCAAGTCCAGCATGTCTAGCGAGAACATTTATTTGTCCGCTCTTTGTATTGTTTTCTACCTAGACCGGTAATTTATTGGCGATTTTGTCGATTCATTCTAGACAATGACATTGATTATTTGTTAATCGGAATCTATGATGGTTTATTTCCTATGTAAATTATTTATTGATGTGCCGGTGTGTATGGGGTAATAATTTACACCCCTACAGCGACAATCTACTCTAAACGCAACTACAATCCGTAACGATATTTTACGGTTTGTCCACGATGAAATTTTAATGAGTTTTTCGTTAAATGAAAGTTAGATTGATTTAATAACAAGATTACAAATAATCATTTCAGTTGTTTTGTGGTTTCTTTATTTAAAAGGAAATCACAGTGTTCTTTCAGCATTTGTATTTTCCCATTACAATAATTTCTTTTTCAACTGTAAAACCATTGGAAAGGCACGCAATTTTTAAATTAGATATCGATATAACATCATAATAAATATATGTGTGTTATAAATAAACAATGTAGTGAGGAATTTACAATATTCTGGAAAGAATTGACTGTGTGTATACCTTGTATTTATTTATTTATTTCCAGCTTGTTACACGGATCGCTATCTGTTGCAATATGAAAGACAATATTACGGTCTGTTGATGCAACAAGAGACAATAAAAATCTATTTCGATATCATAAACAGAGCCAATCATATTTCAATTATCAAAATAATCGAAAAGAACAATTTTATTATTGTTTCTTCATTGTATTTTGAAAACGGAAATACGTCTGTTGATGGTTTATCATCATCTTCGTTGTCATTGAGGAACAACGTTCATGTCTTTTGTGCGTTTATTTTTGATGGCCTCTCCCCGTTTTGCAATATCGATTCACATGAATATCAGGGGTAGGTACTCGACAATATGTGTGTTAGTCATAAAATCTACCCCTAAATTCGTATATGTATATGAATGAAAAATCGTTGTCAATTCCTGCAATTATCCGAAATAGTAATTGAATTGCAGATGATGTGATGGGAAACATGTATGGGCGACGCACGGCGAATGGATATCATCTGCTTGATCGAACAATTCGTTCAATATTTTGAGGGTGTAACCGGATTAAATAAGCCATGTGCAATAGAGGACAGCGAATTTTATATTGCCGTGTTATAAAGTTGATCAAAACAAGTGCTGGGAAGCTTCTACCATACGAAAGGGCCTAGTTCACCAGGAAACTACAGCTTTTTGAAATAATGCTGCTTTATTCGACGTCCAATAAAACAATTCTTCCAGCGCCTCAAATTTTTCAACCGCCCCATAAATGGGGCTAAGTCTGGAGAAGATGGTGGATGTTTGACAATTTCAAAGCTGATTTGATTGATTTTGTGTCATCATTCGTGTACCAAAACGAATTACACGTGATATCCTGGGATATAATTCTTGTAAATTCTCCTGAATCTATCTTATACGTTCCATTTCATAATAGAGTTTTGAGTATTTTCACTTTACAATAGTTGATTGAGCGAATCCCGGGAATTCCTATGATTCTATTTGGTGTTATTTGAATTGTAGCAATAGACATAAAATGGTATATCGACTGTTGAATAATGTAGCAGTTATAGCCCCTTTTCAAGTGATTATACCAATGATTCAGAGAATTTTCCAAACAGTATTTCCGACAATTGATAATCGATACTGTTGTAACGCAATAATACCCCAACTAATACACGTGGGGCGGTTATCGTTCGTACATTATTTTCGGGTGTTTTATGACTAAATTCTGGATTTTTCCCATTAATTCTACCGGCAATAAACAATGGAATATTTACTTCTATAGAAACAAAACGGAATGAACTACGTATGTGGAATAAAAAGTCCATAACCCCGAGTTCTTGTATTTTAGCGCCGTTTGCTCAACTGAACATGAAGGAACTACCACCATTTATGCGACAACAGAGTTTTCCGTACGCAAAGTACAGCTTAATTTACATATTGAGAAAAATTAGGGTGGCTATATGCTAGTCGGTTGGTGTACCTATTTCTCTCAATTTTAACAAACATTTCACTGCTATTCAAATAGCTTCAATCAGCTGCTGTAATACAACGCTTTGAACCAAATGTACCAATCGCATATCAAATGCACGAATAAATACTAATATGAGATCGTGATTGAAACATTGCCAAGCAAATTTACGTCGAACATGAGAGTTTAATTAAAAGTTTATGTAACAATCGTTCAAAAAACAAAAACAACCAACAGATAATGATTAATTTCATTATCATTATGATTGATTCAGCAAAATGTCATCGTATTCAAACCAAGAAGTACGTTTAAGTGTTGTCCCTGGTGAAGCGACATTTTAACTTATTGACGCGATTTCCGATCGAATTTTTTTCTTAAATCGATGAATCGACGAATCGCTTTTCTCCGCATACCTACAAATTAATTTTAATTGTATAGCTTCAATATAGAGTGCGATATTAATTGATTGTCTGCCAAAAGGATTATCAGTTTCATATCGTGACTGAAGGGATTTTAATACAAGGATTACCATTATCATAAACAATGTTTGTTATGGATAAACCGAAAATAGAATCAAATTTCTTTTATCAATGTAACCTTGAACTCTTAATTTAATTTTTTTTTCTTCCAATCTGTTGTTTGTTTATTTCACATTGCGCAGTCCTGATAAGAGATTGGAGGCAACCAAACAAATGCAAATCTTCCCCTCTATGCTACTGATAAAAACAAGCACGCTTACATAGAAGTGCGTTTTTTTGTGCGAAAGAAAAAAAACTGCAACCGGAGTGCGCGTAATGTGAATTTGGCGCATTTTCGTTTTGTTGACCAAGAAAAATATGATCTGTTAGATATTTTTGGTCCTATATCTTTTGCGTCCTGATCTTTTAATCATTTCAAGAACGAAATGCGATCGGATTAGAGTGGGTCTACTGACTCTACTTGAAGTCAATTAAAAACAGTCATTATGGCGATACTTATATAACGCGTTGATAACATTACGCCAGTTTTTATAAAAACGTGACGAACACACCCCCGTATTTTATTTTTAGATAAATTTGACCTGCTTCGAACAATGCGATTTCGTATAACACGAAGCGTACCCTTCGTATCGATGGCTGTAAATAATTTTCAATGTAGGATATGTCCTTTGGCACGACCTACTAAGAAGGTCCATAACGTAACATAACATGGCGTAACGCAATACGAATCGTTGGACAGGAGTCGAATTTGAATCATCGAAACGGTGGCAAATTGATAATTAAAAACAAAATTACAGTCGCCAAATGATACTACAATTATAAATTTAATTGAAAATAACAACAATTTATTATTAACAATATTCGACTGTGTTATAATTGAACGTAATAAACAAAAACACCGAGCATTCATTATAAATTCAATTCAGTTTATGTATAACGAACGAGCTTAATCTCTTGATGGTACTCTAATAATGTTTTCTACTAATTTGAACATTTTGATTGGAAGCTGACGAATTGATTCTCAATTGAAAATCAAATGTTAGTAACGATCGTACGATTTTCTATTTGTCGCTTTATAAACAAAATTTTGTTCAAATTCTTTTTTATTATCTACCCAATACAAACCTCGATTATACTCCATGTATTTTGAATTGGTCAACTCTACCGTTGTCGGGTTCAATGTTAACGACAAGTCGACCGAATCCGAATAGATGGAGTGCAATATTCCACAAAAAAATATTTCAAAATAATTGCCTAATTATCTGATTAAATTGATTGAAATATCACATTGAATGTGAAAGATGCGTCTAATTGGTACTGTAAATAATTAAATCAATTACCGGTCATATCGTTATCAGTAATGTTAATTATATTCTTTATCATTGACTATGTTTACATGGTAGCTCGTACAATAATCATTCATATTGATGGAAATTTCTTGTATCGACTATTATCAAATCAAAAACCACTTTTGTACTACGAAAGCAAAGGTGCCAGCTGTTAATACCACCACAATCGACTGACTACGTTTACACCATATTCGATATTGTCAGTTGAAAAGGCCACGTTTCGTAATCTAAAACGATAGATGCTGCCAATTAAGGAAAGATAATTCATCAAAAATTGCGATATTAATCTTGACTCGACAGAATTTCAACTGTGATACGCGTGCATTTTTCAATTTCCATCAACACTATCAGTTCCTTTTATAACAGTTATCATGAATGTGTTAGGACTTTAGAGAATAATTCCAAAGATAATCATGGTTCGTATAATGATTATTGCAATAGTTGTACTAATTTTTTGGTGGATTTGGGTAATTTTCGATTGTGTATTTCTAAATTGATCAAATTTTAAATTGTTTCTTATTTGTAGTGCATTGATTAGAGATGAACAATCAATTGATGGGGAACACACGAAAATTGCAATATAATCAACAATGAGGTTTGTAATTTTGAAGTTTTATCAACCGTCAGTTATTAGGGGTTGAATAAATTAGATTTAATTGTTAATTAACCAATCTAGAATCGTTTATTAGATCAATATTGCTGACTAATTTCATTTATCATTTTAGGATGCCAACAACTACTGATCACTTCCTGCAATGTTTGATTTTGTCATCATTTTATCATGTAAAATAAAATAAAATTTCAAAATTTAGTTGTTTGAATCCAATTAAATAGATAATCAGAAATCCGAAATTTGCCATGATGAAAATTGAATGACACTGTGTAATAAAATGCGATTCGACGATACAGTATTGTCGTATTATTATGATCCGGAAATTGTGTCAAATCTATTGGGACGCTATAAAAGGCTAAACTAATAAAAGATTTTCCAATGGAAACTATAACTCGGTAGTATTAGAATAACAAGTCATGCAATCAACAACATCCAAACAGTACGGTTGATCTATAGAACATAATTTTGTTAGATCTACATTGATTTCCCCAACAAGAAGACGACTTTCAACAATTGTTTTTTTTTGATAATCGACAAGCAAAAAGTTAATGATCGATGGATGAAAACTTGTAGATGCGTTTCACGATCTCTCCCCATCGTTTCCGATTGTTGTCAAACTCCCTAAGGCTAAGTTAACGTTACAGATATCCACTTAAAACTGGAAAACAACTTGGTATTACTTTTTAATAGATAACAACTGTATCAAACAACAAAATGTTCCAAGTTTTAACAGTTTATTGCAATTTAATTTCCTAATATTTGTTATAGGGGTGTACACTTGAGCATTAATTAAAATTACACTTTAACAACATTACCGCACTTAAGACTAGTTACTAGTTTATAATAACTTAGTTACGAGGCTTTATTCAATAATAAGTTCGCAAGATACCTGTATTCCTCAGATATAATAAACGTGAAACGTTTTATTAATTACTAGGAAAGTTGAAAATCTCGAAGGAATTTTACACGATAATCGATTCGCTTTTGTGCGAGCTTTTATCGTGCTATTGTCCAAAGATCAAACTTTCATCGCGTTGATTTCAAATTTTATTCGCAACGTTGACTGTACCTTCCAACTTCAAAGAGGAATGTGCACCTTTGACGTGCTACGTATTTTGTGTTTCTTTTCAAATATTTGATGTGTTTGTCCATTAAAATATACACTTGTTACAATGTTACAAACACGGTGTTGTCGTTGAAAATTCTCTTAGTTTGCAAAACTTAAAGGATCCTTCAAAGGACAGTTGACGGATCTCCGCTTTATAGTGCGTCTTGTGTTCTCAGAGTCGACGAATTGTTAGTATGTCAACGATATTTTCTACCTTTATGGGCACCAGTTTGAGTCATTATTGAGGACTGTAGGCATTGGATAGTTTCAATATTTCACCGTAAATTCCCTGAGTAAAGATACTGAAATCTCTACATACAATGTTGATTCGTGTACTCTAATACGGTAGTAGTCGACGGAGATGCCGCTATAAATCTGTGTGATAAACTCCAATGTCGACCATTAAACTCAGCAAAAACTATATAATGTAGAAATCGTCTAGCCGCATTCGTGTTGTAGTCGTAGTGGTATGGTTAGTAATTCACCCTTCAAAAAAGCAGCATCGACGAGATTCAGGTTCAAGGTTTCGATCAATGATAGAGGGGGAACGAAAGAGAGACCGACAGAGAGAGAGAGAGAGAGATTGTTGATTCGAGATAAAATCCTCGTTAACAGAGGCCTATAACTTGGACAATGAAAATCGCCAATCTCATTATAATAATTATTATAAAATTTAATTGAATATTATAACAGCACAGTATTAAAAGCGATTGTTATTGAATAATCTGGAATAATCTGGAATAATCGGGATAACAATAGAGATAGTTATCCCAATTTTAACAAATAATTCCCTCTAGTTCTTCATTGAAATATTCGCATCGACTAGCAAACGATACGCGACTACAAAGAAAAACATTTCGGCCGCATTTACCTGGCGCATCCACCAAAATCAACCACAACAACGACAACCGTAAATTACCTTTTGTAAATTGTGAATCATCTACGACAGATATTGGACATGAACAGTCCTTTCATAACGTCCAATCAGAAATGCAGCCATAATTAGATTATCTTTAATCAATGTCAAATATGTAATGTCGACATTTTAACGATAAATTCCAACGTTATTACCGACAATACCTTTTGATATTATCCATTATAAATAAAGTGATCATAAATTTAATTCTCTTCATCGTTCTGCTGTTATTGTTCTTCTATTTTAATGTCATCCCTACGCGTTGTTTTTTTTTTCCCCAATACGCTATATGAAATACGACTTTGTATTTAATGTTTCCTTTGTGGCCTTTTTAAAAACAATGTTTTGTTCCACTTTCCGCCATTGAACAACTTGTATTTTCTGTTGATATATCGTTACGATCTTTCTATAATTCACAATTGTTGTCAAATGAATAATAATAAAACATCTTGAAGGTAATTTCGAACGTTGTTTTTTTATAGGTTTCGCGTGCGCTTTCTCTAGATTTTTTCAGTTTAATTAGTCGTAATATTCCATAAAACAACAACAAAACGTTGTTTTTTTTTTGAATAATTAATGAGCAAAACCCACAAGAATCTAACTTATTGGTGCTGAACAAAATTCCGTAAATGATGATGAACGTTTGCAGCGTTACAAATTGTCGAGAGCTAAGTAAAATAAATACCGACTACATTGGAATTGATGATAAAACATTTCAAATACAATAATAGATGATTTGTCTACACGTGATTTCAGAATTGAATGATTTACAACACAATTAAAATTTCGTCAGGCTCATTTCCTTTTACCAAAGCAGAATCGTTTCTAACATATAAAACAATAAATTTACCTCGATTTTAAGTCTCTTTCTAATGCTTTCTAAACCAAAATGCTTGTTGATTCTTGTCACGCAAATGTAACGTTATTAACTTCAAAAATTGCATCACGACTATAAATTTAATTTAAAACACAATTCAACCCTTCAACTACGAAAGAATATTTTTCCAATAACTCCACTTACGAAAATAGCCCTAGAAACAGACATAGTAACACCACGTGGGAGTTGCGAACAAATCGAAAAAAAAACGCCTCCACCACTGGCCTGGTCATTTTGTTAACGTAAATCACCCTCACTGAAAAACATAAATAATCCGAGTTGTCTACAATATTGTTGTCTATTGCGGCCATGTTATCGTTTTAATTGGACATTGATAAATGTATGTACGATCAATACTGTCATATCAGCTTTATCACTAAATAATAATAATAATAATAGATATAACAACGGGGCTAATCTGGATTTGATTGATTTCCTGTTCTCTAATCACAAATATCGCTGATTTGTCCGAATTATTTTTATTTTAGACGGGTGAAATTATTGAAAATATATTTTACTGTTGAAGAGTAAAGCAACGCAATTAACAGTAAAAGCCTTTTGTTGGTAAATCACCATTTCCGTCAAGGGTTTCATGTTTGAAATTGTTGCCACATTGATTTTTTTAACTCATCAACAAGTCTTCAATTACATCAGCTTTAAATTAAACGTAACGTGATAAAGAATAAAGAATGTAAATAAAAAAAATGATAATAATTAAAAAATCATCACACAATGTTCACGTGTTTGTGAAACAGAATGTGTTTACAGCAGGACCGGCTCAAGGGATTTGTCAAATTTAAGGGCAGCAGGCAGAAGACCAAAGTGGACAACACCCCAATGGAAGGAATCAATTTTAATCTTTATTCAAATTCACTCTAACAATAAGTAGACAAACATCATATTTATTTGTGAATGACGTCTTTTCTTCTTCTTGATTGTATTTCTTAATTAAAAATTATTAATTAAATGTCTATTGTTGCAAACAATTGAAAAATGTCTGACTGCAACTTGCGTTGTTAATTGGAGAAAGTTGTGTGCTAATTTTTCAATAAGGATCGGATTACATTGTTTTTCTAAATTCAGGAGAAAGCACTATGTTTTAAATTATTTTAGATCTTCCGTACTGATCCCTTTTTAGTTTTAGTGATACTACAAGTGTAAACGTGTTAGTGTAGTGAATGGATTGATGTGCAAAGTAAGGCAATGATTGTGCGGGGACTTCACTAAAGGGTAATCCAAATATCTTTACCACAACTTCTGATTTTACTTCAATTTTTTGGGGGTGAGATCGAACCCCGGCACGTGTTAGTAACATGTCTATCGGAATTTTCTGCTTCTTCTCTTAATTAGCAAAACAAATAATAATTGCACAACACTTTGTTAGGATCTCCCACGCCTCTGATAGGACCTCATCGTTGGATTCGGTGAAATGAGCAGTACATATACAAGATCGAGTTAAAAAACAGAAACAAAGTGAAGTTCAAATGTAATGACTTAGAATAAAATACTGTTACTGAAAAAATCTGTAGTTTCCTTCTAGGCTAGGCTATTTGCCACTCGTACTTTAGCAGCCCGAAGCGCTTTTCCTCTTTACGCTGTTTAAAGTGAAGACAAAGTTATGAATACACTTGTGGGTGTTCTTAGGCTATCTTGATCGATTCTCGCAGTTCTATACAGACTTCAGTAATAGATTTTTGCTCAACGTCAAGAATCCCTTTGATTTTATCCTATTTGCGTCTAATAGGAACTCTGCCGATAGAAGCGTTCCCAGCAACTTCTCACAGAAGAGATGGTGCTTCTTATCTTCTATTTTTCCACAATAAGACACTGCTTAACTTGCAGCTGGTGCTTCTAGATACGTATATTTTGTTTGTTCTATGTCTACACAACTGAACAATGAAGAATGCACATTTATTACAGAATTATGATTACATAAACAAACGATCGCCTATTCCTTTGCTGTTTCGTTATCATCAAGTCCAAGTTTTGAATGGATTTGTAACAGTACAATCGTATAACTACATGTGGCTGTTAAAAATTGAAGGAGAATCGTAGGATCAACTTTGAAAAACCCATTAGCAGTTATACAAATTTTACTTCTGCTACGAATTTCGGTAACTAATAAACTTACATACCATCGTATTTGATTGTCGATCTCCACATTAATTCGATATTTATTACAAATATCGAGACATCGATGGAATTCGTCCGAAATACGTTTTGCTGGTATTGCAATGAGAAACATCAACAACTGCAATTTGATAAGTGCCAATTAAAAAAAAAAATTATAATTTGATTGCAATACAACAAAAAAACTTACGAAAAATATCGAACTTCTGGTTAACAAAACAAATGTAGCGAAATTGTATGCGAGCACTCCATATCGAGCAGTAAACATATAAATAATTTGTGTCATTATTAATGGTGTCAGCATGATATGGCCTAAAATATTTAAACCGAAACTTTCATTGAACATTACTAAACAATCAAGAAGTTGATCGTAGATTTTCGAAACGCATCTGATATCGTCCACCAAATGACTGTTTGATTTCTTCAAAATGTCCATCAATAATCGATTAGTTGCTGATATTTCAAATTTTATACATTGTAGAATTGTGTAGATTTTCAAAATATCCACACATATCAAATAATGATTCAAATAGACGTATCCGCGACAACCGAAATTCTCATACGTATAGTAATTGGCAAATCCGAAACAATAATTGACTAAAATCCATGCAAATACTGATGTATTAATGATGACAACATCCAACTTTTGCCATTTGGAACGTTTCATATCAATCTTAATAATTCCATGTATGCTGATTAGAGCCGAATATGTATTCTCCATTGTTCTCATCAATCTTTTGTTGATGAATTTCGTTTGTAGTATCGCGTAAATATTTAAGAAATTTATAAACAAATATATGATCGAATCGATAACGGCATTAAGGCGATCCTCTGTGAAGTAATTACAAATTGTTGCTTTTATAATGAACGATACAATCATTCGCAATATTAATATCAATAATAGACAATTCGTATAAGCATTGTAATATTTCAATTTTGGTCTTCGTAATGGTATACCGCACAATTCTAAAAGTTGATAAAATTTCAACCAGATCAACATTATCACAGTGTGTACAATGTTCAAATTTCGAACGAACATTGTAATTTCTTTGGATAGAATCCAGTTCCATTTCATTAATATTAAAACATGTTTGATTTTAATCGAAACTCTTCGTTAAATAATTCATGTCATACAATACCCGAGGGAGAATGGTTGTTTTACTCTATGATGGCTGTTCAAATAGACTCAAAAACCAATCAACTAAGCTACCACAGCTCAATATTTGGTAGAAAGATCAATTTTATCGAATGCGTGCTTGGCACGCAACAAGATCGAGATTGAGATAGCCGCTGCATAGATTGCCGCTGAATACCATCAAACAAAACAAGCACAACGTACAAATGTGTTGACAAATTGAAATTACATAGAATTAATACTAAATACAGTTCGTATATAGAGTAAATGTTAGAGAATACGATTTACCACTAACCACCACCATCCCCCAACAATATACACGTACACATACAAACAATTTATAACTGGCAGTAATTTCCTGTCAGCTGTAATTATTTTACTAATTCCGCAGTAAATTTGGTTAGAAACTATTACACGTGGATAATGTGTTATGGACCTGGGCTTGTGATGAGTTACAGTTATCAAAACTTCTGCTTCAAATATAATTAGAAACTTGCTACTATCCAGGTTCACTCTCACTGGATTAGATCTAAAGAGTTGCTGGGGAAATGCGTTATTTCTGCAAATGGAATCTTATTTACGTTTCAACAATTATAAACAGAGACAATCAGCAATTAACAGTCGACTAATTCGATTTAGACAATTTGTACAATTTAGCGGAAATCAGTGATGGATTTAATTTACTCAAAACTAATCAACCGAGATGAGGGAAAGCAACATAAAAGGGGACTTTAAAAATTCGTGGCGCCTCGGGCCACATACGGGTTTTTTAACACTAAATATTTGCTTTTTTTCAACTAATTCCTTATGCTTATAGCAACTTCGTTCCAAAAGCCACTTTTTATACCATAAAAGAAAAGTACGGAAGCTAGCCGATAATTGAAGCGAGCAAAGTGTCCCATGATCATTATTTCCATTATTTGTGACTAGAAGTTGTGGGTATAAAATCGCCAAAATTTATAAAATTCTCTGAAACAATAGAAAGGAGCATGAATTTACTGTATTTTGCACCAAAGACTTACGACAATATTTCAGTTAAGCTGTAAGTAAGAAGTGTTCTAGACACATCTTCTGGATCAGATTTTTCACAGCTCTACAAATAACGATTGCTTATATAACACAGAATAACTTGAGTGTTTTAGAATTTGTGCATCTCTTACCGATTATTTGTGTTTGGATTAATTTTTATCAAAACATGATTAAATACGATAGCTTTGAAACGACTGTTGTATGTAATCAAAGTTCAGCTAATTTTTTTTATTGAATTATTGAAAAGTATCGATATTTATTGATCGATTTATTTGTGAGATTAGTTGAAACTGAACAAGCGAAGTAATAAGTTTTTGTCAAAGTTTCTGTTTTAAGAATTTGAAGCTGGAAAAAGTACTAATTAAAACCACAGTAGGATGGAGAATAAGAAGAAGAATAACGGAAAAGTAAATAAAAAGAAGATAATTCTTTATTTTTTCTGAAGAAAAGTGTTTGTATGTACAGGATCAAGTAAGTTTATTAAGGATATTTAAGAGCATCAGAGTAAGGGACCGAGTAATAAATTCTATTTTTTGCAGTACTTGTTATTAACATAAGAAGGAAGTTTATCATTTTTTTTCAATGATAAATGTTTAAGCTAATTATCGAAATAACAATGACGGATAAGGTCAAAACGTTTTAAATTTGCGCTAACTTCCCTAACATGGTAACAGATTTGATAAGAAGACTACCGAAATGAAATCAAACTTATAAGCGGTAGAGCAACCTGAAAGGTGTGAATACTAAACATACGCTAATTGGGTATTCAGGTTTTTCTGTTGGACAATCTCCTTGCAATTTATACTTCGTCATGGCTTTGGAAATCCTAAGGATTTTACAAAATGTACGTAAAATACAGCACAAATTGCTGTTGAAAGTCTACGTTTATATAAATAAAAACTCTCTAAATTAATTAGCTAAAAATGACCTTATCACAAATTGCGTATAAAAATTGGTGCTGTATTTTTACAATTGATGGTAATTTATATTAAAAAAGCCATTGATAGCTGACAGCGCGTTTTATTTATTTATCTGTTTTAATCAAAAAAAATATTTTTATAATTAAAAATGATGACTCAAGCAGTTTATCTCAACTGTTAAAGGTTGGTCCACAACAACCGATTGTCGTACGATTAACGTTGCTAATTGTAAGAACGTTCGTTCAATATATCAGATATATGTTTGCGTTTGTGCGTTATGCGTCATTCTAAGCTAGAAAAAAAAACCGGAAGATGATACCGATTTTAGCCCGAAATGCCTCAAGACATCATTCCTTTGTAAGCTTAGCCATGACTATGAAAGGCACAGGCATCTGTTGATCATCAACACATTGCAGGCGGGTGAAACTCCGCTTGAGGCATGCGATACGTGCGTCAAGTGCATGCAATGTAATGCACGTAATGCGTAACGCATCCGAGTGTTAACTTGGCCCAGAATTCATTGGAAAAATATATCAAATCATTGATAAATCAATATCTCTACTGAGAGTCACTTCCTTTGGCAAAATCTTTGGGAACACGTACAGTTCCTGAAACATCATGGGCTACCTGTATAGGGTAGGTTAGTTATTAACTGAGTCACGCAAAAGTCTGCCGTGAACGGATCAACATTATTGAGGTACGTGGGAAAAACGTCACGCTATATGAGTAACATTTTTCCGGCAAATGTAAATAGGTTTTCCCTCTATTTCATCCTGTTGGACTGTTGCTTTAATTTTGCGTGTTACTCGTGGCGTGAGTTGGCACGTATCAGTTCTGTCCAGTCGATTATTTTTAAATGCATTCAACCTTGCACTCTACCAGTACGAAATTTATAGCCTGCACATTCGGAATAAAAACTTTTTGCTGTCTATAAAAGCAGTATCGATCGACAATTCCTCACAGTTTAGTTGTGTTTAAAATTGAAAGAAACATGTCCACCACCGATTATTTGATATCAGCAACAGAGATATTATTAACAACTATTGTTGCCGGATTGTTATTCTTTTATTTTCAAACACGCCGCCGCTATCAATATTGGAACAAACTTGGTGTACGACAATATGAAGCCGTATTTCCAGTCGGCAATCTATCATTATCAGCAATTGGTGCGAAAAGTGTTTATTTACGTTTGCAAGAATTATACAATGATTTCAAAAAGGAGAATTTAAATTATGGTGGCATCTATTTTTATAATGGCCCAGTATTTATGGTTGTATCGACTGATTTAGTTAAACGTGTATTATTAACCGATTTTGAACATTTCTCCGATCGCGGCTTATATATCGATGAGGACAAATTACCAATAACGGCACATATATCATCGATGAAAGGTGAACAATGGCGGAATATACGGACGAAATTCACACCACTCTTCACATCTGGTAAATTGAAAAGTATGCATCCGATTATTCTGAAAAATGTCGAAAATATGGTGAATTTATTGAAGAAATATGAAGATGGACATGAATTGGATATTAAACAAACGTTTGTGCATTTAACGACTGACATTGTCGGTTCGGTTGCTTTTGGTATTGAATGTAATTGTTTGGAACATCCAAATGAAGAGTTCGCTGTGATGGTACAAAGGATTTTCAATGCGTCCATTTGGGATCTATTCAAATTGGTTGTGAATGAAGGCTTACAAAATCCTGGTAATATTATGCGAACAGCATATAGTAGTAAAAAGGTGATAAAGTTCTTCACCGATTTGGTACAGAAAAATGTTGATTATCGCGATAAACACAATGTTGTTCGTGACGATTTCATGAATCTTCTATTGAAAATGCGCGATACGGTTGGGATGTCCATGGATGAAATGGTGGCACAATCTTTTCTATTTTTCATTGCTGGATTTGAAACAGCCTCAAGCACAATGAGCAGTGCTGTACATGAATTAGCCTACAATCAAGATCTACAAGACAGAGTACGAAAAGAAGTCATCGATAATTTAGGCAAAGATATTAGTAAATACACGTATGAAGGAGTCATGAATTTGCCGCTTTTAGATAAAATTTTCAAAGGTACTCATTTAATTCCATAATTCCATTTTTGGTAATCGATTCAATTTGTAGAAACTTTACGGAAACATCCGCCAATTGGAATGATGACACGTCTGGTGGTGAAAGCATACAGAATACCAGATACTGATATCGTATTAGAACCTGGCACGCCTGTTGTTATATCAATTGTAGGCCTACATCGTGATCCTGAATACTTTTCAGAACCAATGAAATTCGATCCGGAACGTTTCAGTACTGAAAATGCGGATAACATTGTACCTTACAGTTATTTAGGATTTGGTGAAGGGCCGCGTAATTGTATCGGTTAGTTATAAAAACGAACTTCATCTACGAGAATTTCGTTAAACATACTTTTTGTTGCAGGAATGCGATTGGCTTTAACTAAAATGAAATTGAGTGTAGCAGCATTGTTGAGTAATTTCAAATTCGAACCAGGTAAAGGATCGAAATATGAATTACCTTTCAATCCAAGTACGACGGCGATTGTTTTGAATGTTAAAGGTGGTGTACCTGTAAAATTAATTAAAATTTAAATATTGTTAAACCGAAAATTTGTTTGTAATAAACACTAATTTTGATAATCTAAACCATTAATTTTGTTTGGTTTGATTTATTTATGTTAATTTTATCTATTCAAGTTTACCACTTTAGCCTCAATGACATATTGTTTTTTTTTGGAATTTTAATCTGATTAAACAAAAATCATATTGTAAGCATGTGTAATAAAAATTAGCATATTTTTGTTGTTGCGTATTTGCACGTTTATTTAGTGTTAATGCATCCATTTAAGATCTACGTTGAATGTTTTTAACCACAATTATAACACTATCAAGTTTAGCTGAATATAAAATGTAGTACGAAGTTCAGAAATGACGGAAATTGCAACAACAGAACAATAAAATGAATGAAAAAGCTCTACAACAGTTGACTTGGTGTTGACATCGACCAAAATATTCAGATGCTTCTGTCGCCTCCTCAACCCTTCCATTATTTGTCTTTTGCCACACGTTGTCTCCTGAAAGAATCGAGAGACGTAATGTATGCTTACAAGCCAACTATACGTAAGAAATTCAGGGTTTAGAGGAAACAAAATAATTCGAAGATGATAAACGGAGAAGCTACAGTGGAGCTGAAAGCGTCTGTAACAAAGCAGACAACCTTTTATTAAGAAATTTCCACAAAAACAATGATTAGAGTGGAGAATTTGGTAAACTGGCTTATGATATTCAGTAATTGCAACTTTCAAATATTTGTAGACAGATCTTCATGAAGATACAGCTTCATTAGTATTGTTCAGACGTAGAAAATTGCTTTCTTAATCAATATTAACAAGGATAGAGTTGCAAATTTGTGTTGGTATACTGTCGCACTCTAATTATTGTTGCATTATCTATCAGAGTCATCACAAAGACCTTTTTATTCGATCTCTTCTTAATTGATAATTATTATCAGTGAATTATTACAAATTAACTGTAATCATAATTGTTGTGAAGTTTTATACAATTTTGTTTTGACATGATTAAAACCATTATCTATTGAACAACAAACACATACATACAATTTTTTTGTTTTTAAATTAAATAATTTCAATTCTGTTCGTCTAGAGTTTTGCAATATTTTTGCGATTAATTTTTAAACTTCTGAATTATTGATGCGCAAATAAAAATTATCAAATAACTTTTTAATTTTTTTGAGAAGGGTGGCCTTAGCCCTAGACGAGCCCCTCTGCCACCATCATTACTGTGTAGACGTCGTGAATTGCAAACCCTTTGCTAGGCACGGTCAGATCCATGGAATCGCAGGGACTCGGCACAATTTTAATGAAAAACAGCGATAACAACTATTCATCCTAAGGCTGCCATTTTTAAGCCGCACACAGACTTATTAAACGCAACAAGAATCTCCTAGCTGTCTAGTCTTGTACAATATTCGGTTTATCCTGTGAGTAGTGATCCACGACGAATGCGAATTGTAAGAAGAAACAATGGCGATAATCTGATGATCCATGGATCCTTCTAATTATTTCACAATTCCACAATTTTTATTATGAACGTTATAAAATTGCATAAATATCCGAAGTGATTTACACATCGAATATAATCGCGTGCCCAATCAATCATGAATTTAGTGATCCATCGTGAGTCTTTCGCAGTTTTTTCCACTCGTTTTCTCATTAAAAATAAAACGATGACAGACCTTGATCGATTTTATTTTATTTATTATTACAACTGATTCGTTTCTTAACACTTAAATTTAAATATGGTCCTTTTTTTAAATAGGAGACCAACAACAAAAAAACACGTCTCTCTAGAGAGATAATTCATACACGTGGCGTTTTTTCCCTATTATTTAACACTACGAAATCGTATTGCAAATAGAAAAAATTTGCATTCATTTATTTACATTTATCGAGTTTACGCTTAATTGGAGCGTTCACCGGAGATTTGTGTTGTATAAAAAAGTTTTATTTTCATCCAACGTTTGGAGAATCTTTGAATATTAATAAATGAGAACGTTGAAGCGACATTTATTTTTATTTCTATTTTACATTTTACAAGAATCTCGAATAAAAATATCCAAGTGGGTTATTAATGAGAAGGTAAAGTGGAATGTGTATCAAGCCGGAAGAAATTTGAGGGAAGTTAAACGGGAGTTTTAATTATTAATTCCCTGGAACGTTTGTATTTATCTTTTCTATTTTGAAAATATGGCTGGGAAAACGCTAGAAGACTATTTTGAACTGATGAAAGGCAATCCTCAGTAGATTTTGTAGAAATATTGACATATAGCAGTGGGGTTTACAAGAAAAAGATCTCTGTCTCATTTGTCCAAAACGTTTTTGAGAATCGTAACGGAGCCCCGCCATAAAGAAGCCAAATGTGTTTGAATCGTTTCAACACACGATACTTTGTAAATGGGGATTTTTATAATAAAAGCTCCATCTAAAAGATTCATATTACTGTAGTCCTGTAGTCAGCAAACGTTTCTGTTTTAAGCTCAACGTCAAGTACGCTCTTTCTGCGAAAGCTGTGCTTTGTGAAAGCTGAATTTAAGATTAGGATTAACAACCGACTGTTACGGTGGAAAAAATTAAACAATCTTCATTGTTTTGTTTTTTTCGTATTTGTATATACGAAGTAATGATCTATTTCAGTGACAATTTCCATTTAATTTTCCATTAAGTTCTCACGAATGATGCTCATCAATTCCATAAATTAGAATAAAAACGAGAATAAATGAAATGACGTCCGGTGCCGTTTGATTAGCGTTTTCATTAGATTTTATTCTGAATTGATTCAAACGTAACAGTATTACCATTCAAATGCTTCTAAAATAGACAAAATTAATATAAACCCACATTTTCACAATAATCATTACTTAAAACAACAACAACAAAAAAAGGATTTTCCTTCCAATTATCCCGTGTTTAATGAAGCCAATTACGGGAAGGAATAGTTGAAAGATAGATATAGAAGTAATGCCTATGACAAATTGGAACATTGACTTGAGTGTCTGTTCTCGACAAGTTGAATTTATTGAATTTTACAAGAATAAATAAGGTAGAATTTTCCGTTATGAAAATTGCTGAGCGAATCTCCTAATCAGAATAGAAAATTTATTTTTAAATCATCAATACGACGTAAATTGATACTCTTCAACAGTTAGTCATCATATTTATATATTAAAACAGGCACAATTTCCCTTTGATGATGATGATGATGAGAAAATAGAAAATCTGATCGACTGTTTTATCTGCAATAAAGTTTCACAATTTTCTACAACAAATTTCCCAGATTAAACAAATCGATGATCACTGTATAAACCGTTTGTGTTGCTATTAATTTAAATTTCCTGCATATTTTTTTTGTTTCCATCGTTATTTGTTCAGTTTGTGTTATCGAATTGTAAATAATGAAGGGAAAATGGGCGGAGGGTCGTGTGGAACCCTTTATTTGTTTCGCTTGATAGAGAGTAGGGTGCTTCTACTCACACTCCATTCTAGGGCAGTGTGTCGCGTGCATGCAGCTGGCCACGGCAGATGTGCCATCAACAACGTACCCCCGGTCCACCCTACAAAACACGTGCTATACGTTTTTCCTCTATTGTCATACAAATAAAACGGCTGACAACAAAAAAAATAAAATAAAAACTGTAGATTAATCCTAATGAAACCCAAAGATGAATTGATAGATGTCATATAAGTGAGGGGTGCAGTAGTAGGATTTGAAAATTTCGCCAATAGACAGATGCAGTTTGAATTTTATTATGAAATACGACGATTAATTAATAGATGAATACAGAATTGTGTTGCAGAATGCAATTAAAACGTTCATAGCGCACAATTTTGCTTGGAAATCAACAACGAACTAGAACAACCGAATGAATAATCAAACATATAACAGCAGAAACTAGTGAGGGGTGGTTCAGCAAACGCCTCCAACAAATCTTGTGTTACATTATTAATTTACTTGTGTAAAACAATGTTTTAACTGTTTTTACTTATAATCAATTCTATTTGCTGAACTCATCAATTTTTCAACTCAACATTGTTGTAATTGTTAATATTCTAGAATCACAACGTATATTCGATATAAATCTATTGGGCACTGCATGATGTTGAGTTGATAACGAACAAGTCTGTATTCTCTAGATATTAGGCCCCAACCCCTTGTCGTTTAGAATCAAATGTATTCCGGCTGGCTATTGTTGTCGGTATTGTTACAAAATACGCTAAAGCTAATGAAAGTCTGACGTCATATGTGAGCGACAGATGGCTTATGGGGTGTACCCATGGAAAGCACCCTTGGGGGGCGCGTGGCCTCGTCAAAATCAACTAGAAACCAAAAATCTAGGGTGGATTGTCTTCTAATACTATCGAGGATAATAAGGGGTTGTTATAATAGTGTGTGCAATATGAACATGTCGATTAACGGAACTATAACAACCAGTTGTTGAGAACAACTTATGCTTACCAATGAAAGCTGTTACTAACCGATATTGAAACAATTAACATCCCCCTTCTCATATGTAAAATCGTCTTGTAGGTATGTCATTAATTATACGATAATGATTTCAATGGAAAATCAAATTTTCGACCAATAAAAAGAAATTCATCACAATTCACTTTGTGAATTTTCCAGATAACAAAAGGGTGAAGAAGCAGCTTTTTTTGATAGATATTTCCATTCCACACTCTAATTCCATCCATCCACCAATATATTTTTTATTCTTTGCCTTTACTGTGTTCGATCAATGTGGATTATCGGGACAACAATGTCCTCTAATCAGATTTCCTCATCCATTTCTACAATAATCTATTCCCACACACACTCTCTCTCTTTCTTTCTTTCTCTCTTCTTTTTCTTCTATATGCGAAACTTAATAAACGTCCATTAAATGTCGTGGTGGAGAATTTTTCTAGATAACACATCATCAACTGTTGTTATCATCACCAGCTGACGCTACTTGAACAAAAAAAAATTCCATTTAAACAGCAATGACTTGAGCTATTGCACCTTCGTTGTAATATTCGCTGTTGTATAATAATTAAACACATGATAGTGTGTGTGAGTCGGTTGAAATTAATTTATCTTGAGCTAAAAACGTCAACATTTTATGTTATATCCACTTTGACCTTTTATAAAACGGATGGCATAATGTGGTGAATTAAACTTATCTCCCTTGATGTTCGAAAATAAAAAACCATCACCATATAACAAAATTTGTGAAATAAAAACAAACAAACACAAAACAAAACAAAAATAAGCGAATAGCAAAAGGATTCTATTACGTTGTACTACATCTGTCCTGTTTGTAATTGGACATCTGGCCATAAATTTCGGTTGATAAATTTTGTTCCAATCTATCCAACAAACAATAACAATATCAAATCGGACTTTATTCAACAAACTGATCATCAATGATGGAACAATTTTAATATAAATTAACCGGTCTTTCATTTTTATAACGTAACGGTGCAAAAATTAAAACTATTCCATTGTGTGTAATTACTGTAATTCGTTCCCTTGTTTGGGAAATTGACCAAGTTGTAAAACGTTCGTTATGGTTGAATACTATAGAGATATTGTATTTGATTTATACGACAGAATATAAAGGGATGCATTATTAACACAAACAGGGATGGTCTGAATATGCTAACTTAACTATATCGATTATAAATTGACCGTGTTAATTGTAATTTTGACTGAGATTCAAATTGGTTTGTCGTCGATTCTTTCTAAACATCGCCACAAACGTTTGCGTCAACCATCTTAGAAGGAAATTTGTGTTAAAGTCCTTAGAATACAACCAAAGTACGGATCTTTAAGTTTAATTACGTGGACTGATATTTATTGAGGATTAGATGAATTTTTCCGAATGATTTTCAGACGAGTACGTTGTCGATTCGATTTGAAGATAGCCACAAAGTGTTTATTTAGTTAATTAATTTTTTTCACATTACCCATTTGCAAAGGGTTAGAGAGCCTGTGAATTATTTGTGAGATAATTCACCATAAATTCCACAGTTTACAAAGTACAACGAAGCTTCCTCTCAAATTTCAAACCTACGTAGAATTCAATTAAAAATCTCATTTAACTACTATCAAAATTAAAGCTACAATTTTTTTGTTGTATAAACTCCATTGTTCTCAACTAGTTTGGTGATTATTGCGAAAACATCTTGATGCGATTAAAATTTGTAATTTTCTTAAAGATAACAATCAATTAACTATCCCTTCGAATAGTTTTTAGATGACGTTAATGTTTATTCATAAACTGTTAATGAAAACAACTTTGTTGAATTTCTCCTGTGCAACATTGAATAACGTTAATATTCATGTGACTGGTCAGAGAATGTTCAGTTGAACACTCTAATTAGTCCTACAACTTGAATTTAGGCAAATTCTGTTGCTAGCAACATTTTTGAAGCATATTTTTTGATGTGCAAAGAATAAATGGATAAATGAATTTACAAATGTCGAGTGTCGTTTGGAACCTTGTTTATTAATATAAAACAGGATTTTCATCTTTTTGCTTTGAAAAGCACAGAATTTCAAAAGAAATATTGAAACGTTAAAACCCTTTGTTTAGAAGTTAATGGTTATAGAATATGAAAAGGATACCAATAACAATAGAGGACCGTTTTCGAAATATGCATTCAAAATCAGCTATTTCAAAATATCTCTTAAAGGAGTGTTTAGAGAAAACCAAAAGAGACAGCAAACACATTCAGATTCATCTGAGCCGCCCGGCGCATCCACCATTTCTAAACAATTCAACTTTAAAGTTTTTACGAATTTTTTTAACGAACTACTCATATATTATTGAATCGATGATTATAATTTCTAAAAATATATATTTCGAAGAGTGTTGAGTCATTTTTTCAAAATAAAATATATTGTGGCAACAAAGATATAAGAAATCTCCCGGAGGTCCTTCAAAAAGAATCGTTCTGTGCGATGACCACTGTTCGTTTTTAGTTAAAAAAAAAAGTTTGAGAAACAATAGAAACTCAAAAATCTATTTCTTCAACCTATCTGATTGACCCGTTAAATGGTGAAACTCAAATATACGAACAGTGAATTGTTGAATGGACGCGTGGTATATTTGAGTTGATTTATTTTAAATTACAAACATAGAAGAAAATGATCCGTTTTCGTGCAATTAACCAACGTTGGCAATTTCAATTAAAACAGATCTTGTCATAACAAAATTAATTAAATTTAAAAACAAAAAAGACAACACCACGAAACGAGTGACTTGTTCAAATTAAAACCATTACGAAATATCACAGAATGTATCTTAACTGGTTGACAAATGGACAACTTGCCTCTTCTTGAAGCTGTTTTAATTTCCGACGTAATATTCCAAATTAGAGGAAAAATTGCCAAGTATTGATTTCCATTTCATCGAGAATTTTCGTCGTATTTTTCCCCACAACACCACATGCTATTGTTGAATTGAACTGAACCTTCTCTAGAGTTTTTCTTCTTATTAGTTGTCGGTGCAATTGCTTAAAGAAAAAAACACGGTGTCGAGAAAGACCGTTTTCTAAATATTAGAAAGTTCCGTTGGAATTGGAGATAATAATAAAGGGCGAATTTGTTCAAGCCAGAATCGGATTTAAATTTCTGTATTTTGGGAATTCGAAAACCCATTTTAACTATGAGAAACAATGAATACAAACAGATGTTTGTTTGTATAAACAATGGTGAATATATATTAAAATGTTTAATAAATTATTGCAACAGTTGTTCTCATTATAAAGTTTTGAATAAATTAAATAGCAAAACAATAGTGATTCGTTGTTTAAATATTTTTTTGATTATGATTTAGCCAATAATTACGAAAAACGCAAAGCAATAAAACGCGATACTGGCAATAAAGTTATTATTAATCCTCCAATAATCGAAAAAAACCCATTAATTTAACGAAATATGCCTTTCCGGTAAATTGGCATTAAATAGAATTCATTTGAACAAAATTGAACAATGGCAAAAATTGTAACGAAACGAGAAAATTTAAGGATGTGACAGGCATGCCAAGGACGCTAAATAACTAAATAAAATTGTATCAGAAAATATGGAAAACAATTGTTGAAATGCGGAAGTTTACAGAACCAATAGCTTGTAAATTTAAACATGGCAGATTTTGAAGAAAATCTCAATTTCGAACATATTTCCACTGGATAAACTCCAGCATTCTCTATAATGAGGTATAAAAGACAGTGAAAATAAACAAGCACGGATTATCTTGTTCGTAACTTAAATGTCGAAATAATTGTTAGCTATTTTCTCATTAATTAAATACAGTGTTTCTATTTCTATAAATTTCAGTCGATAGTAATATCGCGTTGATAAAATCCTGTTAGTAAAGAAGCTTTTCAATATTGGAACTATACAAAACGAGATACGCATTCAAATAAGGAAGTAATTGAAAATACCTTTATATCATATGTACACACCAATCATATATCACGTGTCCCATGAGTAGTGTCCTTCTAGGGCTGCTACACTCATCCATGCGCACATTAGATGTATCCAAAACCCATTGCTTTGCGGTGTTTCTTGACCTGTTTACTGTTTAAACGCCAAGTCGGCCAATTAGAGGCAACACATCATATACCTACTTAAGTAGTTGTGAATTGACGCACCAAGGGTACACTGTCGTGTTGACACCTACTATATCAAATAAATATAAATGTATATAGGTAGCATGTTATGAATATTTGAAAACAACCTTTATGATGTTGCCAAACATATCCCGAAATTCTCGTCTTCTCCAACTATCAGACACGTCATCGGACGGCTTTCCATATAAAATGGATTTATCTATGCATTCAAAAGAGATGTCGTTCTATTTCTGTATTAGAAAGAAATGAGAATATCCCACAAAGATTTTTTATATTTAAAATCTAATCATTATGAGGAATTTCAAGCAATATTACTAGAATCCTTTCGTCATGTATCAATAGCATACGTTCTAAATCGAAGTTCTTCATGAATCATTTATTTGATAAGAGCCTGGAGCTGAAAGCGTCCCGTTTCCGTTGCCGCTCTAGTATAGATCCTTTATAACACTCTTCCATATATATAGAGAAAAGCAACTTGTGGTGAAATCTTTGAGATTATACTGCCTTGACTTGATATCTAATATATTTATTGGAATTGAATAGAAAATTCCTAAATCAATTTTTCACCAAATAGAGCAAATTTAATGGATCTTTAGAAATTATATTTGCTTTATTTTACTAACGTTTGATTGATGTATATTGAATTCACTTTTAAATTTATGCTCCATTAAATTTTGTTTACAAAACGTCTAAACAGTAAATTTTGTTCCATTAAAATTTTCATCAATTTTTTTTCTTTGCCACATAAACTTCACAAATTACAACACACACACACACAATTACAACACACACACACACACACACACAAGAATGTGTAGGGAACGAAGATAAATGCAGCAGAGGTGTCATATGAAACTTACTAAAAGTTAAAAATGTAGGGTTGATTTTATGTACAGATAACGCTCCATCTAGAGACATTATGTTGTGTGGGTGGGCCTCACTAAAATACCAGAATTCCATACATACTTTTCCTCTTCTTCTTCTGCTTGTTGTTCTCAGTCTCATCATTCAAGAACAAATTTATGTAAATTTGATAAAATTAAAATGGAACACATATTAAGATCGTATTCTTCTTCAATAAAAACTCTATTAAAACCGAATATCACCTCATAAATTCAAACTAGTGCCATGTGAGATCTGCACGAGATTTTTTTCACATTTTCTTAAAAAATTCCTTGGTGTATGATGAATTTCTGTTTTGAACAGAATAGCAGCTGTTTTATATCGTTTCAACGTTGGTGAAAAGAATGCGTGATGAAAGTGGAATATGAGAACAATCATGTTGAGATTAAATAAAGTCGAGTTTAATAAGAAAAAAATGTATCCTTCTCGACTTGTGACAAAAAAAAACAACAAAGGAACACTTCTGTTCTTGGCAGATTTGATTCTTATTACAGGTTTTCGTTTTGTAGAGTGTAGTTATTTCTGAAGGGTTCATTCTCAATGAGAATGTTAAGTGGCCCCCAAATCGAAAAATCGTGCAATTTAAATTTGGCATCCGCCCGAAAAATGGCCGAATTTAAAGTTTGCCCTGGGCCCTATGACGCTATAACGTGCCACTGAGAATGTTCAGATCGGATGCAAGTACTAAAATTTTCCAATAAATCCGTAAATCTTCCATTCACTCCATACTAAAACCTTCAATTGGCATTCGTTGCATTCCCCTGACAATTTTTTTATGTTGCAGTCAAACTAAAATAAAACAAATGAGTTAAAACTAGGTTGTGGATACACTTCGTCTAGCTGGATTTTGTCCACTTGACTTTCGAATAAAGTCTTACAAGAAATCTTTGAATTTGTATTGTGGACAACAACATGTTTTTGGTGTTAACTGTTCTTTGCCATTAAAGCGCGATTTGTGACTTAAACAAGTCTAAGCCGAGAATTTCCGTTCGTTTTGGTAAATTGAGGAAATGGGCATTCCTAAAGCATGAACGTAAATAAAGCCACCAAGATCGGGGGTTTATTTAAGATTTAAACGAAATAGTAATAATAATAATGATCGTGAATTGTTTCAAAGTCAAGTGGCTTAAATTCAAATAGACGAAGCATACAGTGAGTTATCCGTACTAAGCTATTGTGGAAAATTTGCATTCATACACAACAGAAGACCTTTATAAAACAAATTTATAATTCAAATGGAACACATGAAAATTCTCTAAAATAAACAGTAAACATACGTGAAATTAATTTTGCATTTATGTAATTAATTTCCATGAAGAAACACCGTTTTTATACTGTACATACAACACAAATAAATAACAGTATTTGGACTGGAAAAACACAGCAGATGCCATAACTCAATTTGTTAAAGCTTTATTGCTGAAAAAACAAGAAGTAATCATATAAATTCAGCCGTAAAACAGTTGTCATAAATCATCAAAATAAATAGAATAAATTTAAAAGGAATTACGCTCAACTGTGGTGGCAATGGATTCCCGAAAAGGCATCGTGCAAAAAGAATGCCGTGTGAAACACACAATCATGAAACAACTCTATCTAAGCTCACCCACATACACCTGTCCACTTTATATTTTCAGTGGAAAAGCGCAGCTGACAAAACCGAAAATGCCGGATACGGCACGTCATCGCACCGATAAATATTCTTTTTAATACGGATACGGATGACATATTACGGTACGGAACGAATACATTTTGTAAACAGTTGTTGCAGCACAGTACGTTACGGTTACGCATATGTGTGAATAGGGCTTTTTGGTGCTGATACGGATATTTGGGGATAGACCTTAAATTGTGCTTATCATAAACAAATTCAAAATTGCCGCAATTTTTTGAAGATGGGCTTTTTCAAACGATGGTGCTACTCTTTCTTTGTTTAACACAACGCTATAAACAAAGATGGATCGATAGTCACATGATCACATTGGCGTAAATGTGAACTAACCTCAATCAAGAATTTGCTTAAAAAAAAACAACGTCAAAAAGTAAAAATAACAACAAAATGTCAAAACGCGGTTATAGTTACAGTGATAATAATGCTGGAAAGACAACAACAAAACGTTATATAATTGATACGAAACATTCATTAGATTCAGATGAAGAAGATAAACACGATGATGCCGAAGATGAGATGAATGCCGATGATATCGAGGGTGAGGAAGAGGGACGGTCACGGCAAGTCGAAGGTATACGTATGACAGCATTCAATATGAAAGAGGAATTAGAAGAGGGACATTTCGATAAAAACGGCCATTTCATATGGAAAAACGAACAAGAGATACGTGATAACTGGCTAGATAACGTTGATTGGCATAAAGTTGATGATGAATCAAAATATAACTTGGCTCCCGATGATAAAACATTAGCCGATGATAGCAGTGACTCGGAATCAAATGATGACGATGATGATGTCAACTTTAATGATATCGATATTTACAATAAAATGTTGAAATTAATGAGACCTAATGAAACTGTTAATAAAACAATTCGGCGTTTAGGTGGTAATCAGAAATTGTCGAGTGTTGAACGGTTGAAACGTAAAAAAGCGGGAACTTTGAATAATAATGAAGATGTTGAGAAAATGACCGAATTCGCCAACAATATTTTAACGAAAACCGGCAATATGAATATTTATCAAGAGACATTTGAGGATATCAAAAAGAAAATTGATGAGAAGACACAACCAAAAATTGTTGAACCTTTATTAGATATGTATAGTGATGATTTTGATGTGAAAGAAAAAGAAAAACAAGCAAACCAACACAAAAATAATGATAAAACTAATGAATTAATGTGGGAATTTAAATGGGACCAAAATAAAGACGATATTGACGGTCCGCATGCTACACAACAAATGTTGAAATGGTCAAAAGAAGGCTATTTCAAAACTGGCGTTTGGGTTAGGAAATGTGGGGAACAATCGCACTTTTACTCATCAAATCGAATAGACTTCGAGTTATATGAGTGAATGTTGAATTTATTGTAACTTTAAATGTTAGATAAAAAAAATCTATTAAAATGAGTAAAGATACATTTTTTTTCGATAAAATTCTGTTTTAACTCTCACCCTGAGGATATTTTTTGTTGTAAAGGCACTTTAAAAGTGATTGCCAAATAAAATATTTACATGCCGTTATAAGCTGGACCGCCACCACCTTCCGGTACTACCCAGTTAATATTCTGACTAGGATCTTTAATGTCGCACGTTTTGCAATGTATGCAATTTTGTGCGTTAATTTGTAACCGTTGTCCATCACCATCCTCCAATGGTACGTATTCGTATACACCAGCCGGACAGAATCGTCCTTCTGGTCCATCATAAATTGTCAAATTAGTTCGAACAGGTACAGTATCATCTTTTAATGTTAAATGTGGCGGTTGATCACCTTCATGATTCGTACCAGTTAATGCAACTGATGATAATAGATCGAAATTAATTTGATTGTCCGGTTTTGGATAATCAATTGGTTGGCATTCTTTTGATGGTTTCAATCGTTTATAATCCGGTTCACCATGTTTAAATGTCCATGGCTCATGGCCACCGATAATTATTGAGAAACCACTATACGCTATACCACCATAAATACCGAAACGATTATGGAAACTAGGTCGTACATTACGTACAACTTTTAATTCCTTCCATATCCAACTATTTCGAATTTTATCTGTATAGATTTTCGGTTCATAACTTTCAGTTGCCTGTTTGCCACCATGAATTGTTTCATAAACACTTTCAGCAGCCAACATGCCACTTTTCATTGCATTATGTGTACCTTTAATTTTTGGCACATTCAAGAAACCAGCAGAACAACCAACTAGACAACCACCAGGAAATGTTAGTTTTGGTAAACTTTGAAAGCCACCCTCATTCAAAGCTCTAGCACCGTACGCTATCCGTGTACCGTCTTCAAAGTAACTTCGTATACTTGGATGGTATTTAAAACGTTGGAATTCTTTAAATGGACTCAAATAGGGATTTGTATAATCTAAAGCGACAACAAATCCAACTGCTATTAACGGTGTGGATTCATTTAAATGATATAGAAACGATCCACCATATGTGAATTTATCTAATGGCCAACCGATTGTATGTTCAACACGTCCTGGTTTATGTTTCTCCGGATTAATCTCCCATATTTCTTTTAAGCCGATCGCATATGTTTGTGGTTCTCTATTTGCTCTTAAATTGTATTTATTTATTAATTGTTTCGATAAATGTCCATGACAGCCTTCAGCAAATATCGTACATTTCGCATGAAGTTCCATGCCACGTTCGAAAGTCTCTTTCGGACTACCATCTTTGGCTATACCAACATCATTGGTTGCAATGCCCTTAACACTGCCATCTGCGTGATATAAGATCTCGGATGCTGCATAACCTGGATAGATTTCAACACCTAACGCCTCGGCTTGTTCACCTAACCATTGCACAACATGACCTAAACGTACGATATAATTGCCGTGATTATACATCGGTGTTCCTGGATATAACAAAACCGACTACTATCTAATAATCATTATTTAAACAATAATCAAATAGAAACCTGGCAAAACCGGAATTGAGATACGTCCAGTTTCTGTTAGAAATCCAAATTTATCTTCTTTAACTGGCGTATTCAATGGTGCACCTTTCTCCGACCAATCTGGTATCAATTCATTTAATGCTTTCGTTTCGATTACAGCACCGGATAGGATATGTCCACCAATTTGGGATGCTTTTTCAACAACACAAACACGTATATCTTTGCCATCTTTTTCAGCTAATTGTTTAGCACGTATTGCTGCACATAAACCAGCTGGACCACCGCCTATTATTAGAATATCGGTTTCATCACCGAATCGTTCCATATTTACATCTGAAAATTCATCATAACAACATGATAATTATCAATTGTTTAAGGTGTTGTTCTACCTTTCCATCGTGGATCTGTTTCTCGAGGTATTACAGTGTAATGGGTTGTGATCTTTGGGAGTTGCTCTGAATAATATCTTGTGAAATAATTGATACATTTTGCTAAAAACAAAACAAAATATCAATATGTTTGTTATTTTGTTCAATCGGAATTATTACATAGGCCAAGTACAAAGGTCAATGTTCAATAAACAACAATCAATAAAGGTTTATTTCATTGAAATAACACACCAAAATATGAAGAAAAATTAATGAGGGATTAATTAACTTCTTATCTAACAACTAGGGCCACAATTTTAGGGCAATATTGTAGCAATTCTCTATTGTAATATTGCTACTTTCTTTTTTTTTTGAATAATTGTTGAAACTTACGCATCTTCTACATTTGAAATTCTCTGGTAATTAATTTAATTCGTTAATTAAAAAACAAATCTAATTATTTACCCGATTTGATGGTGGTAAACAATCGAATTGCCATATTGTCACGGACTACTTGACAACCCTCAGCTGATGAGGCAAATATCTGCAGCCCCAAAACCTGTCAATCTCTAATTACAGTAAGATATTCACTTTCAAGCTTCAATTAGGAAAAAAAATCTAAATTCTGATATTTACTAATCGATAAAGGAGGAGATTTGACATTGTTTTTATTGTAAAAGTTTATCTAATGATATTGGGCTACGTTTAGCTAGATAGTCTTGCAAATGCCATATCAGGGCAATTTTCCGCAATTCTAGGGTATTTTAGGGAAATGAAGAATTTGTTAGATTATCTTTGAGTTTAAATTTGAGAATTACATCGCTTTAGTGCAACGAATTATCGATTATCGATTATTGACGATATTTTCATTTTATTAAAGCTATCGTAATTTAAGCTACTTTTATCTGTTTTTATTCTGTGTCAATTTTTTGACAGTGTCAAGGTCGTTTTCCTAACCTCAAATTATCAATTCTTTCAACAAAAGTTTTATTCACTGTGTTAATTGTGTTTTGTTTTCGGATTTATTGTTAGAAGAAAATAGACGCGAAATGTCGGCTGCAGGCGATGAAGGACCATCGAAGTCTACAGGTCCAGTAGAGAATGCATGGGAGATGGAGATCCCCGAATTCAAACCAGACGATAATCCACATGGTTTAGTTGAAGAAAGTCAATTTGCAACATTATTTGCGAAATATCGTGAAAAATATCTACGTGAAATATGGCCATTAGTACAGAAAACATTAAATGAATATCATATAAAAGCTGAATTAGATTTAATTGAAGGTACAATGACTGTGAAAACAACAAGAAAAACATGGGATCCGTATATTATAATAAAAGCCCGTGATATGATTAAATTACTATCGAGATCTGTACCATTTGAGCAAGCCAAACGTGTATTGATCGATGGTGTTAGTTGTGATATTATACAAATTGGACGTTTAACAAGAAATCGTGAGAAATTTATCAAACGTCGACAACGTTTAATTGGTCCAAATGGTTGTACATTAAAATCAATTGAATTATTAACTAGTTGTTATGTATTAGTACAAGGTAATACTGTGTCAGCATTAGGACCATACAAAGGTTTACAACAAGTACGTAAAATTGTTGTTGATACAATGAACAACGTACATCCAATTTACAATATTAAAGCGTTAATGATTAAAAAGGAATTAGCGAAAGATCCTAAATTGAAAAACGAAAATTGGGAACGTTTCTTACCGAAATTCATCAACAAAAACATCAGTAAACGTAAACAACCAAAGAAGAAGAAAGAAAAGAAACCGTACACACCATTCCCGCCAGCACAAACAGAAAGCAAAGTAAGTTCCTACAATAACAATTTTATCACAAACAAAATAAAAATTATTGAATTAATCAACTTTGTTATTAGATTGACAAACAATTGGCAACTGGTGAATATTTCTTGAATGAGACACAGAAACGTGTTAAAAAACAGAAGGAACGTGACGAGAAACATGCTATTGCAGCTAAGAAACGCGACGAGAAACGTAATGAAGCGTTCGTACCGCCAACAGAAGCACCAAGTACATCAACGAAACAACCAACAATCGACACAAACATTGATTTGATTGCAATTAAAGAAAAAGTAGCGAAAGCTCGCAAAAATACGAAATTATTCAATAAAAACGTCAATTAATTATTTTGTTTGTTGTTATTGAAAAATGTCAACGTCAAACGAGAAGATTGTTGTGCGATTTGGAAAACCTCTACTCGAAGTTCGATATGTTACAATTAAAATAATAACAGCGATATTCTATTTATTGTTAATAATCATCGTGATATTTTCGTTAAGAATGTTTGTTTCATCAATAGAAATACGTGGTCATATTGGTTATTTTATCAATATGATTTCGGGTGGTGATGGTGATATTCTGCCAAGTCTTCAAGCACTGCCTGTATTTGTATTCTTGATATTCGATTTGTTTATGGGTTTTTTAATATATCGCGCTTTCAATTCGAACGTACGTCGTGCATTGAATCGTTTCATGTTTATTTTGATTCTATCATGTTTTATTTTGATTATTATTGTATTTGCATTAATTATTAGTGTTCTTGTACATATTTATAGTGAACATAGTAGTTTGCATGATGGTATTGTAACAGCGATGAATAATTATTCAAACAATTTGAAATTGAAGATGCAAATCGATGAATTACAAATCGAATTTCAATGTTGTGGCAGTAGAAAGTACGATGAATGGTACAGTATTAAATGGTATGATTCCAGCTTGTTTAAAACATTCAAGAAGCGAGAGTGAGTCTCTATTAGCAATTTGTGTAGAAAATAAACGTTTGTGTTCGTTAGATTTGAGAAACCAGCAGCAAAAGTTGGACCATCCGATGGTGATACACCATTCAGTTGTTGTTCAACAAAGTCTCTATCACCATGTATCCACCACAATATCGAAATCACCGGCAAATCGTACTTGTACACACCTGAATACAATTTGAGCATATCGACAAGGGGCTGTTATGATATATTGCGTGAAAAGAAAAAGAGCGTTGGTTGGTTAATTGTTGGCAATTTGTGTTTATTGATCATTCTTCAAGTAAAATTAATTTTGTCCATTAGAAGTAAATGATTTTATATTATTTTTGTTGTAGACTATTGCATTATCTTTGTTTCGGTTTATACAAACTGCACATTTTATAAATTCAAAAATCGATGATAGTTGTCTGAATTACACGATATGGTTGTTTGGTTGTTATACAGGTAGAATTAAAGTAACACCAGAAATACCACCGATTCCAGACGAATTAAAACGATAATTCTACTACCAACAAATTTGTTTATCCGCAATTAGACTTTTCAATGTTTTCTCTGTTATTACCCGCATCGTATAGATTGGTATCGATGAATTATATAAAACACATAAAACATTATCACCGATTTTCATTGCATAACATTTATGATATTCTGAACACCAATATGTTTCATAGCCAATATTTAATTGTTTATCATTGTTATGCTTGTCTAATTTTCGATGATTATCATTATCTTGTGCAGCATCATCATCATTAGCAACATCATGATCGTGTTGTGCAATTAGATATGTTAATACTGATTGATAAAAGAATGTACGTAGAATATCGAGACGGTGTGAACTGCTTGCAATTTTCTTCGTTGTATTCTGATGTGGACTTCTCGTTACCATATATTTGCCAAATGTTGTATTGACAATTAATAAGCCCAGAATACCACCGTCTATATGGCAAGTCAACGGGAAATTCCGCGGATGACATTGTATAGCTGTTGTTAGGATGTCCGTTGAATTCTTGAAGCATTGTGTTACAGCATGCTCAATCTCTTCTAAGACTGGCGTTGAGCCACACAAACAACACAATTGTATTTCCGGTATTAATGTACAACAAACAAAACGGAACGCCACATTTGGACTTTTATATGGCAGAAATACTGGGATGTCTTTTGAAGTTGTCGCATTCTCTGTTGCTGCTAATAACGATAATAATTTGAGTTCTTCAGAATTTAACGACCACCAATTGTCGGTAGCCGCTGATATTTTACCGTGAATTAGAACACAACTGAATAACGAATCAACACATTCGGTGAAAGTGTCCAAAATCATCTGAAAAAAACAGACAAACAATGCATGTCGAAATATTTTTTAATAAATCTGTTGGTTTACTTGAATTAAATGATTTTCTGAACATAGAATCGTTTCAACAAATCCAACTAAATCAGATGAGTGTTTATTTGTTGAATCGCCACAATCTAAACTGTCCAATAAACGATCGATTATTTGATAACAGTTGCGCAATTCCTTCTTAATTCGTTCAATATTTCTCAACGATTTCACCTCATCTATGCCCACAATTAACACAATTGCATTACATATCGAATCCAATGTTTTATTCAACACTTCAACCGTACAACCAGTCGATATTCCAATCAAGATCAAACTGAAAATTTACGTTTATTCAATCAGATACAAAACAACACCAATTAGCACCTTTCGTAATATTCCTTCCAAGACACTGTATAATCTTCAGTTAAAGTGTTTAAAAGTGCAAGTTTCTGCGATTTTCCAAACATATGAACGCCGTTGAGGGAGCCGATTGCCGAAAATGGTAACTAAAATTGCAAAAAAAAATCAAAAATCTCCCGCTAAATTTCCGTAGATGCGATTGGTCGACATTGTAGAGATAACCAAAAAAAAACAAACAAAAACTTACAGTATCGATATTGCCTTTTTTTCGTGAAAACAACGGCAAACCACCACTTGATGTGATACAAACAATATAAGCGGACATTTTATTTAGGGGTTTATTGATGATTTTACGGATTAATCATTGTTAAAGTTATTACAAGAGAATTTACCGTTATTCATGGTAGTTATAAAATATGCCAATAGATGACAGAACGACAAATCCAATTTCTTCAGCATTTACGAGATAAATCAAAGTCTGTACAAATTAGAACGATTATCTGCAAACTGTACTTCTAGAAATAATGGATAAAGTAATTTAGAGATGAATAATAAGCCAGATTAATTGATATTTGCGGCGACATCTCTTGTTTATAATAGCAAGTGTAGGTGTGATCCGCAGGACTACCCCCTCTACACTTTCACAATCGTTTGCAATATCAATACAGCAAGGACGTTTCAATGATTTGCCATCACTGTTCCACACATTAGAAAGTAAAATGATACGATTTCAGTATCCCACCAACACCCTAACAATGTAAAAACAAACGCTTGTCCATGGCTAGACACGATACACGATTTGTTTTAATAGTATCACGGCGGCCGTGCAGTGTGTTTTATTGTTAACAATAATCGAAAAAAATTAATTGTGTATTAAATAGATGTGTACAGAGTGATTTTCTCACAGAAAACATTCATAACTAAACATGAGAAGAAATGTTAAAGTTCTTTTATTATTCTCAATGGCATGGATGTTTGTTATTATTTATTATCTTCAAACAAATGGAAATTCTAAGGTTAGAATCTTTGATTTTTCTTATTACTAATGTGATATTTCTAATAATTTCATCTATTCTATTGATTTTGTCCATTTATTACTACTAGGATTTGTGTGGTTTTGTATATGTTTTATTTGTTGTTGTTGTTGTTGTTGTGATGGATTAAGTCAATTGCATTTTTGGTGGCAGCACCCGAAATCCAGTAACGGAAAACATTCTCGTTGACAAACAGAAAGAAACGATGTGTATGCAAGGAAAAGGGCCAAAAACTTCCCCAACAATTGATAGCTAGTCATAAATTACATGGAAATAAGATAAATGTTACATATCTCTCTTTAATTCAGACATATTTTTCAACAATTTTTCTTCTACTTCAGCGTTGCATCCATCACGAATTTCGGCGATAAATTGTACGATTTCAGGCACAACATCTTTAAGATTCTGAACTTTGGGTCTTAATTTATTTTGTGTATAATAATAGTAATGCTAACGCTCACTCTAGTCGTCAATCAATCCAATAAATAGAAGTTATTGCTAAAATGTGTGTTGTACGTAAGAGGAAGGATTTGCCTGCAATTGCTTTTCGGGTTGGCATGGCATTCTCTTTAAATTAGTGGCCGTTTTCTAGGTGTTTTGAGTGGGAAAAAGACTGAAAACCAAACGAACTCTAATAATATGTTTAACTTCTATTAAATGTATCGTAACTTCAGCGAAAGCTGCTTATTAGAGTGATTTCACCGAAATCCCGTAATATTTTGCTGCATTCATTTAATGTAGCATGATTATTAGCCCAAATTGCTATTAATTCTAACGTTAACGTTAAACAAGCACTAATATAATCTCGTATTGGTTTAAAATAATGCGCATGCGTATTTAGATTATACAACTTGCGGAAGTGTTTAAAATCTGCGGAAAGGCCGCTGATTACTTTTATGTGATAATTATATAGTAATGTTATTGCATGGAACGCGAACATTTAAGGTTTAGAAAGAGGCTATATTTATTGTCGACTTTATCTTGAGGCTTGAATATAAGGGTCGGTTGGGGCATGGTCGAGCTTAAGTTGAGTTTAAAGCAAGATGATCTAAGTGTTTTTCACACATTGCCATATTCTAAACAGGAGCGTTCGTTAATTTAATTAAAAAAAAACAAATCCGGACGTAGACACATAAAGGAGAAGGTTTTCGAGATGGTCAGCAAAATTCAAATGTGCCACTACAGTTTATTGTCCATATTTTTTCTATTTTATCATTCTATGAATGTGACTATAAATTACACATATGAATAGATATTTTCGTTTTGTTCAATAAATTTATAAACTTTATTAGCAGTTTGCAAACATCCACATCCATTTATTGATGTTCAATATCATTTCAATATAACTAAAACACACAAGTTCGTTGATAAATTTATTTCATTTGTTGATTATTTCAGATACGGAACACCCAAAGCAACTGACAATGGGCCTAATTAAAAAATGTAAACTTTTAATAATGGAAAAAATTAATTTCGCGCTGTTTATAGTTGGGATATGTTGTGTTTTAACGTTTTTACAACAAATTTATATTTAGAACGTGAATATTTACTGCTTGCTGATCTAAATTCAAATTTATTTTATCATTATTATTATTATTATTCTAATAATAATAATATTTAATAAATCGTCGAAAGCGATTGCCTTAAATCTTAATATCCTTGACATTATTCGAAACATTTATTTAATTTCTAGTTCTGTCAAGATCATTCTCTCTCTCTGACGTGTTAATAAAAATTTAATTATTCCGGGCTAATAATGTGTGTTTTTTTTTAATTTATTCATTTATTAATAAAACATATTTTGTTTCATAAAAATTTATTGTTGTAAATTTAATTTCCATGAATATTCAAATGGAACCCCGGTATATAGAGTGTAAAAAGATAATCGTTTAATTTAAATAGAGGCAATTGCATTATATGTCTTAGTTTATTAATAAAAGAAATGGTTGAAAAAAGTTAGGCTACATTAGCGGGCTTCGAACCGGACATTTTCAGTAGCCGGTTAGAGTGTGTCAATTAATTTGGCGCCTGCTCACTGATTATTTGTTTGTTTCACAGTTGACATTTACGATACATTTATTGGGTATTATGCAGTTTATTCTAATCGGTGTCACTGTGTTGTCTCACGTTTGCTTGCTGATTTAATGCAATTAGTATCTTAATCTTAAGTAGTATCTATTATCGCATTCTTATTGTTCATTTACCGATTTATGCTCAATTAGTAATTTGTTGAAGAACCTGAGAATGTATGACAAGAATCAGTTTTCACATAATCAGGCTTCTTACTTCTTAAAGGCTTAAGTGGTTGAATAGACGAAAGGAAATCGACTAAATAAACCAATAACGATCGACATTATTCCACCGTGTTGTTATTCTTACAATTTTCACTGTTATTTCAGCAAGCAAGCTTTGAAATTCAATGAAATTGTACGGATTTCAATGTAATTTCACAATGAAATTTTTTAGATTTGCATAAAAAAATGATGAAAAATCACGAAATTGCCGTTATATCGTGAGATTGTAACATGATTCTATTGTTATTCTGTGAATAAACTGTCGAAATCGTTTGGAATTTGAGAAATTATTCCGTCTTTATATTGCAGATAAGGCCCGTTATAATATGTTCTACATTCCAGTATTCATTTGATTTTTTTTTATTGTTTTTTATCCCTGGATTGTTGGTGAAATTATTGACACAAAAGTGAAAATAACGAAAGTTTTCCGATTATCAACTAATGTTGAATTAATTATAGGGGTATAAATGGCATTATTTAATATTGATTCTTTCATCATTGTGTATTTAGGTAATTTCTGTGTTATTTTGTGCTTAACGAAGCATATCTATACGAAAATATAAATATCAACAAAGAGGGGTTATTTCTATTATTTGTGTTTATGAACAAGAAAATTTCATATCTGTAGAAAATTATTAAGTTTTCACTGACAGTCGAATTACAGCAATAATATAGGCTTAATTTCTGCATCATACAAAGTGTTTTTGTTCAGTTTAGCTAATTCTTCAGGTTCACAGAAACCGGAAATTAGGTAGACTGAAAGTAAACAGTTGATGTTACAAGCAAAGTGGGTACAAATATATTTTCTTATGTTTGGAGAATAAAAATTGAATTGAAATATAATTTCTCTAATTATGGGAACTGTTCTGTGTACTAATTCCCATTAGAAATTGTCTCAATTTTAACAATTTGTATGAGTTGTATTTTTGAATTTTTTTAAATTTTTTTAATAAAGTAGTTTCTACTGTAGCAGATGTTTGAAGGAATCATTATCCAGTGAACTATTGTCCATAACATTCTATATAGTAATACACAATTTTGCCTACTAGGTTTTTGAAAAATTTTTATACAGCCGTCCCATTAGGCGTGGATTAATTACATAATCACCAATAGTATTGACCTTCAAATATGGCGTATTACATAATCGCCAATAGTATCGACCTTGCAAAAATGACGTTTACCAATTTAGGCACGTCACTGGCTGTAAATATTTGTTACCTTAGCGACCTCAATACACAAGACCCATGGGTGGAGCGTGTGGGGACAACACGGAAACGCCTTAAAGTGTATTACTTGAAAAATATGAACAATAATAATGAACAACTGGTCATTGGAGAGTTTTGTTGAAGGGGCATTTTCATTTTTATCCCAATAAAAATGCAATGCTTTCATGTTACACCAAGTAGCAGTCGTACTGTACTACACAATTAGTGTCAATTAAATTTGAAAGTATACCTCAAATTTCCATAATTATTCAATGGTGGAAATTAATTAACCCACAATTTAGATAAATCTAATTAAAAACAATTGAGTCTTATTGTTATTTGGTAGATAACACTTCTTTTTTTTATTATAGTTACTGTTAGAGTTAGATAATTTTAAATGTAATATTCGGAACAGGTCTCAAAAGAACAATGTAGCCTCAGAATTCATACATCATATTAAACAACAACTGCTACAAGAACAATAGTCGTAACAAATAAAAACGGTGTACAATTAATTTCAATTCTACGATCGTTGTCACATGGTAATTTATCATTCTTTGTAAATTCAAGTAAACCGTATGAAGAAATGTTGGTATTAGCTTCATTCCGAAACCGTAATTTTTATTATATCGATTCGAGAATAATGTTGTGAATTCAACAATTTCGAAAATTATTATCAAGTGTTGTTTGTTGCAATTTCAAATTAGGCAATATAACATAAATCATTATTCATTCTAATCAAACATTTAGTTATTTCCACTGCACGAATCGTGTTATCTAATTATAAGTATACAGAAAGTTTTTAATAGAATTTGCCGTATTTCAATTGTTATTCTGATGAATATTAAATAATGTTATTTAAGTCTGAATATTCTTAATTAATTCATTGTTTTAGAGCGAATCATTAAATATTCGTGATTCAAACTAATTCTTCATTTCTTTGAGGTTGTTTACTATAAATCAATGTTTAATGAAGCGATTTTAATGGATTTTTCCATTAATATTAAAAAAGAAAACAAAAAAAAACACTAAACGACGACGAAATGTAGAGAAAAACGATTATCGGAAAAACAAGATGATGTCTTTTAAAAACTTTATCAATTTCCGTTTCAACTTTTTTTTAGAAAAGAACTCAAAGTCCTATTGCCGATTTGCCATTAAAATATTAGTAGGAATGCCAGTAAAATACTAGTTTTGCTTATCTAATTTTGATATGTTAGCCTCTGAAGCCAAGATATCTCTTCAAAATTAAAGAGAAATATGTCAAAAGTTTCCCTGTCGATAAAAACTATACGGCCACGTAAGTCACGTGGTGCTCTGCTAGCGCTCTTGTTTTTGACAGTTTAATTAGGTTACATCAAAATAAATTACTTGTAATTATGTTAATTTCTAAACGATAATTACTCGCCTCCTATCAATAACACTAATGGATTTCAGTTAGGAGTTTGTTCTTATCATTTCTAATTATTTGCCCATTTTCGTCTTTCTTTCATTCTTTCTTTCTTTCTAGTAGTATTCGTTTGTTTTAGAATTTTAATAGTTGAAGTCTTAATTACTTTTACAATCACACGATATCGTGCAGTTTAATTATAATTTCTTTCTAAATGAGATCATGTTGAAAATTTCATTGAAAATCCAATCTTTGTCGAATAGAAGTGCGCTTCCGCATTTGGCACGTTAACACTAGCGCTAATCAGAGAAAACCGCTATAAAATTAACCAAGAACATATAGAAAGATTCTATTTCAAACAATGAATTGATTTAATAAACAAATAGAAAGCCCTATTTATCATGTTGATGATAATTGGGATGATAAATAGCAAACATTGCAACTCTAAAATAATTAAATTCAGATGGATTTCCCGATTTGTACAAAAACCAAAAAAAGCAAACAAACATATTTGCAGAGACTAAATCGGTTCAAGCAAACCCACTCTCTATTCGAGACGAGTTTCAACCACCACCACTACGAATCCCACCTCATAACCCCGAATCCGGGACCCCATCGGCTTCCACGGTACCAGTTCTGTCAACATCACTGGTGACATGCTCGGGAATCAAGTCGCTACCAGTTGAGTCATGTAATTCTCGGTACTGCGTGACCAGCTCAAGTCCGTGGACTCGCCTAGCCCAAACGAACAGGTTCGCTATGCCTGTTCGCCCTTGCGGCAAGGTTGGCTCTAATGAGTACAAATTTTGGTAAAGCTCTCCTTACCATACCAAGAGTCACGGTTCGAGGGTCTTTTGCGATCCCGTACCTCTGCCAGTTTTAAGGGTAAACGGCGATTATTGTATGGGCTGCCACCACCCACGCCACGCCACGAGGTGGCACGACATAAGACAATTTAGTACAGCCAGTGCACACGCCCAGTGAAATGCCGACAATAGCTTGAGATTGCCGGATAGTCTTTTACGTATTAATCGTGTATACAGATTGTCCAATAGTTGATGTGTTAATTTTGTAAAACGTCTGTAAATACCACAACCTTCTGTTTGATTTTTCACAAATAGTAAAATATTGATGTGATTCACCAATTAGCGCTCACATTCTCTATATTTTATTACATAATCTGTCTTTCGCACATTAATAAAAGCCATAATATTGTAATTAACGACTTCATTAACAAAATTACTAAACTGGAACTTGTTTAAAACATCATCACAGCTCTGTTTGTTTTTAATTGCGTTCGATATTTCAATACGGTCTTATTAATATGATTTGATCTTCCCTTGAAACTTTCAAAGAATAGAAAATAATTGGTCGCAAATAAGAGATTTTTATTTTTTAAAGTGGTTGATAAATTCTTTTTTATTGTCTCTCTAATACAGTAATAAAGATGAAATACCCAGTGATCGAATAAAATCCAGAAATAGCATTTTTTATCAAGTGTGATCTTATGAACAATTGCAACAAAATTCAATATCAATATTATCAAATACCAATAATAAATGATTGTTTTTAGTTGTTCTTTAACTGTAACAAATCGAAGTTGATTTATTTTTAACAATGTTGAAGCCCGAAGTTTATTTATGGTTTCATTTATGAACTCACATTACATTCTCACTAGTGTATATTTAGCTTTGTTAATTATTGGTTATTACGTTAAGTATTTTAGTTTGTATTACATAGAAGCTGTTTTAATAATCAGCTACACAAATTATACAGATAATTGCTATGTAAGTCAAGTAAATCTACGATAAATTATGCAGATGGTACATTATTGGCTTGTTCGTTCGTCTAACTTCAATATTAAACTGACAAAGAAAACGGACGATGTGTATTTAAACTCGACGAAATTATTAATGCTTCCATTACTCACAGACCCATCTAAACAGATATAATCTATTGACTTGTAACGGGCTGTTTTGGTGGATGCGCCAGGTATTATCGATCGTTACGCAAAAACGAATTAGAAAATCATGTCAGTTGAGAGTGGTCTGAAATTTGTTTTTTTTTTGGGAAGAAAAGACTTGAATTTAAATGGAACTGTATCAGATAATCCAAAAAAATATCAATAGTCTTTACGTCGGAAAATCAATGGGAATTGCCGTATGAAATCTTCAGTAGATGTGTCGGTCAGTCTACATTTTCAGCAAAACCAATCGATTAATTGATTGAGCTAGTGTAAAAGGGATGCGTGTAATGTAAAGAGCTTTTTAATCGCTTTATGTCAGGTTTCCCCAAAGAAATCAAAAGCAAACAACTTATTATTCGTTGACACTGTTCATAGGAACAAAGTCAAGTCTGTAAGCCGTTTGACATTATTCTGCCACACGTTCTATTAGGTTGGTGCAAACCTAATTGCGAATTCTACATATCTCAACCGCAAACAAGTTTGTTTAATTCTACAAGAATTTTGGAAGTGTTTTAAAAAAAAAATTGATAATCTGTCGGAGACGGATCCGGAAATGAGGTGGATGAGGAAACGTTTCATAATCCAGTTCATTTACTTTTCTTAAAGTCATTTGTGGAACGTATGATCGTTCATTTGTCTTGAAGAAGAATTGGTCCTCAACGATTGACTAATGCTGATCGTAAACGATATAACTTCCCATGCATTTTTCCAATTTCCTGACAATAATTTGCTGTTGTTGTTGTGACGGTCTTTTTTTCAAGAAGCTTATGTTTCGGAAACGTCCGTGGTGCTTCTCCCAGAAAGCGATCGATTTTGTTATGGGAAAGGAGTGCGGAACAGACTTCGGATGACTGAATTTCTTGATGCTCGTTCAGCTCATGCGGCTCCCATTGACAATAGGCTCAATTCTTAAATTCTGAAATAATTATTGTCTATAATTGAACGATTGTCTACGATCCTTGCCATTTTCAAGGCTTTCGTTGTGATCAAGAAATTTTTGCAACCAGTGTGAGCGTCAGTTCATCTTGAATTTTGACGTAATGTTGGATTTGTTTCAAATTAGTTTTATATTTTTGGAACATGAATGTGGCGTCTAAGAAACACAATGCTGAATGTCCACATTAAGCATGAAGTATAGATGAAAATTACGCGGATAGTTGCGGCCATTTTACAACTCAATTCATGCTACATGCTACTTAGTGTGTTTAATTTTTACTAAGAAATGTATTCTAAAAATCCTTACTTTTGTATTATTTAAGCGAGTTAGTTTATAAAAACCAAAGATAAAACTTCTGTTATCTATTAGTCTTTATATTTAGAGAAAAAGACTAATTAAAAGTTTCCTTAATGGGGTACACGTAGATTTTAAACGAAAACTAACATTAGAAGTTTCAGTTAACAATAATAATGACTGTTTTTTTTAATGTGAAAATCAATGGAAATATGGTATAAAAGCATAATATTTCGATAATGTTGAGACAGTTAAAGTGTTGTTTTGAACTAGTGAGGATGAAATTTAAAAAATCAAGAGATTTCACGAGTAAGCGTTGGATTTCATAGTGGGTCTAAAGAGTGATGCTTTATTGCAACAAAATCTGTCAAAGCACAACAGAATTAAAAGCTCGGTATGTTACTGAAATTCGCTATTAATGAAGCATTTTTATCTGTGCTGTGAATAAAGTCAGATTGCTCCATTCGGAATAGACCCACTATAATCCTTTTTTTTTTGTATCATTTTAAATACGAATACATTTTTCAGAAAAAGATGATCCATTCTACTGGCCACGTCTCATATTTCATGAGAAATTATTCAAAAAACGATTTATAAAAGTGTTGTTGTTTTCAATTTTTCTATTCTATTTCATCATAACCATGGCATTTTTTATTGAGATTTTTGTTACGTTTGATTCAAATTTAATAATTCAGTATGGACCATCAATATTCATAGCTCTTCTAGTTAATACTTTTATTTTTATCTAATTCGAAATTTATTCAAGTGTCTTTCCATAGGCTCAAATAGAAATTATAATGGTCATTGTGTTGGAAAAGCCAGTTATGAGTCTATTAGATGATGAAATTTTTCCAAATTCATGGCCACCAGAAGACCATGATCCTGCTTCATGGGAATCTATGAAAAAACGTTTCAAAATTGTTGAAATTATCATGATAATAACCACGGTAATTGCTTATATTACCGTAGCATCTCTTTGGCCAATATTCGGTCAAAATGAAAATGCTTTCTACGCTATTTATTTGTTCAAAAGAATTGGATATTTCGTTGATTTGTTATCGTTTTTATATTATTTGAGTTTTCTACCAGCAGCCACAATAATGATGTGTGGTATTTTTGCCTTTGGCTATCTCGTTACAATGCAAGGATTAGTTGTTGAGCTTATCAATGAGCTTCTTGTCGAGATCCTGAAACAGCACCCTGAAGAGGATGATTATGTTTTAATACGGAATGCAAATTATCAGAAAGCAATGTTTGAGAAATTCAAAGTCTGTATTGAATTACATACAAATGTTAAAAAGTATATTGGAAATTTATTATGATGAATATTTAAATAATCATTTCTGTATTTAGGATATTAAGGAAATTCAATCAGTTAGCAAGAATTCCATTTGCCTCTGTCATCGTTTTCGCTATTCTCTCATATCTTTGCTTCACTTTCAATATTGCAACTGTAAGATTAGTTTTAATTTATTGTAAATTTGTGTTTAAATTTATTCTTATTTTAAGGGAGTGAAATTAATCAGCTATGAACGCCTTGTAAGCATGGGTATTTGTTACATTATATGTAGTTCGTTTGCTTTACATATTGGACAACGAATTAGTGATCAAGTAAATCGTTGAATTTCATTAAAAATGTTGATAAAATGGACGTTTTTTTTTGTTTTAGTCTGCGATGATTTATCGGAATTTAATAGCAATAAATTGGACCAGCTTAAATTTGAGTAATAGAAAGATCTATTTAATTTTTCTGGCCAATGCAATAGAGGTACTTATTCTTGAAGTACCAGGACTTTTAGTCTGTGAATATAAATTTTGCATAAAAGTATTTCAAACAGATTAATAGAAAATATTCCTAAAATATTAGATCGTAGTCTCTTATTCTGGGAATAATTTCATCCATTCCTTATTATTAATTTAAGTTCATTTTTAGGTGTTTCAGTTCATTTCGTCCGTTTCAGTGTTTTTCTTTCAGATCTTTCAAAAGATCTAAGCAGTTGTTAAGGTTTTTTGTGCAAATATACCTTGCCAGAACGTTTGTTTTATAGTCATCCACTTAGTAGTTTAATACTGTCTAGTCTTGCACATATGCTATTGTAGACCTGATTTAAATAAATGACGCAAATGATGCCTTTTTGATAGTAAACACATAGCGGAATAGGTACTATTCAACGTCAATCAAGGATGCAGTAGATGCGGAAGAATATAGCAATAGATATAGAAAAGCCACCATTTCGTGTTTCTTTACCCAACCAATTGATCTGTTTGACTTTAAAATCCTCTACAAATCACCAAATGCGATCGACAAACATTTTAATAATTCATCGAACATGATCCAACATTCACTTACTTATAATTTCGGATGGAAATTCACTTCATCAATCCTCAGATTTTATGCAACCGAACAAGATTGTTTGCCATGTCTAAATACTGATTGTGAGTAGGATTGTGGCAGAATGAAGTCGTAGAAATGCTCAAGTGGCGCAGGTCACATGAGGTAAGGAAATTTATTTCTGGTGGCGTATCGCTTCAGAGTAGTATATCAGTTTTGATAACATCAAAAACAGCTGTTGTTCTAGTGGATGGGCATCGATAAATGGACGGTTTTAATCATCGACATAATGTTTGCCACGAACATGGCTCAGACGATGGTCAAATGTACATTCAGCGTCAATTTGAGTATATGCTTCTTCGAGTAAATCAGATCAAATTAGATGCGTATTAATTTGGTTTTAATTCAATATTTCTACTCTAAGAGACAAAATTCATTATAAGTTTTAAGAGATATTAATTAGGTATACGTGTAGTTACGTCTAACAAAAAAAATTCGTAAAGAATGAAAGTTTCCATTACACCACTGGCAAATTCGTTACACTTTACGAATATCAGAAAAAAAGAAACTGAAATAACCGACAATTGGAAAAGCAATAAAACGGATTTTGGGCATTGATAGTAAATAAATAACAACTGAAATTCCGTTCGTAGAGAAGAATAATAATGTAGGAACTAATAAAAGATCGGAATTGATGTATGTTTTTTACATTGACAACAACAATTTTCTTGTAATATTACAACAATAATTCTATCGTTTCACCAGCAATATCAACAGACAGATGAAATGATAAATTGTTAGTTTATTCAGTTCGGAAATCGTCATCATCATCATCATCATCATTAAATTGTTGATTAGTCGACTGGAATCAATCAATTTTTGGCCATTTTGTTTATTAAATATGCTACAATAACGTTGTATCAAGAGAATGTCGAATTGCTACAAACTATATAAGTCGTTGATTGTGTAGCTTTTAAAGATGATGACGCGTTCCTGAATTGTTAAGAGATAGTTGAAAGCGGATAATATCTTGAAATGTTTCACAATAACAAACCAACAATTTATTGTTACATATTCTGATGTCAGTCATTTAAAAAAACAATTGTTTCACGTTTCCGGAACTTAAACGATAGAAATTAGAGATCATTGCCATTTTTTTTAATAGTCTCTTATTTATTTATTTAATAATTATTCCAATTGAGATAACTGTAGAGAACAGTATAAATTTGCTCACTGTTAGTGTTGTTCAACAATCTGTGTTTGTTTATGATTTTAATTTCGATAATGAAACTTGTTTTTTTTCCGACGTAATACCCACAACTTTTACAATTTACACAAATTAATAAACTTTTATTGAATCGTATGATATTAAATGTTACAAAATATGAAAAGTTCTATTTGAAACAACTGTTATTTTCTTATTGATTTTTGATTTCATTTTTCGTTTTCTCCAATTTTCTTCTTCAATGTTGGTCTGTTGCCAGAAGAATAAAAGCGGGCGATCTCATTGCAGACATTTAGCAATTGGCACAAATGTTAAGGTTCGTTCACATAAAACTATTGCTGCATATGTCTTACGATATGCAACAAACGTTTGTATGTTGTATTAATTTACTGTGAACATAGCTTTAGAAACGTTTTGAAAATTGATCCTTTTCATTTACATTAATTTTAGTACTTTCAAAAGGAATTCAATTGAAATTGTCATACTAATCGTACGAGTTGATCTTGATGATTTATGATAGATGGTCTATTTGGCTATTTGCTATTTTATGTAGATGAGAGAGTGCAGGATATCAATTCGCTTGTTTTTGCTCTATGGCTCTATATCTATCTTTGTTCCATTCATTTATAATTCCTATGTGTCTAGTTTGAAATTACTACATTTCATTAAAGTTTGCCGATATTTGTAACCTTTGTCCTTAAATGTTGATGCTTTCAAATAAAATTAAAAACTCATTAGGAGTTACAGAGATATTAATTGGGGATACGTGTACTTCAAACAAACGAAGTCGCAATTATTAAAAGTTTTTGTTCAACAAACCTATCTAATGATACTGCTAATCGTTTTGATGTACAAATCAATAGAAATAAACGGTGTATACGTGTACTTTTTTGTTGATCCAGTTATAGTACTGTTTTGAACAACTGAAGATGAAATTTAAAAAATCAAGAGATTTCACGAGTAAGCGTTGGATTTCATAGTGGGTCTAAAGAGTGATGCTTTATTGCAACAAAATTTGTCAAAGCACAACAGAATTAAAAGCTCGGTATGTTACTGAAATTCGCTATTAATGAAGCATTTTTATCTGTGCTGTGAATAAAGTCAGATTGCTCCATTCGGAATAGACCCACTATAATCCTTTTTTTTTTTGTATCATTTTAAATACGAATACATTTTTCAGAAAAAGATGATCCATTCTACTGGCCACGTCTCATATTTCATGAGAAATTATTCAAAAAACGATTTATAAAAGTGTTGTTGTTTTCAATTTTTCTATTCTATTTCATCATAACCATGGCATTTTTTATTGAGATTTTTGTTACGTTTGATTCAAATTTAATAATTCAGTATGGACCATCAATATTCATAGCTCTTCTAGTTAATACTTTTATTTTTATCTAATTCGAAATTTATTCAAGTGTCTTTCCATAGGCTCAAATAGAAATTATAATGGTCATTGTGTTGGAAAAACCAGTTATGAGTCTATTAGATGATGAAATTTTTCCAAATTCATGGCCACCAGAAGACCATGATCCTGCTTCATGGGAATCTGTGAAAAAACGTTTCAAAATTGTTGAAATTATCATGATAATAACTACGGTAATTGCTCATATTACCGTAGCATCTCTTTGGCCAATATTCGGTCAAATTGAAAATGCTTTCTACGCTATTTATTTGTTCAAAAGAATTGGATATTTCGTTGATTTGTTATCGTTTTTATATTATTTGAGTTTTCTACCAGCAGCCACAACAATGATGTGTGGTATTTTTGCCTTTGGCTATCTCGTTACAATGCAAGGATTAGTTGTTGAGCTTATCAATGAGCTTCTTGTCGAGATGCTGAAACAGCATCCTGAAGAGGATGATTATGTTTTAATACGGAATGCAAATTATCAGAAAGCAATGTTTGAGAAATTCAAAGTCTGTATTGAATTACATACAAATGTTAAAAAGTATATTGGAATTTTATTATAATTGTTATTATCATGACTATTGAAATAATCATTTCTGTCTTTAGGATATTGAGAAAATTCAACCAGTTAATAAGTATACCATTTATGTTCATCACTGTTTCGCTTGCTCTTGCACATCTTTGCCTTACTTTCAATCTTGCAACCGTAAAATTTGTTTTGATTTATGGTAAATTTGTGTTTAAATTTATTCTTATTTTAAGGTTGTGAAATTAGTCAGCTATGATCGATTCATAGGTTTTTTCGTTTTTAATGTAATCGTTACTGGTTTTCTTTTCAATAGTGGACAACAATATACTGATTTAGTAAACTACTTAATTTGAATGTAATAAGCAATACTATTTTTTTAATTTTTTAGTCCGAGATGATTTATCAGAATTTGCTAAATATCAATTGGACCAGTTTAAATTTAAGCAATAGAAGGATGTATTTGATTTTTCTAACGAATTCCTTAGATCCGCTTGTTGTGAAAGCACCTGGAGTATTTGTATGTGATTATCAATTTTGCATTAATGTAGGTATATCATATTTATATGTAGATAGATAGAATAGATGGAAAGTATTTCTAAAATATTGATCCAGATTCTGTATTTTAGAGGAGGATTCCGTGATTATTTTAATTATTAATTCCGAATCATTTCAGATATTTCGATTCATTGCGTCCGTTTCAGTGTTTTTCTTTCAAATTTTTCAGAGGATTTAAGAAGCCTTTTGTATAAATATGCACATAATTGTAAATGCACTGTTAAAAATTCCCAAGATCTCACATTTTAATAATTAATAGTACTGTAATCGTTGTAATAAACATATTATATAAAATAATTTGCACGATTAGTGTATCCTTCTAATAGTAAAAGTAGTCGTGTGTGCCTCTTAACCGGTTGCGTAACTCTAATCGTGAACGCATGTGTTAATTCATTAAAAAACAACAAACCCAAGAAAGGAACAAATGTTATAGTTAAAAAAAAACAAGAACTATTAAACCAGAAATGTGATATACTCCCAAAAAAAAAACAATAATGTAAAGATAGGAATTTTTAATGTTAATATGTTGTGATAGAATTAAAAAAATTAAAATGATAAAATGAGATTGAATAAAAGTGGTCTTTTTTCAGTACTTTAATTATCGAGAGACAATGAAACTCTGCCAAATATTTATGATTTAATTTACACTTATCTCGGTAATAAGCGCTAGAATTTTAATTAAACCCCTTGCTTTCCCCTGTGTCGAATTTTGTTTATAAATCTTCCACGATTTACAAAGACTTAAGGAAAATCCGCTTTGATGATGGCATTATCAATTTTTCTTTGTACAATTAGAAATATTGTCGTAATTGTCGTAAATACAGAAAGTATACGTTATTTGTAATGTTTATTTTATTTATTTTGAACTTTTTAAAACTGTGTATTTTCGTGGAAAGTCCACTATCGGTAATCAATAATTAAGAAGGAATTGTAAAAGTTGTTGAACCACTTTAAAAGTAAAATTCGTAAAAATTTGTGTTATTTTGACCTGAATCGACACAGACAAACAAAAAAAATAAATAAATAATTTATAGATACGTGTGTGTTATTAATTAATTGTTATTCAATCATTCAGAAAACAGTTGTTAATTATAGAGAGGGAAAAAGTAATTTTAGTTTTAATCAAATGTTATCCATCTTAACTGAAGTGAAAGGATCCACACGCTCTCTTCTCGATTTGCTGTACAATAACAGTAATAATAATGCTAATTATAACGTGGCATCAGTAGTTGAATATGAGGATGGTTACGAATTTTTGCTATATTTAACAATCAACAATGACTTTCGTTTGTTGCATATGGCAGGAACAGAGATCGATTTGTGGACGTTTCGTTCTAAAATGATGCGTTGTTTCCATCAGAACAACTCAGTTACATCACACATTTGTAATTCGATGAGAAAGGAACGTTTGAATCCTTGACATCTACTCAATGATTTCATGAATTAATTGGAATCGTTGTGGCTTGAATTATTGATGTTAGAATGTTAACATCTCGGTTTTGATTATAGAAATTGTTGCAATTCTCGAATAAGAAACCCACATACAAACACACGAAAAAAAGAGATAAAGCTTCCTATATCACATTTTAAGTAAACGCATGATAATCCCGAAGGGCAACTAGAAAGCGTCAATTTGATAAAGCGATAAAGCTTAGTTGGCACATATATATATTTCCAAATCCTGTCTATAGAAAGCTTTTTTATTCAACTTTAGTCTCCTCTTCGACTGCCTGGAAATCGTTCCAATTCGATCATTGAGACAGTCCTGTCGACATTGCTGTCAAATTAGTGTGTAGGTGTATTTCTTTGTCATTAATCAAATGGAAGATAAACAGTAGAAGATGGCTTTTTGTCGTTGTCACCAAACAGAAAAACGATGCGATCGAAATTGATTCCACTTTTCCCAATATACAGTTTAGTTCATGTCAACAACAATTGATGATAGCTGTTTCCAAAATTCTTCAGAGCCATGGTTCAAGTGTCTTGTCCTAACAATTTTGTCACAAATAGTGTAGACTGTAACGGTGCACTATTAACTCACCATTTAGTTTTGCATAATCGACTTGTATTGGTTGTTTTGATGGTCAAGGTATGCAACATACGTTTAATGGAATTCATATCAACCGGAAATGTCAATGTCGTCACCGAAATTGGATTGATGTTGTTGAAAACAGGCATTGATTGAATATGCAAAATCGTACCAATTTGTAATTGATTTGTGTGTGTGTGTGTTTAACTTGAATTCTATGCGAATCAATAGAAACTTTTCTATTGATTTGGAATAACGCAGTTCGGCTAAGTTAATTTATAAAGTTCGTTAATTAAAACTAAAGCCTCTAGTTGATTAGAAAGAGTTCTAACGCGACGTCGTTGTTGTTTTTTGTCTCGGTTGAAATTCTTGTTAATTTTTAGTGAAATTCAACCATTGGTGGAAATTTCACAATTTTGCTTGAGAAACCGATTTGTGTAGATTCTCTATAAGCCGTCTCGTTTTATTAATTAACTTGTTTTTTGCTTTGTTTTGATTTAAATTTCAGTTCAAATCAACCACTTGGAAAGGATATGAAAAACTCAAAAAATATATAATTACGTATGCTGTTTTACTTTCACCCGTCGAAAATAGAAAAAAATTCATCCACAAATATTAGAGAGAGTTTATAATCTATACCGGCTCTTTTTTTTGGGAGAAACGTGATATTTATTTTATAGCCGGATAGCTTACTCATGACACGGCATTAAGATGCCAAAAAAAATTCTAATATCTGATATCTTTCCTACAGACGTTTTCTTTTTGTTGTTGGGTGTTTTGTCAATTGTAAAACGGATACCTGAAGATTATTAATCTGCCATTTTGGTGGCTTCGTTGTAGAGAAAATCTGTCAAGCTAAGTAAAGGATAACTTTATTGTAAGAACTGTGTGTTGGCTTTTCATACAGAGTGTTTCAACTGAATGGATCGGTTTTGCTAGTTTCACCTTTCGGCATTATGACCGTATGTGGATCAAAGTTATCAAACTAGCACGTACGTCACGTGATGTCCCACTGTTGTTCTTTGTTTTGCTCGTTGAACCGCGGGCGTCGTTCTCGCTTCAATCGCTCTCCGATATTCACACCACATGACTGACGTGCTGCTCTGTTAGCCCCTACTTGTTTTCCTCCTTCAACTACTGGCATTGTTCTTCCTAGCTAATCCTTAGTTAGTTAATGAGTGTTCCATTTTATTATGTCAGTTCTAAGTTATAGTTCTAATTTCTAAGTCTTCTATCTGTCGAACGGCATGTAATATTTATGGTACGGAAATTTCTGAATAAACAGATTATTGTTTGATTCAAATAGATAGACATGTGGGAAATTGATGAAATCTATCGTCGATTTCACTAATTGAAAAATTCCATTTAAATTCTTCTCATGTCAAACTGACAGATGTATATTCGAAACCATTTAATTTTCCAAATGGCATACCGTAATCGAATTGTGGATAATTGAATTATACAATTAGTTATTGAATGTTATCAAATAAATGTATACTTTTTAGCCACATGCCCTAAGTTAATATCAGTGTAAATTGGTGAGGAAACCACCTATTTTCGATCAATTTTTCCATGTTGTTGTGAAGTTTTATCAGCAAACTTTTCGTTGTAATTTGTTCGAAATTATTCGATTGATTTTCGTGAATTTTCACCTAAATAGTCGCCTGTTACTAAGTGAAAATTCCCAATACATAAATAATTGTTTGTTACTATTAAAATTTAATTTGAGCTGAAAACAATACAACTGTCTCATAAATAAATTTAGTTGTCGCCATTAAATTTGAATTATTTGAATGGATAAATCATTATTTAACCATTATCATTGTGGTTTTTCTATAATTAAACAATGGTTAAATTTCAACAGTTAAATCGATATTAATTCCCTCATTGATAGGGTTTTTGCAAACTATATACAATTATCGAGAAAGTTAACACAGGATTAACGGCCAATTAATAATAAATTGACTGATAATTAATTAATCAAACTATGGCGATGGCTGCTTTCATTTTTTGTCCACTTGGAAAACTTTCCACTAATTAGGCTGATAAGATGTTCAGTTGGAAAATCGATCAATTTCAACATGGATTAAGTTAATTTTTTTGTTTGCTTTAATCAAAAATATTCTCGAAAATCCAATATCCACATAATTAACTATTGTTGCAACTTCTAAGACCTAATTATTGCGAGTTACGGAAGAGAAAGCAAACATCTAATCTGAACTAGATCGTTATGTCGATGTTATTAGATGAGCAACAAATAAATATATAGATAGATACCATACGATTGTTCCATTTGAATCCTTTCACTTTCCGTTTTGTGTTCTTTTTTGCGATCATCAAATTTGAATGTTATTTCATCTGTTTGTTTGTTTTTTCTTGTATTTACAGACTGAGAATCGTGCTTTAAGACTGAAAGAAGGTGTAACAATGGCCCAATATAATGATGATGCAGCAATTGGTCCAGCTGTACCGATGGCATTACAAAGTCTGGAAACAACTGATGGCCGTCTAACATGGAATTATTTCGATGAAGTCGGTTATATAGCGAGAGGTGGTTTAAGGCAAGGCGAAGACCCATACATCCGGAATAGATTTAATCAGGAAGCTTCCGATAATTTACCAAGCAACCGTGAAATTCCTGATACAAGAAATGCCATGTATGTTTATCTTCTTTTTGTTTGTGTGGGTGCGTGTGTTGATTTTAATTAAATCGTGATTTTTTCGTGTGAATTCTTCGCGGCAGATGTTAGATTCACGAATGGAAAGTGGTCTTGTAAGTTTCCACTTTGAGAAGAAAATCTACTCACAGAAACGATGACTTTGTACATATACCATGTCGAATTATCATAAATTCCCCATTTTCAACGATTGATATCTCGGCGACAATATCCGCGATAGTAAACAACAAAGCGATTTTGTAAAAGACAAACAACAACAACAAATCCTTTCTAATTTATTTGATGTTCTCTTTCAATTAAAATTTAAAATTTGTTCAAGAGAAATTACGTAAATCGTGATCTATACGTTTTGTTGGACATTTGATGACCATTAGTTATATGTTATTGTTGGTATTTAGGCTAAATAAGCCTTTCTCTTCAGTTCTCATCGATTCAACACGCTAATATCGAATTTACAAAGGTAAATCCATAGTTTTGCAATAATTTATCCACCATCGAAATATCATAATAATACAAAACAAAATTGATTTGATATTTATCGCATTAATTCACCACTTTCATTTAAATTAATTTATTTAAATTGATCATCTGTTGGAAAAGTAAAAGTTGACCGTGAACCTGCTCTAATTCGCTTTCAAACCGGAAGCAAACACTTTTCACGTTTTAATAATTGAAAGTTGATTATGTTAGAGAAATTTTTGATCTACTTTGGTATAGTTATAACGTTGAAATAAGTGTGGCAGTACAAACAAGGCAGTGGCGTAACAATCGAAAGTGTCGAGTTTACAATAAACTTGGCTCATGGCCCAACTAAATCCTTAAACAATGTAGATTCGTTTGGAAAGTTTAAACTAAAAAAGAAAATTTGTGCAGTCACAACGTGTTCAAGTGGGGTTTTTCTAGGCATTTTCAAGGAGCTGCTTTCGTGACGCAGAAAGGGGAATCGTCTGCTGACACTATCAAATCGAGCAGTGGAGGAACGGGCTCATCCTTGCTTTCCCTGCTTATCCCCTAACATAGACCCAAGTAGTATCCTATAAGTCTACGTGAAAGTTTCGATGTGATCATCTTTGCGATTAAGTTGCCGTAAGGGCCAATATGTTCTCGTTTGTAATGTGTCTGTTTATCGTAGATGGATTATTTCTAGGATTTTCGCATACACTCTGGACTTCGTCCTTAAAAGAATTTACCTAATCTTTATGCAGTAGTCGTATCTCACTTTTCCGATGAATAGTTGCGCAAATATAGTTGGAAACTAAGACTGGGAAACATGTTTCAAAATCTTCACCATGAGGAGCATTACAAACACTACCATTAACGCTGTTACTACCGCAACTGTCAATTACTGTACCGTCAGTTTAGTGTGCACTCTCGTGCGTCCTAATGCGTAAAAATTTGTCAATTGCGTTTACACTGAGATTGAGAATTCATTGACGTAAAAACATCAGTAAATCTGTTATCATAATTATCCATAATATCGCGTTAAATGTTCTAAATCGATATCCATTTACAACAACATAAAATTCGCGATCTCCTAACACTATCATTATTCTTACTCACGCTTAGATATCTAAAACCATAAAGGATATTTTCATAGGCATAAAGCGCTGTTAGAACATGATATGATTGAAAAAAAAGGAATAAACGACTCTATTGATCGTTTAGAACAAGCATTTTTATTCTTGAATGTCTCTTCTGTTTTTTTGCAGGTGTCGCAGAAAAAAATGGCGAACAGATCTACCATCAACAAGCGTTATTATAACATTCCATAATGAAGCTCGTTCAACACTTCTCCGAACAGTTGTTAGGTAAATATTTTGTAATCAATCTTCAGTTGAATAAGGTTGGTGATTTTTTTCATTTTTCTCTTTGGTTTCTTTGTAAAAGAGAATGTTATCTTTGCAACTAGAAATTTACTAAAGCTACTACATTAAAACAGTGTTGATTAATGTTCTCCTTTTAAATGCAAGCAGTAAATTTGGGTCTTTTGTGTTGATTTAGGCGATCATATTTCACAAATGTCACACTGTTTCTAACGGATTGCTGAAGAAGTTGCTGTGGGGAAAAAAATTGAACTATTTAATTCGAAATTTTGATGATTTCAGTGTCCTCAATCGCAGTCCTGAACATTTAATCAAGGAAATCATTCTAGTCGACGATTTCAGTGATAATCGTACGTATTTATTGTTGGAAATCAATCAAAATACCTTTAAAAAAAAATTGTTCTCCTTATAGCCGAAGATGGGGAAGAATTAGCTAAAATACAAAAAGTCCGTGTTTTACGTAATGGTAAACGTGAAGGTTTGATGAGATCAAGAGTTCGTGGTGCTGATGCAGCCACAGCCACTGTTTTAACATTTTTAGACAGCCATTGTGAATGCAATGCGAATTGGTTGGAACCATTATTAGAACGTGCAGCTGAGGTATATATTGATTTGTACATGGTTTTTGTGCAGTTGCCGTAATTGTTTTGAATCATATAGAAGAAGTTTGGCCATTGTCGGTCACGAAATTACAATTTTCTGCATGAATACAATGACAACAAAGCACAATTCGATTAAAACGAATTCAACCATCCATGGATTAAATAAAAGACAATATCTTCTGAATTATTTGTCTCGTTTAAACTGTTTAGAAGCTCTTCAAATTATTAAATTGTTAACAAAAATACACCCCCAGAATTGGAAATCTCCAGTAATGTCCTTTTGTATTAGTTAAAACTGAATACGCAATGGAAATTTAGTTAATTAACAACAGAAATTTACTGTTTTTGTCCCTATTCGAAGTTTTCCAAACTTGTTTCTAAATAATTCTACGATTGAAATTATTATGTTTGACAAAACTCGCCATTATCAATTCACATTTATAATTGTTCAATATTTTCAATTGATTTGATTCAGGATCCAACAAGGGTTGTCTGTCCAGTTATTGACGTTATCAGTATGGACACGTTTCAATATATTGGGGCATCGGCTGATCTACGCGGCGGTTTCGATTGGAATCTGGTGTTCAAATGGGAATATCTGGGCTATGCTGAAAGGGAGAGCAGACAAAGGGATCCCACGCAGGTATTTACAATTAAAATATTGAGAAATACTTATGTTTTCTATATGAATTGTAATTGATAATTCGCAAAATTGTTTCACTGCTTTTGAATATTTGATGTTAACACACAAAAAAACAACAACCCTCACCTTTTTCTGTTTGAACCCTGCCACGAACAGCGGCTGTTTCCAATATTTTTTTCTCAATTAGTTTGTTTCCCCCTTCACGTTCGGTCTACAGGTGAATTTGTTGGCTGTATACTGCGTATTGATAGTCGAAAGGCGATCCAATTACGCCTCCATCCATCTCACGTCTTCTGCTGTTCGCCTGAAAAGCAAGGATCTCATTTACCAACTACCTGCAATAGTTAGTTTCTAATTTATGGATCGATTCTTGAAAGGCGGATTAAAAACAAGTCAATTCAAATAGATGAACTAATTATTTAATATATTCACAGAATAATTATAGCTGCAATACAACAATCATAAAACACGTTAATTATTACCAATGTGAATATTATTATTATTTTGTTGAATAAGTTTACGTTTTACGTATCAAAATTCAATCTATTTTCAGGTATACAATCGAAGTAAGAAAATTACAAAACTTGTACACTTGTTATAACAAAGTTAACAAAAGAAACGTTTCCCATTACAAATCGAATTCCCTATTATAACACGCTTTTCTAAGATTTTCCCCATGTTTGTTCTAACAAAAAACAACAACAATAAATCACATTTTCCGTAATACTTAAGATATTTATGACAACTTCCTATTATTTAGGCAATACGAACACCAATGATCGCTGGAGGATTATTCGTAATCAATAAACAATATTTCGAGAAACTAGGTAAATACGACATGAAAATGGACGTATGGGGTGGTGAGAATCTTGAAATATCCTTCCGCGTCTGGCAATGTGGCGGTAGTCTTGAAATAATACCATGCAGTCGCGTAAGTGTTTGAAACAGATAAAATCGCAATAATTTCGATTGGTCTCAATTTTTTTAGGTAGGTCATGTGTTCCGTAAGAGGCACCCCTACACATTTCCCGGGGGTAGCGGTAATGTATTTGCTAGGAATACAAGGCGTGCCGCTGAAGTGTGGATGGATGAATATAAGCATTATTATTATGCTGCTGTGCCGTTAGCAAAAAATATCCCATTTGGAGAGTAAGTTTCGATTTTTTTTCTCGTAAGTATTCTAAAAAAAAAACAAAACGTTTGTTAAAAACAGTATTTCGGAACGTTTGGAATTACGCCATCGTCTACAATGTAAACCATTCAAATGGTATTTACAAAATGTTTATCCAGAATTAACGATACCACAACCAACAACTTCACATATTGGTGAATTACGTCAGGGTATTTATTGTTTAGATACAATGGGCCATTTAATTGATGGTACTGTTGCTTTATATCAATGTCATCATACTGGTGGTAATCAAGAATGGGGTTTAACGAATGATGGTTTAATTAAACATCACGATTTATGTTTAACGTTATTAAATTCAATTAAAGGTAGTCAAATTATTATGCGTATTTGTGATGGTTCAGATAATCAAAAATGGCATTTAATTGAACCAGGTGGTTTATTAAGACATTCGCATTTTCCATTATGTTTAGATTCTAGATATACAGAAATTAAAGGTATTACAGGTGAACGGTGTGGTAGTAATTTGGAAACACAAAGGTGGTTATTGGCTAGAGCATCATAAAAACAATACAATAATCGTAACGATAAAATGGAATGAATTGTAACTAATTTTTGCATTCTAAAAATATCGTATTAATGAGAAACAACATCACTATCATTTTACAAATTTGGATTATTATAAATCACTAGCAAAATTACCATTATTTTGCGAGAAAACTATTTCATATTGTGTGGTGATAAACAGCAGCGCCTGGAAAAGAAAGCTAAGATTAACATCAATTCAAAAATTAGTTACGAAAATTCCAAAGACTTACATTGATAACGAGTGTTTTCAAGCTGAACGAAATTGATCTATGCGATTAATTAAATGAATGTAGCTGCAATTTTTTATAACAAAACAAAAAAAAATCGAATGAAATTCAAATAGTTTAGATTAATTTGATTAGTGCCCCCTCACATTTACACAATAAAAAAATGCTTATTAATTGATCAAAATACTCATTAATTTTAAGGCCAGAATCGGGAATCTGTTATTTAACAATTCGAAACCGATTTGTCGATTTGTTAAATAACAAAAAAATTCTGTATATAAAAGAAATTTTTTTAAGAGAATCTTGTTAACGTTTTATCAGAATTTTATTAATTTATTGTTGGAACAAAAATTGTTTTTTTTATTATTTTTGGGAGAGATATTAAAGTGGTTGTGATATTTTAGTCAATTTACGTTGTTTTTGGTTTGTATTTTAACGAAAAATTTGGGTTCAATACACGGGTATATTTTCACCCTCATTGTACGAATCTATCGTGAATCTCTTTTTTGTAGACAATAATTAGACGAATACCATTGATTATTTCAGTTTCCTTTACTCTCATCTATTGTTGGACGTATTTTAATTGTAAATAAATGAATGAATAAATGAAATGTAACTAATTTGTACTTATCTAGAAACTATTATGTAATCTTGTAAATATAATTTTCTATATTTGATTTAGGAAAAGAGCAAATAAATAAAAACGAATAATTTTTTGATTTCATTCGATACAAACCGACCATTTATGTTGATTGAACTGGAATTGCGTTGTGATTGAGGATCGTGGATAAAGCAGGTGGAAATTGAGGAAGTACAGGAACTATTGCCAACTAAAACATTCGATTAATTAATCGATATAATTAGCCTACTTGTTATCACAAATAAATGATTAATGTTCGAGAAGATTAGCATAAATTGAACGATTCAATCGTTGTTAGTCGGTCGACTTTTCAATCGATCCATCAATAGTTCTTTCCATTGTTCTTCCGGTATATTATTCGCCCATTCTGGGATAGAACTTGGTGGCAATGTGAAATTCGCCATCGCTTCTTTTACTTGATCAACTTTACTTGTATCCATTTCAATATCAACGGTTGATGGCCCAATCCATACTTGATTAACCAACGTGTTTTCTATAGGTGCAATTGGTGGCAATGAGTTATTATCATTATACTGGATACCAGGAGCTGTTTCATCATAATCATCATCATTACTATCATCATTATCACTAATATTATTCACATCATTCATTGGTAATGGTTGATAATCATTATTATAGATGTTATTATCATCATCATCTGTATCGTTATCAGTCACGATGATTATTTGATTGTTTGTTGTTAAATCGTCCGATGGATGCTCTGGGTCTGGATAGGTGCGATTTGATGAGACCATTGTTGGTTTCGTTGGTGACATTAGATGAAATTTAAAATATTTTCAATAAATTTGTGCACTTATCGTTTTTATGCCACATTTAGATTTTAATTATAGAGCAATATTGTTAAATTATTTAATAATACAACAACATTTTGAGGTTATGAATTGACGTGTTGCCACAAGTATTTAACGACTGTCTAATGAGTTCGTGATTCGATTCTGACGAATGAAACAATAAATCTGTGGATTTAATGATAGATTGGTAAATGTGACAGTATTGCATTCGTTAGAGGAAAATAGACGCTTGAAATGAGATAGAGCATAGAGTATTTCGATAGTAAGAAAAGAACAAAATAGTCCATCAAGTCTACCAACTTAAATGCACTAATTCAACGTACATCAACAAGTTGAATTGGGCGAGAATTAATTATCTAATATAAAAATCGAATTAAATTTCCTGAATTTGGTTTGTTGAAAATACTTTATTGTGGTAAATAGTTTACGTGTGTTTTTTTTCTGCTGTTTACAGTGAACTGTTTTCTGTTGTGGTGTGTCGCTCTCTAGTGTTTCGTGGTTGAAGCAAGTCACTCACCCCCAATTGCGCATGTGCGGTAGAAAATTCAGTGAGTTTCCGTTTCGAAAATTGCGAAGGCAAATTGTGACTTTTTTGTGTGTAAATAAACGTGTATTTTGTACCTTTTTAATCGGTTTTCTATCGATTTAATTGTTTTAATGCAATTTTGATAAGTTTTTACTGTAATTATCTGTATGTGCGCGAGTGTGTGTGTGTTGTGTTTTGCATAGTTGTGTCGTGTTTTTGTGGTGGTGTCTTTTTTGTTTTAATCCGTTTGTGTTTAATGTTTCTATGGTATTGTTAATTATTTATCAGTGTTTCATCTTTATGGTACGTGAAATAATAATATAAGATACAATCGAATTTCGTTATCATTTAATTCCAATTGATAGTTTTGACTTTAGAAGTTGGCCGGAGCACAAATGTTTTTTTTTTATTTACCAATTGCAATCGTCTGTTGGTCATTTGTTGGTTATTATGTTTTTTATTATTGAAGGAATAAAAATTGGCTGTTCATTTGGCCGAAATTTGTTTGTTTTTCAACATACCATAGACATGTATTGAAAAAACATACTTTACAACACATACAAAACATACTTTACAACACTCATAGAAAATTGTTGAGTAACTTGATGGACGTTCGATTGGCCTGTGTTGAAAAAAACATGGAAAAACGCAGACGCTTCAACACTCATGGACAATTATTAAGTAACCAGATGGACGTACCATAGACATGAATTGAAACAAACATGGAAAAACGCATACTCTACCACACTTATCAAGTAACTTGATGGACGTACCATAAACATGTATTGATGAGACATGGAAAAACGCATACCCTACAACATTCATAGACAATTATTAAGTAACCCAGATGGACGTACCATAGACCTGCATCGCAAACAAAACATGTGAAAACGCATACTCTACAACACCCGTAGACAATTATTAAGTAACCAGATGGACGTACCATAGACATAGATTGAACAAACATGGAAAATCTCACCCTCTACAACACTCATAGAGAATTATTAGTAACTTGATGGACGTACCGTAGACATGTCTTGATAAAGCATGGAAAAACTCATACTCTACAGCATTCATAGACAATTGTTAAGTAACTTGATGGACGTACTATAGACATGTTTTGAAAAAACATGGAATATCGCATATACCATATCCACGATTCTAATGTCGAATTTCAAATGACAGAATTGTCACTAACCTGTCTATGCTACACGGCGAAAAGCAGGAGTACCAATATAACATCTACATTATTTACTAAACTAGTAGGAGAAAGTTAGAGACTTTTGAAATATTTGGTTGCCAGCAGTTTTGCAAAATTCGACATTAGAATCGTGGATAAGGTATACCCTACAATAATAAGAAATACCAAATGTTGGAACAAGACCAACAGACGATTACAACTGTTAAATTTAAAAAGAAACATTATGCTCGGACCAACTTTTTATCGTTTTTTCCCTGTGGTTCTCATCTTACATGAAAAATTGTACAAACTTCCTTATCTTATCGCTAGTGCAGCCACCACCTCTTAGATGGCGCTACCTGTTGACGAAATCATCCTTATTCCATCAAAAACCCGGGGAAATTTTGAAATTTCTTACATATATCATCTAAAACTTATCGTATAACGCAAAACACTATTCAATTTGTCATCGCTTAAATTTTGAAAATCGATTTACTTGATGATAAAATAACAATACTTTATTAGTTTCCTTTAGCATTCGTTTTATTTACAGAATGTATCCCTGAATTCGAAGAGATGGAGTATCCGATAATCTTTAAAACGGTGAGTCGATCTATATTTATTATTGCTTGCTTAATCGATTGGATGGTATGAATATAAGACTTGTTTTCTATTTCTGAACGTATTGTTAAACATTCATTGGGAGAACTCTGATTTTAATCAAATTACTGTTTTGTATGAATTACTTTTGTTTATTTCGTCTTTTATGTTTATTAACTGATGAAGATTTACTGATAGAAGTCGCACGTGCCTCAGCAACTTAACCATTCATAATTTATTTCGTTTTATATAGACATTATGTATGTTATAGTTGAAATAGCTTTTGGTATCTCAACATTAAGAATTTTAAAAAGAACTCGATGCTCTTTACGAAAATATAGCTGATTTACGATAATGTAACGGTAAAACTGTGCCATTGTAGCAATTTTTTTTTGTATCACCTCCCTCCTCCGCGATCACCAGGTCTTTCTTTTTATGTTTAGAATAGGAAAAAGTAGATGATGACGATCAAAAGTTTTTGAACACTAGCTTATAGAAATCGTAGAAAAGTGCGTAATAGTTAAAGATGGTTCTTTTAAAGGAAATAAGGGAGAGGCAGACGTTGAAAGAAAAACGTATACGATTTCCAGCTAGCACATAAAATGTGAACGTTTATTTGCCCATTTTTTGCTTTCTTCTATTTCTAAAGAGCAAAAGAGAGGAAAACGATGACGAAAGGGACAAACGTGAATATTTTCAAGGGTGAATCGGTTTGGTATAAAGAAAACAGTTGGAGTTGAAAATAACACGTTCGCTTTTTATTTGGAATTATAATTTAAATATATTGATTTACGTATTTAGAGATTGCATTATCTACTTACTGATTTTGTTTCTTCCATATATTTTACATTTGATGATTTAATTTTAATTAAGTTTAACCATTTACCACAATCCTGTAAAAGTTGAGACTTCATCTTATATATATACATAAATGTTATAATTGACTTGAAATTTAATCGTTTTTATGGCCATATTACTGTCTAGTTTTGAATAAAATTAAAATTGTTAATGATTATTTCAAAATATTATTACGAAAATTTTGTTTATATTAAAGTAATCCATGTTTGTAACTTATTTAATTTGATAAAGTTGTTGGAAGTTAGATTGAATCTATAACTAAAAGGGATAATAAATTTGTTCATGTATTAGATAGAAACTTCTCAAATCTTGCCTTCAGCGCGATCTTCTTGTTGGGTTTTTATTAAAATTAGTGCGATATCCGTTCATTTTATTATAACAATGCTACTATTTAAATTATTTACACAACTTCGTGTAACTTAATAATTTGTTTTTTGTTTTCTCCAAATTTTATTTAAATTAGGCACAAATGAAGACGATTTTCTCTTTAAAATTAACGACAATTTTAAAACAATGGATTTGATATAAAGAAAAACAATCCCAATTATGTAGGGTTCAGTTGTCAAAAGAAAATAAAAATATGTATTTATAAATCAGCTTCAAAAGGAAGACAGAATGTTTTAATTAATTTGTAACATAAAAGACAATATACAAAAAAAAATATGGAAAACGAGATAAAAGAATGCTCATTTTAAATAAAAAAACAAAAATGTTTTTGTCTCGTTTTCGACAACTTCAAATGCGCAATCTGAGTCCTTGATCTCCATCTCCATATCAATTATGTGGTTGTAATAATGTATTTGACTACAAAATACGTGATATACAATAATAAACACGAAAGCACATTGACAAATTTTGCAACGCGATGATAACGACGACAAAAAATTAGAGATAGGTAGAGAACAACACTCGTAATTCAACTATTAAAACAAGGAGCGCTAGATAGTAACATATGATACGTGGTATAATTATTAGAGAGAACGGTGCGTGTAAAAACAAGTGGCGTTAGTAAAATACCACGTGAGTTACGTAACCATCACTCATCCTATGCCTTCTCCATTATTTTACTAATAATAATAATTAATGAGAGAAAAATGTGATTTGTAATGGCATCTATGAGGACAACGAACGTTCTACACATTTTGAACGGTTTTTTTTTATATTAAACTAAAGTACCGTCCCATCCTATTTTAGTTAGACGTCAATTACCTAAAGAAAAAAATGTAGAAGGGAAAATGAAATGGAGGAAAAAAACCCGTGAATAAAACAAGAATCGACGTATATAAGAGAGCCGAGAATATCAAAAACCGTTTTTGACAAGTGTAAGGGCTGGGGGCACTCCTACACAAGTCATCTATCTTGCAGTTTGGTTGGGGATGATCGAGCTATCGACACTTTAAACTTCGTTACACAGTAAAGGCATTTGTATAGTTCGACAACCTTACCTTTGACAATCGAACGAACGAACGAACGGACCAGCGACACAAGTGGAACGGGTGATCGAAGGAAAAATTACAACATCCATTAAATGTGATGTAAAATCTATATTCGTAAAAAAATATTTGTGGGGGAAAAAAAAATTATAGAACATGATTCTTTTTATTTTGATGTAAAAAAAAATTACATTTATTTTTTTATAAAAGATTCTCTAGTGATTGTAACTGATGGTTTCTATTCGTTTTAATTCACAGTATTGATTGTTTCATTATTGATACAGGATTGTATCCGATTGTTCCTATTGAATTTGTTTGTTTACAATTGCATTCCTTTTTATTTTGATCGTCTCCTTTTTTTGTATTTTAAACTCTGAATGTGCATATAAATTGAATATGTTTAGGGATGGATGGATAATACTTGCAAAGGGGAATTGTTCATAAATTATACACCATTCTGTGTAAATCTTCAATAAATTGTGTCCCTTTGTTGTTAGCCGATGATGTATAATCTTGTATAGGCGACCACTTGATTGTAGTTTAATGATAATGTTAAACGATTGTGAATTATCAACGGATAAGAGGCAAAACGTGACATTCTAAAGTAGGTTAATCTTACTTACCTATCCACATATACGGTGCACCAGAAATACATATATTTTGTTGTAAAGGTGAACATATGGCTTCATCTTGAAACTTCAAACTCAACTTATATAAGCTGAATATGAAGCAAATAATAATAATAAAGTTGAACGTACTTTAATATAATCAGCCACCATTATTGAAAGTGTTTATTATTCAACAGTTTTAGATTGTTGTTGATTAGTTTTAATAAGATTGATCTTTATTTTTGAAAAAAATGTGTTAAATTTACGTATTTAATAACGAACAATTAATAGAATTTAATCAACGTAAACGTCATTACATTACATTAGTAATTATAATTTGTAGTAATGATGTTGTAATATTTTCAATTGCTTATAATCAGTGGCGCGTTATAGCTTTGAATTTGAATTTGAGGGCCTCATGAAAGCAGACATTTTTCTTTGGAGGTAATTCGATGATTTTCCTGCAATTCATAAAAGATGACTTTAGGAATCTCTCTGGTTCTTGGAGGAGGCAACCAGACATTTGACCGTTTTACTCATAGGATAACGAGTCGCTACTACATTATAATTAAACTTCAATTTAACTTATTCAATTATAAAATTATACATTATGTAACATGCATCTTATACAGATTGTTGAGGAATAAGTAATCCACAAACAATTGGTTATGTAGATAACATTTATTGATTTAAATAGTTGCAAACGTCATCAAATATGAGTTTTCTTTCGGTTTCATTATTGTAAATATGTACAATAATAGTACCTACTAATTTAAATGCAAAATGTTTTGTTTACCTTTACCAATGATATAAATAATAAAGGACAAGTTTTAATCAAACGAATAATGAATATTTTGTCGTTGCACACAACATAAATGGATGAACATCAAAGAAACACCTAATAAGTACAATAAAATAAAAGCTATCTACTCTATATTTAGCTATGGTATGTAAATTAAATCGACATAAACAGAAACAATATTAAAGACTTACAAAAAGAGCCTGAACTGCGAAGATGTGAAGTTGAAGAAGATATTGATTAATAAATACCGATTTTTTATAATTCATCGCATTGATTGTCATTGGAAAGTTTAATATAAGAAAATGTAGAATTTGAAACATTTTTCTAAAACTTCTATTTCAACCGATCGTCTCTTGTATTCAACTACTAAATTTAATTTATGTATAAAGTTATATAATTTTTTTCATTTGAAAATTTTTACATTCCTTATTTGTCTACAAAATTGAGAGGACATTCCATCACATTTCCAACATATTTCCTCATTCAAATTTTGTTGGATCAAATATGAATTTTAACAATTTTCTAATTATCGATTTTATTCGAATAATGATTAAAGATAGCATTTACCTTTATTTTATCATCATTTTAGTATATAGGTCGTTTATTGTGTAATATTGAGCAATAAAATTTATGTTCGTCGTCGCGTTTTTTTTTGTCTTTTTATTTAACAAACTTCACAAATAATCAAAGTGTTGACTTATCTTTATGATGTTGCCGTCACATTCGGTGGGTGTCAAAAGAAAACCTAAATTGTAACAAAATTCTTTATTGTCTGACTAAATGAAAGAAAATTGATAGTGAAATAGCAAGTTGTCTCTGTATTATATGAGAAATCTTCAATATACATTTATTTTACACGAACAGTCGTATACTGTTTGTAATTTTAACTAAAATACAAACTTTGGTTGCTGAAAATTGTTGTTGTCTGAAACAGAACGCATTTCCATTGTAGTTGAAATTACACAATTTGATTAATCTCTTTCAATAAAACTTAACTTTATTCAAATAACCAACATAGGTTGTTATACAGTTTGATAGGGTTGTAGAATTTGGTGTTATAGTTTTCTATGTAATAACCATCATACAGTAGTTAACTCTGTTATAATGATGTGTTTTCCAATTACCGTTTGTGTTAGATTAGAAATTAAAATCAAACTAATTTTCTCAATAGTTGTTCATATTATGATTGATCTTTGAAAGTTTTTTTGTCAATTTGTTGTTGATATAGATGGAAAAAATATGAAACAGAGCAACGGATACTTGAGTGGACCAACGATTCAGTTCATTGTCATTGACAGGCAAAAGGACTCTCTATTTAATTGATGTTCAGTGGGGTAAATCTATCGATTGATCATGTCGCTATAAGATTTCTGTATTTTTTTTAAATGAATTCTTGTTTCATTATGTTACGTTTGGGGTTTGTCAGTACCTGTATCTGTACTTTATTATCGATTTAGTGGAGATTATTTCAGAAACAAGACTTGTACTGACTGAAATATATTTGTAGCTTATTGTTGCATTTTTCTCTCTGATGAAACACAAAATTCATATAAACGTATTTTGGCTATGAGGCTATGTAACGTTTGATGCACAACATTTGCAGTGGATATTGCGTCCAAAAGAGTTGATTCTGGTGGAAACTATACGGAAATAAGATTTTCCAACTTTCATATAAACTTTCAAATTGGCTCTTTCCCCTATTCTGTTGTCTCGTTTATTTTGTTTAATTTTTTTTTTGTTATGTATGTTTTGTTGTTGTTGTTGTTGTTGTTGTTGTTGTGTCTTCTTTATTCTCAAACTTGGGAATTGTTTGTTGAATACATGTAGGTGGCAGATCTCCAAGGTTTCGTTTAGAAGTATAGTAAATCAGTAAATCTACACGGAAATTCAATTAATTAGATCTCTTATCGATTTATTGATACAACAGGATTATCTTGAATTTGGTTTTAATTGACAACGAATCATCAGTATTAGTTATATTTTTAGAGGTGTGATTGTATTTAATAATGTTAATATTATGTGTTGAAAAAGTTCTTCAAATATCCATCTATCGAATTCCTTTAAGTCTAACGATAATCTAGGATGAATTGGGCCACAACAACGAATTCATCAACTGTGACAAAGACTTAATTGTTTTCAAACTGGTGTCCTGTGTAAGAGGCAAAAGACGAGGAGGGCGGTTCTTGTCTCGAATTCATTACAAGAGATTTAGACCTTGTTTGTTGAGTAACTTATGGATTTAATTAAATTTAATGCTATTTTAATTTGTATCGTTATGGTAGCTTGTACATTCGACTTTTGCTCATTAAATTACAAAATATATTTATACATTATTGATCGATTTGTGTGTTAGATGACAAAAACAACAAATCACTCTTGTTGTTGTTGTTGTTGTTGTTTTTTAACAAATCAAATCAGAAATAATTGGGTGTTTGTTTGTATTTCTTATTCATATTAGAAAAACGAAAACAAATCAATAAATGAAAATAAATTTAAATTCGAAAATGCCCCCCCCCCAACACTGACATAATTGAATACCGAATATTTCCGTCCTATGAGGACTTTATCAATCAGTGTGTCAACTTCAAGTCCTGTCAAATCCTTTAATCGCAATTCTAAAGTTAAACACAAACTAGAAACAGTAGATTTATGTGAGCTAACAACTAAATCTGTGAGCGACTTGAAAGATTTTTACGACGACCATTTTACCAATACAAAAGCATTGTTCGAACAATTCAATTGAATACTATCTATGTAGATACGAGTATTTGAAGATATCTCTTCGTTTTGTTGTTTCTTTTTTTATTATAATCGTTAAAAATTGCGGCGCGTTGTTTTTATTTTTTTGTCGTTTTTGGATAAAATTAATTTTTGCGATAAAATAAAACCAAGAAAAAAAGTAAGCAAATGAAAAATGAAGAGATACTAAAAGAATATTTAATAAGATGCTGGACGTAATTTTTAATATAGCTGCAAGTTAATCACTGTGTCATGTTCTTAAATAGGATTTTCACAAAACCTAATTAAGCCAGCAACATAGCGCTCTCTAATATTTTATTATAACCTGAAGGCATGCCGTTACTTAGATTTGAATTTCTCAATGATGATGATGATGATAATGACGTTGACAACAACGGCAACCGGAAGTGACATCAGTTATAGCTTGAATCGATTCTAAAACGTACACGAATATAAGGGGATCTTGTATTGACAACAATGCTACAGTAATTTAAAAATTAGAATGATGGAAAGTAAGAAATATATTTCGTGTAGTAGCGAGAAAATATAATTCGCGTCGATGTAATAATGGAAAAGATGCTTGGAGTAGTGCACAAATGGTATTGCTTATTAAACTAATTAGTGATTTTTACTGGAAATATTCTACTAACAATCTATATGTATTGTATTGTGAAAATATGTATAACAATTGTTAGATAACAATCTTTTATGTGTATGAAAAATGAACCTTTAAGACTCAACGTATAGATATAAAACGTTTTTTGTTAGACACAACAGTAATACAATATGGAAAATTCTTGTTTACATTAATATGTTAATAGATTAGTGTGATAATATTCAATCATTGTCAGAAATTATACTAGAAAATAAATAAATTATAAACGTTCAAAATCATTGTTTACTACAATAAATCGCTCTCAAAACAATTCAATTACTGGCTGAATAAGTATGCAATGTTTCATATTAAATTTAATTATTTATTGGGTGTGTTTGATGACTCTTTTTCTAATTATAAAATGTTAATTTAATGTTTATTGTAGATTCTACAATTTTCATCCAATTTGCCAAGTAACTATAAATTCATATGCAATTTAAACTTTATTTTAAACACTGTTTTTTTTAAGAGTTATTTCTATTTGAACCCGGCGCATCCACCATTTTTTTGGGGCCAGGTTCCCGTTTAATATTTATCGTGTTGTGAATGCATTAAATTCATTTCGCAATTACGCTTGTCGATTTCTAAATCGACCATTCTCTAGATTGAGGACAACAATTTATACATTGGAAATGGTGTAGTCCTTGTTAGTTTTGTTTTTAATCGACTAGTAAAATTAATGTTTGACGAACAGCTACCCCAGACATTTTGTTGTCATTGTTAAAGATTCTTGTTCTTATATAGTAATCTACAAAAAAAAAACAAATTACAAAATCCTGTAATAACAACCACAAGATTCCCTTCTGCTTCTTCTTCTTTTTGTTGTTGTTGTTTATAAGCGTCGATTTTTAGAAGAAGATACAGTTTAAGACGAAATATAACAAAGAAAAAATTTTAAACCTAAATTACTTAGGATCCTTTTTGCTACTACTACTACTGCTGTCTGTTGAATTTTTTTCGGTTATAAATAATACATGTGTTAGATTAAAATTTTATTGTTGATATGGGATTAGTTTTCTTTTATTTGACCTTTTAATTTTCACATTATACTGAAAAATCATCCCACACACTTTTCCTACGTGCCGTTTTCTTTTGTTATCTCTCAACTATGTTCCAGTCGTGCCACCCTCACTAATCATCTGTATGGTGGTTTGAAATTAGCCTATCTCTCACATAAACAAGTCAGGGCTGTATCATGGAAATACTGGTTGTTCACTGATAATTGATACATTTGAAATGGGTACAACATACTAACTGGTTGTTTATTTTTTATAGGGTAATTTATGTAGAATTTTTGATAAAACTAATCCTGATTAAAACAAATTTTCTTTACATAAATCAACAATGATATAATCATTATTTATTTCGAGTAATTGTTGTTGATTAATGATTAAGCGAGACAAAGAAAATATTAAAAAAAAATCTTATTGAACACCGGACACGAACTGTATGTAGTCTTGTTAGAGCGAAATGATAATTGCGTTACATATTCATGCGTTTCCAATCAGAGCTTTCAGTCGGTATTCCAGTCGCTATTCACCGTCAGCTTTCGGCTGGTAGGAGCTTCAAGTGCTGGCGCAGAAAATCGAGTAGTTGATATTTTGCGCGTCGTCTAGCTATAAGTGATGTTTTCATGTAGTGGCAACGATAACGACGACGCTAAATTTTCGTGACTATTCTACTTTCTTTCTTTTTTATTTTTTGTTGGTCCCCATTTATTTTAACAGTGTTTGATACAGATTTTTGGAAAATATTGTCTACTTGACTAGGTAAGATTTTGTAGTGGTTTTGTTTTTTTGACAGTGTTTAACTGTGATCCTAGTAGAAAACATCAAGTCGATTTCTTGGTTGATTATATTGGAATTAATTGTGGTAGTTTTATAAGAGAATTTCCGTAAAATATTGATGGTTTCATATTAATTCCGTTTATATAAGAAGTTCCTATTTAGAAATTCTTCGTATGTCGTGATTCAGACATACAAATTTCCAAGGATTTAATTTAAATAAGATAAATGTTCAAAGTTACGAAACATAAATATTGAGTACTGACGCCCTGAAGGCTTCGTTGCTTGATTTTATGTTTATACATACATACATATATATATATATATATATATATATATATATATATATATATGTATGTGTGTGTGTGCGTGTATGTCCCAATTAAGTTCGCTTGAATTTGTTTTTATCGTTTAAAAATTTCCACACAAGAGTTTTTTCATCCCTAATAGTTCACCATTTAATAGCAATATTGGTGGTTTGGTGTTAGGTAAATTTTCCGTTAGGGTCTTAATTAAACAATTCTACTTCCCTGTTCTGTAATTAATTTGGTAAATATTAAACTCATTCCATTCTATACATGAGATAATGATATATATTTGATAGAATATTTGACGAAATATCCTTTATAAATTCATTATTATTATTATTATTAATTGTTGATATTCACGTTACTATTTATTTAACGTTTTCCTAGTGAGATAATAGAAATGACTTCAACAGTTGAAATTCCAGTTTATGTAAAAGAATAATTTCTCTGTGGAATAATCCTTATAATAGGGTAGTACTTGTTTATATGTACTTTTGTAGCTTATAAATTTATGCAGGCTTAATGGGATTTGTTGTATCTTGGGAAATCTTTGTGGTCATACTATGGCTAGATAACTACAAATCAGATGAAATATAAAAAGAAATCTGAATAGACAGATCTGAATGATAGCCAATATTGTAAATATTTTGAGCATTCATTTTGAAAATGCATTAAATTATACATAGCGACCATCTTTTACCATTCCCATAATCTTCTATCTAAATTTATATACAAGCATGTTGTGTTTGTTATAGAAAAAAATGGAATATATTCGAAATCATTAAAGTAAATGAAATAATGAAATCCATTTGAAATTCAATTCCACATCTTCGACAAGCAATTAATTAATTAAAAAAGTAATGTCAAAGTGTTGAAATACATACAAAATCAATGTTAATTCAGTAACGTTCAACATTTTGAAATTTAGATATTTTATTTGTTCAATTATTGTTTTAGTGTTGTTAGTTTGAAACTTGATTCTTGGATGCTTTAATTGTAACTTTTTCATTAAAGAAATGCCATAATTATGTTAGTGCAATGATTAACGACATTTATAAAGTCTATAATTATTAAATATTGCTTGCTTTGGTTATACTTTAATAATAAAGTAGTTTAGAACTTTGTGAAATTTCTCATAAAACAGTTTTTACATTTATAAAATTTTTATAAGGTACAAGATAATTACGAGATGAAGCTTTAATAGTAGAAATATGCCCTAAAAACGTTTCACAATAGATATTTTAGATGGAATCATTGTTAGTTTCTACATTGTGTCCAACTTATATAAATTTGTCATTTCTATTATAGTTTATTTCTTTTTTCTTTTTATGACAATGTCCAGTTGGACAGGAAGATATTAAATATTTTACAAACGTTAGTAAGAGTATGAGTGAGATAGTGGATGGATTTTAACGATGTCCCCACATTAGGTAATATATGTTGGTATCCGTCGAACATAGTAGGGCAATCTAGGACATGTGTTTGTGAAAACAGTTTGTGTCACAGCTGTTACCAATCCAAGTTCTTATTTTACCTGAAATACCTATTCGAATTGTGTGTGAGTATATACATATATCTTATTATAATTCATTTTTCCTTTCTATCAAAATTCCATGGCAGTTTCCACCATTTATCGATTTACTGATGATTTATTCAACTTGCATGAATAATTAAAAACAAATAAACACCATTCTAATTGTGAAACTATTTGCTTTTAAAACAATCGATTTCCATTTAGAGTTTCAAGCGTAAATCAAGTCATTATAAATAAGAAATGAACTCTGTTTGATAACGATAAGGATCATTATAAAAATTCCCTTGTGTAATGTGGTAAATTTAAAGAGAAAAAAAAACACAAAAAGCCAGTATATTTAACATTAAATAAAGGAGAACAAAGACATTCATAACAATTTTGGTATTAATTATTCGCTTGCAAACAATAACAGTCACTTAAATTTAGATGTGTCTACAGGGACATAATTTATGTCGTCCTGTCTTAGAATTGGTTCGAGTTCCTTTTAGTAAATAGGCATGCGTCCTCTTAATTGTTATTGTATTTGAATTGGTAACGTTCCGTAACGTGGTAAATTGGAAATTATTGTTAATTTTATTTGTAGTACATTTAATTTCTTCTGATCGAATATCCAATTGGATTGATATGTGTTGGGGTTTGTATATAGAATTGTTCAATTTTATGACATGTGCAAATTCGCTTTCACTTAACAAAGACAATAGAAACAAATGGTTATGGGAAACTTATTTTTTTTTGTTCCGACTATTCTATGTTGTTGTTTTGTTTTGTTTTTTTTTGTTCGTTTGTTTGTTATTGTTATTCAATAAATTTTATTTCTGATTTTGTTTCAATCGAAATGCGTTTCTCTTGTTTATAGGTTTCAATGCAAAATCTCCCATATGGGATATTAATTGTGTTGCATCTGTTATTCTGTTGATTGAATTACAAAATATTATTTTGTAACGGTTTTGGTTTTTTTTTGTTTTGTTTGTTCGTTTGATTTGCATATTCTCTATAATTCTGTTAAACTTCACTCGAATTTAGTCGACTTGATAAATACGTTTCAATTTAAATTTTATATGAAAGTTTATATACAAATATGTAACGTTTGTAATATGAATTTAAATGATGTATTTGTTCAAGGGGATAGATTGTATACAGATTTGCATTCGATTTTGAAAACGTACCAATAAGACTTTCACGTCGTGCTATCAAACTGCATTCACTGTTTTCAAACAGCAAATCGAAAAGAAAATCTTCTTCGATATAATCATATTTGTTATATTTTCGTACAACAATTGGTAGAAGCTTCCAAAATTATGAACACGAATTTCGTACACAATTGAGGATACTGATAAAGATCCTATCGAAAATACTTTGTCGATTTTCTCTTGACAATAACTGAATCGCAATATTTTATGCAAAAAAAAACCCCGAGCCTGAAGCCCCCCGATTTGGGACAAATACACATGTGCAGCAGTGTAATAATTTCCATTTTCTTTGACGTTCGATAGGAAATCACATGAACAGCAGAGGCATTTGTAAATTGTGTTCTGTTGATTTTTGTTTTCAACCATATTCAGTCAAAATTCTAATGATATATGAACAAATTTCATATGTAAAATTATTCAAGTTTAACCATCATTTTGTCTAGTATTTAATCCTGGCCAATACATGGTCAAGATTCATCGGAAGTAATTCGTGTGTTGGGTCAGTGGTTATTGCTGTAATTAAATCGCCATTAGGTACGAATAGTTTGATGTTGAATAATAACATTGTATTGAATTCATTTATTATTAGGAAAACAAAATTACAATTCACTAGATTTTGATCAATCAATAATAAATTGATGAATATATCATCTGTACGTTAATTATACGATTATTATTTTGATAATTTATATTTTTAAAATAATGGTCGTCTTTCATATTAAACGGAAATTAAACAAAATTACAGGAAATCGAAAATTTCTACACCAATGATTTGAAAATATTTCAAATTGTAACTGTCGACAGTGATGGAATCACAACAAAATCTTTTAATGAATATCATGAAGGAATGGAATTAGAACTGACGTGGCAAAATTATATCATAATATAGATTTTTCTTAATAGAGAACCCTAAATAATCTCTCTATTAAAAGAGGTGAGGATGATGATGATTCGTCCACATTTAATAAATTCACAATTTAAGTTGATATATTCAAGCAATAGCTTCAAAATCCCAAATGAAACCTCAATCTGATGGATATTAGAATAATTTAATTATAGGATAGTATGTAATAACAGATCTTGGAGTTTCTGTAGTAGACAGTAAAGTGTAAACTACAATTTGCCTCATTATAAGTGATGAGTGTCTTTTTTTAAATTTTATTATTATTATTGACAGATCTGTTTCAATTTCGTAAGTATAAAGTGTTCGAAACGATAAATAGTAAGAGAGTGGCATTTGTATTCCAGTTAGGGGTCCAGTAGAATTGTCAGGTTATGAAAGTTTTTATCATTAAAAAACAAAAGTCACGACTAGAACAGTAATCATGCATGTTAGAAGTCAAATGTCTTATCGTTTGAAAGCACGAACGTGTGCATATGAAAAAGAACTGTTACGAAATTCAACTATTTTTTTCTTCTATAGTCATCATCATCATCATCATCATCATCGTCACCACCACCATCACCATACACAATAACAACAAAAATCACTTCAGTGTAATGTGTTTTATTCATATTTAAAAAAAATGCATTTTCCCCACTGAATTATTTTATGAAATGTGGTGGTTTGTGCTATATATTTTTTGTTTGCTCTATTAAAGGTGGTATTGTTGCGGAAATATGGGCAAATTACAAACGGAGACAACACCGATAGAGCAGTATTATTTGCTTCGTAATAGAAAACTGTGCATTTCTGTTTTTTTTTCTTAAAGAATACTAAATGGAACATAACGATGGTAAATATTTATTGTATTTAAATTAGTGATTTCAATATAATGAATAAGTAAACATTTCTAAACGTTATTTAATTGTTTATAAACTTCTTGTGTGTATTCTCGAAACTTCTACAATTATATTTAGTTTGGTCTTTTTTGAGCATTGAGGAAAATCTAAAGAATTCTTGTTAGGATTGTCAAGATTCAGTTGTTTCTAGTCGATATCGTGTCTTGTTTCGAACGTATTTGCAAATTTTATGTCTTAAGCTAGAATTATGCCAGATTCTACATTGAAATTGCATTCGAATCACAGTGAATTGAACTGATGAGGTTTCAATTTATCGTATTCTCATCTCAGCAACATAAAAAGTTCTCATTTGTAGTCTATATCTTGTATGTTTATTTCTCGTTTTTTTTTCTTTTTTGATTTATTTATACGATATTTTCTCCCAATAAAATTGATCTATTGTTTAGAGATATTTTGTTGACACCTCAAATTGTTTTAATCATAATATTAATAAATAATAAGCATTCATCAACGTCCCCATATGGTTTAAATATTTTTATCGTTCGTTTACGCTCGAATAAAATATGTGTTCAAACGTAACAGGGTGATAAACACGACGGCATCTACGAGCAACTAGTTTAGAGATCGATCAGTTGAATTTAGGGACTGACAGCAGGATGAACAGGGCGGATATCCATCCATCCATCAATACAGTGAGTAGAAGTGTATGTATATGTCGTAGAAAGGAGACTTTGGCTTTTATATATACATATATACACTACTTGGTGGAGGATGAAACCAAGCGCCGTTGATTTAACGGACGTTATACCTTTGATCTTCTACATGTGCCTAATATGAAACTCTACTTTCTATTTCATATAGAACCAACTCTTATAAACATGACGAAACCATGCGTAGATACGCATACAACCAGTTACATATTATAATGTGGAAATTTGACAATATGAACTTAATCAGGAGTTCCATTCAAATTTACCAAGTTTCATTAAAAAGATACATTGAAATTAAACCACCAGACTTATACATATTATAGATATAAATGAGGATGAAATTAAAATTCTCATCAAGCAATTAATTACAGAGGAGATCCTAAACCGAACAACTTTCGCCACGAAATACAAAACAACATTAGCCCGGATCAAGCTAGAATTGTTCCGGCAGCAACCAGGTGAAAAAGATTATAAATTCCAACGGAATTTTTGCATTTTATTTAAATTTCAAAAAAAAATAATAATAAAATAAATTTCTCTATTATTCTTTCTAGTCAAGTTGTGTTTCCACTTGGCAATTCTTGTATTTGAATAAAATGCAGTTAAAACAGCGAGAAAATTATATTTGAATGAATTTTCAAACGGGGAATTTTCCATAAATTGCTAATTGATTTGTTGAAACTAAAACACCGTACGAGTATCATCTCATTCATTAATTGAAAGAAACTACTGTCAGTGAATGTTGCTAAAGTGTACAATTGGCCACTTTACATCCTATCTACCAAATTGTTTGTTTGTTGTTGCAGTGGAATTTCGATGTCGTTTTCTCAGTTCTATTCAACAAATAAAATAAAAACCATTTCGATTTCGACGTTTTCAATACGTTGATAATACAATAACATAGTATTGAGTGTGTGTAAATGTGTACAAAGTGAAGTTGGAAAATAGAAAAGAAGTCTACTGAAAGCGTCCCTTGATTGCCAATCTAGTCGGACTCTGTTACTTTAAGTTAGAGTCACTCAGGAAACGCCCGCTTTTGCAGTTGGTTGTGTAGGTGCTTACTCGGTTGCCTTTATTTACACTGCGATTTATTTTCCAACTTCTACATGTGCACATCCGTCACTTTTCGGTCTATTCCAACTGACGCCCTTTTCGTTTCTCGCTTTCCCGTTTGTTTGTATACTTACATACATATACATATGTATAATATGATTTGTATGTGTGTACCATTTGCATTGTAGTAGTGAGTAAAATTAAACGATTAGGTAAACTCCAATTCGGGACACAGGGGATTTTTCGTAGACTGGACACAAACAAAAATGTGTAATATCCCATCCAATTCAATTTCTATTGTAACTTCAACTACACATCCTCGTGGAACAACAGTGTTTAAAGAGTTTTCTCGATAGGGATTTATATCTTTTCGGTGTTTTTTTTTTTTGGTGACATTGCTTGTAAGAAATTTCTGGTCAATAAATTTTGATTTTGTGTTAAATGGTTCTGACGATAAATCTTTATTTACTTCCATTTTCTAGTGAATGATGTAAAAAGGTTTCGCTATAATCACTACCCTATTCGATTAAGATAACAATACAATTGCTATCTTCATATAAATGTCAAAACTATTTAGATTAATATGACTGTAACAGATGGATTTTAGGAAATTAGTTTCTACAATATTTGACTTTTATTTATGTTATTTAGAAATGTTTAACAACAATAAAAGAGCTTTGTAGCAGCAATGAATCTCGTCAAATGCATTCCAGTTGTAAGTCTTGCATTTGCAAGAATTGTGTCATTATCTAAGCAACATGTTTGGCAATAGTTGCATTCTGTTCATATATTTCATATTTGAGATCTTTTACAATTTCTGAATACATACAACATTATTACAATTATTGTGTAAAACAAAGCAACGGAAGAAAAATGGCAATTAAATTAATTTCTCGCATCTTGCGCATCCAGATGGTAAACAATACGAGTTACTTTTTAAAATTTATCCAATCTGCATTTGCTATACAGTGTTTTTCTTTAATTATATTTAAACAAATCCATTTATTTATAAAGTTAACATTTTCATATTAGAACAACTTGATAAAGTCACTGTTTTCTTTGGATATAAAACAACGAATCGACACTTTTATGAGACATTGTTTGTTCGATACTTGAAGAGAAACAACCAATTGTTATCTGAAAACAAGCTTTTACTTAAGAAACTTTTGTAATAACTTTATTTTTAACAACATTTAATTGAGTTTTGTTGCTGTTATTGTTGGTGTGTTAAAGCCCTTTGCTAATTAAAATATAATTTTAATTGTTGTATTAGTGGTGTTGGTCAATGTTGAAAATATTTAAATTACACTATTGGGAAGACGCTTGAATATAGCCATTTAGGGAAGAATGTGAATCTGGTGCTGTGAAGAGCAGATGGAGATCCATCCGTTTAACTCACCAACGTAAATTTCATATTTCTCAAATATTTCATAAAAAATTTCTACCAGATATTCCATTATTTTTAGTGTCTATTTAATTTTGTCTCAGAATATCGTGTATGTGTGTGGATGTGGTTATGTTTTATGTATGCTGTGCAAAGGACAGCATGGTAGCGATGTGTGTAGTATTGTTGTCATCTATGCCCATCCCCGGTTTGCCACAAGCATTATAGGTTGTCTCATTGATACTGCATGAGGTCCTTCTACCGTCACAAAGATTAAGTCTTATAAAATTATGATAATGTCACTAGCACGTTAGACTTGTCTATGTCAGGAAAGTTCTCAACTTATCTCAGTAGCTAAGTGAAAATTACACGGTTGCAGAAAATTTAGTTAGATGATATTGCGCCTTTACGTGGAAAGCTGTTAAAATAATCTCGTTATGTTCCGGAAAATTGTTTGTCACTTTGTTGTATATATGTATGGTATCTATATATCTCTCGGTGCAATAAGTCTCGAAGCTCTTGAAATGTAAACGTCTCAAATATGAGCTAAACATATTGTCATCATAGCAGATCAATACAGAATGCTATTTGCAACTCATCCACACAAATAATATATGTCGACCAACATATGTATGTATGTCCACACATTTCAAACATTTATCGATATTTTATAGTTAGTGAATGTGTCATATAAACTGGTAGGTTCTCAACTGTATAAATGTTAAATATAAAGAGAGAGAGAGAGAGAGAGAGAGATGAGTGAGAGTGGTGATGGCAGAGAGCCACTAGCAGTAAAATAGGTAATAAAGTTGTTGCAAGTCTCGTCCAGTTGCCTTTAGCCATTTACCCGTTGTTCGGCCAAAGCAACTCCTGTGAGGGCAGTATCGTTCTTTTAACCGGGGGTGCCATTAAGAACGCGGTTACCCTCGACATCAACTTTCTCTTTTGATTGCTTTGTTTCTTCTTATTCTTGGTTACTACATCGTTAAGATTTGTTCTAAAGTTGGTGGTTAGTTTTCATTTTATTGTACATGTACCCGTTGTTCGCATCTTGTAATAAACGATAATTTATAAACTTTGCTTTTATGCCTCAAAGAATGGTTGTATTTCATGATTACGATTGCTTTGGTTATTTATTTGGCTGTTACGAATTGAAACTTAATTTATACTTTATAAAGTTGACAGATTTAAGTAGCCTATTGGGGAATATCCAACCACACAGTCAACAATTAAATATACCCTCTCTCAATCCCCTAAGCCTAAATCATACTGAACAGCTAAAAGGCTTTTTATTTCGTCTTCATAAGTATTGCCTAATGTACTCAAACAGTATACAGTTGTTTAAATAATAAACTTCACATATTTATTGAATTAAATTATTGATTTTTAATGATTAGACATAATCACAGTGTCAAAACAGGACTAAAATGTCACTTAGTATGGAATTGAAAATAACAACCCTCTAGCGTTATTTACACACCAAAATAAATTCAATACAAACACATTTACTATTACAATTCACCGAATTGTATGTGAAAAAAACCGTTTCCATCGTTGAAAACGGCTTTACTACTACTGCTCGTACAGACAGTTTACTTTCAATTTATTTTTGGAACATTGTAGACATAACGGAGACATATATCAGCGCACGGATACATACGTATATGAATTTTCCATGTATTTGTATTTATGTTGGCAAAAAATTTATAAAATTTCAATTTGAGATTTTCCTCATCCATTTACAAATACTTTCAAAGCTTTAGTTGTTTTTTTTTCTTTTTAAATTTCCTCCTGGAAAAAATAGGAAAGTGTGTTGAATCTATTAGAGGAAGTATTGATGATGGGATCGTCCTTAGAGGAAGTGCGGTTGGCGACCGCAACCTCTTTGATGTCAGCACAGCCATTTGTCGGGAAGAGAGTGCCTAACCGCCAAAGGGTGCCAATATATACACCCGAAAGGAATATCCGAATTGGTGGTTATACGTCAACGGTAATAGTGCCAATAACAGGATACTTTAAAAATTTATTATCGTCCACTATTCATCGATTGTTCATTATCGAAAAGCATTTGAAAAGTGTATCACAGTGGTTTCTGTACTTCAAATACGTTAATTGAAAATGCGAATTTTCATAATTGAGTGTTGAAGTTTTGAATGGGACTGCAGAGCAGGTGGATAGATATTTAGATCAAAATCTGTTAGTAGATACTTTCCACGTTGACGCTAATTAAAAATTATGGAGCATATGGTTAACGTTTAACAAAATAATGATATTTTAAATATTTTATGAGAATTCAGCAATTTTTCCATATTCTTCTTTACCATATATCGATCATGTTCTTTCCATTTTCTATCTAAACTACATTCACTATAATCGTATAGGATCAACCCCATTGATTTTCTAACTAACAGTGTAACCTTATTCAAAGTTTATGACTTGAACATTCTATTTAGTCGACTAATTCAGTTATAAAAAAGACTCAAATTTCATCATTACTAATTTATTCTACTCATTCTCTTTTTAATTTGATTGTTAGTTGTTGACAGTAACTAATGAATTTCTTTTCGTTCAGTATTATTATTATTATTTCTATGGAAAGTGTCATTAGATTTTCTGTCATGATCATAACAATAATGAAGTACAAATTAATGGAAAGTGATTGTATTTTGCCATTCCTACTGTTTAGTGGAAAATAAAAAATCAAACAATGATGGAAATTTACCATTACAAACTGGGCACTTGAGCTTGCTCAACTGTAAAAGCTCAAAATATAAGAGGCTGTTGAAAGGAATGAAATAGGACTTTATACAGGTTGAAACGACATATAAAATACATAGTTCAAGTTTAAATAGGACTCGTAATTTTCTAATAAATCTCGATTTTTCTAGTATTTTGATGTTGAATTCGTGACGTTTTTTTTTTGTCTTTCACGAAATTAACCCACTTGAACAATTAAAGTACTCAACACAAATAGAATCGTTCTGGTTTATTTTATTGTGTTAGTTGCTATATAACAGAATTATAGGCCAATTTATAGCGGTACATTTCATTTCAAATTCTATACTTAAAAAGTATTATGTTTGTTCCTTTACGATTGTTTTACGGCATGTTCTTTACGAAAATTCTTATCAAATATATTTGTTATTGTTCTGCACACGTTCAATTCTCAATTACTATATGTCTAGATGTTAGATTGTGGCTCTTTGGTGTTGTAAATAATTTAAATATGGACGACGGTATCAAGCGAAATGGGACACTTTGTATACGGAAGAGACAAGTGTGGGTACCAGTTGCACTGTTATATCGATCGTGATTATATTTTGATTGTCATTCGACGCATTTGTCGTTATTATTTTACTAAAATAAAAAATAACAAGGCCTGTCAATGGTATTAATTCCTCAAGGAATTCAATTGAAAGCAGCGTCTCATCTAGATAGAGTGCTTTGCGGACTCATTCTTGATGTAGATAGAACAAGTTATTAAGAAATCAATACGCTTGTTTCATATCAGGTATACGATTATGTATTATTAATGTTATTAGTAGGTAAATAATTAATATTATACGAATTGTATTTCTAACGGTATATTATTAAATAGGAAGTTCTTCTTCATTTTTTTTTTATAACTCATACAAATGTTTAGAAGATTTTTAGTTTTATATCTGTATTGAAAGCGTTGTAGCCTTTAAATTTTATAACTTATCATTTGAATTACAATAGATATTTTCTAAGGTAGTATAATTTATATAAAAATATTATTTCTACTTTACATTTATAGTCTATGTGGTTGCTATTATCCATATTAAAACATCCTATAAATCCTATATAAAATCTGTACCTATTATTTACGATAAAATCAACTTAAAATATTGTTAAAACTCTCCAAGAGATTCCTACCATTATTTAAGCAATGCACAAAAAAAAACAACAGATAATGCTTTATGTACAATGGATGCTTTTGTACAACAAAAAAAAATATCGAAAGAAAAAACGCGAAGCAACTATACGTTCATTTTTAAAAAGAAATTAAGAAGTTGGATCTATCCATTGAAATCTCTTCTATTGTCAACGAGTAGAGAGCTTTTCAGTAAATGGATAAGGGGAGGGTAAAAAAATAATCGTATATTATCCAAAAAATCTAATAATGACAAGTAATTAAATTTTATATTTATCGATATATTCAAGATCGATTCATTATTTAATCAATTCGTGTTTGTTTTATCAATAAATAAATCAATTGTTTTCGATGCTCCTATGTTTTCTTGATTATTTTTTTCGTGTTGTTTTTGATAATGATTTTATAACAGCAATTTGTAATTGGAGAACTTCTAAATAGAATAAGAACTCTTGAATTTCGTGTTGTAATGTTAGTAATGTGGTTATGTCTGCAGCACGCGATGTCCTATCAGGATTTCTACAATGGTAACGTCAATGACGTCACCAATATTGCCTCCATTTTAACAATATATGAACACGCAAACACGAACAAAATATATACATAAGCAAAAACAACAACAACAACAACAACAACGTATAAAAGGGGTTGGGTAAATAGTAACGCTACCGCTTTTATATTGTTTTATATTTGTGATTGGTTGATTATTGTCGAACAAGAAATCACAAATTATTTTCAACGAAACGATTATTTGTTAATGTAGTCGGTAGTATAATTAAGGTAGTTTTCATTGATGCGAATAAATCTGATTTTAATTCAATACATAACGGAAGATTTGTATAGATTTTCATGTCTCTTGTATCACTTCAATAATAATAGCCAAACACGCGATTTAACATGAAGAGGTTAACAGAGAAACAATGGATTGATTTATTAGATATTAGAGTACATCCATAATAGAAACGTTAACATCAAGAACAATTTCTCAATGTGGTCATAGTAATAGCGACTTTGAAATTGAATTTCACTAGAGTAAGCAAGATGTAGTAGTCCCATCATGATAATTTCTAATTACAAATTTTTGAAATTAGTTTAATCAGATAAAGAATTTGAACGGAATTGTGAGACCGCTTTGATAACTGGCCCTTAATTACAGTTGGACGACTCTTATTTTGTCACTGGCTTGGTAAATCTGGTTACTTTTTTATTCATTTGTATAAAAATCAATTAGAATTCAATTTCTTCTTTGTAATTTGATTTATAATTGATACGCTTTTGAAGTATTTGTTTTGATAGAGTAATTGATGGTTTAAAACTACAAGTAAGCAACAGCAGCAGCAGCAGTAGAATTACTTTTAACATCAGAACGAAAATCTCTAATATTCATAATAATGAAATACCAAATTTAATGTCGATAATCAATAATTCTAAAAGTTCTATGGTTGTAAAACGTAAAAGTTTTGTTTCATATTTGAAACATCGTTAATTGAATAAATTAATGTTTTAGCGTTTAAGAATCCAAATCAAAAGGAATAATAAAATGGGATATACAGCGTGTCCCGCTGGTCAATTAATGCTAAAGAGCTCCTGTGTGCAGTTCCACTTGAATGTTTTTCAAAAAAAAACCGATATTGTGGGTGTTTAAAGGAAATGGGACATGCTGTATAAAAAAAATGTGACCTGTTTCCATTTAATCCAGTTAACAAACATAACGAAATTTAATTTATACTCGGTACATGTGGTATTTACTGTGAATGATAGTATTGAAAGTTTACTATTGTTATAACTGCTTTCATTTGATTTTAACTGAATATTCCGCGTGCATATGTACAATAAAATTTCATTTAATAGTCCCGTTTTTTTTTAAAAAAAAGCTCCATTTCTGTTATTTATAGACGAAATTAGAAAAGGATAATAAGAATTGAGAGTACTCAGTGTCAGACTTTATCGATAATAAAAGTGGCCATCTGGATTGCAGTCTTTGGGAGATGGGGCAAAACGGCTTGTAACTTTTTAAATTTATCGACAATTGAAGAATGAATCACTTCAGTAGAAAATACTCAATGAGTTGATTGTGACAATCAATTTCTTGCGTACGAAAATAGTTATTTACCTTAGAAACAATTCGTAAAATAGGCGAAATGGTCATGACATTGCCATTGATAAATAAAACAGTGGTCAGTGTCACAATAAGACTTTGTTTATCTACCGCAATCTTGACATTAAAAGTGAATTGTGATAACGTGACCATCCACACTTCAATTCATTCGAAAAAAAAATTGCACTTTTTGCTCTAATCAACAAAGCCGCACCGTCGTGCCATTGACCTCTATTTTATTTATCAATGAGATGTTGTTTTAATCACATCAATGTCCATACTTTTTAAATTTTTGTTTATTGCCTATTGAGTATACTTCCTATTGAAGTGATTCGCTCTTCACTTTTATACAAATTTTAGAAGTTACAAGCCGTTTCCCCCCGTCTTCCAAAGATTATTATCTATATTCACTAATGTAGTGATCGTCTTAGTGATTTGCCGTATTTTGAGTCTTGTCGTAGCAATTTCAAATTAATTTGATGGCATTTAGTGATTATGAGAACGTAGAGAATACGACTGACTATTAGTAATTGAGCTGAAGACTAATTTATGACGGTTTGTGTATACAACAATAACATAAAATCGTCTATAGTAAAGTGAAGGGTTACTATTCCATTATTATTACATTTTAGGCCATTAATTCCGCTAAACATTGCAAATGACTTCATTAGCAAGTCGTAGTCCCTAGTTTAAATAGAATACCACGTTTGTCCTATCTAATATCATCCGTTTTACGAAATGGAACAATTCAATCAAATTTTATGTTCCATCTCATGATGGAAATTACTATTTCAACGAAAAATGACTGAAATAAAAAAGTTTACATTTTTCTTTCTTGCTTACTTTCATTTTTTCTTTTTTTTTGTTGAAATAATTTCAACTTATTGTTGATCATCTAATGATGTTTGAAATAAATTTAAAAAGTTCTATGGCGTAAATTTCTTATACGTTTTCAACATTGAAAAAGTTATGAATAGTTTTAAATTTCAACGAAAACTTTGTTATATTGTGTAAGTAAGATTCGCAATTTTCCACAAGTCTATTTTAATGCAATAAAATACAATCCTGAAGTGTATATATATATATATATATATATATATATATATATATATATATATATTTCGTTTCCCATTTTCTCTACTATCATTTGAATATTTGATATTTGTTAATCATTAAATTGCCTGCTTGAATCCAGCGGTACACCAGAAGTGTCCGGCGTCTTCGTGCAGAACTTCAGTTGGTGCGCCCCTATATTCCTTTAATATATATATATATATATATATATATATATTAAATAATATATTACTGGAAAGTCTGGATTAGCGAGGACCGGATTATAGAGAGTCTACTTCGCCTGGAATCGTTGGTGCCTTTTATCATCCAGGCGCCTGTGTGCTTTGTCCTTGCTTGATTCATTAATTAGTATTTGCAAAGTTTCTATAGTAAATCAGAAATAAACGTCTACATTTTTGACTGTACGACTGGCATTTATTGTAGGAATTGTTACTAAGTTAACTATACATTCAATAATTTACAATTAGATTACTAATAATTTTTTGGCGAATTGTGTTATTTCTATCTAATATATTAATATTAATTACACCCTTTTTATACATATACATATCGATCTAGTTGTAACTGCTGATTGTATCCTTTGTTCAGTTGTTAGTATAATCATCTTTATTAATACAATTGAAGGATTAACCTTAAATTGGCCGTCTCTGGATTACTAGAAACAAAACACATGGCTAACGAACCTAATAGCCTGCTTTACGGCTACCTACTCGTTAGTAGTGTTTCACTATTGTAGTAATTGGAATTGTAAACGTAACAAGAATGGCTTAGTTTGTATTATTTCGTTGAATAGAATATGTATTCGATTTTATTTTCATATCTTATATGAAATATGTAACAGTTTGAAATTTGTTCTAGTCAAATCTGTATTGTTGTGTGTGAGATACAATTGGAATAATATAATCGTCAAGCAGGTGTTTTGAAAAATCATGTTCAATTATAATTTTCCAATCAGATTTAATGAAGCTTTATTTTTAATTTAGTATAAAAACCATCTACTAGTAGATTTGAAGGATTTTCTTTGAAATCATCCCATCCAAATCTAATAAAATCTGTTGATACAGCAATAATCAAATTCAGGCGTATGTCGAGTGATCTTTAGATTGTTTAAAATGCTTATTAAGTTGATTATTATCGGATCTTTTATATAGATATTTCAACAATAGACTGCATTCGTTTTTATTGGAAAATTCTAATCATAATAAAGTGAAAATGTTTAGTGTCAAGACTGCAATTATCCCTCTTATAAATTACATATTTATTTACATATCACATGTAAATTATATCAAAATCGTTCACTATTTTAATATTAATATTATTTATACTATAGTATAAATAACATTTACGTGACCATAGATTAAAATTAATGTATGTACTGTTACACTATTCATTATACGATAGCCCTTTTTTTTGTGACGAATTGATTTTGACACTGATTTTCTGAATTGCTGGAACAATTCCAAGTTGATTTTATTATTAGATTCCATCATTGCTGATTTTAGAAAAATAAAAGAAACTAACAAAAACCAAACACCAAGAATAAATTATTTGTAATGTGATTTTCAACTATTCCCATCTCGACATTTGGCTTTTTCATAAATTCAAATAAAATCGATAATATATCGGATACAGACTGGTTAGAATGAAAAAAAAAATCAAATTATTTTATGTTAATTAGAAAATGAACATGAAACAAAGTTGGAGAATTAACGTGAAAAAAGTTTCCAAGGATTTCGTTCCGTTTTTTTCTCTGCTGTAGATTCGCTTCAAAAACTCTTAAATAATAAAGTTTTAAAGACAATCTCTTTATAGATTTACAACAACGTAAAACTTTTTATATTTGTGTAGGCCTGTCTATCTACGGGTATATAAGTACGTTACTTTCCAAATACTTTGATAGATTTGTATGTGTGTGGAAAAAGAAGAAAAAAAACGGGAGAACGGGCATGTTTTCCATGAAAACAACGTTGAAAACCATCGACAACGCTAGGAACAGTTAATGGAAAGCAAATCCAATTAACATAATCAGGTTAACCTGTCTGGCAGTGACGGTAATGATGGCGGTAGCGCCGAATGGTGGTGTAGAAATGGCAATGTTCACATTGAATATGCCACCAAACCCTTTATAGAAGTGTACATGTTGGCGTATATGTTCTTTAGAAACATATCGATTATTGCGTGTCGACTGGTAGATTTCATTTGCATTTCTTCGAATTAAAAGAAAAAATTAAACACGTAAAAAGATTGGATTTTATCCAACAGCAGTTGTCGTTATAAAAACATTTCTTGTTATATTTAATAGAGTTGAAACTCGTGTGGCTTATGTCGATTTCAGTGAGATTTCTCTTAGAAATATAGGGAAGTCAGTCTCATTTTATGGAATTTCATAAAAATTGGAGCTTTCAACTAGAACGTTGTTTGAAATGGTAGAGAGATTTTCTATTTACTTGTCTTTATTGAATTTATTTTTTTCGTAGTGTAATAAGAACATAAATACCGATGTAATTTTGGTGGGTGCGCTTTAATTTGTTTGAAAAATTAATGATTTTCAATATTAATTTAAACACGTGCTTATTTACAAACGTTGTTAAATATCAGGCAAATCCCTAACAAAATTTTGTTTGTTTGTTTATTTATTAATTAAGTAGGGAGTAGGTTGTTGTTGCCTTAGGCTATTCAAATTTGAACATTCCAGATATTTTATAATGAGCCATACATTTTGAGAAAACTATCTTAATAAACAGGAAATTTTCAAGATTTTTTAATTAGACTCAAATCATTCCTAATTTTTACAAAAATTCTCAAGTGAATTATTCGATTTTTGACAGATAAAAATGATACGAATGCTAAAAATTACAGTGGCGGCAGTACCGCAAGCAAATCAACTGTCTGCCTCAGTATATAAAAATTAAACTACGGTAAAGTCCGTGTAACGTATTCTTCTATAACAAGGACTTGTTTAACGCGACGTGAAAATTGCCACTGTACTTATAGAACACGATAAATTCGCCGATCAGTAAATGCGGCTGCCACAATTTCTGACTGATATTTTAAGTGTATATGGTTTTCTGCGATCAATCCCAAATGATTATTAAGATTGTTTTAATGTGATATCCAAAAGATCGATTCATCAATGGAAGGATTCTCGTAAGGATTTAAAAATCAAAACAAAACTGGTAAAACGAGTGTTAATGTTGACGCAAAGAAAGCATATTCGAATTATTATTATTGTATTGTTGCGTTATTTTTGAATAGGAAATCGAATATTAAAAGGGTTCAACAATTCCACAGTAAACAGTTTTAATAATTGACTTTTTATCATGTCTTTAGTTATTTTCAGCCATCTGTTAACATCTGATGTTTTTACCGTCTTTCGAGTGAATCAAATCAATTTATTGGCATGATTTAACACGTTTTTTTTTTATTTCTGTTAGCTTGATTGGCTCTTCTCCTTTTATATTGCACACAATCGATTTCTTTTATCAAATGTAACACCAATCCATCAGATAAATGAAAACTTGAGTGATTTATATAAATCTTTTGTCATTCAGATTCAGTCTAATGTGGAATAGACATAATTAAACTTCTAGTAATTATCAACATATAGAATTGTGATTTCATTAATTACGAATAAAATTCACATTGATTTATTACGTTTACGTTACTATTAATAAATGCACAAGTAAACGAAAATAGAGTGACAGAAAGGTTAAAAATTTACAATGTCCAAGAATCCCCATCAATTACTGAGATGATTAATGGAAATCTTGATTCTTTTAGTTACGGCTAATTAACAATTTGATATGAAAATAATAGGTTATTCTTGTTATTATTATTATTAGATTATGTGAATAATGTTTTAATAATACTTCAATAATTTATCATTCGATTTATTAATCAGTGGCATGACAGTAGGAAAGATAGATAATTGTAATAATTGTTTGTTGTTTCAAATTATAATTATGAAGAGAGTTGTTGATTTATTCATAAATAATTTTCGTATTAAATTGCAAAAATTCATATTATTATAAGTAAGAATTTATCGACGGTAAAAGAGAATTGTATTCATCTGTGGATTTGTATTAATCTTCAACTCGTCACAAGTCGCATCTCATTTTCGTCAGTGTAACTGACTTGACAGCTCATTATTGATATTTCAGTAAACTTGACCAGAAATAGAGCTCTAAACACCAATCCGTTTTTTGAATGCCATTACAAATCAATGGATAATTGTCAAATTGTTTTATTTACAAAACATTAATTAGTCGCCCATGTGCAAGAAATTCGCAGATAGGAACTTTCCAAAAAAAAATTCGTGTACATACATAATAAACTCATAGGAAGTTGCTTCTTGCATTACTGTGTAAATGCGATAAATTTGTGCGAGAAACTTACGGCAATGTTTAAAAACTCGCAGGAAGTTTCTCGCACGTGAACTTTTCTATCTGCGAGTTTCTCGTACTTATATATACATGTTCCGTTTCCTGTTAGATAGTTAATTGGTATTAAAGTCGATATTTTCATTGAATGCTCTGGAATAGAAGTTTTTTTTTATTTTCTTAAGAAATGTTACGAGCAATGCGATAGCCAAATTTTTTCTTTCTGTGATAGACTTGACATATCGAAGCTAAACATCTGAACTAAATCCGATCGAAAAACTATGGATTTTTGGTTTCAACTCACTGTACAGGTCAGATAAATCGTTAAGAAAATATTTTTAGTAGTTCTATCATATTTTATCCATGTGAAATTATGCTTTTCCACATAAAAAGACGAAGGTATTCATTCAATGTTTACAAAAATTTCAATTGGAATTCTTGTTAGGACCGATAGAGTATGAAAAAAGATATTGAAGGGTATACGAATTAATTGTTGTAAACGTCGATAACGGTAATCGATCAACAGATAAAACTGCAATACGTATATAATCACTTTGTGATATATGAATGTGTAAGTGTTTTCATATTGGCAAATTGGGATTCTGTAATCAGACGATTCTTTTGTCATATTTATTGTATAACATATCTTTCTGATGTCTTTCTTCCTTTATATAGAATTGAGTTTCTCTTGTGATATTGTCGTGAATTTCCATTTTCTTTGTTTGCGATCAACGTTAAATTCTTTTATATATCATGCCGTGCTTATCATTATCGAAATTTTTCAGGTATTTTTTTTTCAAATGGCATCAGACACACATCATCCTGTCAAAAGATAAAAACATAATAGACACCATTATCTGGCATGGTGTTGCTTATTATCTAAAAAAAAAACATAGTAGAAGATATCCAGATTTACAACTGTGAAACACACATCTGATTAACGGACATTTCTCAATAACGAACAATTCGTTATATATTTGAACCCATTACGTTTTTAAACACGTTCCAAACAATGGATATGTCTCATCCACTGCAGACATTTTAACATTCCCCACCAATGAATGCTGTTGTTTTGAATAAAAATTATTTCTTCTGATGTTTAAACACTGAAAAAAATTTGACCACAATCGCCAGGATTGCGCTCGTCTTCCGGATAGGTGTGTCAATTAGTAAACAAAGGGAGTTGCGGTTCCTTGGAAACAATGATCAAAACTCTATAATTTCCAAATTTCTCCTGTAGATTATCGAATAAATATAAAACTATCGAAATAAACAGTATAGCAACAGTATAAAAGTAATTTTACAGTATCAGGTATATAAAATGAAACTTGCTGCAATTTCTTCCAATTTGTCCAATTTTGCCTTTGTTATGATTTGTTGTGGAATAACGTGTATACGTGTGTAAATACAAACGAAATTTGAGTTTATAGAAGAAAAAATTGTCGATTAGATTACTTCAATATTGATTACATTTCTATAGTTTTCTCGTATAATAACCTGTAATTCTTGTCTTCAGTATCTATGATTTTAAATATTTAATCTCACATAATAAATGTTCATAGTCGTCGATTGATTATTACGAAATAGAAAATAATAAATATTTAATAATAAATTTAAATGTAGCAATTTACTTTTTACAATATATCGTTTAGATATGACATCGACAATCATTTCGTTCCAGGCGATCCAATATTAATAAATGCGATTGATTATCGTTTTACTATTATACATGTCAATTCAACCATATTTTATTTGTTTTACTAGATGAATTTATTTCTTTTATTCGATTAAACATCTGATAAATGGTTAATTAATAATCAAAATACAACTGGATTGGAGATTTTATTAAAATTGAAATTTGTGTTTATCTCTCTAGTTATATTAAGTCGATGTATTTTAGAATATGTTAACCATGGACAGTTAATCTTCAAAATGCAGAAAATGGTTGAAATGTGTAATATCATCTACGAAAGTCTAGATATTATGCTTTTGTAGTTATTATTTTTATTATTATTGTTATTAACTGTGAATTGTGTGAACATTAACAGAATGTAATTTTATCAAAGTGTTTCGTTTATTGTCAGTGCTTCGTTTTTCGTTACATCCAACAAGATATTTAAAATAATATGTTTCTATTGTTTCTGTCCCAGCAAGTGAGTTGTAATTAAATGTCTAATACTCAGACAATGGATGCTGAAGAGCAAGTGAAAGCTTCAGTTGTTGATGTTAACCACTTACGTATGGAAACAATACAGTATTACTATCAATGTGTATGTGTGGTCAGACAACACAATATCTACTGCATATAATGAGAACCATACAGATATGAAAAAACTAATTCGTATGTTGTTTTAAGTTGTTATAGTCAACAGAATAACTAGAATTTCAGGCAACTACAATGTGTGAAAATTTACAGCCAAATCATGATAACATTGATCTATTGTACATAATTAAATATAACAATAATAGTGGACGCTCATACGTAGCGAATTTGCTGAGAATCTCGCATATTTGTCAGTACCGTACGCGCTAAACACATCATTACACATTTTAGTAATTTAAGCCATGGACGATAGTTTACTTCTAGTACATGTTTTCTATCATATACAATTCAACTTTTACATATATAGCCTTATAGTTTTTCGATTATTATATTCGTTGCGTACGGCGTGTACGTACGGTGCGAACTAATGAGCGTCCACCTTAATACGTAAAATTATATACGTATCTAAATTGGTAAATATCTATTTTGAATTTAGATTAAATTTTATATAAACTTGATTGTTTGAATTGACAACTATTCTATAAGGCCTTATCAAATTCAGCCATCGACAAGTCAATTTAGCAAGCACTTTGTTTCTATGGATAGCTTTTTGGTATAATATATGTCGATAAATGAGATTTCATGCCATCAAATTGGACCACTTTGATCTGATGACATACAGATAGATATATAAACGTATAAACTAATATGTTTATTATGTGGCTTTTAGAATTGTCCAAATTGAGAAAAACAATAATAGATCTCTCATTTCACCCGAAAATAGAAGAAAACAAAACAAAGATAGAATTGGAGTTTATTCATCAATCTAGAATGAGTAAATTCAGTTGATTTTATCATATAGAGTACATTTATAAGTGGCACTAACGAATAATAATGTTCTAGATAGTAGAAACTTTGAACTTGTCTTACAAAGTTAGAACAGCAAAGTAGAGTTCTAGATGTGTTTTCATTTATTATGCAACAACTAGTTAAAGAGAAAAACAAGAAATAATATCCAGTGACTCTGATTTATTCTTATTAACACGATTCATTGCCGTACAATCTTCAACAATGAAATAAAATCAAATGTAGCAGAATTATGGAAACACCATAAAACGGATGATATTAAAGAGATTGGGAATTGGTTAAGAACGAAGGACCAATTATCTTAAACGCTAGACCTCACTGTAAAATAATAAAAATGATAATAATAACAGTCATTATTATTAAGGAATCAACAAGAAGAGAGAAAAAAGACAATCGCATCGTCGAGTAAATGAATTTCATTTTTCTTTTCAATATAGATTTCATTTATTATTATTCCATATAACACAAACCAATCATTTTTGATGTTGTTCTTTTCACACATTCCATTTTCTTTTACTGTTTCTGTTGGTAATAAATAATTCTTATATAGTTAATGAAATAAGTGTGAGAAAAATAAAAGAATATTTAATAATAATAATAATAGTTGAGGTCATCGTCTTTTTCGGTTAATTCTGCGCTAGCCAATCGATTAACTATAGTAAATTACAACTGTCGATAGAGAAGAAGCCTTATATCTTCTAGCTTTATTAAATAAAGTGCGGCTTCGTTAGGCTTTTAAGTACACTAGGATTAGCACGCCGTTTTATTATAATATTCGATTTTCTAATGCAACAGGAGAATTGTAGATTGGCGTTATTAAAAACTACAAGCGATTTATTTAAATTTGATAGTTTTGTGTGCAAAATGGTGGGTGCGCCGGGCAAGTCTTAATAAATAAGTTTCGTTTTTTTTGTTTGTAAAGTAAAGACTGATTTGCCAATACATTATTAATAAAGTTCTTGCCGATTTATTTTTAAGTAGAACTCGTATAGATTTAAATCTATTTAAGCTAACCAATGTACTTAAATAGCAGTTCGAACTCTCTAATGATAACGAAATTCTCTCAATAGATTTATTCGACCGATATCAATTTAATAACGTCCAACTACAGCTAGAGTTTTTTATATACCTAACATGGCTCTATAAATATGATGTTTGTTCGATCGTATTTACGTTCATATAATCAAAATTGACTAGATTCCATTTTTAGTGAATACCTACTACCTATATTGTTTGTTTGTTTGTTCTTTCAATAAAAATAACGCTAGACATAACTGAAAGGTAGCAACAATACAATGAACTTTGAATGAGTGTGGGAGTATGTTACAGAAATCCATAGAATAGATAAACCTACGCACATTTATCATTAAACTAGCAAGAAATATATTCATTCACATAGTGATAAAGATAGATCGATGTGTGGGTGGTCAAATCTGTAGATTTGTTTATCTACAATAATGTTAGTAAAAACTTAATTTATTAATGTATGATCGTATAACGTATAAATCATATTTTGTCTAGCTTTTACTGTGATTATTTCCACTTAAATAAAATTACCGATCTATTACGTTCCACCTAATAACATTTGCACTAATCCTAAGTCGATAGGTTAAATTGATATTGCACTAGAATAGTTTTGTTATATTATCAATGATAATCAATTAGTAGATAGATACAATCGAAACGTGCAATAGAAGTTTTCTTCATTAACTAAGCGCTCGTTTCTTGGAAATAAGAAAATACGAACCGTGCTACATCTTACAGTGTTAAGGTCCATTAACTTTTCGTAAATCCGTTAATGCACCAGTTAATTTCTTAACTTACCCGATGGTCTCTAGAGAATTAACTCGATTGGTCCTGTGACTATCCTGTTGATGTCCTTTACTATATTTGCAATTAACCGATTGAAATCTTAAAAAAACAAAATCAAACATATAGTTTGCCATCCTCAAAAGATTGTTGTTTGGTAGATTTTATAATAAAAAAACTAATTTTGTTTTGTTTGTAAATTATAATGAAGAATAAAGTCCTTATATAATATTCAGAAATCTTTGAAAGGGTGATTTATTAGATCTACTTTTATATCGAAACAAAGGACTACTATAGAACGACAAGTTCAGGAGTTACTACAAACAATTCCAATGGGATTCAATAAATCCTCGAATCGGAATCAATTCCTTAGATAATCTATTGAAAGTCAGTAATATTATAGTTGTAATAAATGGATAAACTTTACTATTTTGATAGAAAGGAATTATTGAAATTTTAATAGAAAAATCTCTCTCTCTCTCTCTCTTTCTCTTCTAGAATCTATCCGTATTAAACGACCATATCGGCTATTTTGAAATTTATTAGGGTTGTGGCCTTTACTATGCACTTTATAAAAAATAATGGTGTAGAGAGGCGAAGAATAAAAAAAATTATAATAACATCGTTGCCAATGGCCCGTTCTAACACATATACTGATTTATCGATCGCAAAAATTCCGACATAGCAGTCGACATCTTTGAAAAATGCTCCACTAGAAACACTCCAACCATATCCACACTGCTCATTAATTACAATTATAACTGTTTATATATGTGTGCGTGTGTGTATTTATATAGAGAATGAAACAGAAAAAGAAGAATTTTTGCCGTTGTTATGTTTCATGAAGAGACAGAAAACATACCATGATAATATTATATATAGTGCAATGCGATTCAAACATGTAGACTATATCGAATGAAATACTAGCACATAAAGTCTATTAAATTGTTAGGGGTCGAGCTCTTGTGATAACACATGAACAAGTACTGAATGTGTAAGCGGCAATAGGCGAACGGAAACTCTGCTAGAAACTCCACGTACAATTCAACAGGCTGGAGACAACTGTGACACAATAGTGCGGAAGCACATATACAACATAACGTCCGAATTTCACCTTATAATAAGACTCATATTTCTACAAAATACAGGTATATTGGCTTAAAGGACAAGGAAAAACGGGACCTATTGTTCTGTAGAAGTTCCACTGTTAAACTAATAAATAATTAAATGACACGAAAAGCCTCCCAGGACCTAGAAATGCCTTATTAATTCAATTACAATACGGACTGACCTTTCTCGAAAATGGAATTGTTCCAATTTTTTTTTTCCAGAAACTCTCAATATAATTGTTATGTCGCAATTAATTTCACCGCCCCTATTTCACCATTATGAACTCCATATTTTCCCCATTTTAAACAAACTACAGAATGGAAACATGCTGTTGTATTCTACGATAATGAACACGTTCAGAATGAAGGGGTCGATAATTTCCAATATATTTTCTTCAATGTCTCACAACAACCACCAAATATTCCAATCATTATTCAATAAACAATTTAATCCCTTATAGAAATTGATATGGGAATCAATTAATTTTGTATTAGTAAGTAATGAAGTTATTAATATTTGAGAAGGCTTGTCGCAAGAATGATAGAAACACGAAACTCGCATTTTTCATTCAATTTATTTACAAATCGCCGAGGATACATGAAATATTCATAAAAATTACCATAAATACGAGTATGGTTTGACATACTTGATTACACTTGCTGCAATTTGTTATCAGTAATTTATGTAGCTACAGTACTATTGGTCAAAAATTGCAAACCATATGGTTTATATACATAAATCCTCATCTCAACCTAATTCCTATCTCTATTCAACACACAAATATATATATGATGATGATGATGATGATGATAGAGATGACTGCTAGTTATTTTTTACTATAAACTTGTGATTATTAAGGCAATTTTATTGTGGGAAATACGACATAAATGCTATATAAACATCAACCGTATTCAAAATTACCCTCTTAATGCATTAAATTGCACAACTTACAGAGACTCATTCTCATTCAGCTATTTAATATTAAAGAAAGAAAAAATGAAGGTAATAAAACTTCTTTCTGATTCGCCTATGAGAATAATTGCCCTCATTTTATTACGTCTTTCAAATTTCGAATTGAACGATAAAATGGATGACGACTGTTTTAACAAAAAACAAAAACCTATATAAATGACATGAAAACGTTTAATTGTTCTAACATGAAGAGTATAACCAAATAAGTTCGAAGATTGGTTGAATATTAAGTAGGAAATTTTAGATTTTGTTAAACAAAAAAACAAATAGAAGGACGTTCTGTTAATTGTTTTTTTTTTTAATATCGTTTTGATTTACGGTTGGTTATGATGGGTTTATAAAGTATCACTAGATGGGATAAGGTATCTGTGTTTTATTATGAAGTTTTTCAATAGAAGTTGTTTTAAAAAGGCTTTGCCAGTATAGAAATCAATACTAATTAAAAAAGTAAGACAACCATCTCACTAACCGCTATGGCCAAATTAAATTTGTGAAATTAAAAACAGAAAATTATCAAAAGTAAATTACATATAGACTTGTGTATAGCGGTTATAACAGAATTTTCGTTTACAAATAATGGGAAACCCCTTGATTTAATTAAATTTAAGTCAGTTTCAGAAGCCAGAAATTTTGGTTCCCGTTCTAATGATCTTTACAAAAAAAAATTGCCTGTTGTTTAGTAAACAATAACATACCATTGAGGCAAAAAGTTCCTCCGTATTTAACATTTGATCATTTTCGATTTGAAATTCAATTCAAGAACAATCAAAATTGTCATAATCTTTATGCTATATATATATATATATATATATATATATATATATATATATATATATATATAAAATATCGAACAATTTCAATTTTAAACGTAAATTGTCAAATTTAATTACATCCCATTTTTATTATAATTGAGTGCCTCTTCTGCTGCCTATCAGTAAGTGGCAATTTTGAAATCAAACACAGCACAGACGGAAAAATTAATTGAAATTGAAATTCAATTTTTCTCACCTATCGCAAATCATATTACAACAAAAAAAAATTAAATAAACGAAACGAACGAAACAAAAGAGAGCAGTAACACACATTCATATATATATATAAAATATCGAATTTTAGCTAAATTGAATCGAGAAAATGTTGTACAAAGAGAAATTAGTCAGCTTTTTGAGTATTGTTCGAAGCTTTTAACCTTTTTCCATTCTCCACTTGATTCTTCGTCTCACATCTTCCCTTACTCGCCACTAATTTTCTTCTCGTTTCAATTGTTTGAGACATTGATTATTTTTTTATTGAGTTTCTTGAAGAAAAGATTAGTAGTTGGGCGAATGTATATGAATTTCACTAATTGAATTTTACTTTATTGGTTTCCTATAATTAGTTATTGTATAAGAAATTGATTACGTTTACATCGAACTACTCAAACTAAACATCAACAACAAATCTATTTTTAGATTTCTGTGCGTTTACAATGATGGTTTCATAGTCTATTGTGAATTTAGTTAATGAGGGGTGTATGGTATTTAAGGGTAGCTCCTAAAAGCAGTAATGGGACAAAATAACTGATAGCACAGTCTCATTGGTGTAGGTTGATTCTTGATGTGTTGCCTTTTCACCTTTTCACTATTTTAAATATGCTCTGTATATTTCGCATACTGATACAGTATTTAAGGTAAATTTTATTTATTTCATTGAATTACCAATAGTTTTTAGAGTTTTCAGGTACTATATAGAAAGGTTTTGGTTAATTTATTGTTTATTGAATTTCTTGTTCGTTTCCGTTTACGAAATTACGTACATTTAACTTGAAGATAGAGTGTTATGCATTTTCTTTTAACAAAATGCGTGTCTCGCACAGTATTTGTCAAAATTATAACAACATGAAAACTTAATGTTGACTATAAAATATAACGATTCAAATATAAACTATTATTAATATTTCATATGACGGCATTTTGCCTTTTAAACATCACGACAGCGCTTTGACATCGATTCTCTATATCAACTTCTCACCTTATTATTGTTATTATTCCCCACACACAGTACGTATTAAAGTAATGTCGGTCTGGTGATTGCGATGATCACTCTATTACTTTAATTTTCCATTATGAGCTTTGAAGAATGTTTGCGGTCGTTATCATGCTGATAGATGTACTTTAACGGCATTATTTCATCAAATATACGGCTAACTTTGATCTTTCAATGTATATCGGTATTTAAAGCAATCCATGATTTCTATAATTCTCTACATTGGTTTTATACAGTAATCCGAAAGCAGCTCCATACCATAATGGATCATCCAATATGTTTAACCGTGGGGCAAGAATATTTTCGATCAAGTCTTTTACCATTTCTATCAAATAAGCTGAACTTTGATTGATCGCTGAAAATTACTCTTTCCCATTTAAACGTGCTTTCTATTTTCCATTTTTTTTTTGCAGGACGTCTAGTTAACCAACCGGCATTACACAAAATTCTACTAGTTGGTGTAGCTTCTCCATTTCCATTCAAACCGGCTATAGAAATAATCTTAGATCATAATAATTAACAACAGAAATACTGTTTATTCCATGTAGTTTTTCTGTAAATAATAGCCTGCAAGTAAGTTTAGAGATAAATAAACACAGTAATCAAATAGAAAGCAGAATCAATGATTATTAATTGACAAATAACAATTGATTCATAGCATTCTAGGCACTCCGCATTAATTTTAATAATCAATATTACATGTACATGTCTCTGTGTTATTATCCATAATACAGTGAAAGCTACAGGAAAACTAATCGGACAAATAAACTGCATTACAAACTGTATTTGAAACAATGTAAATTTTTGTCCATTGTTTTCGGAATATGCAAGATATCGTGCAAAATGGGAGAATTTTTTTTGAATAAGCCACCGCTGTGAGTTTCTTGCAGATAGAGACTTACAAAAAATTCTGATCAGCTCACAAACTTCATTTTTTGTATATTTTTCACGCCGTTGAGGTCACATGCGTAATAAGAAAAATCTTGCGACTGAAATCGCTAGTGGAAACAAAGGCTTACACTATGAACATATCAAGTGTTAATTAGAAGTAAGCCTTAAATACCATCGAAATTGAATCATCCGATATTATTGTTATGTGTGTTCATTTTTGTTTTGTTGTTGTTGTTTTTGTTTGATGTTGAAATAATGTAAAAATTAATATTTATAGGTTGCTGATCAAATAAGCGTTGTATTTGTGATTTTTCGGTTGTTTTATTTTTTAACAATGACCAGTGGAAGAGAAAAAACAAGTGATATTATCGTAAACACACAACATGCCTTTTCAAACAAAACCACAAACTAATATTGACATATACGATTAGTTTAGCGATCTTTAATCAGAACCGATATATAACAATGCTTGCCAACTCGGCTCATTCAAAACGACATGTTGATATTAAATAAGTCTACATAGAGTAAACCATAAATGATTCTCAAGTCCATTAGTAGATTGATATTAGATAATAAAACAAAGAATCTGTAAACTACGCGTAAGCAATACAAAATTTTATTTATTTATGCTTATTCAGTATTTTATGCTAACAAAATATTCAGTATATTTGCTATTATATTGTTTGTATTTGTTATTTATTAGTATGAAATAGTTACAATTGGATAAATATACGATGGCAATACTAAAATGATGTTTAACAGTGTGGAAAATGTAAATTACGCATACGATTTGTTGAAAACAACTATTCTGCAACTAACACTATTCTGTTTAACAAAGACCATATGTTAACTCTAACCACAACGTTAAATTCCAACAATAAACAACCAATTTATTCAATTCAGTGTTAGCATGAGTATAGTGCGTCACTGATACATAAAATGTTAAACAATTCAATAGTGTTCACCATCAAATCATCATAATGGTTCAGTGAATTGAAAACATTTAGTGATGATGAGCATGTTGAGAATAGCTACAGCATTGTTATGTTAGATATCAATGATTTTGTTAATTGCGGCGTATTTTTAAAAGTGAAAAATCATATCTTGAATTATATTTGCTGAGGTTTAGGATACAAACTAAATAAAATAAAGTTAAGAAAAAATTTATATGGATCAGAATTTTTTTTTAGCTAAACAGAAAACAATGTATTCCTACAATATAATAGAGATTTACTTTTAGTTTAAATGAGAGATGGTTGAACATTGATTCTCAAGTTTGATTCGAAGTTTCAAAATCTTTGTTGCTGTTACAACATCAAGTAAACTATCTAAAGAGTACCTAGATACCTTTATTGTTGTTATTGTTTCGCATTTTCGATGCTATCGTGTTTTTCTGTACGCATTTTTTTGCCGAAACGCGAATGGCTTTTCCATTTCAATTGTCATCATTTTATTGTAAAATATTTTCTTGTATTCTCGTTGAAATATCATTGGTGGATCACAAGTTAGAAATCTATAGCCAATCAAAGCTGTCGGAGACTCTTTCTTCTTCGTTGTAATGACATGATGTGGCACCATACTTGAAATTTCTCGATTATTTGTGCGTCTTTCGTCTTATAACTAACAAAAGTTACTTACAAAACATTGAAATTCTATAATTTGCTTATTCTCATCCAGTCGACTCGACAACTTAAGTTGACCAAAACAAATCCACTATAGTTCTGTTAAATATCGTTGAAATTTAAAAATGAGGGGAAAACTGTTTTGTTTTAAACGCTACATTTGCTACGGTATCATTTGAACAATTGTTATTCGGAAATTAAAAAGATAAAAAATTATGAAACAATTTAACGAACAGAATGTAGATTAAAATAGACATCAAAATAACAATGGCATCAATTTATTTTTGTTCTTATGCGGTTTTCATTTTGTTTTAATTCTCCGTAAAGCGTGTTGTTTTGTTTTTTTTTCCAATTCTATGAATTCAAAGGATTTGATGGTAGACTGCAATATTTACCTGTTGTTTCCAGAATTGTACATGCCATTTTATATTCTAATTATAAATGTTAAAATAATGTTTAATTTGTTTTATTTTGTTTTTCAGATATCGTCGAGAACATTACAAATTCAACAAAATGTGAGTTAATTTCAATTATTTATGTTAATAACAACGTTTATTAAGTTTTATTATTGCATATTCATTGCAAACACTAAATCAAACATAACATGTAAATTATTATAAAAGTAATCTGCATATTATTCTCTTGGCTATTTTAAAGTGAAACATCAAGCAAAAGATAAACTATGTGCTTGTAAAATCCATGCAAAATAAAATAAAAGCATTGTTGTCTAACAAGACAAAGAAATTCATCAACTTCCGCCATTAGACTAATATTACTATTTGGTGTTTGTTAGATTTCTTTACCAACAACTTTGTTTTTTCTGATTGCGTGGATATTCGGAAACTTTTCTCATCTACTGTGTACTTGGAAGAAATGTCAAAGCCTCTTATTCAAGGTGATACACGTTTTTTTTCTTCTCCATCCTCATTTTCTTTTTCTTACAGATTGACTTTCTTATTTTCTGATTTTCGAATTTCCAATAACGAACTGTTGAAATCGTTATTCGCCACATAAATCGATTGTTATTTATTTGTATTCCTGTTTTCTATCTATATTGTTTCATTATCATGTTGAATATCGTTGTAGACAACCAGCTGTTAAATACAGATAAGCTGTAGCTAGTTTTATAGGAAATTTCAAGCGATTGCTTCATGTCTAACTTGTAAAAACTAGGGCGAAAATGTTTTTTTTTCGTACGTAAATAGTAATTCAGTAGACTTTTTATGACAATTTTGCCATTAATGTGAATATTGAAATTTTCTTCAACATTCCAAAAGAAATCAATTACACAACTATTGATTAGCTTAGAAAGATGTTGTTTCTGTTTGAAATAATTTAAACGTTTTGTTGCTGTTGTTGTTTTTCTGGCCTTGTAAGGATATGCAAGTACACTATCAAATTTCTGTTGTTTAAATTGCGTTGTACCAAGTTGATAATGTAAACATAATATCTGCAAGTGGCTTTTTGAAGAATTTGTCAATATCTTGTATCTAACGAGTCTGTGTGAGAAGGAGAAAAACTTGATACAATTTTTGAAGTAAATTCTTATCTAAAAATCACAAATTCTTTCTCAACAATTTCAGAACGTGTTTACTTACATACCATACATATATCACTTGTTCTTGGTTCAAAAAAAGAATGTATCAAGTTTCTATCCTTCTCACTATGGTGAAAAACAAATAACTTGACAAGATATTGACAATTTATCCAATTTGTGGTACATATCACTTGAAGATGTGCTTACGAATTGAACAAGAAAAACCTAATAATGTGAACTCACCTTTAAACAAAATCGAATATTTCTTCCTTTTTTTATATATTGACTTCAGTTACATCAACGATAAATCTGGAAATAATCGATAAACAAATTTCATAATCAATATTCGTAATTTGCAATTTTGTTACAAAAAAAGAAAAAGTTCATTTGCAAGATAATTCTGTAACAGAATTGATAACAGTCGAACTGTATTTGTTAATAAGTCTTGTCAACAAAGTGTGAACAAGATACCGCTTTGAATACTTATCTATTAGAATAGGGAACTTCAGTTGCTAAAGAATTTTTATCAAAATTACTATACAACGTTATCTATATTTTGATAATAAAAATTAGATTATACAACTTCGTTAAAATGACTATTACAAGTTATTAGATATAAAATCTAGATATCTATTTCGGCAATAACTTCAATTTATATCCCTTATAAAATGTTGTATTTCACTATTTAACAATTGACGAATATAATCGTTAAATTATTGGAAATGGGAGTAAAACATTGCTTTAAGTGAAAAAAAAACATGTATTGTCAGTACCTTTTGGCCTTTATGTCTATGCCTGAAAAGTTTCTTGCTAATTGTTTTTTTGTGATAGTTTCTTATAATAATCCTATGGAAATAAATCTGGAGAAGATGGTGGATGTGCGATCATTTCAAAACCGATTTAGTTACATGGTATCTAACAAGTGACTTGTGGACAGAGATGAGTAATATTCTCTCGTTACTGGCTGTCTTTGTTCTAAGTAATCAGTGAAAATTATACGATTTTTGTCCGATAAAATGGAGGCAAGAATTTTTCCACCCTTTAGACATTTCTTTAATTACTGGATCAAAGTGATGAATCCTAGTTTCATTCTTTGTAATAAGGCGGTCCAAAAAAAGATTTATGTGCCATCGATAAATTGATTGCAAATCCATTGAGATATTACTACCACTCTCATTCGTTTTTGATCAGAACTATATACGACATTTGCGTACCCATTTTGTGGATAGTTTTTAATCAAAATGGCTCAATAGTTTACACCGAAACTTCACTCTAGTACATGTCAAAGTTGATACTTTTTTTCCATAATAGTGCGATTTGTTTTTGTCTATTTAATGCCAATTTATATACCTCTATTGAATAGTCTTCAGTATTTAAAATAAAATTAAGTCAGTTTGCGTTAATGAACGTAGAACATCTTAATTGTGTAAAAATTTGTTTGATAAGTAAAGAAAAAAATTGTTCAGAAAAGAATAATGAATATCTGCTTTTATCTTAGGGTCTTAATCACCCCCTTACATTAAACTTGATAATAATAATAATATATAATATATATATATATATATATATATATATGTATGTATATATATATATGTATATAATTTTCTAAATTTGGAAAGTTTTCCCCACTTCGAAATGTGTTAATAATTAGATGACAACTGTTTTAGATTTAAGGGTGTCATATCCAGATGTTAAGGAAACTGATCTTACATACAGTATGCTAATGGCAAAGGTCGGTCGCCACCTGGTTTGGGTGGTTGTGCCTAATACGACAGTTGAATGTCTTAACATATAATCCACCATCTAGTTTCCTAATTACGATTAGTAGGGAATGTAGTTTAAAGGTGATGTCAAAATTGTTGGATATTTAACGCAACTGTGATATAGAAAACTGAAAACAAATTCGTTCCATTAGTATTTAACGTGATATTTTTGTGTTTTCAATTAGACGAAATTACGGAATATAATAACAAGAGTTGTTACAAAGTTAGTTTGAACACTTATGGTTACACTAGTACACTAATATAGATAGTTTTATTGTTGGATTGAACATAATTTGGCACCGTGTAGCTTGAGCATCACTAAACGATCATCTAGAGCTGTCTAATGGTAAATCCGGTCCTGGACAGAAGATAGATAGGTTGTTAAGTCTACGTGTTTCACTGTGTAGACAGTGTCTAGTGATAGGTAGACAAAGGTAGTAGTTGTAGTAGGCAGTTAAGGCCAGCGTCTTGTATTCAAGTAGAGAAACTGTCGACATTCAGGATTTACCGTTATCGTGTACACTGCCGGCTCACCACGTAATTAAGCTAAAATAATCCTTATACTAACCGTAGAAGAACGACGGCATCATGCAGGATAATCTCTCATCCTGTCAAGCTTGTGAAGTTTATCTGTGACGTACTATTATATGGGTAAACAACGTATCTTAATGAATTTAACATAGGTAGGATTAAATATTGTAGATAGCTTTATATAATAATTTTTTTTTGCATTATTACATTAATTAATAATTTAATTATCGTAAATCACAATTCAATTTTGTACATTTGAACTAATTCGGTTATTAGTGTTGATGGTTGCTGTGATCGTGACGATAGTCTAACCACATTTTGTTCATCTGACCATTGAAATGCCATCCTCTCCCTCTCTGTCTCTCTTTGTTCCTCTCAATCGTATTATTTGTTAGAAATTCTAGTCACTGCAGAGAAACTTTGTAATTGTAATTAGAATTAGAACTATGACATATCAACTGTACCAAGTACATGAGACACTAAAATGTATTGTATTCATCTTTCAAATTGCAGACTAACTTCTTATTATCTAGCGAAACATTTATATCAAACAAAATACACCTTTAGCTTCTTCTATAATGGTACCAACGCAGTATACGTGTGTGGTGAAGTTACTAGCCACATAGACAGACAGAGAGAGAGAGACGCAATACAATTCTTTAGAGCTTTCATATTAGATAGTTAAAACGAGATAAAATAGATTCTCCCCACTTCAACGTTCTATCTATTCTCTCTCGCTTTAACTACTGTGAAAGCCGTAAGAAAGACTATTGCGTGTCTTTCTGCATATGTGGATAGTAACTTCGCCACACATGTATGTACATTATAATACGGACTGTAACAGTAATGCAGTTCAACTATTTGTTCGCTATTTTCAGGAGGAACAGTAGATGTGATAAAATTCTAGTAGAGATTAATGCTTATAATAGAGAGAGTCTTTGTAGAAGTTGAGCGTGACTTGGCCCATTAAAACGGAAACTTGTTAACTTCACGATAATAAACAAGTATTTAAAAAGGAATTCATGATTCTTTTTAACAACGAATAAATTGAAAAATTCCTTACTACTTAAATAAACAACCAACTCCCAAACATTTTTTTTTTAAATCTGTTTCGAATACGAAGTTATTGCATCGTCAATCAACGCCCCAGCAGAGATGGATTCTGTGCAATTTTAGATTCTATCATTTATAAACCGAACAATATTTCTATCTATTTATTAGATGTATGTTTGTTTGTTTTTTTTTTAACTGACAACCATATTGAAAATATATAAAGTTGATGACAGAAACTTGTTTATAATTGAATTTATAAAATAATAGAGTATTTCAAAGTTTATAGAACAAATTTTAAAAGTATTATACAACAATCAATCATTGTAACTCTGGACCTTTAGTGTAACATTTTTTGTTTGTCTATTTTTTTATCGTTGTTGTTGTTGTAGATTAAATCGAAGAAAACTTTATCAAATTCTTAGAGATGGTTAATAATGCCTCTATAGAGTATACTCACGTAAACTTCAGGTGTAATTAATTAGTTCTAGTTGAACTTTTATGCCACAAAACAATGTAACGAAAAAAAGAATGATATGCCTGCGGTACAATAAGTGGATTCAAACGTAATTGTTAAATGGGAATATAGTGTCGTCAACTGACAGTTAAAATTGGATTTAGAGAAACTGAAACCTACTCTATGCTGTATTACAACAATAAGAGATTAACACTGAAACGTTTTATTGTTAAATCCAATTATGACAAGTCTTTTGACTTTTCTTAATCCATCATAGGCATGCATTGAAGAACCACAGAAACAATAGAAATTGTGTGAAAATCTTTTGAAGTCCTCCAGTTTTCCGATAACAGTGAATGATAAGATTTTTTTTTGTATTTATGTGATTTTTGATTTGTTAGCCACTAATGTTAATAAAATCAATGTTGTTCGTGATTGATTGTGCAGGAAGTTTCATTATATTGTTATTGTTGTGGAATGGTGGCGGTACGTTTTTACTTTAGGGTCGATGTGATAAATTTATTGTTAGTAGAACGAGTCCTGTTTAGGCAACAAATATCGTCGACGTGACATCGATTGAGATGGTGGTGGCGCTTATGGGTGGCAATCAGTTTATCCCTTATCTCTTAGATAGAGAGTGTGTATGTGTCTGAATACGACCACTACCTCCACCACTAGACAGATGGATAAGGGCGGATTGAAATACATATATACTTGTACTTATTATGGAGCATATAAAGTGTACTTTTGATAAGAGTTTGTACGTGCTGTTGGTGGGAGAATTGCAACGATTTCTATGTCTAGACATATTTTTTTTTATTTGTAAAATTTTGTTGGAGTTATTTTCGTTTTTTTGGAACGAACGACACATAATTGTGAGTGTCATGTGGTCATTTTCCCACGTATTCCAAATAAAATTAATCTATAATGTATCACCCTTATCAACAACAAAGTGAATTTTCGATTGATTCCCTTATAATAACTAAGTAACAATACCACAGTTAAACTTCTATATGCCTATGTTAATACAAGTATTTATGACAAGTTAATGTTGCATTTTTGAATATTGTGAATGAAGTGTTTATTAGAACAGATCATCACCTTTCACAAACAAAACGAATTCTAGATTGTCACAAAATATATAAAGTGTCACTGTTATAGTTTATCATCTATCATTGTTGGTTTGTTTGTTTGTTTGTTGGTATTTTTTCTTATAAAATTCGAAATTTATGACACTCAATTTATACTGTTTTCTGTTTTGATATAGCTTCGAATCGAAATTATTACCACTGTGTCCTATATCTTTCTTGTTTTCCAGGTGCATGCAAACAATCCATCAAATCTAATCCTATAATTTTTGTTTGAAAGTAGTAATTTCTTTTCATGTATCTCATCCGCTATAAATCTTTGAAGCTTTTACAAGTCATGTTTGTGCATATTTGTGTTCTACTGAGAAATTTCGTGCAGTGAATTAATAAAATTTAAGAAGAGAATACAGATATTTATTTGTTGTATTTTGATCGTTAATAATTTCTGTGAAATTCTATTACTCTTGGTTGTTTTTTTTTTGCAAATTTAAAATAGAATTGTGCCCGTTTTCGCTCACACTTTTATTCTATTTGTAGATATGCAAATTTATTACTGCGTGTAAACGCATATTTCGAACGAAGGAAGAAGAACCAGACAATAGGAATGCATAATTGAGATGTTAGCGTTTCTGCAAAATCAACAAAGGAAATTCTTTTTACAATTTTACTTACTTTCATGTTTTACTATATAAAAAAAAACTAGAAGACACTGATAGACAGAAATGATCAAATTACGATTTAATTAATCCGTTTCATTGTAGATGGAACATTGATTGGTCGAATAAATTTGTAATGTTGATGTTATATTGACTGTTCAAGATGAACATTGAAAAATTTCTGAAATTATTAAATTAAAATCGATTGCACGCCATGTAAGAGATTTAATGGTTCTAACAGTGTTTTATCGGAAAACAAGTTTAATATAGATTTTGCTGTCTTAAGACCGGGATTACAAGTGACAGAAAATGATGTATGATGACCGAAGAGGCCGTCCCTTTACCAACAACCCAATATAACGTCCCGTACTGGAAGTCTACCCTATATCCACACAAATACAAGCAAACACATACACACACGTACACTATAGTAAACATCAAGGGTGGAAAAAAAACTTCCATGCAATTTTTTATATGACAATAACAAATGAGCAAAGTTCTACTTTCGTACAGCTATTATTTATTTCATCTCTTTACGCGTTCAGTTTCGAAAAATTTCCTATGACGTGTCTATCATATAAAATACAACCACAAATAAATGGCATCGTAGCCGTATACTTTTGTACGTTACAAGAAATTTAATTATTTTTTAATTAAATTGTTTCGTAAAATCTAGGCTACAAATAAAACTATAAAGGAAATGAAACTGACTTGATTTGGACACATGTCTTAGAATTCTCATGTAATCGTATTAAATAACCTATCGGGCATGTTCCTGTCAAGTTCCAACATCAAATCTGAACGATTCTAATAATATCTAATAAAATAAAATGAAATCTAGTGGTGAAAGAAAAAATTTCTATATAAATATTTCTAAATATAACAAAATCTTGAATTAGATCAATTCAATCCCCGTTTAATTTATCTCAAATCTTTTTTATTTTTGCTCTACTATTTTATTGCATGAATTTTTCCAACTGGTACTACTACAACAATCATCAAGGGAAACACGTAGAGAATTTTCTTCAAGAAAATATCGACAAAGAATTCCTTATAGCTGGCGGCAGGTCACGCAATCGAACATACATAAAAGAAAAGTTGCATGGTTCCATATAGTGAGGTATACATTTAGATCCTAAAGAAACATTCACTCAAACATGAATTAGATACATCAGACGATATTTAAAATATATTTTTAAATACGAAAAAAAAATATCTACAGAAATACATTTTAATTGGGAAAAATGTGGAAATTTTTCGTAAACCATGAATATATTTGAAACAACGTTAAATTCTAATTTTATTTGATGTTTATATACACAAACACGAAAGAAATGTTGAATTGTAATCAAGGAAAAGGGTTTGTGAGAGAATTCGAATTGTTGATTTGAATATTCATATTCAATTATCTTTGAATTTAATAACTAGGTTAATTTTTGTATAATTTCTCATTAAAAGGGAATATAGAGAGGTGAGGAAGTGGTCAATCTACACAGGTGAACAGTTTATACCACCTACTAGACATATTGAAAAGAAAATTCAAAAATATCACGAATGCAAAAGGCACTGACAATGAGTGAGAAAAACTGAGGCTAACACACGGTTTTATAAACAGGTCTTGACACTAGCCTAGGGTGTGGGTAGCTCTTATTGGTGTTAAATGTGGTGGCGCAACAGTCTAGGGAACGAAAGGCAGGACATTTGTTGGTGTTTGTTGGTCTTATTTCAACATTTGCTGGTTATTATTTCTTTATTATTGGCGGAATAAATGTGGGGTGTTCATTTGGCCGACAGTTGTTTGTTTTTTTAATTTTTCTTTGTTATTAATCCGGAAAATGAAACACAATCGTTTGTACGAGAAATAGTGTTTTCATTGATACGAAGTCTTTTTATCTAAAATTCAACGAGCCAACTGGAACGCATTTCTATAAAATTCTTTGTGGATGTAAGGAATAAGAATCAATTAATCATTTAATTTACAGTTTCTGATGAAAGTATTTTGAATTTTTCAAAACCTTATATCAGCCAATGAGCGACGTTTTTCAATGGTGGTATTGATTTTTCGTTGCTTACCCTACTGTAATCGGGCATTTTCGAATGTACGACAGACGAACGAATATCGGTTGTGTCCGTTTGATCGTAGAAAAAGATCGTTTTCATTTATACGAAGTCTTTCATCGAAAAATTAACGAGCCGAATGGCTCAATGGGAAAAGGATTGGATTTACAATGGAGAAGTCCGGTGTTCGAACCCCGGACAGGATATGAAAAATGATTTTATGATTTTCAGATTTCCTTCTAGGTCTCTCAACGTAGAAAAAGTTTATCTCTGCCCTTTACAAAGTATGTCCCTCTCATCGTAGATGGTGAAATTAGCAGTAGCCACCCCCACCCCCACCTATTCGAAACGGCATAAGCGCCCCCAGGGCTTGGTGAAATTGAGCAATCACCACCCTTTTTTTTCCGTCAACATGACGTTTATAATATCAATAAGTTTACGATTTAAAACAAAAATATTGTTTCAAAAAAGCAAACTTCTGTAGATAATCGAAAATTCAGCGTGGTATACAAGAAAATGTCTTTTTTTCATATAGTCATCTTTGTTTTGATTCTCGTTCCTTAGATATTTGCACCGCTTATTAGGAACTACAGTTACTTACAATAACGAACTCATGCTACCAATGCTTTTAGTATAGGAGTGTCAAGACCTGTTTACAAGACAGTGGGCTACCACTAGATAAGAGTGTGCTTACGTTAGTCACATGGTGCTCTACTAGCGGTCCTTATTTGATTTGTCTAATTACGGGCACTGATCTTTGACTCTAATGTAAGTGAGTCCACTTTAACTCAACGATTGTGAGCTTGGGTCCCATTGTTTGTTTGAGCAAATAAATGGAATAAAGTTGTCCTTGTAGCACTGTAAGTAAGACACAATAAACAAGTGACTGTCTAAATTAAGCTACAAATAATACTGTATTTAGTTATTTAAATTTATATATTTTTTTTAATTCCCCAACAATTTCCAAACAAATACTCGAACAGTTCAAATTAATTGCATTAGTTGGTAATTATTGAACAGACAATAGCAATTTGTTTGAAAAGTTCAAAATATAATCAAAATCGATTCGAAATTTAAATAAAACAAAATTCACAAACAAACTTTATGTTTATTCGATAAAAGTATGGTGTCGACTGATTTAATGCATAATTGCCTCAGTATACTGCAAGATTTAACTTTCTTTCTTAAAAAAAAAATCCAACAACAACAACAAACGAACAAAGACAATGGCCGGCATTCTCCATTTAATTTGAATACTTAATTAAAAATTTACACAGTTAGTAGGTTGGTAAGTTTTTCCTCGGCAAAAACACCATTACCGTTATCACCACCATCGGCATTATCATATTGCCATCATTTCACCACCACAAACTTAGACAATTAATGATAAATATTTCATACGAAATTTAATTGAAATAGAGTTTTAAGCTGGAAGATGTTAATAAATTTATTTAAAATATGCAGGACAACCACCATCAGGACTGTGGAGTATTTGAGAAAGTTTGGAATTTGTTTAATAAGCATGCCAGATGTAGTTGACTATGGCATCGACGCATTTTAGTGGTCATTTAATGTAACACCGATTAGATCGTTATTCAGCTGGGTTTTTAAATTTCGAATAGTAATCTTTTGTGTCTTGATTAGACTGGCTCCAAGTAAATATGAATAATTCAAGCATTTGCGACAGATGTCTGTTGATATTTGCCAACATGTTCCAATTATTATACATCTACATGATGCATCCTTGTGTAAATCCTATATTAATAAATTATTCGTGTGAGCATTTGGGTTCGTGTTCCAATACTTGTAATGACTTTGTTACACCTGTGACCGGCTTTTTAGTGCAATTTCTGAGAGAGACAGACGCAGAGACATACAAAATTAACATTAACCCCTTTCAAAAGTGTTGATCTGGGTAGAATTAAAAAAAAAACAACAACATTCACCCGAATAAGACTAACAACAGTGGATGACGACGCGTATCCAACATTTTTCCAAAACGTTCCTTTCCTGTATTTTTGTCTATTTTTTCTTTTAAGTAAATTGACGAATATCATTAACACAAATAAGATTCAATAATGACCTTCTCGACTATTCAATTATAAATATTGATCTTGAAGAAACGCGAAAGAGGGGCGAGAGACAATTTAATGAACACACGCAATGTTCCAGGTTTAATTAATATTAATGATGACTCTCCGATGCTGTTCTGTCTTTCTCACATTGCCAAAATGGCTCTTAAATTGGCTCTTAAAGACATTTTTATGGTTAATATTCTAATATAATTTATCAGAACGTTTGGAATTGATGTTATTTTAAATTAAATTTAACTTTTCAATCTACTGATTATATTGAACAATCAATTATTTGAAATGGTATTACTAAGTAAATATATAAAATTTATAATTATTGTTATTAATAGATTATTATCATTAGAATTAAGCGCACACTAAAATGATTGCTCAATTAAAATTTAAACCAGTTAAATTATTAACAGGCTTGGTTAGAGGCTCTGTTGGATTTGTACCTAAGCACTGTTTAAATCTCTAGTAATCATAGATGAGACACAGTCGTTGTGTTGCAACACACATAAAATTGATTGTGTGTTAAACACATAATTACAAATATACACAATAGTTGTGTTGTTGTTTACTGAATTTCAAAATAATTTTGATGAAACACCTGAATCGATTTAGTAAAGAAAAGATTCAATTAACGTTCGGTTGAAATTGACAATATATACTGTTGGTGATGACGTGAATTTTGATTGGAAACAACCCTTTCCCTCATCGCTTCAAACTGGACAATTCTATCAAAGTTTAAATAATAATAGAGATTCGTGTTGCGTTGACATGTTAATTTCGTAACAATCTACCACAACAACAAACAACCATCAACTGTAGTTGTTTGTAAATAGAAAGAATTTCGTAAATGATGGGAAATAGCAATGAATTCCCTATTCAAATTTGTATCAGAATGTCGAAAGTTTTTGATCAAATCCGACAAGTATTCACTGTAATTTGATATCACTAATGCGGTTTTGGATGTCTGTCAGCATGCCTCCAATATACATCCAATGTATTTACGTCCGTTTATAGAATAAAGACGAAATTAAAACAGAAAATCTAGACTTATAGGTACGATCCTATGGGAACATTTTTCGGTAAATACAAATGTGAGTTTTCACAGCTGCTAAGTTAAGAGGCCCTAGAGGCGCGTTAAGTTCAAGTGAACGTTTTTCACTCTTTTGTTATCTTAAAACGACACGTTCGATATAAAGCCAAAAATAGACCCTTTATTGTATCAATTAAATAGCACAAATAGAATAATACAATTGAATAAAATATAGACTTTTCAATGTTGATTGCACTTACGTTTGGAAATTCGTATAAGAACGGATATTTATATACCTACGTGAAATTGTAAAAGGGCGCACACATTTGCAATAGGGGAATTCATATAAATACAACTTTCTTGTTTATTCTAATCTTTCCGAACGTTGTTCAAACTTTCAAATATATGAAAATCTCCTGGTGAAAATGATGATTTCTCCACACTTTATCTATCTGTGCAGTGTTATCAGTTTTTTGAGTGATTGTCATTTATGTTCGCTCACCTTCTTCTGTGGTGGAAAAAGTTGTTGTTATTGTTATTTTTGGAAATTTTGCATGCCAGCAATATACTTCTAGTTTCGTAAATCATATTTTTGACACTCCTGTCAGCAATGATTCCTTACTCTAATCGTTCATTAATTTATGTTTCCACTCAGCACCATTAAGACTACGTTCGAGTTCATTAAACATAATCGTCCTAATTCGTCTTGGATTTATACTTTTTAAGTTCATTGAATGTAATTTCTTTAAGAGATCGACGTTGTGGCGTCGTCATCAGTAAATTTTTGGAATAAAATTGCTCCAATTTCAAAGACCAACATTATCAGAATTGTTTTACGTCATCACATCACGTGTTTTACTCAAAATATTCCAATAATCGATTGGTTGCCGAAACGAATAATATTTGTTGAATTATCTCAGAATTTGTATTTGTATTGTTTTGATGAAATGAGACGACATTTTTACATCGAATAGATTATGGAATTACTTCTCAACAAATCGAGCGATCTAAAGTTTTGTTCATGAATCACGTATTAAATAGAACATTCTGGAAAAAGATGATAGCGGTTCATGTGTTTTCTCAAATATTAATCGAATCCTATATTGAACTATAATCAAATATACATATCTACATTCAGTTGTATGTAGATTTATAGATGCATTTAGAAGGGTTGTGAAACATAATAGTTATTGTCGGGGTGCTAGTTGTGGTTAGAATACTTAAACATAACATGAACGAATCCTGTTCAACTGATATTCACGTCCACTCTAATTAGTCAAATTGCTGTGTAACGTCAAATTAAATAAAGAGTAGAGGACATATGTGTTCTCCAGTTTCTATCACTTGAAAACGCCTTTTCTGACTGCATGTAGAAGGTTTTATAATGCGACGACATAGACAGTAAATAGAAATTAGAATTTGAAATGTTAGTGACAAGTCCAATTGTGAACTACAATTGAATTTTGTGTTAAATTCTAATTAAAAGCTGATAGATTTTCGAATTAGTTTGCTGTACATTAATTTAGTTTCGTATATATATATATATATATATATATATATATATATATATATATATATATATATATATATATACCAATCGAACATTATTTATTCATTCAAAATCAAAAAACAATCATTTGTTTTAATAACAACAACCTAAAATTGGTAAATAGCAATTGCACATTGTTAAAATATAAATAATAAACAATAGTAAATGAATGCGAATTTCTTTAAATTAGTGTGAAATAGTAGAAAATTTTCCATTTGGACAGATTAAACTTGGCGCTTTGTTTTTAATTGCAATTTGTTTATTAATTGGAAATCAAAACAGCTGACTTATTCAAAATTCTGCAATTGTACACAAATTTTTTGTGTTATGTCCAATACACAACATACAAATTAATGTATTTATGTACGCTAATCGTAAAACGTATGTAAAACATAATAACGCAATACAAAACCATATTGAATAAAATATTGATCGTCAACATTGGTTTTAAAGATAGTGCATTGAGGTGTTATGAAAATTTCAGTTATTATATAGGTCAAATACGGATTGATGGCAGCCAACTATTAACATTTAATTCCTGTTATTGTTTGTGATCCAGATCAGTGTGAAATGCGACAAAAAAAAACCATTCGGGATTTAATAGAACATTTTCGTATATTTGATGGTGATCCTAATGGGAATAATGCGATTTTTCGTTTTGTTTATCGATTTTTTATATGAGGGATACGTTGAGATAGAAAACTCATCTTTATTACCAACTGAGAAACATTATTTAAGATTCAATTTTGTTTAATTTTATTGGAGTTCGTTTGTTGTGTTGATATTCGATTTTAATTACTTGTCGGTGACACGCAACTTTCAATCATTAAATGGTTTAATTATATGTTGTTTGTTTTATTATTGTATACCACCCCATTTCTTAGGAATTTAGGGTCTATTCCTTCATTCACATTTAGTTTTTCCACTTCGAATTTCGTTTGTAGAGAGATCTCTATTGAAGCTAAATGGACCAATTGTGGAAAGTTTTCAAACATTCTGACAAGAATTGTTGCTTTGAATCGATGATAACTGATCATATATACATATAGAATATAAATAATATTAGAGAAATGTGATTTTCCGGCATCTATTGTTTGAATCCTTCAATACAAGAATAGAACAACAACAACAACAACAGTAATCGAATTGGATCGCAAGTTAAAATAAATGTTCCCAAAGCAACAAATGCAATTGAAAGTTTTAAAGCACAATGGATTGTAGTGATCCGATCTAGTCTTCTTGATCTGTGACTTAGTCCTTAATTTAATGGTCGAAAATCAATTGGCAACAAACCCGTAGTGGATATTTCTGATACCATTATCAAACAGACTGTAACAACAGGCTTGATTAAATAAAATTAATCTAAAAAACAAAAAACAACCCAATTGATTTCAAATCAAATAATGTAATGCAATTTCTAATATTATCTAGTTGACTGTGCAGGGCATATTAAGCATAAAATTACAGTATTACAGTAGACGGATAAAGGATATTAAGATTCAATTCACACAATTATAGACACACATATCCTAACATATATGTTTGGTATAATTGTAATCTAGATTTGATATTAATATGACTACTAATGATAATTTCTAAAACGATGGCTGGTGTATTATTTAACGGCCTTAACCCCTTCAAAGTGACATTACATCAAGACGACATGGTGTTCTAATTAAACGTTGAATTGAATACTTAACAAACATTTATCGATCACTGTGATGATCCTTATCTTTTCTATTGCTTGATCAAATTATATAACATGAAAATTTGATTAGAATTAGATCGATATTTATATAATTTTCCGTGAATTGTACAAGGTTGTTTTTTTTTGTTGTAATTCTTCTTGCAAAGTTGTGTTTATTTGAACAAATACGAAGACTTAAACTTAAACAACATTGTTAATTTCCATTGGGAATAATAAAGTGTTTATTTAATGCTGTTGTCTGTTTGGAATATTATAAACTTGATAACAAATTCAAACAAATTTTTACATTTGTTTAAGATTCATCAAAAGCACAGAAATGTGACTGGTTGTTTGATAATAGTACTAATAAGTAGACGTAAGCAACTAAAGCAACACGTCGTACAAGGTCACTTTAATGACTACTCAATAACGTTGCCGCAGTTGTATGTGTTCATTGTCGATTGTTGTAACAATAAAAACAATATCAATATGGCTTAATTAATCTTAAATATTTATTGGTTGTAATGTTGAGTCTGCTAGAGGCAACATTGAACAACTTTGTTCAACATATAATATATACAAGTGAACAATTTCTTGAACAGCAAAAATGTAATTGCATTATTCAAGTACATTTCACTTACTTTCAACTTATACAAGACATTTCCATTGGTGGTATATGTTTGTCAGTTGTTCACTAAACTTCTAATATACTTTTTAAGTTAAACAAACCGAGTGAGATGCTAATTGTCTCTTCTTTTATAAAATGAGAAAACTTTTGAGTAAAATGCATCCCGTTTTTCACATAAAAATTGTCGAAATGCTGCTGTTGCCCAAGACTTTTGCTTGTTATGCGCTTCAACATTGTCGTTTTATATATTTTTTTATAACATTTTACAAATGTAAATAGAATCATTAAAAATTCCCCATTTCACATTACCAACAATTAGAAATGGAAAAAATTCTTCAAGTGAATTCAATTCACTGGTGTGCACGCCAAGCTTTTGACAATTTAATCACTTCTCTCTTTTGTAAAACAATTAATTAGCCGCCACACAGAACTCAATAGGGGTCTATTCTTCTCGCTTCTACATCTTCTTCTTTTTCTTTAGTTTTCGTCATTTGTTTTCACGGGAAAAGAAATATTCAAATAAAGATGTGACGCACTGTAAAATCTGAGAAAACATCAAAATTGTCCCTAGATTTGCTTCTTGCTATTTCTATCAATATGTAAGGATCGACGGTATCTGATATTGAAATAACAGGGTTGAAAGTCAACTGACGACATACAAGTTAAAGGATGTTAGAGGAAAAAATGCTCCAAAGAACCCAATCTAACTTTAACATGCCACATGTTACAATTTTCCAGTTTCACTTTAGACCAAGTCTAAGAAGAAATAATATTAATTCAGTTGAATTGCTGGCAAACGATAATATCCTAACGGTCTTTCATGGTCCCCAATATTAATCATATTTTCATATATACATATATACGTACATATAAATTTGACAGGGTGGGAAATCGAACTTTGCTAACACAACAAAAAAATGTTGTATGAAATTTCAACCGGCTGTATGAAAAAGACAGAAATAGGAGGTAGAGAAAGAAATGGTCTTCAAACATCTATTATAGTGCTCTTGCTGTCGATTGAATCAATCGTTTACAATACGTTTGACATGTTGAGTATTGTTGTAATTTCCCTTTGACTTGGATCGGCCCCTTATTCTACCCCAAAACATTTCAACAACAACTCTACCATTACTATCACCAACATCAATACAAACGTAGATTTCACTAGAGTCTACGAATATACAGAAATGTCCTATTTAAACGTACAATATTTGATATGCAAATAAGCTTTTCAACTACGTCCTTAAAAAGTCAAATCGATTGGTCAGCTTTTGTAGCGACAGATTGTCGACGTTTTTCATATATTTATATGAACATACACACACATATATGTGTATGTATATGATGGAATTGACTGATAGTTGAAATGAATAATCTTTTCGGCAGATAGTACATACACACACACACACGGGTATGCTTTAAACAAATTCACATTTCTACCCTTCCAGCGCTCCTAGTGAAACTGCATCTTTTCTGTTATCAGGATTCCACCCATAGTATTGTGAGGTATCTTATTGTGGGGCTCAATTTGTTTTTCTTGTAAAACACAAATGATGTTAAGACTTCATATGCTTTATCAAGAGATTTAAAGGAAATCAACGACTTGATTAATTCTGTGCGATGTTACTGCCCTATCACTTACATATTTGAAAACACTGAGTACTCACATAACAATCAAAACCACCTTTCGCTATTAGTATTTACTGAATCGTCTTGACGTTTTGAATATTACAAATATAACAAACTTCAACAGAGCACAGTTAACGATTAGTTCATATTCGGTTGTAGTTTATTTGATCAGGTACGCAAGAATGAATGTACTTTCCATTGAATAATTGATTGTCAATTTTACAATCTTCGAAATTACTGTTGTTGACTCAACTTTAACAAACTTTGTACAATTTGTCGAATTGAAATTTTGTTGAACACTAAATTAATAGCAAATATTAACGTAAGTTTTAAATGGTTTGATTTGTAGGAAATATTCCAGCAGGTTTGGTTACAAGTTTCATAAATGCACATAGGAATTTGTCTTTTGTCTTTCACCAGATCGACAATACCTTCTAACATTGTAAATTTTGCATCAATTGTAGTTTCAAAATTGTTAGAGCTCCCTGTAGTAAATACAACCAGTAATCCTGGCGGCTTTATCGTTTATGAATGGAAATCAGAGAAATAATTTCAATCTTATCGTTTTCTCCATTATTTATATCAACAAAACCAAAGTTGTTGAATACAACAATAATAGCAAAAAAAAACTAGTGACGTGAAATTAGTCAAAAATGCTTTCCGATGTTGTTTTTCATTCTACGTTAAGTTTAACTAAAATGTCAGTATTTAATTCTAAGGATGGAGATACACTAGACGAGCCGATCCTGTAAGAATTTTGGAGTAAGATTTGTGTAGTTGAGATGGATTTGTGAACATAATTCGAATGTCGGCTTTTCCGACGAGTTCATAGGAATTGTAGTGTAATTCACTTGCATCAATGAACCACTTACGAAACTTAACTGTATTTCGACATCTACTTTTATCTATCTTGGTTTTGTCTTGTTCGGTGGCATTACGTGGACATTACAGGCGCCACTCAATCGTGTATCTCGACCCTTACATTGGCATTTCAATGTGTTTGACTGTATTTATTTTCGCATTGACAATAACAATCCACTGACAAATCCTTTCATTGTGTAAATAGTCGCAAATTCTCAATAGCGTTTTCATATTATTTTCGTATTGTAACGTGGAAAAAGGGATTGAGATCAAAGCAACAAAGATTCAGTCAAGTTTCTAACTTTATTGTATCTGTAGATAACATCGAAATCACGCCGTTTCTTTATTAGATCAACAGGGACTTCAAAGTAGCTTATTTTTTAAACAATTTTAAAGGATCTCTATGGGGTTTTTTTTAATTCGAAAATTTCGAACATTTATATTAATAATTTAAAGCTGTATATACATTACGAATATATTTATAGAATCTACTATGCAGAATTCTCATATACCTAGTATATATTCTCACGTACACACATCTGACATTTTAATAAAGATTCCCCAACAGGTATATATCTAGATGAGGTAACATGTTAGGAAAAGGATGACGCATCCTGTAAATGCTATCCTGTAACAGCCGTTTTACACACTTTTATCTATCTTTCCTTCTCTTACTACTTTTCTATATGATACCCGAATCAATCAAAAGATGCATATAAGCTGGTCGATCTACCCGAGTAGAATGCTGATAAGCCTGTTACCAATATGAGAGACAGAGATGTCGTTGGCTTTAGTAGAAATGATGACAACGATGATCGTCTTTTGCGTTCGTTTTCAAGTTTTGCACCCCTCATAGCCCTTCAACTTATCTCATCCTACTATTTAGTCTGTCTATATGTTGATATATGTATTTGACTCGTTTTAGGTGTCATCGGCATTATTTATATGTTTATTGTAAATTTTTTTATACCATTTATATCATCAACAATGAAGGTCTTAGTCTCTGTTGAAATTTATCAAGTAATCCTGTGTTATCTAGTACAACAGGAATCAATTAAGTAATTAATATCTCTATTGATGATTTATTAATATTATCACAAAAATTGGCGAGAACTCAACCGTAATTACTCAAGATTAATTCTCCAATATCTTATTGATAATGACATCAATCTCTCTTTCTCTCACCCTCTATTATATATTCCCAATTTCGTTGAGATTCTTCAATTATTGAATTGACAGAGTTTTATATCCAATTAAAAGTTTATCGGTACTTTTCTTTTTTCTAATTTTTAATCTTTCTTCCAATACAGAGAATATATGAATGTTGACGGTTTAGATCCCTTATTTCCTGAGAATTTATAAAATGTACAGCGACAAAAAACGTTCTAGTCTAAAATGATGAAAAGTAGCTGTCAAACAAACATCGCTGTAATTGAGATTTCTGTTGGCTTCATAAAGAAAATGAGAAAGCACGTCGACATCTATCGAACGAGCATAAATAAATCAACGAACAACCACAAATCCAAGCAAACGTAAAGGAAAGCGTTCGCTTGTGCTCCATTTGCGTTGTTCGTTTATCAGTTATGGACATGACTTAAGAGACTAATTTGAATGTTGAAGATAATAATTTGATGTGCAGAAGCGGTCTCAGAAATACGAGGTACGATATTATCATAACGTTTTTATATTCCAAAAAAAAACAACAAAACAAAAAATTAATTGTCTACAGTGTTTTCCTCTTCGTAAAACTAACATTCTCTGTTCTAGACATATTAATTTCCAACAGTTGTAAAGATTTTATTCAACGTTTTGTATGCATTTCTTAGATCAACAGTCGAAAATGCTCGTAATAGTTATTGCCAGGATCAATTCTCTCCTCGAAATTAATCGTACGTCTCATCAGCTTTGCGATGATTTTGAAATTCTTTTTAATGTCTATTAATTATTTATGACTGAATGCAACACACATTTTGTTTGTGGGAAATGTTGCTTTTGATTGGACTGAATGCAATAGAAATAGTGGTTGATTTCAAAGCATTAAGAAAAATAAATGCTTGCAGTTTTTTTCTGTTATCTCTATCAAAGTCAGTAGATACAAATTGGGTTAGACCGATCCTGGTGTCGCATTTTTTTATTTTTGACGAACGTCCAAATTGACATAAACTCGAAAAAATTCAAACCAAGCTTTTAACTAAATGTAAATAATATTTTGACGACTACGATGTGAATTTCTCCCGAAATATAGGTACATAAGTTAATATTAATGGGATTTTTATTGTTTTTTTATTCATTTATAAGGGTAATTTAATTTGTTCAACGAAAAATAATTCGCTTATTTAGTTTTCGAATTGCTTGAAATGAAGCAATCATAATATTCAAAACAATCGTAAAAACTGAATTAGTTTACAGAACATTACACCACCACCAACACTGATTACTAAATTTCCTTCAAGTATTTTAATTTCAAGATAAGTTAAATTAAGAAGAACGTTTATTAGCTACAATAAAGTTGCCAACATTATTGCTTTTCGATTGAAGAAAAGAAATCAAATGATAATAAAGAATTTTTCTTATTGTTGTCGTCATCAACGTCACTCTAATGATAGTGGTGGTTGGAATGAAATAATCAAAAGAACCATATACGAAGCACACTGAAAAATGTTCAACGCTTTTCTCCTTTCTGTTTTATGGTGGTTGTAATATAAACGGTATCGACTCGTAGAAAATTTCCCTAAAAGCCAAATTGCTATTGAAGACTTCAACTTATTTAATCTCAATCGCTGTATAGGATGTTTCTGATCGGATTTCCGTTGTATGAATACAAATTAGAATGTGCCATTTATTGGATATTCGCTTTTTATCGACTGTTGTTGTTGTTGTTGTTGTTGTTGTACTTATAGAAGTGGCGATTTGAAAATCTTTAAAACCAACAAAGTTGAAAAACAAATTAATTTTTAATGAATAACAATCGATAAAATACAGAACGTGTCCAAGCATTTATAATTGTGTTTTGTTGAACAGATTTTCACAGTTGTTTTATGTTAATTTCAATCGCTTTGTAAAAATTGAAAATTTCAATATATTGAAATCTTGAAGATTCAACTTGTCAACCGTATATTACGATTCATTGTTGAATTTGATGTAATATTTATATGGGAATGTCGATCGGTTTATTATTGTGATAGTACAGTGGAGGATATAAAAAGAAAAAACTTTCCACAATCGTGAATCATTATTGAATAAAATTATAATCAAACATGAAATATTTATTTCTTAGATACTTTTTTCGATTGAGTCAAACAATATTTAATTTGTTCTATATAAAAGTTTTATGAAGTATTACAAGGATATTTGTTGAAATACACTCATATACAATTCAATTTCCAAGATAGTAAAAGGTATATAGGGATATCCATAGATAAATCTTGTTTATTTCCGCCAATATTTTACGTAGTCCCAAAACAACCTTATATACAACTAGAAGTAAAACATTTACTAAATAAAAGTATTTATCACTGTAATCATGATAAAATGTTTTTATATTTTATAGAGAAAATAATTGAGGAAAATTTTATGAATTTATTATTAATTGATTCGTTACATAATTCATTCTACGATTTCTAGTTAAATCATTTCAAAACTTCAATTGAATCTATTATTATTAGTTGAATAGTTGTGGGCGGATTGAAGAAATCTGGAATTTCATTAAAATTAAACTTTGTTTTTGTTTGTTTACTATGGATTATACACGAAATAATAGAACTTTACTCAACGAGAAATTCTTTTCGTTGAATTACATTTGATTGTCTGGATATTTCGTAAGAGTATTTCAAAACCATCGTTTTGATTTTGCAAACAACACCTGCTACACGAGTGAATCGTTTTGGACACCACAACAATGGTGTGTGCGAGAAGACTTCTTGACATATAAAAAATTGGCGATTTTTCCGACCATTTCAACTGTCTGTTCACGATTTTCTTTTCTTTAATATAGGTTTTTTTCAGTCTTCTATACTTTTAGACTAGTTTAATTTTGAACAATATCGCTGTAGACAATCAGTATCATATGTACTTTTGAAAAGTAGCAGAAAATAAATAGAATCACGTAGTATCTAGAAGGATAGCAATATCAATATAATTTTATCGAGTCTTGAAGCCTTCAAGATAAAAGGATACAGGATAAACAACAACAACAATAATAATATTGATATCTTTCATATTCCGGATTTACATACATAAAATATCCAATTTTTGATTGGCTAATAAACTGATTGTGATTTGTTTGAGTGACATTAGGGCTATCAAAACACTTATGATTTTCTTTTGTAATTTAATTAGGTGTTGAATTTAATTTAGAATTAACGCGATAAATCAACAAATTTAATTACGCCGTACACAGAATGAGTAGTGTAAGTCGAAATGGTTTAGCAAACTGTCTTGTATGATAAGATGTGCGATGCAATAAACATGTCAAACATTTACGTTTTCTACGTTATCTAAGGACAATTTCACAATTCTAGTTCTAATGGTAATTGTCACTGATGTAGACGGTAATGAATAGAAGATTCAATTAGAGATAATCTGTTTCTAATAAAGACTGCAAAAAATTATGGTGGATATTGTCACGACTCAAATTATACTAAATTCACTGTTATCGAGTCAAATCCGTGTAATACATGGGTCTCCGTATTACAACATAGAATCGTAAAAAAATACCGAAACGTGGTTATACAGGACGTGCTCGTTTATTATCACAGTTCCGAATTAAATTAAGTAGTTGTGTTACGTATGTGTTATATAGATATAAATTTTCACTGTTACAATTTATCCATGTCGTGTGCTTGACTTTTTAAATAATTTGTTACAAGCGATTTACATTACATTTCAACTTTAAACTCAACGAAACGTTGTCGTTGTTGCCAACAAATTATCAAAGCGACTTGACAAAATGGATGTTGAACGAAAATACGACAGTAATTCAATGTAATAAAATACTAACATGAAGGCGGAAATTAATAATTTTTTGTCAAAACTTGCAAGTATATCGCAAACATGTTGCTTTTCTTGATTCATATAAATATAGCTTCAATAAATTAAGCAAAACCCGTTTCCAGAAGTATTTGTCGAAGAATTATGCATAGACTTGAAGGATACATGGCCATGTGGTTTCTAGAAAAAGACTTTTACGTATACGTTAAGCCGATTCTGTGTTGTAAATTCAAGTCAAGCAGCTTAACGTTATCAATCACACAGCTTTTATAATCCTCAAACGTGTCTAAAGTGGTACATATTACAATAGTCGAGATGTTAAATCCGACAAATTTTGTTGTTTTTACATGGAATTTATAAGAATTTCACAAATAAACGAGTTTTAATTGAAAAATAAACAAAGCATATTTCTACACATTCATTATAAGCAATTATTCTCTTAATTATTCAAGCTTGATCTTGATATGTCTGTTACATGCACACTCATATTCAAAGTGTTTACCATTTGTAATGTTTTAATGGAATGTTCTTCATTTCCTTGAAACACAACTGTCGTCTTCCATGTTGAATTCCATTTGGCAATATGTGTGATGACAATTCCGTAAAAATTATATCAACAGAATCATAAACATATCTCCATTTGTATTAGAATTGTTCCAAATGAGTGACGCATAGACTGAATCATAGATATGTGTACAAAACAATTCATGTGACACTAACAAACGTTGGATGAATAAATACGTCCGTACAGATTCTAGGAAATGAAGCAATCTCGAAACAGTCCTGAATCCGGTTCAGTAAATATGTAAAGGAATGAACTACTATATAGTTGGTTGAAAGTTTATTATAAACTAACCGGAGGAAAAAAACACTATGTTGTTATTATTATAAACAGATGAGGGGCTTAGTTTCATTGTTAAGACATGAATCTACATACATAATTATTAACATATTAGCTTATAATACATTCAAGACTTCAGCAATATAAATTACAGATTAATCAATATTAGGATATATCGTCGACATATATACATGACATTGAAGGATGACTAGAAATGAGCAAAAGCATGTAAGTGGAATAGGAAACCAGAAACTACTACCCGTAGATGGATTTCAACCCTCCAATAAATCTTATTCAATAGCCTTAAATTTTTCACTGTTAACATTATCGATTATAATTCTTTTCCTCAGTCAGTAGTAGAATTAAGAATAATACAAAAAAAAAACCAATTGATAAGTTTTCTACGGGTTGATAAGAAGCATCTGTTTCCAGTTTACTGGCCAAATAACAAAGAATGCTCCGGTAAACAAACTGAATACACAACGACTGTACAATTTTACGACAAAAATCTACCACAAAATAGGATTTGTTAAAATAGAACTTTGATCTTGCATTTGCATATTTTTGATAATCAAATAAATCACAATAGCAATTTTTAGTTTAATGACATAAAACTGCACTTTATTCTCACCTATGTAAATACTGATATTAGTTGACATTTTTGTGAAATTGTCGTTACCAAAGTATTGCAATTCTGGTGAAGATTCTCTATCTTGAATTCTTTTATATTCACATCACCATTTTCACTTTGGTGTTAGATGATTCCAATCGAAGTAATAAAACGATCCTGTCATTATCTTTGCCGTTTGATTACGTTGATCTTTGTTGAAATTATAATTTGTCCTACAAATTGTTGTTTGTTTGTTATTTGCAGTACAAATATTTTCGTTAGTTCTATTGTATTTTAAGTTAGAAATTAGTTTTTGTAGGATTTCTTTGGAATTTGCAATAAGGCACTATTTAGTAGGTGATAGACAGCGTTAAATAGTGGATTAATATGGCAAAATAATTTTCTAGATCACTACACAATAGTGCTAGTACACAGAAACATGCAAACACACGAGTTATAAGTGGACTATCTAGCTATTTGCATAGTAAACATAATGCCTCAAGCGATCATTTAATTGCAAGTGCTCGATTTAACTAGACGACGCATTGAATATTTTTACAACATGTTGAATCTATCTTCTCGTATAAACTCCAATAACTGAATACTACTTAATTGAATCAAACTAAGATGATCTTTGTTATAACAACATACACATGGAGTGAGAGAGAGAGAGAGAGTCCTAAAGAGTTAGTCTTTGATAAGTATAGCATAATTCTTCTAATAGCAGTTGAGATCTGATTTCATTCTAAATCCATGAATCTTGCTAACACAGCTGAAGGAATATTTGCAAACGGGACCCGCCTATATCGTGTCTCAATTCTCTACAGGACATTATCCCCGTGATATTTGGTGCAGACTCTTTAGCTTACTGCAGTTATTTATTTTCAAAGTTGCGCTTGTGATTTGTTTATTCACACAACAGTATGTCAGTAATTATTTTTAAACGAGATAGAAATGTTGGGAAAACACCAACAAAATTCTATCGTTGTTTTTTTTCCTCTGTTTTGTTTTCGTGACTTTGCACCATGATAAATGTTTTTCCTGCGACAGCTAACCTGTGAAATGCTTTTGCTATTCAAGCACAAACGTAAATAAGTTTCTGTTATCATTTTGGCAAAATGTTTAATTCAGAAAACAAAGTCATCGGAATTTGTAACATTTAACGTTATTAAGTTTTGTAGTCGAAAGAGATGTGAACTTTCCAAGTGTAACAAAGTACTGTCGAGTGAAGTTGGCAAGTCGACCTAAAGTTCAAACTAAACATCTAGAAGTGTGGCCCGCCGATCATTGTTGTACGAAACTGTATAATTACAATGTTCCCAACAGGAGACCACTCGCCTGACTTCAGATTAATAACACTATATGCCATCAGAATATTACAGGCCAACTAGTTTCCAATAAGGGCAATGTAATCTGTTAGATAACGAGTATCATCCTATCTTGTTTACCACCGGCTATATTACTTGTCAAATTTCGGTATTATTTATAAGGGAAATTTCAGTAAGAAAAAATGTTGTAATACACCGATATTGAGAAAAATGGTGGATGCGCCAGGATCACACCCACGTCAAAATAATCAATTTAATCGAAATGAATGTTACATTTAATCATAAATGCGCCATCTCCACACATCTTATCAATGTCCTTTTTTTTTGTTCGTAATTCCTGTAGTCGTAATAGGAAATAAAAGCACTTGAGTTTTCAAGTCTCGCAGGAAATTGCAGAGCAGCTATGTTGGTTAGCCAAGCGAACGCCTCCCGCTTTTTATACACACTTTACTATATAGATATATACATGCACGTCCTTTTACTGTTTGTTTAATCTCGACCATGGCTTATATGGTAACTTTCTTACTGTTTCACCCCGTAAATATTTACATTTTAAATATTTATTAAAATGTGTTGGATTCTATTAAACATAAAAATACGATGAATAAAAACTATTTTTAATGCAACAACGGTTTCTTCATTACAAATCCATGATTGAGTTGAATTTCCATTTAGAAATAGCACAAATCGTTTAGAAAACGATGTAAATTAAACTGTGTCTAAAGAGATTTTTCTTGAGTTAATTAAACTTTTGCACTAGAATATTTGTCAAATCAATGGTGTGCGCAAGCAGCACAACTTAACAGATTCTCTACTAATAGGATCCTTAGTTAGATACTTTGTATATAAATATCTTTGTATATATAAATACATAGATAAGTGACAAGATTAAAGGCGATTTGCATAATACTGGAATCTTGATGAATATTTCATTAAATAGTTAGATTGTGAAGAAAGTTTCAATTTGGAGTTAACTAACCTTTTCACCTGTTCAAATTTATTTTAACATATCTATATTCTCAACTTATATAATTACTTTGTATTTGATAATGTTGAATATCTGGTGGTGGTGGTGGTGGTGTTAGTAGTAGAGTAGTAGCATATCTTCAATGTCAACGATAATGACACGCTTTCTTTATTCATTTATGCAGATTTGACATTTGCTTCTCAACTAACTAGTGTGACGTTTATTTGTATTTTATGAAGCTCGTCTTATAGTAGCTACTACAGCATCTTCAAAGCTTTTTGTACAGATGGTGAGACGCCATCAAATAAGAAGCATCATATTTCATTCAAGACTTAAGAGTCCCCATTTTAATCGTTACAGACCCTGTTCAAAGTCGAAGGTCTTATAAACTTCATCCACAACACTTTACTGTGATATTTAATTACGCCTATTCTAATCCAACGTCGTTTCTTACAACCATCACAAACTTCCCTATTTATTTTCACTTTGTTGTAGAGACAAAAGTTTCAATTAAAATCCCATTGACAATCAATCAATCCATTAATATTATATAAAATAAATTTGAATTATTCAACTATTGAATTCTGATATCAATGTAGTAAAATTACATGATGATATCTACTTTGTGTACGCATTTCTATTAAATTTCGAGTTTCAAAGTGAAACAGTACGTGACAAAGAGGCTCCTTTGTTGAAGATATTTATAGAAATTCACATTATCAAATGTCTTCCACAGACACGATGAGTCTGTAATTCAATTGTCGATGATGTTAGTGTACGTAAAATGACTATCTAACATTATTATAACAAACTTGCATCAGTAAACATACATCAATAACGGCACTAATTTTCTTATTAATTTCAGTCTTACTGGCTTTAAAACAACGATGGAAACAGACGAAGAAGACTCCGATGGGAGACAATTACAACGACGATGATAGATTGGTACTACAACGGCCAACAATGTTGTTATTCAATCTTCATTTGGTCGTTATCATTGGTTTTTGTACACAGATGATTGTGGCAGACTGTCCGCGTTTGTGCGAATGCAAATGGAAAAGTGGCAAAGAATCTGTCATCTGTTTAAATGCAAATTTATCATCAGTTCCTATACATTTAGAGGCCGGTACTCAAGTGCTCGATTTAACTGGCAATAATTTAGTGACAGTGAAACATGACGAGTTCAATCGAGCGGGCCTATTGAATTTACAAAAAATTTATATATCCAAGTGCCGTTTGAAAAGTCTAGATAGGTACGCATTTAGAAATTTGATGAATTTAGTTGAATTGGATTTAAGTTATAATATTTTAATATCAGTACCATCACAGACATTTGATTCAATATCTGAATTGCGCGAACTTAAACTGAATGGTAATCCCATAAAAAAAATCCACAATGATGCTTTCACTAATGTTCCTCAATTGATACGTTTAGAATTGTCTGATTGTAAAATCGATACAATTTATCCAAGAGCTTTTATCGGTCTAGAAAAATCACTAGAATGGCTTAAATTAGAAAAAAACAATCTGATTGAAGTTCAAGCAATAGCATTTACAATCTTTCAAAATCTTCACGGTCTAGAATTGGCAGGTAATCCATGGAATTGCTCATGTAATTTACGACCACTACGTGAATGGATGTTACGTAAAAATGTACCATTTGGTGTACCACCGGTATGTGCTAGTCCGCCACGTCTCAAATCAAAGCCATGGGACAAATTGGATTTAGACGAGTTTGCTTGTATTCCTGAAATTTTCGCCTATGAAAGTAAAACGAATGGAATCGAAGGCAAGAATGTCACAATGACATGCCGCATTGCCGGCATTCCTGAACCTTCAGTTAGATGGCTATTAAAAAATAAAGTTATTGCCAATCTATCTGGATCATCATATAATAATGGCAAGAAATTATATATGGTACATTTACAAAACAATTCAAGTGATTTAACAATATTTAGTGCCGATTTACAAGATGCTGGTGTATATATCTGTACAGCTGAAAATAAAGCTGGACGTGCTGAAGCCAGTGTCACATTAGCTGTTATAAAAAAGCCAGCGGATACGAATTTTTCAAATAAAATCCTAATAGCCAGTATTATCACTGGTATTATATTAGTTTTAACATCTAGTTTAATTGCTATTTGTGTTTATACAGTGCGTAAAAAACAAATTTTAATGTGGCGAAATCGTGAGTGTCGACGTGATGATAATTATGAAAAAATTGAAATGAATCATCATAAAATAACAGGTAATCCAAATAATAGTGATGCAGTTGTATCATCTAGTGAAATTGCTGTTGTTGCAACACGAAAGAATGGTGATTATCTTGTTGTACCTGCAGCTGATACAGATCAAGATATTGAAGTAGATGATGATGCGAATAATGTTGGAACGAATAGTAAAAAACCATGGAGGAATGATGATCCGGTAATTGAGAAACGTTGGAATTCACCGGAACATCTTTTAGATCCAGATGATTTACATATACCGAGAAGGACATTACAAGAAGCAAGGTAAGCTAAATGTGCAATTATTATTGAATTAATTTGTTATCAAATACGGATGCGTTTGTTGATTCTAATATAATCAATGGAAATTAGTAATTTAAGTATTATACATATACCAATATACATTCAACTTGATTGTAAGAGAGAATTAATATGTGTCACATGTGTTGTTTACTGATTACTATTTCTAAATGAATTTGTTGAATTTATGTATTACGAAGTTGTAACATAATCAAATTTCAATCAAGTTGAGCACTAAGAAAAATCAAACTACTATTAGAGATGATTTAGTGAATCAATTTATTTCTAGAGACGATATCAAGAGAACACTCAATTCGACGTCTGGTATATATAATTACTATGATCATCAGCCATCAACATCACTCGACCAATCTAGTGGAACACCCCATATAATGCATGGTATAATTACATCCAATTATGCTATCACTTACAATAGAGAATTATCGAATTTGAATCAAGATGAAACTGATAAGAAATATCCTGATTTAATTGAGAATTCATCATCGCGTCGTGCAAATAGTGAAGGTGGTAGTTATGCCGATATAACAGAATTATTTTGTACATTACCACGGAAACGTGCTCTTATACAGAGCAACCGGTATCGCAGTACAGATAGTCAATCACCATTATTGCCAGAAAGTCGATATGGTAGTAGTGGTAATGAAAGTTATTATAGTAGTCAAGAATCGAATTTTCGTCGATTATCTGATTGCCAAAAATATCCACCACCACCACCACCATCAAGTGGTTTAAATTCGAATAGAAATAACAGGGTAAATAAAATATCGTATAGTTATTTGAATTTAACAAGAGAGGAGGAACCAACATGTTCGAAAATTGTACAAGAACCAAATTCAACACCGCTACTTGACGTGTCGAATTTAGAAAATCGTATCGCTGCTACAACACCAACATTAACTACACCAAATGCTAATTCATATGATTACCATGCGGCTCAATTAGAACGTTTCCTTGAAGAGTATCGAAGTTTACAAAAACAACTAACGAAAATGAGGGCGACCTGCGATAATCTTCGACCGGATAGAAATGTAACAGTAACAACACAATCATCATCACCATCAAATCATGAGACAAACATAATTGTATCACCAAATTCAAATAATTCATTAGAAGATTCAATAGATTTTCGTAATTTTGAGAATGAATTAACCAAATATTTATTAGCTAAAGGATCTTTAACATCAAAGACATTCACATCTGACAGTGGCGTGTACAATAATTGAATGTCAACTATTATCGTTTGTTGTTTTTTTTTTGAATTATTTAATAAAAAAGCAAAAAAAACTAAAGCCGGGACAGAAATTTGTCTCACATGATGTGATATAGTAATTACAGTTGTTGAAGTGGAAATATTCAAGTTTGATATACGCTCATTCGGTGGAAGGGAAATTCGTTTTGGCCAAAAAGAAAATTTCCAGCAACACCTTCCCCGGCTGTGCCACCAATAATTAAAACAATCCGTTTTACAATGTCAAGAAGCATTGTGCTTCCAAAACTGCATTTATTCAATGTGAACATTGCTTTTTTTCTTAAACATAATTAATGTATAATTGTACATATCTGTAATGATTGTTACCCACCATTCGTTTGTTAAATGTTGATAGTTTTTAGTGTCAATTTGTGATATTATCTAGTAGTAATCTAGTTGATGGTTCTTGTTAATTATTTTCGTCTAATTATTTTAATTGATATCATCATCGCCCGTCACAACTATTATTAATTATATCGTTATTATCGTACATATCCTTTCTAAGTTTGTAAATTATTTAAATAAATACATTCAATTATTTATCAATGCCCGTAATCTTTCAATTAGATCTAGCGTTACTAAATCTATAGTAAGCCTTATGTGCTACAGTCGGATTTCAACAGGATAACCAACTGTAATGCCTCCCATAGGACTCATCTTGTATATGTGATGTTCATATAATGCTTTCTAACGTTGTTATTTTGACCGCCCACAAACGCCTACAATCCATTTTTGTTTTCTTTTTGTGTAAATATGCCAGCAATGTGAATTGGTTGTGTACAAAATTTGAAATGAAAGTGATATGTTTGTAACGTATTAACCAGAAATTTTCTATTCATGTTGAAATAATTGCGAATGAACATGAACCTGTAGCAACTCGAATTTCTAAAGTCTAAATTTGTTTTAATAAGAAAATTCACTTGAATTACTGTAGACTTTCGTTTAACATATTTGAAGACAACACGCAAGAAATTCCGTTGTATTTCTTCTGTGTGTAGAATTGTCGAGTTTATAATTCAGATCTTGTTGATAACCATATGTAATTTGATATTGTTTATTAGTAGCGATATTAATAATTATTTATCGAATATCAAGGTGAGATTTTGATGATGTAATTTGATACAAGGTGTAGTAGCGGAGTATAGACGTCTATAATGACAAATAATATATCGATTGTTGCCGTTAATTGTGTAAATATGGAAAATTTCGTCAATATTGTTAAGTCTGTGGTATTTAGCCATACTTTTCGGTCGTAGATTATTTCTAACAAAAGCTGTGGCTTCGCATTTGAGCTTATTGTTGCTGGGCACAGGTGGGGCTGTTTAACTTGGAAATTCTCGCAAAGACCGCTCAATTCACGTAAAAAACGCAAATAGGCTACTTATAAGATGATTTTCGTATCGATTAAACTGCGCAGAGACACTGGGTACTTACAAAGTAAACGTGACTTGTTCGGGATTCCTAATAAAATTTGATCGCCTTTCCCATTGAGAATTTCCATTGTTTATAGAAAATCTGCAAAATTGACTGGCTGTGGTGACAAAGGGTGTGCATCTGAACGGATTCGATCAAATAAACCAGTACAAAAATGGCTCGTAAAATCGTCGTCAACAAAATATAAAGACTATATTATGTATATGAGTGCTATAAAATCGTGCACAGTAGTGTTTCGTGGCCAAAGTTCAAGTGAAATTTTATGGTTAGAAATGTGCTTTTGTTATCTATTTTCCAGTAATTTTTGTCGCACCGTATTTCTTATCTCGTCTCTTACAGGTTCGCCTCGTTTACAATAATGGCATCGAAGAATGCTACTGGAATTGTCCAAACATTTTTACCGAATACTGATAATGGGACATTATTTGCAGGAAATGTTCACGAACAATACGAAAACAGATGGCCAAATAAAACAGGGAGAACTGATGAAAAGAATACACAAATAAAATAGAAAAGTATTATTGTAGATATATAACTATAGTAAGCAACATGTCTTCTTCGACGATTTATTCATTGTCCAACAAACAATATGGTAATACCTGTCTGTTTTAGACGGGAATCGATTCAAGTTAGCACAGTTCAGCACATCTGTAGTGGAACCGGCTGTGAAGATGTGGATTTGTATATAAATTTGCTATTAAAAGATTCGAGTTTTTATGAGAAACTTGAATGTGACCACCAATTCCAATTTAACTATCACACAACGCACAAGTCGACCGTTGTCCTTTTATTTTTATTTTTTGTTGTTCCATGTGCGAATTGTGGTGCAACAGTTGTTGTGTATTCTCAACAATTCTTTGCATCAAATCATAATTTTCCAATTGTTCTCGTTTCAGTATTAGTTGGGACTTTAATAAATCCCACATAATGATGATTGATTGTAAATCGGTTTATTTGGAGTTTACCAAAGGGCATTATTGCGTATCAATACAATTTCTATCAATAAAAATAATTGGCAATAAATATGATTGCATCTATTTGTATATAACTATCAATTTCGATTGTGATTCTATATTGATTGGCATACATAATTTATAATTGGAATTTAATTTACGATGTATAAACTGTAGGTAATACAACGTTATAAAACAATACCTGTATAAGTTATCAATCAATTTCAAATCATCTCGTACGATACGTAATAAAGTTGAACGTTCAATTTATATAAAGACAAAGATATTATATGACTTATAGATCCCCTGTTAAGTCTTCGAAGAATTTCAATTTTCTTTTCTGATACTGTTCACGATTCATAACTTACTTTTTTCTTTGGTTTGCTATTGAATTTTAAAAATGAACGATAGGGAGAAATATGCCGTTTGATCTCCCACAGGACACCACACTCTGTGAAAGCAATTTGAAAATTTCAAATTAATATGAGCAAAAAAAAACCGACCTTTGAATACCAACTGTATATTCATATTTTTCTATATTAAGCCAACTGGACCACCGGTGGTGAATGTGTTATATACACTTAATTGCTTTCATCGAAATATCTAAACATTTAATTTGGGCCCTCGCCCACAATTGGTGGTGGCAAAACGCTTCTGTGTTTTTTTTCTACCTGTGTATTTGCAATTTTCCACATGAATAGGGTTGTAAACGTAAACACGAATCGTTTTTGGATAAGGGAGAGAAGACAAAAAAAATTCTAACACAAAAATAGCGTTTTTATTTATTTATTTATTTATTTATTTATTTATTTATTTATAACATCATCAATACCGACTACTTGATTATAAATTAGGCCGTCTACAAGGTAAATTAGCTGGAATTAAATAGAATATTTGATAGGAATCGTGATTAATCAAAGTGGAAAATCAATATGTTTCTAAATTAACCGAAATAAACTACAAATCAAGAACACCTGGACTGGTTTCTACTGGTGTAGATACAATACGATTTACTACTTTGCAAGGCAAAAACGCCATCATTTCATTTCAATAGCTTACAAATAAATCAATTATTTTCGCATTTACAAATCATAAAAAAAATGCTTCTAGCACAATAGAATAGTGACGAGAAGTTCGTCTTGAAATAAGCTGAACAACATGCCACCGAATATTTGTGTTGCTGCTTTTAAACTTGGCAGAAATGGTGTGTTGTTTCAAAAATAGCCTATTATGGGGTGACAGAATCTTGTCTTGTGAACTATGAAAACAGGTGTTGGAACTGGGCTTACCAAAACAATGCCTCCACACAGCACTGGAGATGTGTTTGCGTTATTAGAGCAGAATTTCTCTTGTTGTGCTGAGATGGAAATCCCTCTACGTTCGTGTAATACTCTTAACGTTAATGTATAATATTCTATAATTATTGGAAATGTATACGCATTTACCATATCAACAAGCATTCAATTCAACGCATCGTCACTAAATCGCATAATAAATAATGGAATAAATATTTATTTGGAGATGACGATCCAGGGAATTCCACTAATTACGTTATACTTGATATAGTTAAATAGTTTTAAATTACAATCGAAATCTTTTATTTCGACTGACTAACGTTGTGAATTATACGCGCCCGCAGACTTAATTGTCAACGGTCCCGATTTAATAATAATTAACAAGAATTAAATGCTTGCATTATCAATTTAATTTATCGATAGTTTCAAATCATCATTAAGATAACATCAGTATTTAGTGGGTGAATATTAAAAACAAAGTAATAAAAGCCATTAGGGAAATGAAAGTACTAATAAGTGGTGGTGTTTTAATGAGTTTTGAAAGTTTAAATTTGATCATAAACAAACTTGTTCACTTCTCAGACTTGGAATATAGATAGAACAACAAAACTGTTTGCAAATTAATCATAATTTGAGTTTTCCAAATAAACTGTCATCCCTCTATTTTCATTTATTCATATTATCTATTAATCGAATTTGATTGATTTTTCTTCGTTGATGCAAGAACATTTCGATATCAAGATTTTGATGAATTTGTAAAAATAACTCGAACGTCGGTTCCATCACAAACTTCACATCGAATATTCAATGGGAAATGATTGGCATGTATGCGTCGGTTGTCAACTGTCCTGAGATTATTAAATTTTTTCATTTGATTGAGTGGATAGAATTGACGATTAATTGAATATTTTGCTGAAATTTGTTGCGAGACAACTGTACTGACAGTCGGATTTTGCATTGATTTTACAATCAACTGAGCCACTTTATTCGCTAATTAATCATTTGAACAGGTGCATATTCAATAGAATAGAAAGTTTTCTTCTGTTCCTGGTTTTCTACTAGAAATTGCAATGTTGCATTTGTTGTTAGATATGAGTATATATATATTCAACGGCGTCTCATTAGCATTTATATTGTTGGATTTTTATAACGTGAATGAATGATCAGAAAGTGAATCCCCGACATACCAACTTCATATTGTGAAAGAATCTTCTCACTATGATACATGTCTTATCCTTTCATTTTTAAAATCGAAAATAGACGAGTCTCATTCGATTTATAAGAAATGAAAAAGCAGTGGAAAGCGCAAGATCTTGTCTGGTGGATTTGAAAAGAGCTCAAAATCAAATTATTCATTTCAATTGAAATTTCCACGTTCATTTTCGCGTATCTTATTAGAAATATTGGTTTATGATTTTGTTTTTCATTCGTTTATTATAATAGAAACATTTCTCATTTTAATCTATTCTTATTAGACGATATTGATTTATAAAAAAAATGCGATAAATTATGGATTATCAAATCGATTTATTTAAATTATATCAAATACTGTCTAGCGTTGCGTCGCTGATTTCCTTAAATCCGATTATATACATTTTTTTCTGGTTCAATTGTTAATTGTGAGTTTATCGAAATGTAAAGCATGATTAGATGTGAAAGTTTTAAAAGTCCATCCATACATACGACACGCAAATTTTCGGAATCCTTCAATGATATAGAGAAAGATAGAGATCGAACAAACACATTGGTAAAAATCTATAGAGGGTTGTACCACCCTCGCAATCAATACGCAAGACATGGGCTATTTGTCACGATCGTTTGATAAAACTCTCACCGAAAAGATTGCACTGGATCGTCTTATAGGGAGAATCACTTATTTATGTCGATCTAGATCAACGGACAAACCGAAATGTTAGTGAAAATTGAACTTGAATTTTATGTTTATGTATATATATATATAAATACGAACGAAACGAAAAACAGCATTTAGATAGAACGTAAATTAATTTCTGGTCAAAGCAAGAATGTTTCAGTTGTATCATAATTTTCAACGATTTCCTAGCGACAAATTCGTTCAATGGTACGTGTGCACAACTGAAAATCGCCCACAATTTCCACTATTGAAACACTGTGGCCGTGATTTTCAATCTATTCCAGAAGAGTGAACTGAAAGGCACATCGTTACGTTGACAATGATGGTAATAATTTTTCACCAACAATTTCCCATTAATAAAAATTTCATTTTGCCATCTTAATGATAAGATTTAGGTGGTAGTTGTAAAACAAATAATATACTTGCCAACATTTGTGCAACAGCAGACGGAATTGCTTCTGGTTCTTATATCATTACGAATGGTGCCTGCCATTTCTTGCCAACACCTCTTACATGGCAAAAATATTATCGTTATTAATTGCAATCGTTGTTTTTATTTGACATTATTTGTTGTTATATAGATGGTGGTGGTGGTGGTGGTTAATGTAGCTGGAACTACAAGTTTGATGTAAATATTTCAATGGTCGAATGAGCTATATTTGCTAGACAGATATGTTTGCAATTATATATATATATATATATATATATATATATATATATATATATATATATATATACAGTACACCAATCATGGGTTTTATTGAATGATCGATAACATGTAGACGCTATTCGCCGATCATGAATCAATAAACGTTGTTGTTTTATTCAATGTCTTTTTTCTTCAGATATTGTGTCGATTATACGTTTTGAGAGAGATCTGAAAGGGAGGTGTTGTTTTTTTTTTAAAAAAAGAAAGTCACTCATCAATTAATCATTTGTGACAATGTGTCAAATGCTATATATTATTATTTCCAGGTCTTTTCGTATCTATGATACATTACCAATTGCTGTCAGGTCCATTTGCTCTCAACCTATTTATTGTATATTCTCTCTCCACATCAGTTTTATTGTTATAGACATTTTCCAATATTCCATAAACACATCTCCACTTTAATATCAAATGTTGCATCAATTATTTTTCATTGGTATACATCTGTTTGATTATTGCTTTAATAATCGATTCTTCAAACGACCCACGCCAGTTTTACGACGCTCAATTTTAATTGACATCAAACTGAGACATCATTCGTTTCTGTACAGTCAATCATTTTGTGTAAAAATCACACTTGAATGTGTAATCTTGTTTCGGGCAATAGAAAAAAATATCCATCCAAAAGAAATATAGTGTTTCGCTTAGAAAATTCATATGTATGTAGACGATGTGATTTCTAACGGAAAAAAAAATTTACAACACACTCTCTGAAAGTGACAATTTTCTCGTAGAAGAACTGCAAATATACCACTTGTGACAAGTTATTTCCATATAGAATAGATCATCGATTTGGCACGTTAGTAGCTAAATTTTGCGTCACACAAACAGTGAACAGAAGCTCAAATAAAGAAATCTCTCACATCAAGATTCAATAAGTTTCTCCGCATTTTTGTTTTCTTTTTATTTATTTATTTTCGTCGTCGTCGTGTTTTTTTTTCGTCTAATATTTGTTTATTTATTCTAATATTTGCTTGTTTCTACAATTCATTTTAATGTTTTAAAGTGTGTGTTTGAGTACCGTCTATTCCCAAATTCCCAACCCACTAATACTCAACAGCTCGAGGCTGTTGCAGAAATATGTCTGCTATGTAAACAGTGATAAGTCAAGCGATAACACAGAATAAATAGGTAAATAAAATGTAAACAATTTATTGTCGTGAAATTGCAGCAGCAGCATGAGCTCTAGCGTGCGCCAATCGAGCGGCTACAACTTCTGGTGTTTCTAAAGGATATTGAACGTGTGTATTAACAGTTGATGGTGGAATATAATGAACATTAGATGGTTCTTCAATTAATGTCGGTAAAAGTGCCTTGATATGCATATAAGCATCTAAATGGGCCTTGCGTGCAGCTGCAACCTCTGGAACTTCACCAAATTCACTAAGTGGTATCTCTACAGCCAATTTCGTATTTTCATGATGAATTGTTTTAACAAATGGATACGATGGTGGAGTTGCCACCACACCGACATGATGTTGATGATAATAATTAGGTGATGGTGTGTCATCAAAGTTCTTTTGAAGAACATGTGGTGAATCTTCGAAAATTTGCTCGTCTTCGGGTAGTTGTGGCAAAATTTCTAAAATTTTAGCATGAGCAGCCTGGTGATAACTTTTAGCAGCTGCTACTTCCGGTGTATCATGGACAACTTGACCAATTACATGATCAGCGAATGGACCACGCCAAGCTTCCTCTATTGCACAACTGACCGTTACAATCGCCAAGAAAATGAACTGAAATCAGAATAAAAATTGTTCGATACTGTTTTTAAATCAATTCTAAAACGTACTAACCGTGGAATACATTGCGGTGGTGTGTGTCGAAATTTGTGGAATTTTCGTATTTATACCACGATTATTTATGTTTTTTTAGTGAAATTGTGACCTTTATTATAATTATGTGGTGATTGGAAAAAAATGATGGTAATTAAACGACATTCACCGCAAAAATTCAGCTTTTATGAATATTTTAAATCCCCCATCAAAATGTACATCGTTTAATCCGATGCCAACAGGTTAGTTAGTTGTGACCACCTGGAATAATTTGTTTGTCCATTAGAAAAGCCATTAAAAACCCATAAAACAAATACTTTGTCGTTATCATTGTTGTTTTATTCAGTTTTAAATTAAATTGTAAAACAAAAACAATGCCAACAGTAAAACAAACAAGAAACGATTGTTATCGCATGCATTTTATTCACTAATATTTTCGAACAAATCCATATATTATTAGCTTCGTAAGTACGATTTTGTATGCATCACCAGGTAAGTTCATAGGTCGACCTTTCAACTCTACTTGTCGGATATGGTTGAAAAATAATGTTTGGATCTAGATATGAATAGGAACCATTCGTTGATGTGGACTCATTACGAATTTCTGCTCTCGAAATATTCTTAAGATCGATGTACAAATACGTATTCGCCATTAAAGTTTGTCCTTAGCTCATTTGTTGTTGTTGTTGTAATAACCGGGCAGGATCGAAATACTTAGAGGTCCTTCTCATGAAACATAAGAACTGCAGAATAATAATAATGCGCCATATTGATCGCAATATAACGTGTCAGATGTATTTTGCATTATAATAAATACAAAGGTTTTATGTGGTTATTTTAATTAGAGTTTTTAAAAATTTGTAAACTTATTTATCGCATCATACATGTAATTAGATAGATTCTCCATTGTGTTCTAAATCTAAATAAGTCGTATCACTATTTCGATTTTCTATTGTTGAAGTGTAATGATAGTGATCACGGTTGAGGCTCGCTCGGAATATGCGTGTCAATAATTTACAAGAATTAGTTCAGTAGTTTCGTGGATTCGAACACATCAAAATTTGAATAGACATCCAAAAAAGCTTGACATTATTTTGCACAATAGTTTCGTTGGTATTCTGACGTAACTTTTTGTTCAGAATTATCTATTCATAAATATTGCCGAAATGAAAGTCACAAAACTTCAGGTCTTACTATAATGAAACTTCTCACCTGTCGGCCCATCTGCATTGGATAATTTGCGTAAGCATTAATTCACCCCCCAATTTGGGTGATTAAGAAAGTTTCACGGATTCTTATGTGGAAATTACATTAACATGTTGTCAGTATCAGTTTTTGTTGTCTTCAACATCTTGGTAAATATTAAGTCGGAAAAGAAGTCAGGAACAAATTGAAAATTAATGGAAATTTTAGACGAAACATTCGAGCAACTGTGGATGTGTGTCTCTCTTTGAAATGTACTTCCACAGCAAACTCATTTAAATCATTAATATAAAATTACGTAAAGTTGATGGATCCCCAACAGATTTATATGAATTTCGGATTCCTTTAGACGATATTTATTAACATTGTATTTTATGATTAATTAAAACTAATCTGGAAATTGCAAAATAATACAAACAAAGGAACATTTGAATCGATCGAATTTGGTAAACGTTGCAATATGTCAATTGTATAATAATAATAATAATAACGATCATAATAGGAAGTTTCAAATTTAGTTTAATGATTATTCAAACTAGAATTGCAATGGTTAATTTAAATTTATTAATGAGTAGCTGTGAACTTGACTAAATGCAATTGGTAATTTCTATTGGAGAGCATCAAGTTTATTTATTCAATAAATTGAAATTGATTGACCACACAATTAGGTCAACCGTTCTGGCTGTTTAAATCCTAATTGTTATTATTAATCTTTAATTGAACCGTTCCGGTAAATAGCGGAAACATTAATAATAAATTTGAATTTGTGTACACGTGTATTAAGGCAAAAATCGATTGTAATTTTATGGATATAATAAATAAAAGCGAATATCGGGACACTTTTTAAATCACTGTCCTTTAAGGACTGTATAGATCCACCGCTTTCAATATTTTTGTTAAGAGCTATAGAAGAGATGGGATCCTTCTTTATTCAACATAGGGGAATAAAATACTAATCCATCCCATGTTCATGTTATTTTTAGGTTACTCTGAACGCTATTAGAGCCTGAATTATAAATGTCGTTATCGATTGGGATCACTTTTCGTTTTTGTTTTTTTTGTGCGAATAACATTGATACATTATGATTGACAGTATTCGAAATTATTGAACGACCAATGAACAGATTTGAATAGTATTTCTACAAATAGAGGCCTAGAAGGAAAGCTGCAGGTTTTTGAAATAATATTTAAAAGATAATTCTTATTATTTATAGGGCTTTTATTTTGTCTTTGATCTACGAGCCACGATCCCACAATTCGGGTATATTTTTGAATGACAACAAATGTCTTGTGGGCAGATGGTGTTTGTTCTACAAAACCAAGATGCTTTTTTCTACGTTGTATTTTTAGAAATTTTCGTAATACGTAAAATTCTCCCGTCAGTGATTTTGCTTGTTGCAAGCACTTCGGCACGCGAAACTTTTTGGGCCGAGGAGAATCAGGAGAATATTAAAATATCCAACAGCACTTTGGTATGGGACAGCCGCAAAATCTTTTCAAATATGAACAAAAACATCACCTCATGACAAGGCCAGCCACCGACTGTGTTAAGCCGGATACAAGGTAAGGAAGCTGAACTGGACCCTAATGTGACGCATAACCGGCCATAAGTCTTGAGAACCTCATCCTTGAGACATTTCAAGTGATTCCATTCATTTTTTATTTATTTTTTTAGTAAGAGACTCCCCATAATTTTATGGGTTTGCGATGGCACTATATTTTGGATTTACTGTTTTTAACATCCGACCATAGTCGTTATATAGATAATGGTCACTTAATTCAAAGGATAAACCATATCAAAAAATAAAAGAAGGATAACGTAAAAAAACATATCTTTTATCAGCTTTATTGCAAGATAACAATAAAATTGTATTTCTTCTCCTCTGTTATAAACATCGTAATAGATGGATTGAGTAGAAGGTCCTTTTATAATTCACTAGAGAATCAAAAGCTTGAATATCACAGAGGGAAATTTAGAGAGAAACAAACAATAGACTCCACAGATATTATTTTCGTTTGATACTTTTATTGTTTCTCCTTATTATTTGAATAAATATAGTCATTATTGCAATTGAGCAATTCTACTAACTGACTGGAATTGTGAATTTGGAAACATTCACGATTTTCGAATCGAATCGTTATTGATGGTGATATTATCGATGAATGTATGTGTCTTGTCTTCGATTTAAAATCGGATTGGCAGTTGGTATGGTAAGAAATCCGTTTGTCGTCTCAACTCCACGGACAGAATGGATCGTCCGGTCCATGAAATATAGCATCTACGTGCAATAGAGGACCAGTATTGTTGTTGCTTGAAAATAATATATTTTGTATTTATCCCGGGCGTCTGGTTGTCAACAACAGTGATCATTCATTGTGGAGAGACAGTCGTTGTGTTTTTTTTTTCACAACAGCCGTTCACGACAGAGATATTGTTTGAGAAAAATATGGTGCTTTTACTGAAAACTACAGTTTTCAGTACACATTTATACCATTGAAACTTTGCAGTATATCAATAACTGTCAACATTCGTATTTATTTTAGCATGAAAGCATAAGAAGGAAATCTCCAACTACATTATTATTGTTAATATATTGTCTTTTCTGCAACATTTGGTAATTTATTAATATGATTGATAGGTTTGTTGTTTATTTATTAATACAATCACTTTATCATCACTGTGATTATTGCAATTATTGTGGGAATGTGTTGATTGTTGTGTGAATTATTAAAATTCAATTCATTGTCAAATCAAAACTAATCTCCGCATACTCACTATTCGACAAACACGACGAACATATGTGTATAGAGTTATGTTTACATTGTATATATCGTTTTATTTCGTTGCTATTGTCCCAACGAATGAGAAGCTTTGTCCATGGTAAATCTTCCACAAACATTTATTGATAAATTCATTTATGCGAAACAACGTGGCACGTTATCTAATTCATCATTCTAGTGGAAAGGTGTGGTTATTCAATCATCAACAATGCATATTTGAGAGAAAATTTTGATTTATCCTACACACGTTACCACAATCACATGAATATAAATTGGATGAAAAACGGATTAAAATCCACTAGCAACTCGTTTGGTAGTTGAGTGATGTCATGCGTAACTCCTACCGTTATAGTTTTACCTCTGACTACCAGAGAGTGTTATCAACAGAACAGACAAGTAGTGTTCTCTAGTGATTCACATTGCAATCTTCATAGTGTAGCATGCGAGCAACTGTACAGTTTCCTGTCTTGTCTTTTTAAAGAAGACTAAGCTAAGAAGAAAACTTTAATGGAAAGCTCCAAAATAAGTTTATTTAACAACCGCTAGACGGCTGTAGATCGCAATTTCATTGCCTACTAGATAAATTTGAAATTATCCACAACAATAAAATAATCGCATTAATAGTTTTTACTAATTCTATTGTATTTTTTTTTTAATTATATTTAATGTAATTTAGAAAATGGGAATTGGCAATTGTAATAATTCTAATGATTAACAATTGTTGACTAGATTCACCATGAGTTGACCGGCCTGGCATTAAGATAGTAACACGGCAATATTTCAAGTCGAGTTGGCCAAGTCCAACTAGACCGGTCATAATAGTGAAAAATTCTCTTTTTCTACTCATTAAGTGTTACGACATTGTGTTTTTGTTTTACGATTTCTCTTAATCAAAAAAAAAGAAACCAAAACAACACGATGATTTATTATCAAACAATAACAATTAAAGTTTTAATTCATTTAATATTTTTTAATACGTTGTTGAGGTGATAGTAAACTTTAGATGGAATGTAATTATACCGGAAACGGCGGAATTCCGGAATCGTTTCAATAAATTAAAAAAATTTCTCTCATTAAATCATAAATTTTCCAATTTTTCCCTCTATATGTCTATAAATACATCATTCAATCTCTATAATAATAAATTTGTAACAGATGGTAATAATTAATGTAAATCAGTGAGAGATCTGCTACACAATTTAATGCTTTTTTATTCAATTTTGTTCCGATTCACTTTATTATTTCCATCAGCTTTGATTAGTTGATTGTATCATCCAGCGTTCATATCGATATGCATCTGTTATTGTTGAATAAAAACATGTTCCATGGTGGAAATAGGGAAAAAATGCATTTATATAGCGTCCAGTCCAGGTGAAACCGCCTTTGGTGGGATGATACCTTCTATATTGCTGACAAAGAGCGAACAAGTAGTTTTAATCATGATTCTTATAGAGTGTTATCATTGAAATGGATAATGATTTAATAGAACAGGGTGTGTCCTGGCGATTTCACCTTATATTCCCCATGTAATAAATGAATCCCCACTATAATTACGTTTATCATTATTATCATTTCGATCAGTTGGAATTTCTGGCTTCGCTTTTTGTTTAACTTTTGAGAACATCATCGACCTTCATCACGTTGAAAATCTCCCATTTGTTCAATTGATTGCCACCCATTTCCTATCAATTTATTTAATTATGAAGAATTTGGGAATGTTCGAATCGCTCTCACAAATATTCATTTTTTTTTTACCGTTAATCATTTGGACTTTTTTCTCTAAGTTCACATTTATTATTTGCGTTTTTTTTTTGGTAGAATATAATTTAATCGTAATGGATACGCTTGAATTGAGTTCGACTTTCTGTTTTTTGTTCGATTATTGTATATATATTCATGGATTTTTTCAAATTTGTCCAAATGTGTTCGGCTATATTTTACGCCTATAGATTAATTGTCGAATTCTTTAACATAGTTAGAGAATCACGATTCTGGCATATAAGATAATAAATCCAGCAATTACCTCACCTTTTGACTTTTCGTTTGGAATTATTTATATGTAAACCGTTAAAGGAAAAACATATGGTTGTAGTTTCCATATTCACAAAACACAAACACACAAAAATAAACCGTATTGTGATTAATATCACAAATGATTAACACACACTTGAGCTAATTTACAAAGAAATCGAATTAACTGTGAAAGTGACAGTTATTGTAGTAGGTGGATGTCATTATGGTGAATGATTTAATCGTCAATTCGATTGGATTTGATTATTGGAATCATTTCAATAGATATTGTAAATCTATTGGAAGGTTTTTTTTTCGTTTGTTTTTTGTCAACTTTTACAAATGGAATTTTTTCGAAAGGTGTCTTTTTCTCTCTATTAACATCTGGTTGACTTTCCTCTATTTTCAATCTAGTTTCTTGTGGCCAAACTAGATACTTTTACCATCGATTAAAACATTTACGCTATTAAAACATTTCCTGATTTTCCTGCTACAGGCTGGTGTACATTTGTTCCTGCTTTCTTTATTTTTGTACATATTTCCTTGATAACGTTTGTAAGAGGAAATTGGGCTCTTGATTCTAATCGGAAACGAAAATGAGCGACATGCTACAAGCAGAAAAACTAATTAAATGTTTTATCAGATGGCATCGATTAACTTTAAATTGTTCTACGTCGTAATAAGGATGCAACAACATTTAATCCTTAGATAATCATCACTTCAAGGACCAATTATAATCTACATTTGATTGTAGCACAAAATTCTGAACTTTAGTAATTCTCCTTAAGCGTACAACGCAAATACAGACAAAGATGCACAACGTGTTGCGAATAACTATGGAAGACAAAACCATGTGGTGAAGCACACTGGGCGCTAAACGTGTTATAAATAAGAGTCTTTTTGAGCTTTTATTGGATTTGAGGCAGGAAAACGTATCAAAATTATTGCAAAGCTGGATTGTGAATTCCTGATTACAAACATTTATGAAAATCCATTAAAGACGTATTGATGAACGAAAGAATTCAACAACAAAAAGTATGTAAGTGGGTGTCAACCGTGAGCTTGTTGAAATTTACGAAACTAACGACAATAAATAAATTTCATTTTTCTTCCTACAAAAACAATTAATATTTTTATCATCATTTCACTTTCGTGTTAATATTGAACCAAAAAAACAAACAATGTACAAAACACACATTTTTTCGTATAATGTACCATCATTAGTCTTGTCACTTTCTCAGGTCAAATAGATGTTACAACAATAAACAATTTCAACAATTAGATTCTCATGTTGAAGTTGATCTCTCATATAATTAACTTACTGATTTAATTTTAAATGAGTAATTAAGGAAAAATCAAAAACTTTCGATGACTTTCATTCATGAATAACTAAATAAATGTACACAACATATTTATAATCGAAGAAAAATTGAATGTTTGAATTGTCATTTATTCGGAATTCCATTGAAAGAAAGTCGATAACAAAAATACAAATCATTTTATAAATAGTCACTATTAAAGGTCGAATATTTCAATAATTTATGAATAGAATGCGTTTTAACGTGTTGCACATGTATTTCAAACGTGTTCTTAATTGTTGTAAATAGATTCAAAAAGATTTGCATCATTGTAGAGACCTGTTTGGAAATAAAATGAAAAACAACATAAATTACAATTTTTTCACCGGAAACTGTACAAAACCAGAACTGATTTAACCGGTCAATGCCTCAATTCACTAGCAGATAAACGACTAATTGTCTTGAGAAACTATTGGTTGAACTTGATAGACAGCAGTTTAAGACAAACATTTTCACCATCACCAAAGAATTTGGCAAGTTGTTTTCGAATAAGAGAACAATAACCAGTTCATATGTGTGTCATGTGTGTGTTTGTGTGTGAAGTTTTGCCAGACTGCTTGGCCCATGATTGTTTTAAAGAGATATTTGGATTTTATACAAATTTCCAAATAAACAACAAACAACAACAAGAAGATGTGAATAAATTTTTGGTTTGTCAAAAGAAATCGTTTAATTTTTTTTTATTTTTACAGAATTTCTAATCTATGTTGTCTTTTTATGAGTTTTGTGTTAATATAACTGGTCAATATTATTACTTTCTCATCAAGTAAAATTCAACATTGAAAAATGTATTCTTATGAACTACATTTTGTAGTTTTGGTGTCAAGAGCACACACATGCTTTTAAATGCATTTAGAGATTCAAAAAAAAATCCTTAACATCCAACATACAACATCAAACAACACGATAGTATTCTTTACAGAACTCTCTATCGCCATCTTGATCCTTGTGAAGACATGTGCAAAAATAAATATCAAGATAGGAACGTATTAAGTCTCGTCCACATCTAACGAACGAATGCAAACGTTCGCAAATATTCAGAATGGGTTTTGCGATTAAATGCAGTCCTTTCTTTTATCTGTATCCTGCTGAATGTTCAACACACCTAATCTATCAGGTATTTGCTACATAATCAGACCTTAGAAGATATCAATAATTTAACTGCCAGCCATTAGTATCGTCCTTTAATATTGTAACAATTTCAAGATTTATTGCCTTTTTCGTCCTTTCAACGATTTTTGTTTTGTTTTGCATGGAGCTAAATCAGAACTTGTGGGCAAGGACATCCTCCAACAAAACCAAGATGTGTTTGGAAAGTTTTCACAGGCGAGTAATATTCTTCCTTTGCTGATTTTTCTCTATTCTAAGTAATCAATGAAAACTATGCCATCTTTATCATAGAAAATGGAGGCAAGAATGAACTTTTCCAGGGGACATCTGCACACGAACCAATGTCTCCACTCCACGAAAGTGAAGTTGTGCGCTGAAGAGAATTCGTTGCAAGGATGTTTACACTACGATGAGTTTTTTGACAAATTTTTGCTATGCACAGCGGACACCCATGGATCGCGACACACAGATGAAGACTCCATTGCAGAATACCGATTTGACGTCTTCTCAACAAATATCTGGTCGAACATCATGGCAACAGGCAAATATCGTATCGTTAAATACAACGTTCCAGGTTTGTATTTCTCATTATTGATTTTCTCTGTTTACTTTTCAACTAATGATTATGTGTCATCGCGTGATTATTAATAATTAAATCTATGCATTCCGTTTATTAGCCAGAAGTTTTTCAATAATGATCAAAATTAAAAAAAAAACAATAATAATTAAATACCATTCGTTTTGAAACACAGGTGAATTTTGATTGTTTAAATAGTTGAAAAAGAATTTTGGATGGATGCCAATTTGACCGTAACATTCGTGACTAAAAAGGAGTGTCTCAATAACATTCAAGATGAATACACTTGTTTTCTTAAAATGTCAAATTTAATGATAAACGATGATTTAGCGTAATAATAATAATAAGAAGAACGTTTTGCGCAAGTTTGTTGTTATCGTTGATAACAGGTGGACGCCGTATAATTAGATACAAATATTTTCGATGAAACAGGTCTTTGACGAATATATCCAAATAGAAAACACAAAATGTACATTGTCTGTGTGTGTGTGTGTGTGTGTGTGTGTATATAGATAGAGAGTAGCTATTCTACACACTCTCTCTCTCTCTGTGTGTATATAGCATTATACCTGGAGGCAGCAGTCAACCAGTCGCAGAAGGGGGCAACCGAGCATGAATCGGTGAAGGCCCCAACATTATCGTACATACCACATGGTGGTCGAGTCGCGGTCGGATCAAAATTACATTGTGTTGACTGTTATATTGCTAAATACAATCAAAATATCTTCTATTATTATTAATATTATTGTTATATGAAGAAAGAAATCTAATCAGAGTAGAAAAAGTGATAATAGAATACAATGAACTTGATGAGCTTCTAAAGCGCACTTCCGCTATTTCATATCGAACAGTTCAAAAAGTGATCGACCTAACAAACAACAACTCCCATAGTGATTGTGTTGGTGGTGGTGATGATGACTCTAATCATCGAATTAATTAAAAAATCGCTGTGCTAAAACTTATTCAAATAAAGGTAAGAAGATTACAATTTCGTTTTATGCAAATACAGCTATATAATGAATGGAATCTATTCATTGAAAATTATATAAAACGTAATTTCACTAAACTATAAAATATTGTAATAAGGATTTGGAAAACAAAACGTAAAGAAAAAGCAGTAGAACATGGATGTGAAAATTAATTCATTCATTTATGCACACTCTCTGATTTGCTAGATTTTCCTGTTTTGCAACGTTGAAAACTAGTCTGGGAATGTTTCTCAACACCTAAGAGATTCTTCTGCTTCGCTCGGTTTCTCCTTTTTTGTTTGTTTGTTGTTGTGTTTTTTTTTCAATTTGCAAGTTCAATCAATAACAGTCATCAATGGAGAATTTCTGATTCTTAATCACTATTAAAGCAATGTTTTTATTGATTTTTTATTATTGTTGCTCAATTGAATCGGCTTAAATCTCATTGAATTCAGTAACAATTGATTCAAAATTAATCATAAACCATGCTACATTAAATATTTATAGTTGTTTGTTTGATTTTATTGTGTAATTGTTGTATAGACCCCATTGTTGACACCTTTCTGGGGAGAACACTCGCCTATTGTTGCCACACGTTCAAATTAATTGAAATTACTGCAACACCTCTCTATTGCGAACGTTCACCACAAGACTTATTAGAGGCAGGGATATCCTGGGAAATGATTAACAAACGACAACAGGCTTCTGATTTACCTGTATGGCCAACCGAATTTGACTTGGTTTCAAGTTGATTGAACAACGAATTGTTGGAAATAGATTCGGCACTTTTCAAAAGTTGAGACACCCTTATTATGATTGTATTCAATTGGCTAAAATACTGCAAAACACCACTAGTCCAAAACGCTTTTCTTTTGCTAAATTCATCAACGATTACAATATGGTAATAAATGAAATTGCAGGAAGTATTGCAAACTAACAAGAAACAGTTTATCATGAAAAGGAAATGAGAGATAATAAGACCCATGAACTGTGAAAATCACTAAACATAAAAATAATTGAATAAAAAAAAATTACGAAACAATTAAAACCTTGGATGTGATATTTGTTAAACTTTCGATATTAAATAAACCAGGAAGATGTTCAAATTTTTGATTTTACAACGATTATTACATGAAACAAAAAGCAATAAATTACGAAAAGAAGAAGAAAAAAGACGATCATTACTTCAGAAATATCTTCCACACGACTGATATTGGTGGAATTATTTGCTATAAAACCACAACGATGGAGATGTAGATGCGTTCACAGAATCCGTCAGGATTTCCCAATGATCATCGATTTGTCTCTGGCAATAAAAACAACTTTAAAAGAATGCAACACTTCAAATTCCGGTGGAAAAACAATCAAGATAACGTACGAATTTATTAATACTTACGGGAAATAATTGGAATTATTGGAAAATATGTTGGCGGTAGACATACCTTTAGTCCAGTTGACCAAATCAATTTTGATTTATTACAGAAATTAGAATGTAATCAATCAATGAAGATCCTTCGTGAATTTAGCAATTTCCGAAACTAGTCCATTGGCGCTTTCTCGTGTACACGAAAAAAGGCCACTTTTCTTTAAAATTGTTACCCAGCCGGAGGTGCCGCACCGGCCACGCACCTGTGTGATAAATGTGTGGTAATTGGTAAAGTCCTCAATCATTTTGTTGTTGTGTTCTTTCTTTATTTTAATTTTTTGTTGTTGAAGAGCCATCAAATAAAGCCATTGTGATAGGAATTATAAAGATCAACGCAACACCAAGTAGGTCACCTACTACTACACGGTCGCTTCTCTATGTTAAACCGAAAATTTCGCCACACAACATAAATCAATAATCAAATAAATTATCAATAAAAAAAAATCAAATACAGATAACTTTTGTAATGTAACGGCAATACGTTATTAATTGAACGAAAAGATAAATTTTATTAAACATTAATCGAACAATAATTGGAGGCACTTGAAAGGTGTTTTCCGTTCGATTGGCAATCAAAACAAATTTTCCACGAGTCAAGTGGTTTTTGCATCATTTTTGTTTCGTTTTTTCCTTTATTAATAATTTGTATCATGAAGAAAATTGAGATCAGGACGAGAAAGTATCCTAAGAATCAGTTTGTAGAGCAAATTAATAATTCTTCATTTCTTTCAAATCGTAAATAAATAAATGTGAATTTTGTTTTGACAAATAATTTTCATTGCAATCTAATGAAAACTTGATGACTGTTTTAACATGACATGAGTTGAGCGAGTTAATAAGAATGGCCACAAATTGCATAGATAAAACAAGGGCACTATTTACACGATCTGTTTGGAAAGTTTTTTGTTGTCGTTATTACAATATCGAAAGAGGTAGATTTTCTTCATCAAATGAAAAAACCAAATGATCAAGGAAACAAGTAGTTCACCTAAATTTATGCTTCGATTAACAATTTAAAAACACATTCGTCTTATGTTAAAACATCATTTGTTAATTATTTAAACACAGAGAAACTTATATAAATAGAAACGGTCAACAAAGGCAGGTGGCCAATCTACGAGAGTAACATATTTAGTGTCTTTGTCGCACCTGTCCTGAATCTTTCTAGTTCCAAGGTGTATAAACAGGAACTTCAGATAAAACCAAGAGAGATCTCTCTATTCTATATCTATTCTAATTTGGCGTGTTTAATTCTAAGATTGTACAAGCGACTTCAATAGAATAATTTGCCGCCTGTCCGGACAAATTACAATCATCAGTTGGAATTTTTGTTAACACAAAGAAAGTGCGTGTTTGCATGTGAATGCGTGCGTGGAAAATCAAGAAAAGCAACCAAATTAAAGTTTTCAGATGCGTTTGAAACAGCGTCTTTGTCGCACCTGTCCCGAATCTTTGTCGACTGCAAGCTGTATGAATAGGAACTTCAGACGAATCCAAGAGAGATCGAATTTTTAGAAATTTGGGCTGGATTGCTTATAGCTTTAGAACAATACAAGCAGCAGCAATTGAGTAATTTGGTGTCTGTCAGGACAAATTACCGACAATAATGTCCTGGATTGTTGGTTGTCAAAGTGAAAGTGCGTTTTTGGGTGTGAATGCGTGCATAAAAGATCTACCATAGATCGATTTAAGGTGGTGATGTTTGTTTGTTTTTTGTTTTGTTTCATAAATATTGCTTGTAATAATTGGCAATTTGCAAAACTACCAACATTTATCTTACGTTGACATCCAATAATAAAGAAGATTTGATAGGATTGTGAATTGATAAATTTCAAACAAAAAAATGTGTATATTTAATGATGGAAATCTTCAATCAGCTCAATAGGTGGTCGTAGATGGAGCACCAACGTAATTCATTGTCAGTTTGAAAAATTGATGATGATTATCGACCGACTATAAACAAGTCAATTAATTGATTTAAAACGAAAACATCTCAACGAAATTGTTTTCTACTGTTTTTGATTGATATTCATTGTAGTTTAAATGTTAATTTATCAAAAAAATCATAACTAGAAGCTATTGTTCGTCGTTTGTAATTCGCATTTGTGTTAATGCTATTCAACTGTAAAATAGTTAAATGTTGACAATAGATTTCCAATAAATCATTCTCGACCAGGCCACATATAAACGAGAAAATGAGAAACAACACGAAAAATTTTGAAGAGAAAGTTGATATAATCAATTGTTTCTTTAATTTTCAAACGATTGAAATCATGATCTCGCACAATTAAAAACCAGTATTTGATTCCGAACAATAGTCAATTGTTATAGTTTGTTAGACAAGAATTTAAACAAAATAATAAAATAATAATTTAATTAACCAATTAATTTAAAAACAATCAACGATTGCACAATTTACTATGCGCACATTATTATTTAAATTTTGTTTCGCATAACTTTTAATTGACAGTTAATTAGTAATTGATTTACAGTAAATTCAACAATAATGTTGATGATGATGGATTATGGGCCACAATATGCCCCATCGACAATGAGCTCAGAAACATTATCAAATAGTTGTGGTAGTAGTAGTGGTGGTGCAAGTCGTACAAATCGTATACGTGCAATACGTTTAGTACGTCCTAGTGGTGCCAATGGTATATTAACACCGCCAACATTGACATGCCGTCATGGACCAAATTTGGGGTTTTGTTTGCGTGGTGGCCGTGAACATGGTACCGGATTTTTCGTCTCGTATGTGGAACCAGCCTCGGAGGCGCACCGACAAGGATTACGGGTAAGTACTCACAATTAGTTTCTTGCAAATCGGAAATCGAGATCGAGTCTGAGATTGCCACTCAAATTAAACAGGTCACTCTACCAAATTGCTTTCCTTTTAATGTCAATGTAAAAGAGAAGAAAGTGTTTCTCTCAATCAACCATAACAAACAAAATATCAATCGCAATTGATCTACATATTGATTTATTCTACAATAAAATCATATTATAAATTGTGAATTAATTGATTTATGCTCCAGTAATGCCATGAAGCATTCAATACTGATCAAATTCTTATCAAATTAGAGGTAAATGATAGTAAAATCACTTTCTAACCATTACCATGAGTAGGTTAATGGGAAATTTTCCAGTTTTTCTAGAGCGACCATCCACTGGCCACAAAATTACACGTTTTATAAAGTGAATACTGTAGCGTGTACTAAGGATAAATAAACTGCAACGTGCAACACGGGCGCTACTATAATAAATACGTACGAGTTCAATGGTTCAATGGAGTTGTACATTATTAAACTGAGATGAGAGTCAACATATTCGGCCGGCAATTGGCACTCCTGTGTTCAAATCCAGCCGGACCGAATGATCTTTTTTTAGAGTATTATCAAAAATTCACGATTTCATTTGTAGTTAAGAGAACCCCATTCGACACCCTACATCCTATTATAATTAATAAATTCTTTAAAAATAATTAACGTTCAGTTAACCTTCTATTGCGACTCGAAAGAAACTAGGCAAAAAACTGATTATTAATAGTGCAATTCATAATATCAAATATTACCTGTTTAGAAGCTGGAAAATCCGATGATGATTAAATCTTTGAGTTTTACGTGAAAGGAGGACAAAGCTCCTCAACCGTTTTATTCTTAATTAAATTAGCCCCATTTTTCTGAAAGTTCTCGAATATTTCTAAATTCACACAGTGATATTGGCAATACAGGAAGATTTGACAGAAAACTCCTACAAATTTCACAGTAATGATTTACCAAAAAAAAAATAATAAAAATTGTGATTCATGTCACACTTGACAACACCTTTAAAATTGTGTAAATTGTAAAAATACGTAATTTTTTACTATTTTCCAATCCACCGGAAAATTGCGTCAACAACATTCTCAAATAATAAAATTTATTAAAAACAACAAATCACCAGTAAAAGTTTCTTTCATTGCCATGCTATTGAAATCCCTGAGATTTTTCCCATGCAATCATCCCATTAACGTTTATAAAATATTGTGAAGTATTCGAATTTGTTTGTATTTAAATAACCGATTATCGTAATTACAGGTTGGCGATCAGATAATTCGAATTAATGGTTTTACTGTTGATGATGCTGTACATAAAGAGGTCCTTCAATTGATATCGAATCATACACATTTGACTTTAAAAGTGCGAAGTGAGTATTTATTAAGAATTCTAAAATTCAATTGGTGTTACAAAATTTTAAAACAAGTTCTTAACGGAAATCAAGTTCGTTCAACAAGAATATTACAAATAATTAAGAGGGAAAGAGATAGATGTAGTAAGCGAAAGGATATTGACCATCATATAATTATGTTCGATAGAATGATTTTCTTTAACGTTTGTCTATGTGTCTATTTTTATATCTTAGGTCAAATAGCAGTGATGAATACAAATTACTGTAAATAACGGCATTTTATCAAAAATCGAATCGATCTGATGAGAGATGCTTTTCAAGCCATTCATTTATTTATCGTTCATTTCCTTTTTGAAATGATGCAAGTTATTGTAAGCAAGGTGACTTTAGGACAAACAACCGATGAACCATAGAGGCGATTCAGACAAATCGTTAGCAACTCCTTGTTTGTTGCTGAAGTGCTTTGATATCGCTTTGCTTAACAAAACATAAGTCTTATGTAACAGTTAATTCTGCTTGAGTCTCAACTTGAATCTCCATCTTTGCAAATTCACCTATTTGTCTATGCTTCTTGTTATTAATAAAAGAATTGATGCTTCATTGTTAGCTGTTAACAAAGAGATTCTATTTCAACCGGATAATCCGGTTTCTCTGACGATCTACGGGTTGGTAGAAGACGGATCCTATCCGGTTGTCTTCAAACTCGCAAAACTGAAGTTGAAAGCTTCCGACTACAATATTTATCAAAAAAATAAGAGCAAACCGAAAGAATTTATTGCAATCTTTGATTGCAGATTGAGACACAGATTGAACTGATCCGGAATACAATTGCTAATACATTTTTCTTGTTGCAGGTGTTGGTATGATACCAGTTAAAGAGTGAGTATTGAACGTTTGTAAACACATAAATTTCTTATTTGTCGAAATTCTAGCAAAAAAACAGATACTTTAAGTTGGCAAATCATCACCGATAACTCATCATTGCGATCATCGCCTCAATTAAATGAGAAAATCCAAGATGTACGTATCAGTATAATGGTGCCGCCACGTTCAAAACTCGGTTGTGGGTAAGACTTTCTTCCATCAGTTATTTTTGTTTGCTACATTCAAATATTATTTCTGTTGTGATTTGTAGTATATGTAAAGGACCTGATTGGAAACCGGGTATTTTCATTCAATTCACAAAAGAAAATGGTATAGCCCGTGAGGCCGGGTTAAGACCTGGCGATCAAATTTTATATTGTAATAATGTTGATTTTAGTGATATCCCCTTCAATGAGGTATTGTTTAATTTAAATCTAATACAATAAAAACAATAATAATGTATATTTAGGCTGTCAATCTGATGAAGACGTCACGTCAATTAGATTTGATTGTACGTAAATCGGCCGGCTCTGAACTATTCCCAAATGAATCGAGTGGCTATAATAGTTCGGCCAGTTCAGTTACTGGTGATCAAAGTCCATCATGGTCGGACTCTAAACGTTTGTCAATTGTCAAAGAAGAATCGCTCGATTTAGAAGAACGTTTAGATAAACTACGTTCGAAGAAATGGGAATGGAATAAAAATAATAACATCGATGATATTGATCGAAAACAGATTTTTAAGCCGACTATTATCAATTTGTCCGAAAACGGTACGACAATTAAAAACAATGGCAGTGAAGAAGAATGCTATGATGAATCAATAAATAATCCCCAACAACAATTTGAAACTAAAACTGTTGTTGTTGATGTACATCGAACTACTACTACTACTAATCGTGAAATTGAAAATCAACTACCATTAATTAAAAGTTCGTCAATTAGTAGTTTTGGTAGTTTAACAAGTGCAACATCGAGTAGTCTGTCAAGTGCAATCTGTCAAGAAATTCAAAGAAGATCAGAGGTATTTCATTAAACACTTTCGTTTTTTCCCCGACTTTGTTTCCTTTAAATCTCGATTTGTTATAGAAAACGAACATTGGTAATAATAAGCCAACAATTGATGAACAATTACAAATGAAGAAGATTTTAAAAGGTGTTACATCTGAGAAACAGCATCAACATAATAGATTAATGGATGAATTCAAAAAAGCCCATAGGAAAATGTTTAAAAGTTCTGATGATAGCGGTGCTGAAGCAACAAAGTGCAGCATAAGTGGTGGCAATTCGGTAAGTGAGTCTTAAATTGAATCATTCACACATTTAGAAGCGAATCAACACCATTTCCGGTATAATCTCAAGCACTATTTTATCAAATCGAGTCTTATGTACCGCTACACTGATTTAAGAGACGCTTATTCTTCACGCATTTTCTCAACATAAGTCGCACATTATACGATCTGAACAGTAATTTGCTTAGTGATGCAGGCAAAAAAATGAAACGCAGAAATAACAGTTGACGAAACAAACGTGTATTTTGGACATTAACTTTGGAATTGCCTCAAAGTCAACCGGCCCAAGTTGAAGCAGATCGACTATACTTTCACAAAACGATTTATTTGATTCTAAATGAAATTTTCCAATTAAACTTGTTTGCTTTCTGCTAAGAAATGTTTTAATTATCAAAACACAAATTAGAATTATTTAATTCATGACACACATTCACAGAAACACAATAACGAGAAAATCAATAATATCTTATCAACATAAATAAAACTCTTATCACAACAATGGCATTTTGATAATTCTCAATTATTAACAAATACCAAGAAAATATTAGAACGTAGAACGGAGATTTCACAACAAATTTGTCAATAAAAAAGCAACAACACAAGAAAAGGAAAATGATGAGAATCCTTTTTTTTAGAAAATCTATTGTTATTATTTATATAAACATCGTTTTATTTTCTGCAATTTATGTAACTGTTAGATATATTTCGGCAATCTAATTAAACTTTTTTTGTTAATTTAGACAAACCGTCAGATAATAATAGAGGCTTACTACATCGGTAATAATTGAATTACAATGAAATGAGAGCAAGCGTGGAATTGAATCGAAGAAAGTTGTTATTATTAATGTCTATTTTCTAAAGAAAAATTCAACACTATCATTACAATAGTTTCTTAATCCATTTGACTAGTTCTAGATGATATGGGAATTTCTTTGAAGTCATTCAAACAGGAACGATTCGAATTTTGAAGGAAATCTCGATCACTATCGCGATGTTTTTGCAATTGTCTACGTGATCCCACTTTTATTATAATTTGTCAGATTATAAAGATAGAGATTGTTATTCTCTGTTATTAATTTTTTTTCGTGCATTTAAAAAGAAAGGAAGAAAAGGCAGGGTTGAATTTAATTAATCCGGTATAGGATCCTTATCTCGGACAATGTTAATTAAATGAATCAATATCTCATTGTCAATATTATTTTTATTTATTTTGTGTTTATTTCCGAGTGTTTTTTAACAATTGTTAATAACTATGAAACGTCATCGTTATGTATTGTGTAATAAAACTCTAAGTAAAACGCTAACTCAACCGTAATTATTTCCAGTCGTTTACCGTCTCTATGTCGTGTATTGTTTGTGTAATCACCTGTTGTGTCTTTATAGTCGTTATATTTACATGTTGATAAATAAATGTAAAAAATAAAACAACACCAACTTATTATCAGTGTGTGGTTGGATTTTCGTGATCAATTTCCAAAAATGGAATCCAAAAGCAATCGAAAACCCGTATTTATTTTACAAACGTACGAAGTAAGTTGTAATTATTTTAATTCCTAATTATGACAGAAAAAATACATTAATTTTCTTATGGAAATTTAAATAAAAACTATGGCCTTGGAATGGAATACCGTATTGTATTTATTGGCGCATATTTTGGATAATTTCAATTGATTTATCTCCATTAACAAATACCGGATGTCCGGTAGAATTCATCTCAGCATCAGTTAAACGAATATTTCTCAATATTACTCTGTACGTAAAAAATGTGTTACTTCAAGTTAATAATGATATTAGCTCGATCCTGATCTTTATTTCTTAGAAAATATTTGACTACTCACTTATATCCATTCCGATAAAATAACAAAAGGTGTTGAATTTTTAATTTTTTGGTTTTCCCCACACACGTATAGAACCAGTCAAATAAAGTTGGGAATATGCGATGGATTTTACTTATTTCTAACGGACTACAGCCGCAAATCTATGATGGTGGTTTCCCCAATTGTGAGGAGAGTTTTTTTTTCCGGTGAGAACCCGGAGGAACGATTACTCATTCCCTAAGTTTACTTATTGTCGAATAATCAATTCTTTAATGAGTGAAAGATGCATCTAAAGATAGAGATTATTATGATTCACGTATAAATATTTAGAAAATTCAAACAAATAGTCGAGATAGCAATGTAGATTGGGTTATCTTTATTAATATTCTCTGTTTTTTCTTATAATAATGGCAATACTGGAAAACGTTTAAAATTTATCAATGAATGTGTCAATTGTTTTCGATCGCACGTTTTTACGATAAGACTTGAATGTCATTTAAAAAGCAACAACAACAACAACAACAACAAAACTATGTTGTTGTGTAATTGCTTTGATAATGAAATTTCAGGATCGACTCGCCAGCAGGGATCTATCGCAGAAACTCACTGAGCGATTGGCAAATCTTACAACAGAAAATAGTCAAACATCAGCATTAACAACAACAACACCAACACCACCACCACCGCCGCCACCACCCGTAATACAAATTATACCTTTTTTAGTCTTTTCGACAAATTAAATTTTTTCTATAATGATCATTTCAGCTTCCTGTTGATAATAATAGTAATGATAATGACGAGACTGATCAACAAAAAGTTGCACAATCTCCAATAAAAATAACAAGTAAAAAACCAAAAGCACCTCCAGTTCCTGTTAAGACATCAACATTATCATCAAGTCAACAATCAGCACCGCCTTGTCCAACTCCTGATTATGATACTTTAAGCATCACATCCGCATCATCATTACAACGATCTATTAAAAATCGTAGTAATAATGAAAACAATAAAAATGATAATGATCACAAAACTAGTCAATATTGTGTCGAAATGGATTCATTGGAGTCGTATAAACTAAATAATCCAAATGTTTGTCGTAAGCCTGCTAAGCCGCCAGATACTTATTTCAACAATAACAACAATGATAATAAAATTCCATTATCGCACCAGTTGTCAAACAGTTCAACTTCAAGTTGTTCAAGTAATCAATCAATAAAGCCACACAAACAACGACCGATTAGTGTGACAATTGGTGAATATCCATCAGGGACTGTCCGCCGTCAACCGACACGTTTCGATTTCTTGCAAACAAATTCAGCACAAAATGGTGGTAGTGTAACACGGGAATTTGCATCTGAATTAGCACAAACATTGAATCGATCGAATCTTAAGAAACGCACTGAATCACTGGTAAGTTTCATTCTTGTCGTCCAAACCATTTGTTTTCGTTATTTTTTTAATGGATGATCCTGCAAATATTACAGGAGAATTTATTAAATTGTCAGCATATTAAAGCAGAAAGTAATGGATCAATTCGTATATCATTTAATAGTTTATTAAATAAAAATTTAACAAAATCAACAGACGACCTGTCGTCGTGCTATTCGAATACTGTTACAATTAATATCAATAATAATCATATTAACAATCATAATGAAAAGAAGAACGAAACGGCAACACCTAATGGTATTTTGAAAAGCGGCAATCATAAGCCGCTTGTACAACAGAAAAGTATTACATTTGGAGAAATGTAAGCGATTATATAGAAATTTATTCACTTTTTTGTTTTGACATTTGCATGGAATCTCTAACTAACACTTTTCTTTCTTCTTTTCACAACAATTTTATTTGTTCTCTTTGAATTTATGTTGATCAAAAAATTGAACAAGAATACATTTTCAGGCCAACGGTAATTAAAGACCATCCACTACCGGTGGTAACATAGCATCAATTCAAAAGGAACAGTGCCTGGTGAAGAAATCCAGCAGATAATATTTATAATTGTTTGTAATATGCATTGTATTGTCTGTACGTGTATCTTTTTCTCTTATTGATTGAATAATTGAAATATACGTGACGAGATTCAATTGTGATAAGTTTATTTTCATTATTATGTACTTCTGTGTGTGTGTGTGTCTTATTTCAAAGTCGAAATATTATTTTATTGTATCGCGTCCTATTAAAATATCTATATATATATTTTTTTGAGAACTAATCAAATATTGTAATCATTAAGAAATAAAAGAAATTAATCAACTCGACGAAGTTTATTCTAATGAGAACACATTTTTTTAGGTATGCGTATCGAGAAAAAAATTCACTTGACTATAAACCAACAAACGCCACAGATTTGCTTCTCCGTTTTCCAAATTACCCGTCCTCTTAAAGGGTTACACAAAATCTCCAGTACGTAGTCGAATAAAATACAGAGATATTTCGTTTTCACTGCGCTCGCCCGGCGCATCCACCATTTCTCTTCAAATAAATGGCAATGTTTAATAAAATTTATTATAAAAAGGGGATATCGCCATTATTAATTTGTGATGCTTATAAAATGAATCCGAACACGGGCATGTGGGAAATTGTAAATATTTCAAAAGTTATGTACGTTAAAATTTTGTTTTTACAATTGCATATGAACAGTGTGGAGATTTTGTCAGAGATCAAGATCGATCGTCAAAACTTCCATTCTACTCAATATTTTCTAATGGAAATTTCCCAGAACGTTCTCAAAACATGTATAAACATAATATAAAAACAACAACAATATTGTGGTAGTTCCTTAATTAAAAAAAAATTGTCAACAATTCCCTAGTTTTAAACGATCTAAAGGAGAATACCATCTCAATGCACTGTGTGATTACAATTGCCGAACAGATTGACATAATATTCAATTAATTAACAATTTAGTACCTTTAGAAACGGATAATTGACGTTCTACTGTATTTGCTGTTACTGATTTCCTTTATCAATCAATTACCTTTAACGTCATCGTAATCAAACAACTGGATGAGTATCCTTTTAATTTATTACAGGAGAGAATTGAATCAATAATATGAAGATTCCTTTTTGAGGGAATCATAGAAATTCTCCTTTTCTTCTTTGTATCTTGCTTTCAGTAAATAATCCATAGCTTCATTGTCACGGCCAAACGAATATGCTAACGCGCACAATTGTGATTTTCTTAAAAATATCATCGCATTTTCTCCATATGTGCTGCGATTTCCCGAATCATTCAATAATTTTATAACAACATCACCAATAAACGGCAATAATGGTTGGTCCTTTGATTCTAGACGTTCTACTTTTTGATATGGCAATTGATAAGAGTCCCTAAAGGATTTACATAAAAATTCAAAGATTCTAAAAAATATTTCCTATAGAATAACGATATTTAAAGAAAATCGTATTAGTTCATTTTACAAATATCTACTTGAATGTTTTCTACGAACGTAGTTCCAGGTCAGTCTTAATCGATAAATTGCTGGACTTTGTAAACCATAAATAATTATTCTACATGAATGGAAATTTAATAATTGATAACATTTGTAAGCGACATTAATAAAGCGGGTGATCAGTCGAGCCCTGTCCTAAAATCGATTTATGCTGTTCATAATGAATTCTATTGATGATGATTACCTTTTCGCAGTCATTTTTCAAAATATCTGTAGCGACCAGACATGTTATTCGATGTGCAAAAGCTGTGAATGTTGAGAAATTCGGTGTGTTTCGTGGCCTTTTTTGTTGTAACATAATTTGCAATTCGTCAGTAGTTATCTTTAGAAATAAATCTCTATCGATTATTGTTAATTGTTGTGACAGTGTTGTTGAATTAAAATCCCATGCAGTTAAGATTGTATCAATGTGAAGAGTTCGCTTCAAGAAGTCCAATGGACTTTCTTTCGTTATTGTTGGATTGTCTGTAGTTGAAATGATATTTTTAGAATGCGATCGAGATGATGATGACGATTGAGATTTGTATAGAATCATCGGATTACTTACCGATAATGGTATTTTGCTTCTTTTTACAGCAATGGAATATTTTAAATTTCAATTTGTTTCTTTTTGACTTTTTTTCTTTATTTCGATTCGAGTTTTTGGCACGATTTTTCACTAGAAAAGATTTAGATTCTAAAAACAAATTTCCTATATAATCTCTTTTTTACACTCGATTTCATTATGATAATTTCGAATTGCGTTTAAATTCGTCTGAAGCTCCAAATAAGCATCTTTAGCTGACATAGGTCGATACCAGTAGTCCGGTGTCCAGAAGAATATCACTTGCGTTCTTTCAAAACGGCTGCATTGAAACGGTGTTTTGTCTTTTAATTTTCAATAGAATCGTTGAACTTACTTTAGACGTGCATCATCGATTTGCCTAACTTTAACGAAACTACAAAGATTTTTACAAGAAACGGTTGTTAATAATTGTCGTTTTGTTATTGGTAAACGTAATTCAGGCTCGACAGTTGACCGACGTCCACTTACAGCTGACCGTAGTCTTTTCATCTATAAAAAAGAAACCGGTTACAATTGGGAAGGTGTGAAAATTTTGATATTGTGAACTTGTATCGAGTAATGTTCGCCCGGTGTTGTATTCCATGGACATAAACCATAAAGTAATAAAGGTTGAGGTACGAAAGCATAACGACGTCGGTGACGAATTCTATAATTTTGATTAATTTCCTTAGAAATTTCCCAAATTTTCACTGCTTGCTCCTCCAATTGATTGTCTATTTCATTGATATTTCCACTATTTGATGATGACAGACAAGTATCGAAATCTATGTTGTCTGTCAATGAAAATCGATCGATGCTCGGATGTAGTTCGGTTTCTTTTCGATTGTTAGCAAGAAACTGTGAATATGTTGGTCGCAACATTATGGGACGATAGTCGTAAGGATGCTCCTCAAATCTTTTACCCATGTACAAGAAACGATCAGTCCAATGTGGAATTTTATCCTGTAAAAATTCAATTATTCTCTCTCTTGTACTGGAATTGGTTTGAGTAAAACTGGCGAACGATAAAAAAGGAAAACACCTGTCAACACCTCTAATTATCTAATTGTTAATTTTTAAGACCCCGCTATAATCTATGATTTTATTAAAACGTGGTGGCAAACCACAATTTCTTATACATTTTCAACAATTTTCGGAATAAAATCCTCACAGATCCCAAATTGACACCAAATTTGTCTTAGACCGTTCGTTCGTCGAATTTCTTTCTTGTCAATCAAATACAAAGTACTGCTCGATGAAGATGTTGCAGCTACTGATGTCTCTGAATGTGATGAACCTGAATATTCAGGTGATAAGAATTTCACTTTCTCACGCCATAAATTCCAATAATTCTAAATAATTTATGTTATTACTTTTTTATCAGGTAGGAAAAACTGAATGTTAATTACTTCACGATTTAGAAATCCACCCAATTCAAAATACAATAAACGCTTATTACAAAAGCGTGCCTTCAACACTTGTCGTCTACGCCGTCGAAATATACTCAAATTAACACATTCGATTGGATAAATCGCAATTAATTCAAATGTTTCAATTTCAGGATCAATACCTGACAGAAACGTAATTGTTGATTGTTCAACTGGTGGTAAGATATCAGTAGCCAAAATGAATTTTGTTGGTGATAATCCTAGAAAAATGTGCATTGAAGTCAATCTAAATAACTTCAAAATCATAAACAAACTATTTTTAAACATATACCTAACTGTACTTGACGGATTCCTTTACCTTCTCTTGTTGTTTGAGCAAAAGGACTCTCAATCAGCACCATATCACCGAAATCACAATATTCTGAAAATAGTAACTTTTGTATACGTTTAACGGCCATAATTTTCTTGAAAACAGAAGAAAATAGTTCGAAATATTCATGTCAAATTAAACGCTTGACATTTGACGGAACATTACTAAAGCCGCGATTACATTAAGCGAGCTCAAAAGTTCCTGCCAGTAAATTAACCAACTAGCATCCTGTTAACTCGCTTAATGCAATCGAGGCTATTGCACAAGTCCACTCGGATACTCCTGTAATGTACAACCAGTAGTTACTATTCAAGTTTAATGCTTGCTCCACACTATCCTTGTTTTGTTTGTCCGAAGCGTTTTCGTAATTTAATTGCCATCAAAATAGAAACATGTGTGCTATTGACACATAGTGAACTGTAACTTCTCAATTCACAGAATGTGTTGCTTGTAGAACGCGACAATTGGACTAATTAATTGAGAATAAAATAACACACGTTTACCGAACAGCGGGCGGAAAACAAATCAAAATCGTCTATGTGCAGAGCGATGCTGTCCATTTTTGAAGTAAAACTTCTTTAGGCGCGACTTGGGGGTAACTCAGATTTTCTTTCTGACGGAAGTAACGGTCGAAATAGTTTCCGCTATTTAAAATATTTAGTTCGACTAAAATCCTAATAATACTAAAATTCCCAACTTCATGTGACGAAATTTAGAAACTCCTTAGATGTAAGGTTGGTATCTTAATTCTGGTGATATTTCTCAGTCATGTGACTACAACATCAGGACAGCTATTGGTTGGTTGTAGGAATAGGAGAACAGGTTTGAATTTTGGGTAGATTGACATGGGCTGATTTAACTTTTAATTTAATTTTTTAATCTCAATTAATTTAATTAATGAGTGAATATTCTTCAAAAAGTGGGAGTGGTATTAACGAATTTTATGTAGAATATAAAATAGTTTAATCGTTTCAGTGATACGTGTCATAAATATTAACACTTCAAGTGTTCCGTAGCAACAGTGCACCACTGTATTCACGATAGACACACAAATCTTGGAATGATCTCTATTTTATTGTATTAGAATAACAAGAGAAAACGCTTATCATTTCGATCAATGATAACAAATGATCATTCAGTCAAACTTGTACCATTTTTTGTTGTTGGTTGGACTGATGTTTCGACTAGCCAACATTCAATCATTTTCTATTTTTTTTTATTTGGTCCACCGACAATTCTCTATTTCCATTCCTAACTACTTCAACATTAAATAAACCACAACAACATACCGACAACAACAACAAATGGGTTACAAAAAAGAAAACGTTCTTTTTTTTTGGTAATGGCTAACAGCTGGCAAATTATAATTAAATATTAATTAGTGAGACAAAGTTAGTCGTATTACAAAAAAAACAAACAAAACTAACATTATACTAAACGAAAATATCACCGCTAATTAACTGTGGGTTTGCTCTTTGACAAATAATTAGAAGCCAATTCAAAAAGCCTAAAGACAGTAGGTATATTTGTTAACGTTCATTATCCGTTATTAATTGTGTATGAGAAGAATTGCGACCAACACGGTACGTAAGTCACGTGGTGTTCTACTGCTGCTGCAGTCAAATTTTGTGTTGATATCGAAACGTTGTAGCTACGCCCTTTATTTGCGAATTGTTGTCTACTTTTGTTTTATTTATTGATCTTCACAAATTCCGTTTCTTCTTTAAAACATGCCCTTTCCAACAGATCCCTCGAGTAATTTTCTTCTATTATCCGAATGCTTTTAATTATAATTTAATGGAATTTAATTGAAATAAATGTAAAAGCCTACAATGATATCAATAAAATGAATGAATTCTCTTTATTCCTTTTACGTGTTTGTTGTTTTTTTTTAGGAGAAAAGTGTATCAAAAACAAAAATTATTGGAATGTTTTTGTTTTTGTTTTGTTTTGTTATGATCGCGTAGGTCTACAAACTGGTAATTTGTGTGAGAACCTACAGGAAAGTGGTATTTTCCATTTTAAAACAACCAGTGTGTGTTCATCAACAAATACAACTGTTTTGATTGATGACTAAATATATTATTTCTTGTAGTTACTTAAAGTAATGAATTGCTGTAATTAGTGGATAGTGTAAAAGTAAAAAAAATAATAATAATCAATCTGTTGTTTATTTAATTCTTGTTTTCTTTACACGCTTTATATTAGCTTCACCTGTATGTTTGCAACGAAATCTTCGAACGCGATTTTCACCCACTTAAAAAGCGCCAAATTCATTTGAAATTTTGTCCCATTATCCTGGCCAGGATCATCAGGATTAACGATTTCCTTCCGGAGAGGGAGCTTTTACTTATTAGTTCAGTCTACCATTAAAGCGTGTTTTTTAAACTATGATTTTTTATATTTCTTATTGTGTTTAACTTTATGTTTAAAAGGAAAAAAGGATTGTGGTTTACTGCTCATTTCAACCAAACCCCGGGCGCTTATGCCCTTTTACTTATGGATGATGGATGGTTTACTGCTCATTTCAACCAAACCCTGGGCGCTTATGCCCTTTTATGGATGATGGTTACTGCTCATTTCACCAAGTCTACGATGAGGAACCTGCAAAGGGGGACGGGGCTAGGGACAGGCATCCTAATCTTGCTAACTGGTCCATGTACTTTGTGGCATGGACAAATTAACAATTTAGATTATAAGAAGAGGAAAATTCTGCAAATCCTTTTTCATACCGTGCCGAGGTTCGAACCCCGGACTTCTAGGCGTAAATCCCTATCGTTAACCATCGAGCCATTCGGCTCGTGAATTTTCATACGAAAAGTGTACTATAAATGAAAACGATTTTCTACGATCCAACGGATACAGCCGACATTCCATCGTGTGTTGGGCACCCGAAAGTACTCGATTGCATTAATGTATAGATGTTGCTAAGCAACCACAATTTTAAATACCTAACATGTTAAACCGTCTGTCATTGGTTGAAATCTATAGATTTCCAAAAATATGCTTCGGAAATGCTCATTTTCCACACGGTAGCTGAGGGTAATGGAAAACGGGACGATTGATTTAAGAAAATCAAATATACTCTCATCAGAAACTGTAAATTGAATGAATTCAATAGAAATGCGGTCCAGCTGGTGATGTTTGAAAGTACTTTGTGATCAGTTTCTAACCAAACAATCTAGAATTGTGGGTGGGAACATACCTAATAATTGCCACTATAATCTACGAGGTGTTCTTACAATGAATATATTTATATGGTGGTTCTCGATGCGTTTATTTCCACTTTGTCACTTCATCCCGTAATCACATTTTCTCTATAACACTCATTGTTCACGGACATTTCATTTGATCATCTAAAATTTGGTAGTATCATCTATCTCGTTCTCTTCTCGCATTTCCCTTATATAACTCAAACAAACTAGATTTTGGGATGAACAAAGATCATTGGAATTATCATTAAAACCCACACTTAAGGGTGAAAATGTTTAAAATCAAAATCTACACATAATTGTAGGCAATATTACCTATTTTTAATGCATAATGTGAATATAGCTTTATATTATTCTTTGTAAAGTATATCATTAATGAATATAATAACTAAACTGTAATATTTTAAGTTAAATAGTTTAATCGTTTCATGATATGTGTCATAAACGCCAAACAAGTTTTTTACTTCAATCGCGCGTAAAGATTACACGCACACAATTTTTTTTTAATCGATAATGTTTAGCAAACTTAAATGAGTGCAAAGAATCACAGATGCCATGATGCAAGAGGTAAATTCAAATCTGTTTTTTGAACTTAAATCATGCTCAATTTAATGCGGTATAGTGGATGCGCGGCGAATTACTAATGCATCCAAAATAATTCTGTTGAAAGCAATTATCGGGATAATTGTCTTTAAAGATCTGCTTGTCGACCTCCCTCATTATCATTACGAATGTAAATTACTGGCACTAAATTGTTTCGATCCACGTGTCCACAATAAATAGTAGAAACCTTCAACTTTTCCTAATATCTAATGAGCCTTTAATTTGTTTTGACAATAATCAATTCCTCATGAGCAAAGCTTGTTTTATTATATTTAGACTCGTGCAATGTCAAGTTGCTCATTATTTAAAAGTAGTACAAGTTAGTAGTACGTGTGCCTATCTCGAAAGAATTCTGATATGGAAATGAAGTTTGAATCGAAGTATGAAATGCAAAGTGATGGTTTAAAAATTCTCAAATTTCTCGGTTCGGGAATATTTCAATTCAAATTGATGAGAATTACGTTGTTTTTACAGTTAATATTGCAGTGCACTTTTCAAATAATTCAAGCAAATCTGTTTATTAATAAATTAAATGTACAACAATTCATTCAATATGCACCAATGTTTTTCATATGTTTTTATGTAAGTATTCATTGAAAAGCATGGGTTTCATATACTTTCCATATAGTTTGAAGGATAAAATTTTGTAAGCAAGAAGGGATAGAAACAGGGTTGGAGGTTGGACGAAACCGCCACCAAATTAAAGACAGTACGTGCAAAGGTAAGTATTATTTGGTTTTAGATTTTTTAAGCTATTATTTTAGCTAATAATGAAAACATAAGATGATGCAAATAATGCCAGATTTCTCAACCGCGGTCACATCAGCTAAAATAAAAAATCTGAAAAAAAAATCACACTTACCTTTAAAAGCGCACTGTCTTCAACTTGGTGACATTTTTATACGCCCCCAGGCCCGTCAGCCCATTGTGAAGTATGAAAGGACGCCCCGCTGTTGGCGACTTTTGGGTTTTCACTATTTAGATACACCATGCCATACGTGTCTACAAAATTTTGTTATTTTAGCTTGACAGGAAGCATATGAAATATATGAAACCCAAAAGTCCTACATTTAGCAAACGGCTAATTATGATTTGATTGTTAATGATTTTTCAGCCTATATTTTCTATGACGGTATTATTAATCAAACCAAAATTGGTCGAGAATTTGTTTAATGAACTCCATTTATGGTCAATAGATAGTTCGTTAAAAACAACAGAAGTGAGAATCAGAAAAGAAATGAAAATTATTGAAATATGTTCAATAATCATGACATCAATGGCTGTTATTGTTACGTTTGTGTTTTACTTAAGAAGCGACCGCCACTATGATTCATTTTTGATTATCAAATTTTTTATGGATGATGTTCCCGGATATTCGACAGTCCTAAATCATATTTATTTAACTAGCATTGCTCATTTAGCAATTGCTGTTGGTCTAGCACATTGTTACCAATTGGTTTATTATACACAGCATATAAGATTTCAAATAATGATGTTATTAGATTATGTAGATAGGATTACGGAATGTCCAAAAGAGTATGCCTTGAAAATGATACATCCAATCGATAATTTATCGCATCAAAATGAATTAAAACGACGACTGATCTATTTGATTGACAGATATGACGAGATTTTGACGTAAGTTATCTTACAACTATTCTGTCTGTGAATTTATACCCCGTGTTCATTATTTGACATACCTAAAGCATTTGTATTTGTAAATTGCACTAATTCTAAATTACATTTTGATGTCAGTTGATGGCATTTCTGGATTAGTAAGGAAATTTCTTAGTTTATCCAAAGATAGATTTTTTACAATGAGCTAATGAATTAGGATTTGTGCACTTCATATGACGAACATACTGTATGATTTATAACTGTTACAGGATTACATGGAAGAAAATTAATGAAATCTCATATTTCATTATAATTTTCTCAATTTCTGGAGTAATTGCAACCGTATCTTGTGTTTTACGTTTAATGTGGGTGAGTTCCTATTCTATTATTTTAGTAATTGCTGAAACACTAATAACAAATCATTAAAGGCGCCCAATATTCTTGTCGACTTTATAGCAATATGTGCTTTATGTATAATTGTGTTTGCTATATTTTGGATACTAATGATTGCCGGACAATCTATAGAAGACATAGTAATAATTAATTATTGCACAATTTCACAATTACGCATTTTATTCATTGATCCATTTTTTAGAGTACTGAGTGTTGTGATAGAATACAACAACTTGACTGGTACAATATGAATTGTGGAAATCGGAAAATTTATTTAATTTTATTGATTTGTGCACAACAGAAAATTAAATTGAAATTTTCGGAAAATTATTCGATTAATTATGAATTAGGATTGGCGGTTGTTGATCAATTAAATAATGTTTTCATCACAATTATTAATTATCTTTCATTGCAGAATGTAAGAGGAGTCTATAGTGTGATTTCAGTATTTACCAACTATAAATCAGTCTAAAATGCAATTGTGATCAATTAAAATTGTAACACGTAGCATTTACTCGACAATTGCACAATTTCCACATTTTAATATTGTCTTTAATATTGTCACTGTGTTAAATTTCGAATAAATGTTCCAAGCAGATATAAACTGTGTTCTCTTATCAACGTGCATGGCAACCATCTCCCAAAAAATCTCTTTAATGACGACGATTTGTAGATTTGCTCTGAATTTGTTCAGAGTTTATTCTTCGCCTTCGTCATTTGATAAGCAACATTTATACAGGAATACAACGAACGCATTATCTGAAAAGCAATTATTTCAATAGGAAATATAAACGATTCGCTTTAAATCAAATTACATTAACGAATGTAATCAAATGCATATTTAGAAATGGTCCAGCCTTTAGACAAACCAAATGTTTCGTTCGTATGGACACAATAACCAGTAATTTTTTCGATTTGATATCATACAAATGCCATGGCATCTCAATTAACGCATGACTCAGATCGGAATTCTAGAACATTAAAAAATTCCTAATCAACAAAAGCCTAATTAAAAATCAATTAGGCAAATTAACCTGAGTCAATACTTCTCCACAAAAACATAAATAGAACAAAATAATTATGTTAAAGACGATAAAGCCTAATAATCTGCTAATATTAGCAGCATCGAATTGCTGTAATAATAAAATCTTTACGTATACCTGTTATCAATAAACGTAATAAAATCAATTACAGTAATTATAGCTAATGATAATAAGAGAAGATAAATTGTAGACGCTCCAACTTTAAGAGCAATTAATGGACTTAAGATATCTACCAAATCATTACAGATTTCCAATAAGAATTGATGATGTTTTATATATTTACGTAAATTGCCGTATAGAATCGTTTCCAACTGTCTATCATCGAATTTTAATAACTTGTCATTTACATCAATCATTCGCATTTCATCGTGAATCTTATCAATATCTGCTTGTGGTGTTCCCATAATCTTTAGAGCTTGATAGAATGAAAATTTCAAGTTACTTTCTGAAATTGGTTGTTAATTGCTAATTGAATTTCAGTAATATTAAATAATTACGAAGTATTTTGAATTGTTGTTTAATAAGGAATACACTGCCCAACAAGAGAGTATCGCCAAGTAACACCGCTGGAGCCGTATTAATTTCACAAAATAATTGCCAAACACAAGTCAATTCGTACTGTGGTGATGTTGTGACATTATACGGAAACCATTGAGGAATAATAGTTGTCCTAGAATTAAGTTTATTTACGGTCAGTAAAATCAATTCAAATAAATTACCTGTTTTGATCGAGTAATATTGGTAAAGTGTAGACTGCAACAAAAATGGTCAAAATGCAGAGAATCGTTTTTACGGTAAATTCCGAATATTTTCTAGCCGCATCCATTGGCCATTCCTGGTAAGGATTGTGCGCTTTTCCATGAAACTGCTGTAACTTTCCAATAAAATCGTAAACTCTCTTCTGATTAACATTGAAATAAATTATAAATAAAAGCGAGAAAACGTAACCAGCTAAAATTAAGCAAAAACTTCAAATGTAATTACGATAAATTGAATGTTTGAACTGTAAAAGTTTATACTAGTGTCCCTTATCAAACTGCAACCATCTGCAATATCGAATGTTTGTTGCCAAAGGTACAGAACACTCTGGATGCTTGTCAATAGAAAACTTGACATAAAAATGATTTTCCATAATAAAAGCATCGTTTTCTCACAAAGCCGCTCCTTTGGGTCGATTTGATAAATTCCGCAATATTTCAAATGTAATACAACCGATTTTAAATACGTTTGTTGTGTCATCGTTGGGAACATTTACCACTAACTAATAAATCGAACTGGTTGTTTTATATAATGTCCCACTATTAAATTATTCACAAAATAGCCAGTAAGATTTTCCAACAGATGTTCCAAATTCACATTTACTTTCAATTTTTAATCAGTTTAATAACAGTTTATTGTCCATGAAACTTTTGTAGAGTTACCAAATTTGTGAACTTTTAGTTGTAGAAAACTTATGAATAATTCGTTCAAATTGATTAGATTTTGTGGTGATTTAAGCTGACAACCCTTAAATTAAACCTGAAGATTTCAGTCTGAACGACAAGAATAATCTTTAAATTAGCCAACAAACCAGAAAAAAATTTAAATGTTTTCGATGGATGATTGGCAAATAAAAATGGTGGATGCGCCGGGAGGAAACTTGAATACAATTAAAATTTAAATAATTACTATCTGTTTCGTAGCCGCTTCATTATTTAACCGGTGATGAATTATACGACCAATTAGGCCCCTCTAAGGGGGTCACTAGTAATACATGGTAGAAAAAACGAAAAATTCGACAGAATTAGCGTTTGTTCGGGGCTGATATTCAGCTTATTTTTTTTTGAAGAGAGACATTGTGATGGCAACAATCGTGCGAATTTTAAAAACGAAACTCAATTGATTCATAATTATTTTATTTTTGATAACAATGAGGAGAGAATTTGTTAATATTCTCAAATTTTGTAACTGTTTTATAAGCTGGCTAATTGTTGGACATAAATTGTCTGAAAGCTGTTAAAGAACAAGTTAAATAAGCTTAACAACAAACAGTGTTGTACTACTATTTATTTTGGCTAGTAACACTTGTAGATAACGATCATTATTCATTCGTTATGAATTGATAAGCATAAATAATATAAGAATAACTAGCTCTCATTATCTGAAACGATAATTAATTCATTATTATGTTTTTTTTTAATCAATTGAATTATTTACAGAAACAAATGTAGCATAATTTAGAATAAAAAATGGTCTAGCGACTACCTGAGGTAATTTGTTTAATCTTTGCATTATACTAACAATTAAACGCTGTGATTTAAAATCGTATAAATACCATGGTGTATCAGTTATACCATCATGAATATTAGCACTCTAGAAAGCTTAAAAATTTAGTATAAACTAGGGAAATCATAAAAAATTCTATTAGGACCTGCGTCAATTGTTCACCAAGAAAACAAAGAATTGATGTTGTCAACAGTGAAGCAACGCAAACAATTGCAGCTTTTGTAATCTCGCCACTATCAGTTTGCTGGAAGAAATTTCCAATTAGAGCTAATTAATTAATTGTTACAAAAAAAATTCATTACAGTTAATATTGTTAATGATGAAACAAGCAAGAAAAACGTGCATACACCAACTCTTGGGAAAAGTGTTGGACTCAAAATCTCTATCAGATCTTCACAGCAATCCAACAAATACTGATGATGTACAACACATTTACATAGATTCCCATGCAGGTATTTCTGGAAATTTTCACGTGAAACGATGGAAATTGTATTTTTGATCACCTCATCGTTGATATCGGCATTATGGAGTTTGTTGTGAAAGTTGTTGATGTCTTCTTGGGGTGTGCCAGCCATTTTTAACGCTTTATAGAAGGAGAACTTCAAATCGCTTCCTGGAATTATAGAATTTTCAACACAATAAATTTCAGAATTCTTAGAAAACTATCAACTAAGTATTTCGAATTGTCGCTTTAATAATGTTATACAACTCATCATCATAGTATCACCGATACCATGTGCTAAAGTCATAATGTAGAAACTGAAACTCTGCCATATCCAAGTCAGTTCGTATTGCGGTGATACGTAAGGATCATAAGGGAACCATGCAGTAATCAGTAATAATCTGAATTTCCATTAGAAGAAAACAAAGAGAGTAAAACAGTTGATAGGCGAGATTTTATAAAATTTATCACCTCTCTTGGGCGACTAATGTTGAAACGGCATAATTAGCACAAAACAATGTAAAATAGCCAATCCACATTTTGCCATAAAGTTCTGAAGATCGTGCAGCTTTTTCTGTTGTTAATTCTTCAATGGGATTATCAGTTTTTTGAATAATTTCCTGCAATTTCCCAATCAAACCGTATAATCTCTTTTGCTGCCAATTCATATAGAATACAAATACTGGACCAGTTATATAAAACACTAGAATTATAGAAAATGACAAATGCATCAAACAAATCTCGTTAGAAATCAAGTACTGATGTCCCTCAAGAAATTCGTATCCTTCACCAATGATGGCCTCTGTGCTATATAAATCATACACTGTAGAAATGTCACTATTATACTCAAGTTAACGAAGTATTTGTAAAATAAATACATTCTTCTTTTTGTAATATTCTCTTCACTATTTGTATCATAAACTGAACAGAGTTTTAATTGAAATATCAACGCTTTCAAATATTTCACTTGTGCCATGTCTGATGACTTTTCAATGTCTACTAAATGGTTCGATTATCGCAGATAAACGACTACATTCGATAATTTCACTCACAATCAATTCAAATAGGGTAATAATAGGATGCGTCAGTTGTTAAAGTTCACATGTGCATACATATGTTAATCCGTTTTAATCGATTGATTTATACTGATTTAAAACGTTTATACTTTGTCTATTTTGATTTGGTCGACTTGCCGTCGATGCAATCGCTACCAAACATAACTGCTTTCGTCTCCGCTGATAGTCTCTCGCCATTTCTCTCAACAAATATCAAAATAGTCCATCTTACAGTCAAGTTGGACGTGTCAAAATAGACAGAGTTTAAATTTATTAGAAATTATGTGATCGTTAATTTCATATCTACAATAGTAAGGGACGTCGATATTTTAATCGGTTATTACCAGTACTTAGTGTGGATTGTGGATATTATGGATTTTGTCTTTGTTCTCAATCATTGTAGTTTAATTATTTAAAAATTCGGTTATTGTACTTTTTTATTCTTTCTACCTTTAGCTTCCATAAAATCCACCAAAATCTTTAATCGTGACAAATAAAGCTGAAAAAACTATATCGGCGCATCCGCCAAAATTTTCCACCTGGCGCATCCACCAATTTTTTAATCTTGATAAATAAAATTTTGGAAATTATCTTATCGCATCCATCGATGTTTTCCTCCGGCGCATCCACCAAATATTTAATCTTGGAAATAGACTTTTAAAAACTATCCCGGCGCATCCACCAAATGTTTCCCAAGAAAAAGAAAAATTGCGAATTATCCCGGCGCCTCCACCAAGTCTTGTGTGCCGGTTCGGAGCATCCACCATTAATTTAACAATTATAAATAATGGAAAATCGCGATTTGCTCACGAATTTGTTCTTGATTTAATTCGAAATCTCCAAATATTTGATCAACATAAAACAGGATTTGAATCATTAAATTCGAGTCTTTAGTAAAATTTGTTTTATTATTTGTCTAACTAAAAATAAGTTAGGTCGCAGTTTGTTTAAAATAATTATACCATTATAATTAATCCAAATTGTTGATTTTGTAAGTATAATAAATGTCAGCTGATGTTCGCTCATCAAACCATTGTCAGTGTTTGCACGCCAAACATGTTGTAAACTGGTCGTAAAGTGTTGGATGGTGTCTGGCGTTCATCAGTCGCAACAACAAAAGTTATGTTTTCTATAAGAACGTTTTGTTCGGCATCCACGCACGCTGATCAAACGGAAACATCCTACAACAAAACATTTTGTGTTGGGTTTCTGATGTGCTGTTTGACCAATGTGCGTTGGTTACTATGTAAAGCATTTGAAAAACAGGATCTAACATAATCGAACGAAACCGTTCTGACTAACAACGTGTTTGCTGTATCATTCTGCGTTCATCCGAAAGGGACGGTGACCGACTGGCGCGAGCCTCTTTCGCCTCTACCTTCGCACCGTCCTGCTTACCTTCGATAATGATAATGTTTTACACTGAACTTCATGCGATTGTTCAATCTATAATTTTATAAAGAAGTGGATTTGCCTAGTTAAATCGTATGTGATTGAAGTTAAGCGAGTTTTCCTTTGGAAAAATTGATTCAAAGAACGCTTACCATTTGATTTGTGAGACTGATCATTTAATACTGCCGTACGAAATATTTTTATATAATAAGTACATGATAATGTGATTACACATGAATCAAACACAGATAATACTCTGTTTTTTTGATTTGTGATAACAACACCACAAAGAAAAGTATAGAAAACGATGTAACATTCTTTTCTTGACTTGTTTAGATTAGTTGAATTTCAAACGGTGTAATGTTAATGTTAGTGAATCGTGAAGATTGTATTGTCGTGAAGACATCCGAGGTAAGTACGTTTACTTTTGAATTTTTACTTTTTACACATTGGGTCGTGACCCCATATGGGATCACGTAACTAAATGTGGAGCAACTGCAGAAAAATTACCAACTGGCTTCAGAACGACCAACGACCAACACAACAAATCATCTGCAAATTTACCAGAAACAAACAAAAACTAACTGATAAAACGTATAAAAATTGTATATTTAAATAGAACGAAAAAAAAAACGATTACAAATTATGACAAATCAAACATTGTTCTTTTATTGAAATATAACAAATTTTATGATAGTTATGGCCACACGCCAATTTCAAAATATTGTCGAGAATTGGTGTTTTCAAAGGCATTTGACAATAATCACAGTTTAACAATTGTTGAAAATCGATTGATGCTATTGATGATGGTGAAGCAACACACCTGCCCAAATGGTTTTTATTCAAAAATCTCCCAACAGATTTCTCAAATTCGTCTTTAGTTTGATGGTCTTTTTGGATAGTTGCTTTCAATAATGTTAATTTTGTCGCATCTTTGATCTCTGTACTATATTGGAATATGCAAAATTGATAGAAGAAGGCATCTAATTCGTTTTTTGGTATCAAATTCGAATGAGATTTCAACAATTCGATTGTATTTTTAGCATTAATTGATTCAACAGCAACAAATAGGAAATCATTCCACATTAAACAATCATCAATATTGATTTGATTATTGCAAAATAAACAATAAGTTTGCTTTAATTTCGTTAGCAATTTTATTGATTCGTCCCATATGTCGTACGTGGATTTCGCCATGATCTTCCGAATGACATCAATATCACCGAATTGTATAATTAACGGTAATTTCAATTTGATATCGATCAAATTATCGATACTTTCTAATATATAACGATTCATATACGGTCTAGATTTGATGAAATTCTCGTAATCATCTAATTCAACCATCAATTTCACACCGATCTCATAGAATTTCGGTTGGAATTTGTGGCTTTTTGGTAAAGGAAAACCACAATTACACACACAATCATCATTATCATTATTAACGTGTAGAAACGATTCCGATCCGTACATTAATGTTGCATTTGTTAAATTGTTGAAATTGTTCGTTTTTGTTAGGATTTTCAAAAAAATCTCATAACACCACAATTTACGAAAATCGTTATCATCATTGTCGATTGGACCATTCGAAAATTCTCGCAAAATATCATAAATTTCATTCGAATCAATTATTTCGATTAAATTCAAAAAATCTGCAGTCTCCAACTTGTTGTTAATTTTATTGAATTTATATTGCTCCACAATTATATCATACGGTGATTTGATTGCTGGATTATTATCGATTATTGAAGTTTCTAATTGGTCCAATTGTCGATGTTGTTGTTGTTGTTCAAATTGATTATTGATCAATACAATTCCATTTCGTTCCTTAATCAATTGTATAGTTTTTGGTAGTGCTTTGATTTTCTCTAAAATCGGTCGAATTTTCTCCAATAATTCGTGATCGTTCAGTTTACTTTCTAGAATAGATAATTGTTGTAATTTATCTGATTTCTCAAGATGATCATCGATAATATGCGAGAAATTCACACATAAATCCGCACATAATTGATATTGTTTCCTATATAAAATTTTCACAATTAAATCATCAATTATTGTTAATGATAATACCGTAATGTCCAAATCATTGTACCATATGAAAATTGTTGAATTCACAATTTTTATATCACGTATATTATTGTAATAGTTCGACCATAATAACAAATCGCTTGTTTTCGGATCGAATATATAAAAACCATTGTGATTGTATGTTAATATGAAGCGATTGAATAAATTAAAGATTCTACCAAAATTGAACGTGTCAATTGTGAAGAAATCATTTGGAAATTGTTTAATCACTAATCGTGCCTCTATTTTATCATCAATGACCATCAAATCTTCTTGTTGTAAGTGTTTATCAATTAAATTCGAACGGAATTGATGTGTTAATACAACATCAGCTTGACAATTTGCTTGCCATAAACGTAAACCAGGCCGTGCACAATATATCATTGTACCATTAAAATCACGGCATAATTGCTCATTACTATCATCATCATCATCATCATTAATTGAACGAAATATACCACGGCTCTGTGGTAATTCGTAATAAATATTTATCAAGGGTATGTTGAAAAAACACGCACCATATGTACCATCACGGGCTTTCTTACCAATTTGTCGATAATATTCTGTTTCTGTATCACATAATAATGTGCGTTGTCTTGTTGATATTAACAATAATTTCGAATACGTATCGATTTGTATTATTGGCGATTCTAAGTGCATTAAACATGCGACAGGCGGGTGAAATATCGACTTCCCCTAGAAAATTACAGTTTTTTTTTGAATTTCACCTAATTTATTTGTATTAGACGAATAATACCAGAAAATTCTTTATGGTAATCACTGACACTTTCCCAATATGATCACCACAATAAATATCGTAATTATTCCATTTAATTACTGTAACAATTTGACCAGAATGTTCATTAAAGATTTGCTGTTGATGATTCGTTTCATTGAAACAATTCTCTAGAATTATGATACTGCCAGTTGATGTTGCCACAGCTAAATTCTCTTCATTGTCTGATATTGCAACAAGTATAGCTGCACCATACTACAATCAAAATTGTGCAAAATTATCGATAAAAATTTTGTTAAATATATTAATTTTACCACACTAGGTAGAAGTTTCACGAACTCGCATGGTTCACGAGAGAATATATAAACACCGCCGGTACTAGCCCCAAAAACTATATATTTTGATGATACATCGAATGATGTTAACTGGAAATTCAAGAGATAATTCGTTGTGTTTGAATGCAACAACAACAAAAATCAACCTTCACACGATGTGATTTGTGGAAAGTATTATGGATTATATTGTTAATACTGCTGATATACTCAACTAATAGGAATTGCTCAGTCATTTTTCAGTACAAATACAACACTAGAACTACAAGTAATGCTCCATTTAGAGCATTACAAAAAAGTTAGGTTAAAATACTGATTAACGAAAATTGCTAGAACAAACGTAATTTTCGGTGAAATTCTGTAATTTTACCACAATTTAAACGACGATAGTCATTTAGAATCGATTACATTGACGAAATTCTGCGAATTTTACACGGCACATAAGTTAGGTTAGGCTTGGAAAATTGAGTGATTCCGGGTTGTTTTTATTCTAATCGACATAATTATTTTGTTGTTAATTTGACCATGTCACAATGTTGGGTTAGAGATTCGACTGGATTTGTTTGTCAAAAAAAAAGTCGCAATTTTATTGTTAATTTGTTGAAAAAATACATGGAAACTTAACAATTTATTATCAGTGTATATCACAAATTTATTGCATTTCATTATCAAGGCACTGACATGTATCATCATTATGCTTATCATCAATATTTTAAAACATAGAGTATTATTGTTTGATTTACATTTTGTTATTTGAGTTAGTGTTTAATTAATTATTGTACATTCCTTCTATAAGGAAATCCATACGACGATAATGTCTATGTTGCCACCATTCTGCACCACGTTTATATAGAACTGATATAATAATTGCTACTAATGGTACAGATAATATCACAGCAACAATTGGCACAATATAGTCAGCTTGTCGATTCTTCTTATCAACATTCGGTATATTATTGTTATGCGTATTATTAATGTTCTGTTTTGGATTGAGATTTGATGGTGCATATGGTATTTCATCACCAGGTTCAGTGATTGTTGGCTTTCTCTTAATTGCTTTCGTTGTTGTTGTCGTCGTAGTACTTGTTGTTGTTGATATGTTATTTGTAAGTGTTTCACTATCAGGAATGATGACACCTTTCTTCGGTACACTCGTCTTATTATCGTTCTTTTCTGGTGCTACATAATTTATATCTGGTAATGGTGTATGATCATTTCCACGACCCATATGGGTACTATTTGTTGGTAGGTGATGTAAATTATCGTTTACATTTACTGTAATACCACCACCTTCACTAAATTGTTTTGAAATTGTTTCACTGGTAGCTTGTTTAACTATTGTTGAAGTGTTATTGTTAGTAATAACATTTAAAGCAGCATCTAATTGTTTTGTTTTCGTTTCAATTTTATTTACATCACCAATAGACATGCCAATTAGATAAAATAGAAATAATACTTGAAGTAACATTTTTCTATCTGTTTATTCGATTATTATCGATAATCAAGTCTTTATTAAGTAATTTACAGTTGTTTATTGAAATTATCTTGTTGCATTGTTTATAACAATAAAATTCTTGATAAACTTATGGAAATTGTCAAGTGTCACTTTGACATTCGATTAATTAAATAGAAAGCTCGATGTGTGTATAATTGGTTGCATAGAAAAAAAACATACGTGACTATTATACAGTGTGTCTCAATTTTATCAACATCTTATTGCTATCACTGAAGTCTAGTTTAGGTGATTCTGTTATTCTTTTTAGTTGGTAAAATAATAGAAGACTTCAATATATGCAGCGAAGCCAAATCAACAGGGAATAGACCGCCAACGACAAACAGGAAGAAATTCCTGGACGAAAAGAAAAATGTTGAAATTTGGCAATCAACAACTTTTACTAACATAATTATTATACAAGCGAAGGAATTTCTCTCTACAATTTAGCTTGGTTTTCAATTTTGAACATAGAAAGAATATCCCAGATAATTTCCTATGTAACGAATAAACTTCCTCTGGTGGTGGACATAAACGATGATTGATCATTGTTGGTACTAAATGTTGAACTCTAATTGCCATATCTTGTCTGCCAAAATCATATAGACCAGGACAACGGAACGTTTCACCCAATATCATTACAGCATCGACATGAACATCTTCCATAATTTTACTTTCATAACCAGTAAGAAAGCCTAATTCTCTTGAATAATTCAAAACGTTATTCCTATCATCATCACAAGCAGCTTTCAATATTCTCACATATTTGTCCATGAATTCTTTTGTGTATTCACGGCTAGCACCGAAATCAAGTAATAGAATTCGTTTACTTTGTGGATCATACAAGAAATTCGCCCAATTCGGATCGGTTTGCATAAAACGAAATTCTAAAATTTCTAAAAGACACAATTCCATAATTTGATCAGCGATAAAATGGCGATCTTCTTCATCCATATTGAAACATTGATCGACTGGTACACCATCAAGCAGTTCCGTTGTGAAAACTTGCTTACTTGACAGTTCATCTTTTAATTACGAAATTAAATTAGATTTGTTTGTAAATAATCTCATTAATCAATTAATTCTTACCAATTACATCAGGTACGTAATAATTGGGATATGGTTGTAATAGCGTTTTAAATCGTCTTGTACATTCTGCTTCACGTTCATAATCAACTTCCCATGCCAATTCTCGTTTAGCAACTCTCATTAAATTATCAAGAAACATACCTTCAGGGAATATATTCCATAATTTCATAATGCCGGCTAAATTATCAATATCGCTATCTATGCCACGTGCAACACCAGGATATTGAATTTTTACAGCTACTTCTTTATTATTTTTCTTTAATTTACCCCAATGTACTTGACCGATTGATGCGGCCGCAAATGGTTTCTCATGGAATTCTACAAAATGATCACGCCAATTCGCACCTAATTCACTGGTCATTACTTGTTCGACTTGCCAATTCGGCATGAAATCAGCTGATTTACGTACACGTTCGAATGCTTTAGCCATTTGCGGACTAACAATTGAATCGTCTTGTATGCTGAGTAACTGACCCAATTTTAAAGCAGCTCCTAAATATTTATTTGTTTTTATGTGAATAATTATTAATTAAGATTTGATTACCTCGAACTTTACAAAGTGTATCAACAATACGATCCATATTCGCTTGTGTTAAGAATAAATTTGGATCGGCTGTTTCACCAATACCTAATGTACGACGAGCATATTCAGCGGCTGTTCCAATACCTAAACCAGCCGCTAAACTACCAAATGACATCATACGACCTAATCTAGATGAAGGGACAGTTCGTTGTTTCGAATTTTCACTTAATTTTTGTTTCGACTTCGGATTTGGTATTGCAATTGGTTGTGGTTTATTTTGATCATTTGATTGTTGTTTCTTCTCAGTTTCTTTATGTAATTTCTCTCTATGTTCCATATCGAGTTTCTTTAATAATTCTTTATCACTCTTTGATAATTTTATCTTTGGTTCGTTCTCAATAATCACATCAACGGATTGACTACTTGACGCACGTTCAACTGAAAGATTTTTATAAATAAGTTTTATTAAATCGACACACAACACACGCACACACCAAATATGTCTACAGTCAAGGTGAATAGAATTCGTCATTGTTTTTGTTGAAATATGTAAATGCAACCTACCTGGTTTTGTAGATGAATGAATTACATATTCTCTAACACCATAACATACTGTTGATGTTCGTTCAATTGATTCATTAACGATATTAGTAATATTCGAAATGTTTTGTTTTCCAATACATAATTTTGTTTCTTTTGGACAATTTTCAATAAGTGGACGTATACTTGAATGTTTCCAAATATTACGTAAGTTATTATCTTGTAATTTCCAATTAGCTTCAACAATAAGCTGTAAACCTCGTACTATTCCCCAAATATCTTTAGAATTCGACATTTAGATTTTCGTAAAGCAAACTAATTTCTAATTAAAAGAAAAACAGATGCTAATAAAGATATTATTTCATATTCACATTTATATAATTCTATCTACCTACTTACCTAGTTAAATAAATATCGGGAAATTCACAAAAAGTTAGGTTGTATAATTCAAATTAATTCAATAATTAATTGAGAAGAAATTTCATTACATCTCTTTGATTTCAATTAAACTAAACGTGACTATTCCATTAAATAACAATTATTAATTTAATTGTTATGAAATAATTAACGAGATGAAACCACATTTGGTCAAAAAGTTTGATACCTCTGGTAATTGGTAACTACAACATAAACCATGGTTGATATAATGAACATGCGCATGTCGTATTAACGATATTGATTTAAAGATGGGTTTAATTATACTAGAAAATAAATCGATTCAAAAGAGTAAAGGCACCCACAGATCAATGCGAAAGTCGTTGCAGAGATGCAACAGAAGATTGTTAGAATGCTTCACTAACAATATAGCAATCAGATAAGGATTAGAATATAAAAAACCCTTTAATGACGCCAGATTAAGAAATTCCGCGTCGTCTGCGGATAAAAACGCAGTAAACGCAGTCTATGCGATAAAATCCGCACTAATCTGCACGTGTAGATTTGTCACTGTGTGAACAATATGATACGAATATGCAACGGCACGAATATCCGCAGCCCTTACAAAATTTCTGCATTGGCCTGTGGGATCTTTAAATGTGGAGTGAATCACTGAACCATCTACACAAAAAAACACATAAAATGTAATGAGGCTCTATCTAATAAAAACATTTATTATCGACAGAAAAAGATAGGTGCTTTATTTATGTGTTCCTTTCAAAATTAATCATTTGAGACGTAAAGTCGCCGTTCCAGTATGTTTGAAGTTGATTGACAACTGTCAAAAACCTAACCTACACTGGCAATTAAAGATTTTCGTAAAATTTTGTTTTTAATAAATAATAACTGAATAACACTCGAAAGACGTTAAACGAACTGAAACGTTAAGACTATCAATAGAAATAGGCAAAAATACCAATTATGGACATTTATAACATTTAACAATATTGTGCAATATGCAGTGAGTACTCTGACTATAAATTGAAACCGTCACTCTAAACAAATTGTAGTTGAATTTTGTTGTTAGTGTTAAGTGTTGGAAGACGAGCGTTTTTTCCTTGTGTGTAAATTGAGAAGAATGAGTTGTACACATACTTCTGAAGAACGTTACAGCACCTTTTATTATAAACTGCGTACATATAAGTTGTATGGTGTTTATGGCTATATAAATTCATTAAAAGAACATCATATTAGGCGAGTTTATTACAAAACAGGAAGACCTGCTTTAGTGTTTATGATTGATTTTGAAAATAATAATGAAATTGGTAGTTATTTAAAATTAACAAATCGCTATTGTTTAGCAGCTACTGCAAATCAATCAAGTTACAATGAATTTCTAAATGAATTAAATTTGAAAATCCCAGTTATTTTCACTGAAATCGCTGGTTGTCGTATTATTGGACGATTATGTGTTGGTAATAAACATGGTCTTGTCGTAAATGATAAAATAACAGAATTAGAATTAGAACATATACGCAACAATCTACCAGATGGTGTGAAAATCCATTGTGTAGAAGAACGTTTATCTGCATTAGGCAATGTTGTAGTTTGTAATGATAAAGTAGCTTTAATCCATGAAGATATCGATAAAGTATTGATTATATTATTGATTTATTTTTGATTAGATATAATTGAATGAAACTTTTAGGAAACTGAAGAGATTCTTAGTGACACATTAAATGTTGAAGTGTTTCGTCATAGAATTGGTAAACAAGCTTTAGTTGGTTCATATTGTGCTTTAAATAGTACAGGAGGATTAGTACACTCGAAAACTACAACAAAGGAAATTGAAGAATTATCAGAACTATTAGATCTACCTATTGCGGTAATGTCTTTCAATATTTCCATTGAATTAAAATAATCAATTTTTTGTCAAATACAGGCTGGTACACTGAATCGTGGTAAAGACACAATTGGTTCCAGTATAGCAGTTAGTGATTATTGTGGAATAGTAGGAACAGATTGTCGACCACACGAATTAGCAATTTGTGAGAAGACGTTTGGTTTCTGTTGTGGGACTGTAGTTTAAGAATAGTATCTCAAGACTATCAATTATACTTTTCATATATTTAAATAAATTAAGTGTAAACAATATTTTTATACACAAAAAATATGGAACTAGTCCTACCGAGTACCACTAAATAAAACTGTTCCTACTTAAACTTAAATTTGTTGCTGTTTTAAAATCATATGAGGTCTGCACTATTGAGACATACTGTATAAAACGTTAATAGCGCTTATGCAACCAGTTATACACTTCATTGACAAGCTTATAATTGTCAAAAATGGCATGTGCAGAACCAGAAAAGGAACCTAAAGAATGTGAAACTGAAGAGAAATCCCAAAAACCTCTTAATGTAATTATGTGATTTTCAATTTATTAAATTTTTCTTATAAAATTATCCAATGTTTAGATATCAACTGGTGCTGTGCAATTACGTAGTTGGTTAAATAAATCATTACGTATACAAATGTTCGATGGCCGAATTTTAATTGGTATATTTCTATGTACAGATCGAGATGCTAATGTGATATTAGGATCGTGTACCGAATACTTACCAGCAGAAAATTTAGATGAAACAACTGTTGAAGAACCACGCATGTTAGGTTTAGTTATGGTGCCAGGTAAACATATACAAACAGTTGCTATTGATCAAAATCAAGATACTAATACAGAAATGGTAATACCATTAACTAAAGAAATCAATTCTGATGATGTTACTTGAATATTTATTGTCTTTTATTAAACTAATTACAAGTTTTAAATAGAACTCTTACATTCTGCTTATTTATCACAGTGAGAGAAAATGATTGAGTGATTTGTATCAAATGTAATTATAAAAAACATATTTCATGGTAGAGCCTCCTCTTTTCGAATATTTCCCCATCACTATTTGATTTGTTAGGAATTCTGGAATGTTAAAAACAAAACAATCAAAATTCAAAAACACTTTTATTAATGATAAGTTAAAACACAACAAAATCATATTTATAGGCGTTATTTTTTGCTTCTATCATCTAACGGCTCGTACCCGTCTTTCTCGATCTTCTCTTTAAACAAATTATATTGTCGTTTACGATCGAAATGTTTCACCCATTGTGTTGAACATGATCTCTCATATAATTTACGAAATTCATCACAAACATTCTTCTTATCTATATTATTATCATCTTTTATTTGATGTTTATCTAAACATTCCCAATAACGATCTCTAGCCTTCCAACATGCTAAGCGTTCCTCTTTGGTTGGGAAAGACATCACTAGAAATTTTGAAAAAATTATACGATTTTTCCTAGAACATTTTGTAGATTTATTCAAAAATACTATTTTAAAATATCAGCAAATCAAAATCAAACGACAATTTCTAAAAATAAACGTTTGGAAATACATATCGAAATAACAAAAAGTGTAGGTGTGAAAATGCGTAGAAATCTTTTCCAATTCGTTCGAATTCTTTTTAAATTGCGTCAATTTACCGCGACAATGCTACCAATTCTAGTAATTTTTTAGGTTATGTACATTCTGATTACAATGATTGCAAAAGTATTTAATTGTTAATCAATCAATAATTATTCAGTTATTGTTGTTTAGCGGCAATTACCTGTATTTTTTGTGATTTCACCTAATTTTTGATCGAAATTGGTGCAATTATAGTGGAATCAATGATTTAGTTGTTTTGTGGTTGTCAAAACGTAAATTCCCTAATCGCAGTTATCTGTCAAATATGTCTGCTTGACAAAGTTTATTTTCGGACACACGGTGTAAAATTTGAAATAAAATTTCATTTTAAACATGTCCCCGTCCTTGTTAATCGCATTCTGTTGAAATAATAGATGAAATCAGTGCCCTGTTTATTATTGAAAAAGGAAATAGAGAAGAAATCATGTTAAAATCAGATCAAAATTGTTTAGTTGATAAGTGTGTCCCAATGAGTTGTAATAATAGTAAGAACCCCAACGATATTGCCAAAGATAACATTTTAAATAGTAATAATAGTAAAAAGAAGAAACACAAGAAGAACGGTTTGATAAATGGTGTAAGCAATCGTCAACAAGTGAATGCAACAGCAACCGTAGATAAACAATTCAATGGATTAGAAATTAATGATGATGGGAAAACGAAGAAAACGACAACGGCGGAATGTCTAAAACTAGATTCTAACGATATTTTATCAACAGAGAATGAGCAGGAGTTTTGTAAATTATTGGGCAATAATAGTGGAGATATTGATGATGAATCAATGGCATGTTGTAGTGGTAAAATTGATCAAGCTGGCTGTGAATCGATTATAAATGATACAATTAGTGAACATGAAATGGATAATCTAACAAATAATTTTGATAAAGTTGATTTAGACCAAATGAAAATTGATGGGAAAAGCAAACACATACCACCAATTAAGTATGTTCAATATGAATCTGAATTGCAAATGCCAATGATTATGAAAATTATACAAAAAGATCTATCAGAGCCTTACTCGATCTATACTTATCGTTATTTCATACATAATTGGCCAAAATTATGTTTTCTAGTAAGTGTTGTACACAACTTGAAAATTCTCAAAAAAAATTAATTGATTTTCCCATCCAAATAGGCCATGTGCGAGGATCAATGTGTTGGAGCTATTGTTTGTAAATTAGATATTCATCGGAAATTAATCAAACGTGGATATATAGCAATGTTGGCAGTCGATCAAAATTATCGTAAATTAGGCATCGGTTCAACATTAGTACGTATGGCTATACAAGAAATGATCATTGGTGATGCGGATGAAGTTGTTTTAGAAACGGAAGTTACAAATAAGCCAGCATTGCAATTATATGAAGCATTAGGTTTTGTACGTGATAAACGTTTATTTCGTTATTATTTAAATGGAGTTGATGCACTCAGATTGAAATTGTGGTTAAGATGAGGAATTTGTTCGAATTATTTTATAATACAACAACAACAACAAATAGTTGCCATATGCTCAGGGGGATATGGTGCGAATTTTGTTATATTTAAATCTCAAAAACACACACATAAAAATTAGTTAGAATGTTATGTACAGAATTTTATTCTTGTTGATCTTATTTGTTATTCTTTAGAAATTTGCATTATTCAACAAAAATCAAATTGATTTATTTATTGTAAGGGGGAGAAAGAACCAATTTGTCTTCCAACGATTTTTCTTTCAATGTTTCGACTGAAATTTGTGCATCACTCCCACTATCATTCTTGGAATTTAAAACACGAACAAAATTTCGTAAACCGTAGTAATTAAAAGGCACTAAAAACAACAACAAATCATTGTAACTGTCGATGTTCATTTAATCAGGGTGTTAATAATTGAGCTTTGTAACAGGAAAAACTTCTCACATGTGTTTATTTTTAAAAAAGGATTTCTTCGTTTTCTCTTCTATCAGTTTTTTTGATTTTATTTTGTGGCAATGCAAGATTATCGTAAATATAATTGTATAAAATTCTTGTATATAATTTTATTGTATTATATACATATTTGAGAAAACTGTGTTGTAACAATATCTAAAGAAAATATATACCAAAATTTCTAAGCAAATTCTCGCCCAGTTTACCGTTCATTTGCGTCTTGTTTAGATGTTTGCAGGATTCAGCAGGTACTTAAATGAAGCGTACTTTCGTTCTATTCTTTTATTGAAATTGTCTCTTGGATTATTAACAAAAATTATTTCTGTTTTTTACGTTTAATTGATTTAACCAACATAATTAATTCATTATCTGTTTTCAATTTCTTATTATTAGCATCATCTACGGGATCTTGTTGTATTCGACGTTTTAATTTTTCGTTAATTAACGTTTCTGTACCTTTGGTCTTCTTATAATGCGGATCAGTTTGATCGATATTATATAAATGATTTGTGAATAATGCAGCAAATCGATCATCATTAACATTAATTTCAAAATCATCTTGTATTTCATTATTTCCATCATTGACATCTTTTCGTTTCTTTTTGTTTCTTGCTTTCTTTTTATTCGAATTTTCATTCTCTTGTATTTTCTTCAAACTGAAATGTTGCTTATTGTCATCATCATCATCTTCATTCATTAATAGTAATTCTAATTCGGCATTTTTCTCGTTATTGTCTTCTTCGTTGTTTTTAATATTTTTAGATTTCTTTGTCGATTTTTTCTTAAATTCGATTTTATCAAATTCCTCAGCAAAATATGGATCATTTAAATCAATATCAGATGGTAAATCGGAATCTGCTTCTTCGTTTCCATTTTGTTTCTTTATCAATTTCTTTGCTTTGCGTTTCTCTTTTCTTTTATCTAAATATTTCTGGAATGGTGTTTTATCTTCATTATCTTCTTGTTTTCGTTTCATAATTTCATCAGTTTTTTGTTCTAATTTGAGATCCCATTTCATCTCCATAGCACCTTCTTCATTTTCATCATCATCATCATCATTTTTTTCAATGTCTTGCAATAACTTTCGATATTTTTCAATCGAATTTTTACCTGTTGATTTATCATCATCATCATCAACAACATCATTATTGTCATCATTAACATCACTATCACCGCTACTAGATGCTATATAATTCTTTAAATCGTCATCGTTAATCTCATCAATTTTGCCACTATTGAATTTCTTCACAATTTCAATACGTTCTAAATCAGTTTCATCCCATGTTAAATCAACTTTTACTTGTTGTAATGCTGTTGTTGTAAAGAATCTCGGTTGGTATTTATTCAATTCTGGTAATTTATCACAGAATTCTTTCGGTACATCATCAAATACCATATCATCAGGTATAATACGTAAATCTAATTTTGTTGCAGTCGATTCATATTCCATACCATCACATTCATTATAAATACGATTTGCTGAATTAGCACAATCAAATGTTATAACAGCATAATAATATTTTAAACGATTTAATTGATATTGCCGTAATTTCTCCATATGATATCCGGTACCTTCTTCATTATTATCATCGTCATCATTATTATTGTTTTCAACTAATTCAGTTGGTCCATTAATTTCCTCTTCTTTCATCCGTGCTTTACCAAATTCAGATGGATATATACCAACTGATTTGATAGCACCATTTTGTGGTAAAAATGAATTAAATAAAACCATTAAATCAATAGCACGTATACGATCCCAATCCATATTACATGCAGCTAAACGATATGATACCTCATTTGTTGTTTCAGCATCTTTATCTAATTCACCCCAATTATGGTCAATTTCGTCAATTTCATCTTCTATTTCAATTTCATCATCATCATCATCTGATGAACTTTCTGCGATTAGACGTGATTTACCACGTGCATAATCAACATCCATATCTCGTAATTTCTTTTTAATATCTTCAGATAAATAATCGTCTTGTTTTTTAACAGTTTTCACGTTATTTGCTGCTTCATCGTCATTGTTATTGGGGGCTGTAACCGTTTCATTTTCAACTGTCTCAATTGTGGTTTCATCGTCACTACTTTTCGTACTATTACCATCATCGTTTTCATCATCTGAATCTAATTCATAGAACTGTTTTAAATTAGTATTTGTTTTATAATTGATTGGACGGCCTCGTTTATCAATTTTATGGGAACTATCAAATTTTTTATCGTTGAACATAGATTGGAAACGTTTGTCGATTTTCACTTTTTGGCGACTTTTTGGTATTCGACGAAATTTCGGATCTTTAACAATATGTACAAAACGTTTATCATCCATTTTTGTTAATTAATTATTGTTTTTCTACCACAAAAATCGTAAGACTTTTCTGTTGAGGTTATGTCAACACTAACCTCAAACATGTGAACTGACGGATGTATCTAAAGCTACATTCGCTCTATATTCAGAACCAGGCACGTACTTAAATAAGTTGTATGATGGGTTTGTGTGTAATTTTTAGTTCCATTATTAACATCATCACCATCTGATATTTTCTGTGATTGTTCTGTTGCATTTACAATATGTGTTGCTGTGTATCAGATGTATGCTTGCCGTATTTAAACTCTACAATAATCTCGTTAGGTAGTGTATGTATTGTCGGTTCCGTATATAAAATATTTGCTTTTTTTGAATGCAATACTAGTTATACCAGCAAACTGTTCTATTAGTATTTGTGAAATCCTTTTATCACTCGCGCCTTATGCTAAATGTCTTTTGATTAGATTCCATTTCGTTGTATGAACAAATGTATTCTTTTCTGTGACCGACTTTGGTCATTCTTAATATGTTTGGCTTCAATCTACAATTATGCCAATTAATTAGTACCTATACTAATGATAATGGAACTCCCAAACTTACATTACAATTGGAAATAAGGCTCCCGAATGTTGTAACAGCACAGTAAATAAAACTGTATCAATCTTTCCTACAGGATGTTCAAGCGAAAAATCCATTCTTAAAAAAACCGTTATGCTTCAAATTTTCTCCAAGCAAATCTTACAGATAAACGGCTGTCGGGTCAGGTCAGGTCAGGTCAGCGTAGGCGGTGAAGAAAGACAGTGGCACCGAATTGAAATCTAACCTTTCAGTAAAGGGAATAAACACATAAATATTGTATTGCTGCATAAGTGTTTTCTTTTCATATTAATTATTTGTATAATTAATTTATAATAACTATAATAATACAATATTTTAAATCGTTAAACTATAAAATTTTTATAGATCAAGCAATACAATAACAAATCTTTAATCTGTTCCATAGATCATCAAGGTGCGCTTAAATGCTATAGTATGTAGAGTGAAATTTTCAATTGTATGGAACAATACTTAAAGTATTATTCGATATAAACATGATTTGTTGTTCACGTTTTAACATGTTAGGTATTTGAAATTGTGGTTGCTTAGCAACATCTATGCATTAATGCAATCGAGTACTTTCGGGTGCCCAACACACGATGGAATGTCGGCTGTATCCGTTGGATCGTAGAAAATCGTTTTCATTTATAGTACACTTTTCGTATGAAAATTCACGAGCCGAATGGCCGAATGGTTAAGGATATGGATTGTTAATTTGTCCATGCCACAAAGTACATGGACCAGTTAGCAAGATTAGGATGTCTGTCCCTAGCCCCCTCCCCCTTTGCAGGTCCCTCATCGTAGAATTGGTGAAATGTGAGCAGTAACTAACCATCATCCATAAAAGGGCATAAGCGCCCAGGGTTTGGTTGAAATGAGCAGTAAACCACAATCCTTTTTTCCTTTTTAAACATAAAATTAAACACAATAAGAAATCTAAAAAAATCATAGTTTCAAAAACACGCTTTAATGGTAGACTGAACTAATAAGTAAAAGCTCCCTCTCCGGAAGGAAATCGTTAGTCCTGATGATCCTGGCCAGGATAATGGGACAAAATTTCAAATGAATCTGACGCTTTTTAAGTGGGTGAAAATCGCGTTCGAAGATTCCGTTGCAAACATGCAGGTGAAGCTAATATAAAGCGTGTAAAAAAAAACAAGAAAAAATGGTACAAGTTGGACTGAATGATCATTTGTTATCATTAATCGAAATGATAAGCGCTTTCTCTTTTGATTCTAATACAATAAAATAGAGATCATTCCAAGATTTGTGTGTCTATCGCGAATACAGTGGTGCACTGTTGCTACGGAACACTTGAAGTGTTAATATTTATGACAGGTATCACTGAAACGATTAAACTATTTTATATTCTATATATGAAATTCGTTAATAGCACTCCCACTTTTTGAAGAATATTCACTCATTAATTAAATTAATTGAGAATAAAAAATTAAATTAAAAGTTAAATGAGCCCATGTCAAGCTACCCAAAATTCAAACCTGTTCTCCTATTCCTACAACCAACCAATAGCTATCCTGATGTTGTAGTCACCAGAATTAAGATACCAACCTTACATCTAAGGAGTTTCTAAATTTCGTCACATGAAGTTGGGAATTTTAGTATTATTAGGATTTTAGTCGAACTAAATATTTTAAATAGCGGAAACTATTTCGACCGTTACTTACGTCAGAAAGAAAATCTGACTTACCCCCCAAGTCGCGCCTAAAGAAGTTTTACTTCAAAAATTTGTTTCCCATCGGGTTCTCCTGATCAGGTCCATATAAGGAAATTCTCAGAATTACTTTATTGAAAATAAATTTATTTCCCATCTGGTTATCCTCATCAGGTCTATCTAAGGAACTTGCCAGGATAGCCTCACTGAAAATAAATTTATTTCCCATCGGGTTATCCTCATCAGGTCTATCTAAGGAACTTCTCAGGATAGCCTCACTGAAAATAGATTTATTTTCCATCAGGTTGTCTTAACAAGGTCCACCTAAGGAACTTCTGAGGATAGCAGCCTCACTGAAGCTAAATTTATTTCACATCGGGCGGTCCTGATCAGGTCCATCTAAGGAACTTCACTATAGTGATCCAAAATCAAAGACCTCCAAATAAAAATTTCAAATTAGTTGATTTTTAACAAAATAAGTTTTTTGCGTTTTTGTGAAACTTAGGTTGTTATTACCTAAATTGCTACCTTTATTATCTTCTTTTTTTTAATAATAATAGCCTTCTAGGTGTTTGTTTTTTACAATCCACTTATTGCCTATATTGATAAATATATGCAAAGTAAATAGTTTAAAATAATAACAGAAAAATAAATATTATCTTGACAGTTTTATCGAAAAGTATAATCATACAAACATATATATATATATATATATATATATATATATATATATATATATATATATATTGCTTTTATAATTTTTGTTAACTCATTACAGCAAAATGTACGGAATGTTTTCAATTTTCGTGATATTTTTTTTTAAATCAAATGTTATATGTACCCATTCGAATGATGGATTAACACCTGTAAGTTTGCACTGTTTTTCTGAAAAAATATGAAAATTTAATCGATTATAGGAACAAATGGTCACTAAATATGGATATGCTTTTGAAAACCACACAGTTGAAACTAGTGATGGTTATTTATTGACATTGCACCGTATTCCTTATGGCATTAAAAATAATAATAGGAAAAAAACACGGCCAGCTGTTCTAATCATGCATGGATTCGTTAGTAGTTCAGTTGATTTTATCAATATGGGCCCAGAGAAAGCTATCAGTTTTTTATTAGCCGATGCCGGATATGATGTTTGGTTAGGGAATCAACGTGGTAATACATGGTCAAGGAAACACATTCAAATCGATCCTGATACAGAAAGAGCAAAATTTTTCAATTTTAGGTAAAATATAGAATAATTTTCTGGTAAGACATATTAATTATTGTATTGTAGTTTCCATGAAATCGGCACATTAGATCTACCAGCGAAAATTGATTATATTTTGGAAACTACAAAACAAGAGAGCCTCTTTTATATTGGACATTCACAAGGAACAACCGTTATTTTTGTTTTATTATCAGTCAGACCGGCATACAATGCTAAAATCAAAATGGTATCAGCTTTAGCTCCAGTTGCTTATCTTAAACATGCTGCTACAATTGTTGCAAAAATTTTATATGCAAGCAACTATAATCTAATTAATGTAATTTCATCTTTATTATACATAGAAATTATGACAAATTTAAATTGAGTTATTTCAGAGAATTGTAAATATTTTCAGTGTACATGAGATATTTTCACATAACTCAATAATTGCACGTTTACTTCATATAATCTGTGAGATACCAGTTTTCAGAGAAGTGGTTCTAATTTCTTTTTTCATTATATTTGGATTTGATTCAGCTCAATTAAATCGAGTAAGTTATTTATGATTATTGAAGTAAAACTTCTTTAGGCGCGACTAGGGGGTAACTCAGAAATTTTTTCTGACGGAAGTAACGCTCGAAATAGTTTCCGCTATTTAAAATATTTAGTTCGACTAAAATCCTAATAATACTAAAATTTCCAACTTCATGTGACGAAATTTAGAAACTCCTTAGATGTAAGGTTGGTATCTTAATTCTGGTGATATTTCTCAGTCATGTGACTACAACATCAGGACAGCTATTGGTTGGTTGTAGGAATAGGAGAACAGGTTTGAATTTTGGGTAGATTGACATGGGCTGATTTAACCTTTAATTTAATTTTTTATTCTCAATTAATTTAATTAATGAGTGAATATTCTTCAAAAAGTGGTAGTGCTATTAACGAATTTCATATATAGAATATAAAATAGTTTAATCGTTTCAGTGATATGTGTCATAAACGTCAAAAAAGTTTTACTTCAATCGCGCGTAAAGTTTACACGCACACAATTTTTTATTAATAATAATAATAATAATAATCATAATTGTAAATTTTCAGGATTTTCTTCCAGTATTCAGTACAAATTATCCAGCTGGAGCATCAATTAAACAATTGTTACATTACCTGCAAATAATTCAATCTGATCAATTTGCATTTTACAATCATGGTCCTGAAGGGAATTTAAAAACTTATAAGCAAATTGAACCACCAAATTATGATTTATCTCAAATTATTGCACCTATAATGTTGCACTATTCTACAAATGATTATATTGCATCGGTTACGGTAATTTTTTATGTTTGCATATATTTATAACAAAAGGGAATTGATAAATTTTGTTGTAAATTTAGGATGTAAAAAAATTAGTTAAAGAATTACCTAATAGTCAATTGAAATTAGTACCACGACCAAAATTTAATCATATGGATTATTTATGGGCAACTGATATTGTGAAGCTTTTAAACAATGACATTGTTTCTGAAATTACATCATGCACCTAAACATGCTTCTATTGTAACGTATAGAATATTGATATAAATTCAAAATAGACGTTACACTATTCAAATGTAAGAAGATTTAAATGATGTTTAGAGTTGTTTTATTTTCCATTTTAGCCCTTAAATGCATAATGTTGCCATTTGGCAACATTTCAATCTTTAGTTTCCCAGTATAATGCTACGAAAAAATTAATGTACTACGCGTGTTATTGTCGATTATCTACATACAGCTTGAATAAATTTTACATTTGGAAATTATAAAATAGCGCCTTAAATTGTTCTTTTGAAGCATATATGAAATGATTTGTACGCCAATATGCACGTAAGTGAAACAAGATTTGCAGAGTGTGTTTATGTGCAATTTCCAGTACGATTTCTGCTAGTACAATTGCTCTTGATATCAAATTGTTGTAATTTGCATAAAAATATTTTATATACCATATCCACGATTCTAATGTCGAATTTCAAATGACAGAATTGTCACTAACCTGTCTATGCTACACGGTAAAAAGCAGGAGTACCAATATAACATCCGCACTATTTACTAAACTAGTAGGAGAAAGTTAGGGACTTTTGAAATATTTGGTTGCCAGCAGTTTTGCAAAATTCGACATTAGAATCGTGGATATGGTATAGTACCAATACGGGCTAGTTTTATTTTGTTGCCGCTTAATTTACATTATGTCGTTAGTGTACTAAAATCATAGGTACATATATAATTTTTTTTCTTTTATAGTTTCTATATATTTTTATAAGGTGGACAGTAAACATTTATCAGACAAAGAGTTGGAAGAATTTTTGAAAATTTTACCGGTATAGAAAGTGAAAATGGTGAAAATGTAACTGACGATGTTTAGAAGACGAATTTGATGATGTTGAAATACCTTTTCTATTCTGTTCCAACGCAACATCATCTACTGCAACAAGGACTGGTTACAAAACAAACAGCAAAAACATTATATGGAAACAAAAACATTTACAACTAAATGAAAAACAATTGCAAAGGAATAGTGCAATTACTATACATTATAAACAGCATCAAAAAACTACAATACTTTCCTAACCAATGGAAAAATGCTAATATTATCCCAATAAAAAAAAACAGGGAAACCGGCAACAAACACCAATAGCTACCGCCCAATAAGCCTCCTAAATGGGCTTGCAAAAATAACAGAAAAGATAATAGTAAAAAGGATTAACAGCATCGAAAAACAAAATAAAATAATAATAAACCAACAGTTTGGATTCAGGCAAGGACACAACACCACCCTACAACTAGTGAAAATCTTAACAGACACAAAAATAGAGTTTAAAAAACAAAAATCCACCGTCATGGTAGTAATGGACATGGAAAAAGCGTTTGATCACATATGGATTGAAGGCCTGATTCACAAACTAGCAGAATACCAGTTTCCGCACTGGCTAATGAAGCTACTATACTCATATATGTCAGATCGAAAATTTCAAACTAAAATAGAAGACAAGCTTTCCACCGTCCATAACATAAAGGCAGGTGTCCCCCAAGGATCAGTCCTGGCACCTAAGCTATTCAACTACTACATAAATGATATTACAACTTTCGAAAAAACAAGAACAGCACTCTACGCCGACGACACAGCAATATATACCAGCTCATTTTCACCTGAGGTAGCGAACAAACAAATAAAGATTCATATGGAAATGCTACTAAAATATTACGGAAAATGGAAAATCAAAATAAACCCAAACAAGACAGAAGCAATAATATTTACAAAAAATCCTACCAAAAATAACAAAATATTCTCGCCGTTAACAATAAAAGAACAAAAAATTGAAACCAAAGACCATATCAAATATCTACTCCTACTGTCACTACTCTTCCATGAGACTCGATCTGACCTGCCGCGAGTCGCTCGTTTGTTGCCTAATTTCTGATCGCAGTTCAGAGAATAAGTGACATATTTCTGTGAGCGGGAACATTTCTGAGGTTATGTTAATTTGTGATTGTTTAAATTCCTCCAAGACACTTTCTAAAACATTCAAGAATTTATCGAAAAAGATGCGAACCGATTCAGATTTATTTAAAAAGAATTTATCAGAATATGGACAGATTCTTGTAATAGAAACATCACCATTCAATTTATCACAAGATGTAATTTTAATTGGTTTAGAAGAGAAAGTCTTATTGGGCCATCTGAAAATCGATGTATTTCTCATCAATTAATTAATTTTAGTAATAATTATCAAAAATAAATATAATTTCTTTCAGGAGAAACTCGATGTTGATATTATCGCCCATTTTAAACATCCATCACGTTGTACAGCATTAGCCTTATCACCAGAGACATCATTAAGTATATTACCGAATATTGTAATCTTTGCTAGTGGTGGTAATGATTTTGTTGTACGATATTTTAAAAGTGATTTACGCGAAGAGAATACTTGTAAAGTAATTTATCGAACAAATCAATTCAACAAATGAATAATTCGATTTTTTTTTGTTTCGTCATAGGAATTATTAGGCCATTCCAGTTATATAAATGATATAAAATTCGATCCGGAAAACAGCTATTTCGTATCAGTCAGTGATGATAATACGGCAAGAGTTTGGTCGTGTGATAGTAGTGAATCGATAGCAATTTTACGATTAACATCACCTGGTATGGCGTGTTGTTGGCATCGTGATGACAATTCAAAACTGTTAATTGCTGAGAAATGCGGACTGATACGTTTCTACAATGTTGAAACACAAACACCTATTTTATCATTGGATTATAGTAGTAAGCCGTTGGCTAGTGCCCATTGGGCACCATCTGAATCTCAATTAGTTGCTTCATTACAACTTGGTGAATTATTAATTTGGGACTTATCAAAACCATGGTAGGAATTCTATTAGGACATTATTTGAATAATTGCTTGGAATATTCTTGTTGCAGTCTTCCAATTAGTAATAGTTTGGTATTTACTGAATCTGGTGGTAATTTACGCTTCAATTCAACTGGTGAATTGATCGCAATCGTCAATAATTTAGAAAATAATCTGAAAATTATATCAGTACCTAATCAACATCAACGTCTTACAAAATCGTTCACCATACCGAGTAATGTTTGTTGGCATTATCGTGTACCAATTCTATGTTTTGGTGATTACAAAACATTATGTTTATGGAGAATTGGAGCGAAATAAACAATATTTTTGTGTTTTTTTTTTGTGAATTTATTTCAAAAACCAATTAATATAATAAATTACAAATCAAAAAACAACCTCAGTACAATTTAAATAAAAAACAGTTCCAAAAATATGAGCTTATATATTAGCTCTTGTAACCCTGAATAACCATATAATAGCAACAAATATATATTTTCAGAGGCGAGTTTCGTTTTAGAATTGGAAGAAAATAATGCAAAAACGCTACAGAAAAAAAAACGGACAACAAAATCAATAATACAAAGACAAAGTTAGACATATATAGTACGATATAAGCAACAATTGCTCAACTATAATCTATATGCTACTCTGAATTTTTGTTTTTTTATCGAAAGGTTAAGCAGAGAAACAAGAGTACTATTAAACTATTAATATTATAATAAATATAGGTACACATAGACTAGATTTATATAAAAAAGAAATAAATCTAGCCATTAACAGTTGATTGTTACAGAAGATATTTTATAAACCATATTAAAACTATAGAGATTTAATAATTTAATTTATACTAATTATTGTGCTTTGAATAATAAATTTCTAAAATAATAATAATAATCTCTGTAGTTTTATTATGGATTTGTTTACATCAAAAATAGCTCTATCAAAAAACTCCATAAATGCCACAGCTCAACTGATTTGTATCTATTGATTAAAATTTTCCAAAAAAGAAGGCAGGTAACTTCTGCAGATTTGTTTTTTTTTTCTATAATACAATCATCAAACAGCATAAATTTCTTGACATCTACAATAATATTTGAATTAATTTAATTAATTAATTTTAAGCATAGGCTCTCGTTCATCCGATATCTATGGATAATTAAACAAATCTTAATTTGTAAATGTAGAGTAGAGGAAAACACTTAATTCCTATATGTTAGCAGAGAATGTAGGGCTTTGTTGTTGGTAGAATAATTATATAGACGAAAAAAATTATTATACTCTAACTTACATTACTAAAGAAAAATCTTTGGAAAGTGTTAACAATATTTCAAAAAATGTATACATTTCCTCTATTAATTCGTTTAATATGACAGGACTAAGACACAATGAATTTATTCGTTTGAAATTCACTTTACTTTTTTTTTGTTAATTAGAACTATTGAGATTCTTGTTATACAAAAATCTCAATAATGACAATCAAATAAACTAAATACGTATTTTACTTATATTCTTCGTAACATGTGATATGTCATCCATCCATACTAAACATTTGTACTTTAAAATGACTATAAAATTGTTTTGTATATGCAATAATTTATAATAATAATAATAATAATAATAGTATCAACATTTAGCAGCATTTTGGACAACAATCATTTAGGGGAATGATAAGGGAGATATGAGATGTGATTTGTTTTGAAAATCTCGCGTATCCCTAAAAGCATGCTCAAGATTACTGCTAAAATTTTTCCCTTTGATAAAGAGAAAATAATTGTAAAAGCTCACAACCACGTTACAATGAATTTTTTTAGCTGGTCTGAACGAATAAAATATGATTGTTGTTGATTTAAAACCACACTACATTGACATTAACATTGATGGTGAAATTTTTAAGTAACAAATGGCATTCAACAAAAACAGCTAAATATAATCAAAATATCAAAAAAAAATAAAAAGCAATAAACAAACAAATCTAATAAACTCTACGAGAGAGAGAAAAATAATACATAAGAAAAAAGAAAACGAAATTCTTGCAGCACCTATAAATTATGTCTGCTAATGGAATGATTGAATTCTTCACTCCAATACTGACTTGAAAAATACTTATTGCTAATGAATATTGTTTGGGATATTAATATTTATATCTAATTACATATGGGTTTTCTGATTTAAATAAATGTAAATATTAATATATATATATAACATTATTTTGTAAATATATTTTGTTTGTTTAAATATATACTCAACTTTTTAACTGAAAAATACATCAGTTTTCAGTTGTGTATGTATATATGTATGTATGTATGTATAGTATATATTAAATATAATGGCGAACTTACTGGTATACGAGTATCTAAAAAACACTTGGTACATATATGTATATATATATATATTTTATATACTAAAACTGTGATTGTAAAAATCATCAAAAAATCTATCACATTGATAATATTAATAAAACGTTAAAATTTAAATAAAAAAAAGAAACTGTTTTTTTTTTGATATTTTTTCAAATATATATATAATATATTTAGTATTATTATATAATCCCACACACCGTAAATTTTCCAAAGAAAAACTTAGATTTTAGACAAATAATGATAACAATATGAGCAAATGCCACAAAATATATCATCATCACTACTACAGCCATACAACTATTTTTTATTTATTAATTAATTATAATTTTAGTTTTTTTTACATTTTTTGTATAGATGTGACTGTATTGATGATATTTTAATTTCAAAAAGCTCTAATCTAAAAAATATTTGAAATTTGTGAGATTATTATTATTATTGGCGACATCACATATAAATTTTTGAAGAACAAGAAAGATCCATTGTTATTATAACAGCATATGAAAAAAACTGTCTAACTTTATATTAAGAAATTAAATTTAAAGCAAAAATTTGCACTCTGCTGATAAAAGCGCCCACACAACAAACACACACACACACGCATAGAATAATAAAATAAAAGTCACCTTCTTTGCTCATATTTTATCAGACGGTTTTTTCCAAAACACCATAAACAAGGATTTATAATATATCAAGTGTATATAAGATACGATAATTTTTGTTTTATTAATACATGAACAATTTGCCTTTTGAAAATTCGAGTAATTTTGTATCTTTTACGACTTTTTTTTTGAATAATTTTTTTCTTTTTAATTTAATGTATACATATAATTTTTAAAAACGATTGTGGGCTAACGCGTTTGCCGTAAGTTTGAAAAACAACCAAAACGAACGGGCGCGTTTAGCACACAATATAACAACGAGAGACTAAGGTCACAACTTATCCTGAAGATACTATTATCACAGGCATGGTTTTTTTTTAACCCGACGGTTATATACAAGAAAAATCAACCGGCCGAGTTCTTTTTTGTTTAGAAAAAAATAAAATAAAATAAAAATAATAATAGATTAATAAAATCAACAAATAAAGTAGTAATAATAATAAAAAATAATATATACATCCTTTGTTTTTTGTTTCATTCATTTCCTAAAACAAACATACTATAGTATCCCCTCCCTCTCTCTCTCTCTCCCTTTCTCTCTAAAATGGAATAATCAGCCTTCGTGGCAACCTTTCAATAATTCTTTGCATAATTTTGATCAAATTCAATAATCATAAAAATAATAACAAACGAAAATAACAAGTAAACAAAAACAAAGATTGCAAAGCTTATGCGTTGTTATTATAGGCTGCAAACAATTTTTTTTTCAATTTCAATATTTGATTAGAACCTAAACCTAGACATGGCACTGGTGAAAAAACGCTAATAAACCTGAGTATATAAGTATTTAGAAACAAAAAAAAAACAATAAATTCTAACAAAAAATTGGGAGAAGGAGAAGAACTAAAACTTGTGCTTTTTAATTCGAAAAACAATAAAAAATAAAAATAGAATCTATTTAGAAGAAACATTTGAACAATATAATAAAAATGAGTTGGCACACGATGACGTTCATATTCAAACACACAAAAGTATTCAATTAATAGACAATAAACGTTTATTAATTGATACTATAATAAAATAAAATGTTTTTCTTCTTTTTTTTGTTTTTGTTTTTGTTAATAATAATAATGATAATAATAATAGGAACCATATTATGCCTGCTGCTAAACTTTTCGAAAAAATGAAAACCGGTTCAAAAAACATACGAGAATTTATAGCAAATTAAGAACTAAAAAACCAGCTCTTTTTTACTTCTTCTAAAATTTGATTTCAATAAAATGAATGCTTTGGATTTATCAGAGAAGAAAATCAAATTATAACTACTTTTGAAAAAATTGAAATGAAAGAAGAATGTGTAAAAAATATAAAATAAAAAATAAAAATCAGTTCTGTACTGTTTACAGTAGGTGCGAGATCAAAACTACTTGCTTTGGGACTCTTCCACTCACTCTATCTCTCTGTCTACAGGATATACAATGTATTTAAAACAAGGACATGGTGGTTATTCTTGGCCAATGTTACAACATATCCTTCTGATGTTATTTTCAAACCACAACAACGTGAAACCTAAATTTAAAAACAAAAAAAAAACAATAATGAATTTTTTAAAAATATATAAATAAATATATTTACTTTAACATATGGACATTCAAATTCTGATATAAGACAACCTTCACGTGAAAATACAGCAACATGAAAACGATTACCATGTGAATCACCAATCAAAATATCACCAGCATCAGATATATCAATACCATTTGGGAAATTTGTTATACTTTCACATCCAATTCTACGTAAAAAGTGTCCTTCATCGGTAAATACAACTACATTATGACCTTTAAAGTCACACACATAGAATTCTTTACCTGTAATATTAAACATAAAAACAATTAATAATAATAATAATAATAATAATAATAATAATAATAATAAATATAAGTTACCATGAATAGCAATATCAGATGGTTCTCTCATGAAATCACTACAATCAAACCAACGTAGCAAATCACCACTTTCACTAATTATAAATACAGTTGGACTAACACTATCAACAGCAACAATTTCACCTTGACTTGTAACAGCTAAACCAGCAACAATATCTATATATCTGATGGCGATTTTTTTCAAAAAATGGCCATTTTTCGTGAAAATTTGCATTCTTGAACGTTCATTACCACGATCACATACAACATATTTACCAGTTGTACGCATAACAGCAACTTTTCTTGGATACCATAATTGACCTTCATCTTTACCTGATGTACCAAATTGAAATTTGAATACACCAGATTTATCAAATACCTATATTCAGAGAGAAAAAAATTGAAATTTCAAAAGAAAACTACAAATTATCATCTAATTTCATACTTGAATACGATGATTATTTGTATCAGCAACAATAATATCCTCTTCAAGACCCAAACAGAAACCATGTGGTGAATTGAATTGTCCTTTATTTGGACCCAATTGTCCAAATTTACTACGTATTTGCATTGGACTCACTTTATTTGAACGAGTATGTGTATTAATATTAGGATTTGATGTTGAAGCTGGAAGAATATTTGCCATAGGATCAGTTAGGATATCATCAGGTGTTGATAATAATGGTGATGCAGACGATGATACACCACCAAAACCATTAATTAGTGTATTTGTTAAATTCAAAGCAGATGGAGATGTTGAACGACCAATAATGGCACCATTACTAAGTGCATTATCTGTATAATGCATATTATTATTTCATTCAAAACAATTATAATATGAAGAAATTCGAATAATTACCTGTATTTAATCCAAGTTTAGCAAGAGAAGCAAGATTCTTGTAGGCAGTATCACTAGTAAGTAAATCAGCTATATTAAATTGTGATGTTGGCGATGTAGCAGCACTATTTGATGTTTCAGCTAATGTCGCCAATTGGGCAAGATTATATTCGGCAATACTTGAAAACCCAGATAATGTTGGCGGGGCAACACTAGCAGCAGCAGCAGCGACAGCATTTACTTGTGGTGCACATGTTGTAGCAACAGTTAATGGTGGACTTTGTGTTGGTAATGTCAAATTTTGTATATTAGTAGTTAAATCACCACTATCAAATGATGATTGCATAGATGTTGGTAATGATATTGGACTACTATTTGTAATTGATGATGGTGTATAACCATTTGATAATTGTTGATTAATAGTTAATGGTTGTAATGTTGTTGTTGTTGTTGTTATTGTTGGTAAACCACCATTATTTGATATTGGACTAGAATTACGTGATTGTGATTTTGTATTTTCAGTATGGAATTCACCAAAATGTTCTTTCATTATTATTTCAAATGTATTCATATCTGTATGGAATTCAATTTGTAAATTCTCTTCAAATGTTGGTGTATTATTATTTAATTCTTCTAAACGATTACTAACAATATTTTTTAAATACATAATCTCAGGAACTGTTGATATTTCTAATAAGCGATTTGTATATGTACGTGCATCATCAAAATTACTAATAGCTTTACCAACTTGATCATTCTCTTCCATTATAATTAATTCACGTTCATGATATAAGTCATTTAATTTTATTAAAGCATCATCACGACACTTTTCTAAAATTGCTTTATAACTTTGATACGATTCATTAATTAAATCACGTGCTGTTGAACGTTGATGTGCTAATTCTTCTAAACAATTATTTAAATTTGTTGATAAATGAAATAATTCATCAACTTTATTTTTACTATCATTTAATAATGTTTTTAATTCTTGTTTAACACGTATTTCTGAATCTAATATACCTTCATAATGATGTTCAATTGTATTATGATCATTTTTCATACATTCATTACATATTGTTTGATTGCATGTATTACAATAATATATTAAATTTTCACCATTATGTAATTCACATTCTAATGGCTTATGTATTGTTATTTTTATACCATTTTTACGCATATCATCTAATTCAATTACTTTATGTGATTCAAAACAACGCATATAATGATGAGCTGAATCACAATGATTGCATAATAAATTATGGCATGTATTACAACGTGATTTAGCTATTTCTTTTGCTGTACATGATGTACAATGTAATTTGGACGAATTTGATACATCTGATATATTCGTTTTTGTTACATCTAATGGAAGAGATGCTAGCCTTTTCGGACCCACCTGTAGAATATGCAAAACATTAATAAAACATTTATTCCATTCGTTTCTAGAATATTTATATTCTCAAATTTGATAACTAGCCATTATGATAAAAATCACAATAATCGTTGTTTATCGTAAAGGATAGTAATAGAGGAGGTCTGACCAGTAGTTATCTGATTTCAACTTGAAAGAGAAAGTTAAGGTATGTGAGAACTGTGGAATACACGACTTCAAACAATGATAGACCACCACTTATTATGTAGATAATGGGACAAAAATTTAATGAAAATATTCAAATTCAAACGACGTTAAATCACCATAGAAATGATTTCAGCAATATAATATGCAAATATTAGATCTGAATTTATGGATTACGAGATTTTCATGCGATTTTTTACCTTGGTTTCATACGAGCAAGTCGGGCAAACTATAACAGTTTCAAGGTTGCCAGGATCACCACCTTCTCCGATAAATTTCTTATCCAAGCATTGCTCACAAAATGCATGTAAACAATGCAACATTCTAGATACCACAATAGGTTCCCTGAAAATAAAAAAAAATCGGTTATAAAATTTGTCTGTTATCTATTGTGATTTATATCGTTATCATAATACTTACCCACACATGCCACAATCATCAGGATTTGCTAATAATACATCTTCTAATGCTTCATTATTACAAATTTTTGTTGTATCACTGTTATTCGTATCAAATATTGTCCCAGACAAATCATCAAAACCATCAGTTTTCTCAATCGTTGTATCCTCTCGATCATCATTGAATTCTTCACCGTTCGTACACATATTTCTGTTGTTACCGAAACCACCAATTTTGGAATTATTTACAAATACAATGACGTAGCCTCTAAAATTTCTAAATAATTGTAGATGTTTATAGTCGTGCTTCTTTTTTGTCAATTTGTTTCTCGATCTGTTTCACAGTTGTCGTGTAGGCCACACTTTACATCAATCTTGTTGGTGGTATGTTTTTATCTAAACGAAAACAACAAATAATTGGCACTAATTAGAATTTAATTCCGATTAAATAAAAAATAATTTTTGGTGAATTTATCAATAATTTTTTAATGGAAAAACGTACCAATGCCATGACGAGCAAATGTTTAGCAAATGGCGCGCGGTGCGTCTTTCAGCGCAAGGGCAATAGGTTATTGAATAAGTAGCGAGCGCGTTGGGAGGGCAGGGGGAAACATCCGCAGACCCGGAGAGAAAATCATCGCAAACAATTCTCGACTTTAGTTCTTATCTATATAAAGATGATTATTAATGTTTTTCCAATTGTATTTACCTTGTGGGGGTAATTGCAAAAAATAAAATTCTGCACATTTATTGGGGGATTGCACTTTTTTATCAAGAAACTTCATTTGTTTTTGGTTGCTACTGGCTACAGCGAGCGACCAGCCATCATAGATTTGCAATTATCTAATAAATTCAAAATAAACAGGACAGGATTTGGTGAATTTTCTGGATAAAAGGAATACAAATTGATTATTGATTGAGAGTGAATTAAAAAATAATAATCCTGAGTTACACTTTTACTGAAAATTTTATTGATTTTTTTTTTAGTAATTCCTATTAGATATAAAAAACAAACACTGTTTCTTTCTATTTCTCTCCCTAAAATAACACAGAGCAAAAGTTTGTTTTATTTTTATTTTTTTGGAAATTTTGTTCTCCGATGTGATCAGTGAAATGTTTTTATTTTATTACAATTATTAAAAAAATAATAATTAGCAAATGTAAACTAGATAATAGATTTGAATTTTTCTATCTATGCTTCAGAAATTACAACACATTTCACATGTCACATTTTTACACTTTTGCCTTAAACTAGTAGTTAAGAGGCTCTTGTTAAGCTTCAATTGGAAACTTTATTACAATATTATTAACAGATCAATCTATGTAAGGAAAAAAGAATTAAACTGCCACAACTTAACAAATAATTATTAAATATTAAAAAAAAAACTGAATCTTCACATCATTTCTCAAATATTGTCCATATTTGTTTTGCTGATATCTTGTTCTTTCTTTTTTTTAATATAAATGTACACTTGGAGGCAGTCTAAAATTCAGTGTGTAAATATTTATACACTGCACTTTGGTTATTAACACAACTATTATTTAACAATTTAAAAATGATAATGAAAATAGTCTGCTCTGCTTACAATATTTTTAGGGCGTCATGAATTAGAGTTAAAAAAACAAAAAAATACGAGTTTTGCGGAAAAAGGAGAGGATAATCGGGGGTGACTTTGAGACAATATTGATTTTACATTACACTAAGAGATACTTACAACTTAAAAACTACAACACAACATAAATAAGTTATTGTAATAATGTAACAGGACAGCAAAATTATCAAAAACAAAAAACTCCCAGCAATAGATTTATAATTGTTTCAATCGATTGTAAATAACATCAATTTTCTTTAAATAGAGAATCAGCCTTATTTACAATCCAACATTTTTTCAATAACAATTTTACATTACTTTGACTTAATATACATAAATAAGAAAAATCAAATATTTTGCCCCAAAAAAATGTAAAATAGCTATTGAACCAAGGCAACCGAGGCGATCATTTGCTGCTGTTTCTTCCATATAAAACAAAACAGAAAATTTTGACCCGTTTATAAAATCTCAATGAAAAAAAAATCTGAAAAATACCAACTTTTACAGTTAGTAACAAAAATTGAGAGAGATATAAGAGAAGTTTCCCACTGAAGGATTTTTCTATTACAAAAAATAAAAATAAAAATATAATCACTCACTGGATAGTTTGTAAGTACTCTTCTTCTCTTTAATTCTCACCAATAATGGGGGAAGGGGGATTAACATTATCAGACGCAAAAAGATATAACTTTCTGTCAAAACTTATGTAATAAAAATAATAATAATTAAAAAAAATAATAATAAAGAGAAAAAAAGATTAGTATTAAAATGAGAACACGAGGACACTGCTAATATGCAATATGTACAATCATTAAAAGGAATGAATGATGATTCTTTTCATTATTATATATACTTCATGACGAGGTAACGAATGTATTTTTTTTTGTTTAAAAAATATTCGAAAGAAGCATTTACTCATCTTCATCATCATCAATTTCATCATCATCATCTTCACCGTCATCATGATCAGGTACGGCCAACGACAACGACTGTTGTGGTGGTGGCGGTGGTGGTGGTGGTTGATTCAAACGTTTCTTATAAGCAGTCATTTCCTATTTGTTTGTTTTTAAAATATTCGTTAATCATCATTAATAGAGTTAATTATTACAAGTTTGCTATACCTTTTCGTAACGAGCCTTATCGCGATCAGCCATTGCTTCATATTTGCTTTTCACTTCAGGCTCAGCATCTGCCCATCTTCTGCCTAATTCTTTAGCAATATCACCAACACCATATTCGGGATTTAGACCTTTAACTTTACCACGTTCATCATTACTGAACCAAAAGAATGCTGACCTATAAAATGAATTTGGAAAAAAAATCATCAATTTGTTAGAGAATTGTTGCGAAATTATTTAAAAAACAATTCAATTTCTTGTTTAGGTTAGCATAGCATAGACTACGACAAAATAATAATCAAAAGAAAGTTGCACACAGATAAGAAACTGCTGTTTTTGATTTGCTAGCTGTAGAAATATTTCAACTTACAATGAACGTTTTGGTGCGTTAGGATCTTTGATTTGTTTCCTTTTTTTACCACGTTGCTTTTCACCTTTCGGTGGTGTATAATTTTTCATTTCATCATCATATCGTTTCTTATCATTTTCAGCCATTTCATGGAAACGTTTCTTTTCTTTATCCAACATTGTCTACAAAATGAAAAACATTTTTTTTTATGTCTATAATATTCGAATCATTACAAGATTTTGGCCTACTTTCATTCTCTATGTCTCTATCTCCCTCTCGCTTTTAAGTTAATTAATCGAAATATTAAACGAGAAAAGTAAAAAAAAAACTAAATTCATTATGCCATTTTCGGACATCCGATTTGATCAACTAGAAATTTTGTTAGATATACATTAAGCCTTTACTCGTTTATCTCATTTCTTGTATTACATTTTTGATAGGATGTTAGGGCAAACTAATGGAAGTATGTGTGTACGTGAAGGGAAAGGGTTCATGTACCCCTGCTTTTCACGCAAACGAATTCACCCTTTTTTACCCCCATCCCCCACGACACCATTGATTTTCAGCCTTGCAATATAAAGCGGCGCTTGCGTAAAATCCATATGTACGCCTTTATAATTTCGTCTCAATAATAATAAATCTTAAAATTATTAAATTTTTTGATAATTATATAATTAAAAAAAATATATTTTGTTGCAATCAACTTATAATGAATGTATCCTGTTGTTTCTAGATCCTCAAACGAAACGAAAACGGTACAATAAAATAAAAATTAATACGATTTCTTTTAGTATCCGTCGCCGCCAAGAACGTTTGAAATAAATCAATCCCTCTTTTTGGCGAATTCCAGACCGATTTGAATATTTAAGAATTCTCGAACCGCTTTTCTACATGGCAACAATGCTCTCTTCTCTTCCGTCGACAACAATATATCCAGGAGGAGGAGGAGGAGGCCGTAACTACTCTCTCTCAAGCTTAGAGTTTGTTGGTTGGTCACATTGCCGCAGATGTAGACCTGAAACCTGTTTGCCTTCGCCAAGAAAACGAGATGATGGTATGGTAGTTGGTTATGGCCAGAGGCCGTCGTCGCCATATCCATCTTACTCGATTTTTTTTTGTTCGTTCATTCTGCTCCTCCTTCTTTCGTTCTTGTTGTATTCGCGGTAAAAATTAAATTTCATGTCATAAATTTCGGTTATATGAGAGTGTATTTCTAATTATTTTTCCGTTAATTAAAAATAAATAGATACGAGATAAAGAAACTGATATTGGAATATCTAAATATTGAAAATTAAATCCTGGGCGCCGGTTGACTCATTCTATTCGGGGGTGGTGTAGTGGAGGCGGTAGAGAGTAGCGGTGGCGGCGGCTGCGGGAAATTACGCTGGGCGCTGTGCTCTACACAGCAATCGGTCTTATTGATTCACTTATTTGCGTCTTTATTAGAAGGAATTTGGTGGTCCATGACTTCTAGTATAACAGGCGAATGTAATTTGAAATTGTACTTGAGACATATTTAACTGATAAGAAATTGAAAAAATTTCATTGATTTTCATGTGTTTATATTATTAACACGAGAAACAGAGAAAATTAAACAATCTATTGTTTAATTAGTAAATGTACCACTTCAAAAGAACAAAATTTTAAACTAGCAAAAACTTGAATTGCTTTATTACAACTTTGAAAAGTTTCCGGCAACATTTATTTCCTTCCCAATTTTCAAACTTTAACAACTTCCAAAAGACAAAAAAAAAACAATGAATACTAATTAATAGTAGATTTTAAAAATAATTAAAAAAAAACTAGTAACGCCCATAGTTTTTTAGTTATTTCTTTGCAATCTAAAAGGTTATTGGCATAAGTCTCATGGTCATTAAATTACTGGCCGAACGGGTAATGCCGACAAGAAAAAAAATTCTATATTAGCCCTAAGCTAAATATAAAATTAGGCTCTTGCGCAAGATATTTCACAAATGATAAAATCTCATGAATGAATCAAAATAAAAAAAATACAGATAATTACGTTTTTTGTTCGTATCGTTTTTTTTTGCGAGACTCACCTTCCACCGTTCTGCACATTTTTTGGAAAATTCAGCAAAAACAACATTCTCTTCTGGATGTTTCTTCTTATGTTCTTCTCTACAAGTTTGTACAAAGAAAGCATAGGCCGTCATACGGCCCCTTGGCCTAGAATCACCTTTACCACGCGGCATTCTGCCTTTGCTTTGATGATTTGTTGTTAATACTGTCGTCACCTGCGGATGCTGCTGGTGTTGTGGGTGGTGGTGATTGTTTTGTTGTTGTTGATGGTGTTGTTGTTGCTGTTGCTGCAACTGTTGTTGATGTAATTGCTGTTGTTGTAATTGTTGTTGGTGTAATTGTTGACGCGCTTGCGCTTCGGCAAGTGCTTGATGGTGTTGTTGTATAGCCGCCTGTTGGGCTTCTACTTGTTGTCTCTGGACTTCCTGGTGTTGCCTTTGGGCTTCTTGATGATGCTGATGCTGTCTTTGTGCTTCTTGATGATGCCTCTGGACTTCCTGTTGTCTTTGCGCTTCTTCTTGTCTAGCTTGAGCGTCTGTTTGCTGCTGCTGCTGCTGGAAAAAAAAACCGAAATAATAACCAATTAAAAATACATTTTTTCGTAATTTTATAATTCGAAACGTGGAAATTGGTTAAATATAATAATATGTTGTTGTTTACGGGCGCACCTATCAACAAAGACCACCTGTCTTGACCTCTTCTAGAGCGAGATCCAGTAATGACCCCACTGTTCTAGGAGCTTTAATGCACCAACACACTAATGAACTTACAATAAAGCTTTATCGTTCACTTAATGACGATAATACAATTATACAATCAATTCAATTTGTAAACGATCGTTTGTTCAGTATCTGTGAGGAAGACACAAACAGTGATCAAATCAACAACTTCCTCAAGAGACAACAATTTAAATATCCCAATTGAACATTCTAATTGGATTGAGAAAATATTTCATAATTATATGAAAGATTTTTATTAAAACTTATATTGGAATTCATTCTACTATGAAATTTTCATTTGAGACATTCACGACATTACCGGGAAACGTAATTTCGAGAGAAAAGGTTCAAGGTTTAATTTAATTACGAAATCTTGAAGCTGTATAAACCAATATTTGTTTATTACTTTTAAAATCAAATCGATTGTTTCTCCTTCTTTTCTAAATCATAGCTAAGAATTCTATAAAGCAAGACACACACACCGTTGATTTTATAAATTAACTACCCTGTAGATACCTATGTTCAGTATGTTGCCAATGATTAAAACGAAATATAATATAAAAATTTCTCCATTAGAAAGACTTCAGAATTACACACAAAAAAACATTGCCGGGTGCCGTGGTCGAGGGTCAGAAGACAGGTAGGCGGATTATAGGCGAGAGGGTACAGCTTACAACATACCGAGGGAGGGGGAGTCTGTACAGGTGGCATGTTTTGTTGTTGCTGAGGCTGCTGTGGGTTTTGTTGTTGTTGCTGCTGTTGTTGTTGTTGCATATTTTGCATTTGATTATGAATTGCATTATCTGGTGTTGCAGGATACCACCATTGGGCCGGTGGTGGTGCGTTAGTTGGTGCGCCGCCACCCAACCGATAATCATATCCGCAAACGCTTGCCGCCGGCGACGTCGTGACGTTAGCCGCTGTGGTGGAGGGATTCTGGAAGCTACTGGCCATCTTGTAAGAAAACAGCTGGTGAGTAGGTGCAGAACCACTACTGCTGGCAACCACAAGAGCATCATGTTGCTGTTGTGGTGATTGTTGTTGTTGTTGCTGTTGAATTTGTTGTTGATGAATTAAATGTTGATGATGGATAGATTGTTGATCGGCGGCAATAGCCGCCCCCGGCCACCACATACCGTCGTCTCTTACACCCCAGGCGCCGCGATGCTGTTCTGACATGGCGCTAGTTCCTCTCTTGTTAACCCACCATCCACACCATTTACAAAATTCACCGTACTAATAACGAACAATGAAACAACCCTCGCACGTTTGCACGCATCCACACTAACACACGAAAACCTCTTATACACAATTTTATTATGTAATAATAACATTCAATAATTACACATTAATCTTTTTATAACATTGATACTTTTTAAAATTATAAAATTAAACAATTTAAAAAATAAACGAATCACACAATTAAAACAAACCACTTAATAAAAACTCAACCGAACGCGGCAACTGCTCCACGAAATCTGGCAACACGGAAAAAACAAGTGAGGGACGCCAATACCGGCACAACATCAGCGCCCTCACACGCAGCGGAATTATGACCAACTTGCGCCGGCATCCATTCCTCTGGCCCCGCTTAAAAGGAAAAAACACAACCAACATCGTTGCCAGCTCGTTAGAAAACTCTCTCAATACGCGCTATTTTTCTCAAATACTTTTCCCCCATCTTAATTAAACAAAAATTAACCAGAGTAATTATAAAAATATAATGAATACTTTAACATAATTAAGAAATAAATGAAGATGTTTTCCAAAAAAATGCGACATTTTTTAAATGAAAAAAAAACCGACAAAAAAATATAACGGAAAAATTCGTTAAAAACTTTTTGAACCAAACAAATCAACAAAGGAATATCGAATTTATTTAAAAACAAAAAATTAGATCCGTATTTTTTTTTGTTAATCGGCAATGGCAACAATGTCGACCGGTCGATAAGACGGACGCAAAAGTGCTCCCAGGTCCGCCGTCACCGCCACCCGTGGCCCTACAATTAACTCACACGACGCCTCATCATGGGAGCCAAGCATGCCTCAAAAAAAAAACAACAAAAAACCGACGTTGAAGCAGACGATAGCGGTGGCCACAGCCAAGACGCTACCGACTTTTGCATAAAATTTGTTCAAAATTAAAACCGTTATCTTTACTGATATATTTTGTAAATCATGAGGACCGACCGGCTTTTAGAAGGGCGGAGAGGCGGTTCGCGCCAATTTTGTTGAATAATAAATGCCGTATATACAACACTCCCCACAACGCTCATGGCGTACACAGAAGGAACACATCAATCAGTAAAAAATATCAATTACGACCCAATAATTCATTGAATCATCTAACGTACTACTCACCTGGACCAATTAACAACAAACAACAGCAACAACAATCGTAATTTATTTACTACCACACAGTACTTATTAGGAAAATGAATTATAAAAAAATGAAAATGAAGATACGATCATTTTCTAGAATGACCTTAAATAACCTTGAGCAATCGTAATTTATTAGGGGAAAAATGATAAAGAATTGAATTTGTATGATGATAATAACAATAATGATACCATCAATTGCATTGGGGTGTACTTAGAAATGGCGGTAAAACAGTTGAAATCCAAAAGTAATAAAAATGATAAAGCTACCTTTGATTGCTGACGTCATCAATAATACAATTATAGACAAGACGTTGCAAAATATTAAATTAATACGAATTTCATTAAAAATCCATGAAAATTTGTTGAAAAAACCATTGAAACACTGTTGAATATAGCCACCGTAAATGATACATTGGTAATATAACTATATTGGACAAATGGAGTCCGGTATACAATACATAGCTGTAGCTATTCCATATGAACACACAAAGCCAGTAGAAAAACAAATATCGATATTTTCGTAATTATTCATAAAAATTTGGATGAAATTTTTTTCGAAAAATTCTTAAAAAAACAAGTTTTTCTCAAAACAATTTTGAACGATTTTGAACAGTTGGAAATTGTTTAAAAAAATGTTTTTACTTAACCGCCGTTTAAACCAATGCAAACCTTATGGCAGCCATTTGCTGTCCGTTGTATATACAGAACATAGCCATCTACGATTTGATCATTTTTCAAAGTTTTCTATTTTATTGAATATATTTACGAATGTTACTAATTGTTAATAGAATAATAAAACAATAAATCTATTAATTAATTAAATTTAAATATAATGACAATTACTGAAAATATAAAATTTATAAATTGAAAAAATTTCTTACCTGATACAAGCTTGAAACTACAGTGTAACACACGGCTTCGTATTTAGAGACCCCACGCCACTTATACCAGTGTATTTGGTGAGTATAGGCACAAATTCATTGTATGTCCATTGGTTCGTTTTGAATTTACCGCAAAAACTCCACCAATCAACTGTGATCCGTTTCGATTTTGTTACGTTTCTTTTCATATCCAATAATATTCCTTGTTACACAATAAAGATGAATGACTTTGGTTTGTCTATGCTGATATTAATACAAATACACATACAATTTAAGGGATGCAATTTACATATTTAGGGGCGGGAAAATGATCAACCCCCTTTATCACTCATTAGATGTTTCACCGTTAATTAAAACTCATTTTAATCAACTAGAAAATTATCGAATTGGATGCAATATTAACGATTAGAAAACGTGTCATTGTTGTTGTTTGAAGTCTATTCATCGAATTTTTGCAAATGATTTAATTTTCCAAAAGACAATATATATATATATATATATATATATATATATATATATATATATATTGTATCTATTTGTTGTCCTATTTTGGGCCCATTCGTCACAATGCTTACTTGAAAATTTCTCGTAAATAATCATAGATATTAATCTGTAAACACAAAAGTTTTTTCTAATTAAATATAAAAATTACTGATATTATTTCATTTATTTAGGTTTTCATTTACTATTAATCATAATAAATCAATTATCTACTGATAAACGTGCAATTAAAAAAATTTACAGAAATTAAAAATGCAAACTAGATTTACTGGTTGCATACATCCAATAAACACAAATTTTCAAATATGGTGAATTTAGTATTAGAAATGTCGCAAATCTGGATTATTTACAATTGTCATCCCTTACTTAGATACTTAGAAATTCTATCTTGTGTATTTGATATTATTTCGAAAAAAAGACTTGATTCGCTCATCTCTTTCCAGCAATTGGCACATTTGTCCACAATATGCCGATTGAAATACGAGCGCTTTTATTCAATCATATGTTGTTCTCATCAACTAATTAAAATGCTTTTGAAATGGAATAATCGTTCGATTATTGCCAGTAGTTTGAACAATTGCTAATGTATTGTTGGTCGCATAACTCGAACTGCACGCTCCTAGTGTAGACATACGTTTTTATTCACTAAACATATAGATATTTTACACTTATTTTTCAAACATTTTCATTAGGTTTCAGATTATGAATATTTTTCTGATAAAACACACTTGTTTTCGAATACAAATTACTTAATTCTACATGCCTTTCCACGTGAATGATATGAAACAACTGCAAACATAAATCTGATAATTCATCGATTAGAACATTGATTGCTAATTAGAAACTTACATCACCCATTAGATAATCAGTCCAATGCATAATTGTATCAAATAATGGTATTCTAATGTGTTTCTGTATATGTTCGCTATCATTAAAAAATAATAGATTTTGTAAGTGTTTAGTTGTTACAATAATTTCTTTTTGATATTCTTGATATCTTGATATTTCTGTTGATTCAGTTTTTTTCAATAAATATTTATTAATTTTATTCACAACTTTACGATAAAACTCTTCATCTGTAATTGATACATTATTATTTGTTAATAATTTAATAATGAAAATTGAATCCTTCAACATATTCCAAAAACCATCATCAGCAAATTTAATTTCATTATTTATGACTTTTTTGAAAATATTCAAAGCAATTGTATAAACAATATTAAATCGTAATTTTGTTGGTAATCCTGCAAATAATAAATTATAAATTCTACGACGATCCGATACACGATTTGTTACAATTCGTATCGAATTATAATCATTTGAATTCAATTGATAAATTGTATGTTTCTGTAATCAAAAATAACATTAATTTCACATGAAAATAATGAATTGATAAAAACAATTACTTGATAACCATTCAAATGAATTAATAATGGTACAAAATATTTAGCAATAACATTCGTATTTGATATATAAAAATGTTCATTTAATAATTGATTTAAATAATCACTTAAATCATTTTGTCTATCACCTAATATTGATACAAATATTAGAAATTGTTGTAGTTCTAATTTTAAATAATCATCACGTATTAAACGATCAATTTTCATTAGACATGTACGTTTGAATTCATCATCATTACTAATTAATTGTTTGAAAATAAATTTTATTAAATCTTCAAAACTATGAGTGATCCTGGAAAAGTAATTGATTAATCAATTCAAATAAATAATTAATACTTACATATTACATAAATCGTAATACATATTAATTGCTGCTAATTTCGCTGAAATTATTGGTGAATTTAGGGCGTGTTGTAAATGATTCAAAGTTGTATCAACATATTGTTGGTTCATTATAGAAATATTTGTTAAAAGCAATAAACAACCAATCCAAATTTTCGGATTAAATTCGGGTGATCCTGGAATTATTCTATTTTTGAAAAATTGATTCAAAACAAATCGGAAAAAATCCATATACTTAAGAATTGTTCATTTCTTCGACAAGTGTCCAGAAAATTTTGAATTGTTTTTATATTGTTGTTGTTGGGTATTTGACGTCCAAATAATACAAGTTGACTGTAGTAATAGATTGGTAAGTATTCGGTTTTCTGTTCTAATGCAATACCAAGTTTTATATCATATTCCTGTAATTTTAACGTTTAGTCATGACGAGGAAATGGGTCTCAGCGATTGAAGTTAAGCTCGACTGGATTTCATTTCTTTAAAGTAAACTTACAGTTTTGAAACGTTGAAAATCCTCAGTTAAATTCGTAACATTTCCAAGACTTTTTAATAACGAAAACGCCTGTGCAACTGTGTTACAATCGAAATTTTGTTTTAATAAATGATATTTGATAAAATACACCATAATCTCATTATTCCTCAACATTTGCTGTAAATCTGTTATTGTTGAATTCTTACACAAGATCTTATTGTAAATATCAAAATAATAATGTAATTTCGGATCATTACATAACTAAAAACCAATCGATATTAATAATTGAATTGATAGAAATTAAATTGCAACTGTTACATTTGTAAAATTATCATTAACATAATCTGCAATAATTGATAAATTATTGAAATCAGTTAATGAGACTACAGCACAAATCAATTTCAAATTCGATTCAGATGTTGTTGAGATATTGCCGATTAATTTTATTATATGTTCATTCCTATAACACAACAAAATTAATTATTTATCATTAATTGATGTTAGTATCAATATTGAAACGTGTCGAATTATCTCCAAGCAGTTCGAGTCAACCGCCAGAATTCGGAACGTTTCGAGATGTTTCAGTTGAAACAATCCTTGCATAATTACTTTATCAAACCCAATGTGTGGCATTTTTGGAAGAACTCTTTAAAATTGAAATTACTCGTAATAATTGATTCAATAAAAACGTTATTTTCGATTCTTCGATCTTTGAAAATTGGCGGAAAGACCATTGATACGTATAAATGCTAAGAAAAAAAAACCACAAATCAACAATTAATCAATCGAAAAACCAATAATTAAATACTTTAACAAAATCATTGGAGGATGCCATTGGATGTAATGCCATTTTAAAAAGAATTTTCAATATTTCTATTGATGTTTTCTTAAAATTACGTTCATTCAAATCTAAATATAGATCGAATAAACGCAATAAAAACGATTTAATCTCATATGGTGTCATTTCATTACACAATAAATCGAAGATTTCATGATACAAATTCGTATAATCATTTCGATTTACTAGAATTATTGTAATTATTATACCAAATAGCGGTTTATTTGTCGATTTATTTGTCCATTTTTTATTAATCAATGTTTTAAAAGCACGTAGAATTGTTGGTGTGTTTGGAAATATTGGATCTTCATTGTTGAAGATATTCTAAAATGCAACTATTGAACACAACCGTAAAACAATTAATAAATCAATTAAATACCTTGACAGGTGTTTGGATATAGTCTTTATACAAATCTGGCGACATTAATAATTCACATAATGCCCGAATTGCTGTATCGGATATTTCGTTCTTCGTTGATAAACAATTCAATAAAATATTCCTAATTAAAATTTCGTTTGTTACTTTAATTTTATCGAGATTCCGCGATTTCGTTGGATTTGTGATGATAGCAATTGATAAATAAAATAAATTCTTATGTGTCATTGTTGAATTTATCATTTGATTCAGTGTATCTATCAATATTTTATAATATTTCTCTTTTAAATTATTCATAATTAAAACAGCTTCTTTATAATGCACAAAATCCGGATGTTTCCAAATATGGATAAACGCAGTTAGAAATGTTTTATAATGGTCTTTTTCGAAAAGTTCTTGTGAATTTTGCAATAGATTATAAAAATTCGTTTGAATCACATTGAGATGACTTGGTGTTAAATGGATTGAATCGCATTTACGTAAACCATTGAATAAATATGTGATAATCATTGTTTTGTTGGTTGTTACAGTCTCATTTGTCATAAAAGTTTTCAAACATAATAAAGCTTGATGTGCGATAGAATTTGTTGTTGTATCTGAAATTTGAATAAATTATTAATCGTTTTCAAAACAATTAAATCAATCATTAACCTGAATTGAAATCATTAATAATGTTTGTTGTTTTAATAAAAATTGTATAAACAAGCGTTGAACAAGTCAATTGTAAATTGTTGGAATTTAAACGAGATTTTAATGCGAATTTTTGTAATTTCCTAATTAATTTACAATGATTCCCACAATCAATTGATGTCTCTATAATTGATTGTATTGTAATTAGCACATGTTTATAGATATTATCATTAAGGAATTCTTCATACAAATTCGTTGTTAATAATGTTAAATAAATCTCGCACACATAATTTATGCAATTGCTCGAAATTGTTTCATTTGTATTCTTTAAACAATGATAAATCAATACCAACAAATATTGTTTTAATTCATTATCGATATGATCTAATTGTGTTTCATTATCTAATTTTTGTAAAGCAAATTCAAAAAATTGTTCCAACAATACCGGTAAATGATTATTGTATTGTTCAATTATTGTCAAAGATATATCATTATTCATTTGATAATTCTCAATTTCATCCCATATAATATTTATATAGTCTTGTGATTGTAAATGTTCACTTTGATCACGAAAATAACTCAGAAAATCCATTTTTATTTGTTGTGTTTGGAAAACTTAAATTTTCCTAACCTCAAATATTCAACAAGAAAAACAAAAGAAACAACATCTGGGAAATTGTGTAAATATACACAGAACTTAATGCGACTTTCTCTTTCTAATAGATAAATTACTTTGATATGTTATCTTTGTTATAATTGTAAACGTTAGTCAAATATTAAAGCAATTGTCTAATAAAAAAAAAACGATTTGAAGAGGTCACTATTGTCGTCCAGCCCATCGACAATGCCAAATCAGTCAGCCTTTCTCTGAATTTGCCGACTTATCTTTTTGTTGTTCCATTTTAACAAAAGTTAAAACAGTAAAAAGTGGAAAAAATCTAACTTAACTGGTTTTTTCAATCTACCATATCTAAAACTCTGATATGTAGTTCTGTTATTTTGATTCTCAAGAAATTATCGGACTCTCCATGCTTGTTCCACTGATTTTATAGAAACAAATGTGGCATTGATGCGTCAATCAAACATTAAATTCCAGTAATATCTAATTGATTTCAAGTGAATTAGTGAATATTAACGATCAGTTATGCGTAAATTTCCAATTATTTGATAAATTAATCGATTTTCAATTAAATATCGATTGAGAGAAATCTGTTTGTAGTGTAGTTTGTATATTCCCCCACTAGAGGGCAAAAGGCCGGCGCTACGATTGATGAAGTAGCTTAAAATTTGACAAAAAAAAACTCGATGATATTACTACATTAGACAAATTCTATTTCAAATGTGATAAAATTCTAAGGTAATTAATTGTATCATTAGTAATTAGTAAAATTCCTATCAAAGTTAATTAAATAATGTTACGAAATTTATGGATGGATTACACCATGCTGCTGTATTTGTTACACTTCCATGTGCCATGTGACAGTTGTCTGTTTTCGTTATTTTTCAGGTGTAAAGATTCATTAAATTCTCGTAAAATGTCTGGACCTGATGTAGCAGCATTGGCGGCAGATTTGGCAAGGGCTGTTGAATTAACAATGAGTACAGGTGCATCACAAACTGATCGATTAAAAGCATATAATGCATGTGAGAGTTTTAAAGAAACATCACCATTATGTGCTGAAGCTGGATTATATTTGGCTGCTGGTACACAACATTCATTAATATCAAGACATTTCGGTTTACAATTAATGGAGCATACAGTGAAATATCGTTGGACACAGATTTCACAACAGGAGAAGATCTTTATTAAAGTATATAATTGATATGTTTTTTTTTATTATTATTTTTGCTATTGATTTATTGTTTTTATTGATGATTTATTACTAGGAGAATGCAATGAAATTATTGGCAGCTGGTGGTGTTAGCGAGGAGCCCCATATGAAGGATGCATTAAGTCGTGTTATTGTTGAAATGGTGAAACGTGAATGGCCACAACAATGGCCCAGTTTATTATCTGAATTATCAGAGGCATGTTCATGTGGTGAAATACAAACTGAATTAGTATTACTTGTATTTTTACGTTTAGTTGAAGATGTTGCATTATTACAAACATTAGAATCAAATCAACGACGTAAAGATATTTATCATGCATTAACAGCAAATATGGCTGTTATATTTGAATTTTTCTTACGTTTAATTGAATTACACGTTAATCAATTTCGTATATGTAATGATACAAATAATATAATCAAAGCTACAGCACATGGACGTGTTGTACAAGTTGTATTATTGACATTAACTGGTTTTGTTGAATGGGTATCAATGGCACATATAATGGCACAAAATGGACGTTTATTGCATATTTTATGTTTATTATTGAATGATGCAGCATTTCAGTATGCATCAGCTGAATGTTTATCACAAATTGTTAATCGTAAAGGGAAAACGGATGAACGTAAACCATTATTATTATTATTTAGTGATGAACCAATACAATGTTTAGTATCAGCATCAAAGAATCCTGGTGCCATACTTGATGAACAATATTATTTATTTAAAAAGAAATTAATACAAGTTCTTAATGGTTTATCAACACAATTATGTATATTATGGGGTAAAGATAATATAACACGTCCAAATAATTTTTCAACATTTCTGGAAGCTATATTAGCATTTAGTAGTCATCAAAGTTTAACATTAGCCCATATGGCGAATCCATTATGGAATAGTATGTTAAAACATGAGCATATATCACGTGATTCTATATTTATATCATATATACCACAATGGGTACAATGTACAGCACCGAAAATTGTTAAATTCAATTATCCAACAACAAAATCACAACCAAATGAATTGTGTGCATCAGCAGCATATGCGAAAGTTGATTTTGATTGTGATGAAGAATTCTCAGCATATTTCTATAGGTGTCGTTCAGATTTTTTAGATTCATTTCGACAAGCAACCGTTGTTGCACCATTAGTTACATTTAATTACGTTGAACAATGGTTGATGAAATGTTTACAAGTTCCTAATTTAACAACAGCTTTAATATTATCAGACCCTTTATATCAAGAATGGGAGGCCTTATCAACATTTCTTGAAAGTATCTTAAGTCGTGTATTACAAGCACAAGAAAGACCATCAATAACATCAGGCCTTCGATTATTACAATTATGTTTAGCTTATCAACCAGCTGATCCATTAATTTTATCAACGTTATTAACTTGTATTTCGGCTTTATTTGTATTTTTAAGTATGTCAACAGGACAAATGGCACCTACTGGTTAGTAGTTTTTAATTACAATTTATCGAAAATTTATTAATTAAAATTTTATTATCTATTCTAGCAAATTCTGTGGCAGCTTCTGGTGCTGCACTATTACCACAAGTCCTTGATAAAATCTTCTCAACACTAATGTATACACCTGATGGTCAAACAAAAGAGACACGTTCCAGAGTTGTTAAAAATGTACGTAGACATGCGGCATCATTAATGGTGAAAATCGGTAATAAATATCCATTACTTTTATTACCTGTATTTGATCAAATCCGTGCAACTGTTGAGAATTTATCAAGACCAAATAGTCCAGCTGGTTTAAGTACATTAGAAAAAGTCACATTACAAGAAGCATTATTATTAATATCGAATCATTTTTGTGATTATGATCGTCAAAGTAATTTTGTACGTGAAGTACTATCAGAAACTAGTTTACAATGGCAACGAATTGTATCATCTGGTGCATTTAAAAGTGCATCTCAATTTATTAGTTTTGTTGGTTTAAATAAACCACCAATAACGACAACAACAACAACAACAAATCAAACAACTACTGATATCAATGGACAAAATCGTAGTAGTATTGTATTTTGTGTGAATTTATTATTAGGTGCTATAAAACGTTGTTCATGGCCTGAAGATCCTGAACGTGCAACACGTGGTGGTTTTGTTGTTGCATTAACAGAATCAGGGAATCCAGTTTGTCGTAATCCAGCTGCACCACATGTTGTACCATTATTACCAGATTTATTATCATTAATACGTATATTTAATGAATTATTTACACCGGAAGCACAAAATTTAATACATATTAGTTATAAAGATTGTTTAGGAATGTTGGAAAGTGAAAAATCAAATTTATTAGGCCTTGTTGGACATACAACAAATGAATTAAGTGATATACCAGTTGTAACGCCTGTTGAAAGAATGCAAAGATTTTTATTTTGTTTATATGAGAGTTGTTATCATATGATTGGAGCAGTTGGACCATCTTTAGGTAGAGATTTATATACATTACCAGATATAGGAATTGCAATTATCAATAGTGTCCTGGCTTGTTTACAGGTGTGTTACTTTTTTTTATATTACCATTTGTTTTTGAATATTGTTTTTTTTTTATAGTACATACCGGACTATCGTATCAGACCTATAATTCGTGTATTTTTAAAACCATTCATTCATTCTTGCCCAACACCATTTTATGAAGTTGTTATTTTACCAATGATTGCTCATATATCACCAATAATGTTAACAAGATTACATACAAAATGGGTACAAGTAATTGAATTTCGAAATCGTGAAGCACAAGAAGACAATGCTGATACACAAGAAGTATTAGAAGATATATTAACAAGGGCATTAACACGTGAATATCTTGATGTATTAAAAGTAGCATTAGTTGGTGGTGGTTTAACACCAGAAATAAATTCTGAAATAATGGAAATTGAAGATTTAAATATGGATTCACCAACACCACCACCAACACGTTCAAATATGACAAATGAAATTATATCAGATTTAGGTTTGATATTATTAAGAAATGATAAAACATTACAATCAATTGTATTAGCTGTATTAGGTGCCTTATCATGGATTGATAGTAATGCATCATTAAAAGCAACATTATTAACTGGTCCAATTGTTAGACAATTAATAAACGATAATACATTAAATGGTGAAATGGCTGCACATATAATGGCATCAATATTAAATGCATTAACATTACATGGACAACATGAAGCAAATCAGGGATCTTTATTAACATTAGGTGCACAAATGTATGAGATGTTACGGCCTAGTTTTTTGGAAGTTTTAACCGTTATGCAACAAATACCTGGTGTTAATCCTGTTGATTTACAAAAATTAGATGAACGAATCTCTGGTAGTACAAGTAAAGGTAATAAAGTTGAGAAAGTTAAAAAGGATCTATTTAAGAAAATTACAGGAACTGTAAGTTGTTTTTCTCTCTCGTGAATTTGAATTATTTAAACATAATTTCTATTAATTCATATTTTCATAGTTGATTGGAAGAAGTGTGGGGCAACTATTTAAAAAAGAAGTAAAAATGCACGATCTGCCAAGATTAGCAATACAGAAAAAAACAGAAAACAAAGATGTTATACCCGATTTGCATAATCTATTTAGTTAATATTACGTTTTTACGTAAACCATTTATTTTTTGTTGTTTTTTGTTTTGGTAAATTGTTATTTATTTAAATTATTGTACAACATTCCTTTGTTGTTCAATCACATTTTATAAGAACCAACTGGGATCTTTATCAGTAATAATGATAATAATAATCATCATTGATTATTATGAAGAATTTGTATATATAAATATTTGTTGTGATTATTTTCCATTTTTACGATATTCTTTTGGCCTTGAATAATAAACGGTAATTTTGCATTGTCTTCGATGTGTTTTATTCTCAAATAAAGGAGGGGATAATTAAAGATAAGAAATTAACGAAATTTATTTTTTATTTCAAAAATAATAATAATGATAAGAGAGAAACTTTGTTGATAAGTATCTCGTATAATGGCACAATTTGAACAATTGTAAATTTTTAATGAAAAAAGCGTGTAAGAAAATAAATTACTTTAAAAGAAAAAAAAATTGTAAAATTAATGTATTTACCCTCTTTTTTTGATTTTTATATTTTGTGATAACAAGTTGTAGACACTATCTGGCATTATCTTGAATTTTCAAAAAATGTTTAAAACAACACTCCGAATCACGACATGAACCGTTCACTTCATATGGACACATTATGCCATAAGGATCAACGTTATTGTACCTAAAACAACAAACAAAACGATAAATTTAGTTAAAAATCTAATTACATTACATTTAAATACACATCACCTTTCGTAATTTGTTAAAGGTGAAATATATTCAGGAATATAAGATTTAATTGGTCGTTTCTTATAAATTTGATCGATATCGTTTGGATCAACAATATCAATGTGTAGTGATTGTTGTTGTTCTTGCTCTTCTTGTTCATCATCATTTGTACATATTTCCATATCTTCACAAATATCATTCTTATCAGTACAAATTTGTGTTGATGTTATTATTGAAACTTTGTTCTCGTCCACCATCATTTTCGCACTATTATTAACAATTGGATTATTATGAATTTTAACATTTCTACAATAAACAGGTTAACATTTTCCTAATTTTGTTTCATTTTAATTAGGTAAATAATTACGCACCTTTTATCAATCATTGTTTTTCTATCAATTAATTGATTAACATGTAATGAGAATTTCTCATGTGATTTCCATAAATTAGTTCTTGCTTCTTTTAAATCGTTTAATAATTGTTTAATGACATTCTCATATTTTTTCCGTTCAATCCTGGCTTCATTGATTTTTCTGATAATCGGTGTTAAATCTTGATATTTGCTTTTCATCTGTAAACTTTTATCGAGACGATGGATTGTAAGTTTTTAACGGAATAACGAAAAACAACCACCAAACTTTGTATTTTATTTGTGTTTGTTTTAACAATAAATTAGCAAATCAAATGAAGTTTTAACAAAAGTAATAGCTATCTAAAGTATTTTTTTTTGTAAAGTAAATAATAAATAAAAACAAATACCTTCCATTGTTCTGGATCCGAATCTCCTTCAATGTCTTCTGTAATGCTGTTAAATGCTTATTATTGATTGCATCCGAATCTATTTCATTGATTTTCCCATTGTTTGTTTCCAATTGATTTCCATTTGGTTTTGTTCGTATTTGTTCAATATTTTTCATTTCTTCAATGCGATTTAGATGTTTACGTTTTAAAATTTTCTGTTTTATTTCGGCCATTTTTAAACGTTTTAATAATTCTTGATATTCTAATTGTGCTGATTTTGGTAATAATTTCATTGCTGATTTTTCAATCATATTTGAATTATTATTACGTATGAATTTAGTTTTTTGTTGTTGTAATTGAAGATGTTTTGTTCGAAATTGTGTCATCATCAATTGATTTTTAAGTAATTGTTGTGTTTCAACTTTAGCACGCTGTTCTTTTAAGAATTTCTCAACTAAATCATCTAAAGGTTTCGTTGTTGTTGTATCATTGATCACCGCATTACTTTGTTGTGTATAATCATAATCATCTTCACTATCTGAATCATCTTTTAAATTGATTATTAATGGTTTAATAGGAATGATTTTTCTATTTGGTAATTCTATCTTCGTTAAATTATTTACAACAAGTTTTGAAGGATCAGGTATTTTTGTCATATTCTTAATTAGTGATCGGTTTATTATTATTGACTGATTTTTGTGGAATTTGTTGTTTCACAGGTATAACAACGGGTATATCTAATTTATCCGATGTTGTTTTGATTTTTTTCGCTAAATTAGCTAATAACGATGCACGTAATAAATCTTCATCTTCTTCAAAATCAATAATTTGATTATTATCAATATTTTGTTCATTACATTGCTCTTTAATTCTATTCTTATCAACATCCTCATCATCATTATTTAGTATAATCTTATCAGAATTTTCTTTATTATCATTATTATTATCATGATTATTCTGTTGATTATTATCGATATGATTCTCTTGTAATGCTTTTCGCCTTTTACGTTTTTGAAATTTATTTAATACAGCCGTTTTTAATGCTTCTAAACGTAAATTTTCTAATTCTGAATCATCAATTCTATCATTCCTATCATTAATTTCATGTTTATTATTGTATTCTGTTGTTTTTAAAGCTGCTAAACGTAAATTCTCTAATTCTGAATCATCAATTCTACCATGATTATCACATAATTCTTCATGTTTATTTTCCCAACGGTTAAAATTTAACTTTAATCTTGTCTGTAGACTACTACGTTTTATATTATTATTATCATCATCATCACTAATCCGTATAGCCTCTTTTAATTTATCTTTCAAATCATCATCTTGATAATAAATATCTGTATCAGAACTATCTGTATCGAATAATAATGATTGTTGTTGTTGTTGTTGTTGATGATGATGATATCGTTTACCTAAATGTTTATATGATGATTTCTTTCTATGTTTTCTATTATAATTATTAATTGTTGGTATGTCCGTGTCACTAACACTGCTTAAAGAAAGTGCACGTAAACGTTCGTTAGATGAAACAAACTTACCATTTGCTGTATTTGGGTAGTCGATGATGGAATTATCCGATATATCTTCAAAATTATAATCATCATCACCATCATCATCATCAATTATCTCACCTTCTTCTAATTGTTCTTTCATTATCGAGGATTTACCAATAAACTGAGAAAAACGCAACCAAAAAAAAAATATGAAAGCACTCGTTTCTTGACCAACCGAAAGAACAAAAGTACACAGGAAATGACAATTGTTTGACAGATGACGCAAATTTAAAATCTACCAACATCGAAAATATAAAATTACTAAACTTTATAACAGAATTTGGAATATTTATGAATTATTTTGGAAAATTTAATGGAGATTAATTATTAACGATAATAATTACAATTTTTGATGATTCTTGAAATAAAATCGAATAAGCTCATTGGAAAATCGGTTAATGAATGTTTTTGTTTGTAGCACTGATGGAATTACCATCACAAAACTCCAAATTCCCTATAATTGTCAAAATTTCATCTCATTGTTGGTTAGATAGTAAATTCCCAAAAAACTTACAATCTTTTTAAGTACAGAATTAGAATTTCGTCTAATTGTAATTTAATTAATTGATTGAAATTTCCCTGATGGCGTCCGCTATGGAAGTTGATGTTGACGAAGTTGAAGTCCCAACTTCAAGCAGCTCCAAGGGAGAGAAAAAACGTTTTGAAGTCAAAAAAGTAAGAGCGGTTTTCTATAAATGAAAAAAATGTATAAAGTAATTCATTAAATCAACTGTTTATTTCAGTGGAATGCTGTAGCTTTATGGGCTTGGGGTGAGTTATCGATGAAGCCGTAATTTTTGATTTTGTAATTGTATTGAAATTCTAGATATTGTTGTGGATAATTGTGCTATTTGTCGTAATCATATTATGGATTTATGTATTGAATGCCAAGCAAATCAAGCTTCAGCTACTAGTGAAGAATGTACAGTTGCTTGGGGAGTTTGTAATGTAATAACCATTCAGTACTTTTATTCAGTAATTTAATTTTTTTAAAATGTTTATGATTTCAGCACGCTTTTCATTTCCATTGTATTTCAAGATGGTTGAAAACGCGACAAGTATGTCCATTAGATAATAGAGAATGGGAATTCCAGAAATATGGGCATTAAATTAATGAAATTATTCAAATCATCAAACTTGTTTTTTTATATTTGTTTAGATTCCTTCAATGATTGTAAAGAATTGCTGCTGTCTTGGATTATCAATGAATTTTTCAATAAATTTTAACGTAAACCGTTCAGTTTATCCAGTGTGTTTGGTGTGCGCAAGTCACTTTTAAATTTCTTGTTCAGATACGGATCGCAAAAATTTCATTCAATCAAAAAGGTAAACAACGAAGTACGTATACGTCAAAAACACATGTTCATTGTGGATCAAAATATTGATTGTAAAGGTAAGTAATTAGTACGATCATTAAATAATTATTAATGTTAATTGGAAATTTTGCCAAATCCTCATTGTAATTGACAGCATTTCACTTTGGAAAATATCAAGGTTATTACGAAATTATCGTCAATTTTTGCAAAATTCAACATTGTTTATTATAAGTTTTAACAGTGACTAGATAGCAAACATTCTTATCTATCAATTATTTATATTTACAACCATTTCAATGAAATATCCTTTCGAATTTCATCAGTTTTCACCTTTTAAAATGACTTTTAATATAGTTATTTCATCATTATTTTGTGTTACAAGAAAATACGATTGATTACTACTTATAAATTGATAGAAATAATCAATGTTCGTTAATGTTGTACCAATAAATTTCCGTTGGAAACGATTTATACCCTCATAACGATAAATTAATAAAGATTGTGTTGGATTATCAGTAACAATATATAAAATTAATTCATTTGTTGGTAATAAACTGAATTCAACTTGTTTTGGTGAATTTAATATGATATTTTGATAATTTTCGAATTTTTTTGTAAATACCCCATATTTCTTTATAATAACTTTACCTGAATACATCGAATTTTGTAAATGTCCGGATGCTATACATAAAAAGATTTGTTTCTTGGCTGATATCACAGATAAACTTGTTGGTATAGCATCATTGAACTTTTGTTTTAAAACAAATCGATTCTTGATTGAATCGAAATTCCATATAGTCACACCTGATTCCATATTATTCGTTGCATGATTTATTATAAATAAAACTAGATTATCTTCAATTATTATCGATGATGACTGTAATTAAATTTGTGATTGATTTTGAAATAAATTAAAAGAAATAGGTACCTTATAAGCCCCGGAGATTTCATCAAAACTTTGCATCAATCTTAAATCCTCATCAATTTCGCAATAAATCTCCGGCCGACCAAATTTATAAATTAATAACGTACATGATTCGTTTGTTGTTGGTAAAATGAATGATGTTGTCGATATTGTTTGATTTGTTAATTTACTCCAATCTTCAACTAATACTAAAGGATCAGTTAATTCAACATATTTACAAAGATTTCGATTTTCTTCAATATATAAATAACGTTTCATTAATACTTGATCAATATAATTCATATTTGTTGAATTATAATGAATCAAATTTTTTGGTGAAAATTGTTGCATGTCCTCATTCCAATAATATAAAACAATCCGTGTTATATCATCTTTTAATTGAATTGCGGCAATTCGTTCCGTATCATTTGTATAAATCAAACGAAAACTCTGTTTATAATTTGTTAATGTTTGGATAATTTTATAATCATATAAGAAATACGCTGTATTTTGAAGTGATTTATCGATTTGATATGCAATCATTAATAAATTTCGATAATTATCTAATAGATTATTGACAATGCCGAAATTTTCCACATTTTTAATCAATTGTGTTAGATTTAAACTTTGAAAATTCTTATTAGCAATCATATTTGTCGTTGTGATATTGTTATTTTGGAAATCAATAGCTGATTTGAGATTGTTGTTGTGATTTTTTAAAACTTGATTCTGTAGAAATTTGTCTAATTCGATATTATTCAAGAAACCTTTCAATTTAATTGATTTAAATCGATTCGCTGATAAGAAGCTTTTTTTACCAGCAATATCTTGAGGATTGTTGCTCACTAGTATAGTCTCTTCATCGATACTTAAGTCGTTCAAATAACCCAATAATCTTTAATTATTAAACAATTTAGTTATTGAAAAAAACAACAACAAACAAACCACAAACTTACTTTAATTGCGGCGTGAAAATGTTTGAAAATCTCTTAAAACTTTTGATGTTAAAATCACCCGATTTCGTTACAATACGATTTAACCAATCAATAATTTCGATATTATCTAATTTGATGTTTTTATCGATTTTTAAATGTTCAACAAATAGATTTTGAATAATTTTCAAACCTGTCACAATATTTATTTGATCATAACGCATTAAATCTGTATGTAAATTGTAATTATTTAATAAAAATTCACCATTTATATGATTAAATAAACAATGTTCTAAATAAACAATATTTTCAAATGTTTGATTATAATCATCTAATAATATGTTATTAATTAATTTTTCTAAATTGATATCATTCATTCTACCATTATGGATTAATTTTGTTATTGTTAAATTTGATTTGAAATTAATTGTATTGGTTAAATCGTAATTGCCGGTGATTATTTGATCTTTAGATTTACTAAAATAATTCTGCGATAATTGTTTCAAATCAATATCATCGATAGATCCCTGAAAAAATAAACAAGCATCAATAAATAATTATTGATTGAATAAAAATTTAACAAACATCAACATCGACATCATTTTCAAATACAACATTTCTCAATTTAACCAAACCATTTATTGTTGTTTGTCGATTGTTAAACCATGCATTTTCCCATAAATGATTGATATTGAAATTATTCAAATTTCTAATATTTGGTCCTTTAACAAAATATGCATTACCATTATTGATAATTAGATTTTTCGTATTATTAATTTGACCCATTGTAAAATCACAAAATTCATTCAAATTCATATTATTAACGAAATTTAACAAATCTATACTACCATTAATTATTGTTAAATTATTATTACGAAATTGAATTTTATCAAACAGTATTTGTTCGAGATTACTATCAGATAATACGACATTATCAAAATCAACATGTTCGATTTCACCATTAATAATTACAGGTTGTTCTGTAATTAGTGTATCTGGAAAATTCATCAAAATTATTGTAATAGTTGACACACGTTCAGCACCACATGCCCCACCGCCACCGGTGATCATTGAACAGTTTTTGACCACCGGTGGGATGGGCACATAAGGCGCTGAACATGTTAAAACCAACAACAATTCTACCAAAAGTTGCAGCTTCAAAATAATGTTTTTCGTTGGTTTTTATTGTATTTTCCAATAAATCTTTAATATTGATATTATTAATTTTTGAATTTTCGATAAAACTATCACCCGAAATGATCAAATTACTTAGATTTAATTTTGTGTTAATTGCTTGTGTTTCTTCTAAATTTTGATTAATTTTATTGAAATCACTCGAATCAATGCCATTAATTTCTTTAGAAAAATCGATATTTTCAATACTGATAGATTGATGGAAATTGACGGATTTTTCTATATTTACTACACCATTAGTTTCATTGAAAATTTCATCAACATCGATTGTATTAAAATCATTAACATTTAACGTATCTATTGTTAAGTTATTGAAAGATTTATATCCTCTTATTGTTGAATTATGTGATTTTCTAACTGTATCATTGATTAATTTAGTGAAATTATAATTGTTAATTAAACCATTAATAATTAATTGATTTATTGTTAAAGTTTCTGTTGTTAAATTCTCTTTAATCGTTAATGTTTCATTAATATTTTGATTGGTTGTCAAATTTACCATATCATTCCATTGAATCTCTCCAAATTTCGTGTTATTACTTGAAATACTACAAAAATTTTGTTTTTAAATAATAATTATCTAATTATAGCGAGTATCATAGTAAACTGTGTGATATTTGATATTCCTTACCTTCCAATAATGACATGTTTAATATGATGTGTACCAACGATAATTTGATCACCATGTTGTCGTAGTAAATTTCTATCGAATTCATCCAAATCAATATGGTTAATCTTATAAATTTCACTAAAACCATCAATATAAATGTTATTATTGAAAACTTTCAATTCTTTAATAATTTGCACTCCATTTCCACCATTAATTACAAAATCATTTACATTGAAACGATTAATTTTCTCCAAAAAAATCTCATCAACAATTAATTGTTGTGTAAAATTCAATTTAATATTAATCTCATTTGTTGTAAGTTTCAAACCAAAATCACGAATTCTTTCTAATGAATATTCATTATTAATTGATTGAATATTATTAATTTGTAAAATTTCATCAATTGTTACCAATGCATTCATTGTGTAATTATTGAAAAGTTGTAAATCTTGATCAATTATAATTACAGGATTTGTCATTTTACATTTTTCACAATTGATTTTACCATATAAATCGATTGGATTCAATATTTGTAAGTTTTTAAATGTTTTCTTACCGGTAATTGTTTGTTTCTTATCGGTATTTCTGAATAGTGCATCGAATCTATTGTTATAAACTTTAATATTGTTGAGAAATTGGATAATTTCCAATTGATTTACAGTTAGATTCTTTGTAAAAATGATCTCGTTATTAATTTTATATGAATTATTGTCGATGTTGATTAAATTATTTATAAGTTTACGATTAATTTTGTTCGTAATTAAATCAATCCCTGATAGATTCTTAAACAAATACAATTCACTAATATTCTGATTACCACGTAATTTCAATGTGAATTTATCTAATGTTGGTATATCAACATCATTAATATAACCGCCAATTAATAAATGATCTACTGTTAAATTTTGTATTGATAATACAGTTTCAATGTTGTTATCAATTGATGTGATTGATAAATTATTCAAAACATCCGTGTTTAATTCGTTAATTTCACAAGAATTCAATTGGATCGGTTTTTTAAAATATTGATTTTGATTTGTCAATAATAGATTTTGATTATTAATTTCAATATCATTAATTTTAACAACTTCAACACCAGTTTTACAAGTGACTTTATCAATTTTCAGTTGGTCGATTCTTAGTGTTTCATTATTGTAAATCAAAGATTCCACAGGTTTCCCATTAATAGTTTCAATAATTAATGAATCATTAATGAAAATCGTATCAAACATGTTGTTAATTTGGAAATTTTCACTAATATTAAATGAATTTGTTAAAATGCCATCAATTGTCCTACGATTCATCTCTATTGTATTTAAATTATCAATAAAGACATCATTATTGAAAATTAATTGATTAGCAATTAATTTACGATCAATTTGTTTATCGATTGTTGATTGTAAAGTTGTTTGTAGATTGTTTTCAATTCTATCAACAGATTTTGTAATTAATTCAATTCTCTTTTCAATTTGATCAATATCTTCATCAATTGTTATATCGCCACGTTGTGATTTTGTTAAAATGCCATCATTTTGTTGCTGATCGATTAAATTCCGATTATTCTTACACCAATTTAATAAATTATCATGGAGTTTTTTTAAAGGATTTTTTGCTAGAACTTCGATTTTATATAAAGATGAATTATGGGTTTTTTGTGTTATTATTAATGTTTGATTATAATTTGGATAATAATGCAATGATTTTATCGATTTCTTTGGGATGTGTTCAGATTTGCTTACGTTAATTTCAATAAATGACCAACCATCATATTGATAGATCTTTAAACCATCATATCGTGTTTTAGCAATTAACGCAATTGAATTATCATGACATTGGATTGGTAACCAATTTTCTAAACCATTCAAATAGAAACTTTGGAATGGTATAAAATAATTCTCAACAAATTTATAAACAATTGAATCGGTTTCATAATCAATCATTCGATTATTGTTTTGTTCATATAAATTTGCAATTATTAAAAAATAATCGTGATTTTTATTGTTTTGAATTGTGAAAAATCCAATATCATTACATGCATTTGTTAAAATTCTTTGATACAATTCGTACTGATTTTTATGATGATTATATTTGAAAATTTCTGAATAAATCTTTGTTCTTCCATTATTATCACGAAAATTAGCAATTGCTAAATAATAAGAATTATTGATTTGAAATGGTCGTATCTTTCTTGGACTTTTTGTTTGAATAGTTTGTATTAAATCAAAATGACCACCTAACCATTTATAAATTAACATATCGATGTCATATTGATGATTTTTTTGTGAATATACAATACCAAAATAGAGATCTTCATGTATTTGCCAAAATTCGATATCACTACAATTAGTTAAATTGAACATTTGTATTTGATTTAATTGATTTGATACGAATTGATAAAGACCAGATGTTTCATTCAAATTTCGATTGATTGTACCATTTTCAACTACAATAATTAATGTTGTGTTACCTAATGGATATGTTCGAATTTTTCTACCGTTTTTGATAGGAATTTCTGTGATAAATTCGAATCGATCATCAATAATTTGATAAATTTTCAATTGATTAGCCTGTTCTTTAATATTAAGACTATCTAAAATTGCCAAAAACCATTCATTGTTTTGCTCGAACAGCACAATATCTTCAGAGAATTTCGATGGTATTGTAGCGAACGATTCAATACCGTTTAAGATTAATGTACCTGTTAACAAACAACATTTGTGTTTATTTATTTGATTTCAGTTACGAATCATGGATTTAGATAAAACCAAAGAAAACCTACAGACACAATTATACGAATTGGAAACACTTCAATCAATGTTTTATAATCCAGGTGAACTACGTATTGAAGATCCAACAATACTGAATGATTTCAACGATTTTATTAATGATAAAACTGTATTAATACCACCATATCTTGATTTAATCATTAATTTAATTGTGGACGATTTAAAATTTGAAATTTGCATAAATTTATCGAATGAATATCCAAATATTGAACCAGATATATTTGTACGTAATCATAAATTTAATAAAAAACAACACAGTGATTTAAATAAAGAATTAAATGATTATATTGCTAATTTAGATCGTGGTGAATGTTGTATCTTTACAGCTATTACATGGTTACAAGATAATGCCAATAATTTCATCAATACTGATTTAAATAAATCACCGAATTGTTCTGAAATACCGAAACAAAATGACAATACACATATTGTACGTTATTGGATTTATTCGCATCATATTTATAGTAAATCGAAACGTCGTGAAATCATCGATTTAGCAAAAACATTAAATCTAACAGGATTTTGTATGCCTGGCAAACCTGGTGTTATATGTATTGAAGGTAAATTGAATGATTGTAATGAATGGTGGCAAATCATTAAATCAATGAATTGGAAACGGATTTTTTGCAAAATTACTGAACAATGTCCAAATGGTGATGAAGCAAATTTTCGTAAATTTCCTACATTTGAAGAGAAAATCTTCCAAAATACTAGTATTAAATGCAATCATATGGATATGGGGGAATTATTGAAATTTTTAGTAATACACCAATGTGGACATATTTTTAAAGAAATCTTTGGTGTTGAAACGAAATTAAATATTTGTTAAATCATTTTTCTTTTGTACCTGAAAAATTCTCTATTAATCTCTCTGTTAAACTTCTCTTTCGCTTAGTTAATTGTTGTTGATTTTCGGATCTTCTAGTAATCAGATTTAGATAATTCTGAACTTGTTGTTTAATGAAATTCCGGGAATCATCACCTACATTGTAATCAACTGAAATTTATTTTTTAATAAATTTGTAATTAGTAAATTTATTAATTTTACCGAGCAATCGTGGATCGGCTTGTAAATTATCAAAAAGATTCGTTGTTAAAACTTCTACATTAAAACTTTCGACATTATTTAACACACAAAATATCAACAACAACAAAATAATTCTCGACATTCTCACACAACTGTAGAATCAACAAAATTTCTAGAATAGGATACCGGAAAGATAAAGAAAAGGAGATAAAATGTTAATCAAAATTGAGAGAGACACACACACAAAAAAACTATTTATTTCTTCATCGAATTGTGGCAAATCTTTGAAAATCAACACTTCCAAATTTTTGTATATCAATTGGACTATAAATTTTAATTTGTCTCATATGTGTATCACGTCCATTTTGATGATTACTTGTAACAGCAATTTGTATCATAAATAATCGTATCGGCTTATCTCTAACATCTTTTATTGGTATATGCACCCAGCCGGTTGGTTCTGTTAATATAAAAACTTCAATCTCTTGTAAATCATTAAAATGTGTACCAACACGTATCGATATACGACTAGGTGTATAACTTTCATCTAATTTATAATCAGTATAAATATAAATATCACTAACTGTTGTTTTACGTTGAAATTGTACATTTACTAAATGCGGTAATTGACCGTCAGATTGCCAATATGTATCGTCACGATCATCACGTAATTGATCCACACCGAAACCTGCAAAATTACAAATTTCTTGTAATAGAAATAAATAACCTAACTTTTTCGAAACATCTGTTTTTTACCCGGTTTACACGATGATAAACTCCAAATAGCTTGGCCACCAACTTCACGGACATCACCGTTACGATCGTCTTTAATTGGATCCAGATCTGCTAATGTTTTTGAGCACATTAAACAAATAAATTGGAAAACATTTTCCGCAGAAATTCAAACACCAACAACAATTGACCAACGATATTGGCAACTAATTACAGGTAACTGTCATCTATTTCACAATAATTACCGTAGATGTCGCACTATAATCTCGTATTGTGAATAATTAATTTTGAGAATTTCTGCTATGATCTTAAAATCTAATCAATAAAAATGCCTAAAACTCATTTTAAATTACAGATACAATTGTTTTCATTCTCGTAAAGTTCTTTTTCTTGGTCGAAATTAAGAGAATGTAGTTATCGATTTCCAGTTTTCATTTGTTTCCAAGAACGAAAACGGTGGGAAATTTGAAATTTCCATTACAGAGAGTTTAGAAAATTGCATTATAGAACAAATTAAAGTAATAAAATCTAATAATTGTAATTCTGTGTTTATGAACTCGAGTTTCTTTCACTTCTAGAGAATTCGCCATTTGCCCCTCTCTCACTCTCTTCCAACCCTTTAATCGATGTTTATGAAATGAGCCTTCAGATATTAACGCCATTACAGTCTCAAATTGCTTCTTATCTTATTAAGGGCCATGAAGAGCCACATTAACCGTCTAATTCGCATTTACATTCTAATTAAGTTTTAAATGGTTTGAAATAGTTCTTTGATGGTATACACATTTCAATCTATATTTGTAAGTTGTTTCATCTATGACGAGTTCTTGTCTTTTTTCGGTGTTGGTGGATAATTGTGAAAGCCGACGGCATGTCTAACACAGCCATGCTCCCTAGAGGATGGAGATCTGGGTATGTTGCTGTGACCGTGGCAGTATAGTCATTCCCACCGTAAACATTTACCAGTGTGTCGAACGCCCCAGGACTCTCTCGTTTTTTTTCCTTCTCCTGTTGCCCCCAATGTAGTGTCTCGCAGTTCTCAACTATATAGTTGTATCTCTTGGGGAATTGCATGTAGGCAGAGAAGGAGGAGGAGATGTGCACCGACCCTATATCTACTACGTGAATAACGAACACACCACGCACAATTATTTAGGGACCTTATAACCATCCCAATTCAATATTCACATTAAGAGATTTATGTGCGAAATAAAAACTGATCCCGTTTAGGTGGATCTTTTATAAAATGCACAACTATCCTTTGAGGATTAGCTTTGAAAGAGTCCAAAAATAAATTGTATTAACAGTAAACATTTTAATTCTTTTGTTTTATAAAAAAATACGTTGAGAGAAACCTTGTCAGCAGATAACAAAACACATAATTCATTTAATGAAAAAGCTTATTGCACAATTTGTGTACCCTAAGCAATCAGCAGAGTGAGAGCTGTGCGTGGAAAAAGCATCGTATATGTGAGAGATCGTCCGCAATAAGATAAGAGTGAGTGGTGGTGCCACTATAGCCGCCACCACTGCCGCCCGACCGACTACAATCTAGACTAATAGAAGAAATGAAAACGGTCTAGAAATGAGTCTCAACTCTGCACAAGAGCAGATTCCGGACCAGACAAATATCTCTGTAGAAATAAGAATAAGGGAGAGAGAGAACTGATTGTCCTCATTGCCTCGGAACTGGAGTCCATCTCTAGTCCGGATTGGCAGTGAAATAAGAAATTTCACAACACCACCAAAGCTACAAACAGCATTAGATAGTAATTTATTTGCAACAAAATCAAAATTACTTCAAATTAAGTATAATCAAACGTTAATTAGACTTATTGTTATAAGTATGTCGTTTTTTGTGTTAAATTTTAATGTTGATTAAATTTCGTTGAAAGTTAGTTGTTACTTTGGTGGAATTGTATGGCGCCATTTGATCGTTCTTGTCTCGGGTCCCCATCTCCGCTCCGGGCAATTTGTCCAAGAAGCGCTCCACCTCCAAGATTCATCCAGGAATCCCGTGGGACCATCCTAACTATGGCCGCCCCGTTCTATAATAAACATCTATCAAGCTGTTTACTTTTCACTTCTTACATACAGTCTACAAAATGACAAAACTTTCTTGTACTACCACCACCGACCGCACTACACAGATATTTAGCGAGACGAGTGAAGTGCCACCATCGTCAATACAAATTACATTCAACTTATCATAAATTAAAGACATGGAGGGTGCAAAATAACAGGGAAAACTTGCAAGTATATTAAAAACTATTAGAAGAATTATTGTAGCAAACACCCGGTCGACAAGTGTCATTATTCAAAATAAATTTCGTGATAATAAAAGGACAAGTTGAGCCCACCCCTGTTACACATTTATTGAAAACGGGGTGTAGTTGTTGTAACAGTCATCAATGCAATAGAGAGCCAGATGGATGTTGCGGTAGACAAACTTCCACTTGATCAGGCTTTGACTTGGTCGCGTGGCGTTGCAGTTGAGCATTTGGCAGTTTGATAACCCCTCACACTCACACATTATTGCCCCCATTCATACACAGCCCTCGAACACCAGAAACCGGACCATCCATCAATAAACAACTCTTTTCTAATCAAATATACCACAAAATAAGGAAATACGACGAAAAGATAGCGTTGAAAATAATAATTGAATATTTGTCATGTGTGTGTGTTTTTTTTTGATTAGCATTATTTGACAAGATTTAACAATAAATAAACAAATTAGTATGTATTCAATAATAATAATTAGTGCTCTAATTTCGTCTTTTATCAAAAATCTAACTGTGAAGCATTTATATAAAGTAAAATATTTCACACAGCAACATAAAAATTAGAACCTATAAATACAAATCGAAAAGTTTCAGGAAGCACAACCGGAAATTCCAGTAGGATTTGGTCCAACATGGATAATGGTGTTATGTCTATTGAGCTCAGTTCTTTTTGCTTACAAATTATTTAAAAGTTTGCAAATTAATGGGCCTGAAACAAAAGATTCATTATCATCTAGTGTTTGTCAAGCTGAACCGACTTTTGTCAATTCCAATTTAAATCAAAATTTCAAAAAGCATAAACATTATCGAATAAAGAATGAGCCCTTATCTACAAAGAAAACACGAAGTGGGCGGGTGTATTCGCAATTAATGTAAATGAAATAAAAATTATTATCTTTTCGTCAATCAGTTTACTTTTGAGTAGTGTCTAGCAAGTTAAAAAGTGTTGCTCAAATATTTTCGAGTTTTGCCTTTGCCCAAACTATTGGTACACTTGAAGCATCCGGTGCATCCAATTGTGATTGCTTTATAATTCGATCATTCTGTTCAACTTGAAAGCCTTGTTATTATGAAATCAGTATCCGGTCATTATCCACTTGCATGGGGCTTGTATTTTGAACATACAACAATTGCTCATTATCGGACATGATCTCATCGACTGGCACGTGTTACTGCTGTCATGTCGTTTGATTTTCTATTCTATTCTTTGATGATTGTCTATGTGGTAGGACACGTGACATACCAATGGCCATGATCGTAACTTTACACAATCCAAAATTGTATTTTAATTTGATTTAACGTCTCATTGGTAATGTTTTCGTATTACACATATTAAAATTTTGCATTATTGTCGATTGAAATGCAATTCTTCATGGAATACTTCTTTTTTTGTTTCATGTCTGATTAGAAATTAAAAGAGGGGAGAATCGTGAACAGACACTAATAATAATGAAATAATAAAGCTTATTAAAAGCGGTACGTCGCATCGATTCAACTTTCATAGCCCATCATCTGTTTATTGTTAAACGTTTTGTGGAGTTTTCTCCTCGATTGCGCAGCATATCTACCGTCTCTAGATAGTACCAAAACTATATACGATGAAAGATTGTAACTGGAACAAGAGTTACACAAGACTGGATCTGACTGAAAGGGGGAGAGATGACGATTAAAGATGATGCTAGATTTAATACGAAAATCATATCAATGTTGACTAAATGTGACAACAAATGTTATTTGATTATTAATAGCAATATGGGATAACATAACCATTTTTACTTACTCCTTTGTGCTTGCCGAAAAATGAACACTCGATTTTGTTGAGTATTGAAACACCTTGATTATCCTGATCTATCAAGTTTCCAGTTATTACATTCAATTCGTCTCACTTTCTTAAATTGTTTATCTAATTGTTGTAGTTTTGAATAAACAATGGATATCTACATATTTATGGAAACACTATCTCTTCTACAGGTGTGTTGTTCCTCGTTTTTTTTTTCTTGTTGGACTTGTTCTGAATCTTCTTTCCAGTCCACCAACAGCGTCAACAGTTGATGATTGTAAACAGCATAAAGAAAACAGATCAGTCGAAATTTAATTTGGTCCATTGTAATATTCAGTCGTTGTTGTGTATGTGTATGTATTTTTGGGGGGATGAGAATTGTCAACCCTAAAGTCGCGTGCTTGCTAGCCAGATGACGTCATAGTAAACGACCAATGAACGTTAACTTCTATAGCGGGTAGATTTCTAATTGGTTGTTCGTCTGTTGCGATGGAGGGTTGAAACGCCCTCGTCTTTTAGGGGCGTCCTCCCCTAACGTTCTACGTTATTGAATTAGGCTTATCATTTGATTTCGACGCTGGTAGACGGTCGGTCTAAACGCGAACTTCTATTACTTTTATCTTTAAAAAACCCGGAGATAATTCTTCAGATTTTCTGTGATATCAAAACAATTGCAGTGTATTAATTGTGGTGTTTTTAATTTAATCATAATCACAATAACTATTATCATTTTTATTATTATTATTGTTGTTGTTGTTGTTGTTGTTGTTGTTGTCATCAATAGGTAATAACGAGCAATGGATTACTCGTACCTTAATCAAGCTGGATTTGATTCGAGTTGTTTACAAGGAACAGGCATGGATCCAACTAGTTTGGGCAATATGCCTTGTTCTTATGGTGATCTGACCTCTTGTAGTCAGATGTCCCAAGCGGCATATCGCTATACAGCAGCCGCTGCTTCTATGGCACGCAGTTATAATCCCAATGCTGCTGCTATGCATCCAGGAGCGGCTGGTACACAATGTGCCGTAATGGGACCTAGACCGCATGTTCAAGACGTCCATCGAGCTTCCATGTTCCCATCATCGATGAATCTTCAAAGTAAGTCTACACCAAAAAAACCCCAGAAAACCCAACGAATTATTATACACATAGATAGATTAATTAAGATGACACTAAGGATGTGGTGCAATGTATACCGCCGTTGCCGATTTCCAACTGCAGACTGACGTGCTGGCGGCGGCTCCTTTTTCTCATTCCCGGGCATTATAAGACCATAACTCAGTTGTGCTTCGCTAACAAGGTTACACCTCGACCTTATTCACTACAGCACAGTTAGAATCCCCACCACTGACTTCAAATTAAATAATTTAATAGCAGCGAAAGTTTATTGTGAATAATCTAGTTTGGCGGGTGCGGATCGCCCTTAAGCTTTGGCGAGAAGAAACGAGGGATGGAGACGGTGGCTGGCTGGCTGCTAAGGTGATGGGACCTAAATACAGCCACTTTTATTTGTTTTGTGTTCCAATAGTTGATTGAGTTTAAATTGAAGATGTTTAAATTTCAATTTCATTTTTTTCCTCAAGTTTAATCATAACTTGCATAAATTGTTAACTTTTCCCTATTTCATTTCTATTTTATTTTATTTTTTTTGGTACAGAAAACTGGGGTTGAATATTTTTCATCACATTTCATGTTGCTACTAGCGATTCAGTCAAGACCCTCTTTATTTTCTTTCTATTTCAAGGGGTAAATGTTTGCGTTTCAGTTATGTTGAAAGTTATTACAAGAAAGAAAAAATGTTAAAACTGCAAAGGTACTGTGTATCTATGATACGATGGCACTTGAGTGATGTTTTAGATGCCCTCTTCATTATTAAATCATAAAGTAGCGACAGCTTTTGTCAAGATAAGGCTTAATGTAACCAAATCTATCTCGAAATAGAATTGATCAGATCGATTTTGTGTTTTTCTTCTTCTATTTTTTCCTACAATAATTCAGCAACAATTCTTTCACATTGTCGTGGTTTACACTTGGATGCTTCACAACGAAATCCTTCATCTGAATGTTATCAGGCGAACGAGAACAAGCAACCGGGAAAATTGATGTAAATGCACATCGAATTTTTATTATTCGTTTTTATTGTCGCAACATATAGAGAATGACTTTATGGTCGAAACGAACTTCTTTTATAGCCTATTTCTGCTACATAGGCAAAAGACAATTCCCTTTGTCTTTTTATACAAACAAATTCTTAGTTTCTATTCGATAAAGCGACTGATTCGGTTGTTATTTTTGTTCTTAAAACAATTTGATGTGTAAAGGATGGGAATTATTGTGAAAATAAATTTAGAAAATAGATAGAATTATGTTGGTAGAATAATTGTGGCTAATTCTAAACCACCTGCTTTAAAATTCATTTACCTCCTGTGGCAAACTTCTAACCAACATATTAAGTAGTATGGAATACATTTGAATAGCGAAATATCGATTAGTTTGTTTGTAAACTGTATCGGTATATTTATTACTAGTTTTTCTACCCATCCCCGTAAATTCTTACCGTAATCTTATAAAGTATAGAAAGACAACAACATTTTGGCGTTAGCCAGATTCCCGTCGTTCCTACGTGGCGGACATTTTTCATTGCGTAAAGAAGGGAGAATCTCTCTGTGTTGTTCCTGCGATCAATATAGGCGTTTCTTGCCGTTAAACTTCCTGCTATAGAATGATTTGAAATGGCGGCAAATGGATCTAGATAAAATACAATTTCGATTAATTGTTATGGTTTGTTTTCGTTCTTTTATTTTTTGTATTTAGGTGGATTACCTTATAAAGTCTATCCTGGACATGATGGTGTATTGACGGAGAAACGAAAGCAGCGTCGGATACGGACAACATTCACATCAGCACAATTAAAAGAATTGGAACGAGCTTTCCAAGAGACACATTATCCAGATATTTACACAAGAGAAGAGATCGCCATGAAAATTGATTTAACTGAAGCCAGAGTACAGGTAAGTTGAGAGAAAATGTTTCTATGTGTGTAATAAATAATTTGTTAAAAGAATGAAAGTGATGGAATTACTTTTATCGATATTGATATCGTTAGCATTAATTTCGTTGTTAGAGGCGTACAAGTACACCTGGGCTTCCATAGTGTTATACTTGTGAATATTTCATAATCAGAAGGCGGGGGACTATTTAGGATATTGTAGTCATCGCCGCCAACATATTCACACATCATTCACATTCACTTCTGTATCTATTTTGCACGATAAAATTCAGAAAAAAACAACACCGTTGTTCCATCGATAACAACAACAACAGCAACAAAGTTGGGTTTGATGAAAACCAAATGAAAAATGAGATCGTCTCTTAAGGCAACAATGCCAGTAAGCACGCATTCTCTGAAAATGTTGTCTAGATTATTAGGACAGACGTTAGTGTATTTATTGCCCACTGAATACGTTTTAAGAAAATGTACACAAAAATCTAAACAACGTATAAATTTTCTACTGAAAAATTAAACAAGTGATGAAAAACGGTTTTTCGTATAAAATACAGAAATGTGTTGTTAATGTAATTTGCTTATGAAATTTTAATAACATTCAACATTTACGAATTTTCCATGTAAACATACCAAAAAATACTACAAACCAATGATAAAGTAGTTTTCCAAACATCTGATTTGGAAATTACTCACAATCAGTAATTTTTGGTGTTTTTCAACATTTCTGATTTCTATGTTGTTGTTGTTGTTATTGTCGCTTGAAATATGAGGGGCTTTGATGGTAATTTGTTCCCTTTTAGATATGCCCTTTTTGACGGCTGCCCTTTGAAGTGTAGTCACGTGTCGGCCGGTAACCAAATCCGTAAAGATCCGAAATCTATTGACGCATCCTAATCATGACTTAAACTGTGAAATTATCTTTCATCATGGCCTAGTGCACGTTTGTTTTGTGACTTTATTTAGTTGTTTTATTGATATTTTGAAGAGGGATCACACGGCTCTCATTTACAGCCCACTTAACACAAACAGCATAGAAAATTTCAAATATATTATTATTACAAAATTGTTCCCATATACATCTTTTTTTGTTGTTGTTAGTGGCGGTGGTGGTAAAAGTAATTTTGTTGCATGTGTAGGTATTTTGTTGTTTCACAACACAATGGAAATTGCGGTGTCGGCGGGAATTGAAATTGGAAAGATAAAGCTGTTCTATGCCCCATAAAATCTACTAAATGACGGCGAATTCTCGTCACTATTTCATCCGCAGACCATTTCGCGGTCGCAGCCCCACACATATAGCTCCCTATAATCCTGATATATGTGTTTGATTTCCTTTTACAAAACCTGTACTATGTACCTATCTACCTACCTGCCTACCACATACCATTCGTTAACGAATAATATTTATAATTGCATACGACAGTTTACGAAAAGTTGCATTTCTCAGTTTTATTTCATGAGAATTCATGATTATTGAACCAAAAGAACAAACAAACAAACAAACAAATCGAAATTTATCAAAGTCTTCAATAGTGGCAAATTCACAATTGTTTAACTTGTAATCGTTCTGGCTCCTATTCAAATCTTATTCAGATAATTGGGACTGGGTGAGATTTGAATTATGAAGAAATTGCCTGAAACTAGTTTTAATAAACGATATTTATCATTTACAAATTTAGAATTTCCAACTAGAAATTAAATTATTTATCATAGTGTGTATTAATAAAGGAAATTGATAAAACTGTTGGTAGAGGTCATACCTCCGAAGAATTCCCTTTATCAAACATGTCCAGTAATCACTCGAAAACTGCCCACCCATCGCCGGTTGATGGATGACTGTTTGAATAGTTTACGAGCTGTTTGGACATTGGTGTTCTGTTCCTGTTGTTCTATATATTGAATATAGATAGCTGGAATGGTGGGAAGAGAAATACGGCCACTTGGGACTACCAGATAAACGGATTAACAAAGCCATCCAGATAGTCAGAAATACGAGACACAGAAACATCGGTATTTACACCTATACCCAATAATAATAATAATAGTTATTAATTTTGAAAAAATCTTTTGATAAGTTTAAATATGGCATTGATGGTGGATAGGTATAGCGTAGAAATGAACGGCCAAACAGATGGCCCTTAAGTGATGCTATCACATACACGTTCTTCCTCTGCTAAACCACAGGTCGTAAACCGACATTAAGCCGCAATAAACCCTAAATATTATTATTTTTAGCCCATTTTTTCTGCCCCTCTCTCTCACACACACAAACCCACAGATATTTTAAATTATTCTTTCAATTACAACTTGTACTTTCTTAATTAAATCTACCAGATCTCTCTATGTGGCATGTTTTTTTAGTTTGTCTGTTGTTGTTGTTGTTACAAGCAAGAATAGTGAACATTTCTGTTTTAATTTATTACACTTTTCTTTCAATGAAATCGCAACCCTACTTATGAAGATTAACTAATGAAATGCATAATTTACGAGACCCTCAAGATGATTTAATAACTTCTAAAAGCCAAATGTTTGGAAAATTTCCCTCTTCTCTTACGTTTTTATTATTTTTGTCATCTGTCTTGTGTGTGTGTGTGCTTTCCATCGATCTCTTTATATACTTTTTCTACATATTTCAATGATGAAGACGATTCTGCCATTTTGACATAATTGTCGTCTTGAAATCTAACGACTTTATTACAGTTTAGGTTGGTTTAATAATAAAACAGGACCTGATGTTGCTGTAGTATATGTCGCGTCTGTAACTAAAACTGAAATGTGACAAGTCTCCTAATGCAACCGAATTGAAATTGCTATAACATTACCCGATTGTGTAGTGTCTTCATTTATAAAATATACAACAGAAGACATACTCTAGCTATATGGCATATAGTTTATTAGTCGTAAATCTAAATCGTGCCTGATTTAATTCTTAAAATTTGTTAGATGCAGGAATTTGCTAGATAGCAGGTGGTCAGACAATACGGTCTAAATATGTTTATGTTTACATAGAAACACTTAGGGGTGGTTCAATTTGAGCAAATATTGAATGACAACAGCTACACACATGGTGTTTAACTTATAGATTTATTTCGGCCTACTTTTGGAAAATATTTTCCTTTCTAATGAACAATCCAACAAAGGGTGTAGTTTATAGTAACAACATAATATGATAATTTATCAGAATTATTGAAATTCTCCTATAAACCGCATATCTTTCCGAATTTAGCGATATTTTCTCAATTTGTTTTGTTTAATCCATTTAAAATTGTTAAATAAGCCCACCCCATGTTAATCCTGCGTGTATCTATACACACACACACACACATATAATATACTCAGTATTACAGGGCGACACCCTATGAACGTTTTGTCGCTTTGTCCTGAAAGTTTCCGAGTGGAAATGATTTAATATTCATTACAATAGCACACCGAACTTGCTAGTTACATCATAATCTTTATACCCTTCGTATTACCCTCTAAAAATCTCCAATCATTCAAATAGAAACATGTTTGTCATGTTTGGTAACATGTGTTAATGATAAACTTTGCATTAATACAGTTTTCCGTATTAATATTTCTTCTGGTGTGTTTTTTTATAGTTTTCCCGTACTTAGTGCACCCCCTTGTAACTGTTATATAAACAAAATGTCGAGATGCTCAACAACATCATCACTATAGAGAAGAGGGCAAGTTCCTTTAATACACATGTTTCCCTTGTCACTTTGTTAAATACACAGTGCATACGAAATTTGCTTGTTCTATATCGTCCATTCCCTTTCAGATATACTCTCTGACTCGCTTCCTCCCATTTGATCCGGCCCATCCAACTGTCATCCACTACTCTCACTATCTCTCTCAATACAACAAACATAGATATGGTGTATATTTTGAAAATTTGTCTGTACTATGTGTATGTGTCATCATCAAACACGGTTTTTAGCCGCCGGTCCTGCTAATCTACTAAGCAAATACTCGAGAAATACACTGCCAATAGTAGAAATAGCACCAACATTTTATACACATCTATGTTATACCTGCCTGCTTAACTAACTGTTTTCTAAAATAATGGAATTTGTTAACAACGAAAAAATATTGGAAAAAGTCAAACGATTGTTCAAATGTAAAGTAATTTTTTTTTAATCATTAATTTTTGATTGGATTTCGTCGTATTGGTAAGGATAAGCGAAATAAAAACAATTTAATCAAATGCAATTTGGTTTTTTCCTTGGTTGTTAACGTTTTTTGAAGAATCCTTTAAATTAGATTAATCTATAACATAATAGAGGAGGCGTAAGACGTAAGTCACGTGATGCTCAATTATCGCTCATTGTTTCAATCATTGAACTACGCGCATCGTTCTCCCTGTCTATCAAATATCTGTGTCACATGACTTGCACATTATGCAGTGCCTCGCCCATCCGAAATCCGAAAGCGAGTCATCTGAAAATGATTAAAATTAACCTAAAATTAAAAATTGAGAATGATCTGTTTTGTAAGTCAATCTATTTCTGTTTTCTCCCTCTTTATATAAAAAAAAAGTAATCGTAAATAACTACCGCGCAATGTAAATTTGAGAATTGTGTCGAGAATAAACAGGTTACAGATGATGGTTAGTCGCGTGCCAAAAATGATTTTCTGTCGTCATCATATCGACAATTGACCATAAAAGGAGAGATTCTCGTTGATACAATTTATTTACAATAAATATTCGTAATTTTCTGATATATTCCAGATAGAAATCGTTCTTTAATTCGATTATAATGAAAGTCAATTGTGATATCTGTGCCATCATCATGGACTTTTAGAGGGCTGGCAGGAAAAGTGATTAGACTGAGTGTTAGTAGTAGTAGTTGTAGTAGATAGTAGTAGCAGTTGTGTGCCTTAGCAATTGCAATAAAATAAATGTCTATCTCATGCCGTCTGCCGATTACCATTCACTTCAAATCACATTATCGTTTCATGTTGTTACAGTATTGTTGTTGTTGTTTTTCTATTCTCTTTATCCCAACTATGCTCTCCCTCTTTTTGGTTTTTGGTTTGTTGTATCTCACTTAGAAAAGGGATTGGAATCAATTCGTAACAAAATGTCACAGTTAGGATTCACTTCATTTATTTCCAACCTACCGAACATATGGGCTTGCAATTTAATCAAGATTTCGATCTAAAATCATTATCACACTAATCATTTAATAATGAAGCACTGACAATTTCCCAATTGAATATAATTGAAAATATTCTATTTTCCCACGCAATACATCCACTGATTCTTATAATAATAATAAAATTCCCTTGACTGTAATAAAATATTCATGTTGATATTTTGATCTGACGACGATTAAACAATTACAATGACAACAATTTGGGAGATATCTCTGAGACACATTGCCTGTGAGAGACTCTTTTGCTGCGCCCTCAATTGTTCATTTATATACGCACTACCATGGGTGATCGCTAGATAGTAACCGAATTACACGCCTTTAAAAAAAACTCCAGTTGCTATATTTAAATAAAGAATGTGCAACGTTAAATCAATCAACGCGTGCCAGTCAACAACACACATGATTAGCTATGTATCGTTTATGTAAATAATAATCAATTGTAGCTGAACCCAAAAACAATAACATTTAAATTCCATTTCTCTGTTACTGGTATTGAGCGTTTAACAATTTTTGAAAATTTAGCAAATCAGTGTTATGTTTGAATGTATATGTGTGTTGGGGCTATTTACGATTTCTACCATTCCCCATAACCCGTTTTGTTGGGGAGGTTGTTGTCGTCGTTATTGCCCCCGGCACCAACCAACCCCCCTGCTGCTGGTTTGTAATTACTCGCGTGTACTATAGCTATGTCCCGATTAAAATTACTCCCGCGTAGAATTTAACGTTGTGTTCGTTTTATTTATGTTAAAACATAGGCCGCGAGGCAATCAGCGTAATCAATTCTGCTTTTATTTATTGTGTCATCTATACGATTGGAGTGTGGTGTGTTTTGTTGAATTAGATGATGATGATGATGATGATGATGATAATAACAAAGTAGGGTTACCAATGGAATTTGTTAACAAATTATTTAAATTTTGACCATAGATGATCTAAACAGAAACGGAATGTGACAGGCATTACAAATACGTTCAATTTGATTTGTGGTCTCCATAAATGCTAGACAAAAATAATTGATATGAACATCTCTCTAAAATGGATAGTTTTCGATCATAATTTCTATCTAATACAAATAGTGACCATTTTAAAATGGATATTTTGAATGAAATATAAAAACAAAACAAACAGTTTTCGCACCCCTATTTGTACATCCACCCATCTACATCGATTCAATCAAACCTGTAAACATTAGGATGAGAACCGAATACCGATGACTCTTAATTGTCCGCCAATAAAGCGGCGGTCTGCTCAAATCAGAGCGAAATCAGGACCGACCAGTGCAAGACGATCCTTGGCAAACACCAATCAACCAACTTTGCCAACGCTCGAGTTAGTTGGGAATTTTCAGGATAAATCCAGAATGGGGTGGGGTGGTTCAGGAGATATTCCAGGACGGTCTCTGTAGAGAGACACGACCGTCATGCTAATTTATCGATTCATGTATACCTATAGGAAACTTTCTATTTTAGCGCAATTTCTAATCGGACGATTTGTTCTCTTTTTGCAGGTGTGGTTCCAAAATCGTCGAGCGAAATTCCGTAAACAAGAACGTTTAGCACAACAGAAAGTATCAAATAATACAAATGAAAATACAAATCCACCGAGTAACATCAAAGCTGAATCGAACAATAACGGCAAGAATTTATCAGGAAATAAAGATATCAAACCTGGATCACCACATTCAAACATTTCAACAACACCTAATTCAAACACGAGCAGTATCTCCAGCCAACAGTCTTCCAATGATATCAAACCAGTCAATGGTAATAATGGTAATTATTCTTTATCGTTGTTTCATTTCTAAATAATTCATCATTTATGGTTATCAAAAATTGAAAGGCCATTCCTCTAGTAATGCATCAAAACTTGCCATTTTTATAGAATCGAAAGAGACAATATTATTTTTATATTCGGGTGATAAATCTAGGGAGCATCTGGCCGGCATCAAAACATTTCATATATGCGCGTTATTCATTCTCAATAAGTGGGAGGGTCTGCGCCGCCGTCGCCGCCGCCGCCGCCACCGCCACCGCCATTCAACCACCAGCTACTGTTGCAATACTAAATAGGATTATCAGCAACAATAGGATAACAGTAGAAGGACGATGGTGGCGGCGGCGGTGGTGGTGGTGGTGGCAGTAGCTGTAGTAGGAGAGCAAACCAGCAGGACAGCTCGCCGCACCATTCTGACATTTAATCTAGAAAATTGCCCGCTGCCGCTCATTTATTTCCATTACTGTCAACTCTTTAGCCGAATACTGGAGGAACCGCTGCTCGAGCCGGCAATCTGATGTCATATTACTTGATGAGAAGTGTTCTTTTATGTGTCAGTTGCAAATCTAACTGGCCACGCTAATTAATTACCAACAAAACTAAATGGACGTGTTAAATATTCAATAGAGAATTTTTGATTATTTCAGGTAAATTATCGGATGATAATGCACTCACCTTAAACAATAACAAATGGTCGATGAGTCCTCAATCTTGTAATACCGCCCTTCTAGTCCATCAAGCAAACAAAGTCTTATCATCACAACCGGCTCATCATTTACAGTCGCATCATGGATCACATGCTGCCGCCGCTGCAGCTGCTGCCCTTTCATCACCATTTACATCATTGTTGGGTGCTAGCAGTGGGGCGGCATCATATCTTTTAGGTGATCATCTGAAACCGACCGCCGCCGTTAATCATTTATTCTAAAAACCATAAATATATCCAGAAACACTATTAGAATACAAATCTGAATAGTTATTATTATAAAAAATAAATTGGACAATTACAGAAATGTTGATGGAATCATTAATTTTTTGGATGTTATTCAAATTTGATTTGAGGCAGGTTATTGGCAGTAAACGTAATCTAGAGAATTAATATATCAAAAAGATAACAATTTCCAATTATTTCATTATTGCCTACCTAAATTCATTTTTGTTGGAAAATAGAGAAACTGGTTATGAAAATTGTGTGCACGCAAGCAAGCACCTTTATGTTCGTGTGCCAAAAATTATACGATTCAGACAAGAACTTGACCTACAATTTGGATATTTCTGGAATTGTCTTACAATTAGTAAATAAAATACACTCGGAAATCCGTCACAAATTTTCTTAATCATTATCGAATTATACGATTTTAGTATACGGATTTTCTTCCATTGTATATAATTAGTAAACAATTGTGTCTTTGTATTTTTTAAGTAATTGTAAATTTGTAAATATCAATTCCAAATACAATTATCATTATTATTAATATTATTTATGATAACAAAAAAAAAATGGAGAAGAGAAAGATATGTTTGTGTTCTAGTCGTGTAATTTTTAAAGTTGTTCTCACGTGCCCAATCATTCTTAATCCACAAAAATCTAGTCCATTACTGTAATAATTTCGTGTATAAATAAAATGAGGGAATAAATAATTAAAATCACTATTATTTTATTTAATCAATCGAATCATTAAAGAAAGACAAATTTCATTCTTCTAGAACATTTTGTAACTATACGCATTTTTTTTTTGTTGTAAATATTGAAAACTGAATAATCGACTAAATATAGATGTTGAAGATAAAGTCAATAGTGACGTTGCATCAGTGGTGGGATCTTTACCACCGTCTCTATATAAGCGCCCCGACGTCTCTGTAACATTTCAGTCATTTAATTCGCAAGCACCCGTAGATAAGAACTTCTTTAACCACAATGTCTTTGGAACGCCAAGTACGGGCTAAAGTAGGTGTTTTTTCTTCTTTTTTATCAAAAAAAAAAAAGTTTGTTAATTGTATAAATTTTTGTTTTAGATTGCCGGTAAACGTAACCTAGAACAAGACAAAGAAGCCCAAGCATGGATCGAAGAAGTTCTTGGTGCCAAATTCCCACCAGGTGAACAATATGAAGATGTCCTCAAAGACGGCACAATCCTCTGTCAAGTCATCAATAAACTTGCACCTGGTTCAGTACCAAAAATCAACACCGCCGGTGGCCAATTCAAAATGATGGAGAACATCAACAAGTAAGCAATCAACAAAAAATTACAAAAATATCAAAAATTAATTTTTTTATGTTGTAAAATTTCAGCTTCCAAGCCGCAGCAAAAGCTTACGGCGTCTCTGATGTTGATGTCTTCCAAACTGTTGATTTATGGGAGAAAAAGGATATTGCACAAGTAACAAATACAATTTTCGCACTAGGTAGAGCTACATATAAACATCCCGAATGGAAAGGACCATATCTTGGACCCAAGCCAAGTGATGAGAATAAACGTGAATTTACTGAAGAACAATTACGTGCTGGTGAATCAATTATTGGTCTCCAAGCCGGCTCAAACAAGGGTGCTACTCAAGCTGGACAAAATCTGGGCGCTGGACGTAAAATTATCATTGGCAAATGAGCACAGCTCTATGAGAGCTAGAAAAATCAACATTTTTTTTTAAATTTATTTAATTAAAACAATAAAATCTATTTATTTATTTGTATAATCACCTTGTTTGATTTCCTGATAAGCACCTTCTTATCTTTTGATCCTCACAAATCAGATTATAATTTTTGTTTTGTTGAATTTTCAATGAAAAACTGATAACAGGTGAGCTAGAAAATGGTTTTTTCTAGAAAACAACATTGTTGCATGTGTGTAGGTGTTTCTAAATTCGTAACGTTTCCATAAATTGGATGGTTAAATTATACCTACACTCACATTCTGATCAAAAATAGAATCAACTAAATTTTGGCTACAATTCGGCAATTTAATGGAAAATTATTATTCCATGATATTTCTAATAAATTATTTATAGTTGCATAAACGACTATTATTAATTATTTGTTATTGTTAACAAAATCAGCATTTGTTGAGTTTATATGTAGAAATGCGATACTTTCAGTAAAACGTTTGCTAAAAACCGGAAACAACTGCCATCTTGATATCAAGTCATGGTATTGTCGATAGAAATTTTGGTTGGTTTACATTTCAGTGAGCTTTTTGCTTCGTCTAGTCGTTAGTAGATAGCGCTGAATGAAAGCTTGTCATTCGCAAAATTATAGTCATTTTGTGACTCACAGGGTATACAAAAGAATAAATGGGATAACAACAACAAAACAAATTTTCAATACTGTAAAGTTTTATTCAAATCTAACATTTTCATGTTTAGAAATACAAGCACCATTTCTTACAATTGTTAACCGTTTGGCTTGTTCTGGACGCTCTTTCAAATGACATTCAAATGTACATTTATTTGAATAAGTTTGACCATTTGAAGCACAAACTGGATTGTAAATCCTTGGACATGGACACATTTTCTTTCTTGGTACTTCTTCACATTGTATTCCTTGTAGAAGGATACAAATAATGATTATGAAGAACAATGACAATGTTTTGTGATACATTTTTTCGAACTGTAACTGTATCACACTAAAATTTTATATATACATTGACGTTTATTTATTATAAAACATCAATCACTATCTATCGTGATAAGATATTGATTGTTTTATAATCAACGTTATAAATAGAGTATGATTCATTTTATCTAGGTGTAGCATAGAATTCTCAATGCTATGTAATAGAAGAGATGGGAAAAATGCAGGATTACTTACTCTACACGGTATCTTTTATACACGGTGTCGGTTCTGCGCGATCTATTATAGACGAGGAAGTAGGTTTTTCTTTGTCTGAGGGCGCAGTGTCCTTCTGTTATCTAGCAAAACTTCAAGGATCTCGACACAATTGTTTTAAAAGTTAAAAAAACGTTTATCGTTGGATTAGATAACGTATGCGTAACGTATTATTCATGCAAGAGAATATGAATTACACAACAGGAAAATTCCTTAATTCCAACTTTATATGAACTTAAATTTTGATGTCTATTTTAATTTTTTGTATATTTGTAGAAAATGATTTATTTTTAGGACTGTTCAAATTGATATCGTGTAAAATTGACGTTATGTATAGAAAGTACCGTGTAAATCGAGGGATGGTTAAATCAATATAGATTCAAGAAGCTCCTTAAATTCGAAACAGTCACCTTCCATTTTTTTAATGATTATTCATATAAAAATATTATTAAAAGCGGATTTGTTACGTAAATCGAGCTCTCCAATAAAACTGAAAATGTTTATTATGTTTTTAACATTTATTTTTTTAAGATTCTGATTCATCATTCAAATTTAAAAATGGCTAAATCAAAGAAAAAATTCCATTTAATGCGTGGTTTATTTCTTGCAGATAAAAATAAGCAATTTTAATTCTAAAACTGTAGATAATTGACAATTTGACAGGGTTCTAGCTAATATATTCGGCTATTTTTAAATTTCCGGAATTGTAAACATTCTTCTCTTTTAGCATCTGGAATGCCTGAAATTCTTCTAGTCTCAATTATTATTTACAGAAATATGATTTTTTTCTAAATTCTATGTTCGTCTATTTAAAATCTGGAGATGATTTCAAGATATTTTCTCAGAAAACTTCTGTTGGTGCTGTGGCACATTCGAGGCATCATCAAAGTTAGCAAATTTCAGCAGCACCTATTCTTGTCAAACTGTCTCAAAAATAATTAATAGAGCCACCGTTTCAGATAACTAACACGCTCGGTATATCCGGGTCTAAGCTTTGTCTTGTCTTGGAATGTTAATTAAGCCAATATCGGCCCTGAAAATCCAACAGTTACGTATTTACCAACATTGTGTCAAATGAATAAATTGAAATAATAATAAATGTTATTGAAACACTTGTTGTTTACTAAGAAAAATATGAGAAAAAACCTTGGGATGCGTTCAATTTATCCCATGTTTATTAAACAACTGTTTGAAAAAGTTTATACTTGTTTACTATTCAATCACGGCTGAAAAAATCGCCGTTTTTTCTATATTCAAGCAAAAAAACTGTTAAAAATAGATAAGGCTTTGTTGTATTGAAAATATTTCCATTGGATAGTTTTCATCGATAAATGATAGCGGTTTCCAAAAACCCCCACGTACAAGATACCTGAAAAGCCCCCGTAATTATGAGCCAATCGACAAAAATATAAAATATGTGTATGAGCTTACAAATGTCTGGACTTGTGAAAATTTCCTTGAATTATTTTGAAATTTCATCTACAATAATAGAAATATTTTCGTACTGATTCAGGACAGAAGATTTCTTTCATTCGCTCTTTCGTTCTATCCGAATCTATTTTTAGACAATAAATTGGTATCAAATAGGCAGATAGAGGCAGAACGACATTACATAACGATGGATATTTTCAGTCTAAAATTATCAAAATGTTGAGATTCTGAAAAAAAAATATATAGAGAACTTCCATATGCCATACAATCAGATCTATAAACATTTCACGAATAAGTTTACAATGTTTAATGAAAATAAACATTTAATTTTGCAAGTGCTGAAGTTATTATTACTGTAATTCAGCGGTTTTTCTCCTTTTTTATCAAAATTTTAGCTGGCATATTGTAGAAACATTGATGAAATTCATTAAACCCAATCTATCTAGGACAGGTTAATTTTAATGAAATTTATATGTTGAAAAATATGAAACTCTGACGCCAATAAATTTGGAAAATTTTCAATAATCCACCAATCAACGCCAAAATGTCAATTTTCTCATGATATTACAAAAAAAGAGAAGAAATATTATAAAATTCAATTAATTTTAGGTTGGTGAATAATGCAACACTTGCCAAAATATCGTTTAACTTGTATTCGGTTGTAAAAATGCTCAGATGATTCATATATGAAGCATGAAAGTTTTATTTTCTGGCTAATGGCTAAACTTGCGTGGGTGCACCAATAATAATAATGTTTTTTGTAATAAATTATGCTAAATTCTACGTATTTTTGCTGTAAAACAAATCATTTACTGCCGATACTTTTTAACATTTCGGGGTTGGATATGTGTCTCTAGTGACGTCAAACTTCTATTCAAAGTATCAAATTTCTGTAAAAGGTGTAAGTTTTCATCGAAAAAGTCCATCATGCCACGGTTGAGTATGTATTGGCCGAAAATAGTCTGTTAGTGAAAAAAATCGCCCCCTCTGTATTCCTATGGATGGATCTTCTGCCCCACTATGTTGGTCTTGGGGTCGTGTGCAAAACGATTCTTATACACTAGGACCAGGTACGGCATTAACCATTCGAAATTCAGTAGTTGTTTGTGTAACGACTCCTCGCCAGGACTTATCAACTGCTGTTATTTAACGATTCCGAAACAGGTACGTCTGTGCTACAAGTGCTATCAGTGTTAGTGCTGCCACTGTTACAAAAACAAGAAAATAATTCAATGCGTGTACATTTTATATAGAAAGCGTTGAATTATTTTAAGCTTTCCTGATATGTTACCTGAGCCACCTTATTTGGTAGCTGAGATGATATCTGGCATTGGGCCAATCTAAATTTAGATTACAACTAATTATGTTACGCGTTGTTGGGCTGGAACCAAATGACCTAATAAGAATCAATATACATTATTTCTTCACAAACATTCCCACTTTCTTTTTTTGTAATTAGAAATTAAATTTATTAATTATAGGTCGACTAAATCAAAATGCCTTTCAAACCTGTCGAAAACCCAAAATGCCCAAAGTGCGAAAAATCAGTCTATGCCGCTGAAGAACGTGTTGCCGGTGGTTACAAATATCACAAATCCTGCTTCAAATGTGGTAAGTACCAAGTTGTTTTTTTCTTTTCTCTCTGAATTTAAGAATCTAATGGGAATTTTTGTGAATTGTTAGGCATGTGCAACAAAATGTTGGACTCTACCAACTGCACAGAGCATGAGAAAGAGCTTTTCTGCAAGAACTGCCATGCTCGTAAATATGGACCTAAAGGTTATGGTTTCGGTGGTGGTGCTGGATGTCTTAGCATGGACACTGGTGCCCACCTCCAAGGGTAAGTTTCAATTTGTTTTGTTACACGAAATACAAATAAACATATGCGATTCAAGTGCGAGGTCCAAGCATTTAGTTTTTTTTTTATTACATTGGACCTTGTGACTTTTATTTAGCAAATCCAATAGTAGAGGTATCGGTCTGTTTATCTTTGATCTTTATTGTCATGTCTTGAGGGCTTTCCTTATCTATATCTTCCTGTTAACAGCAAATTGCAGGCATTTCTAGCTTTCATTAATAAACCTAATTCTGTCTAGAAATGTCTGTAAATCGGGAGCCGATGCCAATTATTAACAAAAAAAATCAAGTGTGTCTGTCATAAGCATGACATATATCCCTTTCTTATCGCAGCTCCTAAAGGAATCGACCAAGGGACAGTGGTACACGGCCAGACCATCAACACCATCGCCGTCTCTAATAGTTAATCAAAACAAAAAAAAACTACAAAATACCACCCCTTCCATCCTTAAATATTTCTAATCATGTGTTGTGTTATATTTATATAGATTTAAACAAATGAATAAAATAACAAATAGGTTAACTGTTTATAAAATTATTTTACATGGTCCAAACAATTCGATTATTATTTTGTAATAATTGAATCGTGAATAAATCAAATTTGAAAAAATCTAAAAAAAATTGTTTAAACAACAAAAAAATTACCCTTAAACAATCCCTTTTTTTCAATGTTCGTCTACAAGTTATGGGCAACGTTGTTGACGGTGAGATCCTTAAATGATTTGTTTGCTTTGTTCTTAAAGCATGGCTATAAGGCTACTTCTGCTCTTTGGCTCATTAACATTTAGTTCATCCTTCCCTAACTCCATTGTGATGGGATAAGGAAGGTGCCCTCAAGGTGTTAGTTAGGTGAATCGGGACCGACTTTACCTTCTCTCATTACGACCACATTCTCCATTTATTACTTCTGTCTTTCTACTTTGTTTTTACATTTTTTTGTAGCACTATTTTATTGATTTTTTTTAATTTTAATTTTCAAAACTCATTTATTTGGAATTACTTAGCAGCTTCAAGCAATCACGCCCGCTTCTTTTTCACAAACACCTGAACACTTGTCAATTCAAGAAAAAGACTAATTAAACTTTTCTGTTTCAATTTAGCGACGATATTGTAGTTTCTCGAGCCCCTCTGTTGCCAAGGGCCATTGCAAAAGCACCAGACGGTGAAGGATGTCCAAAATGTGGTGGCTATGTCTATGCGGCCGAACAAATGTTAGCCCGTGGCAGAGTAAGTATTTCTTTATTTATTTCTTTTTGGAATATTTTTTTAGTACATTTCGCCACCATAGACTATGCTTCATTGTAAAAAATGCACCCTCAACCTGGAGTAAGTTTATTGCAGCGGTACGAATCGATCTCTGTCGAAACCGTTGTTGTGGGTGATGTTATCTGTTTATTGTTGTATTTGCTGTTTATTTAGTTGTTGATTGTTGTTGTGTGTTTAGGCGTTCCATAAGTCATGCTTCAAATGTGGCGATTGCAGCAAAGGATTGGATTCGGTTAATGTGACTGAAGGTCCCGATAAGGATATCTACTGTAAAGGTGCGTGAAGCACTTTGTTTTTATTTATTATTTATTTTCTCCTTCAAAAATTTTCTCTTAATTTATGCATGTCTTTGTGATCTTCAAATAACATTGTGTTGTCCTTTAGTATGTTATGGAAAGAGATTTGGACCGAAAGGATACGGTTATGGACAAGGTGGTGGTACTCTTCAAAGTGATTGTCACGCTAATAGGTTGGTATTAATGTTATTTTCATCGAATTAAGTTTCATATAGATTGAGAGTTAATTTAAAAAAAAATACATCGGTGTGTTGATTTAGCTTGCTATGCTCAACGCTTTCGGTCCGCGTGGAATCGGATATGCTGGTGGCAATTTCCTTGGCCTAATGTGCGATGCTTTGGACGTTGAATGGCAGAGGTATTGAAACAAACAAAATGTCATATTATCTTGTTCGCACCTCTGTCAATTGCTAACTTTACCTGTAATTGTTGAGCCTGTCATAATTGTCAATTGCTAATGCCTAAATTATATCTGAATATCGATTGTTTTTTTAGTGGTGCCGGTCCAAAAACAACTGTTATCGATACTGCTTGTATTAAAGCAGCACCAGGTAAAGGATGTCCACGCTGTGGTGGTGTTGTTTTTGCTGCTGAAGAAGTTCTTGCTAAAGGCAGACCATGGCATCGTAAATGTTTCAATTGTAAAGATTGTAAGAAAACATTAGATTCAATTATCGCTTGTGACGGTCCAGATTCTGATGTCTATTGTAAAACATGTTATGGTAAGAAATGGGGACCTCATGGTTATGGTTTTGCTTGTGGCTCAGGCTTTCTACAGACTGATGGTTTAAGGTAAGTTTCATTGAAATTTCTATTAATTAATAATTAATTTTCAAATTCAATCAAAATAGCGAAGATGAAATCTCACAACAACGACCCTATTACAATCCCGATACGACCTCTATCAAAGCAGCTCCAGGCCAAGGATGTCCTCGATGTGGTGGCGCCGTCTTTGCTGCTGAACAACAATTAGCTAAAGGAACTGTACGTTTTGTCCACAAATTTTTTGATATGAACACAATTAATTTGTTTATATTCTAGATGTGGCATAAGAAATGTTTCAATTGTGCTGAATGCCACCGTCCTCTTGATTCAGTCCTGGCGTGCGATGGTCCAGATCGTGAAGTTCATTGCCGTGCTTGCTATGCTAAATTATTTGGTCCGAAAGGTTTTGGCTTTGGTCATCGTCCAACACTTGTCTGTGCTGATGGTACACCAGCAGCAATACATAATGATATGCGACCAAATAGTGGCTCAAAAGCTGCACCAGGAGAAGGTTGCCTTCGTTGTGGTTATTCTGTTTATGCTGCTGAACAAATGATTAGTAAACAGGGTATATGGCATAAGAGATGCTTCTCTTGTGTGGATTGTAAACGTTCATTGGATTCAACTAATCAAAATGATGGACCTGATGGTGAGATCTACTGTAGGGGTTGTTATGGTAGAAATTTCGGCCCGAAAGGTGTTGGCTTTGGAATGGGTGCTGGTACCTTAACGATGGCCTAAGAAAAAATCTTAGAATTCTCACGATTTTAGCTTATTAATTTAGCATATCTACAAAATAAACTTCTACTTATAACCACGATAATGCTTAAGGACGCATATCCTTTCACAATTGTTTTTTTTTGTCGAGGTAACCATTTTTGGTCGACCTTTTTTTGGGGGAATAATATTTTTGATAGAGGATCGAAGAGTGTTTTTATATATTAAAGAAAACAGGAACAACACAGAAATTGCATGATTATTATTTGTTTTTGATATCATGCAATTTTTTTTTGTAAGAAATAAAAAAAATCATGAAAAATAAAACTGTTTCGAAACGACCAGGTTCATCCTGGAGTTTTCTCTTTTGATTTGTATATATATATATATATCTACATTGGCCATGTTTTATTGGTCTATTTTCTCTCCTTGTTTTTATTATATAATTATGTATAGCTTACTGCGCTTTGCTATTATTATATTCGATTTGTTTTTATTGCTCTTTACAATTATTTTAATTTTTGTTTAGATGTAATCTCATCTGTAACGTTATACATTTAATAAAAACCTAATGGAATAATTCATTTATGTATTCTTCAATAATTCGTTAGTTATTTCGATTCAATTTCTTATTGTAAATATGGAGATGTTGCGTTGTTCCGCTCTTCAACCCTTACATTACATATCCATAGGAGTTTCATGGCTCCCGATGGTGATATAAGTTAGTGCAGTCATTCGTTTTTATCGACTACCATACACATTGTACACCCTTCTTCGCCCCACCTGCCTATTGTTTTAAGGTTTTTCGTGTTGTTCCAGATGAACAACAATCAATAAATCAATTGTTAATAAGTAATTTTCATATAATTGCAATGTTGATGGTTCCACTATTGTATTAAACAATTTGATATTTTTTTAGGGATTTAATCAAGGTAATAGGAACATTAACAACACCCGTTGGTATATCCACATTACAAATTGATTCTTTGGAAAAGCACAATTTTGCTAATGGCTAAGCTGCGACTAAGTTTCTTGTTCTCTCTTCCATCCCAGACAGATAATATTGAGACAAGGAAGAGGACAGCGACGACTGGTCGACACAATATCAACGAAATTCTTAAAAGGGAAAGAAAAACGAGAATTGTCTGGAATAACTTTTCCATCACGTGATTATACAAAAGAAAGAACGAAACAAAAAAAAAACACAGCCAAACCAACCAAGTTTTTGACTGGTTAATATTCAGAAAAGTTGTTGGCGGATTTGTACAAAATTATTGAAAATATTTTCTAGTTGGTTTGTTATTTTTTTTTGGCATATAGTGGTTAGTGGTAAAAAGGGATTTCACATGATAAATGAGAAATTATTTACACCGGCGCGAATTAGTTGGGAACATTAATTAAATTAAATTTACGCCGTTCTGGGATTGTAATAAAATAATTTAGGTAGCATGTTGGTCGGATAGGAAACGTACGGGTTGACTGTCTCATGAGGAATGGGCCAATTATATTGCGCCCCCCTTAACTCTTTACTAATTTGTTTTGAGTTAATCCCAGATAATATGGCAGATCGTTGATGTTTCCATCTCAATTTTTACAAAATTTTCAAAATTTAATTTTGTGTATCTGATGACAGACAGCCATGTGTAAATTAAAAGTGAAACTGGATCGTATTCAATCTACACTGTTGGAATTTATCCATTAACTCTATGTTGTAGGAAACAAAACGAGCCGACAATAAAACCTCACGGAGAGCGTCCTTTCTGTTTTCAAAATTGAAAATGTCCGTTAGAATTGAGTTGATGATTTCAGCTTTTATATGTAAGAATGTTTTATCCACGTAAAAATTCAAAGATAATACTGGTGGAAGATGCGAAATGGAATGGTCTTCCACAACGTTAAATGTGAAATTCTGACTTTACAAATTCACTCAAATATTATTGCACTTAAATGTAAATTAAAATATTGAAAAGAATACTGAATTTAGATGGAATTCATTTTGTAAAAGTTAGAGTTGGTGGTTGTTTGTTTTTTATTTGAATAGATCGAAGTACTCAAGACAATAGTATTATTGCGCATCGTTATGGATCGCGTAAAATACGAAGGCAAAAGTTTTTGAATTATACATCAGTCCACTTTAGCAACGTGCAGGCAATTTGTAGATAGGTTTTAAAATTTAAGGGCCCACAGCAAAAGAGAAGTAGAAATGTAACTAGATAGAATGTTAGTAGTGGTGGTCTTGTAAAGAAGAACTTGTCACGTCGACTAAAGTCTCGGGAATTTCTTGTATGTATATATGTCTGTATGTATACATTAATGCATATATTCAAGTATGTATAGGATATATTTGGATAATACAAGAATGGTGTAAGGGTTTGATGTTGGAGGTGGCAAACGATAGTAGTATCTTTTGAAATGTGAACGAAAGGTTCCCAAGAGAGTAGATGGACGCAGAGTGCCCCAACATTGAGAAATGCAATATTAATCAGGCTAGAAAGGGACTAGAACAGTGCATTAAGGTAATGGATGCTACTTCTCGCTTTTGCTTAGGATATAGGCGACATTCCGTACACTAAGAGGCGTCGTCGTCGGCGTCGTCATCCACTCGGTTTAAACGAGAATAATTCATGGCTGGTCGATACTCTATCAAAATTTCAATACTATCATTGAAACAAGAATTAACAAAATTACTAGTTACTAGTATCATCCTTGATCGTATTATGATTGGGGATGGTTTCAACGTAATTGGACTCATTAACAAAATATTCATCAATTTATAAATTAAATAATAGAGAATTACGTGGAGATTTTTTAAATTTATGGTTGATGATCTATCATCGTTATACCTGTTTATTTTAAGGGTAGCGTCATTTCTTTAAATCAACAAGAAAAACGTTTTTCCATCTTGAAAGTTTTACATGTAAGCCAGAGAAAGCACACACACACACACACACACAAACACAGAGTGATATCGGATAAAGTGTAGAAGATGCAAATATACATGAAGTTAGTGGAGTAAAAGCACCATCTCACCCCTATTTTTGATATATTCTCGTGTTGGGAAACGGACAGAAACTTACAAGAGTTGAATGGAACATATAAACGATGATTCTGTGTACAGTAGTAGTAACAACAGTGGCTTACCACTACCATCAAACTCATCCTACTTCCACCTAGAACATGTTCTTTTTCAGAAAGCTAAGATCTTAACGCCGACTAGGCTTTTAGAGGCTGTGTGTGTGCGTGTGTGTGTGTGACGTGAACGAACAGAGATAGAGAGTAGGTGGTGATTGGGACGTAGGGATGTACTTATCTAGAAAGTGAGGAATCCATTAAGAAGGACCAAACTTGCTCCTTAGTGCATTCTCTACACATCGTATTACATCACAGTGCCATTACATGCAACTTACCAATGGACTGAGTGAGTGAAAAACACTGTTCTGATTTGGGACATTACTGGAACATAACATTAAATCCTTTCGTCACTTTATCAATATAAAAAGCGGCACTCTAAGTACCCAAAACGTCACATCTCGATAATATCAAAAATAGTAGAAATCAAAATAATTAAAATCTCATTTATCATATCGTCTTTGCTGTTGTTAATATTAATAATGCATTCCTTTCTTCCATTTTGATCAACTGTTATGAAATTATGAAATATATATATATGACACTGCTTGGATCGTTTCGAATAAAGTGCTATTAGATTAATTAAAAGTGAAAAACTGTGTTATATTAAACATCTCTCCTTTTCCATCAACTATACATTTAACAGAGACGAAACGAATTTCTTAAGTGAACGAACCGACTACAGCTATTATTTCACATTAATACACACCGCGCCCGGTTTTAATGCGTTCGCATAATGCGAGTTTACTGTTTACTTTTATCCAAGATTGATTGCTAATTTTGTTACGCAAAAGACTCTGACGCAACAACTCCAAAACCATCAAATCATATATATGCAATGCAGGCATAGTTAAAAAAAAATTCTACATAGAACAAGTCGTTCGCAGATCTTTTGTGTCTTTTCAAAATTTCCGTGAGATTCCAATATAGATGGAACTGTACATGAATCTGTCTTTGATTGCAGGAGTGCTTCATTGTTAAAATCATTATCAACATCAGTAGCGTAACTTCAAATTGAAAGTCCGTAGGCAGAAGAATAAAGTTGGCCAACAAAGGAAGAAATCAATTTTTATCTTTATTTAAACACATTCAAATTCACTCTAACAATAAGTAAACAAATATCTTTGTTACTTTGATGCATCTTTTTATCTACGAGCCGAATAGAAAGCGATCGGATTTACAGTCAAAAGGTTTGGGACAGTGTATGAATAAGAATTTTCGGGATTTTCCACATCGCTATACCAAATTTGTTAATATGTCCATGCAAACAGATCAATATTTATCAGATAGCAAACTTAGGATCCTCCTCCTTTCAGGTCACTCAAAGATAGCGAAGTAGGTATTGTTTTTGATTTTTTAAATAATTGTTATTCTGGTCAACTTAGGCCTTATATAATAAAAAGAAATGTAGGCTTTAGATAGAAGCAATTCAACAAACTACATTAGAAGCAAACAAAAATGCTGAAATTAAGGTGCGCTGATAGTTAGGAAGTTCACTACAACATAAAATCATAACTCAAGTTGTGCCATGTTAACGTTTTTCACGTAAAAGTTCTCTCAATATATCGTAAATTCAACAATAATTTCTAGTTTTAAGCTCGAAGCTCATGGAGCTCATGATAGTTACACCACTGATCGACATTATCATCGATACATGATTTACATAGATGACAAACGTTTATCAAATCACACCAATTTACAAAGGCCTAAACAGAATACAAATTGTAATTTCAAGAGAAAATTAACAATTCACAACTTACTTATCGTCTTTAATCAGACTTCCTAATAACAATCACCAAAACAAAAAAAATTGTGTGCGTGTAATCTTTACGCGCGATTGAAGTAAAACTTGTTTGACGTTTATGACACATATCATCAAACGATTAAACTTATTTAACTTAAAATATTACAGTTTAGTTATTATATTCATTAATGATATACTTTACAAAGAATAATATAAAGCTATATTCACATTATGCATTAAAAATAGGTAATATTGTCTACAACTATATGTAGATTTTGATTTTATACATTTTCACCCTTAAGTGTGGGTATGTGGAATTCATTTAAAAATACGAGAAGATCTATACTCTGACGATTTGAATCTGTGCGACTTGACTTGACCGTTGTCAAATTGACAATTGTGGCTCGATTTCAATTGCTTTAATTGCCTTAAAGTTGACTACATTTAAGTAAACCGCATATAAATAAATATTTGTTTAACACTACTTCAATTTGATTGTAAAGCTTTACACAAATAAGTCTGATTTTTTTCAAAAATTCTTCAATCTTTTCATATTCGCAGAAGTGGACTGGTTACCCTCAACAGTATTTATTTTGAAATATATTCATTGTAAGAACACCTCGTAGATTATAGTGGCAATTATTAGGTATGTTCCCATCCACAATTCTAGATTGTTTGGTTGATGACTAGACTACGCATGTCTAGTTAGAAACTGATCACAAAGTATTTTCAAACATCACCAGCTGGACCGCATTTCTATTGAATTCATTCGATTTACAGTTTCTGATGAGAGTATATTTGATTTTCTTAAATCAATCGTCCCGTTTTCCATTACCATCTGCTACCGTGTGGAAAATGAGCATTTCCGAAGCATATTTTTGGAAATCTATAGATTCCAACCAATGACAGACGTTTTAACATGTTAGGTATTTGAAATTGTGGTTGCTTAGCAACATCTATACATTAATGCAATCGAGTACTTTCGGGTGCCCAACACACGATGGAATGTCGGCTGTATCCGTTGGATCGTAGAAAATCGTTTTCCTTTATAGTACACTTTTCATATGAAAATTCACGAGCCGAATGGCTCGGTGGTTAACGATAGGGATTTACGCCTAGAAGTCCGGGGTTCAAACCTCGGCACGGTATGAAAAAGGATTTTCAGAATTTTCCTCTTCTTATAACCTAAATTGTTAATTTGTCCATGCCACAAAGTACATGGACCAGTTAGCAAGATTAGGATGTCTGTCCCTAGACCGCCCCCGCCCCCCTTTGCAGGTCCCTCATCGTAGAAAAAACGTCTAGAATTGGTGAAATGAGCAGTAACCATCATCCATAAAAAGGCATAAGCGCCCAGGGTTTGGTTGAAATTAGCAGTAAACCATCATCCATAAGTAAAAGGGCATAAGCGCCCGGGATTTGGTTGAAATGAGCAGTAAACCACAATCCTTTTTCTTTCCTTTTTAAACATAAAGTTAAACACAATAAGAAAAATTGTGTGCGATTGAAGTAAAACTTTTTGATGTTTATGACACATATCACTGAAACGATTAAACTATTTTATATTCTATATAAAATTCGTTAATACCACTCCCACTTTTTGAAGAATATTCGTTCATTAATTAAATTAATTGAGAATAAGAAATTAAATTAAAAGTTAAATCAGCCCATGTCAATCTACCCAAAATTCAAACCTGTTCTCCTATTCCTACAACCAACCAATAGCTGTCCTGATGTTGTAGTCACATGACTGAGAAATATCACCAGAATTAAGATACCAACTTTACATCTACGGAGTTTCTAAATTTCGTCACATGAAGTTGGGAATTTTAGTACTATCCCGAGTAAAAATGAGTTTTAGACGCACATGGGATGCACTGTAGTCGCCACATTTTAAATTTCATTTAACGAAATATCCACATGGACGCACTGGCTACGACGAGACATAAAAGATTCTACAGGGTCGCACCTTCGATGCCACATTTACTGTCTTCGACATTATCGCTTAGATTCTCGTAGATTGTGTGCGTCCCCCGTGCATCTATGTGGATACTTCAAGGGACTTTAAAAAATTTCGAAAGGAAAATTATGAAAGGATTTACTAGTTGTGCGCATGAATTGTTGTCGAGCACATCGTGTCAACATATTTCTCACCGTCGCTGCTTTAATTAATAACAGTCTTCAACTAAAACAAATAAAATTTACAATATTTGTGTAAAATTCATTTACAGCCGATAGAGAATATCTAGAATCTTTGAACGTGAATATATTTGGGCATATTATAAAAGAACAATATGCTGAAAATATCTTATCAAAAATGAAGGATTCAGCGAGATCGAAGAAATCATCGGCAGCTGCAAAAAAACAATTAATGAAAAAAATTGATGACGATATAGTTGCCCTACCATCTGTCACCAAAGCGGTTCAAGACACGACCAATAATACCAAAACAACTGATGAAACCTTACCATTCGCAAAAGAATGCGAAAATTGCAAGCAGCTGCTAGTGCATATGCAAAGAATGGAGAAATAATTCCGTCCTTGGTGCATCTATGTGGATCTTTCGTTTTATTGCTTGTGCGTCCACGGTGCGGCTGAAATGTATTCTACTGTTCCGTCGTTGGTGCGACCATGTGGATTTTTTTTGTGATGTCGAACGGTTCACTATGCAACCGTTGTGCGTCCGTGTGGATCCCTGGGTATATATTTGAACTGTGCAACCTCTGTGCGTCCGTGTACTTTTTTTTTTAAATTTTTAATTTTTACTCGGGATTAGGATTTTAGTCGAACTAAATATTTTAAATAGCGGAAACTATTTCGACCGTTACTTCCGTCAGAAAAAAATTCTGAGTTACCCCCTAAGTAGTCGCGCCTAAAGAAGTTTTACTTCAAAAACAGATAATTGGCAGTTTTTAGCTTCACCAGTACGTAAACAAATGCGCAAGTATCTTTTTAATACTAATGTGGTTCAAATAGTTTGTAAAATCAAACATGCCTGAATGGTGTATTTGAGAACCGCCAGGCAAGCTCAAAGTGTTGATATTAGCCAATTATTATTATATTTCTATGTATGTAAATAATTAAATTTAGTAATTGTACTGATTAGTATACTAATTAGCATTTTCTTGGATTTCTTCATAAATTATTGCAACTAGGATTGTTCTTGGAACAGATTATTACATTAGAGCACCAACATTTCGTATAGAACTAGTAGTAAAATATCAAATATAAAATACCAACATCCTTGTATGAACTTATTAAAATCGTATTATTAAATGTAATTATCCAAACATGCATATATACAGTAGAATATAAATATTATTACAATTCTATGACATTATCGTAAATGATATAATTACAGAAATAATGGTCAATTTACCAGAATAGATGATTATTGTAGAAACCATTAAAAAACAATACAAAAACTTATAAAAAAAAGAATAATTATTCTGTACACACTTGATAGAGAATCTTTTTCTTTTAATTATTTCTCTAGAAAATTAATTAATTCATTATTATAAAACAAAAATAAAAACACATCCTCTATTTATTATTTATCTACTAATTACATGTGGATCTTGTAATAAATAATTAGACAACACTGCTATCTACCTCTCACCGTGTCAAGATCCAAATTGTGTACAACACCTAATTACGGCCAGTAACGAAACTATTGTTTAATTATATTTAATTAAAAAGTTAGATTGTTTTCTATTTGAATTTTGGCAAAAAATGTTTTTTTCAGCTAAATTCTCATTAACACACACACACACACATATATAATTCATTATTGTTTTCTTGTGAAATAGAATTAAGGCGGGTCAATTTTTAATTATTTAATTAATTACAAATTGCATTAGATATTTTAATGAAATCACCATGGACGATTGCATTTATATTATTTAATCGAATTCATTTGTTTGTTTTTATGCAAATGATGCTTTCCGTTGATGTTTACTATCCCCATATTAACTTAAACCACATCAAAATTAAACCAACACACATAAACAATAACAGGCCCCTAATTAAATTACACCAAGTTATATACCTGTATATCTATGTAGTGTGTGTGCGTCTAGGTGGCAATGAGAAGTTTTCAAAGGGGGAATTGTGATGACGAAGCGCCGCGACGCCTCACAAAAACTCACCGACACGCTGTTAAACCGTTCAGTTCGTAGCGAGACGCGCCACTATCAACATCTAAGATAAACCGGTAAATACTATCAACGATTTTCAATAATAATAAAAAGGCCAACAACGATCGGTGCAGGTGTGATATTGACGTGTTTACGAAAACCAAAGATTGTGATTATTATTAGAAAATTTTGTTTTTGAATACAAACGAAGAAAAGCTTGTGGTGGTGGTGGTGGTGGTGGTGGTAGTGGTGTTGGTGGCAGAATTTATACACAAATTCCCATCCAAAATACAGGTAATTTCAATTATTATTTGAAACCTATCACATTGTTGTGGATTTTCGATATTTATTTGAAATAGATTCTCTATTTATTGTTTTCTTTTGGGGGGGGGGGGTGAAATTGTCAGAGAGAATCTATCAGTTGAAACAAAACACTTTCAGGTAAAGCTAAACGTCGTCGGTTTTGATGGAATACGTGAGTAGAATAAACAAGACTAGAAAGGATAAGAAATCATCATCAACATTTGTAGCGTCACGATGCTTGAATCTAGACGCACGTCCCAACAACATCTTAACATTTACCAGGAAATTGAACCGACTGAGCTAAGCTACTACTAGTAATAACAGTTGTTGAAATTTGATTGAAATTTGTAGTTAAATATTACTGCTATTATTATTAATAGTAATAAAATGAAGGAAAAATATGAAAATTTTAGTTGACGAAGTGAAAACTTGCACTTGTTCGTAATGCCTATGGGAAAAGTTTCTTGATTGTAGCGTCCCAGGACGTATTCAATTAAGACAACGGGAAAAAGTTCGTAGAAAGAGAATAGAAACTAGAAGGACAATTGACGACAGGATTAATTAATTACAGACGGACGTAGTAGTAGTAATAGTCGTAGGAATAAAGATAACAACAACAACTAAACTAGAAACATTAAAATCAATCAATATGAGAAAGGATGATTATTAAATTTTATGATAAGAAGAAAATTAATGAAAAAAAAGTTTGATTCTCTCCCGTGTGTATCATTAATAGAACAACTTAACTATTTTGGCTTATTATAGAGGCGATTTAATTAGATAACATCGCCTAAGCAATTAACTACGGCAATAAACGATAACTATATCGTTACCGATTGACGTGAGTCTTTTACTAATTGCTAATTTCGTATATCCACACGGCTATACAATTTTTTTTTTGGTCCCTTGATGATTACCGGTTACTTGATATTAACAACTATGTCCATTATTACGAAATTCCATCTTCTGTCTCTAGTTCTCTGTACATCGTTAAAAACGAAAAAAAAATTGGGGATAATGAAGCAATCCGTCTGCGACTGTTGGGGGTGTACGACTGATTAAAACTTTCCCTAGTGGGACACAAGTACGGGACTTATGCCAATCAAGAATCTTATTTCAGATCTTATAATTGAGACAGTGGTAGAGTGGTTGTACATTGGAATTGTAACTTTATATTAATGCGACTACGTGTATATAGAAATTTTCAATACATTCTCACTCTCACATCCGCTTCATCATGTAGAAGTTTCTCTGTTTTCCGTTTTTTTTTTGTTTGCGCCAACACACACAAAGCTCCAGTAACGAGAGTCACAATGTTGTTTGAAAAGCTTCGTTATCGGCAACTTGAATGACATTTTTAGTGGCGACTGAGTGACAATGGCAAGTTCGTTAATGTTAACAAGCGTCTGATTAACTCTTAGCTTATTCTAATACAGGGCTGTATTTCTTTATAGCGTTGCTGAATGCGATACATAATACACATTCCAATCGTAATCCATCAAGAATTTTGATCAATAAACAACAGTTTAGTCGAATAGGTAAACTCGCTTCTAAATATTTGTCTGGGGCAAAAGCCCCTAACTCCGGCACCCGCAAATACTCTTATTTCGATATCTTTCTATCTATTGTTATATTTTTGTAACAATTGTCGCTTCATACAGATAACTACAATTATGGTCAATTAATGGAATTTATTATACTTTTACGACTCATTTAGGTAATTACCGGCACGGTACATGCTACTTTCCTATTTAGTCATTTTCACCAATTATAGACAGTTCCAGTATGAGGACCGGATTCCAAGCAACTGATGGGATACCAAACATTTCTAGTGTTCATTGTACAAAAAGAAAAACATATATAGGCACATGTAATAATAAAACGAATAGTTTGGTGAAGACAATCGATAGAAGGCCATCAACCTCTCTCTCTCTCTCTCTCTTTCTGTCTGTCAATTAATAGGTTATTGTAAAGTCACAGAGTATTTTACTGTCGCTTCATCAGAGTAATTAACGACCGAAGATATCGAGTACTAATGGCCTTAACTGGTGTCAATTATGTCATGTGACATGGATGGCGGTGACGGTTCTGCCAAAGATACTTTCTTTGTTTATTTCATCGACTACCATTTGTTACTAATCAAAACGATAATTTTTCAAAATTCACCAAATAAAAATTGGTGATAATTCTAGTCATCAATGAAGTTGCTAAACAACAAAACTACTAAATAGTAGAGTCTTCAACTAGTCAGGTAGATATTTACAATCAGCATTTCATGTAATGGATGTTGCTTTGATGTGGCAATAACCATTTGGGAATGTTACAATACCCTGTCGGCTATTAGGGACGCCACACAGTTCCACAATGACTGGACCGTCCACAACACTAATGAGCTTTTCACATCCAAGCTTTTCTCATTAGTGTAACAGTGCACCATTTGCTCGTTAGCGCGCCGTTCTATATTTACTAGAGCAATTGGTTTAAGTCGAGGTGAACCAACTTGATAGTTGAAGCTGTTTGTATGTATTTATTTGAAACTGGACTACCTACCCTTAAATAACTAACTCGATTAAATTCCCAACAATTTACAACAAACGAGACAGATTACAATACAGATAGAAATTATTTTCAATTCAACTTTAATAACAAAAATACGATCTACGGTTCGTTAAGGACACATCAACTGATAGTTTATGTTGTTGCACTGTTTCTCCTTCCCACTCTCTCTCATCTCTTGTTCCCCATTGATATATCCAGTTGGAAATCGATCGGATTGAAACAAATTAAAACGCATTTATTGCAAAATCCATCTGAAATTGACGGGACAAACAAACACCAAAAACCAAATCAGTTCTAAACAAATTAAATCTAACCGGTATACTATCTAATAATATTGGTTACTGGTGGATATCGATGTTTGTGATGTTGATAATAGTGGTAGTGGTGGTGGTGGTGGTGCTAGTAGTAGTGGTAGTGAGGAAATTGGGTAGAGCACGTTTATTGGAAATCTTTCAGCTGTCCAAGTTTGGGTGGTTTGAAAAAGGTACGGTCAATGGAGAGAAAAATCAAAGCAACAGAAGCGCACCCATACGGGTTTGAGGTAGACGGAATCGCATTTTCCGGCCACTCACGCTGAACTTGTGATAACGTAGAATCGAAAAATAAACGGCTAATTGAATGCCACAGTAACTTGAAACGACACTAGTTTCATTATATACGTATGACTACTTTTATCGATTTAATTTGTATACAAACGAATACAAATCTAATTTAAAATTACAATCACTAATCATTCATAAAAGAATTTGTATTGACTAAAGATATTTCTAAAATGAGATGGACGCTTTCTATTTTAATGTTCTATAATCAATTGGTTTATATATCGCCAGATCGCAGATGAATGAGGCAAATGGGACTGGCATTTTCAATATGCTTATGTTCTTCATATAATGTGCAATAAGTGAGTCGCCATCCTTCTGGTTCTGGTTTTTATTAATATCGAGCTATGACCTCTATATAGGAGCCCAGAATTCAAGTAATTACATCGGAGAGTTTACAAGACGACCCTTCCACACACCCTCACACCATAATCCTGGCACGTCAAGATATAGAATAGAACACTTGAGATCAAATCGTGAATAAAACAATCAAATCCTTCGATTAAACTTCATTGGATAATCATAACTACAACTCGAAACATCAATATTTTATCATCTTAGTGTTGTTTATTTTCCCTTATTTGTTTGTTGTTTTTTTTTGTTTTTTAATAAATCTGAAGGTTGAAAAACTGGAAAAGAAAAATAATTAAACTTTTGATAGGTTTGAATTTATGTTATTAGATTGAGGCGTGGTCTTGTGACGATGCGTGCATCAAATTTCACCCTTTCGAATTAATTCTGGTTATATGTTGGTCGATACGAAAACTTGAAACTGTGTTGTTGATTGTAGTTGTGTGTTTTGTGTGTGTGTGTGTGTGTGTGTGTGTGTGTGTGTGTGTGTGTGTGTGTGTGTGTGTGTGACGAGACAACTACAACATAGCGTCGTCAATCGATATTTTTAATTTAGTTAAGATACTTAATCCCTCCGTAGGTAGGACGCGTAACATCCGTGAAATTGCATTAGGAGTGCTGTGGAATTTTTCAATATTTTACGTCCTGTCCAGGCGGCGATACTTTTCTCATTCCCTCTACACTATCAACCCTGTGTGTATCCCTCTTACGTCACCACCACCACCACCACCACCATCTTCTTCTTCCATCAAGCTTATTCAATTCCGTCGACCGTTTCAATTCCGAAAACTGTGTAGAGGTCGATCTGCTTTTATCACGTCCATCAGTAATCACGAACGGTTATATTTGAGAGAGACAGATAGATAGATAGATAGAAGTCATATAGTAGATAGAAAAGGAGATATTCTTTTCCCTATGGCGTCGCGACGACGATGTCAACGGAGCCAACGTCACTCCGGACTTGGCCACTAATTGAAAAAGGTGTTGAGCTGACCACCCCTCTCGACAGATCGCGTTCTCAGTTACACATGACAGCTAGTAGATTGGAAATACGAAAAGAGATTGGTGTCTACGATGGAGCACTACCTATATACATCAATATATATACATCATATATACATCAATATATATATATATATATTTGATTTACAAATTTAAAATGTATTCAATTTATTCTTTTGCCATTCAATATTGCAATTATCGCTTTTGTTCACGATTTGATAAAAGTTTGTTTTCTATTGAAAAAGCAACAACTTGTCAACATTTATTTATAATCATATTCATGTTTGTATGCTATTGCGAATGATCTACAATATAAAAGAATACTGGTTGGGGCCTGCTGTGAGAGCTAGTCGATGGTCTTCAAGTTAACTCCTATGGTTCGCATGTTAACTGAACTTAACATAAATTAGCGTCAATGTAGAAAATATGTAATGGCGTTGAATGTGATCTAAAATGTCAACATTATACGATCTTTACGAAGCATTAGACTTTTACGATAAAATTATAGCTCTCTCTCGCTCTCTATACGTTTTATAGTTTCAACAATTACATTATACCTAATCTTGTTGCTAATTGACACAAATCTCATTAAAATCATCTGTATGTATGAAAATAAAACGAATGAAATGACAAATATATTCAAAAATTGTGGGACTTTATCGAACGGATTAGTGCCAATGGACTGAAAGCTGAATATAAAAACCAACTGGGAATCGAGTCGACGTTTGTCAAGTTGGCTTTTTAATTAAATTATTACCATCGGATTGATTTGCGTACATTGCGACACCATGCTGTGCCGCATACCAATTTAAAATTTTTAATTGAGACGGCATATGTACAACCAGAATCTCAACATTTATTTAAAAATTTTTTTGTTTTCTTTTATTTCTGTTTTGTCAATTGATATATTGTTTCAACAATAAATCGCTTTAAGTAAATTAATCATCTAACAAGTCAAGTTGTTATTTATTATACACATGCGTTCATTAAAGGTTATCGTTGCGGTTTGTATGTAGTGTAATTATAATTAGAGTTAGTGGAGGATGTTGACGCACTACCAACCGAATGCCAGCAGGCAGCTTAAGTAACATCATTCATTATGCGATTCAGACCCACCATTATCCAACATTAAGCTTAATCGCGCCAAGTATTCCAAGGGCGCAAGTAATTAATGCTGTATACATGTCGTTAACATTCTTAGGTCACAACTAGTGTGGTAATGGCACATTTGGTTCTACAGTTACGGCGTCCCATTCTTACGTTAAGCCCAAATCAAAATTTCTCGTCCTTTGTCTGTATACAAACCATTTTTGGATATTTTTGTATCGTTTCCACAATATAAAATTTTGATTATCATTCTCATGGTGGTGCATACAAATCGTAAATGTAGTGTCTTTGAAATTGCTTTTTTTCGGTCGAATAAGTTTTTATAAAAAAAAATCTGAAGAATCTGAGACAACGGGGCAGAGTGTCGCCGTCGTTGTTGTTGGTCTTTAGTTCACTTTTCCATGAGATACAGTTTTCAATTTAGGGATGTAAATTAGTTCAAATTAAATCGAAAATATGGATTCTTTTCATTCTGCAAGCGATCTAATTAAGATAGGACGAGGCACAGTAAATAGGTTGGCGTCGGAGTCGAACCCTCCACCAAAACGTCTTTCTAACAATGCCCGGTTACAATATTAGCGACGAGCCCGGCCATCTAAACGTTCAATTTTATAATACAACAATCTTTATTTTTGCATCGAAACAAAATATTAAAGAAGTAACAGATCACGATCAAGATGAATTGCTATAATTATTCAACATATTCACGTGATTGTGGAAAAAAATAATTACTCCAGGCTGGCACCTGTGTGAGATTAGCTTAATCGAATTGATGTTGACAAGTCTCCGCGTGTAAACCAACCCCTGCGTGTTCGTTGTAAAACAGTCCCGTGTAACCTACTAGACTTAGGCGCCGGTACACAAGGGCTAAAGATAAATAAGCAAACACACAAGGAGTGAGTGAGTTAGAGAGAGAGAGAACTTTAGAACACAACCATCCCCCATCTACCCATACGGCCGTCAGCCGCATCTGCCCGTTTTAATTTAAACACCAAGGATAAATAATTACAGTGCACAGGGTAGTTTGTGTTATGTTTTTCAGAGTGTGTTAGAGATAAATTCAGGACGCCACCACCCTTACTAGATTACACGAAAACGTTAAAAAAACAACTAATTTTAATGGAATTTACTTTTGAATTAAAAAAAAAATTTAGACAATAAACGATCAAAACTGGTAATTTTATTATATGATAAACAAATACAGATTTTATCGATTCTTATATATTGCGGGGATAATTAATCTTTCTAATTAAAGTCATACGTAATATCACATCTGACTAAACATTTACCAAAACAACACGCAAAATTGTAAAGGGTGTCGATTAATAAAATGTGATTAGATTTGTTTTGAAATTAACAACAAAGATAGATATAACAATAAACAATGGAAACCAAATAGAGAAACGAAATGTATATAAGGATGTACGCAAAATTGAATTAAATTAAACCGCCACTCAGAATTATAATTAACGGTGATGAGATGAACCCGATGTAGGCTTAATTGCACGTCCATAATTAGAACGACGCCGACGCCGCCGACGACGGCATTGCAAAGACAGATAGGCCTTTATAATTGGCAAAACTAACATTACATTAAAATATTCATACAAAGAGGTGTATTTACACACAAGGCATTTACATATACTAGACGCATGTATTTTACATTTATGTTTTATAAAGAGTAAATATACTGACTGTTTGTTAATCGGTGTACAGAAACGCATCTGATGAGACTGTCAATTTCTTGATATATCATGGGATTCGATAACTTTACCATTTTTTTCTTCTTAAGGACAGATTCGGCGAACATATTGGCACAAAATTTATTGAGGTCAGTGAGGAAACTATGTGGGAAAAGTAATTATATTGTCTTATCAATAAACGCTAAGGCTATACATTCAGTTCCTGTTTCATTAATTTATATCAATTTATTACATTTTTTATCGAGGCACGATCATATCAAATAAATAATTATTATTGTTCCTTGCTAATTGGCTGCATTCTCTTCTGACTGTAGATATCGCAATAATTGCCTGTTTTTATGGTTCTACGTTAATATATTTATTCATATAAAAGTACTTAGTAAATATGTATCTAGGAAGGTGTTTAAAGTGGTAAAATAAATGCGCATATTTGAAACGAAAAGAACACACACACACAACAAACCACGAATGCTTCACCATTGTTGATGACAATTGTATTTGCCCCTTAACTAAGGTCAACCAATATTCTATACATATACATATCTATGTTTATTTTGACCTTTTATTATCAATTCACCAAAAAAATACCTTTCATTATAATCCATAGAAAACTTGATTAAGTAATATCACAAATATTTGTTATCATCACCATATTATTATTACCGTAACAATTTTGAAAGGAATTCGGTATTATGAACATCCCGTATCCTGACAGTACTGTTGTAGCACCCGATGCCATGATTATTAATCGTTCCCAAGCGCATCCCTAATTCCCGTTTCTCCTTATCCTCCTCCTCCTCCACCTCCAACCAACACGGACTAACTTGCTTGTCGCTTTCATCTACCGCCTTTACAGAAAAGAGACCGTACCTGTTGCACACTACTAACCTCCTGCTGTACCGAAACCATCGACCTAAACAGCAGGATAAAATATAATAAAATACGATAGTGATAGGTTGTTTTACAGTTTGTTTTTTTGTTCGTTTTGACTTATAAATTGAATTATGATTGCAGAACCAATTGTTTGTTGTTGTTTTATTTGTGTTTAAAATTTGAAATGAACAAAATTATAACCATATGTGGGACTTATTATTGGTCGATGCACGTTCAACACCAAACGTTGTGGTGCTAATGCTTCAAAGAAGCAATATTGTAGTTCTTCTAATTGACTGGCAATTGCCAATGCTTTATGATAGAACTCGATCTATCACTGGAAGTAGTCCGGAAACTACCATAATCTACAATTTCAAGGCGGACGACTGAGGAGTGTCCCAATGGAATGCTACCATTTTAATTGAACTGGACCGGCGGTAGCCAGATGGATTCAAAACGAATTGGAGATGGAATGAAAAATGATCGAACTAAAGAGAAAAGAAAAAGAAAACATAAAAGACCTTCTCAATTTCCTATTCGAAATTATACTCAAAAGCAAAACCTATTTACTACAGTTCGCTACCACTTTTATATGCCATATCGTTCATCTTTGTGTTCATAGAAAGGTTCATCCAAAGAGCTTTCATATAGATATATGTAACATCTAACGGACACCTACGCAATAAAATAATCATGTAAAAGGTTCTTCCTATAAACATAAAGTGGCAATTTTATTCTTCTCTTTTTATTACAAAATTAAGTCTATTATACGCTAAATAGTAATGATTTTCACACGATTTTCCTATCATATTTATTCAACAATTTAAAGCGTGTCTTGTATAAATGTTATCATTTGATATGCACAAATAGAAAATTTAAATTTCTGTCAGACGAATCTTTGTTCCCATTTCATAGGAATGACAGCTTGTAAGGACAAAATATCATAAAAATGACAAGCAATTTTTTGGAAACGTCCAGCGTATTCCTCCCGTTTTGCTCGTTTTTTTTTATTTCCACTACATACACATATTCGATTATATATATATAAACCACCTACATACATATTCTTGAATATAATCTACGTTTCTGATGGTCATTTTTCGTTGGAATCAAAATCCGTGGTCGTTTAACTTGTTCCATACCATCATACAAACATAAACGTTCCTTTATTGCGGCTATTATGAACAACCCTCTGCAGTGAAATTCAATTTAAAATGTCGCATAAAAATTGGACGTAATATTTATTTAAAAAAAATGACCATATATTGTAGAAAATAAAAAACTTTTGGGATTATTGTTCACATTGACCGTTACTGTTATATGTGCAATATGGAAAGCGATCATCTAACAACTTGACAGTGAATTTAAAAAAATGGATACATAGCAATCTATCTGATGGTTCCACAGAGATTATTGACATTTATCAGAGCGAAATTTAATGTATGAGAACGAACGTTTTGTTATTTAGTAAAGGTGTCGACTTTGACACTAGAATAACGTGAAGAGCACGCCACACCAAACAGTAGAGATTCCCTGACAGTGAAAATAACAAACACTGACACGACTACAGGTGACAGCCCATAAAATCAACACCAACAGTAAGAGAGATACGTACAAGGGAGTGGAATAGGGAGAGAGAGTTAAACAACAGTTCCGAATGAAGATAATGGGAGATTGAATAAGAACGTAAGTCGGGATATAGCGTTGCAGATGCCGGAGACAGCAGGATAACGGGACAAATAGACGGCCGGAGCGGGACTTGTGACGAAGTTTCAATATCGTCCTAGCAAATCCTTGTAGACAAGTTGACGCCGGGAAGACGTACGTGCTAGGGATAGACCAAACAACAATCTCCGTGTTGTTTTTATATTACTTGATTTCATTCATTTCAAATTAAGACGGAAGCCACATTGCTCATAAAAACTCCTAATATGGAAATTTCTAAACAAGACCTACTTCTTCTAAATTAAAACTAATTAAACGATAATGTTCAGTAATAGACAGCTAATATCTAGCGTATAAATATCCGTTATTGGTGCAGAAAGCCATATATTGTTAGAGCAAGTATGAAAGCTGCTCAACGTAACTTCAATTAGATTTCAAAGGCTTCTCGCCTATAATCCAAGAAAAACTTTATCCAATTGTGAATTCTCGATACACCTCATTCAATTTTCTTCGAACCTATACTGTAAGTAATATCCGTATCAGTATTGAAAAATAACTTGTAAAGTAGGAGAAGAGAAAAATAGACAATATTTGAAAATACTCTTAGACAGTTATTGAAATCAAAACTAACACCAACATAAAATCAATTTTGAAAACTGCAATATAACGATTATATTCCATTACTCTGTCTAACGACAAACATAATCATAACGCCGCCAGTTTTATATTAATAACGATCGTCATCGATGAAGCGAAGTACATTTTTGGCACTTGTACGATTCGAGATGGTAACCAATGTGGAAATTTTAGCTCAACGAACAAACTGAAACTGGGCGACCAGATTAAAAAGGATTGTAAAAGGGTGAAGTGAGTGGTAGAATTGAATTGATAAAATATTTATGATCCAGACAATTCTAATACAATTCTATTTGGATACAATCTATATCGAATCAAATTGTAAATAATATTGAAAGAATTTAAGGATAGTGGTGTCGGTGTTATTATAATGTATATACACGTTGTTTTTGCACAGAGTCAGTCACCCCACACAGAGCGAGAACAAGCAGAAACAAGAGTAACCGTTTGTTATGGAAGTGGTTGTATAGTGGGCGCCCATCCTGCCGAGCCAACCTCTTCTAATTACTCGAGTAAGTTGACGTGACCCCCCATCTAGATTTATACGAGCAAGTTTAACATTTTGTCAGTAGTTGATGTTATTTTATTATAAATTGTTAATTGATTATTTTGTTCATCTCTGTAGAATAGAGAAAAGGCATGAATTACTGTTAAAACAAGGCAACTAATTCGTGAATTTGTTACCAATTGGAATATTATCCAGAACGATTGTCGGCAATTAGTCGCGTTTGCCGGTCGAAGGTTGATTGCACACGCAAGCCCCCCTAGAGATGTAATTAAAAGTCAGCTTTGTTCTGCCCGACCACCATCACCACCACCACTACTACTACTCCTTTATTCCGATCAATCAAATAGAGGTCGACGTGCAATGTTGCTGCGTAATTGCGTGATGGTGCACAACGAACCGGCGATAATTAACAGTAGAGAATTTGATTTGCACACGAACAATTATTGAACTATCGACAATTGTTCGTTATATTATGCACTTATAATACTCATACCTTTCATCATCATCATCATCATCATCATCATCATCAAACCAATCCATTTCAATATATTACGATTGAAATAGTAATGGTCAAGATATTCTCTGTAATATTTCACGTCCAGTCTAATCTTTTAATTTGTTTGGTGTTTCTGAAAGCTTTGACCCTTAATGCTTTTAGATCGAATGAGTTGGAACGGCTAAGAGCTTGTGCTGCTCTTCCGCAGATTGGTGAATGTGCGACCAACCAACCGATATTCCTCGACATTCACTAAATATTTCATGTTATACTGTGGTGTGGTGTGTGTAGTGTGTAGTGTTCAGTGTTCGTCCATCTGCCTTGATCGATCTCTTAGCAATTGGATGGTTGGTGGATGATCACAGATACAGCACAGACTAAATTTAATTTGGCCGTCGTAGTAAAGTACGATGAGATCCGACATTTTAAGATCAAGTGATACTCTACCACCCCACACATAAATCGTTGCCGTCTTATTCACTTTCAATAATTAAATATTAATCAATCAATACAAATATCAAAAGCGATCCCTATATACTTTTCATATTTCATTTCTTATTACATTCTATTTTAGGGTTAAGTGCAATTTTGATTTTATATTCAAGCTTTTAAGTTACGAATAATGCACTATATACCATATATATAAGACACTTTTGTCTTAGAAAATCAACTTTAATACAATTTTATATAATGGGAAACACAGCATACTGATTTTAAATAATGCATAAAGCTTTCTCACAGATTAGGAAATAAAACAAAATGCATATGTACTATTCTACCACATAAGTCAGTTTCTTCCCATTTAAAATTTTATTTGAAAGAGACGAAAATTTGATTCCATCTTTTCAATTATATTATATTCTTATTCAAGTTTTCGTTTAAAGATATTGCAAATTGAGGACATGTACTTGTGAGCTTTTAGATAACGTCACCAATTTCTATATACGTTGTATGTATGTGAAAAGTGAAATTTTAAAATAACACCCCCCATCATTGATAAGTCTTGAATCCGTTATTATCCTTTCGTTTATATATATATATATATATATATATATATATATATATATATGTAAAAGCGTATACACACATATACAGATTGCGATTCTATTTTCTTAGGAAGCTTCCTCAATTCACCTTCTTTCTGTTCGTCTCTTTTCTTTTCGGTGTGTTACCCGTTACCGAAAGGAAACCGCGCGGAAAATTGTCAATTCGGTTTGCTCCACTGTGACACACACACACACACAGGATACAGCAACAATAACACGAATAGAACGAGAAAGATCCTTCTCTTTCTCTACAACATTTGTTTCCAACTACAACATCGACCAAATCACTCAATTCTACCATTCGTAAAGCAAAAAATAAAATGGATCAAATCACGACAATCATTTTATTTATATTTTTGTTAACAATTTTAATTCAATTAAATGTTGAACATTATTATTCATTCACTATAGATAAAATGAAATTAATATTCGTTGATGCTATAAGTGCCAACATATTTATGGTAGACAGGCTTGTTGTAATATTGCCTTAATTACTCTCTAAAGCCAGAATCCGGCTGTCGTCTCGTATATACGTCGTACATTCGTTGGCGTTTAGTAACTTCCCATTTTCTGTTCACCATAGCATCCCGGACTTGTGTGTTAGTGTGTGTGTGTGTGTGTGTGTGTGTATCGGCCCCAGGCCCGCATAACTTCCGGCTTGGAATTTAATTAGTTAATTAGTGTAATTAGTTGAACTCCATACATACAGGGACTAGACGGGCGCCGACGTTTGTCAAATTTCGCCACGTAGTCAACTGTAAATTCGTTAGAAATGCGTAATGGTTGTTGTAGATGAGACACATTTCAGCCATCTAGATTAGATTTAATTCATTTTAATAAAATCATTGATATTATCTATGTAGGAACATTGACGGTAGATAATGGAATACTATGAATAATACTTTGTTGTTTAAATCCATTTAATAATTATTTAGAACGCGATTCGCCCATATTATTAACATAAGTAAAAGCATTAGTAATGGACTTTTGATGTTATTTTATTGTGATTTGAATGGACTTACTGGTTATAGTCTGGCATGATCCAAACGTTAGTGATTTATATAATATGGAATTTATAATACAGAAATTCTACCGCGTATAATATACATAGAGAAATCTTTTAAAAATTACCCTTTGCCCATTTTATTCATTGATACCAATTGCCAAGCGCGACTAGTGAAAGCTTTCAAAGTTTAACTTCATTAAACTGGTTGATTCATTGTCAAAGGCGTTACACGATATAACCAAAACTCCACTTCGCTCATGTCAATGCTATTCGTACGCATTAAACTTGGATTTTACATATATCCGTTAAGTGCAGACCGTTGTATATAGATTTTCGGCCGCATTGTTTGTCCCTGAAATGCACTCAACTTTTACGCGAATAAATTCTCCTTTCATCTATTTGCCACCATCTACATGGATCCGGTTTTTTATTTTCGTTATTTTGCGTTTGAATAATAATCGAAATCATAACTAATTAGAAGGAAACACAAATTGTATTTTGTCGAGTTAAAATAGGGAATTATGGCAATTAGGATTGTATGAGATCGAGTGCAATTTGATGTATTGCATATATGCAACGATGCTAATTAAAGTCAAAATAATAATTAAAATTTTACAAGAGCTTAATTTAACTGAATTGCTTTACCCACTTTATTAGTTGATAATTATCAAAAATCGTTACGTTAAAATCATTGATTGCTTTACGACTTTGAGAGTCACGATTCATAAGAAAGTCGAATTGAAGTGCTCATTTTTTTCTGGCACATATTCCAATTTTCTAAAGATACAATCAACTGTCGATCCCATTCAAAATCGCTCGTTCTCTTTTTATATACATATTATATATATATATATATATATATATATATATATATATATATATATATATATATATGGTATATTGCCAACACACAACAAGAATGGTCCATTTACTTTAGTAATACGTATCGTGCAGATGTGTTCCGTGGAGTTTTTATTAAAGAATCTCAAAAGTAATTTGAAGTTGTAATTGAAATGGTGAGAGTGTAATAATTGTAGTACAGGCCCGTCAACATCAACTTATAGCAACGTACCAACCAGTTAAGAAACCATCTTTAATACTACTACTACTATTACTGTTGCTACGTCTCTCAAATAGTCATTTAAAAGAAGAAAAAGGGACCAATTCCATTTCTGTATCTTCTGTTATACAAAGTCATCGTACTCTACTCATACAAGGATTTAATTAGAAAATTTAATTGACTTTTATTGAAAGTAGAGCACATTCTAAGCTGTAATGGGTTTAGTGTGCTTCCATAACAGTTTCATTAATTACAATTACATCCCGACAACTGCAAGTGATTTATCTTTATATATCACAATAGTATTGCTATAATAGATAAACAAAGTGAACAAATAAATAACAATAAATCTATCATTTATCAATCTAATCACAACATGATTATCTTATTGGCAAATTTCAATTTAGTGTTGATTCTTTTTTGTTGAATGATAAATATGTGGTATGAAAGTACATCCACGTATACACAATCATGGAAATAGTGTAATAGTGAGTATGGTTGGTTATCCACAGAAATATCGCTTAAAGGAAACACAGTGTACATGGACTGGATTGGAGTGCCTATTCGATTCAACCAACAACAATATAAAAGGTTCCCCACGATTTCGAAGATCTCGGTTTGCTCTCACTCTATCTCTTTCATATAAATGGTTTTATTTATTGTATTAGTTAGTCGCTGCCATTTCCATATTCTCTCACTCTCTCCGTTTCGCTGTCTGTCTATCTAGAGCTACTTACTATTTGGCAAAATAAGAATAGCACTCTTGCCACTTTTCGCCCTCTATTCGCAAAAACTTTGTTATGTATACATACACGACTGTTAATGTTCGAAATGCATAACAATCAAATGGGGAATTTATTTGGGAAACAGCTTCGTTACAATTTCCACAAGAAGATTTATAACCACATCAAAACAGCTATATTGATGGGAAACGGTATAAGGCGGTGTCTAGTCGGTAAATGTTATCACATAAACAGACAAATTGCATTAGAACGTTATTTTGTTCCTCCAAATACAGTCAAAATAAATATAATTAACAAACTACCATTAATTCAACTATTATTATTCTTTCATTTATATATATATATATATATATATATATATATATGTTTTTTTTTTAGATTCTATTCAATTTATAAACTATCCAATTTTTCATTTTGGGATTTAATAACGTCAAGCTATTGCGTCTCTCCAACTTATATACTTACTACTATTCCCTTTTTTCCATTCAGCAATGGGATATTTCGCCCGTCGATCTTTGCCCGGGCTTCCCTCTTCCACTCACCCGGCCAGTCACGAGCCCAATATAATATTAAGAAATGAAATTGATCTTCCCCCATTCCAACGGCTCGATGTTAGATAAAAGTTTCTGATTACTTTCGAGGGTTGTGTGATAGTCAAGTGACTGTGCGGGACGAACAGCGGCCGGCTCTACTTTTACCACCACACACCATACGCACACAAACGAGAAGAAGAAAAAAAATCGACTGAATATTTACCCACAACTTGACATAGATTTTATTGAAATTTAATTTGAATACTAAGACTTTTGTTTTAATAAATTTGTACGATTTATTGTGTGTAAATAAATATTAAACAAAAATAATTAATTATTGATTATTGCACAAGTGACATTAATTGATTTGTTTTAGTTTTGGTGAAACGAAAATAGATTGTTAATAGATTTATCGTTGTATTGTTTGGAATAGTTTCTGCAACTGTTGATTAAATAGTTTATTTGAAATGTAAAACAGACGTGACGACAAATTATCCACAAATATCGATAATAACATGAAATCCAGTTACAGTTTCTTCAATTGAAGTATTTAAATAGAAAATCGCTTATTTTCTCTTTGGAGATGGAGAATTTTTTAAATTAATCAAACTATTTTGGTCGTTCATCTTACCACCGACGTACTCTTTGTGAATTATTTGATTAAAGTATCATCTAATTAAATGTTCCGACTATCAAGTATCAAGTTATCGTTGTGTTGCAAATTGTTAATTTCCTGTCGACCACGTCGTACTTGTTCATGTTGTTGTTGTTGTTGTTGTTGTTGATTTATAAATAAAGCTATGGCGGCAGTTTCACTAGTCGATTTTCTGTTCCGGCAACATCCTCCACTTTAATTAACATCCTCCTCAAGTAATCTCTCTTCCAGCTATGAGAAGGAAGAATTAACTTGAAAATAGAGACAAGACTGTGTAAGGGGATATATTTACATGTGCATGTACGTATGTATGTTGTAAATCTGGATATAACAGCAACATCAACTGACAACCGTAGAGTAGATATAGAAATAATGAACACACGTACACCTGCACCCAAACAAAGGGACAGAAAGTCATCATCGTAATTAGAAACAGTCACTGCGTTGAATAGACGAAGAGGTTTTTGTCTATCTCTTTATGTAAATGTTGTTTTTTTTCTCTTTAATTACAACACGTACTGTAGCACTTTTTTAGAATTATTTTCAATGTACATTTCTATTTTTAATTACATCTGTCAAGTGATCTTCAGACAATTTACAATCCCAATACAGCCAATTTAGAATTTTCTGTATCACATTTGTTGGAGAAGAAAACACTTGCAGTATTGGCCATACTGGAAATTGTATTCAACAAATGAGCCGAAAAATGAGCTATTTTCGTAGAAATGGGCACTTTTAATACCATTTCCAGTTCTCCCGTACTTTATCCCTATATATATACACACACACACACACACACCTCTTCTCCTTTTTCCCCTTTCTTTCTTCTTTTTTCAACCAATTGCAATCTAATCGAAAACCTTTCAAAAGCAATCGTGAGAATCTTAAAAAGCAATTGAAGCCAAGTATCAGAGTTAATCGAATAGTGCAGCAATCTCGCTCCTTTTTCTACCATCCCTATTTCATTTAAAACTTTCTTTTCTATGTCCCGTCGTTCTTGTTGCTCATACATTAGCTAGAAATTCAATTAATCAGGAACATTCCATTAATTTAATTGATTTCATTACAGAAATCAATGAAATTTCTATAAGTTGTCAGATTGTGAATTAGAGATTATATGGACGATTAGAGAATTGTAAAGACAAGGAGTTAATGCTGTTGACTGTGTTCTTCCAACTGTAGACATAAAACAACCAAGTGCTTTATTATAAACACCTCTAAACACACACATATATATCTCACATAGTACATTTCCTTTTAAATCACCTCATAAACTTACTCGAGCAAACCAAATAGCCCAGACAAATGTGATGTTAACTCCCTAGTAAATACTCTCGATTGGACATATCCTTCAGATCGAATAAATCATCTTCAGCTCTTAACAAAGTTAAATATAATTGAATTTCATCTAACTTTAATACATTTTTACTTGCATTGTAATTATTTGTATCTTAATACAGAACTTTAATGTTATTTTTGTAGTTCATTAGGTGAAGGTTGCGTATAACTACCAATATAGTCTCAGTAAATTCCATTCGATATATGATAGAGAGTAGGAGAGAGAGAGACTTGTAAGCAGGGGATTGACGAATGGCAGAGGGCCGAAATAGCTGATATACCAACTATTTAATAATATCGTATATGTTAAAAACAATCATTATTTTAAAAGTTTCTGCCCTTTCTTCTTGACAGAATCAAATCGCAAGCATCACTCGCCACTATCTCTATCGCCTTTCCAAAGATATTAGAGTTGGGCTGTCAGTTAGATAATGTACTAGCTAGGAGGGAGTGAAAGAGCCATTCCATGTCTGAAAATGTCCGCTTCGGTCAAGATGTCAGAAAAGCTTTTAAAGCATACTTGGGTGAAGTTGATGGTGGATGGGTGGTGGGTACTTGAACAAAAAAAAGAAAGAAAGAAGCAAGGCAAAAAGGACGATGTTAGTAACGTTGGTGGCAATGACGACAACATCTTAACAGCCGTCTATAGTTCATAAGAGTTGGCAGAATAAGAGACAAGTGGATTCCCGTGTGTATTTTAAAACACTGAGATCGGTAGAGAGCACTTCCTCATAGACTTGCTCTAATGGCGGTTCACTGTCGCCATCAGTGGACGTGTCGTTTAGCTCTTAAAATGAAAGACTGATACCTTTCTCAAAGCTCATCCACAACACATTACAAAACAAAAACAAAAAAATAAACAAAGACAAACTGCCAGATTTTCTCATATCGAAACAATCTTAAAATGAATATTTTCTAATTAGGAATCAAGCAGAAATTGACAAAAAAATGAGACTTTGGTGCCCTTTTGTAAAATTTCCATACGTTTTGATATATTTAAAATGAGGAGGGGATGAGAGCTTGTTAGAGTTTCGCACGATTCGTTACTTCGAAAGGCTGTCGGTTCTAAAGGCCATTTACTAACAACTCTCCTGAATTTATTTACAGTAATTGTGTCCCATTCTGATTGCAACATTTATTGAAGCTTAATTTAACCCAGACTTGTTAGACAGTGATGGGAGAAGGAGTAGGAGGAGAAGGAGGAGAAGGCGAAGGAGGTGCTCGTTTTTTCTCTTCTCACTCTAAACTTGTATATTAAATTGTCAAACGTCCAAATTCCTAAACATAGTGGAAACTGTCACAACAACTGATTTATTTCGTACAGTAACACCTTAATGAACGGTTTTGTTTGTATAAGAATTTCTACTGCTCATCGATCCAAGCAAACAGTTTAATGTCAACTCACTGCATACATTGATCAGAAATGGAGGGGTGATTAGTAATGAAAGCTTTAAGCCGGATCAGAAACGACAGTCCTGTGAACGGTCGTTATGCTTAATCCTCAACATCATTAGCACCTTTCTCTTTCATTTCAATCATACCGGGTATTACCGATTAATGTTTGTTAAAAATTAACAAATAAACAAGACGAAAATTATTAATCATCAGTGATTTTTTATCGTTAACTAAAATTAAATACAATCATATTTGAAGTTCGTATGCAAATTGGAGCACTAGTTAGTGGTAAATGGCGTCGCGACGGTTCGTAATATCCCGGTAGAGAAATCAATCCCGTTCGTTAATATAACGAGGTGCTGTTGGCGTGCTCTTTTGCTGCTGTTCCCCCATAGCTACCAGGTGTCAATTTGTTCTAATGGATGGCGGATGAAAAATGCCAAAGCTTGGAATCTTCTCAACTCTTATAACGACCTCTCATTAAAACTACCCAACCATTATATATATATTTTTTTAAATATATAGAGTATATATAACGTTAGCCACAATGGGAGTTCTAATATACCATCGTCATATAGAAGTTAATTGGAGTTTATCGTATGCTACTGTCAAAATGAACTTCTCGTACCAAGAAAATCGATGAGCAATTTATTCTCACAATTTGGATTTTTTTTTGTCCTTGTAAAAAATTGAACAATCATGTGGGTATATTAACATCTAAATTGTCGAAAGTACAATATATGGTTATCAGTAAAATACCCGCATGATTGTAACAAGCGTAATTAACGTTTTTTGTCACATTTTATTCTATTGCTGCTGTCTATTTATAGACATGGGAAGAAGGGTTATAGCCGTCATAATGGAACGATTAATTCGAAAAATCGAGAACAGTGCCCATTGAACGGACACCGAATAGTGATTATGCACAGCACAGATAATGGATCGGGTAAGTAAAACACATTTTTCAATTTTTCTCATGTTGATATCTACAGAAATTGTGGAAAATCAGAAAGAAAGAAATATTCCGCTTAAATTTCATATCAAGATTAACTAAAGTGATTGGTTAGAAGGAGGGAGAGTAGATTATAATCATCCATCCGTTAGCAAAATATTAAATTGCAATCGCATTGCGCAGATATATATCTCAAATGGGGCCAAATCAATTCCAGATAACATTAAGAATTCGTCGATATGAAATTTGGCAGCAATTTCAATTCCATCTTCTTTTGGCCGTTCCACATACACACATCCATATGTGGACGAAGCCCGCTCATATATATCCCACTTATTTGATATTCGAATGATATATATACAGATACGTTTTTCATATCTGTCTTGTATAAATATAGTAACTATTGTATGTTTACGAATCCATTCAATTGTTGTGGTATAATAGGTCTTTTATAATATGTAGTATTATTATAAAAGACCTATTATAAAATGTCTCCATTTGACAGTATGCTGCTCCTAAAATTGAAAATCAGGCGGCCCCATTCAAACATCGAAAACACTCGGCCACGATAAAACTTGTATAAATTCGTAACTGAGACAGCTATAAATCTCATCCTTAAGGATATTGTTTGAAGCACGTGACACTTCTGGTTTGACTAGATGGTGGCGCTGTCACTGATATCGAGGACACTCCAAACGCCTTCCGGACACTTTTCTAAAACGATTTGTAACAAGAACAATGCGACTTCAGAAATATCTACTATGAACAGACAATATATTAAAAAAAAAATAACAAACATAAGTAAATGAAAAATATAAATCCATTAAGTTATACTCGTAGTATTAGTTGCATCGAATGTTACAAACATTTGCCACTTCTGTAACTAACGCAATAACTACAAAGAGCCTTATTAAGAAACTTTGATATTACATAGAGGCCGGCTATAATACATTGGTAAAGTTTTGACAGAGTGACGGATGAGGTGGCTGTATGGCACGTGTGCCACTCTGTCGAAGACCAACCGATGCCATCATCAACTTAAACAACCCAAAAGATAAGAAAAAGAAACGATCATATCGGGACGAAAAATTTAAATTTTCGTACCGATTTTAAAACAGTCAATTATCATTTTTAACCGGCCATGATGTTGTAAATTTCTTTTGTTGGCAAAACAATACAAACCCAAAGGGAATCTATGGGAAAAACATGAAGCAACAATGTAGCCCGTTATAGGGCATCAGAGGCCACTAAGTTCTCTATCTCTACAATCATCTATCTAATACGAATAATGCATAAATGAGGAGAACAATTTCGGATTGTTTATAGAAGAATTTCAAATATTTCTATTTACCGCTCGATCATCAATTTAATAATGATTTGAAAACTTTAATCAATCCGGTTGTGGGTGAGAGCAATCTCGTCCCGAAACAATTAGCAGCATAGTTCCTTATTAATTAATGCAAGCCGCTTACAGACAGTTTACTTAAGATTCGGCCGGATATGAGTATAACAGAGCATTAAATGGTATGAGGGTAGTATAGTAGTAATAGTGTTTGTAACGTAGCCATATATAATCATATTCCACCCCCATTTTGGCAAGATAATTATTTCGATAAATTTAATATGATCCATGCGAGTATGTAAGTGGTTACCTTGATTATTGTTGTTGTTAATTTCCTGTTAGTTATAAGAGATGGTAGACCGACGATGCTTGATTAGATTTTATTGAATATTTGATTAAAATCAACGTTGATAAGTGAAAACTATTAATTTAGAAATTGTATTATTTTTATGTGTAATTATTGATACCTTGATGATGATGATAATAATAATAATAATAATAATAATAATAATAATATGAAACTGGTATTAGTTGCTTGTCTAATTGGAAGTGGATTAATTGCACTCACGTTATCTCTCTGCCCGAATACATTAACGAGCTACTGTGGTGGTCTGTTGTGGACGGGCGGCGGCTGCGGCGGCGATCCACCACCACCACCACCCGGCTTTCGATTACGGACGGATTGACATTAATTGAATTTGCTGTAAAGTCAAAGTTTACATTATGATAAATGACAATTTACAGCATGATCGTGAATTATTAGATCTCTATATAACTTGTACATGACGACCCATTAAACTATTAATTAATCTCTCTATCTTTCTCTTATCATCATGTAGTTGCATAAATAATGGGGACACCTAATTATTTATTGAGTAAAAAAAGAAAATAGACAACGACCACAATTATATTCATACTATCGTAGATAGATACCGCCAGCATTGTTTGTTTCGACCGCTTACTCAGCATGATTGAAGAAACTTTCACAATGTTCTATGTTATCAACTTTTATAAATTGCCTTTGAAAGTCAACCTGGGTCCTCCACTTTGCATAAACTACCACATCGATTACGTAGTAGCTACCATGCCACAATGTATTTCCAGATTGTATCCGGCCGTTTATATTAGAATTTTATATTACTCACGTTGACTTTTATAGCGGAATAGGGCCACACACTTGCATGATGACAACAACTTCTAGAATGTACGTACGAACTACTCACATGTCACTTGTTTATTCGTATTTATTACACGAAAATGCATCACAAGTTTGTGTCACATTGTTTCCATTCAACAACTACACGACATCAATACCATCGAAATTGGCATACAAATTAGATATGTTTCTCATTACGATAATTTGTTGAATTATAAAAGATTGATTTATTTTTCTTTGGCAAATTGCCTACGTGTCCATCAGATGACATTGCAAACCTACTCTTTTTCACTTACTCTTTCCGACAGAAGAGAATGATTGGACAGAGTGCTCTATTGTAATCGGTCGAACAAGACAATCCCATTATGGCGATGGATCAAAGCTAGAAGAGCTAACGTTAACGTTAATGCAGTTTTTATTAAATATTGATCAAATACTGATATATATATATATATATATATATATATATATATATATATAACGGACGTTACAATAGACGGCAATATTCTCAATTTTATCGTTGCAACGTGAACCACAAAAATTTCGGATATAGAAGATGGGAAACTAGAGAAGAAAAAAATCAATTGTGAAACAACGATTGCATTAATGTCAGCTGTGACTGTTTAAATAGATGTTAAATCGACAATTCGATATATTTATGGTCATGTAAATAGATTTTAATCAAACGATATTGAATGAAACGAAGTAAAGTTCGATGTTTTGCGCGCCCCACCGAATATCTCCCGTGTATATATTGTGAGTGAAGTAAATTGGAGAGTGCATTCTCTGATTCTGTTTACCATATAAATATATATATATATATATATATATATATATATATATATATCATTCTTTCTTGAAAATAATAGCAGAGTCGTGTAGCGGTCTATTAACAACAAGGATTTATTTTCATTCCAACAGCCATATAAGAAATAGAAAGTTCGGTAACTCGCTGATATGTTAGCCGAAAATCGACTTTTATTTTTCCACATAGAAAAACAAGATTTTGATAACTAATGGGAATTCTAGTGACATAATCAGTATTTAACGAATCATCATAATAGAGATTTGATAGAGACTAATTTCGGAAAGGAGCTTTTGTATGTCTACATCTGTAACTGGCAGGATCGTTAAAATAAACCATCCCTATACGAAAACGGGCGTCGACATTCTACGACGAAAATGTAGAATTTGCTGTGGTGGCAATAGTGGTTATAGCTGTAAAACCATCCCTATTCAACACTTGAATGAAAGTGGAGGATGGGAATGAAGAAACAGAGATCTATCATCAAATACACACTACAGTATTAACTTTATCCAAAATGAAACATTCAAAAGGGACACAACACATCATTAATCATTTAAAGTTATTGTAGGCGAATAGGGGTGGTTTATCTGATTATCATTGATGAAATTCGTTCCAACTATATTTTATATAAATAGAGCTAATGATAATAATAATAATAATATTAATATAGATGCAATGATGCGGCAACGTTTATAGCAATTGTCGTTAAATCGACAATATTTATGAATGATATGCCGTCCCAACAATTCGCCTAAACAACAAAGTACAATTGCATTAATTTTCAATTATATCCAACTCGAAATTGTAACAAGTCAAATCGATAATGATTAGTATTATTACTATAACAAATTAATTAAAACAGATTGTTTGAATCTGTTGGGTCAATGTGTACGATCTCACATGCAGATATTCTTTAAGGACACGTTATAATGGCAATGGGAACGCAATTTAACTGTGTATGTGTGTGTGTGTGTGTGTATAGCAATTTAAATGAAACTCGCCAATTATTTCTTCATCAATTCATTGCCTGCGGAATAGCAGACAAGGGAGTTTCTTTTTATTGTTACTTTATCCAATTACTTTGCATTTTGTTGGCGTATAAAATCCATTAGAGGGAAAACAACATACTTATCGACTTGTTTCATGTTTAATATCTATATACGTTAACATAAACTATGCGAGAAGAAGAAATTTTACCGTTTTTAAAATAATTACGTTTTAATTCAAGGTATAATTGAAATATTATTAGTATTCCATATAATATAAAGTCTATTTAAATTTAATGTAAATTATATGTGTTGTTTGTGTTAAATAAAAGAATGAGAATATTATTCGAGTGTTAGAGATCGATCTAATCAAAATTTCAGTCAGTTTTGACCGGCAATACATATTAGAATGTTTGCCAATTATGCCGCCCCATAGGTACACATTGCGTTTAATTAAATCGACGATTGTAATTCGCCGACTGGAATAATCTCATATTGTGATCTGCGCTTCCAAACTCCAGATATTCCTGTTTATCAATTTGTGTCTCGTCGGGTAAACATCCCCACAACAGAGAGAGAGGCCCTCCCTCCCTCTAAACTGCCTCATTACCATCGATCAGACATCATCTGTATATGCAAATCAAATTGATTATGTTCAGGTGATGTTTATTTTTATTTTTTTTTGGTCAAGTTGAGTGTGAGGAAATGTCGATTAATGTTAAAGGCGTAACGGCGTCTTATTCTTTAATTTATATCGCGCTAATTAAAAATTTATTTTTCATTTGGAAACGTTAATTAAAATTTCTGAACGCGCACACGCTTTATAAAAAGTTGTGTAGTAAACCAAGACGGACGAAAACACAGTCTTAATCTTGCTTTGAAAATTTAATTTGATTATTAAAAATTTAAAGGCTCGAATGTTAATTAAATTGCGTATACATAGAAAGAAAGGCTAATGAAATGTCAGGGCTCGAGAGAATGTGATTAATTGCTAAGGATCAGGGTACGCCTTAGGATAGCTAGCAGACAACCATCTCCGCCACATTGCCACTATTCTAGCAATAACGACAACAACAACAACAACAATAAACAATTAACTTATTTTTTTGGAAACTTCACCAGTCATAAACATGATGTAAGAGTCTGCTTAGTTTTTTTTTTGAATTCTGTATGAATTGTGGAAAATATTGATGTTGTTGTTGTTGGTTGTATTGTTATAGTTGTGCACGTTTTAATAGATTCGGTTCAGTGTTGTTTTTTATGGATTCCGGAAATGCATTATCGCGCTCGGGCTCTCGTGCTCGCTTTCCGACCGAGAGTGGTTCGAGTTTTCATTTACATAATGGAACAACAACAAATGCATTTTGTATTAACTCCGGAGATTTAATGGCAGTGAGTGGTGGTGATGGCGGCGGCGGCGGCAGTAGCAATTGTACTCTGATGTTGGTAATGTAACGGTAGAAAACGCGTGTGGACCAGAATTGGGATATAATTTAAATCAAGCAGATCAACTATTCATGAAATATCGTATAAACAAATTTTTTTTCTCTAAATTAATCTGATTAAAGATGAAATAATTGAAAAATGTCTTTTGTAGATTATAATTGCAATAGCTTAATTCCAACTCGTCTATTAAATTCATCACAACAATACCTATTTAAACCACTCGAGTATAGACGGCGGTTTTGGCTTTATCGTCTCGTTTCCTCTGTCTTTCATTCGATATTTTCATCCTTATCATCACATTCTTAACTCGCCTCTTTTCCATTCTTCGTATTACTATTATTATTATTATTATACAACAGTGGTTCGTAACAGACGAAGATTTGTCTAGTTAAATTAGCCGTTGCTTTAATTAAAATAGTTTAAACTGAATGAGAACACTGATGAAGAGCAAAAGAAGAACGGGGTAGGAACCTGTTTGTCTCTACTACGAAAATTGCTATTTCCACTCGTACCCCGGACCAGTTTTGTACATTCAAACTGGCACAAACCCCTACTATCTTCTTAATTTCCGTCTTTGGAATTATTTTCCAGAATTACCATGCGAATGTCATATTTGGCACGACGCTGGCAATTATGTGGTGTACTTATTTTAAATAATAACGTCGACCGCGCGCAGTGCACACGTTCTAATTAAATCTAAACGTTGATGACGATGATGGATTTGAATAAAAAAAGGCGTCTATTTTATTTTGTTCAGTCTCTTTGAATTAAACGAATCTAAGAAGTATCTTTTGATGGGTTAATTGTTGAAAATAACGTTGCTATTATGGAAATAATTAAAAATAGAAATAGATACATCCAACAAAATTATAAAACTCCATTAATGTCATTAAATTATAGTGTAGGCATTAGTTGTAAGTACATTCACTAATGACGTTGTTTTTTTTTGTTAATTTCAATAAAGTGCACACTTAACTAATTAGATACCAGCATAATATTACACCTCATATCTACATTAGTGACTCATAAGTCTATATAAAATGAGAACTGTAACGACAATACGACAAACAAATACTTTTCGGCTTGTTCATATAAAAAATCTATCTAATTAAACGTATAATTAATTGTGAAGCGTAATTATGATAAATCGTTTATAATAACATTGAATTATGGTGGAGGCGCCAGGTGAAGCTGAATCTAATGAACGCAATAATTATTTCAAGAGAAACACATTAGAATAATAAAACCTTAAAAAAAATGGACAGCAACAAATAACAAATCCAAATGTAACAAATCGTATTCTAGAATTTATATTTATTTTGAGATTAAAACTATTGCAATTATAGTCGAGGAAATGTGCAACGAAACTGCATTAACTTTAGAAATTTATATTCGTGAATTTTTCTAGAATTTTGTTGTTACCATTTTGTATCTATCCATTTGGAAATTAATTTAATTAATGATTATCGATTTAGATGGACTTTTCTTACGGTTTTTCTTTCTGTTTGTGTATTGGAAATAATCCGATGGAGTGGTTTGAAATCTGGCCGACATCCAAAGGTTTTTCTATTTCGTTCTTCTTTTTTTATTTTTTTGTAAATAGATGCGGTGTGTTAGAGTGTAGAGCAGTTAAAATTCAAATTGATGTAATGAGATGGAAATTGGATCAGAAAAGGCGATAAATTACAATATAAAGCCTACTTTAATTAAAGCGATAATTAAAAAAGATCAGTATCTAGTGAACTGTGCGAGAGCACGTCCAACCTTAGATTACTTTTACACACGTAAATCCTATCGTTGTTTAATTATAAAACTTGATTACACCGGATCCGTGATCTGTACAAAAAAATAAAAGAAAAAAAATTAAATAATAACAATTTTTTCGTTGTAGCCAAAAAAAGCAAAATACGTTTTCGTTTCTTTCAAATCTCCAATGGTCCACCACCACCACCATTGGAGGCGCGATAAAAGTTGAGAGCTGAAAGTGGAGAAAGAGTGTCTCTCCAGGGCTATTTGTCAACGACCATTAGCGGCACTTTGCAAGCGAACGCCCGGTGACACCCTAACAAGCGGATAACTGAAATAAAGAGCTCACCTTGTCTCAATGGAATTATCGTTACGGCTGTATGGAGTGCAAAACGGGACCTATCCATTACGATTTCTTAACGGCATTACTGATTTACCGTACAACATTAGGGACAATATACGCGATTTATTACCATCATACATCTATATAAACAAACATTATTTTCAATCAAAAAAAAGGAGAAAAAAATTCGTTTATTAATTTGTTTGTTCATTATTTAGAATCCGGTGGGAGCAAGCACCCAATGGTCGAGCCACTGTGGCTGTGGCCGGTCCCAACCCAGTACCATTATCGGTATCGACGACGGCGAATAATGTTACAACAGCAACCACAACAACTGGTACTGGATTTAGAGAATGTGCCGGTTGTGGTAAACGTATCATTGAACGTTTCTTGCTTAAAGCATTGGACTTATTTTGGCATGAGGATTGTTTAAAGTGTGGTTGTTGTGACTGTCGATTGGGTGAAGTTGGTTCAACATTATATACAAAAGCTAATTTGATTTTATGTAAACGGGATTATCTCAGGTAAGAGAAATAATAATCTATTAGATAGATTTGATACAGGTTTGCCTGTTGATCAAGGCATAATTTTATGAAATTCCTAGGGTTGCTGTAGCAGCCTCAATGATCTACAAACAATTAAAATTAAGCACAGATGATCAGTGGACATCCAGGATACATGAAAGTGTTGATGGTAGAAGGAGGAATCTTATTCGAAGTCAATTTGGTGTAATGTAATTTTTATAGCACGCCATAGCTATAAATTTTATAGCAATCTACACCGAGGAAATTGGTGTAGCACGACAAGGTCCTTATAAATATTAGATCGGATAGACTTCTGCTAATCATCTTGCGGTTCTTTTAGTTATTATAAAACTACCAAATTGATTCGATTAAATGTTTATTAAACGAATATTGAAATAACTAAATTAAATAATTGTTATTCCTCAAAATAAAACGGATACGATTGTTAATGATGATAATGTTTTCTTCTAGATAACAATGAAACATCCCACCATTAACTAGAGTTATTCATTTTAAAATTTATAATGGTGTGTATGTGTGTGTGTTTATTGTATGTTTCGTTTATATCTATGTTGTAGACTATTCGGAACGACGGGATATTGTGCGGCTTGTAACAAAGTAATTCCAGCATTTGAAATGGTAATGAGAGCGAAAAGCAACGTTTATCATTTAGAATGTTTCGCTTGTCAACAATGCAATCACAGGTACATTAAACATTCATTTGTTTAAGCGATGTTCATGTTTCATTATTATAATAATAACAATAATTTTTTGTTGTTTGTCTGATTTCAGATTTTGTGTAGGTGATCGATTTTATTTATGCGACAATAAGATCTTATGTGAATATGATTATGAAGAACGATTAGTATTTGCTAATATGGCATATAATCCAAGCAGTTTAGCCCACATTAGAAGGCAAGTCAGTAACTTACAGGTACGATCCCTATATTCCATAACTGGTTGTCACTTCATCCTTGATATCATCATCATTCGCCAATATCCTTCCTGACACAGTTAAACAAAAAAAAAACAAAAACAAACAAACAAACCAACAACAACACCAGTTTAGTTGATGGAATGATGTGCTTTACGCGACCATAAAATAATATTTGTTGCATTTTAAAAGCAACCATCAGACTAAGAGCTTCATTCAGTTGCTTTTAGCTTTCAAACAAACCACTTTGCCCTCATCGTTGGCCCGTTGAAAACTTTGCCTCGGTCCATTTGCCAACTCCATTAAACGATTTTCATTTATCGTTTTCCTAATGTACGTTGTTTTTAACAGCAAATGACAAATTCATAAATTTAAATCGTCAGAAAAATAAAGAAGAAAAATTATAATCCGTTTTATATATATATACATAAATATATATAAAAAAATGTTCCTTCACTTAAAACTCCCGACTGATTAATTCATGTCAAATGCGCTCTAAATAATATTAATAATAATAATAATCGAAATAATAATGATAATAATATTGAAGAATGCGCTTTTGATAGTCGAATTGATCGATCTATGTGTCCACCACATGTTGATCTCTTTCAGCCAACGGCCGACCATCTAAACTGTGATGGTAGACATGTGATGTCAGCCTCCTGTTACAGCGAGAAGAACAACTCGGACATGGTCCAGGTAGGCCAACAGCGACAGCCCATTAGTATCACCGCCACAACAACCGCACCATCAATATCAACAACAACAACAAATCATCGAGATGATGGTTCCAGTGGTTATGGTAGTCCAGACTCGGAAATATTCGAACCACATCTCCAACAACAACAACAACAACAACAACAACAACAACAACAACAGTAGCAGTGACCTACAGGGAATTTGTACTTTTTCCGAAAAGAAACAAAAGTGAAATGTTGTGCCGTCGACAGGAGATCTCATTAGTGCTAGTCGGCTGTTTTTTTTAATTATTTTTGCCAAAATCACCAATTTTAATTGACGACATTACACACGCATTATATAAATAATTAGAATGATAACACGGGGAATATTGTTTTTGTGTTTTATAATTGCCTATTGTATACGATAATTGGGCCTTCAAATAGAAGATACCTACCTGTCTGTTAAAATAAAGAACTATTTCAAAAATATTTTTGAAAAAGTTCTATCTCCCTAAAGTATACTAATTCGTGGCCTGTCATCATCACTCAGGTGTTCCGTTTATTTGTTTCGTTATTTTGCATGTTGCTAGACTGTGTCTCGGAAGAAACGACATTCTTTTTGTAAATATTAACAGGGAGAAAATGACGAATCGAGACATTCTTGTCGCTGAATTGTATAATTTGTAAAGAGAGTAATTAAATCATAGGACTTCCCTTTCATTAATTCATCAAATAAATAAATATATAAAAATATAAAAAGAAAAAAATGTATTTCTATTATGAAATCACCAGTTTTTTTTTGTCTTGTGATAAAAGAAATTAAATTCGATTTAGGCTTGTTTTTTATACATATCTTTATATATTAGTTCTTCGAAAATTTATTATTTTTTATATATAATAAAAAAAATATTTATTTCCTTTTTTGTATATTGTTCCATTCGCTATTTGTGTGTGGAAATCTGATAAAATTATGCAAATTTTCATTGTTTCTCTTGTATGTTATTAAAACTTGTACATAACAGTTATTATTGAATAAATGTTGTCTTTTCGTTAAAAATTTTCACCATTTAATCAACAATAATAAATTAATTCTAAAATAAGATTTATTTTATAAATTTTGGCATTACAAAAATATTGAGAGCACCGACGATTCAACGCTTAAATGTAGCTAAAAATTAAAAAAAAATAATTATTTAATAAATGCTTTGGCCGTAACTTTTACACATGAATTGCCTTAAAATTAAAATGAGATTCGATTATTTTTTTGTTGTAAAAAAATGCGAGTAAAGTTGAACTATAAAAGCGACATTGTGTTTTTGTAAATTATACTAAAATTCATCGTGTCTAGTTAAAGCTTCACCAAAATCAGTCGCTTGTGATCCAACAAATAAATCATATTTATTTAAAATCTCATCTTTCGTTAATTGTTCATCAGCATCAGAATCGACTTCATAAATTAAATGTCTAGCTTCAGCTTCGGCATGATCGAAACCTTGTGGTAATATCCAATTTTTCACTTCATCATTATCCATAAAACCATCACCATCTTTATCACGATATGTATTAAATTGTTCACGTTCATTATTTACCCAATCCGGTTCTTCATCATTCTCATCACCTACATATAAATCACCAATATATTCTTTCAATGATATTTTACCATCATTATCTTTATCTAAATCTTCCATTGTTTCTTGTACAACAATATCACTCATATCATCAACTTCTTCCGGATGTAAGAAATTTGCAAATTCTTGTTTTGTTAATGCATCATCACCATCTGTATCAGCGATTTGCCAACGGCGTCGGTCACGTTTCAACATTGTTTGATATGCAAAACCTTCTTTACCATTCTCTAGTTCAGATGGATCCATTGTATCTAAGAAACCATAGACTAGTTTCTCATATTGTTCCCATGGTATTTTATCATCATTATTGGGATTTTGTTGTTTCCATTGTCGTTCAACATCTTCAGATATATAACGTTTCTTTGTATAACGAATCCAATCTTTTAATTCCTCACGTGTTACAAAACCATCATTATTTGTATCGATTCGATCCACAATTAATCTGATTGGGAACAAACCAAAAAACAAAAAAAAAACAACATACAAACAATAATAAAAGCTGAAATTAATTGGAAAAATAAACAAATGTATCAATCAAAAATTATCAAACTAATCAAAATTTTAATTAAAACCTGACATCAATTTAAAATTTAAATTGAATTTAACTATATTAACAGTTTACACACTTTATAATAAATCAACACGAAAACAAAATTCGCCATATTTACCCTAAACGTCTTTTACTTTCTTCAGGTGGTAACTGATCAAATGTTTTCGCTTCTTCACCTAGAAACGCTTCATGATCGTATTGTGGATTGTGTTGGTCATTTTCGAAATGTTCTTTATCACTTAATTCACGATCGATGACACGATCTTTTTTCTCATCAGATTTTGGATGGGCTGTTACACAAAACAAGCCCCATATCAGACAAATTACAACGAATCTATGGAGCATTCTTGTAGATCTGTTTGTTCTTGACTTCAACACCACCAAACACTGAATAAACACTAAATTGAAAACTACAATTGGAATTTTAATTAAATACGAAAAGGATAAAACACCCACATAGATTGTTAAATCAATTAATGATATAATCAATAGAATTAGGTCAATATTGGATATAACCTCAATTTAAACAATTAATTGAAATTTCTATAAATTATTGATTTAGATAAGAATTGGGTGTTTTTCCAGTTAGTTTTAATGAGTTTTTCGAAAAGTTCCAACTCACCAATCTAAGATTTAAACGATATTAGATACGGAAGAAGCTTTTTAAACGAATTCCACTATCCACAACGATTCAAATAACGCCGATAGATGACAGCGGTTGCGGCTCGAATAGATTCCTAAAAATAGCGGTTGGTATTAGAGTTCATGATTCAAAATCAAAAATAAGTTAAGGATTCAAGTATAATCAATTGAGTCATCCCTCTCAACTTGTTTGAACCGAATTTGATTGATCTTCCTAAAATTGATCGCTAATTGACTAATTATGACTCACAACGTGTTTAAATTTATAAAAATTATTGCCGGCTTGTTAAGTACAGGCTCTAAGATATACGCTGCATATTGTGGCGATATCTATTATCGTATATAAAATCTACATTAAAGATTGACGTTTAAATGTGTCGGCTTTTCATAACAATTTAATTTTTTATTCAAAAACTAATTAAACATATTAATCATTTAGGTAATTTGTAATTAACAGAATTAATTAATTCAATGGTGCATAAATAGAAGCCTTCAGAACTTGTGTACTTTTCAGATTAACAACGTATTGCTGGGAATAACGACAATGTTTCTCATTTCAGGAACACAACAATGTATTTCTAATTAAACAAATAATTAAGTAAAACTAATTAGATTGTTCTCTTTTAGTTGGAAAGTCATTAAGTAAATCATGTATTATTCTAACAGCTATATTCATTATTATATTCGTTTCAATTGCAATAACTTTGATGAAGGCGAATGAAAAAATTTATATTTTACAAATCGATTTCGAGAATCGAATCGAACAAAATATTGATAATGGTAGTAAATTTTTAAGTTTTGGTCTTGATACTGTGATGATACTCAATGATTTTAAAGGCTTCAATATGACGTAACTTGAATTCGTCGAAAATTCCAAACAATAACGATTCACCATGTTTATCCCATTTGTTTTTATTATAGCAATCGAAAATTGCTGAAATTAGTTGAAGCTTTATCACCTGCATATTTACGTATTGGTGGAAATATGGCTGATCGTTTAACATTTACACCAGACCGAGATTTACAAGCAGATGCCGATTTTCCCAATTTTACAATGAATGGTATTTGTGTTATTTCTAATAGAAATTATGATATTAATAAAATAATTGAAGGTTTACAGTGGTTGGAATTGAATGAATTCGCTAAAAATACAAGAATGGAGATAATTTTTGATTTGAATGCGTTAAAACGTTTCGATAACGGTAGCTGGGACTATCATAATGCACAAGAATTAATTGATTTCTCCAATTTAAATAAATTACAACTTAATTGGGAATTAGGAAATGGTATTGCATGAATTTTTACATCAGAACAAAAACAAAACTATTAAAAAATGTTTCATATTCCAGAACCGAATTCGTTTAAACATAAATTTAATTATGAAGTGAATGCAACTCAATTATCTAAAGATTACCAATTATTACGTACAATTTTAAATAAATACGATTTGTATACGAATTCGAAATTAATCGGTCCATCTACGACACGTCCACAAGTTGATCATAAAGAAAGTCAAATATTTTTAGAAGATTTTCTACGAGAAGGTGATGGTAGAGTAATTGATGTAATAACATGGCATCAGTTCAGTACTGTCCTTTTCATTTACCGATTATAATAATTTTTGTTTTCTTCAATTTTTAGTTATTATTTTAATGGCCGTACTGTGAAAGCCCAACAATTTCTAGATCCTATTGAATTTGATATTTTAAAATGGCAAATTGCCGTTGTTAAAGAAATGACGAAACGTTTAAATATTGAAGATAAACCGATTTGGTTAGGTATTGTCTTTTTGTCGACAAATGATTAACAAATTTTAAAAACAATTTGTGACGATAATTCCAGGAGAAACAGCGTCAGCTTATGGGGGCGGTGCATCTGGTCTATCTGATCGTTTCATATCAACATTTATATGGTTAGATAAATTAGGAATCACATCAAAAATGGGCTTACAATGTGTTATTCGGCAGACAATTTTCAATTTAAATTATGCATTAATTGATAATTGTTATAATCCAAATCCGAATTATTGGGTTAGTTTGTTGTATAAAAGATTAGTTGATAGAAAACTAATTAATTGTTTGTCAACAACTAATAATCGTGTACGGTTGTATTGTCATTGTGCGAAACGTAACAATAACACCAAGACTTCCTCAATTATCAGTTGAGTCAATATTATTTTTAATTATTATTGTTATCATCGTTTAATTGATAAATAATTATAGTTTATGGTATGAATATTAATAGTTTCGCTGTAAATATACGTATTGAGGGTGTTATTCCATTATCAGAGGAATCCAAATTGAACATCGATTCGTTTAGTTTAACAACTTTAAATTCATTAATATCCAAGTAATAAAAATGAAAACTCATCCACAAATTAACGATTATTAAAATAAATTTAATTTCAGGAATGTTTATTTAAATGGCGAATTATTAAAATTGACTGAAACTAATGATATTCCTATAATGAAACCAAAAATTATATCAGCATATCCATATATAAAATTATTACCATATTCTATAGTTTTTTGGATTGTGCCAATTAATACAACAATTTGTTGAAATTATTGATTTTGTTTTGTTGCCCTCTTTTTTTATTTTTAGATTAATTTTGTATGAGATGATGAGTTCGCTACTTGTTTAAAAAATGCTAACTATGATAAAACGTGCTCAAGAGCTGCCAATCAATAAAGAAAACGTCTTTATTTCAATACAAAAGATTCAAAATTTTGAATAGATGTTATTTTTATTAATTGCAATGTTTAATACTTTTTTTTTGTTCGTATTAGCAAAAAAATTATTGTGTTGCTTATTATCAAAAATGTGGATTTTTTTCTTCTTTTCTTCTATTTCAGCTAGAACACAATGAAATAATTATCTATGGAGAGTAATTTGAGGAAGTCTAGATGGGGGATAACTAGAGATCACCACTCGAGGAAGGAGTGGTGGAACGTCAGGGGTTTTAATGGGAATGCATAAGAAGGCCTGACAGCCACTTGAATGTTTCAGTTAACGGATTTCTTTTTGAAAGAAATCATGAATTCTTGGCTGTTTTAAATAATGGAAAAACCAAATTATGGATTTGTTAAAAAGCAAAAATTCGTATTTTATTACATTTTTTCTATTATTCTCCAATTATATTGCTGCAGATATTGTGTAAGTGTAGATTTCCTGAATTACTTACTGATTACTTCCTATAATTCACAATAATAACCTTGACCTAATAACTTTGTTACATTTCCATCCTTTGGGAGAGAATTTTGTTTTTTGATTGTTTTTTTCTTCCAGTCTTTGCCCTCTAGATTATTACCATCAACAATTTTCGAATGAACCTGTGGAGAGTGAACGTGAAGAACAAACGTATGATTGTTTCCGTTAAATAAAAATAAGAAAATTTTCACCTGTTTTTTGTATTGTTTTTATATTAATTTTCAGTGCTGGATTAACAATTAATGATATTTTACCTGAAGATCCATTGAAATATGATAAAATGCGACCACCGAAAAAGAATGGCCATCCAACAATAGTCTATTTCCATGTTACTGTAATGGGTTTGGATAGTATCGATGAAGGATCAATGGTTGCTAAATTTCTTAAAAATTACAAATAGAATGTAGCATGCCATGAATGAATAGCTCAATTGTTATAAATGGCATACTAGATTTTTTGTTACGTATACAGAATTGATCGAATAAATATGGAGAGTGATGAGATATCGCATTGAGATGGCTTTTCCAGCCACAATTGTGGACGTTTGCCGGCCACATACTGCTTAAGTGTCAGTTTCTCTATATGCGAGATTTGATCAATCTTCATATTTAGGCCACCAACCCTGTACGTACTTAAATATACGAGATTTATGTGATATTGTTTTCATATTTTTGTGTGTGTGTGTAGACGTATGCTGCAGATATTTTCTTTGCACAAACATGGAAAGATCATCGTTTACGTTTACCAGAAAACATGACAAGTGAATATCGATTATTGGAAGTTGATTGGTTGAAAAATATGTGGCGTCCGGATTCGTTTTTTAAAAATGCAAAATCTGTAATTTTTCAAACAATGACAATACCAAATCATTATATGTGGTTATATAAAGATAAAAAGATTCTTTATATGGTCAAGTATGTTATATTTATTGTTATTAATATCGTAATCCGAAAAAAAATTTAAATCTTCAGGCTAACTCTTCGATTATCCTGTGCTATGAATTTTATGATTTATCCACATGATACTCAGGAATGTAAACTTCAAATGGAGAGTCGTAAGTGTTTTGTTCTTTTGGTTTTTTTAGATTTATCCCAATGAATTAATTTATTGAAACAATTTAGTATCCCATACAACGGACGATATGATTTTCCAATGGGATCCGGATGTACCTCTTGTAGTTGATGAAAATATCGAATTGCCACAGTTGGCTTTAACACATAATTACACAGCTGATTGTACGCAAGTTTACTCAACTGGTAATTTTACTTGTTTAGAAGTAGTTTTTGAATTGAAACGCCGTTTAGGCTATTATCTCTTCCATACATATATACCAACATGTTTGATTGTTATCATGTCAGTAAGTTCAATATTTATTTTTTTTGGTTTTTAAATTTCAATTTTTATATATAAATATGTTTGTGATTTGTTTTATTTGTGAATATAAGTGGGTATCATTTTGGATCAAACCGGAAGCAGCTCCTGCTCGAGTCACTTTGGGTGTTACCTCTCTATTAACTTTATCAACGCAACATGCAAAAAGTCAAGCTTCTCTACCGCCAGTTTCTTATCTAAAAGCTGTAGACGCCTTTATGTCGGTTTGTACTGTGTATGTTCAGAAAATTGTTGTTCGGAATTTTCCTTTAATGTTTTCGTAAATATTTAGATTTGTTTTTATGGCTTTAATGGAGTATTGTGTTGTCAATATTGTTTTGGGTGATTCTGATCTACCCAAACCACCACCACCACCACCACCATCAGCATCAACTCAAACAAAACGTGAATCAGTTTTTGATGTGGCAGCTAAAGAGAATTCATTTCTGTTGTCCAGACAACAGAAATTAACAACCGGCCCGACACCAGCTCAAAAGGCCAGAAATCGCGCTATTAATATTGATCGTTTCAGTCGTATATTCTTTCCATTATTATTTACTGTTTTAAATGTTACTTATTGGATTATGTTTGCTGAATATATTTGAAAATGTAGTATGTAATAGTTGAAATGCGTATAGGGAATTGATTAAAATAGATGTGATATAACAATAAACGTATTCAGACATATTCAAATCTCATTTACAAGCCTTTTTATAGCGGACTTATTATAAGCGTACCTGCCACAATTTCAAACAATAATTAGCTGAAACCTTAACAATTACGCTTATTCCACTCTATATCGCCAATAAAGATGAGGATTTGTTATAGAATATTGTTGTTTTGTAATTAATGCTTTATTCTAACTAATTTCTTTACAGTTTTACGTAAAATTTATACTAACATTGAATCTTCTAGTCCCATCTGAAAGAAATATTTAAATTATATAGGTAAAGACTTATTAATTCTGAAATTAAACGCAAGAAAACACTTACAGCAGTGGCTGTTTTTTTAAAACAAATTGCCATATTTGTTGCACTTTGACAAGGGTCCGGATCCATTTTAACTAAAAGAAAATTCAAAGTTATTCTAATAAATTTTCTACCAAAACATGTAAATAATTACCTTCTGCTCCACAATTAATGAAAATTCTTAATAATTTCTTATACAATTCAAAATCGGCAGCTCTGAAGTCGTCTATAGATAACAGAGCTGCAACTTTATCAACATCACCATCTTCATTTTGCTAAAAATACGATCAAATATGATTAAAAATATTAAAAATTAATAATTACTATTGTATTAACAATTTTGAATTTTTTATTGAGACAAAAGAGCATGCATTTAGCTTCATGTGTTGTTGGTGGTATTGTTTTTGCTATCAATTCTGCTAAATCCTCTAAAATTATTTGCAAAATCTTTATTAGTTTTTATTTGTGTGTGTATTTTACACGGTTTCACCTTCATTTGCGCCAGTCTCTTCTACACATTCTTCGGCATACCCTTGCACCTTCTCCATGAATTTTTCAGCAAATTCTTGGTCCAACTATTTAAACAATAATCTCTATCAATAGTAACTAAATTTAATTTAATCCAACTTACAGCACAAATTTCAAAAATTGTCAGTATTAACATTGAGAATATGAAAAATAACTTCATGTTTAGGCAATTATTATTATTGTTATTAATTAATTGTCGTATTGTCCCCTACTGTGTTGCAACAAACTAATGCAAAATTTTTGGCAGTTTTATATGAAAATCTATTTCTGTCGGTTTCTTTTTAAATAATGAATATCCACGGTTTTATTCGATTTTAATTAATACTTTTTCATATTGTATTATTGTAATCTATCAATTAAAATGCAATTTATCGTATTTTTTCCAGCTTAATTAATTTGGGTACGATGTTTAATGAATACCTGTAATTTGTTGTTGAAATTTAATGACTTGTAATCATTTTATAAGTTAATGAAACTGCTGACCTTAAGGCACTAACTTCCTGTCGAATTACCAGGAATTGTTAATTCTATTCGAAATTTGAACAGTGAAAACTTTTTATCTGTATAATATTAATAAATATTTAGCAATGCAATGGTCTTAGGATGTAGGAGATTGTGGAGTTATTGCCTTTATGTAGACTTAGCGTCTGAGGACCGGAAGCAGAAGTTCAAAGTATAGATCCCTTTGTTATTATACATGTCCATATCTTAAATAAGAAGATCTTCAAAACTGGCGAAGATAGTAATCCAGATCGAGATTTGTACGGAATGGAACTTTGCAAAATGTTGCGGCGAAGTAAATCAATTCTTCTAATTTATGAAGTAATTATTAATATTCTAGCCGTCGATAATAGTCTATTATTAATTGCCAGACAAGCCGCAAATAATTTATTGTTTTATGGTTAAGAATACATTTTTTCCCCTATAATCTAAACTATTGATAAGCTATCAATCAGATCTAATAATCTTCGAACAGTAAGATTGAGCAACATTTATGGTATGATATTTTAGATTAAATTAAATTAATCATTATTAAAAAAACATACTTTCTTATGTTTCTTTTTATGTTTAATTTAATATTAGGTTTCTGCTCATTTCACCAATTCCTTTCGAATGGATGATGGTTACTGCTCATTTCACTAAATCCAGACGATTTTCCATTTCGAATGGATGGGTTACTGCTCATTTCGCCAAATCCAGACGCTTTTTCTACGATGAGGGACATGTAAAAGGGGGATCCTAATTTTGCTATGTAAATGGTTTTATTAAGAGATGTGGAAAATTCCGAAAATTATTTTTCGTACCCTGCTCGTTAATTTTTAGATAAAATTACATCGTATAAATGAAATCGACTTTTTCCTACGATCGAACGGAAACAGCGGACTTTCCATATGTGTCGTGCATTCGAATGTATTGCTAAGCAACATTGGCCAAAAATCTTCATTTCCAAATACATGCTTCGAAAATAATGGCCATTTTCCAAACGGCTGATGGTAATAGAAAAATATGACAATTGATGCAAATACTTTCAACAGAAACTGCGAATTGAATGATGATTAATTCCTATTTGAAATTAAGCTGCTGCTTTAAAGTAATGATTTTTATGTATTTGCAATCAGATGATTATGATAAAAATATGATATAACAGCATCAAATTAGGATCAAGATCGAGGTAATTGTGTTAGAGGCCTAAATTGTCCAAAAATTGCAGCTAAAACTAAGAACATAAGAATTTTATAGACGCCTTTTACTACAACTTCTACTTCTACGCTTAAGTTACAGTAGATGAAGTATATGTGAGAAATAAAAGTATATGACGAGAAAATAAAAATAAAAAATTCAATGTAATGCTTTTATTTTACGTAAAATATCAACAGGAAACAATTTTTATTATCGCAGTTTTTTCATAGTTGAATCACATCCTGATTATTCAAGGAACAAATCTGCTTTAAGGCCCATCTGTGGAACAAAAACAAACATTTTTAATACAGTTTCAATGAAATTAATTATCATCATACAGCGGTTCCTTCTTTGAGACCACAAGCCGCCAAATCACCAGCATATAAACAAGGATCACTATTCTGTTCCACTACAATGGAAAAGAAAATATTAGTTTTTTATTTCTAATTTTTAAATAAAATAGACATCAAAAGAAAATTTTATACCAGAAGCTGAACATTTGTCATAGATTTGCACAAATTTCCCATAAACTTCCTCATCATGTGCTTTCAATGGTTCTAAAGCTATCATAAAACCATCTTTATTTAAATTGCCATTGTCATCTTGCTGGAAGATTTTATTTGAAAAATGTCCATTAAAACAATTATAACTATTTGCAAATAACATTAATAATAATTACCATATCGAAGTGTTTATGCATGCAGAAGACCAAACATTTACCATCATGTGATTGGGGAATGTTGTGGGCCAAAAGGGAATCAAAATCATCTGGAATTTTGTTTCAATTATCATTAGAATTTGCGATTTTGATTTCAACACAATTTACCTTTGGTAGCTCCAGTAGTTTCAATGCAATTTTCGCCGATTACCTTCAATTCTTCTATGAATTTATCAACAAACTCTTTATCAACCTGAAATTAAAGAATTTCGATTAACAATTTTTTTGTTATTATTTGTTTTTCACTTACAGCTTGCGTGTAAACAATAAGTGATAAAACAACAATGATCGTTTTCATTGTATTGTTAATTTTTTCGTTAGATATTCAACTACGGAATTGTTCAAAGATTGTTGGATGAATTATTGAATGCTGGTGGTTTTTATACTGAGATCCAGTGATTTTTCAAGGCTAATTTTGGACATGTGTTGTTTTTTTCTTAATTTCATTTTAATGCCGCTGAATTTCCTTACTCATTGTACAAATTGATTATGAAACAACCGAAAATTATAGTCATTTGTTGTTATTGCTGTAAATTTAAATTTAATTAATTACAATATAATAATGCATCTAAAACATCATTAATCTAATTTGATGATTCAGTCATATTCACTAGACTGCCATCATCATCATCATCACTAAAGACGTTTACAGTCAATTATTTGTTACAATTAAAAGTTATCTCTTGTTCCAACATGGGTTTGGGTCATCGTCGTTTGCCCGTAAAACTGTATCCAACGCCACTGATCCCAGTTGTCTGTGTTAAGGCTTGCGAGGTACAGTAATCATGGTAACAACGATGGTCGAAAGGGCTCTCATCCTGCTACTCTTCCAGTAATAAGTGTAGCCTTATCAAACGCAGGGGCCAACAGTTCCAACGAAAATGTTGGTTTTGGTCTACCAGTGCCGAGTTTTGCGGAACTCAACATCTCACCGGTGATGTCAACTTTCTGCTGTCCTATTGTTAGCGGTTGTAAGAGTTGATTACATTTAATGATGATGACTACAACCTGAATTGCACTAATTTATTGACGTTCTCATGAATTATACTGAATATTTAAATAATTAATTATTTTGCATGATTTGATAAGATCGCAAAACATTTTTAACTGATATGATCTTCAAACTGCATTGCAGTTGTTGCAGTTCGTTGAAAATGTATCAACGTTGTCCATTAATTGTAGCAATTTTTGGTTTTTCAATTATATTATTTGGTATTTTTACATCATTTTATTTTATACCAAATTTCATTCATTATAATTTTGATCAAGTAAATATTTAATAGATTATATTATTAAATAATAATAATAATAATAATAATAATAATAATAATAATAACAATAATAATAATAATAATAATAATGATAATAATATTTTAGATTATAGACTTAAGCAACGAATCTATAGTGATGAAGGCATGGAAACGTGGAGCGTTTTCGAAAAATTTCAAAATATATTTCTTTAACGTTACAAATCCAACTGGGATCATGTTAGGTGATAAGCCGATTTTAAAGCAGATCGGGCCTTATGTTTACAAGTGAGTGACGCAAAATTAAGAATAGTTTGGAAAAATTAAAATAAATTCAATTTATAGACGACGGGATGCAAAGAGAATCCTGGAAATTGATGAAATTAAAGATACTTTAACATACACAGAAACATATCATTATGATTTTAACGAAGAAGCTTCAAAATATTTCAAAGATACCGATCAAATCACTATAATAAATCCAATACTTATGGTAATTACAACATCGGCAAGACATATTTTTACGATTATTCAAATAAATTTTCCAGGGCATCATTTCGAATTTCATGGATCAACAGAGAAATATCTCCCAATTAGATCAAACTATCACTGCCATTTTTCCAAATATCACCGATTTCTTTATAAATACTCAAGTCAACGATATATTATTCAATGGTATTTCAGTTGATTTTCCTGAAAATTACAGTAAGCCACAGATTTATTTTATAAATAGTTTTACGCTGTAAAAACGAATTTCAGCTGAAGTCTGCAGTTCATTTCAAGACATTGTTCATCGTTACATGGAATTCCATGAAAATTGCTCATCATTATCGTTTTCATTTTACAAACATGTACGATTTTCACATTTATTATTTGTGTTCAAATCCAAAAACTTTGCAAATTAATTTTTTTTAGTTGAACAATACCGAGCAACCGCCAAATAAAATAACGCGCGGTATAAAAGATACAGCTAGAGGTAATTTCGTGCCCCATGAGAACTATTTAGATATATGGAACGATTATTATTGTAATCAAATCAATGGCACGAATTTGGGCATTTTCGATAATATGGAAATTGTGCCGGCTGGTATTTATACGTTTAGAGTTGACTTTTGCCGGTATATTCCTTAGAAGTCTCCAACGAAATCTCTGTCTTATAATCAGAGCCAAGCTTAGGCAGGGGCGAGTGGGCCCCGCAACGTCATTTATTTTATTTACAATTATGGACAAATCATTTTGCCCCGGGCCCCGCACTGGCTAAGTGCGACACTGCTTCTAATCAATAGAGTTGGAGAGCTACAAAGAGCATTGTTGTATGGATGTTTATTATTTGATTTTAGATCGATATTTTTGGGTTTTCTGGAGGAGTTAACGTTTCTGAAATTGAAAACGGTTTTGAAATTTGGTTCAACTGAAAAATTATTTGAATTAAATAGAAATACAAGATGTTTCTGTCCTGTCAAATATGATCGTAAACTTGACCGTTTTACGGAAAATTGTCCAATTAATGGTTTAATGAATTTGAAAACATGCATCGGTATTGATTTATTTATATCACATCCATATTTCGGTTATACAGAATCGCTAACAACCAATTTTGAAGATTTTAAGATTTATAACAAAGAATTACACAATACAGTCGTGTATATTGAACCGGTAAGTTGACAAAGTTACATTAACAGTGGCGGATTTAAGCAGAGGCGGTGAAGGTTATTGCCATCTCGAGCCCCACACTCTACAAATGTTCTTAAATAAATTCTTGTCACATTAAATAATTTTCAATAATAATATCGATTTTTCTTCATTCCAAATTAGCTGCAAATGCTGTCAGTAGTGGTGCTAAATCCGCCAAATATTTGAATAAAACCATTGATGTATACAGTGGCGGATTAAGCTCTAAGGCTACTACTGACGGGCTACTTACAATATTGAATTGTAAGTACCTTTTTGACAGCCAAAAGGGCACTTGTCGGTATGCAATATTGCATCCACGTTACTGCTAGTATACTGTTTAGAATGTACCTAATAGCGGTAATTTTCAATGTTTAAGGTCAGCGGTATACCGATTTATTGGTGCCTTCGTTATCAATACAGTACGCATTTACCAAAATTAGAAAATTGGTTTATGACAACGGATATACGCTCAGCAACAATTTTTCCATTATTTTGGATTGAAGAAGAATTTGAATTACATCAGACACTTTTAAAAACCGTTCAATACAAACATGGATTGATTGAAATATTGAGAATAATCGATTATTATTTAATCATTTTTGGTATTATTTTAATGGCACTATCGCCGATTTTATTAGGATATAAAGAGGCACTATGTACCAAAAATAATAATAACAGTTTTGATAAGCATTTTGAAAAGAAGGAAAAAGTAAAAATTGTGGTGAAAATCAATAGATATCCAAAAAAAATACATCGATACTAAGTGTATTTTATGATAATTTTTTTGACAAACAATCGCCTTTAAATAGGGATCGCTTATCTCAATTATTCAATTACATCATTGCACCTATGATACATTAATCTTTTTATTATTATTGATCTATAAAATGACACAATTCTCATCATTGGCTTATTAGCACTAGTTCAAATAATTATTTTTTCATCTTTAATTCTTAGACAACTAGAAAAATATCTACTGTTTCGATAAAAGCAAATCTTATCAATTTCTCTAGAACTCCTGTTAATACAGACAGAAGGCTGAAAGAAAGGTCGATAAGATTCCGGTTTATTTGGTGGTTTGTCTCGCTTTTGGATAATGACTAAAACAATTAAAACATGATTTAATATTGAGTACTTTGTGGTTACTTCAAATATTTATCATGACAATAATACGAATGATGGTCCTTATGATATTTGTAGAGGCTTATAAACAACACAATGAAAGGCAATACAGTTCGATATCAAAATTCAACAAGTTCATCACAATCACGAGAAATTCCGTAATCGAATCCAATGAACAGACTTAACAATAGGCATATTAAAAATGGAAAAATTCAATTGTTTGTCTTAGATATCTGTCGAATATTATCAACAATTCTTCAATTTTGTTGTTTTATCAATTTAGAATGGAATTATATAGGTACAACATGATTTAGAATAAGTTACAAATATTCGTTATCATTAGAATTGTGTTAATTGGCACTGATATTGTTTGAACAATGCTTGACTTAATTTTCGGAATGATAAAGGATATTGCGTGCTTTAAACATTTTTGAAGGAATTTAGTAGATACTGATGAAGGTCGACAACAACAATAATACGGATTAACATATCTGCGTTGTATTTGCATAACCAAAACATCCCATTCTATGAATAAAAACTTTTAATTTATTTCAAAAAAAAAACATAATTAATGTAAGTAGGTATATAAAAAAAACAAAAAACAATGTGACTACAATTATCACAAAATCATAAAAAAAAACGTATTGTAATAAATCACAAATGGAAATTCTGAACAAGTCATAATCTCGATCTTGATGGAGATCTAATTTAATTCTAGTGTTACGAGTTGACCAGCAACTTTGATGATGAAGATCTATGTAGATCGAGATCGAAACTTATCGGAAATACTTGGTAAATCACGGCCTTCTTATATTTATAAAATAAACAAAAAAAATTATGCCATATTCAAATAGATTCAATCATATCTTTAACAGCATAATAACTACCTGAGACTAAGGCAAATAACGCAATAAACATAATGAAAATATTTTTGATTAATTTCCATCGAAGAAAACCGAATTCCATTGTTGGTAATTTTAAAACAATATCAATACTAGCTGGTATGAATAAGCCTAATGTTGAGAAAAATACAGAACCAACTAAGGATATAATTAAATCTAATTTTGGTACAGCTGCTGCTATACTTGTTATCAACATAACTAATAATATACGTAGACAAATTTGTGCGATATTTTTATAATTTTCAGATACTTTCGGTTGTATTTTACGCCACGTTATATCACATGGTACATAAAATTGTAACATGAATGTAAAAAATACAGAAATAGAGATGCATCCTTTCGCTATTTGTGCTGGTCTAAAATCAAATAATAACACAATTAGAAATAGAACAAAATAATAATAATTTAGCTTACAATTCATCAGCTGGTAGATCTGAGATGATATTTGAATGCACATTATCACCAAATCTCACATAACCAAATACACCAATAATTGTATAAAATATTGTAACAACAGACATTGCTGTATTCAATACACCAGGACAACCAATAAATTGTTGTTTTTTCATTGAATTTTCAATTGGTAACATTGTGCCAATACCTTCCATAGCGAATATAACAGTGCTGAAGAATAATGGTAGTTGGCCAGCATCCGAAAATAATTTCCTATCACTTATATCAACATCTTTCAAACCATTAAACATATAAAACAATGTTATACCAAATGCTATAATCATTGTTGCATTTGCAATGAATGAAAATGGCACCAAATGTTTCAATTCGCGGATTTGACAACACAAAATCAATGGTACCATTACTACCAACATGTAAAAACGTACATCCACATCTGCAGTTGATGGATGATAATACACCACCAACTATAAACAGATCCAAAACTATTATAAAGGAAAAAGAATATTATTTGAAACATACCTCCTGAATGGAGCCACAAATAAAAACAATATACACGGAATTTCCGGCATAGTATGTCAATAATAAAGCTACATCCACGAAAATCCTGTAAACCAATACGGCTAATTAAAAATCAATTAGAAAATTCGAAAAATTATTGGGTGATTTCAATGGCCGATAAAGATAGATTATTACCTGAAATGCGAGTTTCTCCTCAATAAATTAACAACATTCGAGGTTTCTTAATAAAAATTTTCCTTGACAAAATAATAACAAACCGGAATTATTTAGAATTATTTGTGAAATGTTTGAAATTCCTGGTGATTTCAATGATTGATCAAGACAGATTCTTGCCTGAAACTCGAATTTCACGTCAATAATTCAATCGATTTTGATATAAAAAACTGTTTAAAATTCCACACGTTCTATCTGAAGGAAGACTTTAATTAGTTTAAAAAACAGAACAAAACAAAAAACTACGATACAAATATTTTTATTGGTATCTGATTATGTCATCATCAATAAAAACCACTGAACAGGAAACGTTCGATATTGTTGTTATTGCGATATAAATAAATAAAGAATTAGAAGGTAAAACCTTTCACAGTTACCAATTTAAAGGTTTTAGCAGTAAACAATTATAGACCTTGCTTTGTATAATATTATCTAGTTGTTGATTGTTTGAATGAAGGCTGGAATTTTCTATGAATTGAGAATTTAATTTTCAATAGAGAAATAGCGGAGGAAATCGGCAATCGCCACGCAGTCTACTGTCTTGAATTCCATACGAGTTGGTTTTTGGTTTTCTCTTAATGTCGTTATTACTGCAATTTTCTCCGTCTTAACTGCAACATATCTGGGGGCACTTTGGAAAATTACTATCACAGATCGGATCAAGTATTATAAGAGTACTCATCATCTTTTCACGTTAATTCGATAATGTTTTTTATAATAATTTCAAAATCGGTATGATTTATAAATTCATTGTATGAAAGAATAGCAATTTTACACGGAATTGGCCTTGCGTGAAGGTAAACTATCAAAGATCCCTGACCCCAAAAAACGCCGCCTTTGTGTTTTTACATTTTTATCCTATACATGTACAATGATAATATAATAAAAAATTATTTACAATTCAGGACATGTCAAGAAATAATTGATAATTGCCAGAGACTTTAATAGATGGTCAAGACAGGTTCTCTTCTAAACTGCGACGAAATATAACAATTATCTGATGAATTCTAGACCAAATGTTGTTTGTTAATAGAAGAACAAAAACAAAATGTGGGTATTTCCAATTAAGGTGGGTATGCTCATCGTTTTTTTTTTGTTATGTTTATTATTTTTTTGAATATTTGTTTATTCAAATGAATTCATCGAACTTACTTGGCCAAATTAGCCCATGGTTGTACAGCTTTAGGACCGTGTAAAAAAACAGCTTCGGCAGTTTCTGAAAAACCCAACATTGGTGTCTTGGCCTTTCTACAAATTTCCTGTGATGCAGCAATCTGAATAGAAACAAAAACAAAATTGAAATCAACAAATTAAGCAATCGAACGAATTGCATAATGATTAGGCGAAATTCCAAATAAGACAGAAAAATTAATTGGAATAAATTGAAAAATAAAAGAACGTAATTGGTACATGTTGAAAATTGCGCCGTGACACCATTTCACATTGTTGTTTTCTCTTCGTTCTTCATCATTGATTGACAAACCAACGACGGTAGTAATAGTAGCTGTAGAAGGATAAATGAGGTGATTTTCACCGTTTCGTCATCGAGTTTTTATTTTTGTTATCAGTAGAGACTTTTTCTTTTTTTATATCTTGTTGCTTAACGCCACAAGAATCAACACTTTTTAAGGGCTTTAAACAATTATTAATTTCGTAATACAATCTAGATTTCAACATTATATGCTTTCTCTAATAATTTGAAAATAATTATTGAATAATTGGGGAAAAAATCGAGAATTAATTACTGTCGCATAAACCTTGATATTATGCTAATACCGAGATGTTGTTAAAATTAAAAGGAAAAATCCTTGGACGACTGCTTTCAAATAAATATATTTGAAAAAAATGTTGTTGTTTTTTTTTGAAAAAGAAAAATCCAGAAAAGAGGCTACTTAGACTGAACTTTCTAATATTTCTGTTTGTTTATCTGTTTGTTATGTCACTTTTATTTTTGTTGCGCCAGGTTGTTGATCTTCTCATAAATCCTAATTATTCAATTAATGAGAATTAATCAATATTTACCAATAGATGAATAGTGTGTGTGCATATAAATCCAGTGAATAAGGTACCAACAACACCCATGACCATTCCAGCAGCGGCAAAAGCGCTTGGTATTGCCAAAATACCAGTCCCTAACGAACTCTTCAACAAATGCACCAAAGCACCAAAAAAACTGCAAAATTCAAACCAAATATTCGAAAATTTTGCTAAATGAAGTTTAAAAGTAAACAAAATACTAACGAATTTGGATTTTCAATATGACGATGTTCGTAAGGATCATATTCTTTCTCATGAATTGTATCAACACTACCGATAGGTATTTTGTAATCACGTTCAGCTAACTTTGTTCTGAAATATCGAAAAATTCGAATAGATTTTTGAAAGAACGTAAAAAAGGAAGAAATTAAACAAATATTTACGTTGAACTAAAATTGTCTATCGTGAACGTTGATGGATATTTTGGTTTTTTCTCATCTGTTGTCATCTTGGCGCTAATGCACAACAATTTTCACCAATTTTGAATCAGAAAAACTAACTTGACTTAACTTAAGTCAACACGAAACAGTAGATTGTTAAGAAAGTAAATAATAAACGAAAACTTTACTCATGAGTACGATAGTTTTATAATTAATTGTTGTTTGGTTAAAAAAATTAGAAAATGTTACAAAAAAATTGTTTTCGCATTACCGAGGAATGCACGTTTATTCGTTAAGAGTGCACGAGCGTTACTAAAATTTACAACACCTGTGTATGTTATATCGTATAAGTGCACCTCCACTGTTTAAAACTGAAGTGGTCTATATCGACAATTCTTTCCAACAAAATTATTTATTGTTAGAGAAAAAATTTAATGTCTATCAATCAATTGTTAATATAAAAATTTTTAAAAAATGCATAATAAAAATCAAACATAATTGCAATTTATTAATTGTAACAAAATCCGATAAGAATATTGTTTGTAGACAATAAATTTTTTAATAATTGTTTCAATCGATAATTTGATTCTTATCAATTTAGGTGAAATATCTCTGAAACAATTGGAAATTTTATCAAAGTTGACAAGATCAAACAACAAATTCTTCTATAAAAATACAGTGTGTCCAAAATTTTCAACGTTCATCATTAATTCATTCATTTCTATTTGAATTTCTCATAATTATTATCGTATTGCCGTCATCATCTTTAGATTTTCTCTTTTTTTTGTGTATATCTATCTATCTTTTGACTTGATTGATGTCAACAGACTGACTTTAAGATATTTCAAGATTTTACGTGATTGTTCATAGTTGATATAAAGTGACGTGATTGGTTTTTAACCTTCCAAATGATTGAATATCCTGTACAATGATGTGATCAATAAATTACAATTATCATGTACTTAACAATATAGATATCTCTGCATTTATATTTACTTTTTTATTGTTATCTGATTTTTTTTATTCTGTTACATTTCTTATCTAGAGGATGTTGTAAATTTCTTAATTTCAAATAAATCTATATAGAACACTTCAAAGTGGAATTATTGTATTTATTCCTTTATTATTCTTATTATTATTAGAAATGCACAGTTATATAGTTGTTATCATAGTCTCACTATTACCAAAGTTTTAAATTTTAATTGGTAGACATTATAATTATTAACTTGTTATTTTATGATAAAATGAATTAGCAACATTTGATTAGATTACCTGTAAATCCCCTTTTTGTTTTACAAACAAGATACAAATACAAGCTGACAATAATAAGTAGGCTTTGCAATAAATCCATTACAATTTGTTTCAATTATTTACATAGCCTACTAGGTGAGTATAACGAAAGTACTTATAATTTGTTTCACCTGCCGTTATGTGAATATCAATCGTAAAATATTAAAAATAAAACAAAACAAACAATAGGTAATTAATTGGAAGATCTTAGAAGAAAGAAAAAACCACAATTTAAAAGTAGTAATTATGACGTCAAGCTTTTCTTTTTTTTTAATATTTCGATAACAACATATTTTTACTATCGGTGGTAGTATAAAAAAGAAAACAAACATAATAGTTATTGGAAAAATATCATAATTATGGAGCGGATATGGCCTCCATATGTGTTATGTATCTGTCATACATATAGAGCACGCGAACAGGCGATACAACATATAGAAGATCTATATTGGAAGTATGGTCACGTGTGAACACTTGAGAGTATGTTTAACATAATGGCAAGACGAATTTTATTTCTGTAATGTAATTGAAATACAAGTGCCGCTCTAATGGAGGTGTAGATCTACTTTACTGTAAACAATAGAGTTTTTCAACAGAAAAACTGTGTTATAGTAGACGGTTATAGTGGTGATTAGCGCTATCTATTTAGTAACTCATATCAGCGTGATACCAGTATTTAAAAAAATAATTAAATTGAATGGAATACAGAAATAAAATTTGACCAGGACCAATCACCTAGCGTTAACGTGCAAACAAATGAGTAATTTAAGAACAAAATGTAATCATTGAATAAGCGACAACATCTGATAATCTGAGTAAGTTGTAGCAACGAGTCCAGTTGACAATACCATCAGTCATAACTGAAAACAGGACCGCTGAGAGATTCGGCGCACCCTGAGGAAATCACGGTGTTTGCGGATTCCGGGAAAAGCAGTATGTTCCAGCCCCTATATAAATATATTTATACGTACTTATGCAGATGGGGGGCACAACAGAGGCAGTTGCTCTTCCCTGAGATCGCATAGTTTTTTTCTTGTGTTCACAAGCTCCCTCGCATACCTCTTACGTGGAAATTTTTCTATGGAGAACAAAATACTTTACTCGAACGATTAAGGACCCTCAGAGTATCCGGGCCCCCGGGAAAAATACCCCGCTCTCTCCCAGTCATGACGGGCCTGGATGTAGACGTCAGTACATCAGCAACTCCTTTAACTATGACTTACGACGAGTACCAGGTAAAAACTGAATGGTGGTAACCTAAGACCAAAGTATGGTGCAGTTCTACATCCAACAGTAGATGCTGTCCGGATGAATAGAAGAAGAAGACTACGAAACAACCTAGGCTGCACCACCTACTCAATCATTTCGTGTGAGTGGCGAGTACGCACACACAGTACGGGCTCCTCGCACGCCAGTAACGTTGCGTTGTTTAATTAGATCTTTCACCGAAACTATCTCCAACTCCGGCGCCACACTTGCGGTATTCGTCAACGAATATAAAATATTCGGGACAAATACACACCTAGTGTGGATGCAAAATTCGTGTTTGTTGACGAATATTTCGTATTCGTTGACAAACACGAATATTTCCCGTTTCAAGTCGGTAAATTGAGACACATCAAAGCGTCCGAAGATTCGTTATGCCTGTGTTCGTGCTAGCGTCTACATTTGCGCCTTCATAACAACATTAATCAATTGCACAATTTTAATAATTACCTAAATAATATAAACAATCATATTAAAACTATAGAAAACAATAAGTCCATAAATTTTTTAGATACCATTATAATAATAATAAAAATAATTTTGAATACAATGTCTTTAGAAAATCAACTAACTGAGTAGTTTAATCCCATATAATTCTTATCATCATATTACACACAAATTTGCAGCTTTTCAAATCTTTTTTCACAGGCTTATCAAAGCATCATTAAACGAAAATAATTATATTTCAAAGCTTACCATCTTACAATTAGCAAAAATTAATAATTTTTCCTTAAAGCCTTAAAATGAATGGAAAACATATATAATAAAACAAATATAAGAGTTAGATAATCCTGTATCCTACAAAGAAAACATGAATAATAACTTTACATATTTTTGATTTAAATTCAAAAAGCATCCATTGTTTTTTCAAAAATTACAGCATAAGAGCCTCCAATAAAATTATACGAAAAATTTTCAGTAATAACAAAGACATTGATGATTCCTTAGATAATCTCATAAAATGTGAGTTTTTGTGAGCGAATCATGTAGGAACATTACAACACAGGGGAAAAAACATAGAAAATATTATTCCTCTAAATTTTATCTAATGGTGTGTGGAGAATGAACTGTTTTAGAACAGAAATTCAAGATTCTTGAATGATCAGGCAGATATTAGGTTGACACCCATTTTCTATTTCATGACCTAATTCTATTCCATCCCTTTTTCAATGATTATTAATGATAATTAATAATATATTAGGACGTCTCGCGAGTCGCGAATGTGATTACGCGAATGGTTTCCGTATTTTCGATCAAATGCACATATTCGGTTTTCTACAGTGAGTAGGTGTTGATGGTTTCCAAAGCGAACATTCGCACACGATTATTTGGTCACAAATATTCACAGAATTTCCGAATTTTTGTGTACGCATGTACTTATGACGCCGGTATTAGGTTTTGACTGGAAAGGTATGGCTGGGTAGGTTGTTACGCAACAGGTAATTATATTGAAATGTAGATGCATAAAAGATCTATAAAATAAAATATTTAACAATACGAGTTTTTTTTTATTAAAATATACTCTAGAATACAATAAGAAACATTTTTCTAGCCTATAAGGTGCATTCCAAGAGCTCTGCATGGATCACAGTTTTTCATCGATGAAATACAATACAATGTCGATTATCCGAACCACTAATGCACTGTAGCAATATCTCCCGGAATACTTTTTTCAATTAATAAACAATTTTAGATTTAATTGTTTGATTGTGTAAACTACCTTGGTCCCAATTGGTTCGGTTAATCGACCTTCCAGTGCATGTAGTATGTAAATTACAGTTATTCTCTTAGCTCCCTAAAGTCTGGTAGCAAATTATCGCCTGAAATGCACCTCAATACGAATACAAGATTACATTCTTATTCGCAACAGCCGCCTTTTTTCGGTTGTTCTACTTCTTGTTCAATACGAATATTAGAGGCCGGCAGAAACACTTTGTGATTTTTTAATTTATGTGCCAGTGTTAGAAATATCGCTTCCACATTATCACATTGTGAATCTAAACGGGCCGATGTTTCGAACAACTGTTGTTTATTATTATTATTATTATTATTATCATTCGATTATTGTTATTTGATAATGAAAAATAAAAACTTACTGGCATATTGTATTGGTCAGCAAATCGTTGTGCAACATTCGTTGTTACAGCAGCTATACCATCACATTTATTACCAACTAAAATTCTCGGTATATCATTTAAACAATTTCTATTAGATTCATCTACCCATTTTTTTAGTGAATCAAAACTTGATGCATTTGTTACATCATACACTAATACAATCGCATTAGCATTTCTATAATAATGACGTACCATTGTTGTACGGAATCGTTCTTGGCCTGCTGTATCCCATAATTGCAACTATTAAAAAATTACATTTTTTTAATCTACAAATAAACGAATTTAATTAAAATCAATTACAATAATATCTTCACCATCAATATTTAATGTACGACTACGGAAATCAACACCGATCGTTGCCTCGGAATTGTCAAGAAAACAACCTTCACAAAAACGATACGTTAATGATGTTTTACCAACACTCGGATCACCGATTACAATAACTTTAAAGATTTTATTATAATTCTTCGTGGTTTGCTGTTGTATTTGTTGTAATTGATTATTGTTATTAACAGGTTTTTCCATCATGAAGCCATCGGTTTGCTAAACAAAACTGAATAAACAAAAAAAGTGAGGTTAAACCTGAAAAACAATCGGAAAAATTAATCACATTTTACATGCAGATGATTCTAAAATAAATGATGATTTTACCTGAATTATGAGTAATCACGATTTTCTTTGTATTCTAATAATTTGCTTTGTTTTTTTTTAAATAATGATATCATCGCATTGTCAAAGGTCTTGCGAAAGGTAGGCGCTTAGAGTCTGTGATGCACAAGCTGGATCCACTAGATACCATCTATTTGGTAGTACGATGACGTCAGCAATTACATCAATTTTCCATTGCACAAACTATTTAAAATTTAGTAAGATCTATTAATCCCAAAAAAAAGTGACTTTCACCTCTAATAATAGGCATTTTTATGCAAAAATTATGTTACCAGTTCAGGTAACGTTATGCTTCATAATTTATCCACTGATTATATCACTAATTATTACCTTTTACTTTCTTTTATTTAAAAGTACAAAGATTTTGCAGATACTCGTAAAAGTTTTTCACATGATTACTCTAATGCTAACACTAATTAACACTAATGGTGCGTTAACTTTTGACCAAAAAGAGTATATCTGCAGATACTATTAACTCATTACTGTTGTAAGAATATCGAATTTCTCCTAAAGAAACATTCCTGAAAGCATCACTGGACATATTAGAGCCCCATTTTGTGTTGGTCACGTAGTCCACAAACGAACTTCAGTTCATTCTGATTAGCATTAGTGTTATATGGGTGCTACACATTATCGTTGTTTTTACTTTGCGTTTGTCGTACAGCGAATAGCGTACGAAGAAAAATCAAAATCGTTTTGATACTTCGCTGCAGCAAAAACATCCACACTGCAGTTTTTTTTTAAGAATGGGTACGAAGGAGAACGAATCAACGATTGCAAAAAAAATAGATAGGAATGGGATCGAACGCAAACGAATGGGATTGTCATGCGCAGATTGAAGTAGATACCTTACATTTGCTTGTGTTCCGCTAAATACAGATTTGTTTTTTCAGTCTACATTAAGAGAATACGATCGAACGCGAACAATTGAGTTCCATTGAAGTACCGACAACTATCGGATCGGCGTTCAAACCATACATTTGCCTTCGTTCCCATTTGATTGCGTTTGCATTGCCATCTACACTATGTTACTTCTGACTGACTGTATGGCCACTATTGCAACCAAATATTCTGCAAGTTCATCGATAAATACACAACACATGTCTACATAATGTATGTGGCGCACAATTATACTATAATACGGTATGCTGACGTCATAGCTCCGTGTAAGGAACCAAAATTGGAGCATTGCGAAACGCAACGCGTCAACTTGTATGTCACAGACTCTGGAATAAAGTCAAATTGTCACAATTTTTGGGGTGTGAGCAACACTGAACTATATGCATATGCTGACTGCCATGTTAAATCAGCGAACACAGAAAATAATGAGAGATCCGATTAAGGACCTTCCCTTTCTCTGTTTAACATTATTCTCATTGGCGCTTCGTACATATATACATGTATATATGTAAGTACAACATAGTATTTGAGACTAGACAGTGATAAAGAAGCGACAAGTGGCTAGAGAGGTATGCAACGACCTTGTCCGTATAAGTCAGCATTCCAGCTATGTATACAGTTCAGTGGTGGTGAGCAATGAGCATATGTAAAATAAAATGGCGTAAAGATTTGTTAAGTATTCGGGTGTTAAAATAGTTGGGTGTGGCAATTAATCTTTATTTAGTAATTAATTAATTTTAGTGCCGCTCTTGTGTTTTAATATTCAAATAAAACTGTAATAATTAAGTGATATTGTGGTATTCAAAAAAAAAAACCTCTCATCTATCCACTTTGATCTAACAAAAATTTAGGTTATACAATCGACTTTCTTTCCAGTTTATACATTGCAAATAAAAACAAAATCAATGAAATATCGATCTAAACATCATGATGATTTTACATTGTCGATTATTAATCAAAATTATTTCGATTGATTTTAATTTTTAATTAAATTTAAAAAAAAATGTCCCGCTTAGCCGATTATTTCGTTATTGTTGGTTATGATCATGAAAAAGAACGTAAGTACTTAACTACATTGCAATAATGATTAATAATTGATTTATTAAAGGGAGTGGTGTTAGTTGTGGTATAATTCTACAAAGATTCCCAGAAAAAGATTGGCCAGATACACCATTTATTGAAGGAATAGAATGGGTAAATTTACTGTTGATTGAAATAATCTAGAAAATAATTAATAAATTAATTGTTGTTATAGTTTTGTCAGCCACAAGGATGGGCTTTATCAACCGAACGGCAGGAACCAAAATTTTTTGTATCTGTACTTACCGATATCGACGCAAATCGTCATTATTGTGCTTGTTTATGTTTCAATGAAACTGTTGCCATCACCCCAAGTAAACCTGTTGATGAAGTACGCACTTTCATATTTATTTTCATTTATTCGTTTATTGATAAATTCGAATTGTAGGAAGAGGATACAGTTGATGGAGAGACACATTTGGTGCGTCCAATACCAGCGATTTCCCATCATAGTATTATGTATGCACCTAAATGTTTAGTGGTAGTTTCCAGGCTGGACTATATCGAAACTTTCAGGGTATTAATGTTTTTTAAATTGTTATTATTTTTACTATTTGTTTCATCTATTGTAGAATTGCTTAGGTATTATTTATTCTGTATACGTGGAGAGTATGCCTGTACCATTAGAAACACTTGTTGGTAATATATTGGGTTGTGTCCAAGTGCCACCACCAGGTGGTCCTCAAGTACGTTTCAGTATAGGAGCTGGTGATAGGCAAGCTTTACAACCTCCTTTAAGTCCCTCATTACCAGTGACACAAACATCAGTTAATTTATTATTTCAACAATTAGGTTATTTGTTTAAATTTAATTTAATTAAACATTTAATATAGAAAATTTCATTTTTTTCACAGGTATTAGAAATGTTCTTGTTTTATTTTGTGCCATAATGACAGAACATAAAATTTTATTTCATTCAAAAAGTTATAATCGTTTAACTGAAGCTTGTAGAGCTTTAACAGCTTTAATGTATCCATTTCGTTATACACATGTTTATATACCTTTATTACCAGCTGCTTTAGTTGAAGTTTTATCAACACCCACACCGTTTGTAATGGGTGTACATTCATCTTTAAAATATGAAATTGTTGAATTGGTATTATTTATTATTATTATTGCGATTATATCTAAATGTTCATTAATTTTCAGATGGATGTGATTATAGCAGATCTAGATGGTGGTTCAATAACAATACCAGATGGAATCTCATTACCTTTATTAACTGAACCATTATTAAGCCATACACAAGACTGCTTAAGTTTAATTTTACAACCGGAATTATGTTGTTCAGATCATGCATTTCCACCATTAGTTATACGTGCACCACAATCAGTAATGTTAGATAAAGAGATACGTGCTGTATTTATGCGTATGTTCGCTCAATTATTGCAAGGTTATCGTAGTTGTTTAACATTAATACGTATACATCCAAAACCTGTTATAACATTTCATAAAGCACAATTTCTTGGTGAACGTAATTTTAAAGATTGTGAATTTACAACACGTGTATTAGATTGTATGTTTTTTACTAGTTTTATACAAGAACGTGGTCCACCATGGCGACCATGTGATGTATGGGATGAATTATATAGTAGTTTAAGTGAATTATTAAGGGCAGAAAATCAAGATACAAGATTGGTATTAATACATATACAGGAATTAGCACAACAATTATATACAAATGAAAATCCAAATCCACAATCTTATTCGCAAAAGATTTTAGTACCACCTGAAGGTGCATTTGCTAGGATACATCAACCAATTTTTACAACAATTAATACAGAACAAGTACAAGCTATTATTGATGAAGGTCTATCTAAACACAATCTAAAATCTAGGTAAGTTTATTACAACACGAATTTATTTCAATTAATTGGTTTTGTTTAATTGTTTTATCATACATTAAGTAGTGGGGATTATGCTTGGTAAGTTCTTTGTCATCCTCATCTGCAACTAATCAGTCGCCTTATTTTCACACAAACCTAAATTCTTTTGAACTGATTCTTCCATTAATCAGCTTTTTGTGTTTTTCGTTTTTGTTTTATAAAGATCAGTTATTATTATTATTTTTGTTTTGTTTGTTGTTTAGGTTGGCTTCCCTGCGTCCAATTCAACCACGGATCGTACCGATGGGACCACATGTATCAAATTTAAATGAAAATAAAAATATTTTAACAAATTCAGCACGTCGTTTAGAAGTTTTACGTAATTGTGTTAATTGTATATTTGAAAATAAAATATCAGATGCACGTAAAACATTCCCAGCTGTATTAAGGGCATTACAATCAAAACAAGCACGTTTAACATTGTGTAATGAATTAGCACAACATGTTAGTGGTACAAAAGCAATGTTAGAACATCAACAATTTGATTTGGTTGTACGTTTAATGAATTGTGGTTTACAAAATGATTCATCAATTGATGAATATGGTGTGGCTGCTGCATTTCTACCATTGTCAACAATATTTTGTCGAAAATTATGTACAGGAATTATACAATTTGCTTACACATGTATTCAGGTAATTTAGATTAGTTTTATTAATTAGAAAATTTGTAAATTAATACTTCTTTTTTTCTGTAATATTTTTTTCAAAAAAGGAACATAGTGTATGGCAGAACCAACAATTCTGGGAAGCTGCATTTTATCAAGATGTACAAAAAGATATTAAAGCTTTATACTCATCTAGATCTGATACAATAAGTCCACGTTTAAGTTGTGATTTATTATCAAGTCCAACATCACCACGTGATAACAAAGATTATAATTGGACAAATCGTCGTTCAATATTGAATCGTGTACATGAACCAACAGCATTAGAAATAGCAGCTGAACAAATGAGAATATGGAATAGTATTGATATTGGAAAACAAAAAGAATTAATAACATGTGAAGAGAATACAATGTATAGTCAAGCAATACATTATGCAAATCGTATGGTTTATCTATTAATACCATTAGATATAAGTAGTAAAACAAGTAAACAAGAATTATATGATGATGAAAGAGCTAGTAATAGTATGGCGAATAGTGTAGCTGAAAGTGATAGTGCTGATGCTGAATCTGGTTTTGAAGATCAAGATCCTGGTGAAACTGGTGCTCAAGTTATACGTATTGTATCAAGATTTATTGATAAAGTTTGTAATGAAGGTGGTGTTACTAGAGAACACATACGGAATTTACATCAAATGATACCAGGCGTAGTACATATGCATATTGAAACATTAGAAGCGGTACATAGGGAATCAAAACGTTTACCACCTATACAAAAACCGAAAATACTAACACCGAATATGTTGGCTGGTGAAGAACCAATTATGGATGGTTTACGTGTTTATTTATTGCCAGATGGTAGAGAAGAAAGTAGTCCTGGTTTATTAGGTGGACCACCGTTACTACCAGCAGAGGGTGCTATTTTTCTTACAAACTACCGTATCATCTTCAAAGGAATCCCTTGTGATTCTTTTGGTTAGTTTCAATTTTTTATATGTTAATACAAAATAATTTCATTTATTAATTGTAGCTTGTGAACAAGTGGTTGTACGTTCGTTCCCCGTTACTTCATTAACAAAAGAGAAGAAAGTAGCAGTACAATATCTGGCACATTTAGACCAATGGTTACAAGAAGGCTTACAGTTGCGATCATGTACATTTCAGTTGATGAAATTGGCATTTGATGAGGAAGTTACAGCAGAAAATGTTGAAACATTACGCAAATTCATCCATAAAATCCGTCATCCACCTGATGTATTCCATCATTTCGCATTTACTGGTCAAGTTGTTGTTAGTCAAACACCTTTACATAAAAATAAAGAGAAAAATGCAACATTAAGGGGGTTTGCAAAGAAAACATTATTGAAAACAGCACGTAAAGCTGGTTTTAAACAAAAATCATCATCAAAACGACAAAAATATGTATTACCAAATACAACATTATATAATAATAATAAATATATGACATCTCCTGGTCGTATGAGTTTACCAAATACAGATGACTTTAATCATGATGATGATGTATCGATTGATGATTTTGAAATTGGACCATCATCAGTACCACCAGTTCCAACTGATGCTAAAACATTAGAAAGATTAGTTGAACGTAGTTATGTACGTGATTGGCAACGTTTAGGATTACATTACGAAAATTCACCCTTATCAAATTCGAAACCAAGTGCTGATCAATTTAGATTGACAATAGTTAATTCTATGTATATGATGTGCAGAAGGTAATTATTTAAATTCTATGATTTTTTTGTATTAATTTTTTTTTAATCTATAGTTATCCAGCACTATTAGTAGTTCCTGCTTCTGTAACTGATGAAAGTATTCGAAGATTTTGCCGTTGTTATCGACAAGGTAGAATTCCAAGTACAACATGGCGTCATCCACGTACAAAAGCTTTATTATTACGTGGAGCTGGTTATCATGGTAAAAGTGTTATGGGTATGTTGAAAAGTCATCAAACACCAAATCCATCAACTGAAACAACATCATCATTTGAACAAGAAAAATATTTATCAGCTATGGTAGCTGCAACACAAATTTCATCATTACGTCCTGGTTCAGCATGGGGAATGTCTGATAGTTCATCAAGTGTAAATTCATTACTTTTAGCAGCCGATGAAACATTAGCCGGTGCTACTTTAACACCAGAAGTTGCTCGAAGATCTAAGCCACTTAAAGCTATGGGAACATTGGCGTACGATCTCTATTTTTAAACATTTTTCAATAAGGATTAAATTTATATTGATTATAGGATGTTTCCACGATCTTCTGGTGGTAAAGGTCCAAAGAATTTCGGTAGATGGGGCTCATTAAAGGATCGCCGACAAAATTCACAGGCTTCCTTAGCTAATGTCCAACAAAGTAGAGGGAATATTCGGCATTCAACTGATGCAGAAAGTGCAATATATGGTATGCATACATTACAACGGGCAGCACTTTATATTTTAGGAGAAAAAGCCCAAATGAAAGGTGTTAAAATTGAGTCTGCACCAAAGACTGATTTTATACCTGTAGAATATTATGATGTACGTCACACAAAGACTGCTTTTAAGAAATTAATGAGAGCTTGTGTACCGAGTTCGTGTAATGATGCACCTGAGCAAAGCTTCCACAAGTATATAATAACATAAACAAATTTATATTTAAATAATTTATTTTTATTTAGATTAATTGAAAATTCTGAATGGCTCCAACAAATCCAGAATATCATGCAATTATCTGGTGCTGTTGTTGATTTATTAGATCTTCAAGGTTCATCAGTGGCAATATGTTTAGAAGATGGTTGGGATATAACAGCTCAAGTATCTTCAGTAGCTCAACTTTGTTTAGATCCATATTATCGTACAATAGAAGGTTTTCGGGTATTAGTTGAGAAAGAATGGATCGGTTTTGGTCATCGTTTTAGTCATCGTAGTAATTTAAATGCAAATTCACAAGCAAGTGGTTTTGCACCAACATTTCTACAATTTCTTGATGTTGTCCATCAAATACAAAAACAATTTCCAATGGCATTTGAATTTAGTGATTTCTATTTACGTTTTTTGGCCTATCATTCTGTATCATGTCGTTTTCGTACATTTCTATTTGATTGTGAATTAGAAAGAGTTGAAAGTGGTGTGGCTGCTGTTGAAGATAAACGTGGTTCATTAACATCACATCATAAAAGTGTTGATACAATATCAGATGATGAAAATATTTATCCTGGTGGACGTGTTGCTGGTACTATAACTGGTACAAATTTAGGACAAAGTGTTTTTGATTATGTTGAAAAACAACATGCTAGAACACCATTATTTTTTAATTTTATGTATATACCTGATTTTGAACATCCAATATTAAGGCCACAATCGAATTTACCATGTTTAGAAGTATGGCAATATTATTTAGATGAAAATCTACATCATGGTCCTGAATATGATTTAGAAATTATACAATTAGATAGTCAACAAGAAGAAGAAGCCGAAGCTGCTGATGGTATTTCTAATAAATCATCTAGAAAAATCATCACATTTGGGTAATTTTCTATAATTATATTTATAAAACTAATTTTAGTTTTCTTAAATACATATCAAATATTTTTCAGTTATGATTATGTTAACAAATGTGTACCAGATGCTTTTAGTCATCTATTAGAAGAAATTCATCGTTTAGAAACTGAATTAGGGCATTTACCACAAAAATGGAAAGTTTTATGGGATAAACTCGAATTACCAACATCAGATTCCCTTACTGTTAGTTATAATAATCATTAATTTCATTGCAAATTATTAATAATTAATCTTTTTTTTATTTTAATTATTTATAAATTGTAGAGACACGCTTCTTTCAGTACAGCTCTTGTAAGATCACATGGTAGATTAGTACATAAACGGTCAACATTAGAGATTTTAATGCGTGGCAAAATGGTTGGAGCAGCTGAAACATCTTTAGTGTATTCGCATCCACATCGATTTGAAAAATACAATTATTCCACACCGACGTATTGTGATTATTGCACGAGTTTATTATGGGGGCCTGTTAAGGTCTTTTTTTTTAATTCTTATTAATTATTATCGTAATTATTAAATAAATTAATAAATTTTAGACTGGAATGCGATGTATGGATTGTGGCTATAGTTGTCACGAAAAATGTATGGAAGGTGTTCCAAAGAATTGTACAAAATATAAAGCAATCTCTGATAGTAATGCATCACAAACGATGGCCGGTAATAATGGTGATAATGGTTCAGTTAGTTCAGGTTGTACAAAATAATTCTTTAAAAAAGAATAATAATCGAAAATTAAATAAATCTCTCAAATAACACAGGTAGTGCTCGTCAAACATCTAGTCAACAATATTATGATCAATTTTCATCGAATGTTGCTGAAAATCGTACACATGAAGGTTATTTGTATAAACGTGGTGCTTTATTAAAAGGTTGGAAACAAAGATGGTTTGTATTAGATTCAATCAAACATCAATTACGTTATTATGATGCTATGGAAGATTCACATTATAAAGGCTATATTGGTTTGTTCTGTACCTTATTTTATCGAGAAATAATACTAAATGTGACATTTGTAGATTTAGCTGAAGTAATGTCGGTAACACCAGCAAGTCCAGCACCAGGACCACCAAAGAAAACTGACGACAAATCATTCTTTGATGTAAATATGCCATTATTTTAACAAACTGTTAATATACAATGATTGTTTTTGTTTTTAGTTACGAACTAGCCGTCGCACGTATAATTTTTGTGCAGCTGATGCTCCTTCTGCACAAGAATGGATTGAAAAATTACAAGCATGTCTTCAATAATACTCTATACCAAAAGTTGAGTTTAGTCAAAGAAATTCTCTCCCTATAAATTATATGTTTATAGGTTGACAATAAACAAAAAAAAAACATTTATTTTTCATTAGTCATTATTTATATTTTTATATGGAAAGAAAATAGAATATTATATTTGTTTGTTTATACTTATTATGTTGTAAAATGCACAAATTTATATTTTTTAATTTATATAACTTTGCTTAAGTTAAGTATAGTTTATCGTATTAGTTGTGGAGCTCAAATAGTTGTAAAAAACAAAAGAGAGAATTAACCGATTATTGGTGTGATTGTTAATTTTTAATAAGATCTCTGAAATATTTTTAATAGAAATAACAAAATAATTTGACATATAGTTAATGTTGTAAATTGATTAAAGGTGGAAAATCTGACACTCAAACAAATAATCTGAGAGGCGCTCTCTATTAATATCACTAGGCATATCAAGAATTCTTCTATTTTTAATTCACTTAATTCTCCTCTGTTACTCTCTCGGTCTTACCAGTGTTTTTCTTTTTTTTTCCTTTTTATTATTGTTAATTTATATATCATTTATTCAAATGGGTGCATGTCTACATTCCGTGTTTATTAACAATTGAGGTGTTCCGCAATTTGTTTATATAATATAATATAAAATAATTGTCGGAATATTTATAAATGGCTTCAGTGGAGAATTGCTGTTATATTTGTGATAATTGTTATTGTTTAGGTTCATTTATGTTGACATTATTTAGAAAAAATATATATTTCTTAGCTTAAAATACAATGTGGAGTAACTGCCAAAGTGAATATATAAACATAATATGACTCGAAAAGTCCCAAATAGTTTATTTTAACAAATATTTCCTGTTTTATTCTAATTTTTTAGGCGACCGGATAAAAAATTGAAAATCTAACGGTTTTGAATCACCTTTATTGAATTAACACAATCCACTTTCGGTTCTAAACAGGTTGAGCTTGTATTTTAATTAACAATTGATTGTTATCAACATAACCATTTGTGAATAATTCTTCAATTAAGGCAAATTCTGTATAGCCGAAACCTTTCGTATTTAAATCTCGAATAGGTCTTTTGAAAGCCTCTAATTCTGGACGGGTCATCATTGTCTCTTTTATATTACGAAACGATTGGCTAAAATCAACAGTTTAAACATTACCAATTTATCAATACAAACAAAAGAAAAAGCTTACATCGGATGGATTACGGTGATTGTTAAACGGCCACTAAATGGCCATTCCAGTGTATGATCATGTTCAGTTTTCATCATATGAATTAATAGAGCAATATAATTTGGATCTTTCGGTGATAAATTCAAACGAAGACACAATCTACAAAAAGAATCTTTTAAATGTTTCAAATTAAAAAAACAACCAATTTCAAACAATAATTACCGATAACCATTGTAAGACGTATAAAATCCTGGGCTGTAATGCATAATGTGCAAATCATTTCGCATTGCATTAATTTTATTTTTAAAATCATTAAAATACCATAAATACGTCCCATTACAGTAACGTACATGCAATTTATTCATTGATAAATTTAAAGTTGATATCTGTTCGGACATATTTGAAATGATGATGTCTTGTTCTCTAGTTTTTTGTTCCAATACCACAATTTTCTCATATAAAGCCCTACAAACTGGCAATTGATTCAAAGTTGGTTATAATTGAACAAAATTCACCTTAGTAACTCATTAACGTTATCATTCGAACTGATTGGGGCCTCATTTTTTGATGGTGGATCCCAAAAATTCGCTTGTTGTGCAATAACCGACGAACTGGCAGTATTTTGAGTATTCATTGTGAATTTCGTGTAAGCTTTCGATAATAGCTGCAAATTAAATTTAAATTAATTCTAAATTCCTGTGAAATTTATAAGTTTTACTGTTAAATGATTTTGTAGTTCATGTTCGAGATGTCTGTGTAATTCTGGTTCATCTTCAAATTTACAATCACAACCAACATCAACGAAAGTACACCGTAATTTCTCGTTCTCTGGTAATTCAGGTGGTCTATATTTACATGATAATAAATGCGTTTCTACATCTAACGGTGATAATTCCTCTAAACAACCATGCACCAAATTTGGACATTTGATTTTATGTTGTGATATTTCACGTCGTGTAAAGTTATCGGGAAATATCCGATCTTGTTCTAATGGTTCATTATCAATAGGACAACAAGGCTTATCACGTCTGCGAATGAGAACAATTAAATTAATTGAAGAGAATTGATGGATTTGTTTACTTACTTTAACCACGATTCCATACAACTGCTACAAAATCTATGTCCACAAAAGGTCAAAACAGGATCACGAAGCCAAGTTAAACAAATAGGACATTCAAATCGTGCTTCTGGATCATTAAATGTGTCTGTGATTGAACTTTCTTCAGCTACCGACATTTCACTTTGATTCGTATGATACAACTGATTTGTGGTCATAACTTTTACAAGAAAAATTAATCACCGAAATAGGATTCCCTACAGGTGAGTAATTATGGTATAAACTAATAATTATTCCACGAACTGACAGGTAGACGAAGCCACACCTAACCCAGGTTCAAAAACCAATCAAGAAGCTTTCAAATTGCCTATATCACTAAATATTGTAAAATTAACACATAATTACGAATTAATACTGAATCTATTTTGAATTATTCATAATTGTGGTTGAATACTAATTAATCTAGCAATGATTCATTTAAAAATTGGCGCGTTTACTCTGTCATCTGTCATTTTACTGTCAGTGATACGTCAATTGCTTACAGTCGCTAATTGCAGTTCTTCCTCAAAAATCCATGAAATATTCATTATTAAAATTCTTAAAAATTGAAACGATTTACTCGGTGAATAATCATTAATCTATATTAATATTTTCTTTGAGTTATTATTTGATTGTCGATTATTTTATTGTTGTAGTTGATATATTATTGGAAATATTGAGCTACAAATAGTTGTAGTTGGTGCAAATTGAGGTTAAATTTGGCAAACCGTATAAAAATAATTTTGCAAAGCTGTAATTTTTTTCAAATTTGTTTTATTCATTTGTATTCAATTAATGCATAAATATTCATAAATTTGTATCGAATTTAGGACAGTTAAAGATTTTACTAGTTGCTATAATTTTTTTAGTGAAAAATTAAAAATTCCATTAATAAAACGACATGTATCGATATGTAAATTTCCTCGACAATGGCTAATCATTTTTATGGTATTCGTATTAATTATCTTATTATTTTTGAATTTTCTTATTCCATACAGTTCATGTAAGTTGTACAATTAGTTGGGCAACAATGTTTTAACGAAATCTGTTTTTTAGTATATAAAGATTTTCGTTTTGATTATAGACCAAAAAATACATTGAAAACCAACGAATATTTCGGATTATTTAATGATTTAAAAACTGGTTATTTAACGAAATTCGAAGATAGTACGTTAGAGAATAATTGTGAAGTGATACATATTGGAATTGTTTGTTCTGGATATAAATCCAATTTATATCTACATACACTATTAAAATCGATCTATTTCTATCGCATAAACCCGTTACATTTTCATATTTTAGTTGGTAAAAATTCTGAAAAAGTACTAAGTACACTATTTCAAACTTGGAGTGTTCCATTGAGTAATTAGCACTCTCTTTGTTAATCCATAATAAAATTAAAAAAAAACAAACTAAAAGAGTATTTTCCAGGTAATGTTACGTTTTATAATATTAACGATTACGTGTTAGATATTAGATGGATACCAACTACTCATTATTCCGGTATTTATGGTCTTCTAAAATTATTATTTCCAAAGATAATACCGTTAAATATTACGAAGAAAATTATTGTATTAGATACTGATTTAACATTTACTAGTGATATATTAGAATTATGGCAATTATTCCGTAATTTCAGCAAACAGCAAGCTTTAGGTATTGTTGAAAATCAGAGTGATTATTATTTAGGGAAGAATTCAAGAACGAAACCGTGGCCAGCATTGGGAAGAGGGTCGGTTATTATTATTTGTTTCAATTAATACGTTGATAATTAGTGGAAAATTTCCAGGTTCAATTCGGGTGTATTATTGTACTATTTAGATCGATTGCAACATCTGAATTGGCCAAAATTATGGTACAATATAACGAAACAAGTTGCATCAATCTATGGTACAACACGTTTAGGTGATCAAGATATCATCAATGCTATATTGGTTGAAAATCCTGAAATTCTATATCAAGTGCCTTGTTATTGGAATACGCAATTAAGTGATCACACATTAAGTTATAATTGTTACGATAAATATCGTATTAAAGTTATCCATTGGAATTCACCGAAGAAAATTCAAGTTTTCAATAAGGATGGTGATTATTTCCGCAGTATATTATCGACATTTCTCGAATTTAATGGTAATTTACTAAGAAGACAACTGCATTCTTGTGATAAAACAACAATGATGTTTAACGTAATTTTGATCCTTACCAGAGATAATTTGTGTTTAATTTCTGTTTTTGAATTTGATAGGGCAAAATCGAGCATGTTTGTGCGGAATTCCAAAGGGCCCAAACGAGCCAGTGGCGAACATTGCTGTTTTTTCGTGAATACGAGCACAGTACGATTGAGAATGATGTGACTTTTCTGGCGCATTTATCATTTGAACGTCTACAAATGATTGAAGAATTGGTGAAATACTGGCCAGGTTTCTCTTAAATATTTCTAATTTTTTTTTTGTATATCATTTCGATTAATTAATTTTAGGACCAATTAGTTTAACATTGTATGTAACAGATCCTGAATTTCAACAATCATACAATTTCATTAAAAATTCTGAACAATTACAAGAACGCAATAATATTATGTTTCATGCTGTTTTCCGTGATGGAGTATTTAAATTAAATTAAATTAAATATAATTCCGGTATAAATTTACAAAATATGAAATTTGTAGGAATATTATCCAATAAATATACTACGTAATGTTGGATTGCGCAACATAGATACTCCTTATGTTTTCTTAGCTGATATTGATTTCATGCCGATGAAGAATTTGTATCCAATTTTGAGAAAATATTTAATTTCGTTCAAAACTATGGAGAAGACAGTATAAATTTTGTTTGGGTTATATTGAAATTAATTGATTATAACCATGAGTTTTTTTCTAGGCATTAATTGTACCTGCATTTGAAACCCAAAGATATCGTAGCCGTATACCAAAGAATAAAATTCAACTACTTGAAATGTTTGACAAAAAATCTGTATTTCCATTTAGATCGGATATATGGGCGGCTGGACACGCCCCAACTAACTACACTAAATGGCGAACAGCAACAATTCCTTACCAGGTGAAAAGACGACTTAAAATCCATTTTGTTTTTATTATTACTTTTTACAATCCATATTTGGTATGGTATCAAATTTATTAGGTGAAATGGGAGCCCGATTTCGAGCCGTATGTAGTTGTACGAAGCGATGTCACTGAATATGACAACAGATTTATGGGTTTTGGTTGGAATAAAGTTTCACATATAATGGAACTAGAAGCACAAGGCTATGAATTCACAGTTTTACCAAATACATTTATTATACATAAACCGCATGCTCCAAGTTATGATATTGCAAAGTTTCGTACATCGCCCACTTATCGAATGTAAATCCAAACATGCGTACATGAAATGTCCTATTAGAAAACTCATTATTTCTATCAGGACATTTATTTAATTTTGATCGTTTTTTTTCCGCTTTAAATCGTCTAATTTACAGGTGTTTACAAGATTTGAAAGAACAATTCATTCGGGATTTGAATCGAAAATATGGACGTGTCTTCGATACACGTAATTCAACATTTATTATTGCGAATTGATTGTGTTGATATTTATCAAATTTATTCAATAAAATGCAATTTAATCCAGCTCTTATTATTATTATTATTTGTTTTGTTTTTAAATGTAGCGGTTGGAGACACCCAAAAGAATCCGAAACAATCATCCTGAAGATCAGCAAAACTAGGCTTTATACGTTTCTCTTAATATTGTTTGGTTTTATACCATGTTAGCCCTTGGCGCCCTTAGGCTTCTGGTATCGGGTCTAGGGTGGGCCCTGTACATATCTGAATATTAAAACCAAAACAAGGCCATCGCCGGAGGCTCGTCGAATATTGTTCGAACAAATATAAACTTCTTTTAATAATAACAATAATAATTACAAAACAACAATAGAACAGGATGATTTAGAAGGATTTTTGTGTTATATTTTGTTGGAAAATTGTATGAAATATGTCGTAGGCAAGTAATAATTAATGTTGTTTATGTTTGTAGCAGCCCTTGTGGTCCATTATTATGGTCTTAATTTAGGTTTAATTACCGAAATTAAAATTATTACAACTTTTTCCCCAACATTTATTTTATTTTATTTGAGGAGAAAGTACAATTATTATTATCTTACAATGTTTATCACTATTATTCATTTAATGTTTAGGAATGATGAAGTGGATGTGAATAAGTTATTATTCATCGGTCTCTCGTCTATTTGCCAGTCTCTTTCATTACTTGTGAAATTGAAAGGTAAATCTTTCCAGGTATACCTGAAAATTTCTGAATAGGATGTTGAGGAGTGTACATAGACGGAATATCAATAGATTTATCTTGAAATGAACTATACTATATTCATTCTATTGTTCCACTCTACCAATTGTATTGTGTTGCAATAGATGTTTGTAGTCAAATGCAGCACATCACATTCTCTTATCTGGATGTATATTTACGCTTCACTTTCTACATAAAGCACAATTTTTGTTTAAAAGTATGTGGAATAATATAACAAAGAAATAAGTAACAAGCTGTTTTAACAAAACTCCAACTACTTATACAATTGATCTACGAATAAAATCGTATAAACGATCTTCAACGACTCACTAAAACATTAAGTTAAAGATGCTTGACATTTTAGATCGGGGAGCACGAGCTCTATTGCACCTTTCAACAATATAGCAACGTTAAACTAACAGAAATTCAATGATAATACTTTGAAAAAGGAAGTTTTCCATTAAGTACCGAAACTTATTAAGAAATATTGTTAAAAGCAAACAAGATGAATTATTAATATCAAACTGAAAAAAATAAATAAAATCAAAAAACTTTTTATTGAACGTATATACTGTATATAAATACAAACATCAATTATTGATGGAAATATATCTAGGACACGCAAAGATGTTTACAGTTAGAACAAGGAAATTCCTATTTTCATAAATGAGTTTTCTAGTTGTAATATTATTGATAGACTTAGAGAAACTATAATCAATATTGTGTCTTGATATCGTTCTCTATCCAAGTTTGTCAACAAACTATCGATTTCATACAGTTCCTTTGGAATAATATCTCAATCATGAAATTGTAGAAGGAATATGGTGGAGTAACTGATACGTTGTTTCTTTGTTGAATTAAGGGACTCCGGGAGTTTTTGTGGGTATCTTTAGAACAAAATATATGAATTATAAACAGTACTTTGAGTAATGAGTAGGACAAGCAACACATTCCTAAACAGTGGTAGAGAAGCAAATTTTTTTCACACAAGGCTTCGGGAGCAGTTTTTTCATCACACGCTCTTTATGGTTTGTCTTCATTAAGATAGAATGTCGGTTGATATTATGTTGTTGTGTACGTGTTCCAACCAAAAAGGAGAACGGGCGCCATTTTAGATCAGTGTTGTTGTGTTCTTTTGTCTTGGAGTCCTTAAAACGAGCACTCTACCGAATCCGACCATGACCATAAAAATTCAGTTTTATAATCCTGCCGCTATTGTATACTCAAATTAAGCAGTTCAAGAATAGCGGTTAGTTTACGACTAGAAAACAACAACGATTCTTATACCAACGTATATATCTTATTAGTGCTAACTATAAGAACCGTATCTAAATATGTGTTTTCAACATTGATAAAAAAAAAATCAATTTATTTTGTAGATTTGTTTTATTTACTCTGAAAGGTTTGTGGGGTCCGGCTCTATTTAAAAGCATTCACAGGTAGTTTTTACTGAACATCTGCTAACAAATTCTAAGACATGTTAAAGTAGACACTTTAAAGCGCATTTTAATTGAAACTATTGAAGATCTATTTTGATTTGGTTGATTTGACACAGTAAGTGACGGGGGTGGATTAAAATCAGTCTGGAATGATTGGTGGAATCAAGTGTGATAAAGGTCGGATGAAATCCCACAGAATTAAGAAATTCAATTATATTTTCTAGATCCCTTTTTGATTTATTGTTACGGTAAATCTCAAACTCTTGATGTAATAATGGGCTGCTGATTTCCAGGTACATCCGACAATGAATTCTAAACAGTTCCATTCTACTCGGAGAATATTTCTTTTCTATGTTTGACTGCTGTTGCGTTTAATTATGTGAACTTACCTTTAATTTGCTTCTAATGTAGCCAAATCTCACTAGATTTTCAATAAAAAACCCGACAATCTCATCTTATTACACAAGAAACAATGACATTTTTATCAGTTCAAAATTTGAATTTTAAATTTCTCATTTAAATGGAATCTCTTCGGGGTTTTTTCGTCCTGAAATCACCCCTCAATCGACTACAAGGAAAAAAAAACAAGCTGACTACTGCTCCACTTTAAAGGTTGGTTCATATTATGCTCTAGTTCTCACGGGGCTTACTACATCCATTTATTTCTAATTAGACTCATCTTGTTTGCGTTAATTACACCATATAATCATTAATTAGGTAAAAGAATAATCAAAAGTAAAAAAAACCTCGTTATTCTAATAATAATAATTAATGTACGTTAAAAACCGCCCTAACTCCTCGTGACATTCCGCTACGGATCGTGCAGATTCGTTGCCGCAGTATTTCACCTTTCATGTTTCGTCGTCATTCGTTTGTCCGCTTTAGATTTGTTAGTGTCGGGTTGGTCAGTGCTCAACCGTAACATTCGTAATTATCGGCGAATAAACGTGTATTCCCATTATAATTAAAGTACAAACTTTGTTTATATAAAATTCGTTATAGAAAATACAAATTATTGCAGAAATAGTGTTGAAAGTGGTGTTGTTTTCTTTGTTAAATAATTCAGTGATTCTCAATAACAAAAAAAGATCGGCTCTCTTGATTTTTTTTTGTGTTTACTGCACTTCTTCAGGACTGTTGCTATTGGTGCAACAGTGCTTATTAGTTTCTATCGGACCGCTTCGAGGGATTTCTGTTCTTTTTTTGTGTTAAGGAAGGTTAGTACCATGTTGCCAAGTTGTATATTTAATCGTATTTTTTCCATCCCTCAATATTGCTATGTAGATATTATTTTCTTATTTGAATATTATTTAATTTAATGAAGAGGAAATTTGTTGTATTTATTTATCTAAATTTCTATTTAAAGGGTGGAATAGATGTGAGGCTATAATAAAAGATCCTTGTGGGGTTGTTTTAAGTTTAGGAAAGTTTTCAAAAGTCTCCAACTGCCACCAAAGTCTAATTATACCTTTTCAATTCAATTTTGGAAGAATTTTAATTAGATTTTGTATTGTCAAGCTTTTGGACTGCATTTCCTTTTATAAATTACAAAAACTTTGTTATTTATTATTGGAAATAATTTAATTAAACAAATTGTGTGAAATTTGTTTGTTACTCTTTGTGTCGTGTCACACTATTTTACCACAATGAACTGTGAAATATTTGAAAGATTACACAAAGATATTAGTTGATCGAATACAATGTGATTCGTTTGTAATTTTGTTCTCGCTTGATATTTAAAAAAAATCTGACATTTTTCAATTCCATTTAGAATTTATTTTGAGCCATTATTGATTTGGTTAATATAGTGGAACCCTCTTGTAAAGAACCTCAGAGGGATGAACAATGACTTGTTTCATTAGACTTTAACTCGCTTCATTATTATTATTTTAATAAAATAAATAACATTGATTCCTTGCATATTTTACGATGATATCTACTATCTAATAGAGTTTATCATAAAGAAATTGTTGTTTCAACTATGATATCAGCGAATATTAAAAATATCTTTTACATTTATCTATCCCTTTCAACTAATAGCATAACAGGCGATTCGCTAATTTGATGCATTTATATGTCGAATGTAACTCCTTTCAATAAATTGTATTTATATTTAGGTAGGTTCGATTTGGTCGACTTGACTTTAAAGCAGTAACGCTCATAACAAACAAATCATACACCCAAGTGTAGTACAGTGGAAACATTGCGATTATCAAAAACTTGATCAATTATGTCACGCTTATTAAAATGAATAATGAACCACTTTTAATACTGTTAAAGAAAATACTGCTATTTTGTGGTAGTCGTTAGAAACAACGAAATTTCAATGGATTCAGGTAATCAGTATTTCGAGGCGAAACGAAATCTGGTCGATTTAATGATTTAAATTAATTTAAAAAGTTAATTTCTAATTAAAAGTCATACTATAGTTTCGGCCAAATTGTTGTCGGTCTATTTCGATTCAGTAGAGTTAACTTTAGTAAAAGCGATAACAGGTAGTTGGCAAACCTTTTTATCTGAAATTCGTTGATTCTCTATCCTCAATCAAGCTATTTTCAATGGTTTTGACACATCCACACTTTTCAGTAGATATAAAATTCTTTTAACACGTTTAGCGAAAATACATCTTTTAAGTCAAGTCGTTTTAGTGATGATAGACGGAGTATATTTGTTATTGTATGACCTGAAATGAACATATTTTTCATTTTTCAGTAGATTTCCACTTGATCTTCATAATTCCATTTCTCTTTCAACTTTAAATTAAATTTTTAAATCGCTAATCTCGTATATAATTTCATCAACTCTTTATTTATTACGTCTTCTCTTTCGCTGTATTTATTTTATGAGAGAAAATGAGAAAAACGTATACAACAAAATCTTTCGCCCTATTAACCGCTTGTGTGAAACCACCTGTTTTCAGTCCCAGAGATACAAAAATACAATAAAGTCTATATATTTTTTTCTCAAGTGGTAGCTTACTAAAAGTTAATAATGTTCTAAGAAAACTCAATTATAAGGAAGTATATTTAAACAATGGTAGGTGTGTAATTAAAAAAAGTCGTATATATACACTGTCTGTATGGAATTGTTGTATTTCACTTCAAAACTGGAAACAACAATATTATGGAACAAGACAACTGCTACTCTTTATTGTGGTAAAAATATAAAGAAGAATGCTGTTTATAAAAAAGTCTCTTGTGTGAAACAGAATGTTCAATAATAGAAGATTACTGAAAATTTCACAATTTACAGGCGATTATTTTTCAGATTTTGAAAGCTTTTCTTCTCTGTAATAAAGTTATTTATTTCACAATTTTCTTATGAACTTCATATGCTTATAAATCGTTTGGGTTTGTATTAACATTTTTAAATCATTTTATGTTATTTTGTCTTCATTACGGTTGACTTATTTCGACGAAAATTGCAATATTTTCAAGATAGTATCGTTCTTGAAAGGCGATTTTGAATATTGAATAAATTTTTAATTAATAAACTTCAACAAAGAAACTTGTTATATTCGTATCAAATTATTGATAACTAATCGGTGTATTTTGTTTTTTTTTTGCTTGAAAAATCGTATATGAATTTCAATTAAAACACTTAACTTTTATAACTGTCTCATTATTTGAATCTATCAATAATTTACGTGGTAGATAGTTTTAGATATTGGCCACTATATTTATGCATTTTCCAAGTTGATGTTTCTATTCAACAAATTTCATCTTGCTCGAAAATATTGATAGGATTCTTTCATTCGTACCCCAATTTTTCGGGTCTTTATTTAGCATTTGTTGAAATACATTCAAGCATTCATATCGATAAGCTTACATATTATTGTTGCTAGATACCACAGCAAAAGTGGTACAATTCTTTCCCGTTTTGTTCCCCACGCAAAATAAAATATTTTTCCATAAAATATTCACATGAAAATCGTTATGGTCGTTCAAAATCCAAATCTATTTAATTAACATATGAAGTGTTTAGGGAGGGTAAAAACCAGGACAAAGCCGTCATTCTATATAATGGAATTTATGAATTTAGTCTGCTGTAAATAATTATAAAAAAAAATAGAATATTTTGCATAATCTCTCTTCTTTTTTTAATATTCTGTTTATTTTAAAAATTTCTTTTATAATTTAAAAATTAGCCTTATGTTCTTTGCAACGTGGCATCATAAATTTGTTTAGGGTTGTTTGTCGGTTTGGATTTCATCTTGTCTCTGAAAGTGAAATTTGATAAAAATCTTAGACTTTTACGACAATCTGTAGGGTCAACTGTTTTAAAAGCAAAAAATATCATTGGTTTTATCTCTATTTTTAGATGTAAAAACCATGTCAATCAACTGCATAGTTTATATTGGTTCAAATAACGTTTTTTTTTTGGCTATTTGTAAACTTGTAAAAAGTATGTATTTGTTACTTTTTACATGTGTTATTTTTAAACGTAAACAATGTTTATGGTTAAATTTAGATGCTGCAAGTTTATTACAATTATTATTATTTGTATAGGAAGTACAAAATGTATAATCTTAAGTCTGTACATTTTAACAACAAATATTCAATTTTTTTTGTACTCAATCACTAATGTGCCAAATTTTCGTTGTGTACTGTACATTAACAAAAGCTACTGTTAATGTGCAATGATACACTTAATAGCCATTCATTTTGCCACATAGAAGGTAGTCATTTGTATAATCTATACGAAAAGTACTTATTTGCTGTAACTTTAACTTGATTTGCGACATATAGATTATGATACATGTTCTTTTGACACTGGTTATACAAAATATGCTGGTTAACCGGTGGTTGATTTATTATTATTTATGTTCTGTATGATCAAATAAAAAAGTTAATTATTTTATTGTGTGATCAAATTTTTTTTTTTTTGATTAATTGAAAAAACTATATTCCGTTCACAAAATTATATTTTTATGAGCAATTTATTCAACAGCATGTACCCTCAAGTGTAATTTCACTTTATTTATTCAATTTCCATACATATGGAAAACGTATCAATCAATTTTTGATTGGTTTATTTTTAATTGATACCACTTTAATACTTTCTCATATATAGGTATATGTATTTTCCAATCAAGTTTAAATAAATCTGTAACTAAATATATCCATTACCTGAGATAAATTGCTTTTTTATTGGGGCTTAATAATTATCGCCTTTCTTCCGGTTAATCGAACATCCAATTCAAATAAATTTAAAATTGTATTTATGTTCGATTTGTCTTGACGGAAGTGTAGCTGTCTACTGTAAGTACAAGTAATGTTAGGTTGTATTACAAAATTACTTTCACATGGAAGGTCTGTTCTTATTTGGCCGACTTGACCAAATACGACAAGACGGAGAGAGAGCGAGGTATTTCCCCGGGGCGCAGTTACTCTGTGGGGACCCTTGATCGTTCAGAGTAAACTTTTTTGTTCTCCATAGAAAATTTTCCTTGTGATAGGGATTCGAGGAAGCTTGGAAAGAAAAAAAATGTATACGATCTCCGGGAAGAGTAACTGCTCCTGTTTTGCCATAAGTACGTATAAATATATTTATGTAGGGGGCCGCACACACTACTTTCCTAGGAGCCAGCGAACACCCTGGTTTCATCGGGGCCTACCATATGTCCTAGCGGTCCTGGACTTGTCTATTGGCGATAAAGATGGATAGAGACAATTTATTGAGCGATTTATGAAGCGAAAAACTGGAAAATTCTTTCTTAGCCATAAAAACAAAGTCCAATTGATGTTCAAATATGAAAAGGTATATAGTTTGCAAGAGTGGTTCTTTTATTCTTTAGGTTTCTCTTTTTCTTTTTACTTATTTAGATATACGAATATAGAAAAAAAAGACTTTACCAGAAAATATTTTGATAATCTGTGCGTATTTCGTCCAATGAGAAGAGGCGACATTGTTTGAATTTTTAAATGAATCACAAAATATAGAGATTCCATCAATATACACAATTTTCGATGTTTTGTTTCTGTAAAGTTCTTCCAGTTTCCGAAATTAATTAAATTTTAAATTAAATCAAATTCCCTTAAATCTATTTGTGTTTGTTTTGTTGATTGATAAATAAATTCAATAAGTCTGTATGATTTTTTTGTGGTTTAATATAGTGCAATATTCCGCTGGGGCTACGACGACAGCTTTGGAGGCTTATCAAAATCGCCAAGCACTAACAGTTTACAATTGGATTGGTGAATTTGTAATACACTTGGGAATTTATTTTGTCTAGTTGACAACAATAACAACACACTCAATCAAAATTCAATAATTTTATAAACGATGCAAAATTGGAAAGCTTTTTTCCAATCACAATTTATCGGTTTTCACTTATATAAGATTTCAAGGTATTCAAAGAAAATTTTTCCCCCTCAACTTATACTCAATGTAGGTAGATTACAACAGCGTAGTTAAAATAGATCGCTAATAATTCGATTAGGGTCGGAGTTTTTCTTTTCTCTACCTTCCTGATTTTAACGGTGAAAAATCTCATCTCTCGCTTTTCTAACAGATTTTCTCTTGTAAAACGTAAAATACCAGAACTAATAAAATCAATAATGTTTTATATATAGATTTTTGGGTTCGTTTTGATTGGTAGTCTTTTCTTTTTATTATTTTCATTCATTATTATTTTATTATAGTTATTATTATTGCTGTCATTATTATTATTATGAACATTATTGTAAATAAATTTGTCGAATTATCTTCGGAAATTGGAGAAATCAAAATGATTTATCTAAAGAAATTTTATTGTATCGTACCAATCTATTTTTAGAATAATATTTGCGTGTTTGTTTCAGATCAAAACTAGATTTAATAAATTCTATTTGATTGTTTATCTTGACATTACTGGTTTGTTGTTGGACATTCAAACAAAGAATCAAAATCTATAAAATCGAATTATTATTATTATAGTTGTGATTATTATATGGGTATGTAATAGGGTGGTCAGGTTAAGCGATTTGTAGACTTTCTTTATGAATTATAGCATAGAATATTGAATTACATCCAAAACCTCTGTTCTACAAATTCAATAGATTCAATAGTTTCGTTTAAACGTAGTTTAGGTTTTAGTTTTTGTTTTCAATCCTCATCAATGCCATATTTTACATTATAGGTATAATAAGTTTAATTGTTTTCACTATTTAATCTTGACTATACACTAAATCAAATCTGTTTTATTGTTATGCCGGATCCACATCGGCATAAGTATGCTGGAGACGAGGAAGTGACCCACATCAAAGTGCAGCATTCTGTCCTAAAAAATCATCTACCCTCATATCACAAAGAGGCTTCTAGAAGTTTTATTCTATAAATTATGGACTTTATAGTTGTATATTCGAATTTTATTCGAACGATATATATATAACAAGGAAATGTTTTCGTTTCTGGATGAAACAGAGGGATTAAAATAGTGTAGACAAAAGGGTTGATAATAATAATCCAACTTTTAATGAATCTAAATCTGAGAAAGGATGCTCGTATAACAACTTTATGATGTTGAAATAGGAAAAGCTCGTTTTCTGTAGACTTATTTGTAAAACTTTTAAAAATTATCTAATTGCAAATTGAGCAAATCTGTAACGTCAGTTTTTTTCCTAATCTTATAAAAATTACCATTTAAACTTCCAACTTTTATGTTCAATCATTGTTAAATTGTTCTTTAACCATTCTAATTATTATAATTTCGTATCTAAAGGCAACTTGAGAGGAAAATTATATTTTATGGTAATAATAGGTCATTGATCTTTATAGTTGTCCTGCTGCTGCTGCAGGTCAAGTTTAAAAACCCTTACGCCTTACGGCCTATTCAAATAACATTGTTGTGAATGAAAGTCAACAATAATGCACGGCCACGTAAAATACATTGTGAACTTTGAAACAAAAAAAAAATCAAATAAAATAAAAAGCAAACCGAATTTCAATATTATGATTTCGATCACGTTCAAATCTAGAACATGTGAAGGTTCATGACTCTACGATGGTAAAACAATTTTTCACTTTTCCGTCAAATTTTAGAAAGGAAATCTGACATAATTCTAGTAAAAATATCAATTCATCATTAGAAAATCCCCCTCTTTTGTTTATTTAATTAATATGAATCGTCAAGTTTTTGTTTCTTTTGAGCTGTGAAGATGGTGTTTTTTAGGGCGTTGGATGGAAAAGTAAATTTCATGACTCTGTAAATGGTTTGTAGTTGTTGTTGTTGTAGTTAAACAAAAAAAGAAAAGAAGAAAATCATTAAAGAAAGGAGAAGTGTAGAAAGGGGCGACGGGTAAAAAAACGGTTTCTTTCGTATTAAGCTTTTAACGTTGATTCGTCAATTTTAAGCTCGGCAATGGCTGCGTTTTTTTATGAACAAACAGAGAAAAAAAGCTTTAAAATATTATAATTACGGTGTTTTATGTAAATTAAATAAAAATCCGGTTTGATACACACAAAAAAAAATAATTAAAAGTATGTTTTGTTAAAAATTAAAAGTATATTTTTATATGTTCGATGATATGAAATGAAAATCAAAAAAAATTGTAAAATGCACACAAAAAAACTTCAACAATAGAGTAACTGTATAGTCCACATAATTGAAGTTTTTATTAACAAACAAAAAGTCCTAGTTTTCAAAGAAAGAGTAAATCTTTTTTTTATGTGTCTAGACGTTGGTTGGCATCGATAAATTCTTTCGATTTACCAAGTCAAGTTGTCCATTTAAAATAGACGAATTATATACACAATGTACATAATTTCACAATATTCAATTTCAATTTCTTTCCAACTTTAATTAAGCTTTAGGTATTGGATTATTCAGTGTATTCTACTCTAATATCTCTATTATAAACCTTTAGACATTAATAAGAAAACAAGACTTTCTATAAATGAATTTGACGATTCATTAATGTTATTAGTAACATTGTGTTAATATAATCAGGTAAATGGTGTTTTTTTTTGCTCCAGTAATTGCCGACAATCCAATCAACTTAGTGTAAAGTTTCACAGTTATTGGTTTTCGCTATTGAATAGAAAGTTATTTCAAAAACTTGTCGGTTAGTTCAATTTCAGTATATTTTAAATCTAAATTTCAGATTCAGTTTAGATAAGTATAGATTCAACCAACCCTTTCTGTTACGGTCTAGTTGAATCATCCACAATTGATCCAAATTATAATACAATTTACGTTGAAAATATTCGAAACCAACAATAATATGATCAATTAATTTATATTCTTTACTAACCTTTTTTTTATATAGAATCAATGCCTAGCAGTACAACAAACATAAACCATTTTATTATTTGCCCGGTACAATTTCAGTAGTTTCTGTTGCAATGTTTATTTTATTAAGGTTCTTGTTTTCCTTTTTTTTTGCCTCTCCAATCTCGGTCTTTACGACGTTCGCATCTTAGATTACGACGTAAAAGAACGCACTACCGAAAACAACGGTCATATGTCCTCTAGATAAAAACGAAATCAAGAAAAACTTTCATTGGAAACAGTAATCTATTGTATTTATTACTGATCTTCTTCTAACTGATAATCAATTTATTTATAAATTTTCAATGGAGAAAATGACAAGGAAGTGTACAAAATAAAATTATGATAATATTCAATATTTCAACGTTCACTACTTTGGCAAATTTTCTAAGGAAATCCTTGGAGAAATTTATGATTGTTGAACAAATGAATTAATTTGTTTTCGTTTCATTATTTCCAATCCCTTAGAAATTCGGTTAAGAGCTCAATCTATTGAGAATCAAAATATTTAAAGCATACCTTCGATTTACACGATAGATTGGTTTTGTAAATGCATCCATCATCTAAATCGAAATCGTGTAAATCGAAATGCGAGTCAATGGGAATATGTGTAGATTTCTTTCTTTTCTAGAGTAGCAGTTAATTTTATGATTCTTTGAATTGAGTTTGACGCATCGATATTATCTTGTTTATCATGTTCGATAATGTTTGTTCATCTCTTAACATTTGTGATGGCTTAAAGTTGCTCAGCTGTGTTAACAGTTCATATCCAATGCTCATCGTGCATGAACGAGCTCTAAGGAAGAAGGACAAGTTGAAGGAGATTCGATTCGTTAATTCGTGATGAGATAAGTTTTACATAGGTCCGGATCATCTTTCCTATCTATCTAAATCTCCACTTAATGTTGACCCTCATGTTTTTTTGAATACAAGTATCATTTTATATGGCTACACATTTAAATCCTTTATTAACATTCTGCATGCTTTAAACAATTTATATGCATTATATCAATTTAGTAATGTTAAAATATCCATTCTCTTGTTCAGTAAGATTTGAACTTAGCCAAATGACAATTAAAATTTCTCGTATGATTCTTTTTAATTATTAGTTACCTTTAATTATATTTACCTATTCATTTTATGGATAACAGTAGACCAGAATATGCCGTTTCTTATCACACGCGTGATTTGTCTGAATACAAAACGAACGAAGAAAATACGTCTGGATATTTATCTTAACAATAGATGTGGTGGTAGGTGGTAGAAGTAAGGGTATATAAATAGAAAAAGAATGTAAATTATAGTGACTTTAAATTATATGAAAACGGTCAGGGGTTGGTTTTGTGTATTATATTCGAATATAACAACTCATTATTTAAACAATCGTTTGTCACACGATATACTAACGTAAATCATAGCAATTGCGAATTGGTAGGTTTTCCAGTGAATTACGAGCTCTCGTTACTTTGTTGTGGTATTTATATGGTTAGAGGCAGTCATTTTTATTGTTGTAGAAATGGAATTTATATTGAATAAATCGAACAGTTTGGTTATTATTAACGATGAAATTATTGAAAATTGCCATCTAAATCTGAAAAATATTTCAACAATTATATGCGTTTTTTGTTTATAAATTTTGATGAAAAAAAACACGAATAATTCCAACGAATAAATATTGTTTTCACCATTGTTAGATGTATTTTGGGGATTCGTTTAATTATTTGAAATCTACATACCACAGTAAAAACGATATTTTTATTGTTTTGCAATGTTATAATAAACAAAATCATAATAAAATATAAACTTGACCTTCGATATAGTTGGAATTTGAACGGTGTAAATGTATTAAAAAACAAGTAATCATTTTTGTTTCTTGTTTAAAAATAAATTTCAAAAATTTTCCATATGGAAACTTTGAAGTTTTATGTTTAGGTTAATGTGGTCATTTATATACTTTCGAGGCATGTTCTTCTATTGAACAAAATGTGTAAAAACGTATTTATAGATGTATTAAAAATTCGCTTTAATTTGGTACTGATATTTAAACTTTTATACTCCATCTATTATGACTCGACTAACTTTGCATTAAAACAGTAACATGATCAAGGCGCGACGTTCATATATGAGTAGTAAACTCGCCCAATGCAATTGAGCTTTCACTGTATGTATAGACTTGAGAAATGAAATCCTTCTATTTTTAATGAAGCTCTACAATATGGATATGAATGTGTACTAGAGTTAGAAAGAGATAGACAAAGGAAGTAATCAAGTTACAAACACATGACTACTTGGACTTTCCTACAGGATCAATAAACTGAATCCACATTACAAAACTTTGGCATTCTATTATTATCATTTTCAACCCCTTGATTACTTAATTTCTACATCTATGGAATTTGATGTCGAATCTTGCTTACTTCCAGTTAATCGAGAAAGTTGACTATAAACTGGAATAGTTTTTTTTTTACTATTTAATTGCTTTAACTTAAAGGAATTCGGATGTTTACCTGATATTAGAGAAAACTATCGATAGAATCTTCCCTAAGTAGTTGCTTCAATATTTGGAATTTTTTTATACAAATTGCACGTTCAAAATGAGTAAAAACGCAAACAAAATGCTTTCAAACAACAATAAATTTTAGATAATAACAATATTTACAGAAATTAAACAGTTTTTCATTTTATTGTGCGCCAATTTTTATTTTAAATTAATTATGGAAAATCAATCAATCAATACAATCGTCAATATAGTGATTGAATAAAAAACTAAGTTTAGTAAATTGATAGAAGTACTGGAACTTACGTAATCTAATCCAAATCTCAACAAATTGGTGGATTACTTTTAAATAGAAGTTTTGGTGGCAGTAGAGAAAAAAAGTGGGTCTAATTTTAGATACTTTCTAGCAAACAAAAATGTTTCGAAAGAAAAATTATAGTTGAACAGTGGTCAGGAAAATTTAATGCAAAAAATTGTTTTCTTATATTTATCTAAAATGTATGTAGAGATAGTTCTTTATACTATGAAGGTGTTTTGTTTTCTCAACGGTCTCATTCATGTCGTTTTCCCTGCTTTACGTTGTGTTTGTATTAATGTTTGGGATGAGTCTAGTTGAGATTGAGCATTGTCAAGATAAACATAAACAAAAATGAATGTTTTATATACAGACATATACAGAATAAACAGAGAGGATAAAATTTAGATTTAAATAAGCAAATACATGGGGTACTTTCCGCGTATTTCAGTAATGTTAAAACATTGAATCTATAGAAGACATATAGCCCTTTTTGATTTACGTTCATTTGTTATTCGTCAATAAAACCTAAAAGACTTGTGTAATCAACGTTGAAATTACGTTTCATTGTGATAATTTGTCTTGATGAAATATTAATGATTTGCCATTGTATAGGTATATATAATAATCTAAAATCTAGAATTTTAACGAAATTTCCATATTTCACTATAAATATATGCAAACCCATTTAGTAATCTAAACTATTATCAACAAATTATATGTCAGCAAGCGGGCTAGCTGATTATTACTGATTGTTATCGTCCCAAGTATCAGAGGAGTGAGAGAGTATGTCATTAACTAAAGATGCCCAAAGCTCGTCTGCCCTCAATTATTCTTCTTCTTGTAGAAATGTTGACATGATTATTCCTCACAAGATTATCATCACACTGATGACAACACACAAGAACGATCAACAAAGATAGAGAATATAGAATAAGATCTTTGTTTTGAATCTTGAATTGAAATTAGAGGTGTTTAGACTCGCATCTAAACGTCGACGACTAATTACCGACTAAGATTAAGGGTTAAATGTTTTGGATACATCTGGACTGCATTGTATTTAGGTAAAGGTTAAGGATTAATCTGCCCACAACACTGGTGTTTGTTGTAATTTTCGAAACTATTCAGCGATAATTTACTTTAAACTCCTGTTATTTCCATTATAATCCTCTAAATTTCCATTATTAATCATATAACGTACCTACTAATATGAGTAAACATTGTCGATTTATTTCTTATCTACAGGAAATTCATTAGATACATTTCATACTTGTTTGATTCACAAATTGATTATGTTATTAATTATATTTATACAAGTTAGAATTGGAAAACATCCATTTCAAATTATTGTGAATTTTTTACAAACCATCAAATAGTAAACGTTTGCTTTATTAATTGATTCTCTTGCTACCAGTCAACATGATGGATCGTTTATTTTTTCAAATTTAAACACGAAAGAAATTTGATTTGAATTTATTATGTTGGGGACGAGTGATTTTTTATTAAAAATGTCTCAAGTAATACATTCATAATTAATGGTTTGATTGTTCCAAAAATGTTGAGAACCTTCTTTTGTTTGTAGTTGTAGCAGTTATACAGATTGTCTTGTGAATTATTCATATTGTGAAATTTTAGATGCGTATTTTTTCACTACTCACAGGACGAACGGTATATTGTGTTGTTTACATTTTTGTAAACATGCGGTAAGGTAATGATGCATTCATTTTTAATTGAATTATTCGTTTCTATTTCAGGTGAATGGAAACTACTACCTTGATGCAATAATGAACTGTGGTATGTTTTGAAATTTTTCTTTTTTATTTGATAATTTTTGTTTAATTTATAAAGTTTCTAAATAGTAGAATTATCAGAATACTCAAATACTGTCATTTTTATTTGAATTTTATCGCACGTGCACATCATATTTCTGTTTCATTTCTTCTAGTTTCTCAAATACTTCCAGTATTCTGAAGTTTCGGTTTGCCACTTATTTGTGTAGGAATTGAGACATGCTCACATGGATTTATTTTATTACATCTGAACACTGTTTAATTTCATGAGAATTTTTCCCATTTCTAAGTTAATTACAACGTTACTACCATCAGTTAATTAATTCTTAGATGTCACAAGATAAATTCTTAAAAACTCGTTTATCGTAGATTATTTATATTGGGAAGAGACATACTGTATAGATTTAGTTTTCTAACATATCTATAATGTTTATGTAGATGATTATATACCTGTTTAACGAGTTTTATTAACTGTGTATGTGGGTTTGTTATACGTAGGTTGAACAACTGTAACTAACAATCAAGCTTTAATATAACAAAAACAATTTTTGTTGTGGTGTCCTGTTTTATGAATATAGGTGTCTTTCAATAATATATCAACGATATTTGAAAGCAACCCTTAATATGTAAGATAAACACCTATACAATCTTACCCATAAATGTACATGATTTTTATTTATTTCGTTGTTGGTTGTTCTCTACATAAGAATTTGTGTTATACACTTTGTCGACGCTGTCGCAAGCTTGACACTACAGTTACGCCAGTATTTTAACAAGATGATTGTTAAAGAACAATGGATATACAGAAAAGGTATTGACTGTCCATTAATGTCATTTTCGTCCAATATCAATTCAACAAGAATGTGGCATAAATAGTGTAGAGATCAACAAAAGAGTGTCATGTTATCTCTAGATAGTATAGTCTTTCAGAATCTATTTAAATTGAAATCGTAAACGTTTAGAATATTCGATCTATAAGAGAAAGTCAAAGAAGTGTCTGCACAGAAGTCGGTGTATTTTGATTTGGTTGATTTAACTTTGACGCAAAAAGTGGCAATAACTGCCAACATAAACGTGAGAAAGTGTACGGTTTCTTAACAAAGAATATTCGACCAATTCGACTATACATACGTTATCGTTTACCGGAACGTAAATCTATTTTCGTATAAATATGTACGATAAATATTTCCTTATTGTAAATTTTCTTTTTAATGTTGTTTTTTTAGAACTTTTACGTCTATTATTTTGATTAATTTCGCATAGAATACACGACTACAGTACAATGTCGATTATCCGAATCACCATCACCGATTTTCCTAATACTTTTGCAATCATTCAACAATTTTACATTTAATTGCAGCTAAAAACCGTGTAAATCCATGCATGCGTGATTTAATACAAACGATATGTTTATAAGCGAATTATTTTGGTTGTTAATTAGTCTGGATAGTCGATGCTCTACTGTATTCAAATATGGTTTTCATTCAGCCCATTGTAAGTAGGTATTTTATCTATAGATTGTTGGTTTATTTAACAACATACATACTGATGGATTCATTAGAATTCTAGCCTGAAGCTACCATAGTTTCGTTTGTGTAAAATAAATATTGAATTTGACTGAACTGGAATTGGGGACCTTTTATCTCCCTTTCAATAAACAATTTTCTTTATCTGTAAGGTTTGATATACATATCTACACTTAAAACGGTCTAAATCCAAAATAAACATGTGATAGGAGTTAGTTGAAAGATACCATTTTCGATTCTGATTATTAATGGTGTTTTTTTAACTATATTTAATTATCAAGAAGTATTTATTTATATTTATTTTGGTAGTTCGTTCACAACTATACTATAGTTGTATGTAGAGACTATACTTAAATTTAATTTAAAAGTAACTCTATTTTAATCGTAACCCTTTCAAAAAATTTCAATTCGTCATCCCTCATGATAGGCAGGGGTTGAAATAACTTTCAATTTAAAAATATTTAGGAATTGGAATATTTTCCACCGCTCTCGAAATTTATTGTTGTTGTTGTTGTTTTTTTTTGGTGTTGATATTAAATTTAAAAAGTTTGAAGGTGGGGAAGAAAGAAAAACCCGCCCCGGGCATATACCGTATGATTAATTACCTTACTCATATGTTTTTTTTTTATTTATATCAAACATGAACATGTGTTTTATGATTTTATCATAGTATTGCTATTATACACGCAAATCTGAATTGGGAATTTGTATTCTTTTAATAATTTTGATGCAGCAATTTTTATGTATCCAGGATTCATCAATTATATTGAGACTTTTTTATATTTGTTTTGCATTTCATTTAGAATTTTTTTGAAATACATTTGTCAATTAATATCGACAATAAACGGGCAATTTCTACTTTTCCGTTTTTTGTTGGTAAATTTAGTCGTTTTAATTTCAAAAATCTATTAAATAAACGGAACTGAATAATAAATTGTTTTGACGACTGGATTACTTTTTTGTAATCACTATCTATATAGTACAGTCATATCAGTAACGTAACTAGCATGAGGTATAAACACTTGCATATTTAAAAGAAGCTCCATTTCAAAATTTTACGTAGTTTTTCGAAACTTGTCTTGGCAGATTATGTGTGGTAAAAATTGAGCTGATGAAAGAACTGTCAATACAGTTGTATGTTTTGACTTTGACAGGCATCCGGAGTAATTTAACCGGACAATCCGTAAATCAACCTTTTTTTTTTTAGGTGAACACTAAAAGATTAACTGACAATATTGGATTTGTAAATTTGATCGACAGTCCAATTTTCATCAATCATTTATCAGATTAAAAAGTTAAGCCTAAATGTGAGTTAAATTACAAAGTTAGGTAGTATTTTCCGTGCGTATTAGATATTTTCAGAAGTTAAATCATTAGGTACAGTTTCCGTTTTTCGAAAAAACAATTCGAATGTTTGGTATTGTTTTAGATTTTTATCATTGCAAACTATATTAAAATGTTGCAAGATTGATGTTTTTCCTGTTTTGTGCCTTTATAATATTGTTTCATGGAGACGTTTGCGATAACGTTGTAAATCGATATTATTGAAGTAGGTACTTTGTAAAAGTCTACAGGTAACTATTTTAATCTCTTCCTTTTAACCTTGGATAAAGCCACGTACATACCTAAATACCAGTAATGTTTTTTCTTTGAAATACATTGTTGTTTTGTTTCGTTAAATAATTTTGAAACTGTCAAGCTTTATCACGTTTAATAGTTATTAAGCCTTCTAATATATCGTTCTACTCTAAAGAGATGCTTTATCCTCATTATTTAGAAATGAGAAAAAGGCTTCTTAGGTAACAATAGTAACAACTTAGTACAATAGATTGCCTAGAAGCCACATATTGTGAATTTGTTAAAATATAAGTGTAACAAGTTATAAAGTCGCTCTCCGGTATTATGTAACACCGGATAAATCTTCCCATGAAATCAGTGGAAACAAAAAGCATATCGTGATAATATCTTTAGTCTAAATACAGTAAGACTCCTATATGTAGCGAATGTTCTCATTATAAAGATCCCTTACCATTTTTCTATGACCTTACCGATCTACCTGCAACCTTCACATGGCTAGATTTTTCACGGTACACGAGGTCTTACGGTGACAAATGTTTTTATTACATTCGATCTTTTACGACATCGTCAAAACGTAGTAAATGATGTGAGTCCTACTGTATTTTACTTGAAAATTCTTAATTCAAATTTGATTGTTGATCAACAAAACTAATTTGTTGATATTGAGATTGGGATTTTGTTCTAGTATTGCTTTTAAAATACGTAATATTGTTGGGAAATTCTTAAAGTCGTTGTTTAACTCCCGTAATTATTTCAAATACGATAAAAAGTGATATTAACAGAGTTAGAAACTGTTAATATCTACCATGATGAAATCGATTAACTAGAAAGTGTTTTAGTAATTGAATAATAGGAGCCTTGAGCAAAATATAAAGAAAATTGTAAAAAAATATTATTAAAAGATTTTGCAATTTATAAACAATAATGGTTAGTGTTGAAATTGAAAAGTTTTTATAAGACATTTAAGTTAAAATCCAGACTCCATTCTGTTTGCAATCGAATTACAGTATCTAGCCGATGATTCCTAACCAACTTGTTTTCAAAATTGATTTTCAATTTCTATTCTTGTAAAGACTTGAAGTAATTCCTTTTATGTTATTGTTCATCGCAATCGTATTCGTACTTATCTTAGTAAAAGCTAAGAACATTTAAAAACAAGAAAAAGAAAAATCATAAAAGTGCAACGATTTGGAACTGAAATTCTATTCAACCTATCAGGATATAGGTATAATAGTTTAACAACAACAACAAAAGTGCCTTGTATTGTAGAGGCTGTTGTGGAAAAGAATCTTTTCAGTACAGAAACGCCCATTTTCTTTTCTCCCCGTTCTTTTACTTTTCCACCACACTCTTTGTATTTATAAGTATTACTTTTGAAATATATTCAGAAACCGTCTGTTCGGATTTATTGGTTTACTTTTTAAGGTATTTCCGTGGTTTTGTTGAAATATGCGTCACAATTTCTTTATAAAGTACGAGACATTTTGGCATGTGACATAAATACAAATCAATATTGTTGTTTGTTGCTGTCTTTTTGCCTTTTCTTTCGTTTCCAATTAATTTTTTTTTATACAATTTTAATTATTAATTCTCTGTCATAATCATCTGGAAATTGGTTGAAATATATATTTTCTGTACTATAAATATTCAAAATTATGTCACTCCCTTAATTTGCTAGTGAAATTCTCTACTCTGATATATGGCAGTGAATTATTACGGCAATCTATTCTATTTACAAGAAAATTAATTAATTTGAGAATTTAAAATCAATTTTCCAAGATACTGTATTATTATATTCCTATTATAGATAGAAAATTGTTTCATAAATATTTAATAAGAAAATATATTGAACTTTCTCTTTATTATTATTTTAATATTGTCGTTGGTTTTTCGATGGTAAATTATGGTTTTCCAAAATAGATTGTCTTAAAATATGATTTGGATATAATATTGAATCGCGTGCGTGTTGTTGTTAAATTCGTAACCAATAAAATTCGATCTTGTATTACTTCATTAAATTTTATTGATCATTAATCATAATAAATGTTCTTTTTTTTTAAATAAATTTTGTATCGTTTGAAATTATCGAACAAATAAGTTATTTGAGAAACGATGATGATGACGATGATATTGTTTGAGAAGAGTACCATTAAAGTAACACTTGATGATACAATGATCAAAGGAATGGTTTAGCTTGTAATGTACAAAGCTTTGCAAGTGAAAGTCGTGTCCTTAGAGACATGTTCAAAGCTGTGATTGTATCATATCAGGTCACATCACAGATGAAGCGTTTTACATATAAAATTTTATTAAAAGTTCCAAAATAAAAACAAAACAACATTGTTTTTTATTTCCTGATTGATATAGTAATAATATTTTAATAATTTCGAGCGTGACATGAATTATTTAAAATTGTCGATACTTGAAATTGTTGTTCTCATAACTTTAATTTTAATATTTCATATTTGGATGTGCTATTCTCATATTGATCTGTTGTATTTTATTATTTTCTTGTTTTTTTACTCTATTTGTTTTTGAAAACAGTATAAATTCTTTGAATTCATAACGAAAAATCAACTGAAACCTTTTCAATCATACGAAAAATTAATTAAAACCAATCCAAAATGTTGTTGAAAGATTTACACAAGAATAGACTGGTATTTTATAACTTGCTGTCGTTTATTATTAGAAGTGAATTATTTATTATTCAGATTTAAATTGTAGTGCTATATATTTTTCATTTTTAAGAAAACCTTCATTCTGTTTCTTATTAACAGTACAAGGTTTGTTCATTATCATTTTTGAATCTAAAGTAATAATTCACGATAAAACACCAATATAGTTTCTCAATAAAAATGTGATAAATCAGGCGAATATTTTCCTTTTAAGTGAACGAACTATGAATAAGAGAGGAAGGAATATGGTAAAGATAAGTAGACGGCGAAACAGGTTGCAGAAAGATTGGTTTCCTGGTATTAAACAATAGGACAAATTAACATAGATATCGTTTTGATTTTTGACGAACCGTTTAAGGTATATAGTTTTCCGTAAAAAATTTCACTTATCCTATAGTAAATCGATTTCCTAATGTGCAACAGACTTGTGATTGAACTGCTTTAAAAGTCGATGTTTACTGATTTAAAGCATCTTTGAATTTGAAAATTTCTTACCTTCTGTTTTATAACTCTCTAATCAGAATGAGAGATGCTGTGCAGTTTATTACTATGGAGTTTGTTAGAATCATGGGATAAAATGACAGCTGTATAAGTAGTGTTTCTTTGCAAATTTTACGATTTCTTCCTACAGCCTGTGTGCTGGCATAAGCTATGGCTTATTTATTTAGGTTGTCTTTTGAATCTTAACGTTAGTCTTCGAGTTGTGTCTGCCTTTCAGTCCTTATGTTAAATGTGTTTCACTCATCTCAATCTTGTAATTTTTAACATCCTTGCAATATTAGTCAGGTTTTTCACTTAACTGGGCTCTAAATAGGCGCTAGGGAGTTATCAATTTTCACTTTTTTCTGTTTGCTACACTTTCTTCTGATTGTATTTGTTTTTTTTTTGTGGTGTCACATCCAAAAAATTAATCATAAATCATATCAAACAATAGAATTAAACGTTATAGTATCTTGCCTTTCCAAATTTGTTCGTGCAAGAATTTGAAGCATTTCCTTTACCGCCTATAATAATATGTATGTTCAAGGAATATCCTTCGTAGAAATGGAAAGATGGAGGCTTACGAAATTGTTAATAAATTATATGTGTTTTGTTATTAATATCATAATATTCTTATTGAATCAAAACACAATATGATCTTTAAGAATTTCAACAATTTTCAATTGTTCTTTTATTTGGAGAAACTACTAAAAGTAGAAATATTATATTATACTAGTTGAAAATATCGCCCCAATTTGACTTTTTGCCTACTTTCAGTTATTTAGTTTACTAATACTAGACGAATGTGGAAACTTTTTAACAGCATATTTATTGATCGCGAGATCAATTTCAACTGAAAACACGATTATAAGTTTCACTGAAGTTTTGTAGTTGATATAGTTTTCTTTCTATACTCACAAAGAATGTTAATACATTATTCTCGCAAACTTGTTAACGTTGTTTCTTAATTATCGGGTGTCATTTTTTTATGTTTAAATAAGAGTAAAATTGTTGTGTGTGGCTCTCTGTCTTGTGAGACCGCTTCTATCGACTTTGAATAAATCCGTTACTGGTTATTAGGTATATAATAGAATTAAGTGATTAGTGTAAATGCTTTTTGTACAATTTTATTTATAAAATAGTTGTACTGGTTAGTTCCAAGTGGATATAATCGATTATTTTTATTGTCTCCGATATTGCGCATTTTTATTGTAGCAATATTTTCCACTTTTATGACTTATATACCATATATATATATATATATATATATATCTATATATGTGTTATGATAAAATACTCGTATAAATGTTTACTGTCAGTTTCCCGTATATTCTTTATACTGCTAAACATAAACTATACCTACTGACGGTTCGTCTTTCATTTCATATATGTATGACAGTTTTTCCATACATTGATCGTTATGGAAATATTTCGACTCTTTAAAAATTATTACTATTTTTCATCATTTACAATGATATTATCATAAAGTAATATAATTTTAATGGTCAATTTACTTTAAAATAATTATACTTATTAAGATAATAATAAAATTTAAAAATTACCAATTCAAAATTTGACCCGATTTTATACATTTTCATTATAATTATTTTAAACAAAAGTAAATTAAATAATAAAATATACATAAATTACTTCAAATATATAAGTCGTTTGATAAAAATGTACGTTTCCAGCTATAGCGAATATATTAGATTGAAACAACTGTTGTTGTTATATCAATGATTTAATAATGTTGTAGATATTACAAAAGTTTCTATTTGTCCTTAATCCTCTGTATTCACACATTTTATTAGAACAACATGTAGAAAACTGAATAGTTTGTAAATGCATTTACCCATCTAAATTTGAATAATTCTTCCATTACCTTTAATATGGCGAACATGATGTTAAATATTCATTTATTATCGAAATACATTTTAATTTAGAAATTTTGATGTTATTCTAGGGGATGATGGAGATGTGCCAGAATCAAATTAAATTTACTACAAGTCGTAGAATTTAATTTTAAATTTATTTAATTTTTTGTTCCCCCTTTTTTAAGAATAAAACAATTGAATTACAGTATTTAATTTATTCAAAATTTATCAAATTAAATTGTATTTCATCAATAAATTTAATAATGGACAAATTTGTGAATTGAAAATGTGCCGATTATAAAACTTTAAAATCGATTTTTCACAAACAGTTGTTAATTCGATTCAATACTTGTTTGATATCGCTTTACACATGTTAGTTTTTTGTTTATTTCATAATTGATTATGATTCCGGTTGTGTTTTACTTGAATTGAAAAATTATTGGACTCCATTCACGAGCACTAATCGAAGCTGATCTATCGCGTTTTTTTTATAATCTTAATCAATATAAATAAATACCTTGTTTTCTGTACCTTTATGTATTTCTATAAACAATCATAAGTGGTAAGGATATGATGTTTGTAGCGATATTTCATCAACTGCAACAAACACGTTCTGTGACATATTGAAGAATTGCAAATTGAAAGTATAGTTGAGGTTGTGTACATTTTGCAACAATTTCGAATAGTAAAAGAGAATATGGAGAGAAGATTTATAGGAAGATCCAATGGATTCCTTGTGGAAATTTGTAATTTCATCATTATATATCGGAAAGCAAACTATCTCTAAAACTATAGAAAAACACTTATTTTCGATCTGGGAAATATACGAATCGTTCGCAATAATTCAATGGAAAAAATTGCAAAAAGTCTAGAAAAAATGATCGATAATCAACATTCAAGTATGGGGGTAGCTATGCAGTAACTATTAGCTGTGCGTGATTCTCTTGAATGAATCGCTCTGTATATCAATCTATTTATACATTGCGTTCAATTTTTTTTTATATTCTTGTTAGGGGAATATTTTTTTTTCTAGGTTATTGTTGTTAATGTTTGTATGTTATATATTTTTCAGTCGATTTCCCTGGAGATGAATATTATAATATACAAATTTTTATATGTTTCCATTAAAGAAACGTTGTATTGCCACGAAATTTGTCCTAAAGTTGTTGTTTTTTTTGTTCTCCTTTCATATTTCTTTTATAGAAGTTGCGTGCTATTTTACGATACACTTTGAATTAATTATGCACTATGTAATAATTTAATAATTTATAATATCACTTTTATATTGAGTATATCTTCTAAAGCTAATAAAATAGTCGTTTGTTATTCATGATATTTTCGAGAAAAAAAAATGCTTAATTAGATAATACTAAGATATTGATGACGTACAGTTCTACCGTTTTCTTGATCGTTCAGTTTTCGTATAAGTAAATTGTTTTGTTTTATTGTGATAATGATAATTTCCCATATGTATTGGTTTCTTTATACACGTATTCTAGTTCTATTTCAATACATTTACAATAATCATCAAGGTTCGATACCTTTACTGTTAATACAATGATGTCTGATGGTTTTAATATACAAAATGGTCAAAAAATAGTATCATTTTATGTTAATGCATAATATTGGTAGATATTCAATAAATGTTGTAAGGTAAAATAGCAAATGATAATAATATAATTATTAGAGAACAGACTACGTTTCACTGTGATAATTCCAATCAATCAAAATTCAGAATTCTTTAAATCCACTAAAAAGATTCTCAATTGTGATTGGTGTAAATTGCAATTGTCACGCTTGTGAATTTCAGTAAAGTTGTGCTTTCATGGTCCATGAAAGTGTATTTTTAAAGTAGGCCAGACAAAGCTCGACGAGAATTGTAAACCGTTCAGTATTAACTTGCATTTAATTTATAAGGTAAATAATAAACATACATGAAATGTTGGAAAAATAGAAACATTATTTGTTTTAATTGTCAAGCAATTAAGTTATTCATCTTATAAATTTTACAAATGAAACTAACGTTAACATCATTAAAAATGAATTTGTGGCAGTGTTAGAACTGTACAAAATTTATAATTGTTAGCGAGTGTTAATTTTTTTTTAACGATGAATAGAAATTACTATCCGCCCAGTTCGTATAGCACGGTTTCCTTATAACACGGAATGTGTGGCTGCGTTTACTGTATTTTTATTAGCCGTAGTATCCGTATCTATATACATACGACTTCCGTTTTTTTCTTTTCTTTTTTAAATAATAAAATTTGTTTTTACTGAACAGACTAAATTTTTATATTTCGACAAACTACGAGCAAGTTTGAGGCTTTATATAACCTGATGGAGTATAAGTACCTGAGTTTATACAATATTAGTGTCTTAAAATGAGATAAACCGTTATCTTATTTCATTATACACGTAAATATTGTTTTAAATCTTCCATTGAGTATACTGTTAGTAAGTTAAATTATAAACTCTCTCGTTGCGTCGTTATAATCAAATTTTAAGCGAATTATTTTAATAATGAAAAGTCAACTAGATAAAATATTAATAAACGATTATCGTTTCGTCCAATTGTCTAACAATAAGTAATTTTGCAATTGTTTGAAGATTTTGTAAATACCACTAAAAAAGATGTAAAAATCCAGTTCTAATCCTGAAATGGTACTTTTTTTAATCGAATTACGAACAAATCAGCCCTTATCTACATTTAAAACGTTTTATTTCTCAAATAAAAGCTGATTATGTTCAAGACGGTGCAGGAAATACAGACAACAACAACAATATCGGTTGGTAAAACGACGTCACTTGTCCGACGTTTGGACGCCTGTACAAAAAAGCCCTAAAGTTGTCTATTTTTACATTGTTTTTGTTTCAATAAACACAATCGATTTTCAATATTTTTATTCATACTGATTTTTCTAGTGGAGAATATGAAAATGAAGAGATCAAAATAAAAAAAAATGTATAGACTCATTGAAACGCTTTTATTAATTTCCACTCAACCGCTTCTTGAACTGAATTATTATAAAAGTTTGAATATTATAAACGACCATCTTTCGACGAGTATCCTTTTGTGTTAGGTTTTAGTTCAGGCATTTTGCATTACAATGACGTTGACGATGGCGTTAATTTTAACTCATTCAATTTAAATTAAAAATGGATAAAAGAAGGAAAGTTTGATGGTGAATGTGTTTATAGGAAACGGATCAATAAGATCTAACCTGCACCCTCTCGTTAATTATTCACTGGTTGTTAAAATTTAAATTAAAACTACTCGAAGCATTACAATCTTTCTGTATTCGATTAGTATTTTTTTTTATTGTTTCCACTAAGATCAGTATTGTCAAATTCATGTAGATATTGAATTATCTGTTAGTGTTAATTGTAAATGATGTGATTTTGGAAATAATTCAATCACGAGAATTTAGTGAGTGTAAAGTATTTTAGAGAAAATTCAATCAAGAAGCTTTGCAATGAAAACTACAAAGCCTCTAGCGAACCTTTTAATTTTGAAAATGAAAAGCTGTAATATGATAGCTTTATTCAGGAATAGGATTTCATGTGAAACAATAAACTCTATTTAATTCGAAAATCTTTTCAAATCAATTCAAATAATTCATCGTTTATAATTGGCAGATTATTCTAAATTATCATTCATCGTCAGTGTTTGTCAATTTATCGTAATCTGTCCTTTTTCTTTTGCCGCGGTTGAACAATCAAATTATCCCATCTTAACTTTTATTTTCTCTACGTAGTTAGTTGATTATGGTTCAATATAGTTTGCGGTCTGAAGGAAAAAATCAAGATTCTTAGTGAAACCTTAATTAGTATGCTGTAACTGTAAAATTATACGTTAAACTTTACAGTTTCAGCAAACTTTGAGTTGGACTTTGAATGTAGAGAAGTTTGCTTTTTAAGCTGATTTGGAAGAGACCTTTTATTTGTGTAATAATATACTTTGATAAAATGGATTTGATTTATAACTTTTCAAGTGGAAAATGTTTTATAATATTCTCTTTATTCTATTTGATTGGAAAATCAATGCAAATATAAAGAGTAACTTATTTAATTCCATTACTAAAATACTTTTTGCCATTTGTCTGTCCGCAAACTTCATTTTCAGGTCCCTATGGGGGGTTGTTATTTCTAATGTACCCAAGATACAACCATAGTCCATCTATTTAACGTTGATCAACTTGGTTTCATGGTACTATCCATCAGCAATGGCTCCGGAATAATTATGATAAATTCATTGGTGTTTAAATAGTTGAATTGTATCGTGTTGTGTTTTGCAATGAAATTGATGATGAATTATTCAAAAGCAAACGTTCAAATGATTCAGTATAAATTTTCTAGATTTTTCGTTTAGATATTATAGATTGTCATCACTGTTTCATCTAAAAATTGTCTCAATAATCAACGAACATAATCTTAATGATTTATTCATAGATTTTGACATGAACACGTGCAGCAACCATATGAAACAGCTTGTGTTAAGGACTTTTTTATATTAAAATTTATTGTATTCCCAATATCCTCCACCTATAATATAAATCGTCCTAGCTACTATTTTATTTTACAAATATTTCCCATAAAGTATATCCATAAAGTTTGGAAAAGCACTGAAACATATTCTACCTACATAAAATCTATCATTGAGAAAGTGTGCCTAAGATATATAAATGACAAAATATTGGATAATGTCAAAATAAAGTAAATGTTTTTTATTTTATTTTATTGTAAAGACCCAAAATTAACCTCAGTAGCGATATAAGACTGTCAAGTTTATGATACAAATAGTAACCTATCTGGCAACTAGGGAACATAAATGACAATTTATTGTTTAGTTGTTTTTTTTTTAATTTATAAATTTCAAAATTAACAAATTGAATCTGAAACTTTAAATTGGAATAAACGACTTTAAGTTCCAATAAATAAATTTGAAATGAGGAAAACACAGAAGCTAAGGAGATAAATCTTGTAAGTAGTAACAGATGAGACCAGGTGGATTATAGTCTGTTTTCATGAATTTTAATACATTTTTGTAATTTAAAGTTCTCAAAATATTAATATGTGTGTGTGATATTATTGGACTTCATGTGTTTCTCATCAAAATTTAATATCACACCCTTATATTACTCTACTGAAATTTCAGCGCTTCACCACTATTATTCTCTTTTCATAGGAAATAGTCTGTAATCATGCAAAACAAAAATCGTTACTATTCACTCGTATAAAAAAATATTGATTATACTTCTAATATTGCATAGGGAAACCGTTAAAAAATTTTTCCTAATCTGTAAATTGTGTCGATATCATTATCAACCGTTCAGATATTGAAATTGTTGTAACAATCCAATATGTCCTTATATGTTTTATGTGGTATATTCCCCCTCATTTATTTTATTTATACAATAAAAGTTAACTGCCCTGAAAAAAAAACCAACATCTATCAGTATCAAAGGTATTTCTTTCCACTTTTTTGTTTAAATATATTCCAGTTCATTGTTGTGTTTAATTTTTGATGTTACGTAGGTATTAATTTTTGTCAATTTACCGTTTGCGGAAAATTGAACATGACAGAATATCTGTCCTTTTTTTCATGTTAATTCTACCGTTGTTTGTTGTCCATTTGAAAATGAAATATGAATATTCAACAACGCGTAAATATATCGAAAGAATCTCTTATCATTACCTCTTTTATGGGGATTTTTTACAAAATTTGTAATTTTTAAATCTGTTCACCTTGTACAATTTCGAATTGGAGTTGGTAATATAAAACGGACCAATTGTACATTTAATCACAAATACATAATTAAGTTACTTTCAAATGTAGATGGCGGATTTTCCATTTGGAAGCTTCAAAACGGACTATAGAATGCCCACCTAATTTGTATTTGAGCATTAAACAGAATCCTGTAGCTAATTCTAAAATGGAAGAAATTAGCTACGAAGGTCATTCCAAGGTTCAAATACAATTTGGGAGGCATACTATGATTTTTTTCCCCCTTCAAATAATGAGCTTTACTGGAAAATCAGAGTTGTGCAAATAAGGGATACGATAGGTGAGCGTTGCACAAGGACCTCCAATTTATGCTTCACCATCAATCGAATTGGAACATCCTAAACTACAAAGAGACATACAGTACAAATGTACGTGTCACGACTGATAGAAATACATAATTTTCCTTTGAATTCAAGTGTTTCTCTATGTTCAGTGCTACATTTCTCACTCATAAGTTTTTACATACATATGTTTGTTTGAAAAATAAAACATGAGGGGATTGGCAGATTTTATGTGAATGTTAGAGAACTGTTCTGTTTAAGAGATTTGCAAGTTGAATTTGAAACTTTTTGGATTGTCAAAGGTTAGATAGAAAAAGATGATGATGTCACATGTTGTATCAAAACTTTTCTAAAGTAAGATGCCTGAAAACCGTGAAATTGTACGTTTTCTTATAATATTTTTAGGTTCATATATAATATCATGTATATATTGATTAGTTTATCGTTTAGACTGGGATGCTTTTGCTGACTATATAGAATTCAAAGGTTACTAAGGAAATTGAATACTCTGTAGAGTGAAAAGTACTTATTTCTATAACCACATTGAATGACACGTGTAGCTTTTAAGTATCATCTTGATATCAAAATGTCAATTAATTTGTTTTCTCTTGACAACGTGTTATAAAAGTCTTATGGTATAAAAGACGTTCTTTTTATACACAAAACAAATGTCTAATGTAGTGATTTTCGAACTTTTTCCATTCATGACACTGTCAACTCCCTGTATATCATAATTTATAACATCCCTTGTCAATTTTCGACATTTATAAGGAGAACTATTTTCCAACATTCCCAGTTTATGCTAAATACAAAAGGACTAAGTTGAAACCACTATTTTAAGACCAATCACATAAAATAGCAATAAAACTTATACTTTTACAAAGTTCATTAAGTATTTGTTTGTAATATCACATTATTCATAAACAAATGTGTGGATTATGAATAGAATATAAATGAACTGAATGCCAAATAATTAATTCTAATCGGTGTAATTAATTTAGTAATTTAAAATAAATGTTCTCAATTAACTGACACCTTTTTTTGAAGCATTCAACTAATGGGGAAGGAGGTGAGCAACTAACTTTGAAATCTTAAGCGAGAAATAGATTTTTGAAGCCTTCCAGATTTACTTTGACAGCTTCATTAAATCTCTCGTAACGATCTAATTTCGACGGCACCCGAAACGTACACACATATACTAACAAAAAAAAGAAAAGAATGAAAGGAAGAAAGAATGAAAAGGAGAAGAATTCAGATTGAAAGGCGTCAGTGATAACCTGACAGGAACAACTTCTGGTCAACAATCGTAATTGGAGCAAGTGTTGAGATCAGTCAAACGTATCAAATTGACCACTCGATTTTTCTCTTTACAATTTTTCTTTTTCGTCTTTTTCGACAGTTTCCCGATAAAATATTAGTATGGTCCAAAAGCTATCAATTCAAAGACATTGATATAACACCATCCATCATGTCTACTAACAAATGTCACCACCAATATATTACATCTACTCAAATCCCATGTGTATATACATACGTTCTCCTATTCGATAGAATATGTTCTGTCTATTTAGACATCAAAATAGTCATCTTGTCAGAATCTTTCCAAATACTAATGCTGTCTGTAATATTGTTTTTTTCTCTTTCTTTCATTCTAGTTCGATGTTCTTTAGCGTCGTTGGCTTTCATTTTAGAGTTAGAACATAGAAATGCCATTTTAGGGGGAATCGTGCTAAAAGATACTCGATTTATCCTACTCTGAAATCGACATTGCACTCTCTCTTAACCATCCATTATCAAAGTCCGAAGATTAAAATGAATTCATGGATTCTAATCAAAGCCAACAATTCTTCTATTCTATTATATCATATTTTTGCCATTTGTATTTATTATTATTTTTCGAAAGAACGTTGTAGATAATAACCCAATATTCCATCATTTACATTCCATTTTGCAGTTGCAAAAAAAAGGTAGAAACTGTTGATGATCATAGTGTAGACGACATTTTCACATACGATAGAAAACCATTGACGATAAGAAGCAGCATATTAGGAATATTCTATTAGAAAATCATTTATGTATATGTGCGTCACATATGTTTATCTACTTTCCGATAAGAAAGTACGACACTGTCACTATATAGGTAGATGATTGGTACAGATTCAAAGGGAATGCCTTAGGATCGTAAGTATGTTTATCGGTCTAATATACCCATCCATATCCGACTCCGGAAAATGAGATGTGCCCGATAAACCACTAAACGACCCACCAACTTTATATCCGGGCAAATACCCGCTGGTTTGTTGATACACCAACCACCACTACCATCACCGCTGAAGTTTTTCTTAAAATACTTTTAAAATCTTCTGCAATCCTAAACAGCCGAATTGTTAAAATGGATGTTTTGTTTGTTTGTTTTTTTAAAGAAATTGAATTCGAAAACGTTACAACAGCACTATTATTGCGAACGTGTTTGTTTTTAGAGACAATTTAGTTTCACTGTCATCTATATAGAACCCCGGAATACCGGAGAATGTCGTCGGACTTTGAACAATTTATTATTGTCACCTGTCTGTCTTATCGACTTGTTCTGTCAGCCATATAAAATTAATTTCAACCTTTGGGTCTTATTAAAAAAAATATATTAGTCTTCTCGAATTATTAAGATTTGATATTTTTGTAAAGAAATTCGTATTTGCTTTGTAGTGTGAAAGAATTTTTCAAATGATTTTCTGAGAAAATGGATCTTCAATATTAAATTGCTAAATTTGCTTTATAATACACTTTTAAGATTGACATTTGTGCCTTGCTACTGTTATTACTAACTGTATCAAAATTCGGATTAAAATTTCAGCAATGCTCATAAAAACGAGATCTTGCCGTACATACGTATAAAACGTATAAATCATAACGTATGGATAGCAATAAGAATATGTAATATGTAGTAGTGATATTTATCATGTATTTGGCTACAAATTTGTATTATTGTATTATTATGATGTTGACCTGACCTGAAATTCCCTTTAAAACCACGTTTGATATTCTAGCAGTAACTTAATGAATTTTGAAAATTGTTCATCCAATTTAATGCTACATACCATTAGAAAAACATTGTCACTATGCGAAGTAGATAAATGTCTGTAGATTCATTAAAAAAGAAAATTATCACGATAGCAGTACACAATGTGGATGTTCGTAATTACCGGTCAAATTCTACTCTTCTTATCTATTTCTAAAATAAAATCGGTCGAAGAGAGTTCATCAAAGTGGATTTTCAGTAAATGTAGATATACGTTGTAGAATGTTAAAACGAGTTCGTTTCGTAGATCTTTTACTTCAAAGAGTGGCATTAATTAGGATCTTCACAGCGCATATCTGCTATCCGATCTCACAAGTAAACATTACATGTGCGATCAAAATGAACGTTAATTTCTTCGTAAAGATAATCGAAAGTCGCAAAATTGTTCAACGGGAATTAAGAAGTGGGATGATAAGTTTGACATATAGGTAGATGAAAACTGTGGACGATAGAAACGTGTATTTAATATTTTAGTGTTAACGTAATGTTTTCTTGTGGTATTTAAATGATTAAAGTAGAATGTTTTTCTTTTTCTTTTGAAAGAGCCGTAAGATGAAACTGTCTCACAGGAATCGACTAGACACGGACGACATTTATAATGTATTTTGTCTTAGACTACCAAATTGAACTGATAGAAGCAAATTTCTCTATATTAAATTCATTTATCATCTGAGAACTGTACAATGTTGTAAACGAACAGTTACAGCTTTATTTGTAGTTTGGGTCAGAAATTGCAGAATACAACGATCCATACAGAACGACTGTAGTTCTCATTTCCTGGTGTACTATGAATAATAGTTGTCTTATGTTTAAGCTAATAGAGAACTATCAGAACAAACTAAACTGAGAGGAGTTTGAGAATTGAGAGTTATCCAATACTACATCGTTCCAAAACAACCGTTTATCTCTTTTGACTTAATTTAAATTGTTTGATTAAATATGTCTGCCATTATTCTAGATTTTGACGCAATACTCTATGGATATTATGTAAATCAGTTCTCTTGCCATACTTATCAGATTAGCCAAATCTAATTGTTACGATTGAACTAATGCACCACCATTACCTTAATTATGACTCCCGCATATTCGTATCGCATTGTTCTGGTTGTGGTTGGACAGAACGTGGTGATTTTGGTCGATGTGGTGTTGGTGGACTCCCAACCGATAATTAATCGTTTCTGTCTACTATTCGGTTAGGTAGGCCACTTTTTAATGTTGTTGTTGTTGTTGTTGGCGGTTTTTTAAATTGTCAACAAGAAGAAAATACATTATAACAAAATTTTAGATATTCTACCAACATATTTCATGATAATGTTGTTGTTATGTTAGATGTACCTAGCTTTGACAAAAGTCGCCTTTTATGTAAAATACATTTATATGCAGCAAGTGCATGTATATTCCATTGGCCAGTATTAGTAGTAGAGAGAAGTTTGCAAATGTCTAACATAAATCAGGAACGTTAGAGTTGTTGGAGACTGGGTCGATTAAAAGTCGTGTATTTCTCTTCGAGTCGAAAGTACCACCATATAAATCTCTTTATGGTGTTTTATTGTTGTTGTTTTCTAACATTACATTAAAATATCGGTTGCATCTTTTGAATTTAAATGGGCAACATCTACAAGAATTATCCCTATTTCGTTTTGTTTGTTTTTTTTTAAAACAACAGTTAATCTACTCACAGTATTTACAATTAAACATAGCTTTTCAATAGAATCTGTTCGAATATATATTTATTGGAATACGGTAAGAGACTCCTTGAATATGTTCATACTGTTAGATATTTCCATCAAAATTTGCATATTTCCGTAATCAAGTTAGCTTCAAATTTTGGGTTTGTAACAGTATCTAACTTGTAGACAAGCGATCATGTCGTCGATCTATATAAAGACAAAAATAATTCATTCTATTGGGGGTGTGTCACCCTTAACGTGTTAATTTCCCGAAGAAAGTGTCTCTCTAACACCATATCGGCATCCAATAACATTCTGTAATTTCCTATTGTCATTAATTATCACATCGAAAATAAAATGAACTACCCTAATGTAACGATTTCGAAATGTTTGACTGGAGAAAAAAACAAATATCTGTTTTATATTATTTGTAGATACTGTGTTGTACTTCAAATGGCGCGCATTCACCATTTATTTAGAAATGTTATGACTTGAGATTTTTCGATTAAAATTCTATAGCAGTTGCCCTTATGTTATATGACATCATCATTTAATTTTATAGTCGTTTAGGAGAAGCGTGATGAACATGAGAAACGAAAAAATACAAAATTATAGCGAACATACGTGCCTTATCGGCATTAAACGATTTTTATCAAATCTTCATTATTGGCTAATATAGAAATTGTGCATCTTCTATGCCAATATGTTCTAATTGTTTTCTATATACCGTCTGTCCTGTAAGTAACGAAATATATGGATAATTAAATTGGAAGATTTCAGACTCTTCGTGTTTGTAGTTTACATCAGGAAATACAATTGATATAAATTTTCAGTAATCAACAATAGCTATAAAACAGTGTTGAAAAATGTACATGAGAAACAAAAACATATTGGTGAGATGAGAAAAGATAAAAAATCCATTATACCCTTTTCTGTATAAATCTGATGTCCGTATATATGTATCCATGGTATTTTTGTTAAAATATACGCGTATCTTTTATCAGTATTATAAAATAAAACAAAGATCCATTTTGTTTGTAATAATGTTTATGAAATGTTTCATATTTATAAGACATGGTGTATATAGTTGACTGCCAGATTTGTATAGGTCCATAGCTATAGAACATATATTTACGATGCGAATTTGAATTTGCAACATATATGCTCTGGTGTAGCCATAATTTTAAAAACTCATAGTGAAATAATATTAATTATTGTTTTTCACGTCAACGTTATGGTTATTGTTTGTTTCTTTTACACAGTGGGTGGTTTTCATCGTAGTCAGACGTGTTTTCATTGTAAAATTTTCTACCGTATCTTTTGTTTTAATGTTTTGCTTAGCTGACGTAAATGAGCAAGCACTGTTTTATAAATTGCCTAATAAAGCAATAATAATTTTCAGCGATAGACCTCAGCTGCATATTCTGACACGTACTATCATTGTTACCGGCCAAGTTTTCAAACAAAGCCAAACTGTCATCTATCATGTTTTAGTCATCAAGCTTAGTGTCTACTGTAATATTGCCTGCGTGTAATCATTATATTAAGGACAAAATAAGGACGACTACAACGTTTGCTACGTACGAATTGTTGTCGTAAATTGAATTGATTTTTTTTAAGGCACTTCTTGGCCAATATTGATCGATTCACAGTTTATTAAAGCCCATTTTCGTTATAGTACAAAAAAAAAAACGATACGTAAATTATTTATTACGTTTTATTTTCCTTCACAGCTCACTTCATTCTTTTTAATAATATTCGATGTGAGATTGAGAGAAAAGAAAAAAAAACGAACGTAGACAATAACTGAATATAAAATCGAAGAAATTTTCACAATAGAACTAGAGAGAAATGGCTTATTCGAATTTTCCATTCGATCATACTTAAATTGATGTGTCCTTAAAATGTAAGAATATCAATTTTGATTGTGGATAAGAGTTTTAGAAAAATTACAGACATTTTATTCTTATTTTAGTCAGAAATAGAAATGATTAATAATAGAATTTGGTACGGTAATCGTTGTCTAATCATCCACATTACTAACATTACCATCATCATCATCATTATCTCATATAGATTGTAGTAAATATTCCAGGAGGATCAAACTATGCATTTAATAAAGATGATAGTGGTTGGATATTGCGCAAGCTTTAGGCTGTCGGATCCGGCACATCCGCGAAATTAACACTACAGTAATTTAATTATCGTAAACGCCTGGAGTTATGCCCAATTCCAACTATATACTACATATATATATATAGTCTATGGGTTCAATATGAATATTATTATGTTGATCCATACCACTAGTCTGCCAATCTATGCCAAATATTTTACATGTTAATTTTTTATAAATCTCAAACCAGATGGAAAATTTGAAATATTTGTTAATAAATCAACGATAAAGCTTGATAAGTTAATTTGAATTCCTATAATACCTTTATATAATAATTCGATTTGGCTTTATAGGAAATGTGATGAAATTAACCCAAATGAAAGATTCTCACATTATAAAATCCACTTAATTAAATACTGATTATATAACAATTGTCTGTTGATTATTTTACTATTTGTTTATTTGTTAAAATTTATTGATTTGAAAAAGCAATCGGTTGTTGTGATGAAATTGAATTATTCACAACAGTATTTGCAGTTAGAAAATTTTGGTGGTCGAAAATACAATATTCTATTACTACTACTATCTACACATTCCCACAAATTCGTGTACGCCAATTGGGATTTACTGAAACTAATATTGTTGCAGTAGACTATTTCGAAATTCTCTAGTTGCTGTATATTAAATTTAGCAATTATTTATAAGAGTTTGGGACTGATAAAGAATTCACGAGGTGAGATTTGTCTTAATTGAACTTCGAAAATACACATATGCTGACCTTATTTATGTATCATCTTTACAATCAAGATTGGAATTATCTATCTATATAGCTGTAACAGAGTAAATTTTCCTTGTTGAGACCAAAAACATATAAATAATATAAATAGACCAATAAACTCGCACGAGATACTTATAGCGCGTTTTAAAAACTTGCGAAATATTCTATCATGAATGTTTACTAAAGTTGGATGTTTTTACTATCCCATGATGTCATTGGTGTAACTTATTATAGCCCTTAAATGAATCCTTCTTTTTGTATGTAAAGTAGAATACAATTATTGATATTCTATGATTTCCGAAGGAGCCCTAATCATAGTTATCAATGACATTTCGTGTTTTTTGAAATGAACAATAATAGCAATTGTATAAGAATTACACCTTTAATAGACTACAATTGTTGAAACGAACAAATCAACCAATCGTTTATGATTATGTAATGGCACATTTTGAAGGAAAAAAAACACCAAATGATCGTGCATTAATATATTTTTTCTTGCAAAAGAATAGTAAATTTTACAATAATTAATTAATTGATTAAACAAAGTAAAAATCTGGATACCCAAAGAGTTTGCATCCAACAATGAAATGTTGATTATTGACTATCATGCCCTACTGTAAAAAGTGGACCAATATTTGGTCAAGTAACATTTAATAAATGGACAAGCTTGATTATCCACTAAAGGTACTTTAATAGATAGAAAAAATGAATCAACATTGTGGTCTAAATATATTGTGTTGTGTGACTATTTCAAAAGAGAAATGTTCATATCGTCCTAAAGGATTCTATTATTCTGTTTCTAAAGCTAAACCTCAACTATCGAGACATGTAACTGTCAACATTTTATGAATTAATTCAACACGAAAACTTCCACACAATCATTTTTTATTCTCTAATATTATATATTCTTGCTTTTCGGAATGAAACTGCGTCTCTTTTGTGGTCAATTGGCGGTGTTCCATTCACACTTTTAAAGAGCATTCTCAGGATTGTTGTTGTTGTCGTTGTTACTTCGGCAAATGCTCTTTTAACTAACTCGACATTTTGCCATAATAATAATAATAATAGTAACTGAAGTATTTTGAGAATTTGCCAAAAGTTCACCCAAAGACTAATCATATAAATAATGATTTATCACCAGTTGGGGAAGTATCAGCTTTATCGATAACCATCGGATAAATACGATTTTTCCTAACTTTATTTATTCCATATCTAGATTAATTGAATGTAATAAATAAGGTTATCTATGGAACATGTATAATTCCACAATTTAATAGTTTTTGTATATCAAATCAATTAATTTAATTTTTATTCGATATTTTAGTCCGAAACAATAATGATTTTTCATATTGATGATAGCAATTATCAATATTTATGGAGATACATATACATATGTATAAATAACATTTTCAAATGATATTTCGATCTATTGAGACCGAAATATTCTTGATAGCAAAACACGTGTCCTAGATAACATGACGATTCACTTGCGTTGATGCGTTTTTGAGAGGGATTGTGTGTGGTTTAGACACGGAATATAGTTTAGATACACGCATTTTACTTACCCTCTTGAGCCTTAGGGTATGCACGCAATCCATTCGCGGAGCATTTTCATAATAGCAAAGGCGAGTGTGTTAAGGGTGGAACGTTTTATATATATATAAACAAGGAATAGTTTTAATAAGTTTAATTTAAGCATGTATTCATTTAATCGTGTTATTATTGTATCCCTTAAGCTATATTATGGAATAAAAATAAGGCAGAAAAAAATACAATTGTTTTTTTTTTGCACAGCTTCAATCTTCCTGTACTTGTTGAAATATTTTCTTTTTATAGATGATATTTTTTTTCGAAAAGATTTATATGGAACATACCGAAGAAAGTTAAACTATTTTATAATTCCCATTTTTTTCCTACTTTAGCGAGTTTATCGAAAATTGTAGCGTTGTCTTTACTATTACTTTAATTGTTTCAAATTTCACTATCATTTTTCTCCATCGAGAATATTAAAATAAATTTGAATAATGTCGTTTCATTATTTGTGTGGCATTTCTCTGGCAATTACATTTTAATATTTTCCTTCTTGAGACAATTATCCGTACAGGGGGTTCGTGTTTGATTGTTTATATAGACGGATTTTACTTCATTGTTCACTAACCTACTAGCAAAAGAGAAGTTACTTAGAAGTTTCTCAACGTTTGCGTGCTAATGGTAGTAGGTAAAGGCGGTGGTCTATTGTCGGAACTGCAGGTCTAATGAGGTATCAGTTGGCTGCTTTGAAACACGCAAAATTAAATGACTATTTGATGTTCCTATCTTCCAGATTATAATCATGAAATTTCCACTTATTCCTCTAGAGAGGATCTTCAGGTTCCCTTTTTCACGGTAAAATCTGTAAATAACAGAACATTTCAAAAATTCAAAACAATATAAACAACCCGTCAAATTAGACATGAATATAAAGGAAATACCAAAAAACTATTGTTAAATAGATAATTAAACCATATTTGTAGAGATTTAAAATTTAATTGGTGTCCAGGCGGGCGCATCCACCATTTTTAATAATTCATGTATATCGGAGATGGTTGTCGGAAAATCTAAAAGTTGATCCCTTTTTCAATTAAATATAAATAAATACATACCAGTGGAAAACCTTAATTATACCAGTATATATATATTAATGTTATATTTAAAATTTTATTAAACACTTTATAGATAGTCGTTTTGGCATAATTATCTATTCTATAATTTCCTTCCGAACATTCCGGATTCGTTTTTTTTTTTCAACCAGAAAGCAACAAGTATCTAACTAATTATCCATTGTAAAAGCTATGCATGTAGGGAATTTATCTAAATTTATTTGCGTTGTTCGTTGTTTTTGCAGAATGTTATTGTTTTTATAAGCAGGTAAATGTTTTTTTTATAGAATTGTTTTGTAAGTTTGATCATAATTGTTTAACTCGATCGAAAGTGTATAAAAATTCCTATTTGTTAATGCATTGACAAGAGAGACGTGTTCTGTTCATGATGAAGAATATGTTCAGTTTAATTGAATTGAATCATAAGGGAATGCTTGTATATGTATATCAAAACAGTTTGATTATATTTCATATTACATTTTATTTTATTGTTTCATCATTTAGATAATTGGTTTTAGTGAAGGAGATAAATTTATATTTTGTATTCATGATAAAGGTTTCTATTTGACTCGTGATAAATACGTTTGTTTGGTGTATATTGCGGCGTTGCTACGTCTGAACCAATTAATCGTATGCTCTCTGTGGACGATTTTCATTTTATATGAACCATAATTTGTTGTTCGTGCTCTCTGACAGTTCTCTAATACATATTTAGTTTATTATTTATGCCACAAATGATGCGGAACCTGTCGTGTTGGTTTATCAACGATCACATGAGGCTTTACTGACAATCGTTTGATAGACTGCTAAGTGAAATTATCTGAAAAATGCACTGGAATGTAGAATTTGAAATTGATTTTAAAACGAAAGTGCGAACGTTGTGTAAAAGGAAGAAAAATCCTAAAGAGGCTTTTGTATGTGTAATATAGTCTTGAACTGGCTTGTCTATATAGAATGAGTTTTCTCCATTTCGAATAGATATTAAAGTCTAATGTGTTGATAAATGAAATCAAACGATTTACTTTAGAATAGGTTCATTTTAGATTTCAAATATTTTTAAAATTCGTTATTTTTCTTCACATATGGTTTGTGTGTAGGATACGTAGAACGATACATCTCAGTTGAAAGGTTGGGCGATGGGGTGTAAAAGCTCCTTTCATTTCATTTAGTCTTTAGTGCTCTCGTGAAACAATGAATTGTGAACGTGACGACGAAAAAATGTCTTTCGATCGAATCAGAATGTTGTTATCCGCCGCCCTGTCATATCTTGTGGTTGTTTACTTTTGCTCATTCAATTCTGAATGTCTATCCTGAAATCAATACGTACAATGGCCATTGCGGAAAACATTTCTACTACAGATTTTAATCTAATCCCCAACATTTTCGCCTATTCCCTACACTATACATCTATATTAGAAATAGGAAATCGTCTCTTTCCTAATTGATTCATTTTAGTGAATGCTATTCATTCTACTATCGAATTTGTGCTGTTGGCATTGTTAATAATTAAGTTTAGTTAAGTGCTTTTCATGAAAATAGACAAATTTTCCTTCCTATACGTTAGATTTTAACGTTGAACAAAAACAAAAAAAAGGTATATAGGTTCCGTTCACGGATTCCAGAGTTTTATGCAAACGAAACGTGTTCAAGTCACTTCCACCACCACCCTCAGTTTCAACAAAACGATAACACCCCTAAAACCAATTTTCGTGACAAATGGGGTACAAAATCTAATAGAAAAGTTCACGTGTTGAGGTTTTTCCCTCTACTATTGCGTATATATATATATATATATATATATATATATATATATATATATATATATATATATTAGTTTTCTATGTTTCTAAAAAATTCAACCGTTGTTCTCAAAATGCTCGATTTTAGTGTTAATCCAGTTTTCCTGTTATCTAACGTATTGCTCTTAGATGTCGTGAATATAAACTACAATAGAATAGATCTCTGAACTGTGGCCAATATTCTCTACTTGGAATACTTTTAGAAATTTAACATTTTTGGTAAATTTGGTTGTTTACCAGTCAAAATGGCGTCATTTAATATTACCATGTCTACATTTAGAATTTGTCAAAGTTCATAAGTTACATGAAAGACAGATGGAAGAGGACAGGCACGTCTTCTGCCTTTAGAGAGATGATATTTTATGGGACGTGTAGGTAGTAGTTCAGGTGTTTCATTGCTGTGAGTAGGAATTCGAATAGATTCAATATAAGGTACCCGTGGGGCTTTCCAGTTAATGATTACTTTACCATGTGGGAATATGACCAATAAAAGTATTTCACTAATGTATTCCCATTGTTGTGTGGCATTGACAGTCACATATACACATTTGATAGTGGCGTGGCGCCTGTACCATCTGCACGTGTTTGAATATGCATACATTGAAAGTTATGATGACAATAATTAAAATAAATGCGTTTATTGACCATGTCTCTCTATTGGAAAGCCAATTGTGTTTACCTTGTTGCCATTTAACGAATTAAATAGGTATTAGTATTATAAAATTAATTATTCCCTTAATACATATTCAAAATATCTGTAGAATAATTTATTAAGTTATTTTCTGGGAGTATGGAGGACCTTTAACATATCTTCTTCAGTATGGAAAAACATAAATAAGAACTTGATTTCTACTTGTGAATAATTTTCAATATTTAATGCCACTTATCCATCTACATAAAGTGATTTATGTTGAATACAACTTCTCAAAAAAGAGGATTTTTTTCAATATCTTACGATATTACACAGCTTAATGCGATTGTCATGTTCTCCTATTGAGTTGTTTCCAGTTTCACTTAAATTATCCACTTTATTCTTTCCTATAAAACTACAAGTTTATCAATAAGCTATTGAAAAGTTTTTCGACTCCATAGGCTAATTTCACTTCCAACAAACAAGTATCTCTTTCTTTCCATATTCGTAAAAGTTAAAATAGCAATATTTCATTTTTATGGCCAACAGACCAGAATAAAATAGCATGAAATATTAATTGTTTTTTCGTTCATTCCATTCTTTTATAACACATTTTAATGGCTTGTAGCACTATTAATTCGATGGGTATTGTTTTCCGGTAACTAATCAAATTTCAAAAATTTCCATAATCAAGATCGATTCAAATGTATTACACTATAAGAAAACCCAGGTACGGTGTATTATAAAAGAGACGCTTAAAATTGTTCAAATAAAATTTTATTTATCGATTTATCTGTCTCTATATCAAGAGTTCGTTTAATTTTCAAAAGACTTGATGGGTTTTTTTTTCATGAAAATTTGATTATGCTCCTATCTGTTGAGAAGGAAGGGTAACATTTCTTTGATAAAGTGTTGACGATATTTCTTTTGATATATTAAAGGAATGGTTTTTTTTTGGGGGGATTTGAAATAGAAGTAGCATCTATTTCAAAGTAAAAGAAAAAAACTTGAAGATTAAAGATGAAAACTCTTGAACTCTTTCTATGCTACAGATATTCGTCATCATTTGATTCTAGTAAGTTTTACAGCCAACTTCCATATGGAAACTTAACAGTTGATTCTTACAAAAACCTTTTCTGTCTTGTTTGAATACTCAAAATTAATCTCCATAGGTTAAGTTTGCGAAGGTTAGCATAACGCCTTCTAAAAGACGATTTTATGTTTACAGTTTTGTGAGCAATATTTCGAAACTAAATATTTATGGAAAGGTCAAAGTGGGTATCCATCCTGATCTGTAGAGAATTTCTCATAACGTATTGAATTGTATGATATGGAAAGAAGTTATAAAAGTATTAGTCTGTTGGATGTCAAAGTTTTTGGTCGTTTGTTTCATTGTAGAATATGTTAATTTATGCAGACACGGTTACATGAAATAGGCGGGGGTGAAGTGAATTCCTTCCACCATTCCTTATACTTAACGTAATCTCGTTTTCTTCACGAAACGTATGGTACACTGAAAGTAGAGAGCACGTGTTTCCATTTCGCCTGTCTTCTCATATAATCCTGATTACACAAACATACACAGTAGAGGTATTTTAGTTTTTCTGTCTAAAAAATGGATGGAATTTAACTTCTTATAACATTTTGAAGATAGAGGAACAATCTATTAAAAAGATTGCACTACGATCGATCAACTTTTCTTTTATTGGATTTTCTGATACTTAATTTCACATCTATATAGTACATCATATAATGATATATAGTCTGTTATAAATAAAATAACTGAAAGGATTCGCTTGGAGAATTAGATAGGTGGTCTGCGTCTTTAAAGTGATGTCTTATCATACGTGTATAACACACCAATTTGAAGCAATCTAAATTACTTCAAGTTGAGTTCTTTTTAGTTGATATTTCATAATAGTACCTTAGCCTTTCGTGAATTCAATACAAACATATTTGAAATTATATCTTCAACATCATCCAAAAGATTCTGGTTCTAAAACTGGAACACTCTTTCCATTAAATAATAGATAAGTTGAAATAGAAAACTAAATCCAAACATAAAGTTTATAGTATAGTGATAATAAATTTAAAATTAAAGTTCATAAATTGTCCTGAATTCGTAGTTATTTCAGTAGTTGATTGGATATTGTATTAGTTTTGTGCTCTATTTGAATATCATAAATACAATAGTATTTCATTACTATACTCAACAAATAAAAAATATATGGTTTTGGCATCGTCATCTCGTCGCCACCACCATTTTCTATTCGTAAATCGATGTTGTTTCCGATGCAAATCTTGTTCATGGTAAATCTTGAACATTGAGTTTGTGTTGAAAAGAATAGTCTGCAATCTCGAAAAGAAAACACGAACAAAATTATTATAAAGACACGAAGGCGGTCGTTGAAATTAAAATTGACAAAACTTTTCCAATTAACTGAATCCCCATAAGAAATTAAAGTGATACCACTACAGTCACCGTCTAACCGTAATAATTCGATTTAAAGAGACGCGTATCATGACAAAAAGAAAAAGAATAAAACTATAAAGGGTATTTTGTAGTCGTTCATTGATGTGATCATATTAGATTTGTCAATTGTATGTGTATACTGCAGTGGGTTAAATGCCATCATTTAATTAAATCATTACTGGACCGGTAATTGTCAATTATAAATAGAATATCGTTTACCTGATTTATTAATTGCTGTATGAATTCTCATAGATAATTGGAAAGCTTTGAATAGACAAATACTACAACACACATGTAATTGAAATGATCAAAGCTTCACCCTCAAGACAAATGGCTTGTGTCGGTTGAACAGGTGTAGAGACATATCTCTGACAGGCGCATTGTTCAGGTTATGGACGGAATCTTTATTACAAATTCTCTACGTATCTTTGTCGTATACGGTTCATATGTGTCGACAAAGATGAATTGTGGTTGCCATTGGGATGTGATGTTTAAAATTGCATCTTTCAAGACATTTGACAACATGACAGTTGTCCCCCATCTACATCCACTGCTTGTTTAATTTATTTAAAAAAAAAATCCATATTTCAAGTAAAAGGTGAAAAAAAAACATTATCTAAAGCCACGTACTCATCTATTGAAGTATCACGAAAGAATGGGATCGAAGGGGAACCAATCAACGATTGCAAAGAAAATGGGTAGGAATGCAACAAAATGCGAAAGAATGAGATTGTCATGCACAAACTGAAGTAGATGAATGGCATTGCATTCGCTTGTGTTCCGCTAAACAAAGATTTGTTTTTGTACACTATGGGAACACGATCAAACACAAACGATTGATTTCCTTTAAAATACCGACAAACATCGTTTCGGCGTTCAAGCTTTTGTTCGCATTTGATCGTTCGTTCGTATGGACGGGGCTTTAGAATTAAACTCTTGATCTGTATGTGTGAAGATTACTTTAAACTCCTCATGTAGTTACTACAGCTGTATATAAAACATGAAAATAAACTTAAAAATTCAAATAATTAACACAACTGGATGAAATTAGATTTGGAGAACACTTCTAAGCTAATAAAAAAAATGGCGTTAATTTTATAATGTAAAAGGAATGGTAATTAAATCTTACACCAAAATATACGGAAAGTGTAGAGTACTCGCAAATTAAAACACAATTAAATTCAGTTAATACTACAAGATTCACATGGTGCCTTGAAATTTAAATAACTGACATTCTCCTTGTGAATGAGAATGAGAATATCACAGAGCAAAAAATCGTTCGTTTCTTATATTAAGTGTTAGATTTCATCAAAATTTATGTTTTTAAGAATTAATAAGATGATAGACTGTATATGATTAAATATTTGTTTTCTATCAACTAGAGTTGAACACATTGTCAACTAAACTAATGAAGAAACTTAACAGATTCCATATAATATCAACAAATTATACAAAATTGTAAATTAGAACTGTTTACGATTATTAAAGTTTGTAAAATGTTCCTAATTTTTTTCCCTTCTACAAATAATAATCTTCCAATGGACCTAATAAAACATAAATGAATTTTCCAACATAAACCGTTAACTATCTAGTAGTGAGTTAATTTCTAACAAGATAGATGTAGTATTGTTTGTCGAACAACTGAAATGCTTTGTGGTTCTGTTTGAATCGAAAATTTCACAAACAATCATTTAACATTGTTTACAAATTCTGATTTATAGCTTAACACCCCCCAATTGGGGGACTATCTTTGTCGTCTTTAATTTTGTTTTGCGATAAAAACAAATAAATTTCAATTTAAAATTAAGATATTAATCATCGGAGATTAGTATGTTTGATGTTTGTGAATTTGGTAGATGTGTTACTATCTAGCAAAATTCGTTTCAAGATTTCTCCACTTTATATAAATCTATGTAAATGTGTTTCCTTTAATACAACCGTTTGGTCAAATATCGAATTCTCTGCTTCTATGATAAAACGATCTCGAAACTGACCATTTTCCATCATTTGGTAATGTTATCTTTGTCTATTGCAAATCCGCTTAGATCCGAATTGCCAATACGTTTCTATGCCCGTTGGTATGGTACCATAAGAAGGATTTCAGTGGTTTTATCAAGTACAGTGTAAACTATACGTGACTTGTTTAAATTACTTTATCATTGTACTAGATAAAATAATAAGTTTTTGTGCATTACTACTACATTATTACGTTTTATTTTCAGATACATCAGATGGAATTAACATTGGATTTAACGTGTTGTAACTGGATTTAGGTGAGTTATTCAGGTAGTTTCATGTAAATTTTAAGCTTTTTGCGTATAAAATACGTGTATTCACTTTAAAAGCATCTAGAAACAAGCTGACGGATTGTAGTTGTTGTTGTTGTTATACATAAAAACCTAGACGAGTTTCTTTTGGAAGTTTACTGAATGTCTTTTAAATGAAAACAATATAAATGCTGCAATGAATAGGGTAGCTAACACAAATGAGAGTTTAGTGAAGAGTTATTGTTCAGCCAAATCTTCATTTATTCAGTACTACAACATCTACATAATACTACACAAAACATCAGCTTTTTTATACGCGAATAAGATATTATTGATTTATCAGTATGATTCTATGTTAGAGACGGTTTTATAAGGATCGCGGTTTTATGCCAAACGATTTGATCGTATTATCCATGGTCCAATTGAAGAGAATTAAATTTTTTATAAACAAACAAACCAGACAAATCAAATGTACGGTTTAATAACAAAATAAGTCCTTTAATATGGAAGAGTATTGAATGTGTAACAGGTGGACAAAAGGACGTCGATATTACTACGGTTTCCTTGCTTTTACTCGATTGTTATCTAATCTCTTTTTTATTATACATTTCAACATTGTTCTATTTTTCATACATTATCTATTATTGATAAGAAACTTTATCGTGCCTTTCAGTTCCGTTCACAATTCGTCGAATTCCTACGTGTGTTATTCCTGAACAATTTTAAAAATTCATACCGCTTTTATATAGCTCGATTCCACACACGCCAGTTTACTTTTTTCTTATTATATAGACATACAAACCAACAGTATTAACTTTAATTTGTAAAATATAGATATGGTGAATAATTTAATAGCAAACACTAATCTACGGAAATACATAATAATAGAAAGGATTGTCGCTATTGATGTTCTTGTTGTCACGACGACTCGTTTTGTAGATAAATAACAGTCGTGTTTGTGTCTAATGGAAACTCTAAATCTACTAGGGAAATGATGACTGTCGTACTATAATCATCAGTCTATTATATTATGCGTCGCCTCAAGCATATGTCCTGAAGAAACAATTATACAGCCGTACTAACCAACCTCTTTCCCTCTTTAATAAGGAATTTTATAAATTAGTATGACGTAATGAAACAAAACTTGCAATAGTAATTCCCGGTATTTCACATAGAGTTATTTGATATTAGAAGCTCACTAATTGACTGCTATTATACGAAATTTGCAATAATTTCAAGTTACAGTAAAAACAGTAGACATAGATGTTAAATTGAGGCGAGGCACAAGAGTATCTCGTATTTTGTTGAGTTGATTTTTAGAAATATGTACAATTGTTTGGGATATTGACAGAAAGCTTTATGACAAATGTATAGATTAGTTATATTTGAAGAATGATAACAAACGAATGAATACGCTTTACTATCTACCTAATAACAAATTTACAGCGTGAACATCTGTTTAATGTGTACCTCCTAATAGGCAATACATTTCCATTTGATTATAAATAGAAAACCACTGTCGCATGATACAAGTTTCCTGTGTTACCTCGGTTGATTCGAGGCAACAAATTTATTGCCAACCAAAAGTGTCCTCCTGTAAGTCTGAGCGTTTTATTTGAAAATAATTTATTCTTCTGTAAATTCAATATATTTTTTCTTTTGGTCTACTGCATTTAAAAGAACTAACTAATAATTTGCGAATGGATGGTTCTATTCTATTTTCAGTAACATCCTTTAATTCAATTTTCTTTGTTAACTTGTTGTATAGGTCAATATTTCCGTTGATAATATTTTTTTATCTTCTATTTTCTAAAGAGATCCTCAAGTAGATTCAATTTAACATCTCATCAACAAAAGGGGGTCTTTTATGGCGTAAATTTGAATGAATCACGCACACACTCTCTTTATCCCTTGTGATAATTCAAGTTGACTATTATTGTCTGATGTCGGGTCAATGGGGGTCAAGCATTTGAATGAAGGTTAATTACAAGTTCGTTAGAATAAGTTAAATTGTTATATAGTTAATCATAATTGTCTTTTACATCTGCTAATTGTAAGTGTATGACAATTTTTGAATTCAAATCATAAACAAGAATTGTTGAATTAAAGCAAATATAAATTCATCATCACTGTTTTATTATTATTGACTTGTCTAAATAAAACAGCGGAAGGAAGTTAATAATAAAAATTTAAATTAAAGGGAAAATTTTATCACATATTGACATTGGTTATTCTATTGTAAAAGTAAACAGTGTTTAATTTGGGCATTTGTAAATAAAAGGAAATGGAAAATCGAATAAAACACGGAATTGTGGAAAATCAATTTCTTTTAGTAAGAATATATAAGTGCCACAATACATATACATCTCTAGTTGTGTTTTAGTCTCATGGGGATCTATATGAAATTGCCAGCTTGACCGAGAATTTGATGAGCTACATTTCAGCAGGAGATGCGAATCTAATATAGAAGACAATTGGGAATAAACATAATGATTTTTATTATCTTTTATATGGTAACAATGAAATTCTGTATAAGTTTCATAACAATTTGAACAAAATTATTAATCACGGATTGTTGTTTGGTTGTTGATTATAATTTTTGTTTTATCAACCAAGCAATTGCTGAATCAAATAAACTATCATCATAAAGGGTGAGATTTTGATTATAAATTAATTCTACATACATACATTGACTTTATATATTTCTATATTTGTCTATAATTGATCTGGCATACAATCGATTTATCGTCTCATTTGACAGTAATGTCCAATTTTCACCTGTATAGAAGAAAAAAGTTAACTTAATTCTTTCCAATACATAAAACCGCCAAAAATGCAATAAATCTAAGTACCTACTTGTGTTTAATAACCTAAATGAAACAGATAGGAAGAGAAAAAAGCGACGTCTCAGGCTATTACGTTCATTCAGAATAAATTGACTTAAAGACGACTATCGTAAATTATACACTGACTATTAATGCCATGATTGTAAAGATTAAAAGGCCAGTCTTTAAAGGTGCTTTTTTTTTAAAAAAAAAGAAAGAATGAAAAAAGCACATTTTCAGTTTTACAATACTTAACAAACAATCTACCAATTCAGCAGTAAAATTTGTGCAAGTGTAGTAAAAGAAAACTGTACTAAAATCCAAATCTTTAATGGGTCTATATTTCAAAAGGAAAAAATATAGAATAGAGAGAAGTCGACGATAAAACGAGATATTGAATCAAGAAAGTTAAGTTCTTCTCTGATAACATTCCAACTGAACTCTGTTTCATCTTGGTCGATAATGCTTTTAAACTTGTCTTAATCAACGAATCCCGTAGTCAGCTAGGTAGATCTATGATATTATTCATATAGTTCGACATATTTTAAATAGTAGAAAACTGGACATATCTAACACTAATTCCATTTAAACCAACACAAAACCTATATTAGGGTAACTTTCAGTTCATCTCTATAGTGGTGATGGTTGTTGTTGTTGTTGTTGGTGCTGCTGTTGTTGTTGTTGTTGTTGTTGTTGTTGTTGATACGATAAAACTGCCATATCCATTAATTTCTCCGTTTTGTATTCAACAATTTTGGTTACGCAACCTGATAGAAGGAGGGTGACTTGATAGTCGATAACATCCTCCCATTTACGATTTCTATCAGTAATTCCGATGTGGTAACAAACACTAAAACTCATCTATTTGTGAATGGTTGGAAGAAAAGATCTACAAATTACTTGTTAAAGCATTAATATTCGTAGTATAATGGATTTTCTATATACTGTTATATTTAATTAGTTATGGTATATTTTATTCTTGTTTATGAACCAGCAATCTGTTGGGTTTGTCAAGATAATATTTCCATTTTCGAATACAAAATAGTTGTCATGCCTTTAAAACATTTCTATGACATTTGTTATATTATTCATAAAAACACGTTCTAACACGTGACAGTTATATTCCATAATGCTAGAGAGCTTTTGAATATATTTCCCCATTACTATCTGATTAAAAATCTATTTTAGAAATACTTTTCTAATAATTATATTAAATAAATCAATCAATAAAAACAATTTCAGATAAGTAGGATAAGCTTTTAACATGCATTAATATATTCATTTCAACTATAAAACATCATTTTGGGGGATGGATGGAAATTGTATCGACGAAATTCGATTCACGTTTCGTTAATCAGTAAAATTTATTTATAAATCATTTTTTATTTGACACAATTAGATGGTGATATGATTGATTACCACCTCACGTACTGTACTTATTAAATAATAACGGATGTTGATTATTATTAGATGATTTTCCATCGTGATAAACCGATAATAAATTGAAATGAATATCAACAGTTTATAACAGATTTTAAAGTAATTGAGGAAAACTACATCTTATATAAAAACTACAGAGGGTGAAGCAGGCAATCGTAGATAATACAATCAGGAATACGGCAAGGCGATAACTTAAAACTAACTCTCTTCAACATCATTATCGACCAGTTAATAACGGAAGTAAAGAAAATCAATGGTGGATTTTTCAAAGAACTTTAAATATGATCACAATTATGGGGGTGTTTACAATACGAAAAATTTGATTACATCAGTTTAATGTGGCAACTTATCTACACTGGAACTACTATTTATCGAAAGATTTAGTACACATTAAGTTTAAACCGGAAAGAGAGAGAGAGAGAGATGAGAATTTCAAGTTTCTATAGACCCATACCGAGAGTTAAGTAGATCTTGATAGTTTTGAAAGCATATTCTACAAACTTACAGAACTTAAAGTGGAAATTATCAAAAACTTAAACACAATTACTGGTAACAAAATGACAGAAAAATAAAACATAACCAAGTTGATTTTAGTCAATTTATATGTTTAGAGATTAGAACTGATGGTTGAAAAATTCAACTATTGGTTGGGGGTAATAAAAACCGTAAAGGGTCGACTAGATAGAATCACCCCAATAGTTTTGTTACTATCGATTTGTTGTATTTAGTTATATTTGTGTGTCAGACGTTAGTGGTTTTTCTATATTTCATTTTTATTCTATTCAACCTTTAATGTGTAAAAAAAAGAAAGAATGTTGGACAATTTCTCTGTTGGTATAACAAGATAATAATATTGTCCAACTGGATATATTATCAGTGATTAAGGTTGTGGTGTTAATAGAAACAACTACTTTTCGTACATCTCGAAGGATTTCGAATAAATGTAAGCTTTTTAAATTACATTTTCATGTACTTACCTACATTAGTGATGATGATAAAAATATAGCAATTTTAAATAAATTTCTAATATTCTACCGTACTATTTTGGATTGATTTATATATGTTTTCTTCAATACGATGATATGTTTGAAATTTACGACATCGTCTGTTAAAATACCTCAACAGCAAAAAATAAACAACAAGACATATCGAGCATTTCCAACAATATATCATATATATGTATTTATCTTCCCTTTTTCAGTATTTTTCATTTGATATGTCATTGTAAAATACAATTCATAAGACTTCTCTATGAAAGTTTCCTACGATTGTGATCGTAAAAAAATTCTATATTTGAAAAAAGACAATTTTTTATCTATAATTCCATTAAGTTATTAACTGTTCGATTTTTAAATGTACACAAATAATAATAGTGTTGTGGTATTGTAAGTTATTGTTGTTTGTAGTTCCCCCTGCATCATGAAATTTTCTAACCAGGTGTTGTGTGTCTGTGTGTATAAGCGTCATATTGAAGTTTATTTCTATTTGTTCCCTTCTCACTTTCGACCCTTATATTCTATTCTATTTAATATGGAAGTTTTACTTTAACGATCGATTTTCATAACTGTAATTTTAATGCTTTGCTAAATTTCATCTACTTATTTGTGTACGTATTCCTCCTAAATGCTTGTTTGCTCCAACGAAATCCGCCTTTAATTAAACCACAATACCCTTAACTAATCTATCTTAAGATGATTGTAGTGTTATCTAAGGACCGTTTTCTGTTAGATTAGTACATTTTTTTTTGTTTAGATACTATTGATTTTTATTACAAATGATGATTTTGATGAATTAATGATAAATTCAACAAATTAATATTTATTATTTTTAATCTAGTGAATTTAATTTGAATATTTTTCAAAAATAAATTCCGCATTTCAAACGGTAATTGTAACATCATCGCGTTTAACGCATACATAAGTCAACACTGCACATGCGATTTTGGTTGGAAAAGCTCTTTAGCTAATCATTTCTTTTGTGTTAAATACTTTTACTGTTGAAAACATAAATTCCCATATTTTCCATATTCAAATAATTAGAGGAATATGAAGATAAATATCGTTGCAAGGTAATAATAGTACTTACGTACTATTTCAGTAGATATTTATTACATGCTAAATTTAGCGTCGTAGCGTCGATTTAACTGTGGTAATTTAAAGATAGTACTCCTACAGTGTAATAAAATCTCTACAAACCAAAATAATTTATTATCTAGCAAACTTATAATACGATATCTAGAACAAGGTCCAGATTATCCTGAATCCAAACGCATCCTTTTTTTCTGTCTGTCTGTTTTGATGCTGGCATCTAGTTGTGGCACTGGTTTTAATTAATTTTTTTTCCAACACGAAATTAACGGTAAAGTAAATTATTAGATCTAAATCCAATGTTACACTGTACTTTATAATAATTTAAATGACATCATCAATCGTTCCATGTTTAGATTTACATGGAACGTTCTATAAGCCAAACATTATGGTCTAATTGCCAAATCACTAAAATGACTATGGAGCTAAAGCTATAACCTTCATCAAATCTTCCGTAAGTCACATTTAATAGATTATTGTGTGTTTTATAAATGTGTTGATGAAAATTAATGTAAAATATTCCTTAGATACAGTACAATCATTCAAAGGAATGATAAATAGCAGATAATAGTTGTGCTTTTTATATCGGTTGTTTTTTTTATCGTTTTGATATTCTGAACTGTATTTTCAAATAAATAAAATGTAGAGATCGTTTAAAATGTCACAAATTTGTCCTACTCCACCTTCCCCATATTGCGTTCAATATGATAAATTTCATCTTGTCGGATAGAGTAGCAAAAACAATTAAAATTTGCCACTGAATATATGTTCATAATTATCTAAATTCCTAATATTGCTGCACTGTCAACAATTGAAAATAACAAATAAATTTTCGTTTTCCTGTTTTGATCCGATTATTGTGGTATTCCTCAAGCATTCCTTTCCGAAAAGCATACTATATCATTTATTTTGTCATACCTATATCCGACTAGTGTGATAAGATTTATGATGAAATAGGTGGAACTGTGTTAAATAGAACCGAACAGTCGTCGACATTTCTTTCTTAAATTTTAACAGTAGAAAAGCGGGGATGCGTAAAATAAAATTAAATAAAAAGTAACCATAGAATGATATGATTCAAGTAGGATAATTTTTGAACGAGTTTTGCTTGCTGCTGGCTTGGTCGAGATATGCAAAATATACGTTTGACTTTGTCGTCCCTCGGTTTTATATTTACTTTACCAACAAATTTTTTACTAGATACCTAGATGTATTATACTGTTCGCTCGATATTATATATGCACATCGGAAATAGGAACGAACGTTACCATCATCGTTCAAACCACCACCACCATCACCACCGCCACGCTTTTTTACCTGTTTTCTTCCTCTTTACTCCTCGTTTGTCAGACGTAGTTTTGCGATTTATTAGCGAAATGTAATAATAGCGTCAAACGATATGGCATCTAGATAAATTGCAAAAATTTCTCATCAAACGTAAGCGAAAGAAAGAACACAGCTGAGAACGAATAATACAGAAAAAGATTGCATGTATATTACAAAAAATAAGTCTTTATTTTTACGGTTGTTTTATGATATTGGGTTATTTATAAGTAGGCCATACCTATATATCTACCTGTTTTACACAATGTATAAAAGTTAACATTAAAAAAAATCGATTTCGATTGTTGCTGTTTATTTGCAACATGAAATTATAATAACGCAGATGTCTGCCCAAGGACGTAAAGTATTATCAAACAATTGCTGATAGATATATTCTAATTGAACCGGAAATGCAAAAAAAAATGATTATCTTGGTGTGAATTAAATGAGAAATTAATTAATTAAAATAAAAATTCATCCAAACAATCGATAATGAATAAAGATAATAAATAATGATAATAAATATAAATAATAATAAAGATAATAAATAAAGATTTTTTTGATGAACTTTCACTTTAATTAATTCATTTCTCAATCAATAATATGTTTGCTTTTTGTTTGATTAAGAATCGTACAAATTCTAAAGGTGAAAGTCTACCGGACAAATACGGACATATGATATAGACGAAGGCAGCCTTTACAAAACCACTGATAACGTTGAGGATTTTAAACGTGTTGACTTCAAAGAAATCCTCCCAAAATGTAACTCAAAAATAATTTTGAAATTTCCCAAATTATCCGTTGTAACACTGATATAATTATGTTAAGTTGGACCGTTCTGCACCTAATTACTGATGGTAGGAACAAACCTTACATTAATTATACTTTTCATATTTGCACGCACGATATATCGCAGTATCTTTATCGCTTTTACGGTTTTAAATATGATTAAAAAACCTCAAAAATAAGGGACAGAAGAAATCAATAGTTGAAGAAAAAACAATACAACAGGAAATGTAAATTTTTTTTTCTCCTTTTCTATCAACTAATCGATTTTCACAATTTCAGTATGAATAATATTCGAGGTTTTCTACGAAATATTCCTATTCATAAAGCAAATTATTACTAATTTTACTTAAAAAAAAAAACGTAGTAGAATTCAATTGTTGATAATTACATTTGCGACTACATGCAGAACAAAATCTAAGTTGTTGTGTGGCTTTGTTAAATCTTACATTTTCTATTTAACAGAATCATATAACAGAAAATTATAGAATATTGGTAAATTAAGGACGATTTTAAATATGTTAATCTAGGATAATACGAAGTAGAATCCTTCTAACAACTCTATTTATTTCTACCTGTCATCACTATTGTTATTTATAACGGAAATTATAATCCAACCGAAGTTCTCAACGGTATAATCCTTTTAAAGTAGTTTCGAGATGTGTTAAAATTTATAAATTGTGTGACTTTGTAGAATTCAAAGAAAATAAAATTATTTTTTTTCGATCAAGTTTTACAGTTCAAATCGTTCACCATTTGGTTATAAATTGTTAATAAGTTTCGATATCAGTAAGTTTAGTATGTCACACAGTTAATCACGAACAGCGGGAGGATTCTTCCGATGTGGCAAACGTGTTATCGCACCACCAACCATCCATTCTCTGGTAATATCGTTTCCTGTTTGCTAACGAAATCTCTAAATTACCCTCGTTTGAAGTTAGGGTGTAAAATCACACATACATAAACCCAAAATCAAATAGATCACTAAATGATTAAATTTCCTTTATAAATAGTTGCATTTTAATACAATATTAAATCATAAATTTATAATGTAATTGACGATATTTATTGGTTATACATCTAGAGGGAATTGTCTTACCGGATAATTCCATTTATAACTCAACATGATTAAAGTAAACATTCTGCTATATGTATGTTGTTTATCGATTTCTACCCTGGTTAAGTATAGAATGGAACAGAATGCTGGATATGTGTAATGGATTTTGTTTTTTTTTGTTTTGTTTTTATTATCTTTTTATTCTCTTCTTCATATATCTACATAGTAGATAGATTAAATGAATCCTACATTTCTGGTGTGTTATCTATGGACAACATGTTTATGGTTCTAATCTTACTTAAGGTGGTGGTTGCGGTGTGTATTTTTTGTTAATGTCCAACAATATTACCATAAACCAAATTTTAATTACAATATCCTCAGGGGATCACAATCTATACAAATGCTTGGATGCGTATAATTTTGCAACAATATAAATTAATTTCTCTACCATAATTATTCCTCATGTTCTCTATAATTTATTATTTTATTGTAAAATTGTTAATAACAACTAAGGTGTGTTATTCATATTACTATTACATACCGTTAAATTCTATAATTAATATCTGTTGTTAACATTTCTATTATTTAACGATTTTCAGTAAATTACTAAAACAATCCCCCTAACATATGTGTAAATAAACGTTTATACCTATAAGGGTGGTAGATTTTATCGACAATGTTGATAGAACACGAATTCACCACTTATATTCTCTCGAAACCATTTCTTTCACACATTGTAATCAGAATTTATCATATTTCTTCAAGCTGGACATTTATTGCGAAGTGGATAAAAAAAAACTAACAACTATAGTTTTTCCAATACAAAACAAAAAGAAAGCTTGAGTGTGTTTTTTTTTTGTAATTCGGATAATTTTCTGTCGTGAATAGGACAATAATGGAATTAATTGTGATCTTGATTTACTATGAAAAATTGTTTATACAAGGATTCAATTATCTACCGCCCAGGATATTGTAGTTATCTAAACAAAAATATAATTTATCAAATTATACCCATATTTAAAGGATAATCAAAAACCTCCTGTAGGCACACATCAACAAACAATTTCTGTTTACTAACCATAATCAAAATAACTAAGTTGAAGCATAGATGCTACAATTTCTATCGTCAGTTTTATGTTGAATTATTATACTAAAACAATTAGTATTTGATTTGGTTTTGATAATGTAAAATAATTTTCCATTAAATATCTTTTGTCACTTGTGTCAATTTAGAAATTTATTGTTTTGATAAACAGAACGTTTAGATTGGTTTATTTGTTTTCAAATTAATCATTGATTATGTTGATCGTATTGTGTTTTATTATTTAAAATTATTAATCAAAATTAAATACAAATATTTTATTTCACTTTAATTGATAATTTATAAACAGTTTAAATTCATTAACTATTTAAATAAATATTAGTAATAGAATAGATCAATTGTATGTGTTCATTTTTTTTGTTGTTGGCGGAGTTACATTTAAAACCTCATTTTCTTTAACACAGTTCTTTAGTTGGGCGTGAAATTACTTTCGAAACATAGGTAGATGTGTAATAGATAGGATGCTATTTTATCCTTCGTCCTCAATGGTGGTCAGTATAATAATAGGAAGTAGAAGAGTATTCAACGAAACCTTTACAAAATTATTGAATCAATATAGTGTTAATGCACCGTCTTTATGGTTGGTCAGATACAGATGAAATCAACGATGTGCAAATTACGAGTTATTGTGTTAATAAAAGTGCATTCAAATGGTCATAATAATAATAATAGTGGCTCGAAATCGAATATTATGGTTTATATAGAACCAAGTAACAAGTATAATACGACATTGTGAAATGCGCTATCGCTGTTCGGCAGGCTGTCATTTATTAATTTATTTTTATCTATATATAAAAATATATTTTTAATGTAAATAACAAAAATCCTTAGATAGTTGTTTTTTATTGATTTCCTGTTGGATACATTTTTTATTAAATGTGATGAAAATAACTGAATATTAAACAAGTTTGGTAAACAGTAATTTGTGACAATATCCGTTCGTCATATTTCAATTCAACAACAACAACAATACAATATTGATTTTGCATTAACTCACTAATATTTCGTTTCATTTCACACCAACATTTTGTATTGATATAAAATTATTTTCGATTTTATTTATACTTGAATCTAGCGATTAAATGTGGATTTTTCCAATCATAAAAGTTTAATTCTAGCATTATAATGTATCAACATGCATATCGGTATTTGATGTAGTAATGAAATCATTAATTAAGATATCATACAAACTAAATTCGTCTAGAAATTGGTTACATTATAAATCTATCACGAATAATACAATATTCAAAGCTTTTATTTCATATGATTGATAATCATACTATGACACTAGATATAGTAGGTAGTGTTCTTTATAAATATTCTATGTCGACATTTACTTTGTAAGAACAGACCGTTATCTTAGATTAAATTATATGAACCTCTAATGAATGGTTTTGTACAGTATTTGAAATTCGCTAGTGACTTGTCTAAAACTGTCAATCATCGGATATATTATCAACAAATGAAAAATCCAACTATCCACAGCACAACAGCATCCACGTCTATTCTAAATTAATGTCTTGTTATGACAATTATTAGTCAAGATTTTGCATCTTTTGAATTTAATTACTAATACTTGTTCAGCTAATGTAAACAGATAATCTTCTGGCACTTGTTGTTGTTGTTAGAAAATATTTTCAATAGAAATCCTGTCCAGTTCTCTTAAACTATTTCGTTCGGTCGATTTTATTAAGTTTAGAGAAATTTTGCCTGTAAGGTTGAAAATCATTTGAGTAAAATATGGTTACATGTTTCTATAACATTGTTTAAACTATGTTCATTATAATGTACTAAGATTTGACTTTAAAACAATAAAATAGGTAACAATAGAGTAAGAAGACAAAAACCCCGCATAATTGAAGTGAATAGTTTATTAAATACAACTCAATTTTAACCAAAACGTTCAAGTTAGTTGTTTAACATTTAAAAAAATCTATCGCTTCTCTAGTTTGCTAACATAAACTTAAATATTAGTCAATGTAACAAGGCGAAGGATGGAACTAACTTTTAATTGCTATAAGTATTTCCAATTTGATTGTTTAAATTCATATCTGGTTTCAACATAAACCAAATTTATGCTTAATGCTTCAACAAAATATAGCGAAAAAAGACTACTACTGTACTTTTTACTATAGTTATTAGTTATATCAAATAGTTTTATTTGTTCTACTACTGAATATATTTACAAATGGAATGTAATGAATATAGACTCTTCCCTACTACACATTAAAGACAAATCGTGTTATTGAATTCTTACTATTTGTATCCGTTTGTTGTCACACAAATAAATCGTGTTGTGTAGGTTTTTTCTTCTGTCGAAAAAGGCGTATACAATACACGTACTTAAATTGACATCTAAGTATCTAAATAAATTTATTTTCTTCGTAGAACTTGAGATTTATACGTTACAAACATCTTTCTAACAATTCAATCATAAATCTTATTTTGTTAAATGAATTTAGTCAAGATATAAACAAGATAGAAATAGTGATGAGAAAAAGAAACCATTTTTAGTGTTGACCCGTTAACATTTATTGTCCACTGTACGGCCAAGTTTCATTATCTGATTCAATTTAGTTGGTTAGCAGGGTGAGAAGCCGTCTTTTGTACTAGAAACCAATAAAATGTCCATTCGCTAGTAGTGGTGGACAAAGTTTCTACTAAGTTTGTCAACCAAAAAAGAAGACATGTGTGTGTAGTTCATTTCGATAAAATAATTAAAAACAAATATATTTGTTAATGAATTTAAAGTTTAATAGAATTCAACTTGATAAGCTACTGCTTCACCATAGTAATAATTTGTTGCCAGTGACAGAGATATAATTGAATCCTGACTGTCAGAAATACTAAGTTGGCTAATTATTCTGCGTTATACAGTGTTTCCGGATATAAATTCATCAAAATGAATTATATCAAACATATACTTCAATGGTCATTTTTTAATTACAATTAATGTCATTTGAATAACACCAATTATTAAGAATTGTTTTTATAATCTAATTTTTTTATTATTAAATATGGTATTTATAACACAGTAGATGTAATTTATCGAATATTTTTTTTTACATCAATAGTAGGGGTAACATTTAAAATTTATTTGGAAGAAAAATCGGTCGCTTTATATTCAAAAGGTCGCTGCAAGTATTTTAAATGACTTCTTCAACATCATTCGACGTCTATCTAGATACCTGATTATTATTCAGTGAATGATCAGGAAAAAGGGAAAAGTATTCGAAGTTATTATGATTAGATTATTTTGTGGGAGTTTCGGTAGTTCATTGAATTGTAGTGGTAGTAGAAACCCTTATTTCCAATATAAGTTGACACTTTAACACTGGAGTTTTTATAATTTTTTGTTTTTGTTTTGACAAACACTTATCAATATAATAATGATTCAAATTTATGAACGTTTTGCAATCAACCACAAAACAATATTGTACAACAATCAAACTAAATTTGTGGAAATTGATAATTTTACGTTAATAATGCTTATGAAAATTGGGGTATTGTTGTGAAATAATGGGAAAATATCGCCAGTCTCCGTTATTATAATTGATTTAGTCTGTATATTTATAATTAGCATCAACTATTTTACTATATAAATCCAATAATAATAATAATACAAACGGATTCCAGTCACATTTTACAATAAAATTCAATTAATTCCTGTTACAATTTTATTTGCAACAAGTGAATTTTTTTGTTGTTGGTCGTTTTTGTATAATAATAACTGAAATTAACAAACCAAGTTTCAGGTGTCTGCATTTTCAGCCATTTCCTTTAGTTTGAATAATAACATGTAATGTAATTCCGGCGAATATGTCGGGCCCGTACTTCCTTTCCCTCTTACACATAGAATATTTTCTAGGGTGGAAACTCTTGATATTTTATTGTTGGAATACACGCGAACTAACAAATTCGATTTGTAATGCAACATTGCCGACATCATGTTGAAGATAGTCATAATTTTTAGGGAAAATAGATGGAAAAAAACGCTGGCAATATATGTCAGCAACTTTATAGAGAAATTGGTTGTTCGATTCCCGAATTTTAACAAATGTTTATATTTCATCGATTCTTTTGTAGTGTTTTAACCATATTTGTTAATTTTATATAATATTGCGTTTAACTGTATTATTGATAAAGTATGGATATGTTTTTGTTTATTCAGTATGTGTTTATAATTAATGTGTTATCATTATACAATACTACCGTTAATATTGTTTCATATGGTCATGAAACACATTCTGGTGATTACATGCAACACATATACTCTCATTTGAATATTTTGACCCTATGTGACAATTTGAATATTTAGCCTATTTTTAGTGTCAAACACCAACCCTCTATACAATCATTCATTCTTTTACAAGTAGGCAACAAATTAATTCACATTGCATATTCACTCCATTTATTATTACTTTTTCAACAATCATTTTCGACACAATTTACATATTTCATTATCTAATACTATTTTAGACGTCATTTGGGTAATGATTTGATGAATCTCTTGTAGTTTTAGAAAGTTTTCAACTGTTATATAGATTTGCTCACAAAGCTCATGAAAATTAGTTAGTCGTCAGATAATCGATTAGTCAGATATTTTCTCATCCAGTAGTTGCAGGATTTTAGCCCATTTATCTTTTATTTAAATTAATACACATCGTTAAAGATTTAATTAGAAATTTTATGTTTTCAATAATAATAGGGAGCTATATATGATAAGTACAAGCCAATTTCTAATAAGAACCTATTATACAGGAAAGAATAAACTTTATATTCCAATATTATCTTGTTACACTGATGTTGTCATTTAAACTGAGTAGTTTTCTGATCCCTTAATGACTCATCTGTACTTTTTCACCCAAATTTAATAGTGTATACACCTTAGATTAGGATAAATCTTAAGTTGAACACAAAATAATTAATATGGCGACAAGGCAACGGTGCCTTTAGAATCGATCTTTAATTACATCAATAAAAAGGACTTGTTGACCGACTATGTCTTGATATTCTGTTTCTAAGATGTGCGACAATTTAGTTTATTTCAATATCTACAGCCATTTTCATGTTAGAATCTTTGCAATAGTGGATATAATAAAAGTTAACAAAATTTAAAAATCTATTGCAAAACAACAATTCGACAAGATGGCAATTTTTTATATTTTGTTGAAATCGATTATGCCATATTTTGTAAATTGACAATCCTTCAAAAAAAGTTTGCGTTTAGAGGCAGTGAAAGGCAGACATCTCATTTATAATAAAAGAAAAAAATTATCCATCTATAGTAATCAGAAATTTCTAGTTATAATCGAACAAATCAATAATCAATTTTATGGCCACAATTAATTATATTCTTTATTAAATATTGATCAATTTCGGAATTGTACGTATTAATAAAAAAAAGTTGAACATTTTTATAGTTGATTATTTGCCATTATTAGTAACCATTGAAGGGGTTGGAGGGGTTATCCCTTCATTTAATAGGGCCAATGTTCAACCACTAAGCCTAGATTTGGATCCGCTATTATTCAATATATTTAATGCCACAGTGAATTGTATCATCACACTGCTATCACTTGAAATGTATGACAATTGTTTAAGGGTGTATATTAGATGATATTGGTACGAATGGGGATGATACACAGTAATCTATTATCTTTAATGGAATTTGCAATAATACCACCAAATATAGAATTTCTGTTAGTTTCTAGTTCATTTAATAATTTAATCAAGAATTAAAAAACAAACAGATTGATGTTCGCGACAGTCTTTACTATTAAAAAGAATAATAGCATTTTGATGTTGGAATTAAAATTAAGTCTAGTGTTCAAATGGAATCATAAAGTTTTAAATAGGTAGTTTTTTTTTAATGGCATTTTTTAACAAAATTACGTCTACCAACTTCGTTTCAATTTATCTACGTATTAAAACTATCAAAACTAAAAAAAAAGAGGTTTTATAGATTATTATCTTAATATTGTAATACGCTATATGATAATAACAAAACAAAAAACAACAACAACTCAAATATTTAATCGATAAGCAATCAAGAAGTGTAATCTGGAAGCGGTTTAACATATCGCACTTAATGAAGATATATAGCAAGGATAATTATCCTCCTGTCAAAATCGATTTGTATCTTGGTTTATAATCAAGTCGATTGAACATAAAGTTGTTCATATTTAACAGAAAATACAACATCAAAATGGAATTGTTATTGGCGTTGTTCTGGTTTTGATATGATTCGATTATACACATCTGTATGTATATACAAATTGAAAAGCAAATTGTAAAACACTATAACAGCTTATATATATTTTTTGCGTCCATCCACAGTTTCTGTTCTTAGTTGTTAAATGCAACTTGTCGCACGTTCAATATTAATGTATTAACAGATTAATGGCAAGTGGTAAAAGAAATGAAAATTGCAAATTGTTGAAACGAAATTACAAATCCCATTTTAATAAATTTATCATGTAATTTGTATGCGTCCCGTTGATTCTAATGGATAGATTTAACTGTGAAAATGTCATTAAAACTAAAGAAAGGCAGCTGTTAGAGTTACGGAAAGCTTTATCAAAAGACATCATCTATCTTACAATTCATTTTACAATAATCCTTGTATAAACTGACAATATTTAATTTAATTTTTGATAGTCCTGTAACATTATTACGATATTAAAAATAAAATGTACCATTTCTATATTGAATATGTTTTGAAGATGAATACGGATAATAAACTTTTTGAAAACTTTTGATACTTTCGTTTATATTAATTTTGTGAGAGCTCTTAAAAGACTCTGTTGTTTTTTTTTTGTTTTTCATAAATAAGAGTAGAAAATTACGTTGAGGATGTTTGGTAGTAGGTAATATACCTTACAAAGGAAAAAAGAAAAACTATTATTACAGATGAAGTATGTAATTCTAGTTTCATAGAGCCCTCTTATGAACTTTTGTCAAGGGCTAATGAGGTGGAGAATCACATATCCATGTTCGTTTGGTAAATGCAGAAACCGTAATTACCACCATCTGGTGTACTTGTTCTGCTCATTTACCATCTACGGATAGAAGAAAAGAGAATGGCACCAGGAGCTAGTAATGAGAACCGGATGGGTCGATCGATCAATTGTTTTCCAACATATACCGCCTCTTGTTGAAATTGTTCGTAACGGAATCTTTATCCGTCACGTATTGTCGCCGTCAACATTGTTGTTTATCTATCTATCTAACAATAAAATCCCAAAAAACAGTATCGAAAAAGAACGTTAAATTCAAGTTATTCTCTATTCAATTATAAGAGTATATATGGTTGGCATTTGTACAATTTTATTTACCTACTCGTTTTTATTGTGGTTTCGTTTATCGAAAATATTTGCGAATAGGAAGAATTGCGCAAATATTGACGTACAATAATTGTGAAAATCTACAGTTATATCGATCGGAAATTTGAATAATAAACAAAGACAATATTGTTTGTTTGTTGGGTTTAAGATGCTTGAAGAAAACGTCATTATAACGACAGCATTGGAAAGTGCATCTATGTTGATGTTAAATTTCTTCAACAATGTCTTTCAATTTCAGTTACGAAAATAATAAACTTCGTTCAAATTGAAAATAAGTAGAGAAATACCACCGCATAATAGGCTTTTGTTGAATTTGTTCCAATAAGACACGTTGTGTTGCATGTGTAGATAGATACCTTCTCACCTTCTTAACAAAGACACGACATATTGCAGTACTGGTAACTGTAAAACTCATATAAAAACCGAATCGTCTATACAATGATAAGAATTATCAGTCTTCTTAATTATTACTCAATACACCTTTTGTGCCTGTAACGGCTAGAATACCATGTTACTTTTCTCTTTTATTTGTATAACAACGGATTTCGCGAAAAAATGCTAGAGGTGCATAGAACACTTTTTGATTGATGATGATTCCACAACGTTTTATAAAACTACCGTAGTGTGTTAGTTGTTTGATTGACAGGGTCTTAAAATTTGCGGTGTTGGTTTTTCTATTCAATTAATCTTGACGTTTTGGCTACGACAGTGTCGTTGTAGAAACTACTGATTGTAAGTAAAAAAAGGAATTTCAAGTTTCCACGTCATAATGGCATTACATTCAACATTTGAATCGCGGTAATAGAGGAATACAAAAATACATTTTGAACATTAATCAGAAAGAAAATGTAAAGAAAAACATAAATGTCACATGTTGAAAAAGCGTTGTATTCCATTTTGTTTTTTGTTTTAATAATTATATAACTTGTTGTATTATGTAGATTGTATTTTGCCCTTTTTTTCAATTGAAATTTAATCCAAGAATAGTTTAGAAGTTCATAGATTATAATTCATATTAGAAAGTTTGTTCGCAAAACAGAAGAAGTTTTTACACTCACCACTTTTAAGAATATTTAAGTAACTAATCAGGACAGTTGTTAGTATAATTTGAGACGCTTTTGCTAATGTTCATCATTTATTTTCATTGGTTGCTCAATCCCAACTTTTAATCGGATTAATCCTCCATTTCCCGTTTTTCTACTTCACTCATAATATTTAGGTAGTTCAATTTTAGTTAATTAAAGTGGAAAATACATCCCCCAAAAATACAACGAATTTTTTCTACAGCAGTTCAATGATTAATTGTTGAATTAATTCTTGATTCAAATATTTATAGTTTCATTAGTACCACAATATTAACAATGTGTTTTTTTCTTGTTTTTGGAAAACCACACTAGACCCTCTATTTACGCGGATAATGGATTTTCTGTCGTCTTTTGTACACGGTTTTCTGTCGCGTAAATCGAGGAACTTATATTTACCATGAAACCTCTTGTGAATAACGGATTAGTTATGATAGCAGCCGTTATTAAGAACTTTCCAACTCAACGAATTTATGGATTTATGGAATTCGTTAACAGTACCAAAAGTATAGAAAACTTTGTTGAATCTACATCTGTTACAAAGCAGGACGCCGACAATGCAGTTTGACGTTTTCTATTTTCTTTACAATACAGCTTGTTTAGTAAACTAGTGGCATCTTGTGCAACTTTCACCGTAAGAATATCAACGTATAATTGTGTTTCTGATGATAAAGAACAAAAATTATTTTTTTTGTTATTTATTTTACTATTTTTAGTAATAACTGTAGAGTAAAAATTTGTATTTATTCGTATATAGCCATGTTGAAAACTTATTTAATTTCAAATCAATAATAGATTAAAAAGAGATCGAATGTTTGTATACAAAGCTCGCACAATATCCTCAATATTACTCAAATACTATATTTCTGCAGCGATAAGCTTTCTTTGGCAGTCTTCATTTTTTTTTTGTTTGACTGTTATTATCAATACTATAAAGGAGCTTTTTTGAATCGTATTTGAATATTGCATGACAAATTTTCCAAAATCGATTCGGTTCACCGCATTAGAACGACATTATGGACATTTATGTTTTGTTTTATTTTGGCTACAATGGAATAATTAATTGCTTCAAATGAGTTGATAATTATGGTGCATTTTAACGTTATCTACTACTACTATTTCTACTATTGTATTTTTTTTTAAACTCGTAGTAGTTATTTAAAACGAGAAAAATTTACGAATGCGCTATTGCCACCACATCATAACGTTTTTTCAGGTCGATTTAACAGTTTTTTGCTACATTTTTAAAAATCATCATTTTTTTCGTTTATCTAACACTAACGGAATTAATTTCCTCTCGCTAATGTTTTTTCAGGCATATTAACAGTATTTTTAAATAAATATTAATGGTAATTAAACACGTTGAATTATAATTTTTTATTTTTTTAAGTTTACTCATGTTTACTGGGGCGGCAATGTTGATTTGATTATGTGTGGTTTTCTTCTTCCTTTTTATATTGTTATTATTTCACCACCGCTATTTGTTGACATAAACTAAACGAAATGGAATAATAAATATTTTTATTCAACCTTTTACATTTATCCAACAAATAACCACTGTGTGTACTGCATTTTATAAATTAAAGTGTTAAACATTAATGATAATGTGAAGTGGAACATTACGTTGATGTTAGTAGATTAAAGCTGTAATGTAGTTTAATTTTTTCCATGATTTATCTTCATTAACATATTTATTATTTTGCTAATTAATTACGTGCAGTTCATTAACTCGTTGTTTCATTTGTTAACAGCTCAAACTTTCTATATTGTTCCTCAAACTTTACGGAAAAATGCCAAAAGTACTGAAAGAAAAACGTTTATCTTTATTACACGCACATCAAGATAAAATGAAAATTATACAGGTTGAAGTAAAGCAATTTTCAAAATTAAATCTAATTCGTGCAATATAAACTATATATTATCTCGCTATATAGATACAAATTTCTTTTGCCTGGTAAAAATATTTGCGTGGATCTTTTTCTTAAATAACTATTGTAAAGGAAACAAAAAAAAAACATCATCTTAATTTTGTCAAAATTAGTTTTGCTAACCCTTCAGAATTGTATGTTGTTGGCTTACAGGCAAGAGAGCAAGGGTAGATAACACTCAGGAGAACCGTAGTTAAAGGTTTAATTACAGCAAGCACAGAATTCTTGTTTTAAATTTAATTGTTCAAATAGTGAAATTATTATTTTTGTATGCCTATGTAGTTATTGTATAAATAAGAACAAAAAATAACAAAGTCCACAGTTGTTGTTATTACAAATAAAGAAAGAAATGATCAACATAATTAGCATTAGAGATAGTTGCCTCATTCTTAGGGATTGAGGGTGCACATTTTGATTTATAGCATTGAACACTTGATCTAACGTTGATTAATTCGTCAATCATATACCTTTCAGGTACGAAATAGCGCACAAGTGTAAATACACTTTATTACGTTTGTTTCTACGTTAAAGCCAGGCTTTCTTAAGCATGTGTTGAACAGGCTATTCGGAAATCATGGTGAACATATACATAAATGCAATTATCACACCTTTGGCCAATGAGAATTCAGAATTCTTCAAGTCTGTTGAAAAAATCTTTTCCATCGACTTTTTTTGGTACCCCAAAGTCAAATTAAACACTTCACTGGTATAGCTATCAAATATTTAGTGTTGGTTTAACAAAAAAAAATATTCTGAAACTGGATATAAAAGGATCAGTTTATTCCTCGAATGCCTATTGATTATTAACTAACACTAAATTGGAAAATTGTGATTGAAATACATCAATGAATTTAACAACGATGAAAACGGGCATTATTGATTTTATTATTAAATTATTAGATTGAAGAAAGATATCTAATAATCTGTTCAAAGTGTCTTACAAAATATTAAAGTAAACTTGAAAAACTTGATTAAATTTTAAAACTTAAGCGAATTTGAGAATAAGAAAAACTGTTTTACAAATTATGTGGAAAAGGATTAATAATGTTTTAATGGGAAAAAATCCAAAATTTTGTTGTGATCTTCAAATCAACTCTATATCCATCATATAAACAAGAATATAATGTGAATGGATTGTTCCCATTACAATAAATTGATGGATTTTACGAATGCGTGACAAAGTGAATTGGACATTTACGTCAATAACGTTTGAAATGTTATAAATTAATCAATGGCTTTCGTATTGGACATAGCCTTTCAACAGCTATTTACAATACCTCAATGTAATTTTCTACTAATGTAACACAAAAGTCCATAACTTTAACTTGCATTACTTTCTTATTATCAAGGTTGCTCAAAGTGACCAATGTGGTACCTTCACATGTAAGTCTTGCACTTCGTCACACTTTACGGTATTGTACTTTATTATGAGATCCAACTTTCTCTCCAAAGTTTCTTAGGTCTACCTCGTGGCTCGATGTATTAATTCCTTGTGCATTTGTTTGTTTAGTTGCCTTCTTGTTCTACAGTTAAGATCTGATAAATATCCTCATATTCGATCTCTTTTGAGGTCCTGTAATCTGACTTTTGTATAGGTGTTCATTATCGGTATTTCCTTATTTTCTCTATCATCTTACAGTATTCCAAGTGCTGGTTGGAAATGTTCTCATCATTGCATTATAGTTGAAAAATAAGGAAAATACATCGACTAAATAACTACTCTTTCTTAAGTGTGATTACAGTATATTTTTACGTAATTTTCCCACTCATATATATATATATATAAAAGACACATAGTGAATTTACTAAGTATTTCCTCGTAAATAATTCTCGTTTTATATTGGGTTGTCTGTGATACATTTAGCAAAATCTTGCTTTAGCATAGGTCATTATACGTTTATGTCTCCTACACTCCTTACGCTAGTTGTTTTATATTGAAAAAATAAATAGTGGTAGTAGGAGCCTTGATGGTAACGAAAATATTATTTTTATAAAACAAATGGAACGTTCAACTTTAATATAAGTTGTCGAAATTGTGTCTTTTTCCATATTCCATTATCTATTAGGGAGAGAAAAGTGATGTGTGCGAGAAAAAGCGAATTCATTGCTAAATTCAAGATGTCATAGCCTAGATGATGGATTGGTTAAAGCTATATTGTCCAAAAAAACAAAAAAACAACTGCTAACCTCCTCCACTTCCGTTCATTTTTACTTCCGTTCATTTTTAATTTGTTTCAAAAAAGATAATGTTTACAAACAGTTCTGCATCAATAAATAATTCAAATATTTTGTGGTGCTTTATCTGTTCTAAACAGTGAATACTGAAAATATCTGTGATAGCAAGCATAAAAATTGCAAACGCCCATAGATCTCAACAGAAACAGTGACAATAAGAATTGTAACTCTACTTAAGACGATAAAAATAACAAATTCGTTCAATTCCCTTTGTGTATTGTAATTCAAATGAATTATCTAGAAATTCAGGGGAAATTTATCATTTTTCCTTTTTTTTTTCATATTTCTATAAAAAATCTATCTGTTGTTATGGTCGTTGTAAACGTTAAACAAAAATTACTTTCTGTTCTAACAGTGATATTGGGTGTCGTAAACATTTTCGGTTTGTTGTACGTAATTGGTAGAATAATCTTTGGGGAGAAAAAGGCACTGAACCGTGTAAATCTCCTTCAAACGGATAACCTGATATAGAATTACACCATTTTGAATTGCAATCATGTCTATGTTTCTTGATCCTTTTACATTTATTGCTACATTAACTGTTCTTTAAGCTGTCTCTTTTGATCTTGTCATTTTATACAACAACGACAAAGAGAAAAATTTGTAGAGAAAAAAAAACAAATACATATGAAATTTTCTCTATAAAAAATAGAAGGTTAAAGATGTGGTATTGAAAATACATATTGATCTAGAATTGAATTATGCAAATATTGGTCGAAAGCATCTGATTTATGCAGCTATATTCCGATTGAAATAGATTTAAAAACTCTTGGTATTCCTCATAGTTTCCACGATAGAATCTAATGCAATAATAGAAACGAATGATTTTGATGAAATCAATTTAAGTCCCATCCAAGAACGTCACTATAGGGATTTGATACATAAAGTCACGTATTTCTTAGTTTGGTCGGTTCAATAGAGTATATACAATCAGGAGATGACCTATAAGTTATCTAAAACACCATCGACGACCGCATAACGTCTACATTCGTTTTTATCGTTGAAATAAATTAACAATATTAACGGTAATTGTGGAATTCTCACTTTTATACCTGCTTTTTTTCCTCAGTGAAATATTATGTACACACAAATTTAGATAATAAACATAGACAGCTTGTCCAAACTAATCCAATTTGTAGAAAACTAGAAGCCTATTAATTCACCGAAAACCTCGTCAATGGCATATTGTTTCACTGCTGGTGGAATTGTTGGCAACAAAATTTACACGCGGTTAATTTATTTCAAAATAAACTAAACTTCGAAATCTCTCACAGACGTGTCAGATTTTTTATGCACACACACACACTTTAGAATTTAGAAGGATTCGTGCAGAAAAAACTGACGTTGATTTTGACTAATCGCAAATTTTTGGTTCAAATACAGAATCGAATTTGAGCGTTGACATTTTCTTTATGGATTTTTCTCATTTTTAGATTGAACAAACTAATCAACTAGTAGTCGATGAGCAAACAAATAATGTTAATAGAAAGTTTCTCGGAATAAATAAACACATAATTTTGGTTTCATTACAGATATTCATCTGTGAATTTCTACAATTTAAATTAACTTCAGTAATAGACTTTTCAACAAATAGAAAAAAACTTGGTTCAATTTAAATTTCACTCTAAAATTCATGCTTCTAATATATATTTGCATGCGGCGAAGAATACAAGTAGGAGTGTAAACCAATTCTTTTTTTTTCTCTTCTACATCTTTACGTCCTACAATTGCTTTGCTAGTATAAAGCTTTGATAGTACTAGTAGCTCTCAAGGATTATTCTATTCCACATTCAATTTCTCCCACCGAAAACGTAACGAATCATTTCTTTTATTGACGTATGTTCGATTCAACTTGCGAATTCACTCGAGTCTCTATTTCAATTATTTAAAAAAAAAACGGAAGAAAATTGCGTAGGAGAAAAAGCCACACAATGAATTTTCCATTTGAAATTTGATAAAAATCAATAAAACCAATGTAACATTTTTTTTTTGATAGGATTTATGAGTATGCTTTAAAGTATCCTCATTGTTAATAAATACCGTTTTTTCAAAGAGTAAATGTGATTACAATCAATGCAACAATTCAATTTAAACTAAAGTTTTATCAAAAACAATAAATTCTCTAATCTATTGTAACAATATTTTGCTCTTATTTAATAAGAATAAATCGATGGCAATTTTCTATATTGTATTGGACTAAAGTTTTATTTACCAGATAACTATCCCATTTATTCTTCCACCTGAACAATACTGGAAAGAGCTTGATCAAATATTAACTAGATAGTAGTTCTAGAGATGTATCTAATAGTAAACCGAAAGTTATTGTGACATAACATCGTAAAATCAGCAAACAATTTTCTAAAGTTGTTATTTGATGTTTATACGATGCTCACATTTGCCCACACACAGCCGGTTTCACTATGGTTTCCCATAGGATTCACCATAAACAACCACGCCTCATTTATTAACTTCCTACGTTAGTTACCCATATATCTAATAAATATAGTTTAGAAGGTAATTAGTGAAACTGTACTGTATTCAAACACCATTTCTTAGATTTATGCAAATACTCTTACGTAATGTATAATTCTCCAAAAATGGAATTACAAATTTTGGTGAATGTGTCGGACGATGTAGTTCAAAATTTTCAATTTCAATCCCTCATGCAGTTGGTTAACTGAGAATTTTCAATTCGTATAATAGTTGCATGTTATTTGCTATAAAACGTTGAATCGTTTTTAATCCCATTATTATTATACACAGTAAAATTTGAACTCAAAGTGAATAACAGAACAGCATTAGCTTCTAATTATATTTTTTGTAGCAAATATTTGTCCGAATTTACTCAGTGTGTGCTGGTATCATATGGTTGGGTAATTTCAGTTGCACGCAACCTAGCGACATTTCATTATGTGTGTCGCCAATTTTATTGAAAATTCGTTGGTAAAATTAATAGTTCTACATTATGTTACCAATTTACATCAAAATAAAGACTTATTCTGACATTGTCAAATTAATTATAAAGTTAAATTGGAAATTTTTGGGAATTTAAATAAATATGAGGAAAAACTTTCTTAAAACAAAATTAATTCATTAATCGTTTTGATTAAGAAATAGGGGAAAGTCGAAAAGATAATTTTCTATAATAAAGGAAGTAATATCTTGTGCATATATATGAAATGTATTTAGTATTCAACAATAGAAAATCCAACCATTTACATGAAATGAATTGTGTTAGATCAAGCAAATTACAAAATATAAAATTTAATTGTAGAAAGCTTTCATGTTAGCGTTTGAAACACAAGGATAACCGTCTTAACAGTGAAGGGATTAGCAATAGGTCTCATGAGGATAATAATACAAGCTTAAAATGCACCTGAATTGCCCGTTTTAATACAAATCGTATTTCCTAGGGACACCAAACAACAGTACTACTATGTATTTGAGTTAGAAAGTAGATCACACCGTACACCCCGATTCAGCCAACTAACATCCCTTTAATACCCGATTGGTAATAAAACCACAACACAATCGTTAGGTTCTATTTCCTTCTTTAAAAGATTGGAAAAGAAGACCTTATTAACTTTTACTATTAATTCATATGGTGAAGGGCTGTTGTTATTCTAAACCATAGAGATACGTGTCGGGTCATTCAAGGGATGATAAATATCCTAAAGTGTCATCTTATGATAGCGAACAATGTCGGGCGAAATATTTTTTTAAGTAATTGGCTCTGGATACCGAACGACCCTTAGAACACATCCTGTAACGATGCCATTTGTAACTTCCACAGCGACGACTTTCCCATATTGTACACGTTTCAATGGTGCTTATGCTATCCATAAAACCTACCCCAAATGTGTATGTAGATGTGAACAGAAATGACCACGTTGAAAGGACAACGATGTTATTATCGATCCAGTCGTAAAAGCAAACTTCAAGACAATGATAATCCTGAATGGAGCACATACAAAACACACAATGTACAAATATTGTTATCCTATGTAATGACAATACAAGACGATATTGAGCTTATTTTGGCAACAGGGGGAAATTCAATAATGAGCACTATTGCCCTATGACAATACAAAAATAATAACGATAATACAGTACAATAATGAATTATCCTTAATTTGACAAAGAGTTGACTTGTTCGAATTATTGGACGATGTAGAAAACGTAAAAATCCTCCATAGCCACTAATTGCGTATTGAAATGCTTTCCATTTGGTCAATAAAAAAAATTGAGTATCGATAAACACATCCCCATAAGTTTTACGTTTTTATATCGTGTCTATACAATAAGAGAAATTTCCTTTTATACAACAAGGCCTCATAATCACTCCAATTCATACTCATAGAAAGAACGCTATTGATTCCCTTTGTAATAGTCATACAGAAAACAGTAGATGTGAAACCCTTGTTGACGATGATAGCATCATTGCGTTGTAAAGAAAAGCCTGGATTATTCTTCAAATAGTCTCTTCAACAATTTTTCCTATAAATTTATGTCTACACATGGTGAAAAATTCAACAATGCTTTCATAATTCCATCATAACGTATTCTAAAGCTTTATCTGCATGTCAAGGGATTAAGAGGTTTCGCGGCTTTTGAAATTAGTTTGTGGAAAATCGCTTGGGATTTTCACGATCTAGATACCTTATTTTATACCATTTATTTTAGTATAAAGCACTTTAAACATGCCGTATTCGGTTGTAGCTTTTTGTTAAAGAGAATCACACGATGCGTATATTTAATTTATCACATAATTATCACTTTTATCTTAATTATATCTGTTCTAATATACGAGATCAATTCAATTTATTAATTTCTTACATGTCAGTTAATATTTTGTGGATGATGAAGATATTAGAAACTCCGACAATATACGCTTTCAGAATTGATCAATAATGCGATTATTAATAGAACAAGTTTTCCTCATAAACTTAATAAAACTCCTGCATGATTTACGTCAATATTTGTTATTTGCTGTCTTTTTTTCGCTCATAGTTTGTTTAACTGTAACTGAAATATATCCTGCATAATTCCAAGATGAAAAACCGTCTTGTCATAAAACATTTTCCATCCCGATACTTTTAAAATATAAACGATAAATTCTGTTTACAAGATTTAAGCGTTTTTATAGTTTGAATATAAATTGTCTGAATACCAAATGAAATTTTCATATGTCAAGTTAGTGGTAACTGTCTTCTTTCTGTCAAATATCTTCACTAGGTTTATATAGTGTCTTGTTTCTATTATTTCAACCAGTCAGTGGATGTTCAAATAGCTTGTCTGCCGTCCGTTTCAGTTTGCAGATTTGGAATAAATTGCTCTGTCTCTCTGAATATAATATTTAAAATTGACGATCAAAATGAAACAAACAAGAAATGAATTTCCAATCTTTCATATATTTAATTTCATTCTTCCATAGGGTAACATTGAATATTTTATGTGCAAATACAGTCGAGGCCGTTCTTTTTGTTCTTCTTCTCATTCTTTAGATCACTTTTATTGAAATATTTTCATATGGAAGTTTGGTAGAACTAATCGTTTATTGGTTGTTGTTGTTGTTTTAAAAATTTGTTTACTCAATTCGTGGCATTTATTGAATTTTCGGATCATACCCTGCAGAGGATTGGATTCAATTCGTTTGACAATGTTGTCACAGGCATGTGTTATGTGGTTATATGTTCGTTGTCAGTATGGAGGAGCCCCCATTGATTCTGACAGAGTTACTAAATTACAAATTACTGATCATCAATAACGACATATTGGAAGGATACGAAATCTAATTCAAGATTATATTAATATTCGCTTTGAATATTCATTCTAGGTATATAATGAAACATTTTTCCTCAGTATGATAACAAACATGTTCAACATAAATTACAAGTTTCCTATTGATGTTTACAATGTCATCCTATACCACAATAATTTCATTCTAATAACTCAATTAGCGATATTCATATTTCGCATTAACTAACACGGAGCATATGGCATGTAATTCGTGTTTATAAATGATTTATTTATTTAACTGATAAAAGGAAATCGAATTGAAATTGTAGAAAAAATAGAAATAAAATCAATAACTGTAGAAACTTGAGTGTTTATCTCAGCATTTTCCACCATATTGATAATCGACAGCATATACGGATCGTTGAATTTTATATTTAACTGAAGCAAACCCATGAAAACCAACAGGAAAACCATATCGGACTAAAACCAGTATGTAGTTAGTTGCGTTTCAGTTATCAACATAAGTTATCGAGCATCAATATTTTTTCGATTTTAAATTAAATAGCTTTATCGTACCGAAAACATTATTGAGAATAAATGATATTTGATTATTAGACGGTTATGTTTAATTTGTGAAAATTTTAACGGAATTCTCATTAATTTGTCGAAATTTCATTATAAATAGACTAATCTGAACTATAATTGTTGTATTTCCATTTGATTAATAAATATTCAAATCGGCAATGATCTTAATTTATAACATAAGCGTTTTAGAATAGCGTGTCAGTTAAATATTTCATTTGGTTGAATTAGAAAGTGTCACAGCCAGATATGAAACACACATTCCATGTTTTATTCGTATGCTTGTTCAAAAGCTGTACAATTTTTTTTGTGTGTACGTAAATTTTATATTCACCACTATCATTTTATACATGTTTTCAATGTTATCAAAGCAGAAATGACATAAAAGGCGGAAAATTAAAGAGCCATTCCAAAATATTCAAATAGTTTACAGTGAACCGTATTTTTGGATTAAAATGGCATTTCATTTCAATTGTAATTGTGTATTTTTGTTAGTCTTCAATGTTTTAACAGTCGATTCCCTCTCAAGTGGCTCTATTTCATCGTTAATATGCCAACTATATCTGAAATAATTTCTTTATATTATCAAATTTAAACAAGAGAATGATTCATTGTGATAACAATGTCAGTATGGGTAGTTTGAGGCACTTCTTAGTGGTTCCATGTAACCCACTGTACAGCAGTTGTCGGATACAATCATTTAATAATAATTCAATTGTTCTTAACGCTCTAGATCTCATTGTTGTAACACTTTAAGATTATGGAAAATCGTTGAAATCACATTTTCGAAAATTGTCATGCGGTTTTCTACATTACGGTATTTGTGAAAGAGAATGATAATCTTCACTTATTGTTAGTATTCACCCAACTAAGCGTATAAAAAAAGAACACAACGACGCTTGTTTTGCTTTGTTTAGACTGATTTTCTTGTCACTTGGATTAAATTAATTCATTCTCTCTGCATGTTTTGTTAAAGTAATATTTTACTAAAAAACTAAATACTATTTATGATGCTTACAAGACTATAGTAGTTCCGGTTTTGCTGTAAATACAATTAAGCTTTATTAAAATTATTCTAAATCTCCCAATTATTATAGGGAGAAATAGAATATTTTTTATGAGAAAAACACTTTATATGATCACATTTAATGCTACATATCTTGTGTTGTTATTGATCTGTTGTATTCAGAGATATAGGAAAAAGTGTCGGTTGTTATTATCATCGTATTAAATGACTAAATAATATGATCAGTACATAGTAAATATCATTGATCGTTGATGCATCAAGTCGTTGTTCATTTTTGGTGGATGCGCCAGGCGATTAGGTTCGATTTAGATTTGCGGTCAAGGCACGCACGATCGGATCACGGTCCTGTCACGATCAAGTTCTGATCGAGCGATTCTTTTTGAATTTGACTTGATCGTCTTATGTGAACGCTTCTTCGGTAATCACGGTCATGATAAGTAATGAAAATATATAAGTTTGCAGTCAGCTACAAGTAAAATCAATAAATCCATTGAGAAGGTTTTCTTGTAGTTATAGATGTTGCCTGCTGTTGGCAAGTGCTACTACGATCACCACCTAAACAGTTGGGTAAATTCCAGATTGGCCAAAATCCATTAACGATCCGTTCCAAATTTCCTTTGCGAGGTGTCGGAGTACAAACACCTAATCATATTTTTTTAATATTGCTGTACATAATTCTGCAACAAATGCTATAACTTCTAAAAAGGATCTCCTGTACCTGTGCTAACAAACATTTGAACGTTATTTTGACTGCAATAATATTGAAATTTTTATTATGTCACTATTATCATAGATTAATCATTTACAATGAAAATTTAGCTATCTAATGATTTATGTACATATTGATATTTTGTTCAATTAATCCATCTTTGTATTACTACAGTGCAAACGTATATTCCACGTATTTAGAATATATACAAATGAATCGATGTATTAATTAAATATTCCTGTTTTGGTTGTTGGAATTAATAATTGCACTAAGCTGTTCTGCAATTCTCTGGATCGATATTATTAACAGTAGCGTTTCATTTGTATCGAGATAAACCCAGTTTTGTTTAAATAAATTTAACTGTTGGTCAAAGAAGACATGGTAGAACTGAACAATAAATTTAATTTTATGTTGTATAAAAAACAAACGATAAGCTATCATTGATTAATCAAAATTAAATTATAATCTAGTACTGGCTTTTATTATGTTTAACAATTAAATTTTATGTTAACAGTTGAGAAAATCATCGCAATACTATAGCAATAAATCGATGAAATTTAAATTCTCAATTGTATGAGTGGAAAAAAGTTCATTTCTGTTTGTGAAATGGAGAGCACTAGATAAGCGATCTAGAAATACCTCCTTTGCGTTATGTAAAGCATTACGATGAAGGAAAAGAAACCACCAAAGATATCGTAAATTCTATTTAAAAATAAAGTAATCAAAGACGACTAACACAGTGGGAAATAATTTCTATTGTCGAATGAACAGAAACGGACAAAAATCGATTTGTGGCGGCTAGACAAACTGTACATACAATTCTTATTCTCAAAATCTATTTGTTTTTACGATATATACAACTTTCTTTTATGCAGTATTACGAAAGAGTAGGGTATGTGTGCGCGTTTGTGTGTGTGTGGCAGTGGTAGTAGAAGAATAATAGGCCAACAACGAAAATTGTGAGAAAACGAGAAAAAAAAACCTGGAAAAATATCACTATGGGATGTTGTTGTTGTTGTAGTTGAGTTGATGACGACAGCATTAACGTATATATATACCGGGAAAATGTTATCTTACTCCTCCTAGCTTCAATGATAAGTGTTTTTGCGAAACACTTTCAGGTGTTAGCAGGGTTGGTCGTTATAACATCCGGCTGTTTTTATCAAAACGATTACACCAAACTGATATTTGATGCACTAAATGTCATATAGTATACGACATTTGCTGGTCGATATTAAACCGATTTATAAGCGTATGCGTATTGGCGCCTACACTCGGAAACAAATTAAATAAATGCAACCATAATAGAGATCCAATTATTTGTTGTATATTCAGTATGTAATGATTTTGATCGGCTTAACTTTGAGATTCTGAAAGATACAACAATCTACTATTGAATGTTTTGTTTGAAAGTCGAGTACACCAATCCGTAATAGATGGAGTATGTATGTATGTATGTATGAAGCAGAAGAAAAAAGTGTAAATTATTAGATGTGTTCCTACCAATAATTCCAAATTGTCCAGTTAGTAATTGATGACAAACTACTTTCAAACATTACCAGCTGGAACGCATTTCTATAAAATTCATAAAAACCTTGAATCAGCTGCCATATTTTTATTATTATCATTACATTATTACTATTACCATCAGCCGTGCGGAAAATGACCATTTTCGAATCATGTACTTGGAAATTAAGGTTTTAGCCAATGAGAGTTGTTTTTTTCATGTTGGGTATTTATTTATCGTTGCTTATCAACACCTACACCCTACTACAATCGGGCACTTTCAAATGACACCACACATGATGGACTGTTTCCGTTCGTTCATAGTTTTCATTTATATGAAGTGTTTTTATCTAAAAATTAACGGACCGAATGGCTCAATGGTGAACGAATTGGATTTACAATCAAAAAGTCCGCGGTTCTAACACAGGATTTTCGAAATGTTCCACTCCTCTTCACTTAACAGGTTTCTCGTTGGAGAAAGATGTCTGGCTTTGGTGAAATGACCAGTAGCCATCCATCATACATTCGAAAAGGCATAAGCGCTTGGGTTTGATGAAATTATCAGTAACCACCCTTTTCTTCCTAAGCGACTTAAAGATAAAGTTAAACACAATAAGAAACATAAAGACAGCGACGTAACTATTGTTTTGTTTTTTGTAATAATTACTTCACATAATGATTAGTGTGATCAACTTAGTCCTTATTTAGAATTAGAAAACTTCAATGTAACACAATAATTACACCTTTAAACTCGGTGAGTTCCCTACTAGCTTGGGCTTGGAGGCAGCTGCTTTCGTGCCTCATGATAGTTACGCCACTGTATCTGCGTATCTCAACTCTATACTGTTAAATATTTCGCACCTTGGATGGCTAAATTTGCTGAATAGTTGACATGTAAAAACGTGAAACCAGTGCTTAGAGATATCTGCCGTGGATCTTCTATATTTCACTTGGCCCAAGGGACAGTAACAGTAAGTGACAGGCAAGATAAAAATACGTTGTTCTCGTAATGTTTCAGTCTAGATTTTATATATAAAAGAAATGGGGAAAGATATTTGTTTCTTCATATTCGCTTCTCTTCCACTTCCTATTTTTACCCATTCTTGCGTTTATTTACTTGTCAACTGTAACTCAACAGTAGCATAGTCGACAATAAAATATATTACTATATAGTCAGTTTCTTTCAATTTCCTTTTTCTTTTCCATGTAGACATTACCTTGTGCCAACATATAGACTCTCCTGACAATACAAGAAAATCTAATTGTAAGTTAATCTTGATCAGTTCAAAAACATTTTTATTATGAAACATTAAGTAAAAAACACACTTTCCTCACAATTTCCTTTAACAACATATGAAACCTTAAAATTTTCTAGTGTAATTCGTGGAATTGTTGATTTAGAAACTTTCAAGTCGTCAAGGGACTACACCACTTTTAAATAATGCAAACATTCCCAAAAGAACTTGGGCAACACACCGACATTATTATCGTGTTTCTTTAATGGAAACCTGCTGTTTTCCTTCAACGAAAAAAAAACGACATTTTATATACCTACACAAAACTTGACCATTATTTAACAAAAATCCTATTCGACAATGTGGAAAGTTTTATAAATTAAAAATAAGTGTTATTTCCAGGGACGATTATACCGCAACAATTTTTTTTTCCGTATTATGCGTGCTATAAACAACAACAACAACAACATAAAATGACCTTACTTTATTTTCATACATTTATATGGATCGTTCTCATTAACATGACCGTGAACATGTTTCATGCTCACCTTAATGAACACTCAAATGTTATAAGATTTATCACCTTATCCACCAGTGTCAAGATATACAATCTGTTTTCATCGCTAACGTTAATAATTAAATTGTTTGATTGCTATAGTTGCCTTTAATTAATTCAATATTATTTTTGAAAGTATATCGATTTATAATACTATTTAGCTCGCATTAGGGATCCTTTATTAAATGCAAACATTTTTACAATGTATTAATTCCACGTAAACTATCTAAACATATTCATAATTTGGTTCTTCCAAACAAAGATAGACCAAGTAGTTGAAGAAATATCTAATATCTTTCTCGTGCGTTTTGTGTTCTACATAAGTGAGACAAGGATCAGATGATAACTCATAGAATTGGATTAACTTAGATAATCAACCGTTGATGTTGTTCATATCTATATAGGCTCAAGTTTCTAATTTCTCCTGTTCTTTTATGGTCGCCAATATTCTTACGAATTTCAATTTGATTTGACGCAGTTTTCACATTAATTCGTTTTTTTTGTCTGTTTCAGATGTCAAATAAAATCTATAACGTCCACTAACCAACCATTGGTAAGTTTCACTATAATCTTTTTAATAGAAATGAACTTTTACTTCCTGTTTAGTTATTAATGATTGTGGTCAATTTACTGTCTAATTGAATTGAATGTTTCTTTTACATCCAATATTCATTTTTCATTTACTAATTATTATTTGATAATAATATATTAATCGTTTAACTCCATTCTATTTCTTTATTTCTGGTGTTTATGTGGTAGGTCTTTCAATTAAATTAACACTGATTTGTTCCGGTTTTTGGGGGTTGTCTACTACTATGACGTCATTTATTCGTTGAAATGCCCGTTTTATAGGCCATTTTGTGGGATAGAAATGGTCGACTAAAGCTTAAATGTTGATAACTTAAACATTTACTTCATCCAATATAGATATTTGATAAAATTTAAAGATAAACGCATTGATTAAATCGTGCTACATTTTTTTTTTTAGTGTTTAAGAATAGTTTTTTAAAATTTTCAATATTTTCAAAATAATCAGCATATTTCCAGTTTACATCCTAGGTATTTTGTAATTTTCCGACATTTTGCGAATCACCATTGTCGGCATTATCTCATGTCTTGCGGTAGTTGAAATTCCGACATTTCAGAAATCACGATCGTGCTACAGCTAATGTAATTTTACAGCAATGCGCTAGAGAACTATGATGATGATGAGACAAAGCCAATATGTACTAAAATTCATTAAACGCATAGACATATTGAAATTGTAAGACCTGATAGATTAAAAACACAATCATTTCAGTCAGTCAGAAGACGGAAAAATCTATTTGCATAATGTCAGGTACGACTTTACCGTAGACGAACCTAAACAATCATCTAGAAGCATTGAGATTTTGGTGACTGAAAACATAAACAAATTCATTCTAAAACTTGCAGAATTTCACATATATTTCAGGTGATGAATTTACAGCTCATGATCCACATACAATTACCGAAAATAAATCCATTTATCTTGCAGATATTACAACAGAATTACTTCGAAAATATATTAACTGTTGAAAACTAGTTGACACCTATCTCTCTCATTTACTGCACTGACTGACGACAAAAGTGATTTATCCAGTAATCCAAACGCTTGAAAGTTTCCTATTTTCTATTATAAAATGAAATAATTCAATGCAATTTCCAAACATCAAATGTCGTTCAGTATCATTCAATTATTTGTTTTCAAAATCCTTTATACATATATTCGTTACCTTTTATATTGTTTTAAGATATTATGGCTTTCATCTTTTCAGAATGCAATCAATTCAACGTGGATAATAAAACCATAATAAAGATTATTTCTGAAACGATTCTCATTTTAACGGTCTAGTTTAGTTTAAAATTAAACTGTAATAAAACACAAACAAAGTTTGACCAGAGATTATAATTAATCAATCAAATTTAATTTTATTTGAATTTATAATCGAATTAACTACATGATTCATTTGAAAAATTAGTAAAGCTTCTACTTTCTTTAAACTTTTTCTTCTTGTTTGTTTTAGCTTCTTTTTTTTTGTATTCTTTCAAGAACCAAAAAAGCATGTAACTGTGTATTGTTAAATATATAAAACAACTGCTTGTTAGCACTGCAACACCTGATGTTATTATAAATAAGAGTAAGAAAAGAAAAAGCTTTAAGTGAACACATTGTAACGAACGTTACGAAGCAGCGTTGTTGACGTCTTAACGTCAAGCTTTTAATTGGTCGCCATGGGCGTCATGAATATGACACTGTATATGAATAACTTTGTCAGTAGAGAGATCTTTTATTTACTATCTCATTATATCAGATTTAACTAATTTATCTGTCATATAATCAGGAATATTATCACATGAAACTAAAATCTTGTAATTTTTAAAGAATTCTTCTGTTTCAATTTCTCTTTTTGTTGCTGGTACACTTCAATTGTTGTAAAATTACAGTAATTGAGTTGGTATTGTCTTGAGCCGTGTAAATTTTCATCAATTCCCAACGAAAAACCCTCGAAATTCCTCTTTTATTGCGTTTAAAGCTTCACGTAGTCGTCTTTTGATTTAGCGCACAATTCGAACAATACTTTATTATCAATGTAACAGATAATTGTATCATTTGAAACAACAGCACTTGCTTGATTCATTGTTTAGCGTTTTCTTCTTCCTTTTGTCGTCTAGCTGTATAATCATTGTAATACGTGCGTCACAAGATAGATAGATAGATGTGTGGTATTTTGTCGTTTTACTTTAATTTGCGTAAATGCATCCAGAACAACGTCACGTTCCAGGATGGATGATATTGGTATTGTGAGCTATACGTTGTTTGTTTTTGAGAATAAAACAACTGGCTAACATATAAAATGCCTCTTTTAATAAATCGCTCTTGTTTTCGTTAAACTGAAAGACGTGACGTCCGCCTATATTGACAATGTTAGATATGCACGACTTGACGCTAAAATACAACCATAAAGGCATATCTTGTACACGGAGCCTAAACAAATAATTCACAAGCGAAATTACAATAGTTATAAACTAGGTAAAACAAAAGAAAATAAGTGTATATTTTCAAATGAATTTTCTTTGATGTTGTAACTAGTTTACATTTGCTAATTGCTTTACAACGTCTATTTCAAACATTAACTTTTATAATCATTAAATATTATAAAAGATCATGTTTATTGAACAAACATTGTATTCGTCTTTAGTTCACTTATAAAGAAGATTGTTTCGATTTTATGTTTTTTTCTTTTCTTCTTCTTGTTGGATTAAAATCTGCTGTGTCAGATTGACTTAACCATATGTAATAGATGTCGCAATTTTTTCCCCTTTATTATTTGGGATCAAGTCATATGTTTGTTGAAGAGGAAATAAAATATTGTCGTTTTAGTTTTCAAAGTTTGTTGACTTGACAGATTCACCATTTTTGTATGGCACACATGTTCAGCAATCTAAACGATAGAAGAACTTATTGTTGTTTACCAAAGTGGATAAAATACAAGAGAAAAATGAAAACTAATTTGAATTGCAAATTTTATATATATATATATATATATATATATATATATATATATATATATATTAAAAAGAAAAATGCATTGATAAGGGAAAATTCAGTAAATAAAACTTTTAGAAAATCGATTACAGCACAACAATACCGTAGTTTAATTGAAAAGTTGCTGTGGAAATAATTTATAATACCATTAACATTAACGGTATCAATAATAATAATAATAATAATAGGAATGGCAATTGTTATAAAAAATTATTTATAGGTAACAACATGGAAAATACATTTAAATTTCAATAATTAAGTTGCTTACAATTGGATATTTGTCGTTAATCTATGAAAAGTTCAAAAAAAGTCGTTATTGCATTCGCATATATGTGTAACTATATAGATATTATAATTGATTTTTTAGGAATTACTTAATGTCAGGTGTGTTTCTACTAACAATTCCAGAATATTCTATCTGCTTTTTACTATCCAACTTCTAAACAGGCACTGATCAAATGATATTTTTTTGGTTTAGAACGCCTGTATATTTTGTAGACGTAAACTGAAAAACGAAAATAATTTGTAGAAGGATCAAACGTTTAAAAGAGCACTCAATTTGCCTGTGAGGGACCATTGAATTGTTTCGATGGCTCTGCCAACAGAATTATCCACAGTTGACTGTACTTCAATACAGTCTGTGCACTGTAGTTGTAGTTTCCATATCGGCCCACATAGTTGATGAATACCTTTGTATAACTATGATAATGAAAGTGACGCTTTCTTGAACGCATCTATAAACTAAAACCGGAAATCGGGATGCTTCAATGTGAAATGGATACATTTTCGATGAAGCAATACAGTAGAAAAGATCGTGTTTATTAATTATTATTTTTTTGGTGTTCAATAGTAGATTACTGGAGAAGAAGGACGTAACGAATCCTCTTCAGTGAAATGTGTCATTGTTGCTAACACACTATCTCGAAGGCTGCATTTGTGGGAATTTTTTTGAAAGAAAATCAAATATTTGCTCAAATTACATTCATTTCTTAATTCGTTAGTGTTAAAATTGATTTTTACACTCAGTTTCGTATAATTTGACATCATACCATCATCTTTATAGGGTGAAAATTTTAAATGGACTACAAAATATTTTGCAAGTAAGAATTCTTAATTATTAAATGAATTCATTATACAGTTGTATAATGAAGTAATGCATTTTAATGGAAAATTTCTCTAAATTATCTTGTTTTATTATTCCGATCTCAACGATATTGTCGGTGTTTTGTAAAAAAAAAAATTATCCTTGTAAAATTTCACATTCACACAGTGTGAGTCGGTTCTATAAACACATCACATTTCAATATAAAACTGTCAAATGCCGGAAAACGACGGACCGTCTATATTGACGCTTACGTATTTTTCAACACGTTGACGTGTTATATAATCTATTTTTCCTCTCCGCTTCAGAGAGATCCCCAATGAAACACCATTTTAAATATAGGACATCGTTTGTACATTTCGACAGCATATTCGACACAAATTATCTGTAAATATCGACAAAAAAAGTCGTAGAAATATAACGATAAAAGAAACTACAAACATGACAAACATCATCATGTTTTATAATGTTTTATAATTTAGCATGTACGTTGTGTTGTTTTTTTTTGTCATTCATGCTGAATTTTAGTTTAGGTAAAACACTCCTCCTCCACTATACTCTCTTCATATTTATTCAACAGAGCTCAGAATATTTTATTATAATGAGAAGGAAGAATCATCATCATTATCTTGATATTTTCTGTGTGACGTGATAAGAATTTTTGATTTCATCTATTTGAATTTGTGCTGTTGTATTATATAATAAATAAATTTTCTTGTTGACAGAAACTTGCATGAAAGAAATAAACATATTTAAACGTTTTCAAATTTATTTTTGTAAATTCTGAAACAATTTTTATCTTGATCGATATTTATGAAAATTCTAGTCTTTATTAGAAAATTTCGTTCTATTTACTTCCTATTAAAATTGTTAAATCTGTTGGTGCAAAAAAACACCACATAAGAGTTTAAGATGAAGTCTTTGAGGGAGGATTGCCTGATGTGTACAATACCAAACACAAATAAGGGTCTAAAGGGTAAAAATAAAACAGTTTTTATTCAACATACATTCTCAAGTGGTTCAATAGACAGTTGATCGTCGAAGTAAGAATCAACAAACTCTTTGACTTAGGCATTTAGCCAAAACGTTGCAATTACTTCTCTAACAGTCTATCTGATTGTGAGTGTTGACTATAATAAAAAAATACATCTGTAGTCTATTACATGCAGAAAACAACTGTAAGTCACGTCCGCAGACAACAACACGTTGCCTATGTGTCATATTCTTTTGATCTTTTTTTAATTTACCGCTTTCGCATGGAACAAATTTCCAACATTCACATTTTAAGATTTCAATTAAGATTATCTGAATATGTAAGAATCACAAAATTACTTTAAAAGAGATCAAAGAAAATTTGGATAATCTTCGGAATGTATTTTCTCATGTCCTAATTTACATTCAAACTATCTACCTATATCTATAGTGACTAGTATTTTTATTGTTGTCGGAACTTGGACACAATTGTTGACGAAACTTTTGCAATAAATGGGTAACACGCTCCGATTCCGTACAGGGCAGTTTCGTATTGTTTTCCCGAATTAATGTAACGTTTATTTCCATTAACCACAAACACCACAATAAACATTCAATTTAAACTTTTATTACATTGATGTTTTTCTACATTTCATTTACCATACCGAAAAGTATTTGAATAAAAATTGTTTCTGTCGAATACTCTAACTAGAATTGATAGTTATCTAACAAAAAAGAGTAAGGAGTATTTCAGAGGCGGATCGTATTCGATATTTCTTCCTGCTATTGAATGCAACATCCGATGTCTGATGTGAATTTATAGTATGGACAAACACAGTGGGTGTACTTTAAATGATTTATTATCGTGTTAGTATCTCCATTGGTGATTTTAGTGGATAAAATAGATGGTTTTGAAGCATTCTCCAGTTGAGTGCGCTCGCGGCCACTTGTTGAAAACTCGGAGAGATGACAATAGAAGAGCTTTAACCGATTTGAAAGCTACAGAAATCCATACAGTTTCTATGTAACTAAAACGCTATCTATTGTAGATATTTGGTTAATGGATACAGTATTGACCATTTGTTCAACATTAAAATTCATGAAAAATATTTACGTTGTGCACAATTTTATTGAAATTCAGTAGATAGTTACTGAATTGTTCACTAACTCAGTCGTCTTGATGGCAAAGTTATTCTACTGACAAATTACAGTGTGTTTTTGGACAAATAACTGACTTGGGGATTTATGGTTCTTTCCCCTTATTACTATAGCATCGTTGCTCATCATTCTCTTAGAGATAAGGCCAAGTTGATAACATGTCGACAACGACAACGACGACAACAATGTCAACTATGACCTTAAGACCTATACGAAAGTCTTTGTCAGAGGTTGATTCTTGGAGCCAATAGTTACTGTCGTTCTTTGTTATGGCGTTTAAGCAAGATTTAAACTGTCTGACATTATTCATTCAGTTTTCCATTTGTTGTTTAACAAGTGATATCGCTGTTTGCTCTTTCAACCGAAACTTATCAATCATAGTTTACCGATCTATAAATCTCGCACATTGTTGAAATGTTTTGGATAGAATAATAAGTACAAAACTGCAATTGATGTCAAACATTGTAGATTGCTGCTTCTCGTTTTCTATTGATTACATTCACTTTTAATCATCATTAAACATTAAATTCTATTATAAATTTCAAATACTTACCAAAGAAAGTACAGGAACTTCAAATAAATTCTAATTATTCAAATTGCAAAGTTTCGTATTCTAGTGAATTTATAATTCTTATTCGAGTCGAAATTTAGCGTCTCAATAGAGCCTCGATTTGAGAACCTGGAAGCGCTATTTTATATAGGACATCGGGAGTAATCAACACAGTATAATTTAGAACCTCAATAGCACCTCAACTAGGCGATTTTTCAACGATTTGCACACTTGTGGCGCTATTGAGGGCCTAATTTGACCGAATAGCATCTCAGTAGTACCTCAAATGTCTGAGTTTTAATACTGAATTTTAGCTTTTTGAGGTGTATTCAGGATCAAATATAAATAGCTAGCGCCTCAAGAACACCTCGCAAGCCTCAATTGAAATAATAATAATCATAATAATACGTATTTTTTCAATATTCAGGTTTATTTTTCTACATTTAATACTTTTACATAAATATTAGGTATATTGTACAATTACATACTACTTATTCTATTCTTTTTTTCTAAAATCGTTGAGAAAAACAATTTTACTCCTTGATCACGAATGATAGCTTCATTACTAACATTTCATTCATCCAATTCTTCACGATTTTAGTTTACTTAAACTGTACGTCTACTTGCTAATACATGTAATATTCTTCAATGCATTAACAGTTTTATTGCTTTTTCTTTTACTTTAGAGTCTTGAGGACTTACTGAGGTGCTATTCTATTTAGATTTTACAAGTCGAACTTTTGAGGTGCTATTTAGAAGCTAATCTTCAAATAGCTCCTCCGTTTTTGGACATTACTTTTACGAATGACCACTTTGAGCCGCTAAATACGATAGATCTGAAAAAGAACTATAGAAATAAAGCTCTACTGAGGTGCTAAATTTTGACTCGGGTAATTCGACTTTCATCAAATTCGAACAAATCATTATTTGCTATCATTTCAAATGTTGTCAGTGGTAATATTGTGTTTGTTATCCATTTATTAGGAAACAAGTTCATTTTATTGTTAGAAATGCCGTATTCTTGGCGACTTTTGTTATTGTCTATATGTTCGATTTTATTGCTTCAAAACTAGTTTCATTGCAGTATGCTACCAAATACTCCACAATTACTATTAATGAGAAACTCTAGATTATCGTTAAACGTAACAATAGATGGCAATTAACTCGTTTAAACGTTGTAAAATCTCATTAGAAAAACTTTATAAGACTTTAACAAAACTGCAAACATTCTATTATCTTTGTGTTATATTCAATCAATATTTATATTTTGTAATCTTATCAGTTGAGAAAGTTATTATAAAATAAACTCAATATGAAGACACAACTTTATAAAATATAAAAAAAAGGAAGCCGATTGTGAACTATCGAGTCGGTGTCTTCCCCACAAGACATGAAAAATAATGTTTCAGGTTGCATGTCAGACAAAACTAATACGTTTTATTGTTTAAACCAAATTTTTATTCATTTATATTTCAACGTTATCAAATGGCACATTTCGCGTGTATTTTCATCTATGGTTTGTGCAACACAGGTGATTCAAACCAGGATGGAACAATGGTTACATCCAAATAAATGTTTATAACCACATATTGCAGTTTAGTGCACTCTAAACTTAAACTATACTTCTACTGTGGCTGGTTCTTTTTCTAACTGTGTGTTTGTTTGCCCTAATGTGCACTTAACTTTACAACTTTTGTTAAAAGTATGGTTATTTACATGTCGACGATAGAATTGATTTAGATCCTTAACGAAAAAACACTTGAAATAAAATGCTTAAACGGTTTATAGAAATAAAAACAAGAATACTAATTCAATTTCCCATACAATTATTCTTGTTGTTCTTATTTCGATTTAATCGTGTTCAGTATTATATAAATATATTTATTCAAATACTGTAAGGTATATGATGGATTTTAAAAATTTAATGTTTGCTCGATGGAATTTCTTCAAGTATGCACAACATAATTCGACATGTTTGCATATGAAACTCTATTTACATTGAAACCCTACTGCGATTGGTCTGAGAAATTGTAACTGTGTATACATTTGGAAAACCACGATTAATCGTTTCTTTGTTAAATTCCTAATCTTTCCTTTTCTACCAATAATATTATAGGCGTATATGGAAAAGAAATGGAACAAAACAGGAAATATATTGTTTTAAAACTTCAACAGAACATACACATCGTGTATTTAGAATGGGATTATAATAAATCTTAGATGGAAAGGTTTTCACGTTGTTCTCACATAAATTCGTTGTCCTGAACCCATCTATTTCTGTTGTGGACCTCCTAGATAAAGTCGAATTTGTATCGTTGTTGTTTATACCCACAAAACTAGAATTTGAGTAACTATGAATGTGTTGTGGCACACAACATAGCCAAACCATCTCCCATGTGAATTGCAAACGTAGATTAATGTTGTTAAATGGACACTGTACAGGCGTCAGGACGTCTGTATATTCTCTTTTGTTTGATCGTGTCAACAAACCAACGGTAATTGTATGGGTCTCTTCGTCTAGCATTAGAAACGTAATGCCGTTAATAATATGAGTGCCTTTTGTAAGATAAAGCCCATTACAATCACAACAAAGGATGTCAAAAGGAATGTTTACCATATACATTCATTCTTCGAATAGATTCTCTCACCTTTTTTCGAAGTCAACAAACACAACAGTTATTTTAAAAAGAAAACAAACCAAAGATTATTTAATTTTTATGTCAATAGAAAATTAAAATTAGATCGTGCTGTTGTTGTATTACAAACAATCATGTCATTGCCTTTTATAATGCATCATGAGCCAGACTGATAAACATTGACGAACTCAGTGGCGTCACTTTTAAGACTAGACAGAAAACTCATTATTATTATTATTATTATTATTATTAGATATTATATTCGTTCCAAACTTCCGTATTGGCTTTCTTGGCCGATCACAAACTACATCAGAACATTTGGATTCTTTCAACTTTATCTAATTAATTGTAAGAATCTACGCCACTGGAATTAGGAAATCCGATCATTATCTACATGAACATTCCTTTAATAAACATATGATGCAAGTGATGATTGAAATTTAACTGGCATTTGATTGCAACAAATCACATGAAAAAAAAAACCAACAATGTTACAATTGAAATATGCTTACATTGTAGATATCATAATGATTCAATAATTTTTTTATATTTAAAAAAAAAGAAAAAAAAACTCATATTGCACTCATATCTCTGATAACGAGAGTAATTTATAAATACGCCTGTTGTTGATATAAAAAGATTCCATTTTGATTTTTGTTATTTTATATCATATCACAAGTTGCGTAAACGTGCTATATTTGTATTAAATGATATTCCATTATAATAGAAATCGAATAATATGTAGTATAGAAGACAATATCAATGTGATAAAGTTTATAATAAAGTTGATGGACTATCAGACGATATAATAAGCTGTTAGTCGTTGTTTTAATTATCAATAATGAACAGTCTTATTGAGTCAGTACGTATAAGTACTTTATTGATTAATTTTAACGAGTTTGATAAGAAGTGTCAGAGTTTGATAACGGTAAAATTAAACTATATTTGCTGTTAGACAGCAATTTTCATGATTATGAAACAACTAGAAATTCAAATTCAAAGATAAATATTAACGTTAAATTCATTGTTTTATTGTGTTCGTTATAGATATCTAAACAATTTAGTCATCATTTATATACAAAGGTTTAAAATAAAAAATAAAAATCATTTTTTCAAAATAATTCTCAATATTTGCAGACGTGTTTTAGTTTGATAAAATGTGTGTTCATAAATCTAATAAGTGTGATACAAATAGAATATAACGGCTACAGTGAGTTGGAGCAAGGTAATAAATCCCTCGATTTGTGCACTATACCGTGTAAATTGAGGGACACATATCTTTAACCCTAGTGTCAAGCTTGCGACAGAGTCGCCGCGACAGCGTCGCCAAGTGGTGAACACATTTGTAGGTGTCAAGCTAGAGCGACACGACAGTATGAATCATGCAATTTAACATCTCGAACACTTTAAAATTCTCATAAATTACTAGTTTTATGATGCCCCTACCATCGAACAGATTCCAATGCTTAACTTTTTCCCAAGAATTCTAAGTAATATAAACAACTTAAGCCATAAAAACGCCGCGACACTGTCGCAAACATGACACGCTCCATAAGAATGTATGGTGAGCGTTTCTGTCGCCGATTTCAAAAAACGCCGAGCTCGACGTTTTTTCTGTCGCCAGTCGCAAGCTTGACAGCCTACATAAGAATCTGTGTTATACACTTTGTCGACGCTGTCGCGGCGACACTGTCGCAAGCTTGACACTAGGGTAAATAAATGTTTATCCTGTTTGTTATTTCATTGTAATGCACAATCATAACAACATTTTTATTAAATAGAATGTAGTTTTTGAAATTCAAATACACATACGCACACACAATTCCATTTCTCGTCAATCTCGTGCAAACTTTTCTCAATAATTCGATAAATGTTGAGTGGTATGATGGCATAAATATCGTGGATATTTTAAGAATTCAATTATTACCTCTATCGAATTTATGAGGACTGATATTTTCCACCAATTTTATTCTTTTTTCACAGCACTGAAACCTAACTGTCAAACAAGAGAAAACGTGCATATGTTCCCTATGTCGGTATTGTGTGGCATGCAACGTAAATGTAGTTGATAAAACTGTTGTTTAAAAAAAGTGCTCTTCAAATTTACAGTAGAATCAGGTAATGTTTGTAATGGCTTTTGTTGTTTGAAAACTCAATGTTATGGAATAACACGCTTTAAGACGATTGTAATTGATAAATTGAAATCTACAGGTGTTTTTCGTTTATTCTGTGCAGATATTTCACAGATAGGTACAGATTTAAAATTCAGATATAATTTAGAATTTATTCAACCATTCACAAAGAAAATTAGAGACTAAAGAAATTCATATCTCTTTAAGACAAATTAATAAATATTCAACACAAATGTATCTTAAAAATTATCTTTTTCTGTCTGTACTGTAATAAAATTGAATTTCCTATTGAAATATATAGTTCATCCAATTTAAATTTCCCAACTTGACTTTAACATGATGAACGGCAATATTTTGTGTTTTAGACAATAGAGAAAGATTCAGTTTAATTACATGGACAAAAACAAAATCAAAACACATTTTGAGTGATGTTTACGCATGTTATTTGCAATAGTATTATTAATGTTTGCTTCAACATCTCTACTATATTATGTTTCTTTTAATCCACATTAATTAGATGATTATTATTTAATGACTCGAAGGCTTAAATTACAATTATCTGACTGTTAACTACATCAAATAATTCCATGTTTGTATCCTACATTCATGTAAATATGTATACATGTGCATATGGCTTTAATGCGGTTCAATGATCTATAATTTAGTACAGTTGATCTATTAAAAAGGTTTTACAAAAATAGAACAACAGAAAATGTTATTTTTTTTTCTATAATAAACAATTTAATCTTATTCCGCACGATTTCAATAGTTATTAAACAAACCAAATCTGATAGAGTATAGGTCTTTTTTTTTGATAAGTCGTAATATCAAATACACCCAATTCGATTTGATCTTTCAATTTAACTGACAACTGATTTGAAAATAAGCTCAAATTGGTAATTGAATTGACGTCAATTCAGTTGAAATTGGATCAACAAAACGAACTTGATCGTTGTCTGTATACGAATCTAAAGAATCATTCGAGATTGAATCAAGCAAAAATCAAAAATAATTGTTTTCTTTACATTATTATATATATATTTTTTTTCATTCTTCGCTACAATCAAAATCACTATTTTTGATCAGAAAAATTAATCAAAACACCGTCCATATTGGATATCATCCGTTGTATGAAACTGCAAAGCAATTTCCAAGAGACCTTTTTTTCTAGATTGTTGCCATATATCTATGCGTATGTGTTTAATAAATATAAAGTATGTTTGTTTATAAGTGTGTGTGTATTGTTTAGTTCCGGTCACACGCACATATATCAATGTCCTGGAGTTATATGGCAACGAAGAAGCCAATTTTTTATCACGCAACGCCTTACGTCCACCATTTATAATGCTTTCTGTTCAACAGGGGAAAACAGAAGAAAATAAATAAATGATAATCGTTCATCTACAAATAGATGGACTGACCTAATTTCCTATGTTTCGTTGTTTTTTGTTTCATTGTCGATAAAGTCATCAATTGGAGTAATCATAATAAATGATGAATAGAGTAAATGTAATGATTTTTTATGTCTTTATGCTTACCTTTACATCCTGGTACTTTGTTGATTGTTTTTCTAATTCCATTCGTTTGTGCCAGGTTTTTTTGAATTTCTTTTTGTTTTTGTTGTTTTTTTTTTGATTTTCTACTAATGGCATCTTTGTGTGCATTCTGTATTTCATTTACGTAGTGGTTTTTGGCGTTGTAAATTTATTGGATTTTAAGTTTTTCCTGTCAAAATATTAGATTTCTTACTGTTTTCGTTTTTGGTTGTTTTTATTAAGTTTCGTCTATCGGATATAACGATTTTTAAAAAAGTACATTTACATATAAATGGAAAGAAACTGTATCAAATATTGCATGTATATATAGGAAATTGTTATTCACTTTACCTCTTTTCCACAAAATTACAAAAGTAATAACATTAAAAAATATCTAGATATTTTATAGTAGGTCGATTACCAAAATCCATTTGTATATAAAAGATAAGAGATGTATTTTATGACATCCCATTCGCATTTTTCCTTAGATATAATCCCAAAGTCTTCTGGAGTATCATTTAGAAAATTATGTTCATTCGGGGAGGAAAATCAAATTCTATTTGATTTATGATCACAGTTGTAATAATTATGTAGTAATTCTAATAATGAATATCGAAACGATCTGTTCTAATTATACAATAATCCAAATGACATTATTACTAATAAATTTTAATTTAATTTCGTGACATAACAACAACAACAACAGGGTGATTATCGATATGAAGGTAATTAGAATTTTAAATATTCTATCTGTTAATACACACCAAACAGTATGTATGTATGTTGCATTCAATATTCTCAGTGGTAAATAACATGCTTGAAACTGAAATAATTTCGTAAATTAACGTTCACGATTCATCTGAAAATGCTCGTCGAAATACAATTTAGAAAACAACAATTTATTGGTAAAACTGACATTGAAATTATTTGACGTGACTTCCGCTAGAATACCTGTCCAATTTTGTATTATTTCCGGAAAATCAGTCACATCATTATTAATTATGGAAATCCGGAAAAATCTGTCAATTTTTGTTTATAAAAGGATTAACTATGAATATATTTCCATTTTTCTACCCTCTATACACACGGTTGAGGCGACAGATTGTCTCTAGAAATTAAATTTATCAACATTTTTTTTTAATCAAATCTCTCTTCAGAATTTTGTATTTTCCAAACACAAATTAAAATCCTCCCTAAGCATTTTTAGTAAAATTAATTAACCCATGTGATGCGAATTTCGCGCAACAATCCATCGATTATTCTCCATTGTTAAAAAGATCCATTCTTTATAATATCCAACAAAAAAAAAAAACGAAAGCGAAGAATATAGATTGAGGGAAAAGAAGAGATCTAAAATTGAGCATGTCGATCATTTGTTCGGCTTTACGACTAATCCTAAACGACAACTTTCAACTCAACATAGATCCTATTTAGTTTAAAGATATCTTTGAACAGTTTTCAGCATTTTCCAGTTTCCATCTACCACACTGTAGCAGCAAAATGACAAATTTTATATCTTCTCGATTTTTTTTACGACAATTCCACAAATTTTATCTATCTTTTATAATTTACATTGTTGAATTATAATTAAAGTTGTTAAACGATGGAGAAATTCCATGTTATTATAAATTCCATTGTTGTGTTTGTTTGTTTTTTCTACGAAAATGTTATTTTAACGATATTCTAGACTTTAGACTCTTGATATACATTTACAAAGGAATTTCGACTCTAAAAGAAGTTGAAAACACGTTATTTTAAACAATATCTCTGCCTGTTTTGTGTAGTTGAATTCTTTCAATTGGTATTTAATCACGTGATATTCACAACAAAACAAAAATTCTATAATTAAACACATGAATTTCATATTCATTTAATAAAGTAGATAACAAATAACAATTATATTAAACTGACGTTTAATTGATGAATATAAATTGATTTCGATTGATTAATTGATAGGGGATTTTTATCGACAATCAGCTATGTGTTTATTAGTGGTAATATTATCTAACATAGCCAATTGTAAAGAATATTAAAATGTTTTTCATTAATTGTGTAAAGTGTGGTAAAAGACCTGGAAAGCTTTTCATTAAGTGTCGAAGTTTAAAGTAACATTTATTAAGAACGCAATTAACTCGTCTCGTAAATTCTTTTTAGCTCTACGTTTAAGAAATTCTTGTAAAAAAGATTTAAAACACGTCATAAAATTGTAATGGGACATTTCTGGTATTTATAGTAAACCAAATTTGACTTGACCCATTTAATTTTAAAACAGTAATAAACGGTCTTTAATCATAAAAAAATCGGACGAGAATTGTTTTTCTAAAATTCCGAGGAAAATGGTTGCGAAATATTCGAAAAATTCAAGTTTGCATTTGCAATTATTTCATTTTACAAAATTTCGAATTAACGTTGGTCGCATGTACACGATAATTTATTTAATGGTCCAACTACGGTGCAATAAAATTTTATTGTTATTTGTTTCCAATTTATACGGCAGTATATCACTTGTCTACAAGATTTCTCTCGTTAATTTGCTTCCTTATCAAACAATATTGGACGTTTCATTGTTGTCACCACGTTCATCCCAGTTTTATTTATTAAACATTTACCTGGTTCTTTTGCTTTTTGTCTTTAGAGTTCAGTCGTTTTTTTTTTTAATTCAAATAATATAATTGTACCTACTGTAGAATCGATTTTCTGTCAATACATTTCAGGAACGTTGGTGAGTTATTGAGGACTTCAGGATTTAATGTTTGAAGAATTTTATCCGTCTCTTTCGCTGTCTCTAACGGCAGCAACTAGAGACATCATCTATGTATATATAGGTTCATGTTTACTTCCTTTAAATATTTGTTCATCGCTTATAGTCTTTAAATGCTTATATAGAATTGTAACATACGTATTTCGTTGTGATAAATACGTAATAGATCCTGCAATTTACTCATATTTGTCTAGAAGCTCCTAGACTAGACAAATAGTTACTGTTTTATAAAATTATGGAAGATTGGATGAAACGGATAGGTTCATTAATGGATTAAAAGCATTTTATGTCACAAAAGTCCTCGCTATTGTTCTCATTTTAATTCTATTCTTTTGTATTCAAAATCTGGCGTATTAGTTTATGTACTTTGCATACATATAAACTACGATTAAAAAAAATATTTAAAAGCAAATTGGTACTGGATTACTACACACGATTTCTACATGTTGTGTTAGATATCAAAGTAATGCGATCAATTTTATGTAAAGAGGAAAAAAAACCGTGACTACTGGTTAAAGAATCCAATTGTTTTCCATTTCCATTCGCACACTGCCATCATCACCTCTTTTTGTTAGATACAATCCAACATTTTAGCGAAGCTGATCATTCTTGAAAGCCTGATTCAAACATGCTTATCTTTATATAATTGCAATTCATCTTCTATCTCCAGCACATTGAAAAGCCCTTTGTGTCACTGAAGTGCATATTTCAATATGCTCTTTGATTCTTTTCATCGATAACGGTAGCGGCATTCTATTCAAGTTTTACACACAAAACTTAATTACATTATTCTTTACTCGAGATTGTTATGCTGGTTTTTTTTTTCATTATATCTTTATTATTATTATACGTCAGATAATTGATTTATTCTAGAAACATTGTAATTGTTTCACATTTGCCACAACTAAAACTGTAAAGCTGTGGCCACATTTGAATGTATATGCGACAAATCGACACATGACTTACGAGACCGAATCAATGTTCACGTGTGGACGTGAACGTGACGATGTTTTTAATCGAAACACAAGTGATCATCGATATATTGCGACTTTTGTAAACACATGACTGTTGGAGACTTGTCGTATGTGCATTCAAATGTGGGCTCAGCTTAACCTATACAATAAATAATCATAGAAATCAGATCATATCATTTTAGATAAATATTGTTATCTCTATTGCCAAAAATAGAATATTGAACGCATATCTCAATTTAATAAAAAAAAAATTATCAACGGAAATATTTTTAAACACGACCATTTTTATAGAAATTTCGTGCACTTGCCATATTGTCAATAAATATATGTATATGAAATATTGATTTATCACAAACATCGCTTTGAAATTCCAACTAGATAGCATCATCTTTGAAGCTCTATGATTTTTTTTTAAACTTGCATTTATTGATTCATTTTAAACTCAACTTTCAATTTACCTGTCAATTAAATTGTTGTTTAAACATCAATTTGAATTTAAAACTGAAAAACAAATATTGATTCGGATACAGTTCTGTTTAAAATAAAGTGACATATAAATACTAAATGTATCCCTAAATTTGTTCAACGTTATTATTTATAACATTTCAGTGTAATCTGTGTAACTGGATCTCTGATGTATTGGCAACTTTCAAATAAAATTTCAATTTGATTAGAAATAAGATTATGTTTGGTTGGGACGAAAAGTTTATTTCTGGACGGTGATGGCACCAATACACCAATCAAATTCAACAATGCTTCTATTCTATTGATTTAATCAACAAAATAATGAGTAGAATATGTAAAATTAGTTTGTAGATATTTTTAACATAACAATGAAAAATGTGTCGTTTAATTAAATCGTACATTCTCTAAATGGATTTAATTAATCGAGAACGAGTTATAAAGAGAATCAAACAAAAATATTTTATGTCGTGCTAGAAACTATTTTACGACCATTTTTAATGATAGATACCAATAATACCAAAGAAGAAAAATCATAAGAGACCTTTTTTGTAGATCGTTCAATTCTCTACCAAAATTTGGACAAATGTTCGGATTGCCCGGCCCTAGCGCGGACGCTGCATAATTTTTGTTCATTTCATTTTACTTGAACGATTTTATTACGTAATAATTCAATTGTCTTTTTGAAGTAAAACTTCTTTAGGCGCGACTTGGGGGTAACTCAGAAATTTTTGCTGACGGAAGTAACGCTCGAAATAGTTTCCGCTATTTAAAATATTTAGTTCTACTAAAATCCTAATAATACTAAAATTTCCAACTTTTATAAACTCCGTAGATGTAAGGTTGGTATCTTAATTCTGGTGATATTTCTCAGTCATGTGACTACAACATCAGGACAGCTATTGGTTGGTTGTAGGAATAGGAGAACAGGTTTGAATTTTGGGTAGATTGACATGGGCTGATTTAACCTTTAATTTAACTTTTTATTCTCAATTAATTTAATTAATGAACGGATATTCTTCAAAAAGTGGTAGTGGTATTAACGAATTTTATATAGAATATAAAATAGTTTAATCGTTTCAGTGATATGTGTCATAAACGTCAAAAAGTTTTACTTCAATCGCACACAATTTTTCTTATTGTGTTTAACTTTATGTTTAAAAAGGAAAGAAAAAAGGATTGTGGTTTACCGCTCATTTCAACCAAATCCCGGCGCTTATGCCCTTTTACTTATGGATGATGGTTTACTGCTCATTTCAACCAAACCCTGGGCGCTTATGCCCTTTTATGGATGATGGTTACTGCTCATTTCACCAATTCTAGACGTTTTTTCTACGATGAGTGGCCTGCAAAGGGGGGGGGCTAGGGACAGACATCCTAATCTTGCTAACTGGTCCATGTACTTTGTGGCATGGACAAATTAACAATTTAAGTTATAAGAAGACGAAAATTCTGAAAATCCTTTTTCATACCGTGCCGAGGTTTGAACTCCGGACTTCTAGGCGTAAATCCCTATCCTTAACCACCGAGCCATTCGGCTCGTGAATTTTCATATGAAAAGTGTACTATAAATGAAAACGATTTTCTACGATCCAACGGATACAGCCGACATTCCATCGTGTGTTGGGCACCCGAAAGTACTCGATTGCATTAATGTATAGATGTTGCTAAGCAAAGACAATTTTAAATACCTAACATGTTAAAACGTCTGTCATTGGTTGAAATCTATAGATTTCCAAAAATATGCTTCGGAAATGCTCATTTTCCACACGGTAGCTGAGGGTAATGGAAAACGGGACGATTGATTTAAGAAAATCAAATATACTCTCATCAGAAACTGTAAATTGAATGAATTCAATAGAAATGCGGTCCAGCTGGTGATGTTTGAAAGTACTTTGTGATCAGTTTCTAACTAGACATGCGTAGTCTAGTCATCAACCAAACAATCTAGAATTGTGGGTGGGAACATACCTAATAATTGCCACTATAATCTACGAGGTGTTCTTACAATGAATATATTTCAAAATAAATACTGTTGAGGGTAACCAGTCCACTTCTGCGAATATGAAAAGATTGAAGAATTTTTGAAAAAAATCAGATTTATTTGTGTAAAGCTTTACAATCAAATTGAATTAGTGTTAAACAAATATTTATTTATATACGGTTTACTTAAATGTAGTCAACTTTAAGGCAATTAAAGCAATTGAAATCGAGCCACAATTGTCAATTTGACAACGGTCAAGTCAAGTCGCACAGATTCAAATCGTCAGAGTATAGATCTTCTCGTATTTTTAAATGAATTCCACATACCCACACTTAAGGGTGAAAATGTATAAAATCAAAATCTACATGTAGATGTAGACAATATTACCTATTTTTAATGCATAATGTGAATATAGCTTTATATTATTCTTTGTAAAGTATATCATTAATGAATATAACTAAACTGTAATATTTTAAGTTAAGTTTAATCGTTTCATGATATGTGCCATAAACGTCAAACAAGTTTTACTTCAATCGCGCGTAAAGATTACACGCACACAATTTTTTTTTAGACTACGTAATTTGAAGCTTTTAGATATAATTGTAAAATATGCCATATTCAAATGACACCCTACGCTAATCTAATGTATCCTGTTTTGCTTTTCTTTTTATTCTTCAAATAGAAACGTTGAAAATTTATATGTATCTAACAACACTGTTGTTGTATATTTTGACTAATTTTATTTTTCCGTTTTTAACAGTTCAAAGTAAATTAAATTTGTTTTTCATTGAAAATGTGCCTGTAATTGTATAGTCGAAAAATACCCTTTCAGTTTTGCTTGAGTTGTTAACACAGCCAGAAAGACTCGTAATGAATTCGGATCCTTTTATGTTGTTGTTGTTTTGTTGTTACTACTATTGCACCCCTTATTTAACATTGCCATCGTTAGTGTTTATTCAAATTTCATTACGATTCGTTCTCTTTTATATGGTTATTCTTTTTATCCATTTCATCTAATTTCAATGACAAAATTCGAATGAAATTCCGGTTTTTATAAAAGTTATTATTGGCTGAAAATTAAATGAAATAGGCGACACGTTCAAGTAATGAATGTCTAAATCTAACGTGGTGGTATTCTAGAGAGAACACTTCATGCATGGCTTGGTGGTTGTTGAAATATTCAGTTTTCCTGCTGTGTTCACTTTTAACAAACAACGCTTTTAGTTCTCTGATTTTATTTCTAACACGCAACAAATTTATTTAAAAGATGAAAGAAATTAATTTTTGTTATAATTATGCGACATGTCATAAATTATCGCCGTTTTCCCCTTCAGCAAATAAAAGGAAATTTAGTTTATTCGAGAAAATATTTTCATGAAATGCAGTTGATTTAATAAATGATAAATTGTTGGTTCTTAGTGCTAACACAATACAGTTCACCTTAGAAAATCAATATTATAGTTTTAAAATTCTATTATTGTGTTTGTTTTTGTTTTGTTTTGCTTTTTTGTGCCTACCAACAGAAGCATTAGAGATTTTTATTAAAATGCCTCATCAAAATTTCTTAAACTAAATATTAACAATATTCACAAGAAAGAAGAAACCGTATATTATACTCGTCTAGAAATTTTATTACAAAAGGAACTTGAGTTATTTGATATACTTCGACATTAATTTGGAATTTATCTTTATAATAAAGTTGTGTAGTAGTAGATTGTTTCTCCTTTCGTTTTTTTGTATTGTCAAGTTGAACTTTTCTCATTTATGTTCGTTAAATTAATTGATAGTAACAAAGAACAAATCCGCTCAATTTTATATTATGGATGAAATCATTAATAATAAAAAAGATTTGTTCCATGTTTTAGATTGATTCTAATTAAGTTAATTAATCGATCTGTTATTAGTATTATAGTTGATCTTGTTTAGAGAAAGGTCGGACAGTTTGTGTTTTATTCTAAATACATAACAAGCACAAAATCCTATCAACGTCAGATTGAAACGAATTTGACACGATCCCAAACAAAACCGCCACGTGTTTCGGAAATCATTCAAGTTATAATTATAATTGAATTGTGGAATACAACAATGTTATCTTCAAATTTTCATTCAAATCGATTATGATAGAGAAGGGAATAGGTGAATTAATTAAATCGGTAATTTAAATTACATTTTAGAAAAAAAAATGTTGCCGAAAAAAAGAGGCTACTGATCTCTGTCATTTCTATTAATCAATCACTATAAGCTATCTCACTCCACTAAACACTAACTGGTATTGAAAATAAACGTCTATAGACTGTTAATATCGGGAAACTATTATAGCTAATAATTAAAGATATTATCTTCGTGTTATTTTCGCTTAACTAATGTAGAACGTCCGGAATTTTTGCGTAAAAACGATGCCATGGGAAAAAATGGGGGAATTTTTAGCGATTTATATAATAAAAGACTTCCTTATTGTTTATTACTTACAAATGCTATTTTTTCTTGTATTCTCTATGAATATCAAAAATATGCTGACCGAATCAACTGACCGCCACGGAGTAGACACTGGAATAACTGGACATTGGACATCCTTTGTAACAGGATGTTTATGTACTAGACATCCGTAGAATTAGACCGTCTCCTTCGTATAGTTAATAATGTACGCATTATATTTCTTGAAACTACAAGAGATTCTTCCTCAACAAAGCGATATCTCTTACATTGGGCGAGTTTAATAGCTACAGAAAAAGTACGTGTAACGAGTAGGTTCAGTGGGTGTCGATTACATACAGTAACATTATTTCTGGCAACATTTTGACGATTACTAAACACATCAGTAGTACCAACTTCAACTCAACTCTTAGTAGGTATAGTAAGCGAGTTTACTAAACAGCGTTACTAGGCCCAATATAATTTAGCCTTAAGGTGGAATACGTGCTGACGTGGCATGAAATATGGATTTACAACTTGTTGCTAGAATAGTTGTGTAATTTTTTTTACGTTTTTGTGCATACCTATCTACTTGCAATCGACAATTCAGCTTCACTATGTTGATTAATTAATAAATAATTGTACATGGGCCCCCCGATCTAAGGGCGGCCCTGGATATATCAAGTATTTTACTATATTTACTTTCGTTTTATGTTCTACATAACAGGGCTGTTTAATTTGTTTATAATCAACTCGCATACACATAAATGGAACGTTTAGTAATTAATTTTCCACTTTGACGTAATTTTCTACGTCGTTAACATGCAGAGTTACTTTGATTTGGTATATAACTGGTGTGTTTAATGATTTTGTTATACATAGTGGAAATTCAAAAAGAAATTCCTTTCTCTTTTCGTTTACATTCTCATATTTTAATAATTAGGATCGTTAAGAACGAAAAATGGAAAAGTCTCCTTTTTTCTATATAGAAAATACACAATTTAATAATTTCCTTTTTTTTTGTTATTTCAATAATTAAACTCGTATTTCATCATCAGTCATATCAAAATCATTGCAACATCTCCTTAATTAAAGATTGAAATGTTTTGAAGATGTACAATGATAGGGTTGAAATTTCCATTTGCTTCAGTTTCTATTCAATTTTGTAACAAAATAGAGTAGTTTGGTTAATTAGTTGGTTTAACGCTGACAGTGTGCGATAATGCTTCCCAAATAACTTGAATAGAATCGAAATAATCTTGCTTGACGGTTTTTCCAAAATGTCTTAACTTTGAACATCGAGATAATTAAAACAAAATTAACATCAATTACGGATTGATCATTCATTGATTTGTGAAAATTTTCAATTACAAGTAATTGAAATTCATTTTCAACGTCCTAGTGTCGTAGAAGTTTTACTGTCTGCATGAACAACATTTTAAATACAGTATGTGTATCTTTGTTTGTCTGCTTTGCAAGTATCTTTCAAGTAACATATTTACTGATTAATTAACCAAGTTTACAACTATCTAGAAACTCGTAATTTGGAAAATTATGTAATAATCTCTTGCTGAAAACTTTCCTTTATGTTTTAAAAATATTTCTAATATAGAGTTGGTTGTGAATCGTTAATTATTAGGTACCAGGTAATTATCAAAATTTAATAATTTTAATTAAATTTCGATTAGAAGTTTACATTCTTCGATGGAGAAGCATTTGATTATTCTAATGAACAATTTTTGTAGAGAATAATTATTGACCGACAAAGTTCATGAAACTTGTTTGCCAGGTTGCCAGATGAATGTTACCTTTGTTCAACAAAATTATCTTCCAATATTGTTGATTTATTCAAAAAATAAAAAACATCTTCAAATTACTGCTTAATGAACTATTAATTAAAATTGTTAATTATTTGAATCATTATTGTATTCATTTGAAATTAATTGAAATTATTGCGATATGAGTAGTGATAAATGAATTGTTTAGATTTATTAGTAATGTTTTAAGTAAACTGTTGATTCATCATAATTCGAGTTACTTACCTCCGCGACGGCGCTGGAGCAGCAGGAATGCAGCAGGTGGATAGGCAACGTTGTATGACCGTGATTCATGGGTAGTAATCATATAGTCATCTCAGAAATAAGATGGAAAAATGGAATTTTTTCTAATTTTTGCAACAGAGGAATTTATAATTGTTTTTATATTATTAGCCAATTTATAAAAGTTGTGTGTGTGTGTGTGTGAGTGAGTGAGTGAGTTTCCGGAAGAGAGCCGTAAGCGAGACCTATTTTTAATATACGTTTTATATTAAAACGTAGGAATATAAATCAGGAATGTAGTCGGGAATAAAATTTGATTTTCCACTACCGCCTCCAAATTCCTGCTGGCTTATAATATGGGATCTATGCATTTGTCTCTTGAACTATGTATGTGAGAGCGTATGTGTACGGTTTAAAGCACTGGAGGGCTGTTTTTAAAGGTATAAACATGAATTCCCATCCATTCTCATTGTAAATATTTAACTAAAATTGTTGGGTAGTTTACGCATATATATCTACTTACGCCAAAACAACAACAGGATTGTTACGGAAAGTGAATAATTTTATCATCAAATTTATGCAATCCCTAAAATTTCAGTTTATCGTTGTTAAATGTTAATTAGTTCGAAATATTATGTTTGTTTCAGGTGCAGCAGAACAATATATGAAGAAAAGGAAAATGGCGCCCCGTATCATTTATTTAACAATAGCAATAATAATGATAATGATGATCACGGTGGCTGTTTGTGATGATTGGACCAGTCAATGCAACAAGTGTTCGTGTCGTTGGGTAAATGGCAAGAAAGTTGCCAATTGTGCAGGAATTGGTCTTTTTGAAATACCAACAGATTTAAGTTCTGAAATACGTGAAATAGACTTTTCAAATAATTCATTATATGAGTTAGGACAGGAGGTTGTTGCACGTGCTGAATTAAAAGATGTTCATAAGCTCAAATTTCAAAATTGCAGCTTATCAACAATACATCAAACGGCATTTAAAGGTTTACGTTTATTAATTGAATTAGATTTAACAAAGAATGCAATTAGTGGATTAAATAAACAAACATTCCGGGACAATCTAAAATTACGTGTACTAACATTGAGTTATAATAAATTACGAAAAATTGAACAAGGACTTTTTTATAATTTAACACATTTACAAAAAATCTATTTAAATAATAACGAAATCGAATTAATTGAAGACAATGTATTTATATTATTACCAGCATTACAACATATTAATTTAGGTTATAATCGTTTAAAAACAATCACATCGGACTTTACTGATGGTTTAAAAAAATTGAATAGTTTGAATTTAGAAGGCAATCCGTGGGTGTGTGATTGTAATTTAGAAGAATTTCGACAGAAAACTATCAAATCCACATTAATAACAGCACCAACAGAATGTGCCGAACCGTTACGTCTCAAAGGCCAATTATGGACGACTGAATCAGTGGTTTTTGCTTGTTTACCAGAAATAATTGAACCGCAAGCTAGTACACAAATTGAAGCAACTACAAATAATATAACATTAACTTGTGGTGTTCGTGGTTATCCACAACCGGATGTGGATTGGGTAACGAATGGACGTATTATCGATAAAGATCCACGACAAAATACCCAAAGATTCTTTACATCGAAACAGAAAGTTGGTGATTTCACATGGAATAATTTGACAATAATCGATGTAAACTATCGTGATAAAGGTGAATATAAATGTGTCGCCAAAAACCCAGGTGGTGTTGATGAGAAAAATATCAGTTTGATTGTATCAGTCGCTGTTGGTGGTACTAGTGGTACGCTACCTTTAGGCAGTACACTACCTTTAATTATCGGCTTAGTAATCGGTATCATAGTTATTCTATTGATTGTGTTAATATTAATTTGTTGTTGTTGTCGACGTACAACTCACGGTATTAGTGGGAAACGTGGTGATTTAATGCAAACATCCGATGAATGTATGCATCTACATGGACCTCCTGAAATTGAGAAAGCCTTAATAACTGATGTTAATCCAGTGATGAAACCACCAAGAGTTTGTTCAGTACCACCATCAGTGAACAGTGGGGGAACCGAAGTTAGTGAAATTAAAAAGAATTTACTTGATAACGACTCAGTATTTGGTAAGTTAACATTAGAAAAACCTTCATTTCTAATTTGTTCTAATTATGCTTAAGGTTTTATTTATATATTTATACTATTCAACTAGGGAAAGTTTTCAACCCTACAATATTCACTTAATATTCACATAATAGAGAAACACCCTTTTCAAAGGTCGAATCAATTCGGTTCACATTTTGATATTGCACGTCTCTCGATATTATTTATGACTTAATCATCAATTCAATGAATTTATCAGTAAATAGTAAATTTTAAACAATCCATTTTTTTTTGTTCGTTGAAACAATGTTTTAATAATTCAGACCTTCATGAAAATCTCTAGGGGCACATCAGTTATATGCTACCTTAAATGGTTAGAATTGTGTTTTCAGTTTTCTTCAACGCAATTCCGAATCCAATACCTTAATAATAATATTTTTTTATATTATTTATCTGATAGACGGTTTTTACTTTAATAAAATAAATTTTATTTGATAAAGAATATATGATTCATCTTTTAAATACATGTATTATTATAGTAATATCAACAGGACCGGGCTCATCGGTTATGGCAACTCTCAAAAAGGGGGCGTATTAAAATTTGTGGAAAGACTCATCGTCAAAAATTATCAGTGGAATTATGTTAATTTTTAGATTTTTGTTAAATTATGCCTGATTTTGGTGCATATTCCAATTTGGCGTCTGAAGGAGTTGCCTCGCCATCTTACCTATGGGACCCGCCCTGTATATCAGCGTTCCTCAAGATACAGGACACAAAAGCTAGAAAATTTTCAGATCTTTTTATAAAAAATAATTTAGCCAAAACTTTTCTAGTAATGTGAATAAAAACAATCGACGTAAATTATCATAATGACTTTTTATAGCTTTTCGCTTACATTTTGGTTTTTGTTTTTCTTCATGGCTTCACTTCTTCTTAGTGCTGGGAAGCATCTTCTTATCTAAAATCGTAAAACACAGATGTTGCGCCAATGTTATTTGAATTTACGTGCATAATATTGCTGTTCATTCCTTAATGTTAAATTTCTCTCTATTTCCACATTCAATACGAAACGTGAATTTCCATACTAATTTATGAATAATCATTTAAAATGATTTCCAAACTTCAAACGCTGTAAGAATATTTTATTCAAATGAAATTCCCTTAAATGTATAAATAATTTCGGTATATTTCAGGTATAAAAACATATATTGTATTGCCAGATTTGAAACGGAAATACTTTCGAGGTGTTTCACAAAAAGCTGGCCACAAATTTGATTCAATGGATTTTCCATCAAATCTGTTTTCCTAAATGCTATACAAACGTTCAAAACGATATATTTGATGTGATTTTGCTTTCAATTGTAATATGCTCTAAGTTGTAACTTTTTATTACAAGCCAAAATATGGATACTTATTTTAACATTAAATGATGTCATAACATTCTGACTAGAAATATTTCTCAAATTCACAATGATTACAAATTCCTCTGTTTGTATTTTTCTAGCTGGAGACGATGAATCCCGTTCATTAGAATTCGAAATGCAACCATTTAGACGTTCACAGAATCTCTTAGATCCTGAATATCGTGGCAATCATCCATATCCACCTGATCTCCTACCATTTCCACCACGAATGTGTCAAGTATCGCCGGCAGGAAGTTCAGCATCAACAGTTGCTGATACATCACGTTTACCATCACATCATGGCCCACAATCACCATTACATAGTCCACTATATGATCAAATGGCACTTTATAGAACATTACCATATTCAAGATCACAATCACCATTTGTGGGACCACCAGCTCCTCGTGTACCACGTCAAGGTTATGTGACAATACCACGACGACCACGTCAAAGTTGGAGTAGTGAACCACCACCATCATCAACAAGTGAAATTACTGAACCGCTTTATGATAATTTAGGTTTACGTACATCCGCGAATGGTAGTTCAGCATTATCATTAAATAAAATTGGTGTTGATGCCTCAACACCAAAATCAATTAGAATGTTTCCATTAAGTCCAACTAGTTGCGATCCAATTGCTGAACATGAATCACCACCAACAGCAACAACGCTTCCTAGAAATTTAGAAAGTTTACGACTATCACCATCTAGAACTGAATGGGCACGTGCCAATGCTGAAGCATTTAAAAGTCCTGACCAAAGAAGGAATTCATTACCATCAAATGATAAAAAACCATCAACGAAAATTGCTCCAATACCACCACCGAAACCGAAAAAACGAACATCAACTGGTCCATTGTTTGAGGATGAAGGTGAAGATGGGACAGAAGTGTGAGAATGGCTAAAACTAGTGCTGATTAAGGCACTGGTGGTTTGTTAGAATTTGGTGCTAGTTCGTGGTGTGGACCAAATTGGTTTTTTTTCTTCTCATTTTTAATTCCCAACGACAGGGTGAAAACTCGTTTTTATAATGAATGAAATTTTATTTGATTTAAAATAGTGCCTTAAATATGATACAAGATCGATACGCGAATATTTAAAAGAATTTTAACTTGTGTATATAAAAGAATTTAAAAATTGTTTTAAATGATAATAATTTTAATGTGCTTCTACATCCACTGATTATATACATATTTTGACATTTCATTAAATAACAAGAATGGCGCGTGTGTGTATGTATGTATGTATGTATGTATGTATGTATGTATGTATGTATGCATATGTGTGTATGTGTATGTCTCTTCTGGGCTTCCATTTCGGCTAATGAGCGAAGTGAATTAGTGTGCGTGTCTATTGCGATTGATTTTATTTATATTCTCCTTCTATAACAGAAAAAAAAATGTAACGAAAATGAAAATTTATCGACCATACAACTACACGTTTTCCTTCCTTTCCAATTCATCTTTTTTTTGTATCGTTCTTGTACGTGAATAGTGTTATTGATAATTGTTGTGCCTCAATTCCGGCTCTTATTTAGTTGATCTCAAAACATAATATTTCTTGTATAGTTGGAAATATATATATATAACAGCCGTGATTGATGGCACCGCAACAGTATTATTAATTTAGATAAAACAAGAGCTTGATGCGCGCTATCTCTCTATCCTGTCTCTTGGCAAAGATCTCCCAAAATTGTTGTAGTGGATGTGAACTGTGATCTTTTGACAGTTACAAATCACGTTTAGGTTCAACCAGATGTAAAGGGCACGCTTTCATATAAAATATCATCCTAGACGACTAAAATACTGCCTTGTAGAGCCTCGTCTTTATCATTAAACACTATATAGCTCTCTTCCATAATAATAACGTTATTTATGCATCATTATGTACTGCCACATCAGCGATAGAAGAAAAAAAGCAAAAATAATGACGGGGCACTATAAGTGGTCATCGCAGTGGAAGTGATGCCTTTTTTTCCATTAAACTTTTGACAACCATTCGTTCGCTTTTTGGTGTTAACACTACCCACATATTGAGAATGATTTCGAAAACGAAATATAATAAATCAACTAATGTTATATAATGTACCTAATACAAAAAAAAAATACTTTTGAATTCTTGCTTTTGAAATTAAAATATTGATGATTATTGCCCAAAAATAATTGTACTATCAAAATGTATATAAGTATAATAATTACATAAATATTTTCTATGACTGTACTGTATATTCATTTTAAAAATAGTAGAAAATGCTAAATGTAATAATAAACATTATCGAATCTTAAATTTAATTTTCATTCAACCATCCCCCGAAACTCTTCAAGTGAGTTAAAAGGCAATTCTAAACTTCAACTGTTGTAACAAACAGGACTTGATAAAAGTCACACACCGCTTTGTCAATTTCCAGAATCTATCCATCATTTTCAACAATCTGTTTCCATATTTCCTTTTTAAACATATTCAACGTTAAAGATTTGTATCTTTCCACGCACAAGGACTTCAGCGTTATACAAAACCAATTATTCGTTGACCAAAAACGATAACTACTAAACTAACTAAAGAGGAGAATTCCATTTCGATATTTCTTCTTTCCCTTTTAAAACTTAATTTAAACACGAATTATTTGATTAAGCCATCTCTCATTGCTGTGTTTTCGTTTATTAAGGAAGAAAGATCGCTTTTTACAATTTACATTTCTTTCGCTAATGTAATTATTTGTATAAAAATCTAATTTTAAGCAAACGAAAATGTGTAATTTCTATAGAGATTATCTTCAGGCAGGTATAGCGGTAATCAAGCGTAATTAATAATCAATCTGCTGTAATCCACAGCTAGTTCAACAACGGCTTATCAATGTCCGCAATAGTAAATTATAATATAATGAAGACTAGAGAGAATTGGTTTTTGTACAAAAATGAATATTTAATTTAGCAGATGGGAAATTTAATTGATGGCATTCGCGTAAGAACGGACATGTTCAGACTGTAAGCGATGTTGCTTCCAGTTTGTTTTTCAACGAATCGACTCCAAGTTCGATGTGATGCAATAATGGAAATGCTCTTTAGTTAGAATGAGATAAATGAATGGGGCCCCGATTTAATTAATTCGAGTACTCTTGGTAAATAGTCCGTAAATGACACACTCCCAAGGGGCTTTAGCTAAGCTAATTTTTACAAATACTTCCAATTTAGCCAGTTTTCTCACAGCAAGTTATTATTATTATTGTTAACTGTATGGCAATGATTAACCCTTTAATTCCCAATACGAATTTCCCCTGTTTTGAATCCATGAAAGCCGATAAATAACAAGATAAAGTGATCTGAAATCCACTCAACGAGTATGTTAATTAAAAGTTAACTCATTAGTGGTTACTTACTTATGCAGTCGCTAACTTATCCTTAGAGATTCTATCAATTCAATACCTATTTCCCAAAGGAAACACGAAATGCTCACGAAATATCGTGATAAAAAGTCCTATTAAACTGTAATGGAATTCGTTTCAAGAAGAAAAACCGTCTTGCGTTGTCGAGATCAAATTATGCTATTTAAATGAGGACAGGATGGGCATTTCAATATTTGCCTGGGTCGATGTCGCCCTCAGACCTCCTCCCACACCCGATGTGTACTGTGAAAAGAAAACGGAAAAAGCGGATAGATCAGTAATAGATCGTCGTTTATACGACATCGATATTGAACGTAAAAAAAAATAAGTAAAAAGACGACATTATTAATGACGACACATTATTTTTCGAAATTGAATTTTTAATGTAGCGTAAAACGTTGTTTTTTTCTCACCGTTTTCGATAAAACGCCCAAATTTCCCAACTACCTTGTAAAAAAAACAATAACCTACGTGGATATTCTCATAGATGTACCTTGGTTGAGTTCATTTCATTTAAAACGATTAAATCCGTAATCTAGCAGATTATCTAGAGACGAAAACGGCTATTCATGGTTGAATTAGAATTCTATCTTAATCCTGCAATGTGATGATTGTTCTAAATAATGGTGAAAGATGTTTGAATTGCTACAAATAGCTACTTGGAAATGTAGCTGAACAATTTTATTTTCAAATGTTCCCATAAAACTGGCAAATTTCGTTGGGAATCTTATTTCAAATGTCTTTTAATAACTTAACAATTATGCTACAATTCTGTGTTTTATCTCTTCTTATGTGAAGCAAATGGAGCATTTGTAGTACAGTAAAATTGAAGTATTCCCTCAGCTGTTGGATTACATGCAAGTCGCTGAATTGTTTCGTTTAACGTTTCGCTAGTTTTGGTTTATTTTCGCAATACTTCTACATAATCCATGAATAATTCCACACTACGATCAAAAACAAAATAAACTAAGCACACTATTATCACACGTATTTCTTTTTTGATGTTACAATTCAAAGAATATGAAATGCATGACTAAAAGTGAACAACAATGTTATTATGTTGGCGTCAGTTTTTATAGGAGAATTAATAAGCTAACTTTCAAGACGAAAAGTTTGCCGCACTTGTAACAACACATTAAAACAGACACTGAATACAATGTAATAATAAAAGCAAGAACAAGAACAACAACGTTGCCGTGGAAAACTTTGACTATTTTCTAATATCAGAGTGTTGCTCACCGACGAAAATCACTTTACGTTTCACATTATACCTAACAACCATAACAATCCCGATTTGAATATAAACGAATACTAAAAAGCTTTTTACTACTTTCAACATCTTCAAATGGAAAAGTTCTACAAAAGTCAGAAGAATTTTAATCGGTTAATATATAAAAGGAAGTTCCATTCTAACAACACAATAACATTTTATAATTAGTAGAAAAATGTAAAAAAAAACAAAAATCAATTTGAAATATAAATGAATCGATTCTATAGAAAATTAATGATTATCAGAGGGTATAGAGAGGTGCGTCCCAAATTCCCGGAGGTGATTAATACAAATAACATTTACCGTTTAGCCTAGGTCATGGCAAACACGAATTGCGTGATCTACAAACAGTTGATACGACAGCAAATATAATAAAAGAGCAGAAACCCAACCAAATAAGACAAACATGAAAATGAGTAAATTTTAGTGAGGTCAGTAAGCGAAATTGCATTTATTGTGCTGATAAAACACTATTATCAGATCATGGAATCGAAAAGAATTTCGGAAATTCATTTATTTAGCCCTTTAGTATTTAATTAATAATAAATTAAGAACAAGATGCAATGCATTTCATAAAGAAATAAATAATTTAAACAACTAGATACGTAATGGATTTACTAACATCGTAGATTTTCGATCCATTTACAACTTCAACTTTCTGTTGTTCAACATCCACTTTGAAATAACTATCAGCTGATATTTGTGCTTTATCTTTCGTAGGTTGTTGAAATGTTGGCATTTGTCGTCCACCTAATACAGGATCTTTATATCTCCATAATTGTATCGATTCAATATTCTTAATTATTTTGAGTTCTTTCATTAATTGTTGAACAACTTTTAAATAACTATCACCATTGTGTATTGTTAAATTATGTGTAAATAGACTTGACATTGGTGTTGGATTAATAAATTCAATTAAAACACCTGGTTTTGTTGTGAATTGTATATATGGTGATCCAGGACAACATTCTTTCATTTTCTCATCAGCACTAGGATCATCATTGTATTTAACAATAACTTGATCTAAATCTAAAGTATTTGCTAAATATTGACGATTATTTTTCAAAACTTCACCTTCATTAAATTCTAATGTTAATGCTAACGCTTTCAATCCGAATTTTTCAAATTTTTCCCGTGTAGCTTGAACAAAAGGCATAACACGTTTCATATATTTCTTCAATTCCGGTTTTTGTCCAAATTCACTAGCTAGAATTTTATTATCTGGTAATATATGATCGTTCTGAAATTAACGTAATATTTAATTAATTAATCACTCTTATGGAATTAAAACTAATAGAGTTATACTTCATAATAATGCTGTAATGTTGTTAAAATACAACTTTGCCAAGTTGGAAAAGTTTTAGCTACCCAAATTGTTAAAACATTTGGTTTTGATACAGGCGCCGCATCTTCACGATTCTTTGTCCTAACACCGTGTAGATACGTTTTTAAATGTACACGGAATGAATGTGCTGTTTCCATTAGATATTCAGATGATTTAATTAGAATCTCATTAATAATTCCAACGTTCGGCCATTGAGCTTTCAAAATACTGGAATTCTGTAAAATTTTGATTAATTTGTTGTGTGGAAAATGATAAAAAAGAAAATTATAAATACGTTTCCAAGTAATTTCCAGACACATTCAGAAACATGCGGACAAATCGGTGATAATAATAAAGCTTGTATTTTAATGAATCTTAAAATAAGATCAACATGCATTCCATCTAAGCATAATTCACGATATTTATCACGAATTAATTGCAGTTCAAAGAAACCGGTTCTTAAAGCTTCTTTGAATAACATTTTGTTATAATAATCGTCAGTTTCTTTGATTTTTTTATTCATTTCACTTTCAAATACGACATCGTTGAAGGTGTTAGCAGGACCAGATCTGTAATTTATTTGCTTTATTTAATTATGGATAATTTTATTAAATGATTACCTTAATGTATTTTTATTTTGTAGAATATCTTTGACCCATTCGATGAATGTGTACAGTCTTAAGATGCCAGCATCCGCTGTACTTTCAATAAAGTTAGCATCCTCAATTGAATCACCAGCATCAGCTAAACATAAACGTGTACCATCAGCACTAAATTTATCGATAGCACCATTTAATGTTAAGAAATTGCCATCAGATTTCGACATTTTTGCTGAATTCAATAATAAATGTCCATTAGCACGTATACCAATTGGCCATTTATTTCGTTCATTTGGCCATATAGCACAATGGTTATAAATATAATATGTTAAATGATTTTGTACTAAATCTTTACCACTAACACGCACATCAACTGGATACCAAAATTCAAATTCACGTTTCATTAATTCTAATGATTCTTTTTTGATTTGATTTGTTTTTGGATATGGGGCATTTTTAAAAAATATATAATCCCATACGTCCGGTGTCATATCATTTGGATCAATATTTAATACATTTGTTTGATCGCCACGGAATGAATTGCCTTGTAATAAATGTGCAACCGTATAATATGCATTATAAATTGTTGAATCTGATAATGATTCAATTAACCATTGTGGATCCCATGGTAATTTCGAACCAAGACCATATTTTCGTGAACATGCATGTTCTTGTAGCCAATCTAAACAACTTTCGAAATTTTTACGTACTTCATCATGGTAAGTATTAATTTGTTTTAATGATTCATTGGCTTGTTGTTTCCATGATTTCTCACCATAATCTAAATACCATTGATCACATAATGCTACAACACATTCATCACCAGAACGTGAAATCACTGTCTTTTCTGGCTCATAATAAACAACACCATCTTTATTATCAACTAATTGTTTTTGTAATGATTTCTTAATATTTTGAACCTTTTGGCCTTTATAATCGCCAACTAACATCACCTAAACCAAAACGAATTTAATATCACTTCATCAACTTAACAACAACAAAATTACCCCATCATAGAATCCTTTGAGATACACCATTTCTTTAGCTTCTAGTAATTTTTCTCGATCATTTTGACTTTGAATTTTCAATTGATTATAAACATTAACAGCCGATAAATTACCAAAATCTGGTACTTCGATTATTGGTATTGGTTCAAATGGTAGAACCATCACATCTTTAATACCGTACTTCTCTCTCAGTGCTTGTTTCTTTTTTAAATCAACTAATGCCGCATAATCATCAGGTGAATCTGATGGTACACTTGTAACAACGCCTGTACCTTTGTCTTCTTTAATCGTTAACATAGGTAATGCATAAATTTTCTCATAATTTGCCATAGGAGCATGTAAAGCACAACCTAAAATATCCTTTAATTGGGAAAATAAAATTGTTGACAATTCGTATAATTAGTGATTTTCAATTGAAATACCTGTCCAATTATTTCTAATAAAATTTGTAATTTGCCTTCAGATTTTGTAAAATCTTGATATGACATATTTCTAGCCGATCTAGCCGTACAAATAAAAATCTCATTAGATTTATTTTCGAAAGCAATATATTTCATATCTGGACGAATCCAACAATTCGTTTGACCGTACATAGTTTCTGGACGTAAAGTTGCAGCCACCAAAAACACCGATTTATCAGCGAATTTCCTAAAACAACAAACAATTTATACCGTATTTCTCCCACGATAAACATCAATTTTACTGTAATTTCTTTGGATACGGTCGTAATAGTTTCATTTTAATTAACGTATATTCTTGAGAAGCCACACCTTCACCAGTAGATCGATCATGGTCCATACAGGGTTGTCCGTCGCGTGGTGAATAGATTGAATGTCGCTTTCCAAATTTAATTTTATTACGTTCTTTTAATCGTATAAATTGCCAACGTACAAATGAATCAAAAAATGGATTTACATCAGTTGTTATAAATGTTCGTCTCCAATCAACATGTACACCAAATCGATTCAAATCTTGTACAGCTAACGGTGGGAAATAGTCCAACCAATAATCAGTATTGGCAAATTGCTTAATTTCTTCATCATTCAAACCAAGACTGTACATAATTTGCCATTGATACTTTGCAGAATCACTTTTAGCAACAGCTTTACTCTATAAACTTCAATTATGAATGTTTTGTATCTTTTTTATGGATAATAATTATTGTTACCTTCTTGCCTTTACTTTTATCTTTCGGTACAATGTCATCATCGTCTAATAATTTTGAATTATTATCATCATCATCATCAATTGGAAATTTCGGTGGATAACCATATGTTTCCATTTCACGTTTCAATTTATCAGCACACGCCTTTATTGGCATACCAGTACAATGGAAACCGAATGGAAACAATACTTTTTTACCTTTTAAACGATGATAACGTACAGCAAATTCAGTTTTTGATAATGAAAATGTATGGCCTAAATGTAAACGACCATTCATATATGGAAATGGAAATGTACATAAGAATTTCTCAATTGGTGGATCTTTCGCATCTGTTGGGGCGTCAATTTCGAAAATTTTCTCATCTTTCCAATTCTCTTGAATTTCATATTCGATCTTTTGCAGGTATTCCACCTTAAAAGTACCTTTACGTTCTACTGTTGTCTATTAACAAAAATTAAATGCGATTCATTATTGTTTTGTAATTAGATTTTTAATTATTACAGTTTCTAATCACTCACCATTGTAATGTTGGGTGAATTTTGTTAGAATTGTTAAACGAAATGAACGGAACACTACCAGACACTTGGATTTAGTCACACGTTGCATCAGGCTAACATAACCTCAAATATTATTACCTGCCATGAAAATGTCTAAATTATGGTGCAATATCCGCACATAACGAGCGTATTTATTAAAAATCAGAATTATTATCGAAAATAACGTATTAATAAGCGGCTGTTTGTTATGGAATAACTACAAAAAAATAATCAAATCAACAGAAATTCAGTCTAAGATTTTATAAATATTTACAAAATTACAGAATAATACACTACTGTCTATAATTGATTATTTAATATCTTTATTTCCATCGTCTTTATTGTTATTTTTTTGTTTCTCCTCATGTTCACGTAATAATGCACTCGTTATTCCGGCTTTTTCTAATTCTTCAATTAAATCACCATTACGATGCATTTGCAACATAATATCACAACCACCAACAAATTCACCATCAATGAAGACTTGTGGTATCGTTGGCCAATTCGAATATTCTTTAATTCCTACAAAACGAAAAAAGCAAAAAAATATTAATTGATTAGAAATTGAGGTTATGATACCAATTTTTTGATAATACCTTCTCTTAGTGAATCATCAATTAAAACATTATGTGCATCATATTCAACACCATGCATACGTAGTATTTGTACAACGGCATTACTAAAACCACATTGGGGCTGTTCGGGAACACCTTTCATAAATACAACAACTTTATTATTATCAACAAGTTTTTTGATTTCTTCTGATGATTTAGTTGCAAAAAAACGATAGATTTTTAATGAAGAATTTAATAAATTACCAGATCTTGTTAAATAACTCATAATTTCTGTTTTTATTTAACCAATTTATTGTTGAGAATTTTTAAATATTCCTTTAGAACCGTCGCTGGAGGACAACTGCAATGCAGTGTTGCCAATTAATATTGTTGGAATTATTAGGTTTGTTCCTACCCACAGTTCCAGATTTTTGTTTTGTTTATAACTGGACTGCGCATGTCTATAAAATTAATATGTGGAAGTAAAGAATAGGAATTAATCATCATTTTAACCTTGGATCAATTGTGATATACAGGGTCGTCGAGATTCGACGAGTCCTGGGGTAACCAGGGTGTTCGCAGGCTCCGGGGAAAGCAGTGTGTTCGAGCCCCTATAGAAATATACTTATATGTACTTAAGCAGTTGGGGAGCAAAACAGGAGCAGTTGCTCTTCCCTCACATCACATAAAAAGTTTTTTTTGAAGTAAAACTTCTTTAGGCGCGACTTGGGGGGTAACTCAGATTTTCTTTCTGACGGAAGTAACGGTCGAAATAGTTTCCGCTATTTAAAATATTTAGTTCGAATAAAATCCTAATAATACTAAAATTTCCAACTTTATGTGACGAAATTTAGAAGCTCCGTAGATGTAAGGTTGGTATCTTAATTCTGGTGATATTTCTCAGTCATGTTAACTTTATGTTTAAAAAGGAAAAAAGGATTGTGGCTTACTGCTCATTTCAACCAAACCCCGGGCGCTTATGCCCTTTTACTTATGGATGATGGTTTACTGCTCATTTCAACCAAACCCTGGGCGCTTATGCCCTTTTATGGATGATGGTTACTGCTCATTTCACCACCAATTCTAGACGTTTTTTCTACAATGAGGGACCTGTAAAGGGGGGGGGGCTAGGGACAGACATCCTAATCTTGCTAACTGGTCCATGTACTTTGTGGCATGGACAAATTAACAATTTAGGTTATAAGAAGAGGAAAATTCTGAACATCCTTTTTCATACCGTGCCGAGGTTTGAACCCCGGACTTCTAGGCGTAAATCGATATCCTTAACCATCGAGCCATTCGGCTCGTGAATTTTCATATGAAAAGTGTACTATAAATGAAAACGATTTTCTACGATCCAACGGATACAGCCGACATTCCATCGTATGTTGGGCACCCGAAAGTACTCGATTGCATTAATGTGTAGATGTTGCTAAGCAACCACAATTTTAAATACCTAACATGTTAAAACATCTGTCATTGGTTGAAATCTATAGATTTCCAAAAATATGCTTCGGAAATGCTCATTTTCCACACGGTAGCAGATGGTAATGGAAAACGGGTCGATTGATTTAAGAAAATCAAATATACTCTCATCAGAAATTGTAAATTGAATGAATTCAATAGAAATGCGGTCCAGCTGGTGATGTTTGAAAGTACTTTTTGATCAATTTCTAACTAGACATGCGTAGTCTAGTCATCAACCAAACAATCTAGAATTGTGGGTGGGAACATACCTAATATTTGTGTAAAGCTTTACAATCAAAAAGTCTCATGATGAATACTTGCTACAAAGGCATATAGAAAAGATGGGTGGTTACTAATTTTTAATACTTATTTCTTTTTAGCATGTGTGCATCGTATTTCTGTTTCATTTCTTCTAATTTCTTAAATGTTTGTAAATGAGTTTGCCGATTCTGTATATACTACTAGCATATATACCCTCCGATTCAAGGATCTAGGTACATAGGGAACAAGACAAGCATCACCCCGTTTTAAGGCTTTCAAATAAGTTAAAAGGAGATAAAGAGAAAATAGGCGATCAGACGGTGAGAACACAATACCCATCCATAGACCCTTAGACAATGGTCCCACTCTCTCCCGTCGACAAAAATATACCTGACTCTCTCTCTCTCTTTTTCCTATGTACCTAGATTCTTGAATCGTACTGTACATATATAATATCTATATGCTTTACTATCCCCACTACCTCTATATGACAAGATAACCTAAATTTGTCATGTCATTTGATTTTTCTGGTATTATCAAATTAAATTCATTCAGTTTTAGAAATTTCAGTATACATTCATCCATTCTACGTAAAATGTCATCAACTGCATCAAATTGTATCGTTGCCATTTGCCAATTTACTGCAACTAATGATAAATTACATAACCTTAAAATTGTACAACGTTTAATTGATAAAGCAACAAATAAACAAGCTCAAATCGTTTTTCTACCAGAAGCTTGTGATTTTATTGCTAATAGTAAAGATGAAACACAACAACTAGCTGAACCATTAACAGGACATTTAATAACTGAATATCGGAAATTGGCCAAACAACAAAATGTTTGGTTATCAATTGGTGGTTTCCATCAATTATTACAATCAAATAATGATAAAGTAAGTGTTACAGATTATAACAACAATGGAATAAATTGATGAAATTACAATTTTGTAGCCAAAAATAGCAAATTCGCATATAATAATCGATGATTGTGGTGAGATTAAATCAGTTTATCAAAAAATCCATTTATTTGATGTAAGCATACCGGAACGTAATGTTAATTTAAAAGAATCAGATATTGTACATTCAGGCACACAGATTTTACCACCTGTTAGTACTCCTGCTGGTCCTTTAGGTTTATCTATAGTAATATTTGAATAGAATATAATTTTGTGATGAGATTGTACAGTTTTAGAATATTTTAGTGTTACGATTTAAGATTTCCAGAGATGGCGACGATTCAACAAAAATTAGGTGCGAAAATATTAACGTATCCATCGGCTTTTACAAACGTAACAGGTGAAGCACACTGGGAGATTTTATTAAGAGCACGAGCTATTGAGAATCAGTGTTACGTAATTGCTGCAGCACAATATGGTCGACATAATCCTAAAAGAATTTCTTACGGACAATCTTTGGTAAGTCGGCAGCAGATTTTTTTTTACGATTTTCTCTTGTTGATCACCATTGTAGATAATTGATCCGTGGGGTAAAATTCTAGCTGAATGCCCTAAATATAATCCAAATCAGGATACGGATGAAAGTATTGCTATAGCTTCAATTGATTTAAACAGTATTAAAACAATACAAGAAGAGATGCCAGTTTTTCAGCATCGTCGTAACGATCTTTATCAATTAAAATCGATTAATTCAAAATCATTACCAATTGATGATAATGCGAATTTTATGTTTAGTCATAAAATCATTCCAGGTGCTACAGTTTTTTATCGTACACGATTTTGTTATGCTTTCACTAATATTCGTTGTGTTGTTCCTGGACGTATCCTTTATTTCACTTTAACAAAATCACAATGTTTTTCGATAAAATTTCTTTAATTTTTCTTGTAAGATGTTTTAATATCAACTTTACGAATAGTTCGTCGATTAGAAGATTTAACAAATGATGAAATTAGTGATTTATTTCAAACAGCTGTAAAAGTACAACAAATTATGGAAATCGTCCATAAAGCTGATTCATCGACATTGTGCGTCCAAGATGGAAAAAATGCAGGACAAACGATTCCTGTACGTTTTCACTATATTTTTTTCTATATTGTCTGTTTAGTTAGTATCGTTTTTCAATTGATTCAATTTCAGCATGTTCATGTTCATATTTTACCAAGAAAATCTGATGATTTTGAACGTAACGATGATGTTTACGAACAATTAGCAAAACATGATCGTGATGATAATACTGATGCGACACGTAAATTGAGTGAACAAATTCGTGAAGCTACAATGTTGAGACAATACTTTTTATAGTAGAAAATTGTGTGTATAAATGAATTATTATTAGTTGTTGTTGTTTTTGTTTGGCCTGAAATATCATTGAGCTTTGTTACGTGACAGCTCAATTATTAATCGAAATAAACATAAAAAACAAAGGATTTAGTCTCTTTTATTAGCGATGCAGTTTGTTAATTTAATGAATTCTAGTGTACGTGTACATGGGAGGATTCAACAGATTTATTATTAGTTTTCAACGAAACACGATAATGGTTGATTTAGGCTGAAACTTTAACATGGAATCCACCACATTCATTTCAGATTATCAACGAAATTATTTCCTTCTTTAACGACAACAAAAAGCCTTCGATTATCCTAATACGCATCTATAGCTTCTTTGTACTTTGCGCTTTAATTCAGATCGTTATCCATTAAACACTTATTAAGTTTTTAATTGAATTTTTGATGAAAATGCCAATCAGTTGTGGCAAGTGACTTCTATTTAAAGAATAAACTTGTCTCGTTTGTAATGATAATTGTGCGATTCTAATGTTTGCTTAATTAGCTGTCTAAAACAACTTGCGTTTCAGATAAATTTCAGCATTTGTTGTTTGACTCATTTGTATTAAAGCTACTACATTACTGATTCAAACACAATTAGTACTGTGCGATTATATTCACATGGGAGATGAGACAGAAGACAAGGTATTGCAGAAAGATTTTCTATTTAGTTGAGAATAGCGGGTTATCGTGAGTTCGGGGCCCTGGACGTGCGCTTTGCATTCAACACGTCACTGCATTTAAGAGTCTATTAGAAATTTAAAATTTTTTTCTAAGTATTATCACGTAGATTAGAAACCAGCATTCAACACGTAAACAATGTGATCCTGGACTTACAGTTTTCTTTTTGTTTGATGAAACAAAATCTTAGATGTAACGTTATTCGTATTATTTGAGACATTTCAAATAGAGATTATTTCAGCTATTGATTTCTATATTAACGAACAGTTGAACGTTCACAATATGTTGTTGAATAAAACATTTAAGTTAGTGTGTATCCATCCATTTTTAACTGTAATTACATTTTGATTTGACAATCTTTCTATTTAGAATGGGGCGGATTTACGCACAGGAAGTTACGCATCGGGCTCCATAATCCCGGAGGGCGTCTAAATGGCATTATTTTCATATTATAAATCTATTCAAATTCTATTCAATACGGTAAACAAAGGCTAATTAACCGGTGGAAATGACGTTATAGGTAATCCGCCTTTATGGAAAAAAACTAATGAACACTAATGCACACTATTGAAAATTCATCAGTGTCAATTAGTGTTTGAATAGTGTTTATAAGTGCTTCGACTAGTAATCTTGAAAACACTGTTGGAAGTAATTAGTACTGCTTGGGTTTTCAATAGTATTCAATAGTAATCTGATTAGTGATTATTCCAGCACTGTTGGAAATGATTAGTGTCAATCAGTGTTTGAATAGTGTTTATAAGTGCTTCGACTAGTAATTCTGAAAACACTGTTGGAAGTGTTTATATAGTGTTTCTTTTGTTTCCAATAGTATTTAATAGTAAACTGATTCATTACACTCATGACACTGAAGAATTAGTGTACTAATAACACTAAAGCATTAGTGCAGTGTACTGGCGACAGTAAAGCATCAGTGCAGTGTACTAATGACACTAAAGCACCAGTGACACTAAAGACCCTGTTAATATTACACTAATGACACTAAACACATTAATGACACTACCACATTATGCTCGAAAATACTAATGCATTAGTAATTTTCCGTAATGGCGGAAACGAAGGAAATCAACATGAGTGCTAGAAAATCCTCAAATATTTTCTTGAAAAGACCTTATTTAACAGAGTTCGTGTTGAGTCCGGCACTGAAAAAAGTCTTCCATTTTTGATGGAACAAGCATAAATAATAATGCAATTACTGCATAACTGTAGTAAACAAAAAATGTTTTTCTATCAGAATTCATTAATGCGCTGGCGTTTAATCTAAAATGTAATGGCTGAAAAGGAAATTAATCGATGTAGAAAAAAATTCTATGCCTGAAAGCTGTTGAATATAATTTGGCGTAAGATTAACGTTATTATATTTCTCTTAGATTTTCTATTGAATAATATTCCTATTTATTTATTTATTTATTTATTTATTTATTTATTTATTTATTTATTTATTTATTTATTTATTTATTTATTTATTTATTTATTTATTTATTTATTTATTCACGACGTCCTTGCTGAATTAAAATTTGTCCTGCGACGCTCTAGGTGAACATACGTCCAACAATTACACTTTGCTAATGCGGTTACGTAAATTAGTTGAGAATATATGAAACACACAATTAACATCATAAAAAGTGTAAAAAACTACTCAAACTGGACACACTTTCCACATAGAAAGGGTTCACTGTAGCAGAAAGATAGAATATCCAGGAGGGTATATGCATTTATTATTTTTTTCTTACTGGAGCAAAAAAGCATATTGCCTAGCTATGAGAATCATTTCCTATATCCTATAAATTCCATTCCTAATCCAATATAACAAAAATATACGTGAAAACTTTTTCAAAATGAAATAAGTTTACGTAAAGTTTTGATTTCAAAAAAAATTTATCGTAGCGTAAAGTCGACGAATATTAATAAAGTTCTTCACATTTCTTTGTTATCATCAGTCGTACGGTTTCATATTTAATTCGAATATTTCGAAATAATTCATTCTTTTGACGACACAATAACGCATCTGCATAGAGTTGATGATACAAAACTTTCTTGCTCATTAGTATGCGGAAAAAGCAATTTAATTCCATATTGTGATACAAAGGCCAAATTTATCATTCAGAACGAATACATGATGAAGCTTTTGATTTTAAATTAAACATAATGAATCAAATATTTAATCTTAAGTATTAGATAGCAAAGTGTGAACTCGAATCGAAATTTAGTGCCTCAATAGAGCCTCAATTTGTGAACTTGGAAGTGTTTTGGATATCCAGACTACTAGATAGACACAGTATAATTTAGAACCTCAATAGCACCTCAAATAGGCGTTTTTTCGACGATTTGCACACTTGAGGCGTTAGTGGTGGCCTAATTTGACCGAATAACATCTCACTTCCACATTCACATTAAAAGTTTATTGCTTTTCTTCTTTTTATTGTACTTTAGTCTCTTGAAAACTCACTGATTGCTATTTTATTTAGAGCTATTTAGGAGCTGAAATTCGAATAGGCCCTCCGTTTTTGGACATTACTTTTACGAATGAGCACTTTGAGACTCTAATGAGCGCCTAAAGAACGATGGAAATGAGGTCCTTAAGGCTCTACTGAGGTGCTGAATTTCGGCACGGAAACAGTTAATTTTGTTGTTCGTAGTGGTTTGAAACAAATTGCTCCGTAATTTCTGCAGAATCTGGCCTGATAGTTTCTTTCATCGGTGAAGAATTGTGTACGAATTTATTATCAAATGTATTCGTTAGAAATTGCCGTTGTTCAGATACCACGCACCGACGCTTCAATGTTCGAAAATTATTGTCTGGCGTCCTGGCAGTCGACCGCTAGCGTCGTGACGTTTTACTTCAATATATGTACAAATATTTGCGTAAAACACGTGTTGCATATCGTTAGGTAAGTGTTATATCGTTGGTATTTGTTTAAATATTAGTCAAGTCTTTAATGAATTAGTTTTAATTCGATTTGATTTGATAAAAGAAAATTTGGTGGATGCGCCACCTTTTTGACATTATTCGAAAAACTTCGATGCCAATTTTGGTTAATTAATTTAATTAAATCATCTCGATCATCAGATAATTTAATTTCGGTTGAATATTGTTCGTTAATTATCTTAATTCTAATATTGATAATAATAACAAAAGAATTGTGTGTTTGACAATTTCGTAATGATAACCAATTAAAATTTTTGGTAAATATTGAGAGAATCTATCAATTCCAATTAATTCGTCTAATAACTTGCCGGCAATTCAGTTAATAATTGTCAATTGTAAATGAAATTAATTTGGTAACGGCTCTCCTCGAACTTCCTCTCGTATTATAATTAGAAATGTTGAACGGAAATCAATTTGATTTGGTCAAATTCTCATTAAAATAATTAAGAATCTTCCAAATAGTTCTGTATAATTTATATGAAACATGGAAATAACATTAGCCTTATACGCACAAAATTTATTTCTCTATTATTATTATTACACAATAAATCGTTATAGTCTAATAAAATTTGATCTTTATTGAACGTATCTGATTTGCGCCGCAGACTCATACTTTTGGTACAAATTTTCACAAAAAAAAACGGCATCTTTGCGAACTGCATATGAATATTAGAAAACCCTTTTGTGTTATAAATAATTAAAGAAATTGTAATAAAACATATCAACACGTTTCGGAGATATTTGAAACAAACTGATTCTGTACCAGATAGGATGAACTTCACTCTGTCGCTATAAAATTGGAGTATGGACAGGAATAAAAAGAATATGTGTCTCTTAGAATCAGATTATCTATCAAAATCGAGAATTTCTCCATTTACGACACTTCCGATTATTTACGATATCGACAGATTGTTTTCAGTTTAATCAATGATTAATTTACTGTACACCGTTTTACGACTTCTGGTTGCATTTGAGACAGTGTAAAAATAGTTGAAGACGTTGCACCAGTAATTTCGTAAGGTAAACAGTGAACGCCTACGGTCGTCTATAAATGAACCTACCTTAATGAAATGCCAATGATGTTCAAACAATCTTAGAAAATTGCACAATTTCAAATTAAAACTTGCAACGATTCTCATACGTAGCACCAAAACAGTTTGGTGATAAGTGGATTACTTTCCGTAATTGGAAACACGTCTGTCCGGCAAGCATGAAGTTCTGGGTTCAAGTCCTGACAGGCGAGTGGAATGTTTCCAGACTAGAATGGAGGACATTTAATTATTGTAAGATATTTCTAACATCTATTTGTAATAAATATTTAGTTTCATTGAAATATCCTCGAAAATTTGAAGTTAAAATTTAGAATAAAAATTTAATTTCCATTATTCATAATCTAATTAAATACCGATTTTATTCAGATTACAAATTAATTACACTTTAACTGTCAGTTAAATTTCCGCCATCACTTTTTGTGTGTGTTGAGTCCTCTAACTAAGTTAAATCGTTGATCAACTATTTCAACAGTAATTAAATAATTTTTGTCATCATTTTGTCTCATGACACATTAATAGGCTTTTCAATTTACTAAATTAAAGTGGATTTTGAGGATTGATATGGAATTCTTGTTTTATATAGCCTGAAAGCTTCCTCGATTGTTCTTGGTACAATCTGTATTTCCATTGTCTTTGATCTGTTGGCTGAACTCTCCGCCACAGTTTCAATGGACACATCTTCAGGGCGAATTTGCGATGTTGCTGAACATCAATGTCCTGAATATATTCCCTTGTCATTGTGGATGAAATATCAATAATGACGCTCTTTCAAACTGACAAACCTAGATTGTAGCGATGTTTCATTATCTATACACAATTTAATCTTTGATGTTTATTAATTAATGCAATAAATTAACTATTTCAGAGCATAACGTAACGAACGAAGACAATCGCTTCAATAGAAGTCGATTTTGTGATTAGGAATTAAAATCGCGATCAAAATGGAAGATACAGTCTTCACCGAAATTGTATTGTTTGAAAGAGACGAATCTTTTTTGATAAAGATGCAAATAATAAAGAAAATTGTAATAAGAATCACTGAATAAAAAACAAAAGCAAAAATATAGTAACGAATGTAAAAAGATGTAAATTCAAATTGTTTCGAATGTGTATATGGCGATTTGTTGTTGTTAAAGTGGCTTTTGGGGAACTAATAGCTAATACAGATAAGAGGTCGGAGATTTGATAGCAAACGGCTGGTAATCTTGTTAAGAAGCGGATGTCCTTAGGTGTGTTCTGTTTGTGTCAATCTTCTCTAAAAACTTTTCATTGTTTTAGACATGTAGTTTTTTCGTAAATCTTATTTAGTATTTTATTATTATTGAGCTTTAATGCATTGCACAACCTACGCAGTGAATGATGTTAGAAGCATTTAACACTATCAACTTTAACAAGCACCCACATGGATCTCGAAGTCGTATTTGTTTAATAGACGCAAAATTCAATAAATTTCATAGATGGTCAACTTTGATTAATTGATCTAATACAGAGACACAAAAACACAAAAATCCACTGATCAAAAACAACACAACTACAAGTTAATCGACGAAGATCCTCCAAGCGATAACCACCAAAATTAACATAAAAAAAGAACCGCCTATAGAGTACCAACACAAAAAATGGTCGCTGATAGTTTTTCCGTATTGTTGGGCAACTAAAAAACAGCTAAACCCTAAAAAAAAATCGGAGAATATCAAATGTTATTCACAAGCTGACATACAGTTCAGAAAATTGTGTGTTGTGGGCTGTATATTTATTTATCATATTTTTTTTTGATTAAAAACGTAGTTGATATTGTTGTTAATATGGTCAGATTTTCGCCGTTAGCAACAATGTTTATTATTTTATTTATTTATTATTTATTATCATAATCATTTTTCTTAAGTGTATTTGCACACTATTTATCTCTCTGAATAATCTCAAGGACCTACTATTTATCGATAATCATTATCATTATCATCATATAATAATGTTACACTTGACAACATTAAACTTCAACTGGGATAGAATTAATTGCCAACTTGCTCGATTATTTTAGCTATACTTCATTACCGAATGAATGTAGGGAATTGATGGTATAAACCATATCCACGATTCTAATGTCGAATTTCAAATGACAGAATTGTCACTAACCTGTCTATGTTACACGGGGAAAAGCAGGAGTACCAATATAACATCCGCATTATTTACTAAACTAGTAGGCGATAGTTAGGGACTTTTGAAATATTTGGTTGCCAGCAGTTTTGCAAAATTCGACATTAGAATCGTGGATATGATATACATTTCTGAATTTAACGTTGACTACAGGATCACTAATCAACGATAATAGCAAGCATTCAAATGCAATACAATCAAATAATCCCGTTTGATTGTGTGTGATGGTGGGTGCATTGTTTGGGAAAATACCCGAACATCCACTTTTCTAATAAACGGTGCAATATTCTCTAAATACATAAAAGAATATCGTTAAAAATTTATAACAGTATAAGTACAAACATTAAACGTCTATCTGAAGCTATATTTTCCTTTGTTGTGCTTCTTTTTTTGGAGAAATTACACAATGTTCATGTATCGAAATACGTTCATGATTGATGTCTATCCTTCCACATATCCGTGTGCTATCAGTACTGAAAAGTATCGTTACCTGTCCGTGACAGTATTTGAGCAATGAAGAATAAGCAATAAAATCATTGATCAAGTTGAAGGCTTCGATTTTTTTATCGGTTAGCTAAAATAAGAAAAAATGAAAGCCATCGTCACTTGCGTTATGCCAATGTTTGCTGCTCTAATTGCATTTTGATTTGTCTTCGTACCTTCACAGAAATTGTCCAAGTTATTAGCGATTCTTGCTTGTAATTTTGAACAAATCGATTATGTAACATATACGGAATAAACTCTTGATTATTTCCATATAGTTTAGTTCCTGAAATTGGCCCTTGTATTGTCCATTAATGAATTCAATTCATTCAAAGTACTAAACAACATAATTAAAGCGATCTGCCAACAATTGTCCTCAAGAAGAATAGATGGAAAATAAATGTTTGACCCCCTTCGATATTTTTCTTAGATTTTATTAATTAATATGTAAACAGGCTTGAAAGCAATTTATTTCGATATAAATATGTTTTAATCCTCACTCAATCCATGTAGTTGTGGTTTAATTAGTTTTAAAGGTAAATAAAGTTCGCGGCTAAATCAACTGCTAATAATTAAAAGCTCTTAATTTTGAAGTGTTTTAATACATTTCCAATTAATTCTCAATTTATTACAGTTATATACCATCGTAAAACAACAACAGATTGTTTTAATTATAAACGAAATGGATGGATCGAATTTAACATCAGATATTCTTCAGTTGCTGGCTCATTTAAATGGAACACAAACCGAATTCGCTTGTGATTTAAGAAAAACATTACAACAATCATCACACACAGATCAAGAAAATTATTGTCCAGTCGATTTTGATACAGTTTTATGTTGGCCAGAAACATTACCGAATTCAACAGCAATCCAACCATGTTTCGAACAACTCAACGATATTAAATACGATACGAATGGTGTGTATTATTATTAATCTTACTTATGGCGTTAGGATTGTTTAGATTGCTTTCAAACAATTTATCATTGTTGTGTTGTTATCCGAAAAACGAACTTCAAGCTTTTTGTGAAAGTTGAGAAATTACAAATCTACCAACAAAATTTAAAAAATAACAAAAAAAAAATTAACGCACAGAAACAATTTCGTTACGATCAAATGGAAATTAATTAAAGTCTCGTTCGATTTGTTGACTGTAATGAAAATAAAGTCTCAATTAAATCCGCGTTTCGCTTTGATATTTCAATAGTCTGCAATCTAATAGGATTTTTTTTCGAAAAAAAACTATTTGTTTAGTATTCATTTGGAGTTTGTTTGTTTTTTTTTTAATTTGTGATACTTATAAAACAACCAACAACCGTTCAATCTGGAAACAATGTGAAACTGTCAAATGTTGTAAGTTTGGCTAATTATCCACAATTTCAACCCTTCCGAATTGGATATTAAGCCAATGTTTGACAATCAATTTACTTTAAAACTCCAATAAGGACTTGTTGTTGTATCAAAAATCTAACAAAAAAAAATAAAAAAAACAAGAACGCGTATTGTGAAAGCTCCTCAATTTACAGCAAATTCACACATAATCGTGATTTATGTTTCGTATACATCAACTTGAGGAAAGCCCACAATGGATGCCTTCTTAGTCGGCTTGTTCTACTCACATAGAGTTGGATTGATTATTATTTACATCTAGAAGGTAAAGGCAGCAATGTACAGTAGAGAATTGAAAAAGACTTGAATACCACTCTAAAGCAACTGTAAAATTGAACAAAATGTCTTGATTGTAAAAATCAAGGAAACGACTAAAATATATAACGATTGAACTGTGAAATTTTCATATTTATATACAGAATATCTGAAAACATGAAGTATTCACATCAAAATGAATATTAAATGAGACAGCTTGTATGTATCGTAAAATTTCAAAATAAACATAAATAAATTAAATTAAAATGAGAATTACGGCGCTGAAAGAAAATCAATGTCAAGTATATAACGATAGTGGAACGACTAATGTTTGTTTCATGTCAGTGTGAAATCTGTGAATTCTATCGTATAACAAAAGAACAACCAGCTTTACAGGGCAATTTCTCTTGCACATTCTCTTGTTCTCTAACAGATCGTTACCATATAGCAAACTTTACAAAATGTCGTTTACAGATCTCTGTCTCGTACAAGTTGACATTCCCGTTATCTCTGTTTATACAAACGAGATTCTATTTTGGGTGAATCGTTTAATTTCCAAGCATTTTAAAAGGGCTTTCATCAATTTTTGTATAGATTTCTCTCTAAAATCTTCGTTTACGATCCAGTGAGTACCTATCTATTAGAAATTATTTTTAGATAATAACGGTTCTGCCTATTGTGTGTGGTCTAATGAGTTTTTGTTGTGTCGTATCATGCGAAAATAATTGCAAATTTTTCACGTGTTTGATCTACCGAATTATTCGGACATTATTTCTCAAGAATAACATAAATACAAATACAGTATTTTTGGGCCATTGCTTAGATTTTGGAAAGTTCGTTAATTTCACCACACAGAAAGGATGGTACGTACGATCATCTTGTACGAAATCGATGATAAACGGCTACACTGATAAGCAAAAACAAACTAATTTCTGCGAAGGTTTTATTGACTGAGATAAGCAATGTCTAAGATTTGCCAGAAGATATTCGGCAATATATGCTGACCATTCTGAGTAAAACTCTGTCCTCTGAAGCATTCAGCACCTTAACCGGAATCCTAGCTTGTAAAATGTCTGCATTGTTCGGTTTATCTGTTAAGGTTGTAATGTGTTATGAATAATGGAAACTGGCTTTTTGAGTTGTTTTTTTTCCATTAATCGTTATTTGTTTAACGATATACGCATGTGTAGGGCTTCGAAATTTGCGTTAGCGGCCAGAGATGCAGTCAGTAATGCAGAAAATTGGATTTCTTTTGCATCAACAGCAGTAGAGATCTCCGATGTATTAAAGAAATCTTGAAATCAGCGGAATTCTTTATTGGTTTTTGTTTGGTTTTTTTTTCTCCATATTGAATAGGATAGCAAAAAATAGGAATTATACTCTGCTTGGTTGTATTATCTCCTTTAATGAAATCTAAAATAGAATTCGGCTGATTGAGTGATAAGGATGCGATTAGATGGAAATTAATGGACGAACATGTAACAGGTAAGGAATGCGAATTAAACCAAAAAAAATAAAAAATTATTCAGGATAACAGGTCAACAAAAAACAACATATTTATTAAATTAATCTCTCTATTAATTTGATTTTATAAAATTGATCAATCATCAATTTTCAAATGAGCACTACTTCATTATTCAACTGATAACAGTTATCATTATGTCAATATCAAACAATATGAGGAATTCTGTCATCGTATCAATGATTTATTCATTGATTTATTTCTACATTTACATTAAAAATTACAAACTTACCATTGTGATTTTCTATTTGCAGAAAATGCGACCCGTTTCTGTTTACCAAATGGTACATGGGACCAATACATCAATTATACAACATGTAGAGAATTATCAGTTTTAGACGTGCCAGAATTGGAAATAACAACAACAATTTATTTTATTGGTTATACATTAAGTTTGGCTGTTCTATTTGTTGCTGTTTATGTATTTTGGAAATTCGAGTGAGTGTGAGCCGACAAAATAAGTTGGAGGAGTTGAATCTCACTTGATAAAGTAAATAAAGTGAAGAGACCACTGCTCCACTTACTTTAAAATAGCTCATTAACTAATAATCGATCATTTCTCGTGCATTACTCATATTTAATATCCTTGATGATGATGATGATGATGATGGGACGTGGCAATCGGCCGTCATATGGAAGAGTTAGATCTGGCAATTGTGATTCATGCAAAGATCTAATCTTCCACTCAAAGGCCTTTTGCTTGGCGGCAAACTGAAATTGAACGTTTCAGTTGATATCAGAATCATTAGAAAACGGGTGAATACCACTAAAACATGAAGCACATAATATTTAACACACAACAAATCTCTAAAACTATCCGTGGAACAGTTGCGGCTTTTATAGGTAGGTCCATCCTGCACTGATATGGATATCTATAGCCAATAACGTGTATCGATTCCGAAGATTAGATCTACGTAAGTCTAGGTAATATCGTTCTACAGGTGGGAACGTTTTATTTTTTAAAGAATAAAATAAATATGAACGTTCTCAGAAAGTGTTATCGAATTTTTTTCTTTAAAATCTCCCGATTTTGGCGTGTATAAACAGAAAATTTTCTCCAAATCGTATATTTGCAATTACATTAAAATAGGTACAGATATTCAAACAATGGAAATGCAAAAGTCTGGCAATACACGAAACTTGAGAATCCGTTAACGAATATTTGGAACATAATTCAATCGGAATTGCGTAACTTTTCGATCTTCAAAGACAATGTTTGGAAAGCTCCTTATAATATTATGTTGCTGACAATCTGTTTGATAAATATATAATTCTAAAACAGAAATTAATATTTCAGGGATTTACGGTGTCTCCGGAACACAATTCATATGAATTTGATGTGTTCGTATATCCTGTCCGATTCTATGTGGATTGTCGTCTATAGTTTACAGGTAATTTGTCCAATTAATCGAATGTTTTTTCGTATGTTCAAAATAAACACTTGAGAATTTAGATCGTATTTGCGATTTAATCTTATCGTGTTAAATTTATCGATTTTTTTTCTTCATATTTTTTTTCCAATACAATTTTCTAATATTTACACAACCAATTGATAATCTGGTTGAATTTTATATATCGATAAGCAAATATTTAACGAATGGTTTTTTTTTCGTTGTTGTAACGAGGTCAAATGGACTACACCTTAATTCGAATGGTTGATGCTTCTAAGAAGGATTTTTTTTATATTGGGAAATTAATAATTGTTTGATTTCAATTTTAGGCTGCACTTCAGTCCAATAAAGCCTTCTGTATTTTCTTAATAATCCTATTGCATTATTTCCATTTGACCAATTTCTTCTGGATGTTTGTAGAAGGTAAGTCCATGATATTCCCCATTGTTTTGTTTTTATTAAATTCATGAAAATATATTCGTTTAATTAAATATTTGAATAAACTTTTATTTTTTGGAACAAGACTTAATCAAAATCTGCGACATTCATAGCAATTGAATGTTTGCAAGTTGAGTTAATTAAACCATTTTTTTTTAATTTTTTTTATTTAATTGTGTAATTTCGTTGCAGGTCTTTATTTGTATATTTTGGTGGTGAAAACTTTCACTAGCGAAAATATTAAACCACGTATCTATGCCATTATTGGATGGGGTAAGTTGGTTATTTTGTTTAAATATCCATTTCTAAAAATATTTGTGAACGCTTTGTAGCATCCACTAATTGCTTTGTTTCAAATCACCACTAAGTAAATCGTCATTTGGGTACTCAAACATCTTCTTCTTGGGGTGTTTCTACGGATTTATTTTCTCGTTGTGGACAATTGAGCCAGAGGAGGATCATCCTGATTTCCTTCCATATTTTCTAGATAATTAATTTTCCCCACATGTTGGGCTTGAAATGGGTGCCTGTTACCGTGGCTACGTGGCTAATTTAGACGCATGGGTGGCGCGCGTGGGGATAACAGTGATCCGCTTCCAAAGTGTCTTGCAAATTCGGACTATAAGATCGCTATCACTCGTAGACTCCTTGGACAAAAGACTCATCTTAATTACGTAGAATTTAAGTGAAGAAGTAGAATTTTCCGAATTGTTTGACAAAGTAAAATCGGCCTTACGCCCAATTCACCTTAGGTTTAAATTTAACATAAAGCCGATCTTAAGTGGAGAATTTGGGAGGGGAAGATGAGCCGGACCTTAAGGATGGCAGCTATAAATGAATTATTATTTCAACAAAATGGATTTTCACTGCCGATTGTCCCATTTTTTGTTACAGTAGCTGTATACAAAACAAAAATGAGCCAATTGTGAAAGCTTTTATATTTCGAACGTCTACATCGGAATCTCGAATTAATAATAATAATAATCATAAAAAAATATTTAATTGTATATGAATTGAATGCGAATATTAATTTTTTGCTGTATGGCGAATATGTTTTCGATTAGTTTCAAGTTCCTAACACATTTTCATCTCCTCTTTATAATAAAAGTTATTAGTCTGTCAGTTCAAATTTGTTACTTTGCATTAATCAAACACTACCCTCGCCACATTAATATTTGTCAAGTTGATGTTAAGTTTAAATGTTCAACAATCAACATAAAGTAGTCTGATTATATAATTATTGTAGAAATAATGAATGGTGGGCTAATCTAACTGTTTTAGTTATGTAGCTCAGATCACTCGATTATACACAAAAGAAGAAGATAATCGCTTTTTTTTGTTATCTTATCTTATTGCGCTATTATCAACTTGACCAAGTTAAGGACTTTGACAATGTTCTTAATGTTTTTCTTTAGTTCGTTTCTAGAATCCATTAAAGTTGTCGAACTAATTTCAGGACGAAATTAATTCGATTTCGAACAACTATCAACTCTAATCATTGTATGTGCAAAAAAAATTCTCCAATAACTTTTTCAACCGCAATAGTTGATCAATAAATATTGCCTGAAGAACATTAAAGATAGCGACAATAATCGTAGCTTGTTCAGAATTGAATTGAAAGATTGATCAAGTGAAAAGTGGGATGTATCGCATGTCCCAACAGAATTTTTTCTTCTTTCAACTTTTATATCTTTTCTCGTTTTGATCTAAATGTATTTAAATTGCTTTGACATTTTATTATTTCCCTCCATCAATCGGAAATAATTATTTTATAACAATTTTTGCATCAACTGCGGTTGGACATTGAAATAACAGTCCTGGATAATCGTTTTCCCAGTGGTTCTAAATGCATTAAGATACTGTCAGACCGATAATAACCTGCCCTACAGGAGATATTTTAACATTACCACCGAATTTGAAAATCCGTATATAGCAATATCCTTGTGCCGCTGCGTACGTCATCCCAAAAGACAAATAATTGCGCCTACAGCTATGCTTTAAAATATTTTCTATTATGGGATTATGGAATTTAAATTTTGAGTTTGTTTCATCTCCAGGTGGACCAATAATCTTCGTTTTACTATGGGGCAGTGCAAAAAGTTTCACATTACCATTAGAAGACCAGCAGGTGAGATTCATTTGTAAATTTTTCAATTGGTCAATTGTCAGTTTTGTCCGCTTACTTTTTTCCAAACAAACAAATTACAGAAATTTGCCATTTCACCTGGAAATTTTCATCAAAATAATCACACCTTAATTTATTTGATAGCAATCCAAAGTTATTTCTATTACTAGAATAGCAAATGTTTGTTCTGATTAGAAGATTTTTATTTTCAATATTAGATCGATGAAGTAATCGTTTCTAATAATTATTTTCAATTTGTCTTATCAATGATTGCACCTGTACAAATAGCGTTTTTTTTTTAATTGCTAATATTAAACGAAACATTTTTATATAGACTGGAGAGGTATTCCGTAGTTGTCCATGGACGTCCCACCCTTATGACTGGATCTATCAAGGGCCTGCTATGGCTGTCCTCATCATAAATGTGATCTTTCTATGTATTGTAATGTGGGTGAGCGATGTCAAAATTGTTTACAAATACAAAATGTTACATTTGGAACACATTCAAGGTGTTGATAACGAAATTACGTTCAGCAAACAATGTTGAAACACAACAGTATCGAAAAGCTGCCAAAGCTCTACTTGTGTTGATTCCCTTACTCGGCGTCACTTATGTTTTGGTAATTGTTGGACCGACTCAAGGAATCTCACGTAAAATCTACAACAGTATTCGAGCTGTTTTATTATCGACACAAGTATTTTTTTAAAAAACATCTTGAGAATATTTGCAAAATTTCATTGTCATTTAATTATTTTTAGGGTTTTACTGTGGCATTATTTTATTGTTTTTTAAATGCTGAAGTTAAAAATACAATACGTCATCATTATAATAGTTGGCATACACGTCGCACATTAGGATCGCGCCGTACAAGATTCTCATCAAGCCGTGAATGGTCATCAAATACAAGAGATAGCATGCGGTATGGGGGCAGGTGGGGTGGTTCTAGATATTAAAAAAAACCAAACAAGTTTTTATAGTCTATATCAGAGTCACAACTTCTTCAAGAAACGAGGCTCAACTACCTCGGATACTACAACAACTACTGTTGTTGTTGTCGTACCATATCCTAGGATAACACAACAAATTCGAAGTGCGTTCTTTGCAACACCACCAACACTATCATCAACATCACCAACACACGAAGCTGGATGAGACACGGCACCACGACAGGACAGACGGTACATCGCAATCATCTTATTATCCCATTATTAGCAAATTTATCCCAATATTCGTGTACATTCAGTCTGGTCAGCTACTCACATAATTCTCTTATTGCTTTAATTCGTTTAATATTTCAGGTACACTGCTTACAAATTTGATATCAACAGTTCAAACTACACAATATTTAATGAACGATTTACTAGAATTTGTCGATTTATTTATTTCAATTATTAGGGCAACGATGGGTACACTTCTAGAAGAAGACAGTTCCTGTCCGTCCTCTCGTGGAAATTCAACACCAAATGCTGATTCTACAGAAATTATAATAAAATAAACCAATTAATTATCTTCAAACAACATAAATGTGTACACCTTTCATGGCCATTTTCATGTTTGTAAATGTTAAAAAATAAATAAAAATGTTTCATTGTTGTGTGAAAATGTAATTTCGAGAAATAAATGTGACGAACAAAATAATAAAACAAGATCTAACTTGAATTCACTTCTATTTGACTATATCGTTATTATTTTCATTTATATTCTCTTCTTTATTATTATCATTTATATAATCAACAAGATTTGTAATTCTGTGGGTTTTCACAGGTAGGAGATGTTTGATCGGTTCAATAATCACAGATCGATCCAGAAATGTAAGATTGTTCTCTTGAAGGCTTTGTATATTGATACCTAACTGCGATGCAATATTACTTGGTGGAAATACAATATGTATACATTTTTGCAAATACGGCACTAAATCATCAGCAAAACACATACATAAACGTGTAAATGCATCTTTTGAATGCGATGTGAATGCTTGTTGTTCTTGTCCGTATAAAATTAAAATTGTTTTTGCAATAATTATCAATGATTCTTGTAATGATTTGACAACAGTTGTAACACTAGCTATAGGTGGGCACAATTTCAATTCATTAAAACCAGTTAAGAGATTATTTAAAAATTCAGCTAATGGATAAAATTCCAATAGACTATCAGGTGGTTGTACTTGTTCTAGTAGTGGATTTTTTGGTTTCCATGGAACATTCGGATGGTTTTTATTAATCAATGTAAAACATTCCATATTTTTTTCGAAATCACCAATAGCTTTCCTTACACATAATTGGAAATTTTCACCGATTTTCTCAGTAAAAATCGGAATTAACATTGATCGAAAATCACAACCAACTTTACTGAATGATACACCAAAGTACATACATTGTGCTAGAATTGATTCAAACGATGATACACCTCGATTCAGGTCGTTTTGAAGTGTTTGTAGGAATTCATCGATTTTATCACGTATCCATGTGAAAAATATTACGTTTTGATTAATTTGTTGATTTCTATAAGATGCTAATGGACTATGTTCATCATCATTGAATATTGCACGATATTGTGTGATAATATTGAATAGATTAACTCTAGTTATTTCAACTGTTTTGTTTAGATGATAGTTAGCTAAAATTTATAAATTGATAGTGTTGAAGTTGAAATTACGCAGCAACACCTACCATCATCTTTGGGAATTGAATTGAGACACGAGTGTAACCAGACATTTCTTGTTTGTAGAAATTTTAATCGCAACTCAGTTTCTGTAAATATTTCCATTCGTCTCAAATGGCCAACAATTTGTAAACATTTCGGCAATGTTATATCGTGCCGTAATTGTGATAATAATTGGTGTAACATCAATAGCCAAGCTTTATCAACATCAGACAAAATACTCTATAAAATAAATGAATTATTATTCGTATTTGATTGCTGTATAAAATTGTAATTACTTTAAAAATCGGTATTTCAGGATGTTTATTGCATAATTTCCGTACATAGCTGGCCAATTCTAAAGCATCTTCATATAATCCATCATTAATGAAAGAATTCATTAATTGTGGTAATTCTAAAATTTCCAACAATTGTGCATTTCTGGTTAGTGTTAACGAATTCAAACGACGCAAATTGGAGATTTCGTTTGTTTCAATACCAAAACGGTCACATTTCTCTTCAAATTTCGGTATATCTCCTAATAATTCATCTAATTTGCCTTCAATTGTATTGAATTGTGCGAATAAATCACGTGAACATTGTCCAGTTTCTATAAATGTTTTATAATTTGATATTGCCAATTCTTGTGTTTGTTCTAATAATAATGATTTCTCATCTTGTAGACGATTTGGTTCTTTTATTAAATCATCAAATTTATATTTGCCTAATTTTATCAGATAATCACGAAAATTGAGGTTATAATCCCAGTCAGCTAGAAATAAAAACAAACAACAAATAAGCGATAAATTTTGAATTATTTGGTAAAATTAATAACGTTACATGGATAACCATCAGGAAATAACAATTTTAATAAATTATTCTCTTCACAATTCATGATTTTATGCAAATATTTGACAGTTATAGGTTATGTTAGGCACAATCAGGCTTAATCGAGTCACTATTGAGTGACCACACAGTAACTATGTATACAACTTGCAGCTACAGCGTCCTGTAATAATGCGTCAATCGGCTTGCAACGCTTGCAACCGAGATATCTAAAAGCGGAAAATTTAAATTTAGGGTTGAATTTTTTGAAATTGAATCAAAACGGTTAAGAGAAGAAGAAAAAACAACAAAAATCAATAAATTGTAATCAAAGCTGTATTTTTTTAAGAGCGAATTTATAAATTTATTCAGCCACTACCTATACATCAAATGAATTCAATATATAGTTAATTATACATTAGAGAGAAATAATAATAAACAATACATGATTATAAATAAAATGAAATAAATGATAATTGCATGATAAGGAACTTGTTGGAATTACTCTTTGCTGTCGCACGTATGGCCGCCGTCTTGACAGCCGCATTTATCTAAAATCAACCCAAATCAATTAGCAAAAACTATTTCAATAATAAAAGTGTATTCATTCATTACCTTTCTCCTGGGAACATTTACAATCGTCACCACATTTGCAGTCCTTGCCGCAATTGTTCTTGCCGTCTCCGCAAGTATCTTTTTGTTGTTGGGGAGGAAAAATTATTGATCGTTTGTAATTAAATCACGCAAATAACTCACCTTTACAGGTTTCACAAGGTGATGGCATGTTGTATTTGAATTCTGTAGATTTTTAACCACCTTAACACTGGCGATAATCAGCAGGAAACGAAAGGACGTTCTATTCCAGCCGGTATTTATAGGAAATGTCTATCTGACCTTACGATCGAACATTGCTCTGTATTTCCACAGAGAGGGGATGAAGAGCCAAATGGAATGCATATGTTAGAAGGAAAAAATCCATATAATTTGCATTTTATTATTATTATCATCACTATTGTTGAGGAAATTCTACACGGTTTTCTTCAAAAAGATACACCGGCCATTGGTGGAAATTCCGGAACATTTCAGAAACTATATATCGATATATTGATTGTGGAAATAATTGAAGACTTTGTTGTAGTTCAGCGACCTTTCTGCTGCTATCACGCTTGACTTAAATATTACAATTAAATACGTAATTATCAATATTTTATTTAATTTTTATTACTTCAAAATTATCTTAGAAATTGTTTGTTGATTCATTTCAATTTTTGATCCAATCGTGAAATGTTAAAGATTTCATTCGATTTTTTAACAAAGTTCATACAACGGTGATGAATATTGATAATTTTATGTATTGATCTATTTCAAGTTTTCAACCTGTTTTTCACGATTCAAATTTTCTTTTATTGAATTTAGAAAGAAATTGTGTGCCCCGCCCCGCCTTATTTCCAACGTCCGGCATACTTAACAGGCCTATATAAATAAACACCAATTATTTCTATCAATGAATGAATAGATTAAAAAACATCTTTTTTGGGGTTGTTTCAAAATTGTTGTGATGGTGTATGTGTCATTCGATAATTTGTGTAAATCGTAGGTAGATCTAACAGAGAAGTGCCGTTATTTGTTGCGACAGGCCGAAATAATCACAGTAACGTAAGGATTGTGATCTATCTTAGAATGGTTTCTATTTAGTTAATTTACTTTTCATATTTATTACAACTATATTGTATTAGCATTAATAAAATTGTATTCATGAATGAATTGTTGGAACAACGTTTGTTTTTCTGTACGCCACTGGTTATTTGTACCGTTGCTATGACTACTAATTGTGGCGATGGTAGATAACATAAGAAGTCGTATTCGAATCATTAAGGTGTCCTTACACTTGTGCTTGACGCACGTTCTTTCTAAAAAATTGCTAACCTTCCCAAAGGGCTCTAATCATAAAGCTGAAAAGGAATGATGCCTTGAAGTATCTAGGCCGAAAATTACTATTATCTGTTTTTTAGCATAGTATAATTTGGTCTTGTACAATAATACACATCCACATTCTACAAGGCAAATAGCATCTTATCGATTTATCGCTAAACGAACTGACAATTGATTGTGAGTCTACAGCACGAATGTAAAACGCACGAGTGTGAACATACTCTTAGAGACTTTCCATAGACATATTTGGATTTTCTAGCATTTTCAGCCTCTCTGTTGCGTTGTGTTCTTTTTGTTGGAAATTCTTGTTTCGTTTACAATTATCCGTGTTGGTTAACATTTTCTTTTCTAAATCCGGAAAGAAGGAAAAAATACACGTAGGAGACATTGAGAAAGTACAAATATATTTCATATCATTAATAATTACACATATATACTCGTGTTGTTCATGTTATTAACATAAAAAAGGTTAACAAGGAAGTAATAGTTGCAAATTCAACTAACTTTAACTGAATAAAGTCCTTTTTTTCTGTTATAAACAAAACAATATTTTTATTGTATGTAGATACGTGAATAATTCTTCTTTTTTTGTAACAACAGTGGAATTAACATTAAAAGTCCGCATCTTCATCTCAACTTATATCTGTTTGTGAGTAATCACCATCTTTATCTACGTTATTAGATAACAGTAAGTTTTACACATTTGTTAAATAATTCTTGTTAATAATAGAACGAATCGTTTGATGAGTTGTTGAAGATGAAGATAAAGATCTTATTGATAGATATCGAATAATTCTATTGACAATATTGGAATGTTCACGGTAGATTGATTGCAGTGTTAAAACAGACATTATTGAATAGTTTTCTGCTTTTGTTACAGTGCGACTTATCTGATAGTAGTGACACAGATCAAGGTCATAATTTAATCTCTAACATGTCCCTGTTTCATTCAACTAGTCCTAGATACATAGACTTGTTCAAAATTGTTTATTTAGAACGAAAAAAAACACAAATAACAATTCATTTAGTTAACTTTATAACGGTAATTGATAATAATCTATCATTGACATTTGATTGTTTTCCTATTATAGAAATTTGTGAAACTATCGACCGGAAATAGGCTTCGTTTTCCATTAATAGTTCACATCTAATTAATTGTATTTCCGGTATTGCATTGACTTATAGTATCATGATTCATCAATCATCAGTTATTTTTTGATTGAAAGTAGGTATTATTTTTATACCTAACAATAAATAAGTAGTTTTAAAGTTTCAAATTAATCTATAGATGGTGTATTGATTGTATACACCTGCGGCATTTGGGCTTGTAGTTGTTATATGCCCCATATGGTCATACCTCTGGTTATGTTTTATCGTTCGGATATGGTAGGTATCCATCTGGCCATCTCAATATTGTACCAATATCTTTCAAATTACGGCACCTGCTGTAGAAGTATTATGACTCTATGGAATATAGTGTACTCTCTGTCTGATACACATTTGTCGACAGGTGCAGCGCGAATTGTTAGTGAAAGAATTATAACGATTATGACAAAGACAGCAAATGCTGACCATCTAATTTGTTTGTACATTTCAATGAAATTACGGTTTTTGTACATGATGTGGCTGGGTGGTGTTATTATTTGTTGAAAATTTTCACCCTCTGATTGTCTGTTTTCTTTTTATTTAACTTATTTGAATGTCATAAGAACGGATAATATAATAATTTTTTTTATTTTCTATTATTCATATCCTGTGTCTAAACAAGTTTGCTAACATGTTATCTTCATCGAATTTTATCATATAAAGGTAGAACATTTTACCTTGGTTAATTTTCTACTTAGGAGTTTCTACGATAAAATTGACATTTTTCTATTTACTGTCAGTGATACGTGATTAGTGAGTATCACAATAAATATTTATGTTTTATCATTATTAGACACAATAGTGAAACGATAGAAAATGTCCGAACAACTAACTGGTGGTCGGTATAGATTTAGGTACGACAAACACGTGTGTTGGTTATTTTTGGAATGGTAAAATTGAGATGATGGAGAACAAAGAAGGTGATCGTATAACACCATCAGTTGTGTGTTTTCCTGCAGAATGAGCGTACAATTGTTGGAAAATATGCAAAAAAGATGAGTGATGCTAAACCGGGACGAACTGTTTCTGGTAAGATTATTACGTAATAGAAAATTGCAACGAATTTATAACAATTCACATGTTTTTTTTTATTATTATTCTGATGTAAAATTGAAGAAGTGAAAAGATGAATTGGTCGTCGATACAATGATTCAAGATATTCAAGATAATATGAAAAATTTCAATTACGAATTAGAAAGGTTCAATGGTGATTTATTCAAGACTATTATTGATGGTAAAAATGATAAAATAACGAAAACACCACAAGAAATATGCAAAAAATCAAAACAGATATTGATACGAAATTTGGTAAAAATATCACAAAAATTGTAATAACAGTACCAGCGTATTTTAATGTTAGTCAACATGAGACAACATTAATAGCAACAAAACTAGCCGGATTTGATGTTTTAATATCATTAAATGAACCAACAGCAACTGCATTATCATACTTTTATAAAAATAATAATAATAATGAAAATCAAACATGTTATGCATTGGTTTATGATTTAGGTGGTGGTACATTTGATGTTGCCATTTTAAAACGTACCAATGATCAGATCGATATTATTTGTGTTGATGGAGATAGTTATTTAGGTGGGCATGATTTTAATAAATTATTAATCGATTATGTTTGTGGAATTTTAAAGAATCGATACAATTATCATGCACGTGATAAATATGAGTAAATAGAAATTTCAATTAATTGACTAGGAGTGTTGTAGTAATTATTTGAAGTAAAACTTCTTTAGGCGCGACTTGGGGGTAACTCAGATTTTCTTTCTGACGGAAGTAACGGTCGAAATAGTTTCCGCTATTTAAAATATTTAGTTCGACTAAAATCCTAATAATACTAAAATTTCCAACTTCATGTAACGAAATTTAGAAACTCCGTAGATGTAAGGTTGGTATCTTAATTCTGGTGATATTTCTCAGTCATGTGACTACAACATCAGGACAGCTATTGGTTGGTTGTAGGAATAGGAGAACAGGTTTGAATTTTGGGTAGATTGACATGGGCTGATTTAACTTTTAATTTAATTTCTTATTCTCAATTGATTTAATTAATGAGTGAATATTCTTCAAAAAGTGGGAGTGGTATTAACGAATTTTATATAGAATATAAAATAGTTTAATCGTTTCAGTGATATGTGACATAAACGTCAAAAAGTTTTACTTCAATCGCACACAATTTTTCTTATTGTGTTTAACTTTATGTTTAAAAGGAAAAAAGGATTGTGGTTTACTGCTCATTTCAACCAAACCCCGGGCGCTTATGCCCTTTTACTTATGGATGATGGTTTACTGCTCATTTCAACCAAACCCTGGGCGCTTATGCCCTTCTATGGATGATGGTTACTGCTCATTTCACCAATTCTAGACGTTTTTTCTACGATGAGGGACCTGCAAAGGGGGCGGGGCGGTCTAGGGACAGACATCCTAATCTTACTAACTGGTGCTAACTGGTCCATGTACTTTGTGGCATGGACAAATTAACAATTTAGGTTATAAGAAGAGGAAAATTCTGAAATCCTTTTCATACCGTGCCGAGGTTTGAACCCCGGACTTCTAGGCGTAAATCCCTATCGTTAACCATCGAGCCATTCGGCTCGTGAATTTTTATATGAAAAGTGTACTATAAATGAAAACCGATTTTCTACGATCCAACGGATACAGCCGACATTCCATCGTGTGCTGGGCACCCGAAAGTACTCGATTGCATTAATGTGTAGATGTTGCTAAGCAACCACAATTTTAAATACCTAACATGTTAAAACGTCTGTCATTGGTTGAAATCTAGATTTCCAAAAATATGCTTCGGAAATGTTCATTTTCCACACGGTAGCAGATGGTAATGGAAAACGGGACGATTGATTTAAGAAAATCAAATATGCTCTCATCAGAAATTGCAAATTGAATGAATTCAATAGAAATGCGGTCCAGCTGGTGATGTTTGAAAGTACTTTGTGATCAGTTTCTAACTAGACATGCGTAGTCTAGTCATCAACCAAACAATCTAGAATTGTGGATGGGAACATACCTAATAATTGCCACTATAATCTACGAGGTGTTCTTACAATGAATATATTTCAAAATAAATACTGTTGAGGGTAACCAGTCCACTTCTGCGAATATGAAAAGATTGAAGAATTTTTGAAAAAAATCAGACTTATTTGTGTAAAGCTTTACAATCAAATTGAAGTAGTGTTAAACAAATATTTATTTATATGCGGTTTACTTAAATGTAGTCAACTTTAAGGCAATTAAAGCAATTGAAATCGGGCCACAATTGTCAATTTGACAACGGTCAAGTCAAGTCGCACAGATTCAAATCGTCAGAGTATAGATCTTCTCGTATTTTTAAATGAATTCCACATACCCACACTTAAGGGTGAAAATGTATAAAATCAAAATCTACATATAGTTGTAGACAATATTACCTATTTTTAATGCATAATGTGAATATAGCTTTATATTATTCTTTGTAAAGTATATCATTAATGAATATAACTAAACTGTAATATTTTAAGTTAAGTTTAATCGTTTCATGATATGTGCCATAAACGTCAAACAAGTTTCACTTCAATCGCGCGTAAAGATTACACGCACACAATTTTTTTTCTTTATTTTAGAGATATGCGTCGAATTATGAATGAATGGGAAGAAGCCAAAAAGACCCTATCAATATTGGATGAAACCGACATTATTTTGAATGGATTTATAAATAAACCAATTGTTATATGTTTAACACGTATAATGATTTCGAACAACAAGTTGATGAATTATTTAAACGAACAATTACAATTGTTGATCGTTGTTTGAACATTTCTAAATTAGAAAAGAATCAAATCAATTAGCTGGGTGGTTCAACACGTATCCCAACCGTACAACAATTAATTTCTGAATATTTTAATGGGAATGATTTAAATCAATTTGTACATGCTGATGAATGTGTTGCTGGAGGTGCTGCATTACAAGCGGCAATGTTATCAACAGATTTACAACAAAAAAATCATCAATTTACAATAAGTGATGTAACAGGCTTGTCAATCGGTGGTGACAGTTTCTGTGATGTTATGAATGTATTAATATCAAGAAATTCAAAAATACCAATAAGTCGAACTGTTAATCATGAAACAGTTTCTGGTAAACAAATTGGAATCGATTTTCCTATTTATGAAGACGAACGTACTAATGTAAAGAAAAATTATTTCTTGACTTCATTCGAAATCAACGATTTAACACAGCACCACCAGGACAATGTGTGATCAAAATCGTATTTTAACAATAACAGCTAAAGAAACCAAAGATTTGAAAATTGTTTACACACGCGGTAATAGAAGTGATACTGAAATTCAATCAATTATTGTTGATACTGAAATGAATCAAAAAGAAGATGAAATCTTTATCAAAATGTCTAAAATTAATAGATACTTAATTGCGTAAAAAACTAAAATTGAAAACATTGCTAACAATTTGCTCGTTGGTGATGAAGAACGTATTCAACAACTGAGAGAAAAAATTAAAAGTTCATGTGACGATTTAGTGAGAAAATATTGTTTTCAGCATATGGATTTGCCTGAATTTTAATATTAGATAACAAATTATTTGGTTTAGATAAGGTTGTTTTTGAATGAAACGAAAACTACAACACCAGAAAAAAAACTTACATTAATGAACCATTTTATAAGACTCTCTTTGTTTTCTTTTTATGACTTGTATAAGAAACTATTCATTAGAAGCTATCCCCTAAATTTTTTTTTGACCAGTATGTACTATCTGATTATTATTGACAAATACTTATGTTTTTGCCTATGTTTAAGATTATAATTTCATGTTAGAATAAACTTCCTAATCGGTGTTGTACATTAATGATTCTCTTGTAAATCGTCTTATTTATGATTTAGTTTTCTTTTAATTTATTGTTTTTCCAATTATAATAATGCTATTTACATTTGATCGTTTTTGTGTTTCTTCATTATTCCAGCACAAGGTCAATTTACCATTGGGCGAATCTAATCAAGTGATTAGAGGCGACAAATTTCGGGGTGACAGCGAATCATTGTATTTTCAGACTTTTATAAACGAAGAAAAAATTTTGCTCTTTGAGCGATAGAAACGTTCGGCCCACACACAACGGCTTTGCTATTAAATTATTAGTAAGTCACAGATCCTATGATATCCGATAGAATTATTTAAAGTCTTCTATAGTCGTTATTTATGGGAAAAAATGAAGCAAATATTATGAAATCTAATTCGATTTGGTGTTTGTTAACCTTGCTTCGCTCAATGGCCCTGAAACTCAACCGCAAAATCCTATAACTTTTTATCAAAAAAAAAAAAATTGTAGATTTTTTAAACAAAAAATTGTAATAATCTAGACTTATATACATGTTGATTCAATTACAACGATCACTTTTTCTTAAAAAAAAACATTGAAAAAAGCTCCAGATTCCACCACACGGACTGGAGTCCAGATCTTCCACTTGCCAGCAATGGATCTTTTGCATTAAGTAACTGAGATATTCTGAAACTTCTGCTTAGTAATTACTACAACACTTGATGATTTAAACAATTGTTTGATCCAAATTATCTATTTTCTGCGGATTATTTACAATTCAGAATTTGTTTTAATTTTAGTGAACCGTTGGTCTCAAACAAGCGTTGAATTGATTTAGAAATCAATAGAAACTCAGTGCAAATATTGATTAAATGATGTTATTTGGAAAAATTCCAGATCACATTTGTAAAACATCTGTAGTTTTAAATATCACGCAGAAATAATTTAATAAAATAAAATTTGTTATTGCACACCAATTCATTTGAATTATTATACGGTTTCTCTCGCACTTATTACACGGACTATTATACACATGCAGGTGTCAGAAATCTCTTAGAAATTTCTAAATAAATACTACTTATTGACTTTTTACGTTTAAAATCTATTTAACAATCTACAATTCAATATTGTTTGTAGAGTATGTTTGTAAATAAGAATATGCCGTCGTCGATTAGCATGTGCAGGTACATTCGCAACGATATATCGTACCTGCAGGTGTTTCAAGCTGTTTTGCTGTTTCCGTACTACATTCACATTTACAATCATTGCAATTTTCACAATTATTCGATTCACATTTACAATGACATAAACATTCGCATTCAACATTACCAGTTTCTGTTGTTAATAAACATTTCTTCACTATTGTACATGCACCATCCGGATTCTTATTATTCTTAGTACATGTCGGACCGGAAGCTGGAACATTTCCAATTTATTATTTTGTCTGTTATCAGTCAAAGATGATTTAAACTTTCTTTAATAAATAAGTTATTTATGGGTGTTTTTGTGGAATTTAATGGAAATTCTCTTACCGCTATAACATGATTTAGTGTCCATTGTGTTTGGAAGTGGTAAAAAAGGTGAACGTGTATGTATGAAGGCGTTTAAATAGTATGTATAGGGCACGAGATAATCTCAATCGTTGTCTACTATGAACGTGTTTGTTTTTCTATAATAACCATTCAATACCGTTTTTATAGTAGTATTTCAAGTGCACAAGTCACCGATTTGGTTCGTTGCTTGATGATAACGAACGATCCTACAGTGTAGAGTCGTGTGAAATCCGTGTGAAAACCACAAATTTTTGCTATCAATTTGAATGACGGAAAGTCTATTCAAACAGGGACGGATTTACATAATCAAGTGTTGACTTATAGATAGGGTGCCCATACGTCCCGGTTTCCCTGTATTTGTCCCGACAATGTCTTTCGGGATAGTTAGTTATCCCATTTTTTAGACCTCGTGAACAAAAAATTAATTTGTATTTTGATATACTAAAAAGTAGCAGACGTGGCAAGACGGGGTGGAGCGCGGATTATTTTCCCTGAGGCCCGGCTATGCTGAGGGGGCCCTTGAGCGAACAGAGCAATTTTTTTGTACTCCATAGAAAACTTTCCTGGTGAGAGGGATATAAAGAAGCTTGTATACACGAATAAACTTTTTATTCGATCTCAGCAAAGAGCAACTGCCCCTGCTTTGGCCCCAATTACATAAGTACGCATAAATATATTTATCGAATTTTCATTAAAATTACTACGAAGAAATGTTACGCACATTGTCGATTATTGAACATATTGCAATTATTTTTTCTTTTGCTGGACTTCGACAATAGACTATCTTTACAGTAGGCAACCAATTATACATCAATACTGCTGTTACAGATTGATGATTTCATTATAATTACGGTGTCCAGATGAGTCCAGATTTCCCCAAGCCCTAAGCGGAACAAAATTATTAGATTATTGCACCATTGCCACAGAGGCTGATATCTTTGTGGTTCAAGTCTACCCCTGCAAATGTAAACCAGTTATTCAAAAATTTTGAAATAATTACAATAGGCACTTTTTTTTTGTTTTCTATTGTACCACAAGTACTTTCCGGAACACTTTGCGCAGTTAACAATTCGAAAACCGGGACAATTAGCTGTACTGAAAGACTTTGTCGGGACAAGAAAGTTGAAATCGGGACAAATCCGGGACGTCTGGACACTCCAATTTTAATCTAATTAAAATAAATACGCGAATGAAACAAGAATTTAAGCGCTTATAAACAATTTAATTATAATCTCATAAAGCAAATACAAAGCTATATAAAAGTATGCAACAGTCTAAAATAACGGTATTTCACCACCAAAAACAATAATTAACAATGAAATAGACAATAAGAATTGAAAATATTTGTTGTTTCCCCAACAAAAAACATTACATAAATACAAATCTATTTATTAGATACTACAAAACAATAAATTAGCGAATTATAATTAATATATATTTATTATAGATATAGATTAGCTGTATTTCTAAAATTAAATTTTTATGTTAATTCCTCTCAATTATTCTGTTTTCAACATATATATATATATAGATAACTATTTTTATTAGAGATAAAGTTGGTCTTTACTTCACGTTTTCCCCACAAACAGGTGGAAATTTACACAATCAACATTCACAATTAATGTCAGATAGTACGCAGTTTACTCAGCGAAATTGGTTTATTTATAACAAGAAATTACATTTAATATTTTCGATTTGAAATAAAACAATCACTCAAACACCATTCAGGAACGTTTGAGTGATTGTTGTTTCTTTTATCGATAATTATTACATTTGGAGAGCTAGAGAAATTATTACGGCAACTTACACCATCAGTCTAAATTAGAAAATTTCAATTTAATTTTTTTAATAGGGAGAAGAACATAAATGATATATTCGTTTTGATAACTGGTGGTTGCTTATGTTATTTTTGTTTGAATTTACTTGTCGAATGGCGTGCTTTTTCGTGTATTTTCAAATCAATAGCGTCACATAAATATGACAACAACACAATTATAAAATATTACATTTAATAAGTAAAAAAATTAATTATATTTTTTTTCTTGTAGGTTTATTCACATTTAAATGTTAAGGATATAATTTTATCATATTTAAATCTAAATGAATCTTATCACCTATAGAATTCTTTTCTTCTAAATATCAATTAAAAACACTGAAATAAAACATACCATAAAAGTGACTAATTAAAGTGTGATCATTATTTTTTTTGTAATACATAAAATTATTTTTTAGTAAAAAAATATGTATTACAAAAGAGAATAAATTAAAATAATAATAATAATAATAATATAATTGATAAAACTATTATCAGGATGGAATTAGAGGAATTTAAAGACAGTTCATGCGTTATTTTCTCTCATTTAACAAATTCCAACAATTATGGTGACAAGATTTCTTCATATATGATTCCTCTTTTATTTACTGTTCTTTCTTTTCTTCCACTGCTGCTTTCTTACCAATTGGAATAGCAGCTTTAACTCTACAAAAAGATTATAAATTAAATCATTATATTATTTGAATTGTTTGTGATTTTGAAAATAAATCATACTTTGATGTAATTTCGTCTAATTTAGTTCGCACAATTTCCAAATTAGCATCGATTTGTGTCTTATTTGTTTCATAAACTTTTGGAAGTGTGAATAATGCAACCCAAGCTATATTTTTTATAAAATAGACATTAATAAATGTTACGTATTTGTTGTTGATTGTATCAAATAATTACCAATGATGATGAGTGTCATTCCATTGAACCATGCACCTAAATATGTTAATGTCCAAAGTAATACACCGAATTTAACAGAATCAACTAGATCTTCAACCAAGAATAATCGTCTTAATTCAATTACACCAGCATTTATATGAGCAATTGCCACTTCTGATATTTCTTTAACTTTATCTTGTGGTAATGCAACATTATATTCCAAATATTCTCTAATAATAATCATTCGATTTATAAGGGATATTAAACAGAACAAAAATAAATCAATCAAAAATAATCAAACTTACTTGAATGGGTGTCCATCTCCTGTTTTTTGTACAGCTTGCACAACATTTTTGTAAATACGAAATGATATTGTAACAGTTAATGCCAATAATGATAAATATGCAATAACACTGATTAATGAGAAATATGTAAGTGCCAATAATACTAATAAAACACCACCAAAAATCGGTCCGGATTTCTTTGGATCTCGCCAATAGATTAGACTTTCCACTAGAAAATTTACAACAAAAATACAAATTATTATTGATTATTAACAACACAATAACATTAAAAACTGACTCATATCAAACAAAACAAAAAGCATGCAAATAAGCACAATTTATGTTTGCGTGATGCTCTATTAAACAAATTTAACAAATAAACAATTGGGGGGGCTCAAAATGAGTAAACAGGTGAGGGGGAACACCGTGTATGAGACACTAACATCAAGGACGATCTTTTTAAGGATGATGTTAGTTGCGTACTATTGGAAAATTCCATTTATTATTATCATTATTATTATTATTACTCTAATTATAAGCCCAACATGTGCTATTATATAAAACATGAATTGGAGCAAATCTTTGCATATTAGAACTAATTATATATTTCAATAATTAAAATATGATGAGTACTCAACAATTTTTGCTTTGTCTTATTTCTAAAATTGTTTTCGAGATAGTTTCTAAATTTAGAATTTGGAACATTTTCGCATTAAAAAAAAACAAAAACGATAAATAATTGAATAACGGAGTCATCTTTCCGTCACATTTGACAATTATCACAATTATAAAAGTATAAATAATTTGATAAATTTACAAATTTATTCATAATTTTGAGAATACGAATGTTGTTTTTAATCAATTTTATTGCATCTAAAAAAAATCCTACCAGATTTTCTATACCCTAATATAAATAGATTTAAAATGAGAGAAGGAATCATTTGATTTTATGCCAGACAGGACGACACAATCCAAATTTAAGTGGACCTCTGCAAATATATATTTATTTATATTTTGGGTTGTTTAAAATAAAGAAAAAACAACAAAACGATTGATATTTTAAAAATAGAAAAAGGTCAACCTCCTTTTGATTGAATCAATATAAGGAATCGAAGAAAATTATTCTGTTAAAGTCACATGTAAGTTTTTCCAACAATATTCATGTGTACTGACTATTTAATTGGGCCACTGTATATTTCTATATATATATATATATATATATATATATATATATATATATATATATATATATATAAATTGATAAGGGTCATTTAATTAAGTTATTAATAATCATTAAAAACTGGACCATATGTTAACATCGTCAACGTCGTTTTGAATTGTAATTTTATTCAGTAGTTCTCTATATAAATGGTTGCTTACCAGGTCCTCTTTCAGGTAAAGGTTCACTATACTCTCGTTGGTATTTCTGTCTACGTACCATTTTATTATTTATTGAAAACAAAATAATTTAAATCAAACTGCTCTGAATTCAATTTAGGAAGAAGAAACAACTAACGAAAAAATATGACTTTGAATAAACAAAAAAACAAAACAACAAAAAAATGATATTGTAGATGTGGTTTCTTTGATGGTTTGATTGCAAAAGAAAGGAAAAAGTTGACCCCAAACCAACACACACACACACACAGATACAACAACTAAAACCAGCGGTATTTCAAATTGCAAGACCCGTTCCTATATCTATCTACTATCTAACATAAAAAAAAATTATGCCACGCTGTACGGTCGTCATCAATAATTTTATTTTTTATTTTTCTGAAAACAATATCAGCAAAAAAAACTGTATAATTAAAACAAAAATAACTTTATCAATTATTAATCGATTATTCGAAAATAATAATGTTTTTCTTATGTCTACAATAATAAATATTTTCATAATAATTGAAAATTTGTTTAATTTGTTAATGAATAACGATTACAATTCGACCAATTGATTTATATACTTTCTATGTTTAGAACTTGAAAGTTTTCGGTCCAATTTCACTATTTTTTCTTTTTGGATAATTAATTAATTGCAATAATGTTACGTCAGTTAATAGACAGTAGTCGCACATAATGCTCTATAGATTCATTATTTATGTTATTAATCATAAAATATAGGAAAATTTACATGTTTAGTTGAAGTACTAGAGAATTGGAAGTACTCTATATTTCTACTCTGTCATCAAAGCGCCTGTAAACCTATTTTATTCGATAAATAAATGAGGTGCACCACAAATTAACGGACATACTGTATAGACATGCACACGCCTATTTCAGACTGAATTGTTTATAGATAAGAAAATATAATAAAGATACGGAATTGTTGAGTTCAGTATAAATATTTAAATCTAGAAAATATCGGAAAATTTCCAATCAATACAAAAATATGTACAATTTCTAGATAGTTAGATATTTAGTTAGATAACTGCACTAAAATTAGTTAGAAATAGAACAAACAAATCATTAGTAGCAGTAGTAACATTAAAAATTAGAAAAAAACCGTTAATTATAGCAAATGAACTACGCCATCATGGCATTAATTGAATTTAAAACAGGAAAAATTAATAAAAATTCACAAAACAAACAAAAATGCTCACTATTTTTAAAGAGTTTATCTTCAGTTGTTGATTTAAAAGAAAATTTTTAAAATAATGAAAAAACAAACAAATATTTTGTTAAATGGAAATTGAAACGATCTTCACACAAAAATTTCAGAAATCAAACTGAAAATGGGATCGGTGGTGTCGCTAGCAACCGATTTTCTCTATATTTTTATCACCAGTCAAGTGTATTTGTGCAAAAAAAATTTATCATTATCATTATTTAAAAGAGAGAAAACAAAAACAACAAATTGAAATCAGGTTGAATAATAATTAAACCAATTTTATTTACCAAAACTTACGCTCATCACGATGGAATATTTTGAAGATATAAGAACAATCCATTTTAATGTCAAATAATCGATTGATTTTATCTAATAATTAGGATTTTCTGTAATTTTTTTTTCCGCTAAGTAGAAAAACACCTTAACATTTATAGTGAGAAGAAGAAATTACAGATAAGGTACAATCCCGGATTTCGGCGACAAACAAATAATAATACGATTGGCTAAATGCCCGTTTTTACCCTGGAAACTATACGAAACACAATGACCACACAATTATAACGACAACGACGCCGACGTCGACGACGTCTATATTTATGGCTTAAATCTCGATCTCTCTCTTCTAAAATTTCATCAAAGCTAAAACTAATTAGTCCATACCAAGATTATGCCCGTTGTATTCTTTTAAACAAGACAAAAATCTTTAAAACTACTGTAGAGATAAATAAATAAAATTGAAGAAAAATGATTTTAGAAGCGCGTCGCGACGCTTGCGCCGCAACACAAAATATGGATAAGACGATCGATAAATTTACGAATACACGTGATTACTGGATAATTATTGGAAAGATTTTTCAAAAATATTGACGCTATAGAAGATATACAAAAATTAATTAATTGAAATAAAATATATATGAAATCTATATATTTAGCATGCAATATATTTCCCATTATTGTCATAAAACATTGGATACCTGTATGTGTTTCAAGGTAAATCAAAACGTATTACGCAATAAATAAACAACAACAGAGAAACAATAAAATTATACACCTGACTTGTAATTATCACAATCACAACATCTAAAATTACCTTTAGGATTCAGTCTTTCCGGATGGAACCAAGTATCTGTAACACAAGAAAAAAAAGTAACAAGATAGGTTAATTGAAGAATAGATTGAAGATTAAATACGGAAATCTAATACAATAATTGAACAAATTTAGATGACAAAAGCGTCCTATCAAACCAGACACTTGACCTTTTATCAAGTCTATTGTTAAGTCGATATTAAAGTACACTTAGAGATATTTTTATATTTTTGATGTCGTCTATTGTAATATAGAAAACTAAATAAATAGAATCTAAACTAAGGTATTACGTGTTTAAAATCAATTTATTTCAATTAATAGAAAATGAACGTACTCGGTGTAAACAGGACACAAAGAAGCGACCTCTGTTTTGATTTATCAACGGCACCACCCCTCATTTCATTAGTTACCCCATTTATAACATCATCAATAAGTGCATTTGCTGCTAATTTCACTTGATCTTCTGCCATTTCATCTAACAAATACACTCTTTAAGGGTGAATGAATAATACACACGCACGGACACAATTATTAATTAATCTCGTTTTGAACTAAAGAAACCCACCAAAATATACACAGAATAAATATGTAATAAAAACAAAACACACCCAATTCTCTCTCTTTGTATTATTTTTTTATGACTTTACTAGAAAACTAAACGTATTATTATTATTATTATAGGTAAAAGGACACAAGTAGACTACGATACGGCACAATGCTGACAACAAAATTTGACTGGGCAAGCGTTAGTTTTATCGACCCGATGACTATGCCCGATGACGATTAGAAAATTGTGAATAGGACTTGAGACTATGCCCCCTAGAAATCATCAAGGGCAGGCATATTGACCTAGACAACAATAATTTACAGAGATATATGTAGAGACATCTTTAGATTATCATACAAATATACAAACCTTACAAGGGAATTTAATCAAAATCACCTTGATTCAAATTCAATTATGAATTGACTTTAAATTGAATTATTCAAATTATAATCAATAGATTTCATATTTGAATAGCGCGGTTATAATTCAACGGAAATATATGATGGCGCCATCCAGTGAGCCTTGATAAAAGTTCACGATAAAAAAAAACTTCTGATGAATTATAATAATGTAGCAACTGAGTTAAAAATAATACAAGAAATAAAAACAAAATTCAAATACTTCAAGAAAAATTCTTCTCATATCGTCATTTATAATTAAATATTGCGTACCATACAAAAAAAATCTATCCATCTACAATTGTTTAGGGTATTTTCTCGCGTTCAGTTGGCTATCATTTGGGAAAAATAGTCATTTGTTTTTTCTAATCGATTTTCAAATTTTACAATGGCTATAAAACAATCAAAATTAATTAGAAAATAATTGTTAATTGTTTAATTATATTAATAATAACAAATTTTTAGGGCTGTCGTTGATCGAAGAACTCATTAATCAGGATCGTGTTAGAAATTATGCAATTTGTAAGAATTTTGATAGGAAAATTAGAAAAAAAATATGGTTAAATTCATCATCATCATTATTATTAATGCAAATATTGATTCAATGTACGTGTACGTACGTGAATAGATTTTAAAATAGATGATATCATTGATTATTAAGTCGTTTATAAAACGTTATTTTTAGTTTTAAAAAAAATTCTATTTATTTTTTTAGATTCTTGTTGCAGGATTAAAATTACTCCTTAACACGTGTACAATTAAAATTAAAGATATCATTGAAGTTTAATGATAAGAAATAGATTATTGATAAAACATAGCCGAAATGCATTTCCAAATTAAAAAAAAAAGATTGTTTTAATTGGAGATTTTCCTAATTTAGAATCTAGATAATACGAGAATTATCAGAAAATTGAGCTCCGAATTAACGAAACGCTCAACGCTCAATGATTATAAAAATACTGTTAAATTATAATTAATTTATGTTTAAATTAATTACGCTACATGGTTTGATTTATTAATTATAAATTAACGTTATGTATGATTATTAAAAAAAATAAATGGTGAATCATTCTCGAAATCTTTAGATAGATAAAGTTCCATAAAACTTACCCAATCCCATTTTACAGAAAATCGCTTCAGCATCAATAACTGTAGATTTTTTGATTTGTTTCTGTTGATCACCAACAACAGTTGTTGGTTTTTTACAAACCAATTCTGGTTCTGGTTCTTTTTTAGGAACAACAGTTTCAACAGCTGGTGGTGCAGTCGGTTTAATTTCCTTGACAGGTGGTGGTGGTGGTGGCGGTTGGGCTGGTGGTGACGTAATAATTCTCTCCATTTCAGGTGTTGGTTGTTTTGTAATAACAGCTTCAATTTTCTCATCGACATCTTTAAATGTTTCTTGTTTCTCAGTTGATTCAGGCAGTTCAATTTGTTTAGGGAAATCCTGATATTTTGATGGTTTAAATTCATCATCATCATCACCATCACTATCCGATAATAATTCGACTTTATCATCAACAATTTTCGTTTCTTCTTTCAAAAAATCTTCAGTTTTTTGTTTATTTGTGATCTCTGGTGGTTCATCATGCTTCAATAATTGTTGAGTTGGTGTAAATGATGACATATCTTGTAAGAATTTATCCAATTTGTCATCGGTTTCTTTGCAATTTTGAAAATTATCACTCATCTCCAATAAATTCGAATCCATTTCGTTTGTTTTTAATAAATTATTATTAACACTAGTTATTGTTGTTAACAATGGTGACAGTTCATCGGTAATTTTAGTTGGTTGAATGTTGGCGAAACCAACCCCTTGTGTTGGAGTATTGATCTGATTGTGAATTTCTAGCTTTTCGTCACGTGCAGATGGTGGTATCGTCATTGCCGTCGCCGCCGCCACTGTTGTCGTCGTCATCATCATCAGATCACCACTTTCTTTCAATGGTGAACTATCATGTCCTAAATGTTCAAAATCATCAAGTGAATCTATTTCCCTACGAAGACCATTAGAATGGTCATTCTCTTGTTTTTGACGATCTAAATTCTGGATTTGTTGATCCATTTTAGGGTATATAACTCGTTTCGTTTAAGTAAATTAAAAGAGGATGGTTTTTTTTTTCGTAATATCACAATTTTCTTATCACCACTTCAATTCTTTTCTTTTTCTTTTGGGTGGTTAAGTAAAATCGGTAGTAAACACAAATAATTATTATTTGCCACACAACCGGCAAAGAACTGTCAAATGATAGAAGACAAACTTCATGTTGCTGTGTGCTGTGTTGTAGATCTTTTCTAGGAGTAGTGGGGAAACGGGACGGCGCATCATAGGCGGAGACACTAGGGGTAGTAACTGTAAAAAGGGTAATTTTATACAACCATCAATTCGATATATTCTCTTTCTTAAAGCTTTACAATTACTTCACAGCGCTGAAATGGTGCTAAATTTAAACTTCTATTACCACTAGTGTCATCTAGTCGTGTGTTTGTATAATTCTTTATAGATATAATCAATTATTGATAATGTAAAAAACAACAATCATAATTAACAGTAAATAAGAGACGCAGTTGTGGTTTTTTTTCGATGAAACTACTTACACGTCTACTGATAAGCAAAAAATTCGAGAAGATCCAATGATTAATATTTAATGTTTACAATCAGTTAAATACTTTAAATACGTTATCATTAGTATTGCTCTCTATTTAAAAAAAATATAGTAGTACGCCAATGGTTAACATATACGGATTTTTGATTGGTCGATAAATGTACTCTCCTTAAATTTCCACTTGAAAATTTTTGAGTCATCGTCTGCTGATGTCTGCTGATTCATACCGGTATAAAATCATTATACCATAACGAAATAATCATTGAACTAAATAGATAAATTCAAATTTAACATTTATTTTAAATAAATTTGGAACATAATTAAAAACAAACAAAAAATTATATAAATGTAAAAAATTAATAATAATACTCAAAAGTGCGCTAAATTTCAAAAAATGTTTTGACAGCTGACAATTGCATCATGCGACAATAAAGCAACCAATCATCGTTTCGATTGTAAAGGGCATGCGTTGGATGCGTTTCCATTCGTACGCAATATTGCAGTATGGCGTCAATGATGGAGGAGGGTGCTGGTGATAGTATGACAGAATTAATAAATGGGGTGAATTTTGATGTTGATAAATGTGAAAAATATTTACAAACCAATTGTGGGGGTGGTTATTTAACAATTAATAAAAATGGCTATCGGGTAAGTTTTATTATTATTATTATTAATTGATTTACATTTGAATGTTGGTATAGTTGAACCGGTGAATAATCAAAAGGGGTTGTTTTTATTGATATTTCAACGATTGAATGAATTAATTATTTGTTACAGACATATAACGGTAATATTAATACTATGAATGGTAAAACGAGCCATACAAATGGACATGTATTGGTAATTATTGATAATTCAATTAAATTCGGCCCATTTTTCTTGAAATAATATTTTGTTAAATTTTAGGCATCTTCTGATGAGGAAATAACAAAAGATCGTAAAGAACCATTGAGAAATGTAAGTAATTTTTATAAATTAATTTTATTGAGTTTACATAATAATTACAACATAATTATGGAAAAATATTTGCAACCATAAAAAAAACATTAATTAACAAAGCTATTATTCTGTTTATAATTTATATTGGTAATAATAAGATGTTTAAAGAATATTAAGAATTAATTCCGATGGATTATTACAGACATAGATTCAACAATTGAAACGAATAAGAATCAACCTACATTTTGATAAAACTATGCCATTATCACTATCTAGCAGTATTAAAACATAATTAAAGAGCGCAAATTCGCTCCGTACAAACAATGAAGACATCAATTCAACAAATTAGTAACGAAAACCTAGAGTTTAATGTATGCTTGTAAGTTTTATGATACACCCTTTAAAGAAATGCACCACCCAAAAAGGGCGAAAATCACGAGATTGAAATTTTTCCGGCTATGAAAACAAAGGAAAATAGTTTGGTATGCACGCTGTTTGAACTTGAGTGCTTTTAGTATGGATATCCTGGTTTGCAGTTGCTTTCTGGCACATATTTTAAGTTGAATTAAATGAAATATTGATAAGTAATTATCTATATCTATAGGTACCTATAATTGCTAGAAAATGCTTGATTTTTAAATGAATTTCTTAATGATAATAACATTGTTTATTATACATTATCAGTTTTTCCAGATTTTTTTTATGCGTTTCTGTGAAATTATATATTATCAAGGTTAATGAGATTAGGCGGAAACTTTATCTTTTTCTACATATTTTAAGATATAAAAAAATTCGCAATTACTATCTGTCTATTTTTTTTTTTGTTAGAATTTTGCAGTAGTTAACCTCTAGTCTTTCGGTCAAATTAGTTAGTTTTAATATTGGATTGTTTTAGAATATCGAAGGACTCATTTAATTATACTATGTGACACGTAATACAGGATAAATTGCAAATAATAATCACATGATTTTTTTCTTCAATAAAAATCTAGTTTTATATATTGTCGATGTTGGCCAGTTTGATTTTAAAATATAAGGAGAAATAGTTAATTGATACTTAAATTTTTCCAAATGATTTAAAATTTAATGAATGTTTAAAATAAAGTACGAATTACAACAGAATCCATATAATTAACTACTAGACAGATGTTTTAGGATAGAGATTTAGGTCAGGCTTAATTTGTGATTGTAAAGATCGATTAAATTCAATTCGTTATTTTTGTTTTGTTCTAAAGATTCTATCTTTAAATTATTTCAATTTCAGGGTTTTGTCAAACATCATCAATATCATCTTCATCATCATTACCAACAACAACAACAACAACAGGTAAAAGAACTAAGTGAATCAAAACCGATAAGAGAATCATTTGAACCACCTACCCTCTTAACAGCGGCGCTAACTCATATCAGTTTTTATATATTAATGTTTTTGGGTTATTTAAGTCAAACATTATTCCCACCAAAAATAGCAAAAGAATGTAATCGTGATGGTTATCCAAGTTTATTTGATAGATTTTCGAGTTTTTATACAAATTATGTTTATAGAAGAGTACGTGACTGTTGGAATTATCCAATTTGTAGTGTACCAGGCAATGAAGTTGTATTAAAAGAACGTATTACACGCGATAATGGATGGACATTTGAGTAATTTTTAATCTTAAACTTGATTATTTTCTAGTTAATTCAATAATGATTAAATTAATTTATAGATTCACTGGAAATAAGACGAAATGTTTAAATTTAGCATCTTATAATTATTTGGGTTTTGCTGAAAATAGTGGTCCGTGTGCTGAAGCTGCAATAAAATCAATTTATGATTATGGTATTACAACTGGTGGTTCACGGCAACAATATGGTACCTGCGATTTACATGTAGAATTAGAAAAATTAACCGCAGAATTTTTGGGTGTTGAAGATGCTATCACATTCGGTATGGGTTTTGCTACAAATGCCCTCAATATACCTACATTAATCGGTCCTGGATGTCTTGTGATTAGTGATGAGAAGAATCATGCATCATTAATATTAGGTATACGGTTACCTGGGGCAATTGTTAAAGTTTTTCGACATAATGGTGATTGTTTTCATTGCTTTTAAAACTATTTGCTTATTTATTTGAATTATAGATGTTGAACATTTAGAACAGATCTTAAAAGAAAGTATCTATAATGGTCAACCAAATCAACCATCAGGTACTCATAAGCAATGGAAGAAGATTTTGATTGTTGTTGAAGGTGTCTATAGTATGGAAGGGACAATTGTTCGTTTACCTGAAGTAATTGCATTGAAAAAAAAATATAAAGCTTATCTTTATTTAGATGAAGCCCATAGTGTTGGTGCTATGGGTAAACATGGTCGTGGTATTATTGATTATTTTAATTGTAATCCAAATGATATTGATATATTAATGGGTACATTTACAAAAAGTTTTGGTTCAGCTGGTGGTTATATAGCTGGTAGAAAGAAATTAATTGATTATTTACGTAAATATAGTTATGCATCGAAATATGCATGGGCAATGCCACCACCTGTAGCTGCACAAATTATAGGTGTATTAAAAATTTTAATGGGTAAAGATGGTACAAATGAAGGACAGAAACGTATTGAGACATTAGCGAGGAATACGAAATATTTTCGACAACGTTTAGAACAAATGAGTGTTATTATACATGGCAATGAAGATTCACCAGTTGTACCAATCTTAGTTTATCTCTATTCGAAAATTGCGTATGTATTTCTATTACGAATTGTCTTATCACAAAAATAAAATAATCATTTTGATTGATTTAAATATAATTAGGGCAATGGTGAGAATTTTGATAAAAGAGAAAATCGCTACTGTCGGTGTTGGTTATCCAGCTACACCATTAATGGAAGGCAGAATTAGGATTTGTTTATCAGCCGCACATACTAAAGAACAATTAGATTATGCTTTGAATGTTATTGAGAAAGTTGCTGATGAAATTGGATTGAAATATTCACGGAAACCTGTAAATCCAAATCCAATTGATTATGATAAAATTAAAGTTTATGATTATTGAAATTTTCTATAGTTCAAAAAAAAAACAACAAAAATTCAGAATACTTTTAGAATACAATTCGATTCGCTTTGTTACAATTTTTGATAGATATATAAGCAAAATATTTTTTTTTATTCAAATTGTTTAAAATGTTTTAATATTCTCATATGTTATACCAAGAAAACATAAAAACAATTTGTTGGTGATTTTCATTCAATTCCCATTTCAATCAGGGATTTATTCAATCATTTCTGTTTATATTATTTGTTTTGTGTATTGTTGGATATTTTTTAATTAAAAACAAAATGACCATTGAACAATCGTACGTTACAGTATTAAAAAAAATCTACATGTGTCATAATTTTTGGGAACATATCATTTCGGTAAATATTAAAAAAAATTATAGAATCGCTTATTAGAACATTTTGAATCAGCAATTTCGAATTGCCTTAATATATATATAGAGTAACACCAAAAAAAAAATTAAGGAAACTTTAATAAAATTTAAGTAAATAACTCTAATTGTTAAGAAACTGTGCACTTTGTTGATTGAACTCCCATTCCTATTAGTTAAGTTATAAAAACGTATTTATTATTGTATTCAAAACTGAGTATTTCTGAGTTATAATTGCATATATGTTTAATTTAACACACCTGTTATTGTTATAACAAAAACAAAACGAAAATTATTATCAATGAAAATAAATCTTTATTGCCAAATTGTCTTCTATTGCTGAAGGTGTGTTAATTTGTTAGACGCTGGTTTTTTCCACAATTAAGGAAAAAATCGTGAACCTTGAAATTGTTTTTTACAGTGAATAAGCAATTGATAAAATTACAAACAGGAAACAAAAGAAACAGAACGATAGCCTATCAATGGCAGCAGCGAACAACACCCAATCTTGTTGCAATGACATTTTCGACGATGTTGCTGATCGAATGATATGATGATTATCATCATCGTTATGTTGGTGATGATCATCGAAATCGGTCAGTTGATGATCACGCATCTCTTCTGCTGTAACTCGTTGTGATGTCAATGTTGTCTAATGATTAAAAAAAATAATGTTGAATTTTTTTAATGTTTTTAGAGAGTATTCACCTGTTGGATATAAGTGGTTAACCCTAAGAGTTTACCCATTGTTCCTGTTAATGGATGCTTAATCAACCATGGTAATGGTGTTGTATGTTTTGTTTTCGATAACCATATCACAATCACTGAACTAATCATTGAAAAACCAACAATATAAAGACTACTGCTATAAAACAAAACTATTACACAAATAATTAGAATAGAAATTTTTGATAATTAATCTATGAAACATGTACCAATTAATGGTGTATGTGTACCCATTGCTGGTATTTTTTGTGTAAAATACAACATAAACAAACAGATCATTATAGCTGCACAACTATTCAAAATAATTTTCTCACCAGCTTGCGGCGGCAACCAGAAATTCAATAAAATCAAAATTATGATTACTAAAAAAATTATAATTAATTATGTTTGATTAATGACAATCGAATAATACCGAAAGCTGGTGTTATAATTAAAGCTTTATATGATGGTGATACTCTAGATAATACCACAGTAATTGTAGCATCCACATATGGTTCAGAACAACAAGAATAAAACTTCTCATTTCGTTTTAGCGATGTTTTAACAATTTTCCATTCAAAACTCGTCACTAACAGCTCTACCTGTTTTTTATTTTATGAATGTTTTTAATTAAGAACAAACGAAATTATTGATTTTCTAATTACTTCCGCCTCCTTATCGGTGACTTCAATATCAATCTGATTGCCATTGTACGTCCATGATCCCAATATTAATTCGCATGTTTGTACATCAAACGGCCAATATCGCATGTTTAAATTACAAAAAACCGTAAATATCGCTGGTGGCACCCAAAGAACCTCACCATTCTCATAAACGATACAATGGATATTCCCATAATGGCTGACTGGGGAACCTGTTGCACTGAAAATTGATGAAATTATGGCGTACACTTTGGAGAATCCATCGTAACAGATTTATACCCATTATAAAGGAAAATATCCGGTTGCCAGATTTCGTGTTCGGCCAAATTTAAACTGGCTAAACCACCATAATTCGATGAGTTCCATTTGAGTTTCTCATCGGTCCAAATCTACAAGAAATAGAAGTATGTTTTTCGTTATTTGATTTTCTTTGCTGTTTCAGATTCTAGTGAATACAACAGTATTGTTGATGGAGATAGAGATGAAGAGTTTTCGAGAATACAATCACAATAATCTATACTAGAAGATCTGATTGAAAGTTGAGTTTTACGTGGAAAAATACGTGTTTTTGTAATATTACAACTTACGAGACGCAACCACGAATGGACGCTTAAAGTCGATTTAAATTCATTCAATTCAATGTGTTTAATAGACAAACCAAATTGTACAGTTGTTGTATTGAAATGTTGCGTTGGTCTAGCAAATTTATCATAATTCAACAGTAGATCGTGCCGTAATTGGTCTGTGAATGTGGAATTCCAGATAGGTGTCGGTCCAATTTCTAATTAAACACACACGTAACTCAATAAGTTCAACAATCTACGATAACAATGGAAAAATCTTACTTGTCGTAGTGAATCCACCAGCAATTGGTTTACAAAGAAATAACAACAAAAATAGACAAATAAACGACATTCCTAGTTGTGTATTTCGTTAATTTCTCAAGATCGGTACGATGGCACATGGAACACTAATAGTGCTTTGGTTTTGATTCGATAAGTGCTTCCTGACAACGGATGTTTCTATCTTTTCTCGCCTACAACTGGCCAATACTTGTTTATTATTTTTATTATTGTTGCTGATGCTCTATTATTCTCTTTTGCGTATGTCTCAATTGACGATTTTTATTTAGCATCAACTATATTCGTTGATTGAACTGTGAGAATTTTGAACTGAATTGATAATAACTAACGAACAAAACAGGAAAAGGGTAATATTAATGGAAAAGTTTTGAAAAAAGTACAAATTCGAAGCATTTTTTTTTACTAACAGTAACACTGAATTTTTTTTTATTACAATTCAACTATTATTTCTCATAACTAATTGTACTGATGTCTATTTTGACTTGACTAGCTGCAAGTCGTGTAAACCAAGTCAACATAGACGCTGTATAAAACTCAACATGAACAGACACGGAGGTATTTACAAATATTTTATAGTAAATCCAACTTGACTTTGGCTCCACTATACTCAGTCAAGCTCGTTAAGTCAAATATGGTACACTATAAAATTAAAACGAAAATAAAGCAAGGGTACTAAAGGAACATTAGTGTAATTCATTGACAATTTTCTCTTCTTTTCGCTAATAATCAACAAAAAATAAAACCCTACAAGAATACTTAACAATTATTAAAGGTCAACACTATTTTACAAAATCCAAAAAAACAAAAATCGAAAACGAACGGAATTGACCTCTCAAATACGGAATGTTTCTCCTGTTTTTATTGTTTTTAATCAACAATTAATCTCTATTTAATTAAATGGTGGTCCTCTAGGATCAAAACTAGCCGGTGAATATGGCCAATATGATGGTGGTGGAAATAAGCCAGTTTGTGTATGTTGTGTTGTTGTTGTTGTTGGTGTTGTTGGTAAAATACTAGAGATTTTTGGTGTTGTATGACTTGTTGGATATAAAGCAGCACCTAAATCACTTTGATGTGGCTGATATTTATGATAAGCTGTTGTAACATCCGTTTGACCCTGTGCTTGAGCTTGACATGCGGCCATCAATCCATGAAAATCGAATTTGTAAGCGTACCGTTTTCCATGCACTTTCGACATGATATTCTTATCATAATAATATCTAAAATATGAATAAAAACAACAAATTACACATGTGTACAATACATAATGCCCGGTTGCTCTTCAGATCGTCGAGACGCTTAAGCTGCAATTAAGGTCGAAACTTTCCACATTAAATTTCGATAAATGGAAGATACATTTTAGTTCATCAAGTATTTGAATTTTGCTTGATTAACATAATTCTTATTTCCAGAGAGTTTTTAGTTGATCTCAGTAACACCGAATTCAACTGGAGCTTATAAATGTGTGAACGACAATCGTACTTTAACAGAATTTGAGTGTGAGCCATAGTAAAATGAGTGTTATTTTCAAGGAAATTTCAACTCATTTTAGATAAGATCGATTTTAAGTCTAGAATGAGGAAGACACGATAGAAGGAGCCTTAGGAACATTATTTGATTATTTTAAAGGTATCGTTGTTTTTCAATTAGATAACTTGTCGTTATAGAGCTCTGAACAGACAGCGCCCTTTAGTAGTTAATAGCGAAATTACAACAGTTAAATAGAATGTTTTGAGTCTACGATAATGTTAAAAATAACAGATCGCGTAACGAGTAGGAACAGTAGTAGGTTGGCGTAATTACTTAATTAAATACCCAACTACTTTTTACCGGAAATTAGGTACACCCACATTTCTTTTTAAGTCAATAGTGAAATTAGGCGATTTGGAAAGTTAGCCGGTTCTAGATAATTCGGGTCGCGTGCTACTTTCAAGCCGATGCCAATCGAGAACTTATGGGATTATTGAGATTGTACCGTTGTTTTAAGGACCCCATTATACACACACGTTTGAATTTTTAATAGAGACGTCTGTAATTCATGTTTGCGCAAGATACATTGAAGTTTTCAAGATGCTTTAATTTTGCCCACCTCAAAAGTACCTATCTATATAATAGAAACAAGAAAGTTCGTTCGTAAATTGAAAAATTGGTAGAAATGATTCTGAATTGTATGTCTGTCCATACGATAAAAATTTATTGATTGACGGTAATGAATATTGAAAATATGTAAATATTCGATTTGTTGCTATCAGGGGCGCTCCTATAGTTTCGGCCGCCCGTATGCAAAAGATGTCTTAGCCGCCCTTTTCATTAGAAAAAGAAAAAGACTTTAATATAGAATAACAATAATTAACATCCAGCGAGTCCATGAATTGGGTTGTCCATAGGAGAATTGTCTTTAGTTTTCATCAAGCTTATTTTTTTTTAAATCAGTACGATCTCGGTACAGTCACGCTCTAGTAAAGTATTCTTCAATGCAAGTTAGATGGGCCTGTACACACTATCGCTATTGGGCTGGTTGTTCCGTCGTTGCGGTAAATTGTTCTGTTTACATTTTTGACCACATTCAATCAAAATAAGTATATAATTCCGGACCATTTTTCATAAAATCAGTACAAGCAACATCTTAATAGGTCCTCAATGAAACAATATATGTAGAATAGGTAAATCTGTTTATTGCCGAATTGTAACTCAGGTGACCCCATTTAGGTTTATGAGAACCGTATTGGATTATTTTGGTAAACAACGAAATGCCGAGGGGTACTCTTTAGCTGAAACACACTGTACAAATGCAAAAAATCCTGATTTTGCCTAAATGATAAATGTTTTTTAGCTCAACATACCTAATAAAATTCGATAATTGAAAATACGATCAATTTTGGCAGCCCGTATTTCACGCATCCACAGCAAATCTTTTGAGAACGCCCCTGGCAAGGCCGCTGTGAGATTCGGCAGGCCCCGGGGAAACCAGGGTGTTCACGGACTCCGAGAAAAACAGTGTGTTCCGGACCCTATATAAATATATTTATACGTACTTATTCAGTTGGAGGTGGGGAGGGGGTGCAAAATAAAGGCACTTGCTCTTCCCTGAAATCGAATAAAGTGTTTTTTTTTGTTTCTAAGCTTCCTCGGACCCCTCCTCACCAGGAAAATTTTCTATGGAGAATAAAAAAGTTTACGGCCCACTCAGAGTAGCCGTACCCCGGGTGAAAATCTGCCGCTCTCCCCCGGCTTGTCGGTCCTGGCCCCTGGTTGTTAATATGTTAAAGCTAACTAGCGAAGAGAGATAAACGATGCTTACATTCAGTGACTGTTTTACTCAAATCTCATCGAGACAATGCCAGCGACACTTGACATTTTTACTATAATTTTTCTTGTAACTTTGTTCCTATAACTTTCCAACGGGGTATCACTTGTTACTATTCGCTGATTAGTTGCTAAATGATAGCTGTAGCAAATTACAACTAATTTTTAAGATGTATTCAACGCTAAAACTACACTTTACTACAATTAAATAGGTACGTTCGCAAAATGATTTCTTATTTATATTTGACACCGATTTCAGTCTATTTATATCATTACAATTAATAAAAACAAAATATAGAAATATATTGATTTTGAATCAGACACAAATAAATTGTTTAATAAGGCAACAACATTAATTATTGTTAAGTTAAATGTAATTAACTCACCTTAATGCCCTACTTAATTTATCATAATTCATATTTGGTTTAGATTTCCGTTCACCCCATCGACGTGCCACTTCATCAGGATCAGTTAGTTTGAATTCACCATTGGTGCCTTCCCATGTTATACAAGCTGAATTCGACGAATCACCGAGCAGTTCCAATAAGAATTGCCACAGTTGGATTTGACCAGATCCTTGAGCCACCAATCGGCTTGAAGCAGCATTCAACAATTGATACGGATCTAGAAAGGTGGCCATCTTTAGATTAATTTTACATATTTACGCACCAATGACATTTCAAATTTGATTTGTTAGAAAAAGATGTCGATGAGAAAGACGGAAAAAAAACACAAACAAATTAAACAGGATCGAATTCTAAGAAATTCTAACCGCAACTGTTTTTTTTTTGTTTCGTATAAAATTAAAAAAAAAATGTCCAAACGAATATGGCGATCAAATAATTAAGATTATTTACTTATTTATTTACGCACCGTTATAAATCATACTTCCAGCATGTAGTTTATGATGTACCGGATGTGATCGTACAGCTAATCGTCTAGCAACAAATAGATCTTCGGGACTACAACCCGGCAGCCTCCACATGGCTGCTAATTACACTTTTAACATTTTTAAAAAGAGATAATCATAAAATAATTAGATTTTTCTATAAAAGGTCAGACACTTATAGATCAAGAGATCAAATCAGGACGACTGTTGGAATAGGAATGGTTGTGTGGCGTCACGACGCTACTAACAATCTAAACGTTTCCACATCCCCTCTTCTATACACCAATCACCCTTTTAACAAACTGATAATTGTTTCAGCCCCTCTTTCTTAAATCTCATATCATGGATAAATTGATTCGGAATTGATTTAATGAACTTTGCTACACAAGGATTCTTATTTATTCGAGAAGTATTTAGATAAGATAAAACTGTTTTTGTCCGGTTATAGCGATCATCTAAAGAAATTTCGTTTTATCATAACAGAAATCTAAACGCAGTAATTATCGCCACATAAAAATTGGTTTTCTAAACTGTTCTGTGTAGTAATACAGGACCGGGATGAGGGTGATTGGAGTCTCTGATAAACACGGCAAAGTTGACGTCCACCCGAACGGTAAGCGACTATATTATCTCTACTTTCTGTATAGCTATACAATAAAATAATAGCCAGTATATTTATTTACGGATGTAGTGATTGCCAACCCCCTAGAGTTTACTTAAATCCCTTAATCTCTCCGAAAATCTCCAATGGGTAATAATGATGATTGTTCCCTTTTTCTTATCAATCAACCTCTAGGGGACCAACCAATCTTTATTTGATAAGTTGTCATGATACTACAAAAATGGAATAGAATAAACAATAACGTCAGGGCCGGCATGGTTAAGGCGCCTTTATTCAAACAGATTATTTGGGGCTACCTTTAAATTACGTTATTATTGTGAGGCACACAAGCACCACAGTAATTATTGTAAGGGGTGAAGTTAACAGTTCAAGTCCTGTCGGTTGAGTCGATTCTTTTTTCAAATATTTATCAGAAAAACCATACTCGTTATTATTATTGTTACTTTTTTTACTTAGAATTTAGTTAGGCGTCCTCGGTTAAGCAGTGTCTGCACATCCGCTCACGCCGACCCTGTATAGAATTCACGAAACAAACGTGTAGCAATTGTATTGAACAAATAACATTTCTAAGAAAAATAGAAAGTATACAATGTATTTAGAATTAATCTAATAGTTGTGGGTTTTCCATAACCATTGAAGACTTTGAAATGAAACCTGATTATTATTTCAAACAAGTTACAATTTAATTGATTTATTGTAAGTTGGCAATTGCGTCTAGACAACAAAAAACAGCTGGAAGACCTGGAACGATTATCATTATTATTATTATTATTCCAAGGGTGCCATTTATAATTTCAATGTTTCAAGTGAGGATATAAAACAATCATTAATATTGTGGTATTATCTAGAGAGAATGTAGAAAGTTTCGGAAGTATGGTGGTGTCGAGGAAGGAAACTCGGCACGTAGAAAGGAAGGAAGGAAGCGGGCGGCGATGGTGGCGGGCGAAGGGTATAAGTTATATATTGCCCTTATATCGGAGCTCTTGCTGAATTTCAAGTAGTATTTACATTGATGCTATTTCACACCACCACCACCACCACCACCACCACCAACCACTAGCATTCAGTTAAGGGGGTTGATGGTATATGGAAGTTCACGCTTATATTCTGTTTTCATTTATTTATTATTCGATTAATTAAAATTGTTATCGTTTTTTTTTCTTTTATTATCAGGATAGTATCAATTGTAAATGTGATAATAGTCCTTTCCGAATAGTTCAATTTACCAGTAATCGTTTCCATTACCAATTCTAGTCGTTCAACGGAAAATCCGATTTTAACGTTCCGGGCAACGTCTTATCGCTCCTTATCGTTAAATTGGTTAATAGATTTAGACATTCGTATTTTTCGACTTTTCATCTACTACTAAATTCCGGTCAGTATTTTTCTATTATTTCAACGTAAAACAGTGTTTTAATAAAGCGATAAATCTTTTTGGGGACGGGGGAAAAGAAAACACGTTTTGGTGGAGGTGCCGGATGCGATTTTTGCAATTCCATGATCCACTGTCAACTCGATTATTTATTATTTTGTTTTGAAATGATCTCCGCATTCAACATAAATACAAAAGGGATGAAAATCGTCGTATATTACAATAGAATTTGAAAAGGGCAAAAGGGCTATATATTGTGTAAGCCGGTAAGTCGGCAGGTCGAGTGACAGTATTTGACTTTTAGATGTGCTCCTGCTGTGGTGGTAATCCTGCTGGTCTCCGGCGGAGATACATCGTTTTCTATTACATCAAAACAGATGAACGGTCGTCGCATCAACCATCACTGTCTCTTTTCTATTTCTTTATAAGATCTAAAGTTGAATTTACATAAGTATTAAGATTTAATTGAGTATGTTTAAAATGTAAGTATTCATATTGATATATATATATATATATATATATATATATATATATATATAGGGTGTACAGGTAATCAAGAAAACAATATCGCGAATCCTGCTGTGACGCATAATGAGACAGTGCCGGGATTATGGATAAAACCCGACGTGCGGGCTGGATTATCTTCCGTTACGGATTTCAGGCGCCGTTTCAACTACCATATTAGCCTGCTAAGTTATTTATTACCTAATAATTAAGTTTTGCAAGTGTTGCACGCCTCTATTAACCACCAACCCACCCCTATCTCTCTATCTCTCTCATCTGTCTGTCTCCATCTCTCAGTCTCTCTGTATATTTACAATTCAAATTAAAAGCATCACAAAACCAAAAATAAAATTACCTTTCTCTTCATCATCTTCATCGGTATCTTCAAAAACTTTACACTCAACATTCAATGGACTACTTGGACGACCGGTGACCGAATGCCGCAGATGGGCGATATGTTTAGCCAGAATTGTACCGTTGCGGCTATTGCCGCATTTATTTTCAAAATCATTTCTTGTTAATTCACATAATTCGGCGCCAGTCGATGGAAATTTCAACGGATCAGGTTTTGGTATTATTGAAAATTTCCGACAACACCATGATAGCCACGATTTGATATGGGCATTCGTCCATTCTAAAGGATCTAAAATTATAATGTAAAGAAACAATAAATAATCGAAAAAGAAACAAAACAAAAATTAAGACAAATATAGTGGAAATCTACCGGTTTCATCGAGTACAACTATAGATTAATTAAAATTTCAATAGGATAAATTATTGAATCCGGTACTGGACTGCATTGATAATTTGTTGCCAATATATAAAGAAAAATGTTCAAACTTTTTTTGCCATTTAATTGATTTTTCTCATCTAAAAAACAATTATTTTGCTAATGATTATTCAATTTAATTTTATGTTTGTTCAATCGAAGAAGAATTTGCGCATTCCGAGCGGTAAAAACTAAATATTAAATCAGTAAGTTTTATTGTAAAGCGTTAAGTACACTTTATTTTTGTAACATCAAAGTTTATGATACCGTTATTGTTGAAGGTGTGCAAAATCTCTATAATAAGGTTTTATCAAAGATAAGCCAGTGTTTGTTTCAACCATATTTAATTTTCTTCAATATAGAACACGAAAATCACAAAAATTTGACGTTGTTTTCTAAGTAGGTGATTAAATCTGCTAATTTAAGACATCTTCTTGATAAATCTTCCCATGTGACTTAAGTCATAATCAAGCTAGATATTTATATATCTAGGCGTTCACAAAAAAATTACTGATCAAAGTAAGCTTTCCTCTCAATTTTTTTTTATTAACTCGACAATTGGGAGAAAATCTGGTAATGTTTTGCTTGATGAAACATTTCCACAGGAGCGTATAAAAATTGTTTAAGACACACCACCTGTTTGTTCTACATAAAAATGCGAAAAAATTCCAGGAAAAATGAGGTAACGATGACACATTTTTAGAATAAATTATGAACAACAATAAATAATAATTGAAACTTGTAATTAATAAGGTAGATAATTGATAACTCACCGGAAGGAACTAACACCATTTCCTTGTCAACATTATCACTATCACTGTCACTGTTATCACTTTGTTTGTCTTCAACAACAAATTTGCCACAATCTTTTTTATGTTGCTTAAGTGATGGTCCTGGTTCCGTCGGATTATTAACAATTTCTGTTTTATTACCGTTTATCACTGGTAATAATTCAACAAATTCACAATTATTATGATCACTCTCTTGTGACACTTGACTAGATGTCGGTGATGATTTTATATAAAGATTCCTCTGTGCTTCACACAATAAATAGTCCATGGTTTCACTAGTAAATATATGATCAATTGATAAATCTTCATCGGAGATGCGTCCATCATTTGGTGATGCTGTTGTTGTTCTTGTACTTTCATCACTGAGTAACCTTTGGAAGTTATCACGATATTGTTTCTTATCACTAGATGAAGATTCTTCCATAATTCCATCATTGTAATTGTGTTGTTGTTGTGGTGGTGGTGGTGGTGGTGTTGTTAACGGTTGATGTTCAACTGATGAAGAATTTTGATTTATTGATTCATAATTGTTGTTGTAGAAAATCGATTGAGTCACGGAAGGATGTTGATTATCATCAGTATTATTAATTATTATTGTTGATGATGATTCAGACGATTTCCGACGTACTTTCAACAAATGCTTCAACAGTTCTGAAGTTTTCAATTTTTGTATCAAACGATCCTCGTTCTGGCCACAACTAGCAGTTGATTCACCACTTTCAGAGATCATTACTATTACTGATTCATACATCTGATTCTAAGAAATATTTTCTGATTTCACATGCGGACCACTTTTGCCAGTATACTAGAGTGGTAAAACCCCAGAACTTTAATACAATCCCTGTTGCAATTACCATTAGAAGTGAATTTGTTTTATGAATATTATAAATTTAGATATTTTCGCACATGCTTGAACGGATGCTGGTATTGTACTGGAATAAAAACACCTTCTTGTTAAATGTTGACGTTTATGAATGAAGCGAAAAAACCATCAATTGGTGTGGCCAAACTTGAACACCACAAACAAAAGAAGAGGAAAAGAAGAACAAGACACTCCTCTTCAATAAATTCAAGATCTAAACGAGAAAATTTACAAACTCTCTAATTTTATTGGACGATTATTCAATGATAAGGCGGTTTGATTGTCAGAAATATAAATTATGAACGTATTTTCTATTATTTAGAAGGTATAAATGTGAAAATTTTGCTTTATTTGTTTTGACCTTGTCCATATTTATTTGGTATAGATAAATAAATAGCAAATTGAATCCTTAATGTCGACGATTTAACGGTCAAATTCTGTTCTAAATTATCCGTTTTAATCAATGATTTTTCTAATTATAGATCTTCTAAGAATTACCAGATTATTTTTAGATAACACAGCCTCGGCTAGACTAAATTTGGAGCAATTCTTAAGAAGACAATTTCTAAACACATCATTGCGTTCCAATGATTAATTTAATTTTTTGAAATGAATCATTCAAGACGGCGCCAAACATACATATCGCACATATGACCAGCATTTATTTGTTTTTTTGTTTGCTTAAACATTGAGCAATTCATTCATAAATTGCAAAAATAACCGAATACACCGCACGTCCCAGTAAACAACAAATTTAAAGCTTGATCGGCGCCACGCACACACACGCCATCTATCGGAATTCTATCGAAACTATATGCAAGATTATCTGCAGGAACACCAGCATCGGCCTCGAAGTGTCTTTATTGTTCGAAATAAATGATGATGATGACCAGAATCTATAAATATGGCAGGATTTGTATAGCCTGACACACTAAATTTCGGGTCTCGAATTCTTGAAATTGTTGCGGTCAAAACAACTTTAACATTTGCCAAATGGCAAAATGACATTCACAATTTTTACGACAAACGTTGTAATGGGGTAATAAATTCAACAATTTGAATGGTGGCATAGTGTGAGGTATATATTTGGATAAGCACCTGATGGGCGGTATGGAAATCGGAAGAAGTAGATAATAATAAAGTTGTGTGCGGCATCAAAGGATAAACAATTCCGCTGTGGTGATTTCTATGAAATCTATCGTCGGTGGCGGTCAAACAATAAAAGAGAAATATTGTTGAGTATCTGTGTATGTGTTTCTTGATGCAGCACATTATTTATCAAAAGTCTGACATTTTCGTTAAGTATGTAATTACGTTTTCGTTCTATTATTTAAGCAACGAAATTTGTTCAAAATAATTCCAAGAATTTAGATAAATTAATAGTGATGGTTGTTTTATTTATTTAGATCTGGTGCTAAATTAACACATGTAAAGCATACAGGAAGTTTGCGGTTAATCAGTCACGATACCGAGTTGTATCTTTGGCGCCAATAATAGGTATTTGCAATAACTAGATATTACTACTACTATTATTATTATTATTATTGATGTCATTTGTATTTTTTTCTACAACCCACTCGCACGTGCGACTGCCAAAATAGAAGCGCATACACAACACATGTGACTTATTTCATGGATCTTCAAAATTAATTAGAAAAGTTACAATGCTTAGATAATTATCAAGTTATTAGATACAGCACCTTGTTATCGATTTAAATTGTGTGTAATTTACAACCGCAAAACCTCAGAACAGCCGATGTCTGCTTAACAGACTACCCAGATGCTGATAAAATGCAATCCAATTTCATAACAAGCAATAAATGACTACATTTAGTGTGGAATAACCGTTATTTATTGCATTTCCAAGAAATAACAAACACGAATAATTTGCATGTTTGTCATAATCGAAACTTCTTCGAAAACAATTCCATCTTATTGTTAGTTTATCTTTATTTTGCATTTAATTATTATCACTCTAATTGAATATCGATAATTAATTTTTCAAATTTTATTAGAAAATCTCACCATTACATACATACCCTTTACAATAAGATAAAGAGAGATACAAGAAAATAGATAAACAAATTAATTCTGTGGGATACCAACCCATCACTCACTTATTAGAAAAGATAAACCATCAGAACAATGATGCCAGATGTTTATGAATCTATTGTAGTTTTAAGGCTTTAGGTTGGCTTAATACGGCCCTGTGACGAAGTGATGGTGTCGGTTCATAAGATCTGGTTCCGTCGAATGGAATGCGGACGGTATGGTAATGATTATGAGTAGCTTCTGAGGAATGTTCCCAGACAGTTTTAGAGATTATCAAAATCGACAATATTACATAACTACTCCTAATAAAAATTAAATTGATTATCTTTTCATATTTAGGTTTGAGAATCCTAATTATGTCATACGTCTTCTATATGTGTGTTAGTGTGTGCGTTCTATAAAATACGCAAAATATTATTTCTACCACCAGAAGCATAAATTAGATCATTCAACATTACGAATTTTCGTAGAAGGAATTCTGGGAAAATTTTACAATATTTTCCTTCGCAATGTTGAATAATTTACTATTTAGAGTACTATCTAGAGATAATTAATCGTATTTTTAGATTGGTCATTGCTTAATCATTGTGAAACATCCTTGATGAATGAGTCATTAATTCAAGGAAATCCTTGAGTATTTTGGGTTGCATAAGACCTCGATGACGAAGAAGGTTAGATGCATGTCGTCTTTTTTGCTTCTGGTCTACGTCTCTCTGTTTATAGCACGCAATCGGTATTTGCTATCTTTATCGTTGATGATTAAGAATAGTACCGTATCGTTCTATTTTGGGCCCTTTCAAATAACTACAAATCGCATAGTTTTCTAGTTTCTTTTATTGTTTGTTTCCCATTTGTGTATATGGTTTTATTTATATTTGGCGGTTTTTGAATGTATACACTTTGGAAATATCATAAATGATGTATTCGAAATGGATTTGGTTGTGTCGATTATGTTGAAAGGCTACAATTACACGCCAATGACATGCTAATTGAAGTTGTCAATTCGCATCAACATTGAGGTTAAGTTCTCGAAATAAAAGTTTCACCCAATAACCAGTAGTCACATGTAGTATGTGGTGGAATTGGCGCTAATGCCAATACTACTACTATAAAGCAATGTTTCGTCTTTTATTAGAAAAATTAGTAATAATTATGTTGAGATTCGCTACAGTTTGATGTTATGCTTAAATACAACTGTAGTCCTGAACAAAATGCTGAAGATCTATGCAGTAATTTTGTTTGTTACAACGGCATTACGGCAACATTGATTGGATGTACGCCGTTATTTTGCATGTGCACGCATCCAACTACATGTAATGTTGTATGCATGGTTACGTGTGTCACTGATACGAAACTTCAGCCCAAGTTTTCCAATTATTTTAATCGATTTTTTTTGTGGAATATATTTAAAAACAAAAATGGATTCATTCGAACCATTGGACCCATCACTAACAAATATAATCGACCAGACAACATTAAAATGGATTTTCGTTGGTGGTAAAGGTGGTGTTGGTAAAACAACATGCAGGTAATTATGTTGATTCATATCCAATATTAATAAAGTTGATTAACATAAATATGTCGATGTCTAGTTGTAGTTTAGCTGTACAATTAGCAAAAGTACGTGAAAGAGTTTTAATAATATCAACCGATCCAGCACATAATATATCTGATGCATTCGATCAGAAATTCACAAAAGTACCAACACTGGTTAAAGGTTTCACAAATCTTTATGCAATGGAAATTGATCCGAATGTTGGTTTCAATGAATTGCCAGATGAATATTTCGATGGTGAACCAGAAGCGATGCGAATGAGCAAAGGGATAATCCAAGAGATTATCGGTGCATTCCCCGGTATTGATGAGGCAATGAGTTATGCTGAAGTAATGAAATTGATAAAAAGTATGAATTTTTCAACAGTTGTATTTGATACAGCACCAACCGGCCATACATTACGTCTATTATCATTTCCACAAGTTGTTGAGAAGGGTTTAGGGAAATTATTGAAATTAAAATTGAAATTCTCACCATTAGTATCGCAAATTAGTAATTTATTTGGTTTGCAAGACTTCAGTGCTGATAGTTTAACATCGAAAATGGAAGAGATGTTAACGGTTATCAAACAAGTTAATGAACAATTTAAAAATCCTGAACAGACAACATTCGTTTGTGTTTGTATAGCGGAATTCTTATCATTATATGAAACGGAACGGTTAGTACAAGAATTGACAAAATGTAAAATTGATACGCATAATATTGTTGTAAATCAATTATTATTTAGAAAAGATACGGATAATCCATGTAAAATGTGTCTAGCACGTTTCAAAATCCAAGAGAAATATTTGGATCAAATTTCTGATCTATACGAGGACTTCCATGTAACTAAATTACCATTATTAGAGAAAGAAGTTAGAGGGGCGGATAATGTTCAAACATTTTCGGAATATTTAATTCACCCTTATACGTTGTAATTATTTATTTATTTTTTAAATCAAATATTGGGCATCTTTAAATTGGGCGCGAATAAATTTTATATTGTAAATCGATCATGGAAAAAAATTACAAATAAACATTAGAATTAAAGCATTCGACTATTATCTTTCATATTGGACCAATCAGGTAATCTATTCTCTTTGAAATACATTTCCCTAGTAATTGCTTTCAAATTTAATACATCTGTTGCACCATAAATTGCACCTGGAAAACTTCCAATGTTAATCGTTTATTTATTAAAATCAATAAATTCAATTACCACCTAACCATGCCATGTAATTCTCTTTACATGGTGGTGAATAAAATTTGAATTGTTCAATCCTTAAATTTTGATAACGTTCATTTTCTAATTGTTTCATTAATTCTTCTTTTAAACGTGCTTTAAATCCGGGCACCATTGTTGTGCCACCAATCAACAGGATATTTTCGGCTAATTTATTCCTTAAATGTATATCAACTTTTTGAATGGCATCTAATAACATTGTTGATAAACATAAATGGTCTAGATCTTCTTCGTAGAGTATCTCAAATGCTTTCTCACGTACTTTTCCAGATATTGTAAGCATTTCATTACCATAAACTGGATATTTCACATCTGGTGCTGGTGTAATTTCCGGTTTTGATACAAATAATTGTTCAGCACGTTTCTGTTTTGTTACAAAACAACAGCGTACTGAAAAAACGACAATTAATCAACAATTCCATAAGCGTGTTGTATAAATGTACCTTTAATATCTTCTATTATAGTTTCTGGTAAATTGTTGATACCGGTATTATCAGAACTTAGTAAATTTCTCAAATTACTACAATCAAACAGTGGATTTTATTCGATTGTAATTATTATTTGTGTTTTACCTGTGGACAGCTTGAGATGCTAACGGTAAAGCTTGCCAAGCATGTATTATTGGTAATCCGTGACAGATCGGAATTAATACAGCTTCATTATAGCCAACATCAAGAACTAGAGCAGTCTCAATCGCTAGTGGTGCTATACTCACTAAATGCGATGGCAATATTAACATTGATGATACTTCAAAATGAATAAACAACACCTGAAATGACCAACATTAGATTGGAGAAATTGATCAAAATAAAATTACTTTAGCTAAAGTCTCACGAAACAATGTAGGACAAAGTAGTGATTCGATGATAACTATTGGTCGATCTTTTGGACTAAATGCCGTATATTTAAAATATAGAATATGTATGAAATCAACTAATAAATCGTACAAGTCTTGTTCATTTTTATAATCGTTAATATTTCGTATTTCTCCTGTTTGCTTTGAACGAATTTCTGATCGAATTATACATCTTGGAGTGAATTCACCACTAAAACCAAACCTTAGGGAACAAATCATTTTATTGAAATTGGAATTAATATTCGATATGTACTTAGTGTAAGCTGCCCCTAAATCGAGAACAACAGCTATTTTATCACTTAGGGCTTCGTATATTGACATTTTTATTATGGGGGTGAATCACTGACACATAACCTATTTAATGTAAATTGGACTGTCAAATCAATGTCGCCAATTGCAGAGAGAAAATAACAATTCTATTTTCCTTGAAATTAGATTTCTACAATTAAATCGTGTTTCTTTAGTCTCTTATTTCATTCAATCTATCAACATTTGGATATTATTCTGTTCAAATGAGCAATTTTCCTAATATTTTCCAATTGTTATTATTTTCTTACAGTGGTCACACTGATTGTCATTGGGACTTTATCAGCAATGTCAAATGCTTATGAAAGTTATTTGAAAACCATAAATAAAAACATACCAGAACGTGCACCCAGTCGATATAAAGAGAAATTAAACAATTTAAAACAATTAATAAGGGAATACGTGCATGTATAATTGAAATTTTCCGTCATTAAAACAACTGTTAATTTAAACATAACCTCAATTTTAGGAGAATGCAGCTTTAGTTGATGAATTAGAAGAAATTCAAACAAACACGATTATACGTAAAGAAGAGCGTAAATTTCTTTTAAAAAAATTGTGCGAATTCGAACCACAAGTTGCTGCGGAAGTTCAAAATTTAGCAAAACTAGGTTGTACACAACCATCATCATCAGCATCATCATCGATAACAACAACAACAACCACCACCTTAACAAATGATTCAAAAAAGAATAGGAAACGCCCAATTTCCGATTCAGCAGGTAGTTTCTTTTTGTGAATTGTTATCGATTTAAACTTGTCTAAAAATTGTAGAGAAAAAATCGAGATCGCGACGGAGTTCTGCGAAACCGAAAAAGAAAATCGTTCAACCAATACCGTTAGATAGTACAGGACGGCCGATATTCCCAATAGAATTGGGCAATCTTACAATACATTGTTTAGGTGAAGTTGTATCTGATCGTACTGAATACCATTGTGTAGATGCAATTTTTCCAGTTGGCTTTTTTTCAACTAGAATTTATGGTAATATAGATGATCCAACAATTAAATGTATGTACAGCTGTAAAATTTCTGAAGTTAATGGATTACCAAGGTAAGATAATTATCAACAATTAAAGAAATTCTAACAATTAATAATTTTGCAGATTTGAAATTGAAACTGACGATAATTCACCATCAATAGTCGGCGATACACCAGATATGTGCCATTCATTATTATTACAAAAAATCAATGATGCACTGTCGTTAAATGTGGTCAGTACAAGGCCGCGTGGCAATGATTTCTTCGGCTTAACACACCCAACAGTTTTGAATTTATTGCAAAGTTTCCCAGGCAGCAGGCGATGTGTGAATTATAAATGGAATAAATTTGAAGTAACACGTAATGGTGATGTTTATAATGAAGATAATGATGCTGTAATAAGTTACGAATATTTACAACGCAGTATTAATTTTTGTAAATATAAAATGGCACCGGATATATTACAAAAACCAACAAATGAATATTTAGATAATGATAGTTTACACGATTATCTCGAATAACTTAAAACGTTTAATGATGTTTCTTTTTCATAAGTTACAAAAAATATCAGTCGATCTAAATAAAACAACAAAACAATGATCATCCACGGATTGGTGTTGTCAATTGTCTTCTATTTGGTGTTGATCCTGCATTGTTATTGACATATTTATTAAGAAACGTAAACGAGAAATTTGTCAATGCAATAACAGGTTTAAATATAGGTATAGCAACAGTAGAGCTGTAATGAATACAAACAATTATTAAAGATTAAAGAGAAATCAATTTGAAACAGAGATTACCCTTCCGTCACAGGAACTGATTTAAATGAACTGATAATTAAAAATGGGAATAAAACACCAAATATTCCACCACTTATAATAATCGATTCAGATAGTTGTGTAGCTAATTCTAACCACAGTCCAAAGCCAAGGAAGTATGGCCAATACATACCGATAAATGTTAAACGTTTATTCAAACCCCAACCATATTCAAACCATTTATATTCAAATGCATATAATGAAAACAATAAACATCTATGTGTTACATATAAACATATTGCAATTGGCCAAAATGGTATGAATAACATTAGTCTAGCTTGTTGTTGAAATAATACTTCAACAATTACGCTGAATATGAAATCGGCAATTGTTTGACTCACACCCATTGACACAGACCGACGACCTGATGCTTTATGTACCAAATTACTAACATCCTACAAAATCATTGAATCATTAACGAAATATTAATTTGTTTTTGATAATAGTTACTTGATATAATAATGTATTGATAAATTTGGTAATGGCAAAAACAGGCATTAGAAAAAAACTATTATAACATAATATTGAGAAATATTCAATATAATATCCCCATGATTGTGTTGTTGAATTATTATTTAAATTTAAGATATTTTGAAAGATCGTTTTTATCAATAAATGATAAATTAATAATTCACCAGCTACTAAAATTCCATTCCATTTAAAACATGTGAACATACAACGGAATATTGATGGTTTATTTCTGAGAAATGTTCTATCGTTATCAAATGTTTGTTTTGATCAAAAATTGATTTTGTTATACCGTTTATTCTCTTTAATTGGTGTTACTTCTTGGGATTCAGCAGTATTGCGTTTTGGTGAAATTCTAGCTTGTAATTGTGCTTGCCGTTCATGTATTTCACGATCAATGAAGAAAACTTGTGGGAAACCACGAAAACTATCAACAAAACCACGCAGGAAACTTGATAGCATACTCTAAACAACAAATAACTAATTCTGATGTTTCAATTTAATACAAACAGATAATCAATGACTTACAGTGAACGTATTCATTATTGTTGCTATTCTATTCATTGGAATTCTACATTTAAACAGTTTGGATTGCTCTTGTTTACCAACAGCTGATTATTAAAACCTAAAAATAAATAAAAACATACAATAACCGTAAATATGATAGATATAAAAAATTTGAGTTGTTACGTTTTTATCAAACAATACAATGACCTAATTGTCCTTTGTTATTTTTCGCTAAATTTTAGCGGAATTTTGACCCCAATATGCTCGAGCATAGACAAGCGCACGCGGGCATTCGAGCTGCTGACTAATGCGCGCTCACCTTTACTAGGGAAATTTTTAATTTACTGGTGGTAACTGTCATTTTTAATCAATTGTCTTTTTTTCTAACCTCAAAAACGCAGGATTTTGAATATTCGTTTTTTTTTTGTTTTGTTTATGAATAATGGTGATTTATGGGGTGTACATTGTATCCAAATCGGGTGGTTTAATCTTCAATCTCGACAATTATTTACCAAAAGTAGAAACTGAGAAAATCTTCCAATATCCACTTGATATAAAACTACAATATGAGAATAAGAAAATCATTGTAGAATTTGGCCAAAGAGATGGTATTAATGGTAAAGTTTTATTAATAAAAAACAACAGCAGTTATTTATTAATTCGTTTCAATTTCTAGTTGGTCATGCTTTAAATGCAATTAATGGTATACCAATAACGGGCCGCCAATTAGATGATGGTCGTGATGCATTTGATATGATTGAGAATAAAGAAAATTATCCGTTAAAATTGAAATTTTCCCGTTCTAAGATGACAACAAATGAGAAAATCTTTCTAGCTAGTATGTTCTATCCATTATTTGCTATAGCTAGTCAATTAAGTCCTGAACCGAAATCATCTGGTATTGAAATTTTAGAAGCTGATACATTTAAATTGCATTGTTTTCAAACATTAACCGGTATTAAAATGATGGTAATTGCTGATCGAAATCAAGCCGGTGTTGACATATTATTAAAACGTATTTATGAAATTTATGCTGATTATGCATTGAAAAATCCATTTTATTCATTGGAAATGCCAATCAGATGTGAATTATTTGATACGAATTTGAAAAGTGTGCTGGAACAATTAGAGAAATCTGGCATTTCAAATATTTAAGTTGTTTATACACATGTTTGTGATTAAAACTATCATAAACATTGTATTGTTGAGCATATTGAAGGTTACTGTAGGATAATAAAGAAAATTGTCTTACACTATAATTGGCGAGGTGTAATTTGAAATGTTTTCCGCCCTATAAACGATCTTTGCCTTCACGATGCTCCATGGTCCAGATGAGCTCTAAATCCGTCATAAATAGTGAAAACTCATAAATTGTGTAATTCAAAGGCGACAATGACACCTTCATCTCATTTCAAATATTTAAAATACACTACACTCCAAAAAAATCAATGTTTAAACTCTTTTGTTGTTTGCTCGTTTTCTACACTAACTACAAAATTATGCACGTGGGAAATATGAAACTGGCACGTTTTTATTATCAAGACAGGATTTTATCAGGATTTTAATATTTGGAAGTTGCTTGTTATTCTTTTCTTTACACTTTTTTTGGGTGTGTTTTTGGGAGTTGTCTCAACTGAAATGGAAAGTATCCAGGATTCTTTTTTGTGACGAAGATTGAGTTTTTAATTAGTGAATTTGCATTTGTTTTTAAATTATATAAAATCGTAATAAAATAAGTTGAGTTATGTTTTGGTGGATGCGCTGGGAATTTTCTGTTATTCTACAATAACCACTGTAAAATATTTGTAAATTCCAAAGGTAAATTCTCATAACTGTTTACATTTACATTTTATCATGTTCCTTTGTAAATATTTGTATTTTCATCCCATATTTGTTTTGTATTTGCGGCCATACCTTTATATTTACTTGTTTATTTTTAATTATTATTATTATTATCACTATTATTATTGCTTTTTTGATAGCCTGATGATGACTGTATTTTCCATCAGTTTTAATCGACATTGGACGTTAGTATTATTTTCAATTTCTGTTAGCGTAAGAATTGAATTTATATCGGATCATTTCATATTCTTAAACCGTACAATAATGTCCTGAGAAACAACTCAACAATAATTGAAATGAAAGATGATTTATGTCTTTGATCTTTTGTCATTTATTTGTAACAATCTTCAGTTGGACGCATTCCAAGGTATTGTAAAAATTGAATGGATTTAAATATAATTTGGCCCAGATTCTTATTTTTGGAATATCCAATTTTTATCGATCGGTAATTTATTTAATAGAGAATGATGAAACAGTGGCACAGTTACAGTGAAATTTTTGGATTTCATTGAGTTCTAACAGACAGTGTCTGAGTTTTAGCGAAAATCTTTCACTGAAGTAGCACCCTTACAGGAGGTATTCTCAACACCTATGATTTTCATGATCACAATTAGTTTTGAATGGAAGGAACTATTAACTTTTTAATTCATTACAATATTAAAATTATTTTAAGCGCACACAGTATTTATCTTTTTTCTTTCTCATTTTTGAAGTAAAACTTCTTTAGGCGCGACTTGAGGGGTAACTCAGATTTTCTTTCTGACGGAAGTAACGGTCGAAATAGTTTCCGCTATTTAAAATATTTAGTTCGACTAAAATCCTAATAATACTAAAATTCCCAACTTCATGTGACGAAATTTAGAAACTCCGTAGATGTAAAGTTGGTATCTTAATTCTGGTGATATTTCTCAGTCATGTGACTACAACATCAGGACAGCTATTGGTTGGTTGTAGGAATAGGAGAACAGGTTTGAATTTTGGGTAGATTGACATGGGCTGATTTAACTTTTAATTTAATTTTTTATTCTCAATTAATTTAATTAATGAACGAATATTCTTCAAAAAGTGGTAGTGGTATTAACGAATTTTATGTAGAATATAAAATAGTTTAATCGTTTCAGTGATACGTGTCATAAATATTAACACTTCAAGTGTTCCGTAGAAACAGTGCACCACTGTATTCACGATAGACACATAAATCTTGGAATGATCTCTATTTTATTGTATTAGAATAAAAAGAGAAAACGCTTATCATTTCGATTAATGATAACAAATGATCATTCAGTCCAACTTGTACCATTTTTCTTGTTTTTTTTACACGCTTTATATTAGCTTCACCTGTATGTTTGCAACGGAATCTTCGAACGCGATTTTCACCCACTTAAAAAGCGTTAGATTCATTTGAAATTTTGTCCCATGATCCTGGCCAGGATCATCAGGATTAACGATTTCCTTCCGGAGAGGGAGCTTTTACTTATTAGTTCAGTCTACCATTAAAGCGTGTTTTTTAAACTATGATTTTTTATATTTCTTATTGTGTTTAACTTTATGTTTAAAAAGGAAAAAAGGATTGTGGTTTACTGCTCATTTCAACCAAACCCTGGGCGCTTATGCCCTTTTATGGATGATGGTTACTGCTCATTTCACCAATTCTAGACGTTTTTTCTACGATGAGGGACCTGCAAAGGGGGGGGGGGCTAGGGACAGACATCCTAATCTTGCTAACTGGTCCATGTACTTTGTGGCATGGACAAATTAACAATTTAGGTTATATGAAGAGGAAAATTCTGAAAATCCTTTTTCATACCGTGCCGAGGTTTGAACCCCGGACTTCTAGGCGTAAATCTCTATCGTTAACCATCGAGCCATTCGGCTCGTGAATTTTCATATGAAAAGTGTACTATAAATGAAAACAATTTTCTACGATCCAACGGATACAGCCGACATTCCATCGTGTGTTGGGCACCCGAAAGTACTCGATTGCATTAATGTGTAGATGTTGCTAAGCAACCACAATTTTAAATACCTAACATGTTAAAACGTCTGTCATTGGTTGAAATCTAGATTTCCAAAAATATGCTTCGGAAATGCTCATTTTCCACACGGTAGCAGATGGTAATGGAAAACGGGACGATTGATTTAAGAAAATCAAATATACTCTCATCAGAAACTGAAAATTGAATGAATTCAATAGAAATGCGGTCCAGCTGGTGATGTTTGAAAGTACTTTGTGATCAGTTTCTAACTAGACATGCGTAGTCTAGTCATCAACCAAACAATCTAGAATTGTGGGTGGGAACATACCTAATAATTGCCACTATAATCTACGAGGTGTTCTTACAATGAATATATTTCAAAATAAATACTGTTGAGGGTAACCAGTCCACTTCTGCGAATATGAAAAGGTTGAAGAATTTTTGAAAAAAATCAGACTTATTTGTGTAAAGCTTTACAATCAAATTGAAGTAGTGTTAAACAAATATTTATTTATATACGGTTTACTTAAATGTAGTCAACTTTAAGGCAATTAAAGCAATTGAAATCGAGCCACAATTGTCAATTTGACAACGGTCAAGTCAAGTCGCACAGATCCAAATCGTCAGAGTATAGATCGCTTCTGGTATTTTAGAATTTTCTGATTGTTCATATAGTTTTTAGAAATGTTCTTCATGTTTGAATAGCATTCTATTTCCGAAATTCATCAATAGTTTAAATATAGGTGTATACGGTAAAGTTTATTTCAGCTGTTTAGACTAATCGTGTTCATTGAAAATGAGCCATCTGTATGATAAGAATAACCTACCAACGTTTAATCGTTTGATGATATGTGCCATAAACGTCAAACAAGTTTTACTTCAATCGCGCGCAAAGATTACAGGCACACAATTTTTTTTATTAAATGGAAAATTCACAGAAAATCCTGCAATTTTCATCTATAGCTGCGACTTTACGTTCCAAATCTGTACTTTTATCGTCTTTTTTAAATCGACATAAAGTGTTAACTTGTAGCTTTAGTTATTGGTGTAATAAACCTTCTAGCTTTGTTAAATTAAATAAATAATAAAACTTAAATGAGTGATTTCGGTACAAAATGGTCATGGATGGAGAATGGGGGTTAATTAGTTAATTAAAGGATCAATAAAGTCTCTATTTTTCTTCACAAATTAGTTAATTGAATATTAATGTCGACTTGATAATATTCGACGTTATTATGATGGATTAGAATTGGAAATACAATAAATTCAAAACACGTATGATTGGTTGCATAACTTCACGATAAAAATACATATTTGCTCCAAGATATTATTTGATTGATAACACAAATTGATAAGTGCCTTTATTAAATTATTTTTATTTAGATAATTCAATAGTTTCATTAATTTGGCTAGAATTAATAAATATTGCACAAATATTCGCAAGTTGCTATCATTATTATCTGTCAGTTGTTAACTTAGTCCACAAGGTGTCGTAACGTTGCAACAAAAAAACAAAAATTTTTTAATTAGTAATTTCCAAAAAAATAATGTTTAAATATTCATTAATGATCGGCAAAGTCTTATCAACTTTCCGACCAACAATTAATCTTCAACATGCACGTAACATTCACCAAACAAACAAATTGATGGGTTCTGTTGTCCCTAATATACCTTTTACGAAAAACGTCATATTCCGTCAGGTATGTGTTTTTGGTTAATAATTAAAAACAAATTGATAATTAAAAGTAGAATTTTCGATTTATTCCAGTTGTTCGATACATCCAGTTCAACATATACGTATTTATTAGGTGACGTTGATAGTGCAGAATGCGTACTTATCGATCCTGTTATTGAGCATGTTGAGCGGGATTTTCAAATTGTACAAGAATTAAATTTAAAATTAATCTATGCCGGTGAGTGATTTGTTGTAGTTTAATTACTAATTGATTGTTGTTGAATTGTAAATTAATTGTGTCGAAACTAATCGTCAGACATGTTTGATTGAATAGTTTTTGTTGTTTCCCGATTTAAGGGTGGTTATTTTGAATTTCCAGTTAACACCCATATGCATGCCGATCATATAACTGGAACTGGCCATTTGAAACATGTGTCAGGTTGTAAAAGTATTATATCTAGATTGAGTGGCGCCCAAGCCGATATTTATGTGGATGATGGTGATTACATATCATTTGGGAATCATAAACTTAAAGTGTTATCAACACCAGGCCATACAAATGGTTGTTGTTCGTTCTATTACGAAGAACAGGTAGATAAATAATAAGCAATTTCAATTTTATCGAATTGCTTTTTTGTTTGTATTCGTTACGATTTTACGTGAAATGAAATTTTATAAACGGAAGACGGATAATAATCAATTGTTTATTAGAGGATTTGGTGCTGGAATAGAAACAGGCTGGCATAACATTTAATTTCTTACTTATAGCTATTTGTTGATAAATCCGATCCACAATTCTATGCCAGACATGTTCATAAAGTTTCGATCAGGAGTGAATCTGTTGTAGTCGTAGATGATTGATTTTGTAATTTACGTTGACTTTTCAATATTTGCTACCATCTAAAATAATGAATTTTTTTAAAATCTATAAAGTCTCGACAGTTTCTAAACAGAAACATTAAATTTAAATATCATTGCTATTTGAGGGTGGCTTCCATTTTAATTCATATAAATCGAAAGACGATTGATCAGTGAAGGGAGACTACATTTCCATTAATATTATCAAAGAAACTTGATTGTCGTTAATCTTCTTAGATGTCAGAATGAAATTAGACCACCGGCATGATTTCGCATAATCCGACCTGACATTTACGTTCTTGTAACGTTAAAGGGATCACTAATAAAAGGTCATCCCTTCTTCTCGTAAATACAGAAATACAAAAGAAAAAGAAGAAAAGCAAATTAGCAAAGAGAACCGTTTATTTACAATATTGGAACGAATTTCTATGCAAATAATTATCTCAACCTTGATCATTGTTCATGTCGATTTGCTTATTTTATTCGTCAATTCAACATAGAGAAATCATTGTGGAGAGATCGGAATCGAGATAATGTTTTGTGTTTTTCGCTTAATGAAACGATCAAATTACTAATTAACTCTAGTTGTTTGGTTAAATTAACCGAGTAATTTATCGAATAAAATTGTTTAATTATCGAGATATTCACTAGAATGGATTACCGGGTCAGGTGTATTAACAAGACTTGCTTCGATTTATTGCCTTTATACAAAGGTGAGTACACCAGTAACTGCGGCAACCTACTTTAATGCTATTGCGTTTTCCCGGTGTGCTTATTGTAAATGGCAGACAAAAATTTGCGTTGTCGACGTTGTTAAATGTATGGCCGTATGTAAAACCGATGTTGTTAAATGTTGTGTTCAGGTGTGTAACGGTAGCTGTGACAGGTAAGTCGGCATGTAATTTGGTCGTTTTATGATTTCCATATCGCTGATGTAGAGAGAAAGAGAAACTCGAACACGTAGTGTCGACATTCCGTTTATCTCTCAAGATGTGCTGTCGGAAAGTTTAATAAAACATCGAAATAGAATGAATGATGCGGGCGTGAGACTGTCGGGTTTTCCGTTTTCGCAATCCTTGAACGTGTTCTTACAAATATGTCTTTCGGATTTATTTCTTTAGTAGTTTTCTTTTTCTTTTGCTTATTATTATTATTATTACTATTATTATTTTCTTTTGTTTTTTCGAATTTGAATCGTTGCATATTTTATAATACAGGATGATTATTGAATGGATTTATTGACTCGAAAAGTTCAAACCGGTGAATGGAAGAGAATACGAATACCGCGAATATTTGATGTAATTTCTGAGGAATTTAATGGAAAAATTTAATTATATCTTAAATTCTTAAGACTTTAAATAATTGAATTTGTAGAAGTTTATTACATTCAATAATAATAGAAGAATAGAGACGATTGCATAGGAGGTCATAAATGAATTGTCAAATATTAATAATTCTGTAAGGAGCTCTGAAGGGAAATGGTGTTAAAAACGTGCCTGGCATTTGGTATTTCCTTCAATTTTGAATATAATTAACATTTCCAAGTCAATCTCGAAATGACTGAAAATCTTTCAACTATTATGGTTTTGACAAAAAAAAATCTAATAGGAAACAAAAGCAAACTCTCTAGGTGGGAAATATTCATTAGCAATTGTCGAACACAGACAGGGCTGGCGAGCGGGGCCCCGCAACGTCGTTAATTTTATTTATAAATGTGAATGAAGTGTGCCCAATTCAACCAATTACAAATTCTAACTTATGAAAGTTGAAAGAGCCCCAAAAATCATTTTGCCCCGGGCCCGGCACTGGCTAATGATTTCTCCCTGTGTACAGATGAGTGCAATATACTGTACGAAGTTACTGTGGTTGAAATATAACAAAGTTAAAGTATTGTTTAGGACAAAAACAAAATAAACAAAGAAATCTCAAATACTTGACCTTATTTTCGTAATGTGTATGAAACATTGCCATCTAGGAATTGAACAAAATAAAAACATGCCTAAAAGTTTCCGTCGCGTTATTTCTCCTATGGGAATAGATGAGTGTTTACGTCAAATTTAACATAAAATGCTATACAAAAATAAAAAGTGCGTCATGTTTGTGAATGGAAGATTGTAAAGTAGCAGTGACGACAATTAAGCCACTGGAATATATCAAAATCTATAAAAGGTACTGTCAGTTTACGTTATATCTTTCCACGTTTCGTAAAAAAGTTGCATTGTTTGTATGATATCGTCAAAACAGATATACTTTTCTCGTTATTAATTTCACTAGTATTTATATAAAACAATATAGTCAATAGTTTTCCTAAAGGTTACAGATTGAATAGTAACTTTCGAAATTTCCATCTAGAGAAAGACATGCTGTAATCCTGCTATAGTAAGGATTACGCAGACAGCATCATTTCTACGGATGACCTGGGACCATTTCTATCGTTATCTAACTGAATTAAACGAAATTAATGGTAATTTACGTATGGGTTTCATAAAGTACAATCCGCAAAAGACTCCATTGGAAATCGACCAATAAAAAAGAAGCGTCAATCAAATTTTTAAAGATGCGACAGTTTATTCAACTTTCCTGTATGAAGTTTTAAGCTTTACTTGCCTAATTTAGTATTAATTACTTAACATGCGGCACAAATTACTGTCTATTATAAAACATTAGAGTCAGTAGCTTTATAAATGTGGTTTAATACAAACAGTTACATCCGTAAAGTTAAATATTCAATTAATATCGTTCATAACAGTATCATGTTGATTAATTATCGAAATTTTATGGACTTTATGCGTAATTATAATAACTGTATTCCTTTTATCAAAGAGCACAATTGGCTTGTATTGATTGATTGATGAGGAATAAGATACGTCATTACTACCGAGTTCATTCAACCATATTTGAAAACTGATTACCATTATCTATCAAAGATTTGGATTGTTAAAGGGGTAGTTTTCGTTCAATACTTTCCAGACGGAAAAAAAAACACATCCTCTTGAAATTCTAATATTCACTAACAAATTAATGTATTGATAACATCTATTTTGAGAAATCTTTAAAGATAAAATAGATTCATTAAATCAAAGGAAAACCTTTTTTTGATCGGTTCGGTTACTCGTTTAAAATTCAGATTAAGTTTGAGCTTTTTCGTTTATTTCTCATTTTTTCTATGTCTGTTCTAAATAGGGTATCGCTTTTACTGGTGACACATTGTTAATTCGTGGCTGTGGACGTACCGATTTCCAAGAAGGCGATCCAGCTGTTTTATATAGAAGCGTACATGAAAAGATCTTTACATTACCGGAAGCAACGAAATTGTATCCAGCACATGATTATAAAGGGAGGATGGTGACTACTGTTTGTGAAGAGAAAAAATTCAATCTTAGACTAACAAGAAGCTTAGAGGAATTCATTCACATAATGAATAATCTCAATTTACCATATCCGACACAAATTGGTAATGTATTAATTTTTGCCATAATTCTCATTTATTAATTAAGAATCTCAACTGCTCAGTAACTTCTCTCATATATGATAATCACAACTACCTGTAACGCAATTTAAAGACCTTTGTGAGTTTATTAAGTTGTCGATAATTAAAATTAATGAAGTCAAGAGAACTGGGGCGGAACTGACAGAACTAAATAATGTTGTTCACACTATTTCTATTTGAATTTAATTAATAATTAAAGGTGTACCGAAAAAATTTATTATCTTATCAAAGGTGAATTCTAGATTGTATAGAAAAAGGAAAAAGGCAAATATTTCGTTAACATTATTGAGTTTTATATAAATAAGTATAAAAGTTGTGAAATTTCCACTTTGCCCGGCGCATCCACCATATTTGGAAGTTTGTCAGAATCGATAATACACAGGCATGATGGGGGGGTTTTATATCCTTACCGATTCTGTTTTTGGGGGGTTTGTATCCCTTATATATATTGTTCGTCTCTCTTTCATTCATCCACTTATTGTCTTACTCGTTTATTTTATTTAACTAACAATTTGATTAAATTTCTTCTATTTACAACAATTGTTTGTAACAAATTTAGAAAATTTACCATTTACTTATTTGTTATTTTTCATCATGATACCGTTTTAAATATGCTGATTTCCTGGTTATTTTTTATTCATATTGCCATTATGTTGTTGCACATTATGTGCATACATAATTGGATTTTTTTTTTAATTAATTTCCATTCCATACAATTTTATATAATAGAGTCCATATAATTTCCCATTGTAGTATTACCACCCCCCCTATGACAGTGTACTTGAAAATCACAGTGATGATTATTTCCGTAACTTATCAATGTTGACACGTTTTTTTCCCCGTCATTTGTACGTATTCTTATTGAATTTTTTATTTTTTAGTAAAATGATGATTGACTATTCAATTTTTTTTTGTATGAAAACATTTTGAAAGCTTTTTACCGCTTTTATTATAATTGTGGTTAGTAAAATTATCGGTAATAATATTTTAGTGAATCTAGATTATCAAAAGAAAGATGTTGAAGGATTCATTAACTACAAGGTTTTTTTTTTGTTGTTAATCGTAAATTTTTGTCATGTTATTGTAGTGCTAGTATAATGAGAAAAGGAGTACCGGACCTATTGCTCTCCTCTAGATCCGGCATTAATGTAACATGTTAAGCAAGTATAAAACGCAAAAGCTTTATGCGTGTAAAAATGTAAATATTTATCGAGTTAGTCTTTGAAATACAATCTCTCTAGTAAATATCATTTTGTATAGATGTATTTCAGCTATCTATGCTAGAGTGAATATGAAAATTTTTACTTTAAAAAAAATTCTCAAAAATCTGTACCCAAGAAACAGCATTTATTATTTACATATAAAGAATAGAATAGGAAATTTGATTTTCTGTTTTAAAGAAACTTTCTCGTGGAAATCGGGATAGAATTGTAAAGTTCATTTAAAGACTGAATACAGAAAATTGATTGCACATATAGATATTAAAACTGAGAAGTTTTAACCAATTAATCTGTATACAAAAATTGATATCAAATTTTCTTCTAATTCATAACAAGTTTCACAATTTTAAATCGAATAATTCACTTTTCGAATGATATACGAATTTATTATTCAATTTGATAGTGTTGTGTTGAAAAAAAACATTACAGTTCCATACAATATTAAAATGGGGACTACCAACAAAAAATCCATGCCCATTATCAGTTCCCATTTATATTCGAACAAATAAAGGAGAGATAGTAAACAAATTACTGATCGTTGAAAATATTTTGGAATAGTTCCTCTATCAACAGTCGAAAAACGTTCGTATCGACCGGCTGGACTCGATCCCGGAACAACATGCTTGCCGTACCGAAGTGTTTCTAATTACACCACAAAGGAGTTCAAATTATGATAAGTAGACAAAAAAACAAATTTCGTTATTATACGTATAACCCTTAACAAACACTAGAGCAGAGTTTTGGCTCTGAAAAAAACAAATGTCTAAAGAGTGGAAATATTCTGGTACTCTGCAAATCTAAGAAGTTTCGTGTACAGATGTCCATTGGAAAAGTCCTTGTCTCCATTTTCTGTCACAACAATGACAGCATCATTTCCATCGATTACTTGGACAAAAGAATGTTACTCGTTTATTTTAAGTGAACTTGTGAAAACACGACGTGCAAAACTGCCCACAAGTCATTAGTTGTCATGCAAAAACTGATAATTTTGTTAAACGTTAAATCTATAGAGTTGACAGATTAAATAAAACAAATGCCTACGTCAATATTGAATTAAGACGTTTGAAATGGTCGAATTTCCTCCATCTGCCCGGCAAGCATCATGTTCCGGGTGCGAATCCCGCCGGTACAGCCGAATGATCTCTCCTTTTCCACATGTCAAGTCTAAATAATAAGTTTGTTTCAATTATTTGTTGGAATTTTCGGGCATTAAGTGTTAGAAGAGGAATATCGTATCGTTCTGGATCATTACACAATATCGATTTTGATGTTATTTAGGCTGTGTTATAAAGTGTTTGATAATTTCAACTAATGATCACAACAAAACACCGGATAGAAGGATATATGTTTCTTGTTACAGATAAAGCCTTACCTGCAAATAGAGTCTGTGGCTTATAGATGCAATCAAAATTACGTAAGTTGAATGTTAGTTAATAACAATTAAAAAATATATAAACAAACAAATTAATGTAACAATTTATTATTAAATATCGAAATAAAGTATTAATAAAACAATTATGTAAGCGAGTTCAGGATTTTGTTTGATAAACCTCATATTCCAACCAAGTCTCATAATGATGTTTGAAAATCGGACATAATTGTACATGTTGCCCTAAAACGCTTTGTAAACAATTATCAACAGGTTGGTAATCATCTTCATAATCCACATACACATTATTATCGACTTTATCAATAATATTTGTATTCACGTGATTATAACGACGTTTATGGAAATTTTCGATAGAAATTTTCAATTGATTCTCTTTGAAATGTTGTTGTAAGCCAAAGCAAATTGTGGATCTTTTCAAAAAATCATCTAATAGATGATAGCGTACATGATGGTAAATTGCGTTGATTATATTTAAATTAGCATCAATCCAGGATTTTTTCAAGTATGGTATTTGTAATTTCATCAATTTCATCGAATAATACTGCAACATTCTATTGTGTATTTGTAAATTTTGTTTCAAATCATTATAAATACCGTGTCTAATTATAAATTCAATATGTTGCGGTTTGTGTTTAACAATTTTATTTAATATCCTTAAAAAATTGATACAAACATACAATTGTCGCCATTGATAATGGCTTTTTATTGTGACTGAATTTGAATTTTCAAAACGGTTAATTATATAAAACGGAAACTCAATCATATTCAATTCGTTCGGTGTGTCAATGTAATTCTGCAAGTTTTGATGGAGAAAACGCACGTTAACATTGAAGAATTTCTCTTTTATCAATGTCGCACACAAACACTCGTATTGGTAGTAGTGGTTGTTTTTGAAATGTTTCAAAAATAATAATAGAATCGATGAGATCGCTTTGAATATGATCTCTTTATGACGGCATATATCTATTGTTAAAATCAATAGTTCCATTTTAGTGTTTTGCATTTCCGTTGGTAATATTTCAGCGGTGAACGGTTTTAAATTGTTGTCATTTAGGTTTTTTGTTGATAATTTGAAAAAAATCGCCGTCAACGCACCGATATACAATGAGAAATTCGGCAATAGCGTTTGATATAACAATTCAATCGGATTTAAATCGTAATCGTCTAGTTGTTTATTGTAATGTTGATCAATGAACCGCTCTTGTTCTTCGTGTTTGACACTTAACGGCGTATATAAATGTTTTTGTAAAATACCAATGCTTTCAATAACGCAATCCGGTAGACCGGCGAGTGTTGTTGTATCGTTGCCAATAGTGAAGCCGATATATTTCAAACGGATTTTATTCAGTATTTTTAAATAGTTTTGTTGGCTCAATTTCGGTCGTAATTTACCTTTCAGTTGTTGATTGCCAACGCATCGATCATGATCGATATTTAAATTGAATTTCTCACGTTGTTCACATTTGAATTGTTTGGCTTGCTTCAGATCACCTAATGTGATCGAAATCAATTTCGATAATAATATTAGAATCTTCTTAATTGGATAATGACAGAATTGCCGTCGATTTTTGATGAAATCAACAATCATATTGAACAATGTTATAATTAATAATTCATTATTTTCAGGATTTAATAGATCGTATTTTAAATGCGGCGATAATTGTTGATCGTTGCGTACGATTTCAATGATTGTCGATAGAATTGATAGAATTACACGTAAACGTTGGGTTGTTTTTAAATTTCTCTTTCGTTTAATTGGTGTTTTCAAACAATTCTTTTCTAAATATAAAAGTTTTGTTAAATTCTCAAATATACCAAATCGATATAATAGTGTAGCATTATGTTTTTGTTCTTCAATTAATTCATCAATTCCATGGATATAATTCCAACAACCCTGAACTATATACAATATACAACGATATAGTTCCATACGTTTATTACTATCATTGATTTCTAATTGTTCATTTAATTTTTGGATAATATCGATTTTCTCGTTGATTTTCAAATGTTTCCAATTGCTCGTGTATTGATAAATATCTAAAAATTCTTCAAAAGCTTTATAATTGTCCACATGCTCAATATTTTCGTTATAACTGTAAATTTCCGCAATTTCCTTATCAATTGTATCATTATCATTGTAGATAAAGTTGGTGGTATCATCTGAAGAATAGATCGATTCATGGTAATTCCCGACAATATCATCACAATATTCCACTGATGCTAATAATCTCATCATTTGTTCATTTTCATCGTCAATCGATTGCTGTTGTGCCATTTTAACAAGCTGACCTGCACAGAAATGCATTTATTTTACAAAAAAAAAACAAAAAAAATTAGCGAAAATAAATTGCGATGACATCACAACATTGAAGCCGTATAATAATTTAAAGTGGCTATAATAATAATAATAAGGGCAGGCGTCCCCGATATGAGTCGCAAATGGCTGCATGTTTCAACTCTGACAAGAGTTTGGTGGAGTGTGTTTGGGAATCGATCGGTACCGGTCGCTACGGCAACGCAGCCGTAGCGTGTATATGTGCGTCGCGGCGCCAATGATGATGACGACGATATCATCGTCGTCGACAACGTCCATGGCCTAACACGGTGCGCAATTTCTTTGCCAGATACAAACATTTAGAACAGACGAGACTTGAAAACTTATGTTATTTTTTTTGTCGTTATTTCTTAACACACACAAACACACGCTGGCTAATGTTACGTGTTACGAGGATGATAGCTATTTTTATTCCCCTTACGGATTATAACGATGTTTGCACGTGTAATGACTGAAAATAAAGAAAAAAAATAAGAAGATGAGGAGCCACGGAAGAGGAAATGGTGGAATTTTTACAGTTAATTGTCGAGTTGTAATAAGAAGCAACGCAAGAATTTACAGAATGTGAACAAAGTTTTATTTATATGTCAAAACTTTTTTATGATATGCCATCCATAGTGCTGGAAGTTAATTGAAGTAAATCAATATTTGCCAACTTCATTCAGTAACAATTCAAACATTTTCGCTCATTAACTTGGACAAGTCTCAAATTCCGTCGGTAAGACGATTTTACAAAATAATTAGATTAATAATTATGAAAATAATTTTACTAAACTAACATTAAATTGCTGAACCGATCCAATTAAATCTAATTAGTTAATAGTATTAAGCATATCTGCTAATAATTGATTGATCTGCTTGACCTGAAAGTTGTTAGATTAATTTAGAATTTAATCAACGTTTACTAAAAAATATTACTTTGTTTACTACTATTACTACTACTAAAAATGTGCAAAATGGAGCTTTCTGTCAATAATTTCAATCATCTAAACGCCATTCACGTCGCTTCTGGAGAGTTGTTAAATTGAAAAACTCAAAAGGAAAAGAACATTGTTAGAGATGTAATACAATAATAAATTTGCAATTGCGTCTTGTTTTTTTTTGAATGAAATATGTCTGAAACGATAACAAATTATTTCTTGAATTTGTTTATCATTTTTAATTCTCCTTTCATCAGTTATTTTATTTTTTTAATATTTATACAGATTTATACGTTCGTTGCTAGAAAACTGTTGATTCATCAAATTATAAAGGCTCAATTGGACGGGTGCGCTTTGCTCACTGTTGCGAAATTCGCTCACTCTAGTAAAGTCGCCAGCACCGAGTAGCGGACAAGAACAAATCGCGTTATTACGGATAAAAGTATAAACGTTGACAAGAACCAGATACCCAAACGTGACAACATCTCAATGTATTTGCGATCAATTTTGGCACATCAAACTTTTTGGACCGTCTTCTTATAATGAAACTTGGTTTCATCATTCCGATCCAGAAGAAATGTCTAAATAGTGGAAACATTCTGGCTCCCCGAATCGAAATTTATCTCATCTTTATTGCATCAATGTTCTACGAAATTTAAATACTGGATGCTCCACATCTATCGAGCGATCACGAAGGAATGGGTTCGAAGGGAGACGAATAGATAAACGATTGCAAAAAATGGATAGGAATAGGATCGACTGCGAACGAATGGGATTGTCATGCGCAGACTGAATTCGTTTGTGTTCTGTTAAAAAACGTTTGTTTTTATAGTTCACACAATGGGAACACGATTGAACGCGAACGTTTGATTTCCTTTGAAGTAGCGACAACTATCGGACCGGCGTTCAAGCCATTTCTTGGCCTTCCGTCCCATTCGATTGCGTTTGCATTGCTGTCCACACTGTGTTTACGTTTCCGTTCGTACCCATTCCTTCGTAATCGTTCGATGGATGTGAACGGGGCTTAACAATAACCTTTAGCGTATCAATAGCGTTTCAAGTATGTACTTATTCGGGTTGGTACATGTTTAAAACGCTATATTTTTACAAATAGCATCTCAATAGCACCTTAGTGTATATTTGATGACTTTGACACGCTATTGAAACGCTATTTGTGAAAATTAGGATATCAATAGCGTTTCTATGGCATTACTATAATAATAATAGTTCCACTTTTCTTTAATAGTTTTCTTCTTTTTTCACTGGATATTTTGTTTTTTTTTTCTTCTAAAATGCTAGCGGAAAGCTAAAGTTTTAGCTTGATCTAGCGACTGGGTGTTTTTTCCGCAATTTTCGCCCTATCGCTTTTATTGGTACTTAGTTAATTTCTCGTTTAACCACCACACAAGGGCATATTCGTGTTTTAGTTTTTTGCCGGTCATGTTAATTAATTCAACAATAAAATATCAACTATAACGCTTTTTAACAAATGAAAACCCAGAAGTCCTATTGTTACGCTAAATTTTGACTAGGGTATTCACGGTCCAAAAAAGTTTCATCTGCTGGTAACTTCTTGTATCGATTTTCTTGAATAAAATTGCATAATTCTCATTGATTACTTGCAATAAGCAAAATCAATGACTGGAGAATATGACTCATCTCTTTTAATTAACTTTCGTATCAGACTTGGGAAAATACGATGAATAAAACAGCACAATGCCTTTGATCACCAGTCACTTGTTGCGGTGCAGACTTCCAGCAAACTCTCCGGATTTTAGTCCGATCTCATTTTTACCAATTACTTAAAAATCCTTTGAAACATCGAAAATTGACGTCAAATAAGCTGATGATAATAATAATTTTTTTTTTATAAAGGATTACGATTATTTTTTGAACGTTGCGTTAAATGTACCACCTACTGAGTTGATGGCATTGAATAAAACAATATTACTTCAACAATAGTAGAGCATAAATTAAATATTCGTATAAATAAATTTCATTGTTTTAGCTATGAGATTTTAATCAAGAATTTACGGATAAGGATTGATTTCATTTGGATGCTTTAACAACAGATAAAAGAAGTGACCACTACCACAATAACATGAGAATAGTAAAAAATCGTATAATCGTATTTCGTAAACAGTAAAATGATTTTAATATTGATTCCAATTAGATAACACAACATTACCTCTAGTGATAAGTTGTTTAATCGTTAACACAATTCGATTAAAACTAGTGAAATTCAATGTTCACGGTTACAATGTTTGAAATTATCACATTAAACTGTTGCCACTTTACCAATTAATTTACACTAATGAAATAATAATTGTCTAATGAATAATTGATAATAATAAACAAAAGAACTTACCTTTTATTAGTTCTAATTAGTTGTTCTTTTATCTTTTTTTGTTTTGAATAATAAATATGGCTTCAAGTAAAATGATATTGTATTATCATTGATTTGGAAATCCAGGCAGAAATTTAGTTGTCTACTGTCAAATTTGAATAATTGAGCATTTGTCAAAATAAAATCGACAAGAACTTAAATATGGCACATATCCAACTAGGTTAATGCTAAATAAATTTCTACATAAATCTAATGTATAATTATTAGCAAAATCAGCAAATTTCACAGAACAGCAACGGCGACTCAACACAACAAAAGTGCCACAAAATCAGTCTTGCTAGCTTCATGTCCTTATCTTTCTATCGCTAGTTCGAAGATAACTAAACATTTGACTTGACATCAATGTGTAGAATTTGAGACGTGTTTGAAATACCAAAGGGTAGAATATTTAGTTACATTGCCAGACAGGCCACTTGACATCTAATAGCTAATTGCTCTCTATTAGGAATTGGTTTAAAAATCTAAAGCTAATTACTTAGTTGATGCTTACAGAGGTTTTGTTTTCGATTATCATGAGTTACAGACGTCCGTTTTAGTCTATAAAACCTCAAAGTTATATGATTTGGCGCCCCATTGGAAACCGCGCCCGCGGCATGTGCTCCTGCAGCCTACGAAGTCATTTCCACGGCTTAATTAGGCTGTGGTCGCCGTGTCGCACGTATATTTCCCTTATTTAAAGGTCAATATTCAATTGTAAGTAGTGTTTTAACAGCGTAAGGGCTCTTGTAGACAATTTTTAAATCAGACCAAAACGATATGAAATTACAAAATTTCGAACGAAATTATTACGAATAATGACTTTATTCGAATAGATGTAATGCGAAATCATTTATTTAGTTGCCCTTCCCACTGTTGGCTCTGTTAAAAGTTTTAAGTCCATAAGTTTTTGCCTCCAGTAAAAAAGAAATATAAAAAATCCGACCCCGATCCTGAAGAAAGAAAGTCATGAAAGTAGTAACACACAGATTAACAGACAGAAAGTTTACAGTTTCCGGACGTATTTGAGATACAGATAAACTTTATAGATTAACAAATAAAATTAAGAAGAATTAATTAATAAATTAATTTTTAAAAACAAAAACGTCACGAAACTGAAAATTTATTTTAACATTTTTTTCCGTTTCGTAAAAGTTTCATTTTACAGAAGTGTCCACTCGCATCAAGTGCCTTTTAAAAAGCTATTTCACTTAAATTGAGCAAAAGAACATTCCACTTGAACGATAAAGATTGATCATCTATTTCTTCTTCCCCTCATCCAGCACTCTTAATTCGATTAAATGATTTTGAAACGTTTGCAACGAACACTTTCTTTAGATTAATCTAATTATTGATATTTTTTTTACAAATCTTCTCTCATTTTGTTGAAACATGCAGTATATTCTTCGTTATTGGCAGGGCCGTCCTAAGATATCTGGCGCCTATGGGCTACTAACAATAATGCGTCTCTCTTTTTATAGGAGTAATCGCGATCCGGGTAACCGGTAAAGTTTTATAAAGTTTCAGAACGATTTTACCAATAAACAAATTAAAATATGAATTTCTGGTCTACAGCCGTCAAATTGATTTGAGTACAAGCAAAATTGCCGCTTGGAAATGCTGGCGCCCCAGGACTACAGCCCATTTAGTCTTATGGTTAGGGTGCCCCTGGTTATCGGAGGTTTTTTCCTGTTAGTAGTTCACCGTATTGAATTTTTGCCAGAGAAATAGAACTCATCTGAATTGTGTTTGTTCATCAAAATATAAACAAGAATTCATTTGTAGATTTTCGTCTTCAATGTGCACACAGTATCCTTTTGATGTTGCCGTTATTTATAGAAATGGAAATGTGAAAGGGTTGCAAGTTATGGCCACTCAAATGGGCGATAGTTCCCTTGACGGCCGGTCGACATAGAAAACATTGTGCCAAAATCGATTAATGTTTAGAAACAGGAAATGTTTTCATTCCATGTATTTATTTATGTAGAAATATGAAATTGGAATTTGAATTGGACAGGTGACGCCTCCAAACTAACACGATTAAAACAGGCGTAATTAACCCTCGATGATGAGTTGTGAAGGTGTCTTATTTGAGCTTTTATTTAACATGTTGTAGATGGAATCAATCGTCATAATTGGTTAATTAGCTGTGAAGAGGTGTGTCGTTGTTATCATAAAACCCCATTAAAATTTATTTATATTTCCTGTTGATGATAAGAGATGTTGTTAAGGGCCTCTATTGGGCGAAATTTAGCCCAAAATCCTAGCCGATCTCCATCTGCACAAAGTCTAGACATTCACCTTCTATCCAATATTGTTATCACACTATCACTATCCTCATCTAATGCATTGTATTCAGATGAGATGGATTGATAGATGTTGGATGACTAATATTGGGCATGCGTATTTATTTCTTAGTAGATGGAGCTGGTGTCAGTTGTAAATCCACCCAATTACAGTTGAGTTGCGTCTGTTGTTACAGCGGTGTTTTTAAGGAAAAAAAGGCAATTTATTCAAAGACTGACTCAATAATAATAATAAAAATCAATTAATTAATTAATCAAATAGACAATGTTGCGAATAGCATCATTTTTATGTGTTCTGTTATTATTATCAAGTGGAATTGTGAGTGATGTCTCGGTAAGTTGAATGATTTTTCTCCATCGTTATATTTCACTGTTTATAAATAATGAGATGAGACAGGGGGGCGTCGCGACAGGGCTCCCATACATCACAATCTATTTAAAACAACATCGATTCTTTACACACATAAAATAGTTGAGGAACTATTTCGATTAGGTGTTGCAATATAGCAGGTAAATTGGTTTGTTTCCAAGACAGGTGTGTACTGTGTAGTGTATTGAAAGACGTTAAAAAACACCCAGATGTCGAAAGTCAGTTGATGGAAAGAACCATTATTTTCAACATTCGACACTGTTTGTGAGCAATTACGAAACGTTAAAAAAAGAGGAAAGGAAAAAAAAACAACCAACGTTAATGAAGTTTAACGTTAAATGGTGATTGTTAGAATACTTCATCACCACCTAAATTGTGTTTTTATGTTACCACCGACGTTTAACTTATCGTTCTTTCCACTATTGTTAATGAATTTGTTATTATTTTCGTGTTTTTTTTTTCCATCTGATCTATTCTATTGGTTAACATTCTATATGCGTATTGGCAAATAATATTTGTATGGACCGGATTTACCTTATATTCACTAATATATTAATGTTGCTTGAACCGGAAACGTTCCTACACGCAAAGAATACATCAAGTTATTCCGGTTGATACGCAGTTTCACCCTATCTCAAACAAATTCCCTTTGACATTGGTCCATTCGAGACGAAAATTTTCTTTTGCACAAAGAGAAATCAATAGAATTATAAATAAATTGCGGTATGGTAAATGGTTCTGATCATGACATTAATGAATTTTTATTGATGTCTTGTTAAGAATTCTGTCTATCCTAAACGTTTTTCAAATATATACCTACTATACGGTAATGTTTTAAATTCGATTATCATAGAATTTCCTAGGTTTTATTCTAGTTAGAATAAACATTGTAATCTGTAAGAGAAAGATAGATACATTGAAAAAAAATAAAGGTCACACAGATTCCACTTGATTGTCTCTCTCACTAGACCAAAAACTATTCACACCCTCCTTATCTGTAAAGGTCTATAGAATAAGTGAGATGGAACACAGGCCATAAAATTCCCGACATCTGGCTAATATTGACGTTATACTATTGTTGATGGGTGAATTTACAAGGAGGACTATCCCTGAATTATCCTATGATTCTTCTGTAGTGATAATGGTTTTTTTTTGTCCATAGAAGTTTATGGGGTAAATATAGGTAGTCCTCAGAACATTTTGTCAAAACAAAACTACAGTTTTCGTAGATTTTGGTTGTATTTTACAATTACAAGCTGTTGTAAACAGCGGAAATCTTGATTGTGTTTCCTAGTCGAAACTGTTGTTTTAAAAACGATATTTCCCCATAAAACAAGACGAAAAGAAGATAACAACATCATCATCATCATGATGATATAGATTTTGTTTACAAACCCCCTACTAGTTTTCAAATTTCCGTTAGGCGTATCAGATCGCACTGTTTCACCAAAGAAGCTGAAAAGAAGAAAAAATTGTTCATGATTCGCAACATAAATGAGACGAAACACTGTCATCTATTCCGGTATATTGTAGCTGATTGAAGGAAATTCTATCTCTTTGTGTGTACACAGACACGAAGCTTACAAAATGGGGGAAACTATACTTATTTTAAAGAAAATGTTTGATATTTCTCTTTTTCCCTATAAAGAAATAATTCAAAATTCTATGTGTACTATATACCAAATACTCCCTTGTTATATTCTGTTGATCGACATACGGTTAGATTCTCAAAGGATAAGTGTGACCGCGAACTGATTCTCTATCTCCTGTTCAATCCTAAGAGACTTTCTTTAAGAAGATGGAAGGAAGACTAACGGAAAGTAAAACCAATGAATTTTCTTATACAAGATTATGGATGATGGCACAAAAAAAAATGAATTGTCATCTACTTAATTGTAGAAGAAATAAAACCAACAAACAAAATAAGAGAGGACGAAGTCAGATTCTGTAATCCTATTAATGAATCCTCTCAGGGTTGTGTTCTACAAAATGGCGTTCTTTTTGTTGTAATTGTTGTCTCTTTCTCTCTCTCTCTCTCTCTCAATTGAAATTACGCAATAAATAATCCTGGCTTAATTCTATCCAGTTTCATTAGAGGTGTTCTGTTTCTGGATCGAATTCATTGTTTCATATTATGCTTTAATTCGTGATCATTTTGATTTTTATTTTGAAGACATATGCCATTGTCATCGTCATTTGATAGACATCTATCACGAAATTAATTATGCAGTTGAATGTTATTGAATTGGAGGTAGGAGAATTGCAAATTGAGCAAACAGGCGCCGATTTTATTATATTTTTATCATTTCGCTTCATATATCGCATTTCAGTATTGTTTCTAGTATATTTACGGATATTTAGTTATTAATTAATAAACACACCTGCATTGATTTCATTTATTATTAGCACGTGACATAATGCAGTAATTCAACGAATTTTTTTCTTTTGTTCACGTTTAATACCATGTAATCGAGTATCCCTTGTTTGTTGTTTCCTGTTCGTTTGTTTTTTTCTGGTGTTTTATGGTGGTTCCCACCACGACTACTACCTATTGTCAAGTGTTCTAAAATATATCTTCTATTTAAATTGACTTTAGCGAAACGCCTACTTTTACGGTTTCGCACCACTTGACACCAGAAACGACAAGAAAACCACCCAGGGGAATTGCTTTCGGGGATAACTTTACTCAATTCTACTTTTATAAATAGAAGATTCGTTAAAAATCGGTTTTATTTTTTTTATTTGTGTTATTTATATTTTTTATCCAGTTATTCTCTTTATAAATAACTATATTTTGTACAATTTCTATGGTGGTTAAAGAATGAAACCTTTGCGTGAAATTCTAGGGGTTGTTCGTGATTTACAGTTACAGATCACTGATAAGAAGGTGTACGCTTTAAGAAGCACATATTTATCAGACTTGTGCACAGACTGTGTATTTATTGTTGTTTTTTTTTCTTCAACTCTTTAAAGGAAACCAAACACGTTTCTAGTCTCTTTGTGTTTTTTCTCCGCATTTTCAATTAAAAAATAAACATATAAATTGTTAATCAATCTGTTTCAATATTCTTTGTTTCCTCTATAAAATTTCGTTTATAGACCATTATAAACTGAGTGTTAAAAGGTATTTTTGACAACAACAATTTTTTAATCAGATTTGATTAATAATGGAATGGTTTAAAAGACTTCTGGAAAGTGTTGTTGATTCAAAACAAAATATTCAGTCGTGTTTATTTTTTTTGATCATTTTAGGTTGAATTGGTTCAACTACAACGAAAAAGGTTTACATAGATTTGTTCTCCATGTTTCGTGGATTGTGTATAAATAATTTTTCAATTCTTGCTGTATTTTAACATAGTTTTGTAGGTTTTAACGTGATCGAAAGTGACTGGTAGAGCATAACTAGCATTACGATTTGATGACAGCGGGTACTAGCCCCTTCTATTCTCCAACAAATACTATTGAGGAGCGTGTTAGGGGTTTATATCAATTTAAATATCAAAGCCTAAATATGTACCATACCATACCATATGTACCATAGCTGTTGATTTTTGTCTAACTAACTTGTGGGTCTTTTATTTTCTACTTGGAAAAAACATGCTCATAATCGATACATTTCCAGATATTGTCCTGTAAACTAGATAGAGACGAACTCAATTTCTTTAAACTCTACCATAACTGCTTTAATAGTTTGTTTGAAAAGTTTCGAAAAGATCAATTAATTTTCTACCAAATTAATTTATTTTTTGAGTTTTTTTTTTATAAAAGATAAATCAGCCAAATACAACTTAAGAGATTTCAAAATTTAGAAAACTATTTATTAGTTCTGTTGAAGTGTCAGGGACTCTTATAAACTCATCGATTATTTCTATTTTAAACTCTCTCCTTGTTCTGTGTATGTTTGTATGCTTATCCCTTGAATTATTTACAATTGTTGCATGATGAAATAAGATATGATAGAAATCCACAACTGTAATATAAATACGTTAGAGTGGACACACACGATAAACGTCTGTGTTGCCCATCTGTAGTTATTCAAGTTCATATGGGTTAAGTGTGGTTTAAAGCACATTTGAGCTTTAAATATAAGATGAACAACTTAGCCCTCTCTATTGCCTCAATATTGAATGTTCAATATTTTTTCTTATGAATAATCTTGACAATGTATACATATATACATACAATATAACAGATTTATGTATGTATAATGAAATAAATTTTCTGACTTGAAATAAAATTTATTGTGTTGTAGGAAATTGAACAAAAACGAAATCAACCATATACCATGTGTATTGTAATGTTTTTTCTTCTTCTTACTATTATTCCTCTTAAACAAACGGTCATTTACCTATGCTCTGTTGTTGTCCTCTGTTTTATATGTGTATATGGGGTCAGTTTCATCATCAAGAAAGTCAACTATTGACAACATAACGTGGGAGGTGTTTAACAGACCAGTTTTCTTTTTTTTAAAACGTATTAAAACTCCAAATTGTTGTTTGTTAATAACAGCTGTCTAATCGATAGAAACAGAGAACAAGGTGTTGGATTAATAACATGACGGTTGATCTAGATAGATTTTTTTTATGCGAATTGCAACAAGCACATCAAAATCTGTGAACTTTTGTGATAAACAACCAACGTTTTCTCACCGTTCAACTAAACAAATATTTGTTGATATCTTGAGAAACTGGAAATTAGAACGAATAAACAAAAATCTTAGTATAAAGAATAGTAGCTATTTAGTTCGACTATATAAAATGACACACCTTAAATAACAACAACAACAACACTGTACATGAATGTCATTTATTTATTGTTTAATTTATGCAAAAATACAGACAACATATTGTTAGAATCACATATTTTACATTATCTAGTTAGCCCGCAGGGAGAGCAAAAAACAATAGAAGCATTAAAAGTGACACATGAAAACCAACACATATATGGCAAACATTGGGGGAGGTGGACAACAAAAAAAAACTGGCATCATTAGTTTCTATCTCACTCGTTTCAATAAATTACAATTGTTATATTCTAAGAGAACTGAACGTTATCAGATTATCGGCTATTGTTGTTTGAAATGGGCTAAAACCAAAACAACAATAGCATTTCAAGCACAAATTAACCCTTATTGGTGTTGATAATAAAAATACGACTACAATAATATGCGAGTGTTTTTCGTGATATTGATTGAAGTTTTCTTGTTTTTATTCTGAAGAAAATGAATATTCGATGATAATTTGACATGGTATATAATACTCCGTTATATAGCCGCCTCCCTCCTACTTGTACCATTTAAACCTAACGAACAATATCGAGTTCCGGAAGAAATGCAATTTCTATCTAAACCATCAACCACAAGTCGCCCCACCGTTACCACAACCAACATAACGTGTTTGCATTGATATTTCCTTGGATACAATGGTGCCAACATTCACAATCAATATTGGCTTGTGCTATGTTGTTTCAACTGTTCTGGTTTTTTTTTTGTTCGTAATTAAACTGGATCAAATCCAGAAAAAAATAATTAAAGTCATTGTACGATAATTGATTGGATGTTTAATGGGTATTATTCGTGTTACAGTGAGTTACTGATTCGCCTACGTTTTTTGCCAAATTGGCAATTTTGGATAGATACACTGTTATGATTACAATCTGTCCCTTTTAAGTACAAATATCAGACTGTGTTAGTATCAGTACGTGCCTTTTAGATTGCATCATTGATTATAAGTTAATTTAGTCCTTTGTTATGATTCATTGGTCATACATTGACCTCTGTAAATATTGTTAAGGGAATAATAAAACTTAAAGGTCACCATTTTCGATATCAAACCTTCACTAAAAGCTTAATTGAGTAAAATTTCTATGTACAATAAAGGAATAATTTGCGTATTTTAATCAATATGAATCGCCTTTTATCTAATTCGATCTCGGTTCAGTTAGTTTTTTTCGTAAGTTATGAAGTCATGCAATAGTCACCCATTAATTAATAACCAGTGTTGCATTTATACTTTTCGAGGCCATTTAAAACGAATTGCCCTTGTCCTGCTATGTTTGCTAATAGTTGCATCTTGTCTACAATTAATTATTGCTGAACTCGATCGACTATAGTGGATACATACTCCTGTGTGTATTGTGTGAATTATCCAAGCAGACACCACAAGCAGCTTACGTAACGTTGCCTCAATTGTCTGTGTCTATCTAAATAAAATACGCTCTAATTGTTGCGCCACAACGCAATTCAGGAAATTATCCTCCAGTGTAAATGATATTAAAGAGCTAAAAATGCGAACTCTAATTTGTATACAAATAGCTGTGGTGTTTGTAATGGTGTTTGGAATTTTACAGTATTATACATAATACAACTGTATAGTTTTTGGATAAATTATGAACACAACAAAGGTTTAACAGAACATTACATGCAGTGTTAACACAGAAGAAAAAAAGGGGGATCCAAGTTACGGAATCATAGGAATGGATAAGTACGCATTTATATAAAGCAAATCAATAATAATGTTGTACGTTTCACGATAAATAAAATGGAGATTGCATGTTGTATGAATGTTTCAATAATTTCTAATCCTATAGAATTTTAAACAATTTTTGTAAGGGATATGGTAATTAATTCAAAGAGTATTGTATTTTTAAATGATATTATCAATAACTTCAATTTCTATTAAAATTATTGATTCAATTGTAACTTCATGAAATTCCAAAATCCACATATTTTCCATTCGTATAATATTTCGATATCTCTAAATTCTCAATTTCAATGGACCAAGAAACAATTTTGTACGGACAATGAGAAATACGACTAAAGGCAGCAATAACAACAGCAATATCAACAACAATACTATGATAAGTTAATTGTCAAGATTGTGGTATTAACATAAACAATAAGTTTCGTGGCTTTGTTGAATGTTGTTGGCTTTTACAAATGAGTGTTTAGAATAGATTGGATGTGAAACTGGATCTACAACAACAAATTCTGTGTCTACTGTTATCTTATTTAATAGAATACTGCAAACAAATTGTCCACCACACAGTTTGAAAAAGTTCGAAACGACCGCCGAGACTAGAATCCGGAACTTAATGCTTGCCGGCCATCGAGGACAGTATCACTTGATTCAACAGTGACTTTAACGTCTATTAATAATAACTAACTACTTCTATTCAATTTTCTCATATTTTCTATCTACAAATACCGTCTGGAGATAAGCAGATTCCTGGGTGGCGTAATTTAGTTTGCCCGGCAACCATAAAGTTCTCGGTTCTGGTCCCGGTGGTCGCGTTGAACTTTTTTTTTAAAACTATATGGATTTTTTACATCTGCCTATGTTATTATTATTATTAAACAAATCTAGATATAAATTAGAATCATGTAAATTAATTTTTTTTGATAGTTTTCCAATAATGATTTTAATTGGATTTTTTCCTCTTTAAAAGTCCGTAACAAAATGACAAATTGTATCTGGAAACGATGTAATTTTATTGTGTATGTCATTAATTAAATGCTGCAATAAATGATAAACGTTCTAGAATCGATGAAAGCGAACAAAAAGCTAGAATTTAATTGACTTTGTCAACAATCTAACCACAACGAAATTTCTACATTTAATCAAATTATGTTGAAATGCATTTTCGGTGTCCAGTTGTTGATGTTTTTTTTTATTCGTTTTACCTTTCATTCTTGATAAATTCGTATATAATTGGATAAATCGTAAAACTCTCACAGTATTATGTTGTTATCGTTCCTGTCAATTGAAACAATCTTTATCCATTTGGCGAATTAGTAAAATTTATTAATGGATAGATTGATGGAATCTTCAGTTGTCTATTGTTTCTAATGTTTTCGTTTTATCGAATTGAATGAATCGAGTATATGATCCATTTAATTGAAATTTAAGCTTCTAATAGAAATCGTGGAAAGTTGTTTAATAAATTAACTTGTTGCCAGTAATTTATTTGCTTATTATTATTAATTATCTATAAGATTGTTGGTTTTATCATCTTACAGTCAAGTCGATCAGTCCAAACTAGACCGAGTATAAATAGCGCAGTCTATTCTTATTATCAATCGATACACAGTGAGTAACTTCACGATAATAGTTTTTTTTCAAATTGGGGCAACAGGGCATCTTTCCAAAATTAAACTATCAAAGGACATTTGGAGAAATGCCAATTATTCCCCTAATGAATAACAATCAGAATGGTCATGGTATAAAGATTAGAAAGATTGTATTTCTTTATATTCAGTTTCTAGGAATCAAAACATAACCTTGGGAACTTAATAAAACTGCTACGATTTAATATCAGAGAGATTGCTATCAAAACTATAAATCGAATAGTATAGTATAAGTAAATATAAATAATAATGTACAAATTGAATGTTTGTTTATCTGATCGTGATCAATGCCTTGCATCTTGATATGTGAGTATACGAATAGCGAGGATAATGCAGAAATTTTCTAACAACAAAAAAAACTGCAAATACAGTTTATTTATGTCAACATACCGATCTGGACACTCTTCTAGGAACATAGTAAATCAAATTGGGCCAATAGGCGACCAGTACTCTAAAGATTCCATCAGTGTACACCACCCACCCTTAGATCTATGTATAAACATCACGGCCACTTTGAAATTGTCGACAGTTGTGGATAGTCCGCTCTTTGTCTGATGTATTAAAATCCCATGTTCCATAGTCTGGTTTTGAAAAATCACGACAAAGATAAGAAATATTTACAATTTGTGTATTTGTGTATTTCAAAGAAATACAACTACAAAATATGGGTCAGAGAGATTTTTGAATGGAAGTGGCCGTGATGTTTATACAAAGATCTAAGGGTGGGTGGTGTACACTGATGGAATTTTTAGAGTACTGGTCGCCTATTGGCCCGATCTTATTTCCTATGTTCCTAGAAGAGTGTCCAGATCGGTATATGTTCAAACTAGATAAAAATCGAATTTTGTGTGAATAACATACAGAAAGAAGTCTTTTCAATGTTCAAATCGCATCCATTCAATTGACAACGATCCATTTCCGTTCTTTATCTTAGATCCAATTAAAATCGTTGATCAACAAGAAAAAGTTGCGCCTTTTTCTTTTGATTAAACCTAACAGATCAAATTCAGTACACTGGACACATCATCAACTATTGGCCTTTGTATCCAAAGATTCAGATGTCGTCGCATAAAGAAGGTGGGCAAGTCTTCCACCGTTCATCATAGGAATTTTGTTTAAAAGAGAATCCTTGTATCTAGTATAAGGTTTTGTAAAATAAACATGAAATATGGGTGAATACCTTTTTCTTATGCCATAAGCAAAAAAAAACAGGGTTCTTACTGATGATAGAACAATCTCACCGATCATTTCCTCCAACAAGCTGGTTAAATAATAGGAAAGGATCGAGGAAAATATCCCAACAGAGATAAATAACCATTTCTCTATTGTGGTGAAGTATTTTTTCGGCGAAGACGGGCGAACGGACAGATTATTTAGTGATCTACCACAACAACGATATTTTTATAAGGAAAATAGAATTAAGGAAGATTTAATGAGAATTGTAACATAAAGAATTATTAACCATTATTTGTTCTTCCTAGTGATTAAAAGATTCGTTCATACCGGCAATTCCGGATGTCTTATTGAAGTAAAACTTCTTTAGGCGCGACTAGGGGGTAACTCAGAAATTTTTTCTGACGGAAGTAACGCTCGAAATAGTTTCCGCTATTTAAAATATTTAGTTCTACTAAAATCCTAATAATACTAAAATTTCCAACTTCATGTAACGAAATTTAGAAACTCCGTAGATGTAAAGTTGGTATCTTATTTCTGGTGATATTTCTCAGTCATGTGACTACAACATCAGGAAAGCTATTGGTTGGTTGTAGGAATAGGAGAACAGGTTTGAATTTTGGGTAGATTGACATGGGCTGATTTAACCTTTAATTTAATTGTTTATTCTCAATTAATTTAATTAATGAGTGAATATTCTTCAAAAAGTGGTAGTGGTATTAACGAATTTTATATAGAATATAAAATAGTTTAATCGTTTCAGTGATATGTGTCATAAACGTCAAAAAGTTTTACTTCAATCGCACACAATTTTTCTTATTGTGTTTAACTTTATGTTTAAAAAGGAAAAAAGGATTGTGGTTTACTGCTCATTTCAACCAAATCCCGGGCGCTTATGCCCTTTTACTTATGGATGATGGTTTACTTACTGCTCATTTCAACCAAACCCTGGGCGCTTATGCCCTTTTATGGATGATGGTTACTGCTCATTTCACCAATTCTAGACATTTTTTCTACGATGAGGGACCTGCAAAGGGGGGGGGGGCTAGGGACAGACATCCTAATCTTGCTAACTGGTCCATGTACTTTGTGGCATGGACAAATTAACAATTTAGGTTATAAGAAGAGGAAAATTCTGAAAATCCTTTTTCATACCGTGCCGAGGTTTGAACCCCGGACTTCTAGGCGTAAATCCATATCCTTAACCATTCGGCCATTCGGCTCGTGAATTTTCATATGAAAAGTGTACTATAAATGAAAACGATTTTCTACGATTCAACGGATACAGCCGACATTCCATCGTGTGTTGGGCACCCGAAAGTACTCGATTGCATTAATGTATAGATGTTGCTAAGCAACCACAATTTTAAATACCTAACATGTTAAAACGTCTGTCATTGGTTGAAATCTAGATTTCCAAAAATATGCTTCGGAAATGCTCATTTTCCACACGGTAGCAGATGGTAATGGAAAACGGGACGATTGATTTAAGAAAATCAAATATACTCTCATCAGAAACTGTAAATTGAATGAATTCAATAGAAATGCGGTCCAGCTGGTGATGTTTGAAAGTACTTTGTGATCAATTTCTAACTAGACATGCGTAGTCTAGTCATCAACCAAACAATCTAGAATTGTGGGTGGGAACATACCTAATAATTGTCACTATAATCTACGAGGTGTTCTTACAATGAATATATTTCAAAATAAATACTGTTGAGGGTAACCAGTCCACTTCTACGAATATGAAAAGATTGAAGAATTTTTGAAAAAAATCAGACTTATTTGTGTAAAGCTTTACAATCAAATTGAAGTAGTGTTAAACAAATATTTATTTATATGCGGTTTACTTAAATGTAGTCAACTTTAAGGCAATTAAAGCAATTGAAATCGAGCCACAATTGTCAATTTGACAACGGTCAAGTCAAGTCGCACAGATTCAAATCGTCAGAGTATAGATCTTCTCGTATTTTTAAATGAATTCCACATACACACACTTAAGGGTGAAAATGTATAAAATTAAAATCTACATATAATTGTAGACAATATTACCTATTTTTAATGCATAATGTGAATATAGCTTTATATTATTCTTTGTAAAGTATATCATTAATGAATATAACTAAACTGTAATATTTTAAGTTAAGTTTAATCGTTTCATGATATGTGCCATAAACGTAAAACAAGTTTTACTTCGATAGTGCGTAAAGATTACACGCACACAATTTTTTTTTCTGATTCTGACAATTTCCCACTAAATGGTAGGGACGAATCTATAAAGAATTTGCTTGAAATCAGTTTTTTCGGGACTTCTATTAACTTACAAAAACAAACACCACGTCACTATGATAATGAAATAGAAGAACACCCTTCAACAAAATTTATCAAGATATTGGCTGTGAACTTTTCTATAGACAAATTCAATAAAATAATCTGGTAGTGGACGTCAAATTTACATCTTATTTTGATTGTGTCAATAGTTGGTTGTTGAGAGGGTAGCGGATGACGGTAGGGGTTTTTCAAGTTGGCCGCCAGAAACCCCCAACAACCACCATTATACCAAGCATGAGTCATAGAAAGTTCCCTCAATATTGATCTCTATATAGAGGGGTTAAACTTCTATTAAAATATGCATTAAGGGATGGTTTTCAGATATATTTAAAAAAGTAATTAGAATTTTTGTTAATTCTAGTTGTAATACCAATAGAAATAGAATTTTCTACTTAAAAAAATAATTAATAATATGCAAATGACCAAAAATCCAACGACTTTTGCTAATTAATGCAAAGAATAGAAGATTGGATTCTTGAGAGAGGTGGCTATATACGATTGGAATTAATTATTTTCAGACTATTCCATTCGTAGATAAATTTTTTTCTTTCTCTGCACATCATTCCAATAATATTCGCAAATTATTTCTTTCTTCCCGCTATCTTCTATTGATTCAACAATGTAAAAATCATATTCTGAGCTACGATATTGGCGCTTGTATTCATCAGAAATGTTATTACATATTTGTATGGAAATTTATACGATCTTTCAATGTTGAAGATTCAACATATGCTGCTATCACGTGTCCGCTCAAAGGCGTCAATATCGATCTTCGAATGGCATCAAAAGAAAAATGAATTATCCTTATACGGGCGCAAATCCACGCTTTCCCATTTGTAATGATTGTTAAAGGACTTCATTTGCTAACAAACTGTTGTTCGACAGTTGCTTACTCTATAAATATGTGCTTAAAAGTCAAAATTATTAACTGTTTCTTTCAAATGGAATACGGTACTACTCCGCTCCTTTACGAAGTTTTGGGATTGTCGTTGAAGAACGAGTGTAATGTCGTATTAATTGTAGTGTTAAGGGATTCTTTTAGAGTTATGGAAATTTGTTAACGATTGGTCGTGTAAAAGAATGGGGTAGTACTGTATATTGGAAGTATATAGCTTTGAGTGGATACGTATTGTATAGGCGTAGTATCTAATAATGTTATAAAACTGAAAGCTTTGGTCAGATCCTTTCAACTTGAATTTGTACGCCTAAATACGTATATCGATCTATTACTACCACTACGACTACATTAATTTCCATAGAGGTCATGTTTGTCTTTATGGATGAATTTTGGAGGATGCGTGGCTTTAGTTTCAACCTAATTAATATTTTATACAGTCGACTAACCGAAGAAGCTTTTGAAGCCGATTCTGGTTGCGCAAGTTATTATTTTCAACTATATCATGCCCATATAACATAATAATAACAACTGAATAAACGATTTTCGCTTTTGTTCAGTTGTTTATATTTAAATTGAAATTATAAATGTGGAAAATTCAAATCTAAATTAATGATTTTGTCAAGTGACGAATTAAATAACGATTAATGCTGGTGCTATGTCATCAAATATTCTAGATTTTCCAACGAACTGACAATTTAATACGAACAAATTTAAATACAATAGAATTGTGGATGGAAACATGTACAATTAATAATTTCCAGATATTTCTGAATAAACTATAAGTATCTACAACCTTAGTGGTGATAGGGATTTACAAGACGAAGAGGATACAGTCCTTTGAGAATTCATGAATTCCATTTGTGTAGCACTTCCTCAATGTCGATATTTCATAAAAGCTGGAATAGCTGAATTAATATTGTAGAGGGAAACTATTAGAAAATCGGAATTTTAATTGATATAAATTAGAAAACAACTGACATACATACAATGACAGTTTTGAACAGATTTTCATTATTATTATTATTATTATTATTATTAAATCCTTTTCGTTGTTGGTAATTTTATTTAAAATTTTCTTATTTTGTTTCCCTTTATTTCCAGGCAAATTAATTCAAAGTTGTTGAGATTGCCATCCAAGTTCTTTAGACAGCATTAAGTGCCACACAATTTTTTTTTTATAAATAATTTTACTAAAATTAAAGTTGGATTTCCGAATAGACTGAACTTGCTGCCCGGCGCATCCACCAAAATTTATCGACTTACAATTTTGCAATTTAGTTGATTCATAATAGAGGGGAAAAACTGGGTTTTTTTGCGGTTAATTATATTATTTAGGATTCTGTTAGTATACACGGCAAGTGGATAGCTAAATGGGTGGGGTTTGTTAATAAAAGCCAGTTTATCTAAGATTTCCATCCGTAGTAGTTGTATGCGTCGACTTTAAAACTACTTGACGACTTTTTACAAAAAATCAGTATTTCCATCTACATGTTTTCATCTTCTAGCAAAAACCGATTCTATTTATCAATGATAGAATTTCAGCGTTGTAATTTTACCCATTTTGGTAGGTAGTTAATTAAAAAGAAAAGATTCTCAGTTGTTTGTTTTCTTAAATATTTTAAAAATATCGAATCCAAATAGCAGTTTGACGTTTTCTACAAGACTACAAGACTTGAAATATGATAAAGTAATCGAAATTCGTTATATATCGATGGACAATTTGTTTTTTTTCTGTCTATTTTAATTGATATTTATTTTTCGATTAAAAATGTGTGTGTTATACGATTCTAAATGGCAGCTTTTTTTAATTGAAAATTAAAGAGTCGAGGTTTATTCCCCACATATTGTGTGGTATTTGAATTGTCTCGCGTCGGTTTTGTCTCTCGAATAGAACAACAGCAAACACGTATCTGTATATACCATGTATGGTATAGAGGAGTAATAAACAAAAGAAAAATCCCATCCAGTTATATAATGTAAAACGGCATCTGTTCTTCGCCACCTTTCTGTTTAGCTAGTTTAATCCCTACAATGTTCTAGTTGAAATCATCCATATCAACTGTGTTTTTAAGGGTCAGTTTGCTTGAGTTTAATAGATCCTGACGAATACAACCACCCATATAACGTACAAGTTAAATTACACTAGAGTTAATTAAAGTCCCCTGTTGGTGTTTATACCTATTCTAAACTTGGAATTTATTGTTAGTATTCGTCTCGATTTATTATCGATTTTTGTTGTACGTTATGGTTGGAAAAAAAATGTATTTTTTTTACCTTGATGTTCGAGTAGAAATTGACAAATTGCACGATGCAGATATTTCAATTCTCTAGGTAATACCTGAACGTGTTTAGATCAGCAATCTGGCTGACTGATCGATAATCTTCCCATGAGGAAAATAATGTAGAAGGCATGTCCTTTTTCATGTAAATATTTGAAAATTTTGAAATTGTTTATCTCGTCGATATACTTATCTACATAATTTGAACAATGTAAGTTCAGTTAAGTGTTCCAATTTATGTATAATTCAGTAATTTAATTGGAGAAATTGATGTAAAAATTACTCGTATAATATGCACACCTGTAGCTTCCTATTTCTGTGTATTTAACTGTAATTAAAATGTTTGTTTCTTTTTTTTTGTTATAGGGGCTGCAAGATAATGGTGGTTTGAATGGTGGTGCTGTTTCGCATTTCGAACCTCAGGTGGCAATGTTGTGTGATAGTGGTATCCATGGTCAAGAAGCTTACCATTCGAAATACATGACTGAACAAGGTGACTGGATGTCGGATTTGTACTCGAAAGCCACCTGTTTTAAGGACAAAATGGACATTTTAAACTATTGTAAAAAGGTAATAACATTGTTTTCGGATTCGTCCAAATGTGTGTGTGTGTTAGAAAGTTCACGTTCTATAACCATATTGACTGAACATTTTGTTCTTCTTGTTTGTACGAACAACCATTCCATTTTGATTTTGATTGCTTCGATCCCTTGTGTAAGAAAATCGTGTTTTAAAATCTATAAAGAAATATATCAATTTCTTTCGCATTTCTCTATTAAATCAAGATGATTGCAGTGATGTATTAAATTAGGCTCCAACTACTCCTCTAATTGCATTTTTTCCAACATTCATCATAATTCTATCATTGTATTGTTGAATATTTAAAATGGTATTTTCGTATTAAAGAAATTATCAAATTGCCAATTTTAAAACAATTTTGTTTTTGTTCTTTTGATCCCTTTAAGTTGAAGATGACAACTTGAGAAATGCTGACGATCTTTTTATAGATCTTGCACTACTTCTTTTTTTGCGTTTCAACACTTCTTATCGAGTGTTTGAGTTAAAAAGGCTAATGGATTTTCTCTTCTTGATATTTTACTAGCTACTTTCTAAATCTAATACAAACTTTATAAGTTTTGGTATTTATTCCACCTACTTGCCTTTATGTTATTGTTTGGTTATAGTTGGAGAACGTAAACCGTGTGTAGGTGTCATTCACAATGCTTAGTTTGTGATAAAAGAGATATGAAATATAATAAAATAAAAGTGACTTTTTGTTATTTTGCTTCATGTCTAATCGATCATTATTGAGTGAGTGAAAGATGGAATTTCTAAATTTTTGTTCGTTCTGCTGCTTGTTATAAGAACAAATGATAATTATTTTTTTTTTTGTCGCATATGCTCTTCTCTATTTATTGTCACCTTTTTAAAGCACTGTAGGGACGAATTTATTGATCCGTTTCCTACTCCCTGTTTGACATTTACAACAACAACAAAAATAGCATTTAGAAGAGTGATAATTTTCTGTGTACATCACCTGAAAGTTTCAACATTAATTTTATGTGATTCATGCAGAACATATCGGATGTAGGAAATGAGAAATTTACAAGAATGAAGGTAGTTCGAAGGAGATGAGGTCATATATGAATATATGCAATTAGAGAGTTGGTGAACTCTAGGCGACGACGAAATTAAATTAAACGCTCCAGAACTAAGCTCTTAGAGCTGTCAAAGTGTTTCGTATGTGGGGGGTAACGTAGTTGAGAAATCTCTAAAAGTTAAGAATATATATATGTACATCAACATACACTTAATTAGGTAACCAATATTTATAATAAATACTCCCCCGTATTATATTAAATTCCCCTAAAATAAACTTAACATTGATAAAATGATTAAAATTCAGAATATTATAATACGAATAGATAAATAGAAGAGGAAAGCTAGATTTTGAAATACAGGTGTTTGTTGCAAATGATATTGGTATACTGTTGTTAACATCTTTGACTACAAGAGAATATCTCTTGAGTTGATATAGTAACAACCCCAATTACGATTTATTCATGACACCATCAATTGGGATCTCTCATATATGCCACCTGTGAACTTTAAACTAAAATGAAGATCTTCTTGAAACATATAAAGTTAAATTAATATGCAAATAGTTAATTGTGTTGTTGTTGTTGTTGTCAACAAGATAATTTGGGGACATTTTTTATAATTTCGAAAAAAATTAAAATTGATGTAACTACAAGTGACATGTTTTTCAAAGATTAATAATATCTCGCTTCTTTATATTTTTGCAACTGTTTTGTTTCTATCAGACAACCAATTTTGTTATTATAAAGGGAAAACGTATAAACTGTGACAACTACCTGAGCATGGTTTTGTTGGTGCAAGAGGTTAAGCCGCTTTGGTGGGTACCCAAATGTCTTAGAGCTGATCAAAGATTACCTCATCACCAAAGAGAAGTTCTGCTAAAATGCAGAAATCTTCAATTTGTCCCTCAGGTAGATAGGAAAGTGTGTTGTCATGCAAAAACATCCATGAAGAATCATTGAACAGTCGAAAATTTGCGTCAAACTCTTTCAATTGGCAGTTTTTAAGTTCTCACATACTTTGCTAGAGAATCTTTGATTATAACTATTTTTTAACCACAGAACTTTGTACATACTAATGTAGCAATAACTAATTAAAAATCGAGCCTATGTGGGTTTATTGATATTTATTAAAGACTGTAATCTTATAGATTGAAGCGCAATTTTATGTAGAGAAATCATGACAAGCGTATTCCTATCTAGTTTTTTTTTAATAAATCGCCTTGTCGATGAAACGCAATAAAACAGTTTAACTTTTCTATATTGAATGATGTATGTATGTTGGTCGAAAGTCCAATATTCTGTGCCTAAATCCTCCGGATTTCAGGATTGAACACCAAAAGACTAACGCTATGAGTGATTTATGACACACTATCCACAATATAAAAATAAAAATAATAATCAATTGTAGGCAACGATTGATTTTATTTTCATTCTTCCACTTGCATCTACTTCTTTTTCTATTTACAACATTTTTCACATATTTTTCCGCATATATAATCATGATGGCACCCTTTAAAGGTTCTGCTACGGGTAAGAAAAGTAAACATCTGTTATCGTTGAACGATGCTTTTGTGTTCGGTTGGATCGATCGCCTCAGGCAATAAAACTCTACGAAACGATAATCAATCTTGTGTATATTTCCTTTACTTTTCAAGCATCTGCCGTTAGTTTTCGATATTTTCCAAAAAAAAACTACTACAATTCTAATATTATTATTATTGAAATATTTCAGGTGTATCCAAAGAGAGACATTACAAATATCGTCGAAAGTAGCCATTATCTCAAGATTGGTTCGTGGTGTAAAGCCGGATCATCACCAGGTGCTCAAGCTAGAGGCAAATGCAAGACAGCTAGATGGGTTAAACCATTCAGATGTTTAGGTGAGTTTTACAGATTAATCAACATTTCAATTATAGTAAAAAACAATGAAGTGTTGTTAATTTGTATTGATCGTAGTGGGGCAGTTTTATCAATTTCATGCTTCATTGCTTCTTTTGAAATTAAAATTGAATTCTCCACTAGTCATTGTGTGCAAACACTTATATTCGTATATTGTATTTGGCTATTTGTCATCGTATTTTTTTGGATATGACTATAGAAAAATCGACACTCGTTATTCTGGTGTTGAACAAAGAAAACTCGTACCTACAGTATCGAACGATAGAGTCGGGTCGATACACCACTGTGAAGCTTTAATAGCAACGGAAATTGTTTACTTACTAGTTTTTTGTTTGTTTGTTGGAAATACGAATAAAACTATCACCAATCTAGAAATATATTTTCTTTAACGTGAAACGTATGGAAATTGATGGAAAGTGTGTTATTATATAATTTTTTCTCATGTCACCTTGATAACCAAACATACATTAAATATAAATTATCCATTAAATGACAAGATTCCACTACAGCAACTCCCTAAAGTCATTTTGATATATACAATTAAACTTCAATTATATTCGCTAGCAAATATTGACGTAATTTCTTTGAAATAATCTTCGTCGTCTGTGTGTGTTTCCTGGAAATATGGTCACCGTACACATTCTTGAAACCTTTGTTTTGTTTTCTTTATAAATATGCAAGATTTGATCACTGATCCATATTTTTGACCACAAATCCTGTCTGTATATTTGGTGATTTTCATCCAGAACATATCTGAATAAACTGCCCTGTATCTCATAAGAAAATATGAATGTATCTTGATATAAAATACACCCCCTGGCAGCAATTTTTGTCGCATTATTGTCAGTTATTATGAACTGAATATGAATGGATGAATTTCGGTATTTGTTTCTAAATTAAACACAACACAAGCGAATAATATCGAAATAAATTATAGAAAATCGTAGCAATTTATTTAAATATTTGGCTATTTCCCTTGTTGGTAGAACTAGAAAAAGATAAAAAAAAATAAAACAAAAGGAAAATGAAGCGGGCGAATCGTATAGAATAAAGTCAATTCATGGCTCTGAATTACATTTTATTTTCAACGCGCCCCTTTTCCTATTTCTATTCATTGCATACAATATGTGAATGTGGAAAGTATGTTACTATTGATAGCAGCTTACACTTCATTGAATTTTCTTTTAGAAATCTAATAATTTTCTTGATTTTCACAAATTTTGCCAAACATCATTAATATATTTCCCAGAGATAATTTGCAACATCAACAAAAGCTAATTATGTTTGTATTCGATATAATTCGAATTGGTCAACTCGACTTTATCCAAACAAATAGTAGGTGTGTGATCTCTTTTATTTCGATATTGATTTCTATTGTTCAATACAAGACAAGGAATCCTTAAAGCTTCAGATGTTTCTAAAATTTTTAACTTTTCAAATACTATTATCTTTCAATATAATTACGCAGTTGAAAATATAAGGATCTGCCATAGAACAAGACTGAATTATTTACTATTCCATTGTTTATTATTATTTGTCTGGTTTTCATCATCTTGGAATAATCTAATACTATGACATTATGAAATGTTATAGCGATAAATCTGTTTTTTAACAGCATCTCTAGATGACAGAGTATTTCTTATCACATCATTTAATGTTTTTACCACGTATTTTTGAGGTATTTTACATACAGATAAATTTACGACTTATCAAACATATAAAATAAGAATACCCCTGTCCCCTATGCCGGAAGAAGAAAAAAACAACAAATCGTAGTTCTGTTTGAAGATTAATAATTAATCTTGTTATGACGGCAACCTTCCCATTTTTTTTCTTCTCTTGCTTTTTGGCCAAACTGAAAAATCGCACCATTTACCATAATATTAAAAATCTATACAAAACTGTAAACGATTTTCTTAAATTGTAGAATATTCAATAAGCTATTTCTAAAAATATATAAGGAACAAAAAAATCATTTATATAGCGGTTAAAAAAATTTCATCCGATAGCGTCAAGTACTTCGAGAGCCCAGCTCTGATAACAAATATATAGCAGGATGTTTCATTTATGTGAGTTATTCTAAAAATATGGAGGCGAAAAAAATGCGGAATGAGGGTTGAACAGTATCTTTTGTACAAAAGCCGCTAGCCATGTAACCACCCTCTAAGTAACATAAGAAAAACGGTGGCGGGGAAGGGAGAAAAAACTAGTGAACTCTTTTATAAATACTGAAAAAAAAAACAGCAACAGCTACTATTATTTATTGTCATAAGAACGTGATTTATTTTATATTAAATTTAATTCTAACATAAAATAAGAAACTTGATACCGGAAGAATTGCAGAAACCTTTCGAATTCACAATGACTAAACATTACAAAGGATTCATTTTTTTTCTTTCCTCTCTTTTTTAATGTTGCTTAGTGGCCGTAAATTTTCGTTGAATTATATTTTGATTTTTGTTGTTGTTGATATTCATGTAAATATAAAAATAAAATGTTTTATGGAAATATTGATTCGGTTGGAAAAACCAATTGAATCGAAATGAATTAATTACAGATCTGTTTTCAATAAAGATTTGTGATGGTTTAATAGTCAATAATTTTCCAATGGATTTAGGTAATTGAGGAAAAGTGGATATGTTTATGTGTTGATGTGATATATTGTACAGGAAATTACTAGTTAATGAAATTTTACTGTTTTCCTATGGGAAATTCTAATCGGGAAAAGTAGATAAAAAAATTGTGGATTACTTTTTTGATATTATTGCCATTAAATCAATCATTCTCTTGTACTAATTTATTATTATTATTATTGTTTTACAGAAGGTCCATTCCAATCGGATGCTCTTCTAGTACCTGAAAATTGTCTCTTCGACCACATCCATAACCAGAGCAACTGTTGGACATTTGGTCGTTGGAATGCAACAGCTGGTAATGCTTGCCAGGAACGAGGTCTTCAATTACGTTCGTTTGCCATGTTGTTACCTTGTGGCATTTCATTGTTTAGTGGTGTGGAATTTGTCTGCTGTCCAAAACATTTTAAAGGCAAGTCAAAATCATTATAATATCTTTTATATTGAGTTATAATTGAGAATATGTGTAGGAAAGTGGAAAATTTCCGTAAAAAAGAAAATTATTAATATTAGCACAATAGTGCAGAATATGTGCAAGTGAAGTTGGATCGATTTTTTTTTAATACTTAATTTAAGCACACATAATTAAGCCCTCTTCCATTTTCTATGTTCTTTGTGTACACATCATTAACTTACCGTTTGATCCACAAACTAAAGCTATTCAGGGCAAAAAACACTCTTTTCAAAGTATGTCATGATGCGTTTTTTGTGGTTGTTGTTTTTGTTCATGCTCTCTTTTTCTCTCACTACGACCCAACCATGCTTCACTTTTGTTGTTGTTCTTGTTGTTGTTGTAAATGCAATTTTGGATATTATTTCACTCGCACAGAAGAAAAAGACAGAATACAATCGTCGCGTAATTGTAATAGAATTTCAAACAATAAAAATGTCTATAGGTGCCTAAGTAATTGGATCAGGGTTTGACGTTAACCCTCTTCATATTGTCGTCCAGATAGAAAAGGGGTTGGTAAATATTTATATAACGTGATTGTGGTGATAATAAAAAATCTATGATAACCCAACGATGATGATATAATTTTCACTTTCCATCAAGATTTACTGACCAATTAGATGATTAATTGTGTACGAAAAAGGATATAAATTACAATGGAATGTGCGCACATTAACTGAATAGCCTTCCTCCCATAGCCACTATTCAGGTTATTAGATTGTTTGTAGTTTTAATAATTATTCGTTATTAATATGTGCGTGTTAAATGTAAACCGAATTGTTTAAGTTGCGTGTTAAACAGTCTTCGTTTATTCGACTGTTTTGTTACTTTTCATGGCGCCTTTTGATTATTTTCGACAATTTTAAATTAGTAGATTTTTTTGCCACCCTTACTTATAAGTCTCTTCTGATGGTTAAAAAATTGTTGTGTATTTTTTTGTCGTTATTTGTGAGAAATTACGTTCCAAATTTAAACACGCATACCTTAGTTATTGATTCGTTTATAAAACAGATTTGTAGATAAAAATATTAAAATAGAATTAACAAAACTACAATTGGAACTTTCTAGATATTTCTAGAGATTTACATGAAAGTTCTAAGCAAGAACAACTATTTACCATCAATTTAAACTTTTCGGTTCCATTTTCCAAATAACATTATGCTTTTTAGAGAATTTCCAATTTAAAATTGAAGAAGAAACATTTTTTTTATTCATTAAGGTTGATATTTACTATCAAAAAATATAAAATTTTGTAAAATTATTAGGGAATTAAACTTCTTTATCAACTTTTTGAATTGTTTCATTTAACATATTGTAGGCGTTTCATTTTGGTGGATGCGCCAGGCCAAATTACTTTCCCCTTTTTTTTTAATTTTATTTTAAATTTTAATTACAATGAACTGGCAACTTTTTTCGCTTATTTCGATAATGTACGAATTAGTTTAAATCGTTGTGGATTTTCTAGGAAAACAAATGGTCGTTTCATTTTTATTATAAAAGCAAATTATCTGAAAATAGACAATTCACTACCGTATTTATTGAATTGAACAGTGTTAAAATGACTTGAAATTTAATCAATTGTAAACCTAATATATGCACCATTGAAATGTCTTCACGATATCGATATCTAAAACCTGATTTATCGAATAAAATTTATTGGAGTTTCACATGATACACATTCTCAATTACAATAAATGAATGATAATAATAATTATCTTTGTGTAATTAATATTTGAAGTTTTATTATTATAATATTCAACCGGAATTCTCTTATATTCTCTCTATCGTTCTTTGAACCACAAAACTGTCACCGTTATTCGTTTTAATACATCCGGAGAGACTTGAGAGATGTTGTCGTTCATTAAGTTTTAGCGGGGGATGGAGAAATTACAAAGACCGAGGAGGGGGTCGTCTATTATTGACTATATAATAAAACAGGAGGAAAGGAGGACGTTCGAATTGGTTTGGTTCAATTTCGTGTTTTAGTTCTAAATCAGACAAAGTTCCCATCTATCCATGTCAGAGTTTTGCTGATATCACCGAAAAGTCGTCCCTACTCTATACAGAACTCATCTTTGCTATTATATACATAAACTAAAACATCCACCACCATCAATTCGGTTTTTACAAACTAATGAATTGACATATTTGTATGTGTATGTGTGTCTATATGTGTACATATATATGTATTTCAAATAATCGAGAACATATTCAAAAATTCTCACATCTTTTAACTCTTCAAATATGGAGTAGAGGGATATGTGTTGTATATGAATGTTGATGACAGGAGTGTTATTCGAAACTAAATTAAATTTAGTTTACAGTTGGATAACGATGGTGGGAATGCCAATTTAAATTTAGACTCCTATTCTGTTTTTATTGTGTAAAATAGATGATTGAATCGATTCGTTTTACTTTTATTATATATTCAGAACTTATTTGTCCATTTAATTATCCATAATTAAATTAAATTGGATAACTACTGTTAGTTGAGTATAAATCCAGTATTCTCAATGATTCATCTATCTTTATTTTTTTTTAATAATTAATTAACCTTAATTAGTTATTATTAAATGTTTGGTGTTTATAAGGTTTCAAAATTTCATTTGAAAACTTCTACTAATTGCTATTAAATTTACACGAGTTGATGATTTCTAAGAAGAAGTCTAGACAGTTTTTCTTTCAATATTCTTGCAAGTTTCCAAATTCGTCGATAATATTGCATGTAAATATTGCTAATAGGTATACCAGGTGTTTGTGCATTCACACTAATAGGGTGTAATTTTAAAATATATGCTATTTAATACCCTTTTCATATCTATATACAGTGAGCGACAAAATAAATTTATGATGTTGAAATAATGATACGCAATTTAAAAACTGATGGTCAATCGTTGTCCATATTCATTCGAATTCATCGTTTATTTCAATATAATTATAATTCGTTCTTGTTTATATAAAGAAATTTAAGGAACATTAAACATAAAGCAATGTTGCAAAATATTACGTTTATATTATGCCCCCCGACCCACACACAAGATAAATTGAGTGGTTGTTGTTTCAGTTCGCAACAACTATTCACATGGGAATCTTGAAATTATCCTGCAAAACTGAAAACTTTCAGTTCTAAAACATTGTATATAATAAATACCACGATATTAATGTTATAAATTTCAATTTTTTTTATGCAATTACGTGTTGTTGTTGTGTTTTTTTTGTAAATTATTTCAATTTACAATATTGAATATGTGAATCAATAAAAATTAAAATTTTTATGCGTTATAGATAATTTGAAACCAAAGAAACCAATCGATTTGGCAATTTTAAAGAAAGAACAAGACGTTTTCGATAGTATTGATGATGATGATGAATCAATCGATTCAGATGAGGATACTGATAAGGATGATTTAGAAGATTTAGGTGATGATACTGAATTATCTGATGATCCAACTATTGATGATGATGATGATGATGACGATGAAGAAGATGATGATGAATATGATGAGATCGATCAAGATTGGGATGCAACACCATCAAGTACAACATCAACATCAAAACTATCAACAACTTCAACAATTACAACATCCACATCAACACCGACAACAACAACAACAGTGAAACCAACATCATTACCAACACCAGATCCATATTTCACACATTTCGATCCACGAAACGAACATCAAAGTTACAAAGAAGCTCAGGTAATCTAAGGCTTTTATCTTATTTTAAAGCGATGACAATTGGATTATATTGCAATATAATTGTAGGAACGCCTTGAGGAGACACACCGTGAGAAAGTGACACGTGTGATGAAAGATTGGTCGGATTTAGAAGAACGTTACCAAGATATGCGTCAAACTGATCCACGTGGTGCCGATGAATTCAAACAAAGAATGACACAAAGATTCCAACAAACCGTACAAGCTTTAGAAGAAGAAGGTGATGCTGAGAAACATCAATTAGCTGCTATGCATCAACAGCGTGTTTTAGCCCACATTAATCAAAGGAAAAAGGAAGCGATGGGCTGTTATACTCAAGCACTTAACGATGTTCCATTAAATGTAATATCAAAAATTTTGAAATTTTTTCATTAATTAAAATCATATTTTTTTAATTTGAATTTTTCTAGGCACATCGTGTACAAAAATGTCTAGAAAAACTTTTACGTTCATTACATAAAGATCGTGCACATGCTATTAATCATTACCGTCATTTATTAGCTAGTAGTTTAGAAGCAGCATCCAGAGAACAACCACGTATTTTAGAACGTTTAACAGATATTGATCGTACAGTTAATCAAAGTATGCAAATGTTGAAACGTTATCCAGAATTATCAACAAAAATTGAACAATTAATGGATGATTATATACAAGCATTACGATCAAAAGATGAAACACCTGGTTCATTATTAGCTATGACAACAGAAGCTGAAGCTGCGATTTTAGATAAATATAAAAGCGAAGTTACTAGTAAACAAGCAGAACGTGAACGTCAACGATTACAAGAGAAAGAACGTAAAGAACAAAGGAAAAAGGAACGGAATGAATTGAGAGAAGAAAAGAAACGCGTTGAAGCTGCTTTAGGTAAAAAGATTAGTAATTTTGATGATGAAGATATGGAAGATGAATCTATTCGAGAAGAAAGAGTAAGTATTTCTTTGTTATTTGAAAACCGTTTTGATTCATTTTGATTTATTGAATATTTGATAGACAACAATAACGTCGTCAACATCTGGAAGTACAACATCTGATATTATCAATAATTCAGTAACAATTTCTATTCATAAAGAAGTTGATGATGTTGCCGTCCAACAAGCTGTTGAAGAAGTTGCAGCTGTCGCCCATCGCCAAGATGTGATCCGGGTTGCACATGCTATGAATCATGAGATAAGTCACGGTGAACCTGTATGTTTATCATTTCTCCACGAAAGAATCAAGTTTGATCTGTTTCTATTTATTTATTTTTGTAGACTTATTCGGTACGAAGGGAAATTTATGGACACAAAGACGGTAGAAATGTGTATTTCACATTAGCATTTGCCGGTATGGCATTAATGGCAGCAATTGTTGTTGGTGTTGCTGTAGCTAGACGTCGTTCAGCAAGATCACCGCAAAGTCAAGGTTTCGTTGAAGTTGATCAAGCAGCAACACCAGAGGAAAGGCATGTTGCTAATATGCAAATAAACGGTTATGAGAATCCAACTTATAAATATTTTGAAGTTAAAGAGTAGATCATTCTTTTCTTCTTCTATTTTTAATTGAATTTTATTGTCATTTATTTATGTTGATATTTTGTTGTCTTTTTAATTCGTATTTTAATTTTTGAAATTTCCGCGATGATACTTAATTAGTGTTTTTAATTATTCGATTAAAATGATTATTGTTAAGTTTGTTTAAATGATGAGGCTATTTTTTATTGTCTGTGTTTTTTGTTTAGTTTTTTAATGTGAATTAATCATTCCATTGGGTGTCATTTTACGTAGACGTACTTAATTGACTTGAACAATTGATAATAATTCAGCATATGCAAAAAGATTCTTTTGGAATTTCTGTGAGAACTTTGTAAAATTTATTTGATGAATGAATAACTTTTGCATATGATACAGTCCATGTTTTACACTAATTGTATAATCAAATTTTCCTTTCATTTTTTTAGTTAGGTATTGTGACGGTCACACTAAAGGTCTGTGCCGTTTATATATATAAATAAATAAATAAACAATAATGATAATAATATATGCGAAATATTTAGTTAGTTTCTGCCGATTGTGTACTATTACAATACCTAGAAGTTGTAGCTAGATGTATGGTACCCTCCATAATAAATAAAATTTAGATGATAAAAGTGCATGTTTAACCAACAAGCTTTTTGTACAAAGTCTTTTTTCTCTAAATGATTAATTTTTAATTAAATTAAAAATGATTGAGCAGCTTTCAAGTTCACGCCACATTATATAATAAAACAGTCTGTTTAAGAGCGAGAAACAAAATGAAAAACCAATTAAACGGTGTGTGCTTTTATTGTCAATTTAAAAAAAAATTGACGAAAACAAAAAAGTATACCACTAAAATTCAAGCACAATCTTAATATTATTATTCTTATTTTGAAAATCAACGGAAAATCGAGTGTGTTTCATTATCTCTTTGAATATTTATTATTAATACAGTGCCAGTGTTTCGTGATAATTATTTACATTAAATTTAAAACCATGGATGGCAAAGCTTTATGTATAAATTATTAAAAACGAACGTGATCAGTCTCATATCTAGATCAGTATTAGTGCGATTTAATTTTCGAATTTATCCTAGCCTTATTTGAAATCAATCAACAATTAGTAACCGAAAGCTTATTGTAGATAATACAACAAAACATTCAATGAACAGTTGAAAAAATATGGAATTTGTACAAAAGTTGTTGCGTATCAAAGTATTTTGTTTTCACTCTGTTTTTTGTTTGTTTGTTTGTTTTTTGGTTTGTGTGGAAGAAGACATGCGACAATTTTCCTTGTAATAATGGGCTTTTATAAGCTTCATGTGTACAGTTTTTAGAATACGAACAAAACATATTTTTCAAATTAAACTTTCTTTTGTTAACTTAATCACTTTTAAATTAACGTTTTACCTTAGTATTATATGCCATTGTAAAATTGATAAAATATACACAAAAAAAAAACAAAAAAAGAGAAACATGTTTGATGTGCATAGTTTTAAAATTGAAACTTTAGATTTTCCATTCGGATTTTTTCGAATTTTTATCATCGTATTCTTCATCTCATCAAATTCTCCATATTTCAAATTGAATATGTGTTTAATTGTACTTTAATTTTCCTATTTCTCCATTAAAATCAACAAATTTACAAAAAAAAAAGAAAAATTAAATTTAATGAGAAATTTTGATGACAAAAACGTTAGATTAGTTTTTGTAGTATTAGTCATTATATGTTTTGTGGCCATGTAATTTTAAATTTAATGTAATAAAGAACTAAATTATTATTTTATTGGGGTTTTCATGTTAGTCATGTCATGTTTGTTTTACAGAATTTACAATTGCATCGATCAAAAATCGTATTTTCAGATGATAACTCAAATTCATTAATGTTTCAACCAAAATCGTCAGATATTTTGTTGGAAAACGAGAGAAGTCAAAGTTTATTTCGATTTATCTAGATAATCCAGGTATATTTACAAATAAAGTACTCTTTGGTTGTTGATAACATCTAAAGAAAAAAACGCCTACAAAGTTACTTAACACACTTTTCTAGGCTTGTTACGAGTATTTTGATCAGCTAATTTATTGAAACATTAGTTTACAGTGTTTAAAATTGAAGTATTTTAGTGATACAAAAATTGTAACAATGCTAGTGGTTTGTGAATGGATTGGTGTACAGAGCAAGACGATTGGGTGTACGGAGATTGAACTAAACGGTAATTTTTACAATATTTTAACAAATATATGTTCAATAATTTCTACTTACCTGGTCCTTTGCTTTGTTTTGTTACATTTCCGTTTAGCTTAAGGTCTGTAGGGGAGAGCGAGGCGGAAAGTACCGATTTTCAATAATTACAAAATTATCCTATGAAAATGAAGCTTTGGCTTTGCAATTTATACACACATTGAAAGAATGTTTATCGATGTTCCACGATATATGTTTGTTTTTTTTTGGATTTGCTGCGGAACAATCAACCCCGCTGTGGGGTTGGTTGTACCGTCGTTGAGGTAAGTTGATCTGCTTACATTTTTGACCACATTCAATCAAAATAAGAATGTAATTTCGGACCATTTTTCATAAAAAAATTTAAGATCTATGAACATAGCCGGTTTTGCATCGTTGCGAGAACAAAAAAAATGGTTGCCACGGAGGCAGTGTCTTAAGCTTTCGCGGCATACTACACACTAATTCCTATCTTTTTCCTGTCGTACCCATTCTCATCGAAACAACTTACCCGGGAACTTCCAGCTTCGATCTCCCCGCATCACATGAACAGTTCGAAGATATACTTTTATTGTATTTGTTTGTCTTGCATAAAAAATAGGATACGCCACTAACTATTCATGCAATAGCTCTATCCGGTTCTATCCAAATAGCTTAGCCAACGTGCTTTATCACAAATGTACATTAATCTCAGTGGCCACTATACAATGTATTCTTACAAATAATAAAATTAACGATAAGGTGAATGATAATTAGGTTGTTACCTAGCTTTTTAGTGAAATTAAACTGCAAACAAAAAACCATGCTTATCATCTTTGCGCAAATGAAGAATGTTGTACATTTTGCCAATTTACTTTAATAATCTCATATTCTATACATAACAGTATTTAAACAGAAAATAATTGTCCCTACCTACCGTAGGTAAAATTCCCAAAATAATTATGAGACTTTTATTAATTTTATTGTGCATTCAAAATTTTTCGATTTTTTCGGCTGTATCGCAAAAGATGTTGTGAGTTCACTCAGATATATTTTACGAAAGAAATGCTTGAAAATATCCATTTTTTAGATAAAAATTAGCCAACAATACATTGGCATTGTTGATAGTTATCAAATTGTAACCGATGATGGCTACATTTTAGAAATGTTCCGTTTACCTAGAAAAAACCCAAAAGGTACAATTCTAGTACACCATCCTTTAGGAACAGATTCAATTATATGGGAAATACAAAAAAATGGAATAAATTTCAATTACTTTTTCCATTTTTTGTTGTTGTGTTTGTGTGTTTTTTTTTTGAAACTTTCAGCATTTTTATTTCGGCGTGCGGGTTATGATATTTGGTTACCAAATAATCGTGGTACATATTTCTCAAAGAAACATCAAAATCTAAATGTTGATAATTGGAAATTTTGGGATTTTAGTTTCCACGAAATTGGTTATTATGATTATAAAACAATTATTGATTTTATATATAAACGGAACAATTTTACGAAAATTGCTTTTATTGGGCAGTCAATGGTGGCAACAAGTGTCTTAATTTATTCATCGTTACATACCAATGTTGCTTCAAAATCAATTGATTTAATGGTTTTAATGGCGCCACCTGTTTATATGAAAACCTCAACGTCACCCATTATACCATTGGTGAAATTTCAAAAGATTTTCAACAACCTATTTGACTTTTTCCGTATTTACAGTTTATTAAATTACAATTCGTTATTAGTCAAAATTATCAGTTTTGTTGTGACGTATTATCCATTTAAGTCACATATAATTTTCGTATTGTCCCTAGTTTATGGGTATACACCAAACGAAATGGATCCTGTTTGAATTCAATGTGTGATCATTTAAAGAAAAATTATTAATGTCGAGATTTTTTTTAGGGTATTTTAGTAAATGTTGCGAAAGTTGCACTATCTGAAATTTCAACAAAAATTCTCTATCACTATGCGCAAATCATAGAAACTGATAAATTTGAAATGTACGATTATGGTGCTACTGAAAATTTGGAAATTTATAATCAAACATCACCACCATTATATCCTTTGAAGGATATCAACGTACCTGCCTTTATTATTTACAGTATAGACGACAGTCTCGCAGGAGTAAAGGTAAAGAGAATAATACAGCAAAATTCGTTTATAACGGACACAAGACTAAAAGGGAAACGCCGATCTTAACGAAATGAATCGCTTCGCATCGCGTGTGTGATTCGTTATAAACGGATTATTATATGTGATACAACAAGTATTCTTTCAATTTTATATCGTCTACAGGGTGTTGAATATTTATATGAACAGTTACCAAAACGGGCTAGATATGGAAAAATGAAAATTCAAGGTATCAACCATCTAGATTATCATACAGGTAAACATCGTATTGAGAAAATTTACAAACCAATTCTGGATATTTTGGACGGATTCCAAGAAAACAAAATAAAACTAATCAAAAACTGAGTCGAAGTTTAAATTTAGCACTGCATTAGTGACCAATCAAATTAAACAATTCTATTCTATTGAATATATATCAAAATTCAATTGCATTTTATTTATTTAGAAGATTTAAGATAAACCTCAAGAATGGCCCCAAATTGAATTAAGTTGTCAGTCTCAAATTCAAAATCCATCTTAATCGTCTATTAACCACCCCTTATCAATTCGATGTAAACATAGTCAATTTATGCCAACCAGATGTCCTTAACGATAAAAAAATCGGCATTGCCGAAACTGATGCAAAGTCCCTAAAACACATAGAGTCACACGCGCATTTGATCAGTCTTCACATGACTGATTAGATAGATTTACTTTTGGCAGTTGCTACTGCAATAAATTAAGTGTCGCAAATTGAAAGGAAGATTTTATGTTCGTCCATTAATACAAGACTGATTGTTGATACAATAACTCTGGCCAACTAGCTTAACCATTAAGGAGAACATGATTTATCTCATCAATGTACATATTAATCTCAATGACCACTATATCTACAATGTGTTCTTACAAATAAAAAAATAACAGCAAGGTGAATTATAATTGGGTCGTTACCCAGCTTTTTATCGAAATTAAACTGTAAACAAAAAAAAAACATGCGTATCAACTTTGCGCAAATTAAAGGATGATTACGTTTATTCTAATGGAAAATTAGATTCATTTTGATCAAAAAGCATTTACAATGAAACAAAACATGTTGTACGTTTGGCTACATAATGCCTTTTGCCAAACAATAAAAAAAATCTCACTTATTTTAATAATAATTTTCTTTACATTCAGTGATATTGTCGTTAATTCTGAACATAAACGTAAGAAGATTCATGAACATTACTTACTTTTTGATTCTTATTTAATTAATTAACAGAATTTAAACAGTACAACCCAACACCGACTGAAAAATTATTACTAGAAGGTAAATTATCAACCGTATTACTAATAATAATAATAATTATTATTATTAATAAATTTAGATCGAAGCTATTGGTATAATTTGGCTGAAAAAACATTAAAACGTAATCTTCAAATTCAGGAAGAATCTGAAATGGCGATTGCCAAAAATGTCATATTGTTTATTGGTGATGGTATGAGTGTAGCAACAATTACAGCCACACGTATTTATAAAGGACAACGTAAATTTGATAAAAGCGGTGAAGAGCATTGTTTGATTTACGAAAATTTCCCACATTTAGCTCTAGTTAAGGTAAGCAACAAAATAAAAGCACACAAAAAAAATACGTATTAAAAGAGAATTAATCAAGTGAATTTTTATAGACGTATAATGTTGATATGCAAGTACCTGATTCAGCCGGTACGGCTACAGCTCTATTTACAGGTACCATTTACAATTATTTAATCAATTTTTTCTAAAGCCGTTGTTTTAATAAATGCTTTTGAAATAATATACGTCAGGGCAGGACCGCCGCGAAAACCATTGTGTTCGCGGGTCCAGGTAAAGCAGTGTATTCGGGCCGCTATATAAATATATTTATATGTACTAATACAAACGGGGGCAAACATGAGCAGTTGTTCTTCCCTGAGATCGTGTAAAAATCTCCACAGATTTTAATTGTTTGTAATTTATTAGGTACATCAAATATGTGCTTTTGAGCAGTTTTTTTTGTGTCCAAGTTTTCTCACACCCCACTCACCAGGAAAATTTTCTGTGGAGAACAAAAAAAATTTACTCCAGAAGATTACGGGCCCCCTCAGAGTAGCCGGACACCAAGGGAAAATACTTCGCTCTCCTCTTCGTGTTGTCGGGCATGCGTCAGGGTACTGGTATTTAAATAGCTGGCGTAGCTTATTAAAAAACTACAAGTTGTCGAAGTAATATTGTTTTATTCAACGTAATTCTTTATAAAAAAGGTCTTTTTTTTGATCTGCAAACTACGATTACACTGCTTCAATTACCAATCTTTTGCGCCAAAACTTTACTCTGGTACTTATCAAAGTTCGTGCTCTTATCAACAATAGCGCTTTAAATAATGAACACGCTATTAATATCACCTCATAATGTAGAAGCTTTTAGTACTATGCACCTATTAATAAATCAATCACAACGATTAATTGAAATGTAATAATTAATTTCTATTTAGGCGTTAAAACTAATTATGGGACAATTGGTGTTGATGTTAGATCAAACAAGACAGTTTTTGACAAGAAAACTTACGAAGACAGTAAAGTTGAATCGATAATTTCATGGGCACAAAAAGCTAATAAAGCTACAGGTTAATTAATTGCCTAATAAATAACGAAACAAACATTAGTGCTATATAAATAATCAATTGCAGGTATTATAACAACAACACGTATAACACATGCAACACCAGCTGCATCTTATGCACATGTTAACAATCGCAAATGGGAATGTGATAGTGAAATACCAATAAATATTCGTAATGAATGTAAAGATATTGCACGACAATTAATTGAAGATGAACCAGGTAGAAATTTCAATGTGATAATGGGTGGTGGTTATCAACAAATGGGTTTTATTGATTATCATGAAACAGATGAATGTGTACGTTTAAATAAACGAAATTTAACACAATTATGGTTAGATAATCATAAATTTAATAATGCATGTTTTATTATCAATAATGAACAATTAGAAAATATCAATGGGAATTGTGATTATTTATTAGGTTTATTCCATGCTAACCATTTACCATATGAATTATTACGTGATCAAGGACCAAACGGTACACCAAGTTTAAAACAGATGTTGGAAAAAGGTTTGAACGTGTTGAAAAAGAATCCTAATGGGTATGTTTTGATTGTGGAAGGTGGACGTATTGATCATGGCCATCACGATAATTTTGCACGTTTAGCATTAGAAGAATCTGTACAATTTGAAGAAGCCATCAGTTTCGGATTGAATCAAACTGATCGTGATACATTGATACTTGTAACAGCTGATCATTCACATGCAATGTCATTTAGTGGTTATGCACATAGAGGTAATGATATACTCGGTTATGGTATTGAAGATGTTGATAACAATATGATACCAGGATTAATATTGTCATATGTGAATGGACCAGGATTCACTTATCATCACCTTACAGGTAATAGACAAACAGTTTTAGGGCCATGGCGAGATGTGCGAAACGATATAAATCGTTTAAATATTCCAACATATCGACATCTATCTGCACATCGTACAGGTGCTGCATCACATGGCGGTGAAGATGTTGTTGTTTTTGCTAAAGGACCCGGTTCGAAATTGATCCGTGGCGTTATTGAACAGAATTATATTGCACATGCTATTAGTTATAGTGCTTGTATAGGTCCTAGGGCTAATTTAAATTATCATTGCAAAATCCCGCAGTCATTCTCACAAGCTCATCTTTATATGTTTAACATTAATTACTTTGTAATTGTTGCAATTGTCACATTATTACAGTTTATCTCATTGTAAGTAATAAAGACTTCTCTTGTATCTGTTTAGTTTCTTTCTTTCAAATTGATTAGAGTTAATGTATCAACAAATCATTTATCCGAAGAAAAGTTGACCAAACTGTAGAATTATCTTCTATCTTCATTTCTAGTTTTGATTTTTAGAAGTGTATTTCTTTGGGCGAACTACATCCAGTAGATCCTAGATTAACTTAAAATGGAAGCCCGTAGTAGTGGCATCAGAAGGATCCTGATCTGTACGAAATTACATTTGTAAGTAGCACTTATCGCACTAGTATGACAGTATATTAAAATAGACATAACAACATATTACAATACGAGCAAAAATGGCGATAACAACAAGGTGAATGATAAATAGATAGCTAATGACAGTGTTATCTAAGATATTATAAAAGTCCAAAAAAAAAAATTATGGCAGCATTTAAAAGCATTGTTGAACATCATATTCAAACAGAAAATAATTGTACCTACCTGCAGTAGGTAAAATTCCCAAAATAATTATGAAGCTTTTATTAATTTTATTGGGCATTCAAAGTTTTTCGATTTTTTCGGCTGTATCGCGAGAGATTCTAACAAAAGATGTTGTGAGTTCACTCAGATATATTTTAAAAAAGAAATGCTTGTAAATATCCAATTTTTAGATAAAAATTAGCCAACAATACATTGGCATTGTTGAAAGTTATCAAATCGTAACCGATGATGGCTACATTTTAGAAATGTTCCGTTTACCTAGAAAAAACCCAAAAGGTACAATTCTATTACACCATCCTTTAGGAACAGATTCAATTATATGGGAAATACAAAATAATCAATCAACAGGTTTGGAATAAATTTCAATTACTTTTTCCATTTTTTGTTGTTGTGTTTGTGTGTGTGTGTGTTTTTTTTTGAAACTTTCAGCATTTTTATTTTGGCGTGCGGGTTATGATATTTGGTTACCAAATAATCGTGGTACATATTTCTCAAAGAAACATCAAAATCTAAATGTTGATAATTTGGAATTTTGGGATTTTAGTTTCCACGAAATTGGTTATTATGATTATAAAACAATTATTGATTTTATATATAAACGGAACAATTTTACGAAAATTACTTTTATTGGACAGTCAATGGCGGCAACAAGTGTCTTAATTTATTCATCGTTACATCCCAATGTTGCTTCAAAATCAATTGATTTAATGGTTTTAATGGCGCCACCTGTTTATATGAAAACCTCAACGTCACCCATTATACCATTGACGAAATTTCGAAAGATTTTCAAAAACCTATTTGACTTTTTCCGTATTTACAGTTTATTAAATTACAATTCGTTATTAGTCAAAATTATCAGTTTTGTTGTGACGTATTATCCATTTAAGTCACATATAATTTTCGTATTGTCCCTAGTTTATGGGTACACACCAAACGAAATGGATCCTGTATGAATTCAATGTGTGTTCATTTAAAAAAAATTTATTAATATCGAGATTTTTTTTAGGGTATTTTTGTAAATGTTGCGCAAGTTGCACTATCTGAAATTTCAACAAAAATTCTCTATCACTATGCGCAAATCATAGAAACTGATAAATTTGAAATGTACGATTATGGTGCTATTGAAAATTTGGAAATTTATAATCAAACATCACCACCATTATATCCTTTGAAGGATATCAACGTACCTGCCTTTATTATTTACAGTATAGACGACAGTCTCGCCGGAGTAAAGGTAAAGAGAATAATACAGCAAAATTCGTTTATAACGGACACAAGACTAAAAGGGAAACGCCGATCTTAACGAAATGAATCGCTTCGCATCGCGTGTGTGATTCGTTATAAACGGATTATTATATGTGATACAACAAGTATTCTTTCAATTTTATATCGTCTACAGGGTGTTGAATATTTATATGAACAGTTACCAAAACGGGCTAGATATGGAAAAATGAAAATTCAAGGTATCAACCATCTTGATTATCATACAGGTAAACATCGTATTGAGAAAATTTACAAACCAATTCTGGATATTTTAGACGAATTCCAAGAAAACAAAATCAAACTAATCAAAAACTGAGTCGAACTTTAAATTTAGCACTGCATTAGTGACCAATCAAATTAAACAATTCTGTTATATGATTCGTCTTAATAAAGTGCAGAAATTTAAACTATATCCTAATCATTATTTGTGTGACATAAATTATTGAAAATATATTAAAATTCAATTGCATTTTATTTATTTAGAAGATTTAAGATACACCAACTGAAGAAAGCTGGCAGCTTTAAATTTAGCGCTTCATCCTAGCCAATCATGTTGGTTAAATAATGCCGCAAATTTAAAATCAATCCAACCACATTGTCGAAGGTAGAAGACGCGAATTGGCATTTTTTTCATTTATCAAGCTGCGGTTAACGCGAATTGCACGCGAGGCGGTTAAGCAACATCGTTTGCTTTCAAAATCAACTTGAACAGAGCGGAATAATTGGACCAATGAAGGGTCAGAAGAAGTTCAAAAGTGGCTCAACTTGGAATTTCTAGCTTTTGCTCTTCACGTGTTATTATTATTGAGTGAAAACAAAAATATCCATGCGGAAAATGTCACTTGTGTGCTGCTACGCACAAAAAGAAATGTCAGACTAGAGATCTATAAATTCTGTTTAGTTTGCCTATCCATAAGGGTCTATGTTTTAATAGCTACCACACTAAAACATATAACGTCGTGTCCTCATTAACTATCCCTTATCAAGTCGATGTAAACATGGTTAATTAGATGGTCCCTTAACAACCCTCAATTACTAAGCATAAAAATAGAATGAATAGAAACGTTTAACGAGTTGTTTAAACAAGAGAATTACATGTTAGATACAATAAATATTTATTTAATGTTTGTTGAATATTGATTTATAGGAATCACTATATTTCAACCTTGAAAATAATCATAAAACACCATCGCTCCTGCTACACAACCCTCGTTATTCAAAAAACGATAAAAACAATGTATAAATTGAGGGTAGACCTAGTAACAAATAATGATTGACAAATTATCTCAATATTAACGATAATATAATTGTTTTTGTTTTGTTTTTATCAATATACAGGCATGCGTATTCTATATAATAATAAACAATAGGTATATCTATATTTGAATATTTCTTATTCGTTTTTTGTTCGTTATACAGACAGTCAGTTGCAATCAAATCGTTTTAGACGTAAATCCGGTATTTGTTTTGTGAAAATGCAAAGTGGCGTTAAAAAAAAAGGATAAACAAATTAGTACTTAATTAAATAAATGGGCTTAATCGAAATTATTTTGGCTGGTCTATATTTAAATACAACAAATTTCAATTATGATCCATTTGATTATTATTACGATTCGGCAACATCCACTGATTTAATTGGCGGTGAAGAGATTTCCATCCATCATGCCAGATTCAGACAATTGGTGGACGATTTGAAAAATGAAAATTTAATTGTAACAACATTAAATGTAAGCCCTAATTATTATCATTATTATTATTATTCATTGTTGATAATTATTGTTGCTACTAAGAATGAGAAATTGAGCGGTTCAAAACTGGATGAGAATAATAGACGATATGGTACCGGTATTGCATTTGATCTATTGAATATTTTCCAACAAAAATTTCATTTCAATTATACATTAGTTGTACCGAAGGGCAACACTTGGGGTTCATCTGAAGATGGTGTATTGGCATTATTGAAGAATAACGTAAATTCTCCATTCATCTATCATTATCTCGATCTTTTATAGCGTGAAGATCGAGATATTGATAACGATTTGTTCGGAATTATAATTATTTGTTTGTTTTTTTTGTTGTTGTTGTTGATAATTTGCATTTTAAAGGAGGCAGATCTGTCGGCAGCTTTCTTACCAGTTTTACCTGTATACAGTGATTACGTTTCATATTCACCAAGTCTTGATACAGGTCGATGGTTTGTTTTAATGAAACGTCCAGAAGGGTCAGCGACTGGTGAAGGATTATTGGCACCATTCACATTACCCGTATGGTTATTGATATTATTGTCATTATTAATTGTCGGTCCAGTTATACATTTCATTATTTATTTACAATCGAAATTATGTAAAACAAATGAGAAGATTTTCCCATTATCATCATGCATTTGGTTTGTTTATGGTGCATTATTGAAGCAAGGTTCAACATTGAATCCAATTAGTGATTCATCACGTTTATTATTTGCCACATGGTGGATATTTATAACAATATTAACAGCATTTTATACGGCAAATCTAACAGCATTTTTGACATTATCAAAATTCACATTGCCAATCACAAAAGCTGAAGATATTGGTAATAAGCAATTACCATGGGTAACAACTAGGGGTAATGCATTAGAAGATATCAAACATATAAACAATCAAACATTGGGATCTGCACGGTTTTATCTAAATCACACTGATAATTATATATTAGATGAATATGTTAGCAAAAAACGTTTGATGTTTATCAGAGAAACACCAATTATTCAGTATACAATGTATGATGATTATAAAAAGAAAGTTAAAGATGGTATTGTCGAAGAGAAACGTTGTACTTATGTTATTACGAAATTTGATGTAACGAAATTACCAAGAGCATTCGCATATTCGAAGGATTTCAAATATAAAATAATCTTTGATAAAATGTAAGTAATAATAATAATTTAAATAGGGACCGAATTGGCGGTTCTTCTTCCCAAAATCACCATTTAAGTTTAAGGGAAGATGAACCGGATCTAAAGTGGCAAATGTTTTGTTTTTTTTTGAAATATTGCAGGATTCAGTATCTAGTAGAGGCAGGAATAATTAAATACAAACTCCATAAAGATCTACCACATACAGAAATTTGTCCACTAGATTTAGGTAGTAAAGAACGTCGATTGAGCAATAATGATTTATTAATGACATACTTAATTGTTGGTGGTGGTTTCACATTAGCATTTATTATATTTTTAATTGAACTACTGATAAGAAAAGTAAAGAAGAAACCAGCAATGTCATTTGATAACAATAATAATAATCATATTGAAATCCATAATAGAGTGAAATCTAAACGGAATTTATTTGAGAAAAATTACAAATCTTCTAAAAAAACGTTAATTATATCGCCATTACCACCATTACCACCACCTTATTATACACTATTTAATCCTACAATGTACAATCAAAATATACGCAAGAAGACTATCAATGGTCGTGATTATTGGATTTATCAGAATCATGCTGAAAACGAAATACGAATGGTACCATTACGTACACCATCAGCTTTATTGTTTCAATTCACTAATTAATTGTTAGATAGTTAGATGCAATTTGTTTTTCTTCTGTGGTACATAATAAAAGAGCACTTAAATATCAATCGATTCGATTTATTATTATTCATTCATTTATCAATTTTAAATCAATTATTCATTCGATTTTTGTTTGCGTGCATGCTAATATCTTTGTTTGATTTTCATGTTGTCATTACGTTAACATATCAATCATGAAAGGATAAAAGCTAGAGAATAGGCAAATATATAATTCTACTGTTTACAAACGCATCATAAAGAAAATCGATTACTACGATATTAAGTTGAAGGAGTATTTGTTTGTGTTGTCAAATACAATTTTCTAAATATCAAACAACACCGTAATTGCTCCCGTATTCAATAATTCTTTTTATGGCATTTCAACAATGAAACAATTTAAAACAACAACATGATTTTATCTAATTATTTATTTATAAGTTTCAAACAAGACAATTGGAAAATTTGAATCTCGCGGTAATTTTGATGATTATCCAATGGCTTGCCATCTATGATCGAGAAGCTCAACTAAAGTTGCTATCTACATAAAAAAAGTTATGAAACAGCTTACAGTCGAAGAAAAATATAGTTGTTTGGTTGGTAATCTGTGAAGGTGTTGTGCGGGTTTTTTGAATTGTGACTGTTCTATTTCTGAGTTTTGTTAAAGATCTTGTTTAAAAACCATTAATTTAATCGTGCTATTTCATTTTGATTGTTATAAATATGGAATATGATGGATTTGATTATTTGTTGATTCGATTTAAATTGTTCGATTTTCAACATTTGTAATTGGCCGACAAGTTTCCCGCCTGTATTGCTGGTTAGTTCATCGATAAGCTAACGGGGCATCGACCGATGTCATGTCGCTAGGGAGTGGTAGCCATCACCACCAATAACACAACTGGGATTGTTACGAATCGTGTGTAGTGCGTCGCGACCATTGGTCTACAATTTGTCGACCAATCATTGGGAAAGTGCAGACTAAAATATCCAATGTAAGTCCACAAATTATCACAACACATATTCAGTGCATGATTTTGGGGGTTGAGCCGGCAAAATATCAATTGTTTAAATCAATTCCATTTCTAACCATCATAATTCATCTCGTATTTAATTGCAAATATCTGTATCTATGAACACAATTTATAAATTTGTACGATAATGGCGTCTTTAGGCTTTTCAAGAATTTCCGTTGCATAGAAAATTGGGAGACTTTTCAATGGGAAATTCGAGAAAATCAACAATGAAAATTCGAGAAAATTAAAATCAATCCAGACTATTATGAAAGAACAATTGAATAATTGCAATTCATCGTGTTTTTACTGGTAGAAATTGAATTTGAAATAAACATAACCAAACTTTTTTGATGGAATTCCAAACTAACCTAGAATTCTTTACGTTTTTCGTTAAACAAATCAAACACACACCGATAATAATCATTAAATTATGCCTAATTCAATATATGAAACGATAAAGATGTTTTAAATCATTTTTCAAAAGGAACTTTAGACAACAAAGAAAATAATAATGATGATGATGATGATAATTTCCGTTTATTCTAAATAAATTCGATTTCTTTCAATATGTATTAGATTTGTTAGTAAAAATGCTAAATAATTTCGTATTTCTTTCGATTTTTATTTATAAATAAAACAATTGTTGTAATTGTGTTAGGCATCCAACAATACACGAGATTGAGTGCAAAATTGCAATTTGTTTTTCTCAGTTGATTACATGGAGCAAATAACAACATCCGATGGCCAAGTGGTCATGCAAACAGTACAAGGTGTTAGTCCACAATCGGTACAAGTAATGCAAATGAATACCGGTCAAGTTATACAAGGTGCTAATGGACAACAAATAATGGTACATGCAGTACCACAAAGTGGTCAAATACAAGTAACAACAACACCAAATGCACAAGGTTTACAACAAATACAAGTATTGCCAGTATCAAGTTTACAAACAGCACAAGGACAAGTTTTATTACAACAACCACAACAAGCGCAAATTGTTCAATCAATTGATGGACAAACGTTTATTTATCAACCAGTAGCCATTGATAATGCTACATTACAACAAACACAACCAACTGGTAAATATTTTCATATGATTTTATTTCTATTTTTATCTATAAAAAGATTATATTTCAGTGATAAATATAAATGGAAGTTTAGTACAGATAGCTAGTAGTCCACAATCAGCTACAACAGCAGTAGCACAACCTACAGTAACATCACCAACACAAACTGTTGTCCCACAAACAATTACAGCAACTGGTAATCAATTGACTATGGCTAACGGAAATTTAGTCATGGTGAGGAATCCATCAGACGTACGTAACACATTCTAACACAATCCATTCGAATCACTCATCAATAAAACATTCATAATTAAAAATTAACAAAAAAAAAATAAAAACGCCACTTCAGTGACAAATTATTTTTGATTTCATACAAAATAGATGGTGCCTAGTACAAGTGGAGCTCAATTTCAACGTGTACCGATACCTGGTACCACGGAATTTTTAGAAGAAGAACCGCTTTATGTAAATGCCAAACAATATAGAAGAATCCTGAAGAGGCGGCAAGCTCGTGCTAAATTGGAAGCAGAAGGCAAAATACCGAAAGAAAGACCAGTAATGCTTTAGAATATTACCAAAAAAAATAATCAATTATTTCTAATGTTTTTTGTAATAGAAATATTTACATGAATCGAGACATCGGCATGCTATGAACAGGATCCGTGGTGAAGGTGGTCGATTTCATTCTGGTTCAGTTAAGAAACGTAAAGACGATATGCACAGGCAACAGCAGCAATCCCAACAACAACAGCAATCACAACAACAACAGCAACAACAACCACAACAAAGAAATATTGGCATTTCATACAGTAATATTGAATTATCATCACCTATAGTAATTGAGGTAATTTAATCGAAACTAATAACGAAATTAGATGAACAAATTAAATATTTTACAGAATGTCCTACCGGATATGATAAAAACTGATCCGCTCTCTATAGAAGGCAATTAGTTTGGAAAACAAATTGTAAATAAGTTATAATTTGTAAATAATTTTTTTTTTATTATTATTAATTACAACTTAATTATGTGTAAACGTTTCTATTAAAGAATTTCGACTGAATGTAATTTTGTTGGAATAATTTTTTTATTCGCCATTTATTTTTCACATCGCATCTGGGTGGTGGATGGGGGATATTCAGGTAGTTTTAAGGGGGTGGAAGGTTGAAAAATAACAATTAATTAAAGCCTTGAATAGTCGGTTTTATTCGTGCGAAATACACGCGGTGTTAATTGGGGTGTGACACCGGTGATTTTAATCATATTTCCATTCTTTTGTTGTTTTCCTTTTTAATGTTAATCGTATTTTTTTTATTTTACATCATACTTGACGAAAAGGCAACATTTATTTCAAATATAGAGAAAAACATACTAAAATATTTAATAAATCCTATGCAAGCTTTACAATTATAAATCTATGTTACATGCAAATATCTCTATGTTACATCAAGTTTACAAATGATTTTATATCTCAATTATTAATATTAGTTAATTAGTTGAGGCCAAATCACATTAATACCTAAAATGTAATTAAAAAGAATTTTTTTTGGTTTACAAATTTTTGTAAGAAGAACATTGACAACATGAAAATGTTTATTATTGAAATATTTAAATTTTTTATTCATCGGGCTTTGCATTATTTAAATATTTCTTGGTCCAACTAACATGGTTGTGGCAGGTTTCATTTCAATCAATACAGTCAAATGTGTGCAGTCAAAAATTGTTCTTATATTTTTAGTAACATACTTCTGAATTACCCAAAAAAAAAACAATAATAATGCAAGAAACGGAGGAGGAAGAACAGACACAATTTCAACACAAACATTTTTGGGAATTCAGAAAATATGGACGTTACAAATAATCACAAAAGTTATGTACCCTGCTAATGTTACAGAAAACTTTCTCTTCTCTCAACTTTATTCATTTCAAACAACAAAAAATAGATATGTTGATTACTCTAGTGTGTGTGTGTGTGTGTTTCAAAAATAATAATCATCGAATATATATAGAACTGGAAAATCCATTAGCAGTATACGAATTTTGTTCATAAAATTGTTTACAATTTGAAAAGGACCAATTCATAATAAATTATTTTATACAATAATTCTAAAATTACAATTTTGAAAAATTTGCATTAAAAGCATTTTTTTTTTGGAAAAATATCGAAATTTATTAATTCTTACAGCGAAATTATCAAATGGAAATTTTACCTATAAGAGGATTGTCTATCTAAGAGAGAAACTGTGCAAAAATCCTTATTGATGAACAATAATGAAATGGTAGCTACAAGTTGCATACCCATTGAAACCCAAGAAAAAAACTCATTTTTTTTGTACTTATTTTAAATAAATTAAATCACCCATTACTAATTGAAAATAAGAACGAGATATATGTTTGAATCGAATGAAATCTATTCAACGATTTTTCATGGAAATTTGTAAATTATAGAGGATTTTTTGGGAAATTTTATCAAAAAAAAACGTCAAGTTTTTGTACTATTTGGTTGTTGTTTCTCCAAAGATTTCTGTTGAATAAATCTCTACGATCCACACAAAATCTCAAACTAGCCTTTAAGATGATATACATACAGATTGTTATATTCATATGTATATATAATTACTTATAAATGAAATTAACACCAAAAAAATCCGACATTCCATATACAAATGATTATTAATAATATTATTGTAATTATTATTATTATATATATACTTTTTTTTAATTATTTTTAGTTAATCAACAATATACATCACTAGGACAGCCTATCACCATATAAATTTTAGGTGCATACACCTCTAAATTAGCTAAATATTATTGACATCAAACTACACCAGTCTTGTGTAACACTAATAGTAAAATTACAACAAAAAAAAAATTGAACAAAAATTTCACCACCTAATCTAAATGTATGAATAATAGTTAGATTAAGACCTAATTCTTTAACAATAATTATTATTTAAATTTGTAGTGCAGCCTTTGTATCATTAGTATTATTTTTGAAATTACATTATTAATATTGGAAGTGACTATCATTTTTTTTATTTATCAAGAAATTTGATCTACAATTTCAGAATTTAGTACGTATAATTGTTTAATAAATAAACAAACAAACAAATACCAAATTTTCAAATTTCATTATGATAATAATAGTAGAAACTACAACCACTGAAGCATCTCTAAATGGTAACTAACAATAATAATAATAATTGAAAACCAACCCACTTAAATTATACATACATAGAGAGAAAAGAGAGATTAATGGTTGGAAAATTTTAATAATTATGAGGTACTTTGAATTATTGTGCTTTGATTTTTTTTGTTTTGATATTCATTGGTTATACCTATGTTTAAAAATAAAAGGAAAAAATATATAAGCAACAATTGTAAATCTCGAAATATCGATTAATATGTACAGAGACAAAAAAATACATAACACATTTCCAAACTAAATAATACTGCAACTTATGCAAAAGAAAATGGAAAAAGAATGGTAATAACAAAATGGCGTGAGGAGAATGCGGAAAATAGGCCAGACTTAACTGAAAAAGCGACTCGATGATGACTCTTTTTTTTGTTTCAAATGAAAAATTAACTATTCTAATTCGCTGTGTTTTCATTCAATACAAATTCACCCTGTGTGCAATTATGATAAAACAAAAACTCGTGGGTTATATACACACAAATTCATGAATATTGTTCTTTTTAGAATAAGGCAATTTTTCTCTCTTAAAGAATAAACAATCAAACTCAGAGTTATTTACAAAATATATAAAAATCGCTACAAGAGCGTAAACGAATTATTAAAAAACAAAAAAAGAGGAAATAAACGAAATTTGAATGTTGTGGTAGTGATTTCTTCTTATCTTTTCCATCAACATTATTATCGTTAATATTTTTAGACAAAAACAAAACGAAAGACTATCCTACACAATCCAAAAATATTGATTTTTGTACAACTACCAATAATACGTCTACAAACTAGAATTACAGATATTTTAATATTTTTGCTAATTTCTCTTCTAAAATTCTAAAAAATAATAAATCATTGGAATTTGTAAATATTACCTCCTACTACATTCAATTTACAAATAACACACACACAACATCATCATCATCATGTTGTTTCTTTGAGATAACTTTACAAATTCACAAATTGATTTTAGGCAATTATATTATCCACAGTAGATCAGATAGATAAGTATATCTCTTTTGTTTTCAGTATTTACAATTAAAAATGATTACTTTCCGTTTAAATATCACAACTATATATGCCGTTAACTCTATTGACGTCAATCCTTCTTGGAGACCGGAAAAAAAATACACAAAATAACAAAAACACAGAAGACAATCATTAAGTTATTAAAATACAAATGCGTCAAACATAGAGTTCACGTCTATCAAAAGGGCCATACATATTATCATTATTATTATCATCATTATTATAATAAATAATGTTATTAAACAGGCACATTAATTATTCAATAAAATACACTTTCTAATTGTTGTGTATGTGTGTGTATATGTCGAACAATCCGAACATTACCACAATTCAAATATTAGATATTATCTAATGATAATGCGAGTGTACGGATCGAAAAATTACAATGATCATCAAATTTGTAACGAACAAAAAGAATACATATATTTATATATGCCATAGAAAGCTCTCCCACACCGAAAATATCGTAAAAATATTATTATCAACACTACTATCTTTCTAAATATTGATTCTAATGTAAAATGGGTATTATTAACAAAATATGAATGAATAGAGTTAATGTCGATTAAAATAAATGATGAGAAATTAATTATTTAAGAAAAATAAATGAAAACCTATTCTAAGAAAAACCTAACAATTAGAGATCAATATATTCAAAAAAAAAAGCAATAAAATACGACATGAATAAATAAATAGGAATTTTAAAGACACCAACCGTTTAGATATCAACTAATCTAAAACATTATAAATGTTTTAAGATGTTATTATATATCAATTATATCTCCATATAATAGTTGTTATTTATGTACATATATTTTGATAAATAATAATTAAAAAATAAATGTTATAAAACATGCCCTTAGAATAGAAACAAATATAACATTAGATAAAAATTTACAAATTAAATTTAAATTTGAGTGGAAATATACTTAATTAAATAAATAAATTATTAGTGCAATAATCAAACCATATAAACAAGACAACAATAATTGCACAAATGTTCAAATTATTAATATATAAAATTGTTTATGAACGAAATTTCTCATTCTCGCAGTAAATATGTATTATGAATTATTATTAAAAATAATAATAATAATAATAAAACAAAACATACATAAAATTGTAATTATGTACATTAGACAGGAATATTAATTACTCCTTAGTTTGTTTCGTTTTGTTTTTGTTGAAACTTTTATATTTTTTATTATTCAGCAAACCATAAACTAGCTGGTTGATATTGATGTCCTTTTGCCGGGCTTAATGGTGCAAAACCATAAGAAGCTGCAGCTACTTGCGATGGGAATTGTAAATGTGCCGGCAATGGATGGCTAGCATGACTGGCTAAAACTGGACGGGCACTTGAATGATGTGCTGGTGGTGGTGGTAAAGCTCGACTGGAAATGATCAAATTATCCCTTTAAAATAATAATAATAATAATAAGATTCTACTACTACTACTGCTACTATTAAAGACTTAAATAAAATTTTAAAATTAAACAGAAAACTACACATAGAACTCACCCTGTTGGTGCTACTTGATGTGTAGCTGGTAAATATGCAGGTTGTGCTGTTGTTACATATACTGGACGACGGTATAATTCAGTTTGATGATATAAAGGTTGACCAGTTGCTGCTAAAGGATGTTGTGGTGATAATCTTGGAGCACCGGCTAAAGGTTGAGGCGACAGATGACTATTGCTGTGTCTACAAAAACCACAACCCACACTAAATTACATTCCACAAAATTATACAAAACTAATACATTCAAAATTCATAAATACCAATAATATTGTAACAATCTATCTACACTACACTACCTTAAAATATTTATCCTATATAATTATTACTACAAAATATGACTATTTGTTTTATCGTTTATCAAATTTACCTGTAACTTTGATGAAGAGTTTGTGGTACACCCCAGGCTTTCCCCGGTGCTGCTAATAAATGTTGTTCTCTAGTTACTGTTAAATTATCACGTCCAGTATGTGCAGCCGGTGGTTGAATATATTCTTTGTGTGTTTGTAAATTATATTCACGTAAACTAACAACAGGTACAGCTGAATGCCGTCTATGTCCACTAGTGCTACCACCACCACCACCACCACCACTACCACCACCACCACTACCGCCACTATTACTGCCATGCGAATTTGGATTGTGTGCGACTGGTGGTGCCCATGATACTCGTTTATCATTTGTTGTATAAACCACTGATTGTTGCTCCTGTCCATTACCACCACCACCATGACTTGAACCACCATTGCCATTTGTGTAATGATAATTCTAAAATTATTTTTGCAGTTTAATAAATATCATTAAGCAAACAGTTTTTTTTTAATTATACTTCTCTCACTGATGATGGTTCTTTACAAGCTAATGTACAATGTGATTGTTGTGGAACATTATAATCATTTGAACGATGATAATCAATGCCTGGTTCTTGTTTAGTTTGTACATTCAACATACATTCAGACTGAGCTTTAGCCAGTAAACGTTTCTTTTGTGATGAATAATTACTATTAGGTGTGGCAGGTACTGGTTCATTTTTAATAATTTGTTGATACATTTGGGGCTGATGCTGAAAATTCAATGAAAAATTAAATTTATTCAATTTTTAATGATGAATATTATCAATAACATACCTTTGATGAACTACGATCTTCATTATCACTATCTGGTACAGAAACACAACTGATTACATTCTTTCTATTGACAATATTTTGTTGTACATTATTATGTGTTATTGCTGTTGTTGCTGCTGCTGCAGCTGCTGCTACTGCTGCTGCTGTTGTAGATGTAATTGTATGATTTATTTTCTTTCCAGGTGTACTTTCATCTTCACTATCGGAAATTGTAATAACAGAGACAGTCGGCGATGGTGTATCATTAATTGTGATTGTATGTTGTCGTCCATTATTCTGTATATGATGATGATGGTGGTGATGATGGTGATGATGATGATCATTCACTTGATTGTGGAAATTATGTGACCAATGACTATTTGGACTTTGATTATGACGTCGATTACTACTGTTATTGCTAGTACTAGCGCCGCCATTACCACCACCGCCGATGTTACTATTATTATTATGACTACCACCACTATTAGAATAATTAATTTCAGCTGATGGTGGTGTACTTTCTTTAACACGTTTTTTAACAGGACTTAATTGTGTTTGTTCCTTTTTATCATGTTGTGAACGATGGTGTGTTGTCGTTGGTACCATTAAATGATGATGACCATGTGAATTTGATTGTATATGATGATTCTTTGAACTACGTTTACTTGTACTCCATGTTGTTCCTGAATGATCAACAATTGCTGAATTATAAACTTCTGTTGCAACATCAACTGGAAATACTGGCCGTTGTTCTTGTAATATTGCTGATGAATCAACTAACAATGGCCGGCCCCATTCAGTTTCTGATAGTAAAGGTTGTTGTATTGCTGCATGTTGTGGTATTTGTTGCCATGATGGTACAATTGCCATTTGTTGACGATTTGTTGGCCATGATGTCTGAACAGCATTCTAAGATTTATACAATCAAATAAAATAGATTTCCTTTTTTCAAGTATTTACAACTTACAGTTAATAGCATTTGACGACCGGTCGGCTCAACGACACTAACAGGAACATATTGTTGTTGTCCAGATTGACTTAAAATAGGTTGTTGAATTTGGAGTGGTGGTTGTTGTACAACGGTTACATGTTTGGCTGGTGATCCGCCCATAGTCTGATAACCAGCAGGACACAGAATACTTGAAACTAATTGATGTTGGAATGGATCAGCTCGACTACTTGTTGCATATTGTCGACCAACTGCACGACCATTATAGATTTGATACTATACATACATACATACACACACACACACAAAAGGCAAAAATTTAATTTTAATTAAAAAAAAATTATATATGTATGTACTTACCAAATTATCATAACCAGATCGATCACGAACTAGACGTTGTACTTGATTTGTTAATTGATTATTAATAGTAAAGGTGACATTTCCATTTGAGCTGGGTACAAAGTTTGCCACCAATGATGTAGCTTGTTGGGCTGGTTGATGATGTGATCCTGATGTTGTACTATTATAATCATTTCGACGACATACTTCCATCATTTGAACACTAGCTTTAACATTATTGCAATGTGCATAATCAACTAGATGTGCCAATCTAACAAATGGATGATTTAATGCTTCTCCTGGTGTTGTTCTTCTTTCCTATGAAATTAATAAATCATCAATATAATCCGACGAAATATAAATTTATTAAGAGAAATGGGTAATTAAGCGTGGAAGTAATTAAATTAAGTATTGCTACCTGGTCCATTGTTAACATCCTCTTCAATAAATCAATAAATTCTTTTCGATCAACTTTCTCAGCCAACAATTGACCACCTTCTAAATCTGTTGGGACATTAACCTGACCAATATCGTCTAAACAATTGAAAATATACTTTCTTGCTTCTTTTGATTTAATGCCAGTTTCAGCTTCATGTTCTTCGGGTGTTTTTAAACGCCAAAACGGATAAGTGCTTTCCATATCACGATAGAAAAATTTCGTAGTTTTTGATGCATTATTTAACATATGCTCAGTTGGTAAACCTTGGGTTTGACTTATATAACGTATTTGATCATATTCTGATGAACCTGGATATAATGGCCAACCTAAGAATAGTTCAGCCACAACACAACCCAATGACCACATATCGATTGCTTCACAAAATGGTAAACCTAATATAATCTCTGGGGCACGATAATAGCGCGATTGTAAATATGTATTACACACAGCTTTACTAACATGACTGGCACTACCAAAGTCTATCACTTTCACCCTGTATGGTTGTCGTACTGGATCCACTAACATTATGTTTTCGGGTTTCAAATCAGCATGTATCAGCCCCAATTGCTACAATTAAATAAATGACAATTAATAAAATTTCAATAAGATTAATAAAATTTACCTTTAATTTTAGCAATGCAGTCAAGACCTGTTGAAGAATGGGTCTGATGTACTTCAATGGTAATGGACTGAATTTATTCTGTTTCAAGAAATCATAAAGATTTTGTTCAAGCATCTCGAACACAAGACATGTATGATTCTTGTGTTGGAAGCACTCATATGCACGAACAAAATTGAATTCATCCGCATTTTCTTGGCTCAATCTAGACAATATGCTAACTTCAATTTGGCCCTAAAAGAAAAACAAAAACGACGTGCATATTAATACGATTTATAAAAATTATTAATATTATTACTGGGAATACCTGTCTAGCATATGATGGGTGGTTCTTTAAGATCTTAATTGCTACAATTTCATTTGTGCCCTTTTTCCAACATTTAACCACTTGGCCAAATGTACCACGTCCAAGAAATTCGAGCACTTCATATTGATTGGTCATCGAATATAAGACTTCATGTTGAACAAGTTGATAATCACCATCGGCTCCACTGCCGGACCCTGCTGTAATTTAACAAAAAAAAACAAACAACAATAACATTACACAAATTTATCAGAAAATAATTTTAACAATAATCCTACAAATATAACTAATTATTGATGAAGATAAATGAAATAATTGGTCAAAATGGCCACACATGACTTATTTTCATAAAATCTTGGCAAAAATTGAAAGTACGTCTGACTTTAAATGTTTAGAAGCATTATATTTCTGTTTATACTGCTAAACCATAAAGTATGTGTACATACAAATTACAAAAACTATTAAAATTTACCTTGTTCTAGAAATCACAACAAAACCCACACAAAATTGAATCATACAAATTGAATAAATATTCTAATTAAAAAAATTATATATAGTTGGTTTTTATTTTGCAAAATCTTGAACAATCTCTGATAAAATGATTGATTTGTATAATTTAAATGGACGATAATAAATAATCAAATTCAAATCAATTATTTTAAAAACAAATTTAGAAAACACTCTCCCCATGTTTTTCTAATTATATGCTCAGAATTATTTAATGGGAAAAAACATTACAAAAACTGATTAACATATTGACAAAGTGAAGAGAGTTTGCTTTGTTTGCTTGTTTATATATTTTTTATATTAATAATTTTGGGAAAGAAAAATAAAAAATGTTCATTACATTTTTTCTTACCTTGCGGCTGGGGTTTGCCCCGGAGCCGCTGTAACCTTGCTGTGGGCCGTCGTGTTGGCTGATGTATTAAAATCAGTATTGGAAATAGCTTCAGTGCTATCACCATTACCCTCTTGCGACCAGGCTTTTCGCTATAAAGAAATTAAATGAAAATAAAAACAATTAAATATTAATAATGATATTGATAAAAATTATCATTTATATAATTTTGACACAATTACTAATAGAATTACTAATGCGATATAATTTCTGATAAATGTTGTTTATTATAGCACTAATAATGGAAAATTATCTTATCTTTACAGGTGTAATACTCATACGTCGCATTTTATTCTTTTTTTTCCCATTGTGACTTACCTTTTGGCCGCAGCGTTGGTACGTGTCTAAAAGTTTGATAGTAGATGCACGTACAAATGGTTGTTGACTATTTGGACTTGCATTGTTGAAATCACCAGTTTGTTGACCGAAATTATTAGTTACTGTATATAAAGAGTCCTGTTGTTGTTGTTGTAAAAAAGTTGCTGTTCTTTCACTACTATTCTCGTTATAATGTTCTGATTTACGTTTCTTAGGTTGTAGCAAGCCTGTGTTGTTATTGATGCTATTGCTGCTGCCAGTGCTATTTGTAACCAATTGATGGGATTGGATGAACATGTCATGCATTCCCTAAAACAAAAACAATAGGTAAAATAAACTGACATTGGAAAAACAACGAAACATTTTACATCATTGTCATCATTATCATCAGAGATGTCAGAAAACTGATAACGAATTGGTAAATTTTCATTATTTGCAGTTAAATTAGCAGGCTCTGAATCAACAGAAATAAGTGATAAACTAGCTCTATCTAGATCAACACAAACAAAGAGCGAATCCACTGAAAGTGCACGAAAACTATTATCCATCTTTGGGATATTTGCAAAGATATAACACCACCCCAAGACGATTCAAACAAAACTGAACGAAAATATGACAAACTAACTAATGAGACAGATAATATTAAAATAGCAGAAGGGATGAAGAAAAGTACAAATAATTATATACGTCGTAAATTTAACACCCTTGCCCAAACAGGTATAAACTATTCATGTTTACAATAAAATGCAATTTATGCTTTCTAAACATTTTGTAAAAGCTAAATACTTGTTTAGAAAATTATTTCCCATCTATGAAAGATGACTAGAATAAACCAACCCTTTCATACTTGCAAAATTATTTTTAAAAAAATGTAATCGAAAAAATATCATATAACATCATTTCTATCCAAAGATTTGCCAATCTATATTTGTCATTTATCCACCTATATTGTATAACAATTAATTCAAAAAAAAAGAACCGATTATATCGAAATAATTTGGAAATGTCAGGCCAATGCTATTATTAAGTTTTACATTTACAGACAGTCAACACAACAAATTGGATATTTTGATAATGTTTCATGTTCTATCTAGAATAAATATCTATTTATATGTATGTGATGGTTTGGATCTCTTCAAAATAAGAAAAATATCCAAAGTTTATATTTTTGTGATTTAGAAGATATTGAAAAAGTTTCCCATAAAACAAATTGCTTTGCAAATATGAAATTTATGACGACCAGGTCATAATACCAGCTATAAAACCATTGTTTAAGTAACAACATAATCAAAGTGTACCGAAATAGACTATGTCTCTTACGACTTTTGTACAGGTAACTTTCTACAAAGTTAAAAACACTATGATAAGTCGTCAACCAGGGCGTATGCACCCCCCCATTTATGAGAAAGTTCGTAAGTCCAAATTTTTCATTGTCTTTATCTATTTGTTAAATAAGTTACAGGCAGACGAATTCGTTTATTTCAGTTTTTATTAACCTTTAATTTGGAAATCGGGGCAGCTTGTTTTAGCCTTCACTGTAACAACGGCAAATAATTGATAAAAACTTATAACAGATCCACGATGGGCTGGAAAAGTGAACAACTGACTCATTTCGTCTTGCTTGCCTGATATTTTGGATAGTTTTGATTTCCGTGTCTCTCTTACTCATTGAGTTGTGATGTTTCTACTTCAAAAAGACGTAAAATTCTGGGCCTGATCGTTTTCTTACTGTAGTGTCAAGCTTGCGACAGTGTCGCCGCGACAGCGTCGACAAAGTGTATAGAGTACGGTTGCCGCGGATAGGGAATACAACTGCGGGGCGGGGGAGTGTAGCGCTAGAACGAATCCAGCAGTGAAGTGAGACTTCATAGAGTGAGACGGAAAAACAACATTCAGTGGCGACTCGCTTAGAAAAAGATTTGCATGAATTTTAAAATTAAATTGATTCAAATATTAATGTTTCTAATAATATCTAAAAATTATAATAACAATTATGAAATAAGTAAATGAAAACTTCATCCAAGAAATATTTGTATTAACATTGAAACTAGTTTTGACTCAAATTTATCAGAGCCGTCATCATTCAATAGCTAGATAAATACAAATGAAGTTAAAATTATAAATTTAATATGAGAGTCCATGTCATGTATGTGTTTACTTGACATATTCAATTAATAGTATAGAAGAAAATTAGTAACATCAGATTAACAAGATTTGGTTATATAAAAAAATAATGATGAATACATGGTTGGAGCAGAAAAATATCCAGCATAATACGAGCATGACCAAGCCAGAGTTATATAATTTAATCAAACTTCATAAATCCCAACATGCTTTGTACAAACTGGATGCATTACCATCCGGATTTAAATCCAATTGAAAAGATATGGGCAATTGTTAAACATTGGATGGCCCAAAGGAATGTTACTTTTAAATTCAAAGATATTGAACAATTAGCTAGGGAGAAACTCAATTCCGTTACAACAGATGAATGGATTAATGTATGTAACCATATAAAAAAAGTCGAAGATGAATACATTATAAAAGAGGGTATTTTGGACCACGCAATGGATGAACTACGTATTGTTGTAACTGGTGAAACCTCGGATGAAGACGATGAAGACGACGAAATTGAACTTTTGTTTGGTTCTGCAAATGCTGAGGATGTTGAAATGCAAGAATCGGAGACTGCCGAAGCAGTTCAAGATTATTCACTTTGATGTACTACAGAAAAATCGATATACAATAATGCTTGATTGATTTTTTTTTTGCTTTCACAATAAACTAGATAGTTAAAAAAATGAATTATTATTTTCGTCATATTTTTCCACTTCATTATCCTCTTTGATTTTACAGTCAATAAGTTGTGAAGAATGACAAAATAACCAAATTATTTCAAATTGTTTTGCACCTTTTGTATAATTACGAACGCCACTGAAATCCTAGACACAAGATAGGTTGTAGATTAGCACGTAAGTAAAACAATAATATGTTTTAGACCTGCCTCATAGTAAAGATGGAAGCGGCGCCCACCTCTAAAGTACCTACTTTCTTTTGTCAGATCTATAACACAGATTCTTATGTAGGCTGTCCAGCTTGCGACTGGCGACAGAAAAAACGTCGAGCTCGGCGTTTTTGGAAATCGGCGACAGAAACGTTCACCATACATTCTTATGGAGCGTGTCAAGCTTGCGACAGTGTCGCGGCGTTTTTATGGGCAAGTTGTTTATATTACTAAGAATTCTTGGGAAAAGAATTGGAAACAGATGTTCGGTCGTAGGGGCATCACAAAACTAGTAATTGGCAAAGTACCGACAGGCCATTGTCCTGCACGTACACAAATACCAAGTACAACATAAATACAACATATTTTCAATTCGTCAATAAAATATTTTATAAAATTTCAAATCCATTTGACCACCAACTACTCGCGAATGTCAGCAATCAATACGGTTGCTACGTTCTTATGTGTGGATTGTTGTAAGTATGTACAATTGTTGGTGGAAAGATAATAATGTCCAGCTGTTTGGGCTGTGCAATTGTAATGGGCGTCATAAAAGTAGCAATTGAGAGAGTACCGACAGGCCATCACAAATACATTGAAATCAGATAGTCGACTGTGATCTAACTAGCTGTGTGCCAATTGTGCTCCGTAATCAGAAAGTGACTACCAAAAATTAGACAAAAATCATGATTCATACTGTCGTGTCGCTCTAGCTTGACACCTACAAATGTGTTCACCACTTGGCGACAGTGTCGCGGCGACTCTGTCGCAAGCTTGACCCTAGAGTTAGTAGAAAGAGGAGTGGTCATTACAAAAGGGGTCCGGTGCAGATGGTGAGGGTGGATATTTTTGCAATGAGTATTTACTACTTAACCACCCACCTTTCCTATATCTCTTTTTAACACATGCACATCATATTTCTGTTTCATTTCTTCTATTTTCTCCTATGTTTCTACTTGGACGGGCCGACCTGTATATAAATATTTTGAATTGAGAAAAGATGTCCCATTTGAAAAATAAAAAAATGTATGTAATTTATTAATTCGTTTTCATACAGTTCTTTAACACTTGTTTATTTTTAGCGTAATTTTACGGTATTTTCCAAGTATTCGTAAATAAAAACCATAATAAAAAGCTGTTAAAAATCCATAAGCCGTAAAATTTCTTAGATTCGAGAATTGGATGCACAATTTTTTGACAATTGCGTTAAATATGTGGTAACTGTAGAAAACAGTTCTTTTGGGACTGTCTGAACACCGAGAAATAATTATTATATAGCACCATTGATGACAATTGCTTTTGAATATATTGATGTTAACACCGTAACGGTCAATGTTTTTTTCTGCTGTTTAAAAATCTATTCAAAATTTAAAACATTTTATAGTTTCCGTTTGTATGCACACAATTCTCTTGGGCGAAGGGCAATTCGGTCAGATTTATGACATCCCGTCTTATCATGTGGACAATTCGGCTAGGATAAGCTCAGGTAGTTTTTTTATTGATGCCCGATCCCGCCAATAAGCCTACAAGTTCATAAGATAGGATTGGGATTTCCCCGAGTTATTCCAGGTAGTTTATAATCTTCCAAACAATTGTTATTGAACTGGCTGCATCACCACTATATCTAGTAGAATAAGTAATGTTTATGATGGGCACATACTACTCTGCACATCCGACAATTTTAATTTTGGTCAATCAGTTGATTAAATTCCAAAGTGAAGTGTATGTTAAAATTAACAGTTATGAGAGTGTTAAAAGATATTCAAACCCAGACACTAAACGACGCCAAGAATTTTTAAAAAGACAATTGTCTGAGTATAAAAATGGACAAATGTCTAGATTTCATTTTGTAAATTTAGTTTCTCATTATTTTGATACCAAGGAAATATTTGGTTTGATATTTGTATCAATCCCTATTGCATTATTTTTAACTTTTTCGATTTGTTTTAGGTATATATGTTTTTTATTTAATTAATATCGTATAATAATAAATACATATGCATATATATTTAATAATTGTTGTTTTCTTTTGCTATGTATATACTTAAGAATTTCCAGAATGTTTAAGTCAGAAAAATGTTAACTCAACACCCCCCTTTCGTCGTTATTTGTTACGTTGTGTAATAAGAAAAAAAATTAAACGTGCCCAGGCATGGTTTTGAGAGACAAATTTGATGGCCAGTGGATACTCTATCACTGACCACTCACAATCAAACTTTCACCATATTTTCATAGAAACAGAAACAAAGGACTTTCGAATTTTCGCTGAATTGTTCTACACAGCTCGAGTAGTATTTACATTTATTAAAAATATTGTCGAAAAAAAAAACAATTTTTATTTATTCTTCTGGCAATTATACCATTGACAACAATGTTTAATTTTTATTTAAATTGCTGTATTTGTATTTAGTTGGGATACAATAACGAAATTATTATTATTTGTGCACCTTCAAATTAAGTAAATTCAATAACCTTGCGCTTATTTTGTTACAGTTACAATAATTTTGAAAAAAAAATGGCTACCAAATTTCGATTGTTTGAAGAATTAATCAAATGTAAAGTGAACAAGTAAATTGTGTGATAACTTTAATAATTTAATCATTATTTTTGATTATTAAAGCTAATAATTAATGATAAAAGCGAATTGCGCTGTCAAATATGCCATTGCGAAATTATTTCTTTAAAATATCCCATAAGTGTGGGTATTACTTGTTTTGCTGCCAATGGATCTATTTCTTAGAGGTTGTATGTTTTAATTTTTACGAAACGTGGAAAGTTACTTTGAAATTACTTATCAGCAGCTAATTTCTCTACAAAATTAACGGTTTTAGCAGATAGCTTAAAGTCGAACCAGTCAAATCAAAATAGACACAGTATACATTATAAACACCTATAATTTCTGAGAATTATTGCTTAATTTTCTTTTAAATATTATTTACAGTAAATAGGTATTTGTTTAAATTATACTTGACGAAAACAATAGGTAATCACAATTCATTAGCAAATAGAAACAAAAATTATTGTTGCGTCACCGGTAACAAACAACATAGCAACAAAGATTTTTGGAAATAAATAAATAAATAAATAATAAAGAAACAATAAAATTACCTCTTACGTAGCAATCACGGTTTTTCCAATTAGAAATACATAGCAGTACTATATAGATAGCACAACATAACCTCAATTTTGTAGCAATTATTTTCGTCACAAAATTGAAACAAAACAGACGCAATACAATATAATAACGTCAAATATTCTTTATATAAATATTTTAATTTAAAATTATTATCAAAATATTGGCAAAGAAATAAGAGACGCCAACATTATGAACGACCAATTTTGGGATCGTGTTGGCTATGGATAAAATAAAATAAGAACGATACACACGTTAGCCAACATGGGAACAAAATAAATGAAATAAACAACAAAATTACTTTTTTTTTGTTCAATTATTAAAATTACAAATTACTTTGTTTACGTAATTATAATTTCCTAGTAGAATTCGTTTTTATTAATTAACAATTTATAAGCAGGATCCATATGGATGAATTATATTATTGGAAAAAAAAATTATCGTCGTTGGCTATGACGCAGAAACAAAAACAGTTGAAAAACAAATTCCCATATGTAATGATCTACAAATATTAGATAAAAGAAGGCAAATATGGACAAATATTGACGAGTCTAATAATTGATTGAAAATAGTGTAGAGTAGGCAAAACATAATTTGCCGCCTTGTTTTAATTACATTATCTCGCTAATCTTGCAGATTACTGTAAAACAATTATTAATGTATAATAATAATAATAATGACAGAGATGGAGCAGAAAAAAAAACATATAATTAAGGCTAGTCTAGACGAGGCCATGGTAAGCAAGGTGAGTTTCGATAGGGAGTCGACACAGTCAAAACAAAATGTCCGTTGTTATTGTAAAAATAACACCAGTCAACACGTCGTTTTAATAAAATACATTTTGTAATAATTAAATTTAATCGACATAATTCGAATATATAATAAATAAAATAATGATAATCACCTATCTCTCCTCCTCCCTTTTAACAGGTCAACTTTCATACTGGCATACGGACAAAGAAAAGGTCCTCTCAATATCCAGCCATCTTGTTGTTTTTATATATAACAGAATAAAACGTATGTCGTAGTTCTATTGGTGTTATTCGTTTATTATTTATTAATTTTTGATTTTGTTAAAACAAAATAATTGAAGTCGATTATTAAACTATGTTTATCGTCGTGTATTAGAATTTTCCATTATTTCCTTTTTTTATTTATGTATTAAAGATACGCACATTTACACTAAACACACATACACATAATCACACAATACATTTAAACATTATTTTTGTTTAAATAATAATCACTTTGGTCGCACAATTATTCCATATTTAATGATTTTCGCCCATACTATGTCACACATCACGTCCACTTTCCAAGAATCAGACTACGTATCCGAATGACGCTACTTTAATAAGTGACACGAGACGGCGCTGCTAACATTATACGACATTTCATTGAAATGTGTGGCTCTTGTGGATTGTAAGTGTGTCACGATGACGTCATAGTACATAACGTGTCTGAACATTTACACATTTTAATTGATATTATTTCATTAAAAATCTATGTTTTAACTATGTTACACCATAATTGCCATCTTCATTGCATCATTGATTGAATATTTGTGCTGTAAAACAAACTATATAAACATTTACGTTTCTACACAAATTTAGATGAGCCCCTATACGCAACCGTTTTGGTTCCGTATGTCTGAGCTAGAGCTATATCACATGGCTGTACATTTTCGAGAAATTCACTATAAATTACCGCTCCCCACCGGTAGCCTAACCAACGAAAATTGGAACAACAACACGATAATAACAATAATAAATGAATAATATTACTATAGATAAAATATGTCTATAAAAAAATAAATTGGAAATTCCAAGAGAAAATATTAAGCGAAATTAATAATTCAATATCTTATAACGATACTGTATGAATAGATTTCCAGTCAAATTTAGACGAAATAGGGGCGTAACGGTTGTGTAAGTTTGATGGGATTGTGTGCAACAAGTGCCGCGTCCCGCCCCTATTTACAACCCTTAATTATTATCAACACTCAATTTGTGAGAAATTGTTGATTTTTCGTTTGGACTGGACGAAATCATTATTTTAGAGAAACAAAAATTTTGTTGTTCTTGGCAAAAATTATAAATTCTTTGGACGTTTATTTATGTTGTTGTTTTCAAGAATTCGTGTCAACAAATAGAAAATCATAATTATTCTTGAATACAACAACAAAAAAACAACATTTTCGGTAGATGTGGCTAAATTTAGAAAATATTCAGGTGGTATATAATTTTTTCTACGCTCAATCGATAGGCAACCAATTTAACGTCATTGAGTTGGCGACCTCTATACTGCAGGTGTTACCGGTGAGTCATGCACGGTTGTATAAAATCGACTACTTTCGTTGGCAAATCCACCGATTTCATGTTATCTATCAAACATGCCCAAAATCCAAAAAAAAAACCATTGAACTATACAGTCAGGACCGTACTTATCCTATCAAGAACAATAAAAGCAAAAGAATGTTGTCTAATCGGGACAATTATGCAAATACGTTCCTGGATACCGGAAAGGTTTACACTCATTTCAATTAGAGATTGTTTTTTTTTTAAATATTTCGTGGTTTATTCATATGGAAAAATCATATCGGAAATTCATTTAAAATAATTGTGTGTTTTTTTCTAAATAACCTTAAAACAGATTAAACGATAAATTTTACGGAAATTGGTTTTACAACAAAATACCTTGTTATCAATCACGATAAAAAATAGATAAACAAAAAAAACAACAACGAATTAACAATTATGGTTGTTTTATCAATAGTACTACCGTTTCGACTAAATGTAGCTACAACGGCCACCATACAATATTCATAGATGTCGCGGTACGATTTGAATCCAGGTCGGCTAATTCAACTTAGATGTAGTATAAATTTTTTGTACAGACACCAGGACCGGAACGAGGAAAAATTCAAGCACAACCAAATCGTGATATTAGCGCCAACTTCATCACTGGATAACTATAGAAAAAACAATGGAAGATACTGATATTGATTTCTACCAAACATCAACTATTATTGAGCGCTACTGAATTTAAACAATAGGTGTATAATAAATTGCGCGAATTTGGCGCCCCTAGTCAGGGGCCACTAGATACAATTCGTTATTGATTCGATTAAAAGTCGTTGCCTTTCTGAGCGTGTGTGTGTTATTTTTTTATTCACATTCGTTTTTCCTACAAATTTCAATAATTTACAATTAAGATCATCTAAAAATTCAAATCTTTTAAAGTGAATTATGTAGAAACAACATTGACCTTTAGACAACTTCTAAATATTCAATCATTGAAGACGCCAAACAGCTGACAGACACGATTATCATGAATTACTAAAAAAAAAACTTGTTTTTTTGAAAATTGAAGAATTCACATGGATTAAAATAAAATTAGAGTATGCATATTACTGTTTTGAAATGTTGTTTTCTTGTCTTATTTTTAGTGTCTTTCATTAAACCATTTAAAGCGAACAAAGAACTGTTTTGTGTTGGCGTCAAACAGAAATCAACTTTTCTAGTAGTACTGTCTACTATTATAGAAAAATCAAAATCGTTAACAGCTGCTGTTCAACAAATTTTTTCTATTTCAAATAAATTTCGCTGAAACAGAAAAATCTCGATAGGGGTTGGTTGAGAATAGTCAAACAAAAACGAAATCAATTGTCCACCGTAACGTTTTTTGCTAGACAAAAAAAAACAACAAAAAATAGAATAAAACAATGGCGTGTGGGTGGTTAGTTTGATTTTATTTTTAAGGGGTGACTTAGACCAGAAAGGGGTATCCGCAGTCATTCTCAAACCGCAAATTAGCAGGAAATTAATATCTCTATAAGCATATGTATTAATAATAATAGAGACACGTGCCCCTATCATAAAACAGGATATGAAATGAATACAAATTGGTGAAATATATATAATTGAATTTTTCCCAAAACATTTGTGTGGTCTATTTCAATTAATATAATAATTGTATTAATGAAAGTAAAAAAAAGAATTGTTATAGTCGAACAAATTTGATTTGGTTAACTTGACTTCATCATGACAGATCTAGTTGGTCAAGTTGATTTCGGTTGATTGTATATGTTGTGTTGACTGAATTTTTCAATGTCCAATAACAGATTTTTTGTGTTCGGTAAAGATCGACAGGCACATCTGGTAAAGATTTTCTAAATTGCTTTAGGCACGGGTAGACTTTTTCAAAACAACAAGGGTTCTCTTTAGGGCTCGCTTTTAACTATATCTATACAAACAATTTAGAGTCTTTTCTTGCATGTCTACATTATGTTGTCGTTCAAAATACTTCTGTGTCTATTATTATTCAAAAATAGTAAGTAATCGAATTATTAATTATTCTTATAATTTATTTAATTAGATTCAAGTGAAATTATTGAAACAACAACAACATGGCCATTATTGTTAGATGATGGTGAATTCAATGAGAATTTAACTGAAATCGATGATTTATCAACATTTTTACAAATTGATAAAGATTTTCTGAAAACCGTAGCAGAGAATATTGATAACTTTCTAAATAGTGAGGAAGAGTTTCTACCAACAACAACAACAACAACAACAGCAACAACAGTTAATCAAAACAAGTCGGAATTGGCTTTTAGAAACGAAAATCTGGGCTTTAGTGCGGAAATTTGTGGAAGAGTAAGTAAAAACGGTCCATTTCACGAGAAATAACGCAGAACGATTAATAAATGTTGAAAAAAAAATATTTTGAACGCATCCACAGAGACTTGAACCGCTGAACGTCATGCGCACCGGACAGGCATGTTGCCATCAACGTTCTCCAGATTGTAATCAACGATAGAATGGATCAACATTTATTAATTAATATACCTACACACACCTTCATTAATATTGATTTCTTTTTAGGATTTCGATTTTTTTATACCATTTGATGCTGAAATGATTTCGAATACAAATAATCTTAACATTACATGGAACTCATTGAATCAACAATTAAATAATTCACTGTATATTGATTTTGAATATAATTTCGTACGTCTAGTCATCGTAAAAGGTTGAGATTGATTGTTTTGTTTGTTTTTTTAATGTTTATTCGATGACAAATTTTTATCAATTCCAGATGATGGATCACAAGAGTGTTTTACAAGAGATGATTTGAAATTTCCAAAAATTTTATCAAATAATTTCAATATTGTGTTAGATGATAATCTTGAAATACATTTCAGCAATTTCAATTTGAATCCTAAACATTTCGATTATTCAATTATTGCAGGTTTGTATTTACTTTTAAGCCAGTATTTAGATTAATCAGTGGCGTAGCGAGAACGCCAAAATTACTACAAAAAAAAAGGTGAAGACTACGTATAGGGGAATAAATGACAACATTATCTTTTATTATTGAAGTCAATCTTCAATTTTAAAATACTTTGCAATATTAGAGGCTGCATGGACACCGGCCAAATTCTGTTTTTGCTGTTATCGTAAGCTTGTTCTCTACAATCTTGCATATTATTATTAACAGTGGTGTTACTATCATGAGGCACAGAGACAATTTTAAATAAAACAATAAATAAAAGTGGTGATATCATGAAGTTTTCTATATAAATAAGAACTTATTGTACGAATTTTCAAGTCCATCACTTTAAAGGCGGATGGGTGTTATCCCCATATGCTCCACCCATGGGTTTAGATTAGCTATAAGTCGCCACAGCAATAGGAATACACAACCAGTGGCGTACGTAGTCTGTGTAAATATTACTCGCAAATTAGATAATTATCTAATTAATTATATAATTTACTTATTTATTTTTTATTTATAACGCCAACGACCATCAAATAATATAATATTTATATATCTATCAAGCTTCAATTAATTACTTGTATAATTTTGGGGTATACACATAAATATAACGCATCTGAATGAATTGGCCAACGTCATATTTGCATTGTAAATACTAGTGGCGATTATGTAATTAATCCACGTTTAATGGGGAGGCTGTATAAAAAATTCCAAAAATCTATCAGGCAAAAATGTGTTGGACGAACTATAGTCGCTCATCATAATCATTAATCATTGAAGTAATTATTTAAAAAACAACAATACTTTCTTCACTATCTTTATGCTCTTTATTGTGTTTAACTTTATGTTTACGTCGTCTAAGAAAAAAAGAATGGTTGCTGCCCACTTTCACACCAAGGGACCTGTAAAGACGATCTTTTTTCATACCGTGCGGGGGTTCGAAACCCGGACTTCCGGATTGTAAATCCAATTCGTTTACCATTGAGCCATTTGGCCCGTTAATTTTTAGATAAAAAGTCTTCGTATAAATGAAAATTATTGTTTTCTACGATCGCTCTCATTAGCTAAAGTCTTCATTTCCAAGTACGTGCTTCGAAAATGTTCGTTTTCTACACGGTTGATGGTTCTAATATCAGTGGATTCAATGTTATTAAAAATTAAAAATACTTTCATCACAAAAATAAAATTGTATCTCATGCGAAAGCTACTACGCCATTTAGGATAATTTAATTAATTTAACATTATTCTTGTGAGATGTTGAAAGTAATATGGAAAATGGTCTACAGAAGTTATAAAGCAGAACGCTCTGAAAAAGTCGACCGCCGGGACTCGAACCCGGAAGTTCATGTTTGCAGTACAGAAGGCTATTTTCAATATTACATCGACAATCATAATAAGAATAATCTTCATATTTGCGAATATATACAGGCTGATTTCTTCCAGTATATCTAATTTTTCTTACGTATTTGTGAGACATTGAAAACAAATTGACAAGGATTTATTTTGTGATACCTAAAGACTAATTAACCGGTGGAAAGGATCTTGTAACTAGCACGAAAGATAGAAAATATACGACCAAATCCTGGAGAAATCTTGATTTTTGCTCCGATGAGCATAAACTTGAATAGATTTCACTTTATTCGTTAATTAGTCTAATTCAGTTATAATCGTGTGGGAATGTTCACGTTCAATCGTTGGCAAGTGAATAATTGATTTGTTTTCCGCATTTTGTTGGACACTCAAATATAGTAAAGAATGAGACAATTTCAATCTCATTGAAGAGCATTGGTTTAGACCAGTGGTGGCGAACCTACGGCACACATGCCACAGCTAGAAAATTATCACTGGCACGCTGGAGAAATAGTTGCTAATCCAATTTTTTTGTAAATTATTCCTTTGTTTTCAAATAATGAATTAACATCTAATTATATTTTTATTTAAAACAGCAACTAACCCAAACTTGGGTTAATTTGGGTGAATTGTGTAAGCTCCCATACAGTGTTAGTCTAGAGTTCCAAAAGTTGACGGACCGCCCCTGAATATTGTATTATTTACACTTCATCTCTTCACTATCGGAAATGTTTTTCTTATATTCATTGCAAAAGTTATCTGGCACACAGGCATTTTAAAATGTGAAAATTGAAAAAAAAATGGTACTTGGATATGAGAAGGTTTGCCATCCCGTCGGGAAATTTATTCCTATTTCTGTCTTAATTACAACGTTATTACGAACGGTTAATTAATTCATTGGTATTACAAAATACAAATCTTCACAAGCTTATGCTAATTCGGTACAAATATTGGGAGAAATCACCCTGTATATTTCTTAATTCATCACTTATTTAAATGATTTCAGGTTACTGTGTACTATCGTTGAGTTTATTGATTATATTTGGGACTTTTATGGTGTTTTATCGATTGAAATTTTCAATTAAAAAATGTGTAGCTGTATTTAATGTTTAATTTTCAATCATTTGATTGGAGAATTTAGAAATCTATTATACTTAAATAATTAATAAAAAATGCGTTTGATAAATCGATTTTATTTGAAAATAATACCAGTATACATTAATCAATTAAAATAATAACAACCCTCCGATAGAAATGATCAGCATCTGTCCTTTTTTAATAACAATTCAATAATACAGACAGTTTGAGTGTTGAAACAATGTTTATTACACCCCCGCGTCGCTATCAGTAACGCACACTCCTCTCTCTGGCTCTCAAACAACTGTTGTTGTTATTATTGTTATTAATGAGAAACAGCTGAAATTTCTACCATCGTGGTTAATTTAATACCTCATCATATGATAGGGATATATTTCAGTTTTTTTTCTTGTTTTTCTATAAAATAATTGCCACACCTTTGTGGGCAACAATATGAGAGAAGGGCATAAACGGGCGCGTGCCGTATGGTTTTCTATTTGCGTCTATCGTGATAATAATTGTCACCTGCCATTATTAATGATCGTCATCATCATCATCATGATGATGATGATGATGACAATGAGGATGAGTATCATGGAAAATTGGAGATAATTAGAATATTTGTCTAAACATCTGCTGATATGGATCGATGCTCCTTTTGTTTATAATCTACCAGCCGTTTAATGTTATTTCATAAAAATAAAGAAAAACTTGACTGAGGTTAGGTTGTGCATAGGTATAATTTATGATTTATACCCGGTCTATTTGTATTTGATCAGATTCAAATTGAAATAAAACAAGAATTTTCTTGTTAAGTCGACCATGTGAAAGTGGACCGTGTATAAAAGAAACTGACAGCAAAATCAAGTTGTCCACAATAAAAATGATTCACCGTTCATTATTCCATTCCAGTTAACAACAACAATAACAATTAATTATAGCGGTTATTTTGAACTTTTACCATTAATTATTAGAGTGATCTTTTTCTGCTATAGTATTGTTATAATCTATACAATCCATGATGGAATTGATCATACGTCTGTCCGTAAACCAAGCAGTTCCGGGTTCGATTCCCGGTCAATCGTAATTAAACTTTTTCGAATTGATCAAATCGTATTTCATTGTTCCTTTCAACATTTATTAACTTGTAAAATATGTAGAATAAAACAAAAGTGTAGAAGAAAATAAAGGAAACATCAATTAAGATCAATTAAATATTACAATTACATATACAAGGGTGTGTTGAAATGGCTAATTGAAATGTTTATTGGAATTGTTCCAAACAATTACCAATTTATTTGTGATTAAATTAATTACATTGGGCTTGGTATACACTACACCTACATATTAATCAGTGGCGTAGGAAACGAAGGGTATAAATAACAAAGGATGGATTTTTTAATACAAAATAGTTAACGTTGACAATTCATGACTTCAAATTGTAGCTGTAGTCAGAATTTCACTGGGTAAATTGTCCCATGTCGTGTCTCCTTGTGGCGTGAGCTGGGTGGTCTGTCTGGTGGAGTGACGACCATTCGGACAGTCAGCTAAACGACAGGGGTGAGCGATTGTCATCGCCGTTCATCCGTAAAACTGTACTGTGCGTAGCCTCTCTCTGGTGGCAGAGGGTAGGAGTTCTCATGGTGCAGTAAGGAAGATGGCAGAGATACTCGAAAGAGCCCTCGAACCGCGACTCTTATAGTGGTGGACGTAGCCCGACCAAAACGAGTACTCACTAATGAGGAAACCGTGCTGCAGGGGACCAGCAGGAGTAGCGACCCTGTTGGTTTGGGCGTAACAATCCCACGGACCCCAGCTAGCTCACCAGTGCTGAGGACTCAACTATAGATAAAGTAGTGACTAGAATCACGAAGCATCGAACCAGTGATGCTGACGAAACTGGTAGCACGGGAACCGATAGGATTCGAATTTGAGGTCCTCATGTACTGTATTGAATTCAGACATTTAATACGATTTAATTAATGAATAATATATTTTTTTCAAGTATTTCTTCCTCGCCTGAAATTTTTGGCGCTTGTGTGTCGACGCGCCCCATGTTCGAGGCCAATTCGTTATTCTTACTTCTTCCTATAGTAATGAGTTAATAAAGGATTTGTTCAACACATAATACGGGTTAGTGTTCTCGTGGGATCACCTGTGTGCGTTTTGTGTTGGTCTCTATTTATAAATGGGAAGTTTGATCCCGATGGCGTACGTTATGGTGGATGATTATAACCGTCATCGTTATAGGAGTGTGACGCCACTCGCCTGTACTTTACCGGAATATAACATCCTGTCTGTGCTTCAATATAATAACAACAAAAAAAAAACGAAGAATCCACAACAAATGCATTTGATTGCAATACAAACAAACAAACAAAAACACATATAAATCAATTCATAAACAAATACTACACAGAATTTAAAAAATTATCAAATCAAGGAAAAAACACCCTACAATTACAAAAGGGGATTTTATTATCTTAAACAAACATCTGAAATGACGGTTACAACTCCCACGTATAATAGACAAAAAAAAAATGGTCGTTAATAACGTACGGTCGAAATGCACTGATTTGTTTCATACTGAATATACAGGAAATGACAATAAATAAACGGGAATAATAGGGTAGAGCTATCTTCCATTAGGATATCATGCATTGTTACACCAATTCAATTATGTACCAACTGAACACTTCTGGTATGGCACTTTTGACCATCCCTCGTAGTTGTAGTGTTGGCTGCCTATTGCAAAAAAGCACATAATTTCCCAAAAAACAAACAAATATTGCCAAGAAATCAAATACTTCTTATCAATGACAGAAGTCTTAAGCCACCCCCCACTACAGAAACAATTCAATGCCCTTTTATTGGTTGTAGACAACATAGAATTTAGTAGAGGGGAAATAATGGGTAGGGATCTCGTGATTTGGATTCGTTCTGAAATATTTCATTCTTTGATTTTCAAGAATGAACTCAACATAATAATAATAATAATAATAATATTGTTGGGGAAATACGCAATTTTGACGTGTGTTCTCATCGTGTATGTGTTGTGTTGTGATAATTTTCGTGGAAAATATGGAAAAGTTGTTGGACAAATCGAAGACACGTCGTTGTATCTTTGGTCCACCTGATGCAATAGAAAACGAACAATTCCTAATTAATGAACAAAATTACGATCGTATTCGTTTAGAAAATGACTACATTTTCCATGATGATTTACAACATGAAGCAAAAGAAAATTATTTAAATTTTAATAAATTGAAAAAACCATTGAAATGTTGTTTATTTGGTAAACCGTCTACAGATGAGATCGATGGATTAATTAAAAATCAACAAAATTACGATTATCAACGTTTTAAAGAAATGTACGGTTTTGATTTAATCGAAATTGAGAAATTTGAAAACAGTCGCATGCGGACAATTTTGAAAAAGAAAAAACAGACTTGTTTCAAACGGAATTTAGGCAAACGAAAACGTTTATTCTATGATAACAATCATAATCATCATCATAATCAAATGAAAATTACTGGTAAGTTTTCAAAACAAGAATAACCGAAAAAATTTGAAAACAACCGAAAAATGAGCGAATTGTAAAAAATGAATCTGTGGGAATTAGATCTAGTTCTACCGGATTTATTACAAGGAATTTGATATTCATCTTTTTGGTTACTGATTTACCACCACAACATTACTGTTTACGGTCTGTTGAAAATCGTGTGACCATTCTATATCCATGTTTTTAATGAAATACAAATAGAATTTTTATAGAATTTGCCCCATTTAATCTACCAATTGATGTGTCAAATTGTGATCAAATACATTGGAAATTTGTGTGCTCCTTAGTTATTACTTCCGCAAATAGTCGCCGTCCACCCATCCACTATAGCAATTCAATTAGAGATTGTGAAGATTCGGTTGTTGACAAGCAGCATTGATTGAAGTTAACAAACTAGAACCGAAATACGTCTCGTTAAAAACATCTTTATTTTCGTAATAAAATTGTCAATTATTGTTCATACAAGATAAAAAAAAGAAAACCAATTTAGAATCCATTAGTTGTTCACAATAAACTTCAGTGATGAAACTGAAACGGCTTGTTATCGATAATTACAGGTCAATGTGGTTAATTGATATTAGAAAATATTGTTATTATTGACATATTAGATAGTCAATTATTGCAACGAAAGTATAGCGAACTTGACCTGACTTGACTTGACCTAGTTACTCGCGTTAAAGTAAAGCTGATTGAATTAAACTAGATGCAGTATACACGAAGGTAGCTAACTGTTTTTTTTCAAATATAGCGTTATAGCCTTAGATGGGGATCTGAAGAGCCAAATGTAGCATTGCATGCAATTTTGTTATCTATATTTAGAATTAGCAACAGACATTGATTTCTAAAATTAAACAAATGTTTATAGAAGAAATCATGCTGACCGGATCAATTTGAAGATATGTTTATGTGTGTGTGTGTGTGTTGAATTTATTTGGAATACTTTGAAATTTCTCAGAAAAAACCAAAATTTACACTTCCTATTGTGTGTGTAAACAAACAAATTAGATTAATTAGGCGCCAAATTGAAGGACTATTTAAAAATAGCTCCCCAATCATAATAACAAGACGATATTTGTCTGTTTTTTCAAATTGTTATTTAATCGCTTATATCTCTTCATTTACAGATTTCTATCAAGAAAACAAATTACCAACTACCATCAACTGATGGGTATCTAATAGTTTATAGATAGCGAAAAATGCCGACTGAAATCTTTGAAAAATCACACATACAGCAATGTTTGGCCAAAGTTGTAATTCTTCAAATTGTAGACTTTTGTGTATCTAGTCTAATCTTATTTTTTTTTGAGATATTTATTATTATTATTGATATTTTTTTTGTAAATAGATACAATGAATAAATTAATTTATTATTGAATTAGTTGGGAGTTTTTGTCAAATTTTGGACCACACGATTAGCAGGTGTGGCCCGCATGTTGCAACCAAATTTCTGAAGAGGGTGAGTTTTGTCCTTTATGTATGTGCAATTTGCATAGAGGGTGCCTCTCTTCAGTAGGTATCTACCCGCATTACTCGTGCCACATTCATGATAACACTATCATTATTAGAATGTAGACAGAATAAACAACGGAAAATGGTCGTGTATGGATTGGTATTGTTTAGATAAAGCTTGTCTGGACATGGTAAAGACTAAGCGCTTTGGATGTTTGTGTTGTTAGTCATAATAATGGTCAGGTAAGGCTCTAACAATCTCAATAATAACAGGGTGACTCATCGAAAATCATCGATGACGCAATAAGACGAAATTTATCTAAAATCAAGTTTGAACAGGTGAAAGTACTTAATACACATAACAGGAAGAACGATCTGTACAGGTGTGTTTTTTCACAACAACACAGTGTTTCTATTGAAAATGCCTCGAATTTCAAGAATATTACTATTTAAAAAAAAATGTAGTAAGAGGAGAGGTAGTCGAATAAAAAACAAGGGGAGAGATCCGGTTTCTTCTAGGGGACAAGTTCCTGTACATATCCAAGGTGTATACACACATACACACAACCATATGTGTGTGGGTGCATTTCCGGCCCGACACACACACACATGGTTGAGATTTGTAATTTTTTTGTTCGTTCGTTACTGCGTGTGAAACACACCTTCATTTACCTCAAGTGGATGCATTTCTATTTTGGAAATGTGGTGTTATACAACTGAAGGGATGTTGTTGGCTGGCATTTCCGCTCGCTTCATTTTTAAGGCTTCATCAATATCATCATCATAACCGTAGATATACGTTCACACAAATAGCCCACACCATTATTTTTTTAAGGAATCGAACAAATATTAAGAAAGAACGAAATAATTAGTTTGTCTGGACATTTAGGCGTTTCGTACAAATTTGGAAATGACGAGGTTGTTATGTAGGATATACACAAAAAAATAATAAAATAAAATAAATTATTAATCAAAAAACGTAGGTTTTAATCAGATCTATTCGATGGTAGATCTTTAGAATGGAAAATTTGACGGGAATAATTCCGGAAATATTAATTGATCGTTTATTATTATTACTATTATTGTACTATTTGATAGAGAGGTCACGGTCGTCGCTACCTATTAGAATTTATTATAATTTATACAAGATTAAACATGTTTTATACAATTTTATGTTTTAACAAAGCAGGACTATCAACAACGAACGCTTGTTAATACAATTAATTTTTTGAATAATTATCTAAAGAAACATAATTGAGTTAATCATTTTAATGTTCAAAACAAACAATAGTCTCTCTAGAAATTTGAATATTTCTTTTTTATAGACTTATGTCATTATAGTTCGTTCACATATAAATGGGCATAGAAACGTGTTACATTCAAATATAACGTTAAATATTGAAGTATTTTGAATGAACAGCGAGAAACATTAGAGTTTTGACGTATGGCCTCACATTCATGTCATTTGATACGATCCCATTTGTTATAAGTAAATTGAGAATCTTTTTGCGTCATCTGGAAGACGTGCATAATTCTCACCTCGATATTTCACACAGACTGTCCCTTCTATTATCTGTCCACATTGATTCAATAATTGCAAAGTTTTTCCCCTTCACTGAATAATTATCGTTTAATCGTGTAAAACTTGGTAAATCAAACATCTATTGACAGATGCAAAACAAAAAACAATAAAAGGAAAGGAGCCTGTTGTAGCACGTGAGTGGAAATACAAATTAGAATCAAGATAAAAAATTCTGAAAAGCACGCGTGTGCTTTGTATTTGTCCAGGTACCCGCACCATTGAATCCTCGTCCACAAAATACCGCCCCGAAGATATATTTAACGGTAATGATATTTTTATTTATTTGATAAAATCATTGATAACATCAGAAAATACATAACGTTTTTTTTTTCTTCTAAAAGGGTGAATTGATAACAATTGCCAACTGAAAGGGTAAATGTGTCATTTATCAACCGAGACATCAACGATATCTATAGTGCAACCAATTCAACAATAACAGGAAGTAAATGTTTAAAAATAGTAATTAAACCTTGATTATTGCAACAACGGATGCACAGTCAAATTTTTTGCTGTCTATCCTTGATGATTCGTTTCTTTTTCGTTTCGTTTTGTTTCGAAAGTCTCAACAGGACGACCACCAGGTGTAAGGAAACTTGATCTAAAAGGAAATTATCCACCATAAGCCACATGTTTGCTTGAATATAATCGTTTTATTTACAATTCATTACACATATTCGCTATAATTTATTATTGTTACTATTATAAAATTCGACAATATCTCTTAAGAATCCCGCAATCTCTTATCTGTCACCAATTATTTTCTAGTATCAAATCATTGAGGAAGGCCTCATTTATTTCTAATCACACAAATAGGAGGAGTTTTAATATTCGTAAAGAATTTTAATTGAATTAATTCTGGATTCGAAAGGAATTTCAATGTCGAATTTATTTATTTGGTATTCAGCCGTTAACTGTACGCATTATTGCCACTATAAACTAACTATAAACAAAACAATAATAATAAACAAATAAATATTAAGATCCAATAGCACACCATTCCCAATCGCCGTCTAATGGTTTCTCATTAATAAAATCAAAATTCCATCTCTTCATTGCTTCTTCACGTATTCTTATCAATACCGTTGCACCAATAACTTCATTGTCATTTTTTTCACTGTTTATTTTTATTTTATAATTGAACAACGATTTACGGACGTTTTTCGAATTTCGGATGTGTTTCTCCGACATTGTAACAACAATACCTATTATGTATTTGTATAGACAATATTTGGGAATATTTGGTAATAAAAATAAACAACTCTTACCATTTCAAACTCCATTCAACAACTGTGTGGAAAAATTCAATTATTTTCTACTGACGACAATCTTTACTGTTTTTTTTCTTCTTTTGTAATTAATTCTATCTAGGTTGGGAAGTTGAAACAATTGCACCGGATTATAGAATGTGAAACAAATAGAATATCCACCAATGAAAAAGCATAATAAAAACACAGGAGAGAGAAACTATACCATCTCTCACATATTTTTATATACAGTTCCGTTTATTATTATTACGATTAATTGCAGACTATTTCCGGTTTTTTACGCTTCGTCATCTTTGATCTTTCAGCTGTAATTAGATAATCAAATCTGTTCGATAACGTTATTATTTTAATAACGTTTAGATTTATAATTGGACGAAATCGAAAATATGAATTGTCTATGGAATTTTAAATTTACCGCTAAATATACGAATGAAAGTCTACAATTAGCTAACTATGCGTGTAGAATTGGTTGCCTAATTCATTTGGTGTTGAAAAATTGAATCGAGTAGAAGTGCGTCAATTTTTTTCCCCTCTAAAATTAATTCTAAATTAATTTTAATAAATAATTTACATTTAAATTATTGAAATTCATTCGCTCCAATTGATTATCGAGTAATTTTGATTTGATTAATGTGAGTTAATTACGTGAAAACAATTGATGTAGAAAATTTTTAGAGAACCGACGCCAGCTGTATCTTATGGATGTGAAATTATACTTCTAAAAACTTTTTCCGTATATTTCGTTTTTTATTTTTTTGAATTAATAATAAAAGTGCGATTTTGAGTGTGATTTTTGCCGTTTTTGTTTTGGTAAATTTCTGTTGATATTTGTTTTTGTTTGATTGGAAATTTTACGTTTTCTAAAGGGGTTTATTTTTAAATCTGGGCGGGCGCCGTCCACCCCCTTTTCTAATAATTTTTTGGACTGGTCCAATTTTAAGCGTCGGTGTCCGTAATTGTTGCGCATGTGCATCGATTTGTTCTTGTGACGCCATAAAAGAAAACAAGTCAAGCCACGATTCATTCGCGTGAAATAAATCGAACGTAGTGGATGTTTATTTGTTTATTTTTGAAGTTTATTTTTGTTTGTTACTTGTCGAAATATATCGTTTACGATAGAATTTTCGGTGTGTATTAATAATCAATTAGTGCCAAATTAATTGTGTGAAAAAATTCAATTGAAACATTGATTTAATTGATGGTAAATTTTGAAAATATTTAGTGATTTTTGTGTTTGAATGTTTGATATCAACAATATTGGAGTTTGGTGAATATTTTGTATAGATTGTGTTTTGTTTTTTCCATAGAAACGAGCGTGGCTTGCTTCGTTACGCCTTCGTTTCGTCAATAGTGTTGTATCATTGGTTGCCTATTTTGAAAAATTTATTTGTTTCTCCAAAAAAAAACACTAAAGAATATTAAAAACAAACAACAACAAGATGACTGCTAGTACATGTAATATACGTAATTTCAATCGTATTGATCACTATTTTGTGCCATTACGTAAACAAAGAGGAGCTGTACAACGTGCCAAACGATGTCTATTTGGACCTATTGATTATCATTATAATGAAAAATGGATTGAAGAACAATTGAACGAACAAATGGTTACAGGTTCATTCAAATATGGTATTGATTTTAGTGAAGGTAGAATTGTTAAATTACGTGGTTTAAAACGACCATCAACAAAAATTGAAGATGATGATAACGTAACACAATATTATTTCAAACCAATTGAACATGATACCAGTAGTAAAAGTGAGAAAAGCTTAGAAAAACAAACATTATTATCATCATCAACATCAACACCGACAATTAGTAGTGTGTCGAATAATAGGAAATCAGTAAAACAAAGCCTACTTACTGGTATGTATATTCTATTATTTTGTATATCTGCGTCATTATAAAACAACAAATATGGCTATGTCAATATTGACAATAATAAATATAGCAATTGTTAATTACAGTTGCCAAAAATAATCTATTCAATCGAATAAAATTGCAAATTAACGGTTAGTCCTCGACAAAAAACAGTACTTGAATTTTATAGTACTATCTATATTGTATGCCACACCCCCATATGTTACCCATAAAAGGTGTGGGGTTGTTTGAAATATACCGGCTGTAAATTCAAGTTGTACATCTGCTTATTTTCAATAGGGGTGGTGGATATATCTATACATTATATTTTCCATATTTATAATCTTGATACACTCTGAGGGGGATGCAAATAAATGACATAAATAGCATCATGTTTGTAAAAGATTCAGTTCTCTGCAGTGGCAACAACTGTACCACCAAACACATATGTGATAGTATTTTTTTGGGTTGTTTTTGTATTTTGTTTGTTTTTTGTTGAGAAATAAGACGGCCTCCAGTTTACGCTCGTGCTATCTAACGATTGCCTTCTAGTGTTGATAAATAGTAATATAGAGATTTGTTAAACATAATTAAAAACTATCACTAGATGAAATTATAATAATTATTCTATTTTACTAAAATTAACGATTAAACATTTCCGTCTATTTGTTGCTGTTGTTGAAAGAACTGTTATGTTTTGGTATGTAAAGGTCAAGGTAGAAAAAAGTATTTTATACTACGTATAGGCTTCTTCTATATACAACAACAAGAAAAAAAACTGTAAATTAAACCCAAAATTATGGTTTCATCAAACAAGTATAGGCAAAAGAAAGAATATTATTTCTTAACCACTTGTTGTTTATGCCAGTTTTTACTACTACTACTACTAAATACTACTACACACTGTTGACGAAATCTAGATACGCATAAAAAATAAATATGTGTGGAAGGATTGACGGAAGTGCGTAGTATTCTAGTTTTAGAATGTTTGATAACTATTTGGATAACAAACAAATAATAACTAAAACATGTGGTGATGGCACTGTAAAAGTTGACATCAATTTTATTCCAATTTTTTTTTTTATTGAAAAAATTTACTTCATATGCAACGAGATTCATATATTTTAAGTTCTTTAATTCGGTCCAAATACATTCAACATGTTTGGTTAAAAAAGAAAACAAACACACATACAACAAAATGATTATATATATATACACAATGTCCCCTAATTCACATTTTCAACCTTGATGACAAATTCTTATTGTAATCGTGAAAAATTTAGGCCATGGTTATATTAATTTTTAGAATTGTTCGTCAAGTTTAACTTGAAATAATTAGTTGAATTGTTTGATTTAACCCTTCATCTTTACCCTATTTCAACTATTGCTTCCCCTTTAGTTTAAAAAAATCCGCAAACCTTTATAACTGTCAGTTGTGATGAACAAACGTCCGTCAACACAGGATTTTCTCTTTTCTAGTTTTCTATTCTTTCCTATTTTTTTTTCTTTTTTACTCTCTTATGTATTTCTTTGTTCAACGTTTTTCTTCTACGATAGAGGTCACGCCACAAGTTAAAAACCCTAGGGTATATACTTATTTATTATATAAGGGAGCAATCATGAATAGTAATAATAATAATTGAATGAATGTGAATTGAAGCTTAGTTGTATGCTCTAGTTATATAGTTTAAACACGTGTCATTTATAGAAAGACCAATTATACACATTATTTCTCACGCACAAATCTTTTCGTGCTATTTTAATTTTATGCTTCTTTTTGAAATTATTCCGTTTTCTTTTTAGTCACTGATATTGTTTTTGTTGTTGTTATTGTTTGGTATCTGTGAACAACTTCCTTAAATTCTGTAGGTCGCTGGAAAAATTTCTTTGTCTATTTTTGTTGTGTACCGATTACGGATGAAAATGTGAACGACCCGTAGTGGCCGTTTTGCTTGTAAACATATAGAGTGCAGTGTACGCTAAGACTACAAGAAACTGTACCTCTTCCTCATTTTTATCATATAGATATATCAACATTAATTCTATTGTACTTATAATCCAATTCTATATGGTAGGACCTAAGATCTTTGATACCATCATCATCAACAAGTATCGACTACACACAAAGGGGGTTAATGTACTGATCAAGGTGAACGTGTGTAGAACGCATCATCAACGCACTTTTAATTTGAGATGATGATAATAATGATGATGATGATGATGGTAGTGATGAAGAATTAAACAACCCTCTACATAATGAAAAAAAAAAGAAAATTATTATAATTTGTTTTTATGTTTGTTTCAGATTTTATGCAGAGTAAAAAACCATGCAGTAATAACAACAATGTTTTATTATTGAAGAAAGATCAAACAGAACGGCCGAATAAAATATTAAAACTAACAGATAACAACAGTACATCAACTACAACAAACAGTTAAAAGATTTGACTGACACCCGTTCCCACCAATTTCTTTTTGTTACAAATATTTCGATCTCTTGTGAAAAGTTTTATTCTAAGTACAAGTTTTTTTTCTTATTAAAAAAAAGAAAAGAGAAAATTATTATTTTAAGTTTGTATAGTTGGAGTATTTTTTTTGTTTTTTTTTAGTATTTATTTTGTAAAGTTATTTTTTTAATTTTTGATCTCTAAAAAGTTTTTGTTGGTGTATTTCTTTCAAATCACTCAAACGATTTCGGTTTTTATATGAATACGTAACATTAAATAATGAGGTATTAAAAATAGGATAAAAAGAGTAATAATAATGATAATAATATTAATAATAATGCACTATCAAACATATTGTTGTATATAATATATAGAGATTTAGGGTTTTTCCTCTTTTATAAAGAAATTTCTAAAATCTCGACTGAAATTAATAAGAAATTAAATTCCTTATTAATTAGAGTTATGATTTATCTATTTATTATTAATTTTTGTTTTGATACGGGTTATTTAGTCAATAAAAATATGTGCAATTTAAATTGGATTAATTTGGGAAATTTGTTGGCTAAATTTATAAATATTTGGCAATTTTATTATTTGGTTTTTTTATTATTTGATCAATATGCGGATAGTGCTCTAAAATAGGTGAAACCTACCCAATTATTCAAAGAAAAATAACAATTCTAAAAGTTACTAGTGGGAAAATGGGTTTTCTTTATTTTTACTACATATACACGCATACTTTTTTCGTTTTTTTTTGTTTTTAATTTCGCTAATATGTTTCATAATTATTAATATTACGTATAATTGATTGATCTCTGGGCATGGTTTGTTGAATAAATCCAGATCCACCAACACGTTTACATAATATTATAAATAACAAAATTTTTAATGAGTATCCAAAGAAAAAATTAAGTACAAAATAATATATTCTTTTCGGAATTTGTGTATTTGTTCAACAATATTAACTTTGAAGAAAAAAATATTTAATGGTTTGCTGGTTTGTCACTTTAGTTTTTGTATCTTTTTCGATATTTCATTTAGGTATAAACTGTTTTCATTTCAAAAGAAGAGAATAACAAGTTTTTATATTTGTTTTTATTTTTCATCATTTAATCGATAATAATTATGTCGATGAATTGATATATGATAATGATGCTTTACATTCATTGCAGGGTTAATGATTTTTCTTGAGACAAACTTGCAAGATCTCATTTCTGTTTTGTCATAAAATAAAATAAATAAAATGAATTAAAAATAAATAAATATATTATACATATAATTTTATATTCAAACCTGTGATGTGTGATCTCTGTATTAAATATAGATGTATATTATTATAAGGTATTGTTTAGGTTTAAGCTAATTTAAAAATAAAAGGAAGATAATAGAATTATAATATTTTCAATAATGTAATTTTTATATTAATAATAATTCTAGCTTAAACCAGACAATGCCTATAATTCTATTATTAATAATATTATATTATTTAGGCTAAGAAAAGTATGTAAACTTGTTGCTAAAACCACTTTTATATATATATATATATAAATATATATGGTCGGAAGCTTAAAAAAATAAAGCTTCTCTTGTTAGTGTACAAATGTCGTTTCAATTTTTTATTTTTCGTTGAAAAACCTCCACCACCCTTATCAGTAATATATAATCGAAAGCCATTAAGATATAAACAAAATTGACGTTTTTATGACTCATTATAAGCGAACATATATTGAATCTAACCGATTTAGTTATGATTAAATCAATTCGTTTTATAACGTTTCTCTAAATTGGTAGTGGACTACATAGAAAACTGGCTCTATTAAATTAACCACAATGACAATTTCACACGTATCTATAGAGTTCAACTATTATCAGAGAAATATATGTGCGAAACATTTAAAGGGTTAAATATAGATGAACAAAAAAAAAGACAAAACAAAACAAACCCTTCTTCCACATAACAGTTTATACGGTTATACGAGTTGAATTTGCAGGGTTGAAAATATTAACATAAATATATACAAGTGTTAGGTGTTTTGAAAACTGGTAAAGATGTCGTTTATGCCGCACCATTATATTCCAAAAGGTGTTAAAAATACACCTGAAAGCACTCGAAAAAGATTAAGGTGTTTTTATTAAACCGTGTTTGTTGTTCACAAAGTTTTGTTGTGTAGAGGGTTACTTACTGCTATCCCCTTATAGATATTTTTTAAGGAAAAACTAGTCGCATATAAACTAGACGAACTTATTACCTCTCTAATAGTCCTGGAAAATAGGGTAAGAAAGAATAGAATACAGCTAGGACGTATGCACTATTTGACATTCTATTATTCGCTATTGTCCAGTGTCGTCAAGAAAACGTGCAACTTTAGGGTTGTTTTTGATGTTTAAATCATAGACAACAACAGGATATTGAAGTCTTTGTCTACGTATTTTTCTTGAGTTTTTTTTTGACTGCTGTAATTGGGGTTGACATCTATTTGGGCCAAAATGTCAAACACCAACCCCTTTAGGCGATCATATAATACAACAGCAAATAAATAGATCATTATCTAAATCGTTTATGTCGAAGGCCAAGATTGAATTAATTAAAAATCAATCAAATCGTACTAGATCTACAAATTACTATACCAATAGTGGTGTTTGCCGCTAAATTTGCAAGGTCAAATCTATTCATACAAATCAACAACAACAACAACTGGGAGAACAACAGTAACAATAAAAAAATCATTGGAATTCTTTTCATTATTTTTAGATTCCTTTCAATTTACCAGAAAATCAAATTATGTTACAACATAAAATCTTCTCCAATAAAATAACAAAAATTCCTTTATAATGCATTGTTGTCAAATTGGTAATGACTATTTCGTGACTTCACTGATAAATCCTAATAAAAATAATTGACATAATGATAGGAACATTCTTTGCTTGTTATAAGGGATTACTCTACAAATCATTATAGGATTTCTTAAAAAAAACGAACTATTTTCAAGAAATTTCATATACATTACGTTAGATGCAAGCAAATAAGACTCATGTATGGTATATTACGATATACATAAATTATCTGGTAAATAGCATGGCAAATAAATTTTATGACTGCGGCTACTGCATAAATGTATTACGCTTTTATGTATGTACCTACATTCAATTAACTTGTTGGTAATGACGCATCGTTGACTGCATTTCTAAAATCAAATTTTAATGTCATTTTTGTCTTATAAAGACGTTACAATTTCCAAAAACTGTTGATCCACCTCATCCCACTTTCGCTCAATAATTCCAACAGACAAGACAGACAATAATTCATCCATCTTATTCATTCATTCATTCATTCATTTTATTCCATAACTTCTCAATTCATGCTTGGTCACATTTTATCATCGTCCACTATTGAATGGCCAAAAAATTTTGAACACAATAGCAAATGCAAATTTTGCAAGATTCAAATGGATGCCAAGGTTGTTGTTGTTGTTGCTGATGCTGGGAAACGTTTTGCAACACGTACTCTATAGTCAAAATTTGATAATAGAGCAAACATGTGACAGACGGAGATAGAAATAAAGAAGCCCCTATTTATTATTCAATCTTTTGATTTGCGAAAATAGGGAAGGAACAGGTTTTGCAAAAGACATCACAACCAGATATATAGATAAGATAGATAGATAATATGTGAGCAAATTTTGGTCGATTTTTTATATGTAGATTAACGGAAAATGTTCGATTAACACTGAATATTTGTGTTAATTGTCAAAATTCAACCGTCAATACTAAAACAGGTATGATAATACAAACACACCTGAACAAGAAGCAAGATCGACAGGATGATGGGAATCAACATAATACTGCAATATTACTACTTCTACTCCTTTCACAACTACTCACTATTCATTCTAACCAAATTTGCATTACGGTACATGTAGTAAATATACCAAGAATAGCTATATGCGCCATGTATTCTCAAGTTATTTACGAGTAAACGAATTCTTTGTTGAATGATAGCTGCCATTCTATACATAGTGATATCCTGTAGGCTTGACCATAGGGTAGTACTTTTATATAAAATGACAACATGTCATTCTAATAACCCTGAACTAATTTCATTGTAAATGATTCTAACTGAAAGAATTTTAACCCTTTTAGAATAAATTCAAATTTTTGGCAATTTCTTTATAGAAAGCGAGAGCGAGAGAGAATGAAAAATAAATGTTCCCAACGGAAGTTAAATTCGTTCTATACGCTCTTTCACACACATACAATTTTATTATTTTCTAGTTGAATTGGTGGAGAGGGTGAGATTCGATGGTCCATACTACAAAAAAGAAACCAGCTAGATACCCAACCACTATAACAACAACCAACGAATCTTTTTTTTCGGATCCGAAACCCGCCCACTTCATGCATATTAATCGAAAAACAGTGGCACCCTATTATATTTGTATATGTTTCAAATTCACTTCCACTTTCAACATTTATTGTGTATGTCAATAGGTGAGTTTAGATGAGAAATAAAATTATATAACAAAAAATATATATATATATACATATAAGCTGAACATAAAACAAATCTATCTAGTTTAACCGTTCATGGGTGAAGATTTGTTTTTCAGTTGCTATGTATCCACGTTCAAGGTTCGGGATGAATTGAAACAGAGAGAAAACAATTCACACACATATATACACAATATTTAGGACTTGTTGACCTTAAAACGATCCTACTAATGACTCTGTTTAAGTTTTGTTAGAGGAGAGGGAGAGAAGAGAGTCAGGGGAAAAAAAACACGACAAAAATACTGTGAATTATTAAGTGAGTCTTTTGCAGGCGGTAACAAATATCACCCTGACGGTTATTTGTTTTTCAGCAAATGGAACACGATGTGGTCTTTTGATTGTTGTTTCCATCGAATTTTCATCGAAAATATCCAGTGGTTAACTTAAATCATCCGTTAACTGAACAAAATCAAATTAAATAACAAAGTTTAGCCAAGCGAATAGTATTTTATGTTTTAGAATGCATTTATTGTAAATTGTAAATTTTATTTATCGTTGAATTGTGTTGGATAACAACAATAAGTAACTTTCAAACCAGGTGTTGTCTAAATAAAGTAGTTTATTTATTTTTTGCAAAACATTCAACCCTCTTTCCGAATATTAACGATCATTTAAAATTAAATTTCTCATTAAATTATCTTTCCGGCACGTAAATTTTCAACACCTGTTTTTTTGTTTTATTTTTTTCCAAAAACTTTTTGTGCATAGTAACTGTGGGAAAAAAAAGAGGGTATGATATCACAATACCAATCTATTTTTAAACTCGAAAAAATTAACCTACCATAACTTTAAAATGTAATTTGTTCATTGTCCGTTAATAACGAATTTTATCAATTGAAACAATCGATTTTATATACCTACATAAGTAGATAGTAGATATACAAAGATTCAAGAAGGGGGTTGATTTTCTGATTTGGAACAATAAACAAAACAAAAACAAACAAAAATGCATAACATTAAATAGAAACTTGAATACAAACAGATAAAAATCCAAGATGTAAATAAATTATCTACCACCACTATCAAGAAGCATATATTTAATCAGACATACAGGTAAAAATGTATACATATACATTTATGTATACCATGCGTATAATATATAATGTAAGACAGGTTATAATATGTGTATCTCGGTAGCTCAGTTTTTAGTTCCAGGTAGCTATTCTAGCATAAATTAGCCAGATTTGTTGTTTGGGAGGCTGAGAAAAAAGTATCACGAAAATGACAGAAGCTGATTTATAATAAGTAAAATAAATAGAATAGAGACGTTAAGGTAATAGCAGTGAGAAAATCAAAGAAATAGTGTCAAGATGTAACATGTCCTTCACAAATAATCAAACAAACATGTCTATATGGTAGATAGTAGAACTATTAAAAAAAAACAACAAGAACAAAGGAACAATAGTTGCAATCAAGTGGAAAATTAACACAAAAAAAATTAAAATAAATAGAAGAATCTTGAGGGTAATACATGTATAAAATCAAGTTGCATCTGAACAATAACAAATTATTGTAGGCGTGGTTAACGTGAGGAAAATAGAAGTGGTAATACGTATTTAATTGACGCAAAATTTCTAGTGTGAAGCCGGTCTTATTTAACGCCCATCCATTCTCTATTTGTGTCTATTATTTTGAAATTTGACAAATTTACACACCCCAAAATTTTCTAAACAACGAATTAATGTTATTCGTAATAACCACAATATTACTACACTGTCCCTTCTCTGTGATCTGTTTGATGATGATAATGACCATAATGATGATGATGGGTATACGGGGTAAGGTATACGGGGGCCGCTAAGATGACCGCAAGTCACTGACTCGAAGCAGGAGTTCAAGGAGAATACGGCCTCACCAGAGATTCTCAAACATTCTCATTTCAAAATACAACAAAAATAGGGCACATTACTGCTTTATTTATCAATATTTATGGGAGTCATTAAAATAATCAAATAACAGAAATTTCAATAATTATAAATGATCTTCAATAATAACCTCATATTATTTTTATCTATCTATATATTTATATATTTATTATTTATAATAGTCGAAGTTGTTTATTAATTAATTGTTGAATTAAGTAATGCAAATTTAATTGAATACTCACTAAATATTTATGGAAATTCGTTTTGGAACTACTGGATGAATGCGTAACACGGTGTTCATGTTCTTCATCTGTATTCTTTCTTTAGCCAAGCTGTGCTCCTGTTGTCTTTCAAAAACAAAACGAGTAAATACAGCCTAAATGCACAATCGAAACCGTAAACAACAAATGGAAAACAAATAATCAATAATTAAATATTTGTTTAAACAAATTAGCAACAGAAAAAAAACAACCAATACTGTCAAATAATTCGATTGTTTTCCCACTATTTTTGACAGGCATAGCCACCTTCGGTTTATTCTACGAATCCAAATTACTTGGAAAAATAATAATAATTATGTATCGAACAAAAAAAAGAATTTAGCTATAATTATGGAAAAAATACAGTAATAATCTGATTAGAATGGAGGTCGTAAACTTTCATAAATTATGCGATTTATTTGAAAAATAACACCGAGTTAAAGTGTTGCCATCTATACACGACTAGATGAACGATTAAAGAAAGCGACGCTAGTCAATTGTTCGCGATAATCAGACACAGCGCCATTTTGGTGTGTTTTTGTTGTTTCCATGGTTGTTAACCTTAAATATTTTTTTTGGGAAATTTTTGAAATTCTTATTGGAAATTCATTGGAAATACTCAACTTTGACTCGAATACCGTATTGTTTATTAATTAATCTTCTGGTAGGGACGAGAAATTGCCGCTGTCATTTGTTACTAATTGGTTTTTAATCGAATCGCAAGTAAGTATTTAATATTTAAAAGGATTTGAAATAATGCGATTTCTAATTGTTTTGAGGTAGAGTTAATCGTTGAATTGTTGATAAATTAGTGATAATTATGGTAGTTTGGTTTGTTTTGTATGTGGAAATTTATTAAAAATCATTCAATATTCAATAACAAATTTCATAAATAAATATAATTTTAGAATTCATAAGGGATTTCTTCATCATTAGGAATGCCAACATTACTAAATCGTGCCTTAATATTCACTGAACATTTACATTTGATTGGATCAAAATATGAGCCAGTTGTACATTGTAATGATTTGCGACATTGGCATGCACAAATTTCATTATTCCATAATTGCAAATCACTATTTTGATAGCATTTCTCTCTTTCATCTGTATTGACACAAACACAACCACATTGTCTTTTATCATATTTTTGAAATTGATTACAATCCTTTAATTATAAAAGAGATAATCGATAAATATGCGTAATGTCACAGTGGCATGTATACTTATTTATACCTTTGCTTTTATACGACAATCACAGCGACACTTTAAATGGCGTTCAATCGGTACCAATACTTTTTCTATTGTTGACAATTTTTGACTACCTGTATATCGTGTTTTTAAAACTTTCATAGTTACAGTTTCTGTTTGTATTGGTTGACATTCAAATAAATTATTATTACAACAACCACCGCAACGTTCAATTCTTGTACATTCCGGTATATGAATAATTGTTGGATCATTTGATTCAATTAAACGTACAGTGGTGCGTTCAGGTTGACAAATTGCTGGATCTGTTCGTACTAAAGCACCTCACCGGGAGAACAATGCACAAAACAAACTTTATTTTATTATTTTTGTAAATAATGATTGAATACTTACTGCGTTCATCCGTATCACCAAATCGACCTATAAAATTAATTGAAACATCAATTGTTTTAGATGAAAATGGATAGTACGAATGATGCAATCAAATTTAAAGATTTTTATATAGATTTAATTGAAAACAATCAACAAAATTTACGATTTCACTTATCAACCAATATTGTATTGGATTGGTTTGGTAAAACAATCAAAACACGTAAAATGGTCACATCGTATTTTCGTGAGAAAATTGGTAAAATTACACATGATTTAAATAATGTTAAATTTGTTGAACAAATTGCATTCCGCGATAGTCATGATATTAAAATACCAAAAGAAGAATCTGTTGCGATACTATCATCACCAACATTATTGAATCATTGTAATGATGATAATGTAACAACACCACCATTATTGGAACCATCGACAAGTAATTCAATAGAAATTGGGCAAAGTGATAGTGAGCAGAATGCATTAATTACACCATGTAAAAAAATCAAATTGGTATCAGATATCGGTGGTGATGATGATAATAATAGTAATGATGAGGATATTGAAAAGAATTTAAAATATATAACAGCATACGGTAGTATTGAGTTCCATCGACCGAGCGTTAAGAAATTTCAAACAGAAACGAAATGGGAACGACCGATTAAATTACACATAGGATACACATCGAATAATTTTAAAGATTGTACAATTTACTTAATTATTTATGAAGGTAATCTGAAGTGTCGCCGGAATTTATATAAAGATTTCTGTGATAGTGATCAACAACAAAAACAAAGGAACGATAATGATTGATTTAGAATTTGTGTAAATCTTTTCTATTTTGTTAAATCTTACAATTATTCCTAAATTTCTTGTAAGTGTTATTATTTATATATGTATATATGTATGCGATTAAACAACGCATTCACAGATAAATTGTTACAAAGTTAAAACAATTTTAAGATAGAAATATTTATTTTTTTACTGCATTGTTAATTAATTGAATAATTAAAAAAAGAAACAACTTACTTTCTATAAAATCGGGTTTTTCATTCTCTCCATCATCTTCAACAAGATTCGCTATTAATGTTTCAATATCGTCATATTGATTCATTTTTTCGAAAAATTCCAGCGGTGGAGGCTGCAAACACAAAATCGATTTCAAATATACCGCTAATTTAATGGATTATTATTGGTCGATGTTGGGCCAGTTGCCATGGTAACACATAATAAACAGGAAAACGAATCCCTAAGGATCAAATGTGCATATGTGTAGGTAAATAACTAAATTTTACCTGGACTGTTGTATTATCAGTAGATGATTTATTGTTAAAATTCGTCTTTATATCATCATGATGATGATGGTGTTGATGGTAATGTAATGGAGGACGTCTATGATGGAATTCTATAATGTCAGTAGTACACAACAAATATTGTAAAAACAATATTAAAATGCCTATAACCAATTGAGTTTGATACATTTTTCGATTTGTTATTTACTTGCGCGTCTAATGCTCAACTGATGGTTAAATAATTATAAACACATATAGAAAATTTGCCAAGGTGATTGGGTAAAATCTGGGTTTCACCTTGATGACGTCGTTTTTCTTATCCATATCAAACTCAATAGATCTATCTAGAAACATATTCTGGGTGTTTTTAAACACGATTTTCCGGTGGGAAAATTGTGAAATTCTTTAAAAGCACAAACACACAAATATTTGACGTCTTTCCAAATGATTCAAACCAAGATAAATCGAGAAATGTTGAGGTTTTAGTGCGAAAATTTCCAAAAATATGATAACAGTACTTTTTCATTTTCTGTTGGCAAATCAAATACAGTTATGTGGTGTTTTTTTCTTTATAATGATTATATAGTATAGAAACATAATTATGATTCATGCCGGAAATATGACGAATTCATTAACCGAATTCTTATATATTATATAAAACTTTCGTTCTAATGGAAATGTATAATTATATAAAATAGGAATAATACTGATTATTTGAAAGTTGAAGGGCGTACCGGTTTCGGCTCTAGATAGCTTGTTTCATTTTTACTACAATAATACTTTAACTGCAATGTAGAGATGTTTTAATGTACTGTAGCTGTAGCCCTTTATTTGGAGCAAAGCAGATATGACGATTTATCCGCACATATTCTATTAAAGAACTGATAAACGGTCAGTGATGCTTCACTACGGATATGACGGACGAACTACTTCCGGTACCGGATATGTACGATAATCCTCATAATGCTGAAAGCATGGCAGCAATGTTTTTCTTTTAGTACTGTACGGCACCATAACGTAACAGACCTGACGATGATCGGAGTAAATTGACTAAAATCTGTTTTTATTTTTAATTTGAAAACCATTATATAATTCATTGGTGATGCAAAAGATATATGGCAACATGGCATGATTTAGGGACTTTTGATTTTCAAATTTTCACCTTTTATGTTTTAACCTCAAATTCAATCTGTCATTTTGACACAGAATTTGTCAAAAACTGTTAGATATTGATAATAGTTGGGAATATAAGAAAAATTGCATTATTAGATAGAAGATGTATCAAAACGCGTGCGGTGCAGCCGCCGCTAGTGCTGGTGGTTGTGTGGAAACTGACCGTGATTGTCACAGTTTAATAACAAAAGAAACACCACCAGTACCCGTTGTTGAACAGGATTATAGTGGTTTTGATATAGTTAAAGCTACTCAAGTGAGATATTTATTTACTGTTAACCAAATTTGTTTGTTTTCTAATCCATTTTAATATTTTCTAATTACTAGTATGGTGCATTTGGTCGTGTAAAAGAATTAATAGAAACTGGTTATGATGTGAATCAACGTGATAATGAAACAGTAACATTATTACATTGGGCATCAATTAATAATCGTCGTGATATAATAAAATATTTCATTAGTAAAGGTGCAGAAATTGATGCTATTGGTGGTGAATTGAATGCAACACCATTACATTGGGCAACAAGACAAGGACATTTAGATGCTGTTGTTTTATTAATGAATGCCGGTGCTGATCCAATATTACAAGATGCTGAAGGTTGTTCATGTATACATTTGGCGGCACAATTCGGTCATACAGCATTGGTTGCATATTTTATTGCACGCGGTATAAATCCTGATTTAATTGATCGTTCTGGTATGACACCATTAATGTGGTCGTGTTGGAAAATTTGTAGTTTAGATCCAACAAGATTGTTATTAACATTAGGTGCATCACCGAATTTAACTGATTTACAAGGCAATACAGCATTACATTGGGCTATATTAGCTCGTAATACAACAGCTATAACAACATTAATTATACAGGGACAAGCTAGTTTGAATGTACCAAATCATAGAGGTTATACACCATTACAAATGCTACAATCAGAATTAGGTTCAATATGGATTGGTACAAAGGTTGCTGAACGGATTAAAGACAATATTAATACGAGTCATTCACGTAATGTGCCCAATAAAATCATTAAAGATAAAGTATTACTATTATGTTTATTATTACAAATAATAATATTAATAATGATAATAATTGCAGAGATTGAAATGGTGGTGTATGGTTGGTACGCCATTTTTAGCATTCTATATAGCCGGTGCAATTTTAAGCACAAATCTATTAATTTTAATGAAAATATTCCTTTTAGTATGTTTATATATTATTTTACATTATGCTGGTCAAATTTTATATGATGACAGATTAATGGCATTATTACCTCTTAGTATTTATTTATCAACGAAATTATGGATGTATTTTACATGGTTTATTTATATAATGCCATTTACTAGTGCAATAATAACATGTGTCTTCCTTAGTAGTTCTGCTTTATTATGGTATTGTTTTTTAAAATCATGGTTAGGTGATGCTGGCGTCATCTCAACATCACAACAACAAAGATTTCGAGTAATTGTTTTTTATTACCTAATCCATCAATTTTGAATAGGTTTTATTTATTTTTCAAATGATTTTAGACGATAATTGAATTAGCTGAACAAGGCCCTGGTGGTTTTGAACCATCAACATTCTGTTCAGCTTGTTTAGTCCGTCGACCTATACGTTCAAAACATTGTTCGGTATGTAATAATTGTGTGGCACGTTTCGATCATCATTGTCCATGGGTGGCTAATTGTATAGGTGCAAAGAACCATAAGCATTTCATTGGTTTCTTATCATGTTTAGTGATGATGTGCAGTCAATTGTTATATGGTTCAATGATATTTTGGCAAAATCAACAAGAATGCAATATAACAACAACAAATGGTTATTGGAGATTTATATTAGCTATTGGTCAATGTGACACATGGGTAGCATGGGTTGCTGCCAATGCATTATTCCATTCTATATGGGTATTTATGTTATTCATTTGTCAACTCTACCAGGTAATTAGATAATAAATATAATAATAATTTCGTTTTGATTGATAATTTTTAAAGATTTCCTGTTTGGGTATGACAACAAATGAACGTATGAATCGTGGCCGTTATATACATTTCATAAATAATGATGGTAAAAGTCCATTTACTAAAGGACCAATACAGAATTTAATAGAATTTTTCGAATGTACATGTTTTGGTTTTTGTAAACCGGACAATCATGATTGGTTAACAAATTTTGATGGTATTGATAATCGAAATAACATTGAAAATCAACCATTATTAAGACATAAAGAAAATTTCCAATATGTTTAGAAATTATTTAATAAGTATTAATTAATTGATTATGTTTTTCTCTTTCGACTTAAGTCATATTATCACAATAATAATAATAATAATCGACTGAGTTTCTTTTGTCACAAAGAACAACAATTATTATGGCTAACAGCACACATGTGATTGTAATTTATTTATTTTTTAGCTCTAGGCGTTATGTACATTCCCTTTTTATTTCTATCTAATTATATAGAATTGGCGAAAGGAACAATTCGTCCACCATTTCAGTATAATTACAACCAAATAATAACGTGTTTTATTAATATGGCTTCAATATGTATATAAAAAATATATATATACATACTTATAAAATATTGTATTTTTATTGTAATAGTAATGATAGCCTTAAAAACAACATTATTGTGAGATTCTAAATAATTTTCCCAAAAATTTTCTTAAATATTGTTATTCCAAAAATTTACTTAATACAACTACTAAATGTTGAATTTAAGGAAATTATCTAATAATACTAGTACAATGGTTAAACAAATTGCAAAAGTTTAACATATCATCTGTGTAATTTTATAAAATTCTGTCGATTCTAGTCAATAAATTTAACGTATTGTGCTTCTTCTTAAAATGTTTCATTTTGTTTCAAATAGACACAACAAATCAATGGCAATGATTTAAAGATAATGATAATTGGAAAAGATCAGCCTAAGAATCACACCAATATCATTTGACAATAAACAACACATTCGAAATGAATTCAATCAGTTCTTTAGCACAAGATGAAATTGGAGATAATTATGGAAAATTATAGTCAAAATGCAACATTAGGTGATTTATTTCTCAACAATTGCTATAGATCTATAGCCGTTACAGAATCTAAAGAATAACAAACTAAAACTCATTTTGTATATAATAATTAGCTTTAGGAACAATATAACACTGTACAGAAAATAAAACGAAATGCATTTTTAAAAACGAAATCAAATAAGGAAATCTAATCATGGTACTAATTGTAAGGAACGAGTACCCTGAATTGTGTTTCTACTTGTTGTTTTAAATATAAAACAATGGGAGCAAATCGAACAACAACAAAAAATAGGTCGGTGCTTGATTTAAGTACAGCCTAGCTTTAAGTTTCAATAATCTACTTGATATTTTTGTTTTTGTTTTAAATCTTTACAAATTAGAATTTCTATATTTCAACAATTTCTCTCAAGACAAATAAAACGTATTTAAGCGTAACATTAATTAGTATGTATACATACATATATACAATTCCTATAGATTTTCATAAATTATAAAATGAATAAATTAAAAAAAATAATGCACACTAAAAATTAAGTGAGAACTGAACAGAAAAACAAAAACATCACTATAATGTCATCATCACATTAGCTAAGTGGTTCAAATAATTTAATTAGTTAATTAATGGTGGGGCATGATTTCACATCACAATTATTATATTAATTAATTAATTGATTAAAATATATGTTTTTTTTATATAATTTTTGTGATAAATTCGAAATATCACACCGTCAATTTACCATTTATTGTCCCCACCTAAAAACACCATATACATATACATATACAGAATCAAATAACCCTTTTTGTCATTGTTGTTTCTTATTTTTTTTTATAAAAAATTGCACTTACTTGTTGTCATATCATCCACATTTAATTTTAATTGATCATCTGTTGTTAATTCTCCACTTTTATCAGCATTACTATTATTATTTTCTTGTTGTTGTTCGTTACTAATATTACTGTTATTACTACTATCTTCAGTTAATCGTAACGCAATTTCTAAATCTTTCAATACTTCCGTTTCTTTTGCTTCAATCAATGAGAAACGATGATGTAATGCCGTTAAATGGGCAAATGTTAAATTCAAATGGGCATGTAAGCCTAACATAACAACTTCTTTAAAATGTGCCGAATATAAATGTGCAACAACATGGAATAATAAACGTACAATTTTACGTACTATCGATTCAAATGATGAGGGAAATTCATTTGCTGTAGCAAAAAAAAAATCACATTATTACAATAATTAATTCAATTAATTATTTTGTGGAAATCCTACCATATTTTGTTGGAAATATATTTTCATCGGTTATTGTTTTCTGTATAAATGTCATTACATAATCTACATATTGTGGTGCAGCAACTTTCGTCTTCTTGCCTTTCTCATCAAACCATAAATAAGTTCTACAAAATAACAAATTAATCAATAAAAAAACAACAACAAGAAAATGGGAATCGATAAAAAATATGAAACCTTTGACCTGGACCTGTCATATCTGGACAACCCGTTTGTGTACAAAATTCACTAATTGATCCATAAACTAAATTAACATGATCGAATAGAGCCATTGCTATAACAAAAAAAAATGTTGTATTTTCTGTTTTTTTTCTTTTCAATACAAACCAACACTTACTATGGGAAGCTAACCATTCGTTATAATCTAGACCAGCTGGTAGATCAACTAACAATCGCATATCCATTTCTGGTAGTTTTCTTTCCAAAACCGTCGCTTCTAAATACAATTTGGAATCATTACTTGATGCTGATTCATTTCCTTCTTTTTCTTTACGTCGCGTTTTTCTATTTTATAAAATATATCAAACACACAAGAAAATAAACGATTATTAAAAGATCGAACCTGTTACAGAAACAAGTGCTAGTTTGTTCAGCATCTAAAGGTACTACATGTACTTGATTTTCCGATTTAATCCTTTTAACTATACGTCCTAACCACATTGTGTGTAATTATTAAATTCGACGACGACTACAACAACAAAAATAAAAATAGTCTACTTCAAATTCACAATTTTAATTCGATTAATTAAACGCGATTTGAACGTCATGTCGTAATGAAACCCCATAAAAAACAATGATGAAGGACGCATATTGTTAACAGAATCGAATCTATTTACAGTGACAAAATTAAACTTTGCTAATTAAAGCAACTAGGCTATACCAATAATAGTTAGATGCAAAAAATATATATATATATATATATATTTTTATTTATAGCTTAACTATAAATTTAATGACACATTTGCGTTGTAATTAAAATAATAAAAATATTGTGCAATACTAGGAAAATTTAATTTAGATAAGACTTACCCCATAAACCAATCCACGGTATCGCGGAGATATTCTGGTAAACGCTCCAGTTTGATAAATTTCTATTTTCCCAAAGAAAAACCGAAAAAAACGATACAGGGAAAACGAAAAAAATTAACAAAAAAAATCGTTGTTTTTCTCTTCCAAAAATCCAATCAATTTCAATCGAAATTTTCGCTAGTTAGTGGTAATTCTCTTCAATACAAATGTCATGGATTTATTTTATAAACATTTGTTGTAACTATTTATAAAACACCACTGTGATTAATTGTTGATAAGAAATTATTAAATTATTTATTTATTTTGTTGCTTTATTGCAACAATTTTCAAGAAAAACTAAAATCATTCACTAAAACTGCAAATAAACTCCATAATTGAATAGTGAAACAGCACAGCCAACTGTTAATTAAAAAACACTAAATTGCGGATAATCTCTCCAGATTCTTTTTAGACAAGCAAACAACAAAACCGAAACAAAAAGCATCGAATTATCATTAAATAAATTTCAAACAAACAATATTACTTCCTATTAATATTATAAACTAACAATTAAGATTAAACTGTGGGAATTTAATTTTTTGTTGCGTTGGTAAGTATTATGAGTCATGTTTACTGACAATTATACTTTAACAATTTACTTATGTAACGTATAGTTAATAAAATTAATCAAATTAATTCGAAGAAATTTAGGCTTTTATTCAGCTAAAACATTACATTATTGGATATTTAACAGGAAATATGAGGTTTATGATTGACTGATCATGTCCTGTGATTAACACGATTGTTTACACTCCTAAACTGTCAATAATGTTTAACAATGCCATACTTACACAGTTTTCAGTATATTCACTGATTTTATATAGGAATTTTAACCATTTTTGTCGTTTTATTTGCCCAAAGTCCTCTTTCATGTCTATAAATGTAAGAATTTTGACAATGTTTTGTTCACTATTTTCTTAATTGTAAATATATCGTCTTGGGCTGCACTTCTGGGTATTGTCCTTTTTTGAAGTCGCTTTGTAAGTTACTGCTCAGATAATCAAATATGCTGTCATTATGGGTACAATTCATGATCGCATACTGGTGGCGGTGTAAAACTTGCAAAACGTAAGCATGATCTGCTTATTTACATGAATAAATAAAAATAGGAACAGCAACGATCATCGGCGGCGATCACGGATCCAAGAACTAACCGTACCTGTCCAACGTACCTTGACTTCGGTGTTCACAAAGGACCCTGTGAACCGTTATGGTATCATAACTGACGTTTATTTTATTCTAATTCACTCTAATGATAATAATCAAGCAATTTTGTGTGCAGTGCATGCTTGCGTATCTGCGGTATATTGCGGCCACAGAAGTGTACTGTTCTGCTGGCATATGGCAATTTGTTGACAATTTGGTTACATACTGTTCATCTTTGGCAGGCCCGACAAGACGGAGAAGAGGGCGGGGTATTTTTCACCGGGCTACTCTGAGGAGGCTATTGGCCGTCCAGAGTACACATTTTTGTTCTCTATATAGAAAATTTTCCTGATAAGAGGGATGCGATGAAGTGTGGAAAGAAAAAAACAACTTTTATACGATCTCAGGGAAGAACAACTGCCTCTGTTTGCCACTATCTGCATAAGTACGTATAAATATAGTTATATTAGGACCCGCACAAACTGCTCTCAATTAATTTAATTAATGAGTGAATATTCTTCAAAAAGTGGGAGTGGTATTAACGAATTTTATATAGAATATAAAATAGTTTAATTGTTTCAGTGATTTGTGTCATAAACGTCAAAAAGTTTTACTTCAATCGCGCGTAAAGTTTACACGCACACAATTTTTTTACATGCTTTATATTAGCTTCACCTGTATGTTTGCAACGGAATCTTCGAACGCGATTTTCACCCACTTAAAAAGCGTCAGATTCATTTGAAATTTTGTCCCATGATCCTGGCCAGGATCATCAGGATTAACGATTTCCTTCCGGAGAGGGAGCTTTTACTTATTAGTTCAGTCTACCATTAAAGCGTGTTTTTTAAACTATGATTTTTTTATATTTCTTATTGTGTTTAACTTTATGTTTAAAAAGGAAAAAAGGATTGTGGGGTTTACTGCTCATTTCAACCAAACCCCGGGCGCTTATGCCCCCTTTTACTTATGGATGATGGTTTACTGCTCATTTCAACCAAACCCTGGGCGCTTATGCCCTTTTATGGATGATGGTTACTGCTCATTTCACCAATTCTAGACGTTTTTTGTACGATGAGTGACCTGCAAAGGGGTGGGGGGGCTAGGGACAGACATCCTAATCTTGCTAACTGGTCCATGTACTTTGTGGCATGGACAAATGAACAATTTAGGTTATAAGAAGAGGAAAAGTCTGAAAATCCTTTTTCATACCGTGCCGAGGTTTGAACTCCGGACTTCTAGGCGTAAATCCCTATCGTTAACCACCGAGCCATTCGGCTCGTGAATTTTCATATGAAAAGTGTACTATAAATGAAAACGATTTTCTACGATCCAACGGATACAGCCGACATTCCATCGTGTGTTGGGCACCCGAAAGTACTCGATTGCATTAATGTATAGATGTTGCTAAGCAACCACAATTTTAAATACCTAACATGTTAAAACGTCTGTCATTGGTTGAAATCTAGATTTCCAAAAATATGCTTCGGAAATGCTCATTTTCCACACGGTAGCAGATGGTAATGGAAAACGGGACGATTGATTTAAGAAAATCAAATATACTCTCAATATACTCATGATTCATTGGCAATCAACGAATATGTAGACTTGAGGGGAATTTGCGTACATTTTGTATTTATTCTGGCAATTAATGGTGGTTCGTTTTTGGTGCAAATATCTCGATGCGTTTATTTCCACTTTGTCACTTCATCCCGTGATCACATTTTCTCTATAACACTCATTGTTCACGGACATTTCATTTGATCATCTAAAATTTGGTAGTATCATCTATCTAGTTCTCTTCTCGCATTTCCCTTATATAACTCAAACAAACTAAAGCACCCTCTAACTAACGCAAATAATTTGTGATATCTTCATTCTCTCTATCCTGTTTTCTCTTGTCTTTATTTTGCTCTTGTTGAGTAGTTGTCCACATGTCGATTATCACCTGATGAGGTCGGCCGAGCTGTACAGTTTCGATTTGGCAACACTGTTAATATCGAAATTTAAGCATCTTGAAATGCTTAAATTACATATTTAAAAAAAAGAAAGATCGAAATCATCCACTTCTAATACATTCATGGGTAAATTTATTAATTAAAACTTTTAATAATTTCGTATTTAATTATAATTTAATTGTATTTTAGATGAACAATCAAATCAAATTTTGGATTTATCCAATAAGAAATTGAAAAAATTGAATAAATATTCAGCACACGAAATACAAGATATAACAACATTAATTTTAGATGATAATTGTTTACAACGTTTAGATAATATTGATGTATTCACAAAATTGCAAAAGGTAAATGATTTTTGTTTAAATTGTTTATTGAGGTTATAATTTCGATTTTTTTTTAATTGCCAGTTATCATTAGTCCGTAATCAATTATTACGTATGTATGGTGTTTGCCGATTGCATTCTTTAAATACATTAAATCTAGCCCATAATGGGATATTAACAATTGAAGGTTTAAAAGAATTGGTAAATTTGAAATGGCTATGTTTGGCTGGTAATAGTATTAAAACAATTGAGCATTTAAATACAAATGTGAATTTAGAATTTGTGGATTTATCCGAGAATAATATTACGCATATTAGTGATTTAGCATATTTGAAGAATTTACAGGTGTTTTCTGTAATTCTTTAAATCAAATCCAATCTAATCACCATTCTTGTTTCTAGGAGTTGTATTTACATAATAATAAAATCAATCATTTACGACAATGTGAACGCTTTTTACCAATCAGTTTAATCACATTGACATTAGCTAACAATAATATTGAAGATTTGAATGAAATCTCACAATTAGTGCATCTTGTAAATTTGGCAAATATTTCAATTAAAAATAATCCATGTGTTATTACGAATAATACAATGTATCCTTTGCTAATTTGTTATTTTGATCGTTCGTTTAATTATCAGCTTATTATCCTTAATGTTTGTTCGAAAACAGCAATTTCGATTACCGTCCATTTGTTATTAATTGGTGTCTTAACATAAAAACTATTGATGGGTATTTGGTTGATGCTATTGAAAGGTTTGTTATTATTATTTAGATAAGGGATGGTATGATAATGGAATATGTTTTAGTTTAAGAGCTGAATGGTTGTACTCGCAAGGCCGCGGTCGTCATTTTCGTGTTGGCGATCAAAAAGATCTAATCCAATATCTATCTAGTGTTTGTCCATTAACTGGTGAAAAATTAGAAACAGAAGACGATCGTAAATTACGTTTAATATTAAGTAAAGCACAACATCATCAACAACAATTGCGTGAACAATCAATTGAATCACCAATGCCATCACCATCAGTAAAGAAAAAATTACAAGGCGCCAAACATTCACCAAGAAGTATATTTTATTTCATTATCAATCTATATAAAAATAAAAACACACAAAATTATAATAATTGCAGCTAGTCGTATTAATAAAATGAAATCACCAGATCGTTTGACATCTAGTTGTTATAATCCTGGCAATATTATGGAGAATTCAACAATAATGAGTCAAAGTTTAGATCCAACAATTCTAAATCAAACTATCACAAATGCGAAAATGACAAATGAGAATTGTTTACAAATTGAAAAATGTTTCGATGATGAACCGGTAAATAGTCCATTGCAAGCTTTATCGAAAATGGTACCAGTTCCTGAATCTCTAATGAGTCCAGATTATCGTCCAACACCAATTATTGGTAAATTATTAAATAAAATCGAAACAACAACAACAACAACAATACCAAAATCACCGAAAATTCCACGTTTACCAAAAAATAAGACAAAATTGGATTGTGATAATCATAGGAAGAGTAATTCACCATCACCAGCACGATCACGTATTAGTAAATCTATAAATAATAAACAAATTTATCGAAAAAAATCACCGAAAACCAGCGATAATGATGATGATGATGATGATGATGATGAATCAGAAATATGTCCATCGAAATTACAAATGATACAAAACAAAGTTGAAGAGAAACGTTTACAAAAAGATAATACAGCTGTAATAAAAACAACAACAACACCAACAACATCAGAAAATGATGATAAAGTTGTTAAAGCTGCTATTTATATACAGAAAATGTGGCGTGGTTATTTTACAAGAAACCGCAATAAAGAAGTACAAGAAATGTTTAGGACATTACAAGTACAACGAGCTGGCCAATACATACAGTAATTTCTTCGTTATCTCTAAATATCGTTAGAGATGATTATTATAATATTTTTTTTAGGCAGTTAAGTAGCGATATGGAAACAACAAAACTAGCATTAGAGAGTGAACGGAAAATACAAATGTTACAAACTGAAGCCATTAGTGCATTATGGAAACAAATGTCAGCTTTAAATAGTGCACAAACAGCCTCTGTTAGTATGACAAGTTTATCCGGTGATAATGTAGAAATTGTTAAAGAATTAGCAAGAACTTGCACATCTCTACAGACTCAGGTCTTTATTTATTTAATTAATTATTTATCTAAAATAAATCGACAAATTCTAGATACAACAATTACAAAATTCAATGCATGATATTGTGAAAGTTATATCAGTATTTAGTCGTACAAATTTGAATAATTCAAAATTAGAAGAGAATGGTATTGGAACACAAACAGAAATTGTTGCAGTACATACACCACAAGTAATTGTTGTTATTTTTAAGGTTTATCCGATTTATTAATCATTAAAAAAAATGTTGTAGGGTGAAGCTGGTAAAGTATTTCCATTCCAAAAACAAACACGACCATCATCATTACCATTGCCAAGAAATCAACGCAAAAAAGATAATTCCACGCAAAATCATACAGAATTACAACAATTCGCTGATAATTTAGTTGATGGTGTTATCAAAACTGTATCAGAAACGAATGCTGATTGTTTCCATTTAAATCCAACAGAGATTACAGTAACTGATACAGATCAATTAGATACGATTGATGAGAATTGAACGAATTGCACCAGTATTATTGTTGAATTTTTGTTTGTTTATTTGAATTGATATGAAGAAGAATTTGCATTTGACAGCTTCATTAGTGTAATTGTGTAATTATTTATTTTTAGGTTGTTGTTGTCTATTTGTTTTCTACGATCATTTTCACGCTTTCATCACATATACACGGCGACAAATTTTGCATTTTTGCAACAATCTCAAATAAAATAGCTGTTTTATTATTAATAATTTGTTATTGTTGAATCACCTCTCTGACATTAGTAGAGTAACATCTGGATTTCTCATCTTGGCAACGGCATTTTTGGTGGTTTATGTAGGCTTTTAAATGAGCAAAATTACAAATAACATCAATATAATTTATTAATAACATGACATATACATGAACAATTTTTATATTTTTTTTGATTTTTTTCTTATTTGAATATGTGTAAGTCTTCATGGATGCAGAAAGACCGAAAATATGAAGAGAACACATTGATGGTTGTAATTGCAAAATTTTGTTGTTTTTTTAGTTAATTATTATCTTTTTTTTGTAGATCAATCAGGTTCTTTCTGGTGGTGGTGATGGTAAATTCTCCTTTATTAAAGGGGATAATTTCGTACGATTGTATCCCATTTAATAAACAGCCGCTAAAAAAAATAACATAATTCTATATAAACCGTTTAATTAATTACGAAAGTATTAGAAGAAACAAAAGAAAACAAGATAAAATTAGTAAGAGACCAATAAAAAATAAAATAGAATAGACAGCGAACAAAAAAAAAAGTATATAAAATTATTTGGAATTGAAAATAAAATGTTACATCACGAATATTTTAAAAATAACTCGCAAAACATTTGGCAGTAGAAATTCAATCGGTATGTAATTGATTTAACATAATTGTGGCTCATATTGGCTTTTATTTCAAATGGGCTCCAAAGAATTTTATTTCAAAAAAAAAGAATAAAATCAAAAAATAGGGTAGATAAATACACAAAATTTACCAAAATTCTATCCACTGTCCCACAAAAATTCAGTTAGGGGCTCTGTAGTGGGGCGGGTTTTTGTTTTGTTTGTTGGTTAGTGTGACGGGAACTTACCGAACGGCCTAATGGGGTGTTTGTCCCACAGGTACGTCCTCTTGACAGGGGATAGGTACGAGTCACGTAAATAGAATGGAGATCTACCCCAAGGATTATACAAGGAGTAGGGTCTTAATAATGGGGAATCCCACCAGAATGGATCTCTAATGATCGATGATATAGGACGGGATGGCAAAGGATTTAATAGGTCATTCCATATTCTCTTACTTGGTGTTAAACCGCGACGAGAATAGATCGGTTGGCCGGCGTAATTGAATGCTACTTCAGACGGACGTGGTCCCCATTCTCCAGCCTATTTAACAAACATTTTTTATACATTGATGAATAAGAAATGTTTCAAAAATGCTCCCATACTTTGGTTGGAGTAGGTGATAATCGTCCAAAACTAGGCCATAATGATGGATAAAGTCTATCCAATTCACCAAGTCGGTCTAAATGATCTAACCAGGCACGATGAGGATCATATTTCTCAGCAGCTGCTGATGGCCGTTTGCTATATACCAAATATAATGGATAACGACTGAATGGATATGTCGTATGAAAGATACTACTTGGCCATAAGCTTGGTTCACGACCTCTAACACGGTCGATATGATCTTGCCAAGCTTTGTCCGCATCAAATGGCTTCGGTTTCGTTATATGGAACGCTATGATAGAAAATGATGAATTAACCAAACAATTATTAATAATCCCACAAATTTACAAATGCATCAAGCACCTGAAGGAGAAATCTTAATATCGAATAGAGGAGTAGTGGCAACTAAACTAAAAGTGTGTTAATAATGGACGACACAATAATGAATTAATAGCAGAAGCTGCTTTATTTGCTTACCTCCAAGGCGACCACGACGATTCCCTCATTAAAAATCAAAAAAAAAAGAAAGAAAAAGTAATTCAATCCAAATCTAGAGGGATGAAAAAAATTTGGAGAAAAAATAGGGATTGAAAAAAAATTCTGTATGGTACGCCCTGGCAAATGCTGGAGCAGTGAAAAATTAGAAAAGCTTTCAGCATTGCTTAGGTATTTGAAGCTACAAAAAAAACATTGTAAGTAGAAAAAAAAACAATCAATTAAATTAAACAGATGAATTGAAGACGAACTCAAGCGTTTGCGGGGCGGCCTACGTCAAGTATATTCCAATAAATACGATTTATTTTTAAACTATTGCTGTACATTTCATTTTGTTTTTTTTTGTTATTGTTGTTGGACAACATTTACATTTTACTTAAAATAAATGGCGGCGCGACAATGTCGTACAAATATTTAAATATAGAATACGTAAAGATATCACTATTAGATAATAATAATAATAATTTTCAAAATATCTGTTAACGAAAAATTATTACAGACATATTCAAGACATTGAAATAGAACTGGCACATTTTTTCCTCGTTAAATTTTTTACTTTAACAGTATCGGCCTAGTGTTTGTACTTACCAGGCCGGTATCGGTCAAGTGAACCATAATTGTGAGGATATATCGGTCGTGGTGAATAGCCATAAGTATCCCTATGTAATGGGTCGTATCTATATCCTGGTACATGGATACGTTCGGCAGCATGACTAGGATCGTCATAGATTGATTTGCCATAAGGCCATGCGGATGACAGTTCGGGTAAATCATTGAGTGGCCGAAAGATCCCTCTTGGACGGGTATGAATCGGATCAGTTGCTCTTATGTCATCTGAACCTGTACAACATAATAATAATAATAAGAATAATGTATGAAATCAGATCGAAATATCAATGATTTTACCTTTAAGTGACCGTACAAAGGACTGCCAAAATTTCGCCTTCTTTGAGGCCGTCTCGTTTCGGCCAATCATTTCCAAATGATTCTTAAACATTTTTGATCGATTTCTTCGTTTAGTTTAGGGTGAAATTTTCAGGAATTCAGGTATGATCGGCCTTGGACTGTAAAATAAATTTCATTTACGTACAACCAAATAGAAAAAAACAACTTATATTTAGATGGTGACTGCTGATTAAAATTAAACCAACACTCTATCCTGACCCATGATTATACGATATCCTTCGTACTAATTTGGAAAGGGAGCCTGGCCATACACACACACACACACACACACACATCTATATACATATACTCTCACACATGTAATATGCTATTTTTAATCACAGTGAATTGAGTCTATTTTAGAAAGTTTCACATTTAAAATTTTACAGAAAGACAATAGTGAATCAAAAGTAATTAGAAAAAAGATATTGGAAATGATGCAAAGTAATTGGAGGAGGACGCGACTTGTCGAAAATCTTGAAACAATCTTGAAAGCTGCCTGATATTCCGATTGGAGTCTATGTAGGGCATGGAATGTTGGGAGATATCTAGGGAGCCAAATTTAGCTACAAGACACGTCATCCGATCGAATAAAATTTCAGCATTTTTACCGAACAACAACCAAAAGAGACGCATAAAACTACACGGATTTCGCCAAAATTTCTAATTTTATTCAACTAATTCTAAGGGAAAATAGCAAAATTTTCAACTTTATTTTATATGTCTAGAGGTATTGTTAGAAAATTGAGTTGTTTTTTTTAATGTTTCCATTATTAATTTCTACTAACCTACTTGGTAAAATTAAGATAGCAAGTCGAAATAAACCGACTGCAGATGGTGGTTGGTACACTAAAACTGTATGGCCAGGACTAAATGAATTGGCACTAAAGACCACCAAGTTACCCACAGTTTTGGGCGTCATCATCATCATCATCAACGGATATAAACAACGTGTGCTTTTTCAATGGAGGTGGGGGTGAGAGGGAGCATTTTTACAAAATCTCCAATAAGACCTTGCCCCACTCTATATTTTTATTTTTTATTATTTGCTACACAAATTCCCACATTGGGTTTTCGCTTGTCGTTACGTTTTTCGGCTATTTTTAAATCAAGAACATTCATTACGTATTTACAAAATTTCAGTTGTTTACAGGTTGTTTAACTACAACATATTCATACAGCTGGTTTTTTTTTGGCAAATGCTCTAATAAGGCAAAAACTACTTGACAGTCTCTCGATTTGATTAAAACAATAATATTGTCTCTATTTATGACACCAGTAGCGTTTGGGAGAATTTAGGTCGCCAAACTAAATAACATCAACAACAAAATTAGATTCAAAATCAAACAGAAAAAACACACGATATTATTGCATGTCAGGAGAGATTGTTGTAGAGTGACGAGGCACAACCACCTTGCATGAATTCATCTGAAAACTATGTAGAATTTCTTATTTATTTTTGGAAGAAATTCAAATCCTAGAGAAAATGAAAAGTTGACATTATCCCTGGATGGAAGCAAGAGCAGGACCTGCCTGCGAGATGCCTAGACTTGGATCAAAACACAAAGTGGACAGAAAACTATTTCAGATAAACAAGTGTTAGGAAAGATGACACCATGGATTTGCTGGAAATGAAATAGGCGACTACCTTGCTAGAGCAAGTGCTAAGGCTCCACCCATAGGCCCGGACCCATTCTGTGTGCCAACCAAACCCCAAAGAAGACAAGAAATCAATGGGTGGGAATGGAGCACAAAGTTTATTAACTATTAACGTAAGTAGGAACGAATTAAGACTCATAACAGGCAATGTCCAGTTAGATGCCATCTCAAAATACTAGGCAAATCCGACAGTGAGAGATGTAGACTACATATTACGCCAATGCGATGCTTTAGCTCGCATAAGACTATCCAACTTGGGCAATGTGACTTTGTCACCTGCTGAAGTAAGGGAAAAATCTCCCAGTGAAATAATCAATCTCGCAACAAAAATATCTTTTCTTGGTTACCAGTAGACAAAGGGTTAAGAACTCTAGATCAACTGTGGTCGCAATTCAGGAAGGCTAAATAAGGTCTATCGACCCCTATAATCTAATCTAATCTAATCTAGGAACGATGAAAGGCGGCCTGTTAGCTCTTCTTTCATCGTTTTTCTATTCTGAAGTTTTGCAAAAGTTTTTTGAATTCAAAGTAGGTAGTTTGGTGTAATTGAGGACCGTCTTCAACTGCACAAAACTACCTACTTGAAATTCAAAAAACCTTTGCAAAACTTCAGAATAGAAATTTTTCAATTGCCAAATAGTTGAATAAAAGTTATTTTTAATAATATTCATAACGAAAAACATCACAGACTGGCAATATAAATTAATAAATAATCAATCTGTTCTCATGTTAATAAAGAAATGAACATGTGTGTGAAACTCCTACATGCTGTTGTGGAAATTTCCCAAATTCTAAATATGGAAAAGTTGAAGAATTTCCCAAAGCATATCCAGAATTAGTATCAACCAACAAGACTAAAAATAATGAATTAACCATGAACTGTTTGAAAATTAGAACGATAATATAAATAGAAAATTTTCTGCAATTTTCTCAATCGCAACGTAATAACACTTTCAACAAAAATTATTACGATAATACCATTAAATTCTCGATTTACGACAACCGACTTATCTCTCGAAATAGATTTTTATTTATCTGGAAATTGTACGACAAAGATAATCGGGTTTTCTCTTTCGGACATCAACAAAAAAAAACACGAACGATTTAAAATTAGCGCTTGTTGTTCGGCTGTAATAGCAGCCAATGATATTATCGACTATTATAGATTAAATTCAATTGGTTTGAATCTCGACTAAATTGTTTTGGTGTGTAAACGAAATTAATAATAAACAATACGTAGAAATAGTTGTCTATTAATGGGAATATCATTTGTTGATTAGCAATGAACCTGGACTGTACATAAAGTATTCTAAAATTATATTTTTGTAATAATCAATGGGCCAATTTCCAAGTTTCCAACAGTTGGATGGTGGTGGTGGTGTATTTCCAGCATTTTTACAACAATTTCTCATCGAAAAATTAGGCTGCGATACGAATTTTAATGAATTCACACATGAGAAATTCGTACAATTATTAACAGAAATCAATTGTTTGTAGGTGTTTTATTATATCGTCGAAACTGTATTGTCAAAATAGACAGTATTAATATTGTTGTAGTTCAGAGAAATGTTTAGATATTGATGGAAATCAATTGGTATTTGCTGTAAAAAAGGGGACCGATTCCACAATTTTATGGAAATCGACAATACAAATTGCTTGTGTTAAATTCAATAAAAACCAACAAAAAATCACATCGTATCGTCTATTAAAATTAAACGAATTCATAAAAATATGTAAAACATTCAAATGGCAAACTTCAGTTGTTACACAAAGCGAAAGGTAGATGTTTAAAAAAATATAATTGTAATAATTATTGGCCCACAATAGAACGCGAATATCTCGCATAACAAATATAATTTTGTGTGTGTGTAGAAATCAAGCGGCTGGCGTCACGAAATTATTGGAAAATTCGAAAGAATGTTGTATATGTTTAGAACGACAACATGAAGTCATATTACCATGTACTCATAGTTATTGTTTACCCTGTATACAACAATGGTATCTAAAGATAATTGAAATTAACATTAGGAATTTGCGCTTATCACTGAATAATTTTAGGAATGAAATACATGATACGTGTCCGATATGCCGTGAAAAATTGGAAAGTCTTGAAGATACATGGGAATTACCTGGTATCCCGACAGCTAATGAAATTAATAAAGAAATTCAGACAAGTTTAATGGATTTAACGAAAAATAGAAGCTCTCAGAGTTAAAAAAAGTTATTTGTCGAAATATACACTGCAATAATAATAATAATAAACAAATGCAGTCATAATTTATCTTTTATATTGTTTATTTATATTATTTATTAAGCTTTCCCGGAATAGTTTTCAAGATGTTTTGTGTCTGTTATCAGTGATAAGTTACCAGTGATACATAATTATTTATTATCATTCTTAGTGAAAGTAATAATACAAAGCAATAGTGAAACGAGAAAATGTCCGAACAAGTTGCTGTTGGTATAGATTTAGGTACAACAAACACCTGTGTTGGTTATTTTTGGAATGGTAAAATTGAGATGATGGAGAACAAAGATGATCGTATAACACCATCAGTTGTGTGTTTTCCTGCAGAATGAGCGTACAATTGTTGGAAAATATGCAAAAAAGATGAGTGATGCTAAACCGGGACGAACTGTTTCTGGTAAGATTATTACGTAATAGAAAATTGCAACGAATTTATAACAATTCACATGTTTTTTTTATTATTATTCTGATGTAAAATTGAAGAAGTGAAAAGATTAATTGGTCGTCGATACAATGATTCAAGATATTCAAGATAATTTGAAAATTTTCAATTACGCATTAGAAAATGCATTTTGATGTTTATGAAGACGAACGTATGAATGTAAAGAAAAATTATATCTTGGCTTCATTCGAAATCAACGATTTAACACCAGCACCACCAGGACAATGTGAGGTAATGCTAACATTATCCGTCGATCAAAATGGTATTCTAACAGCAACAGCTAAAGAAGCATCAAGTGGTAAAACCAAAGATTTGAAAATTGTTTACACACGCGGTAATAGAAGTGATACTGAAATTCAATCAATTGTTGATGCTGAAATGAATCAAATAGAAGATAAAATCTTTAATAAAATGGCTAAAATTAAAAGACAGTTCATTGATTATTGTATAAGAATTAAATATAGTCTAAATGATAAGAATTTAAAAAATATAAAACAATATATGATCGTTGTGATGAAATTGAAGAAATTGCAGAGAATTTAAATGTTGGTGCTGAAGAACGTATTCAACAACTGACAAAAGAAATTCAAAGTTCATGTGAAGATTTAGTGAGAGAATATTGTTTTAAATTAATGCCATCTCTCTAAATTCTAGCTTTGGTAACTTTTTAATTTTTTCAATTCAAAAATAAAGAAACGGTTTGCTAATTCAATTTATTCTATTTCTACAAAAGTACACGAGTATATAAAAGAAATTATTATTATCATTATTATTGGTATTAAAGGTAAAAAAAGTGTTGTATAAAATATTTAAAACATCGGTATTACGAATTATTTTGTTTAGATAAAGTGGTTGTTGTTTTTTTTTGAAATATTTTTAGCCTTACATCTTTACAATAAGCCTTTAAAAAATTCTATTTTATCAATAAAACAAAATCTATCACATTAAAACTGAACTACAACAACATTGAATAATTTTTATGACACTTTCCGGTCTTTTGTCCTTTTTACTAAAACAAACTATTCTTTAGAAGAAAAATCTATAATTCTTTTTTGTTAACAATACTAAAGGTTTTTTTACATAAAGTTTGTATTACTAGTTGATCACAAATAACTGGCTTAATTTAAAAATTTATTAAATCGATTTGTAAGCACGTAAAATTTTTGAGAAACTCACAAAAAGTCTTACCAAGTATCAAGTCATTCTCTAATAATTATATTCACGATTCGAATAGACGATGGTTACAGGACCACATATGTCGTAATTTGATTCAAATCGACATTTATTATTATTAAATCTTTTGATCATATCCACACCTGAGCGTCTTATTGCCTAATACTCACCTTTTGCACCTGTTTCATCTCTAAACGAATTGTAATATGCAAATATCTTGTTACTCAGTGATAAACAAATATGTCTTTAAAACAAGAGATTTAAGCATTGTCGATATGATCAAAAGAAGAAGAGGAACTCAGTCTGTATATCGTCTATTTCGACTGAAAATAATTTATATAAATCAATAAAGCTTCTCTAATAATAGGAAATTATAAAATAAATATCACAAAAAATCTAAATTTGCCACATCTGATTCGACATGTCATCATCAAATTACTATCAATGTCAATGACAGACAATAGAAAAAACATATTATCATATAAGTTATTTCAACCTAAAAACACTCGGCACTATTGTTTGTTTTTATTGTTTTTAGTTTTGTAATAAATATTTAAGATATTTCGATTAAATATTTAAATGTGTATTAAATTAAATTATCACTAATTTCTATCGATCGTTAATTTATATTATTGTTCAGCCTTGCGTGCTTCCCTTTTTAATGTTGTACACACATCAATCCACGTTTGTTCATAATTACAACATAAATCACATGTAGATGATGTTGATGTTGAACAATTCATCGTTATTGTATCACAAACTAACTTAGCCAATCAATCAACCAATATACCTTGGGATACATTAATCAATTGCTCTTTTAATACACGAAATGATGGACGATTTTCTGGTAAATGACTCCAGCATTTTCTCATAATCTACAAATTGTATTTATATTAAAAATATATAATAATAATGATAATAATACGTACATCATAGACTTCTTTATAACAAGCTTTTGGTCGTTCTAATATCATACCTTTTTGGACACGTTCAACTACTTCAGTGTTTTTTAAACGGCCATACGGCATCTTGCCACAAGTGAAAACTTCCCACATTAACACGCCTGTGTACAATTAGTTCAAATAAAATTTGATTAAATAATAGAAAACATTTTCTATTCGATAATTGTTTTACCATAAGCCCAAACATCCGATTTAGATGAAAATCGTGTATAATTGAGCACTTCTGGTGGTGCCCATTTTATTGGGAATTTCGAACCACCAGATGATGTATATTGATCATCTAATACATATCTAGCTAAACCGAAATCAGCAACTTTCACAACATTTTCAGTACCAACTAGACAATTTCTAGCAGCTAAATCACGATGAATATAATTATGACGTTCCAAATATGCCATACCTTTACAAACCTAATACAAAAAACAAACAATTACTATTATTAATAAATAAATGAATGACATTGGGGATTACTTGAATACACATATCAAGCAGCAATCCTTGATTATTTGATAAACTCTGTTCATGTCGTCTTAAATGATTTAATAATGAACCATAACGCATATATTCGGTAACAATAAATATTGGACGATTTTTACTACATACACCATATAATTGTACAAGATTTGTATGTTGTAATTTTGTCATAACTTTAGCTTCTTCAATGAAATCATCTTCGGACATTGTACCTTCTTTCATCATTTTAACAGCAACATCAATTGAACCACGCCATTTACCACGACGCACAACACCAAATTGTCCTGAACCTAATTCTTCTAATAACATCAATTCATTGTGATCAATCTCCCATTTATCTAAAATATAAACAATTAATTTCTTAATTACAATTCGAATATATCAATTAATAATAAATACCATGACTTAATCCAGCTGTTGCTGGTACTGGCCGATCACATGGACTAGTTTTAAGACGTGACGCTAATCCACCACTATTATGTTTATGATAATTTATTAAATCCGCTATTGAATTACAACAGTGTTTCTCAGATAAATAGAATTCACCACGTTGATTTTGTTTAATATGATAATGTTTAACGTGTGGGTGAGGACTAAAAAAGAAATCAAAATCATTATCTGTTTAAATTAATGTAGCCAGAACTACATTTTTGTATATAGCGATAACGTATAAAGTCCTTTTGTTGATGAATTTCTAACAACAAAACAACCCTCTTTATCTTCTTGTTTTAATAGTGATTCAGATCTTTGTCGTGACATATCATTCACATACCAACTGCAATCAGAATGATTTAATTGATCAATCGTAATTTAGAAAAAAATTTGTTGATATTTACTCATATTGTTGTAAACCTAATAATTCTTTTTCTTTAACATAATTACTTGGAATAAAGCCAACATTTCTATAATTCATATATGAATTAATCAATTATTTATTTGATGTATAATAATGATAAAAATTACCCTTTTGAATCTTTAACTTTCCACCAATGCTCTTGGGAATCATCAATAACTTCATATTCTTGATTTTTCTCCAATGACAAATCACCACTTTCTATTGCTTTATAATTATATAAAGCAACAACAATTTTCGGACGTACCATTGTTTTTTCTTTTTGTTTCGATGATGGGGTGCCTGGTGTTGCACCACCTGGCATTATTGGACTTGATTGTGTACCTAATATTCGAACAAAATAAATCAATAAATCGAAACGAATTTTCAAGAACACCCACGAATTTAAAATTTTTAAAATTGAATTGAATTTATTTTTTTGGGGGGAACCTACCAGTGGCACTACGAAATACATTGACAAGCATATCGAACTGCATTTTAAAGAGTATGTAATTTAAACAAATAGAAACAAAAATTGGCAACAATAAGGCACAAGGCACAATTTTTTTTAAACAGATTAGTTTTATCGTCTTGTTAAAACATGGCGGAGGCAAAAGACTGTTGTGTGTGTGTGTGTCTGTGTATAAAATGTTTTAAGTCAAGGTAAAACTTGCTTCACCGTTAGAATTTAACTAAGACAAGTTATATTCTTTCTTTTACAAACCGTTCATCAGATGTAGGTGCTTAGATTTTTTTTATAAATATTTCAACATCTTTTAATTTCAGATAAATCATATTACAATTGAATTTCAATTTAATAATTAAACAATTTAAAACACATAAAAACGGATCAATTTGAATTAATCATAAATCAATTGAAATAATATGAATTAAGTCACATTTAAGTGTTAAGATTTTATGAATTGAATATAAAAGACAAGTGAAATGAAAGTTTCTTTTTAAAATAACAAGTGCCAATCAAAATTAATAATAATAATAATAATAACACACATGTCTGACTTAATAAATTAACAATTTTTATATTCAATAAAACTATATACATCCGGTGTTTTTTTTATATGTTTGTATAGACATCCACCGGAAACAAAATATTTCAATTATTCAATTCGCATACAATACTAAGCGGTATTTTGTTATGTTTGTTTTATAAATTTTTATTTTCGTACTTACAATTATCACTAGATATTATTGTTGGTGTTGTTATTATTATTGTGTCGTTGTTATCGTTAAATTGTTCTTTAATTGCCCAAATTGAACAAGGTTCACATCCACCAATATTTCTACACGAACTTTTACAACAGGACCAACGTTTAGCGTTCCAAAAACCCGGATGATAATAATGTCGTATTGTTATATTGTTGGTACATGCTAGAAATTTATTTAAAAATTATTAAATTATTATAAATATAATATTACCGTTAAAATTATATATTTATTTCCAGCTCACATATCACAAATATAATGCTCTGTTTATTTGTCTATTTTCCATTTAGGTATAAATCGCACATTCAAATAATCAAAAGTAATTATTAATAACAATTTAAAACGAAAAGAACAAACAACAACCACAATAACAGAATTATCATTAATTACTATAATGTAGCAATTAAAACAATATAATGGACCATTTAAATTATTCTTAATGTTTATTGAGAAGGAACAGTTGCCATGTTGAAAATAGACAAGATACACAGTGTTTCTTTTCATTTCATTCAAAATTTCACTCGATTATCCTGCTCTAAATAGGATTGGTTTTTCATTGAAAACAAAAATTAGATTTACCTTTACGCAATTCCAATATCCAATTGACACGATCATTCTCACGTAATGCTATCAGATAGAGGATATAATCGTCGTCGGCTAAATAACCGATTTGAAATGAATACAATTCACCTTGTATACCAGTTTCTTCAGGTGTAGCTGATAAAAGGGCTGCTTCTACCGCATATACATTTGATAGATCAACACGACCCTTTTCTTTACGTTTCTATACAAACAATTCGAATAATTCTAATAAAATAATGAATTATCGACAATAATTAAAAAGAGAAACATCAAGAAATTCGTGCACATACATTTCTATATTAAAACATCTCACACATACCGTCAGGTTTTGATACAAATTTACTGAAATTTCAATTGAATCACGACAATTGTTAATTGATAGAATTCAATTTATTGTTACATATACACAATTAGGGCTAAAAGTCGACATTACTGTCCCACCCTGAGTCGTGCGCATTCTTTAAAAGGGGCGGTACAACTACCCCTTTAACATCTATATCGGAAAAACTACGATTAATGCTTCAGATAAAGCTTGAAACGAAACTAAACAAGAATAACGATTCTAAAAATATTATTACAATATCGAAAATTAATATTTTTTAAACAATAATTTGTATTTACCGCCATAGCTGAAATTTTCGAAAATCTTGATTGTGATTGGTGCGGAATGTGGGCGTGTCTTTGATAAAGAATTATTTTTAAATCTGACAACTTATCAAAAATGTTATCAAAGTTCATTAAAATTAAAAAAAAAACAACCAATTAAACATTTTCCATGTATCACTCTATCGATAATACAAGAATTATTAATGGTTTCGGTTAAATTTTAAAATAAAGTTTTATATAGACCGCCTGGAATTTGTGGGGAAAATTTAAAGAATTTCCGACTGATTCATGAATTGTTTTATTAATAAAACATTGAATATCTCTAAATGGAAGTTGTTAACATATACAGAGACAAAGGGAAAGCACAGATAAAATGCAAATTGGACGAAAAACGCTATTTTTCCCCAATAAATAGTTCGTTTTTATTTAATGAAAGCATTGTCTATTTTATCATCAGAAAAAATGTAAAATTCTATAATACATACGCTCTCATTATCAATGTCATAGTAGATAAGATATTTCGTTGTTAACACAAACCACCTTTTTTTATAATTTACCAAAGTGTATAACTTTTTATTTTGCGACCGTTTAACCATATAACCTTCTTTTAGAATTGTCTCTGTAATTAATGCCATATTGTGATTATTAATTAGTTTTCCTCACGTTTAAACAATAAAAAAATTAACAACAATAACAGAACAACAATCACACTCACACACGACAATTTTAGGTTATGTCAACAAAACAATAAACAATTGCCGATCGTCAATTACTGCGCGCTTCATTCGAAAATTATTTAAACAAATAAGAAAAACAACCAGAAATGATTAATTGAAATAAATTAAATGAATAACAGTTACGGTAAACGTTGATTCTATTGTGATGGCATATTCTATGAATGGATTAAAATTAGAAACTCAGCATGAGACAATTAGCATCCGAAAATATTTCCGAGTTTTTTTGTTTAGTTGTTGCCATTTTTAAATAAAATACAAACAATTAACTAAACTCACAATTTAAACTAATATTTAATTAAAATAACCAATTTTTTGTTAACAAATGTATTTTGTGTTGTCTATAAATATGTTGCGATTTAAATCGTAAACCATCCTGGCATATTGTGTCGTTCTTTATTCTTATCAACAAATTCACTAAAGCCCTTTTTCACTTGTTCTATTGTAGTTTCTTCGTCTTTTTTCAATTGCTCATCGACTGGATACAATTCAGGAAATATGAATTTCTGGTCTTTCGGCTACAAAGCACAATAGAATTAACAAACAAATAATCGAAGTGGAAATCTTCATACCAATGTCACATAAGCGTATTTAATATCATCATCTTTAACAACATAGCCTTTAACAGGATGCCGATATGTTTTGCCCATTGCTATACGTGTACGTACATCAATTACATTGATATTATAGATTTTTCCTAAATAATTCTTAATATCGTATTTAGTCATTTGTATTGGACAAGAGAATTGTACAACATTTTGCGGTTGATCTGTTGTTGGTCGTACTAGTTTTAACCAAAAATTCGGCAAAAATATACGCAATTGAGGAGCACCACGTTGGTAGAGTGGATACCTACAAAAAAATAAATAAAGACAAAAACAATGATTTAGAAATACTTATTTTTTTTTAATTCATTCAATTTTCACCATCTAGTTGACATTTTTCCTATTTAATTTTGTTTGGAAAACATGAGATTATTAAAAAAGAGGTTAGGAAAATCGAAAAATTTCATAACCATCTAACCATGGTTACAACATTATATGTGGTTACATGCGCGCGAAGACCAAATAGCGTACAGCCAATGAATGTTGCCATATTGCCATACAATGAAAGTTGATATATCCTTGAAGAACAGGTCAGGACTACTTTACATTATACCTGACATAACAACCAGTAGCGTAACTTCAAAGTCAAGGTCCATACACCAGAATGGGCCGCCCATTAGAAGAAATCAATTTTTATCTTTATTGAAATGAGACTGTTTACACAGGCAAAATACTTCGAAATCACTCTAACAATAAGTATACAAATATCAGATCAATCTGCGATTTTCTTTTTCCTGTGATGCCTATATAAGTCTTCTATAATATCTAGATATGTTTGTTTGATTGCCCTTTCTTTCCCTTCTACCTAGTAAGCCTTTTATCATCGCAGAAGTGGGCTGGTTATAGCCTCAACGGTAAAAGTATTGCCGCTGGCGTCGTCCGGCGTTAATATTATACGAATATATTCTTTTTGTATTGTTAATTTGAAATATGTATATTCATTCTAACAACACTTCGTAGATTAGTGGAAATCATCATCAGATGTGTTCCTGCCCACAAGTACAGCTTGTTTTGTTTACAACTAGACTACGCAAGTCTAGTTTAGACTCTGATCACAAACTATAGTTGTTTGAAATATATACTTTCAAACATTACCAGATGGAACGTATTTCTATAAAATTTATTTGTGGAAGTGAGGATTAGGAATCAATCATCATTCAACTTTTAAAAACCTTGTATCAACTGTTATATATTTCTATTTCCAACAGCCGTGTGGACTATTAGAACGGGTTGAATTTACAATGGTGACGTACGGGGCTCAAGCTCAGGCAGGGTAAGAAAAAGAATTATCGAAATTTTCCACTTCTCCTTCCATTACCGGTCCCTCATCGTAGAAAAAGCATCTGGATTTAGTGAAATTGAGCAGTAATCTCTCTTTTTCTTCCTAGATGACGTAAACATAAGCACAATAAGATACATAAGCAACATAAAGATAGCGAAGTAAGTATTGTTTTTGGATTTTTAAATAATAAGCTCAAATAATGATTATTGTGATCAACTAAGTACTTATTTAGAAAACTTCAAGGTATCACCACATTTAATTATTGTTTCATTTAAAATATTTATTATTAGACAGCGATATATAAAAAAAATTGTGTGCGTGTAATCTTTACGCGCGATTGAAGTAAAACTTTTTGACGTTTATGACACAAATCACTGAAACAATTAAACTATTTTATATTCTATATAAAATTCGTTAATACCACTCCCACTTTTTGAAGAATATTCACTCATTAATTAAATTAATTGAGAATAAAAAATTAAATTAAAAGTTAAATCAGCCCATGTCAATCTACCCAGAATTCAAACCTGTTCTCCTATTTCTACAACCAACCAATAGCTGTCCTGATGTTGTAGTCACATGACTGAGAAATATCACCAGAATTAAGATACCAACTTTACATCTACGGAGTTTCTAAATTTCGTCACATGAAGTTGGAAATTTTAGTATTATTAGGATTTTAGTCGAACTAAATATTTTAAATAGCGGAAACTATTTCGACCGTTACTTCCGTCAGAAAGAAAATCTGAGTCGCGCCTAAAGGAGTTTTACTTCAAAAAAATGTGCAGCTAAATAATAAAGAGACAATTCGACAAGCTACATTCCAAGTGAACGAAAACAATACACAACACAACAACAACATTATAAATCAAGTGGTGCCACCTTAATGTTTCTTGATCAGAAGAGAACTTTGAATATATCGTAAATTTAACAATAATTCCAAATAGTTTTCAACTCGGTGGGCCCTTTACTAGCTTGCCTGTGTGACTCATGATATTTATTATAACCCCGAGCATAAAAGTTTGTTCAAATAGCTCACTCGACTGATTAGAGTGCGTATAAAAACGCATGGAAGGAGATGTCTATTGTATCAGTATTAAATGCAGTACAAGCTGCAGAAAACCAAGAAATAAAGCACAGTTACCATTCGTACGAGCATGAAAAACTTGAATTAATTTCCCAGTACCTCTTGATGGTACCTATACATATATAAACGACTACACCACCGCTAGCCAGATATCGACTTACCAAAATTACAACTTTAATGAATCTTTTGAGTCTCCACCAAAAATTAAACAAAATGTGCAAAAATCAATAAACAATTTCAGTTGATTACGTGTAGAAAACAAAGATGTACACATTTATCGTGTTTCCATAATATTCATTAAGCAAATTATGTCATTATCAACATAGGAACCGTATAATGATTATGAATAAATTAATTATTGACAAAATGAAACGTGTATTATAAGTACAACAACTATGGTTTAATAATAGTGAAATCGATTGAATCAACAATATATCAATTTTATTTGACGAAATTTTTGTTGATTTTATTTCTATTGTTACATATACCATGTCAAATGATTCAAATTTATCTATTTATTAATGAATTGAATTTGAAACAATTCAGGCAATATGCACCAGGATTCTTTACTATTTTCTACGTATTGAATTCTTTAATTAATTTAATTGATAATTCAGTAATCGTTTGAATATGTAGGCAATATTAGGTGCAATGATATTGTTGTTAAATCCAAAACTGGTAGAAAATTTATTTGATGAAATAAAAATGTTGCCAATCGATGATGCAATCGAACCGACGAAATCACAGATTAACAAAGAAATCAAAATCAATTCAGTTTTCACAATTATTAATACAATGATGGCAATTAGGTGTTGGTATCGCATTTTATTCATTTAATACATACGATGATACAACATTTTTGCCAATTAAATTTGTAATTGATTATTGACAAGAATATTTGAATATCCTTACAAAAATTTATAAATTTAGCATGGCTTTTGCTGGAGCTACTGCATATGTGGCACATTGTTTTCAGGATATTTATTACACACGACATGTAAAATTGCAATATTTAATGTTAATTCACCAGTTTCTACATAATTAATCTCATTTATAGAACAAAAACAAATGTAACTTTTGCTGACCAGAACATACGAAAATTCGTGAAATATCAAATTACATTGTTTGTTTCGCATTCTGTGGATTATTACTTCTTATAAGTGTCGTCTTTGCAATATACTCAATGAAAACAACAGAATTAGAATACGACTACCGATATCTAACAATAACTTCAATTACTTCATTAACAAACAAGCACGGCACTGATTATGGCAGAACAATCAATTGAAACTGTGGTAAATAATAATATTATTGATTTTTAAATAATTATCAACCGTTTGTTTTCGAATATTTGTTTGTTTCTAGAGTGAAAATGCCTATGAAGCATTAATGCAAATCAATTGGTACAATATGGATATTAAAAATCGCAAAATGTATTTAATTGCTTTGACTTATGCACAAAGACCAATTCGTATACAATTTTCTGAAAAATATTCAATCAATTTCGTCTTAGGATTAACAGTTGAGTTAATAACTGATTCAATAAGATTCAAATTATTTATGAATTATTTTCAGATTGTACGAGGCGTCTATTCAACCGTAACAGTTCTTGCTGGTTACATGAAAACTTAATTACTTCTAATTAATAAAATTAAATCAATATTATTATTAATTTAGTTCATTTATAAAGTAGTAAAATGGATGTTTGATGCAAAAAGCGTCATTTGTTTTAACATAATTGCAAATTAAAATTAATTGTACTTATTGTAAATGTTTAAATGAATTATAATAAATATTGCACATTATCTTCTTCTATTATTTCAATATGAACACTAATCACACAAAACATAAAATGGGAAGACGCTTTAGAACAATTTGCCACTAAACACTCCTAAACACATCCCAATGTGATCAAAAGGAATAATTTTGATTGTATTTGGTTGATATAAACAACACAAATATTCCTTTTATTATCGGCTCTAATTACCGGAAATATTTCAATTTGTCTGTTAATGAATTTTATTGATTTCTGATATTTATCGTCATTATTTTATCAATATTATTGTTGTGCGGTGTTACATAAAAACGCTGTTTTAGAATTGCATTATCTTTATTCATGTGTATGAAATAATTAAGAAACATTAAAATCCAACAACAATTCAAACATTAAACATCAAATTTAGGTACTAAATAGATACATAACTACAATACGGATCCATTATAAATAAATTAAACAAATAACATATTGATCACATTGATTAACAATATTTGAAATAATTTTATTAACAACTTGTTAATAAGAAACAATTAAGTTTGCATGTAACCAGCAAGAACTGTTACGGTTGAATAGACTCCCCGTGCAACCTGCAATTGATTTGTTTTAATGCTTCATAACCATTTTCACTCTAGAAACAAACAAATATTCAAAAAACAAACGGTTGATAATTGTTTAAAAATCAATAAAATCTATATATATATATATATATCAATATATCTATTTTATGAGTAGAGATCGGACATAGAAATTCGTTCTTAGTCCTTACTTGGGGTGCGTTTGTCGTGCGTAATAATAATAAATTGTTGTGGTTACGCCGCTTTCCGTTCCCCGTGAGGTTCCAACAAGCTATTTAGGTTGAATTTCAAATTCGTACTATGAATCCCAGGAGCCTGAGCCTTACCGGTGGCCAGTAGAGAAGCATGGCGGAGATCGTGTCCCGTTTCTCAACGACTGATGGATTGTAAATCCCATTCTCTGTCGTTGAGTCAACGAACCACGTACCTACCTATTGCCGTACAATAACCACTATCCGGAAGTTTTTTGACCGCCCTAGTAATTATCTATGGCCCTACGTATTGTACTTTTCATATGTTATTCTAGATATCTACTGTACACACTCCACATAGAAATGTAAGTGTAAGGCGAATGTGGAGGCAGGCTCTTTCTACCTATACACCGCGTACACGTGTTTGAACATGTTGAAATTATTAATAATTCTTGTTTATGTACTATTCATTTAATTCATCATATTTCTTTATTTGTGTTCGATCACTGATGATCGTATGGGATCAAACAGTGTATATGTTATGTAGTTAAATATCATTTACACAGTTTTAATTTAGATTCGTCAATTATGAATGAAGAATTTTCGGATCCATTATAACAATAGTTTGCCTAATTCAGTAAATGAAAAATTCCAAATTAATGAAATTGATAGGGCCCCACAAAATCATTATGCTCCGGGCCCCGCACTGGCTAAGAACGGCCCTGTACATGGCACTCAGCATTCCAGTGATTCTATTATAATCTTTTAAACTTTCTTTTTATTCCATAGATTACATAAAAAGTACCAATGAAAACGATTTAAATTTTCAATACATTGAAGCATAGATCGGTAGATCTGCTGAAAATTTAGTCGATCTGGTATATTAGCAGTTTTTAACTTCCTAAATGACGTCATTAACGAGGAAGTGGTTAGATGACCATCAATACGTTTTAAGGTTCCCGGTGTTTTGTAGAATAAAAACATCATTTTTTTTAAATAATTTCTTATCTGGTGTAAAACGCAATATTTGTTTGTTCTTCTTCTCTTCTAATCACCATTATCTGTGTTATTTAATTATTTCTTCTTTGGTGGCGCTGATTGAAATGGTGTGATGTTGGTCGAACCACTTCCATTCAAGTTGTTTTTTTTTTAACAATTTGTAGTGAATAATCATTAAAATCGCACATTAAAATCTCGATGAATTTTAGATTTCCATTTTAATAATTAAATTACGGATAGATTTGTGACTATTTACATTATTATTCTGATTTTACTTGTGTACATTTAGACAGTTGATGTTGTATATGGTTATAGAGGTTAGAATTGATGAAGAGAAATTGTAACATAAAAATGATGAAATTATACAAAGAAAGACTGTTATCGGATGGTCAATTGAAACGTTTAGGAGAACATCAGTATTCATGCCAAAGTGTTAGTATATTGGATAAATTATTGCAACCGTATTGGAATTGGTTAACATCTAAAGTGCCCATTTGGTTAGCACCAAATTTAATAACAATTGTTGGTTTAATTGTTAATATTATCACAGCATTAATATTAGTATGGTAAGTAATGTATTCTAAGAATAAGCATTATTCATAATTTAAATTGAAACAAGGTCATACAAGGTACAAACTAATAATAATCGAATAATTAACGTTTAATTTAACATTATCACAGGTGGAGGTTAATTTTAACAGAAACAGCAATTGAATATTGATCTAATACAATATCACTAGATTCGGCTTTCTTCATCGCAAATGATTACGTGCATAATTAATTAATGAAAAAAACAATATCCTTATCACTGTATTATTAAAAAAATATAGAATCAAATCAAGGACTAGATTTATTAATATTGATAAGTCTTTATGCATAATTAATTTCGAACAATGTTCATTCGTTTCCATTTTTATACATTAGTTGATTTCAATGGAATTCACTCTAGTTGAATTGTCTGCATTTGTTGATTTCACCGGAAATGTACCTAACTTTCACGGTCTTAACGGATATAATGGATGTGCGGTAACAGTAGCAGCGTACAAAATTATATGAAACTGTCTCTATTTGAAAGATAAAGCAATAATAGTAAAACGTAAAAGTGTCCTTCATGTAAATAAGGATTTGTTAAACATTTCTTAGAAAAGAAACAAAAGTCATTACAAAGCTAAACTTAAGCCATATTGTTCTTTAATGTTTCCTATAAGAATTATATTCGTAGCTATTTAAGTTCGTTATAACATAGATAAAAAGAAGAATCTAATGACAATCATGTACAGTAAATTGAATTTTCCACATGTTAATGTAATTTTGTTTGTTTATTTATTTAGGTTTTCTCCGGATGCTAAACAGGAAGCACCACGATGGGCATGTGGTTTATGTTGTTTAGGTTTATTTATTTATCAAAGTTTAGATGCAATTGATGGTAAACAAGCGAGACGTACAGGTACAGCAAATCCATTAGGTGAATTATTTGATCATGGATGTGATTCAATATCAACTGTATTTGTTGCATTATCTGCTTGTATAGCTGTACAATTAGGACATTATCCTGGTTGGATGTTTTTTCAAGTAAAATAATTTTTATTCTATTTTTTTTTTAAATTTTAATAAACTTCCATTTTATAGTGTTTTTGTGCTATGACATTATTTTATTGTGCACATTGGCAAACTTATGTATCTGGTACATTACGTTTCGGTCGTATTGATGTAACCGAAGCCCAATTTACAATAATGGGAATTTTATTGATGTCAACGATTTTTGGACCAACTGTATGGTCGACAAAGGTGAGACGTTTTTTGTTTTGTTAATTGAAATAATTACAATTTCCCTAAATATTATTATTAATTGTTATTATTATTATTATTTTAAATATTGTATGTGACGATTGTGTCTAGTTTTTTAGCGATACAATAATATTGTGGTACCTTATTCCACTAAGTACATTAATTTGCGGCCTATGGTCGCTTTACCAAACTATTATCGTAATATTTACTGGAGGTATCGGCAAAAATGGATCAACAGTTGCTGTAAGTTTCGCCAAACAAAATCAAACAAATCAATCAGTTTAAAAATAATTAAACAAATAAAAACGAGCATGGATTTAAAGCCTGCAAGAGTACCAATCCGTATTTTTCGATATTTATTTGTTATTACCATTCTAAAAACAATAGCTAACTGAATCATTAGTTTTCGCATACCTAATTTAGGACCTGGGAGAAAAGATGCTGCATGGGTCAGATTTTGTGTTTGTTTGTTTATTTTTGGTTTTTTTCTTAAATTAAGCAAACAGTTGGAATAATTGTTTGTTGTTTACATTATTTGTTCTGGTGAATAACCGTGTTTTTTTTTTGGGTGGTGGATATTTGAGATCCTCATCGATTGAGTCATTTCTAACTCAGGTTGGCAGGAGCAATTTATATTCTAGGTGATCGTATCGAATCTCCATTGGAGTGTGATAATTTGTACCATTTTCTGTGTGGGTTATTTTCGGGTATTTTTTACATTATTTGAACAAATCAGAAATGGAGAATGTGACAAAAATGACTCAACAATAGCTGTAAGGGTTTTATAAACAGGGGCAATGATTGTTCTATTTATTTTTTTTGTTATTTGTTAAATTATATGTTTCTATATTACTAACGTAATTATAAATTATTAAAATTATTTAACTAAATGAGAAACTAATTCATCAAAGATACCTGGCCTGGATGTGGACATGAAGTTGATCCCGATGGGTGTGGCGTGTGCTGTGGCTCTACTACTTGCCCAAGCTAATGTTTCTATAATTTTCACGGGAGGAATAGGCAAAAATGGATCAACAGTTGCTGTAAGATTGCTCCATTGTCAACCTGTTGTATTAGTGACTAGCAACAATTCAATAAAAATCGATCTTAATTGTTTGTTTTCAATTTTATTTTAATTATTTGATTATAATTGATAAATGATCGAATTTTGTTAAATTGTTAATTGCTTGTAAATCATCTTGTTGTTTATGTAGTTTGGTGCTTTGTAGTCTTATTTAGCTTTCTTCATTTCTGAACTAATCAACTAATTGTAAAGCTTAGATGAAATGGTTACAAAAACTCCCTTATTTTCTTTTAGCAATTATTTTAAGGGAGTTTATGTAATTTTTTACGGCCAATAGTGTAAAATATTGATATTGTTTTGTTTTTGTGTGTGTAAATATATAACAGGGTACAAGTGTCTTATCGCCAGTGATACCGTTTTCATTGGTATTGGTGCCAGCTTTTATAATTTACCAAAAATCAACACAACACGTCTATGAGGAACATCCAGCTTTATATATATTGGCGTTTGGACTAGTTGCAGCCAAAGTAACCAATCGACTTGTGGTAATTATTTATTCTTTATTATAAAATTAATTTGAAATTTAATTTAAATTACATTTTTAGGTAGCTCATATGACTAAAAGTGAAATGGATTACACTGATTTATCACTAATAGGACCGGCGTTGTTGTTTTTCAATCAATATTTCAACACTTTCGTCAATGAATATTATGTCCTATGGATATGTATGGTAAGAATTGCAATTATTTTGATTTAATTGAAACAAATAAAACAACAACAACAATATTAATAAATATTTCAGTTGTGGGTAACTGTGGATATATTACGATATTGTTTTCAAATTTGCATAGAAATCTGTGATTATTTACATATTGAATTATTTCGAATACCGTATCCAGGTGGACCTCAACAACAACAATATCGTACAACAACAACAACAACAACAACAACTGAAAAGAATGGTACGAATGTTAAACAATCTAAATCACGCACTAAAAATAAGCATTATTGAATAAAAACAAAATACAAGCACAAATAGTAATGTAGGAAAGTATATTAATATACACAAAAATGTAACGTTTTCCTTGAATTTACGTTGGAAAGATAGAGAAAAACAACAAACAACTTATAGTTTTGCCAAACTATTAAATTCATTTTGTTTTTCGCCTTAAATTGCCTGAAGTTTTAATTGTTTCTTCTTCTGTTTTTTTTTTGTTCTGTAGTAAGCATCAATGACAATTGCATAGTTATTAATTTGGAATGATTCCAGGATACTTTCATGTAAATATTGTTAATTATTCTGTTACTTAATTTGTGCGCGTGTGTATATGCCAAAAGCTGCTCTATATTTGTATTATTCGTGGATTACTTCCAAAAAAATATTATGTATTAGGCGAGTATTTCTAAATGTATAGCTGAACTATACGCACATCCAATTGTTACAAACTAATAGTAATAAAAACAAAAAGAAAGTATTGTTGTATGATTTGATAAGAGATTTTAATTACAATCTACAATTTGAACCTTTTCCAATTTGAAAATAAACAAATCCCAGAATTTTTAATTAGAGTTAAGCTAGTTTGGTAGTAATTTGAATTAATTGAAGATCAATCTATAAATTAGCACACATCTCAATATAATTTGTTTCTAGGTAATCCTGATAAGAAAATAAGTAAATCTGATGATGAAGTGCCTTTATTATACACAGAAGAACATTCTTGAAATTAATATGAAATAATCACCGCAATTGTGCCCATTATTAACTCGAATTTAATTCATTAGTATTTGTGTTGTCTTGATATAATTGTATTATAATTTATTTAATAATATTCTCATTGATGTTCTGCATTTATTATTAATAATAAATTTTTGGTTTATTTAATAAATACGTTTGTTCAAGATTTATTTTAATTTACCGCTTGTTTATTTCGTCACAGGATAATAACCAATCGGAAATTGGACTATGGAATGTAACGAAGTACACTAGAGCTGCCAGATTTGCTAATTTTTCGGGAGATCTGCTGACAAGTGAAATTTTTTCCAAAAATATATCGACATAAGTTTCGTTATTTGATAGATTTCAAATTTGTAGAATGTTGACCTATTAAACTTAAATTAGATAAGAGATATTACCTTCTTTTGTACTTATTTCGTCATAATCTACCAAATTTGACTTACTCTGCCGATTTTTGTAGACACTCATCTGGCAACATTGTAGTGACTGTTATGCATTTGTTGTGTTTATTATTATGTCCATGTTTTATTTTTTGTGTATGTGAATTTTATTAGTTTTTTTTACAATAATTTGTTTATAAATTGTTACAAATAATTCAATAATTCTCATAGATTTATAGGTGAATCAGGTAATTGCTCAGCCGTCTTGATTGTTACCGGGCGAAAAAATCATAACCTACTAGATCAAATATACAAAGTTTATCTAATTCTTTTTTTTTGTGTGTTATAGACATGAAAATTATTAAAATAATGTGAAAAAAAGCATAATTCTCTCGATAATTCCAAATGAATAAACATTTAAAATGGATAATTCTATTTGTTGGATTATTAAATATATTTGTTTACAATACCAAAGCAATTTCAGGTTAGTTTTGTTCAATTGTTTTTAATTGTCATTATTATTATTATTGTTATTGTTTTATGAATTTATTTTAGAACACGGTACAAATAATCCATTATTGTTGTATTCAACATCAAAGGATATTCGAATTGTAAATACAACACGTAATAATAATCATAAAATAACTTCTACAATACTAGTGAGAAATTTAACAGAGGCAACAGCTATTGATTACAATTACGAACAGAAGAAAGTCTGCTGGGCAGACCATATTTTAGAAAGTATACAATGCATCAGTCATAATAACAAAGGGGAGAATAAGGTTGAAAGTTTGATATTTCCTTTTTATAATTTCTTTTATTAAAATCATCAAAAATTGATAGATCCAAATAATAAGTAATGAAGTTCTATCGCCGGTTGGTTTAGCTTGTGACTGGTTCACACATAAATTATATTGGACTGACAGTGAAACAAATCGTATAGAAGTTGCAACAATGGAAGGGCAATACCGTAAAGTACTCTTTTGGACTGATATAGATCAACCACGTGCTATTTCACTAGCACCAATGAAAGGGTTAGATTTTTCTTATTTTTGTTTTGTTTAAAATCTATTCTTTATCAAATTAATAGATTAATGTTTTGGACTGATTGGGGTGAAATACCGAAAATTGAACGTGCTGGTATGAATGGTGATCCAACAACTCGTAAAATAATTGTATCGAATAATATATTTTGGCCTAATGGTTTAACAATTGATTATGAGAATGAATTGATTTATTGGACTGATGGTAAATTACAATTTATTGAAGTGATGAATTTTGATGGGAAGAATCGTAGTGTTGTATTAGATTCAAAATTTGAATATCCATTCGCTTTGACAATGTTTAAAACGAAATTGTATTGGACAGATTGGAAAACATGGTATTTGTGTTTTGTTTTCATTTTTCGGAGAAAAATCTAATAATTTGTTTTCTTGTTAGGTCAATTTATTTTTATGATCGTAACAACAACGAAATGAAAGAATTGATAAATCATGTTGATTCATCACCAATGGATATCCATACATATGATAAACAACGACAACCATATCAATCGCATCCATGTGAGAAAGATAATGGTGGCTGTTCACATTTATGTTTATTATCACCGAATCCACCTGGTTATTCTTGTGCATGTCCAATTGGCATAAAGTTGATAACGAATCAAACATGTGCCTCAGGTCCACAAGAATTATTAGTGTTAGCACGACGTACCGATATCTGTTTAATACATTTAGATTCGCCAGATTATACACATAAAGTATTACCATTAAATGATGTTAAATATTCAATAGCTGTTGATTATGATCCAATTGATGGCTATGTGTATTGGTCAGATGATGAAGTGAAAAAAATACAAAAAGTCCGTTTAAATGGCACAGATCAACAGGATGTTGTTATAACAGAAATCCAACATCCTGATGGTATAGCAATTGATTGGGTATCGAGGAATATTTATTGGACAGATGCTGGTATAGATCATGTGGAAGTTTGCCATTTAAATAACAAATATCGCAAAACAATAATCAGTGATAATTTAGTTGATCCAAGAGCTATTGCTGTTGCACCAGAATTAGGTTGGTTATTTTGGTCTGATTGGAATGAGAAAGATCCAAAAATTGAACGTTCAAATTTAGATGGTACCGAACGACAATTGATTGTAACAAAAAATTTAGGTTGGCCAAATGGTATAACATTAGATACGAAAAAATTGAAAATTTATTGGTGTGATGCCCAAAAAGATATTATTGAATATTCAAATATGGATGGTAGTGGGCGTATGGTATTAATTAATGATAATGTATTACATGTATTTGGATTTAGTTTGATGGGTGATTTTTTATATTGGACTGATTGGCAAATGAGGACAATTGAACGTGCCCATAAAGATACTGGTGGACAACGTGAAATTATTATTGATCAAATTGCTAATGTTATGGGATTAAAAGCAATACGTTTAGGTAGTGTATCCGGTTGGAATCTGTGCAGTGATAATAATGGCAATTGTTCACAATTATGTTTTTATAAACATAATAAAATTCGTGTGTGTGCTTGTGAATTAGGCTATGAATTAATGAAAGACCGTCGTACTTGTATTAAACCAAAAGCATTTCTATTATATACGAAAAAGAATAAACTTGGAATGTTGAGTATTGAAAATGAAAACAACGAAATGGTGATTCCTATATCCGGTATCAAACACGCCAGGTATATCTTTTATAACTATGATAATGTTTACTTTTATAATAATGGCGTTTTTCCCCAACAATAGTTCTATTGATTTCGACACAAATACACAACGAATCTATTGGAGTGATCGTAAATTGCGTACAATAATGCGTGCTTACTTGAACGGTTCTGATCCAGAACGTGTTGTTGAGTTGGGCTTAACATGCCCTGAAGATATTGCAATTGATTGGTTGGGTTTAAATATTTATTGGACAGATCCTGTAGCAAATCGTATAGAAGTGGCTCGATTAGTTGGTTCAAGTAGACGTACATTATTATGGGCTGGTAAAGTTTATGATCCTCATAGTATAACATTAGATCCAATATCAGGTTATTTATATTGGTCTGAATGGGGTACATCGAATTCAATAAAAAAATCCTCAATGGATGGTACAAATCCAAAAAAATTAATTTCAACAAATGGACATGCATCTGATTTAACATTAGATTATGATAGACGTCGTTTATACTGGATAGAAATTGAAATATTAACAATAATGTCATCGGATTTAAATGGAAATGATAAAACAATCATAATAAAAGAGAATCTACAGAAACCTATCGGTTTAACAATTTATAATAATTTTTTTTATTGGAGTGATGGTAAAACAAATGAAATTTTCAAAGCTGATAAAATAACTGGTCTAAATCGTGAGAAATTAGAACAATTACAAGATCCATTAACTGATTTATTGATTTATTATGAAAAACCAAAAGGTATCAATCAATGTGCTGTTAGTAATGGTGGTTGTAGTCATCTATGTTTAGCATTACCTGGTAATGTTCCTGAAGAGCCAACAAGATATATTTGTGCTTGTCCAACACATTATACATTAGTTGGAAATGAATGTATTCGTGAGTGTTGTGTTTCTTTTTTCTTTTAGTAATAACAATCAAATTAATAAATAAAAATAATTGCAGCTCCGAAACAATTCATGATTTATAGTCAGAAAAATCTAACAGTACGTCTATTACCAAATCCAAATGAATGTCCAGAAGCTGTTCTACCAATACAAGGCTTAAAAGGTGTTCGTGCTATTGATTTTGATCCTGTTAACAATTTTCTTTATTGGGTAAATTGCTTCATTCCTATTATTATTCGTTTAATAATTGTTAAATTTTAGATTGAAGGCAAAACACAAATTGATGGTAAAACGCAAAATATTAAAAGAGCCGAAGCTACAGGCACCCAATTATCAATTGTTATACATGGTAATAGTGAAATACAACCATATGATTTAGCTGTTGATACTTTAGGTAGATTATTATTTTGGACTTGTGCAATACAAAATGTTATAAATGTAACACGATTAGATGATAATTTACCATTTGGTGTTGTTATACAAAATGAAAAAGAAAAACCTAGATTGATTGTTTTACATCCAACAAAAAGGTTGATTGATATTATTTTTCTCTATATTTCTGTAATATTATTTTTTTTATTATTATTTTAGATTATTGTTCTATACTGATGTGGGAATCACACCACAGTTAATACGAACAAGACTAGATGGTTCTCATAGATTGGTAATAACTAAAGCTTCAGATATTTCAGCGATTGCTGTTGATTGTGAAAATGATTTAGTAGTATGGACACAAGGCCATAGTATCTACATTAGTAATATAGACGGAGAAAATCAGTAATATAATATTCATTTTAATTATATCAATTTAATATTTAATCTAATTATTAGGCATGTCTTATTCAATGAAAGTAATTCGCGTATAACACAATTAACAATCCATTCTGGTTGGTTATATTGGGTAGATCGTGAATTATCACATTTACAACGTTTAGAATTATTATCTGGTAAATATGGATCACCTTTATATGTACAAGCATCACATATAGTTGATATAATCTCAGTAACAAAACCGGATCGTAATAATTCTTGTTCACAATTACAACAAAAGAAATGCTCACATTTATGTATATTAAATGGTACAAATCCTGTATGTGCATGCCCAAAAGGTTATATATTAAAAGAAGATAAAAAGACTTGTTCAACATTATTAAATTGTGGTCGAGATCGTTTCACATGTGCATTAATACCAGCTGATGAGAAAGATTGTATACCATTAAGTTGGCGTTGTGATAAACAAGATGATTGTCCAAATGGTTCAGATGAATTAGATTGTCCTGATTGTCAGATTGATCAATTCAAATGTCAAGATGGACAATGTATTAATTCAATAAATGTATGTGATGATATACCACATTGTAGTGATAAATCTGATGAATTGAATTGTTGTAAAGATGGTTTTCAATGTCCAAATACACAAGTATGTTTACAATTAGATTTGGTTTGTGATAAAACTGATAATTGTGCTGATGGTTCTGATGAACATCCATCATTATGTTTAAATGCAAACAATTTAAAACAACATACAAACAATACGATATTAATGATTATATTTGGTGTATTTGTTGTATTTCTTGGTTCTGGTATTGTTTTTTATTGTTTATTTAAGAAATGTTCAAATAACGATGATTTAAATGATCAATCTGAAGATTCATTAAGTCCAATGCATCCAAAACCAACAATGAAATCACAGAAAGTCCGTAAAGGATTCCCAGATGTTATAACAATGTCAATGTTGAATGGTAGTGATATATCAAGTTATGATCGTAGTCATATAACTGGTGCTTCCAGTAGTACAAATGGTTCAAGTTTAATGAATTATCCAAGGGAAACATTAAATCCACCACCTAGTCCAGCAACAACAGCTGCCTCAACACGTGGTAGTACACCATCATCACGTTATCGTCCATATCGCCATTATCGTTCAATAAATCAACCACCACCACCAACACCATGTTCAACAGATGTGTGCGATGAAAGTGATGCTAATTATCCAACGACAACAACACGTTGCCGTTATGATGGTGGACCATTTCCACCACCACCAACACCACGCTCACATTGTGAAAGTTGTCCACCATCACCTAGTAGTCGATCATCAACATATTTCAGTCCATTACCACCGCCACCATCACCTGTTACCTCACCACCGAGAGGATATGATTCTTAATCCCATCGAATGATGATGATTATGATGATCATACATATTGTGCCACTGTGCCTCACCTTTTTATATATAAATTATATATTTATGTAAATAATTTAAACATTTATACTTTCGACTGTTACTTATTTTATTATTTAAGTAAAATATTCTTTTAAATTGATGAATTTTTACCGCCTGTAGTTAGGTATTACCCCAATAGATGGCTCTATAACTACATGTTCTCCAACTATATGTAGCTCTCGCATGATCCTTATGATAGAAGTGGGTAGTTTGTAGTTTGAAAAAAAAACTATTTTATATAATTTATAAAAAGTTACCCAAAATCGATATTATTCTGAAATTTTATTAAAACTAATCATCAGGAAAAAGTGATTTTCTCGATTAGTCTTAGATTTTAGTTGAATTTATAATCTGTAGAGGGCATCTGTTGTACTGGCGATTACTTGTCAGTTGTCTAAGGTTCTGTGTTGTAAAGTTTTTTTTTTAAGAATTTATTCTTTTTACGCGTATTTTAATTGCTTTTCTATAAAATTTTGATAATAACACAAATATTACATTGTAGAAAATCATAGTTGTTCACAATGGCGTCGTAAGTATCCTGTTTTTGTTATTAAAAAGAGACTTAAAAGGTTATGTTAAACACCATATGTTCTCCTTTATTGGAATAAGTTTCTTTAAATTGTATACGAATGTAGCTAAAAATTGTCTTATTTTGTAGATCAAAGGTGACTTTCAAGATAACACTAACATCAGACCCACGATTACCATTTAAAATGTAAGTGTGGCTATTTCTCCTAGATTTACAAATGGTAGCTACTGTTTTTGTTGTTCTTTTACTAAATTATGAATTTTAGTAGTTTAATTCATTTTGTTTTATGTTTGTTAACAGATAAACACCGTGTTGACATTGACAGTAGCTACCACATTATAAAATGATGTTAGAATTAGAAACACCATGAATGATTCTATTCCAACAACAAACATCAGACAGATACTATCTGCTTTTAATAATATTATAAAATTATATGAAAATGAAGAATGGTTAAAAGACATTTCAACGGAAGATGTCAAATTTGTATTTAAATTAGGATTATTTATCGAACAAACTGTAAAACATTTTCAACAAGAGAATTGCTTAAAGAATTTCATTGAAATTTTAATGAAATGGCTGATGATCAATCATAATAAAAGTGTTAATTATACTGAAGATTTCTATTTAAAAATCTGTGATCATTTATTATTAAACATTTTTAAATGCAAATTTATTAATGAACATAATTTAGATATTGCTGTCCGGATGTATACGTCGTTATTTTCAAAACAACGGACACAATATGTTTTACAACAATATATTTTACAATCGGCATCATTTGATGCCATTTTAGATTTTGTTGGTGCAATTAATACGGATGTTGATGATTTAAAATTAACTTTAATCATTGATTTATGGTTGACGGAGATTAAATGTGATGGTAAACAAAAAATTGAAAATTTAATTATAAACGAATTATTATCAACGTTTAATGTTAACGATTCGTTACCAATATTGATCAATATTTTAAGACTTGATATTAAGAATGATGTAACTGATTTGATATTGAAAATTATTTTACATAAAATGAATGATCGCAGTATTTTGAATAATAATTTTTGGATGTGCTTAATGAGACAAAACGATGATAAATTATTGGGGAAGATTTGTCAATTGTATCACGAATTTTTAGTGAAATTTTGTGATTTTCTTATGTATTTTGGTAGTATGTTTGAATTCAAAAAAAATACGTCTAATGATGGTAATTGGATTTTAAATCCAAATTGTCCATTTCAATCGATTACCTATAAAGATTTTGACCAAACTTTATCAAATTTAAATAATTCTAATAGAGAAATAAAACAATATCTTTCTGATCGAATATTAATATGTAAAGAATTTAATGATTCATTAATTTGGCAAAGTTTCCTATGAATTTGTTATAGATTAAGTGTGCCTGATGGTACACCATTTACTGCTGTTTTAAAATTCGCAGCTGAAGAATTCAAAGTACCACCAGCAACATCAGCAATAATTACAGATGATGGTGTTGGTATTAATCCACAACAAACAGCTGGTAGTATTTTCTTAAAACACGGCTCAGAATTACGACTTATCCCTAGAGATAGGGTTGGTAATTGTTAGATAAATATCCATTTATGTATTTATATAAATTGTATTAAATATATTTTATATTATTATTATTATTATTATTTTGTTAATCATATGGATAAAGTGGGGAAAATAAAAACACGAACATTTAAATACGACCTTAGTTTTACATGTAAAAACTACAAATACTACACGTCACAACATTAATATCAAATAAATAATGATTAAGATTATTTTTTATAAATTCAAAATAACAAAAATATTTTGGAATTTGTGGACAGGTATTGAGCGGATTTCATTGATTTTGTTGTCTGTGGGGAAAGGTGAGCAATTTTGGCACCAGATAGTCCATCTGGGAATGTTTTGTTTTTATCAATTAAATTGCAGAGATCACATTATTAAAGCGTTTAGAAGCAATAAAAAAACTGACTAGATGTCAATTGAGTAATTAAAAAAAAATACATGCTACAAAATAGGAAATTTCTCTTAATTCCTATATAAATAGTTATAAAAACTTATTAACTAGAATAATCAAGCGATGATTAAATGCTTTTTTTTTTAGAATTAAGGCGACCTAATTTACATAAAAAATTTGATATAAAAATTATTCATTCCATTCACTTTCATCAACACCTTCCATATCGTCTTGTTCCAATTTTAAATTGATCCCAAGTCGATTGCTTACCGATTTTTGAATCTTGTTTTCATATAAAGAATAATATAGACGAAAAAGAAAATCAATAAAGAATAATCGCTAATTGCAAATATTTACCTCGTCTTGTTTCATTTTAGTCTGTTCGACTAGTTCTACATTCCATCCTAATCGATTGTATGGTTGTGATGCTCCAATAAATGGCGTAGAAGCTGATTTGTTGATTGTTCGTTCGGTATTTGTTTGGATTTGTGTCTCGGATACTACAATTGATTAAAATTTCAATAATAAATTTAAGAAAAAAATAAGGGAATCTCACATAAATTCATCCCCTCAGGCTTTAAACTAATCCGAGTTGGTGTTTTATCTTTACCATTAAACCAATCGGTACTTGTTAGAGTTGGTTTCCACACAACTTTTGTTGGTGGAAATAGATCGTCTTGGAACAGTTCAGTCTATTTAAACAATAAACAAAGATTTATTTGATTGTTTTTTTTCTTAACGGTTAATTTACCTTAATCCGTGGCACTGTAAATGATAATGGTTCAATTGTATTGTTAGTCAATCGTAAAGCTTTAGCAAATTCAACATTGGCAACATCACAAACGTTTTTTGTTAAAAACGATAAACCTTGATGTAAATTATTACATCTATGATGACTTAATGCACATATGTATGGTGATTCTTCAGTAATTTCATATGCATAAATTGTTAAATCACCTTTACCAGTTAGAAATAATGTTGAACTATCATCATCATAAAATGGTATTAGTATAGCTGGTGATACATCTAAACCGATTGTATTTAATGGATTATTCAAATCATTTGAATGAAATACAATAATTTGTCGTTCAGATACTTTATCAAAACCAGTAACAATTAAAAAATGGCCATCTAATGCCCATACAATACGTGCCCCACGACTACCAACTGGCCCTTTACCATCACGTATTGGCATATCATTATTACGTGGTTTATACACACGGATTTTTGCATCTTTACTAACTGTTGCACAATATACACCGCATGGTGACCATGAAAAACTAAATATTTGCTCTGTATGTCCTTTCAATAGAATTTTCTCTTCTAATGTTAATAAATCCCATATTTTTATTGTCATATCATATGAACCAGATGCTAAAACATCTTTTGCTGTTGGATGATATTTAATAAAATAGATTTTATCTGAATGTGCATTAAATTCATTTTGACACTCATTAGTTTGTTGTTGCAAACCATTTTCAGGTATATACCATAATTTTATTATACCATCATCACATGCTACAGCTAAACGTTGATTATCAAATGGATCCCACATGAAATCCATTATATTACAACCATGTACCAGAGCTGGTATGACACCATCTGGTAATTTACCCGTTTGAGATAATTCGAAAATTGCTATCTTCCCACCTGGACCACTCAATGGTACAGCCACTCTATCCGAATTTGCTGCAAATTCAATCAATATTCAAATGCTGTAATAGTTTCAATTAATCAAATTTAATTAATTACCGTGGAATCCGTCGCATTCACCAGGAATTTGTCGACTTAAATTCCTTACATTTTCAATATGTTGTGATTTATGTGCTGGTGTACCTTTTAAATGGCGAAATTTCGAAACACGTCCAAATACTGTCGATGTTCGTTTTGGTGTTGGTGTTGTTAAATTCTCATTTTTACTACGTCCAATCTCTTTAATTATTTCATCATTGTTTTTCTTATTTTTCAATGAATCTTTACGCCTTAACATAATTGGTGAATTACTATTTGTTGTTGATTTTTCATTTGTTGTTATTTCTTGAACAGATTGTGATCGATTCTCATACATTTTTCTACGTTCCGCTATACTTGTCCTTTGCATTGATGAACGTTCAAAATGATTTGTTGTTTGATCATTTATTAATAAATCGAAATTATCATCGTTTGTTTCATTCTCTTTTGAATTTGAACGATTTTCAAATAATTTCCGTCGTTCAGCTGTACTTGGTGTTTTTGGTATATAATCAGTTGTTGTTTCCTCTTTCATATCGGATTCATCTTTTGTTTCAATGTCGATTGATAAATCCTTATCCGCTTGTTGAATTTCCGTTTTATTATCATTATTATCAATACCATTCGATTGTATCGAATGTTGTTGTTGAGCAATTTGACCTGGCACAGCTGGCACTGAGAATACCTTATCAAAACTTTCAGTCTCATTCAATTTTGGTGGTGTAAATGGTTTTGGTCCCAATCTTGGCTATAAATTGCAAATTAATTTAGAACGATTTCATTTAAACAAACAAAAAAACATGCATCAAACACAGAAATTAACACAAAACGTTAGCAACAGAAATGGTAACCTTATATCCTCCACCGATGGGCATATTAGGGTTGACAGAGGTGACAATAGGTGCGACACTATTAGTTCTTGGTCTGGCGACAGGTTTCGCGATATTAGCATTGTTATTATTATTATTATTATTATTACTATTATTATTATTATTATTATTATTGTGATTAATTGCTTCATCAGCAGAATCACATAGTGAACCTGTTCTTGATGTACGTGGTAATGGTTTCGGTGGGATAACAACATTTTGTTGTTGTATTAATGTTATTGTCTCTTCCAATAAATGATTGTCAATTACCTTATTATCATTATTATCATCATCATCATCATCATCATCAGTAATTTTATTTGTATTAATTGATGATGATTGTGGTGATGATGATGATGTTATAGGTGTTATTATTTTATCTTTTTCATAATTATAATCATTTTTCGATAATGTTGCTGTAATTTTTGGTGGATTTTGTGTTGATTTTGTACATTTCTCATTTTGATATTGTTGTTTTAATTCAGAAAGTGGTCCACGATGAATCTAAAGAATAATGATTATTATTATTTTAATGAAAATTTGATTATAAATGAAATGGTATTACCGTAATAGGTTCATCACCTTTTTCACGTTTAGCAGGATCTAAACTAATCTTTTCTAATGGTATATTTTTACCTTGCATCCATTGTGTGGCAGTTAATTCAGTTTTATAACCAGGCGTATCTGGATATAGATCACTATGGAAATCTCTGTAAGTCTTCCTAGGTACTTGATAAGTAATTGGTATAACTGAGGTGCTAGTTAGTTGTAAAATACGATTAACTTCACCTTGCATAACATTTAATGCACGTTTTGGTATTAAACATGCACCTTTTGTTTGTTCACCACTATGTCGTATACCCTCAATTAAATATGGTTCTTTATCAGTTACTTCCATATAACCAATAGTTGTATCACCTTTACCAGCTAAAAATAACATACCAGTATCAGGATCATATAATGGTATTAATATACCAGTTGAACAATCTAATTCTAATGATTTTTCAATTTGTTGAAAATTACGTAAATCTCTGATTATAATTTGTCGTAAACGTTGCGAATCAAAACCAGTTGTTAATATACGATTATTATCACCTAACCATACAATACGTGAATCTTTTATACTTTGATGACTGTTTGCTTGTTTTATACAACATTTATCAATACGTGGATCTAATATTCGTACATGTTTATCTTTTGATGAGATTGCAATTAATGTACCATCACGTTTCCAACAAACTGATTGTATAACATCATTACAATCATTATTTGAATATAATTCATCTTCATTAATTAAATCCCATAAATTTATTGTTGTATATGATGTTGAATGTATTAAAAAATCAGCAATTGGATGAAAACCAACAGTTTCAACACGACGTTGTTTATGTGAAAATATACATTCAGGATTATTTAATGATTCTAATAGACCAGTCTCTGGTATATGCCATATTTTAACTAAACAATCTTGTGAACCAGTAGCCAATATACCATCATGGAATGGTGAAAATTCCATATCTGTTACTGTATCACTATGTGCATGTAATAATGGCATTAATTTACTTTTACGACCACAATCATCAATTGGTAATACAGCTAAACTTGAACCACTATGTTCCCAATTGAATGCCATAAATTTGCCTGATGCTGTTATATTATTACCATATGTTTGATATGAACCAACACAAATATCACGTACATAATTCTCCGGTTTTGGTACAATTGGTACGGCATTTTTATATTTTGAGGCTTTAAAACGCCAAGCCATTTTCCTCTGCTTCTTTTATTTCTTCTTTTATTTCCAATTAAATAATTATTCAAATCACATTCACACAAATAACTGCAAATGATGATAACACACAAAGGAGGCGGTTTTCAATCCAATACAAACAATATAACAAGAACGATTGTCAATTGTTTGACTTAATTATAGTAGTTTTGTTTTTTTTTCATTGATTACTTACAAAAAATTAACGAAATTAATTGATGCTCATTCAGATAATTCGTGGATTAGTCATCGAAAAACTATCACTTTTACAAATAAGAGCCGACTCCCCAAATCTATCAAAACGAAAAAATTGCCAACCAATTAAAAAAAATTGTGGAAAAACAAGCGCAATGTCGACAAGTCAGCTATGATTTAGCGCCATCTAACAATCGAATCACATCGTAAATTTAACCTAAAAATTCTGACAATTAACGGCTTAACGGGCTCAAGTTTCTAGCCGGTAACCAAGTATGTAAAGAAGTGCGCGCGCAAGCTAGACAAATGTGTACTACCAATCACTGTTGCCATATTGTAATACAATGAAAATTGAAACAAATAAGAGAGACTTTGAAATTGTAATTGAGCCCACAATAATAGCAATATTAGCGAATTTTAACAGATTTCCATTCAATTACTTGATAGTGATTCATGAACAATATAAAAAATATAAGGCATATTAGTAGCACTGACAACACCGCAAGCGGTAGCACATACCATAGTATGTTCTAGTTATGGTGTGTTCATATACGAAACTTTTACCGTTATCGTACATAAACGAAAAATGATTGGGTTTTAATGTTTTTTTTTTAATTTTAATTCTACAGTTTTTAATTATTTATTAGCACAACACAATAATGGATTTTAAGTATAAAAAACTACGTGATGAACTCGATATTTTAGGTTATTATCAAGATTTAAGTCAAGAATCTACACTGCTGGTTGAACGGTTATTAAACGATTTGAAAACAACCACTGAAAGTTTGCGAAAATATATGAAAATTTCACAGAAGTCAATTGAGGTTTCGTGTTTAATTTGTTTTCGATGATTTCTTTTTTTGTAAATTTCTACAATTTCTAGGAGCGCGACCATCTGGAATTAGGTGCCAAACCATACCGAATTGATAACGAACGTTTGATAAAAGAATGTGAAGATATACATTCCGAATTTGTACAATATAAAAACGATAATATTCGTATACAAAACGGTAATTTATAAACATTTTGATTATTGTTTTTGACATTTAGAAATTGTCAAATGTAGTATTTTTTTCATAGATTTGAAAGGACAATTAAAAAAATTGAAGTTTACAAATAATGAATTGAAAAATCACAATGAGAATTTAATAAAAGCAAAAACAAGAAGTGAAACAATGGTTTTAATTGATCAAAGAATCACAAATTTGAATAAAGAAATTAAAAAATTAAAAGAACAAAATTTACAGTTGGTTAGTAAAAATGAAAATCTACAAAAAGAAATTGGCAAACATAGAAATATAGATGGTGTAACAACTACAACAACAACAACAACGGCGAAATGTTGTTGTCGTGCTCAAGATATGGAGAAACTAGTTGAAGAAAAAGTCGTATTAGAAAAATGTCTTAAAGGTTGTTTTATTATTATTCCTATCAAGTAATCATTTTACACGCAAAAAAAAATTAATTTGTAGAAGCCCGTACTAAACAACATGAAGCAATGAAACGTGCATTGCATCTAGCCGAAAAAAACAATCTACTCGAGAAGGAGATGCGCGATATCGATCAATTAGCTTTAGCTGTTGAAGCTGAATGTAATAGTACTGTTAAAGATAAAACGGCCAAAGTTAATAGATTACAAGAGAGGATGCGTTGTACAATGAAACAAATACAACATTTAGAATGTGAGAATTGTAAATTGCAATTAGAAAAACAAGAATACAAAACGAAATTAGATACGATCGATACAGAGAAGAAACAATTACAAAATAAAATTAATAATTTTACAATCATTGAAAATGATTTAAATATTGAAATTGATCGTTTAATGAAATTATCATCAAACCAACAACAGCGCATCACCGAATTAGAAACAACAATACAAGAGAAGCCAATTGCAACAGGAAGAAATGGTAATAAAATTGATTCGAATACAAAAATGAAAACAACAACACTTCCTTGCAATTGCTCTAAAGTACCAGATAATACACCAGAAAGTTGTAAATGTTGTGGTGATAAGTGTAAATGTGCTAATCATTTAAAAGAATTATTAACGAAAGAAATGGAATATAGAGACCAACAAGTAAATTAATTAATTAATTAATTGATATTTGATTTATTAATTGTAATTTGATTAATCCTTTATAGTCGACTCGTTGTATTGATAATTTACGTACAGAAAAAGATTATTATATGAAGGAATATCAGAAGCTTTTAGAAGATAAGAAAAATATACCAACCCAATCGGATACAAATCAAAATGTAATCATTAATTATTTGTTAATAAATTTGGAATTATTCTTAATTATTTTTTTCTCAATTTTCAGCTAGATAATCTATCACGTATTCTATCAGGACATTTAGAACGTGATGAAAATCCAGATGCTCCATGTTCTCGGGTTAGTTTCACAGCTTTAATTTAAACAAACAAAAAATTAGTTATATTAATATTAAAAAAAAATATTTAGAATGATTGTAGAAGGACACAACGTGACATCAGTTTATTGCGTAACGATTTAGAACGTTTAGCAGATGAAAAGAATCAATTGAAACAACAATTGCGAACACATAATGAAAAACAGATTATTGATCAAGAACGTTTACAGAAAAATATACAAGAAATTGAAGAACATGTACGTTTATTAGAAACGGAAAAACGTCAATTGATAAGCAAAGATAATTCACGACAAGAATTATGCGAAGAAAATAATTCAATTAAAAACCAATTAAAAATAGCTGAACAAGAATTGAATCAACAAAAATTACAATATTGTCAATTGAAGTAATGTATACCCCCCTCCCCCAGGACGCCTTAAAACTAATCAATTTATAATTAATTCAATTACAGGAATTTACATGAACAAACTGAACGTACATTATGTGAAAATCAAACAAAAATAATAAAATTAGAAAATGAATTATCAAAATGTTTAAATGATATCAAATTAAAAGATACAGAAAAAACAACAAAAAATTGCGAAACTGGATTATTAAAAAACGATATAAAAATAATGAAACAACAATTAAGTGATTTAGATAAAGAAAAAGATGAATTATTAATGGCACTTGATAATAAAACTGAAAAATTAGCAAATATCGAATGTGATATCAAAATTAAAAATAAATTAATTTACACATATGAGAGTACAATTGATGATTTAAAAAGGAAATTAAGGTAATTGTTTATTATTATTATTTAAGTAATTTGCTAGAATCACAGTTGGTGGTATACAAGAGATTTCAGTGAAATTCCCTAGATTTGTTATCATTTTTGTATAACCGGGTATACATTCACAATAACCATCATCATTATTATTACTATTATTATCGGCCCATATATCATCTTTTTTATGGCGTTTGGGAACAATCCACGCACCTTTCTGGCATGGTCCTTGTTGGTATAATTTGTAACAATGGTTTAGATACGTAACTAAACCGTTCCGACGATTACACTCTATTTTATTGTTATTATCGTTATTATTATTGTTGACACATTGGTTGTTTTGATATTTAGCACAATCACAAACACCGTTATACGATATACCATCGATTGATGGTCTTGTTGTGAAATCAAATGTAAAAATTTCACCATCTCTACACGGTCCTTTATTACCAATACGATAACATTGTTGATTAATTGGATGATATAAATAACCACGTTCACATGGTAATTTTATGCATGTTGTTGTATTAATTAATATCAACTCATCATTACATGGTCCTTGTGTATATAAACGATAACATTTTGTTGAATTTCGATAACGTACATAATTGTTTTTACATTGACATTGTCCATTATTCTTATTTGGATTCAATTGATAAATCTCACCAATATTACATGGACCAATTGTGTCAATTTCAAAACATTGTTTTATTTGTTGATGGTAATGTGGTAAAAATTGATAACAACCACATGTACGATCTGGTAAAAATAATTGTCCATATTCTTTACATGGTCCTTTTGTAAAATGTTGATAACATAAACCATTATTAAATTGATAATCTTTTAAACTATCATTATTACATGTACATTCACTATTTTTTGTAAATTGATTCAATTCAATTAATTGACCCTTTTGACATGGCCCTTTCGTTAATTTTTGATAGCATTTACCATCTTTCGGCCAAAATAATTCATTGGCATTCTTACATGATTTCATTTGTACACAAATACCCCATTGACGTTTCGATTTATAAATTCTACAAAAAAAAAAACAATATTAACAAATGAATTGAAAAAAAAATCCAAAATGATTTTTTACTGATTATTATTATTATTATTATATTTGATATCAGGTGCGAAATAATAGTTTTTATCACATGGTCCACGTGTATATAATTCATAACATTTACCATTACGTGCTGATTGTGCTTTCATTGGTGGACAACGGCATTCAGCTGAAAATTCATTAGAATTTATCGGTGATGGACTTAATTCCATATCATCAGGACATGGATAACCTATCTATATTATTATAATTAATTACAATTAATTAATTTAATTTTTAAATTACCTTAAATATGCGATAGCATTTCCCATCTGGTGGCCAATAAAGTAATTGCCAACCATTCGGTTGTATTGCACATGGATTTAATTTTGTATTAGCCCATGGTGGTGGTAGTACAGCACCATTTACAACAATTAAATAACACGGAAATATTATAATGATGTGATATAACTGAAATTAGATTTTTAAAGTAAATTATTTATAATTATGTGGGAAATTTTAAAGGTAAACAAAGAGAAACCTTGTAATTTAATTCCGGTTTTTTTTTTAAATTAAACAAGAAAACGCCATAAAATTGTTATTTTTTTGGTTGATATTAGAGAAGAATTGCAAAAATAAAAAAGCTTACTCTTAACAACTTATAGTCCATCATTTCTTCTTCTTGTTCGTCATCACGTTATTAAATTATTAATTAATTTATTGATTAATTAGAATGGAATAAATTCAATCTATATTTACCGGTGTCTATTTGAAAACTGAAAACAGATAATGTTGTAAAAATAGGTGTAAATTCACAAGTGTCCCACCATTTACCACATAATCAAATCTGACTTAAGTCAGAAGTTACGTGAGAGGTGAGGGTGTTATAAAATCAATCTTTCAACGAAAAAAAGTTCAATGTCAATATTTTACTTTCACTTGTTGCATTAACCTGTTTGAAGAAAGAACCGTAGAAAGAAAGAGAGAATTTTTTTGACCCTTAAAGTTCATATACAATCGAGGTCATTAAAAAGAAATGAACAAAAATTAAACGCCTATAAACAAAAGTAGACTCAACGAAAGTGAAACTATATAGATATATATTTTATTATTACTTAATTTTCCAACTAGAAATTGGGCAATTTTTACAAACAAATAGTTAATAATAAACAGAAATAAATGTAATAATTGTAAGGAATCTGCACACTTTCCCTAAATCGTACTCTAGAATATCTATGCCACATATTAATGATAACGAAACAATTGATTTAATAATCTTCATTTCATGTTGTAAATAAATTAACGCATGTTTATTATTCAAACTACAACAAAAATTATGTAAGTGATGACTTTGAAATATTGAAAAAATGGGAAATAGCGCATGTTGTAATTTTAATAATAATCGGGGGATTTCCACACAGTATTGCCAATCTCTTGTATAAACTAATCTAGAAGTCTCTAGTCATTAGGCGGTAATTTTGAATTTCTTTTAAAATTTCAGCGGTAACACCGATGAGATAGCAACAAAAGATCATTTAATTAAATCACATCAAAATGAAATAATTCGATTAAATGAGGACCTCGATAAAATGAAACGTTTTAAAGATAATTCATTTGATGAGATGAAACGTTTACAAAACGATTTAACAACATCATTAACAGATAAACGTAATTTAATAAAAGAATTAGAATTATATAAACGGCAAATTGATGATTTAAAAATACAATTACAACATTATATTGCAGAAATAAAACGTACAGAAGATTTAATATCAAATAAAGAAATTGAACGTGGTGAATTATTAAATCAATTTCGTACATTAACACATGAAGCAAATTTATTAGAAACAAATAATCATACATTAGAACATGAAGCAACACAAACACGTGTACAATTATCGGTTGCATTAGATCATGCAGCTGATTTAGAACGTTGTTTAGGGAATCATCAAATTATGATTGAAAATTATGAAAAACAAATAAAAGAATTAACATGTCAAATTGCCAGTTTAGAAATACAAATGAAACAAACAACATGTCATTGTAATTTCACTGAAAATGAATTGAAACAATTACGTGATCATTGTAAACGATTAGAACAGGATAATCAACAATTAAAGAAAGATTTAAATAATTGCGACGATATTAAATATAAATTCGAACGGAATTTTGATAAATTAAATAAAGAACGTGTATTATTACAAAAAGAAATCGATAAAGAACATGCCAATATTGAAAATATGCAAGAATTATGGCAGAAAACCAAAGGTGAATGTAGGGAATTGAAGAATGCTAATGATGATTTACAGAATGAAATACAACGGCTTAAAGAACAAATTCGAGATTTACACACAAGACTGTGAGTATTTCTTTTTTAAATTAACACAACAAATAGTAGATTTGCAACTATCGAACAATTACAGTCATTCCACATCAGAACAATTCGATGTTTACCAGGAAAATGTCCAATATCCATCATTATAGCAATATATATGTATCAAATTTACCGCCAATTTCTTAATTAACGTTCAGTTAATAGTAGCGCAATTAAAAAAATTAAATTATTTTCTATCATTCATTTGTTTTTAATTTGAAATAGGTTGAAATGCACTTGTAACGTAAATCAAGACTTAAAACAAACGATTCGTGTGAAACCGATGTTGTTTAATACTGAAAATTCGACAGTAGGAAAATGTAATTGTTCATCAAAGAAAAATTGTACACCACGTTATTGTGTTCAAAGAGATTATTGACTGTATATTTGTCTTATTTTGTTTTGTTTTTTTTGATAATTCACTGTGTTTCTGTGTTTTTAATTTTTAGTAGTTTTATGCACAATAAATTCGGATGTTTTTAAAATTACCGCTTAACTATAGTTATTTTTCAATACCAACTGTTTAATCAAAAGTCACTATTTTAATTTTGTATTTTTTATAAAATGGTAAGTTGTAGAATTTTCTAATTTAATTTATTTTTTTTCGTGATAATTATGAATGAAACTTGATGTAATTCTTTCAGATCTCAATTTGAAACACTCATTATTTTTATAAAATTCCATTATTTTTTTCCAATCAATTCATTTAATGTTGTTGTTATTTGGATGTATTGAGGTTATAATTTGGCAAAATGGCCCAATTGGAGATTAAAAAGATGAAACAGGGCATGTCGTATTCATGCAAAGAGAAAACAATAATTTTAAATGTTTTCAAATATTTCCGTTCTCAATTGCCTGATAAATGTGTAACAGAAATTGTACGACGTACAGCTAAAGCGACCGGTTGTAGTGAGAAGAGTATTTTCCAATTTCGTAAAGAAGAAACAAGTCCTGAAGGTTTTAAAATACCATCAACAACGAAAATACGTAGGAATATTAATATAAATAGTCGTGATATAAAATATGATAATACAGTACGTCAAGGTATACGTACAATCATTTATGATATGAAATATAAAAATATTGTGCCATCATTGAATCGTATATTAAAACAAATCAATACAAATCCAAATTTGCCGAATTTCTCATTGATGACATTGAGAAGATTAATGTTTGATATGGGTTTTTGTTATGAAAAGAATGGAAATAAGTCGGTTTTAGTTGAGAAACCTGTAGTTAAAACAAAAGAAAACATTCCAATTACGACAGCTGCAACGACAAAGAAACCACGGAAAAAACCTCCAATTAGACCAACAACAGAACAAGAAGTGCCTTTAAATAGTGAACAACCGCCACCACTACAAATCCAACCAACTCCTATCAACAATCCACCCATTTTAACACCAATACCTCATCATAATCACCACCACCATCATCATCACCATCAATATGAAATACCACCACCACCGCCACCATTACATCCAATTCATCAGCATCACAACATTGTTGCACCACATGGGAATACAATGACGAATTGGATCCACCATCATCATCATCCATCACCGTTAATGATGAAACAGGAATTCACTACCTCTACTACATGATCTCATTTTTGTTTTTATTAATTTTATTTAAAAAACGTAAGTAAAAATAGTATATTTTTGGATAAATTTCTACAAATCACAGTATTTTTTAAGTACTTTTTACAAGAAAAATAATTAAAACGAACTCTCTATGTCGGTAGAAATTAGATTTTCGTTCAGTTCTGATTTAATTGCTACATTTTCGTAAATTGGTTCTTCATTTTTTACTGAAAACAAAAAAGCAAAGCAAAATTTAGAGAAGCTGCTTAAGATTTTCTTACGAATTTTACCACTTTTCGTCACTGGATTTTCTAAAAAGTCTTTAATACACGAGTAGATAAACACGTATTGTTTCTAGAAATTATAATGATAATTTAATGGAATGTAACGGGTGATCAAAATAATGCAACTTTACCTCAGTCTGTACCATATTGATTCTTTGTTTTCGTAGATTTAAAACAGTGTTGAAAATATCGATGTCTTGTTGATTATCAATAGTTTGTAATAAAATATCGACAGCAATTAATGTTCCAGTTCTACCAACGCCAGCGCTGTGAATTCAATTGGTTTTTATATAAATCCGAGCAGTATTATTATTTTAAATAAACTTTCAATATTACCTGCAGTGTACTACAGTTAAACCACTCTCACTACCGATCCGTTCCCTGATTTGATAGCAAAATTGTAGCATACTATCAGTACTAATAGGCACCCCAAAATCGGGCCATTCTAAATATTGTATATGTATTACAGTACGTTGGATATTGTCCTTAAAACAAACATAAAATTATAATAAAATATCAATTGATCGATAAATGAAATTTTCTAACTTTTTTAATTTGTAAAGTCCGCACACAATAATTACCAAAATCTAATTCTGTTAAACAGCGAACTCCAAAGTTCTCATTGAAATTCAATTTTTCGTTATTATTGGGAAAGTAGCGGTGGCATTTTTCCTGAAAATTTGTTTATTTTTTAGTAGAATTTCAGCCCGTTTTTTTATTCATTGAAACGTGGAACACTAACTTTATTTTGTTCAATAAATTGCGACACCATAACAATCATTGTAACATGTTCTTGTAAGATCATCTTCCAGAAGTCACAACATGTTGCTTCAGTCGGTCCTTGCGTTGCTATATATTCGATTTTATTGGAATAACCCTGAAAATAATCCATATTCGTTTAAGTTTGATCATTCTAAAAAATTGATATAAATCCCTACTTTAATATAGGAAGCGTTAATATAATCAGAGCTTATTTCATCGTCTTCATCAATTTCTTGTAATTTAACACGAGTTTCATCAACTAGAATTTTACGAGAATTCACCATTTATTGTTTTTGATCATTTTTAACAAACTTACAAGGTAAAATATTTGTATAGCGATTCTTCCTTCGATTCTCTGGTAGTACAGCAAACGTTATAGGTAAGTTGAATTCTTTACTTTTCGTTTCAATTAATTGAAATTCAGTTTTTAAAATGTTTGCATTTTTAATTAAATATTGATAATGCGGTATAAATTTCTTTATATTAATTCTAACAACAGATATTGATTCTTGTGCTATCAATTTTTGTCGATAACGTTTTTTAAGTATCATTAACGATATAAACAAAGCAATTATCACCAATAAACCAAAGCTTAAACCCAATACTAAAGCTAGATTAACACTTTCAGTACCTGAAAAAAATGTGTTGCGTACTTGTCGGCGTTTTTATAAAGAATCATACCTGTTTTGAAATCAATTTTCTCACTATCTCTGTACGTTTTTTCAGTTAATCCACGTATAATCAACGAATATTCCGTGTCTTCTTGTAAATATTGATAAGAGTCATTATCATCATCATCACCAATTTTTATAAATATTTCGCTTTTATTTTCAGTGAATGGATTCCAAAAGTTTTCAGTTAATTGTCGAATCTTATCGGCTGACTTAGTTGATAATGTTGGCCATGTATCCGACCAAAAACCATAAATTGTTGATATTTCCAATGATTGTGGTATCAAAAATAAAGCATAATAATGAATATCACCGGAATAGGTAACATTAAAGGACTCTTTGGAAAATTTCAACAATAGTGTAGTCTCTGATGTTGTGGAATTCAATAATTGGGGCTTACAATCAGGATTGATTTCAGGCACTCCGGGATCGGAATGATATTGAATTTCAATCGAATCCGATTGAAATTTCCCATTAAATACAGATATTTCAATCGTATAAACGTAATCCGGTTTCAAATCGACATCAATAGACGTTCGACTGGAATTCATTACAATTACATGCTTATCATAATTCAATCTTGAACCATTCATGTATAAAGTGTAATATTCTAAAACTCCATTCAATCGACAACTAGACTGAAAGTCAATTGTTGCACTTTCATTATAAATATCCCGGTATTGCGGCGCTGACATTATTGAAAGAAATCTCGCTGGTTCTGGTTCTTTTTTTTTGGTTTTCAACCGAAAATAATTTAAAATTGGCTTACAATAATAAGAGAAAATTAAAAAGAATTACTTGCGGCCTCGGTGGTGTGTGAAGATTTATTTGATTTGTCACCATATCCTGCTGTTGTTGCAGCTGAAAGTTGTATGGAATACTGAAAATACGGTTGGATTTCTTTAAATTCATACGACTGAAAATCTGATTGAATTTCTATCGTAAAATGTTGAGTGAAATTGATTGTTGGGCAATTTTCTGGTATTTGAAATTTCGGCCCTAACACTTCTATATCAATTGTATAATTTATGATTTTACCAAATTTCTCTTCAGCATCAATCCAAAATATCTCAAACAGTTCAGGTGAATGATTTGTGATGTTGTGGATAACAGGTGGATTCGGTACTGTTAATAACACAAGAAAATCTCAATTATCAGTAATGATTAACAAATAAATTACCTCCATCCGGTGTTTGTTCTGTGATTGTAACCGATTTTCCTTCTAATTGCTTCAATCCAACTGTGGATATTGTGAAATGATAAATGAAACCTGCATGAATATCAGTCAAATTCAAATCTCGTGCATTTTCCGGTAGTACAATCGTTCTGTTATCAATTGCATCAAAGTCTTCAGGAATTTGAAAAGTTCCAATAATAGTTATAACATAATTTATTAATGGACCATTACTATTACACGGTTCTTCCCAATTCATTTGTAATTTGATTGTGTTATTTTCATTGAGAATAATTGCATTAATCTCAAAATTTCGAATTTCTTCTGATTGATCAATTTCAGTTGTTATTGCCTGTGAAATATTTGTACTTTCACCTAAATCATTTTCAGCATATATCGAAATAAAATAACGAAAATCGGGAAAGCTTCATGAAATGTGTATTCTCTTCGTTGAGGTGATGTGAGAATTTTGAAATTTGTTCTATTTAAACACGAATGACCAACTATATGATTGGCAGGACCAAAATTTCCAATGAAAATTCGATAACTTGTCACAATTTCAAAATTATCTAAAGGTGGTTGCCATTGTATCTTAAATTGATTAGATTTAATTCCAGTAATTGTTAGATCAGTTGGAGGTGATGGTACTGAAATTTTCAACGTATTTTATTTAATGAGGCACAGCGAAACGTTCCAGTTATTTGAAAATTTCACACTTAACCACGAATTGTATTTTGTGTTGCCTGTTTACACAAATCACACCGATAAAGGATTTTCCTTAATTAGAAAACAATAACTGGAACGTTTATAATTTTGTTAAATTACCATCAGGAAGCGTTGTAAATTCAATTTGGCCCCATGTCGAATTCCCAATTGAATTACTCACTAATGCTCTACACGAATAATCCGTGAATTTTGCTAAATTCTTAAATTTAATTTTACTTTTTTTTGTAAAAACTGTCTGTTCAATATTACGTTTGTGATCATAACAGATCGTTGTAATTGTCGGTGATTCACATAAATTATTTATAGGCGGAGACCACATTAAAATAGCAGTATAACTTTCAACATTAAATACTCTTAAAACTGGTGTTTCAGGCGCTGAAAGATACACAAAATCAACATCGTTCTTAAACAAACAAGAAAATTAAATAATAATTACGTAATCTTAATATGTAAAAACTAAAATTCGATAGTCCTATTAATGTTTCGTTAATGATTGGTGTAATTTGTACCCATAAATTCGTACAATCTTTATAATTTTCGACATTTAAATTCGATGATCTAAAAGGATTTTCAACAATTTCATAATTATCACGTGTCGTTATATTGAAATAATCGATACAATTTGCAATTTGAACGGGTAGGTCCCAGGCTATCCTTACATTTGTACCAATTTGCGTCAATTGTAAACTATTAACCCCATAATTGAAAGCTATAATTGTTTATTAATTATTAAAGTGTGTTATTTTTAGTTTATAATTCAACACTTACGTATCGGCGGATTGGTTTGGATGGATTCATTGAAAATATTTTGGTTATTTGTTAATATTTCAATTTGATAGAAAGTACAAGCTTGTAGGTTCTCAAGTGTTATTGTTGTGTTATCTTTTGCATTTGCAACTAGTGTATTGTCTAGGTAAATTTCATATTCCCTATTCGGACAATTACCGTCAGGTGGCCATAATAAAGTGATTGAAAACTCTTTAATATCGATGTCGATTTCGAAATTATCTGTAAACTCAAAATGTGCACAATCTATTCCGACGAAATTTTGAAATTAAAACAAAACTCACTGTTTGCACAAGGATCCGTTGTTGTAGATTCTGTTATGATCATTGTTCGATTATCCATATCCATTGTAGTGGTCGAAACATAATCAAAATCCGAATCGGTTGTCGAATTTGAAGCAATCGAACTCACACAGCTTAACAATAGAAAACTAATAATAATTTCCATTATTTATAACGACTGAATTATTGCTATTAGTGAAATAAAAAATAAAAAAGCTATTACTACACACTTTATTAAAACAAAACCGACAACAGGATGCCTTTTATCAATCAACTTAACTATTTTGTTGTACCACATAAACACATCCACACAAATATTAAATTAATAAACTCTTTATTTGTTAAAAAAAAAATGTATTTTCCCAAGTAATGCAATTATTTTAAAACCATAATTTAAATAGTTAGCAAAATATAAAAAATTATCACTCTTATTATTAAATGGCAAAAGAATCGAGAAAGCAATAATAAAATTTAATTGTTATATAGGTATACAATTTATTGTTAATGGAAAAAAACAACAAAAAGTGTAACTGATTTTTATCAATTTTATCAGCAATTATTGTTATAAATAAAGTTAGATAAAATTTTATAATGATTTTTATCATTTATTATCACTAACAAATTTGCTAATTTTCTTTAATTCTTGTTACTTTTATTTTTGTTGATATCAAATAATAATAATGATGATGATGGTGTTGATGATGCTGATGATGATTCTGAGAGAAGGGAAAAACAGAGAATAAACGGTTGTGTGTATGTGCGTCTGATGATAACAGACCCCCAAGTAGATTACAATTCGCTATTTATAGAAAAGACCATTTAACATATGTTTTTACAAAAAAAAATATGTGTCTCTCTCATACAAATACAGTGCGTTCCATTTCAATCATATTTTGATTAGAGATCCATCTGTATCGGACAATCTGTAGATGTTGGTGGAAATTTCGAGGAAAATCATCATTTCCAAAATTATTTCTATAAATCAAATGTTTGCCTATTTTATTATATAAACATGGCACATTATAACTGTTATAACGAGCGTATTCTGTAGATGGAAAATCAAACAACTCCCCCCTAATTGTCGGAAGTATAACTAATTAGATCCATTATTCAATACCAAATATTTTCGGATCAAGCAGGATTTGTCCAAGGCGGAGGCTCAATCGATCAAATTCTCAAAACTCAGCGAAGAAGAACTGCAGCAACTTATATACTTGCAAAAATGGAATTAATAGAAGAAGACATCATGATGGAGTCGACTCAGAAGAAGAAGCCAATAGGAATTGAGTTACAACTGGATTACTTAAAACCAGACTGATTTCAATTCCATTATCAAAGCTGAACAAATCGATAAAATCGAAATGGGGATTGAGATAATTTCACATAAAGAATACCCGTTTAATTGATGTTATTTCAATCATCTAACGAAAAATTACTCATACACGGGGATTGGTCGAGTTGATATTAAAATTTTAAACGAAATTCAAACGAACGAAATTTATTTCGAAAATTAAATAAATATTAAAACTTAAAAATAGTCGATTCTTACAAGTTAGCTAGTTGGTCTTTTCTATCGGTTTCGCGTAATTAAATCTGATCTAAATGTGGTTAGTTAACCAAAAAAGATGTGTAGTGCTTCCAGTATAAGTTTGTGTTTTCAAAAGCTGTAATTTACCATCCATAGGTAAGTAAAACTTGTAAATAGAACGTTAGGTCAAGATCGGAAATTAGGTCATTGAAAGGATTCTTTTTATAATAAAAAAATAATAAGGGCGTCAGTTTAAAAGATGATCGCCTTAGGCGACCTTAAATACTCACATTCCATCGATATAATTAATCTATATTTGTTAGAGTCAATATAATATCGAAAGTAGGCTTCGAAATAATACAATATTTGATAGACAACAATCGGATTCCTTTATTTTTTCAGTTTTCTACTATTTCCAAGGATAAATACACAGATCCAATAATCTAATTTACTAAATACAATAATGTAATTAGTCCATAGTTATAAACAGTCACACCTAACAACCCTAACATTTTTCATTTCCTGTCTATCACACGTCTGAACAATGTGACCATTCTCTCTCATCGTTCACATTCAGTTCTTGTTTTTATCGATATTTTATTAACCGACAACAACGACAAAAAAACTATAACAATGTCGGAGAAAGAAGTGAGTAATTATTATCCGATAAACTTGTTTTTATTAACGTCAATTTTCTTTTATTTAGGCCGATGTTGAATCTCCACCACCACCTCCTCCTTCAACTGGCCCCAAAACCCTAATAATGCCCAATCTACCGAAAAGCCTCACCGTTGAAGAGAAGAAGTATCTGTTATCGGTTGAACGTAGCGATATGTCGAATGTACGTCGGATGCTGCAAAAAACCCAAAAGAAACATGTATTCGATATGAATTGTATGGATAGTTTAGGACGTGGCTCATTAACAATAGCTATCGATCAAGAGAATTTGGAAATGGTCGAATTATTAGTGATAATGGGCGTTGAAACTAGAGATGCTCTCCTACATGCCATCAATGTTGAATTCGTTGAAGCTGTTGAATTATTATTGGAACACGAAGAGTTAATCCATAAAGAAGGCGAACCTTATGTGAGTCTAACCAAATTTAATTAAGAGCAATTCATTGAGTCGCTTTTGAATTTTTAGAGTTGGCAAAAAGTCGATATTAATACAGCTATGTTCACACCTGATATTACACCGTTGATTCTAGCTGCACATCGGAATAATTACGAGATTATTAAGATATTATTGGATCGTGGAGCAACATTACCAATGCCGCACGATATCAAATGTGGTTGCGATGAATGTATACGTCATTCCGAAGAAGATTCTTTACGGCATTCATTGTCACGCCTGAACGAATATCGTGCATTAGCTAGTGCCTCATTGATAGCACTATCATCAAGTGATCCGATATTGACAGCATTTCAATTGTCATGGGAATTGCGTAATTTAGCAACGGCTGAGCCTGAATGTAAATCTGATTATATGGAATTGAGGAAGCAATGCCAACAATTCGCTGTTGATTTATTACATCAGACACGCAGTTCACAAGAATTAGCATTTATATTGAATCATGATCCAGAAAGTCCACCATATGAACAAGGTGAACATATGCATTTGGCACGCTTGGAATTGGCCATTCAATATAAACAAAAGAAATTCGTATCACATCCGAATATACAACAATTATTGGCTGCTATATGGTATGAAGGTGTGCCCGGATTCCGTCGTAAATCATCATTACAGAAATGTTTAATTCTAACGAAAGTTGCCTTTCTATTTCCATTTTATTGTTTTTTGTATATGATTGCGCCAAATACACGAATTGGCAAATTAATGCGAAAACCGTTTATGAAATTCTTAATTCATGCCTCATCTTATCTGTTTTTTCTCTGTAAGTTGTTGTTGTTGTTGATTCGTGGAAATTTGGCCAATTTTTAATCAAAGATTTCGTTGTTGCAGGCATCCTTATTTTGGTCTCACAAAGGGCTGAAGATTTGCTGATCGAATTTCTAGGTACGGAAAGTATGAAACAGGCGATTAAAGAGAAATATGAGAAACAACGCGGTAATCCACCAATGATTTTGGAGTATGTTGTTTTGATTTATGTTGTTGGTTTCATTTATGAAGAAACTCGTGAGATTTACATTGAGGGCATTCAATCGTATTTGAGAAATTTGTGGAATTTCATTGATTTCTCACGTAATTTTTTATATACAGCCGTATTTTTATTGCGTGTCGCTGCTTATATACAACAAAAAACTGAGATTGATAATGATCCATTAACGGCATATTTGAGACGTGAACAATGGCAAGCCTTCGATCCACAATTGATAGCTGAAGGTCTATTTGCTGCAGCAAACATATTTAGCGCTTTGAAATTAGTACATCTATTCTCAATTAATCCACATTTAGGACCATTACAAATCTCTTTAGGGCGGATGATTATCGACATTGTTAAATTCTTCTTCATTTACACATTGGTCTTATTCGCATTTGCGTGCGGTTTAAATCAGTTATTATGGTATTTTTCGGATTTAGAAAAGAAGAAGTGCTACCATCTACCAAATGGTGAGGCTGATTTTGATAATGCTGGTGATTCATGTATGAAATGGCGACGATTTGCTAAGTAAATGCTATGATTTAAATTTCTGTTTGAAAAATTGTTTTGTTCATTTTTTTTTTTGATTTTTGTAGTGTTTTCGAATCATCACAATCATTATTTTGGGCCAGTTTTGGTATGGTTGATTTGGCCAATTTCGAATTGAGCGGCATCAAAACTTATACAAGATTTTGGGGCTTATTGATGTTCGGTTCATATTCGGTAATTAATGTGATTGTTTTATTGAATCTACTCATCGCTATGATGTCGAATTCTTACGCTATGATTGATGTAAGTTTATCATCAGAAATTTCCAAAGATAATAATGAATTAAAAATTTTGATGAATTGCTAGGAACATTCCGATACTGAATGGAAATTTGCTCGAACTAAATTATGGATGAGTTATTTTGAAGAGAGTGCAACATTACCATCACCATTCAACATATTCCCAAAGCCGAAACATGTATTGAAATTGTTCGGTTTGCGGGAGAAAGATCGATTGAGGAAAATGTCAACGAAACGTCGTAATCGTGAAGAGAAAGAACGCGATTATAAATATACAGCAGTTATGAGAGCTTTAGTCTGGCGATATGTATCAGCTATGCATCGTAAATTTGAAGATAATCCAGTCACTGAAGACGATATTAATGAATTAAAGAGCGATATATCATCGTTCCGTTATGAAATTTTGGAAGTTTTACGAAAGAACGGGATGGATGTGTCCTGTGCAGAACGCAAAGAGAAAGGTTTGTTGTTTAACAATACGAAAAACGTATTCAACAAACATTAATTTTCATCGATAATTTCAGCTATTTTAGGTAAAAGAATGAAAGTCTGGGAGCGTCGTCTTATGAAAGACTTTAAAGTCGCCCCTGTAACACCCGAAGATGAAGTCGAATCCGATTTCCCACCACCACCGCCGAATGAAAATTCATTAGCCAGGTATTCCGTTGTCTTTCCGATTAATTTTCAATAAAAACTAATTGAATTTCAATTTTAGATTCCGACGAATTGCGAGAATGGCTGTAATGGATTCGAATTTGAACAAATGGAGTCAAGTTGTTAAAGGCGCTTGTATAGCGTAAGTCCTTCATTAATAGCAATTTATAATAATAAAAAAAATATGATTTTTGTTTTGATCGGTGCAGATCACAAATAGGCCGTTGCCATAGTCGTGATTCGGTCAAAAAACAACAAAATTTATTACGTGCAATGGAGCAGGCGCGACGTTTAGCTATTAAAAGTCCTGTACCATCACGAGCTACAACACCAATCAAATTACCTGATACAACAGGCCAAAATATGGTAAATATGTTAAGTGATTATGGAACTGGCCATATAGAAATCACTACACGTTCGTCATTGACACCAAGTCCGACGAACTCATCACCGCTGAATCCGGAAATTTCAATCCATCCACCAGCAACACCTGAGAAGAATGTGGCGAAAGATGAACCGGATTTGATCAATTTAGACAGTGCCAAGAATTCACCGGTACTACCGAATAAAAATCAGTTGGATCAAGTTTCCCCACCAACATCATTAGATCATATTGGAAGTTCTTTCACACAACCAACATCACCATCTAGTGACAAAACACCAGCATTTGAATGTAGTTTTACATCGAAAGAAAATGGAATTAATGATGAAATTGATAAGGAAATTGCGCCAGATATAAAAAATGTTAAATTTAGTTTAGACAACACTGACACTCCTGCAGGAATTTCAGTAGACGACACTAGGATGAAATCACCAATCAGTATTCTAAAGAAGTCTGAATCAACTGAAGAAACAAATATTACCAGAGATATACCAACGATTAAAGAGGAAGATGAAACGCAAACTACAGATCGATTACAAACACCTGAAATCAAAATTGAGGCGTCAATTGATAAAGAAGAAAAAGAAATTAAAGAAAAATCACCTTTAACTAGTCGGAACATAAGACGTGTTGATGATTGCAAGAGAAGAAGCCAACCGAAATATGGTTGGTTGTAATTTATTATTGTTTTAATTTTCATAAAACCTTGTAGTTAAATAATCGAGGAATTATCCAACGCTATAATCAGTTAATTAAAGGAAGTTGCTCATTTTTCTAGGTGTTGGTTTGATAATTCCTTGACTATTTCAAGTGGGAGGACAATTGAAAGAAAACTCGTCAAATCCTACTGTAATTGCTACAAAATAAATCAAACTATACAGAATTTCAGTTTCAGTAACCTATGCGGATGTATTTTGTGTTGCCTACATTGAAATGCATCAACTTTATTCTTGGAATACGTAAAAAATTGAAATTGCTTATACATTAAAACAAGTTTTTCGAGTAATTTTATTAATAATTGAACGATTATCAGCGTATTGTATTGAATAATCTGTTAATAATAATTTTAATAGAGCTGCTAAATCTCATAACCTGTTCACGAATGGCGCGTAATTTGAAATTCTAATTAATTACGTCACGGATAAAATTGAGGAAGAGAATTATAATAATTGTAGTACAAGGTAATGGTGCGAGAGATCTTTACTTAAAAATCAAGGAAATTTACAAATTTGCAATTTAAATTAACAAAATTACTAAAATTAAACTTGGAAAATATTGTAATTTTTCTTAGGTAAATTATTAACACGGCCAACGTCACCACATAATCCATGGTAATGGTAATTCGGTTTAATACCATCAGAACATTGTGATCTAGATGGTCCTATTTTATAGACTGGTTGTCCCAAATAATTACCACCAGGTCCGTAATTGCAAACTAATAAAAATTCATAGAGTACCGTACTATTATCATTGGTAATATCGGTACGATTCGTATAAATTACAGCACCACAACCAATTTGATTTGTATCAGCCCATATTAATTGCGTGTAATGTCCAACAACAACATCATCATGGATTTGTGTGTCTGATAACCATTCATTCTTAAAATCCTGCACTTCATCATACCATAGATTTATCAAATTTTTGATAATCTGATAAATCTTTTTGATTGTCAATTCTTCTGTTGTATAGAAATAAGCCAAATTTTGACCAACATGTTCGTATTGGATTGATCGTCGACATGTATCGTGTACTAATGGATTGCCATTACAAGTATTCGCCCAGCATTGTGCAATAAACTCCAATTCTTTATTGTAATTCTATTTTTATCAAAAGAGAACGATTCACTTCGAATTATGGAGGAAATTAGAAATCGAACTCACCATCGCTCTCATATTTGCAGCTGGTGGTTGGTTCCCTCTCGTCTCATTGCCTAAACCTATTTTATTCCTGTAATAATTGTGCAAATCGATGACGTACTGACGAAGGCCGTTGGAAAAATTAACAATTTTAAAATCAGGACCACATCGCGGATCCGGACCGCATTTCTACAATACCAAAAAAAAAATCATTAAACAAATGCCGGAAGATTCTTAAAAAATACCTCAGAATTCCGATTGCAAACTGTATGACTTTCAATCGCCGTACCGTAATCACATGATAATTGGCAATATTTGTTATGGAAACTATAACTCTGGTGTATTAAAATATAAATTACAAACAATTGCTTTGCGAAATGTTCCATACCGACTCAGTTTGTTGAATAGTAAAGATATAACTGTGTTGTGCCGGTTTTATTGGAGGAAATTTAATCGTTGTTTTTTTTTCTATAAAATAATCGTAGTATGTTTGAGATTATTACGGAAACAAACGCGTAAGTACATTATTTGGAAGAAGCAATTTTTTAGATTTTCGAATTGCGCGCATTTTTCAATGGCGGCAAATAGTTGTATGTATCAATAAGAGATAGCGCAGTTTATAAATTTTGCATGATTTTAAATGAAAATTCGCGGAAATCAACACATTTCAAACGGTACGATTGAAAATTTCCGAATTTTCAGTTGAATTACATTCAATTTTAACTGTTTATAAGTAGAATTTGCGTTTGAAATATAGCGGGAAATTCAAATTTGTCCCGATGTTATTTTGAGAAATTTTGTCGAATATTGTACATTCAATGGTAAATACGCAAAAAATACGTATCAAAACTGGTAATTTATTATTATCATAGACAGGTTAATAGACAATTGAATTAATAAATCGTGATGTAACAGTTATAATTAATAAGTAAAGGAAGAGAAAAATGATTCGTGTAATCTTCAAGGCTATCACTGGATTATCCTTTCACTCGAAATACACAAAAAAAAACAGACGATACCAGAAATCTAGGAAGTCATGCTAAATGTAATTGAGGTGGATATAATTTACAAATCACGATTAACTTATTATTGAATTTTTTGTATGTTTCATTTTATTTATCACATCAACATAATAATTCGTAAGATTGATTGGAAATTAGTAATTAACTTGTTGGCGAAAATGTGTTTGTAACTTATTTGCTCGAACACCTAATTTCAAATTGAATTTAGCGTGCATTCGTTTCATGTAATGTAAATCACGCGCTTTCCTGTAAAATAAAACAACATTAATAATTGTACATTTATTTCGAATAGAATGATGTGATTTTACTTAGCTGCAGCGTCTTGTTGTGTTGCTGTCCAACCTAAAGCTCGATATTGTGCCAAAACTTTATGCAATTTCTTTGTGGACTTCTTAGCAACCACTTGATTATGCGGATTCAAGCTCTGTTTATAATAACGCATTAAACTACGATGTCCAACAGCAACACCAGATGGTAGTACTAATTGATAATCACTTTGTTGTAACTCTGGTACTGTAACTTCTTGATCTGCTTGACTGTCATTATCGTAATCATCGTTATCAGGATATGATGATGAGTAATCATAAAAATCGGCATATTCAGCCAATGCAATACCTTCATGTAACATTTTACAATGTCCTTTATCAATCATATGTTGTTTTGCAGCATCAACTGAATAGAATGTACGTCCTTTATCATTACACCATATACACATTAAACCTTCTGTGATTTTTTCACCTAAATAGCGTAATAAACCATTGACATCAATACAATATTCGATGTCTGGTATGAAAAATGAATGGGCTAATGTCATATGTTCTAAATTTTTATAAAAATTCCGACTATGATGCGCACAAAATATACAATCATTATTATCAATGGGATTCTCTGCATCATCATCCCATTCATCAGAATCAACGTCCTCTTCATCTACGTCTTCAGCAATTTCCATTTTTTTGACTTTCTCAAATTCTTCCCCATCGTTCTTATCAATTAGCGGTCTATCAATATGGTTTTTGTCGTTTTCCTTATGTTTCTTTGAATTCAAATGATTCTCATATGCTTTTTGATTACCAAATGATTTACGACACACCTGACAATATGCTGTTGTATCTTGATTGGCTAATTTATTTAGATTTTTCTGATTTTCAATTTTTTGTTGGAAATCTTCAGCTGTTACGGGTGGTAAATCAGCCACTTTACGTTTCAAATTATAGCGATGCCAATCGGATTGATAATGTGATTTATGTAAATTTGCATCCTTAAATGCCACATGACATGTTAGACATGTAAATTGTGGTTTATTTTCGACAGAATTTTCCATTATAGTTAATCAGTTTAACAAAACTTACATGAAATTGCCGAATCGTCCACGAAACGAATTGAGGTTAGAGCACAATTTTGGCCAATGTTGTCAAATTTATGAATATCTTCAGAAAGTAGTAGTTTTTTACTCTTTCACTCTGTATGTTTATATGGACATTAACAGTGGTTTTTTTAATCGTTGTTAAAAGTAAACGGTTTAAAATTCATGCATTTTAGAAGCGCCTTATACAAGTTGAATAAATTCCTTGTTGATGTAATTTGGGTATATAGCTTATTCTCTGTAATGTGACAACAGCGATAATGATATGTCAGTCTTTTACGGCCGCTGATTGGTCAGGACAAAGGGCACTTTTAAACAATAACGCGGCGGATATCAAAGGGTACGTCTCTTTGTTTGTTTCTGGAGGCGATTTGAGGCTGAAAACAAAATTCCAAGATAGTAGCTCGAATATTTCCCAAAAGTATGTAGAGTGCAAATTTACCCGAAATTATTACAATTAAATATAATTTCAAGGTTAATTTTGGTGGGAAACTTAAAATGTCATCACTACGTTCTCAAGTAATCCTACTGTACAAAACTGTATAATTGTCTTAATTATTGTATTTGTTTTTCTTTAAATTATCACTAATTTCTATATTTTGTAGTTATTACATTTAGGTAAAGATTACCCAACCGGTTATGGAGTGTTTCGGAAACGTTTACATAATGCTTTTACAAAAAATAAGGATGAGAAGGATACGGAAAAAATTGAAAAAATGATTGCACACGGACAGTTTGTTGTAAAAGAATTAGAAGCCTTATATATGTTGAAAAAATATAGAACACTAAAGCGAAGATATGATAATAGAGATAAGTAAGAGAAAAATTAACGAAATAAATAAAACAAACAGTAAACATAATTCAACAGGACGAGTGATATGATTTATTATGCAATTATTATTATCATGATCAATTTTATATTATAGTCTTTGTATATATCTACGTTTAACAAGAGCAAGGTTGCCACATTTTATTTTTAATTCACACAATATAATTAATTTATAATAATAATGATGTTGTTTTTATGACATTGAAAAATTAACAAATCTTTGTTCAATTAATTATAATAATAATAAAAGTACTATAAACTATAAGATCTATATAGTTAGGGAAAGCTGTTTACATGTTCCTTTTGTTTTCAAGGAGCATATAACTAAAATCCTATAACGACAATTTACAGCCCTAAAGAGATATCTGTTACAACCACCCCATTAAGCTTGTGCAAACTACTCATTTTCTTATATATATAATTATTATAAAAAGAAATCAACAAAAACTACCCGTAGAGTGGACAACTCTGTAGGGTAATTCTTCTGTTTGTAATTAAACAATATTTCACTACGTGTGCTGATTTTATTGTTTATCCTCTACATAACTTTGGGCCCTTTATAAATGGTGTTTATTAATAAGGGTTGTTACAATAACTGAAGAAAATAGGGTGGGGTATAATTTTTATATTGTTTCATATTATTATTATTATTTTACACAACATTGTAACATTATTTATAGGTATATACAAGAAAAAAAAGGAGGAATATCAGTTTTTTAGGTTTTTCATGAGTAACATCAACAATTCTTTATAAAGAGTCAAATTAAATGAAATCCTCTCATTAGACAGATATTATAACAAAGAAGTTTTGTGCTCGCTTTATGATAACCAATCCCTTTTTAAAAATCGTTTCAACTACAAACTATTATAAATTGCTATTGTCTGCATCTGATCTAATTATCTAATGATAAGTATATAGTTTTTTTTTAATATATATATATATATATATATATATTTATATATTTAATCGGTTTTGATAATCCAAATTAGGAGAATTAAAAAAACCAAATTTGGAAGAAGGCGTTCTATTTACAGAAAAGTAATGATTCGTTGAAGGCAAAGCTGGAGTAACACCATTCTGTTCGCTCATTCTAAATATTTCAGGATAATTCAATAATAAAAACCATCAACAACAACAACACCTATTGGGTTACTCGCAGAAATTTGTTCATAAGTTCTCATATTTTTATAAAATATATATATAGATAATGATACATCTATGATGTTACAAACATACATTTATAACGTTATTATTATTATTTTATTATTTTTTTTTAGCATTTTCCTGCTTAAATATTATTAATTTCAATGCTAAAGGGAACCAATATCGTTAGTGAGTAAATTTTTGGGGATAAAATCTGCCAATAAACATATGTCTCTAATATTATGATAATAATTATATAAATAATAATCAGCATTGTTAAGTCGTAAGCTTGTTTTTGTTAATTATTGTTGTTTTTGTTTTTGAAATTCTTATCATTTATTACCATTTGTTCTTTAGTCCTTTTTGTCATCTTCAGGATCTTTTAATGTGTGCCATTGAGCTATAGGTCGACGTGGTGATGCTAACATATCAGACCAATGACGCAATTCGGTACCGGCAGCATTATAGCCTAAGACAACTTTACCAATTGGTTCTGATGTGCCGATTCTATCATAATCAACAACAGTTACCACCAAATTCACTTTCTAAAAATTCAAACGACAATCGCACAATTAAATTTAGATTCTTTATCAAATTACTGACCTGGATTTGTTCGAAAGGTACTTCAAATGTGAACGATTCATTATAGTATGGATTCAAAGTGCATTTCTTAATGCTTGTCTTCTTCTTCTTCAAACGTTTACCATTTTGCATTAGAGCGATCTTGACGTAAGGATCTACAATTAAGAAATGACGAAATTAAATGAAAACGAATCGATTTATTTCGCATTAATACCAGATAGGCCGCCAACATCCATTTTCTTCAAATTCTTAGCTTCCAAGATAACAACAGTTAATTTACCAGCTGTTGGTACGTATCGTAATGAGAAACAAATATCTCCCAACTTGTTTTCCTGTAAATTATTCATTGAACAATAGAGTGAACGCAATGATACTCTCTACAATAATTTGTTTCATAGGATCAGATTGAAGATGCAAGAATGTTGTGTTATTCTTCATGATAGAGGATTGGAAAATTCATAGATATTAGAGGAGAAATAGAGAGATAGAAGAGAGAGAGAAATATATAGAGCTAGAGCAATTGTGAAGAAGTAAAGGGATCCACAATCTAAAATCTCTGGATAATTTCTAATAATAACAAAATCAAAACTATGTACATGTAGGAAATCTGGGACAAAAAACTAAAAAAGAACTAGTCTGCAATTGTTCTGTGTATTTGTTGGTGATTTGATCGATTCTTCTTTATGAAAACAAAACACCCAGCTCAAACCAACTTGTTGTATATATATAAAGTAGTCTCTCTAAGAAAGTGTGTGGAAAATTGAAAATATACCTTAATTACAGTGACAGACATCAACATTTGTAGGAGGGAGACCCATTTAATTTCAAAATTAATCATAATCAAAAAATTTACTGTGCTATTTAAAGAGAAAAAACTTCAACTAACTATGGTGCTGAGACATGCTTAAATTTGATTTTTAATATAAAAATAATATGTTGTTTATACACAGCAGACATGGAAATTCGTTGTAAAAAAAAAACTAAACAAAAACAACAACAACCATTAAATTATTGGTTTTTGTAAGATAATTAAAATCATAACAGTCACCAGCCAGATGCAATAAATATGCTAACAAAAGGAAATCATGCATATGCAGAAATGTTTTGTTTATTTCTCTGTAACTGCTTTCCTCTGTCTCTTAAATAGGAGCCAAAACAAAAGTGAATTGTGATTAAGATAGTATTGTTGATAATAAGATAGAAAGAGATAGATATAGAAAAATAAGAAGAGTGATAATCAAAAAATAGAGGAAAGACGGCGATAAAGATTCGCCGCCCTTTTCAGTGATATTTGAGAAAAAAAGAACTCATCAACTATTATAGTTATTACAAAAAAAAAACGATCTAGCGTGCTGAGATTTAAAGATAGCACTCTAGATTTTGTTCTTCAAATGACCCTGTATAATTGTAACGGGTGATCAAATCATTTCCATTTATTTGTGTAATTGAAAATAATTTAATCGTGAAGAAGAAGCAGCAGAAACAAGCGTTCTTCTTTGATTGACATTTGCTACTTTTTTCTGCATATTCTTAGTTTGAATAGAAAAAGATTTGTATTTGGATGAAATTCCTATAACAAATCTTCTCCTTTATTGTTTTTTTTTTGTTGTTGTATTTTGTTTGATACTTACGTGAATAAAATTGTTTGTATGGAAGCATCATGCATTTTTATTTGAGCGCGGCCGGCACAACCATACACAGCGCAGCATACCAAAAAGCAGAGCAGAGAATTTTTTTTTTGTTAAGGAAAAGAGAAAAAACAAATTTACGTCAATAAAACAATCCAATGTCGGTTTAAATTTTGATGAATATAGTCTCGATCAACATTGCTTCTGTCGGCTAGATTCCCTTTTTTTTGGTATCATTTAAAAAATAAATAAATAGTAGTGATAATAATAATAATAATAATAATAAGATAAAAACTAGCAGAGAAAATCTCAACAATGACAAAGACTACTTATCCCAATCTCTAAAGTTAAAAATGGATTGAAATCGGTTTGGGCCATTTTAACTTTAGATTTTCCAATTCTATGGGTACAAATCCTGGATATTTCATAGGTTTTATTGATTGATTGTTATCTTTTATGGAGAATTTGGATGGTTTTGTACCGATAGAATTGTGGGCTTTTGTTGCAAATATTTCAAAAAAGTATTAAAGAGTGTGCTATAATAATAATAACAATAGTAAATCTTCAGTTATAAACTTGTGCAAGCATCCAATGGTCCGAACTGGGTGTGAAAAATCCGATTGAAGCAAGGACCGGACTATATAAGAACTATTTTACAAGAAAAAACAATTTGAAAAATAATGAAGAAAAGAATTATGATATCACCTGGCCACCTTCGCCTTCAACACTCTGCAATTCACGCCATTCTTCAATCGTTTGTGCCAAATCAATTTGACATAATGGCACTTTAACTTCACCAATTTGATCGTGCTTTGAGAAACGATCAAAATCGAAAATTGCAAAAACCAATGTTTTATTCATTGCATCAGCGTACGGCATATTCTGCAATTATGAAAATGATAGAATTATGTTTTCTTTTTATATTTAGAAACATAAACAAAAAAAACAACAACAACAAAACGAAAAATTTCAAACAAAAATCAACCTTAAAAACAAAAGTTTCATTAAAAACAGGATTCAATGTTTTCCGATGGACTTTCGTTTCAAATTTCTTCTTTTTATCAGGCAACAAGTACACTTTCACATATGGATCGGATGTGCCGCCCATATCCAAAGCCGGAAGTTCCTCCGCTTGGATCACCGTGACGGATAAACTGTTTTGATTGAAATCATATTCCAGTTTGTATTGAAGTTTCCCAAGTTTTTGTATTTCAGGCTTTTCGGCCTCATCCGGTTCTTCGGCATTCTCTGTCAATTCATCCATATCCGGTTGGACTTTTTCTTTATAAGATGAACCAAGCAATTGTACCGATTTTAAGTCGACACCTTTCATGCCCTTTTTGCCATCTTTTGCACGACGTTTACGGAAACAACGACGTATACAACAGAAACAGATACCCAAAATGACTGCACAAATTGCTGAAAAAATCCATAATTTATAATGTTTTTTTAATATAATTTGAAATATAAACAAAAATTACCGATTCCAATCGAAATTACCATCCATGGTTTCATTCCGGTAGTTTCACTAATCTCATTAGTTGTATTTAATACCGTATTTATGATGTTACTGGTCGGGGCGGCCGTTGCATTTGTTGGTGCGACTGTTGTGATTTCTAACACACACACAAAAAAAAATTTAAGTGAAAAACCTTGTAATTCTATTTAATTCAATTCAAGTGACTCACGTAAATCGGGCAGAGTCGCTGCCGGTGTAGGAGGCGGTGGTGGATTATTTTGTCTAAAATGCGATAATACAGCCGCTGTTCCCTCTGGTTGTAATGGTACACCGGATTGTTGTTGTAACAGTGGTTGTTGTGGTTGTTGTTGTTGTTGCTGTTGCGATGTTATTACAGGTACTCCTATAGTTGATGCAAGCGTTGGTAAACCACCTTCGCCGACTGCTTCTCGTTTGATTAATACCTTCATTATTGATGGTGGATACATGATTTACTATAAAAGAAAATATACCGGAAGTCTAATTCCTGTATTGATAAAGTCACCAAACTACGCCATTTAAAGATAATATCAATTATATAATATTAAAAAAAAACAAGACAGAATGCAAAGGATTCCTTTTCGGCTAGTTGGAATGACCTTTGTAAATAATCCTGAAAGGTTACCACAGTAGGTAGAGTAGAATTTCTCTAATTTAGGGTAGAATTAAAGATGAAGATAAATTTTTGATCAATAAAATTTTGTCATTTTGCTGTACTTACGAAAAAATTAATTATGGAAAATCCTAATCAAATTAAGCCAAAGTTAATATAAGAATTCTGCTTACCTGATTTGTGGTCTTATTTGAATAATTAGTAATATTCGATTATCCTTTGTAAAAAAGGAAGTTTCAATGAAAAATTAACAAACTTCAGGATAGATAACAATGCACATGATTGATCGCTTTTTATCTTTGTTATCTAACTATAATTAAATTAACAGAATAATTATCGTTTCTACACACTAAACACGGTTTTATTTTAAAAGGGTAAAACAAGTGTAGAGTTGAAACAAACAGCCTTTACTACTGCAAGATGGCTGTCGACAGCACCCCTTGATTAAATCGATAACATAAGAATTTTCCATTATACGCAAACTCTACTATCCTGGATTTCATCTACATAGCGCATGGATGGATGTTTTCCAATTTTCACAAATGGAGCTGAATGAAAACGGCAAAAAACGAAACACCATAAAAAATTCCATTAGTTGAAGAAGAACGCTTAGGAAATATGGAAAACTTGAATGGAAAAATCATGATTTAAAATCGAATATCTCCATGTCAATCATTGATTGTAGAGGAATACAACAACAAAAAAACTGTCTAAATGGAGGGTTCTCTCTACGGCACACTTTACGAAAACAAAATCTATTAAAAAATGTGTAAAATAAGACGTTATCATTGATCAGTTTCTTGACCCAATTTCAATCAAACTTGAAATAATTCAGTTATTGCGATAAGAAATCTGTAAAATCTTTCAGGACAACTTTGCACACAGATGGCATCAAGGAGGACGTTTTCACTCAATGAAAATTTGAAAATCTAAACGTCACAATCGAATTACTATTCGAAAATGTCTAAAATCGCGGCCTTAAATTCGCCACGTGGTGTCACCTCCACGTCAGGAAAGTCACCTGTTAGGTGCCCCCACATGGACATATTCAATTAAAAATGCGAATAATGTCTCGATAACCAATTATGAAACCATAAATAGGTAACTATTGATAATCGAGGCAGTTTAACAAATTGAAAATTAGTCAATTTGTCCTTCTACATTTCGGTATTATTCAATCTATAAAAGACTTTTGTAATGTATAGAATTGACAAAGACTATCTGTTGATACGTTTCAACACACCTTTAATTGTTGCAACAAACAACAATCATGATAGATATTATTAAATTCGCAACGATTTTCCTATTAACAACAATATTTTTTGTAAGTGAATTAATAATGAATCGACGAATACAATCGAAAGTTTTATTAGTGAATTGTTATCAAACACTTGTAAATATTTTAATTATCTTTGAATATTCCACAACGAAAACGGTGAGTATCGCAAATTGAGATTAGTTTTCTTTTTCTATTTAATAATGATTTTGTTTGATAGAATTTTCAGAATAAAATCGTAAAAATCAACAGAGAGAATACGTTTGGTTGGATTAGAATTTATCAATTATTCAATTTAATTAATTCGATTCTTTTAATATCGGTATGCTTCTTTTTAATACTGGATGCAATACAAGAAACGGTCTATTCTGATCGTTCTAATAGAAGAGTTAATTCACCATTATTACTATTATTTACTGGTGTAATTGGTTTGTTATTGAATTCGTTAACGTTTTTATTGATTGGTGGTTATCAGTTTCAACAAAATGCCGGTAATAAAATCAATAATTTTCTCAAAGATATTGCGAGTTGTTGTTTTATAATAATTGGAAGTTTACTTGTTTATTATGGTAATGAAGATTTACATAAAGGCACAGATCTGGTTGTTGCAATAATTTCGTCGATAATTCTGATTATTTGCATCTTTCCCACATGTAAGTTGTTTTGTTTGTTTTCTTATTTAAATTGAATTGTCCCAATTTTTCCAGTAATTGATACATGTTTGATATTCCTACAAACAATACCAAAATCAATAGATTATGAAAATTTACAAAAAGATTTAATTGGCAACTTTCCAAATATTATCCATATCCATGATTTGCACATATGGCAATTAAAATTTGATGAAATCATATTAACAATTCATATAATTTTTCAAAATTCAATCGATGAACACGTGATAAAAGATATTGAATTATTTCTGAAAAAATACGGAATTACACAAATTACAATACAACCGGAATTTTCTAATCAAATAAAAATTATAAAAGACCAACAACAACCGTGTTGTACTTTGCAATGTTAACAAAATGATAAAACATTAAAATTAGATTTAGAAGAAAAAAAAATGACTAATTATTTCGATTATAATCAAACAGGAAATTACCCATTGCATTAATGTCGTGTTTTTAGTTAATTATTCGTAGCAGAAATATATAAAATGCTGCAAATTTTTCAAAAATTCATCAATTCCAACATGTTCGTCACAGTCTGCTTTATTACAACACTCTCATTGATTTTTGTCAATGTACAAATATCAGAAGCTTGTGTAAGTATTTTCTGTTTTGTTTTTTCCACACAAACTTATTATTAATGATTTAGAATGGTTACAGTTTAAAAGTGGATAAAATTGAACCATGTGTCAAAGATAGTATTATAAGAATTGATAATGGTGATGCTATAATAGATAAAGATTGTAATCTAATTTTAAAAGGTTGCGCGACAATAACAAAAGGCTTTAAAACATCAAAAGGTTCATATAGAATAGAAAAACCACCAATGCCACCGATGGAAGGTGATCTCGATTTTTGTGCTGCCTCAGCTGAAATGAGATCACCGCAACTCGATAAAATAGCACAAACGTTTAATGTACCCAGACGCTGTCCAGTTCAAGCGGTATATTTCTACTAAATTCTTCGATTATTTTTATAATTTTCCATTTTTTTCTTGAAATTTAGGTAAAAATCTGTGGCTCCCCTGATAAGAAGATAAGCTTAAAGAAATATAAGAATATGTTAAGTGCTGCACTAGGTACAGTTAAGTTGCATCTAGAAGGTGAATATGATGTTGGACGAAGTTGTTACGATCTTCAGTTCACTATATCTAGAGCCGGAGCATTAGGTGGTATTATATAAATGTCATTACAAATACTAATTGTAAAGGATTTCCTGGAAATAAAGGACTTTTAAACAATAATCAATAATGAAATTGTTTATACTAAAAACAATATATTTATTATGTAACTCCATTTTTAAAAGCACACATTTTATATGTAAAATAGACATAACTCTACAAATTATTACAAAAAGAAAGAACAGAAATAATATAATAAATTTGTCACCTGACCTTGCTAAGCAAAGCTTGTATGCGTAGAAAAACAATCTTTTTGGTATAGAAAAAATATTGCAAATTAAAGCAGTTCCTTTAATAATTCAAAAAATTTCGATTCGATCTCGCTTTCCTCTTAAATTAATTAATTCCAACACTGGTTTTGTCATCGACGAAGTAATAGACAGGAGACGGCAATTCTTCTTTATTGTACTCCAGTTAATATTTGATAATTTTTTCATTTTTTTAAATATAATCACATAAGTAATATATTACTATACATTAAAATATTACGATAATGTGCAAACTACATGAAATATATATAGATTTTTTTAAATTTTTTATATATATTATATATTTATTTACCATAAATTATATAAAAAAAAAACATTGTAGAAGAGATAAAGAAGAAAATAGCGAAGACTGAATAAATATTCCAGTCATCTGTCAGGTAAAAGCGTACAGAAAACAGTATATTTTAATGGAATAGCATCAATTAACTGAAATTTGATTATTTAAATTATCTTTAAATAAAAAAAAAATTACAAGAAAACTTACTTTTTCTTAAGAGTAAAAAAGCTGCGTCGTTTAGAATCCTCTTTCTGTGCAGATGCTGGTAATGTTTGTGAACGTGATGGACCTGATGAATCAGTATCTGCATGAGCATTAATACGTGATATCCAATTATTCATTTCAGCATCATCATGAGCTTGGAATAGGAATTCAGCACCACTATCCAACCTAAAATGTATTTTTTTTAATAATGCTATTTGTTTTTAATTGTAAGAAAAATAAATATACTTCAATCTGAATACATGCTTCTTCTTTTTGTAATCCTGTGCAATAGAAGCATTTGCTTTATGTAATGATAAAGGTTGTTCACCTTTAAATGTTTGTTCTGGTGATGTTTTTCCAATTTTTGAATCTTTATAAAATGCTAATTGTGTACCGCGTAAAACAACATAAATTTTATCCCATGAACGATTCGATGCTTTGACTGTTGTGTTTTCCCATTCGTGTTTACGTGTTAAAACACCTTCAAAGCTGTCTTCGTCACCTGGACTGCTGCGTTCTAAATTTATTTCAGCCACAATAATAAATAAGTTAATACAAATCTTTGAAACGAATACAAATATTGAACTTTATCACACAATGTAACCACCACCTCCACCATTAAGAATTAATTCTTACAAAACTGCACAAAATACCAAAAATTAATACCTGCTGATGATGCAGCAGTTGCACCTTCATCATCGCTAACTGCTCCTGACGGTGCTTTTGAAGATCCCTTCTTCCATCGAAAACTACGGAAGGGGGACTTGCTTCGTGAACGATCTTTACGTTTTGGTTTCTCTTCACTTCGTGATACTAAAAATAGCGCCGTAAAAAACCACATAGACAAAAAAGCAAAAAAACAAACAAACAAACAAACATAATACACCCATTATGGAACAATTTGTATACACAGTTGGGGGGACCAATCAAATACTACTTACTTGTTGATGTTCGTTGTGGTGTTTGTGATTTAATTACAGGGGGTGGTGTTCGTTGAACAGAAGGAGAAACAGAACTGGTTGGACGTATCTGCTGTTGTCCATGCACTAAATAATAACATGCTCATGCATTAAATTATAAATCATGCATTAAAAAAAAAGAATAAAAAAGTATATTAGATAATAAAGCAAATTATAGTGCGATAATTAGTCAAGCAAAGTGAAGAGATTTCCTACCTCAAATTAGTAGAACTGTTCACTAATAGACATTTATTAATTTTTGTTAAATTGTGCAGTTTTTTTTAACAATTGAAACAATTTACATAGAAATTTTAAGACCAAAAGACCACCGTGTGTTTTTTGCTTTCAAATAGTAATCTCAATTTACCTTCACCTGGTGAAGTAGCTTTTAAAGAAGATCTTTGACCACTTCCAGCTGCATGAATTAATATTACAGCAATAATAAAATTATTGATTTTCTTTTGTTTTTGAAATTTTATTTAGAAGATTATTAATCTGAAAATAATTTTTACCTGGTCTTTCCTCAGCAGCTGGCGTACCAGAATCTGGTCGATCTGTTGTTGCAATTTCAACGGGTTTTGGTTGTGCAGCAGCTAAAGCTGCTTGTCGTTCAGCTTCTTCTTGTTCACGTCTAGAACGTTCAGCTGCTTCAGCAGCTTCTTGTCGACGTTTCATTTCACGAAGTTCAAACTTTAAATAATTAAATATTAATTATTATTGAGAATATAAAGGAAATAACACACACAAAAAAAAGAAACATGCAAAAACCACCACCACTTACCATTAGTTTTGTGTCACTATCGATTATCGTGAATGGTGTAATAAAAGAGGAAGGAGAATGATAGGATAAATTATTAAAATCTTCATTGCCATCATAATTCTCTATAAATATAGCAAATCTTTCACCAATAATAAAATCATAACAATTATCTTTATCATCTTTATATGGACTTTTTAAATATTGATGATGACAAAAACTGATTTGTTTTACTAATTTTTGCGTTTTTGCATATTTATAAACACCATCTAATGTAAATTTTCTCCGGCAGAAAATTTTTGGATTATAAAACCTATCAATATCTTTAATGATTGATTCAATTGTTTTTGCAATAAATAATTGTGTTAATGGTTTTGGTAATGGTCGTATTGGTGGTGATGGTGAAGAAGATTTTAATAAATTTTCTATTTGTGGTATTACTAGTGGAAAATCATAACAAGACTCATGCAATATGTTGGTTGTCCACATTAATTTCCCATGCACCGTTTCTAACTACAAACAAAACAAACAAAAGCAGAAAACAAACACCAAATAGTTAAGTGAAATTAATAACAACAATAAACCCAACAGAATTAAAAAGAAGCTAATAGTGTTTCTTTTTGCATATTAAACTATAAATGATTACCGTTGTTAATCGTTCAAGAGCACTGAAACGTTCTTCTTGTGCAGCTGCTGATTTTTCAAATGCTTCATGTTTCTTTATTAAATTCTCAACATCATCAATTGTATGCCCTAATTCAGTACTCATTAAATATGGTTCTTGTGCAATTAGCCAAGCTTCAGCAACAGCTGCATCACGTGCAAATTGATAAACTTCCAAAATTAATTGCAGATTTTCCCATCTAAAGAGGGAAACATGATATATTTTTTGCATTAAATAATTATTTTAATATGTCGTATTCTACTATAAGATAAATAAATAAATACCTTTCTTCCCATCGTTGTAAAACGGAATTTCTATGATCACCCAATATGACTAATTTTTCTTTAATTTCTGCACTGGCATAATGACTTCGACTTAATAATTCTTTACCTAATGATATACAAGTTGTAAAATTGTCTTCTCTAGCATCAATTTCAGCTTTTAAACTTTGATGATTATTCATTAGTAATTCAACACCACTAACATCACGTGGTTTCTCACTTGTATTCATTTGTCGTATAACATCATCCATCCATTGCATCAATGTACGTACTAAATTAAAGAATCTAAACAAATCACCAGTATCAGCTAATTTTCCTTTTCTTTGATTACATGCAGCTTGTAATGCAGCCCATGCTGCAACAACTTCATGCTCACGATTTGTTATTTCTTTTGCACGATCACCAGCATAACTGGCTTGTAATTTAGCTGATTCATCTTGTATTTGTTGTACTTGTAATTGTAATGTTTGTAAATCTTGTAAGAAATTTTGATGTTTACGTTGTAATGTTGATACACTACCAGCATCACGTCCTAATTCATCACTCATTGCTACTTGTTTTTCTAATATACGACTTAATATATCTTTACAATCATGGAAGAATTTATGTAATTCTTTTGATGCTGCCAACATTTGAGTACGTGTTTCAATTAATTCTAATAAATCTTGCCATGCTTCATTCAAACCATCTTTCCATTCAGCAATTGTTGCACTATCTGAATGTCCTGCTTCAATTAAACGATCAGCAATTTCTGTTACATTAGCAATACGTTCACGTCCAATTTGTTCTGTATCATGTGCAAATTCTTTGAAACGTTCCCATAATAATGTTACATGATCATAATCTTGACCTAATTCATGTGATTGTGCAACAACTTCACGATCAGCTATCCATTGTTCTAAATCTTCAACATCACGATGTAATAAGAATAATTTTAATGCCTCATCTAATTTTGCACGCCGTTCACTACTTAAATCTTTCAAACCAGCATATAATTTATCTAATTGTGATTGTTTGATAGCAACTTGTTCAGCCAATGGATGTCCTTCAGCAGCTAATGCACGTACAGTTTCACCTAATGAACGTATTGTATCAGCATAATCTTCAACTGCTGCTTCTAAACTTTCATGTTTCTTAATTAAATTTCTAGCTGATGTTTCATCTTTACCACGATCTTCAACCATCATATATAATTCTTGTTCACTCATCCAACTTTCTGCTTCATTTGCATCAAATAGATATTGTTGTGCACGTTCATTGCGTAATAATAATTCACGACGTTTCTCTACAGCATCTTTTAATTCTTGCCATGCTTTATGTAATTCATTGATTAATCGACTAAATTCAACAGCATCTTCATGGCCTTCATCAATCAATTTCTGTCCATTATTACAAACTGTATTGATTCTAGGTTCATGATTCTCAATTTCTGTACGTAATGATTGATTCTTTTTCTCTAACATATGTACTTGGAATAGACTATTACCATATTCTGTTGATGATGCTTGTGGCATTTTCTCAACAATCCATAATAATTCATCTTCAATATCACGTCTAAATTGTAATGCCTCTTTCTTTTTCTCTAATATACGTTGACGTTCTACTAATGGTTGTTTCAATTGTTCAAATCTCTCTTCAACTTGTACCTTCTTAACTTTAATTTCTTCTATATTCTTTGTATCTGGTATTGTTGTTTCTAAATGTTTTGTTTGTTTCTCTAATTCATCAACTTGTTTAGCTTTAACAGCCATTTGTGTTTCAATCATTTGTTGTTTCTGCATTAATATATTAACTGAAGCTAAATCAGTACCAGTATCTTCATTTTCAATTTGTTTCTCTAAATCATTCATCCATGAATCAATATCATCACATGTTTGATGTATTAATACTTCACGATTTGCATCGAATAAACGTTCACCCTTTTCTTTTGTTGTCTGTTCTAATACATCAAATTGATCAATTAATTCTTCAATTTTTGGTTTAATGACTTTAGCATATTCAGGTTTCTCTTTCGCTAATTCATCACTAGCTTTTTGTAAATTTAATAAACGTTCTTTATTTGCAGCAATTTCCGCTTCAAATGCTTGATGTCGTGTCCATTTTGAATGTACAGTTTTTGCTGAACGATAAGTTTCATCTTGTGCTGTTATATGTTTCTCTTGTATCCATTCACCTAATTCATCACAATCACGTAAGAACTGTTGTAATTCTAATTGATCACGTAAACGTTCCATTAATGTTATAGCTTTTTCTTTAATTGCTTGTCTTCTCTGATCAATACTATCAGCACGTTTGGCGATTTTATCGGAGGCAAAATGCCCTTCATCAATTAGACGATTTGTAAATTGTATAACTGAATTAAATTTATCATCATTAGCTTCCATTGATGTTAAGAAGGATTCATGTTTCTTTAATTGACTTTCGGCCTGTTCTAAATTGGTAGGTGTCTCAATCTTTGATAAGGCATGTTCTTGTTGATTTAATATAACTTCAGCTTGACGTGCATCTTTATTTAATAATTGTAAACTTAGATTTTGTGACAATAATTTCTGTCGATTCTCCCACATTTGATGGATTTCATCCCATCCATCTTTTAATGCTTTTAAACGTTCACGTAAGAACATATATTGTGGATCGTCTTGTGTACTTGGATCAGCTGTTATCTTCTCACCATATTCCATCATCTTTATATAATCATCTGTATAATTATCAATTTCTTCACGTATACTTTGATGTTGTGATAAGAGATTTTCAGCTTCAGCTAATGAACTTGGTGTATCTTCTGATGCTATGTCTGTTTGTGTTTTTGTTAACCATGCTTGGAAATGATCTAAGTCACGTAAGAAACGATGTAAATCACCAGCTTCTTCTAATTTAGAATCTCGTTCTTTCAACATTTGTGTTAATTTCTCCCATATAATTTGTATTTGTACAATACGTTCACGTATAATTTGTGCTTCTTCTGGATGTTCTTTTTCAATATTATCAGCTTCCTGTTCTAATGATGTTAATTTAGCTTGTATAGCAGCTAAATCACGTTCCATGCCACTTAAACGTCTTTGTAATGTCATTATACCAGTTAGATCCATTTCCAAACTATCTGTACTTTGTATGATACGTACTTTATCTTCAATCCATGTTGTTGTTTCACGGCATTCAATATGAAATGTTTGTACACCATGTGCTGAATTTAATTCATCACGTTTTGATTCAGCTTTATCGCGTAATTCAGACCATTTTTGATTTAATTGATTTTGACGTTGTTGTATTTGTTCACTATTTGGATGTTCAACATGTAATAATTGACGTGCTAATTGATTAACAACAGCAACACGTGATGCATTTGCATTCATTTCTTTCTCGAAACCATCATAACGATGTTTCATTATTTCAACATCTTCAATATCACGTGCTGGTACCATCGTTTGTAACATACGATCTTTTTCATTAATCCATTGTTCAACACCATCTGATTCTGATAATAATTTATATAATGATAATGCATCTAATAAACGTTGTTTACGTAATTTAGCCAATTCTAATAATTCTTTATAACGATTATCAATTGATTGTAAACGTTGTTGTACTTCTGGTGAATTTAGAACTTCCGGTCCTAATTGTTCAGCTTGTTGATGTAATGAATCAATTGTCGATGCATAATTCTTTAATTCTTCTGTTACATCTTTATGTTTCTTTAATAATGATTGGGCATTACCTTCATCACGTCCAACATCTTCACTTGATACTAAACGTAATGTATCTAACATCCATATATCAGTATCATCAGCATCAGCAAATAATTGATGATAATTTACAGCATCTTCTAAACGTTTACGACGTAATAATGATAAATCTTGTAAATGTTTCCATTGTCCACGTATTTCTGATAAACGTTGTTGTATTTTATCAGAACCGAAATGTTGTGATTTTATTAATTCTTCACCTGTATTACAGACAGCATCTAATTGTGATTCATGAGCTGCAATTTCATTTTCTAATGCTTTATGTTTACTTAATAATAAATTTACAGTTGTTAAATCATGTCCAATATCAGCAGCTGATAATATTTGTTCTTTTTCTTTAATCCAATTCTCTTCATCAGCCATATCCCAATAAAATTGCCATAATTTACGGCTTTCTTCTAAACGTAAACGACGTTCAACAGCTAAACGTACTAATTCAGCATAAGCATCTTCTAATTGTTGTACACGTTCTAATACTAATGCTGGATCACATGGTTTATAACCATCATCACCTTCTGTATCTAAGAAACGTTGTGATTGTTGGGCAACAGCTTTGACACGATCACCTAATACATTTATATCTGCTTCTAACAGATTATGTTTTTGTAATAAATCTTCAACGCCCATTAAATGTTTACCATAATCATCTGTTAATAAACGTACTTTCAATTCCTCCATAGCATCTAATATATGTAACATTTCTTGGAAGTTTTGTTGTAATTGCAATGATAATTCTAATCTATGTCTACGTGCTCTTAACAATTCCAACAGATAATTCCATAAACGTAACACATTCTCTTTACGTGCATTTATACGTTCCATATCATGATAGTTTTCAGCTTCTAATTCACCAGCTACAGAAACAACAGCTTGTACACGTTCTTCATATGCCAATATATCAGTTTCAATAGCTTCATGTTTTTTAGCAGCAGCTTCAACAGCAGCTAAATCATGTCCAAAATTATCTTGTGATACTAAACGTTGATTCTCACTTAACCATGTCTCTCTCATACTAGCTTTACGATTAAATCTGGCTGCCAATTGTTCTAATTTCTCTTGACGTATTAATTCTTCACGTAATGCTAATTCACGTTCATGTTCAGCTTTTTCTAAACGTTCCCATGCTTTATTTATATCTGATATCATTTTACCTTCTTTTGGTGTATATGGACGTTGATTATTTGCACGCATTTTTGATTGTAATGTAAATAATAAAATTTCTAAATTGCCTTTTTCAACGAATTTCGGTGGTTTCTCAACTGTACGATAATTATTGAATTGTCCTAATTGTTGTTGTACACCTATTAAACTATTAGCAAAATTACGTTCACCTAATAATTTGATTGTATTTTCAATCCATTGTAATAAATCACTTGTTAATGATTCATATTCTTTTATCATACGATCATTTTCCATTGCAATACCAACAACTTTACCAATACGTTTACCTTGGACAGTTTCTTGTTTCATTTTACTAAAGTAATGATAATATGTTACAACATATGTAATTATTGATTTTTCATCTGGTTGTTCAACAAATATATCCTCAGCATCTAATAATTTTGTTAAGCCCAATTTATCTTCAGCAACATTAAATGCATTATTTAAATTATAAATTGGATTTGATTTTGATAATTTATCAAATTGGATTAAATCAGGACGATGTTTATGTATTAATGCATTAAATGCTAAACCATCACGCCATGATGTTGTAAAATTACGTACATTAACATTATTATAACCAGCTGTTTTCATTTGACACCATAATAATAAAGCATCTTTTGCTGATTTTGTTTCTTGATTATCAGTTTCCTCAATTGTAATATCTTGTATTTGAAAACGTAATATAATTGTCCATATTAAACCTAATGATAAACGTGGATTACCATCAACAATATCATGGGAGCCCATATTTTCTAAATGTACACGTTGTTCACGTAGAAATTGTAATGCTTTGTCGACATTTTCTAAACAATGGATACGCATTTTCCCTTTTGTTGGACGTGGTAAACGTTCACCACTTAATACTTCTAATAATTTTATTAAATTTTTACCATCACGTAAATCTGTATATAAATCGACTATACGTGAATTTACACGTACTAAATGGGAATTTACCCATTTTTGAAAAGTTTTCTTCTGGACACTTTCACGCTCATCTATAATATAATCAATTGAAAAAAAAGAAAAAAAAAACAAGAATTAGTTATAATTTACCACGTAAATTGTAAATAAATTTATCGAAATATTCCATTGTTTGATTCATACAACAAAAGTAAAACTTTAGAACTGAATCAAACACAGGAAATATTTGGTTTTTGGTTGATAATGATAATGAAATAGAGTTTTGATAACAAATAGAAAATATTATACCTGCTAAAGCTTTAATTCTAGATCGTTCAAATAATCGAGATGAAGAATTGCCTCCATCGTATTCGTAATCGTCGACAATTTCTTGCTGTAAAGTGGGATCCCACCTTACAATACTGATGTCTGTGGTCATTTTGATTTCTTATCTACCAGCAGTAAAGCTGGCGATCTGTAAAAAGAAATAAAGAAAATTATTTATTTTCGCGTTTTTTCACTATTGAAAAAATTATCCAACTACACTATTACATCACTAGTTTAAAATAGTGATGTTATTAATAAAATGAATTTGTTTATATTACACATAATAAGATAAATGTAAATTTTTTTAAACAATTTGTTAATTAGTTTACTTTAAAAATTAGAAATGTGTTGCACATAAAGTTATATGTCAATATAGCGCAAATGATATTATTGATCGACAGCCAAGTTGCAGTTCCCAATTTTACACAATTTCTGCAACGAATCGTTAACCATTATTATCAATAAATGAACAAAAATAGTAATCTTAATGACAGGAATTATTTTGAAACAAATTTTATCAAATTCACATACAAACCGTACAAATAATCTACTTACATTATACAATCATAAACTAAATTTATAAATGACCAAAAAGTTGTTTTTATAAAGCCAATCAAAAAAACACCCACATAATTTTCTTTCGTTATAATAATAACTACAATTTCTTATCACAATACACCTACATACTTAAACAAAAACCTCTAAATTCTCATCAAAATGTAAAACTACTTATGATAAAAATTAATTAAAATTAAACTCTCATCATACATGGAAGAGATTTTGGGTAGAATCGATTACTTGGCAAGCGAACGAGCTGTACTGTCGCCGACAACGCCACCTCCACCGCCACCGCCACCACCATTGAATTGAGGGCGCCTGGACGCCTGACCTAACCAAACACACATGTATCGTCTACAATTTACAAATACTACATGAACAAGATGATAATGATAATGTATAATGACGATGACAAAGACGCTAGAGTATTATAGATAGAAAACGTCTTTATTCGTAGTGCGGTAAAATTGACGTTGGTTGTGTAAAATTCCTTGATATAACAGACATTGAATTACTGCAAGTTCATAAACTATATACTGGGATTGTTCAATTACTGAATTAGGTCAGGAAATGGATTTAGCATCGTTGTATTTGTCCAATTGCCAGTCTCTCTCTCTCGTTTCTCTATTAAATTAAATTTTATTACAATGACGTAATAATTCAAGTTTACATCATTAACATTTTCAGCCGGTGATTCTTTTGGTAATTGTTAATAATTGAAATGGAACATGTATAGAATTTAATATGATTCTATTCATTATACATTCTCGACGGATTATAAATAGAATGAAAACGAAAAAAAAACTAATTCATAATGAATGGATTTTCTGAGAAAAATGTATATATATATATATATATATATATATATATATATATATATATTTGTTTAAAAGTGTCTACAAATATAAATCAAATATAATTTTGATAAAATTCACAAAAATAAGTATCTGATAAAATTGTAGACTATTACAGATAAACAGTTTGATAAAGAAATTGTAATAATATAATTACTGATTACCTAATTTATTCTATAAAACACACAAACACCAACTAATTCTACTTTGAGATGAAATATTCGTATACCCTCAAAATATCTATTAATTAAAAAAAAAGTTATATAATTTTATAAACATACAACAAAAGTTCAAAATTTAAGGTCAATCATGATCGTTGATAGTTAATTTACTGTTATTCAAATCAGAATATACCACCTCCAAGTTTATAATAAAACAACAAATAAAAGCACATTAGGTATAGAAACAGTTGCTTCATATGGTCAAAATCTAGTCTAATCGTTTTTATCACAATATGACCTAAAAGATTGACTTACTATTAAACAAGGTGAAATAAAACAAAAACTTAGTATAACGAATGCAAGACAGCATCCAAAATTTAGCTTTAATATAATCAAAACGTCACGGATATCAAAAAAATAACGGTTATAATGGAACAACATTTGTGATCCCAAGACGAATTTGCAACTTAAAACAATCTCTTAAGTCAATGTATATACTGGATTTCGATAAAAATTCACTTAGTAATTTAATAGTCATTGTTTTTTAACAAATACGAGTAATATTTAAGCGGCTCAATTTTTTAATATTTGCAGTAAGATTTTACAACTCTTTCTCTATCTATCTCTATTCAACAACTTTTTCTCATTAATTCAACAGCACACATATTATTTGGTCAAGGCTAGTTGTTATTATATTCCGTCCATAATCGTTTGTTTTAAAAAGTGAATGTTTTAATGGTATAAAGCATCTAAAAATATATGAATTTCAATAATAATAATAATAATAATAATTTAACATCTAGCGATAATAATGACGTAACAGGCGTATGTCTTATTTAAATTCACAAACTTGATAGAAATGGCCTATATAACGAAAATTCACAAAAAAAAATCCTTTAATATAAACCTTATTTATAAATAAATAATCACAGACAAACCGTAAATTGTATAGAGTTTCTTTTACACCACAACAAAACTACTGTACTGTAAAATAATTAACCGTACCCTACAAAATTTACCTGTATCAAATACAATAAAGAAACGACATACGTTTCTTACGTCATTGAAGACTGTCTACTTGATTAAAAATATTTTATCACTCTGTACTTTGAATATACTTGAATTAAATAAGGTAAACAATAAAATTGATGACGTAATTTGTGTTAATTACTTTCTACATATAGTTTTGAACAATAATTATTCTTCATTTGATGAAAGTAAATTAATTTTAAATTTACTTTCTTTTATAGAGATAATTTCATTGTTACATATATGATTTTGATTGAAGACACCTAATCTTATCAATAAACAAATCAAAAACAAATTACATCATTTGAAATTTATCTTAACACATAAAATATAAGAAAAATAGTAAATTATTATTATAAATAAAAGAACTGAGTCATCGATGTACTATTTACATCACAGATATTTATAGAATCAAAAAACAAAACAATACCACCAGTTAATTAGGCTCTTTCAAGCCTTGAATTTGATGAAGGTAATTAAATAACAATCAAGACAAAAAAACAACAACAAAGGGTGTAACTGTAACCACCACCACCACCATTACGTCATATTTCCGATTATTTTCGGAAATGTTTATATGAACATCGGACCTCTCTTTTTGTTAACTTTACAGTTCAATGACACAAAACAGCCCTTTATTGATTCGTTTCCCGTACATTTATTTTTAATACAATAAGAAATAAAATTAGCAATATAACAATTGAATATCAACTATTTTTTGGTTTGCATCTTGTTTCCAAAAACTACGATTGTTATTAAATTTATTAGTACAGATATTTTTTAATTCGGCCATTTTCTCTATCTTTCTTTTTTCCTCCCCGATCAACGAACAAGGAAATCAAGTAAATTGATTTTAGAGAAACATAAAAAAAAACTATCGACTTACCGGTCTAAAGCAATGAATGAAGTCTATTTGTTGACACTATTATGTAATCGTATTAAATAAATAATTGTAGTTTTTTTTTAATTTGTCACTTTAATGTTATTTAGATGACCACCGAAATGCTAACGCCCTTCATGACCACACTCGAACCAACCAAATGCCGCAATGATTGAACGCGTGCGCAATATAAGAAAACAACACCCAGTCGACTTGATTTTGCCTAAAAATTGGCGCCATATTTAAATCATCGATTATCTAAAAACGAACTAGAAGAAAAAACAATGTAGAAAATCACGAAAATATGCTTTATTTGCTTCAAAAATTATTTATTAAATCAATCAAATTGCAAATACCCCACCGATAACTGGTGTGTGTGTATACGTATGTATAATTTAATTTTTTCAAAGAAACTATAATAAAATTAATAAAAAGACTAGTTGCGTCTGTTATACTTGTTCTTCTATCCATATTTAACAAATTTTTTGTAAATTATAGTCATCTAAATTAGACCCTACATAAAAGTCTTCTATTATCAAAGAAACAACCAGATAGTATTGCCAAAAAAATCAGTCATTTTTGAAATAATAATTAAAAAAAAACAAACTAAAACAAAACAAAATACTGTCTATTTAATTAATGATTCTTATTATCAATTTCTGTATATGTTGGAAATTTGGCAGTTTCAATTTTATCATTAACTTTAAATCCTGGATAAAGACCAATTTGATTTGTACGTAAATTTCGTCCTTTACTAAAACCATTCCAATGATTACCAGCTACACCAATAATATCACCAATTTGTATATTCATTTCACCATTACGTTTCGGTTCATGTGATAAAACAGCAATCATATTATGGGCATTTTGTCCACCATAATAATAAATATCATCTAATGAACGATAGCGTGATGATGCATCCGGATAATTATTTTGCATTAATTCATATGCAACTCGACACACCTGTATATAGAAAATTTTTAATAATCAACCATTTGATTATTTCATAATAATTGTTTGTATGTTACCTGAGATGAGAATGTACAAACTAAGAAATCACACATTGATAACATATGTATATCGTTAATAATACCAAATAATGATGAATCTGAATAACGTGTAGAAATTGCTGCAGTTTTCGATATCATTGGATCACCAATAATTTCATATTGTGGATATTTATTTATAGCATCTGTAATAACTTTTGGATCATCACTAGCTAAATAAACACGTCTTTTATCAATTGTTTCATCTAATTCTAATTGATTATAATATTCATCAACTGCTTGCATATATTCTTCTATACTATGATAAGCAGCTTCTGTACCAACTTTATCTGTTCTACGTACATGTACACCAACAATTGGATGTTGAAAACCCATATTTAACATTGTATCTTTTAACATTGATGCAGTTTTAATTTGTGGACGTAATAAATATTTTAATATTTGACCAACCCACCATACAATCGGATCACCATGTAAACGTATTAAACGTTGTGATAAATCATCTGGTATTGATAATGGTAAATATGGTGGACGTGGTGATAATGAATCAATTATTGGTAAATTTATCACTTGCGTATCAGGATTACCAGGCCAATTACTTGTTGTATCACCATTTGGATCTAAACATGTATCACTTAATGGTTTAAAAATATCCTCCCAACCGGATTTATGATAACGCCATCCTTTCGATTTTAATATTAATGTACGTTGTGTACCATAAGCTACCATAAAACAATAAACAACATGATGTAATTGACATCCATAACCACAACCCTATAACAAACAAATTCAATCCAAAATATCCATAAATACGGCAGAGCGTCGATTTATCAAAACATGCATGAACGTGACCAGTTTATAACTGCAATTAAATTGAAAATTGTTTATTATGAAATGTGCAATAGTTCGTATAATCGACACTCTACTCTATGATGAAAATTCTTTTTTTTACCTTATTCAAACTACAAACAAGTTTCTTTGCAGTTTTACAATTTTCAGGATTTTGTAAATAATGGAAACGTTTCTGTATTAAACTACTTAAATCATTCGATTCTTTTTCACGCCAATTTGAAAAACCATCAACATCCTCTAATTGTTTGATATCATGAATTAATGAACGTTTAAATTCAGTACCTAAATTCAATATATTTTCTATTGTAACAATTAATTCAGGTGATATATCTTGATTGGATTTCTTTTTTAAATCTAATAAATTCGAATTGATAAAATACCAAAATTCTTTTATATTTGTAAATATGCGTCGTCTTAATAATTCATATTGTGTATTTGGCTCATCTTTCATACTTATAAAACCTAATTCTTGATTATTATCATTGTTATTGTTATCAATATTATTATTATTATTATTATAATGTTCAACTTTTGTTAAACGATATTGGAAATTCTCAATAGCCTCTTTTTGATCATCTTTTATACCACTAAAACAATTGTTTAATAAATCGCAATATCAAAATGGAAATCATCATACTCTAAATTGATCTCTTTGAAAATCTCTTGTAATTCATAATTTTGTTTCTTTAAAGCTTCCAAATCAGCTAAAGCTCTAGCTAGTTTCTCTGTTGTTTTCGTATCAATTGTTGAACTTATATGTGTGCCTAATAATGGGAATGCTGTAAAAAACAAGATAATCAACCATATAAATAAAAATCCAGCTAATATTCTATGCCATCCTAATGCATTTATATGTCTCAATATTGCACTCATATTGTACACACGATTTGAGGTTAAGTCACATTAACTCCCATAAAAGTATAATTAAATAAAATATTCCACTAGCAATTTCATTTAAAACGAATTAAATCACATTATCCGTTAACAATAATATCGTCCAAAAAACAAACAAATAAATCCCATAAAAATGCACTTATCTAAATAATGGTAAAATTCATCTGAAAACAGAAATGACGTGGCTTCAATCTATTTAACAATAATAACAAACATTATTATACACTAGAAATAGATTTCGTTTTTTATTAATAAATTATCCGAACACATATCAACAATTACAGATAATAAAACGAAATGTTTTTAGAAATTATTGTGACACAATCGAAATGTAGACAACCAATTATACACAATTTTTAGAGGAATTTTATTTTAACTCTCACCAGTACCAACATTAGTTAAACGAAATCCACTGAACTATATACGTATCTGGAATGCTCACTGATAGAAAGGAGAGCACTGAGCACAACCAATACCGTTCTCTGTTTGACATTGGCGCTGTTATTTGAGATTAAAAAGAGGTAAAGGAGCGGCAAGTGGCTGTCTCTCTGCAACGATCTTCTCCATTTATGTCAGCATCCCAGATATGTGTATAGTTCAGTTTACAAATTAGGGGGGAAATTATATGATATCCCATAAAAAACCGGCCCGTTATCCTGCATTCAATCTGTTCCGTAAATTGATACTGGATTTCTCTATTAATTTCATCCAATCAATCAATTCCGATTGCAATTCGAAACGATAAGTTTGATCGTGATCTAATAATTGATTTATAGTTTTTGAAACATTCAAGCCGATGATTGATTGTTTACTTAATGTTGTTGCTCGAATAAAATCATCATTAACTGTTATAATATCTTGTTGGAAATAAATATTCTTTTCATCATAATAAATTATCTGAAAAGGGACGATTCATTATTGAATTTATCATTCGATTCTATTGTTAATTGATTACTTTTGTTGTGATTTTATATAAATTAAATAATGATATTGGCCGTCTATAACGGATATTCGATGCTGTTTGATAGAATTGAGAATTTGTTTTAACAAAGATTCCATATAAGCCGGTACGTTCATAAAAATGGAATCGTGCATAATCTAAATGTTTCAAATATTTCACATTGTTCATATGGCTAAATTGGCCATCCAAATCGTTCATTGTACATAGACCTTTTCAACAAAGATTCTCACTTAATTATTAACATTAATAATAATCCATAATATACTCACTATAAAAGATGAGAGTATCATCGATACGTTTCTTGTTCGATTGTAATCGTCCCCATAATAAAATCGCTATAATATTCAAAAAATAATTAACATCAAACAACATAAAACATATTAGAATTATTGATATGATAGAAATGAAAATTGTCAACGTATACGAATTTGCAATATCCATCTTTAACTGATTCACTAAAATCGGCATTGTTATAATCATAACTGATAATAACAATAATAGTAATAACGTAGGTGATTTTATCATTAATTCTTTTATTGTTTTCGTCATGGAATTGATTTTGTGTAATTTGAATTGATTTTATAAGACTTTATAGTCAGTTTAGTCCGAGTGGAGCAGCCTGACTTTACCAAGCTCAGGATTCATGCCAAGACACCTGCCGTGGGACAGTCTGTATGTTTATGGAGTTTATTCCGTTTAGTCTGACCGCAACAGCTTGGCTTTATTGTAGCAGAAAAACGATAATAGAACAATTTTAGGTGCTGTGGAACAGCTTGTATTTTGAGAAACAATCGAATTTCCAATAATAATTAAAGGTTATCCGATATTGTAACCTTTAAATTAGATTTTCTTTTGTTTTCAAATTGAATCAACACGCATAAAACACATTTTCTAAACAAACATAAATGTAAATATGGCCTAAATATAAAGTAAATGCTTTCTAAAGATTCTAAAAACGCTGTGATTTCCTTCTATAAACCTTTTCAAAAGTTCTTCTCGTTTCTATTCGAACGTGTTTCTCATATGGGAACTGGTAAAAGACAAACAACGAGAACGACGCTGTTCAGTCGTACATTTGATGTAAACGCATTAGGTTGATATTAGAATAAAATGTAAATGTTGACCTTCTTCTCTATGTCTATATATTATTCGTATATGTTTTTTTCGGTTTATTTACAATTGAATTATTATTATTGGCAATAACCTTTGGCTTTTTCAATAATTTAATATCGTTAAATTCGAATTTTTATCGAAATTTTCGATTTGACTCAAACGAAATTTCGTAAATTTCAAGTGATTCAATTGAATTTGGAAAAATCGTCAACATGTGCTGAATTTTCGTGCATTAGAAAAAAAGGAAACGATGAAGAAAACGTTTGCGTTGTGGTGACTAATATTCCGTACAGGTAAGTTTCCTTAATTCTGTTTTGTTTTGTTTATTATAACAACAATAATAATAATAACACTATTTAATTGAGCTATTATTGAACGCAACATTGAACATGACATTTTTTTCCCTATTAATATTCGCATCTATTAGAGCGGAAATTCTCTAATTTTCCACGGAATTGAAATCATATTTTATTAAAGATAAAACAACATGAACGTGACTTATGTTTGTCTCTATTTTAATGAGAAATTCTATAAATAACAAATTACGCAAAAATATTTTCAAAATAATTTGTGTTTTCTTTTTGAAATAAATAATTACGAATTATTAGAAATTTTATAAATAGAAAAATCGCAATGTTGTTGTTGTTGTTGTTGTCGCTCCCTTGTATTGCAATAAAAAGACGGAAATTGATGTTAGTAGAACTAGTGTTGTCATCAATACTGTTTTGTAAAAATTGAATAAATATAACGGCAAATTGCGCATTTTCTAACCGATCACTGTATATTTGGAATCAATTATTGTTTATTTTATAACATTGTAGAATGAACAATGATGTTGTTTGTTTCATTCACATTAATTTGATTTAATTTACAAAGTGGTGGTTGTTAATTAAATTTTCGTGTTTAGACGGCGATTTTTGCAACAAATGAAGAAGCAACTGCATGTGGAGTAGAAAGAAGATGCTTAAAAGAAGTTATACGTGTGTTAGATATGTTTTCTGTTGGCTTAATGTTCTTTTTTGGGTATGTAATAATTTAATTATTTTGAATGCAATTTTCTATTGAAAGTCTCATTGAAAACGCCCATTTCATTCATTATCTTTTAGATAAAAAAATACAACTATTTTTCTATAGTTTATCTATAATTTCAGCAAATCATACGATAATTGCCCGTTATATCGAAACAATTTCTTTGGTAACTATCTGGTAAAACAATGTATTTTAGCATTTGGACGATATAGTCCCGGTTCATCTTCCCTCACTTAATCTCTAATCTCTAACTACGTTCTTGGCGCGAAAGTTCTTCAAAAAGTCACATGATCATGTGTTTACATTATTAAGTAGGACTTGAGCAACATAAATCAATTTTCATTTAAAATCTCCTCTATTAAACTGTGCCTTATGCTCAAGCAGCATAAGAGTTGATTTAAGCCAAAGTCGAGCTTAAGCAGTGATTTTGGAACAAAAGATGAACCGCGGATGTTGTTGAAATGTTTAAAAAAAACAAACTATTTAATACAATACCGCACTACTTTCACCTAAATAATGAGCATTTGTAGCAGATTGTGTAATTATTTAATGATTTGTTGCGATCTTAAGTGGATTTTTTTTATCTTTTCCGATTGTTTCAGATTTCCGGTTGTGGTGTTCTAGGTGTTGGTATATGGTTAAGGCTAGCATATGAAGGCTATACATCATTATTACCACAATATTCACTACTTAGTGTTGATTCATTAGCTATAACGGCCGGTGTATTAATTTTCATAATATCATTCCTAGCATGTTGTGGCTCATGGTTCCAAAACAGATGTATGTTAATTGCAGTAAGGACCAATTTTTTATTTAGTTAATCAATTAATCTATTTATTGATGTGAATTTGGAAAATTTCATGAGGGAATTCAAAGTGAAGCATTTTAAATGTGGCGCAGGTGGGGTTAGTGAAACGAGAGGAGCTGCACGTGAAGCCCCATCCAAATCTATCGAACGATCAAGAATGAATGCGTACAGACGGAAATGTAAACATAGCGTGGACGACAATGCAAACTCAATCGAATGGAAACGACGACCAAAAAATGACTTGAACGCCGATCCGATAGTTGTCGGTACTTCAAAGGAAATCAATCGTTCGCGTTCGATCGTATTCCCGTTTTGCGGACTAGAAAAACAAATCTTTGTTTAGCGGAACATTGATCCCATTTTATCCATTTTTTTTGTAATCGTTGATTCGTTCCCTTTCGCACCCATTCCTTGGTGATCGTTCGATAGATGTGGACGGAGCTTAGAGAGAGAGAGAGTGTGTGTTTCACTTTTGTTTTGTGCTTATGTTTAATATACAGAATGATCCGATAATTTTGGGACATACTGTATATAGTAGAAAGCAAAATCGAGTAGGCGTTGAAGATCATGGCTATTGAATTTGTTTTTCCAATTCATAGCCTACTCATTTGTATAAAAATAGTTATTACTCTTATGAAATATCTGAATAGTTTTTATTTTATTTATTATTTCCAGTATTTCAGCCTTGTTATATTTATGTTTGTTGCTGAATTTTTATGTGGCTCATTAGCATTCATATTTAGAGAATCGTTAGGTCATACATTAAGAGAAGAATTACAAAATGGCATATGGCATCATTATAATATAACAGAGAATTCGAATCAAAATAGTTTAGTAACAATATGGGATAATTTGCAAACAGAGGTAAATTTCTATAAAGATCCGATTATAAATCAATTAATTTGTTGTTGTTGTTGTTTTAGTTTAAATGTTGTGGTATTAAAGATTATCAAGATTGGTTTTTAATAGATGCATGGCCTGATCACAGATGGGCACCTGATTCATGTTGTTTACCAGCTAGTTCAATCAAAGATTGTGGTAAATCCGGCGCTTATTCAATATTTTATTTAAATGGTTGTTATGAACAAATAAAGAATTGGTTTATACAACGTTTACATATTGTTGGTGTTGTTGGATTAGTTGTTGCTTTTATACAGGTATTTCTTTGGGCATTTTATTATTATTATTACGATTATTATTGTTTTATTTTAGTTATTTGGATTAATAGCGTCAATGATGTTATTTTGTACTGTTAGATATAAGAAACGCACATCGAGAACATACAAATCGTATCAAACTTAATATTAAACTGAATGTTAAATTTTAAGTAGAATTGGTGGAACTGAAATCTCGTATAATTACATTCAATTTATAATTGTTGTTAATTAAATATTTTAATTTATGTATTCATTATAATAATTTATAATAATAATCGTACCTCTAATATTTCGTAGACTCAGGGCAAATTTGCGAATAAATTATTTAAAGATACACAGTAATGAAAATGACGCATGCGTGAGCTTTTATCGACGTTTCCCCACATTTTCCTTCATTTTCTTTCAAAATAAGAAGACGAAACTAAAGCTCACTAGTCTAGACATAAACCAAAAAATACAGTTTCATCTATTAATATTTATACATATATATATATATATTTTATAAAATTATAGTTTATTTTAAATAAAAGTGCTTATTATGGTGTTTATTCAATATGCAAATTAAACAAAATAAATGATTAAATCGTATTTAAAAACGGAGATTTTTTTATATCGCATATAAAAACTAAATAATGGTTATATGTTATTTGGTTTCCGGTATTTTAATATTTCTATTATCGTTACATTCATTCCTTGAATTACATTATTTTCTACGTTGTTGTTTATGTGTGATTGTTGCTAGAATATCAAAAACAAAGATACATCTATTAGATGAGACGACCGTTACAGGTAAATTCCATTCAATTAATTATAATATTAATTATGATTGATTTGTAAATTTCCAGGTATATGTTTAACAACCGATATTGATTCATTGTTAACACATATGAATAATGCACGTTTCTTGCGTGAATTAGATTTTGCAAAAATTGATTTCTATCAACGCACAGGTTTATACAGCTGTATTAAAAAACATGGTGGCAGTATTGTCTTAGGTGCTACAACAATACGTTATCGTAAATTTATTAAATTATTTAATCGTTATAAAATAACAACAAAAATCATTTATTGGGATGTACAGAGTATTTTTGTTGAACATCGTTTTATTACACCAAAAGATAATTTTATTAATGCAATTATATTATGTCGTACACGTTTAATTAATTGTAATGCTGAATTAATTATAAACGAATTATTAACAAATAATAGTATGAGTAATAATACAAATAATATTGAAGATGTTGTTAATTATGAGAAACCGGAATTAAGTTTGGAATTAGCTAAATGGATTGAATCTAATGAAATTTCTAGTGAAATTTTACGAAATAATCAATGAAAAACGAAATTCTATTTTGGAAGAGGAAATCTAAATAAATATTTATGTTAAAACATTTGTTTATCATTTACTAAATCCCTGGTTATAGCTTCTTCATTCATGTTAAGGTGGTGATACATTTGCTCGTCGAATGTTCGCAGTAAAGTTTTTGTTGACGGCCACATTACGAGCCAGTCAAAATAAAAGTACATATCGAAATAAAGCCCAGTTTCGTTGAAGTCCGTAAACCACACAAATGTGCAAATTGCCGTCCCAATTTGAACAACAAATTAGTTTTGAACTTGTCGGAAAAGCCGACACAAACTCAGATGAGGCGAGCAGTTCGCAAGAGATCTGTATTATGTTCACAAAATCGTCTCAACTACATTACAGGCAGGCCCGACAAGATATCTTAGGGAAGAGAAACTGTCCCTGTTTTGTACCTAATTACATAAGTGCGTATAAATATATTTATATAGGTGCCCAAACACACTGCTTTCCCCGGAGCTCATGAACACTGTGGTTTCGGCGGGCCTACCGAATCTCTCGGCGGCCCGGATTACAGGCTCGGATCATTTATTGTATCTCCACCCTTCGGTCGTCCAGTCCAACTACCGAATTCTATTGTAGCATACTGTAGGGTGGAGCTGAGGCTTATCAACTGGCTCCACAGGCCAGCGCCTCAGCTAATTTAGCGTTACTCATCGGTAGTTCAGTGACTATAATATGGTAAGCTTGTTGAAATGAGATAAAAAATAGAAAACAAAGATGACTTATCTTTGTTTTACTATTTGCTCCTTTGTTTTTCCATTCTACACTAGGGGAACACGATCGAACGCGAACGATCGATTTTCTTTGAAGTACCGGCAATTGGCGGATCGACGTTCACACTATTCCTTGGCCTTCATTACCCTTCGATCGAATTTGCATTGTCATCCACAGTATGCTTACTATCCTTTCGTGATCGTTCGATAGATGTGGACGGGGCTTTACTGTATCTCGCGAACATTCAAATATATGCAACTAACAATATCCGTAAACCATAGAGCAAATTGCAGATATCTAGAAAGTTGGCAAAAGTACCATCTATCATCGAAAGATGCAAGTATTATAAAGTGGCAAAATTCAAATATCATTCATTACTCAAAATTATCAAATTTGATAACGGCAGGCAAGTTTAATTGAGACCATTGTTATCAGATTTGAATAATCAGACAGTAATTATGCAAGTTTTTGTGAGAATTTGTCGGCAAATTTTCGATAAAAGAAGTAACATTGTCTTTGATGGAGTTGAAGTAACATCACGAAAATGATATCATTTAAAGATGATGAAACATAGCAAATAATTTCTCTGCAGAGTTACAAAGAATTCATGTCGATTGCTTCAAATCACATGGATTCGAATGGCATTCATTTTCTCTTTGAACTGAATTCAATTTCATTTTAGGCAGTGCACTATACGAAAAAAATATAGAAATACACATGAATAGTGGGCTGAGAACTCGAAATAAACAAACAAAAATGTCATTAGATAATTTACAAGAACATTATCAAAACAAAGAAGTGTCTCAAACATATTGCGATTATTATTCGGAGATTATTACAAATATCGAATATGATGAAGAAATCATCATCGATAATCTCAGTGATACCAATCGAAGAATAAATAATTTATGGCAAGTACGAACAGAGAAACATTGTCCAATTATAACGACTTTCCCATGTATAACAACACCAAAAATTCCATTATCCACAATTGAAGAATCGATCATATATCCAGAAGATGAATCAATGGTAAGTAATTGTTCAAAAACTGGCCATTGTTTTTGGGCAAAATAAGTAGTTGCGGAGAATTTCAGGTATTTCCACGTGACAATTTCAAACCGAAAGTGCAATTGATGATGAAGAATCGAGTTAGAGAATTGCCACGGAATGTCGCTATGGAACGCTGTCGACGGAAATTCGAAGTATAATTCCAAATAACAAATCAAATTAATTAATCGAATCGATGAATTTCAGTTGAAAAATCTAAAACAACATCTAAATGAAATTGGTATAAATGGAGCACATTTGATATCGAAAGATCTATTAAAAAAATTCGACATTTCATTAACGAACATTTGTGAAAATGACAATTTCCTACCATTAGAATTATTTGATAATGAAGAATATCGTTGTCGGTACGAATCTATTTTTAATATCTATTTATCAAAGATTTTGTTTGATCAAATATTTTTGTAGAATACCGGAGAATTGGCTTGAATATGGTGAAAGAAGTTATTACCGGCGGAAGCATTTCTGCCACTTACTCAATCAAATAATGATAATATTGATAACAGACTGTTGGATTTTATTGATTGGATTAATGTGGCTGTTGATGATTATGATTTTGATAAGAAATTATGGAAAATCATTACAGTAGATGGATGTAAAAGAGAATTCCATATGCCCGAAATTTATGTAATGTTTAAAGCTGAAGATCCGGAAATATTCGTTAAAAGGATTAAAACGGCAATCGAATGTAGATCGGAAACAGAAACGGAATTAAAGTGAGTTTTCTATCCACTTTCCAAACTTTTCAAATACTTAACAAGAGTTTATATTTACCTCGAAATCGAACAGTTTTACTGCGGTTTATCGAAAAACAATCAATTAAGGTCAACGATGTTTGCGTAGCATTTTTATTTTTTCGGTAATAACAGTAATAACAAAATATCAACTGTGTGTACATTTCAAACGAAAATGTTTTTCGTTAAATTATCGTGACAAAACAAAAATAATAACAACAGGAAATTAATATTAAAATGTTTCTATATCGAAATAAAATTGGAAACACATGAGCGCGGCAAACATGAAGTTCAGGGTTCGAGTCCTGGCGGTCGAAACGATCTTTTCCAGCTTGTCTAGGCGACAATTCAACATAGATCAGATTAAACGAGATTATAGGGGTCGATTGAGTTTGTTAGCCATGCTGAATTGCGACCACAGTTGATCCATTGTTCTTAACCTTTCGACTGTTAGTGTCCCAGAAAAGATATCTTTCTTGTGAAATTGATTATTTCTCTGGGAGATTTTCTCCTTACTTCAGAAGGTGGCAAAGTCACAGTGACCAAATTAGATAGGCTAAAGCATCGCATTGGCATAATATGTATTGGGAAGCTTCATCGACCAATCCCCATAATCTACATCTCTCACTGTCTGATTTGCCTAGTTTTTTGAGATGGTATCGAACTGGGCAATGCCCTGTTAGAAGTCCTGTTATGAGTCTTAATTCGTCACTACTTATAGTACGTACTTTTTGAGACCTACATAGGCGTATTTTTGAGTAGATCATCTCAGGTGATACAGGGTGAGGTGCGGATTACATAATTACCAATTGCGATAACCTTCTGGGGTCGAAGAAAACAGATAAACAATTATTTAGTTTTCTTTCTTTCTTCTTCGAATCGATAATGCCATCGCAATTGGTAATTATACAATCCGCACCTCCCCGTGTCGCACCTGCAAATTTATATAACGGCATCCCAATTTTTTTTTTTAAATACGTCCATGTAGGTCTCAACGAATATGAACAGTAGGTCGAGAAGCTTTCTAGCATTCTTAGGTGAACAGTTAATAAACTTCTTTGCCTGTCGCATACGTGGACATTGTCTCCAGTAGAGCACTTTTGTGCTCCATTCCCACACGGACATATGGGTCTAGCGATAGCAGTAAATCCCTGGTGCCCTGGCACCCATGCAATCGTAAGTTTGTTGCCCTTTGCCAGTTGTTTCAGGGATTGTCGACATGCCCAGATGGTTTTAGACTCAAGGGTATAGGCCTGTAATTGGATCCATAAATTCCTATGCCCGTCTCCTGATTCATTTTAGAGCCATCCATATACCAGATGGAAGATTTCCAATCTAGTCTATCGATCCAGTTTCTTTCAATATGTATCGATAATGAAAAACTATCCTATATTTGAGAAAATATCAATACATTAATAAATGTTTGGTGCAAGACTTTCGCTATCTTTATGATTCGTTGTGGGTTCAACTTTATCTTTATGTCGTCTAGGAAAAACAGGGTAGTTACTGCTCATTTCGCCAAACCCTGGGCGCTTATGCCGTTTCGAACGGATGATGGTTACTGCTCATTTCACCAAATCCAAACATTTTTTCTACGATGAAGGACCTGTAAGTGAGAGTAACAAAGATTTTTGTTTAGATAGGAAGGAAAACACAATTGGCCAGGGGCGTGCTGACACAATGTGCAACAAAGATTTCAGGCTTACATTTTTCTTTTTTTTTCCAAAGCCAGACCTTATTTTACCTCAGATTAAGTGTTGACTGTTGATATTGAGATTGTGGCTTGTTCGGAATTTACATGAAATTTACAAAACTTGATGTCCACATAAATGTATTGATTTATTAAATAATTAAAGATAATCCCATTTTCCAGATATCGTTTCCATTTAGATCATATGATTCTTGATGGTATTCCACAACCGTCTCAAGATATTTTACAGAGAATTTTCGAGTTATCAACCAGTAATAATTCATTAATTTATACAGAATCATTTTATCAACAAGTTCGTATTTTTGCTTGGTATTTCCTTAATAATTTCCCAAAGTTTATGTTTCGTTTTTTTGTTAATTAGTTGGAAAATGAATATAAATTAGAATATCAAATAACACACTGTGATTTGCAAGTCAGACATAATGTGGAGATCAATAAGGATTTATTGAAATTTTTTAATTTACCAAAACCAAATTGGAATAGTGAGAAAATTTACGGAAATTGTCCGTATAATACATATTATAATTAAAAATTTCTTTAATTATGAATTTCAATTGGAAAAATAATTTTAGATAGCAATATTAAAACTGGCATGGTAGATTTCGATGAGAAACGTAAATATTTCGAATGGATAAATATATTCATTACACCACAGATACATCAAGCTATGTTTGAAGTAATTGGTGAATGTTCTAAAATTGAAAAGATGTCACTAATCACAATACACGACCAACCTTTACCTTTAGAACAATTCGAAATTATCCAAAAACAATCAGTGGCTAGCGTAAGTTATTATTTAAGAAACAAAACAAAACCAATCAATAAAAACAAAAACAAATTCCGATTGTTTTATTAAAGGTAATTGAATTTTTACAAGGCGAATGGTTGGAAAATATTGTTTCTCATATTCGTACATATATTGGTGATATAAATAAAGGTTGGTATAATATCAAACAGAATAAATATGAAAATTATCAAATTGGGAAATTGATACGTTTTATGGAATTAATTAAATATCATATGCAAGTTAGATTTAAGAAATTTATTATTTATCTAGATCAATTTTCGTTTAACGATCAATTCTTACACAGTGTTCGCTACGTGTTTTTGTTATGAATACGATTGAAGCTTTCATAAATTACGTTGAAAGTCCATGTGTCAAATGTCTAGATTTAACAAAGGATTACCAATGGATTGATAATATTAATGAGAGTCCATTTTGTTCGGAATTCCAACCGATTTTCAAAATAAATTTAATACAACAAGAAGATATTGATGATAATGTGGAACTTTCAACAGATCCCGGCTTATTTCAGGTATTTACGTAAGTCACGTGATGCTCCGTATATCAATTGTTGATACCACGCGACTTACGTTAGTAGGGCTATTTATATTTTATTGGACACTGACTAAACGATATATTATAGGATATCTTGTTGGATTTATACGAGAATTGTCTTAGATTAACACATCAAATACCACAAATTCAATCGTTATTATTGGATTCTTTAACATTTTCAAACGACTTATTTCTATCATCACTTGGTTTATTGGATGATCATGTTTGTAGAATTCGTGATCGTATCTTTTCAGCTTATCAAAAAGCCATTATACCATTGAAAGCTTATAAAGAAGCGTTCAATCAACATATAAATTCATCATATAAAATAGATCTAAATGAACAATTTGCAAAATATGAAACAAAAGAAGAACATACAGGTGATGATGTTAGAGAAGAGATATTTTATCAAAAACAAATAATTGAAAATATACATTCAACAATACCGGATAATATCATTATTGGACCATTCATTATTATTGTTCTAAATATAAAAGATTCATTAATATTTAAACGTGAATTGATTATTCAAAAACTTCTTGATATGCTGGCAAAATATTTAAATGATTCACTTGCAAAACTTTCAAGAGATTACACATTTTTTATGTTGAAATTGAATGAAAAACCAGAAGATATTGAAACTGTCTTTGGTATGCGTGAATGGATTGAACATTTACAGTTCGAATTGCAATTAAAAGAAGAATTAATACGAAAATGTCTAAGTGTAATTGAATATAATGCATCTGAAAAATAGTCTACCTATTCTTTAGCTAAAGGTACGCTATTGAGTGGACATTTATTATTATTCTATTAATTTTCGGTAGGATTATGATATTTTGGATGATTTGTCTTATAATTTACCAAAAGAAGATTTTGCAATGAAGTGGAAAATACTGAGTTGGCCCGACAGAATCAATCAACAAATACAAGAAACGAATCAATTTCTTGATAGTGAAGAAGAACGTTTCTATAATATGCAAATAAATGATGTGACAATATTAAAAGAGAAAATTGCACTATTCGCCATACAAATTGCACAAATTTCACAATTTTATTATTCAAATAAAGTAATAATTGTATCATTTGGCATCGTTTCAATGAAAACCATATGCGTAGAATACGTTTTTTTCCCCATTCTCCATCCCATGGTTCACATTCCATTCATACTGACGGCCAGGACTGCCATAGTTTTTCCACAAACCATTTCCGGACCGTGTACGGAGTTGCGTGAAATACAGCGTTATTCTACGTTCAAATAAATGCCATAAAAATCATTGATAACAAATTTTCAGGTTAATGAGATCACAATCGATGTAGATTCACTATTAGAAGAGATGAAAGAGGCTGAAGAATATGGGAAATTGTTGAACACACGACAAGAATTCTATAATGTTACTGCTGTGCCATTTGATGATTTAACAAAATTAATTGAAGACTTTGAACCGTAAAATAAAATCGTTAAAACTAACACATTAAAAAAATAATTTAAATGATATAAAATTTTACAGATTGGTTACGTTAATAAACCGCGCCAATGAACAAACGTATAGAGCAATTATGGAAACTTGCAGTGAAGGAAAATAGTCGTTCTACTAGCATTTCAACATACAATCATCCCAGAAATTATCTGAAACACAAAGTGTATCAACATTTTATTGTATCTCAAAGAAAAGCTATTCATAAAATTTTATGTAAATACAGAATAATTTAAAATAAAAGCAATACCTACTTATCTATTTCCACTTATTCAAAGTGATGCTATGCTTGCAACCTGAAACGTTCTAGCCCGGGGCAGAAAAACAAAAAAGAACAACAAACAAATTTTTTAGCCTTGTGTTTGTTGTTTATGTATTTCAAAGCTGCCTGTCAATTTATCCGTGCGTCGTGGAATTTTGAGGACGTCAAATCATATAGGCCGATCCCATTATTGCCAATCATTTCAAAACTATAAAGTCTGAAGCCGCTAATAGTAAAAAAATTAGCTGATTCCAAGCCATCAATTTGGATTCAAAACATTCAACTATTGACCAAGTACATCGCATGAGTGATATAATAGAACGTGCGCTTGAAGGAAAAACAGATCAGCTCCGCTGTCTTTCTTGACGTCGCCCAAGCATTTGACAAAGTGTGGCACGAAGGGTTGTGGTACAAATTAAACAAAATGTTGCCCAAAGAGTATGTAGACACCTTGTAGATAATGATAAGATAATGCAATCTTGATTTATCTACATAAATAGATAACAGATAAAAATAACTGTGTATGCCCTGTGGGAAATATTTCTCTGAAAAACTCTGAATAAGTCTGAATAACACTTTTAAAAGTCTTATTTCACTGAAAATCTTTGAAAAAATGTTATTGAGTCTGAAAATCTCTGAAATAGTCAGACTTTCTGCAAAATTTCGGACTTTTCTAGAAGAGTTATTCAGTTTTTTGAAAGAACTAGCGAAGCAAAAAAAACTGAATAACTCTTCTAGAAGAATCCGAAATTTTGTAGTAAAACGAAGTTATTGAAAGATTTTCAGACTTAATAATACTTTTTCATAGTTTTTCAGAACTTCTCAGTGTTTTTCAGACAAAAGATCTGAGCTTGGCTTTATATGGACAATATTATTGGTTTATTGGAAGAAACTCCAAGCTAACAATACCTGATAAGATATTTATCTACAATCAAATCCTGAAACTAGTATGGCTGTAAGGCAGTTCAGTTATGGGGATGTTCCAGCGATAGCAATCTTAAAACCATTCAAACTTTCCAAAACAAGGTGTTGCGAAGCCTAGTCAACGCTGGATGGTATATTCACAACTCAGATCTTCACCGAGCTCTGAGAATTCCAACTGTTTAAGAAGAAATTAAAAGCTTTGCGGGCAAACATGACGCCATGCTACACCTGCACGTTAAACCAGAAGCTCTTCAACTGCTGGACAACTAAAAGCGAATCCGAAGATTGAAGAGGACCAAACCATTTGAAAAACGCACCCGCTTAAGGCTGACTAACTTCAGTTGACTCTCTGCATGTACCTGAAACTTTTAGCCCGGGGGCAGAAAAACAAAAAAGAACAACAAACAAATTATTCACCCTTGTTGTTGTTTATGTGTTTCTGGCGATTTATTTGTACACCGAGGAATTTTGCGAACTTTCGTACATACTGATGATTAATTTCAGTTACTTATTCAATATAAATGCAGATGATGTTACTAAAATTGTCTTACATTAGCTTAGCGTTAATCCGGCATTGGTCGTGCTCCTTTTAGAGATCGTTTAAGCTTTAATCCACAATTGAGAGGTGTGATTAATGCAAATCGATTTATTTTGGAAATTATTCAGTACGAAATTCCTAAACCAGATGAATGCATTCATACCAAATTGTACAAAATGTTTAGTGTAAACAAACAAACATGTCGATTGCTTAACTGCATGTTGTTTGATTCAAATTAGATAGCATATTAATAATGTTTCATACAGACAGTTTAATCAATTTTCGGAACAGATGTTTCTATTTAAGTTACTCGATAATAATCGTTCAGGAAAATCTGACAAATTATGTTATCAAGAAAAGTGTCAAGAATTCAACAAAGATTTAATGATAGATTACTCGAGGGAAAAAAATGTTTTTTTTTGTTGAAGCAAAAATAGCCTACCTACTACGAGGTGATATACAAATAATCAAAAGTATAATCTTCTACTTGTCTAATTCTATTTATTATCAAAATGTTTATATTATAATGTGGGGTTGAACATTTCCATTTCTATCGATACGTTTCATCGATTTCACTTGTATTATGTAGATGTACATCAGAATTACCATACTCCTCATTCATTCCAGCTTGATCAACTTGTCTTCAGAATAGTAAGCGAAAAAAATTTGTTGAAATAGCGTTTTTACGTTCGTAATTAGGCGGACTCACGTCTGTCCGGCAAGTGACAGTTTCGGGTTCAATTCCTAGCGAATGAGACGAATTGTAATACGTAAATTTCAACATTTTCTTTCAATTTATATTAGATGGAGTATATATTACCATAGTAGTGGTATGTTTATATCTGCCGAAAATTGATAAATTGTTTCTATATAGTATCAGTATGAGCAGTAGCGTAACTTTAAACTCAATGCCCGGAGATGGAAGATCAAAGTGGGCCCACTAATGGAAGAAATTGATTTTAATCTTTATTTAAGAAAAGAGAATGTTCACAAAAGCAAAATACTTAAAATTCACTCTAACAATAACAGTACAAATATCAGATTTATTTGTCATTTACATTGATGCAGAAATTACTTCTATAACAGATATGTTGGTTTGATTTCATCGTACAGTTCCATTTTCCTTTTGTTTCATTTGTTGTAAGTCTTTTTATAATCGCAGGAGTGGTTAGTCTCAGCAATAAAATTATTGGATTTGCCATCCAACTGCCATTGGGGTCGTCCCGGATTAATATTATAAGAATAAATTCGTATTAGGTGTGTTCCTACCCACAATTACAGATTGTTTATAACTAGACTACGCATGTCTAAACATAAACTACTTTCAAACACTACCACTACTGGAACGTATTTGTATCAAATTCTTTGTAGAAGTAAGGAATTTTTAAAAACCTTGAATCAACTGTCATATTGTTCTGTACTATCAGCCGTGTGGAAAATAATCATTTTCGAAGCATGTACTTGGAAATGTAGATTTTAACCAATGAGAGACTTATTTCCATGTTAGGTATTTATTTGTCGTTACTTATCAACTGCAATCGAGAGCTTTCAAACCCTAACAGGGTATGAAAAGGATTTCCGGAATATTCCTCTTCTCTTAAGCTAATTGATTAGTCCATGCAACAAATTACATGCACCAGTTAGCAAAATTAGGTACTTTCTAAACCCCCTTTGCGGCTCCTTTAGATATCATAGAAAAAGCGTCTGGATTTGGTGAAATGAAGAGCTAACCAGCCATTTGAAAAGGCATCAGCGCCGAGGTTTGGTGATATGAGTAGTAACCACCCTTTTTTTCTCCTAGACGACGTAAAGTTGAACATAAAATAATTTGTGTAGATAAGTTCAACTCATGAAAGATTGTCAATTAATTTGAGACGACAAAATAATACATACGCCTCATTTCTTGCATTAATAATCACAACACAGCCGAAGGCCTCATGATAGTTACGCCACTGGTATATCTCTTTTCGTTGTACTCCTTTCGAAGCGCTTTCCACAACTAAATTGCTGATACACTTTTCATAAGTCAATCGTTTTATTTTCGGTAATTTAATAGAAATAGTTTAGAAACTGTAATAAGTGTTGAATATTGATAGAATCATTTTGCAACTAATAATAATTAATTACAAGTGTGAACCTCTAATTTTAAAATTATAATGCCTATATCAATATGAATTCATATAGATGTATAAAGTTTATATTAACAAAGTTTCCAGTTTATTTTCTTCTTTTAGGAAAATTCACATCGAAAGTTTGAAGTGAAACGAACAGGACCGGCTGCACGTACAAAGATTGTCTAAATTCGGGGGCCGTTCGAGTGATTGGCTTGAAATTCGTAAATATTTTCTTTTTCTGGCTTGTGTTTTCTTCTATTTTCATAAGGTAGATAGAGGTTGTAATATCTGCAGCCGACCCTGTACTGGATCGATTTCAATTCAACGTTATAGTATTAGTGCTTTTCCACTACAGTGGTATTTTTCAAAGTTGACATCCATTCACGTTATTTGCCCGAACAGCCACAAGGGCCCTTTTACAATCACGTTCGTGTAACTTTCGTTTTCTTTTCACTATAAATGTGCTTGAAAGATCATTTAGGTCAGCAACTCTGTATTTTCTTCGCTTATCGTTTCAATAAAATCATAAATATATCTAGAATTTTCCAATGAAATTTTGTTGTTCGTTAAAAATATTTATTCGGATGCTCATATTTGATAGATGCTTTTTTATTTGTTTTGTTTTGTTTTGTTATTGTTGATTCTGATGGAGATATGATAAACAGTTATAGGACCTTCTGTTTCATTGCTTTCTAGATTGTTTCGTATTCTATAGCAAATGGAAACGATGATTTAATATACAAAACAAATTTCGGTGTAATAATGATTCAATTTCCATTAGATGTGTGTAATTATATATTCGAATAAATAATCAATTATTTGTATAATCTCATTTCCCAAATGAATCGTTTATTTTATATTTTATAATCGAATTTATGTTTAATACTTCAGATTTATTCATTTCCTTCTATTAAGCGTCCTTTAATATTTTTGCTAATTCAAATAAAATCTAGAATTTAATTCAATCCAGTTGCCGTATCTGCAGATCCTTGATTAATTAATCACATCACTCACATTGCGATTAAAGCTAGCTTTTACCAATTTTTAACAAAGGATGAAAACGCTATGAAAGTATTGGATTTAGTCGAAAATGGAGCTTTTGTTCAATAATGTTTTGTTAAATTTAAAAATGCTCGATAATGATCCAGTAAACATAAAATAATAATTGGAAGATTTTGAACACGAATTATTTGCCACAGATCAAATTCAATATAAATCAGCGTACAATGGAACACCGACCTGTTGTAACGAAGAAAGAGTGCTGTCATGGAAAATGAGAAAATCTGTGTACAAATTTCAATGAATGAAAATCACACGGCGAATTAAAAACAGTGGAAACTTCTTTAGATCAATCATAAAAGCAAACTATAATGGGTGGAAAGTTACGATTTTCTTCTAATGTATATCCAGGGCCGGCGCAAAAAAATTCGGGCACCCGTATTTTTAAGAGTTCACACGGGGAATGCTCAGTTAAATCAACAAATGATTTTTAAACGCTTCGAAAATATAGCTTTGATTAATGCTTAACGATTGGTAAATAGAATTCTAATAATAATTAGATTGAATTTGAGTCGGGGGTGAGAAACAAATTACTTAAAACTTAAAATTACAACAGTAAATATAAATATAAAGACGCAGACAAATTATAAATAGAGTAGGGTATAATAGAATAGAGGGTTAATCAAGTATAGACCGTAATAAAGATCATGCAACTATTAGATGATTATTATTCAAGGATAATCTTTCCATTATCTCGTCTTTCTTAATCGAAAATATCGATAATTAACGCATAAAAGGTGGGGAATCCATTCAATTTTTGATATTATTAAAAAAGGGTGTGTGATCTTTCAGAAATTTATTAATTCAAAGCCAACGATATCAAATCGAATGATTTCTGTTAATTAAATAAAAAACCGGATTTGTTACACATTTAGCAAAAAATAAATTACCGTTCATTTAGGGAATGAAATCTTCCAATCTAGTAAGAAGTCTCGAGAATGTCTCTGCGACCAAATAAAACGTTGGGATTTTTGTTACTGTCGAGAATAATAAGAATTCTTTTGATACCATATGAAATGCCATTTAATTGGTTCGAAGAAACCAACCAGAAAGAAACAGTTGTTCAACTTTAAGGAGCAATAATTTTCCACTAAATATTAGTTATGGCAAAACAAAGGTGAGGTGCACAAACAGTCGTAATTCTTTATTAAAAAACTGCCAATATTGATTCATATGATTGATTTATTATTCCATTTGAAGTGGTGGGGTATGATTGAATAAATAGAAAAATAATTAATAACACCATTCATTCGATTTTATTTACGTTCTCTTTTACAATTAACATTCAAACATCAATGCGAAAATAACAGATGTTTCCATGAATCTCCATCTTTGATTGAGCAGACCAAGTAAAAAAATATATCAACAATACTTTTCTGCATATGGGCTCGATTCTCAGTCATGTTTCAAATTTCCTAATCTAAAAATTCTCGTGAAAATTCACATTTCCTGTATAGTGGTACGATTTAAACACTCACTGGAGAACCGTGGACTGGCGAATCGTCTAAAATTGTTCCGCAATAATTGCCATAAACATCGGCGAAATGTAACGCCGCACATTGCATACAATAAAAAATTGATACTGAAATTCGTGTAATACAACAACATGGCGAATTGTTGGACACAATATAATGTTTCTGGTGGATGTTTCTGTTGTAATGTGAATGCAAAGAATACAGATAAACGGATAACATAGCTGAAATTGTTTGTTGTCATCATTCTAGAATAATTGTTTTTGTTTTATTCGGAGAACATACCTAGGGAAATTCAAAGCAATAAACACCGACGATATTAATAGAAGTACTTTTGTGATATTCTGTTGGTTTCTTGTTGAAATTACACTTCTTGGTGGTATTTTAACATCTAAAATCATAATTGAACTTTAATTAATTGCAATGTTAATTTAATTATGATAGAAACTTGTTGGCAAATTATAGTTTTGATGCTGCTTTTATTATACCGCAACATACAGGTGAAATTATTACGTACGAAAGCAACAAATCAGTTTTAACAAACATTTAGTACGGGTATGAATTGGAAAATACGTTAATTAAAATGTTGCTGCTTTCATCGTTGTTATTAAAAGTACTAACAACAACGCTAACACACTTTATGGAAATTTGTAAGAACATAGAGATTTCATGAAGAACTCATCAATATTTATGAATTTTTATGCACTTGAATCTACAGATTTATATAAAAACAGCCTTATCGTTTACTATTTTTAATCTAATGTGTGTTATTGTGCGATTATTACTTAAAGGATTGTAATGAGAGTCATAAAATCAAATTGGTGAAGGCGCCGTGTCAATTTCCAGCGTATCCAAATGCAATAAATTTATAAATAGATGATTCTTAACAAAACTATGTAAAATTAGTTTTGTTCAGTACAGATTGTATACGTAAATTTCTGTATTTGTTGATTGTTTTTTTTTACATTATTAATATGTTTCTTCCCCAGCTTTGACAAATGTGGCGGATGCGCCGGGAGAAGTTTAGATAACAATAATAGCCCCGTGTGAGGTTGTCAGCGCCCCATACTCGGGGATGGTCCAAACCTGGCACTGGTCAAAGTATTCTGTTAGATCCCTTATCTTCAACATTTATTCAGTACGGAGATTCATTGAGGGCTAACGCCTTAGAAGATACTCTTGAAGGAGTAAATGTAAATAGAATAACAAAAAGGGATAGATTTAGAATACGGAAGATTTTAACAAAACACACAAATTAAGATCTTATTGACTTATTCACGCTGTTGTGATCGCTTAAGTTTTTATTTTGAGTAATTTATACACCCGAAAACTGGTACTGGACTGGTGGCTTTTAAAGAGGCGAAAACGGGAAGAGCTTAGAAGAAGTTGGCAGGAACGAATAACGGAAGATCTGTAGAATGACAAAGATGAGAATGGGTACCGAATCACGACATCGATCGCTACCAACCAGTTTTGTTTTTGAAAGTGGTGAATGCCCCAGAACAATATCAAATTCCATCTAAATTATGTTTGAGGGAGGCAGCATTGTTTTAGAATGTATGTGTTGCTGTGTTTAATTCAACAAATTTATAAGATTTCAAGTTCGAGATTGTTAGATACATGAGATTGAATCCAGATGAAAGAACACTGAAAATTATGATATTTTGAAATTGTTTATGTGAATTTTCTATATTTTGGAAAAGTTGAAAAACTGAAAATTGATTTCATTTAAAGCTTAGCTAGCGATAGCAGGCATCTAATCATATGCAATATAGAAAACAGTTGGATTCTAATAGAAGAGCAAAAACGTCAAGTTTACGGAATATTACAGTTGTTTTTTAATAAATATTCTTTCAATTAAATGTATCCCTTAGAGGTATACTCCTACTGTGGTCTTACCGTACTCCTACTGTGTTTACGGATTGTTTTACTTTTGAGATTATTTTCAATATCTCATTGCAATTTCTGTAAGTATTCACCTTGGAGCTATATTTAGCTGTTTTTATGGTGAATTTGTGTTTTCTATTCGCTAATTTTATAAAAATGATGTACTTACGAATACATGGGTAACGTTCCAATTGATTAGCTGCATTGCTTGTTCGGGATACATTTGATTTATGGGAATGGTGCGATCCTTGACGACGATTAGAACTGCTGCTCTGTAAAAGAAAACCTTTCTTCTTTCAGATCAATGAAATTGAAAACGAAGCAGAAAGACGCTAACAGGTGCTGTGAAAAAGTTTCTTTATTAAATGATACACACAGCAATTTTGTTTTATTTCAACATAAATTTGAATAAATCTAAATATTATTCGATTGTCTATCTGATCGAAAATTGTGGAAAGTCTTTCACAGTTAATCAATCTGTTATCAGTTGAATATTTTCAATGACGAAAACAATTGCTAAAAATAATTGATCCAATACAATTTATTTTTATTGTTATTCGTATTATTGTGTTTTTAGATGTAAACTACCGGTTTTTTATTTAATGTTAGTTTATGTTTTAATATTTGAAGCAATGCCAAAATGGAGATAATCGACATAAAATAACGAAATGATTATTTCCTCTATTTGAAAATGTGAAGTGAATTTATTTGAATCATTTCAATTGAATGTTGAAATAATTATATTTTACAACATTTAATTGATTTAATTGGAATTCAAATGTCAAAACAACAAATTTGTTAACAAGTAGAGTGTTTTTCAGGTTTTACAGTGTGATAATTACAAAATTGAAGCAAAAAAGCGACAATAATTTTATATAAATATCCCTTTAAATCGACGTTGTTTCTAATAATGGTGGTAGCCTTCAGTTTTTCTTTGCTTTTTCACTGCTTACAGGTTTCTTTTAGGTGTATTTTGATGAGAAGTGATTCCGTTGTGTTTTTCACGATCCAAATGAACAAGTTCATATGCCCCTGAACAGCTATTTATAATTAACCGTAACCGTTGAATTGCAATACAGTTACAATTATTAGAAAATGTTAAAATTGAAATGTATAAAATAAATACGCATTTTTATTTCATTTGTAATAAATGAACGTTTTCAGCAATTTTCACGCTTCATATTGCAAAACATTTGATTTTACAAATTGCCATATGACTTTCAACAATTTAATTTATTAAACTTGCAGTGATTAAGATCGACTAAAACATCTGATATTAAGAATGTATCTCCATTATTTGTGAATGGGTGATTGTTATTCAAATGATAGTCATTCACATCAAGATGACGCAACTTCAATTTCAAGCAAGAATAAATTGTATCTCATTCTATAAAATCAAAATCGTAAAGCTGTCTGTAAAAGATGTAATCGAAAGCTGAACGAATTGCGTGTTTGTGACAGAATCTATTGAAAATTTCATCTGTTTTTATGATTTTGACAGCGACACCTTAATAGTGAACTATCAAATTCTTTCTTACAAGATAAAACGATAATGGATTCGTAATTTAAATAATTAGAAAATCGAAACGTTGAAATCGGGATGCATGCAAATTGTTTCATTTATCAACACATTTTATGCCACAACATATTTTTACGATTTGCTGAACAAGGCATTGTTGCTGCAAACGCAAAACGAGAAATTGGTTATTGAAACAACGAGAAATAAGAAAGAAATTGCCAATGTGAATGAGTATTGCTAATTGTAGGTGGATGAATTAGTAGATTGTTAATAAAAGCGAAACGACTCACCTGTGTAGGATGTACATGTTGCAATTCAGTTTTATCTTTATCATCATATAGATATTCATCAATACAATTGGCTTGCATTCGTTTACTAAATAAAAGTAAATTCCTTGCGATCATTGCATTCATTATTAATATTAATAATAATGGTAAGATTAATGTTGCGAATGTATCAATAAAATTAACGACTTTCATAAATTCTAAATAAACTGGTCGCATTTCACATTCGAATCGACCTTGCATTGAGACCATACCAGCAATCCAGAATAAATACGATTGTGATACCATTGCAAATATTGTCAAGCCAGCAACAACGGTTTTCGCCCTTGATACCGTACATATATGCGGCCTTTGTAATGGATATTGGACAGCAATAAAACGTTCAACAGTGAAGGCAACAATCAACCATACACTTAATGATGCACATACAGAGCTTAAATAAACAAAAAATTGACACCAACCATTCGTATTATATATATCGAATACATTATTGAAACTACAATGGACAACTAATACGACAGCAAGAAAACCAAAATCAGCAACAGCTAATGCCGCTAAATAATAACTGGAACTGCGCATTTTCAAATGTGTTGTTAAGAACACAATGCACGACAAGAAATTACCAATGAAACCAACAGCTATTATAAATGGAATGTAATATGTATGTAGAAATTTCAAATAGATATGGAATGAATCACATGCTGTTTCAATAAAATAACCACCCGGATCGAAATCAGTTTGATTTGTTATTGGGAAATCGGTGTAATTTGGAAAATTCTCAATATCATCATCGTTTAAATAGAAAATATGCCCTATCGATGGTGATAATGTTGTATTTAATTGTTCTATATCAAAATTAACGTTTTTTCTATTCATATTTATTATTATTGATTTATTAATTAATTCAATAGATTTTAGACAAACTTCTGACGATATTAGATGGAACTAAAAATGCTGTAACGATAGAACGTTGTTTATTATCAGACGTCGCGACGCACACTGAAAATGTTTCATATCCCCAACAGAGTTTGTATGGAATGAATTCACGCAAGCGTCTCTAACACTCATCAAATAAATTACCAAAACTGTGATTTGATTCTCTTGAATTACATTTTAAAGGACAATAATTAAAAAAAATGCGCATTATAATTAATTAATATTATAAAGTATTATAAAGTTTTACATTTGTTGAATGGTTATTAGAAAACAAATCATGAACACATATCGATATTTTCAGTAAATGGATTAGTTTATAGGCTGAATTATCCGGATCCCTTTTCAAAAGTCATCACTGTACGAATTTGTCTGTTTTTCATTTCATTGAAAAATACATGAAAAATCATTTAAAATATCGTTTAATTTCACAGTAGAATTTTTGGCGAACGTTGCTGAGAAAAATGCCCTAATAAAATGGCAAAATCGTTTCTTTTTCGCATCAATAAAAGCGGAAAATTTGGAAAAACTTAACATTAGTCACTAGAGAAATATTATTTACTTTGTCGCAGGCCCAACAAGGAGGGCCCTTGATCGTCCAGAGCAATTTTTTTAGTTCTCCATTGAAAATGGTCGTGGCAGGAATGATGCGAGGAGGTTTGCAAACAAAAATAAACTGCTCAAAACCACATATATGATGTGTATAAATTTATAATATAGAGAAAACAGGATTGATTAAACGATTAAAATTTGGGGAATGTTTTATATAGCAACTACCCCTATTTGCCCCCCCCCAACTGCGTAAGTACGTTGAAATATATTTATCTAGGGGCTCGCGAGCACACTGCTTTCCCCGAGGCCCGTTGAATCTCTCGACGGCTCTGGTTTGACGATTCAGTAAGTACGCCATGAATTTCCTTTAATTCCCTTTTTTCCAATCTGTACTCGTTCAGAAACGCACACAATTATCAGGTGTAACGAAAACTAATAAAAACAAGAATGTTTTATATTCTTTAGGGATGCAGTAATAATACGGAAATAATTAAATTTTAATTGTGATATAGCCTAAATAAATCTAGAAAGACAAGATAAAGGTCAGTTAAAAGGAGGATTCTAAATGTGAGGATTATTGTTGTTTACGTTTCGTAAAAAGCACATAAACATCAACCAATATAAACCGAAACAAATAAACGAAAAATAAACTCCCTTAATTAGCAACATTGCCCACGTACAAGTTTTTTTACTATGGAGAAACTTATTTTTGCTTTCTAGAAGATTAAACGATAAATTTTGTCTTTAATCAAACCCTAAATCCCTTCGATTCAAGTCGAATACACTGTCTTCACGCTCTGCTAAGCAGGTGCTGCAAATCGCCTCCTGCCCTACTTCAATCTGATGAAGATGTTTACTAAGACCATACACGTCTTGTAATTTAAATAAGTTGCTTTCTATTACAACCAGAATGTTTTGTTAAAAGTGATACTTGTGTTCAAATCTAAGCTTTTATTTTATCGATCACTAGTATTATTCGATTTCTTTGGATCCAAGTGAGATTAATTCCTGAGAAGTTAAATGTTACTTTACGATTCAGTAATAATTTTTAATGATGCAACACACCGACACTCCAGCATTGTTCAATATTTGAACATGGGCAGGTCATTTGTAGCCAATTTGAAGATTTCATCTTGTTGTGCAAGATTGTAGAAACAATTTCGATGGAAGCCTTGGAAAGATCGTATGAAATTCAAGCTAAAAATAGGGAAACCCCAATATATATTTGCTTCAAATAACTGTTACAAAAGAAACCCTGTTAGTAGTAGTAAAAGCATCAAATTATTGAATTGAAACAACATTACGGCAACAACGTTTAGACTTATTTATATTGTTTGAATCGAATTCCATATATGTATATCGCTCATGGACTGCAATAGTGACACAACTCAAAAACGGGCGTTTGAAGTTTCCATGTTACTATGGCAAACATAGCATTTTGTATTGTCTTTCCGCCATTTTTCGATTCAATATTGAATTTAGCCGTTGTTCCAGTACTGCTACTGAAAGAAAGTGTAGTCTCAAAATCAGTATTTTTTGAGTTGTACCACTATTTCAGCCCACGAGCGATATATTAAACATATTAAATTCCGCAAGATTAAGGATTGTTTTCGTCTCCTGCAGTTAACTTTGATTTTTTTACAGTTTCATTTGTACTCTAATATTGATAAAATGAGATATTATCGATCTGGTAGATCGATAACCAGGTCAATTTATAATTGTTGAGAAGACCAAGGAAATTGTGAATTGTTTATACAAAACATTGCAGCAAATGGGCTACCGGCAAGCTGTAGTTTCGCCACCGCATCATGCCCCCGGTGTTTTTTGTTTACTAACAACTCACTCAGTAAAAGCCTTATTTTAGAGAGACAATGTTTGAGCTTTTATTGTGACAATATTTTATCGAGAATTGTGAATTGACACTATTTATGTATAGATAACGCATTGTAGAGATTTGTTATCTAAATGGTTGCAATTGAACAGCTTTAAGAATAAAATTTTCCAATGTGATGTCGTATTTATTACGTTAAACATATTGAAATTGAAGTTACAAACAGAATATGTTTTATTTCCGCTTTTGTATATAACAATAAAAGTTAATAAAAGCGGAAATTGCTCCACAAGCTTACATAAAATTCCCTTCTAACAGCTCATTTTCGACAAAGTTCCATTTAGTTATTTGTTATAAATTCGAATCACTACCTTTGTTTGCATTTGATTCATGCGTATTTCTTTTTTGAAATACCTTCAATGTATGCAACAGAAATTATACAGATCAACATTCATGGTACACGTGGCAAACAACCGCCAATTAGAATCAAAGAAACTTACACAAGGAAGTATTTCTTCTGTTTTTATTTAATTTCTCAATGAAATAGTTGAAAATACAGATGTACCACCTACACACAGTCGATTCTATACAACGTAAATCTCCATTTGTAAACAAAAATATCCTAATAAACAACATAAAAGCTTTTCTACAGATTTCCAAATAGTTGTTATAAACGTTGATTATTGTTTAATTGATGTGAAATTAGAAATGTTTAAACAAACAAAACTCCATTAAATGTATTGAAAGCTTTTAAAAATATTAATTGTAAATAACTACATGTAGATTTTTTTAATTCAAAACAAATGATTTGAATAAGTGTATTGAAATCATAATTGAGGACAAAACTATTGATCCAGAGAATTATACTGAGCCTGATTGAATTTGATCCAGCTTGACTGTTGTTACTTTTCTTGTCCTAAACTTAGATCTAATTGTAATTGTATCAGTGGAACATTTTCTAGTAGATAGTCCGCTAATTAATGGAAATAAATGAGTATTTATTTACGCTAAATCAATCCATTTTCAGTACATTTCGTTACAGCAACAATAGAAATAAACTACATTAAGAACGTAGTAGCTACCAGAAAATTCAGCCTTGACAATAAATTTCCACTTTCAAATACGAATAAATATGAAAAATAAATTATTTTTAGATAAATAATATTCAACATACGAATAAGGTTCCGATGTATAAATTCCACATTGTTGTCGATTTCCTTTTAAAAAAATATTTCCATTGTTTACTTATCAACATATAACATAAATTCAATTTAATGTATGAAATATTTTGAGAGAAGATTGAACTAATATTTACATCATCGAGTTGTTTTCCTTTCAATACATCTTCTAAGTTAGTGTGGCCATTATTGGATGATTATAAAAAGGTATTTCCGGATATTTACATTGTTTTGGATGATCGTGAATTTCTTCTATTATCCACAATTATTTCAGTTTAGATTAGATGTCAAAGACATCTTTCATCTGGTTGTCAATTCTAACTAATAAATAAATGGAAAAGTTTCAAATTATCTAAGCAGATGCGTAGCTGGAACTTTTGCGGTTCCTAAAATGAAAACATTACGTTCGTTTTAAAAGTAAAACTCATTTAGTGATAGCAAAATCATCACAGACATTGTTGACATTTTTTTTGTCACTCTCAGTTGCTGTTCCCATGTTTTAGTGATACTAAAAGTGTAGCAGTGCTGTTGGTGAAGTGTTAGTGGTTTGCGAATGGATTGGTGTACAGCAGCGCACCAGAAATTGTGCACCCTTTGCAGAAAAATATCTGGATTTGGTGAAATGCGCAGCATATGGAAAAGCATCTCGATTTGGTGAAATGAGCAGTGTAACCACCCATAGAAACTATTAGGTGTGTTCCTACTCACAATTCCAGATTGTTTATAACTGGACTACGCATGTCTAATTAGAAATTGATCACAAACTACTTTTAAACATTACCAGATGGAACGTATTTGAATAAAATTCTTTGTCGAAGTAAGGAATGGGAATTAATCATCATTCAATTTATAAAAACCTTGAATCAGCTGTCATATTTAAAAATACCATCAGCCGTGTGGAAAATGACCCTTTTCGAAGCATGTACTTGAAAATGTATATTGTAGCCAAGTGGAGAATGCACCACACACGATGTAATGTCGGCTGTTTTCGTTCGTTCGTAGTTTTCATTTATACGAACTCCTTTTATATGAAAATTAACTGACCAAATGGTAAGCAAATTGGATTTACAATCGAGAGGTTCGGGATTCGAACCACGGCATGGTATGAAAGAGGATTTTCGGAATTTTCCTCTTCTCTTATAACTACTACATGGACCATTTAGCAAAATTAGGATCATATCGATCTTCCCAAACCCCTGTTATAGGTCTCTCATAGTAGGAAAAGAGCCTGGATTTGGTGAAATGAGCAGTAACCACCTTTATTTTTCCCTCGACAGCGTAAACATAAAGTTAAACACAAGAAAGACATAAAGATAGCAAAACAAGTATTGTTTTTGTTTTAATTAATATTTTTTTTACTAGATAACTATATGACACAAAGATTGTCAATCAATTTAAAACGGCTTAATAAAACATACGCTTCATTTCCTGCACCATCAACAACAACACAATCGAATAAAACTGAAGATATAGCAAGTAGTGATAAACAAGTAAACATAGTGCACACTGTGTCGGTGCGCCTGTTTTTAATTAAAAGTTCCATTAAAACAACTGCCGCATTTAGTCTTATATCAACGAAATACGACAATCAATAACAACTACTACTTATATAGTTGTTGGACATAATTATATTTTGCGTCAAAAGAAGTGGTCAAGAATCGATTTGTAGTTATCAGGTAGATGTAATCCTTTGGGAAGTTAGTCAACTTATATCTTACAGTTTTTCCTTTTTATTCCATTTACATTTTTCTTCCGGAAAATATTTTTACAGATAGTTACTGATTGTATATGCCAATACACATGTTTTATTAAATTGCTAGAATGTCGATCAAAAAGAGTAAATAAATAATAATATTGCGGAAATCTTCTAAGTAACGTAATACCAAAAATAGCTGCAATTACATTGGGAAATTCTCTTTGATAGGATTTGGCTCTATTCACTATTTCACATTTTTAATTTCATTTCATATTTGTTAGAATTTTTGTTGTTTCTATGCTATAAAATCGTTTTTACTGGTTATTGGTAGATAATAAGCTTTCCTTCATGACCATTAATATTTAATAATATATTCACTTTAATATTGTTGGACATTTCTAACAACTTTAAAGTTGTTATAATACTTACCCAGTAATATTTTGTTGGCGGTTAACATTAATTTCGGCCAATGATAGTGTAGGAGTTTTTGAAATTAGTAATCAAATACTTACTTATTTGTTAAATCCACTAGTATTTGTAAGAAACTGAACAAAGCACAACTTTGAAAGAGATTAAGTTTATAGTGTTTTGATTTAATTTGTCTCTTCGTAAGATTTCACAAACTCCTGGATTAAACTAAAATTGTAAAACAATCACAAACATTGGAGTTTTCTTAGGAAAGAAAAAAAACTATTCTGTGATCAGTTTTCCTATAAATTGGTTGGAAAAAGATTATTGTTTTACAAAAAACTTGAGTGCTACTTGAAAATCAGTTTAGAGTTTAACAATAAAAGTTCGACTTACTTAACAATAAACACTATTTTTCTAAGGTAAGCTAAGCATTCGCATGCGAACATACACCTACTGCATTTCCTTCCACTTATCTCAGTCACTTCCCCCGCAGATTCTATATGTGCCCATCTAGTTGGTTCCATGTCCCGCTGATTTTTTTCATTCTTGTTTGTCCGAGGATTTGCATTTTTCTAGGGCATCTTCCTTTCTTCTGTGCATTTACCGAAGAACGCCTTCTTAGACTTTTTAACAAATGTTTTATCTCCTATAATTTCTTAGTTATAAATCTTTCACTGGAGAGAAATCGGAAAAGTAACTAATTTATTTTGATAAAAGAATCATGTCTAGCATTCAATAATAAAAATAAATTGTGAAGCGTGAAGCGAAAATAATAACGATGACCGTTCTATTATAGGTTTTTTTCGCTTTTATCGGTCACTGATCGCTGTTTTCCGCTAGATTAATGAAATCTGACAGATGATTTCAAAATGTGATTCTTTAGTTCCATTTTATAGAAAATAGGATATTACCTGTTCTAAATTCTATTTATCAAACACTAATAGAACTTCCACTAAGAATACCAAGTAAACAACTTGAATCGTATTGTATTAAACAAGAGATGGTTCTTTAGATTATTAAATAAACCTAATTCGCTATTTTTCATTTATTAATTTTTACAAATAATTCAACAAAAACCCATCTAGCAATTTAGTGGAATTGTTATTTTCTAAAATACAACCCAGCATTTTTTGTACATTTAAAATATTACCGGCGATAATTTTTGGAAATTTCTGTACATTCTCTTTATCTTTATAATTAAATAATAATCTTTTACATAAATAATCATCATAAATTGATAAATTGCCAATTTCTATATAATCATTTGTATGATTAGAAAACATTTGTATTGATAAACGAAAACTTTCACAATTTTCAAGATTATATGCCGCTTTATAAACTAAACGAAAATGGCAATCTAATTTTTCATAAATTTTCACAATTTCATCTGCAAAACTATTAAATATTTCATTTAAAATTTGTTGATCATCAATACTAGCAATAAAAACTGTAATAACCGAATGTTGTGATAAATTAAACAAACTATTCATCGATTTATTAGGAATTGGTTGATATTTACGTCCATATGTGAATAGTTTTAATGGTAGATATGATGATTGAATTGTATGTCGTGCAAAATATGCCATAAATGATTCTAAACTAGCACCACCAACTAAATGTAAACGATTTAAATCATGAATTTTATCATCACGATTATGTAATGTGAAAATTTTCTCATTATTTAAAAAACTATTACCACAACCATCAATTATTAAACTTCGTACAAAATCAGCATTAGAAAATTGTAGAAAATCTAAATTTATTAAATATGATTGAAAATAATTGGTAATTGCGTATTCAATTAAAGCTGCATCTGATTTTAAATAACAAAACATCGGTGAATGGTACTCGATTAAATCTTGATTGGATATTAAATGATGCTCTGATGGACGATATTGTTTTTCTTTAAATTGATAAACTTGTACGTCTTCTTTGGTCGGTGTTTTTTCATGTAAAACATTTGGTAATTCTAAAACTGATAATGTAGCGTCTTCTTCAATACAATAAGCGTAATCACGAAGACTTCTCAAATCGTCGCGGACTATTTTTGAATGTATTAATAATTTATCGATATCTTCTCGATTATGTTCGTTTTGCACCTTCAAATCTCTAATCATTTTGGAAATTTCATCTCGTGTAGCTTCTAAAATTGTTTTCTTATCATTCAACATACAAAAATAATTCCATTTCTTCTCAATTTTATCTAAATTTATCTTTAGTTTACGTGATTCAATATTATGTAGGAATTCATTACGGTTTTTTAAACGCTCTTCAAAATCTATATGTGGTATTAATACAACAAAATTATTCTGCGCTTTATTGCCGGTAATATAAAGAGCTGATGAATGATTTCGTTTAATTATTCTAAAATAATTAATAATTCTTGTTGCCATTTTGCTTAGTATTATTATTCATTAATTTTAATTTTTTTATTCTCACGATACTCATCCGGCTTTATTGTTTGTATTTTACGTTTCTCAGCTGATTTCCAATTACCAAAACCGGCAGCACGTTCAGATTCTTCAATTGTATACGGCTCTAATTCTAATGCTTTTAAACGTCGTTTATGCACTTTCGTACGGAAATGGTCCTCTAATGCTTGACTATCGATAAAATAACGGGCACAATGTACACAATAATATTGAGCATTACCTGGCTTATCGAAATCAATTTCTTGTTTCACTAATTTTTCAACATTTTCAGTTTTTAAATCGTTATCAATCTGTACGAAAAATAAACATGTAGATCACATGGCTAAAGTTGGGTTAAGTTGTCTTACCTCATCTAAATCTTTTGTACGCCGTTTGGTACGCCACTTTTTCTTTAAATGTGTATCACCATCATGGTATTTTTTACGTTTGTAAACCATTTAACACAATTTTTGGATAATTTTGGAAATTTTATCTGAGGAAAAAAAACAAGACACCAAAGGAACTTTTACTACATGCAGTTGGTAGTGGATAATCAGCGTTGTCAGACAATCATCAGTCGAAATCCGAGTAACGCGGAAAATTTTCGTTGTTGCATTTTCTTATTTATTATAGGATTTGAATGGAAAAATTACGACATCTAGATCGTCTAGATATAGAATTGCAGGATTATTTTTTGGTGGTTGTAGCTTTGGACGAATTCTAAAATTTTGTTATCATGAGACGTAATGAAACTGTGGCCCAATTTGGCAATGTCCTTCGATACGATTTCGAGCGGTATCTAGCGGCGTATTAGAGCGTCTTTGAAGAAGTCTTTCAAGAAGATTGTTTTAGTGGATAGTTTAATGTTAGTTCCTGTTCAATACTAATATGTTCTGATTGTTTTGCGTTTTCTGACATGCGTTGGAGTGGTTTTTTATTTAACTTATTTATATATAATTTATATGAGTGATATCTGTAAGGATTTGGTTGTATTTTTAATAAATGTCAATAGATGACGCTAGTTGGTATGATTTGACAGGATGTCGTTGTGATTGGTTTAGGTAATAGTTTGGGGTGTGTCCCAGTAGATGGCGTAAATACAAGAATATGGCATTTGAACTGGGATTTTGTGTTGTCAAAAGTTTGTGATTTTTTACAACAATCTACCAAACATCCAATTAAAATAATAAATTTAAATGATTATCAAATGATGATTTAATATAATTTAATTGTAATGTGAATAGTTTTTCTAGTGTGTATTATTGTTTTAATCAATAAATAACGAATTATTCGCGCCTTAGTACAATAACGGGGATACCGGCAGCCATGTTGGTAATAATTTTCTCAGAAGCATCATGGGTTAGTGTAAAAATGTGTTTTATATATTTTAATCAAATTTTATTTAATAGAAAAATCGATAATTAAATGGTGTTATTGTTTGATACAACTGATCCGAAATTGGTGTTATCTTGGTATGTTCTTGACAGTGGAGCGTGTGTTAGTCTGGCTGGTGCGGATGGTTCTGCGCATTATTACGGTCAGAGTGAGTGCAACGTTGTGTTATTAGCGCAGGGAGTCGTCAACTGCTTATAAACCTCTCCTATAACGAACAACAAACTGCTGTGAAGGTGCAACTACCCCGTGTATATATTCTATATGTGTGTTATATATGTGTTTGTTGTTGTTATTGGTGAGTACAAAATACCGGCGTCGTTAACGTCGTCGTCGTTGTTGTTCACGACTATTCACCACATCATCGGATGGTTGGTTATAAGGCGACGTCCATAACGTTCAGTATATATCCACCAATGACACGTGCAATTGTGTGTAGTTAAAACTTGGGGGGCCCGTGCCGCCATGGCCACTATACTCGGCAAGGATCCGGCCACGTACCCCAAGGAACGCGACGGCTTCCTTCGGGACTTGCAGCATTTCCATGAGACGCGCGGGTAATTCAATTATTATCATTAGTTATTATCATCACATATACATATAATAATTATTGGTTAATTACAGGACGCCGTTTAGAAGACCACCTATTCTTGGTGGTAAAGAAGTTGATCTATATTTACTTTATAATTTGGTGGTCAGTCATGGTGGTTGGATCAAGGTGAGTAATCTTAAAAAAAAAATGATAACATCCATTTACAACAATAATCTGTATTTTTATATTTCGTATTGTATGTATTTTTTTTTCACGGAAGGACAGTACACTAGATCAAGGTCAGGGTTGAAACGTTATCAACCCTTTTTATTGTTGAATTATTGAATAAAATTACGAATTTATTCATATATGTAATCATTACTAAAGTGACTAATAATTGTTTAAATTGTATTTATACAAAAGATTACATAAGGAATACATTATAAGTTTATAAATAAGAATAATAACAATAAAAAAAACAAACAAACAATCAAAAAAAAAATGTACCAATAAGAATCGAAAACTTTCATATAATTTATTTCAATTCATAATAATGAAATAACAGGAAATGTCATGGCGGGATTATATTGTTTTCTTCTATCACTACTATTAAACATTCACATAAATAACGAAATACTATATTATGATAATTAATTAATTAATTATTAAATAGGGATATTTAATTTTATTTAGTTGGTTTTATAAAATTCAGTATAAAAAAACAATTAATTTTATTATCGATTACAGTTTTTTTTCTTTCTGTTAAGAAATATTTTCATTTATCAATTATAACTCATAAAAAATTCATAAATTAGATGGATTTCGAAGAAAAAAATGTTTGACATAATATGTAGATCAGTAGTAATGATAATGATGGATAGAATGTTATGGAAATGTTTTTGTTTTATCTGATTATTATTCTTTTTCTTTTGTTGTTGTTGTCGTATTTTGGATTATTATAATAATTGCTAAGTTTATATTAAGATTACATGGTTGACAGGACCGGTTTATAAATTTTGAAAAATGTTACTATGGTATTATTGGGGTGTTGCCAACATTTCTCTTATTTGAAAGATGAATCCTTGGAAAATTCGCAAATAAAAAATAAATAAAAAAAAACCGAAGAAATTTCTTTGAATATTCTTATCTATTAAAAGAGAGTCGGCTTTATTCATTTAATTTCATTTGGAACATTTTTGTAATTTATTATAATTATATCTAGTAACAATAGCGGTTGAAGCTGGGAGCCGTGGAGCACATGCTCCAGGTCCCGCTTAGAACAGGAGCTCACCTACCGTATACTCAAAAGTTTAATAATAATTTTAAAGTTCTACAAATGATGACCAGACTTCCAAGACTCTTAGGCTAGCTGCCCTAATTCCCAATGCTTCATTTCTGGTTACTCACTTATTGATTCTTCAATTTTTGTTTATTTCTTGTACAATCTAGTCTTGCTAGAGTATTTCCCATGTTTCAATTTTTGTTAAGGTTATTTTTACGTCTCAAATAATCCATCGGTATTACAATTTGAAAAAAGATCTATTAAGAGAAAACACTGGGTATTTTGAGTGTTTGTGTAATTCTTTACAATTGAATACAGTATCTGTTTGTATTATTAAATTTGGAAATAGATTTTGGATATAATTTCTCAGTAAAATTGTATCAGTTCTTTTTTTGTTTTTTGTTTTTGTGTGAAAGTATTACAAAATCTCATGATGTATCTCGTCCCCTTTCACTTGTGTATCAGTTGCATAAATATGAATATGATTATATTTGTAAGAAATATTTTTGATCAATTACGAATTTAAAACGCAAATAGATAGATGGTGTTATATTTAAAGAAAAGTAGGTTAAAAATCTAAAAATGTAATTTTAACATATGTAAAATCTATAATTTAATTATACTCAAAATTTTGTTTAATCTTCATATTTAAATCACTAAAACAAAAAACAATTACATTTAATTAGAAAGTAAAAAAGAATCATTTAGATCAAAAATATTGAATATTCTTTTCCTAATTAATTCTAATTGTATTTAAGTTATTATTTATAACGTTTCTTCTTTCGATTTTTCAATAATTAAATGGAAGAATTTGATATGACCTATATTTATTAATGATTGATCCTGTCTATAGATTAAAGTTTCTGTAATAATATGATGTTATTCTTTTCATATTAACGTCATAACAATCAATAATTTTTGGTCGTTATTATCAATAATATTCGAGTAGAAGTAAAAATGAAAATTATTATTTATTTTCTTTTTATTGTTTACCTATTTTTGTTTGTCTACGTTCTCCATTTCGACTGCTCTCTCTAATATGTTAGTTATGGATATCTAATAAACATTTTTTGTTTAACACCTAACTACCGTAGATACTCTTTCACTGCTAATTCTGTCGTTCTCACCGTTGTTATTATGTTGTATTAACGTTGGCTATTACGTAGTGATTCTGTATTCCTATCTACTTTGAGAGGGGTAAGAGACGATGAGATCACACCAGAGAATAGGAATACACAGACCCTGACCTAGTAGAACGTGGTGTGGTATTCCACTGACTGCCGTCGTCAGTACGATTGGTGCTAGTGGAGGCGGCGTATAGCGAGAAGATATTACCCGGAGTAATAGTAACAATAATAACAATAATAATAACGATGTCGATGACACGGCGATACATGGCAGTATATAAAATTTTCATTATATCTATAAAATAATTTACATATTTGACTATAGATTTAGTGACATTTTTGTGTTTATTTGAACTATAAAGATTTATCAATTTGCGTAAATTATTATCTTTTTGAATTTGATCATTTGAAAAAGAAAAAAAATGTCAAATTCGTTTATTGCAACATTGATAAATATTCTAAACGGTTTTATTAATTAAACAGGTAGACATTATCGAACGTTTTTGAAACCAGTTATTAAAATTATTGCATTTTATTAAAAAAAAAACAATACGTCTTATTTTTATGTCGGCAATTACAATAAGAAAATCATATCTAATTAGGGCATAGTGTCTTCTCCGTTTTATCTTCAATATATTCATTTAGCCAAGAAAAATTTTATTGTTTATATATTATCATTATTATTATTATGAATTTGTCTCGATTATTTGTGGACGAGTTTTCTGTTTCGTATAATAAAATTCTATAGATGTTGATATTCGAGCAGTTGGTAGAGAAATGTTGTTAGGTCGGTGAACTTGTTGTACATGTATATGACGATACAACCGACGGGCCTAAACTCAACTAACAACACAACAACAAAAACAACAACACAACGAACATTCATTGTTGCTGCGGGTGTCGTTGAGCAAACCTTGTTGCTTGGAAGCTGACTAACCAGCTAACTGGTTGATGATACAAGCAACTTTAGACGACTGTATGAGATGATGTTGTGCCAAGTCTATAAAAATGATTTCGAAATGAAAAATAAATTTTAACTTTCTTATTCATTTCCTTCATGATTATTTTTGGTTTTTAATTTATTTTTACCGTCTAAATATTGTTTGTATGGATAAATTCACACCTTTTATCAAGAATACTCGTTAATGTCAACTTTATGGTGTTATGTAAAGCTTTCTGGTGTTAAAAATACTACTCATGATTGGAAAATTAGTATTCATAGCTATTCTCTTATTAGTCTAATAACGTTATTTACACGAAACATACAGCGGTAATGCAATTTAAAGTCTAGTTTCAATATTCTATTTGCATCATTTTAAATTCTCTCTAATATCAATTCTATTAAATGAATCATATAATAATTTTACATCGGATAATTTTTCTTTTCTCTTTATAAATTCCACAATTTTTCTAATATAATTTGTAAAATAGACTGGTTGAAATCAATAAAATTGACGAGACCTCAACGAATGATGAGTAAAAACAGACTAGAAATAAAAGTGATATTTTATTAATGAAATAAATTGAACAAAATTAAATGATATTTTATCCAACAGGTCATTTTATGTGTACAGTTACATACATACATACAAAGACAGTAACACGATAATGCATTCATTAAAGTTATTTTAGTTATCAAATGCATAGTAAATTTGTTTGTTTCTTTTTTTATAGGTGAATTCAAAGAACGGGTGGTCGGACCTTTTAGAAGAATTAAGTTTGCCGAAAGAATGTGTTAATGGTAGTGTTGCACTCAAACAAATCTATTTGAGGTGAGTTTAACATTCAAAAAAAAAGATAAGAATCTTGCTTGGTGATATGTCCTACGTATTTAAATATATAGGTCCAGAATGAAACGCATCATCGTGGGTCTTGCATTGCTACCACTTTCCCCTCTACTTTATTTTACTCTCTGTCTCTTTATGCAGTCGCCTAAGTGTATATATATCTACCTCATCAGTTGGTTGACGGCGCCGCGAGACGCTCACGTGGTGCGCTCATATTCACGTGGTCGCCTCTATGTCTGTTGTGGCCTAGGTCAGTGGCAGAATTCCGGTGTGACCCCGTCGTTGTCGTCATCCACTCACTAGATAAGCAAAGGCACTTGATTGCACATACGTGCATAATAGAAATAATATCAAAAATTTAGGAACAATCAAACATATTCATATATTTAAAAAAATATATAATTAATATTATTTATTGATTGTTAGGTATTTGGATCGATGGGAGAAGGTGCATTTTCTTGGTGAAGAAGCTGATAGAGGTAGCGATGATGATGAGGAGAGTAGACATAAAAGATGGTCGGCTAGAGCTTTACATTCAGTACCCCTAACATATAACTACACACAACATGCTATTGCTGGTAAGATTCCAAGAACGTTTTAAAAAACAAATAATAATAAAGTAATCAATAAAGACGCATGAGGGTTTATTTATAAAATACTGATTTATCTTAATATTTGAATGTTAACATATTGCTCCAGCCAATAAATCTGTTGATATTCTAATTATATTTTACTTTCGGTTTCATTTTCATGATAAATATATTTTGTTATTATTATTTTACCTCTTTATATTAACGTATAGATGAAGAGAGTTATTCAATGTGTTGTTGTGATTGCGCAAAAAGGTGGTGGTTTGTGCGATGATAAATGTAATTTGACACGAATGAGAAAGAGATGCAATTTACTACCACTATTAGAACTGTATTGGCTGTTGTCTTTATAATCAATATCATATGCTATATCATAAATAATAATTTAATTAATTAATGCTATAACATTCAAAATTTATTCATATTAATCGTATTAAGATCACAGTAAATAAATTCGATAATTGTAATTATCGACATGTTCCATTTATATTATTGTCAATTATTTGTTCATTATTAATTTATATAAAATATTCGCTGACTAATTATTCTAATATAATAATTATTGATTTTATATTTATTTGGAATTTTTCTGTTTATATTCCATTATGCTTATAATTTTTCAGATGTTAATCGAGAATACAATCATCTTTCAGCCGATTTATATAAACCATCTGATTATGATAAATTAGCGTTATCACTTCTATCACCTTTACCTAATGAACAAGATTTTGCTATAAATGTTTGTACATTATTATCAAATGATGGTAAACACACATTAAAACTTGAAAAACATCCACGTTTAATTGATTATCTTCTTGGTCATGCTGGTGTATTTTGTCATAGTAAGTATTTTAATGGGGGAAATAAAAAAAATTAATTTAGCTAATGTTAATTTTATTGTTTATCATTTATTAAGGCTCTCTTCGAAAATTATTTGTACATTGTTATCGAAACATTCGTAAACATTCTATACATACATTCTGGAATGATGTACTCGAATCAAATGAATTTTTAGATCTCACAAATGAAGATAAATTTATTCAAATGAAGAATAATTCTAAACTAAATAATAATAATAATAATGATGATGGTAGTGGTGGTGGTGGTGGTGGTGTTGATCAAAAATCAAAAAGTGATATGGAAATTGATGATGATGATGATGATGTGTGTGACATTTATAGTGTGTTAGATAATGACAGTGATTTAAAAAATTTTAAAGATCGTTTACGTTTTAAATTAAAATTAGAAACAATTGATAAAGAATTATTTTGTTTAGGACGACAACTTGGTACACAAGATTATATTGGTCAACGTGTTTTACAAATAACAACAATATTAAGAAATCTTAGTTTTACAGAAGAGAATTTACCAGTATTGTTAAAAAATAGAACATTTCTTAGGTTTTTATTATTATGTGGTTCCTCGCGATGGGGTTATTTAAAAAATCTCGGTATGGATATGTTAGGTAATATAGCTGGTGAAATTTTAATTAACGATTATCCAAATGATCGATTAGCTGATGTTTTATTAAAAATTATTACAAGTGGCCTAAAAAGTGAGGATCGAGCTGCTTGTATTACGTCACTTGAAGTATTAAATAAACTTAGTCAAAATGAATCGAACGAAGAGACATTGTTGAAATGTCTTGAAGTGGAAGTGTTTGAAAAAGTGTGTTCATTTTTGACTATACATGATGTTATGCTATTAATTTATACATTAGAATGTTTATATTCATTATCGTCACTAGGTGAACGGTCTTGTAATTTAATTATAAGCAATCATGGTGTAGTGGATACTTTAGTGTCGCTTGTTACTGTTGAAGGAAAAAGTTATGGTCCTAAAGCGTGTATTGGTATGAAATTAGTAGAAACTGTACCAGGTGGAATTAGTACAACGACAACAACACAAACTGTTTCGGTTTCTACGTCAGTCACTACGACAGCAACAACAACAGCATCAACGACAACATCAACAATAACAACTTTAAATCTTACAAATACACCATCAGCAACATTAACTTCAAATATATCAACATTATCAACTCCATCTGTAACAACAAAACTAGCTACAAGTATAACAACAACACCTGTACGAACAGTTCAAGTAACATCTCAACGTTTATTAAATATTTCAACATCACCAGCAACTTCATCAGCAACTGGTGTTACAACAACTCACACACAATCAATGACACCACAACAATTAATACAACAACAACATGCCCATCAACAAGCTATACATGAAAATGAACAATTCGCATTAGCTTGGTTACGTGCCAATTATGAACCATGTATAAATAGTAAAGTTGATCACCAAGAACTTTATAAACAGTATTTGAATTCGTGTTCAAAAATTGGTAGAAGGGGAGTAATTTCCCCGTTGCATTTTCCAAGATGTGTGCGGTAAATATTTGAATTTTCATTTTATTTTATTTCCATGTGTTCAATTTAATATATTATATTTATTAGGTCAGTATTTGGCGGCACAGTGGGTCCAAATCCGATGAAGCCAACTAATTCAAATGAACCACAGTATTATGAAGGCATTAAGGTGCGAGCTCAACCTCTCATAATTAATATCCAACCAAATTCCAATCCTATTGTCACACAGCCCAGTTCAAAAGGACCAAATAATCGACGAAAATCATCAACAACAACGATATTATCTACACCACCAACAACAACAACAACAATAACAGCAACATCCACATCCTTATCGATTGTTGCTGATAATAATAATACAACTAATGACCAATCACAAATGTCTCCTGCCTCACCTATCCTGAAGGCGCAGCTAAGTGCTCCTCCAAAACAGAGGGACACCACTGCACCTAGCACTAGTAAAGGCGATATCAAAAGTCAGGTAATTAATTTGATTTTTGAAAATAAAAAAAAATATTTTCATCTCATATTATTACACAACCATTACTCTCATCCTTAATAAGAATTATATTTATTTATTCTTCTCTTATATAGTTTTGTTTAGCAATATAAATTGGACGGCAAAGGGCTAGTGATAATCCTTTCTATCTCTCTATCTCTCTCTCTCACACACACACATACACATACACTAAATTTCTAACTTGTATTACAGATTTTTGATAATGTTCATTAATAAACATCGACTGATATATTTTTATTTAATTTTATTTATAATTTCTGTTTTATATAGGTTATGGCTCATCCTCATCTTAGTCAAGCTTTATTAGGAAATAATAATAATACTTCTAGTTCTAATACAAGTAAAGAAAATCAAGCAAGTCAAAGCAATACATCGCTGATCAAAAGTTTATTGGCAACAAAGGTAAACGATTGCATGACAACAGTGAGCATGAGGACTGCAACAGACTGCCAAAATGTAGCTCAGGTAACACACTAATCAAATAGCTTACATACAACTATGACTAGCCGAGAATATTTTTTTTTTTGGATTTATAAAAGAAAATTTATCTATCGTAAATATTTAATTTTATTTGTTAAAATTGATATAGACGCATGATTTTTTTCTGCATCTTTAATAAAATACTAACGTGTTTGTTAATGTTGTTTTATAAATTTGTTATTCACTTATATTAGCTTCACTACTATTTTTTTGTTTTTGTTTTAAAAAGACACTATTAAAATATGTATAACGTTTAACATTTTTTAAAGTTAGATTTTAATTAGTAATAATCAGTTGTTATTCGTTTGATTGTCCAATATAATTATTAATAAAAATCTCCCTTTGCTTAAAAAAATAAAATAAAAATAGGTTGCAGCACGACAACAACAGCAAAGACTTCTAGCCCAACAAGTGACAACACCATCCATTTCGGTTGACACAAACAAGAATCTAACCAGATTAGAGGCATCAAAAGCATCTCGAATTAATGGCGTTAGGCAGTTGTTTGCTGATAGTGATGTAGGTGATTCATCTGTATCATCAACAAGTCAATTCATAAATTTGTTAAAGGGTAAAAAGGAGCCACCACAACCACCACCTCCTCCTTTGGCACCGTTAAGTTCAACATCATCATCAACAACAACAACAACAACAGCAATAGTGACAAAAGTTAAAACAAATCGTGTTGAAAATGAAGATAGTGATTCTACTGGTAATAATTCTTTAGCTTCTAGTTCAGGAATGGGTACGGTTGGTATAGGTGGTGTTTCATCAACTGAAGATGGTGATAATTCATTAACTAGTTTTGAAGGCTTATTAAACGGTGTACCGAATATTGACAATCCATTAAATGAAGATAGTAATTCCAAAGATTCAGTTAAAGTTGTTGTCAATAATGAAATAACGAAAAATAAACCATTACGATTGGCTGATTTATTAGAGAAAAAAATTGAAAAACCACCACCGTTATTAAATGGCAGTTTAGGTAAAGAATTACGTTTAGGTGAAAAAAGTCTTGATTTAGTTGAAAATCATATTGAGAAAGCACTTAGTCGTGATAATGATAATAATTTACACGATAATCATAATATTGAAAAGAGAACAAATGTGACAAATAATGAAAATAAATCGAATTTAAAACGATCAGCTTCAGATGACATTGTTGAATTAGAACCGAAAAAGCCAATGATGAATTCATCTAATGTTAATGGTTCAACAAGTGCTGCTGATTCACCAGCACCTGATTCTGTATCTAGTTCAAATGGTGATGAAGCTAATACAACTGTATCAACAGCAGCTGCAAAATTATTTGCTGATATTGCAGCTGATATACTTGAAGATGAAGATGAAGAACAATTGTTACAAGCAGCTCAACCCCAAACACAGACTGAAATTGCAGTTCCTCCACCAGTATCTGGAGCTTCAGCACCAGTACAACAAATCATTGTTGACAATAATCAACAAATGTTATTAACACAACCTAGACAAATTATAGTGACACAATCACAAATTCAATCAAATACAACAGCAGTACTATCAACTGGTACCCCAATAAAAACACAAACTGGGCAAACTGTAATTGTACAAAGTTCAAATCAACAACGGACACCAGTTGTATTACAACCGAATACTGGCCAAATATTATTATCACAAGGCTTACAGGGACAAGTACAATTAGTAGCTAGTACAACACAACCGGGCCAATATGTTTTACAAACAAGTGGCACACAAAATACTTATGTGGTAGCTCAACAACAAACTGCCGTTGTTCATGGACAACCACAAACAGTTTTGGTAGCACAAACTGCACAACAACAAGGTAGTGGAACAAAAACCATAATTATATTACAACAGCAAGCCCCACCGACGTCGGCTACACACCATCAAAAAGTAATGGTCACACCACAGGGACAACAAGTTGTTGTTACACAAGTACATCGGCCAGTTTTACAAACATCAACAGTAACAAATAATATTATACCGGCAACATCAGTTATAAAAACAACACCAATTAATGCAATTACAACACAACAAAGTTCAATTGTAAATGGTGTTGGAAATAATGAGAAGAAAAGTGAAGAAAGTAAGCCGAAAATAGTTAGAGATTTAACAACATCGTTTGTTTGTGAATGGGGTGATTGTAATGTGTACGTAACAATTTCTTTTTTTTTAAGTTTTAATTGCGAGAATTGTTAATAATAATAATTTACAATTACAGAGATATAAAATTTAAATCAGCAAATCAAGTGTATTTGCATGTTTGTGAAGCACATTGTCCTAAAGGTACTGAAGAAATTGTTTGTCAATGGGAACGCTGTGATAATATGAAAAGAAAAAGGTTCTCATTGATGACACATTTACATGATAAACATTGCAATACTGAAGTAAATATTTCTTCATTTCTCATTCCTTAATTTGAATAATAAAAAAAAAATAACTAATTATTATAGGCTATGAAACAAAGTTTGACTAGAAGAAAACAAATATCACAAGGTGGTAAAGTTGATCCACCACCACCAACACCAACTACCCCACATCCCGGTTATGCTCCAGATGCTGCACTGCATGCAATTAAAAGGCATGCATTAGAATTTGTTAATCCAAAAGAATTACAAGTAAGTTCAATTTTTTATTGTTTTTATGGATGTTTTTTGTTGTTGATTTTTTAACTTTCAAATTTCTTAATTAACATAAATATTTAAAAATAAATAAATAATGGTCGTCGAGGGCCTGACTGTTTTCCATTTTGTTTCGTTTTTCATTTCTTTTTTCTTGAATATAGCAAAAAGCAGCACCGAAACAAGGGGCACAAATTGTGCCTGTTTCTCCGCCCAGACCTGGGCCAGCATCAACTGATCAGGTGAGATGGTGTCGATTATGCGTGTGTAGTAAATATTATTATTTGGATTTTGAATATAATTTGTAAATGGTTTCATCATTTTTACTTTTATTCTATTGTATTCTTTTTATTGTTTATTGCATGTTAGTTTTTTTCTTATACATTAAATGTATTTTCTAATGTTTATATAAATAATGATTTGTGTTGTAGGATGATAATGAAGGTCCAGTAACAAAGAGTATAAGGTTGACCGCATCTCTAATACTTAGGAATCTCGTTATTTACAGCAGTAATTGTAGAAGGTAATTATTATTGATGATAATTATTAAATTAATATTGAAAACATGTATTAATAAAAAACAAAACAAAAATCATTAGGTACTTAAAGCACTATGAGCCTCATCTAGCAAATGTAGCCCTTAGTAATGTAGAATCGTCCCGGACGATAGCCCAAGTTCTGTATGATATGAATGAAGGTACGAATAGGTGACCATCACGTCGACGAGATTTAAGAATGATAATGGACGTCCAGTGAAAGTGTTTTTTTTTTAATTATTAATAATCAATTTCTTGAACAATTAGATAAAAAAGAACAAAACAGTGTAAATTATTTAAGTGGAAGTGTACAAATGTTAGTTTGATAGGTACTAAAAGCCTAATTGTTATTTTTATATTATTTACCTAGTTGTAAACAAGCTTCTGATACTATGCAAAAATTTTATTTAAAAATATTTTTCAAATTTTTTCCATAAAATACATAATTCTGATAGGTAATGACAAAATATTAAGAAAGAAAAAAAACAAGAAAGAAAATTGAATGCATGATAAATATTATTATGAATGGAAAAGAATGAAAAATAAAAATGATTTTCTCTGTGCAATTTATTCTGTTATTCAAGATTTGCAACTACAGTAAATATCTCCAAACGAAAACAAACAAAAAATGAAAGAAAAAACTTGTACGGTGGATAAATTTTTTTCATTTAAATTTGAATTTAATTTCACTTATTTATGTGATAAGATAAATATGACAAAACAAAAGGCACATCATCATTCATTTATAATAATAGTTCTTATTATCAGTATTATCTGGACGAAATACGTTCGCGTAGTTTTTTCTGGTACTAATTATCCGATTATTTTTTTTGTGAATCTCTTTGTTTGTTGATTTTTTATTAAATTACTGAGAAGTGTGAGTTACTAATTTTTCATGTGCTTAGCATATCCACAATTTTACTTACAAATTTGGAAAAAAAAATACAAACAAAAACAAGTGTAAAATGTTTATTGAATGAAAATAAATTGCATTTAATGTGAATTTTTAATTTGTTTCAGCAATTTGTTCGTGATTTGAATTTCGCGGTTCGTTTGATGATAGTGTTTGACAGACAACTTAGCTAACATTGCCAAATTTCTAAAATTGTAAACCAGTAGGTAGAGTATATGTATGTCTTTAGAAAATCTCACCACTATAACTCATTCACGTTAACGGGAATGCAATGAGTTAGTAAATCTATACCGCTGTTACAATTTTTTTGCAATTTCAAAACGATTAATTTGATAATTTTACGGTTTCATCTGGCAACGTTGTGCAAATTTCCAGTGACAACTCCATACTATAGTAATTAGTGACATTCGCGTTCTTGGCAATATTATAGCGATATAGTTAAGTTTGTTATTGCTAATATTATGGTAATATGGCTATGATTTCCTCCTTTTAGTGTAGAATTTTATAGATTACTTATTGTTAGCAGTTGCACAATGCAACGCATACTATGGTTACATATGTCACAAGCACTGAGCCAATGACGTACAAGTATATAGACTGCTCATCCGATCGACAAAAACGTGACCACATGTGCGCTGACATCTTGAATATTTACGGCTCAAACCAACTAGAGTCGCAGACCGATAACTCCGGGTTTGCTTACGAAATAATCTGAGAAGTATTGTTAGTTGCATAAAAACTGATTGCGAATCATCAAAATAAGACTATCAACATTTTAAAATACAAATATGTATGATATATTGGTGATTTGGTTAATTTAATTCAACTTTTTTGGAATGATTTGCATATAATCAAGATTACCCTGTTATTTTGTAGTTATTATAATTATTGTTGTTCGTATCTGTATCCACATAAAACAAACCAGGGTACCTATTCTTGTATACTTGAAATTAATAAATTAATGAATTACATGCAAATAACAGACGCATTTGTAATAATTAAACAAATAATTGCAAATTAACAGGTAAAAATTGTGTACGTGTAATCTTTACGAGCGATTGAAGTAAAACTTGTTTGACGTTTATGGCACATATCATGAAACGATTAAACTTTAACTTAAAACATTACAGTTTAGTTATATTCATTAATGATATACTTTACAAAGAATAATATAAAGCTATATTCACATTATGCATTAAAAATAGGTAATATTGTCTACAATTATATGTAGATTTTGATTTTATACATTTTCACCCTTAAGTGTGGGTATGTGGAATTCATTTAAAAATACGAGAAGATCTATACTCTGACGATTTGAATCTGTGCGACTTGACTTGACCGTTGTCAAATTGACAATTGTGGCTCGATTTCAATTGCTTTAATTGCCTTAAAGTTGACTACATTTAAGTAAACCGTATATAAATAAATATTAGTTTAACACTACTTCAATTTGATTGTAAAGCTTTACACAAATAAATCTGATTTTTTTCAAAAATTCTTCAATCTTTTCATATTCGCAGAAGTGGACTGGTTACCCTCAACAGTATTTATTTTGAAATATATTCATTGTAAGAACAGCTCGTAGATTATAGTGGCAATTATTAGGTATGTTCCCACCCACAATTCTAGATTGTTTGGTTGATGACTAGACTACGCATGTCTAGTTAGAAACTGATCACAAAGTACTTTCAAACATCACCAGCTGGACCGCATTTCTATTGAATTCATTCAATGTACAGTTTCTGATGAGAGTATATTTGATTTTCTTAAATCAATCGTTCCGTTTTCCATTACCATCTGCTACCGTGTGGAAAATGAGCATTTCCGAAGCATATTTTTGGAAATCTATAGATTTCAACCAATGACAGACGTTTTAACATGTTAGGTATTTAAAATTGTGGTTGCTTAGCAACATCTATACATTAATGCAATCGAGTACTTTCGGGTGCCCAACACACGATGGAATGTCGGCTGTATCCGTTGGATCGTAGAAAATCGTTTTCATTTATAGTACACTTTTCATATGAAAATTCACGAGCCGAATGGCTCGGTGGTTAACGATATGGATTTACGCCTAGAAGTCCGGGGTTCAAACCTCGGCACGGTATGAAAAAGGATTTTCAGAATTTTCCTCTTCTTATAACCTAAATTGTTAATTTGTCCATGCCACAAAGTATATGGACCAGTTAGCAAGATTAGGATGTCCCTAGCCCCCTTTGCAGGTCCCTCATCGTAGAAAAAACGTCTAGAATTGGTGGTGAAATGAGCAGTAACCATCATCCATAAAAGGGCATGAGCGCCCAGGGTTTGGTTGAAATGAGCAGTAAACCATCATCCATAAGTAAAAGGGGGCATAAGCGCCCGGGGTTTGGTTGAAATGAGCAGTAAACCACAATCCTTTTTTCCTTTTTAAACATAAAGTTAAACACAATAAGAAATAAAAAAAAATCATAGTTTAAAAAACACTCTTTAATGGTAGACTGAATTAATAAGTAAAAGCTCCCTCTCGTTAATCCTTCAAAAAGAAAGATGTATGCAACTCTAAAAACTTTCAAAGCTTCAGCTGACATCTACTGATTCTCTATGATAGTATACATTAGAGTGAAACAATGATATCTTATGTCTCCCTTTACTGGGCTACGTAGCTTAATTCATATGGACTGCGTATTGTAATGAGATGAAAAGAGTGAGACAAACCTCCATATAGGCCCTCTTTTTTAAAGCACAGAAATTATAGGCGGTAAGCAGTCATTGCACTGAGCATAGCCTTCAAATATTTTGACAGACGTCATTTCGTCGCTTGGGAAACGAAAGTCAAGTGTAAAAAGCACATGTTAGTGATAAAAAGTCAATTAACGCAGATAATTTTTTTGGTTCTTATTTGGTAAAGTTTGAATTGATCATATTAAGAATGGGTGATGCAACACCTCACCTCAATTGTGACAGAACGGTAAGCAATAAATGCATATAAAAATAAATGTTCCTTTTCCGGTCAAAATTCAGCTATAATTCGATACGTAGAGAAAATCCAAATTTAGTTTAATTCTAAAATAATTATAAGGTACAAACAATCAAATTAGACCGTGATGTACTTTCATTTTTCTATAACGACCTAGAAATTGTTAAAAACGAAACGTTAATTTCCGCCAGGCTCTCAATAATGGTTTTGCAACAATTCCTATTAATTTAACAACAAATCTCAACATATTGAACAATCATTTTGAGATACGTAGTTATGTGTGTGGTTATAATCCAACAACTGCTGATATTGAATTATATCAAATGTTAAAGGGACGAAATTTTGATAATTTTATACATTTAAATCGTTGGTATAAACACATAAATAGTTATACATTGGACGAGAAACGTTATTTTCCAAAAATTGACAAAAGTGAATTTAAAAACGTATTCGATTGTTATCAACAACAACAGGAACTTAACCAGGTATTAATTGTTCTTTTTTATGTCTATTTCCTGAACCAAAAAAAAATGTAGTTGGAAGAAGTGAAATTTTTATGGTGAAATGTTGTTTTCGTTTACACGCTTATTATTGTCACGGCCTGTGGCTTACAATCCCAAATTTCTAACTAGTTGTTCATCGAATTGCACAAGATTACTACCACAGGTCAGTGCATACAATTATTTTCAATTTGCTATGCAAAAATTGCATGATATTTTCATAATAAATGCTAAATCAGTGATAAGACTTATCAGTAGCCTTTATTTTATTGGTTTTAATTATAATATTTTCTCAAAGAAACAAAATAATTTTGCATTTATTTTCAATTTAGATAACGAAAGAAACAACGAAAATGAACAAATCTAAAAGTAAATCAAATGGAGGAGATGATCAATCGTCACATAAATTCACTTTAAAAACACCAAAAGGCACCAGAGACTTTTCGCCTGAACAAATGGCAGTTAGGACATCAGTTTTGGATAAAATCATTTCAGTATTCAAGAAACATGGTGCTGAAACTATCGATACGCCAGTATTTGAATTGAAAGTAAGTAAAAACAACCTTGATTTCTCTGTATTGTACAGTTCTTTTAATTTTGGAGGTGTGTCACGATCAATATTGAGAGGCTCGATATTAATTCAAAATAATTTTATTACAATTATTTGCAGGAAGTATTAACTGGGAAATATGGTGAAGACTCGAAACTTATCTACGATTTAAAAGATCAAGGTGGTGAGATTCTATCGTTACGTTATGATTTAACAGTACCATTTGCTAGATATTTAGCAATGAATAAAATCACAAATATTAAACGTTATCATATTGCTAAAGTTTATCGACGTGATAATCCATCAATAGCACGTGGACGTTATCGTGAATTTTACCAATGTGTAAGTTATTATCAATTTGGTAAAAATTGTTGTTTTTGATATTTATTTTTATTTTAGGATTTTGATATAGCTGGTACTTATGATGCAATGATACCTGATGCTGAATGTGTTAAAATTGTTTGTGAAATTTTGGAAATTTTAAATATGGACCAATTTGTTGTTAAATTAAATCATCGATTACTTTTAGATGGAATGTTTGAAGCTTGTGGTGTTCCTAAAGAGAAATTTCGTAGTATATGTTCATCTGTTGATAAATTAGATAAGGTTACTTTATAAATAATCTAAATAATTTGTTACTTAAAACAAAAGTAATTGTAGTCTCCTTGGGATGAAGTTAAGAAAGAAATGGTTGAAGAGAAAGGCTTACCAGAAGAAGTGGCCGATCGGATTGGTCAATATGTTTGTCTTAATGGTAAAACGGAATTAGTTGAGCAACTATTAACTGATGAGAAATTATCAAAGAATAAATCTGCATTAGAAGGACTTGAAGCAATTAGATTAATTCTGCATTATTGTAATATTTATGGTACGTCTGATAAAGTTTCATTTGATTTAAGTTTAGCCCGTGGTTTGGATTATTATACAGGAATAATTTATGAAGCAATCATATTAGGAGGTATAATATTTTGTTGTCCTACAAAATATGAACTTCAATTATAATTGAATTGATTTACTAATAATAGCTGAAGAGAATGGTAGTGAGGATTTAGCAGTCGGTTCAATAGCTGGCGGTGGCCGTTATGATAATCTTGTTGGAATGTTTGATCCAAAACATAAACAAGTGCCTTGTGTTGGTGTATCAATTGGTGTTGAACGTATTTTTGCTATATTAGAAGCAAAATTGGTTGCATCAAAACAAAAAGTACGTACAACTGAAGTTGAAGTTTATGTTGCAACAGCACAAAAGAATTTAGTTGAAGAACGTATGAAACTCTCTCGTGAATTATGGGATGAAGGTTTTAAAGTAATTGTGTTTCTTTTGGTTTCATATAAACTTTATCATTATTGTATTTATTCTTTTATAGGTTGAACATTCCTATAAGAAAAATCCAAAATTATTAGCGCAATTGCAACATTGTGAAGAATATTCGATACCGTTAGCTATAATTTTAGGTGAATCAGAGATACAAAAAGGTGTTGTGAAATTGAGGGAAGTTAATAGTAGAGCAGAAGTGGAAATAGCTCGGCCACAATTAGTAAATGAATTGAGAAAACGACTACAGAATGTTTCAATGAATGGAACGTCCTGATAAGATTCGTGCATTTTTTTCTTAAATAGTTTATTTATTTATTTTCATCTCTATTGGTTTTCTGGTGATTTACCTCAAAAAAAAACAGTTTGGTTTAACTATCCTTATCAATAGTTTAGAAGAATTATTTAATAAATTTAATGAAATTAAAGAGAAAAAAGTATAAATTTCCAAGACAGAAACAATTCCTGTTAAATGAATTCGTACTTCCTAATATCCCTAATAAGTAATGAGGAAAGGGGAAAGATTTTCGTTTGTTTGATGTGTCCATTTTGGCTGTGGTTATTTTATTGCAGTTTTCTACGATTTTCCTATTTATATCTGCATCTGCTAGATGGCAATAGCCTACCATTTTCCGACCAATATTTTCGTGAAAAGTCCTCAATCGAATTGAAGCAGCATTATCCATCATGTCGTTGTTAATTTCGCGGAATTAAGAGACTTGGCAATATTACAGTGAAATCATAATTATCCAGCATTATTATGCAGATCTCGTTGTCTAATTCAAATGAAAACAAACAAAGATAGATGAGAATAGAAAGAGCGAGATAAAACTATCCTATATTTTAGGATAATTTCAAATTTTCTTTGTGTGGAATTCACTTCTCTTCTCATCCTAATTCTCTATAAAACTCTTCCTTCTCTTTGTGCCAAGTTATTTTCGTGTTACAAAGTGATATGGTGATTAGGTTAAATGGTGAAGAATAATTCCTCGTTAGACATTCATTGAAAACTTTCAACTCGTTCCATTTTGTTGGAGCATTCAAAAACGATTTGAGCTTTTCTAATTTAATGTGCTCTCTTTCAATTTTCGCGATACGCTGTATTGGCAGTAGTGGTAGAAAGAAATAAAAGTTGAAAGTCGTTGCGTGGCTGTGAGTGTTTCCTTCAAATTTACGAAACGATTTTAATTAACTTTTCGTATTTAGAAAGAGACTTTTTCGCTTTCTTAATTTTATTCGAATCGTAAATGAAATCACTTGTTTGCAGTAGTGATGGAATCTAACCGAAAATGAGTTTGCTTTCTTTTGATATCAATATTTCGCTGTTTTTGTCAGAAAATTACATTAACATACATGAAACAAAAACTAAATTGAATTATTGTCAAAGTAGTAAAAACGTTTGAAGATTCTATTTTAGATATGAAGAAGAAATATTGTGATGTTGAATGTAACAGTCCTTGCGCATATTCCTTGTTCAAAATCATTTTTGGATATTCTCCATTCGCCCAACTGATGAGATATCTGACAGTTTCTTTCTTTTATCATATTTTTTTTTCAACTTCCTCGACTTTCTTCTTATATTGATTGGTTTTTCTGATTGGATTTTGATTTATGGAGTTGTTTTAGAGATTCTTTGGTGATTTCTGTGAAAATACAGGGACCTGATTGAAAAAAGAACTGAATTTATGACTGACATAATTTTGATTTCCATCACAATTTGTATAAATTTTATAGTTTTCAACAGACATTCAATAAAGTGGATGAAAAACAAGGAAAATTGTGCGCTATTCAACAATCTGCGCCAATCCAATTAATATTTTTCGCATGATGTAATGCATTATTCTGTCTGTTTTTAATAGTTATGTATAAGGTATGTAAAAGATAGTTCAAAAGCGATGTTTCATTTTATAACAAACACCACAATGTCGTTGGCACTCGACCACATTAATTACTCATTAAATATTGTGCTTGACTTAATGAATACAATCCGTTTCTGTTGTAGGTGACTTGTTTTTTCTCGAAATGAGTGGTGGATGTATGTGTTTATGTACGGATCATTAAATAAGAGTAACAGAAACAGAAATTAACCAGCTGCCCCGGCGACGATTCAACTGTGAATGGAGTGGATGACGATGATGATGATTATTATTATTATTTAATTGTAAACTTTATGGGGAATTTGCGGCGTAAATTTGTTTGTCAGTCACAAAATTTGAAATATTCCTGATGTGGCAAATATTTGATTAGGTTTTCGGGTACAAGAGCATCCTTAAAGTGAGGATGTGTATGAATGGATGTAATATAAGGGCCGCATCAGGTAGGTATTTAATCACGTTGGCCTAGAGAGCCAACAATATTGTACGAATGAAGTGATGAATATACAAGTGGACGTGTGAGAAAAGTACCCTCTAGAGAGATTATTCCATTTCTAACTCTATATAAAAGACAAGGACAGATAATATGGAATTTGAATATCATTATTTTCTATATATGTAACAGTAGAATGGATGGTGATTTAAAAGACGAATCCGCTCGGTTTCCATTTTAAGAGCGATCGTTTCGAAATCCGTGTTAAGATGGAAGATGTCCTAATCCTAGGTTTAGTGAAGATGTGAGATCCAAGTCGATCCTCGAGTTAACATTTGACCGAAAGACCTCTCTCTTTCTCTTTATATGTCAAAGAGAAATAGGGATTGACTACATATAGAAGAGAACGAACGTTTCACATTCAGTCTCCTTTCTCATTTGAATATTTCTCTTCCTACTCTCATCTTGATAGTGGTGTGGTGGTGGAATTTGCGGCGACTGTTGCCAGACGCCAGCATATAAAACATGGACCGTCATAAGTACACCGGAATGGAGTTTCTGCGAGAGATCGTCTTCAATTTGGCAGCAAAATCCGGAATATACTAGAGAATAACATTGCTCCGTCGACGTCGTCGCATAAATCAGCGTAGTCGGCTTATTACCAGGGACGATGCTTTAAATCACTGTTTCCGCTGCCACCGCCACCACTACCACTACTACCACCACCACTGCTACCATTACTATCACTAACAAACTATGTGAAAAGAGTGGAAAAACGGTAATATACTAGAATGCAGTTGGAATGGACCATTGCACTTATTATAGCACCCCATTGGCTGTGCCAGGCGTGCCACAAATTATCGAAATCGGAAACCTTAGTTCTTCGTCTTCGTGCTATTAATAGCCAACGACTGTTACAATCGCACTACTAAAATCAGTGTCGTAACAACCAATTTCTAGAAAATCAATAGATTTTCTAACGACAAGCTATTTATACTCAAGTATTAATAAATTCTCCGTATGACAATTTCAATTTCAATTTAAATTCTTGAAATAATTTAAGTAATTGTTTTTTGTAAAATTGAAATATAATTCAGTATACGCCACTGTTTATTGTTTTACAAATCACTTAGCAATTTTTGACGCTTGCTTGAATTTTTATCGTTACTAACGACTGTTAGAAGCTGGGGGGCAACAGACATGTCCGGCGAAACTTTAACTAGGCCCTGTCACAAACAGAAAGAAAAACCACCCCATTCTATTATTATTATTATTACTACAACTGTCTCATTCTATACATTCTACAACTCGATATAAACGTGACAAGTTTAATTTGTTTGTAGGGTGCCATTAATTCGACGATCGCGACAGTAGCAACTTGAAACGTTTATTGTGGCAGTAAAATGGACTAAAACCCTTGAAACTTTATAATAAGCATCTCTACTATACCGAAACTAACTATATCTATCCTTTTCTTTATCATTGGATTTTTCGTATTGTAATAGAGTAGTTGCTTTTAATCTGTTTTGTATATTTGAAACGATATTTTAAATTTAAACAGATTTATAACGTTGTGTTTATTGGGGGGTGAATTTTTTCTGTTTTGTTTTCTGTTCCATTCAATTTTTTCTTTTGGTTTTGTTTCTTGATTTTACCGCCAACTGGGAACAACACACAAATCGTAGTGGCTGGTTGGAATTCGAGTAGAATTTATGTTTGCTAGGTAGAAGAATCGGAATAAATTTCTGATAGGCACATTTGACAAGTTTCCGCTTAATTGATTACAATTTGTTTATTGATTACAAATAGTCTCATATGTTTGGAAATTATGATGAAATTGTCGGAGTTACATGCAATTTGGTTGTGACAGTGAAAAATAAAAGAATTCTCTTATGCCGAAACAATACGTTTGAGTAGATATTAAATATGTATGAAGCAATCATAACGCATTATTCATGTCAAAAGGAGGAATACAGTAACATCAAGTAAGTAAAAGTGAGAAAGATAGAGTAGAGAATGTGGTTGTTTGAAACACTCAGTGTGTTCTATTTGACAAATACGTGCCGTATAATATCACCATCTGTTTATATATTCCATTAGATATTTTCAAGTATTGAAACGTTTATCAAATATTATACTGGGTATTTGAATCGCAATTTTCTATATTACGTTCGTTTTTGGAACACAGAAGAGATACCTACCGCTCTTCATACCCGCCCACTTCTACCCAACAGCATTTTTATATCACATTCACTTACATGTACACCCCCAGTTTTATGCATGATTGTTCCTACTTTGTGAATATGAGGCAAAAATTTTAATGCACATTTATTTTGTTTTCGTTGTATTTTCCTTTCCAAGTCTCATAGGAAATCGAAACGAATGCTGCCACGACAATTTCATTCGTACGCTGAACAAGAAACGTGTTTAAATATAATCTATAGGAATGTGTTTATGTTTATCGAATATATGCGTATTATTTACAGGAGGATGATTTGATTTTGTCCTCATGCATTTGCCTCCGTAACTGCAAATTAATCCGATTTAACATAAACTAAGTTAAATGCTATAAACATGTATCTACAGTATAACATACTTTTACCATTAACGTAGAGTGGCTCTTCCGGTCGTCTCCTATCCGGAAACGGTGTTGTTGTACAAACAGACAAACAAAATGGCCGTTATGACTAATCGTCGTTGATGTTTAAACTAGTTGTACCTGGAATTATTTTCAAAAATCATGCCAATTCAAAATTTGTCAATTTCCATCCGTTCAAAACAATTCATTTGTAATTCTGCCAACAATCTATAAATATATGTACTACGATCAGGATTCATTTGATGCAGTTTTAAAACTCACATCGAACAGAATCAAATATCGAAATTATGCCGTTTTTTTTTTAGGTCACAATAGCAATTATTCAAATGTCATTCTTATATATTCATGTTTGTCTGTAAATTCTGCCCCATTTGTGAACGTAATACGATGGGATTTCAAAAGAATTCTTTTAAAATTAATGATATTGATGATGCTAGAGTTAAATTCCTAGGAATTCCGTTTGTTGAAAATCCATTTTATGAGCCGTATAGGAATTTTAAACGAATCCAATCTCATTTGAATTATCACATTTGATAGTGATATAAGCGCGTGAAGTCGAAATGTTTGCTTTTCTCAAAGAGAACAAATACGATTCAAAAGTAATTACTAGAATAATCCTGCAATTCAACAATAAATCTGCTAATGTAGATTTGTCGATAAATCTACAAAATAAACAAATTAACACGAAAAATTTAGCTCTAATTGGAATTATTTAGTGTTACTCTAATCACCCGGCGCTTCCGCCATTTTTCCAAAATCCATTTACTGGTGTTTTACAATGTTTTTATTGACAAATATATATTTTTATCAGATGTCACCGGCCATGATCTATCTGTGTATTCTCGATATGGCAATTGAACAAAAACTGCACTAATTTTGATTAGTTCATTTTGAATCGACAAAAATGATTGCAGTTTTAATAATTATTTATTATGTACAGATAGATCATTCTATATGTTGATTAAAGTTGGAAATTTTCAATAAATGTATCAAAGGGAACTATTTTATTAATTTCTATTAACATTTCCACATGAAAATTGCGAGAATATTCATCTATTCCACTCCAAATTTCGTGGTGATTTTCTTCTGCACATCAGAGTTTGTTTTTTCTTTTGGCTACTAAATCGCTACCATAGCTGTGTCTATTAGATGGAAAACATTGTGGATAGTTTGTGTAGATTATATAGATACAACTAATCCTATGTAATGTCGACTAAAACGTTCTGAAATTCCATTGTATTCAGGAATTTGTGGCTATATATGTGGAATAAATGTGTGCTATTTACTTTAATATCAACAATGGACTGTTTATTTTACTCTTGATCATAAATTATTTCCGGATTTATGTGAGCTTTTTGCCATCTGTATTATTACCAGTTGTGTACAGAAGATTAAAATTGAATGAGTAGGATTCTATATTAAAAAAAAAATAACAAAAAACGCCGATGTGCTATTTTAAGAACGACTAATTTAATTTTTAATTTAGTAATTTGTCGGGTTTCTTTTTGTTGTAATGTTTCATTCGTGGAATGTTTAATCATAAGTCTGGTATGTGCCATCTCAATACGAATCGAAAGTGGAAAAACTTTCGACTGAACTTTCTTGTCTGAATCGTTTTCCAGTTGTGTGCGGTTAACGTCAAACCAGTTTCTTTAAAAACGCCCATGACGTAGGTAGGTGTCAAATATAGAATTTTTAGTGAAAATTTCCAACAACAATTTTTTCGAATATTGTAAAGTTTCCCTGCAACGATTACAGTTTGATGGTGGGTTGTCTTATTATTATTATTATTATTTTTTCGAAATTGCATTTCTCATTCAGTTGCGTTGAATCTTTTCGTTTTGAAGGTGTTGCGGTTCAACAAAGCAGTTTGTAATACAAATAGCTGAGTCAGCTATAAAGCCCCCAGGTGATACGAAACTTTATATAAACACATACATAAACAAACACACTGTTGTTACATAATAAGAGTCGGTTTGGTGTTTGAACAAGCCGCACATAAATATGGGTTAAAGTTTAATATAATGTCTTTTAATAAAACTAGGGGCAACAACGTTAACTTATTAGAAAATTTACCGACGACGAAATTAAAAGTTTCCAATTTTCTATCTTCAACGTGAATAATAAGAGCCCCAGTTCTATATTGTTATACAATAAATAACATGATTTATACAGTATCGACCGAGATCGATTTGTTAAAATTAAACTTTTGTGCTTATTTTTCACCGAATTTTAGCCGAACGAGAAATTGAACGTAATCTCTCGTGGATCGTTAAGGAACAAAGCGTTTTAAAACGTTCAAAATCGTTTCAACAATTTCCAACTTTCTTTTTTATATTTTATTATATTTGTATTTTCGTTGTATCTATCGATCTATTTCCAATAACATATAGTATATAATTTATACAACAAAAATATTGTTTATCATAAAAATTGTGGAAGGAAATGAAATCTATACCAATAAGTAACACATTATTCTTGCTTCAGTTGTGGGGTAACTCGATATGTGCTCTAAAAGCTCGTATAAGAATATATTTTTCTTAGAATATCTATTCGATGACGAACATTCAAAGGAAGTATTGAATACCATCCGGCGTCGGTTTAGAAATATTTCCGCCAGACAGTACTTTTTAACAACTATTAAAAAAAATATGAAAGAAATCGCAACACCTCTGAGATATTGCCAAACTAATTAAATGGGATTTTATATGGTTTCTTATTTAATAATTTTTCTAATTTTCTAATTATTACAAGACTGAACCATTCACCCCCGCCATTGAATTCCTTACGGCTTATCTCTAATTTTATTTTATTTTTTATATTATCTAACACACTTGAACACAAAAAGCATCTGAAAGCGTTGAGATATTAGCAGCATCTTTCTTATAGGGTGCGGCAAAATAGGCGATAATAGTCTAAAAGGGATATAAATGTTGGAGATTTAAAAAGAAGTGGGAGAGCGTGTAGAGGTCAACCATAAAGAAATGGTCGAATCCTCTTTTGATAACGAGTCTAACGGAAGGATATCTCAAGGAAATGTCTGTGCGAAAATTATGGTAAGAAACGCAGACATCAAGAGGTCATCTAACAAAAGTTTAGATTTGCATCAAATACTGAGATAAGATGGATTTGTGTCTGTTGGCATATATATAAAAGCTGTTCGAATAAAAGATTAGAAATGTCGTCGTTGGATATATTCTAATAAAATATTTTTCAATTTATGTATTCATACTTTTGTTATTTTGATTGATTGGCTCCATGTATTGTGAACATTGATGTTCAATTATTCATGTGAGAGATGGTGGAGTTAATCGGACCAAACATGGCCAGTGCAGAGATGATGGTAAACCGTAACAGCCTCCGGACACTTGAATGCATATTCTCCATCATATAATAGTTTTGTTACACATCTCATCTCTCTATCTCTTTCAATTATTTCTTTGTTCTATTATTATTGTTACTATTACGGTTGTAGTGTTGATTAATAGAGGCCTGCAGCTAAACATTTATGCTTGTATTCTATACAGATTTCAACTACATTATTATATACGTAATTAATGCTATGCTTTTGGTTGCTAGTTATATTATGTTGTCTGTTTGTGTGTAGTTTTCCAAGATATCTAAAGTAGTAGAATATAGTAGTAGGGTGTTAGTGGGAGCGTAGACCGTAAACTTGGTCAAGACAAAGGCTATTCTCGACCAGATTACATTGTAAAAGGGAATAAAGCTATCGTACAAAACAACAATCATTAACTACCAGTATTACACAAACTGGATGATGATTCATTTGTTGAATTGCTGTATTTCGATTAAAAGATAAAAAGTTCTTTACAATTAGGCAAAATACGTCAACAAGTATAACCTGGCGCATCCACCATTTTTTTAAATTGTCATTCAATTATGATCATCATTATCATTTATGGTGATTATTTGGAATATTTAGGAATTCCACTTCGAAATATTGCCGTTTATATTCATGTAAACTGTCAATTATAGATTAAACACTAATCCCGGATGAAATTGGTTGAAATTAGAATAAATATTGGCTATTTTACTAATGTCAATGTATTATTATATAATAATCCGCCCAATATTAAATTAATACAAAATTAATATATCACAACCGTAAATAATCCCTTATCGCTTCTGTTAATATAATGTGAAAGTAGAATAATAAACTGAATCGTTGCCAAACAAATCTTCCCGCTTGTTCGTATATGGCACAAATTTCATAATAAACATTTATTAAAGCCGAAAAGGTCATTGAAATACAAATTATATAGAAAATATCCGGTTGGCGGCAAAACTAATTCTATCCAACCATCCATTATTATATGTCTAATCTATTCCATTTTGTATCTCTTTTCCACTCCTCACTATACATTGTGTTTGTTATGTGATATAATCGGAAAAATCTCCCTCCCCATTGATATGTCAATAAAAGCGATCACCGATACATTTACGGACGAATAGGTATAAAATACCTAAAATGCCAATATTTAGATAACTGCCTTTATGGAAAACAAAACAGGAAATAATATATATAATATAAATAATACATATATATATATATATATATATATATATATATATATATATATATCACGATCTAAAGTCAATTATATCAAGGTTGTGATTTTTTTTATGATAATAATCATAGTAATAATAATAATAATACACAATCAAGAGAAAACTATAATTTCCTGAAAATTTAACATGAAACAACAATTCCATTTTCATTTAACGCAAATGTTGAATAACTAAGCTTATCATTTGTATTATCTATTTGTTTCATAAGGCAAAGCGGAAATTAATAATTTCCAAAATGTCAACAATAGTCTCTTTCGTTATCATTGGCGCTTTTATTGTAGATAACAATAGTAACAGTAGCAATAACAAAACAAAACAAAAACAAAAAAAACTTTTGTTACATTTTCGTAAATTAATCAATGAGAATCTGATTGAAACGTGACCAATATGGGAACGGTTCTATTTAGGGTTGGTGGTTCGATGGCAAATCCCATAACACAGGTCGTTGGTGGTGGCGGTGGTGGAGTTTGCCCTGTGTAAATTAGCCGGTGTGCAACTGTGACGAGTGCGTCCCTGGCGACATCTAATACTATACAGAACGGGCGGCAGTAAATTACGACACTGATTTGCCATCCCAACGGTACTCTACACAACCCATCCACTACCATCATCTCTATATATTATATATAGGAAAAAAGGAATTTTTTTGTGTTATCACCATAAATAAAAGTGAAAGATCAGGTTTTGACCTTTAGTAGCTTGATGGATGTACCTGCCATTGACAGTATTTTAAGAACTTGGTTAATTTTCGCCTGTCTTTACACAAGAACAACTAAAAAACACAATAACGTTTCAAATTGAAAATTTAGATAGGAGAAGTAGAGGGAAACGACGCACAGAATACATATTATATATATACTATCTACTAAAGAATTCATTTATTAATAATAAAGTACGCCTTAGATAAGATGTTAAAAGGTAAATAATTGAATAACTGAAATATTTTCGCTTGTGAATTTATAAAAAGTAAATAAATCTCAAATATAAAATTCAAATTAAAGCTTAGTTGAATGTGTGTGTTTGTGTGTGTGTGTGTGTGTGTGGGAGAGAATATATGATCAAAAATATATCATCGTCTTTTCATTTTCAATAAATATTCCACACGTCTCAATAAGTAGTTTAGATAAGAGTTAAAAGATTGTTTACGAATCGTTTACTGATAAAACAAAAAACAACAACAAAAAAAAACTTGAGAACTACACTCGTCATTTCAACGTCGATGAAAATTTCTTCGCCGCTGCCATCGTTGTTGTTGTTGTTGTTGTCGTCGATAGTAGAGGAAGTTTGAACCATTACGAACCAGAAAACTTGTTAACAACAAACTGATAAGAAGAGGGACATATTGTTTGGATGTTCGCCCATCTAATATCTCGTGGAGATTTTCATTTCAGATTTCGTTCATTGCTGTTGAAAATACACACCCATACACGGACATATAGACAGATAGACACTAACAGAGAAATGGAAAATTTCCCACAAAGTCACAAACTACACAGTTTTAATGTTGATTTGAATCTATTTTTGATGAGTTTTTCCATTTTATCTGATCTTTTAAATACTATTTTTGTCTGTGTGTTTGTGTTGTGGACTGGTTAAAATCCTGAAATTTACAACGTTTTCAAGATAAAAATCTGACAATGTTTTTGAATTTGTTTTCGTTTATCCCATGATATCCGTTGATTTACAATAATATAAATCAGAACTTACCCTCTATTTATTTACCGGTAACCACAAGTTCGAGTAGTGGCTCTTTCCATTCACTATACACTACTTTTCAAACTTTATTCGATATTTATTTGGAAATTCCATTCGTTGACACCCCTTATAAACTACTAAAAACTGTACGATGATGTATCTACTTGTTTTGTATTGTATTCATGTTTTTCGGGGTATGTTTTTTTTTACTTTAGAACTTGTACAAAGTAAATAAATCTGGGGTAGCTAAATGAAATTTTCATCTTATCATCACTAGCTTGAATATTAAACAAGTTATTAGTAGTTGTGACGGTATATTTCATTAATTTTGTATACATTCTCCTCATCAACTTTTCACTACATTACCGTCATCATCATTAATTATATTCCGTATTAATTAGACTTTCGTTATCAACTCTTTTAATTACAGAAAAAAAAACTGTCGATTCAAGCTTTTCACTGATAAATCTGAAATGGTTTAAATAAATGATTAAATAGCATTAATATCACCAGACATTGTGATTGTTTCATAATATGTGGACTAATCACGGATATATACTCCACGAACATTCATTATGCGTAGTTGGATGGAATTTACAAGCCAGCAGTTGTATGTAGATAGCTTGTTATTAATTCTTGAATGACAGATAATCAGTGTTGTTTAAACAACACAATGGTGAACGACAAAGAGAGCATGTGAATAATCTAAAGGATGCCAGTTACTCCAACTATCAACCAAAACCGATCTTGTTTTTATTACAAAATCCTTCAAGAAGAATCTAGACTTAAGCAAATGGAAATATATGCAAAATGACAATCATCCATATATATTGTTTCAACCCTTAGTAAATTTCACCCCTTCTAAGACAACACAGTTAATTATTTACAACGGTTTTAATGAAACTTCTCTTATTGCACTACATTTCATTTTTATCATTTCACGCCCTTCAACTCTGTTTTATTACACAACGACCGTTTCATTTCTGTTTTGCCTCTACCACGTGACAATTATGAAATCCATCTAAAACTTGTAGATATTTAAAATCTCCTACCAAACACTAGAGGGTAGTTGTAGGATCTCAGTAATTATCCCCCCGAGATAGTTATGACTCAAGTTGAATACATGTAGGGTATTGTAGAACAAAAGCAACACAACTCCTTTCAGGGGCATGTGTTCACTTTTCTCTAACATTACAGCTCTTCACATCATCAACATGGCCGAGTTATAAAGGGAAAGGTATTGTACAGACAATACAAGAAGAGGATGTCAGTCAAATTGGAGAGGCGACACTTTCAACAAGTCAATTCGGGGAAAAACCTATTGTTTGCTATCAATTGGCAAAATAAGCACTCAAACAATTTCCAACAATTGTTACCGTGTTTGTTTTTTGTTTTTCAAAAAAAGAAGGGACGTTCAATATTTTACTACCAATAAATGTTGACAGTATTGATAACAGATACAATGACAGTCTCTTTCGTATATGTTATATATTGTTGATGTTAGACACTGTACCGGAACAAAATAATTAAAACAATTTAGTAAAATATTGACCATATGCTGCATTATTTTAACAAGTTTAATAAAGCAGCTGTAACGTTTACAACTTAATAAAAATGTTTCTCTTTGCACAGAACGATGAAAAATTTAATAAAAATCGTTTAGAGCTTTCTCGTATATAAAAAGACGCTTTTACCATTAAAATTGTTGTTTAATATAGAGATATAACGAAAAATGATAACAAAGTTAGATGGATAAAAGGATTTTGATAAGTCGCTTTGAAGATTATACAAGCACAGGCCAACGAAAATATTTATTTCTTATAACGACATTCAATGTATACATATACTTACAGATAGACTTGCATTCCAGTCATGTTTCTGTATGATTTTGTAATCATTTTCCATAGTTTGCAGCTGTTTAACTCTGGTTATCTTATTAAAATCCGATTTTAGATCGTTTTATTTAATTTGAATCTGAAGAAATCATCAACCAAAACTTGAAGCTACCTTGGAATATTCTTATGAGGCCACATTTGAAAGTCAAGTCGGCCAAATCAAAATAGATTGACTGTATAATAATAATAAAATAGCCCAAAGAGTCTTAAAAAGCACTGATTTTCGATTTACTCTTTACTCTCTAATTAGTTGTATTTGATCAAAAACGAAACGTTCATCATTCGAATTGTTTTTAGTCTTTTATAAGGGCATTGACGTTAATTAAATGAGATTTATAAATTCTGTTTGTTTTTGTTGAATTACGTTATAACCATCTAGTTTTTGTCGTAATAAACGTATTGTTATATATGTAGTATATACCAGAATTCACTCTATGAGAAAAACTCGTGTTTTTTCCCCTTGTTTTTATTCCATCGTTGTTTTAATTTGGATTTTACTGGTTGGTGTGTTTGCACAGATTTCACATTGACGATTTGCATATTAATAAAATCGTCCATTGGTTTGTCAATGTGGCTGCTACATTACCATATAAAAAAGTAATTGAGAATACTCCATATTGTTGAATTTTTGTATTCGTTCAAACAGAACAAAGAGAAGAATGTTCGCCTTATAGAACTATATAGTTTGTATTAATCTAATCATCGTTTCAGTTTATTATTGTTATTGTGTCGTTATTTTCGTTTGAAAATTGTACAGAATATTGTCGAGCATATGGTTTAATTATACCCTCACTGACTAATCAAACTAGTTATTTCCTTATTGTGTTTAATTAGTGTATATTGTGTATTACAAGGATGCTATATTAGAATGAATTCTCTACATACCGACAGTATAGAATCGGTTGAATTTCGGTTGGTTGTTATATGTAGTTGAAGGAAATATTCGTAGAGACAATTTCGTAGAAGAGGTGCCCCAGCAGTCGCTATGCTAATTAAATTTCATATTGTCTCAACCAATGATGCGACCTTTCATCACCATTCCACATACGACAGACAATACATAAATATATCTGAGAGAATTGAAGTCAAACTGTTTGGAATTATTGTGAATTTGCATTTGATTTCCCAAAAATAACATGTTCGAAATTAACATTAAAACAACCGAAAATAACCGATTATTATTATTATTGCTTTGTGATTCGAACAAATTTATAAACAACAAGATTTAAATAACTTGCGACTGTTTGTTCTGTGTTATTATTTAGTTTCTATGTGCAGGTATTGTGCTTGACAGCAATGGAAAATTTCGTCTATTTGATTCTATTTTTACTGCTCGAAATCACCTCTAATAGGTCATTATGAAAGAACGATTCTGCTTCGGTTACGAATTTTATGGATGGCATTAAATTCAGCCATTCACTGGATGTTATATAATTTGAACGTACCTATTTTCCAACGATGCTAAAAAGAAGGAATCCAGACAAACATGTTGATGGACGTCTCTTGTTTGATCGTACCTTTCAATCTGACATTCTATTTGAAATGGTCCACCAAAAACAGGATAACATACTGATTATATGAGATTTATCGTTGCGATGCACAAATGATTTTTTAATTAAAAACCACATCTAGTATTAACAAGCTTTGTCCGGTTGTTGTTGACAAAAATTTGTTGTTTTTTAAATAATTTATTCATTAATACATTGATCTTTTTTCTATAAAAAGTGGGGCTTATTTTTCCCTTTTTATTTAACAAAATCGGAAACATCAAGATTGTTACAACGTGTCTTTTATGACACATCATTTTTTATTATATCGATAAAATAAATAGAATCCAATTTTAATTTCGCTCGGTAGTGCTTTTGTAATTGTTATTTTACGGCAAAAGCTACAACCGTTTTTGTTTTATTTTATTTATTTTTTGCTTTCAAACTAAATACCAACCTTTATTGTTAATATCGATTTCTGTTGTTTCAATTACAATGTATTTGTAATAATATAATTCCAATAATTTTAGAATTTCCTAAAATGGCTCCATTCGTATTGGGAAATTCTTGCAGCATCAGCTGCTACCATGGTATTTTTTTTCTATATCTCCTCCACAACAATCCTTTCAGTATTTTTATAGAAAGATATTGAAAATACTGGCAACCGATTTGTATGATTTGGCAATTTTTTCGTTCTCCTCAGTCAGTATATTATTGATGTTATTATGTTTAACAAAAAAATAAATAAAAAATCAAATAAAAACGATACTCGAGATTCTTACTTGGCGAATTTACTGGTAAGCCGCTTATCTTCGGCTGCACACAACACACTCTAGTTGTCGTAGATTCCCTTTGAACTGGGTATTGGAACAGTAGGGAAAATCTGACATTGGTAAGGATTATTAGATGCCTCTTCCTGTTACATTACTAGTAATATGAGAATAGTGATCTTCATCGTCTATATTTTAATTAGATCCCTCTCCCTGTTATTAAATCGTACTTATGTTTAGGTAGTAATGAGAACATCATTGTCGTATATATGTTTAACTTAATTAAAAGTGTATGAAGGTATTAAGGAATATAATCTGGATTATGGTTAAGTCTTGATAAGGTAAGATAAATATTGAAATTAACAATTTTGCAGCATATTAATGTTTTCAGATGGCGCTCAGTAAGTGGCCTGTGTGTTTAGTTCCTTTATTATCACTAACTGTGGTCTAGCGCTTCCTTGTCACTGCTGGTGTTGCAATAATGATAATAGAAGCTGCATAATGTGGAAGTTCTATTGTACCACCAACCATTATCAGTCTCACGGACGACTAGCTGCTTACAATACACGTTGTTCAGCATACAACCACCAAGTTGCGACACTTCCATAAGAGGAAATTAACGAGGGACCGAATCGATTTCGACGAATATACGGTGATAAATATCCCCATCTACAATCCCTCAACAACCAAACCCCAATCTCAATATATATATATATATATATATATATATATATATATATATATATATATGAGTGATATTGTGTAGTCGAGCGATGTGCGCAAATAAAAAGTCAAATAATCGGAGCGGACTCGATTGCCAACAAATCAAATCAGAACCAAAGTGGAAGTATGAGATTGAAAACGTACCTTTGTCTGTGATTTTCAATATGGGACGAATTGACTTTAAGTCGATTGCTATAGTCGTATGCTTTGACAATCTATTGTATGACCAAATCCACAAGAACCAATCAAATCATTCACATATCCACACAGGGGAATGAAGAAGTAGAAGAAGAAGCAGATGATGACGATGAAAAAATTAGAGTTGCATTAATTTTTAGTGAAAATGAAATCTTGCCCTCAAAAATGATCTGTTTTACCTATTCTAACTAGAAGGCGAAAAGTTTCCTAACATGACCGCACACCATTATGCCGGTATATAAGGGTCGGTCGATCCTCTTCCACCACATCTCTCTCTCTTCTCTCATTTTACTGGTATAACAACACTAAAACGATAAATCGTGGCAAGGTGGCGAATTTCCAAATGAAGGTCTGATGGGCCACACCTGTGACAGCAACAAACTGCAGCTCTCACCGTTTATGCTAACTACAAACAAAGAATATTGCCGTCCATTACAAATAGAAGGTATATTATTAATATATCGATATCTATTACATTAATGAGCATCCAATTTTGTTTAATTGTAGATAATTTTGAATTCATGCTTGGATGCGCATAGAAGAAGATCAAGCCTTCTTTTTTTGTATAGCTATGAAATATTTACTGCTAGGGCGCAGAGCCATTTCTTTAAATATTCAGAGAAATCTTGTCAGAAGGAGAGACGGTTTGAAATGTATATAAGACTTCCGATTCTTTGTGAAAAGAAGACTGAATTCCAATTATTTTTCCATCAATGGCAAAGAACCTTTAGATGTAGAAGCATCAAATCATCAACAACAACAAAAAAAGGTAAAAAAAAACACTATTTTCGTTTGAAATGCACACAACTATCAGATATTAGAATTCTGTTTCTTTTTTTATTATTATTATTATTTTAATTGACATGGGAATTCGTATATGAAGGTAAGTTTTTACCAGTGCTTGTAGTCGTTAAATTAGATAAGAGAACTTAGTCTCAGTCTTAGTTTCCAATCAACCGTCCAACTGTTAATCTACAGTGAAACGTGTCTCCGTTTCAGGTTTTCAGTTTCCCAACCACTGCCACAACTACTACTACTACTACTACAACTAAGGTGATGCGATGTAATTTAGTCAGCAATCTGTAGTAATATATTTTCTCATTCCGGCTAACCTTAGCAACTCGTAGAATAGCAGTAGGGGTGCAATACTCGTGACTATTTACGGCTCTCAGTTCAAATTCTGACGTGACATATTCATACTCATTACTCGACATTTCACCACCACCACCATCAACACAGACGCCTATAGCTTGCATGTTAGTAACAACGTTGATATTATTCCTGCTATCACTACAATACCCTCGAGGAAGGGTTACATTGTAAAATTTACTACTTGCAAGTTTGCAGAATTGTGCTTTTTGCTCATTTAACAAAACTTGCCAGTTCTTCGTGTATATATCGATAACAAGAAATTTTAATTTTTCGTAGAAAACTTTCATCGTTTAAGTCTCACAAAACAACACGGCTTTCTACAACTGTTTATAACCATTTATAACCGGTATTGAGTTTGTTTTCACTACCCGTTTTCTATTCTTAACGGCGCCTTTCAAGTTTTCAGGATGCACACACACACAAACGATTCGAAAAAAAGTGAAATTGTGGAGCAAACAAAACACACAATAACACTAAAAAGTGCCATTACGTGGAAAAATTGTTTGCAATCGACAATGAATGAAACTAAACCATTTGCATGTATTTTCGTGGAAATAAATATCAAAAAAAAAGAGAATCATAGAAATTCAGGAAAGCTACCCGTGCACACTTGCTATTAGATTAGGATGATGACAAAGCAGAAAATCCACCCTCATACCCTTTTGATTGATGCCACTTCAAAGGAATCAATCAAGAATTTATGAATTCAATTGGATTAATTTTTTTTCAACAAAAATTTAACATCACTTGGTTCATTAATTTGTCTACTTCCGTTTTCGACCCTCTTAAACGAAATCAACAAAATAGTTGTGTTGTAATTAACTGCATCATACGATTCCAACTAAATAGGGTGACTGTTTCTTCCTTGATCCCCTCCACCACCTCTCTCACCCTCTCATTTCTATCTAGTTGCAGATAATTGAAGTAGGGTAGACATTTTTTTAATGGGTTTATTTGAATTAGTTGCCAGGTGACTGTCGTGTATGCAAGGTGAATCATCCAATTATTTCAGGAATCCAATTTACATTTATAAACTTTATGCGAGTTATTTTTCCTCTTCATATCTATTCAAATAAATATAGTTTAATTTAATTTATTTCATTAACAACATATCGAAATAATTTTAAATATGTTGTTGCAAATTTCGTAGGGGTATATCACTCCCAATGGACATTAGGGGTTGAACAGAACTCAATATGTTATTCTCCAGCCTAAAATACATACACATAATAAACCCTCACTGTTATATAAAATATTAGTAGAGTCTAATATAACGATACTAGCAGGGGTGGAAAACATCCCCACAGCACCAACTAACATGACGAACTTAATTAACTCGTTTTCTGTCTTTATTTAAACAAACACAAAACAAAAAAAAAAGAATGTTCCCATCTTTTGGGTACCTAAATGCAAAAATTTAAATATGTATATGTATATAAATTTTCATATGTAGGTTATTTTGCTGCAGGTTAAATGCTAAAATTAGAAAAAGATTTCTTTTTGTAACCGTGGGGCAGTAATTTTGTTCTTTTTTTTTGTTTCGTTCTTTCGTAGTCTTGTTGTTTTAGTATCGTGATAATTAGTCCGTTGCTGAGGTAATGGAACGACTTAACGTTTTTACAACAGCCAAGGGAATACGGCTTACTATTATTCTTTTTTGTTTTGTTTTTACCTTTCTTATAGATGAATCTGTTGAAACATAGGTATTATAGCAAAGATTGCAATTGATTCATTTAATTAGAGATTATGCAAATGCAAAGAGAGAAAGACGAATCGAACATTTCTTCATAATTCACTATATATGTGGTAGATTAATATTAGAGCTAATGTTCTAAGAGCCTGTTTTGTAATTTTAAGCTCTACTGCTTTTTAGATAATGCGAAAATCTATTCTGTATAGGTATTATTGTTCTCTCATCTATCTTTGTTTAAATTTCAACAATTTTAATCAGAACAGCACTAATAAATTCCATTAAAGACGTTATCACTATTGTTCCAATCAATGACAATCAATTTTTGATTAACTTATCTAACACATAGCTTAAAGTTCAATCGACATGTAATAATAAAGCTAAATGTAGTACAAACTATTGTAGATATGTACTTATTATGACCCTAACTATTGTTGTTATGCTATTTATTACATCCGGGAATGGGTACCAGTTAAATCCCATTTGTAATTCATGCAGCTAGAAACAATGATATTACCAACTAAATTATGTACCGTTTTTCTCCCTTCGATACGGCAAATTTTATAAAATTTCCCATGAAAGAACTATAAGAAATTTTTGAAGTTTTGTTTCATGCTATAATCAATTACAAAGTCGCAATGCCCCACGTGAAGTGTGCCATTGGAGACTGTAAAATTATCTCGTAAAGTCGTATATGAAATTTCAAGATTTTCAGGAATTGCTTCTCTGGTCACATCAAGGCCCAAAAGTGGCCTTTGTTGTTGTTGTTGTTGTTGTTGTTGTGGTGGTGGTAGTAGTAGTTATGGTGGTCGTTGTGATGGCGGTGGCAGTGACTCGACTGCCACCTGTACTATAATGTTGTGAGTCAGTTGATAGTGTGCGCGCGCCATTTGCGGGGCGTGTAAGGGTGTCCCATACCGCCGCCAAAAAAGGGTCGATCATCCAGTATTCGCGCAATGCTCATACTGAGTATATAACGGTGCGACCGCAATCGCGAACCACTCAGTTTCGTCCTGATCTTTCAGTAAGTGAACGACGCTACAGGTAGCTGCTAATAAATTAATTAGTAAACAATGGTGAAGTGTTATCAGAACAGAAGTGTCTATCATGATAACTATAGAAACTATTGATTACTTTTGGAAACATACACAGCTTAAGCTTATCTGGTCATTAAGCGACTATTCATGGACGAAGAAGGTGGCCTAGAACTGTTTCGAAAAAAAACGGCGATGATTTCTAAATCTACTTAATTTTAACTCATTCTAACCCTTATCTGGTTGAATGAATGTGAAAAGCTGGCAAAAAGCTCTCATTCTATACAGATTATACGTTTTACGATTTTACCACCACTAACGTTTTGCCAACTCGACACACAACTCTTGTTTGACTTTTTTCGTGTTGTCTAAGAAAGATAGAAAGAAAGGTAGAAAAACCGTAGAAAGAAAACGATTGAAGGTGGTAATGTGCAAGCTCGGCACGGACAGTGTAAATGATCTAACATATTTCAGCGCTTTGCTGAGATTAGCGCAGGTTGAAGGGTGAGTTCGGCACACATACATACACACATAGACATCTATACAACGTTACTATTTCTGAAGACGCAACAAGTCACGCGCTTCCACTATTACCAACCAACAACGTTACCACTACAGTGGTAACAATAGGGGATTTTCATCATTTGAAGGGATGTACTGACCCTCAAGTATGGATTATGTTAGTTCGATTTGTTGTCTTTTAGCATTCCTGCTCTATTACAACACATTAGATGCTGGATTTGTTTATGATGATCGGTAAGTGAATTTATATCGTCTCTTATTCTATTTTTTTTTGGTACAATCAAATTAATTTTACCCAAACAGAAACTATTTATTGTAGAACACAAAACCCATTCCGAGAGTAGGATAACAAAGAACGTTAATTTCACAATATCTCTAATCCAGAGAGATATTTTAAGGGAATTTCTAGGGATGGCAGAAACTTTAATACAAATTGCACGTAAATTTAATAAACATTCGCCTTTATTTCAAACAAATAAATTTACGTTATTTCTATTTTCTTATAGCTAATTAAATTCTTTCTGTCAAACAACAATGCCACAATATGATTAAGTCCAACGATAACCTTGTCTTTTTTATTTCATTTTTCTAACACCACCATTTATCTTAAAGTTTAATTAACGGCCGGATTCTATTTAATTAAAACCAGATAAATTGACAGAAACGTAAAGCTGTAACGTTACTGTTATTATGTTTATAAGATGATTTCAAAAATTTATGTTAAAGTTTTTGATAACTCATCAATTTTAATTATGTAAACGTATGTACGGACACAAAAAAAAACAACAACAGCTCAAAACAGAATGGGTATACAGGAAATTCCAATTAAAATTGCGAATTTTTATATTCTCTTGAACGATTTTTATTTTCAGTCTTAATCCAGAACAAATTACAAAAAACTGTTTTGAAATTTAAAACAACAAGGCTATTCTGTGGTTTGGTATCGTTTGTTATAAATGCGTTTAATCGTGTATATATAAAGTGCGTAGGTGTGGATTTAGTTGTTGTTTTACGAAAAACATTTTTTGTCTTAACACAAATGAATCATACGTGCATTTGCGTGCTGAAAATTGATCTGAAAAACATAAAATTTCCATTTTTTTCCTTCTAGATATGTCATTATTATTAGTATTATTCTGGTAGCATAGTTGTAAAGCTTTAATAGGAAAGATATGTGCTTTAGTGTTTTCTTATTTATTTATTTATCTATTTTTTGTCGATAACGTGCCACATTTTCTATCATGGCAGTTTACTGGAGAATTTCAGGTATATTAAATGAGCAAACAAATTCCAATGGAAAGAGATTATAAAATGAAGGAAACATGAACGATAAAGAGAGACTTACTCCATTCTAGATATTAGATTTACTCGAATATATCGCTATATTTATATGTATATAATATAAACATATTGAAAGACGGTTTTGTATACATTGTAGGCGAATTTTTCCAATTCAACAAAATTTCCCTTTTGAAAAGAAATGAAAAAAGAATTCTCTATATTTGAATGTAAGATTTTCTGTAATTTGTATGTTTATCCGATTGAAGAATGAAAAAATATCGTATATCGATAACAACAGATTATTGAAAACAAGAATGGAATAAAATAAATAATCATTAAATCGTTATGAAAGAAAAATATTAATTTAATCTTAAACTATTACCACTAGTCGGCCAATATACACAAACAATAAGCCGATCAATTGACCAAAGGAATTGAACGGATAAACCACTAGAGGCTAGTCCTTAAACTTACACAACCTGACTAACCATTCATTAATGAGTGTATTAAACGCATTAAATAGTTTAATTTTCGAAATATAAGACAAGGAAGTTGTGTAATGAAGGGAATAGTTTTTCAATCAAGGAACTAGAGATCTAGATTTCCGTTCACTCTCTCTTATACGCACCTTATAGCTCTCTCTATAGACGTATTGTGTACGTGTTATGATTCTCAGAACGTTGTTTGAGTTCTGTTCAATTAAATTCTGTTGGCATCGTTTGAGACCGACAACAGGCGTGTATACATGCTGTGTTATTACCGCTACAGACGTCCCATTTATGAGTGAAGAAGGATAGATGCGACGAGATTCCCCATTTCGTTAGAACTATGCGTCCTTTGAATTTAAGGAGTGCAAAACGAGACAAGCCGTCTCTTTAGTGATATTACAAATACCTCTTTTGTATGTTTAGGTAATGATAATCACAGACTTAAAGAAGACGAATCGTGTATTTACCACCATTCAAAGAATGAAATGTCATCATTCATATTGATTTAACGAAAAACCAATTAATTTTAAATCCATGCCATTGCAATCTACCAAACAAAATGTTGTTCCAATTAAATCACCGTTATACAAATCAATAATTAATCCTCCACATTAAAATTTATTTGTTTTTATCTATCTAATAATAATTGTTGTTGCTATTTAATTTTATTTTTTCAATTTGATTACAGACGTGCAATCTTAACAAATCCGGATCTATTACCGAAAACACCATGGATACGTTTATTTGAAAATGATTTCTGGGGCACACCATTAACTGATAGTGGTTCACATGGTTCTTATCGCCCATTATGTGTATTAACATTCCGTTTTAATTATTTATTAGGCGGCTTCCAACCATGGGGCTATCATTTGGTTAATGTATTGTTGCATTGCTTAGCCACAAGTTTGATTGTTAAAATATCACGAATTATATTACCGAAAACAATCAAAAAATCAACAATAATTGGTCCAATTATAACTGGTTTATTATTTGCCACACATCCAATACATACAGAAGCTGTTGCTGGTATTGTTGGACGTGCCGATTTAGCTGCATGCAATTTCTATTTTCTATCATTTCTGGCATATATTGCACACACAAAATATCGTGATAATATCTGTTGTCATTATTGCCAACTTAATAATAAAAATGATAATAATATTAAACAATTAAGGACATTTAAATATCAAAAATTCGTTTATAACAGTCTACAAAACAATAATCATAGTGCTGGACCTAAAGACCTTGTGAATATTACTAGTGAATTAAGTAATAATAATAATAATAATAATAATAATGATAATAAAAGACTTGGTTCTGTGAAGAAGGCACAAGAATGTTGTTGGATTAATGTTGTGAAACAATGGCTGTATTTAGGATTGTGTCTATTACTGGCATTAGCAGCAATGTTAAGCAAAGAAACAGGAATTACAGTTTTAGGCGTTTGCATCATCTATGATTTTGTCTATTGTCCAACATCAAAAAAGGTAATTATTTATTTCAGTTGTTTTTGTGCTTTTGCTATTCGAAATAATAGATCAACATTGACGGCAACATAAAGTTTCTGTAATGATTTATGATGAACCAATAATAATTATTGCTGTAATAATAATCTTAACAAAAATAATAATAATCGTTATTATTATGATTGGAATTGAATCAATATGGTCATTTTGTTAATATAAAATCAATTTCCAACATTATTATATGTCAACTGTTAAAATAATAATTGGAAAGATTAAAATTTCATACAAACAATTCCACTTTGTATAATCAACATGAATTGTTTGTTAACAAAGTTTTAATGAACTTGTTATTAATGTCTTGCATGTTTAAAAACAACAGATTTAAATCAAATTACTAGGAAAAATGAATATTTTCGTCTTTATTAAAATATGAATTGAATTTTTTTTTATACTGGTTTTTCTACTACTGTCAAGACTAAACTTTTTCCCTTTCTAATGTGTTGAATTCCGACTGTTTTTTGCGAAAGACTATTTTCAATTTGATGAGATTTAAGCCATGGCTCTGAACGTCTGCCGTGTTACCTCAATGCCATCCTCTGACTAGCTCTCTTCGTGTTAGAAGATGTAAAATAGTACCTTATCGACTTTTATTCATGCTGTAAATTATTTCATCGTTAATGCGATGGAAATGGTGGAGGCGCTATACAGCTGCTCGTTTAAAAACTATCAAACTTTTGAAATTCGCCAAAAAAGAAATATTTATATAGATTTAATGTGAAAATAATGGGAATCTACGAGGATTTTTCGATTAAAAAAAAATGTTATTAAACGACATTCGAGACTAATAAATGTTGATCGAGACTTATTTTTCAGTTTACTACTAGTAAAGTAATAAATTTCGAACATGTTTTCCCAAAAATATAATACTAGTGTGGTTTATATACGATTGTGAATTATTTCATTTGGCCATTTTTCCTATTATGTTAGCCAATTTATTTAGAATCCAGCCAGATTTCATCAGTATCAATTTGCTATAAATTTTCAAAAAACAATTCGAAAACTGAAACTAACTACTGTAGTAAATCAATGAATTATACGAAAAATTCAAGGAAATTTGTGAGATTTAATTAATTTCAAAATCGGAAATCGGTTCACGTTTCTTATCAGTTTCTACGATTAATTTTACAAGAAGAACCGAAGTAAATATTATTATAAGCTTCCTTTATTATGACAGAGGGTAGAGAAAATCGATACGGTTAGATAATTTGCCTAAGACATTTGGTGGTAATTGCGCCGATCAAATCACCTAAGAATTTAATTAAACTTGCCTCATCGACCTCTGGTCGTTGTAGAGAATGTCAAGTTCCCCCCAAAACAACAGTTTTGTCATTATCTCCAATTTCTAAGCAAGGCATTGAATGCATTCTATGAATTTTCCAACTTTAACACAAACAATCCACCAACCAACAACAACAATTTTAACAAAAATGGCAGTCATCTACAGTATTTTCTTGGAAATGGGTAGGTTGTATTTTACAACTGTGTGTATGTGTATCAGACAGAAGTTGAGTTCATTTTAAAACGAAATAGATCACAGCAGCCATGAAAAATCCCGATAGTAAAGAGACACCAGTTTGTAAAAATCAATTCGAAAAGACTGTGTATGTGTATGTCTCTCCCCTCGACCGGTTCAAATTGCTTTTCTTACTTTATTTCACAAAGTCGTTCAATACGTCTTTCTTTCGACGTAAAAGACAGAACTCCATAGATATCGGTGTGTTGACTGAGCAATTTGTCGAGATCACTGACACTGTATCGAATGTAAACATATAGCGAGTAAAAGGGGATGGAGGAAAAAAAACACACACACACGAAACATTGGAGTGGATATAAAAATATAGTTTTATTCTGTTTTTATAACAACAACAAAATTTTTAATCGAATTTAATGAAGACATCGGATTTGTTTCTAATCGTCAGAATTCCATCCACCTTACTACAACAAATCAATAGATCTAGCGACAATTTATCAAAGGATTGTTTTTCCGATAATAAATATAGAGTTTCGACATGGATTAAATGAATTTTTGTTTAAGTTCAATTTCACACCTCTAATGTCAAATTACCGTAGGTACCTGAGAACGTAACAAATGATCTAATTAGTTTAAAGGTGTCAAGTTTTAAGAAAGTAATAGCAAAAAAGGGTTAATTTAATTGGCTGCTTGAGGCGATAAATCTTAATCTATGATAAAGTAATTCATATCCAAATAATATTGATCTTTTATCTCCAATAATAATAATAATAATAATAATAAAAGGAAGAACCCAAGAAAGAAAAGTTCAGGAAATCCCAAGTGAATTGATTGGCTTTACGTATCAAAGTTACAGTACTCCACCACCAAGTTTATATACCATGCTGCTGCTGGTGTAACGAATTGATTTTCTTTTTCTATTTCTAAATGACACAAACATTTAGTTTGACGTTCAAATTTTTGATTAATTCTCGATAATAGTTTCCAAAGACGTTTGTTACCCAACTATTTCTAACAAATTTCCGGTCACGAAAGCCTCATTGATCTCTTCTCCACCAACATCTCTAGTGGTAATGTTCTTTATATTTTGGAGAACGTAAAGATCGCAATAAACCGATGTGCTTTAGGGGGTGGCTCTTCTGTCGTCCCTTGCCCCCGCATCGTTCTACATAGTACGTGTTAATGTGTCACGTTCATCCCTTTGCTCTTCTATCTTTTGAAAGTTGTGTGTCGCCCAGCCGGCGACCAAGATTGGAAAAGTTCCGTACTCTATATATGGTGGTTATATCTGAGTGTGTTTGTGTTATCATTCCACGGTATATATATATATATATATATATATATATATATATATATATATAAAAGCCCACATCTGCCACCCCTATTGTCTGGCACCAAATTAAGATAAGTCAAACGACTGATGTATTTCGACAATTGTCTCTGTCTCTCTACGGTGGAAAGTTTAGGATAACAACGATAGCAATTCATTGTATTTTAATAGGATCCAAAACAAATATTATTACGTTATTTCTTTTTTTTGGGGAGGTGGGGGGGGGTTGGTTAAGGTAAAACAATTAGGAAGTTTTTATTGTTTTAGTGGGTGAATGAGTTAAACGTTCAAGAATAAAAACAACGCTAAATTTAGGAGTGTCTGTACTACTTTGGACTCAATCTTCCTTCTGTATTTATGTTTTTCAAATATCACCGTCGATTTTAGCAATTTTCTGCCGACAATAATATAATAATTGATGAGAATCGATTTATTTTATTCGACAATTCACGTATACATTTACTTTGATTTCTATCAAACATTTCCGATTAATTCGATTTCATTGTAATATTTTGGTGCAGTATTCAAGTCATGCAATGTAATCTGCTTGGAATCTACTTCCAAGCGTTCGGGTATAAAGGTGGCTGTGAACTACCCCTGCTCTATTTTCGCGGTTTATGGTTACATTATGCGGTACATCTCGAGGGTAATTAAAATGCACACATCCATATAACGTTCTCTTTCTTATCTGAATTTTAGTAAAATTCTGATGTAATTCAACTTTAAATTGATTTACTTCTAATAGTGTTAACACTGTGGAATTTAGAGGTGAATGTTGAGGAGTTTTTCATCAACCCGCAAAGTGGCTGCATCGTTATCAATCTTTCCCTTTTACTAAAATAGTCGTTATATATATATATATATATATATATATATATATATATATATGAGAGAAAGGGATAGTATATGGTAGAGGGAGAGAGTTGATTTCAAGGGGGTGCGATAGTCAGCACAAGTTAGACCCGTATCCGTCTCCGGTTCTTCGCGCCATTACATTACACGAATAGTGCCAATAAATCCCAGCTAGGAGCGCCGGCCGGTCTGATAAACATGTAAATACGGTGTCGACGACGGTGTTGAATCAACCATATTCTCTATCCTGCTTCTTCTACAAATTTTTTTTTGCAGTATTCGCGACACTTCATATTGATAACCTAAAGGTGTTTGAATCACAAATAATTCATTAAATAGGGATGCTGTAGAATAGAGGAAATTCGATTTGTGACATTATCTGATGGTAGTGGATTTTCCCGTTGGAGTGAATTACGAGTTTGTCTTCAAATCGAACTGAATTAATTCACTCACTAGATTGAAACAGTATGATCGCATCTTGGTTGTTAACTTATAAACACCGTTACTTATCTCTAGTAACATCAACCAATAAGGTAGAGGTCTATCGTGAACCGTATCGGTAGATAAATGGTTTTGGCATAGGGACATATCGTGCTGATATCAGTTTGATCGTTTCAAGAGGAAATTCAAACTGATACTGTTTACGATGTCGCCCTAAATACTCACCACTAAACTGAGGATGAGAAACGTGCTTAATACAATTGGCAAATTAATATTGATATTTCCTTGTTTTTGTTTAATTATTTAATAATAACAATAGATTGTTGATTTTTGTTGTTGTTGATTTGTTACAGAAACAATGGTGTAGTCTAATTGTGTTGGTTGCTTCATTACTTCTTCTATTGATAGCACGTCTACAATCCAACGTTCCGATATTTGCAACAGCTGATAATCCAACAGCAAAAGATCCAAGATTATTAACACGTTTATTAACATTCATCTATTTACCAATATTTAATTTTTCATTACTAATTTATCCAAATCAATTGAGTTTTGATTGGAGTATGGATGCTATACCGCGTATAACAAATCTGAGTGATTCACGTAATATTTTATCAATATTGTTTTATTTATTATTTGCTATAATAATGAAACGTACTGTAAGAATTATGTTGAGAAGCAAACAAGACAAATTACAACAACAGCCATCATCATCATCATCATTATCGTCAGTATTGTGTCAATGTTCTGTGTGCCATTTAGGACTATCTGAAATTCATTCGCAATTTTGCCGTTATACAAACAATAATAATAATATGACGAATATGAATTCAACATGCTTATGTCTACCATTACGGTCATCATCATTATTATCAACTTTGCAAAATTGCAATAGTGTTACAAGTGTTATCAAGAAAAAAACAACAACAAACTCACCACTAACAACATCTAGTGCTGCTATCTTATTATCATTAGCATTTCTAACATTTCCGTTTCTACCAGCTACAAATTTATTATTTTATGTGGGTTTTGTTGTAGCTGAACGTGTTCTATATCTACCTAGTGCCGGATTGTGTTTATTAATGGGACTTGGTGGGACGATTTTATATCGTAAAAATCGACATTTACTAATTATTGGATTTGTTATTGTATTAATTATGTTCAGTGCTAAAACAGTGTTGAGAAATAAAGACTGGTATAATGAAGAAGCTTTGTATAGATCAGCTATTAATATTAATCCACCAAAAGGTGAGTTTTTTTGTTTTTGTATCGTCCGAAATAATAGAAGTAAGATGGTGGGGAAAATGGTGGATGCGCCCGGCGACTCACTTTACAATTCATTGTATCATTTCAGTTTCAGTGGCTGTTTTCCCAATTTGAAATTTCTACACAATTCATTGTTTATTAATTGTTAAATTACTATTTATTTGGCATAAAATTAATTAAACACAAGTCAAATTATATGAAACAATTAATAATTGTGCCGAATGTGAATAATTAAACATAGAATGAGAGAGAAATATTGAGTGTTCATAATTTCAAATTAGAAATTTTCTTATGTGTATAAAACGAGGAAGAACTATCTGTTCGTTTATTTTTCAAGCGCTTTTATATCGTCTATTACACAATGTTTGAAGATGATATATGGCACAATTCCAGACATAGTTTGATTCAGAGATTAGAGTGAAAGGGAGAGGATTTATGCCTATAATCGTAACTCTCTTTTATAAATCAAATCAACCAGATTTAGAGCTTTGGTGATTTTTTTTTTACAATAATATCTTTATTATTCGTTTTTTTCATCCTTTCTCTCCTATATTATTGGCTGAAATAGAATTTATAATAATAACAAAAATAAATTAGTAACTAAAATATTATTTGGGTGATTTGAGGACGTTTCGTAACAGGAGGTTGTCCAATTATTCATTTCCAACATGGTTAAACAAAATCATTTCTGCATTTCAATATCGCGTGCAGCAGTAAATCTATTTGCTACTTGAGAAACGTCGGAGTTTATTTGACTTTCTACTATCTAACATGACTTGTTGGATGTATCACGGAACTGTGTTTCACTAAGATTACAGCGACTATCCATCTATCCATCTATCAATTTTCTATCCTTCTCTCTAACTAGATAATAATAATAGAAAATCAGTTTATCTTGTCTTTATAGTATACGATTTTGATTCAATTAAATCCAATTTTGTAAATCCAAGGGGACTACACGCCAACCTATCTCTATCTATCTAGCTAATAAAACAATTAATTTATGTTACAGCCTATGGTAATTTGGGTAGTATTCTGAGTAGTCAAGGGCGAACAACGGAGGCTGAATGGGCATTTAGGAAGGCACTCCAATCAAGACCCAACATGGCCGATGTCCACTATAATCTGTAAGTAGACAACCTTATTCTGTATTTCGTTGTTACACCACAACAAAACTAATCACATTCTAATTACGGTTGCGTTTATGTCTAATTTTTTTTTGTTAGCTCCCCATCGCCGTTTGCCTCAAATGTTTCCCACTAATGAAGATAATCAGAATTGAATTAAATGGATGCGGTTGCATTATGTTGTTTTATAATTTTACAGTTGGAAAATTCCGTAAAACGTTTTATTCCACTATTTCACAACAATTGACTAAATCGAAGGGATGAACGATTCAGACCTTTTCTAAGACGAGATCGTATTATGTGAACATAGAGTGGTAATAGATTATTCCAGAAGAATACGTTCTAGTATCCCTCCTAATTGCAATTGTGTATTTAATCTAGTTCTCTGTTGTCCTAAACCACTATCAATGCAATTCTCATTTTTCTTATCGTCATTGTTGTGTAATTAGAATTGCCATAAAACAAATTCACACCTCTTGTACCCATACTGAAGCATCTGTTTCGGTACAATTCTAATTAAAATTCATGAAATTACAGTTGAACTACCCTATACAATAGTGCAGAAAAATAACAAGTTGCTCTTATTTGGAGCGGTATGTCTGCCAAAACTTTCATAATTTCCTTCATTTACACCAGGGGCTAGAGTAATAAGTTTGCGTACTCTGTCGTTTTGGAAGTGTGTAAAAAAAGAGAACAAGAACTCATAATTAAAAGAAAAAAAAATTGAAATACTTAAACATGTCACGACCGCAATTGTGTAGTAGTAGGCGGCAATTTGTCAAGTTTTGGTATGAGAGATAGGTGGGTAAAGTTTTTGGTATATAGAAGACCGGGTGGTTGTCTCTGATTTATAATTCTGTTTTGCATTAAAGTTTCTTGAGTAGCGAGTTAAGGAAAACGTTGCGAAAGTTGAAAAACTGGAGACACACACACACACACACACATATATATACAAAGGTATATACATCTAGATTGAGAGTGTTGAAAGTAGAAGACGTATATTATAAGTCATTCTTCACTTTACTGTATGCTCAATTACCTTCCGAACTCTTCAAAAACCATTTTAACGAGCTCTACTCTCGTTGATTTCTTGTTTTATACGTGTTGAGGGCGAAATAGGTGTTTTATTTACCGGAACGACGGCGATTCAGTCAATGCAGAGGTCACTCTTATTCGTCGTTGTTGTTGTTGTTGTTGTCGTCCCTATTGTTGTTATGTTGTATTATTTCCTTTTTATTGTTGATGGTATGGCGTTTCTGTTTTTGGATGATGCATGTACAAGTTTTTGGTCGCGAGTTGCGCCGTGCTACGTGTATTGATTGTTAAGAGAGAGTTGGTTGGGTATACAACTCGCTTCAGGATGAAATGACCCGGATTGGTTGATATCAACTGAAATTCACAGCAGTTCGCGGCTCGTAAACGGAAAAATTGTCGGTTATTTTCTAGATTGTATGGTGTTTAAATGTCAATAACTCGGTTTATGGTTTGATATTTGTTAAACAGGTCTACATATCGTATAGTAGTACAGGACCATTGTTGAACTTTTTATGTTCAACAACCACAATAAAGGTGTCACATACTAGTTAAGAAGGGTTTGTGGAAAAGTTTGTTTGTTTACCAGTTGGTTGGTTAGTTGGTCGGTGAAGAGGAGAAGTTGATGTTATAGTTGTAGTAGTAGCAGTAGTCCAGAAGACAAAGACTCGGATTCGGCAAGCTCAACAAACAGCCAACAAAACAACAAACACTAAACAGTGATCAGTGCTGAATCTCTCTCTCCAAGTTGAGAAGTTCCCGTTCTGTTAGTAATTAGCGGCAGGGATTGGGTAGTGATAATGCCAGAGAAGATGGGAAACTGATGAGGCTGCGGGGATTAGAGCAGTCTGCTCCGGGCAGGATTATACAATATATTAGAATGGAATTATGAATTGAATATAATAGGAAACCCAGAGTCCTGTTATCTGAATTTACTACTATTCCAATAATTATTAGGCAAAATTTAGAGCGCGAATATGACTTGTCCAAAATCACGCCATCCCACACACACGCTGCGCATATATATTATAATATGATTATTCCACCATCTTGCTAGAACAAAGCTCTTTGTTATGAAAGGGCAACACCGTGAATAGCTACCGTTTGAGAAAGTATTAGGGATCGCACTCTTACCTGTTTAACTCAACAAAAGTTAAAAGCGACTGCCTGCTGTTTGATAGCGCGATTATTCACTTAGCCACTATTGTTCCTTTAAGGTTGATGAAAATCGTAAAGGCAGGCAGATTCACAACCATTATCTTGACGGCCTTACAAATCACCCCAAAACATTGAGAAGTCAATATCGTTCAACTATTACTGCCTTACTGCTCTGCGCGTCTCTAGTAATGATTTACACTACCTCTGCTACTACCAGACATCCAGTATCTCCTATTGATTATAAATGAGCTTTGCTAGCATCTCTAGAGAGCGGTAAATTCATACATTCTCACCCACATAACGGATGCCCCATATACACTTCATATAAATTGAATAAGATGAGTGAGAAAAGATGATAGCAAAGTTGTCAATAACTTTATCTGATGTTGATATTAATTTATTTAGAATTGACGAAAAACGAAAAAAATCTATTAACTAATTCATCAAATCTCTTTCATCAAACTATTCGTTTGTCGTTAATGAATAATGCTTATGCTGAAGAGAATTTCTTTTCACACAAGACACGATATTAACTAGAAACATCCACAAGATGCATTGACACAAATACGTTTCCACAGTCAAAGCAACCAAGATATTGATCTACTGCTCGGTTTCAATGTTGTCTGATTTTTCTATAGATTCTATTAACAACAAAATGGAAAAGGAAGATAAATCCATGATATGTTAGAAATTGTGCAAAAACCGAATATAAGTAGATATTTTGAATTGGATATTATGCAATTATCCATAACATGTATTTTGACATATATGTGAATGGTTTCGTTCGTATCTTTTCAAAAATATATCGAAGAAATTTGATTTAAATCGCTTCGAAATGTATTGTCGAGATGGTAGTGTAATGTATTTCCTTGTTTTAAATTCAATTCGACAATATAGTAGTGTAGAGATTGTGTTTGCATGTGATGTCGTAATGGACCCGCACAAGATCTGAATGGCTAGAGAACAACCCCACTGGATTGCTTTGACCCGTTATCACTACTGCTAGGCTTAAAAGGATTTAGAATTGGTTGCAGTGTTCGAAAGACATAAACTACAGTAGAGTTGAGGTCGCAAAGCGAATTTTCACATTATGGCAAATTCTCCAAATTCTAATCTCAAATCTAGTTCAATTCGTTAGTCTTTAACATCTCTAACTAAATCTAATTCTAGAAAGGGAAAGAGATAGAGATAGAGAGAGCGAGCGAGAGAATAACATTTCAAGATTTATTATATAACATTTTCAGTAAGAAGTGATGGCTGTGTTTATTTCCATTAAGATTCGATTCATATGCACGCCTTCGAATTTTATGGCTGAGAGTTTGGTGTTGACGCTGGAAATGTTACCATCAGTATTCGATCGAACAGACACACACAAACATACAGATCCACATTCACATACGACAAATACCATCTGTCCTTTATTTATTGCTAGTGGAAAGCGACGGTTTTGATCAACCGTAAATCAGGAGACTGTTTGAAACGATTAAATTCACACAGTTGATCTAAATTGTGCCAAAATATGAAAGAGATCTCTGTACTATTATATATATATATATATATATATATATATATATATATATATATATGCCTCTTCAACCACAATATCGTTGTATGAAATGTAATCAATTCAATTCAAAGATGAAATTCAATATGAAATATAAGAAGATATTATTTGACTTGTTGCTTGGAAAATAGAAGACGATTAGAATTCGTATGGTTTATGTGGGAACAGAAGAGGGAAGACAAGAAACTACAACACAACACACGATTGTTGATAGTGTTAGTAATAGTAATAGTGATAGAAGCCGAGCAAGAAACTTTCACAGCATTGAAACGAATTTACAAACTTTACCAAAGTTGAAATAGAAATTTTGCTCAAATTAAACTTAATGTGATGGAATAATTGAGAAAAGTTTTTATGTTTTACAGACTAAAGAATACGAAGACAGTAAGAAATAGAAAATGATGTGGGGACTAATGTGTAAGACAAGAATATGGCGAATTTTATGTCATCCAAAGAATTTTTGAATTGTTCAAAGTTTAATCACTGCTATGGCAAGTATGTACGTGAATCCGATATGATTTGGATCATTAACCCGCCAACATATATCCACCTACTACATGGATGTCATTTACCATTCAATTGATGGCATGCTCTTCTAGAACCCTTAAAGCAATTAGATTATTTAATCGCTTCGGCTTGATTACAGTTTGTCGAAAAACACGGAACGGTCAATCAGTCAAGTCGTATTTGGCTCACTATATTTGACGGTATATAGAGAATATAAATACGTTGATAATGGGAGAACGATGAACAAAGAATAACGATCTCGACTTTCAGAGCGATATTCATAAAAATCAGAAACGATCAGCAATTTATACCAGTAATAAACAATAGATGGAAAGAAAAATAACAAAGCTATTTTATAGAAATGAACATATATCCATCAATAATTAGAAATTGTATTTAATAATTATCGATTCGTACTGAAGTTTAGGCATTGTGGAGTTTTCAATACATATAGTTGAATATGGTTGATCAAACTTTATATTGATGTTGGTGTTGGCATGTCAAAAGGGCGTCAATTATATTTTAACGAAGTTAACATAATAAGTATACACGTCACCATTAATTATTAGAATTTCTGATATTCATCTGCCAAAATGTCAACGACATTTTGATGAATAAATAAGAGGAATTCATCCTTTTTTTTTTGGTATTTGAGGTAATTTATATAGGGATCCGTCAAAATCGTTCCAATTTAATGTATTAGCGTTCAATATATTTTGGGAAAGTGCAAGTCGATAACTGATTGATTGAGAGTGATTTCGTGTTGTATTGGTTGAAATAGAGTTTGAGAAATTATTTAAACGCCAACGTGAATTCCGATTACAACTTTACATACAAAACAACAATTCAATAATAATTGCAGTTTAGTAAATTGGAAAAAATAAATAAATAGAAAATCGATTAATTTCGTTTTAAATAATTTGCATTTAAACAATGTCTATGGCTAGATATGGTTAACTCAACTTTAATAAAGCTTAAATTATTCAATTGTGTGGAATAGTGGCATAGTGTGTTAATGGTGGATGAGTGTGTGTGTGTCCATTGTTGCGGTACAAATTCGATTCTAAAAATCAACAGCCACTATCACTTTGATCTAATTTAAATTAATTACGTACGTTTGTGCAATTCGTTAGAGACCGAATTTCTAACAATCATAATAGTCACCTAAAAACAGTAACCTACTACAATTTAACGTAATTTAAAATTTCAACTCCATTACATTAAGGAAATGTTTGGTAAAAACTATCATTAATTATCTAAATAAAGTGGTTCTTCATTAAAACGTTGTTAAAAAAAGGTTTTATTCCACCACCGGGACTAGAACTAACATTCACTTCTTGTCGGTAGAGACTTTACAGAGATATTATCGCATCTTCGTATTTAGTATGCCTTTTTAATGTATTACTGCTCTCCAAAATATAGCCCACTTTATTTAATTAAAAACGTTATTAGTCGCCGAAGAGACAAGTTGATAACGACCTTAATGATGAGGTATAAACGATTTTTCACTTAGTAACTCTCAAACCAGATGTTTCTAATGAGAATATTGCAATATCATAATCAATAATAATAACCAACTTGATTAGGAACAATAAGACGATTATCAAAAGAAGACGGTGTTATTTTAAGACGGATAATCCTGCAGCAAAACAACCAAATTCGATTAAGATTGGTTTCCAAAACGCATATCAAACGTGATCATCGTTATTATTTGTGATTTTTCCATCTTTATTCGAGCACAGTAAAGTCGATTGTGAACTTGTCGACATTTCTACAGTTTTCCTTGAATTTTCAAATTTCGAATATTTAGTTTCTAAACTACAGAAAACTTACACTTTATGAGAGAGAGAGAGAGAGAATGATAATTGTCGATAGTGTTCACTTACAAATGGATAAATTCTCAATTTTCCACCTTAAAGACAAGTTGATAAAGTCATGTTTGTTTAATTATAATTAATATTTGATCTTATGCGATTGGTATCTTAATTAACATTAATATACTGACGATTATCGATCGGTTCATAATCGTTAACATGAATACGTAATTGCAGACTATTCTCAAATTTGCTTTTACATAATTAAACATAGATTAATTACATACGAATATAATAGGAATAATAATAATAATGATAATAATAATAACAATAATAATAATAATAACAATAATAATAATAATAATGATAATAATAATAATAATAATAATAATAATAACGGTGAATATTGATTAAAATTTTTAAAAATCACAACGTAATTCCACTAAATTATATGATATGTAAACATCTTGGCCTAATTAATTTTCGTAATTTAATTAATTTCTGCATAAAATCCATTAGATTCAACAATTAATTATAGAAGTCTAGCGAAATAGGTGAATGTAAATGGTGGTTGATATTGATCAAGTGAGCAAACACGTACACGTATTTCTTCCATGACACACAATAATTGCCATTGATACGATCTTCAAATCGATCGATTTCATTGAGCTATTAATTACTCAGATATTTACTGAACGATATATAAATAATAAAAAATTGTCGTAATAAATTTATAAAACTTTATCATTTTTTTTATTTTCCATTAGAAAAACAAAAATTTAATACTCAATAAGATAGAGTTTGAAGTAATTGTATGGTGGAATTCATTGTGGAATAAAATAAAATAAAACAAATTCATTTCTAGGAAAATAATGGACGTTTTATGTTTATGTTGAAATATTCCATTTTATAACAGTGGCGAGCAAAAATTAAAATATAAAAGAAGTACAATAGCGTTATGTAATTTGGTAGAACACAACCATTGGTTTACAATGGCAAATAATTCATCAAGATCATTTACTTTTTGTTTTTTTTTTGTGTTTTGTTGAAGAGAATTAAACACAAAGCATGTACATTATAATTAATTTAATCTACAAACAAATCTACAACATTGTTATTTATATAGTTAGAGATATTTTGAATTGAATTCCGTTCCATAACAAACTTCCCCAATGGGGACAAGTTAATTATGAAGGAACGAAAATAGGACTTACAGAATTAAGACATTCGACATCCTCGAGGACTACAATGAATTATTACAATCTTAATTAATTAAATACTCAACGTACACGCGAACCACTAGTTTGATATTTCTCATGTCGCAAACATACAAGGAATGCGCAGTTTACCAATTATTTACATTGCATTTATAATTCCGCTTTTGAACTTATACAGTCCTGGCAAACGTAATAGCAATAAAGAAATGGTGCTGATGGTTTCTGTTATATTCCAATTTTGTTCGGCATACGTGTATATTAAAAACAAATATAATTACGACACAACACGATATCAACATTAACAAACATTTGTGAATAATTTTACGTCGAATAATTACGACAAAAATATTGATTTTTGGCATTGCTTACTGTAAAGGAAACTGGTGGAGGCGCCATCATGGAACGTTATTTAATATAACCGTGTTGTTTGTGTACGTCTTTCATATTCTAGATTACATTGAGATGATGGAGATTATTTGTAATTTACCAGAACATTAAAATGTAACAATGGATAAAGAAGAGATGGCGAATTATTTCTGATTAAATTATAAGCGTAGTGGATTGGGAATTTCATCTTTTTCTTTTGTATTGTCAATAATAATAATAATAGAGAAAGCTCTTTTTCAATAAATTTGTTGGATATCAAGCACAATTAATGGGGAAATTGAATTCGTTGAATATTTCAAAAATTACAGTCAGTGAAAGAAATGGTGGATGCGGCCCGGTTAATAACAGTCTTGTTGTTATTAGTTAGTCTGGTTCAAATGGAGAAAATCTGAGACACTCAAACATTTATTGTATATTCCCTTAATTCCATTGACGTGAAATTTAATTAATTAATAATAAAGTTTAAAATTACCGTTATCTATGCTTTGTAAAGTCTTTACAGTTGGTGTACTTCCGCTGACAAGGGCTGTGTTTCGAGTGTGATAACGTTCTATTTAATTTCAACACATAATACGCTTTTATAACCATCTCTTACTAACAATATACACATTATATATGTATATATATATACATAGAAAGAGAACATTGTTAAAGGCCGATTAAATACACAATTAACAATTAGAAGGTTTCCGGTTGCGTTGTATTCTTCTGTTCTTTAATAATTCTCTTGTTGAATAGAAAGCATCACTATTCTATATTCGTCGTACGAAAATCACTCTCAACGTTATTCTAAACACGTGCTGTTGCCTGCTTGACAGGATTAACAGCCTATCTATAATAAATGACATTGCATCTGGGATGGTAAAAGTAAGCAAAATAGAAATAAAGGAAAAGCAATGTCTAATAATTCGTGTAGAATTGTCTGTTAAATAAAAGCATCCACTATTAGTCTTAACATAATAAGACAATACTGTTGGATTTAGTGTGTAACAAATCATTCTGTCAAAGTTGTTTCAATCCCTCTATCTAGTTAGAAGACGAATGGATAGTGGTAAAGGATGGGGTGTTTTTTGAGAGAAAAATCGTAAACACAAAACATTGGAACTCTATTAAAACGACAGTTTCAACAAAATTGAATGAAAGAATGATGTTGAACAACAAGAAAAACTTTGCACTTTGTATTATTAAATAATTTATTAAAATAACAGAAGAAACACACAACAAAACAGATACATTTAGAAAATGGCAAATAATCATTACTATCTCTTAATGGTAAAACTTGTGTCTCAACTATCTTAATTAGACCATACTACCAGTATATATCAAGTTTTAACTGTTATTTAGTTAAACTTCTTCATTTACAAAATACATTGTAAATATATACAACTAACTCGTTTCTGTTTCAATTCTTCTATAGCCAGTTGCCCTCCAATTTATTTACAAGTTTATTGTTATATCCGATCAATACCGAAATATTAAAAGGTAGAAACGAATAAGAACCCTTTTCAACCCCTAACCATCTCTATCCCTCTCTGGTTGTTGTTGTTGTTTTTTTATCAAAAGGAAATGAGCGTGATATAAACTGACAAGCCATTATGATACATTGCTGATTGTCAATCTAAAGCGTATTGTTATGTTGATGTTGATGATTATGATGATGATGATGATGATGATGATTATGGTGGTACAGTGGCCATAATTTTTTACAGGCTTACATTATTACATTATCAAACAATCATCTAGTCACACTATGTTAACAATAGTACCATTATTTATTTATTAATAATTGTTATGTTGTTACAGGGGTATTTTGTTGCAAGCTAAACAACAATTGGATGAAGCCATTGAAAGCTACCAAAGAGCCATACATTTTCGTCCATCATTAGCACGTAAGTCTTAAAAATAAAATAAAGCATGATCAATATTAAACTAATGATAACAAAAAAATTGTTGATTCAATAAAGTTAACATTTTCCAACTATTCAAACAAGAGCCGGAAATGTTAATGAATTTGTAAACACGATGACGCCTTTCCCTATCTTTCCCATCATCATCATCATCATCATCAATGCATTATTTGCGATTATTTCCGTAATGAAATTTTAATGTAATAAACGCTTCAACTTTTCCTGACCTGAACAAGAGAGACTATGCTCAATTCATGAATACATAATTCCTTGTTTCTTTCTCTCTTTCTCTTACATATTAGAACTAAAAGATGAAAGTTTCTTGTAATTAACACTTCTTATGGTAATCTTGTTAAATTAAACGGAGGCCTGAACTGGAAAATATATTCCATATCAAAATAAAACTAATCTACATTTTAGTATTTCATATTTTATTTTTTATTTTGACATTTTTGGTACTAAGTTGTATCCATACACAATGAAGATAAAGATGATGAAGACGAAGAAGAAGAAGAAGAAGAAGGTCTTGAGGAATTAAAGTCGTGCAAACTTTCACAAAGAATAAGCTCCCTGTGGATTTTAGAAGTTCTAAACGCCACCAACATCATCCGCCACCACAACCAACACTAACACCACCAACATATTTCTGCACGTAATCTATTATTAATCCACCAACAATATCAATTCATCGTCGACAAAATCACTTCAACAAAGACTTTCATCCATTATAATGATTAAATAAATATTTCGATTCACTTATAAATAAAAATAAGTTAACAAAACTTATATATACACGCACACACACACAACTATATTGATTCAAAAGGCACAGTTGGAATATTGATGAAGAATATCCCAACAAGAACGAAAGAACGTCAAATTATCTTACAATCAGAATCCCTTCATATTTTCTAGCAAGAACAAACGTTCCTTAAGCCCTGGCCCTTTCCCATATTCATTGCTTCCTTCCTATGGATAGCATCTTCATTTTCTATGTCTGTCTCTTTCTAACGCACGTAGATATATACATATATAGACTAGCAATAAAACTCCGCTACCGGAACGCGTTTTGCATAAAAATATGTCAGTGGGAGTGGAATGAAGAAGAGATTCTCAGAGACTGCCAGACCAGATATGAATTGGCGTTATTAAGGAATCTGAATGTTAAATATCATCTATTCCCTTCTCTATCTATCTATTTATCTATAGATATACAAGAAGTTTTCGACAGACTAGTAGAGAATTGATGCTCATTTGTTGACAATTTTCTCTTTTATTATGGCTGAGAATTTTTAAATTCCTCTTTGAATTATTTCGTCATTTTATTAATTTGGCAGCCATTAACAAGTAATAGTAAGAAGTGAGATGGATGGTAAATGAAAGAGGTTCAATGCACACAGAATTTTATTATAACTTTCGACTCTGACTACCAAAAATTATTTAATTATTACGGAGATAGTATGCAAATCGTTAAATGGAAACTTTGTAATTTGTAGCACATTTCCATGGCGGTTCTTCTTCTCGTCATAAAATTACAGTGGCATCGGTAAAAATCCTCTATTTAGATACATATATGTATATATAATATATAGGGTAATAATAGAGATATTTTAGACTGGTTACAATAGTTTGGAAACTTTTCCAATGTAAAACCTCTTGATATTTTAATGAATTACCGTCTGGACGATCACAGATTCGAAATTCATTATTTTCACTCATTTGTTCTATTGTTTGAATGTTCATGGAAATTATCCGATAATGAAATCGTATTATTATTCCTACCTTTATTATTCATGCTATAATTTTCCATTTTAATTGAAATCAGATATAAGATTCGTCTCAATTATTAGAAAATTGAAATTAATGAACATTGTCGTTTTTTTTTAATTTTCATAATACGCAAAATATTTGTCTTATTGTGTTATTACTGACAACAAATTTTTACTTACCCCGTTTTTGTATTTGACAAAATCATTTTACCCTATTTCTAACTGTTGGGGTGGTAGTCTTGTCGACAAGTGTGCGTAACGATTCTGAAGCTATACATAATGATGCATTATCTGTAACTGTATGGGTGTTTGAAAGAGATAGGGTGGGGAATTGCTGATACATAATACGAGGGTTGATATTAATAGAACCGGTGTTTATTTAATCAAAAAATCTATACATATAAAACGGAAGTAATTGTTTTATAGAAGAAAATCTCGAAATTTATGAAAGATAGGATGAAAGTTGTTTATTAAATAATTAACTATGTACACCCTGAAGCACTGCGAACGTTGTTATATACTGAAATTACTCTGAAACATCACCAGTTGTGGTTGCGGAATCATACATGCCGACGACAGCAGTTTCCGTTCAATACGTTCACAGAGTTTCAGGGCAATGTTAAATATGTATGTACGTATGTGTGAGTGTGTACAAGGAGATGAGATGGGGTATCATCTCGACGATGGTGGTGAAATTGTAAAATAGATAGTATCAGAGGGTAATATCTGTTAAATATCGGTCAGTAATCTCGCTAAAATCACCAATCGCTATATTTATTTGCATTTTTTTGCTTCCTCTTCCGTTTCCGTTAAAAAAACTTTCTAGTTTTTTTTTATTAAGAAAACACACTCTCCCAGATTTTATTGGGAGTAGAGTGCAATTCCGTGCGCAATTATTAATAAGTTCGGTAATAAAATGAAACGATAGTAGAAGGAAAACAGCACAGCCGCCTGAGCTCAAACCGTTTTGGAAATACTGAAAATGCTACGGTATACGGTCGTTAAATATTGATGGTCCTACGTTCTCGGTTTATTTTCCCCTTTCTCTCTGTTACACACTACCGTATCTTTAACGTTAAAGGTGGAAGACGGCCCTATTAGATGAACAAAATCTGGAACAAAGTACAACAGTAGCTGTAATAGCAGTTTCTAATATCAACATGGTAGCGTCTAACATAAACATACAAGGCAAATCAAATATCGCTATAAATAAGCAGATATGGTCCGGAAAATACAATGTAGCAGACAGTTTAAACTTGTTTATGTGTTATATTTACGCTTTATGTTGACGTTTTTGGATCGTGTCGACCGCATTGCCAATCTATTTATTCTTATATACATACATAAATAGCTGGTTCTATTTCTGTTTCTCTATATAATAAAACAAATTTAGCTTGACTATCAAGGGATTTTTTTGTACAAAAAATATTGAATAGCACTTCTAAATCTCATTCAAAACAATTCTTAAGACTGGAATCCACATACATATCAATATACGGCGCGTAGGTACTCTATCCGTATGTTCGTTTCGAGTGATGGCGTGCGCATTCAAGTGTAGGACAAACATTAAAACGATATTCTCAATCATAATCTAAGCAGAATTGTACGTAAATCTCTCCATTAAATTCTACGCACTCATACAGCAAACACACCAATTACAGGCTTTGTATTGTGTAAATATAGAATAAGTCTGAATACCCAACAAAATTCATTGAAAAGATGAAAATCGGTTTATTTATGTATTACGAGAATAATTGGAAATTTATCTGTCTTTTATAGTATTCGATTGAGCATTTCAATACTATTTTATATAATATTTTCGATATAAGTTGACTGTTAAAGATACGGATAGCTTGAACGACGACCACATCTTGATAAATGATCCAAAACAGCTCAGACGACAACAAATACGTTGTCACTAAGCAATTTCTATCGTCCTTCCCTTCTATCCAATTTCCCAGCATTTATTTTGGAATGTCACTAATTAGGTCTGAAATACAACGCTTGCTACCATAATTTATTGTTATATAAAATAACAATCCAACCTGAAATCGAACGAGTGGTGGTGAGCTTATAAAATAATTGATTGCTGGTGTTTGCTGACCAACAATTAATCTATTCTATAGTAAAATTTGTTATTACTTTTGATCAATTGTGAATGGATGATGATGATGATGATGATGATGATGATGATGATGATGATAATGGTTTATGGCGATTGCAACTGTTGGACATCGATTTGCAAGTGTGGTTAATTAGCGGCTGGATGTTGGATGGGTTGCCAACAAATAGGCAAAATATTTGGGTCTTTGCCTCGTTGGTTTTTTTTTCCTTTCAAAAGCCAAATGTACAAAAAGAGAAAATGGAAGTGAAGAGAAAGCCGGAAATACGTTCGAGATCTCAAGTGGACCCGGAACACTATTGTGTAACGTAATACGCGTCCTGCCAACTAAAAGAAAAAAGAACGCATTCCAGTTTATAGAAATGGTCGATAGACGCGTTTGAATATGTCGATTTGCATGCGGTTGTTTTTTTTTTGCTCTGTTATAGTCCTTTTTCTCTCTATATCCTCTTACGTTATCTATGTAGGGTTTGTTGTGTTATATATGTATTGTGTGTTCTTTTCTTTTGTGTGCATTTGTGAAATCCACCCTAAAGGTTTCACTTGACTCGAATCAGAAACATCTAGCTATTTTAACAAATGTGTATAAGTCAGCACATTATCAAACATTTTGTAGACGATTTTTCTTCCACACATTTACCATATTTCAACTGACACATGATTCAGTTTATAATGATAATAATAAGAAGAAGAAGAAGAAGAAGAAAAATAAATAGAAAGATTAATTTCTGATGTATAAATGGTCGTTTATTACATGGTTAAATGTTGTTATAGTGGCCTATGTCAACTTGGGTGCTGCATTGATATCTGCTGGCAGGTGTCAAGAAGCTGTATCAGTGTTAAAACAAGGATCCCGTCTCGACGGTACCGGTTTAAAGGATCGCCGTGAACATGAAACAGCCCGAGTATCAGCATTACTCCAATTGGGTGCTCTCTATTCGGAACAAGGACGTTTACAACGGGCATTAGCAGCATATCGTGAAGCCGCTTATTCACTACCTGAACACTATCCACCACAAGTAAGTCGTTTTTAATTTGTAAACAAATCAATAATAATCGATCAATCTGTTTATTAATAATCAACAATGTGTTTCGTAATGATTTGAATTCATTTATGGAGCATCTGGAGACCTCTCTAACAAATGTACAGGCCTTACTGATAATCACACTAAGTGCAGTCTGCCTTCGGCCAACTTTAACTGCTTCTCATATCTCAACAAAATGTAATAACCATTACTGCTTCCCTTGTTATACTCGCTATATTCGTTTAATTTAATTTATTTGTCATCGCTAAAGTACAGTTGCTTGTTGCTTGGCAAATATTCCACAATAGATTATTAAATATTTATCATATTTCCTAAAATAAAAAGATAATTGTTTTTTAGCATAAATTTTTAGATAATTTAAAATAAATGTCATTTCGCATTCACAATGCTCATTAATCATCAATATGGCTTTCGTTACCTTTTAATCTATTTAAAACGACATAAGAAAGATACGAATTTAATATTCTCAGTTGGAATTTAATAAGAAAATATAAAATTTCAGAAGTGTGTCAATTTACAATGTTACCGTAGTTTTAATAACATGAAATGAAAAATAAAATCAAGACTCTATTACTGTTTTGATAAAATCCAGGAAAATCAATGTTTCTTTTTTGAAATTTGCAACTGTAATTACTGGTCTTTTATAGAATCAATCTGCTTGTGAAAAACGGTTAAAGCAGCTTGTTTGCATTTGAGCTAAGCAGTAATAACCAAAAAAAAACGTACACTTGGCCGTAAATGGTGGATGCGCCGGGGGAGTTCCGATAACAAATCACAGTAATATAAATCATTACTGTAAGACATGATATTGTCGATTGATGAATGAAATTCTCAACCAACATCTGAACAGAATGTCCCAACATATCGACCTCAAATCGCTTAGTAATTGTTCAAATTTTCAACATCTTCTTACTAAAAAACAAAAACAACAACAAAACAATTCACCCATTTCCTATTTTCGAATAAACTCTAAAATTTCAAATGTCACATTCGTAATAAAACTGCAATTGTTCGAGAGGACTTTAAATATTCTTGTTAGCAATTCGTACCATCTGTGTAGAATATAAATTTTCCTTTCTTCTATTACTATAACACTTGAAATTTGCAATAAAAAATTGTTTATGTTATCCACATTATTATTATTTTCGGGGCGACAGACTTTTTTTTTGGTTAAAAACTTTTGGCATTAGTTTCGGTTGTTAGTAACCATATAATTTCCATAATCATCCAATTCTTCTGCAACAGTTATCCGAATGAAACTATTAAACAATCTGGTATAGATGTTGTGGAAAATTTTTGAATTATTTGTGAAATTTTTGATTAACGAATGATTTTATGGTAATAATGGGCCATGTCTTTCAATACCCGTTTTTTTTTCCTTCATCACTAGAACACTTCGAAACCGCATCAATTATCCTTTGACAACCTGTCAAAATTTATAGGTTTTACTATTGATTTATCGAATAATTTCCGTTGAAACTGTGCTATAGATAATTTAATGATTGTTGTTCAATATTACAATAATTATTCGATATTGCAGAGTGTTTTCAATGTATTGGGTGAGACTTTAGCACGTTTACAACAGGATGAGGAAGCTGAACGTTGGTATCAAGCAGCGTTGAACGCCCAACCCGATCATGTACCTGCACATATAACCTATGGGAAATTACTAGCAAAAAACGTAAGTCCACACATATCTTTGTTAATCTTACATCAAATATTCATGATAAAAGGGATAGACTATACAAATAACATTTAATTGGTAATGAGTTTTTGTACGCTCTTGAAAACACACAAAATAAGCTCATCCATTTTTAATGGTTGCACGGAACAGGCAGCTATGGATAGACCATGTTAGAATTTTAATGATGCAAATATTTGAAATATTCCAAATACCATCCGGTTGATTTCATGCTTAATTTCCAATCCCATGAATTTTGTCTTCTTTATATTAGTTTTCTCTACTAAATAAAAAAATAAATAAAAAAATATGGATAAATTGCTACTAAATTCACAATATTTAATCAATTTTTTTAATAGAAATAATTTCCCAAATGTATTCTTTCTAATTTCTCCTCTTGCTGTTATTATTAGGTTAGTCGTGCTGCTGAAGCTGAACAATGGTTCCGCAAAGCCCAACGATTAGCACCACAAGAACCGAGTGTCTATCATCATTATGGTAAATATTTCAACTTAAAAAAAATGATTAGATAAATAGGAAAAGTTATAATATGAAGACACAAGTACGTTGATAAATGTGTCTCTCATTCAGTCTTTGTTCGTATAAAAACGAAAAGTTTATTATTTATGGTTTTTTTTTGGGGTGTGGAAATGTGGTGGATACACGACAACTCATAGTTATTAAGGCCAATTTTCGTTAAATTGACTAGGGGTCATTTAGTGAAATATTTTCAGTATTTCCATCACATTAAATCAATCGAGGTCAGTTCGAACACACAGTTCGAACAATATAACAGCAGTAGATTCGTAAAAAACAATTTTTTTTTAAATGACACACCGTTAAGTCATTTTTAGTATTTTTTTTAGCATTGTTTGCCTTTTACGTATCTACTGTTGTTATATTGTTAAATCAAACTGATTGAATTATCTTGAAATTAGTTCATAACGTTATTAATAAAGGACGAAGGAAAATGTTACCACCAAACCCTTTGGTTAATTAATTTAACATAGAGGGTGCATCTTGGACAATCTTAATTTAATTAATATTTACCACTAAGTTATGTAAGATGATGTTTCTACGAAAATATTTCCATTAATAAGACACCTAAACAACTTCCACACCCAATAACTTCTATCATTATTGTTGACAAACAAATTAACAAGTTTCCTTGTGTCAATGTTTTCAGAATTGCATATCTATTGTTTACAGATTAGTTAATATTGTCATCTTTTTATTCACTTAAACAAATAAATATTATCTATCTACATATTTACAAATATTGACATTAGTTAATTGGAATGATGTGCCTGTATTTGCATTAAGTATTTTGTGCAAGAACAATAATTAGAATTCTGATGTAAAGATGGAATATTTAACTCTATGTTTAAAGATAAAGTTTTACACATGAACTGAAAGCTATAAAACACACACAAATACACACAATGTATGTGGTTGGTTACTAAAAGGGCTATGATTGCATCGTTTTCCAGCTTTTGTCTCTCGTTCGTCAGTTGTGTTCATTTTAATGAATATAAAGCATATTTGCTGGAAAATGTTTCCATACAACACGTTTCCATATAGACATACATACAGTGTATATCTTAACTTTTAATTGGCTACAGTTAGTTGTTCATCTGTTGAAAATATGTTGCAAAAGTTTCCCATTTAAAAAAAAAACAAAAAAGAAACAGGAATAATAATCTCACCAGTTGTGAGTTTATCATTACTTTAATAATCATTGAAATAAACCTCATTAGTTCGTTGTTCTTTTTTCGTTGTATGTTAAGTAACACGTACTGCAGTTGTTAACGAAATAACAACTTGACTTCTATCACTCCCAAGGTATCGTATTGGTGAAGTATTAAAGTACAACATTCCCACTGTGTTCCCGTCGTTGTCATTGTCTTACAACAAAACAACCAAGTTATACCATCTCAATAATGTGTGCGACAAAGATAGATTTTGTTGATAATTAAGCTGATTGGATGAAAATGAGAACAATACAGATATTGGCTTCATAGAGTACGAATAGATATATTGATCGTTTAATATTTGACGATCGGTCGACATATCATTGATGTTAGTTATAATCGGATTAAATGATCTATTTGTGAATATAAAAATGAATACATTTTCAAATTATCAAACTCTAGAAATGAATCGAATAATTTCTATGAACTATTACTTTTTTGCTTTTACTGCCCGAAAGTCAAGTCGTCTGAATTGAAACAGACCGAACGTATATATTGGTAAATATAATTTTGCGATTTGATTGTGATTAAATTGTTTACAAATCAGCCGTTATGTCCAATAAATTCGATGAATTGCTAATATTAGTCAAATAAATTCATTAATATTGATGGTAAACATCAAAATTGCTCCATGCTGTTGTGTTTTGTTTTTAAATTATTAGTAAATCATTAAATAATTACCCAAAAATTATAGCGTTGCAAATTTACAATTCTTTCTAATTTATAAGCAGTTGTGTTTGTTCATTTCACAACAATAATTCGTTGTTGTTTTTTCTCTCTCTTATCAAACGAGCTTAATTAACAAATTAAATTTCACTATATTTGATCCAACAATCCCCCTTAATTAATCTTTGTGCGTATTTTCAATCAATTTTCACAGAGATTTGTGATTTTTCAACATTTCTATAGAACGAATGATTCGTTCAATGTTGTCTTTCAATATTTTTGTGTTTTTTTTATTTTTTGCTCTTTGATAAATCGCATAGAACGGATAATGACCATTGGAATATTTGAACAGAATGAGCGACGGTTTTAGGAATGTTTTTAGTAAATTTAAACGGTAATATCAATTTAGATAATGAGTTGATGTTGTTGATCGATCCGAAAAATATTGAGTTGATGTTGGTGGTGGCGGTGGTAGTTGAAAGTTGACGTGATATAAGTGAACGGCTTGTTCACCAACGCTTATTAAATTACACCGGAACATTTCTAAATCGGTTTCGTTTCAATATGATTGGACACGAACTATTAGTGCAAAACTGCCAATCTATACATTCTTCATTATGATTCAGAGCGATACATAAATATATCCGAATCGATAATAAGAGAATATTGATTTATTAAAAAGGGTTCAAAGTAGATTTATTCATTGTAGATTGATGGATAACAAAGAGAAATTGGGTAATTTTCGTGGTTTCCTGGACAGTTTCAAATGAATAGGGTTTTATTTCAATGTGATGTAATTACAAAGGTATCACAGACCTTTTACAAACAAAAGTTTAGCAATAAATAAAATAGATGGTGATTTCGAGTTGTGAAAAGCATTTATTACAATTATTATACTCACATCTAATAAAAGAGAAATTCTCAAAAAAATTATTTCAACAAATTTCTCTACCGTTCTGTTTGTTTTTATTTATTCGTTCGTCTACTAAGCATTAGTTTCATAATTTCATCTACCTCCAATTCGGAGAGTCATAACAGAGATTTTTGGATATATACGCGATAGAGGGAGAGGGAGAAATATTACCGGTATTAAAGTGTTGGAAAAATTTTACCAACGTTACTTTCTTCCATTTTTACCATCCACATCGTCTCTATTAACGTTTATTTGTGTGTGTGTGTGTGTGTGTGTGATGTTGTTATTACTTTTTGCCATATATTCCCATCAAAACATATATAACTAAAACTGTTGTGGAGGTATCCAATTAGTTTAATGAAAATTTATATTTTTCGTCATCTTTGTTGGATACAGGTGAATTTTTAGCATCACGTCGCCGATATAAAGAAGCTGCTGAAATGTACGAGAAAGCAGCCGAATTGAAACCGGTCGATTATGAATTAGCTGTAGCTGCAGCTACAGCAATGAGACAAGCTGGACGTCACCAAGAGGCTGAGAAATGGTATAGAAGAGCGGTTGCACTCAAACCAGCTGTAAGTTTAATACAACATTTTTATTTTTTTCATATTAAAGAAGATACGATAAAATTAAAGTTTATAATGGAGCCTTTGTGGAATTTAAATATTCACATTTTGATGATGGAACCGTACTGTTTCTATTTAAAATATTATAATATTTACGGGGTGGATTTTATTAAAATTCCCCTCAAATTTTGACAGTACAATAGTTACACTGTCTATATAGCAGGATAATTTCCATTTACTTTGTGTGAAGTTCATAAAATTTCGTTGAGAATTAGTTGAATTAAAAGAAATTGAGCTTTTAACACATGCACGCAAAAAACAAACTGGTCATAAATTAACCAACTTATAAACCATTAATTCCAATTTCCCAGCTTGTTCTCTATCATCTTTCTCTCTTTCAGGATGCCCGCAGCCATACAAATTTAGGGGCGATTTTACACTTGAATGGTAAATACAACGAAGCAGCTGATAGTTATAGAGAAGCATTAAGATTACAACCGGACGATATTACAACATTAACTAATTTACATAAATTACACAGTATAATGACTTGACGGTGAAAACAGCTTAATTAGATTGATTGATTTAAAAAAAAAATCATTCCCCTTACCCAACAAAAACAACAAAAAAAAGAAACGAGGCCTTGTACCGCTAGTCCGGAGGGAGGTTTTTATCAACGAAGAATTCATTAAAAAATTGGATTATATTACAACAAAATAATAATAATAATAATAGTAGTAGATATATCAATGTGTTACGTGTGCTTCTTGATTACGCCGATATTTTCGGGACCATCTCCCAAATGAATTTGTAAAATTTAAAAATACCTTGGCATTTAGATAGAACACGACGAGACTTTGACAATATTTGATTGAAAATGACGATCGATAGTGATATTTTTCTTAAAATTGTATTTTTCCAATTAACAAAAGAAATTATGGACTTTATTGTTGAACGTGATATTGTAAATAATTATGAAGTTAGTTAGAATTAATGAGAGGTAAAAAATAATATTGTTGCAGATTTTTTAAAAAGGGAATCATTGTTTTCATTCATTAGATATTTAATAAAGAACATTTTCCAACATATCTTTTCATCAATGTAATTGTAATTCTTTGGAATCGAAATAAAAGCTTCTCAATTACTAGTCCCCAATTGAAATTGTAAGCTTTCAAGGTAATATTATTACTACCATTATACTGTTGGCTTTTAATGGGTCATATATATATACTATACAAGATATATATATATATATATATATATATATATAAATTGTAATTAAATCTGTATTTAATTGAAAATGTAAAATAAAGCTTTGACTTATTTTGTGTAACTTTGCTATAATTAAATTTACTCCAATCGAAATTTCTACAGCTTCGCCTTTGGTAAGTATCTACGTTTCAATATAATTCCCCAATATCTAGCCCCATTTTTTTTTAATATCTCCAAACCCTACAGTAACATATTCATTAATTGTGAATAATTCGATAGTTTTATTGTTAAAAAATTCAAAACTTCTGGTTGCCTACAGAATTTGCCACAAAGTACGAAAATTATTTTAACAAAGTCATCCGACAATTACAGCTGTTCTATTCACTACTGTCACGCTAAATTATCTTAGATTAGAATTCACTCGTATTTACTTAATAATTGTTGGAATTAATTGATTAGAATCGTTTACCCCGGGCGCATCCATCATTTTTTTCATTATTTATTACGTGGAATTTCTTATATTGATACACCCGTACACATACAGGCACAGATTGTGGTCCATGTCAAATAAAATGAAACATTGCTTGTACTATTTAGCCTATCTGTTATTTGCGTTTGTTTGTTTGTTTTTTTTGTAAATTTTGGCATTGTTCCATCTAGCTATTTAAGCATGACATTTATCTAGTAGACGGCTTTTATTCAAGCTATTTTTTATTCACTACCATCCTCTATTCATATCGTGTCCAAGACGATGTTCATTGTCTATCCGATATTTTAATAATAAATAGTTGCGATCAACCGATAAGTGACTGGAGAAAATCGCATTTAAATCATGGAAAAAGTTTTGATTGAATTGAAGACATTCCGACTGAAAGCCGTGAAAAGTATCAATGACATTTGAAATTACACGTTTTCAATGTCACAGTAATATTGAAAACAATATCAATTTGAACAAGTCATCAGAAATTTGAACGCAAATCGTTATCATTATCATCACTTATCATTTGATTAGATGACTTGGTAAATAATTGTTGTAATCAAATTTCAAGGCTAATAGATATTTGAAATAGATCTATTATTGTACGCCAACGATAAATTGGAATTCGTTACGCAATGTTCAGCTTTAAATAAAATCAAAGTTATGTTTAAAATTGAACGAAATTTAATCTAATTCCGTTCCTGTTGGTTTTATCTAACAATAAAGTAAACGAAAACGGAAATAGGGCAGAGAGGATGATCGTCGCATATAGACCGAGGGTAGTGGGGAAAAAATGGAAAAAGAGAAGAAAACAGACAATTTACCCGAGTTTGTGGTTAAAATTCTCTTTTATATTGCGTTTCCGAAACCTTGATGAAAACTGAGTCGTTAGAGGAACATGAACTTAATATTATTAACCATTTTCTTTACGGTATATTTATGATGAGAGCGAGAGAGAGCGAGCGAAATTGGCAGATGAGAGAATCTATAAATATATTTTGCTACGAATTTTAAATCATTTTTAACAGTACACCGTGATTGTTTATGATGACTTATCAAATTTAAAAAAAAATGTCGCCTTCAATATTTATGTCGTTATTATTGTGGATTTGTGTGTATTATAAATTTGGTGAATGTTATAAAATTTTAGGATTATTTCCGCATCCGGCTGCTAGTCATGTTAATGTGTTTATACCGATAATGGAAGGTTTGGCCGCAAAAGGCCATGAAGTTACAGTGCTAAGCCATTACAGTATTAATCGAAAATTGGAAAATTATCGTGAAATTATTTTAAATCATCCTGATGAGAATTTAGTTGGTTCTGTTGATATGAAATGGTTGAATGGTTTTCGTATTGAGAAATATTTATCTTTCGTATTGTTGGCGTACTTGGGACATAGAACTTGTCATATTACTTTAACATCACCACCAGTACAACAATTAATTAATTCAAAGAATGAAACATTCGATCTAATATTGATGGAATTGTTTGATACTGATTGTTATTTACCATTTGCACATAAATTTCAAACACCAGTGATTGGTTTGAGTTCGTGCACTATGATGTCGTACCATTATTCAAGATTCGCTAATCCAAACAATCCAGCTTATATACCACAAACAAATATGGATTATTCTGATCGGATGACATTTTTCGAACGTGTCGAAAACACGTTCTTTCTGCCATTCAACAATTTACTTTTCAATTTCTTTGTACGCATCAATGATAATTGGATTGCCCGACAATATTTCGGCAATGATATTCCAACAATTGATGAATTATTAACGAATAAACTCAGTCTAATTCTGGTCAATGTTCATTTTAGTTTGAATTTACCAAGACCATTAGTGCCGAATGTTATCGATATTGGTGGTGTGCATGTTGGAGAAGTTCAAAAATTACCGCAGGTCAGTAATATTTACAATTTACGCATAACATGTAATGAATAAGATAAAGTAGTTTTTATTTTGGACGAACATGAATTATAGGGTTCTTTATTTCTTAAAAAAAGGGGGCGGAAGTTGTTCAAAACTTCTAATTACTTTTAAAAGTGATATAGAGGCTTCAAGAAACTTTACTTTAATAGTCAAACTGTCTAGCTCCTGATTAAAGTTTATAAGGATAGTCGGAAGAAAAAAAATGTGGGAATTACGAAAATTACCTAATTGTGATAATTACAAAAATTTTGATTGGAATCTTAATCAATTCGATATCGAATTATTGATTAGAAAACAATGAAAACATGTATTGAAACACACATTATACATTCGTTTATTCTTGTTTATTTTCTATTTCATTGCGATAACATTTGAATTTTTTTCTGTATTGTTTAATCGTTTGCAAATTAAACAACATACGTTGGTATAAATACAACAATTTGTAAGTCATTCGAGTATTTCCTGTTTACTTTTATCGAAAGCAATTCCACACCTGATTAAATGCGATCTCTGGAAAGATTATTGTAAAACAAGTAGAAGTAGTAGCATATTGATAATTCCAGGTGACTACTACACGAAATATACCTTTATCACACGCGAACAAATATAATTTAAAATTGTAAATATAATAACAGACGAATTTATAGATTCGTTGAAACTTTCCAATCAATATTTTATTGTCGGCATGTGAAAGAGGCCCCATTCAGCAACCAGTTATTTTCAAAATTTCGCAACCGAAAATTACCGACACATAACTGTACTTTCAATTGAATAAATTTCGTGGTAAGCGATAAATCCTCAGAATTGAAGATAAGATCAAGATCAAGGACGCCACTTAAATGGACTATTCACTAATTTCATTTTGAATTTACACTTAATAATTTTCCATTGAGATTCTATGCCAATGTTAATCTCGATCGCTATTCCCAAACTTGTCTATAAAGAAATGTGTGTACAATTATGCAAGAAATCATCTCAATTTCGTACAGAATCACCTTATCTATTAATATTGAAAAGCTTAGAAAATCAAAGCCAAATTCTAGATGTTTCCATCTGTTGAAATAAAAATATCCTTCCGTGAGGAAATTCTTTGTAAACTGGACGAGTATGTAAACAAATATTTTAAATAACAAACGATATCTAAACATTTTAATCGTCTCTATTATCAATTAATATAAAATGTTGAACAATAGCAGAGGTCAAATAGGTGATCTTGTTGAACAGTTCGTATTTAAAATAGTTTGACATTCACGCAATTCGTGTCAGTTGTTGCTCGAATTAAATATTATGTTATCGTTAATATTATCAAAATTTCTTGTGTTTGTGTTTCTAATATATTAGCATATAATAGCATCTTACAAAATACTTTGTTTATTCCATCATCCAGGCAAAAGTCATTTCGATGTGTTTCTGCCATTATTGAAAGGTTTGGCTGATAAATGCCATGAGATTACCGTCATCAGTCATTTCTCATTAACACAACCGTATCACAATTATAAAGATGTACAATTAACAAATATCGAACCAATCATTAATAATATTGATTTAAATCAATTCAATGGCAATCGATATGAGAAATATCGCACATTATTCAATTTGAATTAATTATTATGGTAAATTATCATGTGAAGCTGGTTATGAATCAAAATCATTACAAATATTCCTTAAGCAAAATCATCAATTCGTTTTAATTATAACCGAATTTTTCAATAGTGATTGTTTTCTGGGCATTTCCATGGAATTACACCATACACCACCACCAATTATCGGTGTGAGTTCATCCACGTTGATGAGTTGGATCAATTCACGTTATTCAAATCCAATCGATCCATCATTTATACCAAATAATTTGTTAGATTTTTCTGATCGTATGAATTTCGTACAACGTTTAGAAAATACAATTATGTATATGATTAGTGAATTTTATTATAATTTTATTGCGATAAAAAGTGATGAATCATCAATCAAACAATATTTAAATGATGATAAAATTGATTTACAACAAATTGTTAATAATGTCAGTTTAATGTTGGTGAATACGCATTTTTCGTTGAATTTACCAAGACCTTATGTGCCTGGTGTTGTTGAAATCGGAGGCATACATATACAAAACATTAAAGCATTACCGAATGTAAGCACTGTTTTATTGCTTTTCATACACATTTCAATTGATTTTTAGCGATGAGAATTACGAATTTATTATTGGAATTTTCCGGTAATGCGTCTCTATATAAACGTATTTTCTTTCGATATTTATAAAATAGAAAATAATTTATCGTTGCATTTTAATCAATTCATACAGTCGCGCAGTAAAAGTTTGAAGACTGGTTCTGGCGGTATAGTAACACAAATTCGACTTGACTTTTAATATAAACGATCTAATGAATCAATAAAAATAGAGATAGAATAACAAATATAAACTATTAATCGACTCAAATAGATGAACGGTGAAGAATTTTAAATAAATCCCCTAGTTCCGGCTAAAAATATTTCAATGTACCGTTTCACTCATAAATAGACCAATCAGGAGATGATGAGTGTATAAAAACACAACAAATTCAACCATCAACGTTATTCATTCCATGGTCTAAATATATCTTTTCAATAACAAATCGTTCAATTAAAAATAGTCAAGTCAATTTTACCCTACTGTATATGTATGTAATTCAATTTGGATGTATTTTCGAACTTGTTTGTGTTCATTTCCTGAAAATCACTTTCAATATGTTTAATTCAACTAGTCTATGTTTCGTTAAAGCTGAATATACGTGCTTTTTCCCACTTTTAAATCGTAAATATTCATCGATTTACGACGAATTTGAATAATTCCTTCCATCTTACATCGTCTTCCAGCTTTGTCATTTTCCGCAAATAATTTATTTACTTATTTCTATATAACATAGTGAATATAATATTTTCGTAAGTATAAGCCGGAAAATGAGTTTCCTAATAAGCGTTTCAGTTTAAGTACATATTAGAGACTTTAAGTACTTGCATATGCTCTCTACATTCTCTGCTTTTATTCATAATTGATTTTTTATTAAAATTTGCAATCCGAATAATAGATCTAATTTTATTTCTAATTAACAATGATTAAAATTTAATTAGATTGTTACAAAGAAAATGCAAGATGATTAACATTGATTCGTTATTTTTGTAGAATTTAGAAGAATGGATAAATGAATCTAGCTACGGTGTGATTTATTTTAGTTTCGGTTCTATGATCAAAGGTTCCACATTTCCTGAGGAAAAAAGGATGGCATTTTTAAGAGCATTCAAACGTTTACCACAACGCATCCTGTGGAAATGGGAAAATGAAACGATGCCGGACAAGCCGGACAATGTCATGATACAAAAGTGGACACCCCAACTTGACATTTTATGTACGTTGTTTATTTTTTTATTATTTATCTTTGATTTTCATTGGATGTGGTACCGCATTGTCATCAATTCCATTTGTTATTGTTGAATTTTAATTTATTCAAACGATTTAGTGAAGGAAATTGACTTTATTGTGGTATTTTGTGTATTTCACTACAATTGTGAACAATTTCCTAAATCGATTTAGAAACTGGAACAGCTATGGAATTGTTCCTTTGAAACAGTTTCTAATGCAATAAATTCGTAATTTAACAGTTTCAAAAATTTAGAAATAATATCATGCAATATTCATCGTATAGGTCATCCGAATGTGGTCGGTTTTATATCGCATGGTGGCCTACTCGGTACCATTGAAGCTGTGCATTGTGGTGTACCTGTAATTGTGATGCCCCAATACGGTGATCAACATACAAATGCACGTGCTCTAGAAGCAAATCACGGCGGTGTCATATTGAATCTACATGAAGCGAATGAAGAGAAGATTTACAATGCACTTAAAACCATCTTAGATCCGCAGTGAGTTCGAAAAATCGATGAAATTCTATTGATTTTTTTTGCGAAATTTGTTTTCAGTTTCAGAAAAGGAGCACAGGAGCTGTCAGTGCGCTTTAAGGATCGTCCACTTCCACCATTACAAACTGCCATCTATTGGGTTGAATATGTTGCCCGTCATCGTGGTGCACACCACATGCGAACTGCAGCTGTCGACATGCCATTCTATAAATATTACCTTTTAGACGTTATTCTATTCCTTTCGATTGTTTTTCTTATAATTTCATCTGTTTTATATTATTTAACACGAACAATCTCGAGGAAACTCTTTAAAAATGTTAATAAAAGTAAAACGAATTAGACGAGAAAAGATCTAAGGAAAAATTAAAAAAAAAACAATAAAATACCCATCAAAGACATTGTTGTGGTATAATAAAGAAACCAATTTAGTTCCAAACAAATTACCGGATGTACACGTAGAAAACGAAATAAAGAGAGAATTCCTGTAGTGAAAAGGACTGCTGTGCTTTTTTTGCATAATGGCAACGTATACACGAAATAAATCCTTGGAGATTTGAAATTTGAAAGGGGTTGGTGAATGAGAAACATCATCATACTTCAACTGAACAAATAACATCAATGAAATTCAACATAAAAAATATTTAATCAAACCAAATTCTTTCTGCAGTACACGTACACGTGTATATTCTTATTAATTGTTATAGTTACATAATGGAATTTTCTCTAATATCCTGTTGAATTATTCATAAACATTTACGTTACAAAAGACTATAGAGAACGGCGACTAGATAAAAGGTTAGATCATGGGGAAAATCCACAATGTAGTCGTCAGTTTTATTGATTTTACTTGTTGTTAATTGGAAGTGGTTTTTGCGTTTCAACATTTCTGTGTTGATGTGCAAAGTGTTAATGATTTAGTTCTTTGGTGTGAATTATTAAAGTTCTGTCTATAATTCATTGATAATATCGTTTGAAATGCTGTCAACTGGAACCGATACTCCTTCATTGCGATCTTTCAACAAACATATCCCTCTTATCAATGTTTGTAATCGGTAATTATGCTTTTTTTACCTACAAACAACAACTAAACTCTTGGTAAACTAACCACAATGTGGTTAATATTCAATCAGTAAACAATTAACTAAATAGTTCGATTGCAATTGTGTTGATTATATTGCCAATGTTTTATGGATTATTAGATTTGACTGTCGCATAAATAGGGGTTGTATATTTAAATAAAGAAAATTTCAAAAAATATACGTTCTAAAGGAGAAACATAAATAATAGGTTTGTTGAATAGAAAACTGGCATGCTCACAATACAGAACTGTATTATTATCGTGCTTTTATCTTCTTGTTCTAACATTGTTATCAGCACGATACTTGAAATTTTTGCATTGATTTATTCGATTAATACTATTTCGTTTTATTGTTTCTAAGAATAAAAGATGTCAAGAACAAATTTGAATGTAACTTCCGAATTATTCAACGAATCACTGGAAGAAGACCAAAAAAAAACGCTACTTCCTAATATTTCCTCCATTTTTTTCTTCATAAAATTATCGTGCAAAAATCTAAACTTACACACAATTTGCGCGTGTGTGTGTGTGTGTGTGTGTGTGTGTGTGTGTGTATTATAAATTTCTTTTGCCGGTCAGGTACTACCCCGTTTATTTAACACGATAAACTTACGGTAATGAGGGGATAGCGCCCAGCACAAAAAGTCAACGGAAGTGAAATTTTCTTTATGAAAATTTATTTTCCTTTTTCTTTAAATTGAAAGAGACGGAAAAAAACCCCAGTTATATTTCCATTTGGAGATATGTCAACGACAAAACAATACGGCCACGTTTTCCCAACAAAAATTGAGAAACAGAGAGAGAGAGAGAGAGAGAGAGAAAAAAACACATAACGGGAAATCAATTTCTGTTGAGTTCGCTTCAAGTGTTTGATCTTTGTTTGTATATATGGCTGTTCGCGATTTTCTATGTTCTGACACTTTTCAATAAAGATATCTGTTCGAATTTTTTTTAATGTAGAATGATGAAATATTATTCCAGACAATTATATGTAGATATGCCAGTAAAGAATAATCCGCAATAAAATAGAGCATAAAAATGTAATATTTTTCGTTGTTTCCTATTTCGAATTAATCTGATTTGGACTTTTATATTATTCCATGTATTTTTATGTTGAAAATGACTTTAAAGAAATATGACTGCTTTTACTGCTACAGTTATAACAAAAAATCCTCAAATGTATTCCAAGCAACATAAAAAAAATATTATTTGCAACAGAATATTTTCATATATATTTTTATTAAAATCAATTATGTTTGAATATTTACCGGCTATTTAACATGGAAGATAATATAATCAAAAATTTGCTTTCCCAACATCATTTTTCATGCAATCCCATGAAGTGTGTGTGTGTGTGTGTGTGCACGGGAATACATGTTAAACTAAATATCTCTAGGGTATAAAACTTCCAGATCTCCGATTGAACTAAATGAACACACCAAACGGATTTAACGTCGGCTTGACATGGAAAGAGAATATTAGAAATGATGATGAAGAAGAAGCAAGTGGTTTCGATTGTTTCGATTCTTCATCTTTTACAGATAAAGTGACACAAAAAAATTTATTCAATTTCTATTCGTCTAGTTCTCCACCGCAAAGCGAGCGTAGCTGAAAATTGTAAAGACTTTTATTAAAGGTGACAGTGAGCAGAGGTCAATTCGGTTTTCTGAAGCAATCTTGACACACTCCCGTGAGGCTAAAGACGTTCAAGACACACACGATGTTGCGAATTTAAGACGTGCGACAAGTTGACAGCCAACATTAGATCCAATTCCCAATTTGATAAAGACATGAAATATATAATAAAATCATAATAATAATAATAGATGTGGGAAACAAGAGGCAGCCGATTTATGTTAAAAATGATAATATATGTAGATAGTTTTCCAATAATTATCAGCAATTCGTTTGTGTTGTTGTTATTTAAACACAAACAAAACTTTGTAAATTGATAAGTTCGGGATACAACAAATTTTCGCTTCTCCGACTAATTGAGTAAACAGTTTGAACATTGTGTAGGAATTTGAGAAAGTCGGAAAGCTATCAATTGTTTAGTTGTATTGAAAGTCTGAAATTTTACTCCCATCAAATTGATGAACAAAACGAATCAAATACCGACAAGAAATCAATTCGTTTTTTTATAGATACGTATAAAAAAAGTTTCCCATCCAATGTGTAATTACTACTAAAAAGTATCTAATTATCATTAGAGAGAAAAATGTTACAGTTAGAGAAAAATGTCTCCACAAGAGATGGTATTTACTAAAGCATTAGTAAGAGGGAAAATTTGACCGTTGACTTTTTCCGACACTCTCAACGTTTTCCACTGTCAAACAAACTCCATTAACAAGAAAGTAAAGAAGAAGTTGGCGTGTAAAGTCATCCAATAGAGTCCTATGGGAATTGAACTCGTGCAATTCTATTGAAGTGAATGTGTATGGTTGTGTGTGTTCGACTTTGTGAAAAATTAAATAATAAATAAAACTTCTATCTATTTTATATATCGATGTAATATCAATTTCATTTCGCTTTTCTCATACAAAATAATTGATTTGCAAAAGTTGTGCGATGAAATAGAGTAATCTAACAGCGGTTAATATCGTTAACTGATTATTATAAGAAGATTAAATGCTTCGATTCGTCCTCGTCAACTTAAATGAGGTGAGGAGATTAAAACGAGACCGACTGGCAGGTGAAGAAGAATCTTCACCCACTTCATATACCACGCTTTGAATAGACGTATTTCCAGCGTAAAAGCTCGACACGTAATATTTCTCATAGCGTTTCCTTCTGGCTAAATGCCAACAAATAGAGAGCACAGATAGGGTTTCCTAACTAATAAATTCTTAAAAATATATACTTGATAGTTTCTATGTGCTATATATAAAAGTTTGTATATATCTTCTCATCATGTCTTCGGTTGTTCAACCACACATCATTCAAAAAAATGTCGAAATAAATATCGACGATTTCCACAATTTTTCAATTTCAGTCAAAAATATTTCGAGAAAAACTCGTTGATTTATTTTTACTTTAACTCTTACAAAGATGATTTGTGTTTCTTCAACATCTTACGTTAAGACGTGTACAGTTCGTAAAAGAAACAACTAAAGACCAAAAAACAACAATAAATCAAACAATTTGCTCCAAATTTACTCATTCCACTCCTTTCAAAATCGTTGCTGGTGCTGCTGTTGGTGCTGCTGCTGCTGTCGCTTCGACGCACACGTACTGAGAGATAGATCACGTCTTTGGTACGCGCGTGCCAACACCACCACCACCACGACAACTACTACTACAAACGTTCATCATCCGCCTACAGGGGTAACCGTGGAGCAACAGCTAAGACTCGCGGGGGGGTAAACAATATCTAGCTAGATTAAAAATGGAAACGCCAGAAGTCGGAAGCTGACAGGTCCGTGACAGGTGTCAGCTGGGGGGATTCAGTCCACTGTATATAAAGAATTGTTAAAGCTTTCGTTATTGTTGTTTACGATATTTTAATAAGAAACTTGGCGGAAATTTTAGGGAAGCCTTAAGCCTTCATACAAATTTATAATATGACAGATTAAAGAAGAAAGATGGAAAAGTTTCTGTTACGTTTAGATCTAAATCAATGAATTTTACCTACGTTTACACACATACACATTCTCGTTGTGTTATTATAATGATTACAATGGTTTAGAGAAAACACAACAGCATTAGAGACGATGCCGATGACGACGAATTTAATGTAAAAGTTGCATGACAGTCGAGCGTTACGGATATGGTGAAAGAAATAAAAATAAAAAAAAACTGCTCCTTACACCCCTATTTCTTCTCCAATTCAAAACCAGACATAGGTTCCACAATAACAATTGTATTTCTTTACAAAAGTCCCTTAATTTGAATTTTATCTAGATTTGTTGCCGGTGGGCAAAGTTGCCGATTTCACCAACTATCGATGTTTGGTCGAGAACACACAATTACGCACCCCCGCTATACAAGCATTGCCACACCATAAAAATTCATGATTTAAAGAGCAATGTTTGATTGAAAACAATCGGGCATTGTGGCTTGCCAATTAACTTTTTGCGCTGTAAATTGTTTTGCTTCATCAATTTCCTCAGTTGAGACAGATAAATGAATATTTAAAGTCTCCATCTGACGGTTTATATTTAGAAAATGTTCCTTTATGAATGCGTGTTTATGTGGATTTTGCTCTATTAACCATTAATCAAAATCCAGCTGCTCATACATTATTCCAGCAAAATATAAAATAAATAATCAGTCTTAGATTTTCCGATGGGTCGTTATATAAAATTGATCAACTTATTTGTAGTTGTAACGGCGTGTACACACATAGATATCCTTCTTTATTACATCAAACTAGCACCTGAGCCAACACTAGTAAAACACAATACTAATAAAACTCTCACGTACCACTGTCGCCATTACAGTTGTGCCTTTTGTACATGTGTTCCACATCGCAAGAATGGCGCATTTATTTTAAAAATGTATGCAACAGAAGAGACTATAGCGAGTTTAGTACAGTTTTTCTTTTATTATTATTTCAGCAATGTGTGACAAAGTTTTATTCTGTTCTGTTGTTGTTTTTGGTGGTATTATCGGTACCGCCTACACAACAGTAAACTGTTTGTTTGTGAAATTACTTTTAAATTACTTTTTGTCACAAGACTTACTTTCCAACTCCGTCTACTCGCAATAATATTATCCTCCTGTATAGCAGAAAATAAATTGAAATAAATTATCTTTTGAAATGTCAGTTGTAATAAATGATTTATTTTTAATTTTTTTTGCCCTCACTTCTACCATAAACACATACACAAATTGCATTTATATACATATAATATGGATATATCTCTATTTTGTGTTGTTGTTGTTGTTGTTGCTGCTGCTACTGCTGCTTTTGTTATGTCAAATGCAGATTTATTGTTATATTGTTAAGTTGTTTATGATTTATGAAAGTGCTAATACATAACGATAGAATATGTTTTATCAGCACAGCTTATAACAGGAGATGAAAAGCCGTCAAAATTCGATGTTATCCACCTTGAAGGAAAAGCCTTCCAAGTTTCCACAATAACAATAATAACAACTATAAAAAAATACTCGTATTTTTTTGTGTAAAAGAATTTGTAATAGAATACTGAAGAACTTTAGTGGTTTATGCTTTTAATATTATCCACATAGATAGTTAAGTTAGACTAACAACGCTAACGAGCTAACTTGTTTTCAACTTTATTACAACTCATTTTCCATCTTAAACAAGATCATATTTATCTCCATATTAAATATGTCAAGTATTATAAAATTTGTTAAATAAAATTACGAAAACCCTAATTGTGATTGTATATAATTTTACCATATACATTATTCATTAGTGAATTCCTATTAAAATATCACCTTGTCATTTTAGTAATACACAAAACAATTTCTGACAACATAACAGCTCTGCCATTTGATTCATATTCTATTTAATGCAACAAGCAATGTTTAATCGAGCCATAAGATCTTTTGATGTTCCACAAACCAGAAATAATTAATGTCAAATACCGGCAGAATAATAATAATAATAATAATGTTAAAAATGCTGGGAAATTAAGCGTGAATTTTAACCGAAATATTTAATAATAATTTAATGGAAAAAGAAACTTGAAATCAGTTAGTTGTTTATTGATAGATGTATTTCGAAAAAACAGAGGGTTACGGAAACAAGGCCGGCCTGTATAGTGTATCAAATATAAAGTCTATAGCCACAAGGGAAATTTTCACTAATGTTGTACGTCGTATAGTTCCCAGTTGATATTCTCTCTCTTTCTATCACCCTTCTAACACGACTAACTGTGCGACCCTCAAATTGTTAACCGGGAAAATACACCAACTCACACACAAAAACACACACACACAAACAAATAAACAACAACTGAAAAAATTTACGCCACACTCATCACATATATACACAAACGTACTTTATCAATTATCACACCATTTTAATGCTATTATTTGGATTACGCGTTGTATACAAGCGTTAACTGTATTTTATTCACATTTTTGTTTTGTTTTTTTTTTGTATTTCCAACAAAGTGTTAACTGTGCAATTTGAAACATTTTAATGATTCGCCCGGCGCATCCACCAAAATTGGCATGAAATAGATTATTGTTGGAATAATGATTTTATTGGATTCAAATCGATTTGTATTCTCTTTTTCTGTCCGATTCTATTTTGTTTTCATGTTATTGTTAGCTACAACCATTTAATTAAAGTCGCAAGAAAGTTTATAGACGCTGTTCGCCACAGTCGAACGAAAGACAGAATACCTATGATTTTTATTGACAGGAACCTATCCAATTAGATTTATGATATTGTTAATTCTAGACATATTCACAAATCAATAAAGTGATATGTCTCACATGTGTATTAACATAAATACGAAATTCATAACAATTCCAAATTAACTGTACAGTTTTTGTCTTGAATTCAAGTGAATATTTCAAATTGTTGTCAAACACAACTCCAGCAGCAGGTAATTAGAAAACTTACACTTCGAAGATGGAAACAAAATAAAAAGCTACTGGGTGTCGTTATAAATTTAGGCAATTTCATTGGAAATCTCCTCAATGTATAGTCGTTGTTTAAATAAATAATAACCAAAGTTTCATTGGCTTATTTTGTGGAATTGCTGTCGTCAATTACCGATGGGTATAGTGTGCGTGAATCAAGATGTTCACGAACGAACGTGTCGCCTATCCTCTTATAAAAAATGCATCCAGTTTATCCCATCATTTATCTTTGTCGTTCTTTTTTAAAAAGACGTATTGCACTGATGGACGAGTTGCCGTAAATAAATAAAAGTGGAATGTAGTAAATTAACTTTTTAAATTAAATCTCTATTTATCAGACCTTTCACGATTTATCTGTTGTTTAATATCGTTCAGATACTATTGTGGATAGAAAATATCAACATAAACTAGACATAGATTGGAATTCTGTTATGTATAAACTCGTATTTGATATTCATCCTAGGCAAACATTAGAAACATAGATCGTAATTTCCTCATACAACTGTCTAAAAGTATTGTCTGCAAGGATTTCATCATCTCGACTTTGAAATTTGTCCGTTTTAGTCGATCTACCATCTTATAAGTCGCAGTAAAAAGCAGTAACTGCACCCTCACATTTGACGAAAAAAAGGGTAACATCGACCCTACTCTCGTGAAGGTTTACATTCTCAACTATAGTAAAATTATATTGCATTTTTTATTACATCCAGGCATAATTTTATTAAAGCTTCCTTGCTCAGTGGAAAAGTATTAAGATAGACCAGAATTATGGCTACATTTGGTCTGATTATGAAAAGTGCTCTAAAATCATCAACAAATCTGTATCACCCTCCAAAATTCTACAAATTTAAATGAAGTCTTAAGATAGGACCCGACAAATTTTTCACCAACACACTGTAGTTAAACACACACACACGCGCGCGTTTTTGTGAACTTAACGGTAGAGTATTACTTTGAAAATTGTCAACACGTCCTGGCGTTTGTGAGACAACACTTTTTTCGCTTTCACTGTTTAATCCACACAAACATTAATTTTCTTTCTTCCATTTACTTTTCTTTGTTGAATTTCGAAGTTTCGATCAACAGAGAGAGAATGTGGAGAATTGGTACGACTGACAGTTCATTTGAACTTTTTTAATTAGAAATTTAACGATTAGGCACAATTAAATAGGGAAAAAAGTAAAACGAAATGAGAATGGAAGAAAGATAGAAGTAATACAACGTGAATCTTTGTGAAGACTGTAGATTTCTCCACAATATTCAGGCGAAGTTTTCTAATTTAAAAATTCAACAGTTAAGAATTATTGTATAATGTACAAGACCACACTCTGTAAATTTTTATCTTTTATTATTTAATTTAATGAGAATTGGTGGTGGAAAGAAGAAATATATATATATATATATATATATATATACAGGAAATAATGGGGAAGAGTCTGGGTAATGTTCAGATAATTTAAAAGCTATATAACGATTAAAAGTTCAATTTATTTTCTGTTAATTTACACTTTGGTTTTTTATAGTTATTATCGCCTCAATTTCAAATTAACATACACGAGTTTAATATGAAAATATATCTTCATAATGTTATAACGCAATTAATCATTGACTGTTTTAAATATGAACACGTTATTAATGTTTCATAAACACGCTTTATATTTCAATTCATAAATCTGGAAATTTTCGTTTAATTCCATTGTAAAAACGAGGAGAACCGGAACAAGAATTTCGCTTTTTAATTATAAACAACTTTATTGCCCCTTTCCCTACAATCTGTATGCATACCAATACGAAACAACATTGAAATTCAATATTTTCTACGAATATAAAGAGAATTGTAAAAGGTGATTTGTCAATTGCAACCGATATCTACTGTCCTAAATTTAAATCATCTACCAAAAATACAAAGCAATCTGTTTGGAAAAGACCAATAAAATAATCGAAGTGTGTTAACTGTTGAAAGACGTCTAAATAGTGAATGTTCTTTGTTGGATTCATTTTAGAATGCCAAATTGCAAAGTAAACTTTTTTACATAAATTTTCACTTTTTACTTGTTACTTTTCGCTTCATCCATTTCAGTTTTATTATCGCCTCGGTCAACTTATCGTTTGGCCGATTCGGTTTGCTTGTTTGCGTATTTTTTTTTGTTACCCACTCTTTTCCCATTCCCATCTCGTTTCTTTCATATTAAACAAGAAAAAGGAGGAAAACTCCAATAGAAGCTACTTCATTAGAACGGATATAGCTTATGAAAGATATCGATCACAGTTTCATCTCTTGGACTGGTTTTTTTATAGATATTGAAATGTTTGAATCTATTTTATAACTTTGTCTATTCGCAAATACCTTACTCATCTTGAGATTGTTTCATTCTTAAAAGCTTTATAGTCAGATTGCTCCAAATCCCTAGCGATATTCTCCTGAAAATAACCTGTTACCATTTCAGATTTATGTGAGATTGTCTCTTTCCGTTCAACTATTTCTATTATTATTATTATTATTATCATCCTCATTCCGTTTCATATTATCTAACATTATACAAGTTCTAGTCACAATATTCTTTATAACTTGACGGATATTTATCAACGAGAATAATTCATTGGATTAGTTTCCAGTCTCTGTCCCACAAGAATTGTCAAGATGCTTAATTAAATTCATTATGCACTAAAAAAAGATCGTTTCAAATATAGTAAGTAGATGGGTCGTTTATTTTTATTGAATCTATTGATATTCGAGTTAGTTTTCATCCTGGTTCAAGCTGGTAAAAGATGATGGCTATGTGCTTTAAAAATGATGATTGTTCCTGTTGGTTCGGTCTTTTTCGATGATAAAGTACACGAACAGCATAACGCATAGGGCAATATCGAAAATGTAGTCGATTGGAATAAGAATAGAGGAATATGAAATGAATGCGCAACGATGAAATCTCGTTCCAACCAATATGCGCCTCCGACTATATGAAAAAAAAAACAAAAATTGAACAAGAAGAAAACCGGGGGAAAAGGTCTGATGTAATATCTTACCCAAAAACCTATATTCAAGCGGTCTTTTTCCCGGTTTGATTTCTTCGCTTCCTTTTCTAGTCGATAATAGACGAGTATGGAAAAGTTATTGGAGAACGATTTCCATTCATTTGCACTATAACAAGACGGCAAGATAAAAGAGATGGTTATTTCTATAATATTTTATAGATAGAATGAAAGGAAAGTTACGGGTAAACGATTTTACTAAAACTATAATGAAGATAATTGTTTTACGATTGTAATCTATATTGGACAATTGCGATAAGAATTTAATCAAGAAATTCAAGGAGAAACAATCTGTATTGATGAAACTGTAAACGAGCAAATTTCACTTCACATACGGACAGATTAAGTTGCATTAGTTGAAACTAGAATCTCTGGTGTATGTTAGAAGAGTCTCGATGTGAATCCTGATAAATTGAGGTGGGAAATTCAGGATGTGTAAGTGGAAATCTGTGTTGATTATCTAAGATTTGTAATTAGTGTAGCTGGGCCTAGAAATAGATTCAAAACGTGTGCCAACTGTATAAACGGAACAGTAAATTCGAAAATATTTTAACTGTTAGTCGATTTATTGGCAAATAGTCGAATGAATCACGATTAAATTGCGAACAACATTCTCTTAATATCGTGAAAAACCCTTGTTAAATGTATTAAGATGAAAGTTGATCTACACGACAATAACGTTCCTATTTCGTTTATTATTGAATATGAATCCACCTAGGAAGTAATAAATATTTATTCTCTGTACAAACAGTAAAACTTATAAATTATCAACAATGTGTATAATTATTTTCGAAAAGATGGTAGAAACTTCCACAACTTGACACATGGTTAATAAAAACAGTAACCGACTCCACCTCCTATCAAGTTAAAAAAAAAATAACGAACTGCCTTTCATCAGGCGCAGTATATACACGTACTTCCTGGATAGCAATAAAGGGGAGAGGCGTGACTTCCTGCTTGACTGTTATCACGTCTTATCAGTAACAACAGCAATACACATACACAGGTAGAATATTCAAAGTACCTAGTCAGCAATCATATGCTAATGTGGGCTTTAGTCTCTATTTGATTTATTTATAAGGCTCCTCCATCCGTTCTCTCTATATTATATTTATTCTGGTCTGTATTGCTATTTCAACGGTACATTGACGCTTTAAACATTTATTTCTATTTGATCACAATTTAAGAAATAAATATTTTACAAGCACCCCGATATTTATGGTTCTCAGTCAAATCATATAATCCCAATCTGTTGTTGTGCACGTGTCGCACATAACATTCCACCTCCTGTTGTCCTCTGATAACATGCTGTTACTTTTCACCGCTATGGCCTGGATTTAATTAAACTGCTGCGCGCAGCCCCTTGTTCCTAATTATATTTAATTCTCTGATATATACAGATAGGAAATTTGTTTGGTCTGTGTGGTGGTAGATAGTAGTAGACAATTTCTGGACGTTATCCGAATTTCGACTCGATATTCCACTGGCTACTCGAATTTATGATAACGTTTCACTTGTATGAAAATTATTAAAATCCATCTATCGTTGGAAATTTCGATGTAATCAAAAACTAGTTGAAATACTTAATAAAATAATGGCAATTCAACACGAAATCAATTTGATACACTATTGAATAATTTCCTAAGAGTTATTATAGATTCGATACAATTTCATACAAGTCAATGTTTTAATATCTAACCGGTAATATAAAATGTCAAATAATTATATCGAATATATTATGTACGAATTACCATATAAATGATATTCATCTGTTATGATGTTATATTGGAATATATACATATATAGTTATAGCAAAACGTTACAAAACTCTACCCGACCACACTACATGCACACACACACGCACACACTCATGATTCAATCGGAATCGAGTTAAAGCGAGCGAGAAATGATTTAGTGCTTCAGTCGGTCCAGTTATACAGGATTATAGTAGGGGGTGACTTTCCACTTCTCTTCATATAATACATACGAACCACCACCGCCACCAATGAAAGCCAACAAACGAAGATATATATTTGTAGGGATTACAGAGTTTTTGGTTTTGGGGGCTATTTTAGGTATAGTTAATCTAAATTTAATTAAGTTAACAGTTGAATATAGTCAACAGTACTGTCCTTTCTATTATAGAATATAAATTATAATCTAGAGAATGTTGGGAGAAGGTTAGAATTATGGATAACCGCCAAACCTGGACAACAATCCATAATAATAAACCTCAATATTTCAAAAGAACCAAAGATAGAAACGTGCATTTTTGATTAAAATTTTGATTTGAAACAATGCTCAATATATCCGTTTATTGTTATAACTTAAATGCAAAATAGACAACAATCAGAGATTTAAGACTTGGAAAGCAAACGATATTTGGCTTAGCTTCCTGTATAACACAATATCTAAATTTTACTTTATTTTTATTAAAAAATTGTTTATCTTGTAACAGTCTTTTGTGTATTTTGTTGTTCAGAATGATGGCACCGTCAACATTTCACAGTTGATGTTTTATATAAAGTTGATCTCTTCTCTTTTTCACAATGTGCACCTGAACAACAAAGACGATGCCATTATCCTGATTGCGTCGCAAGAGTCACCTGTAGGTCCTGATTGATGATCCTCTTAGCACTATACATGATTGCACAAAGTAAGACTGTAATCAAACATCTACCTCTGACTCTATTGTTGAAATAATATCATAAGGAAAACAAGAAATTATCAAATTACTCTAACGTAATGTTTCATTAAAGTTTTTCATGAATGAACTCTACAACGGATTTTTTTTTGGAATAACTGAAATCTACCGTAAAGACAATGAGTATTTTCAATTTCATGTAGGCATCAATCTAGAAAACAGAATATGCACCATTAAAATACAAATTTCGTTATAGTATGTTCGAATAGAAATAAAAATCGAATATAAGAAATGTTCTTTATATATCACCTAAAAGTTTCGAAACTGAATTTTATAGGGAAGTTAAAGTATTGTAAATCTAATATAAGAACCATTTCTAATCAAAAGTAAAACTTCTATAACATCATTACAAAACTTTCCACCTACTATTTATTGAATTTACGTAAAATTACAGCCAATTTTGCAATAATTGCACAGAGATATTTTATACGGAACAAGCCGGACTCGTTATCAGTATTTCGCTGTTTTATTAACAATTTTACAAGACAATTACTAACTAATTTCGTACACAGTAACATGGAAGACTCAAACTGGCTGACGCAGTATCAAATAAAAAATTTAAAGTGACTCACGAGTCTCTGGTGGCTCATTCTTTTTTACTCAACAGGTGTACCAAATGAATTAACGAATGACCTACTGCCGAATCAAATTTCCGTGATTGCTTCTGCGAATATCCATATTTGATTTTACAAATAAATAAACTTTCTTGACTATCCATTGAGAAGAAAACTTGTCAGATAAACAAATCCTTGTTCTTGTCTACCAAACAATTCCCGTTCCATCTCAAATTCTATCTATACCAAAACTAAAGCTTGAACAAATCAAAGAGATTAGTATTACCTAAATTCTTTTCTTTTATCTCGTCATCTGGTCCAATACGTCGAAGACTGGATGAACATGTAATATGATCGGATATGAAAAGTTCACAAAATGGAAAAACACAATGTCGGTTTTTATTCTTTTCTAAACTACAGTTTTGATGTCCAAGTGTTTACCTAAAACTTCCCTTACAATAAATACGTACATATAGATAGAAAAAGTTGAATCCAATTTTCCAGTTGGTCTCTTGCAAAACTTTCTTTTACAGTTCCATCGAAAGGATAAAGCAATTCCACACATGCATTGTCACATGAAAGTACAAAGCGAATACTGTTGTCAACCTCAAATATAATCGATTGATACATCAAATAAACCACAACAAACACGAATAATTAAAGACAGCAACATTCAATTTTCTTGTGTGTGTTTTTTTACTATTGCAAAATTGTATTTTTCCAATTGACGAAAATCTATTCCTTCCGCAACTAGTTCAAGCTTTAGTTCTCTTTTGAATAAAACTACGACATAGTGCCCAAAGGAAAGCTTACATAATACCTTGTATTGTTTCGTTCGAACAATCATCCACTTGCAAATCTGCGTGAATGTGTAAGGGTATCAATTGAAGAACACTTCTATTGTTCGGGGAACTGAATACAAATATCTATTAGAATGGTTAAGAGTGAATTTCTTCATCACTCTACAAGTTGATCAAAAATTATGAGTTTCTGTTTTCGATAATAATTACGAAAAATTTGTGCTACATCCTAATTAGTCCAATTAAAAAGTTAACACGTTTACTGATTTGTACGATTTCAAGTAACCACTTCAAAAAATTGTAGTTTCATGAAAATTATCTCGATTAAATGGTGCTTCATATTGTATTTTTTCTGTCGTTATAGGATGGAGATAATTCTCAAAATTGTTGTTGATAACGTTGTTGAGTGTTAATTAAAGTTTAATAAATCAGAATAGGAACTGGTCCCTTCATCACGTAAATGGTGTTATGTTAAGGTTGCCTAATTCAAATCACTGGTCCGAAACAATTATTCCTGATAAACAAAACCGGTGTTGCCTGTCTTTTGTAGAACAGTACAAACGAGAATATATTCATGTTTAAATCTAGTTTTCAAATCTTGCTACCTATTCACACAGAACTCTATCCTTTCCGGTTACTCTTTCAAACTGTATTTAAATTGATGTAATATTGCATTCTCTCGTTATGTTAACATAATACCTGAACATACAACAACAAGAGCAACAATAAAAAACTGTCAAAGAGAGTAAAAATAACAAGAAACATTCTCTTTAGGATATACAAGCTGGATTACTTGAAAAAAAAGGAATAAAATCCATCAAAGCTTCATTAATGTGACGACTCATGTAACAAATACGAGAAAATTTTTGTTAACAACCTATAAACAACACACACACACACACATGCATTAAACAAAAGAAAATAACTTACAACAGGGGTTGTGTACGTTACAGGGACACCATCTGGGCGTTTAGGGTAATTAGTGGTGGAGATTAGCGTGGAACAATACGTTCCACACCACAATTACTATCATTTGATAAATTCTCTTAATTTAAACCCAGCCTTTATTGTTTGTTTTTAATAATATAAGTAATAGATGTGTGTGTGTGTGTTTTGTGAATGTGTTTTATTCCCTTCTCTAATTTATCGGTGCCGTAAGTGTTGACGTCAAATGTCAGAGACTCGGGGAATTGCGCCAGTCCCACCGTATGTTTTCTAATGTGAAGTTTATACTAGTAGTAGTGGAATACAACATGCAATTTTTTTCGAAATGAAACAACCACAAACACCTTTGGGACAAAATTGTGTTACTTTTTTAAAATAGAAAAGAATCAAAATGGAATTAATGAAATTTATTATTGTAGAATTCAACACCTCATTCGTTACATTCAAATTGTAACAAAAGAATCAAATTTAAATTGGAAATTCATTTGATTCTCTCCTACATTTCAACTAACCTATACAATGTTCTACTTTAACAAGCTCTTCAAAAAGTCCAACCATTCTTCGATACATCATTATTTCTGATTGCTATCCAACGTTATAGAGCGAAGTATATTCCTGTAGAATTGCCTCAGATAACAAAGCTAAAAGTGTACTTTATTACAATAAAATTATCCTTTTGATTTCACATAACTTTTATTTTGATCGCTTATATTCCAATTTAGATTCTAATAGGGAATCACTGATAAGCAATTCTGACCTAGTTTTGATCGAATTCCATCTTCATAAAATAAATAAAAGTGAATGTTTACAATCAATTAATTGTGTCCAGTTGGATAATTCGTGCAAATTCAACAAATTTCCCTCCTTATCCGAACTGATCGTAAATTAGCATTGAAATGTTGTTCCACAATTTCCCCCCCCCCGTTATATAGAAATTCAAATTTTAAACAATGTCTGGTTATAAATAAATACAATCAACGTTTATATTCGACGATTATATATTGTTATTTAGGGGTGTATTGTTGAGGTAAATGTGTGCACACATCTTGAAGATTACGTTTCTAGTAGGCTGGAAACGTGTAAATAAAGAAGATAAACAATGTGTTTCAAATTTGTTGCCATTCCAATTTTTCATCTAGAATGATGATAATCTTGATATTTTTCCAGAAAATTGACTTGTTCGTTGCGAAGACAAACAGACTACGACACCACCCTATATTCTTACTACACAAATAAAGTCGTCTATTTTTACTGATATCAACGAATTGATTTCATTTATAAATCGGCAAGTGAATTTCAATTTTATACGAAGACTTGCACACATATTTCACTTTTCTTCATAGTTGTTGTTGTTGTCGAAAGTTATGAACGAAATTTAATATACGAACTTTGTAATGTTACATATATTGGATGTTGTAAGAAAAAGAAAACAGAAGGGTGAATGTGTTTTGTATAATGGGGTGGTGATAAAGGCGGCACCATCAACACCCCCATTTCCCTACAGAATGTGGTTAGATTGTAACCAAGAAACCAGCATACATATTGATAAGTCACAACATCGTCTGATAGGAGTTAGGATCAAACACGTACACATACATGTGAAACGTTAGATCATTGGGTGAATATGGATGTGATCTGATGTTGGTGTGTGTGTGTCGTCTATTGACGAGGCCATTTTCAAAAACATTTAAATTCAAATTATCACTGAAAGCCGATCAATATCGCCTTTCTTCAACATAATAGAACTGAAAGCAAATATGACTGCTGATACAACCATAGAATAAAGATAGTGGTGGAATTCTCTACGGATCTCAAACTGGCTCTCCGTTTTCATAAAGTTATATTATCGCAAGCGAAATTGAGACTTCATGGGAATACAGTTAATAGATAGTTGATTCTAAACAAGCAAACGTCAACAGGAGAAGACTGTGAGGCAACTACAGAAAAATTACATCGCTTTTAAAGGTGACGGAGACATTATTCTAACTGTGAACTTTTCGCCAAAAAAACAAGACAGAAGAATCATGTCTCTTCGCATACATAAAACAGTAGGAGTGACGGCAATATTATTCAAACAACAATAATAATTTTCAGTGTTAGAAATCGATTTGAGACACGTAAAATTAATCAAATAATTAATGAAGCATAATGAAGAAGTTTCAATATGTATAGACATAATGAATTGTTTTCAAAGTATGCACAGATTTGTAATGCAACAAAGTTTTAACAATGTGTCGTTGTAAGTGTACAATGACTGTAATTATAGGTAAAGTTTGTGTCAGTGATTTTATATTCGTGGTCTGTTTAATACGACCCTAGCTATAATTTCAACTTGACACTCTGTGTGTACTTTAACCAAAAACTTTACACTAAGAAACTTTAAAGTCATTGTTCAGATGGAAACTTTACATTAAACAGATGACGATCTTACAATTTTATTTGCAAAATTTCTATTTATCTAAACGTTCAGTTATAGAATGGTAATATAAACGATTTTAATGATCCAATCATTTGCAATTCGAATCGAAAGGGTGGAGATGTAGATTTTCTTAACTTATGACTATCTTAATTCTCTCGAACCGTCGTATTTTATCATCGATAGGCGGTTTCTACTAATTATTCCGATAATATTATAAACCTCTAGAGAGAGAGAGATTGTAGTGCATTAATGTTCCGAAATGACGCGGTACTTCATCATCATCGTCAATGGGTGTACAGATCGTCATTTGTCACCCATGTAAGTTTCTCTGACAGCATCCAGGTGGCTAATGGATTTAATCCTCGTCCCTTTCAAAGCCTACTATGATCAATCTAAAGTCATGTACATACATCATACAATGTTAAGCTTTAAAAAAAAATTGAAAAAAAAAGACAAAAGGATATACGTGTATTTTATTTTTCAAACGCTGGAGCTCTATCGTAGCTTGATAAATGAGATCGTATTGGAAAAATGGATTTTTACTTTTACATGGTTTAAACAACAATACCCAATCGTTAATCAATAAAGCGAATCACAAACTATACGAGAACAGTATGATAGAATATTGGAATTTATTAACAGACGTAAAAACCGGTTACATTCAACACTTTAGAAACGACAAAGGTTATCGCTAATTTTCTATATATAAAGACGATTTAAAATAATCAACACCACATAAAGTAATTGATCGAGTATATCTATTATAACAATCATTTATAAAATGATAATCGTGGATAATACATTGAAAATTTTCTTATTAATAATCATTTATGATTGGTATATTGTGGAATGTGTCAAATATAAAGTGCCAAAACCGAAAATTGTAATATTAAATCCGCATGGCTTAGAAGTGAGTATACCGGACAGTCCTGGTGTACAATTATTTGCGTTTCATGCAAACATCAATCAACCATTAAATGATATTGAAGCTGGACAATTATCTAAAGATATATTACATAGAGAGAATGATCGTTGGGTATTTCGTGATACAAATTTAAAATTGAAACAGGGCGATAAAATCTATTTTTGGTTATATGTAATGAAAGAGAATCTTGGCTATACAGCACTTAACAACGTCTACACTGTTACAGGTGAATTTTTCGTTAATTTGATGATGATTTAATTTTCAACCATTTACAATTCCAGATTATTATAATAACAATAATGCTAGTAATAACAATGATGATGATAATAATAATAATGGAAACGCTAACCTTGGATCTGTAGAACATCCGGGCGATTGCCGCAATCAATCGACAGTTTATGAAGTCACTTTGCTGAATTTAACACAAACATTATTGAGTTTACATCATAATTTAGAAGATTTACGTGATACAAATCGTTTATTAATTGATATAATTGAGAGGACGACAATAGGCAAAACGTTACATTTAGAAGGTATTGGTAATACATTCAATGAACCGACAGAGGTTGTACAACTTGTACTCAAAGAGAAATTGAAATTGCCGTCGATTCATATTATAAATGCCGTATATAACAGGAATGGTACAATCACATTTAGTGTTAATACAGTAAATGAAAAAATTGATATAATTAAACGTGCTAAATTGAATCTAACTGATTCGAAATTTGTTATTACATATTAAAATTCTAGAGAGTAGAGAAAAATAAACTAGTTATTCATCAACACATTTATTTAATATTTATATTGTTGGTTTTATACGAAAAAAAAATGTCGCTCTAACATGATCAATGACACTGAAACACAGAAACATAAGATATCTTCATTTGTAATTAAACACAAAGAAATTTATGAGAATCTATCGACTCAGAATGCCTTTAGTTAGAACTAAAAATACTAAAACATTGGATGGACTAGACATGTTCGACAACATCACACCATTTTTGTCATATTCAATAGAATTTTTTTTGCAATCTAAACAAGAGCGTACTGGAGCTTTTTCAAATGTCTCAAATAAGTGCCAGATGAATTGGATGTTGTTCCGCAGAATTTTTTATTTCATTTTGAAGCACAAGTAGTGTTTATTGGATTTGGATGCCTTACAATCTTGACGCTTCTAATAGCAAAACCAGTCGTTTTGAAGAGAAAAAAAAGTCTCCCCAACATCACCACAATATTTAATTCATGTTTTATTCATTAACGGTAGTTATTATAAATTTTCATGTATTAGAAACGTATGTGTCGTGTTTTACGAAAATTTCACAAACTCAACAACTTGCCGTATGTGAAACTAATTAATTTCATACCTGTTTCTATACTAGTAGCATTATTTTACGCTATATAGTTTAATACGGTAATTAATAATAATTTTATCAAATTTTAACATGAATCTACTACTGAATATCATATACATAAATCTACACAATATTAAATAAATAATAATCCTTGTCAACTGTTTGATATAATTTTTAACGAATGTTTTCCATTGTTTAACAACAAGAAAATTTGTGGGATTTCTGTGATTCATCGATAAATTCATAAACGAAATGATGATGATTATCATGCAAATGCAACATAATCATAAGTATCTCAGGCTGTTATTGTTTATTATCGAGTCGAAATTTAATAAGCCACCGTCACGAACCGCAAATAAATAGAATAGAAAAAATATAAACGCACATATTATATTGTTTTTGTTTTTAATTTTACTCGTTCTAAATTGAGCATCTATCTATCTATCTATCGGTAATTTTTTTCGATCTATAGCAATCAAGACGATACAATAGAGGAAAACCAATAACAAAACGCAGAGACATCGCAATGAATCTCAGATGGAACGCCTATCCGACCGTAAATGCTTTACAAAGAAGTATTTATTAATATTGAACTTGATCCAGAAGAAATATCAGACATTTACAATGAAATACAATCTGAACGAAGCGAAGATTAAAACAATAAAATACCATTCTTTGTGGATGCGTGTGTGTGTGTGTGTGTGTGTATACGACCGTTCTCTTCAATTTTGTTCATTCTATTCGAGTCCGAAGAAGAGGTAATAAATAATCCGTTACAATTACATCAAATCATCAGCAAATTTGTAATCTAAATAATTGGAAATTCGTGACAAAATATTGAGTTGATCTCGTTTATGTGACTTGTTTGTAAAAAAACCTTGTAGTTTATCGAAAACTGTGAAGATTTGTAGTTGTCTCCCTGGAAGAAAACAAATTTTGTGCGGCTTGTATTCAATTTAAGCGAAGATACATTGGTACAATTCTGAATTGTAATTGACAAATTTCTTACAGAAACTGAATCGAACCAAAATTACTGTCTTATACGGCTTTACAAGACACGAAGATTTATAAGGAAATTTACTACTAAAAAACGTGACTATTAACTAGATGTTTTTAATATCTCTCTCTCTGTCATAGTCGGATGTTTTTATTTTCATTTTTTCCCCATTTCCGTCCTTTAAGTTTCCTCCTTTTTTATTCTGTCTTCCGTTGAACAGGAGTTGAATTGATGAGTTGGCAGTTATTGGCGTTCCTGTTCTCATAGATTAGTTACGTGAGAAGAAAACATTAGTTATTATTTATAGGCTTTTCCGAAAAAGGCTCCCAACAACACAAAGATAATAGGGTTGGCTTTGTAATTCTTGTTTAGATTCTCGCCCATCTTCGACTTTTTAATGCCAAATAGATTGCTATGTTATAAATAAAATACATCAACAACTAACAATACCAATACGAATAACAGTGAAACATAATTTTTCGATATTTACATTAATTAGTTTTTCAAATTCATAACACGAACGCTTGTAAACTACCGGCAATTCTATTGTTAAAAAATATTCATTTATACATACAGAAATAAACGAATTAACTAATACGGAAATTATTCATTTGGCAAGTGTTGAATGTTCGATTATTTATGGAATTTTACAACAAAAAAAAATTGTTGATAAATACTGAACGCTTTTTTATGTGCATAGTAAAAATGGCGGAGGCGCCGGATTAGTTATTCGCCTAAAACACTAATGAAACCGTCCAAGACCCTTCTAATACAAATTTCAGCTAATGGACTCGTTACAAAAACCCATCAAAACCCTCATATTATTATTATTACTATTATTAAATGCCCAGTTCTCATATAAGCGTGTCCTAAATGAATTAATTAAAGTGAGAGAATCAAAAAAAAAACAACCTCTTTCTCTCTCTTCATATTTTCATTTAATTAATAACTTTCCTATAACTTTCTAATTTTTCTTTTATTTTTTGTGTGATATTGTCGTTAATTTCGACTCTATTTCTTTTTCTTTTTTTTTGTTAAATATTTGTTCGATGATACAATTTGCAAGGGAATAGAAATAACGAAAAATGAATGGTATCTATATACACTTTTCATAATCAGTTTTTGCGAGACGTGTTTGTTATTAAATTTCGATAAAAAATAATTCGGTTGACAGGTTCGCTTAATACGTGTCACCATCAATAACTTCCGTCTGCGTTGCCTTGTTGTTGTTGTCCGTCCATCCAATAGCTTCAGGTTTTTCAGATATAAATGACTGTAGAAGAGCGTTAGTAAGCTTCTAGCTATTTCCTGTTCAAACCCTGATGATGTATTAGTGGTATAGTTGGGCAGTACAGATCTAAATTCTAAATTGACATCATGTTGCAGATGGTTTAAATTGCGACAAATCTAAATTGCAGATATTATGTTAAAGTAAAATCGATCAGAAAGTCAATCATGGCTGATATTTTCCATTCAAATCCATAAAAAAAAAGTGTCTGGCGGACGGATGCTGATAAGAAGTTATATGTGTAAAGCTCACTGTCATTTACTTTTATAGAGAAATTCCTGTAAAAAATAGCAGTGAGGAAGAGGAGACTGGTGCGACCAACCGCAGAATTCAATTTTCCATTGACATCAATTCATCTTTACAAAACCAAAAGGAAAAAATAGTGAGAAATATGAAGATGACGTCAACAGTAGATGGATTGTTCAAAATTCATTCAAATCGTGATTTAATTACAAAAAAAAGAACGGTGAAATCCGATGAGAGAATTAGATTTTCAAATTTATTTTTTTTACAGATTATAAATCAAATTTACAATTTTTGACACGTGTATTATTATCGTATATTGACAGCTACCATTACAGCACACAGGCGTGTTTCGTTTCTGTAATGAAAATGCGAATATTCCATGCTTTTTGTAGTTGTATACGAATAGAGTGAGCGTCTTTTTCTTTCTAAATAAATAATGGCAAAGCTTCGATGTATTCACGATCTGCATACTACAAATAAGTGTCTGGGATGGGTTAGTCGACTGTAAGTTTACACAAAAATTATTGTGTCGTAAATTCTCTTTCTTGCTCTTTTCTGTCTTTTTTTTCTGTTAGTATTATAGTCGAAGCTAATGCCCCGAAGGAAATATTCTGTGACGGAAATTCTTGCAAATTATAAATCACCAGTGCTTTTGAAATTCTGTCCTTCTTCCCAATTCCGAATGGAACCGTTTTCTTTTTTGCTCGTGTAATGTATTGTTGGAAAATTAAATAGTGGCGTCACGTAATGTGACAATTAGAGTTGTTGAGTCGCTATTAATTTCCCCTCTGTAACTTCAATATGTCTGTATTCAGGATAATGTTAGTAGCAACACGAGAAATGTTCGCCCCATTCAATTACGAAAGCAGTCTATCTTCATCAATTCGACAAAATCGAAAGAATAACGTAACATTTTATAAATTCAATTTTAATATTGAAACGGTTTCTAGCAATATTCTCCAGTTGGTTATTTCACTGTCGTTGTTAGAAGTTTACAACAGATGCCGGTAAAAATAAATGAAGCATTCTTTTTTTGTTGTTGTGAATGGACAGACTATATATGACTGCACGTGTCACAGAGCAGAGATTTGTTTTCATTTAGACGTCATCTGTGGTAGAGATTGTGGTGATTGTAGAGCCGTGTTATACTGGGGTAGCTATAAGGGGAATGGAGAAAAAAATGACCCGCCGAAAGACTAGCAAAATACACTCTCACCAAATTGAAAATAATAGCCGAAAGCTAAACTACACAGTAGAGGAGAGGGATGACAGGCGAATTGAGTTAAGACAACGTGAGGCAAATGAAAAAAGCGGAAATTGTCGAGCACAGCCTAACACTAACACACGCACACATGCTATATTTTATAATCATAACAAGAGTAATGGGGAAAAAGATTTTCTTAAGAAAAGTGTTGAAGATGGAAGATGGAAAATAAATAATAACAGATTGTTGTTTTATTATTTGGTGCTATGAGCTTTATGAATGTTGGAGAAAGAGGAAATATGGAATAGAAGAAAATTGAGACGTACGCCTCCTTCTAATCTCTAGAATTTTGGGTGAAAAAGTACAATTTCTGAGTTTGACAGGTCGGTAATGTAAGGTACTTACTCCAATCCAACACAAGACGGAAGTAATTGCTTTACAGTTTATGGAAACCGCAAGCCAATGTTTTACCATTCAATCAGAAATAGAGAGAGAGAGAGAGAGAGAGAGAAGGCGTATTCGAATATTGTTATAATGTATCGATTGATTTTTGTTTTGTTTTAGAGTCCACTTCAGCTCTGTATAGAAAAATAGCGATTCAATTTCAATTTATATATCATTTTAAAATGTCGAGTACATCAAAGAAGTTTTGAACGTGCAACTAGATATTTCAAATAGACCCGGTTCAAATTCTATTCAAAAGATTTGAATTTAATATCTTTCTTTTATAACTAGATATTAAAAAGCACACCAATCGAAATTTTAAAATGGTTTTGTTTATTATTACCCCATCGAACAACATATCATCTATTTAGCGATAAATTACAATGTAGATCAGATAATAATTTGTGTAGTACATGATTTAATTAAAAGGCAATCAATGGCTTATACACATCATAGATATAATATGATGTTTCTGTGCATTTACTAAAACCTAATAGGGATGCAACCGTGTCCGCTTAATTAATAGATGATTACACCTGCAGGCGTGTCAGGCTAGCTTCAATTTTCCAATTATTTCGAATAGTGTATGCTTAAAAATGTATTCATAGACTTGAACTTATAGAATATCAGATGAATCGTTTAATATTAACGTCGAGGATTTTCTACAATCTATCTAGCAATATACGTTATCCTTTAAAATTCTAATGCATCACTATAAAATTTTCTTAGCTTTATGTCAGACAGCTTTTTGAATATTTGAATTGTTGTATCATGAATAAAATAATAAGAATCTCTCTTGGTAGTGCTTTGTTTCATTTTGTTTTCTTTTTTTTGTTCCCTGGATTACAATCAGAACCGGCGATAGTTCGACCAGTGTCTTGGATGAAGAAAACATTTTTTTTCAAAAGATATACAAATGTTGCCCTAGATGAAAATAGAATTAACGAAAAAGCTTTTAGAATCTTCCAAGACTCAAACGAGAAACCACCAACAATAGAAAGAGATCAATTACTCAATACTAAACAAGAGTTAATAACATTAAAGAGTTGAAAGCAACCTAACACACAACCAAAGTTACTAAATCCGAATACTAAGCAGCATTACTAACAGATTGGAGCATAAATAAAAAGGAGCCTTCAAAGATGAAGCGTACAGTTCTACAGACTTTCTAGCAGCTGGTATTGCAGTTTTAAATGTATAATCCAGTACAATACAATACACATTTGTTTTGTCTGACAGCCTTCTAAAACTTTAACATTTGAGTTATTATATGATGGAAATAACAGCGATTCAAGTCTCGTTTCAAATACTTTTTTATAAATATTGTCCTAGGGACGGCTACAAGATCAATTCTAATCATCTAACTTTACTGAAATTTCTAAAAGTTTACCAAAAATTGATAAAAATGACCCTTGGACAAGTACATCATTTTTCAGTGGTCGCTCCTTTTTATACCATTGTGACTCTACCTATTCACCATTTTTTTTCAATAGTAGTCCCAGGCGATGGTGAACATAAAGAAGGTCACCACTTCATGAAGTGTCACAGAGCTATTATTTAATAACAACAATAAATGTAGAATGATTCTAACAACAACAACAACAAACCTATTCGAATTCTATGTGCAAAGACACAATTGAATGTGTGCGTTCAAGTCAACGTTGACAAAGCATTTGTTTGTATGAACGAGCGAATATAAACAGCAGATCCGTACCCGTACAACAAAGGCACTGTTTTTATAATGAGCAATTTGTAGTTGTCTGTATAGTGAATATTTCAGTATTTCTTCTGCTAGTCATGAACGCTAAAACTAACATCTCATTCCACTTTAATATCTCTTTTAAATGGTGGCAAATTTTTTTGCTTAATCAATCAACCAGTTGACAATTAATTATAATTTTATTTGGAAAGTACGGTTGTTATTTGCATTTTAAAATTGTTAATAATAACAAAAGAGAAGAATCTAAGGGCTGATACCTTTTATAAAATTTAATAATCCACAACACGTTTATAATATTTCTATCTTTGTCTATCACTTATTCTTCACTGGAGAATATCAAAGGCAATATAAAGGAGACCATTTCTTTGTCAACCGATTTCTCTTCCTCATTCTACAATAACAACAACAACAACAACAACATGTCCGTTGCCTTCATCATCTCTTTTACTCATTCCTTCACCGATTTGGCCCTCCTTTTTATCTGCTTTGTCTTGTTTTTGCAAAACCAGGCGCTAATTTCAGCGTCCTCATTTATTTCATTAGTTTAATGAAAATTCTTTGATGATGATTCACTTACACTCCGCTCAACGATTGTAACTGTTTTTACAAACATTAGCTTCAAACGAATATTGAAAATCAAATTATTTCGTACAGTGATTTGTTATTAATAAATCTAAACTAATGTAGATGTAATTAGGTAATGTATGGTGATTAGCACAATTGTATTAAAAAAAATCATTAAAAATACCAAATTTCAATTTATTTATCTTAAGTCAAACTACAACAACTTTGATCATTAGCTTGTCGTTTAATTGGTCCATCATGTTTTTTTACTGTTTCTCGTCGACAGAACTTCTCTAATTAAATCGCTTTGATGTTCCTTCTTTTGTATACCTTTTTCTTCAGTTCCTTACTAATTTATTTTGAGATTAATTAGAAACTGTGTGTCTGATCGATTTAAATTCGTATGTAAAATTCATGACAGAAGATCAAGAATTATGCTGTTCGATAGAAATTCTAATAGAAACTAAACTCAACTAAAATATATCCAAGAGAGTTTGAACTTTGATTCATAAACCACCAAGATAGTAACGTACAATGTCGGATACAGTCTTGTTCTAAAATAATATATTGGCTTATTATTTATAAAGTTAACATAATTCTCTTGCAGACATCGGCAAATATTTCTCTAGTTAATGACAGGTACATTTCACAAATACACAAAAAACTAAGGATTCAATTCTGAATATGAAAGAAAATAGTGTCATAGAATAAAAGAATATTGTACACAAGGGCCACATGAAGTATCATTTACATTTTATACAATACCTATAAGGTTATATGTCTATATTTAGTTATATTCTTTAGGGGATTCCGCCATTTTTGCTATATACTCGCATATTATTATTTTCATTATTATTTAATTGTGCATAAATTCCAATTATTTCGTTCATAATACAAATTGAAATCAAATTCCGCACTTATGAACAGTTTCATTGAAATTTTAATGTATAATAGCTGCCTGGTAATTCTGCCTTTATCATATTGAACTTTTCATTACTTGATAAGTCGCTCGAATTTGTTGTAATACGCTAATAGCTAACAAAACAAAAACTTTAAAATGCTTGAGAAAAGGCAAAGCGGATGTTAAGAAATTCACAAAATATATAGAAAACCAACTATCAATAAAAAGTAGTGGAAACGCAACGACAACTTAAAAAATGCCTGACGATAAGCAAGAATATGGAAAATAAACTGTCATTAACAAGTGGTGGATGCTAAGTGCCAACATAGCAAGTGAGGACGTTTGCTTTAGGATTTTTTTTCAAAAAGAAGACGATTCTTAATAAATCATAAAAAAGATGAAATTTATGGTAAACTAGAAAACATCTATATATACAATCAAAACTTGAGAAAAAATTACAAAATAATTAAACTGGACATTGAACGCAAGCTACATTGGGATGTCCAATTCAAAATTATGTATTTATAAAGTTTAAGTTAATAACGGAAGAGAAATCAATTTCATTGGTGGTGCAAAATGGTGAATGCGCCGGGTGAATTCAGGAGGACACTTTCACGTGCAAGTCCAACCGTTAGACTTCACTCACACGATCTCCATTATCGAAATCGTTCGATCAGCGTCGCCAGATATGCTACCAAAACACGACTACCGATATCTATTGAAGATTTTTCAGTGGAATCCAAACCTCTACTAAATATGCAGACCAAGAGTGGCCTATTCGTCTCCTCTTACCCCATTACACCATGCTACCAATACTCAACATTGGGGAACCGGAACCAAATGGCTCATATGCACAGCGGAATTGATTTGGCTTTTATTAGGATATGATTTATTTTTGGATACAACATTAAACCTTTGGCTTATTTAAATTCCCAACGATTCTAGATACTAATTTCTTTGTTTGTTATAATCCGTTTTTTTAATAATAAGAGAACAAATTACATTTATGTCTATCTCTCTCTCTTCTTCGTCATGATAACCTACATTTGTATATAGATATATGTATATGTGTTCTATCTCTGGTAGAATAAATGTTGGATGACATGGGATGATAATTTCGCAAATGACCATTTCTGTCTCTTCCTCTACCTTTCCGTTGTTCTCTCTTTGTATTATATAGCAAGATAGTCAATATTTATTATTATTGCACAAAAACATATTGCTCGAAAACTTCAATATCCGTTTTATTAGAACATTCAGTTAAATACAAACATTATAAATTTGATTTATGTGTAACTAGGAAATGAATAAGAATCTTCAATAGATCATTAATAAATAAACGTAATCGAATAATTCCATTTAATAAATTCAACAATCTAATTTAATCGACATTAATTACAGTTAATGTAGTAATCATTGATAATATTGATGGAAATAAAGAAAATTGACACAAATTGAAAGTTGCTAGAGTAAACAACTTGAACTTTTTAAACCTAACTTTTCAATTTCAATTTGTGTATTTCCAACTGGAAAGACAAACTCAATATAAGAACATTCATTTAAAACGACTGAAAACTGCCACTTCAACTTAGAAAGTTAATAAAATATAAATAAATAAAACTTATTTGCGACAAGTTGGTAAAGTGGTCTTGATATAACTGTGTTAGTGTTAATAATTTAAATTAAATTATAGAAAAACTGCCACTACACAAACTGCTGTATGACTATTGCAGATCTACAAAGATTTTTAATTAAAATTAATTACAACAAGCAACAACAATGCGGTTACTGTTTATACAGAACAATCCACATTTTCGTTAAGTTTAATTGTTAAAGATGTTCGTTTCCATCTACCATATTTTAATTAATTTATTTCAACATTTGGCAATAAAAATAATTGTAAAATAATTTGCGGTTGTATTAAAAAACGGCGTAAAAGAGAGTAATAGAGGGTGATGAAATGTTCAAGATAAACCTAATAAGAATGAATTTATTCGTAGAAAATGATGTACACTTGAATGGAAATGTATAGATCTGTGAGAAACGATTTTGATAGTCAAGCGCGAATGAATATTGTTTACATTTGTGTTAAAACCTTGGGAAAAAGAGTGGCCCCTTCGACGAAAATGTATACTTTTCACTACATTTATCTCCTAATAGCACCATAAAATCTAATTTTCGTTTTACCACTTTTTTGTAAATGGAAAAAAAAGAATCTTATTATGTAGTTGCACCAATGAAATTATTATATGAAAAGCACAAAATTTATGCCATTATTTATCTAATGTTATTTAATATGTTCTAGAAAATTAACAGTGAAAGCTATGGTAGTCTATTCTCATCTCCCGAGCTACTTTAATTTGCAAACTGAGGCGAAAAGAGATTAAATAAGGGATTAACACATTTCTCATCACCATTTAGAATGGACTCGGTGTAGTTTATTTCCGTAGTCCATGCATATTTTATCGTCAATGGTGAAATATGTATTAAATTCATAATACAACTGCTATTTCTGTTTGATCAGAACAAAACTGCTTTCACAGGAAATCTTCAAAGTAACTGAATTCTTAAAAAAATTGCGCACAAACCAGCACGTACAAGTCGTAATATTAGAAATTTACCGGCAAGCTGTGCAACAGTAGATTAGACGAATTCAAAGCATTTTGTCGGCAAATATTCGAAAAAACTACAAAATTTAATTTCAACTAAAACCTAATAAAACTAAATTAGAAGCTGAAACAAATCTACCGTTGATGGCAAATGGTGGATGTGTCTGGCATACAGCAAACGTAAAACATCTCAACCAATTAGTTTTCTAATTCCACACGTGTCAGTCTCCATCTTTTCTCATGGAATTTTTGAAAAACCAACAATTCCCCCTTCAATCAAATCTAAATCTAAGTACATCGAATATAAGGAAATCAAGTCGTTGTTCGTTTCCGTATTTTGATGATAGCGATAAAATTCCGGAAATTGGTGACTTTTTTTTTTGATCACCGATCAGTTGACAATCGGAAATTATATTATTTATATATGTTTCTTTAATATTCGAAAATATAAATCATGTTGGTGTATTAATAGTTAATGATGATTTCCAATCGATATATTTGTTGTATCCCTCGGGTGAGATAATTTAAAAATTTTCATCGCTATTTTGATAATAAAGCACGATCGTTGACAATAAAATGGATAGTTTGTTAGTTAGTAATCAGTGATATTAAAAGCGGCAATTAAAGTACAATAAATCCACATTGTTGAACGAATAATAAATTTCGAAATTTCTAACAAGAAATTTACCATAAGCAGTTTCATAAATGTTCAATTGTCTAGAAAATATTGTGTTTTAATGCAATTTTTAAGTTGTACAACAGAATGCACTTGCCAGACTCCAGTCAGATTGCAATAAAACTTATCAAACAAACAAACTATTGCAATTTGAACGGTTATTTATTAATTCGTCTACTTATTCAGCAAATTGTGTTTAATTAAACTTCTGCCCGACAAATTTTATAATATTCATAACAACTGCAATAAGAATATTGTGGAAGACGTCTAGTTGAAAAGCACATTAAAAAAGAGCGAGAGAGAAGGAAATAGAGAACGGGAGTGAGAGAGATGGAGTATTAGGCAAACTAACGAGGGAAATCTAGCAAGTTGAAAAGTAGAATTGCTTATAAATAAATCACTAACTCTTGATTATGTCTACTTGGTGGAATATTGGAGTAAGGGAGGAGTGACGCATTGCGGGATATATAGATTGCCAAAATATTTGACCCTTTTCCTTAGAGATTATATTTGTTAACAACCGTGGAAATTGTCAATATTCTCAAAATTAATGATGACAAATCATCGATAGCCTTCAATGTCGATTAATATTCGTTTGTTGATTTTGATAATTCTGTGCTACTACTTTAATTAAGTCACATGTTTATTAATTTTTGGCTTACAATATGTATCGTACATTTTCGTTTCAAACAAAATTTACGAACATTTTGATTTATTCAATGGTTTCCTCTTTATGCAAAATCCTGTTATGCTATGTGCGAGTGTAAATTGTAGATAAGCCAAGGGGATCTCAGTATGCTACATATTATATGTTTACTATAGATATGTAGATGACATTTTCGTTGAAATAATAACGGACCTATCAAAATATTACCCAAATCGAATTTTATAATATATGACCTACCTGACAACAATAGTGGATAAAGTTGTATATCCACAACTGACAATTCTAAACAAGAATAAATCTTGAGCCTTATCGATTAGCAATCGTATAAATATTACCTGCGTAATTATTGACGCAAAATGATAAGTCACTTGGATATGTCTGAAAAAATGAACAACAAGCAAAAAGATCTCAAATATTCTAATATCTTTAGAGAATAATTAAAGATACATATGTAGAAATTTCAGATTAATACAATAAAATCAACATAAATCAATCCAAAATCAACGTTTCAAAATTCAAAGTGTTAACACGAATAATAAGTGAGTAGTAAGTAAATGAAAACGCCTTTCCAATTAAATCTATCTTGACATTAAATCGCAGATACAGCAGACTTCTAGTCAAGACAACAATATAGAAGAAGGGTTAACGGATTGAATGATGAGTGAATTGTGTAGTAGGATATATAATAGGTGCAAATTAGGATAATTGTCGTCTCAGAATTCCTGGCATATTGCTGTAATTAGATTTCAGTAATAGTTTCAGTAATGTAGGCAATTAACACGATGACACGCGACAAAATTCAGCAGCGGTGACGGCAACAGTGTCAACGACGATTGTTGCGGATTTAATCATTTAAATGGGGATTCCATTCGTCTTTTACTTTATCTTTTAATAAGAACAATACACAATTCACAACTCTATTACTTTTATCGTGGAGAAGAATGAGAAGAAGATCACGAAGAAGAAGATGATGATGATGATGATGATGATGATAAAGAAGAAGTATAAGAGATTTTGTTAAGTTGCAATTCAAACAAGATTTTCTAAATTTATCTTACGAGTATTTTACTCAAATATTGTTAGAATCAACAAAGATTTAGAATGTTTACGTTGAAATGGGACTAAATCATTATAATCCTTAATATTATTCATCTTGATCCTTTATTTCTGTAATCTCATAGATTTGTCGCATCTATAAAACATTTTTCCAAATTATAACCACCAAAGAGAACAATTAAGGGTTCGAAAATATAATGAAAGCTTCATTATTATTCTTTATGCCAGAAGCTAGCCCTTTTATATATTGTATGGACAAACCTATATATTTTGCGGTCTTCTCTAGTTAATAAGCCAAATTTGGGCAACCGAAAGGAGTAAAAGCGGCAGTACTAAAATGGAAGAAGAATTGCAGACTTCTCCATGACAATGTTGTCGTCAGATAGGTTGTCATTGGGCGTTTAGATCATGTTTTGTTCGTGCAATGAATAGGTGCATCTTAATTTTTGAATCTCTTTTGAGAAAAATATTAAGATGCAAACAACGATAGCTTCGTTCTTGTGATAGTAAAATAGAATATAGATGTACCGCCTTGTTCTTAGTAATACTATCTAAAAGGATATAGTTGAATAGGAGGTGTATGACGTCTATAAATAATTCAAAACTTGTGTTACCCTTAATGTAAGAGAATATATAATGTAAAAACTGAAATGATTCAGTATGCTGGTAGCGTGGTGTTTTAATGATGATATCACAAAGCCACCACCATACCACTACAAACCACCCCATTTTAACATTTATTATACATCTAAGCCCACGACTATATCTATGTATGTGCACGCCCAAAGTTGAGTCTTTGATGTAAAAGAGTTAGAGTTGCTCACTTTACCTTACAATACTAATTAGTTTGTGAATATATATATATATATATATATATATATATATATATGAGTGTATGTGCGTGCGTTTAAATGTGCGTAGATTACTTGGCACCTTTATACCTTAATGAATATTCGTCTCATTCACTAATCCATACACGCGTGCGTTTGCATGTGGGTAAATATAGACAAATTTGTCTTCACCCTTAACTTGTTCTTTAAAAGATATACTTTGAGGGTGTTTTAACAGTACGAGAACTTAAGCTGCCTTCTTTACAGACATTTACAAACCTAAAAGCCTGGAATAACTGCCTTTTCTCTCTTTATTTCTTTGTTATATTCTTATAGAGATAATACAAACAAAAAGCTGTAAAGGGAATGGGACAAGACAAATTATTTTCAATCCCTTCAACTATATAGTAAGTAGCAATTTTTTTCAAATAATTCATTTACAATTGCTCTCTTTTTGCTGCTTATTTCTGTTCGTTGTTGTTGTTGTTGTTGTTGTTGTTATTGAAGGCGAAATAATACGTTCCATTAACTCCTTCAAAGGATCATATAAAAAATAAATAGAAGAATAAAATGAGCAATTCACATATCAATCTATATGTAAATAGAGAGTTTTGTTATCAATATAACAATAGGCACTTTTAATATCGGGCTCAATTACCATTGATATAAGGAAATTAAACTGCCGACAACAGTTAAATAACACTTGTCGATCATCGAATAAAAACACGATATTATCTGCATTTAAGGGTTGTATTTTTAATTAAATATCATCATTAAATATCATGAACAGGAAAATGATTAATCATCACCTGACTGATAGATAATTCGATTCTTTTCCTAATTAAAGCACATAATCACTTGCAATTAATTAGAGCACACACACACACACACACGCACACACACCTTTTCCAATTCAATTTAATTGAATTGAATCGTATACATAATAAAAATACCACTCTGGTGATGATAGCTGTGTGCACTCCACACCAACGTTTTTCATTCAATAAATATTAACAACAAAAAAAAACATGGAATTTTCCGTATTTTTTAAAAACTAATCAATTTGGATATCAAGTAACAAAGGAATATTGTGATTTATTGGTAATTTGTTATTGTTAGAATTTAATTAGTATTGAAATACAATAAATAGAAACATAATATTTGCTAGGTTCATTATTGCAACCTGGAGACTTTACTAATGATGTTATCCGATACCTGAATGGCTGTCTAGATTTTCCATGTAATAATTAAGCCAATTGAGGAAATTCAGTCAGAATCTCTAATGAGCAGGAGTCGGTGATTTGATTTTTATTTTTAAACAATAATAATAATAATAATAATAATAATAATAATAATAATAATAATTTGTGGTTGTTTGAACAGTTTGGATCAATAATACAAGTTGAATTTCTGAAACATCCTGAAGGGCGGCTTCATAGAGAATGAGTGAATATTGTGTTATACTGTTCGGTTCGGCAAACTAACACAATTTGTCCATCAGATGTCCGTGTTGCTTGAGGCGCCGCTTTCAGATTTCCGTTTCGTGATCAGAAATGCGACTTTAGGGCACATTTACAACACAGTTATGATGGATTGTGGTCATTCTTTAATCTTGTGCTTTATTTCCCACAACACTTTGGATTATAAATAAATAGCTAACGAAAAACTTATTAATATGCAAGTTTTAGTTTAGTTTCGAAAATGTTTTAAATAAATAAAACGTATACCTAAATATATAGAATTATCTATCGAAATATTTACGTATTTTCCACAGGAATTCTCTGCCTGTTCATATAAAACTCGGCTCTTCAATGTATTACAAATTAAATTTACCATCCTCTACATAAAACAAAACACACAAATACACAAACGTGATGGTGCATTAGAAAACGTAAACTACCCTATACACACACACACACACACACACACACAAATACATATAGGATCAAAGAGTGGTTTTCTGCCCCTTCTAGTAACGTTGGATGTTGTCTTTCCAATCCATCTGACACGGCCGACAAACAAATCGAATTACGATGCCAGCTCTCTAGAATGGACAACTAAGGCAAAAAGAAAGAAGAAAAAAAACGAACATGCAAGCGTGCCTGGTAAGTTTCGATAGTTCCTTACATAAAAGAAAGATAGAGAGAAACCAAAATATATAAAAAGAAGAAAGACAACTAGATATTTAAACTAAACCGGAAGAATTGGAGATGATGATCATTAATTTTCCAAATGATTTAGCAGGATGCTACTTCTTTTGTTATAAATCATAAATCAATTAGTGTATAAGTTAGAGTTATAACTTTAGATACTTATCAGCAATAATATCTACTGACAATGTGATAAATTAAACATAGTCAACTCATTATATTGGAATTGACACGATGTCTTACAAGTGTTCCTTGATGTAAGTACAGGTCAATAAATGTCTCTTTAGTTATTCACATGAACGTTAATGTAGAGTGCTTTACAAAATGTTTTAAGTTTCAGATTCAACACCATCAAACTAGCCAGCTTAAAGGATATTGAAATTGTTTTAAAGTGTTGATTGGTGTTCCCTGTATCGGCTTTTAACTGTTGTTAAGTCGATAATGTTAATAAATAGAACAAATACTTTGAACTATGTGAACCTATTATCTACTCGACCATACGCAGTTGCCTTTAAATTAAAAGAGCCACTCATAATTTTTGAATCATATGAATCTATAAAATACTACCATCGAGGAAGTATAATTTTCCCCAAACTCACACTTATTATTAGATAGTAGAACACCACCAAATTATATTTTATGGAATATCAAACAATCAAACAACAAGTCAGGTTGAGATAAGAAAAATGACTAGCACAAAAAACCAACACCACAATCTTATAATAATTACAGAAGAAGTTCTTTGCTTCGAAACAATTAGAAAACGAGTTGGATTGAAGTTACATTGACAAGATCAGTTCCTGAATTGATCCTTATTTCCATAACAACAAACAATACAATGACCTGAGATCCAGCGTTTTACAGAGACCGATTAAGCAAAAACGTTTAACTCATCAAACAAATATTGATACAGGTTCATATTGTAGTGCGAGACAAGGAGATAAGATCACCGTCAAAGACCTTTAACGCAATCCACCACTGAAAAAACTAAAGAAATTTACTTACTGCTCAACTGATCTCGTTACACTTCTACTAAATTTAACACTAACACTGTTACACTTTGAATTTTAGATGTTAACGTATAGAAATTCAAAAATTAACTAATCAAAATACTTGGATGGAACTAGTCAAAAAAACATCGTCACGTAATCGTTTTCTCTGTTATCAAAAACTAAAAAAACCAAAAACAATTTGATACGATACATGCAATCTTACATTTTTTGATCTTGTTTTTTTTTCGTCTAGAAAATACAGTGCAAATTCATCAACATTTAATGGATCCCTTTTAGATCCAACAACAAACATTGGAAGAGGGGAAACACAATTTCGTTAATTTTATTAAACATACACAGCTTTGCTATTGTGTTTATGAGGGCACAGTTGGAATTAGAAAAGAACAAAAATATATAAATATAGTATGGAGCCATTTCAGGCTGGTCGAGTTCATATAAAAACCCGTAAAGTTAATTTATGTGCCACGAATGCTGGATGTTGTGATTAAAATAAATAAAAACAAAAGAATATAATACACATACTATGTACACATAACAAGAGATAGGAAAAATGATGTTAACAAGAATAAAAACAACACATTCATAGTGGAACAGATTAAACAATTGTAATGGTACAAAAACACACACACACACACATAAATTAATAAATGCGATAGAAGGAAAACTTTAGAAAGTTGTCCAAAGATTTTGATAAAATCCATCGCAGAAGGACTGATATTAAACTAAATCCCATGACTAAATCATAATAAAATATATAAAGCTAGAGGCTTCATCTAACCAACTTTAAAGATATTTTACAAGATTCAATCTTGATTACAATAAATTATCGAATCACCCTACGAATTAATGGAAAATTGTGTGGAATAGATGGTAATTTTCACATTTGGATTTGTTTGTTTGGTTTTTTTTTTTGATTGTGTACGACAAAAATTCCAATTTGCTTGGTTATTGTAGGTATTAAAAATGATGAAATGTGGACAGTATTACACAGTTTTGATTAATTTAATACTCTGGATATATGTGTCCTATCTAGAATGGTTTTATTGTTGCTGTTTCTCGTTTTTTTTGTTTTGTTTTGTTAATACAATCCCTATCAAATAATTGTCTGACTGGTATCCGATAGGGGAGAGAGAAATATAGGATTGGAGAGGGGAAATTTAATCGATTCCATTAAGCCCACGAGCGTATGTTCGAACTATTTCAAATATCTCCAATTCATCTTATTAGAAAATATTGGATATTATTCGGTTCGTGCTGTTATTTTACAAAAATTAATGTTTTTTTAAAGATACAACAATCACAAAAATAAACCACCAAGAAAGCTTGCTTTGCCATGATAACAATTTCAATGGAAAACTGCTGTAACTCCTCCAATTATTACTCTCTAAAGTGGTGGAACAATTGAAAGGATTCTTTTTGAACAGCTTTTCGCACACCCTCGTAGATTTTTAAGACATTTAAAGTGTCTCCAGCAATATTATTTAATAAATACGCCAACGAAGTATTTTGCTGTTGTTACAGTATTCATAATGCACAGCATCACCCCATGATATAACGAGTTTCGTGCATAGGGCGTAAATAAGAAAACAACTACAAGATCGGGAACAAACTAATATTAATCTGTATTCATTGGTTGCCGGCTATGGGAAAGACGAATTAGATCGAGTATAATTGAAAAATGCGACGATGGTATATTATTTGATGTGGTTGCTTGCTTGGTTGGTTGTGAAATAGCGCCAGTTTTTTTTTCCAGTTCCCTTCTTCTTTTTTTCTTTGGTAAATTTACTACGTTTTTCGATTAACAATAGACTGAGAGAGACTATTTTATTATCGACATCGTTGATGAGATTTCCTGGTAACAACATTGTCTGTTGTGTTTATTTATAGTCACGACAATTGTAATATTTCTTTACCTTTTCGTGCTTCAATTGTAAAGTTAGAATGTAAATCCGATCATGGTGGCTTCAGTCGCATTTTCAATAAAAAATTTCACCCCAGCGTCCTACAAAAGTTATATATATACGGTATACCTTACTATGCTGTTATACGGCTACTACATTTAAAAATCTCCAGAGATTATCCAGATTCGATCCAGGCCATAATCAACTCTCCTGTTATATCACACATACAAACAAGTTCAAGCCATAAATCTAAACCAGACCAAAATCTGATTTAGACAGTTCCAAGTGTACTCTACATCTCCTCATTACATTTGATATGTCAATTTTTCAATGCAAACCATCTAAAAGAATCAAATTTAATTAGAAATTGAATTGATACAATAATTTCAATCAATGTTAATAGAGATAAAACGAGACAGATAAAGAGTGTGCGTGTGTGTGTGTGTGAGAGAGAGAGAGAGATAAGCTGTTCTCAAATGCCGACATATTCTTTTGCATAAATTCCAGATTTACATAGATGGTTGTTGGGAATGGCAGGCGGCAAATGTGGCCCAGATTTTGTAGATGGGTTTGAGGGTAACGAACACCATTACAACTGCCACCATCATCCATGTGACCGCAGCTGTGTGCGAATTACGTTGGTACAATCTATTAGAACAATGGCAAATTGTAAGTGTGTAAGTGTGTGTATCCGTGTGTGTGCATCATGTGTTTGATATTCCCAATTTGCATCATTGCAACATTTATCACACAGCCTACGGACTATTCAAACCATTGATATATACATATGTATGTAGGTATTTCCAAAAGTTGATCAATAATCATCAAAGTAATGAAGAAATGCCGATTCTATTCGATCAAATAAACTAGAATAATAATGAAAATAATATGCAAATTGATGACAATATTCATTCATCTATTCAAAACTGCATTTTATTTGAATATATCCCAACGAATTAATAATGACATAGTGCTTGTAATCACATCCAATTCTGAGGAAATCTCCTTGAGAAAACTGTAATTACATTAAGGATCGTTCACACTAACCCAGAATGATTGTTAAACGTGCGTATTAGTATTTTGCAGATGAAATCAGCAAAGTTCTTCCAATAACGCCGAATATTGACGCTTAACTTCATTCACCATTCACTAGCGTTTTTAGATGCAATGCATGCGTCAAGCGCATGTTTTGCACACGTTAAAGCGCCCGAGTGTGAACTTACTCTCAGGATTCCTTATAAATACATCTTCACCGTTTGGTGGATCATATATTTTTTAATATACTTACATGTTGTTTCGTGTGAATTTACATAGAAAGATCAAAGCAATTTCCATTATAGCTGGAATGAATTTGTTGAGGTTATTGTGGTTTTATTAATTAGAGAAACGTGGTCATCAATGTATGCGTATGTGATGTGATGCATCAGTAATTGATTTAATTTAACACAATTTCACTTCAAATAGGAATTAATTAAACACAAAAATAGGGATCCAACAAATACATACAACATAGCATGAATTTCATTATAAAGGTAAATTCGAAATGTTGCCAATATTGTGAACCATCTCATAAGGTTTGCCAAAAATTCCTAATTACCAATTCCGTTGAATACCCTCCAGTAATAAGAACATAACGGATGTAGACTGTAATGAGAAAGGCAGCAGCTAATTAATAAAAACAAATTCTTTTAATTGCATAATTAAATAAATATCTCCCTCAACAAACAACAAAAAAAAGAATCTACTTAGAGCCCAATTAAAAAGTTTGATCGAAATTTTTTCGAGTCGCAATTGTTGAAAAAGGCTACTAACTATGTTTACCAAAAATCCACTAAAAAAAAGCAAACAAAACAGAAAGTTACATAAAAGTAATTTAAATTTACATTTAAATCGGACAAGAAAATTCCGTAACAATAAAATTGTAACAACCATTGAAAAAAATATATATCATAGAATCATCTCGAGAGAAATCAAACTTTTCCCGTTTTCCTATACAATGTTGAGAGGACAAAAACAGAAATATTAGCAGGACAGTTCCAACAGAGGCATCTCTTGTTCGTTATTGATTACAATCTTGGCTTAGTAATTTCTGGATTTGGACTGATTGCAACTCTTGTAATTTCTTCAAGTAACAATTATGCCTTCTGTTACCAAATTCACTACGATTTCGAACATTCAAACCAATCGATGGTAACATCTTTTTTGATGCACTGAGTTGCATTGTGTGATAGCGGTTCTATCTAAAGTACTTCCTCCACAAGCAATCAAAGAACGATTGCATGTTGTTTAGTCTTTCTATCATATACCATCGTAAAAGAATAGACTAAACAGTGCCGCATCGGAAGAGAGTCTGTTGACGATGAATTTGTCGAATAGAAGCCATGACTGAGAAAAATGAGTTCCTCGGCGAAATTGCGACTTTAGATTGTCCTGTGACGATTCTAGATCGTTACCACAACGAATACGACCAAAGTACTATTCCGCTAGATTTCATGCTAGGGATTTGCCTGAAGTGAATGTTAACGGTTCCACGATATGGGTGTGAGAATCCCATCTCGATTTCAGTGCTCATGATCCTTTGTTATGCCCTGTCGCCTCTTTCATTTTTTGTCAACCTTTTGAATTAATCTTCTATTTTTTGTTTGGCCGTATCAGGGTGGTCAACTTAATACAAAGAGCCTTTTGGCCCGTCGTCTTGTTTCTATCTTTTTTGCATATGTTATTTTAGTGTTTTTGGGTGGCCTTCCTTTGTTCGAAAGCTCGCTTCACTACAAGAAGTGTCGCAGTTCAAAGACCCTTTTGAGTACATCTACCATCTTCCTTCCTGCGCCATTAGCACCTTTACCCTCTAAAACCAGAGAGAGACATACACATAGAACAGTTTTAAGGGTGAACGGCAATGACAACCGCCCACCCCACACTCCTGTCGTTTAGCTGAGCAGCCGATGGTCGCAACTCCACCAGACAGCGACCCAGCTCACGACACAAAGAGGCACGACATAGGACAATTTACCACAGTCAGCGCAAACATGCTGACTGCGGCTTCTTGATAAATTAACCGCTGATACAGTTCCGGGCCGAAGGGTGGGCTACATATAAGATTTATTTTTTATAGATAAACTATAAAGGGCGCCTGTCAATCATGTTTGCCCCAGGCGCAATTTATTCCAGGTTCGTCTCTGCGCTAATACCGTCAATATTTTCATTGTAAGATTGTATGTTACACTAACGTTGGTGCACTACACGTTAGTTCCAGGATCGTTACTGGATCTATGGTCTTATTTGTTTAACTTAGTTTAGTTAAATTCAATTAAAATGAATTCATTTACTTGATTCAATTTAATACAATTCAACTCACCCTACTTATTGTCATTTGTGTTATCGGGTTAAACGCCCGTTGATTTATCAAATATTCAAATCAAATATATAATTGTTAACTGACTTTTAAAATAAACCTCGTTTCGGATACCGACTATTATCAGGCTACTTTCCTTTGGCTACCACACACACCGACAGCCAGAAGCAAGCAAGCAAGCTGGAAACCAGTTGGTGCGACGGTGAACTACGTCGCACTTCCTGAGAAAGTTTACGTGATGAAGGCAGTGGCGGATTTGATTATGATGCCACCCTAAGCCCGCCCTGATATGCCGCCCATCTTAATAAACAAAGCATGTATCTAAGGCTTGACATTTCTGAGTTGCAACAGACAGATAGAAAGCAATAAAATTCGTTCGCACTGTCGATGGAGAACTCATTCAATTTTGAATTTTTAGCGCCTCCCAGAATTTTGTCACTTTTAAAATTTTAGTTGTCTCCCAAATTTTGCCGCCCCTTAAATTGTGCCGCCCTAGGCACGGGCTTCGCGGGCCTAAGCCTAAATTCTCCGCTGGATGAAGGTGGGTGTCATGGCTTCTCTCTGCCATCCAAAAGTAGGAACATGTGACATTTCTCCGAAAAACAAAATTATCCGTTCTGTTTTGATATTTATACGTTATAGATTTTTATAGTTTTTTTTTTCATTTATGCATAGCAAGGGTTAGCAATGCGGAAGCCGTCCTGGGCCCTGCATGGGCAAATTGGGAAGAAGATACTATTTAAAACACTGTTTGTAGATACTCTAGATACTATTGTACAAAAAAACAAACTAGATAATTGCATTGTCTCGCAAGAATATTATTTTATTGGTTTGGCTACTGAATAGAGAGATATGTATATTATATTCGGTTTTTCTTTCCGGAAATGAGCATCACTTTAAAATTAATGTGTTTTATTTTATTCTTTACACAATTACTGCGTAAATTGTACATAGATTTATCGGGATGACGTCCATTCAAAGTTTATCCGATCTTTTGAAACCAAAAACTATGTTTGAATTACCGGAATAAGAAATTGTCCAAAAATGCATTGATTTTTCGAAAAAAATATGAATCAATTATTTCAAATAATTTCTTTAACTAAAAGACATATGACATCTTCAATGTCTATTAAGGAATTTTCAAAACTGATTCTTGAAAAGTATGTTTGTTTTGCAAATTTAAAAACACGGACGAAACAATTTTAAGTATTTTAAGTATCAGAAAATTCTGTAGAACGTTTGAAGCATAGAATTTTAATTTTTATTCTCTGTTAATGTTTTTTATATTGTGTTGCATTACATCTTTATTGTCTGTTGTTCGCTTATTTAATATGTTATAAAAATCACCTTGTTTTTATTGAAGTAAAACTTCTTTAGGCGCGACTTGGGGGGTAACTCAGATTTTCTTTCTGACGGAAGTAACGGTCGAAATAGTTTCCGCTATTTAAAATATTTAGTTCGACTAAAATCCTAATACTACTAAAATTCCCAACTTCATGTGACGAAATTTAGAAACTCCGTAGATGTAAGGTTGGTATCTTAATTCTGGTAATATTTCTCAGTCATGTGACTACAACATCAGCAAAGCTATTGGTTGGTTGTAGGAATAGGAGAACAGGTTTGAATTTTGGGTAGATTGACATGGGCTGATTTAACTTTTAATTTAATTTTTTATTCTCAATTAATTTAATTAATGAACGAATATTCTTCAAAAAGTGGTAGTGGTATTAACGAATTTTATATAGAATATAAAATAGTTTAATTGATTCAGTGATATTGTTTATGTTTAAAAAGGAAAAAAGGATTGTGGTTTACTGCTCATTTCAACCAAACCCCGGGCGCTTATGCCCTTTTACTTATGGATGATGGTTACTGCTCATTTCACCAATTCTAGGCGTTTTCTTCTACGATGAGGGACCTGCAAGGGGGGGGGGGGCTAGGGACAGACATCCTAATCTTGCTAACTGGTCCATGTACTTTGTGGCATGGACAAATTAACAATTTAGGTTATAAGAAGAGGAAAATTCTGAAAATCCTTTTTCATACCATGCCGAGGTTTGAACCCCGGACTTCTAGGCGTAAATCCATATCGTTAACCACCGAGCCATTCGGCTCGTGAATTTTCATATGAAAAGTGTACTATAAATGAAAACGATTTTCTACGATCCAACGGATACAGCCGACATTCCATCGTGTGTTGGGCACCCGAAAGTACTCGATTGCATTAATGTATAGATGTTGCTAAGCAACCACAATTTTAAATACCTAACATGTTAAAACGTCTGTCATTGGTTGGAATCTATAGATTTCCAAAAATATGCTTCGGAAATGCTCATTTTCCACACGGTAGCAGATGGTAATGGAAAACGGGACGATTGATTTAAGAAAATCAAATATACTCTCATCAGAAACTGTAAATTGAATGAATTCAATAGAAATGCGGTCCAGCTGGTGATGTTTGAAAGTACTTTGTGATCAGTTTCTAACTAGACATGCGTAGTCTAGTCATCAACCAAACAATCTAGAATTGTGGGTGGGAACATACCTAATAATTGCCACTATAATCTACGAGGTGTTCTTACAATTAATATGTTTCAAAATAAATACTGTTGAGGGTAACCAGTCCACTTCTGCGAATATGAAAAGGTTGAAGAATTTTTGAAAAAAATCAGACTTATTTGTGTAAAGCTTCACAATTAAATTGAAGTAGTGTTAAACAAATATTTATTTATATACGGTTTACTTAAATGTAGTCAACTTTAAGGCAATTAAAGCAATTGAAATCGAGCCACAATTGTCAATTTGACAACGGTCAAGTCAAGTCGCACAGATCCAAATCGTCAGAGTATAGATCTTCTCGTATTTTTAAATGAATTCCACATACCCACACTTAAGGGTGAAAATGTATAAAATCAAAATCTACATATAATTGTAGACAATATTACCTATTTTTAATGCATAATGTGAATATAGCTTTATATTATTCTTTGTAAAGTATATCATTAATGAATATAACTAAACTATAATGTTTTAAGTTAAGTTTAATCGTTTCATGATATGTGCCATAAACGTCAAACAAGTTTCACTTCAATCGCGCGTAAAGATTACACGCACACAATTTTTTATATCAACAAAGGGGCCCCTCCATAGATAACTCCAACTATGCTTGCGTACGAGTGGAAGAAGTGGAATTTTTTCGTTTTATGAAACTCATTCCTATTGTATTATTTTTTTTTATATGGCATATTTGAAATTTCAACGCAGCACAATTTTTAATTAGATAATACACATTTTATTGTGGCAATGTTGAACAATAAAAAACAAATATTCCATTTGTAAAAATAACAACAAATATAACGATGTTCATTGTGTCATTATTCGAATATAAAAACTATAATGTTGGTAATAATCGAAAACATTTTAGTAGAATTTATAACAATTATTGCAATGTTAACCAGATTTATCCTTCAATTATTATTTTATATATTTTACATCTTATCGATCGATACGCGAAATTGCTATTATTATTATTATTATTATTATTATTCTATGGATGGATATTTTGTTCTAAACAGGAAAGAGACGTGACAAATTGGCAATTGATGGATGTTGACTAGTGGAAGATTACACATCCGAACTATTATTGTTACTGTTTACAACGACTTCCTTTATAATTAATTATTTGGAAATGATTTATTAGAAGTTGATTTAACAATTAAAGACTTGAGAAACAATAGTCAATGATCTGTTAATCGTGGAAAGAACGGTCTATTGTTCTACTTGCGTTATCTTCTCATGTGTTTTTTTTTCTATAATAAAAGAACGAAGAACGTTAATAACTTTATGAAAAAACTAAAAAACGTTTAATAAGCTTCATAATGATTTAATAAAAAGAAACAAAGATACTTAACAGCAGTTGAATTCCGTTAATTAAAAATGTGTAAAGTCCACAAGTTGTTTTATTTATTATTATCATCCAAGTAGTGATAATTCAATAAATTCAAAATATTCATTTTAAACTAAAATTTTCGTATATTTTATCAACATAACAACGTTATAAAACTATTGATATTGTGATCTATATCTACAAACTTGGTAAGTTTCAAGTCAGATGTTTTCACTTGTACTGAATTTAGATTACGTCATTTTCCTTAAATTCAGTTTTTGAGCATATGTGTAGTTGAAATGGTTCGTGAGCAAAATTGCTCATTAATACTAGTGTTTTATAAAGCTATTCAATAAAGTCTTGATACGCAGTTTATTTGTAGAAATATGTGTCTTTATTTAATCATGAAAAATGAAGCAAAACCGAAGTATAATTAACGCTCTAACTATTAGATGTCTTAAACAACTGTGAACGAGTTTAGATTCACTTCGTATTATTTAACGATATACATCTTGAATACACAACATTCTACTGTTTTAATTCAAAATCCAACGTTATACTTCTACAACGTAAATACATTGATTTCCCAAGATTAGCCCTATCCTCCCCCATACTGACAATTAATCGTATAAGACAAACAATTTAATCATCGTTATTCTCTCACTTTAATGTTGCAACATTCCATCATAAACGATCTGGAAATTACTTGCATTAGAATAGATTTCAAACTTGTAGTATGCACTCGAACATTTAGCTCTATAAAGAGGTAGAAAATCTAAAACGGGCAGTTCTAATGAGTCCCACAGTAGAGTCTGATGTGTAACTTATTTTCTTTACCTATAGTTTCGGCTTTTTTTCTTTGTGCTTTTACTATAATTTATTTATTCCATTTATATACTGGTAAGGTAATACATACATCCACATTCATATAATTATTATTTATTTTGCAGAACAATAATACTCAATCAATTCTTTCCTAAAACTCAATTTTTCGTATCTGTTTAAATGTATATATTATAATTATGTATATTTAGTTTATTACCTTCTTTTCTTAAACATTCATTGCTAATTGTTGTTACAAGTTCAATATCTAGACTATAGCATCCAGACCATAGATAACAATCCAGGCTATCCAGGCACATGTAAACATATATGCAACACATTATGTCTTTAGAGATGCGCATAGATATCGCCGTGCAGCTGCTAACGTTGCCATATTTCCATTATAGTTAAACATATGAGATCATTGATCTACAAATAAATAGAGAAATTAACAACACCACACTGGTAACAATTCAATTCAATTTGTACATATCGAGCATCCCATATACGAACCATAAACGCATATCGCTTATATACGACTGTTCCATCAATACTTTAGCTATACAAAAGCATGCCAAACGCAACCAACAATACATTACAGCGCAACTGTAAGCAACCAGCAATATTCGTAAGATATACCGAACGTCCAATACAAATTAACTATGTATATACTATGAAAATAAATAATGATTATTTTATTAAATGCAAGACCTTGCAACATATAACGATTTTAACAAAATATTAATTGTTGTACAAAACGCTCAATTTTCAAGGCATCCGTTCCACAGTTTCAGCCTTTATTTTCTAAACCACAATGCTGATAAAGTAAGTTCTTGTAAAGTTGCACCCAGTGGCCTTCTGCCACCATGTAGTATGACATGGTTGACTAATTTCATTTCGAAACTATTGAATATTTATTTTATAAAAATTAAACAGAACAGAACAATAGAATTAAACCAAAATCGATAATTTTTACAATCAGATGAATTCATATCAATCAACTCCGGCACAATAACAACATTGCTTTTTAATTGATTAATAAAACGTATAATTTTAATATTTACGTGATAACAAACAATTATTTCTAATTTATAATTAGAAATAAATAAATTCTGTTCAATAGATTTAATATTATTATTGCCTGATATATCTAAGTAGATTAAATTTTTGAAATTATGCAACATATTGAATGACAAATATGTTAATTGATTAAAACTAATAATAAATTCTTCAATGTTTGTACAATTTGAAAAATTTCCATTTATTGTTGTTAAATTATTATAAGACAAATCGAAACGTATAACTGTTTGTGAACAATATTTTTCTATTTTATCATAAAATTCATCTTGTAAAAGTTGTAAATTTTGATTATTTCCAACACATAAATTACGTTCACAGCGCAAAGAATGCCAGTGATCTTGTTCATCTTCTTCTTCACTATTATCTATTTGATAAATTTTATTTTTAAAACAAATTTCTTGCATTACAGAACACTTTATCAAAATAAACAACAACAAATATTGCATTTTTTAATTATTATTATTTTTTATATATAGGTAAGCATCACTATCACTAAGTAGGTATTTGAATAATTTTTGCATATCACTGAGTGAATTGTTGATAAGATAAGGATTCCCTTTATCCTATGTTGTAAACAGTAACAAAGCCATATCTCTATGAGACCTAGTTTTTTATAACCGATAAAAATGAAAATCCATAAGACTAATTTGATTGTTTAACTGATTGTCAAATTGTTTGTCAAACAATAAAGGATTGTTTAAAAACTCGTCCTCCTTTAATAATTCCTCAATTATTGCAATTGATCAATATTGATAATTTAACAACAATATTAGAAGCTTCAATTAGTTACTGTTCGATTTAAATTATATAGTTGGATCAAATGATTTTCTGACAATTATCGCAAATTGTTTAACATCTGATTATCATTATTAATTTTTACCATGTTAATACTCTATACGTATAGATTCTCATTGTCTTTTCATTTTGAAATATATTCATTCATCTTGTAGATTGGCGGAAATTATTGGGTATGTTCCTACCCACAATTCCAGATTGTTGTCTCGTTATATAGAAACTGATCACAAACTGCATTCAAACATTACCAACTGGAATGCATTTCAATAAAATTCTTTGTGGAAATAAGGAATAGGAATTAATCATCATTCAATTTACAGTTTCTCATGAAAGAATTTCTAATTTTTAACAACTTTGAATCAAATGTGATTTATTGCTATTGCCATCAGCCGGGTGGAAAAATCACCATTTTCGAAGCATGTACTTGGAAATGAAGGTTTTGGCCAATGAGAGTCATTATTCGATGATAGGTATTTATTTGTGGTTGCTTAGCAACACCTACTGCAATTGGGTTCTTTCGAACATACCACACACGATGGAAAGTCGGCTGTTTGGGTCATAGAAAACAAGCGTTTTGATTTATACGCAGTATTTTTATCTAAAAACTAACGGGCCGAATGACTCAATGGTAAACGAATTGGATTTACAATTCAGAAGTCCGGGGTTAGAAGCCCGTTAAGATATGAAAATGGATTTTCGAAATTTTCCACTTTTCTTCCCTTTACAGGTGAAATGAGCGTTTTATCTTCTCCACGATTCTAATGTCGAATTTTGCAAAACTGCTGGCAACTAAATATTGCAAAAGTCCCTAACTATCTCCTACTATTTTACAGAAAAATGTGTATTGTATATTGGTAGTCCTGCTTTTCACCGTGTAGCATAGCTAAGTTAGAGACAATTCTGTCATTTGAAATCCAACATTAGAATCGTGGATATGGTATACCATCCATTCGAAAAGGCATAAGCGCCGGGGTTTGGTGAAATGAGCAGTAACCATCCTTTTTGCCTTGAAGACATAAACATAGAGTTAAACAGTGAAGTAAGTATTGTTTTTGACCCTCATTTTTCTCTTTACTTATTTGAAAGTCGTCAGATTTGGTAATGCCGGTTTATTTTCCCCAAAAAGTTTGAATTTTCCGTCAATAATTTAGACAGAAATTCACTATTGCTAGTGAGAATTGGTAAGGCTGGCAACAATGTGGCACTGGTGCTGTCAACGGCACGTAACCTTTGCCACAATTTGTGTTTATAAACTGTCATCTGTCATTTAATTATCATATTTTGTGAAAGTGGTTTTTGCGGAATGTTTCGTGGATAGTTTTTTTTTAATTAATTTTTCTGTTTAAAAGCAACACAATTTTTATAACAATTTTATAAATATTCTCAATGAGATTGTACAATTTTAAAAGATAATTTAACTCGAATTTTGATTATTCCAGATAAAAGTGATTCGTTGAAAGAATGTGTAAAATAAGTAGAATGAATTTAATATGTACACTACAGATTTTTTCAATATTATTAATTTATTCATTTTGTTTAATTAATGCTGAAATTGAACCTGAAGAAAAAGTAACAGAACCGAAAACAGTCACCGTAAGTTTACTATTTATTTAATTATTTATTAATTTGAAGTTGATTTGTTAACAGAATTGATCTTTTTCAGGATGCAAATACAAATAGAAATGAGTCAAATAAAATTCTACCTGTCGAAAATTATGGTTTTATTCATGCATTAGTGGCAGCATTTTCTGTTATTCTTGTATCAGAAGTTGGTGATAAAACATTTTTTATTGCCGCAATTATGGCTATGCGACATCCACGTTTAACTGTATTTGCTGGGGCCATGTCGGCATTAGGATTGATGACTGTATTGTCAGGTAAATAGCGATTATGATTGAAACAAAATTAGAATACAATCTAACTAGAAAAAATTCAACGACAAAAAATTGGTTGATTTGATAAGATTAGACGATTATTTAGGTCAATACTCATAGAAATAATTTAGTAATTAGAGACACAAAAAAAAAGACAACAAATTATTTCGATTATTATCATCAAGCCTTGGCATTATTTTTCTAATATTACTAAATATTGATTATTTTTGAGAAATCCTTTTGTTTGTGTTTTTGTAGCACTTTTTGGTTGGTTAGCAAATGTTATTCCACGAGCTTATACATTTTATCTCAGTACAGCATTGTTTGCTATATTTGGATTGAAAATGTTAAAAGAAGGATGTTCAATGTCACCGAATGAAGGTCAAGAAGAATTAGAGGAGGTTCAATCTGATATACGTAAAAAAGAAGAAGAGGTGAAGTTGCAAACCAAAAGAAAAGAGTTTGTAATAATTAAAACAAAAATTTTAGTATGAAAAACAAAATATGCTACCTGATCCTGAATCAGGGTCACCAAGAAAACCCAAACAAACAGTATTTTTATTAGTATCACGGATACTTTTACAAGCATTTACATTAACGTTTTTAGCAGAATGGGGGATCGTTCACAATTAACCACAATTATTTTAGGAGCACGAGAAGTATTTATCTATTTGAGCATTTTTTATATTATTGGAATAATAATAATTAATTTTTTAAGGATGTTTATGGTGTGATTCTTGGAGGAATTGCAGGTCATGCTTTATGTACAGGTTTGGCTGTTTTAGGTGGTAGGATGATAGCGCAAAAAATTTCAGTTAGGACAGGTAATGTTGCTTTAATCAGAGTAGATCTGATTTGTTGGCTAATGTTCTTATTTTCTTTGTTTTTGATAGTTACAATAATTGGTGGGGTAGTATTTTTAATTTTCGCCTTCTCCGCCCTTTTCTTCGATCCAAATATGGCGTAATCTTGTGGTGAATCAATGACAATAGTATTGTTGTTTATACGATTGTATAAGCGCGACTTTAGTAATTTTAAGATTCAAAATTATAATGGATTTAAAAAAACAATGTTCCATAATTTATTTTTCTGAAATAATTTCCATTTTAATAGCCACCAATTATTTTCATTATAAATAACTTAAACTACTGTGATAGTAGGTTTTAAATTGTAAAATATTGTTGTAAATAAAATAATCACCATCAATTCATTTATTATTCTTTACTTATCATCGAGTGTGTTTCGTATTTTCCGTGGAATTGCAATAAATAAAATCGAAAAAAATCAAAATAAAAGTTGTCGATTTTTATTTTAATTTAAACGTCTCGACAACCTTCTTTATTTTCTTTGGCTCTATTCAAAGTTTGTCACATCAAACGGATATTATCATCGCATTGCACCATCTGTATACGTATATTATATTTATAATAAACACCGGTATATTAATAAAGTTTTCTAAAAATTTTCGATAAACTTTTTGCCTTTGATGTTAAACGAAATATTAATTTAAAAATCAATAAAAGCGATGAAAATTAATTTTCGAAATACATTGCACAATATCCTAATTAATTAAATAGTAATTACTTTGGAATTAATGAACGTCTCCTAGGTCTTATTATTATTTTATATAATAATTTTCGACTAAAGAGATCATAATTTCGTCTTGCATTACATTTAATGTAAACATTCATAAATTTTTGGATGAATTGATGGTTGCGTGATCTTTAATGATACCAATACAACAATACTAAGAAATAACAATAAAAAATACGTCGGATAACATAATGGACGTCAATTACGGCACGAATGTGGATCTTTTAATTTTTTGAATTCATATTAAGTGGAATTAGTGGGAGTAATCGATGGTCAAATAATTAATTGTTTTGTTTGATGGTTTTGCTTACCACTACTAAATCGAAATTATAATCGAAACTTTGTGGATTTTAATTAAACAAAAGCGTATTTATTAACCATTAACTCTAATTGAATGTCAAAGATTTAATTAACGTTCTATTATATATAATATAATAATTATAGAAATTATTTGAAATTGGAAAGTGTTTTGAAAAATCCTGGCGCATCCACCATTATTGGCATTTTATTTTATTTTTATTGCGACCTACCATTGTAGGGTTTCCTTTTGAATTTTTTTGATTTCTTCCCCAAAACTAATTACTGTAAGAAAATTGCACAACTTTGAATAGCCTCAATTAGGGTTTTCTGAATAATAAAACTGTAATCAACTGTTCTGATGCTGTAGAAGGTATCATTAGCCATGATACTCGGAATTGCGTGTTAATAATTCAATTCAAGTGGCTATAGGAAATTCGCCGTTCTTCGCCATAATTTGGCCAATTTCAATAAAAAATTTGTATAAAAACCTGCCACAATTGATAGAATCGTACCCGACAAGACAATAATGCGTTGTTGTAGGTTACTATCAATTAAGACGCTCTACTGTAAAGCTTTGATGAAATATTTCGTTTTTACATTAGCAATTCGATAAAAGTTCAAATTCTGGAAATAGATATGAAAGTTCCGTTCAATTCACTTAGGCTACAATCAATCAATATTAAATATGACCGATTAACCATGCTTCGTTCGTGTACACTCCATCTATTCGATGTTGATCGACTTGTCTTCGCGGACAAGTCGCCCAAATATATATTTTCCAATTGTTTAAGAGGTCCAGAAAATTGTTGGTAATTTCTAATAGAAACTACATAAATGTATCCCATCTAAAATTAATGAAGTTTCTATTTAATATGAAAACAACGTGAAAAGTCTCACGTATTCGTGGAAATTTACAGGACACTATCAGTTTAATTCTACTTTCAGCCAATGTACTGTATTTAATTATTATTTTATTACTACGACAGTACGATAATCTGTTTCTTTTTCCATGTGTTTTCCTGTCTCTATAATTGACCGCTGCTTAAGACGTTTCTATTTGGTTTCACTTTACAATTATTTCTGGAAATTGTTCATGAAACGACTCATTATTCTCTTCATAGTAATCGATCAATATATTTGAATGAAATTTGAAATTTTCAGTAATAATAATAATAATAATAATAAACAAAAAAATCAGTTTTTGTCTACTGTATACTTGAAGATATTATACACGCTTGCGCTTTTTCAGCTATTGCCGGTGTATGTTTTATCAACTAAAGATGTTACTCGTCTGCTCAGTTTTCAATTAAACATCATTGCAGGATAATGGTACGTCTGAAATAATGATAAATACGACTGAAACATGTTACGAACATCGTACAGTACAAAACATAAATAAAACAATCTCCAATTGATAATAATAATAATAATAATAGTTACAGAAAAAATCATATGATTTCAATAATTTCAGTGACTGTGATATTATCTATTAATTAATTTAAATAATTAAATCGAATAGATGTGAATTTTCAAAGTTGTTTTTTTTTTGTTGAAAATTTAGGAGAATACACTCCGTTTGGTTTTTCGTCTCTCTAAATTAGAAATAATTACAAGTAAGTGTGTTTATTTTATTGTTTTTTTTCATCGTAATTTTGGCGTATTCTCTGATAATATAATTGAACATATGCGTAATAATTATCTTGATAATCGGAAAGAACAATTAATGATAAAAAAATATGTGTTAATTTGATTGTCTATATAGAGAATCGACTTTAAGAGACGAAAATATTTAAAAAATTAACGTTCATTTCATCAAATTCGTGAAGAGTTGTTTCTTATTTAGTTTACAGCAATTCAAACGGTCCAAGATACTCGTGTTTTTAATAAGAAAAATCTCTTTAATCATTCATCAATGAAACGTGGAAGACGACAATAACAATTCTGTAAATTAATTCCGTCGCTTAATTGTCTTATCCTATTATTGTTAGATGAATTAATGGGAGCTTTTGTATTAAGCTCTAACAGCCTTATACTTTTATATTATTATGTCCTTTTGTATTACTTTAACTATCTAACAACAAAGAGAATTACAGTTAAGCTACAACTGAGTTCTGTATTGTTTAAAGATCGAATTGAAGAAGTTTCTAATGATCTTTGTGTCAATCAAAGAATTGTAATATGATCTCTAACATGAAGAGCATTATAATAATTAAAAAAAGATTTGATTTCCAGCCAAATTCTAAATATAACTACTGCAGTCGATTTATGAATAGAAATATTTTTAAATGCTTAAATTATAATTTCATTATTAAACTGGAAGTAGTTAATTATAAACAAATGATTTGCACTTATTCATTATCAATTAATAACGTGTTGAATATAACAAATAGCAATAATAATAACAATAAACATGTCGATTAGTTCTTTATAAATTTTAATTATTGAATTGGTACAAATGTGCTGTTGTTTAATTGCAAAATTCTACGTCATTTCAATCACGTACAATATTGTATTGTTTATAAATGGCATAACTAATTACAGATCCATATCTATATATATAAAGTTATTATTACATTAAAATTAAATAATTATTATATACAAATTTAATAATATTAAAATTTATATTACCGGATATTGCTGACAAAAAAAAAACAATCATCAAGTGGATAGAATTTAACAAAATTCATTTCTACTACAAGTATTTGTAGAATTTTGGCGGATGCGCCTGGCAAAATCCTTTACGAAATGCCTTCAGTTAAACTCTCGAATAATAAATGAAAAGTATTGAAATTTAGATTGAGTTGAAGAGATTGTCGACTTTTCAATAATGAAACTTTGAACAACCAGTCCATATTAAACGATAGATTATGAATACGATAATGTATGCTCGTTCACACATTAATTATATCTAAAACAAGCAACATTCTTCTCAAAGAATCAATCTCACTTGACTGCTTTGACTCGGTAAATGTGAAGAGATAATTATGAAAAGTGGTGTGTTTTTTGGTGGATGCGCCCGGATAGAATGAATCATCTTCCGAATGAACAGGTTTTGCTACTTTATTTTTCTGTAAAAAAAAACATCTGTTCTATCTAGAAACGTTTTTTGTTGGTTTACTAGACTGTGTTGCATATACTCATATAAGGAAATTGTTAAATTTGTTAATTATTAGAAAATGAAACGTAGCTCTCTTGTGCTTTATGCATCCATCGAAGACATCGTTACTATATTTACAAAATATGGTAGGCCAACATCATTAATTTAAGTTCTGTATAAGGGTCAATTTAACATAAAAAGAGAGTTGCAAACTAGAAATTATCACATCACGCCATTAATATCGGGTTCAGCAAGAACTAGACCAAACGTTTCACTGAATTCTGTCCTATCTAACCTAATTATATTATAAAATAATTGATAGTCTACAATGGTGTACAATCGTAGATCCGAACAATGTGCGGTACAGATGTTATTTGCCTTCGGTACAATGATAACGCAATTATATTGTCTCTTAAAGAACTGCAACAACAGGTGTTAAAAACAGCTCTAAACGTCATACAACTGAAATTTTTCGAACAATTAAATCTACCCGAAATAGATGAGATATGTTGAACAGAAAACTTGAAATTCTCGTCAATAATTAGAAGTTTTCAATTTTCTTTGAGCAAAAGAAAGAATGCAACCGAAACAAACTGAACGGAAAAATGGGAAAAAACGAACCCAAAAAAAAAGCACAATTAGAATTCATTCGGTCAATTTTGGTGGATACACCATCCACATCGAAATTCTCAATTATCTTACGAAAAATTTAATTTAAGAATTATTGTTTAATCGAAACAATCGAAAATGTGGTGTGCGAGAAATGCTTCCTTTGTAAAATTCCACCCACTATTGCGGTATTTGTCTTTTGAAATGAAGCAATTTGCTCGTTTATAGAGTAAATGGGAACCTTAATAAATTTGAGAAAATTATCTGTTAGACACAGTTCGGAATAATTAAATCGGAACTGATCAAATCTAGAAAAATTGAAAACGAATTATGGCGGGTGCGCTTGGTGAATGTAATTAGACCTAAAGCGGCGAAACATCTTTTATATCTAATCTAATAGAGTTGAATCGAATTAAATTGTCTTTTCCTTTGCCTCTCAAAATGTCCTAATCCACGTCTGAGAAGTCACCACCTGTTTCTCACTATTAACTGGCATTCCCTTTCTATTGAAAGCTGTTTGATATTACTTTTTCTCTTCTAAATAATGTCAACATTCCAATTAGCCTTTGATTTTCATTAAAACTAGCTTGAAGCATCACCATGTACGGCCTAATATTGGAAAACATGTCTGAATATATCAAACAAACTTATGGTGAAGAGAAATGGGAAGAGATCCGGCGTGCAGCATCTGTTGATCAACCAAGTTTCAGTACACATCAAGTCTATCCCGAATCATTAATTCCACGATTATCGAAAAAGGCCGTTCAGGTAGAATTTCAAGAAATTTAATGGAGGGAATTAATGATAAATTTAATAAATGTTTTAGATATTAAATGTGAGCGAACGTGAATTTTTCGATCAAATGGGTGTATTTTTCATCAGTTTCGTTAGTCAATATGGTTATGATCGTGTATTATCTGTATTAGGACGACATATGCGTGATTTTTTAAATGGTTTAGACAATTTACATGAATATTTAAAATTCTCGTATCCACGAATGCGGGCACCGAGTTTTATTTGTGAAAACGAAACTAAACAAGGATTAACATTGCATTATCGTAGTAAACGTCGTGGTTTTGTTTTTTACACAATGGGCCAAATACGAGAGGTACACACATATTTGAAACAAGTCTAGATCTCAATTTCAATTGTGATAATGATCAAGACTTTTTTGAAATCAAATCAATTTATTTGCCATTGATGTTTGTTTTTTTTGTTATACAGGTAGCTCGACATTTTTATCACAAAGAAATGAAAATTGAGTTAGTTAAAGAAGAAATATTATTTGATATGGTACATGTAACATTTCAACTGACATTTGATAATCGTGCTTTCACATTAGCATCATTGGCGATGACACGTGAAGAGAAACATTTACCAATTAGTGCATCAGTTTTATTTGAAATATTCCCATTTTGTATTGTTTTTGGGTAAATTTTTTCCTATTTGCTAATCTATTTATTTATTTTTAATTCAATTTAAATTGATTTAGTTCCGATATGGTAGTACGTAGTATAGGTAATTCGTTAATGGTTATTTTACCGGATTTATTAGGCAAGAAATTAACAAATTGGTTTGATTTGGTACGTCCATTGATTGCTTTCAAATTCCACACGGTAAGTTAGAATTCGTAACCAACTGTTGCTATCAATCCTATCTTGTTTCGTCTATTTTTCTCTGGAGTACGTTTTCAATAAAGCAGATTGCGTTATCTGGAAAATGTATAGGGAAAAGAAATGTCCTGGGTAAAATTTTACACACAGACGTATGCATTTACATAGTCGACTGAAAAACAGAAAGGGCCGACCCTCCGTCACATGTTTGCTATTGTGCTGCTGTGGCTTCTAAAATCTTCCAACTCCTTTATCTGATCCTTGTTTAAATAAGCCACAAAAAGACTAATTATCACGTATTGTGTAACAAGCAGGAAAAGCGCCATCGTCAGAGCTAGAGAATGGACTTTTCCTACGAGTTACACAATCTATTTGTCCTCTAATCGAATTGTTAATTTTTATCATCATCGAATTTAAACAACAATTATGTTGCCAATCACATTTACCACATCCCCTATATTAATGATTTCTTTTGATGATGAGAACCAATAAAAAAACAGTACAAATTTTAGATTCTCAATCGTACAAATAATATTTTCGAATTAGTTACGGTTGAACCGATCATAAATGATCGTCCATCTGAACGTCGACAAGATATGGTGTTGAGTGATGAAATCGATATGGAAGAAGACAGAAATTTACGCCTTAAAGGTACGTTTAATTTTTGTATTAATAAAAATATTTATATTCGAATTATTATATTATTTTTTTTTTTTTGGTGTTATATAGGGCAAATGATTTATATGGATAATTGGAAAATGATGATGTATCTGGGCACACCGGTCATGCCTGATTTAAATTCACTCATTAATTCTGGATTGTACATCAATGATCTGTCTATGCATGATTTCAGCAGGTATTTAATAGTCTAGTCTAGTTAATCAATTGGTGATGATGGTAGGTTGAAGAATCCGATAGGAGCAACGATCGATACATTTCAATATTGAACTAAATAGAATCACCGATGAAATCGTATCAATTTAATTTCAGAGAGTAGACACTTAAACGAATCTCATTTAACTGAAATCTTTTATATGTACAATCTCTAAAAAAGAAATTTTGTAATAAAAAAGCACCAACTCTCTTTCACACCGGATTTGATAATTCTAGACATTATGTGACCTTTAAGCAATTCAATGTTATGGTGTTATGATCGTGTACGTGCAATGAAAGTTTTATTAGTTAAAATCGTAACAATCAGTGTCCATTCTCTAACAATTCCCATATCAACGGATAGCAAAGTAAAACGTTTCTTTTTTTTCGTGTGCATCACCTCAAGTTTCAAAGTTGTTTCAATCGACTTGTTTTGATTAAATTAACCCACGATGTATTTTCTGTTAAAGATATTTTCTATTTGGTTGATTGTAGAGATTTAATGTTGGCTGGTACACAACAATCAGTTGAATTAAAACTTGCATTAGATCAAGAACAACAAAAAAGTAAAAAACTAGAAGAATCAATGCGTAAACTTGATGAAGAAATGCGTAGAACTGATGAACTTTTATATCAAATGATACCAAAACAAGTGGCTGATCGTTTACGTAAAGGCGAAAATCCAATTGATACATGCGAAGTTAATTATTTCGAATTATTATAATTGAAAAAAATAAATAAAACTTGTATTATTATCACAGATGTTCGATAGTGTATCAATTCTATTCTCGGATGTTGTCACATTTACGGAGATCTGCAGTCGAATTACACCAATGGAAGTTGTATCAATGCTCAATGGAATGTACTCAATTTTCGATACATTAACTGAAAGGAATAACGTATATAAAGCAAGTTATTCATATTATATCGGGATTGTTAGAAATAACACACAAAATTAAAAACAAACATGCTCGATTTCAGGTAGAGACTATCGGTGATGCGTATATGGTCGTTTCCGGGGCACCGGAAAAAGAAGGTAATCATGCTGAACGTGTCTGCAATATGGCTCTAGATATGATTGATGCTATAACTGATTTAAAAGATCCATCAACAGGTTTCGTTAATCAATTATTTCTATTTTGTTCGTATTGTTTAAATGATTGTTTATGTCTAGGTCAACATTTAAAAATTCGTGTCGGTGTACATTCCGGTGCTGTAGTTGCGGGAATTGTTGGTTTAAAAATGCCACGGTATTGTTTATTTGGTGATAGTGTTAATACAGCATCACGTATGGAATCAACTAGTGAATCTATGATGATTCATATATCTGAATATACAAGGAAATTATTACCGTATACATATCGAGTTATTGAACGTGGTGAAATTCAAGTTAAAGGCAAAGGTAATAATTTGTTCTTTAAAACACTGTAAACTATAAATAATCAAACGAAATTTTCATAAGTGAACTATTTAGGAACCATGAAGACGTATTGGTTGAAATGCAAAGAATCACGGCCGCCCCTACAACGTTTAGAACGTAAATCATTAAGTCAACAAGATTTTACCACAACGATTGATATACGACAAAGATATGATACACGTATACCATCGATCAGTGAAGATAAAAGACCAGGCATTTATTCACCAATTACATTTCAAGATGTTGCTAAAAGGAGTATAGCAAGTTCACCAGTAAAAAAGAACAATGGAAGAGGTTCGATAGTTTTGACATGTTCTCATTTCATGTTGTTAATTAATTTTTTCGGAATTGCTTGTAGAAACACGATCAAATTCAGCTGGTGCTGTTGTTACATTCAAAGATCCAGCTGACTCCTTTGGTTCAATGGTAATCGATGATATTAAAGACGATAATGTGGTGGTAACAGCAAATTATCTTCAACGTTCATTAACAATACCATCACATCATTCATTTAATCAAGAGATTAGTTTAACACCACAAGGTACACCACAATCATCAGCACCAGGTGTTCTACATACGAACAAATGTAATATCATTGATGATGACAATAAACAAAAAGATATCAAATATGAATTTGGTAAATCGATGCATGAATATGCTAAAAGAATGATTAAAAAAACTGATAATACTAATTGTAAAGATGTAAAAACATCAAAAAGTGATGGTGATTTATTAGAAATGAGAAATCATTTAACTTGCAGTAATAGTCAACAACAACAACAACAAACACATCTTTCTCCTCCACCGCCACCACCACATCATCATCAACATCATCATCATCAACCGTGTTGTTCGAGTTTTGGAACAGGTAGCCGGCACCGTTTCCAAAGTAATGCTTGCAATATAAGTTAAGAAAATATAATGCGACAATATTAGACGAAATAATCAAATTAGATAAATAAAAATATTGTTGTGATAATTGTTGTTCATTGAAAATCTGTAAAATTCTCAATTTTCAAGATATTTATTTGACTTATTATCAATACTAAGATATTGAAGAATTCTTCCTTTTGTTGTTGTCGTTGTCGTTGATGAGATTGTAGATGAATATGGATGTAAAATATTCTTTTGCAAAATAATTTCATTTCTATTAACGCTAATAAATAAGTAGCTATTTTCTGTGTAAATATCAGGTCAATAAAGTACACATCTATTAATAAATATTAATGGTTTCTACTTGCTGGTTTTAGAAAAAAGAATATAGTCTTTAATTATAAGCCAAATTGAAAAAATACAGTAACAAAAGATTAATGATTGGGCGAGACAGCCCGCCATCCTTTAGCTTGCGGTCCAAATTTATAAACCAGACGTCTACCAGGCACTGGTAATAATATTTCACTTTTATAATAATAACGCATTGCACGACTGAATTTCTCATAAGTCATATTATGGTCTTTGTTCTTTCGATTGCCCCATAATGTTGCCACTTTATCGCTTTGTACAAATTTGAATGTGCCCTCTTCGAAATTATCCCATTTAATTAAATTCGGACATGTATTAACATCTTGTAATAATTGCAATATGAATTCCCATAGTTTTTGGGAACGTTTACCTACAATAACAATAATAAAATTGAGTAAATATTTATGAAAATATAGACAGTATATAAATAGATTTCAATAACAACAATCAAGGTGTATCCAATTTTATCAAATTCACCTTGAACTTGACGAATGCGCCATCGGAACACAGTGCATTGTACCATCTACAGATTAGATTTTTTCTATTAATTATTATCTAATAAAACATTTATTTGTATCTATCATTTTTGGTTTGTTGTTGTTGTTGTTGTCGTTTTAAGTACGTCAATTTTGCGTTATGATTTATTTGTGGCTTAATTGTTCCTTGTTAATTTTGTTGTAGAAAACCGCAAACAATAAGCCACAACGGGTTTTTTTTTTATTGTTTGTTCAAATGTCATCGTATATACGTTATAATTTGTTTATATATTTGTGATAAGAACGCAAATGAGGTTTCTAGGATATGTTGAAAACTCACCTATTTTGTTTTTAATCGATGATTTCGAAGAGCGTGGTCTACCTGGTCTTTTTCTGATGTTATCAATAATACTGCCATCTTAATTATTTAATAATATTTATAAATTAATAGAATTTTAATAATCATTAATATAGTTACCTGAATCCACATCGAGTGTACTAGATTGATTGTTATCATAATTATTATCGTAATTAATTACTGCAAATAATAAATAAATAAATGAATAAACGTAAAGCATTTTTGATGATGAAGATAAGGAAATGGCTATTATTGTCAAAAATAGGCATGGTGTCAGAGGCGGATTAAAGATAAAGACGGTAAAACGTCCAAATAATAGCACAAATACATTTCTGGTTCTTCTAGATGGCAGCATATCTCTTATCTTTATCGAGGGTTTTCCGTTAATTTCAGGGCATTAATGCCCTGAAATTACGACTTAATTAAGTGGTAGCCAAAACGGCATTTGCCTTATTACCCGTCTCTGGTTAGCGTTAAAACTTAATTGGAAATATTTACCACCATCGCCGATATTTTGTTCATTTTTAAGATACCATTCTTTGGCTTTATAAATTGCAGTGCCGATAAAATTTGATTGTGCGACTAACTGACATCGTTCTTCAGATAAATTACTGAAAATACAACCAGAGAACGCTTGAAAACGTTGTAAATATTCAATTTTTTCATCTTCTGCCGTACAAAATAATGAGACTTCATCATTGATAAATCGTAATACATCGTCTGTATGCCATTCTACCATTCTTTTATTGTTATATAAATGTGGAAAATTGTAAAAACCTATGAGGAGAAAAAAGCGGGTTTCCTTTAAGCTCTAATAAATTAACGCAAATCTCTTACTAAAGTCAGTCAAATTGAGTATATTACAAATATCTGATTCTTCCAGTGGTTCATGGATCTGGAATTATAAAAGCATAAATAAATAAATGAGAAAAATATGTAAATATTTATTTGATGGAAATCAATGTTTATGTTACATATGTATATATTTATCAAATTAAACAATATTTAAAATGATAAAAAAAGGAAATACTAACGTCCGGGAATCCCAACAATTATTTTTAGATAAATGTTTATAAAATAGCAACCAGATAATTAATTAAAGAGGTTTTTCTTTATTGTATCAATCGATACAACGTTGGTCTTTAAATGACTATAGTTCATCATCACAAAAAAAAACTGGCTTGGAAATGGGTGAGGATCAGGGGCGAATTATAGCTTCATGGGTCACTAGGCCAATTTGAATTTGGAAGCCCAGATATACAATCCGATATTATTACTACAGTAATACGTTTATAAAAGACAACTTGATACCCCCCTGTTTGTAGGGGCATTTACCCTTTTTGGCCCATTGGATAACGCACTACTGGTGATGATTATGATGATTTTGTGCCATTCTAAACCCTAAAAGATCGCCTCGAGAATGAACACAATTAATCAACAAAAAACAAGCCTAAAATCTTGCCACTTTAACAATAACAGCTGCCTTATCTACCCAAATCAGTATAGTAGCAGTTCCTAGAATTATTCGATAAGACTATTTGACAAAAAAAACTTCTCAATAGACCGTAAAATTGTCGCCCTCTTTAATACTAAAAGCAATTTCAATAAGATATAACAAAAACAATACATGAATATTTATATAAATATAGTCATGTTTGTAAATATGTGCTAACACAAAAGAACTACGTATCAAGATTATCTTCATGTTTATAATGACATAATTCCCATATGAAGCTGAATACTATTAAAAATATTATTTTTTTTTGTAAAGCATAACTCATGGAATTCTCTAGAACATTCGTCTTTAAAGAAAAAACGAAATTGTGCAACCTGTTTGATTAGATAGCAAATTCTAACTTTATAAGTAGGGGAATCACCGAATTTTCCACTAAAGCTAAATAGTTATTGTTTTGGAAAAAAAAACAACAGAATAAGACGTAAAAAGCAATACTCACAAGCGAATCAATATCACACATGATTCAAACGTATAAAAACAAAAAGTTCAAAATTTATCAGAACTTTTTGAACTATATATATATATATATATATATTTATGAATACGAATTGTATTGAGATCCGGCAATAATACAAGTATGAAGTCGCGTTTCGGGCTTTTCCAAATAGTGAACGAATACCGCCAATGATATTGCATAGAATTTATCAGTTTTATCTATGACGTAAAGCTATTTAATTTTGCTCTTTCAAATAATAATAAGCATCCATATAGCTGATTCAGTAAATGAAATGGAGAAAAACACTAAAACAGAAAACAATTAAACGAACTTGAATTAAATTTTACAATAAAACAAGCGAATCTTTATTTGTAATTTCGTTAATCAATTGTGTACTAATAAATCGGCATAAGCCCCTGAAATTAAATCACTCTTATCAACGCCCAACGATTCCATTAAATTTTCAGCAATCTTCTGTCCATCCTCAACAGTTTGTTCCGGTTGCAAACAAACCTACAAGTTTTAAATTAATTAAATTCGATGAGAAAAAGTTATCATCGAAATCTACTTCAAGTTCCACAAAATTGCCCAAATTCTCAACACAATCAATATGAATTCGTGTTTGTTCAACTATAAATAGATAACGAACTTTTTTCACAATTTGTTTTGAACCTAAAGCTCTATCTAGAACTGTATGTAAACCATCAACACTTTCCGGAGTTAATTCAGCTTTATCATATGTACTTAATTTAGGGCCTTCAATATCAGATCTTTCATAATAAATTAATTCGCCTGTGCCATTCTAAAAATTAATCATATCTTTTCAAATAATTCATCAACAATGCTATAGTTAACCTCAAATTTTCGTAATTTTAAACGCCCTTGATTTACATTGAAAAATGTATCGTGTTGCTTTATTATATTACCATTTGAATTACTTAACAATTTAGCACGTTCTAATATTTGTAATAATTGGTTGATTTTTGCTTTTATTTCAACATTTCTCATTTTCCCGCGATTTTAACACAAGACTACTAACCTAAAAATTTATGTTTATATTATCTACCGCCAACCATAAAAAATTGACAATACGATAAAATATTAATTATTTATACACGATAATAATTCATTTTAAGATTCTATTTATATATGATTTTAAACTATTTAAAGTTTTGTAAATGATTGTAGGGGAATTTCATTTTATACAGTTGAAGACAAGGGGTGGTGATTTATTAGATAGGAGCATCTTGCGACAGGTCAGATCGAGTCCCCGGTTCTCTATCATTTTAAATGATAGAAAACCGACGACTGAAATATTAAATGATTGATTTAATATGTCAGTTTGGCCACTAAACATTTAAGTAAATAAACATAAAGAAATTAAATAATTATAATAGTTATTTAATCAGACGTTCAAGACTGCCCAGATAACCAAATATACTGGCAGAACCCTATACTTTAGCGGCCGCAGCCTGCCTTTAATCTGCAAGCATAGGATACACTCCGCAGAATTTGCTATACCATATCCACGATTCTAATGTCGAATTTCAAATGACAGAATTGTCACTAACCTGTCTATGCTACACGGTGAAAAGCAAGAGTACCAATATAACATCCACATTATTTACTAAACCAATAGGAGAAAGTTAGGGACTTTTGAAATATTTGGTTGCCAGCAGTTTTGCAAAATTCGACATTAGAATCGTGGATATGGTATAACATAATGCATACATTCGTGCTTGCATACTGCTGGCGATGTTAAACTAGCAAAATATCCAACTACTAATAAACGTGCCCAACGTAGCTTGTCTTCGGTGTTCAAAAGGGAGCCTGTGAGTTGACGTGGCATGGACGTTTCCATTTATATTGGTCGAATTCACTCTAAGCCTAATGCAGAAGAAATTTTGCGAGCGGAACGTGCTTGCAGATCTAAGGCAGGCTGCGGCCGCAGAAGTATCCTGCTCTTGAAAGAGCAGAGATGCTGGCAATCTGCTTGCATACTGGTTATCTGAGTGGTGGCAATATTTATCTGAAAAAGCGTTATTAAGTCTGAAAATCTCTGAATAAGCCGGATTTTCTACAAAATTTCGAACTTTGAAAATCTTTGATGTCTTGTTCAGCTAGTTCTTTCAAAAACTATGAATAACCCTTCTAGAAGAGTCCGAAATGTTGTAGAAAATCCGACTTATACAGAGATTTCCAGAGAAATATTTCCACCAGGGAATCATTAAATAAAGGGAAAGACAATGCAAATATTTGTATTTCATTAAAATTTGAAGGTAGTATTTAAGGAATTCCTTCCTAAAAATTCGTTATTAGCAGGCTTTACACGGACGGTCAAACCCAAAAGCCCTACCCTTACCAAAGGAATAAAATAAAAATCGTGGGGTACTTTATTGTATATTGTGCCTCATTATTTTTATTGCACAAACAAATTAATTATGAAAATCAACTAATTACAGGCGATAGCATGTCGAAAAGATAATATTCTTTTGAAAATATCACGTATTCTGAAGGTTAGGATAAAATTAAACGATATTTCATTTTATTTATTTTTTTAATTTAAGAAGGCGATCTCCAACGTGTTGAAACCATGATTTGGTTATCGGCTGTACTTTATTTATCGTGCAGGTTCCCCATTCTATTAAAAACGAGTTTAAGAAAGGAAGAAATGATGGATTTTACGAAGAAATGTGATAAAATTATAAACGGATTTAGGTCACTTTTGTCCCCTCTTTAAGGAAGTATCTCTCTCATTTTTAAGTTACAATCATCATTATTTATTGATTTACTTAATTAGTGTAATTAGATAATGAAAAGAAATGATTAACAGATGTATCGTTTAAATTAGTTTATAACAAAAAAACGAAACAACGTTAATGCCACTATTTATTGCTAAAATAATGAGATTTGCGATAAGAATCGCCGATTACATAATGCTATAAGCATGCCCTATATTATCAATAAAAAATTAAATTATTGATATGTAAATTTCGTACTGTTTATAATTTTAATTTTGCTGCTAATGAACAGCTTAAACCTGTACCATCAGGTTCAACTTGTAATGATGTAATTTTGCCATCTTCCACAACCATTGAATAACGTTTACTTCTTACACCACCTAATAGTGCAATATCCATTGTTAAATCTAATGCTTTTGTAAATGCTGCCGTTGGATCAGCCAATAATCGTACTTTGCCTGATGTATTTTGATCTTTACCCCATGCAGCCATCACAAATGGATCATTAACTGATACACAATAAATCTCATCAACACCTTTAGTTTTAATTTCGTCAGCTTTTTGAACATAACCCGGTAAATGTGTCTAATAATAATTAAAAATAATCATTAATTCATCAATACGAATAATGGCGGTTATTCACCTTGGAACAACCTGGAGTGAAAGCACCAGGAACACCGAAAATTATGATTTTTTTACCATTTGATGCTTCTGCTAAATTCACTTTATTTGTTGGATTATCTTCGAAAAGATCAACTTTTGGTAAACTATCACCAACCTATTTATTTTAGCGAGGGGAAAACAATTCAACAATTACAAGATAACCTTCAAAATTATATAATTTTTTAATTGGATTCAACTTACATTTGCAGGCATTGTTAAAATGGTTGTTGTTTGTATATTTCTTGAGACGAATTTAAAAAGACTTGCAACAACCCTCCGATTCGTATTGATAATAAACATATTCCAGTAGAACCGGCTATTTAATCAATTCAGTTAATGTAATGTTAGACAAAGAGAGATATACATTTGACTGCGCAATAACATGAATATTGTCGTGCAATGAATGATTTAAATACATCATTATTTTTCTTTGTTTCAATTTTCCAATAATTTCGTTATTTCCATGATTATAGATTTTCCAACCGGAAAAATTTAGAGGTTAGAAAAACCGTATATAATGTAACCTTAGACACAAACCGGTAAAAAATTGGAGGTTTTCCAAAATCTAAGAACAATAACTCCAAAAGCAGGTCAATCTACTGTTTATATCAAAGAAAAATTGCAAATCAGCAATTTCCTTGTTTTAGTCGAACTTTAGTTCATGTTTTTATCAATACCACTTTTATGCTGTTTTTAAATCTGCATATGGGAGAAAATTAAAAGGAAATAATTTGAGTACGTGCATGTAAAAACAACATACATTCACACTTTATTATTGAAACTTACAAAACTATCCACACAGAGTGGGTTATTAAGGAAAAGAATTCTTACAAATAACAATAAATAGCACTTAATAGTAGTATTTAAAGTCAAATTTCAAAATAAACCTATTTCTAGAGAACAATAATGGAAAAAAAAACAAAATTGTACTTGTCTTATTAATCAGAAAAAATACAATTTTCTGAAGATATTCCTAATGTCTTGATCCACCAGAATTAGGTGATCTAGATCTGAATCTTGAATTTCCATCAAATCTTCGTCCACCACCTCGGCCGGAGCCACCACCACCACCTCCGCTACTACTATATCCATCACTCCTTCCATTAAAACCATCACTTCGTCTATTGAAATCTCGACTACCATAACGGCCACCACCACTACTGCCACGATCATTTCTTCGTCCATAACCACCATCATAACGTGATCGTCCACCACGACTACCACCTCTATAGCTACGATCAGAACTTCCACTACTATATCCTCTAAATGGTGGTCCACCACGTCCGCGACCACCTCTAAAACCACCGCTGCTACCACCACGACGTGATTTGCCACGAGCAATTTCTACACGTAATTTCGAGCCCAAAAAATCAGTACCATTTAAATTATCGCATGCTGTTTCAGCATCAGATAAATTATTAAATTCAATGAATGCAAAACCTGGTGGATTGAATGCCACCCATACTGAATTTAATTTTCCATATTTTTCAAATTCTGTTTCTAAATCTTCCTTCTTCACACTGTCTGTTAAACCACCAACGTAGACTCGGGCACTTCGTTCACCATCTCGATCGCCCATGATTCTGTGGAACGTAGAACGATTTCGTAGATAATTTGATTTGTTGGGAGGACTTTTGTTTTAGAAAAATGTTTTAACTAGACGTTTTTGGGCGAATTCGTACTTTCATTTGGAAGCGATTTGGGTACAACATCATTTATGTTAATATTGAATTTATTTTTGTTACATTTGAAATTCTAGTAATTTACCGATTTTTATATATTTCGATACTTAACTAAGTTACAGCTTGATGATTTGTGGGGTACCCAATTCGTCGTAGTGTCGACGCACTGTGTATCATCATGATTTGTTTGTAATTATTAAACAAATTGTTAACAGTATGTCTGCTGTGGCAGGGCGTCGTCATTATACAGGATAATAGGTGACAGGTAAATTTTTGCATGATAGAACGGACGTATTCGCAGCCAAAACGGTGAATTTTTGATTAGTTTAAAATTATTTTGGTTTTTAATAATGAGAAATACATTATATAATACGAAGATACTTTGTTTTCGTTACTATTTTTACAATTTAGTTACCCAAATTCGAAGTCGAAGCGTAGATCAACGTAGAATCAAATTTTTAACAAACAACACAAAACGCAGTTTAGCTTGGGAATGAAGTAAAATGTCCGCCCAGAAACGGAAATGATGCTCGCCCGGGAATTACAATGTTGCCATGATTATTTAGAAACAGTACCAATCTCGAAACGCCAAAACAAAATTGATTTACTAACTTTCACAAACATTTGATTAATTTAGAATATTGTATATTTGATATTATATAATGCGATTAGTATCATTAAGATAATTTACAGAGATTTTTTTCTTTATTGAGCAACAACATAAATAACGTTATATTCTCAAGCTTCTTTGGTTGGCATCTTTGCAAGGTTTTTTATCTTTCTTTAGCAAATGAATAGCTCGACTAAAAAAGAGACACAAACAATTCCGCTGCATTGCCAGATTATCTCATTTTTATCAGAAATAAATAAAGGACAAATATCGACCAATAATTCCTTTAAAACATAAACAGAGGATACTTGAATTTAAAGAAGCATGCCAGAAAAATAGGGTTAGTGATTAGCATAGACCGGGTTTGGCGGAACAGATAAGATACAGAAAAGTGTTGTGTATTTACCCATGAACTTTCAAAGTGTTTTTTGAAATAGTGGCAATACAGTAAGCCAGTAGTATCGTCAAGATAACTCCACGGAGTCGTAACGAAAAAGTGCGCGGTCCACTACGGTCGAATTTTCAACCCCCATCAGACACTATCCATTGGCGTACTATAAAGGACAAAGTTTTAATGCCAAGTGCCACGCCACATCCGCAAGTTAAATAACGACGGTTTTATATGTCCGGTCTCTATTGATTAGACTGGACATAGAAATCCGTCTTTATACCATATCCACGCTTCTAATATCTATTCTGTGAACACCCGAGCGCACAGCTATTTCGAATGCTCCATTGTGCGATGCGTTGCTGTAGTTGGAACATCCAATGCTGAGCATTATGCCGCGTAATGCGCTCTTATGCTGTAATAGGAAAACACCCTAGTTTTTGTGTCTAAGTCACGTGATTTCGTGTCAGTTCATCGAATCATTGAGCTAAGTTACTGAACGCAGATAAATTGATCTGGGCTGCAATTAGACTGTGTTCTGAATTTGATTGGTTGTCATTTTGCCACATCTCAAAAAAATTCAACTGTCATAATTGTCAGTTAACTGTCACTTTTCTCAATTATTTGTCACCGTCACACTTGCAAAATAACAACAAAAATCAATTTGCATTATAGTGTCATTATTTTTAATAGGAAAATGTCTGGATTTGGTGAGAATTTCGATCAAGTAGATATTGATCCAGCTGCTGAATTTTTAGCTAGAGAACAAGATGAATTGGCTGGATTAGAAGATGAAGTTAAACCGGCAGCTATATCAGTGCCTGTTGTTAATGGTGGTAAGACTTTTTTTAAATTTTCCTTATCGATAAACATAATATTTAATTGTCAGGGGCGTATTACATGAAATGATATCGATTCTTGCATGATTGTATATATATGTGCTGGAAATTAAAAGAGCATGGAGCAAATTGTTCATGTTCCAAATTTTTTTCTTTCTTATTTCAATTATTATTATTATTACAAAAATATATTTTCTGTTCTGAATGTATTTGTTTTAAGTTATTGCTTTAATTGTACATAGATGACCCAACAAATTCAGTGAGCAGTTTCGAAATGGTTGAAGGACTAGATGATGGAATCATTACAAAAACTGAGCATAATGATGGTATGTTTCATAGAAAAAAATCATTATGTACGTCATCAAACATTATTGATTGATGACGGAGTAAAGAATAGGATTTCTAATCATTAATTTTCTTTTGACATTTTTCACCATTTTACTCCTTTACTTCTGCATGATTTTGATATCTTTTCGTTTTCTTTTTTTCTGTTATTAGATGATTTCTTTCAAAGTTACCCATATAATAGCGGTAAGAATTTGTGTGTCTTCATAAGTGTTTACGTTTATTTCAATAATTTATAATGCCTGAAGATTTTAACGATTTTTCCTTTTTTTATTACTGTTTTCCAACAGATCCAACACATCTGAAAACAGAATCTAATCTATCACGGGGAGGTAGGAAATTCTGTGAAAATAGAAATTCCCATATAATTTATTTAATATTTTTGTATTAGTCTCACCATCACCGCCACCTTTACAACGTGAAGTACGTGAAGAACCCGAGAAAATTCGTAAATGGCGTGAAGAACAAATTAAACGTTTAGAAGAAAAAGGTAATTAATTAATCAATCATTCAATCAAATCAAGTAATCTACTACAATCTTAAAATGATTGCAATTTATTCAGATGCTGAAGAGGAAAGAAAAAAACTGGAATTACGTGAAATCGCACGAAAAGAATTAGAAGATTGGTATAAGAATCATGAAGAATCGATAGCTAAAACGAAAGCTGCAAATAGGTAATTTTTGTCATTAATTTTCTTATTAAATAATTCAAAAAAAAAATAATTTTTCATCGCTTAATGCTTGCTATAATTGTGCGTGTTTCTTTCTTTAATGTTTGCTTTCAAAGGGATGCTGCTAAGTAAGTTGTCTATATATTTCTTTATAATTAAATCTTCTATGAAATACTGATTTTTATTTGTGTAATTTTAGAAATGCTGAGAAACAATTCGTTGCTGAAGATAATGAAATTGAACCGGGAACAGAATGGGAGAGAATCGCAAAATTATGTGATTTCAATCCAAAAGCGAAACAAGGTAGTAAAGATGTTTCACGTATGCGTTCGATTGTTCTCCAATTAAAACAATCACCAATTTCTATTAATAATAAAGCATAGAATAAATGTATAAACTGCATCTACATTATTATTATTTTTTAATAGTCAAACAAAAGATAGTAAATTAATGGCAAGGTTTACAATTATTGTCTCCATTCAACCAAAAGAAAATTGGATAATATCATTGGAAATAATTTATTTTGTATTTTGATTATTACTAAAATTCCATTATATGATTAATTTAAATAAATAGTTCAAGTTATTTTGGCCGTATTTTACAAAATATTGTTTATTTCAAGTGCCCCTCCCCAAACATATGAATTATTACAATTACCAATAAACTTAAATTAAATTAAATATTTTATTAATACAATTACCAACTCACAGACCAAAAGATTTGTTTTAAATGTTTGTTAGAGTCTTCAAATAATGAAAGTGTCTCTACTGCAATCAAAAACAAAGTTTATAATTTGTGGACAACTTTAATTAACCATATATTTTACAAACCATTTATTGGTGAATTAAGAAATGTTAAAATTTCCATTTTTGGGCAATTTTTAGCAATCATCTTCAGTATATCATCATCGATATTTGGACAATTGTCCATGCGTAATTCACGAAAATTTCGATTTGTTTGGATTAAATACGAGATTCCTTTGTTTGTTACTTTTGTATTTGATATAATTAGATGTGTCAATGTTCGAATATGTTTTGATAAACTGATTAAACCTTTATCACTTACATCGCAACTGTCTGCATAAATTGTTGTAATTTTCGAACAATGCATCGACAGAAATTCCAAAACATCATCATTGAATGCTTGACATTTCGTGACATCTAAGACTGAAAGATTCGGTGTATTTTCAAGTAAATTCGTTAAACCTTTGCAAAAAAAAATTGAGAGAAGAAAAATACAAACATTAAAATCATGTTATTTGTTAAGTGATTAAATTACCATCACTAGTAATTCGATTATTTTCTAACTGTCTTATATGAATCTCTTTCAAATACGAACATTTTCTCAAGATATTTAATGTTTCATTGTTAATTTCAATAAATGTAAGATTTATTGTTTTTAATGATGGATATATAATCACCTCCAAAATAGTGTTAAAATTTAAGTTATCGCAATATTTTGGTTGAGTGATTAATTTACGTAAAATTTTATTTTTAATATGTGCTGGTAATATTTTGATTGTTTCCAAATCGTAAATGGGTATGTTTTTAACAAGATTGACCACACATCTATAATCGATTTTTTTTTTGGTTTTTGTATTCTAAATTGTGTGTAAACCATTCATATACTTACAGTGATAATAGAGAATTGATTTTTTTGCCAAATTTCGGCTTCAATGCCATTATTTTAAATTAAATTAGATTAATTCGTATTAATTAAATGTCACAATAACAATACGCTCAAGTTACACATTCGTAACCATGGCGATTTGTGACGTACTTGCGCATGCTAAATAAAGGCGTACAGTCAATTCATGTCGCCATGTTATGATCACAATCGAAATTATAATAAATTTAAAAAAACTGTAGAAAGGTTTTAATGCTCCCATTCAAAACTACAATGTTAACAACAACATTAAATTGTAGTAAATTTCAACATAATTAATTACTAACTTATAAACAAAAGACGAATATTAGTCACACTGGCAACAGCGCAATTTTAATTAGGTACTATAAATAGTGAGTACTGGTAACAAGTGTCCCAAATTTAAAAATTGAGTCCACATAAGACTTGGTACGATAAAATCGGTGTTTTGCAATTAAAAAATTATTGTATTCCTCTAAAAATTGGATGGCTACCATGCAATCTTAGCTAAACATTTATTATTACTAACTAAACTGTTACATATAACGTACACCAGTAACAACGATTTATTTCCTACAAAAGTCTTAACGTGAAAGAAATTGAGAATTTGCAAATTAAGAACCACCACTTTTTTGTAATAATTGAGCAAATCGACTTGTTATTAACAATGAAACATCAATAAATCGATCAACACAATTCGTTAAACATGTTTCACTTTTGCTATCCAATTTATTACCGGGTTTGTCAATACATTTATCCCAACAAATATCATTGAATTCATGTATCTGAAATATGATTTAGATTTTGTTACAATTACTTGTTTAAATAGATTAAATAACAAAAAAACTAAATAAGAACCTAACCTGTGCATTGAATTGAGCTTTTTGTTTTTCAATCATTAGAAATTCTTGTAATTCTTTATCACCTTTTCCAGAATCAGTGTCTGATGATGAAAATGAACTTCCAAAATCATTCATTTTCAATTAATTTTACTTAATTAACTGTTAATTATTTTATTATGTTAAAAAACGTGTGACTTTATAATCTGTCAGGTTGTGCAAAATTTTAGGGATTTTTGCCGATTAACGGTTGGTAATTGCTCATCTCATCTATGCTATATTCGAGTACTCAATCAATCTTACGCAATCAAAAAGTTCTTATTTGGTTTTATTTTCAATTACAACTATTATTTCATCTTTGCATTTATTTGATTTAAGTTATAATTGTGATATTATGATTTTATATGATAATTGGATTTATGAGTATTTTTTAATGTGTTTGTGTGATTATAGTAAATTTCGCTTACGTTCGAATCAAAATTCAATGTCTAAATGTAGGATTTGGCAATTTTTCAGTACATCTACCGAATATCTCTTCAATCCACTGACTATTTGGCGGTGTGGAACATATATACTTTTATTCCAATACATAAAATGAGAGGAATTGTAAAATGAAGTCTTTAATCGTTAGTATTTGTGTTTTACAAGTTAAATGCTTTGAGAAAACCCACAAATATGTAAATATCAAAACATGAACGAAATGGATTTAATGACTTTTTGCAGACCGTGTTTAACAAGAACAACATAGATAGTGAACGGCATAAACGTTAATATATATGTGGGATAAATTTCAAACCGAATTCTAATAAAGAAAAATAAGAATGTTACATTTCTACCGAAATCTTGCAACTTGGATGATTTCGTAAATCAACACGTGGCAATACTGCGGCAATTGTCATAATAATTTGACGTTTCCAATTCCACTTCCACTGGACACGTAATTTTAACATTTTTTTCTGTTTATTTTTTTGTTTTAACAGAAGAAAAATGTATTAACCGTGCCGATTTAATTTTAAAACTTAATTATTTCATAAAAATCATTATTTAATAATAAAAATGGGTAAATATTTTCTATAAAAATTGTTTGCTTGCCGGAGAAATTCGGTTTGAGGTTATGATAATTTGAACAATCAAATTTTCAGGTGTTTTATTTAGTTATTTCAAAAGTCTTTTGGGTGCCCGTGAGATGAGAATATTAATATTAGGCTTAGATGGTGCTGGTAAAACAACAATTTTATATCGATTACAAGTGGGTGAAGTTGTTACAACAATACCAACAATTGGTTTCAATGTGGAACAAGTACAATATAAAAATTTAAAATTCCAAGTGTGGGACTTGGGCGGACAGACCAGCATTCGGTAGATCTGCCTTTAGAAAGAAGAGGAATTCAAAAAAAAATTACTCAAAAGTTGATTTTTATTGATTTTCAGACCGTATTGGAGATGTTATTACAGTAATACAGACGCAATTATTTATGTTGTCGATTCAGCTGATAAAGATCGAATGGGCATATCAAAAGACGAATTATTTCACATGTTACGAGTAAGTTGAATTGTGGAAAAATTAAAACAATGAAAATCAAATAAAAATCCGTAAATGTAGGAGGAAGAATTAGGCGATGCAATATTGGTAGTATTGGCGAATAAACAAGATATACCTGGATGTATGTCACTGAAAGAAGTACACCAAGCATTAGGATTGGAAGCATTAAAGAATCGAACATTTCAAATATTTAAAACGTCAGCAACGAAAGGTGAAGGTTTAGATATGGCAATGGAATGGTTGGCGAATGCATTGAAAAATCGCAAATAACACTTGCTTGTATTAAATAATTTCTAGTCTTCAAAATGTTTGTTTTTTTTTTGATTTTTCTCTAAGTTATAGATTTATCTCATGCAAGTTATTATTGTATTCATCTTAATGGTTTTTTTTCTCTTCTACTGTAATTCATTCGCCAATACTGTTATTACTTTTTTCGTTCCTTTGTACATATGTTCATTCCAATAATTCATTAATATTTTCTTTTGATTATATTTTAATTATTATAAAGTTATTTAATTGAAATTTTCAAATATTAGAATTTTTAAAATATTTTGTATCATACAATTTCAATAAATGTGAATTCCTATACTGGAAATGAGTGTTTATCATGTTTGTGAAACAAGTTTTTATCAGATCCACAGCACGAAGCATTACTTAACACACGATTTTATGTTAACACTATAACTCTAACTATACAAAATGATTTGTTTGGTTATCTATCTCCTTTAATTAAAGAAACAAATTAGTTATTCTATGAGCGAAAACGGCCCCAAGGCGTCCCAAACTAATCTTCTATAAAGTCATTGAGACTCGCAAATTCAAATTTACTTGAGGCCCCATGAAACGTGCCACTGAATCAAAGGTCTCCTGTAATAATTATCAACGATTTGGCAAACCCAAACAGATGAAATTAAAAATTAATTAACAAGCCCCCATTCAATCCTTTCTAAAACGGTGGGGATAATTATAATATCATATACTTAGTTTCCTGTATCTACAAATGATTATTATTGTTGACGTTTTGTTATTGTTATTGTTGAAAAAACAAAATTATATATAGAATACACCATGTTCGATTAGTGGACATCCTTGAATATTGAACTAGCAGAATTCAAACAAAAAACAGTCCCTAACACTTATTCGCGTGCAAGATATCAAAGATGAAGGATGGTGAGTTTTAGAATAGTGTTGTGTAAATTTCAACAAGAAAACCCTGAAAAAACAAACAAACAACAAGTGTTCGATTTGTTGCAGGATTTCAAACTAATTCTAATCAATGTTGTAATATTGTTATCAGTATTAGGTAAGTTCTATTATGTAAGAAATTTTGCAATTTTTCTGCTTACTTTAGTTATTTTATTATTTATTTATTTATATTGTTATTCTAATAATATTGGTGAATTGTCGACTATAGAGTTGCCTGCTAGTGAAGCAACTCCTATAGATTTTTCAGATGGATGGGATGCTAAAATCTCCCCGCACAATGAGCCATTATTAGGGGGTGCAAACAGAAATCATATTCTACCACCAATATCCAGGGTAATGACGTACAAATAAATCAAACACAAATTTTGCTCAAATATCGGTTATTCCAGCAAGATGAGGAAAAACCCATTGAGGTCGAAGAGAAAAAAATTGTGCGTAGTCCAAAGAAATTAGGCGATGCTGTCCGATCACGAATACCATGCTCTGCATGTAAATTAGGTGTTAATTTATTAGCGAAAGAAGTTAAAGCTGGAACGAAATTTGATGTGATCAAAATGAAATTCGTCAATCTATGTGTAGCTTTTAAAGTGGCAAATGTGATTGTTTGTACAGGAATCTTTGATGTGTATGCACCTGAAATTATTGCCGTTTTAGAAAATATCCAAATTGGTAGGAGTTTTTTTTTTGTGTTTAAATTATTCCCCTATTTACATTACGACATATCATCACTTTCATTTTTATAAAAAAGTAATTATTGCGAAATTTCCGCCATCAAAAGTCAATTTTATTAGAGTTACATCATTAAATCGAATTCTCATTAAGCTATACCCGTATTTATTATATTATTAAATTTTTATTTATTGTATTTGATATGTTCACCTTGTCCAAATTCTCGGATTTACTTTACTTAAGTCACCTTGCGGCATTATGTCATGGACATTTATTAATAATTGCTCATAAATATTCGATCTGATAGGGCCCAAAGAGATTTGCGGTATGATCCTTGGTGAAACTTGTGGTGATATTGATAATCCACTTCATGAATGGCAAATAGAATTGCCTGACGCACGGACACCGGAAAAAATTATATCTGACCCACCCAAGGTGAATTGTTGTTTATTTTAAATATAAAAACAATTCATTTTACGTTTATTTATATTAGTAAAAATCTTCTAGGACGGTTTACCAACATTTAAAGTTTTACATCTTTCTGATACACATTACGATCCAAACTATGCTATTGGAAGTCCATCGAATTGTGCAGAGCCACTTTGTTGCCATAATGAGAGTACACCGTTAGCAAAAGAAGACTTAATTCCAGCACAAAAGTGAGAAAAATCCTTTTGTTTCTACTAATAATAACAATAATAAAAGTTTTTTTCCAAAGATGGGGGAGTTATTTGAATTGTGATGCCCCAAAAATTCTGATCGATAATATGTTGCAGCACATCACCCAAGAACATTCAGTAATTTTTCAAGAAATTTTCACGTATTAAAATGTGTTAAAAACTAACATTTCAGGATATTGATTATATTATTTGGACTGGTGATTTAATACCACATGACATTTGGAATCAAACAAAAGATGGCAATTTAGATATAATTCAGGATACTGTTGAGCAGATGTTTGAACATTTCCCGAATACACCGATTTTCCCCGCTTTGGGCAATCACGAATCGGTTCCAGCTGGAAAGTAAATATACTGTTACTTGTTAGTTGTATTTGTTGTTTTAATTACGTTGATTTTAAGTTTTGCGCCCCCATGGATGCGAGAACAGGACCATGCAATCGATTGGCTCTACCGAAGAATCACTGATCAATGGCGAAAATGGTTGCCGGCAACTAGCGGCAATTCAGTGATGCACGGCGGATTTTATTCAGTTTTACTACGACCTGGTTTCCGGATAATCTCCTTAAATACAAATTACTGCCACACCCTTAGTTGGTAAATATGATTGAAGCAAATTTACGTAGCCAAAATACGCTAGATCAAAATTTCAGGTGGTTGTTAGTTAACAGTACTGATCCAGCTAAAGAATTAGAATGGTTAGTGCATGAGTTGCAACAAGCAGAAAATAAAGGAGAGAAAGTCCATCTGATTGGTAAATATCAAGGGCTGTTCCGGAATTTTCCTATTTTTCTTTGCAAATCCTCTATTTTAAGGACATATTCCACCTGGAAGTTATGATTGTATGAAAGTATGGTCGAAGAATTTCTATAAAATAATCAACCGTTATGAAGATACTATTCTTGCACAATTTTACGGTCATACACATGCTGATGAATTCGAGATTTTCTACGATATAGAAGAATTTAGTAAACCAACCATTAATAAGGGGAGAATTAGTAAAAAAATAAGAGGAAATTTCGAATTTTCAGGCCGTCCAATTAATATCGCCTATTTGGGACCATCAGTGACCACATATGAAAATTTTAATCCAGCTTATCGTTTATATTATATTGACGGGGACCATGATAACACAACTAGAGTAAAAGCATTTAAAAAAACCCATAATAATGATGATGATGATGATGATTTTTAGGAAGTTTTAGACCATGAAACATGGACATTGAATTTAGATGATGCCAACAAAAATGATGATCCACAATGGTATCGATTGTATTCAGCTAAAGATGCATACAAAATGAACTCATTAAGACCTGAAGAATGGGCAAAAGTTTTAGATAAGTTCACAAATAATGAAGAATTTTTCGATAAATTTTACAAGTACGAATAACAGTTGGGATTCTGTGTAAGTCTTCAACAAGATCGAGATTTGCGCAGTATCCCATTGCATTTATATAACAGACGGATAATTTTTGGTTTTCTATTTTAGATTCTATTACAGAGACAGCCCCCTGAAACCATCTTGTGACAACAAATGTAAGTTACAAATTTTATGTGATTTGAAAAGTGGACGTTCCCATCTCCGACACGAATTGTGTCACGATTTAGAACTAATTTTTGGTAGTTGAAATTTTTATTTATTTATTTATGTATAAACAAATAAAATACAAATTACAAATCAATGAAACAATATGGATGTTTATTATCGCATTGATCACCATTATTTTCAACTTCCTCAATTGTTGGTAGATAATGATAGAATGTTTTCGGTCCTTTGATTGTTTCATTTTTACGTTGTGTTTTTAATGATTTCTGCATACCCCAAACAAATGGTGCCGTTTTACAAACCAACAATTGCACACAATCAGTATCTTCATCTAATGATCGTTCTTTAATGAATTCAACAACGTAATTTGTTAAATTTGTATCTTTAATATAATCCATCATATCAACAACTTTACTATTATTCATAAACCAATCTAGAGGTGTCCCTTTATGGATTTGTCTAGCTTCAGTTAATTGACTTGGCAATGGACGTGATAACGACGAACTAATCTACGAAACAATGAAAGAAAACACAAAATTTTCGTTATTAATTTACTTACTAATTGGGCAACGAATATAATAGCATTCACAGCAATTGCACCGATTTTCTTCACATCAAATCCAAGTACACGTAAGAATCCCGAGAAGATATTATTTGAATTTTCACCACCATCACCTTTTTTATGGGTTTTACCGAATGTTTCACTCACTAATTGTGCAACACCTTTAGCCTGATCGATACCTAATAATTTACTAGCTAATTCGAAACCTGATTTTAATTTACCGAAAAACGTACGTTGCTCTCCAAAACTATCAATTGTTGTAATTGTGATGATTACAAATATGATAACAATTGAGATTTGCGACATGGTAGTAGTAAGAAGGCTAAACGGTGTCTAAACTCGCATGGTCTATCATGTGGATGATGAACTTGGTTGACATAATTATTTCCCGGTTAAGAGTACATTCACATGATAACCACTGTAGTATTATTGTTATTGCGGTTGTTTGTCAGTTGTGTAAAGCAACTTTAAGATACTCCAAAATTATCTTCGAAACGGTCCAGAAATTCTACCCGTAATAATAGCGTTAGCCAGTCATTCTATTCCAAGTCGTTTCTAATAAAACATGTTTGTGTCGATATTCGTATTGTTATTAGTATCTCAATCAAATCCCCAAGATATTTCACCTTTAGTGGATGTGAAAATTTTAAGTGAACTACCACTAAAGCGGCTTTTAAAAGTTCGTAATACATTCGAAGAATTTAATGATGATTTTGTTGATGATGCCAAATCATCATCATCACCACCACAAGCGCTAGCTTTACAAGGTAAATTGACACCAACAGAACGTGGTGGTGGTGGTGGTGGCCATCATCATCATTATGATGAATCGAAGAAAAGTGGCAAAAAGAATGTACAAAGCATTTTCCAATTATCGATAACAACATTGGCATTTCTAGCATTTGGTGGTTATCTTTTATGTTTATTGGTGCAAGCAATTAAAGCTAAAGATACAACAACAATGATGGCAATGAATACAGCAACAATGGCAGCACTATTAAATTCAGTAAATAATAGACGACGACGACGACCACGGCCACCATCAACTAGACGACCGATAAGGAAACAACCGCCCAGGAATAAATATAAGAAATCATCATCAACATCATCATCACGGCCAAAACGTGATATATGGCCAAATAGTGATCCAGAACAAATGTATTATGTTTTACTTCATTTATCTGAAGCTTATACTGATTATCATACAATTGATTATCGTCGATTTAATTACACGAAAAGCCATTATTATTCCAATTAGAATTGTTGAATAAATCGTTGGATATCTTGTTGTGTTGTTTTCTTTAACTTTATTTTATTTTACTTTTTTTTTTGATTTTATTTTAACATCGATGTGTTTCGTTTAAATGTAAGAAGACAGCTTGATAAAAAGTGCAGATCTTATGCCGTGTTGCATGGTAAAATGTCCATTAAATTCACATTAACTGTTTTACTTGCAAGACCAGAAGTCTATCACAACAACAATAATCATCATGATGATGACGAAGATGATAATGATGATGAGAAGAAAACTACAAACACGACCATATAAAATATATCAACGACAATTTTAATAAACTGTAATCATAATATTAATAATGATCATAAAACCTATAATAAAGTGTAAAATGATATTTTCCAAGTATTTACGACAACTATACGATTACTACAGTCGACTAAATAGTAATTTGAATTCACGCAGAGAGGCAGAAGAGCAGGATTTCTCATATTTCTTCTTTTTATTATTATTATTATTATTATCTGGACCTGATTTCACACTAGCGGACTCTGAAAGATTAATAAATTGAAAAACACAATTTAATATAAAAACAGGTTAAACTGCGGATAGTGTTTTTATTTTATTAAAATCGATATTAATTTTTTTTTATTTAGTCATAAATGGAAGCAGGACCGGCTTGAGGATGGCTTAAATTTGAAGATTATAAGTATCAAAATTGATATAATCCTCAAAAGCGTCTTCTGGATCGAAGTTGTCATTGTTTTTCAATAATCCAGCATGTCGAAAACCGTTGTAAATGGTTGTTCTGGAGAGACTTGCTCCCATAAAAACCTCCTCAATTCGATCAGTCTCACAATGTTCCCGATAAGTCTGTTTTGTTAGACTGGTCAATGGATTGTTATTTTGTCGTTAGTGTTCTTCACAAGTCTAGCTGAAAACCATCGGTGACTACAATTAAAATTGCCATTGATCATTTCCCCTCCCGATTTTTCCGCTTTAATTTGTAACACTGGCCCTCTTATCGGGGCATTACTGGCTCGTTTTTCTTGTTATCGTTGATCTTCGACTCATTCTTAATTTTTATTTTACAAAGATTTGTTCTTACGGAAAGCCTTTTAGAACTGGCACATTTGATGACTGTACTAAATGATCCGCTTGTAGTAAAGCCAATATTTTGAGCGTTATTATAAGGGAGTTCATTATAAGGATACGTTTTAAAAATGGTTGAATACGTCCATTATGGGTGGACCCTACTGTACAATTGAGAATATTACACTGTTCTTGTGGTGATTTGTTTAATGTTGGTTTCGTCATCTGTGGGTTGTCGTTGACTGATCTTAACGAGTTCAACTTAACTCAGTTGTGTGTTTATTTTTATAATCATAATAACGAAAAATAAAACAGGAAATAATATTTGTTTTTGTTTATTAAGCGAAAACGGAAAGATTGAAATATTAGTTTTTATTTAATAAGCATAATATAAAAGGACAATGTGGTAGTTATCTAGTCCTTTTTATAGAAGAAACTTTAACAATTTTTGATGTATTGTTATTAGTGTTTAATATATTAAAGACCACACACAAACTAGGATTTTTTATTAAAGGATTAATGTAGGTATGTCTTAAATAATAAACTTCTATCCTGATTTATATTTGGCCAATGTCCTTTTACATACAGTTTAGCTTGATATTTATATTTTATACTCCTATTATTTATATTATATACATGCCGTCTACATGTTTTAATTAAAAATTCAATTGTCGAATTCAACTTAAAGCTTGTTATAAGCAGGTGTTCCCATCAATAAATCTTGGGTACTAGATACAACTGCTACAACGTTGTAATAAAGTACTTATGCAAACAAGACATTATTAGCATTTTTATCAAGTTTTAATAAATGATAAATCATATGCCTACCTATAAAATCAAATTATATATATTTGAGAATAATTTTTACTTTATTAATATCTCTCTACAGAAATTTCTCGTTTCCTCACCTGTGTGGAAATTTTGATTAAAAACGTTTATAAAATCCGTTAATTATTATTACAATCTGATAAATTATGGGGAATATTAGTCGTTCAATTGCATGATAAAAACATTCAACAGTTTTGTTGTGGATCTATAGTTGAAGTCTCCTTCTTCACCTACACACATATTAGTTGTGTGTATGGTGCGTTTATCAACGATGTATACCACGGCCAGTCGACCCCCAGTCCCAACATAAATAATACCATTAAAGGTGAGGTTTAACAGCAGGCGTTCACTAGACCCCTACGGCGAGAATTACTGCCCGAATGAATAACTATATACTTTATTACATACTAATAACATGAATACACATTAGCATGTGATCGTTTAGATTTATTTTTAATAATAAAATAAGCACCGTCTCAGTGGTGGCCTTTCACTGTTCATCCAACTGGATTTTCAATCAACAATGTCGACTCTATACTATAGGGCTGGTAAATATTTTCAAAATCCAATTCGATCACAATTATTTCAAACAGATTATTTGCAAAAATCTCGTGGTGTTGTTTTTGGTCCATTAGAGTGCCGGTCTATACATGGCTATATAGTCACAATTTCTTGGTGTTGTTGTTGTTGTGATTTTAAACGAAATGACGTTCGGTTTATATGTCGGGAACGATTTTACGACCAGTTAACTGTCATAGGTCGACCCTTGTGGCAATATAGTCATTTTTGTCTGCCTGTAACTGTCTGTATACTCTTCAGTTTTATTACCAATTATCCAAAAAAGTTTAAACTATTTTCTAAAAGTCCAGATAAAGTCACTTAAAAACATGGCGAACATATGTTTTGCTTATTATCCAAAGATGTCTAAGAGTTGTTGTTGTTAATTTTTTTTCGATTTCTCATTAATTTCGTTCTAATTTGCCATGATTTAATATAGAAAATGGTGTTTTTTATTGTACGCCAGTGATGCTACTACTAAAATAATATCAAGTGTAGCCGCCTTAAGACAACATATAAACAAAATCAGAAACCAATGAGATGAAAATAGTGGGAATTGCTCCTCCCAGCATCTTAGCACTATAAGTCGACGCGTGGACCACCTATTACAAACACCATTAGTTGCCAATTAGTGTCTATTAAACGAACAACAACAATATATGACCAGTCTCCCCACGATTCTTCACACGTTAATTCCAATATAATCCATAGAAGCAATGCTAATTCTTTCTACATATAACAACACAAAAGAAACAACAAAAAATGGAAAAGTTTCAAGAAATCAATCATACAAAAACTAATGGGAAAGAGCCAAAACTTAAATTTGGAATTGATCGCTTATTGGCTGATGATACCACAACAAATACGTTCTCTATTAATAATAATAATAATAATAATAATAATAATAATAATAATAATAATAATAAACTATCAATTTCTGTGGTGACAAATGTGACAAAGCCTTTAGTGCCAGTGCCATGTTCCGATTGTGTTACATCATTGTTCCGGTGTTGTGGCATTAGTATGAATTGTCAACAAGAGATTTCAGGATTATTGGGACATCACAACCATCATCATCATCACCATCACGGATTTACATCAACACCTAATATTTATACAGTACAACCGATTCGGCCTTTCGCTACAAGGCCTTCAGGTAACGATTATGAAAAAAAAATCAAATAAATTTTGAAATATGCTCCATTGATTAATTAAATTATTCAAATTCAAATTTTGTTTATTAAATTTATTAACAAAAGGTTATCGGAATAATAAAAATGTTTTATTTCAGATGCTAAATATACGTTAGAATACGTTAATAGCCAAATTTCGGATGATACTACACATTTCTGTAATTGTTTCTATCTCATCATTTTTGATTAAATTGCTTATTTTCGGGGAATTGTAGGGCTCATTTTTTGGAATTCTTCCTAAATAGTAAACGTAGCTTTAATGTCCTGTTTTCATTATATAATAAAAATATATCTCTTCAGCTAATAAAATCTAAACAAGAAATAAAAATGCCATGATATAAACATTCGAAATGATCGTATTTCTTCAACAAAAAAAACGCACGCTTTTTATACTAATGTATAAAATTACTGAAGAATTATTTTCTGGTAGAATAAAACTGATGGTGATTCTAACTGGACGATAACTAAAGGACCCGCTTAAGGATAGTGATGTCCCTAATCCAGTTTATAGGCTTATAGCGTAAAATTCGCAACGAACCACAGACACTAAATGAGTACAGCTTTTCGGAAGCACCTGCTAGACGATCAAAAGCCGTTGCGCTGCTGTGCCAATAAACCTAGAGTCGGTTCTGGCGAAATGTATGAGTTAACAGCATATTTTTGAAAGACATCGATTGGAGAAGAACGCATTTAAAGTTTCAATAGCAATTGCACCGAAGTTACAATTAGGATTTTGACATTGGTAAAACAGTGTGATTGCAAAAAATTCTTCCTTTGCTTGTAGGTAGAGAAATCCTCTAACAATGTAAACGAATCTTTTGACCTGTTGTGTTAAAAACATTACAACTTTGCCAGTTGTTGGTATTCTCAAAATTTTTGTAAAAGTTAGAGGCGCACCCCGGAATTTCGGCAACTTTAAGCGAAAACCCTGTGTCATGGTGAATTCGGGTCTGTACTTGTATTACAAATTTTTGAAATCAGATTGATTAGTGTCGAAATTCCTTCATCAAAACAAAATCTTTATAGGATTCCAAAAATGTAGTAGAAAAACGCACACTGTTTATTTAAGAAATTTAGTAATTCCATCAACAAATCGTTATAAATTTATTTGTTTTTCCTTGTAATATTAGCTGCAAATTTCCAATATCTTCATTAAAATAGAATCGCTCCAAACAAAACATTTTTTTATTCTCCAATCATTAATTTTTAATCCAAGTTTATTTATACCACAAAAAATTGTCCAGATTTCTATTAAATTGATAGATAGAAGGTCGTTTTCAGAATAACTTTCGCTGTTAAATACAGATATCTGTTTCGAACTTTTCACCAAATCCACCATAATACTTCAGTAATTTCCAAAATTTATTTTGTTTATTTATTAGAGCCGAACTGATTTATTCCGAAAATAAATAATCAAATAATGTGTGTTGGTTGGGTTGATGTTTTTCAAACTGTCTAATTTTGATCCATCATCCAGCTGTATCCATAACTAGGCATATAATTAACATGGAAGAAAAAACTCATTGAATTGTTTATGTTTTATGCCCAATTATTTTATCGATTCGTTTAGTTTCGATTTTTTACCTTATTTAGAGTGTCTGGCCGAAGGGGGTGGCAACAGGGGCACATGCCCCGGGCGCAGTTTCTAATGGGGCGCCAAATCATATAAGTTTGAATTTTTTTGAAGATGGACGCTTGTAACTCATGTTTGTCCCTGATGCAATTTATTCCCGGTCCGACTCTGATTATTCATTTAATCTTCGACATGCTGGGAGATAATTCACTTGTTGTTTTGCGTTTTATTATTTTAACACAGAGACGAACAGATGGAAGACCGTTTTAAATAAAAATGAAAATGTCGTCGCAACAATTCGATAAATTTATGACCAGATCAACTTTGCATAAAGTCTAATAATACCAAGACGTGATTGCTTTCTTCTACATAAAAAACAAAACAACACATTATTAATTCACAACAACTATCATAAATAATTGGGATGAGAGAAATAATGATTACAATTAGAATATGTCATGTCTTTTAATGATCATTTCTCTTATTTTGTTTCAAAAATATGTTGTTTGATATTTTATAATCATTTTCATGATGATAATTAATCGAATTTTATTATTTATGATGAGATCTTAGTGGTGTTATAATGCTATAAAATATCTTTATGTGGGCAATATAAATTGGTTTTTATCGTATATACGTTTTTTCTTACATCTATTTATCTAAATGTGTCTATATTAAACAAAACAATAAAGAATTGTGTATACATATAGAGATGAAAAACTAACACAACATTGGATCATGATAAAGATTAAAATCAGCAGTAGGGAATGGTAATAAAATTTAAAGAACACACTATAATGGTTTGTAAATATACATTTTTAAAATCGTTGATGAGTACCAAATTTTCTGCTCTCTCAATATAATATAAACAACATTCGGTGTATAGTTATTATCATAAACACTTTCAGATGCTACAGTTTACATGTTGTTGAGTTTAAGTATTCTAGTTTGTATATACACATTTTGAACGTTTTTAAAGTGTTTAGAGAATCCTAATAGTAGGGACATGTATGCGTTTTAATAGAATTACAGTATTACCCCATTCTTTTACGCCCCCCAATCTTTTGCGACCGTTTTTGTTACTCTCAAGAACTACATGAAACTCTTCTTTTATCACTGTGATTAATAGAGCATATTAGATTTTGGCTTCCACAAACACAGACAAACAAATACTTGCATCCTACTCTTTTTTCTACGACACCCCCAAAACTTCGTAAAAGAACGGAGTACTACTGTATATTTAAAATTGATTAATTTATCGATCTTCATCAATTGTAACAGACAGTAGAAATACAATTCATTTCATTGTTGTTTTGCATATATTTCAGTCGAAATTACAAATAAAAAAGTTCTTCCATAATGAATATCCATAAAAAACTCCGTTATGGTTCACTATGAAATAATTTGTTGATTTTGAATATTTTTAGCGAACAAAAAGAAATCACTTTAGAATGGAAAAAGTATAAAGTTTTATAAGTAGCTGAGCAAAGTTTTGGTGCCGTTTTGTAATTAATCGCAGATATCACAGTCATGAAAGTACGCAGAGGGTGGCCACTTGCTCCTTTTTGGCATTAAGTATGTCTATCTTAAAACTTTATTGTACATTATGCCCTCCCTTGGGAGATTTTCTACGGACAAACACGGTCTCAGTGCGAATAAAGGTGACAACATCTCAATGCATTTACAATCAATTTAACAATAGCACATTAAACTTTTTCGATCGCATTGTAGCAATCGATTCATCATTTTCACCCAGAAACCAAACAAATGCGTAGCTCCTGTCAGGTCAAACAGTTTCGTGTGCAGAAGAATGCTGCTTCTGCATCAAAAAAGAGTTGGGCCCTGATCAACAACGACACTATTGAGCTTTGAACTATATTCAACATCGAATCTATCCCCGAGGCGAAATTTAGCGCCTCAAACGAGCCTCGATTTGAGGAGCTGAATGCGCTATTTTAGGACTTCCAGAATAATAAACACAGTATAATTTTGAACCTCAATATAGCACCTCAAATAGACGGTTTTTCGACGATTAGCACACTTGAGGCGCTATTGAGGGCCTAATGTGAACGAATAATATCTCAGTAGCACCTCAAAGGTCTCAGTTTTTGAGGTGCTATCGAGGGCCAAATATAAATGGCTAGCGCCTCAACAGCACCTCGAAAACCTCAATTGAAATAATAATACTTACATATTTTTCAATATTCAGATTTATTTTTCTACATTTAATATTTATACTTACATAAATATTAGGTATATTGCATAATTACATACTACTTATGATGCCTTCATTATCAACATTTAATTCACCTAATTCTTCACGATTTTTGTTTACTTAAACTGTGCGTCTATTTGCTTTCGTAGTTCTTGAAATAAATGTTCTTGAAAGCATTAAAAGTTTTATTGCTTTTTTCTTTTTATTTTACTCTTGAGGACTCACTGAGGTGCTATTTTATTTAGGTTTTTCAAATCGGACTTGTGAGGTGCTATTTAAGAGCTAAAATTCGAATAGGACCTCCGTTTTCTGGGCATTACTTTTACGAAGGAGCACTTTGATACGCCAAAATACGATGGATCCGAAATTGAACAATAGAAATGCGCTCTCTAAAGCTCTACTAAGACGCTGAATTTCGATTCGTGCCATCAGTAATTTAACATAACTTTATTCTGAATTCTAACACACAATTATTTAGAATTATAAACAACAACTTTTCAGAAACTGATTGACGAAAAATCTAATTTTAAAATTCTTTTTCATCTTAGCTATAATAAAATTCTCTTTATATCCAATAATAGAGAGACAACACTATACTAATATCTAGAAATAAACCAGTTAACGATTTGTATTTGTGGTATTTCTAATAAAATCAAACTTAAATAAATATACTTACCAGGTTATGTGGTAATTTAGATTTGAACTTTTAACTATTTATCACCTAAACACCGTCAGCGAATTTGTTTATTTGCTTTAAAGGAGAAAATCAGATTTTATTTCGTGATTTGAAAAGCTTTATTGCTGTGTATGTATGGATGTGTGTGTGTGTATATGTATACACAATATACATGTATATGTGTAAATAAACATATACGAAAATAGATTTTAAATTGTGTATAATTACATAATTTTATTTTGCTTATTTAAATGTTTAAATTTTTTAATTTTATTTTTTTTGTATTAACGTAGATAGACCCAATTTGATTATGTTATTAATTTTGTAGTTGTTAGTTTCTTCGACAGGAAGCTGTTCATTTCAATGGACAATAAACATAGAAATAGACGTCTACCACAATCTGTATAATATCATTGACGACCTAAAGGCATATACAAACATATGCTTCCTTCTAATGCTCTCTTCTAACACGTACACATAAATATTCCAATTTCTCAAATTATAAATGTAGTAACTATATATTATTAAGTAATTCTTTTTTTTCTATAATTTCTTATTGTTATAGCTTTGCGACTGCCAGTTCCACCAACAACACAGCAACCACTATCGAATTTATCAACACCAACAACAACAACAACAACAACAACAAATAATAAACGGAAACGTTCATGGTCCCGTGCTGTATTTAGTAATTTACAACGAAAAGGCTTAGAACGACGTTTTCAATTACAAAAATATATAACAAAACCGGATAGACGTCAATTAGCGGCAACATTAGGCTTAACGGATGCTCAAGTTAAAGTATGGTTTCAGAATCGGCGAATGAAATGGCGACATACAAAAGAAAATGGTAAAAGTACAGGTGGTGATAATAATAATACGGCTGATTCAACACAAGATCAAGATTTACACATAGATGTTGATACGGTCACTGATGATAATGACTGATAATAATTGTATTTATAAAAAAAAATTTGGAGATGTGTACATAGAGATTTAGGAGATTAACAATTAAAAGAATTTTTTAAATAAACTTAGCAGCATTTCTTCGCCAACACTTCTGGAAGTATTGTATGTGTGCTTCTCGTGCGAGTTTTCATCCTGTAGGAGATGAAAGCACTAAAAATTATCAATAGTCCTGCCGTGACCAGGATTCGAACCTGGGTTACTACGGCCACAACGTAGGGTCCTAACCACTAGACGATCACGGCTATTTAAGACTGATTTTTAATGAAAATTGTTGTAATCATCATCATCAATCAAATTCAATTAATTAATTATTTCCTATTTACCGTCAATTTCAACAAAGCAATCAGCCCAAAATTTCACACTAGCGTTAAAGCTGCTACATTCGATCAAACATCTACTTCCCCTTTCGAATATTGTGGAAATTAACTAAAAAAAAATCCGATTTCTTATCAGTGCAAACTTCCACTATCCATATCACTGATAATAATGCGGTAAGTATTAGAATTTCTAACAAAACTATTCATACGTATAAAAACTGCAATGTATTGACATAAAAATGACAACATGTAGAAGTAATGATTCTATTGATTTTAATCGATTATTCATCAATGTAAAATTGATAATACTTGCAAGATAAGTGTGTTTTTCATTTCTGTAATAAATTTATGATTCATTTTTTAGATGATTTTAAATATTTATTGTGTGTCAACGAAAATATTTACCAATCATCAATCGTTATTTATTTATCTTGGTATAAACTTCGCAATATATCTAATTGGATTAATAATAATTGCAATTGTTGTAATTTATAAAAATTGTAAGTGGAAAACGAAATATTTGATAACACCAACAACAGAAAGTGAACGAATTTATGTAAATTTAGAAGATTACCAAAATAATCGAATCACAACTAATCATAATAAACAGAGAATATCGTTATGGAGTATGGATGATACAGATCATGAATTTAGTTATTATGATACAGTACCTTATACACCCCCAACTAATGAAATCGAATTATTAACACGACAACATCGTGAAGATTTATGAAAAATAAATATGGAGAAAATCTATAAGATAGTAAAGGTTAAAGAAAATATTTGTATAGAACTATCATTGATTTAATAAATAAATATATGTCTGTATTGTTGTGTATTTTATATTAATAAAAGTGCATAAATGTTTCAAATATGGTGTTGTAGTCTAGTGGGGTTTATTTTTTCGGAAACATATTCCGCCATTTCCGCTGATTATGACGCACAACAAATTCTTATTTATTGTTAGAATTTGATAAAATTTATGACTAGTAAAGTGGTATTGTTGCAATTGTTAATAAATTTACCGTTGAAGTTTATTCTGAATTGTTAAAATAATAATAATAATAATAATAATAATAAAATGGATGATACGCTAGATGTGATCAGGGATCATCCCAGTATTGTTATTATGTTAGTGATTTATGTTATTGTTACCATTTACGCAATTTACATTTGTTATCATCGACGTGAAAAATTCCCAATAATTACCAATAATAATAATTTAGAATGTTTTGATGAGAATGATCAACGATTATCATTGATTAGTGATTATAGTACAAATGGTGAATACATTTTTCTTCGTGGTAGTTTATTAAGTGAACATATGGAAAACGATCATTTATCAATAAATTAATGGACATGATTAATTAATTTTCATCACGTTTATTTATTATTATTGATGATTTTTAATTATAATTTGAATAAAATAGCAATTTAATAAAAATGATCAAGGGATAGATTGATAATGAATTAATCACTGAAATATTATAAGGACTTCAAACCGGTTTCTGCCCAATTTATTATGTATTTTTATATTTGTTTAATATTTAAATCTGATGTTATGTAGTTATACAACCAATAAAACATAAATGATTTTGTAATTGTTTCAAACTAGACCGATAAGTAGTTACCTGTTTGGAAATTGATTATAACCGGATTAATTAAGCCGGCTCATATCTAAATCTCCACTTAAATAAGCTCAACCTTGTCTTGCTTGTTGAGCATGAGACTCATTCTAATAAAATAGAATCTGGCAAATGAGATAAGGTTGATATTAACTAACGCTTTATCAAAATTAATTGACCCTTAATTGAACAATTGACACATGAATCCGATTAGCGGACAGGCGGTATATTTTCTTGTTCGCTACTCTATTTTTTTGAGTCGAATAAAGTGTTATAAAGTTCGAGAATAAAACTAGAAATCTTCATCGTCTTTCACTTTTAATTCAATTATTTTCCAGATTTTTCCAATTGAGCCGCAGTGAAAAATTTTAATTAACAATTGTATACGTTTCGGATTGACACGTTTTCTTATGGAAATTTGTGTTTTAGAATGAAAAGAATGTTTGAGGAAACAAAAAACTGAAAACCGCCAAATTGTATGTTTTTAATTCCGACAGTAGCTGTACTACTTTTGGGTTTTCCATACAAAAAAAAAACAACTCGGTTATTTGACTCTGTTCCAGTTCCATTTAGTTTAACAGATTTGAGGAAACGTTTGCATATTTTTTGTTTTAAATTTTCCATCTAACCATTTTATCTCTATCAACTAGAATTACCTGTTCGTAATTCAACAAGTTCAAGTTCTCTACTGTACAGTATACCTATAATTCGGTATTTAATTAACCGTTTAATGACCTTTAACAAAATATTTTCAGCAAAATATTACGTATTTACGGTTTGTTTTTTTTTGTTAATAAATAGCATTGTTGCATATGCAAAGTGTAATATTTATTTAGTTTTTGGTATGTTTGAAAGGATGTCATTTATGTGTTAATATTTTCACTCAAGTATGTTATTGAAGATACAGTTAGAATTGTTGTATAAATTGTTCCGTTATGTCACACAGAAACATTATTAAATTATAAAAAACAAAACAAAACAAAACAAACAAATCAAGCTCAGAAATATAAAAAGAAAGAATATGGGAAATTACCCATTATTATCTTGAAATAGAATAACAAAAATCAAGCACAACCGGAACTAAGAGAATTCTCATCAAATTTATTTAGATGTATAAACAGCATGTTCTATTACTGTTAATCTGTTAGATAGATGAAAGTGATAATTGCAGAAAGAAAAATTCCAAAAAAATGCAAATGTATTAAGGAAGTGTTCTATTGCTGGAATGTTTCAATAATGCATCCCATTTTAAATGAGTTATATGATCCGGTTACAGAGATTGCACTTCAATCAATGGCCAGTTTCATGCATAACTTTGGAGTAAATTAGTTTTGTAAAAAAAAATCATCTTGTCGAAAATAAGAACGTACGATTCCGGAATGGAACGGTAAAACTTATACGCAAATTATAAGGATAACGGATTAATTACAGATATTGAGAAAATTTCGGGTCAGGTTCGTCGCATTATTGCCTATTGAAATCACTAAATATTTGTGTTATAAACAATTCGATTAAATATCTACTTCTCTGATGTAAGCTGCAAACTAGTAATTAATTATTCTTTTTTTCTACATGAGCAATTAACCTAATTTCAGGTTAAAGACAGTGACTTAGATGGGTTATAAGATGATAAAATCTAGTACATCGTTGAATCAGTTTCGGTTTAAAATAGGATGTGTTTATTATGAGTCAATATAAAAATACGTCGTGAACATCAACTTTCTTTCTTACCGGACCTTGACAAAGACAATAAAACAGTTACACAAAACTATTTTTTTTATAATAAATTCGATATAATATCAGCATCACCATTGTCAACGCAAACAAATTAAAGAATAAAAAGACTTTCACTATTATTTCATATACGTACATACAATTGTTAATTATTTTAAACGGACAAAGTTGCCAGCTGAAAAAAATAACAGGAATATGCTTGTTAATATCATTGTATTAATGGGACAAAAGCAGAAAAACAAATAAAATTGTTTAGAATATTCATCAGCAGTTACAGTTAAATATTTTGTAAACTTGGCCCAACCGTTATATTTGCCGAAATGGTAATAATTACTGTTTATAATAGTTGAACAGATTCTAATTAGTTGGAAATTAACGTGTGTTTTTTTTATTAAATGATTATATGCAAATAGAATAAATCGAATTTGTCTAAATATACCATGCCCCAGTTGCAACAAATTCCTGTAACAAAAACAGAAAATTATACTCTTCATCAAAATAATAATAATAATTATTGTTAATAAATAAAATTCTGTAGATTTTCTAGAATGTACAGTTGTCCTGATAAAGCTCGTCTCTTATGAATTATTAATCAATAACGTAATTAAAATAATGACTTTATGATCTGCATAATAATTTCTTTTTAAACAATTAACGAACCAAATCAGTGTTTCTAAACAGGTGAAATTTTCTAATACTGTATGAGTAATTTAAAAATTGCTGTTATTAAGCACGTTTGAGTACCACTGAAATATTCTCAGCAACATTACTCTACCTATCACAAGTAAGTGGGTCAACGTATATAAACTCAAGTTCAAGGTATCTAAGAAGCATTTGCAGTAGTTATCTTCTGACAAGTGTATGTCTACCTGTTGTTGTGTCTATCTGTCTGTCTGTGATTTAGTGAGAAATTTTTAAAGGTGAGATAACGAAAAAAATCAACCCTTACACAAACGATTCGAGTATTTTCGAGGGGCTTTTTTTTGGTGATTTCCAAAATTTCAGGCAAGTTAATCACTTAATCGACCGTTGAAGTCTCCAAAGAATCTCTTTGCAATTGACGCATTTTTTGTAAATTTCTTCATAAACCGTCGATTTTATGTAGATTTCTTTACACTATAATTTTTTTCGATATTTTATTAATTGTGCGTAAAAACTTTACGGTTTTTTGAAGCTATTAGAATTTCGAGATTCTCGCTAGAATCCTATAAGAATTCGGTGTAAATTCAAAATAAGGTTACAATAATTAGTTTTCAAAAAATACCGGACATTGAGGTTGACGTACTTTAGAATATGTCTACAATAACCGATGACCTACTATCGTAAAAGACGGCCTAGTTTCTGTATGTGCAATGAATGGAAGCATCTGGAAAGTGCGACAAATTAAAAATAATCGACAGCATCTGGTAAACGATTTAGCTTATTGGATGCTATGTCTTAATTATAATTGTAAGAACCGTTATAATAATGTTTTTGTTTCATGAAACAATAAGCGTAATGATTGTTAATTATGATTAAACAATAGAAGACATCCTTATGATTTTGTTACAATGTTTATTGTCAAAAATTCATTCAAATGCATCGAAAATCATATTGTGTTCTAGAAATTACGACATAGAAAGTATTATTACAATTATGTATAGAATTAAAAAGAAAAGATATAACCATCGAAGTAGCACATAGACCGCAAATTGGTTTGATGAAATGTTGTAAATATTCTTTTAATTAACACAAAGCTTTCTTCTTCACTCCTCACACATAAGTAGAAAGAATTCGGTAAAAATAAAACAACAGGTTTCAATTTTTTGTATCCACTTAGTTTATTTCGGGTAACGGTGTACTGTTTTTTTTTCTTTTGTTTTTCCAATTCAATATTTAGTTCAACGTTACTTTGCTATTTGCAGAATGTATAAACAAACAGTAGGATGGGCATTCTTGGCCATACTAGTCACGAATTCAATTGCTAGTACCATTCCATATCCATCAGATGGTGGTTTCGTTCCAGTAAGAACACCACAATTGCCAGCACAAAGGATAGAACGAAAATTTGCTGAAAAACCAAATACCATCAAAAAAGTCGCACTTGACGATTTAGATGATATAGAAACGAATCAAATATCCGAAAGTAGTGGTGGTGGTGGATTCTCTTGGTCAAATCTTTTAGGTGATCACTCTTCTTTAAACAAAAACAAAGAATTTTTCGTAAATTTCCGAAAAATCACAGGAATGGTGATGCAGATGATCTTCAGTCCTGGTGTACCACAAGGTCCAAATAAATCAGAAGGTTTAGATGATACTGGTGTATCATCATCATCATCCACATCATCACCATGGGCTAATTTATTATCCGTTGGTTTGAAAATTCTTACAGCAATCTTAGGCGGTGGTGCTAACACTAGTGATGGTATTGATAAAGTCGATAATGGATCTCCAATGCAGGTCAGTATTGTTAATAATTATTAATGTAATTGTAAATATAAATCAAGATTTAATCTAATCTTTCTTCGTGAAATTTAAGTCAGTAATGAATTTTCGGGTGTGGCTTTTGCTTTGTAGTAAAATTTGTAAATAAGATTTTTATAACTATGGCACTAGTAGTAGCTTGCATTGCACAGGGCATCTTGGCGGCGATTCTTTCCACTGTGATCGGATCTAGGGACCCAAATCAGGTCAACATGATGGCTAAACAAGCTGGGGAGGTATGTGTAAAAGCTCACATTCACAAAAGTGCCGTATAATGTTATCTAACATAAATAAAATATTTGCAAAAATGTTTTCTTTTTGTAATTTCCAGTTCATTAATATCGTTGTGAATCTATTGGACGCTTTAAAAACATCATTCTCACATCGCTCAATGGCAGCTCGTAATATTGGTAGAAAAGATTCAATTAGTGATGCAGCAATTGCCAGTATTTCAATGATGAAAGGTTATGTTCGTTCATTATCAACTGCTGATAATGAATGTATGCAGAAATACATGTGTCAAGCGAATAATGAATGTTCTTCAGATGTCGGACAGAGCTCGCTCTTCTGTCACCTTGGAAGGTGAGAGACGGCATTCTCAAAAACTAAACGCAATTAACGCTTAATTGTTTCTTTGCTTCAGTTATGCTGCCAGTTTTATCTTAGACCGATCAACAAGTTCAACAACATTTGACGTATTATATGAAGCAGGACGACGTGGACGGTCTGGAGATAATTGTCAACAAGCTTATTTAGAATGTAACGAAGTTTGAATTTGATTAAAACAAAAATTACACACACAAAATACGATAATGTAACACAGTTAGTACCTTCCAAAATTTTTCAACGATCAATTACTACGCCTAAAATTTTATTTATTTGTAAAATAGTTATTTATTGTTTTTGTTTGGCCTATAAATTAAATAAATTCAAAAATTCAATGGATTCAAATTGAAACGACTGGTCATACAATTCAGTTATTGTTTTGTTAATAATGGATGTGGTTATAGCTTTTATAGCACTATAGATGTTTGTGTGCGTGCATGTGTGTGATTTGATGAATGTGATGAGAGATTGTGATGATGAATGGACACACAAGGGTTTCTGTACAGAAACAATGCACAGACACATCTTTTTTTTATTATTTATTATTATATGTATATCAAATCTTTAGATATATAAAATCAAAACGATCTATACATAAATTTGAATGTTATTTATAAATAAATGTTCCACTTATTGTATATCTGTGTTTTTTTTTATTACTATTCCCAATCGTTTGTTAATACAAATTTACGCAACCGACCACTACGCAGAAGAGTGCTTCTGATGTAAAAAAACACTAAAACGATTTGCAAGATTGCAAAAATAACCGATTGCTTAAATATCCCTCAAATATGCTCGTAGATATGTACCTTTTCCCGCCCCCACTTGATAAAATCGAGGGTGCCAAAAAAAACAACACCACCTTACATTACAAAGTTGTATCAAATATCTGAGCATAAATAGTTTATTAGAAAAATCTATCAACTGAAAATGCACAAGCAAAACAGAAATTTCACTAATTCTTGCACTGAAAAAAAAATCGGTAAAACTAAAGAAAAACATACATTATGTAAACAAACATTACGATCCTGAAACGTATATATTTTAATCAGACTTTTCCAAACACTAAAAAATTAGTGTTTGTAAATAATAATTCAACAACAAATCATTGAAATAAACAAACGCTCATAAATATTTTGTTCAAACCAAAAACCCTTATTTGTGTGAATTAAATATAATTACTGATTAATTAGAGTAAAATTTTAGTCAACAGTGTCGAGCCGATTACCTCCTGTTAAAAACGATTAAAATCATAAAAATACGACTATTTCATGTCGATTATTTCCGCTGTAAATCATAATCTTGAAAATTACAAAAGTACAGGAAGAGAAGAAACAGTTATTAAATAAAATTTGCTTTGAAAATCTCTCAGTAGTCACTTAGTTGTTGAAAAATTCACCACAATGTCATCATTATCAATGAATACATTAATGAAAAATCTACATAATTTGGGTATAGCACCAACAACAACAACACCAGTAATCGATAGAACGCATTTCACTGGTGGCGGTGGCAGCAATTATCATCATTAGTAAGTATTTGTTTGATTAATAATCAAAAATGTATGTAAATAAATAAAACAATGTCTTGTTTCAGTCACAATAGTGGTGGTGGTGGTGGTGGTAAGAAACATAGCATAGCCTTAACAGCATTAACATTGTTATCATTTTTGTTTTTTCTAAATATTTTACAAAATTGTTTACAAGATCAAATGGATCAAATGAGTACACAACAACAAGTTATAGTATTGCAAGCACGTTTGAAAAGACTCCGCAATGCAGGTGCACAAAAACGTAAAGGCGAACTTCAAATAATTCCAGATAATTCAACTGTAATTACGACAAAAACACGTCAAGAGCGTCAAAATTATAAAATAATAAAAAATGACAATCATCAATTATCACCAATTTCTATAAAATTAAGAACTGTAAAAGGACGTGATTAATTAAGAAAGTACGTTTATTATAACGTAACTCTTTTTTCTCTCATTATTAGATATTGATAAAGCTACACTGTTTTTGTTTGTCTCTCTAAACTTATGTGAAATAAATGTAAAAAATAAACTAAAAAAAAACAGAATCACTAATAACGTCCGCGTCCACTTCTCTCAATATATTTTGTTTGTGTTAATGCTGATCCACCCATTGTTGGATCCATCATTCTATCCCAATTTGTTTGTCCAACAACAAATCCAATTGCTCTCATCTTGGCTTGTTCCTTTTGTTCCTCCAAGTCGGCCCATCGAACCTTTTCGTTTATTTCATTTTTTTTGTTATCAAGAAATCGACTATAAAGAAATGATAGAACACTCACTCGTTTCTGTCCTGGTTTTGTTGATGTTGTTGGTGTCCATTCGATGTCCATTTGGAGATATTCTTCCATCGTCCGAGATGGGCGGAGCGGTTTATTAACACCATCAAGTTTTGCTGGAACATACAAAAAAAACAAACAAACCCGTAACAAAAAAGCTATTTACTTAATTTCGATAGCTCTCAGACGATATATTGCTAATAGACCGCATTTTTTTAAATAAAAAAGTTTGTCAAAACATTAGTGAATGTTTGACTCTTTTTTTTAATGTAATAGTAAAGAGAAATCCTTTATAATAGTAGGTCCACAAGCCGACTCTTTAATTAAAACTAGTGATCATAGATAATAACCCAATTTAATACTATTTCTTTTTATTTGATGATACGCTTTCAAAAAACTAACAAAGAATCAATCATGTAAAAAATTAATAAACAGACACTATTAATCAAAAAAAAAATTGTTTTGTTTATTTATTTACTTTTCTAACAAATCAAACTTACCAAGATTATCAATAGAACAGTCGAAATTGTCCCATTTGCTTCTAGTTACTTCATCATCCTGAGAGAGACTAATTTTTTAGTACATTTATCAAATGAATTAACAGAAAAATTGATTTTTTTTTGTTTTGTTTAAATAAATGCTGTGAAATAAAACATTATTGCACCCACAATTTTTCCGTAATCTTAGATTCATATAAATTTCCATTTTGAAAAGAAAAACAACCGATAAATACCGATTCACTTAGCTGAAAAGATCTTCAGCATTATTTACGCTTACCTCCTCCTCTACATCATCTTTATCGTTGAAACTATCACTTTCTGGTGAATTGACTTCTTCCATTTCAACATCTGGAATTGAACCGGATTGTAAGAGAGAAGTAGCATCTAAGATTGGATGATGTGTTGGTGTTGGTTCCCAATTAGCTGCCAATTTTTCTATATCACTCTCTGAACGTCCATGAATATTACGTTTTGAACATGTATGTACATCTAAATCTAATTGGCATATATACACCTAAAAAAAATTATTTTTATCAGATGAAATAAAAAAAAGAAAATTGAATGAATTTATTACTTGAAAACCATTTTGTTTAGCAAAACTCCACATTTCACCGAAATATTTCACTTTATCATTAACATTATCAACAATAATAAATGGAAAATAACCATCTGTTATTGTTTTTCTAAATGATTTCACTAATGACATACGATAAGATTCTTCCATTTCAACTTCATATTCATAAATCATTTCTTTAATTTTCACCTTTTTACCATCCTCGACAATTTCTTTTTCTTGTTCTACCATAAAATAATCATCAAGTGACAAAATTCGTGGTGGTGATCCACCATTCTCAGCCTAAATTATAATTTATATTTTTTTTTAATAAAATTACAAATAATTCCAATAGCAAATAGAATTTTAAATAAAATCTATATACCTCCTTATCTTTTATTAATTTAGCTAAGAATGTTTTACCACTACCAGGTGGTCCACGTAGAATAATACAAATTCTTGGTGGTCGATTATATCGACCAGGTGGATTAATTAAATCTTCAATTGATGTAACTTGTCGATTTATGTGCTGTTTATTATTATCGTTTTTATTATTATAACGATCAGATTCGAAATTTTTCAATTGTGTCTCATTTAAATATTTACTTTTCGTATTTTCATCATAATCATCTTGATAATGATTCTTTTTATCATCAAATCCAGGTTTATTTTCATTAAATTGATTGAATTGTCTACGTTTATTATCATTATCATCATTATTAATATTACGATTTGTTATTGATTCTTGGTATTCTTTCTTATCATATGGACGTTTTTCATGATATGATCTACGTTCATCATATAAATTACGATTATTATCTTTATATCGTATCCATGAATCGTCAATATATAAACGTTCATTACGCCAATTATCAATATTTGTATAACGTCGTAAATTTTGTGGTTCATATGGACGTACAACAACTGGTGGATCAAATTCACGTATATTTCTTACTGTATCTGATAACCATTTGGGACGTTGTGGTAATGGTATTCGACTTAATGCCTTATGACGATAGTCGAACATACGAATTGGCTCAATTAATATTTCCGGTTCAGCTTTAACAGAAAATTATTCATGAAACTTCGATGTAAGCTTGTATTGGTGAAGCAATACTTACGTGGTTTTAATGGTTTGTGATCGTAATCAACGACAGTAGCAGGTTGTAGAATTTCTATAGGTTCTTCTGGTGGAATATTTTCGTCAACTGGTGGTGGTGGCGGCGGTGGGGGTGGTGGTGCATCATTTTCATCATTCACCCATAAATTTGGCGGATTCATTCTATCATGATTACGGGTTTCATTGAAATTTTCAACAAAATTCTGTCGATAATCACTATCGTGATTATATTGTGGTGGTACATCATTAAATGGTCTTGATTGATCAAATTCATTATCAAAAGGTCTTGTATTGTAATTATTTCTAGCGTTAAAGCGTTCATCATCATACTGATTATCATTAAATTTGTTATCATATTGACGATCTCTAAGCGGAAATTGTCGATTCGTTTCATTATAATTATCAAAATCATCATTTCTTGGACGAAATCGATCATTTTTTAAATTATCATTACCAAAACGATTTGTTGTCTTATTAAGATTGTTATTAAAATGATTTGTTTCATAACGTGATTGATTGCGATTATAATTATTATCATATCGTATATCACCATCATTTGGACCTATTGTAAAACTACTTCTAGTTTGATCATCGAAATTATTAACAAAATCATTTTGATTCGTATAGTTATCATGGCTTTGATTAGAATGTTCACTATGTGTTGTTGTTATTGCTGTTGTTATCAGTGATTCTTGATTATCATTACGGTTTCGTGATGTATTCATTAATTGATCATTAATATTTATATTCTGATTTTGTGATACAATTGATAACATACTCAATAATTTTTGATCACCTAAAATTGAATTAATACCTTTCGAAATTGCATCTAAATCAGGTACTGTAGAATTAAATATCGTTGTAGATGCAGTTGTTGTTGATGTAGTCGTAGGTATTGTCGTTGATGTTGTAATTATTTTAGATTTGTTTTGATCAACTAATAAACTATCATCATTATCATTTTTATTATCATTACTAACTAAATCTAAACCAGGAATGCCACCACTTGTACATGCCTTCAGAAATATTCCTCCATCATCGTTAATGTTAGTTTTAAAGATTTCGTCATTTTTAGATGTTGTTACTTGATTGTTATTAGAAATGTTTGATGGTAATACTGTTAGGAATTGTGGTGGTTCTTTATGGAATTGTTGTGTACGGGGGGTTTCGGTTAATAATCCTAAACGTTTACGTCTCATTTGTTCTCTACGTTCTAATAATTGTGCCCTCCACGATTCCCATTTCTTTTCATACTCTTTATATTGTTGTTTATCTGGATGTTCGGCATTTTGTTCTTTCCATTTATTAAATTGTGCTTCCCATTCAGCAAATTGTTTATCAAATTTCTTTTCAGCTTCTGTTAATTCTTCAGTAGTATTTGTATGTGACGGTGAAGATTTCGGCTGTTGTTGCTGCTGTTGTTGTTGCTGTTGTTGTGATTGCTGTTGTTGTGATTGATTTGGCCATTGCGGTTTATTTACCATTTGTCTTTTTGAACCATTATCAATATTTTGTTGTGATTGTTCGAAATTTCTTTTATTACTATTTTGCTGCCAATTATTACGATTTGTTTCAGGTAATTTATTTTGTACTGTTGTATAATTCGGTACTGTTGTATTATAATTTGGATAATTTTGTTGATTGATAGGTGGATCATCAAGTGGTAATGGTGGTTTTGTTTCAGTTGGTAATGGTGGAGGTACACCTAAATTCGGTAATGTTGGACCAACTGACTGTTGTGTCATTTGTGTACTTAGAGCACTCAATGATTTTTGATACTAAAATTGAAAGTTATTAAGAACTATTAAAAAAACACAATAAACAAACCATTTTAATAATTACCTCGGCACCATATTGCTGATGCCATTGTTGATACTGTTGTTGCCATTGTGCCCATTGTGTCCAATTTTGTTGTTGTAATTGTGCCCATTGATCTGGTGTATATTGTATACCAGATGGTACAACTGCTGTAGCTGAATTTAATACAGCACCAGCAGCGGCTGGATTAAGAACACTTGCTGCTGCTGCTGCTGCTTGTAATGGAGGTTGTGCTGCTGCGGCCCACTGGGGCCAAGACATAACTTAAAAAATAACCACAATCAAGATCTAATTTATTAAAATATATCTGATTTGTATAAAATTATACCTACCGGCTTTGTTTTATTAAATTACTTTACCGGATTCTTCTTTTATTCACTGTTTTATCTGCACTATTTGATCTAATAACAAGCAATAATCTTAAAACATCTTTTTTTGTTTGCAATAACCTTCCGAGTACATTTGAATAAAATAAGTGAACTAATAGCGCAAATTAGATAAAGAATTCAATAAGGTTGTAAATGAGGATTGGGATAAAAACACTAAATGCCTCAGAAGGTTTAACATAAACCATGATATAAATAATAACAAATATAAATAAACATTAAACCCATACGGTATCAAATTATACTTATTTTGCTATAATTTCAATGAAATTGTTTTTTTTTAAGAAGCGAAGTAAAAAAATGCTTACCTGTACGATTTTTTATAACCACTGTCCTAAAATTTAATTGAAATTAATTGATAATAATGCATACACGGTAGTAGAAATTTTCCAAAATGAAGAAAATACCTTGAGAATTTTACAATTTGCCTGAATAAATACAGAGTTTTCAAAAGAAAACAATTCAAATTAACTCTAATTTCGGTGTCGCCATTATACTTGTCAGAATTAATATCTACCAACCGAAATCAATAAAAATTATAAAGACCCTAAATCAAATAAAAGACGAATGCCTCGCGACAGGAAAGTTATAATTCCAACTTTTATTCGATGGAGTTTGAAAAACTTTCATTACATTCCGTGTTATACGGAGATTTTTCCAATTAGTAAACTGTGTTAGAACGAATCCATGGAATGCCGTGTTATACGATTCTGCATTAGTCTTTAGATTCGACCTAAGCTACAAATAACTACTAGTTAAACATAACCACAATTTGTATCTGACCTTAACTGCCAAAAAAAACGCACCAAAGAAAAAACAGTTTAAAAAAGACTTAAAATTCTATTTTTTCTTAAAAAGCAACAAAATATTAAAAATAATTAAACCTTTAATTAACTGACAGAATTTCAATTTTCGTTTATTTAATTTCATGTTGTGTTTTCAGTTTTTAGTCTAATAGTGTTGTGATTTGTTCAGTATTTGTTTTAAATTTCGTTAACTATTTAAATAACATTTTAAAGAATGGATAATAATCCACGAGTCCCTCCAATTTATCCGAATGATCCAGATCCGCTTCCAGAAGCTCTTGAATATTATCTACGTAAAGCTAACGAATACAAACGTTCAGGCTTATGGACACCTGCATTCACATATTACGAGAAATATTTTAGCGAGTTAAATAATCGAAATGAATCAACATTATTATCGCAGATCAATTTTACAAAAGTAGCAAATCAAATGGCACAAATTTATGAAGGTATTGAAGATGATGAACATGTAGCCAAATCTTTATTGCAAATCTTAAATCTATTCCCAGAGAATGCGATCGTATTAAATTTACTTGCTGTATTTATGTTTAAGTTTGTATTATTATTGAAATCATATTTAAATAATAATTAATTCAAACAATTGTAGGAAAGGTGAATTTAATATTGCTAAAAAATATTTACAAAAAACATTGACGTTACCAATCAAGTATTTACCAGCTGAGAAGAATTTGTTGCACGTAACATGGCATCAAGTGCCACGCTGGCATTTTCGTATGTTAAACGATAAAATCCGCAATCAAGCATTTTATCAAGCAATCAATAAAGCGGTAAATGCTAATTATACAAATGTTTTTGATATTGGTGCTGGTTGTGGTTTATTAACATTAATAGCCACATCTGTGAGTCCATCAGTAAATGTTGTCGCATTTGAAGAGAATAAAACATTAGCAACATTGGCGAATTGTCTAATTGAGAAAAATAATGTTAAAAATCGCGTTAAATTACATGCACAACATTCAACTGAATTTAAAGAGACAATTGAACGTGGCAATTTGGTAATAACAGACATTTTCGATATTGCTTTATTTGGTGAACATATCTTATCAAGTTTATTACATGCAATTGATAAATTTATTGATGAGGATAATTTCAAAATCATACCATCATCAGCACGTTTATATGTCACTGCTGTACAAAGTCCGAAATTATCGAGTCGTTACCGTTATGTGCGGCAATTATCCGAATTAAAATTAGAAAATATTTGTATAAGAGCAATAGAAAATCAACCGTACGATGGTGAATATTTAACAAATGATAATTGTCGATATATAACAAAAACAAAAATGTTTCTTGATGTTGATTTTAATGATGAATTCCAATTATTAACTATGTTAACAGTACGTAATTCGTTACAAGCATGTGAATTAGAATGTATAGAAGATGGTTATATTGATGCATTAGTTGTATGGTTCGATTTAAATTTAGATGATGAAATAACAATATCAACGAATCCAAATATGGAGAATGTTAAATGTTGGGAACAGAGTATTTTCAATCTATCACATCCTATTCATTTAAATAAAGGTGATCCATTGATTGTTAAGCCGGAGTTGACAGACAGTCAATTGAATTTTTCGATAATAAATCAAACATACGATTGTAAACAATGCTTTCTAGTATCTAGAGAGATTGTAACGTTTCTAAATGATGAAAAATTAGTCAATTCTATAATAGAAACTGTAAATACAATTGACGATTACAACGTTAAAGTTGTAGATTACCATTGTTTTCCGCTATTTGGTTTGTTAATGTGTATAAAGGGTGCTGATGTTCATCATTTTTATCACCATACAAACGATTTAGATTTAATTAGTCATCTATTGGAAATTAACGATATGAATTTTGAGAGATTCGTGTCATTACACCAACGAAGTGGCAATGATTATTTGGATCTTTTAAAAACCATTGATATTGTAATGGCCGATTTAGTACACATTGATGGTTCATGGTTCAGACAAACACTACCAGATGAGTTATCATTAAAACATCAACCAATAACACTACCTAGAATGGTTGTAGTTAAAACACAATTGATCAATTCGTCTTATATTGATTTCTGTAATAAAGTCGATGATAGCAATTGTTTTAATTTTGGAATTGCTCAATTTCTGAATCAATATACGGTAAAAATGGTTGTTGTTTCTTGAATAATTTCGTTTTGATTTATAAATGTTGTCATTTTTCTAGGGTACAGAACATCCAAATATGGACAATTTCAATTATACAACTCTATCAAATATTGTTGAATTTAATGTTAGCGATTTCACATGGGATTCACTTAATCAACAAGCAATCATTACAATTTCCGGTATGATAAATGCAATTTTAATTTGGTACGATATCAAATTTAGTGATAATTCAAATAATATTTTTACCACATTGGATAGTACACATTATTACAAAACTTGTGTGATTTTAACAAATCCTAAAACTGTTGAAAAAGACGACATGTTAACAATACATTTAGAACGAGATGATTGTTATATGAAGATTTTTTGTGATTGATTTAAACCAAAACAAAATGTTCCAAACAAAAGTAACTAAATCTGTGATTTTTCCAGTTTTCATTTAATCTAATCAGATACGTTAATTATTTATATAATTAATATAAATAAATATAGATAGAAACAACGATTTTACATTTTAATATTTTTTTATTTTTATTTAATTTCCAAAATAATTCACCAGAATTTCCTTCTAATTTGTTAAACTAATCCCTAAAGAATGTCCCCGCATAAATAAAATTGAACTAAAAATGTTAAGTAACATTACAGTTTACTTTTTCGTTCAAGGAGAAAATCGGTGATGTGCGGACTGACGATTTCTGGATTGTTATTGTGAACATCGTGGGACCCTTCGACTTGGGTTAATGTTACATTATCGAATTCTCTCAGGAATTCAAGCAATTTTTTCATATATATAATCTGTTGTATCGATTCTGTACCTAATAATATTAATATTGGACATTCAACTGGTCGTTTATACAAATTCTCCATAATATAACGAAAATCATGTAATGGATTAACAATTTCTTTCATTCTTTGATCCATCGTAAACACATATTTATCATCGCCAATTGGTTTAATTGCACGTTTTATTAAAGCTTCAGCCGCTTCTTGATTTATGTTACCATATCGACGATTATTTTTAATTCTATTCAATGCTTGTTCATACGTATACGATGGTGGCTGACCTTTTGAAACTTTTTCGTAAATATCAATAGTCGCTTCAAATTGTTTCCTTAAAGCACCATTAAACGTACCAGCTGATACTGGATATGAATGTACTGTATCTAATAAAATCAATTTATCTACCATTTCTGGATATAATTTCGTAAATAAGAAGCCAATTTGACCGCCAAAACTATGTCCAAGTATCACATATCGATCACGTTTAAAATGTAGTGCGATATATTTGTAGGCAAACACATAATTTAACGTGTAATTTGGGAAAAACGGTGGGAAATGACTAGATTTTCCATGGCCAGGTAAATCAACACATACGTAAAAATATTCTTTTGGTAATAACGGTATTAGACGATCAAATGAACCAGCATTATCCATAACACCATGGAAGGCTAGAACAACAGGACACTTCTCATCACCCCATGTTTTAACTATAGACAAAAACATACAAGAAAATCAATTATTAATTTATAATTAAATTTGTGAAATGAATCGAATTACCAGCAACATGGCCCCATGGAACTGCAATTTCCAATTCGTTGGTATTCATGTGGCCCATTCTCTCGCACTAATTTAATTAAACTAAAATGAACTTAAGACTTTATACCGCCGTGGTATTGAACTTAAAAAATATTAAATCGTCTCTTATCACAATTAATTGAAAAATGCGCCTTTAATTGGAATGACAACACTTCTAACCTTATAATTTCCTGAATATCATAACGGGATCTAAACCGAAAAATGTAATAATTGTATAATAAAAACAGACTACGAATTAAATAATTTAATAATAATAAATGTATAAATATTTATGAGTTTTTTTTCAACATCTTTTTCTCATTAATTGGGATTTTTCTCTATTGAAATTATCACACTATTGACTTTTATTATTATCATTATCTGATAAAAATAAACGATTCCAAAAATATTTTATTAAATCATAATTACTAATTGAAATTCTCATTTAAAATATAACAATTTTAGGGGATTTGTGCGTTTTTTTTTGCTCATATTGGCAATACGAAATACACCAAAAATCCACAAGGGTTACGTTTTAGAACTGTTCTAGTCGTTCGAAACGATTGACAGCTGCTCGAGTAAGGAAGCCATTTAAATTTGCACTACAATCATAGAGGAGGGTTAGGGACATTACCATACAATTAATTTCAACATTTAAGATATCAATCTGTTCGAACCACTCAATTGAGTGACCTAAACGAGTTTTACAACGATTGACAGTTGATGCTCGAGTGACTTTTGTAACCGTTTTTTGCTATGCGAATGTTCCATCAACTGTTCTGGACGCTCCTGTATTTGTTCCCATAGACAAAGCTTCGGAACGCAGGTCTGGTCGTAGCATAAAGATCTGAAATAAGCTACTTTGAAAGGTCCCTTGATCATTCAGTGTAAACTTTTTTGTTCTCCTTAGGAAATTTTCCTGGTGAGAGGGATGTGAAGAACGTTGGAAAAAAAATTTGTGTGCGTGTAATCTTTAATCGCGATTGAAGTAAAACTTGTTTGACGTTTATGGAACATATCATGAAACGATTAAACGTTGGCAGGTTATTCTTATCATACAGATGGCTCATTTTCAATGAACACGATTAGTCTAGACAGCTGAAATAAACTTTACCGTATACACCAGCTATATTTAAACTATTGATGAATTTCGGAAATAGAATGCTATTCTAACACGAAGAACATTTCTAAATACTATATGAACAATCAGAAAATTCTAAAATACCAGAAGCGATCTATACTCTGACGATTTGAATCTGTGCGACTTGACTTGACCGTTGTCAAATTGACAATTGTGGCTCGATTTCAATTGCTTTAATTGCCTTAAAGTTGACTACATTTAAGTAAACCGTATATAAATAAATATTTGTTTAACACTACTTCAATTTTATTGTAAAGCTTTACACAAATAAGTCTGATTTTTTTCAAAAATTCTTCAATCTTTTCATATTCGCAGAAGTGGACTGGTTACCCTCAACAGTATTTATTTTGAAATATATTCATTGTAAGAACAGCTCGTAGATTATAGTGGAAATTATTAGGTATGTTCCCACCCACAATTCTAGATTGTTTGGTTGATGACTAGACTACGCGTGTCTAGTTAGAAACTGATCACAAAGTATTTTCAAACATCACCAGCTGGACCGCATTTCTATTGAATTCATTCAATTTGCAGTTTCTGATGAGAGTACATTTGATTTTATTAAATCAATCGTCCCGTTTTCCATTACCATCTGCTACCGTGTGGAAAATGAGAATTTCCGAAGCATATTTTTGGAAATCTATAGATTTCAACCAATGACAGACGTTTTAACATGTTAGGTATTTAAAATTGTGGTTGCTTAGCAACATCTATACATTAATGCAATCGAGTACTTTCGGGTGCCCAACACACGATGGAATGTCGGCTGTATCCGTTGGATCGTAGAAAATCGTTTTCATTTATAGTACACTTTTCATATGAAAATTCACGAGCCGAATGGCTCGGTGGTTAACGATAGGGATTTACGCCTAGAAGTCCGGGGTTCAAACCTCGGCACGGTATGAAAAAGGATTTTCAGAATTTTCCTCTTCTTATAACCCAAATTGTTAATTTGTCCATGCCACAAAGTACATGGACCAGTTAGCAAGATTAGGATGTCCCTAGCCCCCTTTGCAGGTCCCTCATCGAAGAAAAAACGTCTAGAATTGGTGGTGAAATGAGCAGTAACCATCATCCATAAAAGGGCATGAGCGCCCAGGGTTTGGTTGAAATGAGCAGTAAACCACAATCCTTTTTCCTTTTTAAACATAAAGTTAAACACAATAAGAAAAATTGTGTGCGATTGAAGTAAAACTTTCGTTTATGGCACATATCACTGAAACGATTAAACTATTTTATATTCTATATAAAACTCGTTAAAACCACCACTTTTTGAAGATTATTCGTTCATTAATTAAATTAATTGAGAATAAAAAATTAAATTAAAAGCCCATGTCAATCTACCCAAAATTCAAACCTGTTCTCCTATTCCTACAACCAACCAATAGCTGTCCGTTACTTCCGTCAGAAAGAAAATCTGAGTTACCCCCAAGTCGCGCCTAAAGAAGTTTTACTTCAAAAAACTTTATATACGATCTCAGGGAATAGTAACTGTCCTTGTTTTGCCTCCCCATCTGCATAAGTACGTATAAATAAATATATTTCTATAGGGACCCGAACACACTGCATTCTCCGGAGCCCGCGAACACCTTAATTTCCCCGGGGACCCGCCGAATCTCACGGCGGCCCTGCACGATAGGCGCAGATCTGGGCGTGCATTTCGCCGCACGTGTTCAAACAGCTGAGATACTTTATGAACGCGCCTATAAAAGTTGGCGCCTTCAGGTATTTTAGTATTTCTGGATTGTCTATGTTGGCAATTGGAAATCCCCTAAATATTCACAAATGATGCGTTCGCTATGTTGGTGGATAAGTGAAAAATTTCCAATAATTTCATAAATGAAAAGTAATAAAAATCGTTAATAAATTTAAATATTTAATTTATATAATTGTCAAAATGAATGGTACCGCTTTTAAAATTTATCATTTTTATTAATTTACATTAAGAATTTTTATTGAAATCGCATGCTATTTACTAATAATAATTAAGTCTTTGTTGCATCTAATTATAAGTAAAATTCAATTATTTATTTATAAATAAATGTGGATCAATAGTTTATTTTTATTTGGTAGAACAGGACACTTATTCAATTGAGGAAACAGTAGTAATTATTTTATTTATTTTTTGTAATAATTGAATTTAAGGTTATATAATTTGAGGAATTTATTTGTTTTTTTTCCGCCCTTCTGTGTTACAGTGTATACAATGCCGGGTGTACCAGATTTAGGAATGGTGTGGATGGGTGCCGGTCAACCAAATCCAGACATGTCAATGGAACTAATGCCCAGTGATAATTCGGATATGTTAATGGAACACGATAATCCATATTTCACACCATCAGTGCACAGTATGTCAAATCAATCATTGGAAGATATGAATACAATCCATAGTTCATCTCAATTGGTAAAAATCTTTCCACAACTTTCGTAATTATATAAGTAAAAATAGAAAAGGTTGGCTGTGAAATTTGTATTTATCTTCAATTATTCATTGTTGTTAATTGTTAGATTTCTATTGTTTTTTCATAGCCAACTTTTATAAATGTAATAAAATTGTTAATTAGAAATTTATTATTGGATAGGATCCAATGGAGAATTTAGATATGATGCATTATATTGATATGAAACATGAAAGTAATGATTCTAGTTATACAGAAGAAGATAATTCACAATCAGTTTATATGATAACAACAGCAACACAAACACTGCCATATCCAAATCGTAAAATTAAACCAGTCAAACATCCAGGGCTTGTATTAAAAACACCGATAGCATATCATAGTAATACTGATCCATCTGTTATACCAATTCAAAAAGATGGAATAGGTAGTGTGTTTTTTTATTGTTGTCTTTCTACTGTTATAATCAAATTTAATTTGATATCTCTTTATAGCTGTATGTGAAAAATGCGGTGCTATTGGTGTGAAACATGCATTTTATACAAGAGAACGTCGTTTTTGTAGTATGGCGTGTGCACGCGGTTATAGTGGTTTAATACCCGAACCATTACCATTTTCAAATCAACAAACACCCGAAACTCATCATTTTGCTAAACATCGTTTTACATTGAAAACAGAAGATGATTATACAAATACAGTAACAGATCAAGAATTACCACAATTACCACCACCACCAGAAACAACAACAATAACAACAGCAATGACTACAACAACAACAACAACAGCAACACAAGCGACAACAACACAAATAATACAACCATTAGATGAAACATTACCATTAATTAGACGAAAATCATCAGAATTAGCAAATTCACATGATTGGGATACACAATTAAATGATCAATATTTCGTAGCAGCACCAGTAACATGTTTTAAACATGCACCAATGTCTGATATATGGGAGAATATAATGGTTGGTATGAAAGTTGAAGTTGAAAATACAGATTGTGATAATGTATCAGATACATTTCCTGATTCATTTTGGGTAGCAACTGTGTTAAAAATTGTTGGTTATAAAGCATTATTACGATATGAAGGTTTTGGTACGAATGATACAAAAGATTTTTGGGTATCATTATGTTCAAATCAAGTACATCCAGTTGGTTGGTGTGCAACTAGGGGTAAACCATTAATACCACCAAAAACAATTGAAGATAAATATGGTGATTGGAAAGATTTTTTAAGTAAACGTTTAACTGGTGCACGTACATTACCATCAAATTATAGTAATAAAGCTAATGATAGTTTAAAATCGAGATTTCATTGTGGCTTAAATTTAGAAGTTGTTGATAAAAATCGTATATCACAAGTTAAGGTTGCTATAATACATAAAATTGTTGGTAAAAGACTGAATGTTAAATATTTCGATTTACCACCAGATGATGCTGGATTTTGGTGTCATGAAGATTCACCATTATTACATCCTGTTGGGTGGGCTAGAAAGGTTTGTTACACTTTTATTTTATCAATCCCTTTTGTAAAAAAAAACGGAGATATCAGCACTAAATCAGCCAGGAACTAATTAAATAATTAAAAAAAAAATATTTTTACAATTCGTACAAAGGTCGAATACTATCTTCTTTGTGAACAAAAGAATTGCTAATCATATATTAATCCGATATTTCAGCAAATTAATCATTCTTTAATAGAAATCGAGATATAAAAAAACTCAATAGTAATTGTGGCTTATTTTTGAAATAACCACAGCATTGTTTTGTTGTTGTTTTTTTTTATAAGCGGCACTTCAAACTTCTAGAACTTCTCATATTTCAGATAAAGTCGCAATTTTGTAGATTCTTACGAAATCGATAAGTGGATGTTATCTGCGTCGTAAAAGAATAAAAGACAATCTGAAAGATGAAACCATATGATGAATCAATAGATTTTACAATGAAAATGAGAACAAATCTGATAATGTCACACAATGGTGGTGTGTATAATCGATAAAATTACACGAAACGTGAGACTGATTATTTAGTGATATAATAGACGATATTTTTGTTATTTTTCACCAAAAAAAAACAAAACAATTTTAATGGTATACTTATACAATTGTTATCTATTGCTCGTTCTTTCTATAGATTGCAGATTTTTACAAATTCCTTTCTACCCATCAAAATTAATTTATAGTCCATTTTCTAGATGATTAATTAAATTATATGTAACCGACTTTGTATAAAAGCAGAGCCGGGGCGGGAATAAATCGCGCCCGGGGCAAACATGAGTTACAGGCGCCCTTTTTACTCTATGTCTATCTATAAAAATTTATACGATTTGGCGTCCAGGGCAAATGCCCTTGCGTCCCTCCCCCTCGGACTGGCACTGTATAAAAGAAACTCGGAATCAAACAATGATCAAAGTTGATTTTATTTTGTTTTTATATCAGGTGGGCCATAATCTTGTCGCTCCAGTCAACTATTTAGAACGTGTCAATCATAATTTATTTGATGAAGATGATGCCACAGATGAACTATTTACACCATTCCAAGTTGGTTCACGTGATCCAGATTGTGGTAATGGTTTTCAAATAGGAATGAAATTAGAAGCAATTGATCCATTAAATTTATCATCAATTTGTGTAGCAACTATTATGAATGTATTAAAACATGGTTATATTATGATACGTATTGATACATATGAATCAGATATGACATTTGCTGATTGGTTTTGTTATCATACAAAATCACCATGCATCTTTCCTGTTGGTTTTTGTGAACGTAATAATATACCATTAACACCACCAAAAGGTTATGATCCAAATACATTTACATGGGAATTATATTTAAATGAAACAAATAATATTGCTGCTAGTCCTGAATTATTTAATTCGTATATACCATTACATGGTTTTGTGCCAGGTATGAAAATTGAAGCTGCTGATTTAATGGATCCACGTTTAGTATGTGTTGCGACAATTGCTAAAGTTGCTGGACGTTTATTGAAAGTGCATTTTGATGGATGGGAAGAAGAATATGATCAATGGTTAGATTGCGAAAGTCCTGATATTTATCCAGTTGGTTGGTGTCAAAGTGTTGGACATAAATTAGAAGGACCACCAGTTATACCGAAACCTTCACAACCAGCTGCGAAAATACCAAAAGGTACAAATCTTATCTTTTTTTTTATTGATTTTATTTACTTTAATTCAATTATTATTATGATTTGTTATTTAATTTATTGTAAAATGTTTTGATTGAATTTTGTGATTAAGCTTTATCTGTAGGATTAAAGAAACGTGGTAGAAAAAAGAAAATGAAAGAAATATCAACAAAACAACACCACCAACAACAACAACAACAAGCACCAATTAAAGTTATTAAAGTTGAAGAATCTGATATTATGCCAATGATTGAGAAAGAAGAAATCATTGAAGATAATCAAGGTCCTGAAGCTGGTCAAGAACCAGCTGGTCCTGATCAAAGTTTACCTGTTGCTGCTGAACCAAATCCACCAGCTGAACGAAAAGTCACATCTTACATAAATGTAATGAATTAATTATTTTATAGTAATATAATAATAACGTTATTTGTTTCTAGACAACAAGTAACACTAGTACAAAACTAATACCTCGTCTTATCGATAATTCCGGTGGGAATTGTGAAACAAGTGGATTATGTCCTGATGAATGGAATGTTTTTGATGTAGCTCAATTTTTAAGAGTCAATGATTGTGCGAATTATTGTGATTCATTTAGTAAACAGGTTGGTTCATTAGTCCCAATTATTTAATTAATAATAATAATTGTTTTGTTTTATAGAAAGTTGATGGTAAAACATTAATGAATCTCAATAAAGAGGATATTTTAGAATATACGGGTGGTAAAGTAGGGCCATCTTTGAAAATTTTCGATCTCATTCAACAGCTTAAAATTAAAGTAAATCCTGCACAATTGCGTCATATGAAAGCAAATATCAAAAAATTCTTATAGTGCCTAATTATGTTGTATATATATATACATTAGAAAAAAAAACAAAGCATTAAATTGAAAGAGAACTAGGTTAAAAAGATATTGAAAATTATTTTATATAACAGTATTTATCAACAGATTGTGTGTGCGTGTGTGTTTGTTGTGAACATTCTTATTTTTATCATTATTTTCTTTAAACAATCCGAAACAATCATTTTTATTTTATTTATAATTACGTTTAAGATGAATTTTGCTGTTACTTTTCTAATGAAAAAGTATGCATAGTGTAGGAAATGTATGAACATTAATTGTTTTTTTCACAATTAGGATAAATTTTAGGATTAATATATCTTTCTTTTTTTCTATCAATCTACCACAACTTTACACAAAAAAAACACTCCTTATTTATTATAAATTTCAGAACATTTCTAGCTATAATATAAATCATTAATTAGCAATGCGAATTTATATTTGTAAAGGTACTCTTGTTTTTGACAAATCTATGCAAATAGAAATAAGTACTGGTGAAAGAATAAAATTTAACAAACATAAATTCTATATTGTTAATTAAATAATGATGCGATATTGGCAAAGACACGAAACCTTGAAATACAAGTGGTCAAAAAAATATATAAGTTTGTTCATTCATTTGAACCTGTTTTCATTTTTAGGAATCGAACTGATTACTACTACTACTGCATCCAGGGCATTGAACACGTAATTTTTTTCAACATTTCTTTCTCCGATCTTAGAACGAAACTTGAATTTGCAAATTATTAAAGAAGAGGAGAATTAAAATATCGAGATGGCTCATTTGGAGAAATAATATTTATTTAGTATGCCTTGCCTTGTTATTTCTTTTAATATTGACTTTATCAATGTTTGATTGTGCCGTTGGTAAGTTTACAATTACTATTCGATTGTTATTAATGTAATGATTTACCTGTTTTCTTTAACGGTTGTTTTCAAAATTTCTTCTTCTAGAATAGCAATAATTGCAAGCTTTTTGTTACATTTAAATTCTGATCGTGTGATGAGTGCAAAGTTTCTTTTCTTTTCCAAAGATTGTTCACTAAATGCATTCTAAGGCGGTATTTATTGGTAACGGCTAAGTTTAGAAAAAAAACCCTCTGTTATGCGTGTTTAGAATTTCATTATTATTCTAATTTTACCCGTTGGTGCATTGTTGTAAAAATTTCCAATTAAGAAAAACGATTATGAAACACTTTTCTGCGAATGATAATGACGTGAATTTTCAATTTATTTAAAGCAAGTCCCACCGCCTATTAGTTATTCAATGTTATTTGTTTAAATATTTTCCGTTTGAATAGAAGTGTTTTTAAACTAAGACATTTGATTTGCTCATTTAATAAATATCATCCCCTATGGGGATTTCCGTACGATAAATATTTTATATAATATCAAGTTTCTAACGTATAAATATAGATTTGATTTGCGTTGGCTGATTTTACTTTACAATCAATTGAAATTAGAAAATTGCTATTTAAATTCTTTTAAACTGTATTTTTAGCAAACAATTGCGGTTGAATTGTTTGCGACTTGGGGATTCCCGAATTTACCAAGTCTTCAAACATTGTTTTCATCAATATCTTCTCACGCGTTCACTATTCATTTCTTATCAATTCAATTACTATCAACGTTTATTTAGATTTATGCAATTTTTAACAAAAAAAAATCTTTTCTTTTGTGTATCGACAGAGTTATTTATGCCGTCTATATTACGTAATTTTGTTGTTGGTCTAGATCACGTTTGAATTTATTGTTCGTCTAGAATTACACTCCACAAATAAATAATTGAAGGAAGTTTTTTCGTATCTAATCATAGATAATTGACCGAAATTTCTCGATTATTAATAAATTTTTAAATTGAATTTTTCATCGGAATACGTTCGATTATTAACTGGCGGGGAAACAAGAAGAAAAGCGCCTGAAGATGGTCAAAATTTCCATGTTTTTACACTCACACCACCGGTAGTGAGTAAAATTGAAATAATCGCTTCAGTTTCACTTTGTTCGTATTTGTTAATAAATAAAACAATAATTATATGGGGGTTGTTGGATACACGCGACCACCACCACGTGTGTATAGAAAAACAGTGCCGGTCAATTTTCGGAGATCTTCTAGAGAAATTCGTTATCGATCGTCCACCAATATCTATGTATTTATTATTAAATTCATGAATTATTGAAAGTAATTTTTTTTATTTCTGTGTCTTTGACAAATTAGAAATATCCGAAAATACATGAACATACGCTTATTGTAATCAGTGTAATTTGCTTCTTTTTTTTCAAATCACTATAAAGTCATTCATGTGGTTGTTACTCTTGAATTTAAAACAATCATTTTGTGTGTATTTGTACGGATTTTCGTAGTTTTGAATGAGAGATTATCTAACTGAAAAAATGTTGCCGCCTTCGCCTATTAATGAATGGACGGATAACATTCGACAATTGACAGTCGCTCAAAAAAAAAACATATAATTCGCCTATCAAATTGTCAATAATTCATTAAACAAAAAAATCTGGTTTTCATCATTTAAATAAAATCAAAATTGATAGAAAATTCCAAAAAAGTAAGAGAAAAACTTCTTGAGATTCTTATGAGAGAGTCGAAATTTTTTTCCAATCCAAAATACAACAAACACACGCACACATAGACATGTAGAAATTTTTGGAGGGAAGGGAAAATATAATCGGACGATGTGCAATGGCGGGAAGAAGGACGAAGCGTACGGGCGGGGCTACGCCGCCAGCTGGCAGACGGACATCACTATACAACAACTAAACCGATTACTCCGCGTCGTAAATAGTACCTGCCATGTTATACAATTATTTCGATCAATTTCTATTGTATTTATGGAAATTTCTATAAAAAACTGCATAATCTTCCAAATTCTATAATATCTATGGCTGTTTGTCGTTTATTTCTATCGATTTTTGTATGGAATCATTTAATCGGTGTGGCGTATGAATATTACATTGGCGTCAACCAGGCCTCAGCTGTTTCCCGCCAAACGCCGCGCTACCAGAAAACTGCTGTGAGGCGTAGCGTATGTTTGTCTTATCCCGCGCTCAGCGTACTATCAAAACTTGTGTATATTTTTCATTTATTATATATAGATATAGAATACCGTGATCATTGATAGGGCAAATACATAAAATATATAAATAAAAGAAAAAATTGCCGATTTTAATAAATACGAAAATAAAAAATAAATTTAGTGGAATTTTATTGAAAAATTCGGGAAAAAAAACAAGAAGGGGGAAAAAGGAGGGAAAAAAAACTACGGCTGGTTTGAAGATTATGTCTGTTTATGCTGATGACGACAGAATAGTGTTTGATAATAATAACAGCAACAGTAACGAAGATAAGAACGATATCATCTCCACCACCGTTTCCAGGTGAGTTCTCAATTCTAATTATTATGTCATGTGCGTATTGTGTGCATATAGATCTTATATATTATAACGTCGTATGTGTGTTTGCCGCCATTCGACACTTGTCAAATCCAATTTTATTCAGTCAACTAAACAACAACCCGCCACAAATATTTAAATGTCGCTCCAATATTTTACAACTTACACGCACACGCACACACACACACCGGTACATTGTGTGATATTTATATATCCATATGTATATATAGATATGTGCAAAAAACACACATACAAACAACAAACGATTCATAATTTTACAACAAAACAGCAAAAAACGATCGCATTTTAATAGTTGGAACACCACCGGCAAAATTTAATCTCAGCTGTTAAACACGCCATGTTGAATTGTTGTTGTGGCGTTGTTTGTCGTAAAAGCGTGCGTGCACACGGTGTCTCTTTATATATACATGAGTTGTTTTTATTTTTGACAATTTCACAATGAACAACAAATTTTGGTTGTTTAACTAATTTAAATAATATTGCATCTATATATATTTTCGGTTAATTTTTCATTAAATTATTATCAACGGCTAATGGTAATTTGTTTATCAACATTAATTTTATAATTCAACAAATTGAATTATCAGTCTTTATAAATTATTATTATTATTATTATTATTATTATTATTATTATTATTATTATTATTAGAGCACACGTGGGTAGGCAAAGCTTTCACCTGCGGCAAAAATAGTGGAGGCGGTTAATAGATCCGAACATAAGAAAAAAATTTAATAATTCTGGAAAATAATTCACCTACAATCATTATTGATTAGATACGACCACTACAAAAACCGCCAACATTTTGTTTATTCTACATACCTACATATCTACCTATATTACAAATAACAAACTGTAGTAAACATTCAATATTTAATAAATTACAGGATGTTTATGTGTATGTGAAACTAATGCACTTTATTATATAAAAATAACAACAATAATAAAAAAAACAGGATATAATCAATTTTTTTTTTTAGTATGTATGTAGTTTTCAATGGAATTATTTATTTGTAATGAAAATTATTCTGTTTTGGAATAATTATTCCTAGAAATTTCAAGTAAACAAATATATTTATTATTATTTAATGTGAGTTAAATGCATTGTTTACCGTGTCCATAAATAAACGGGACTTGATGCTATGTCAAACAATATTTAAACATTAATCATAGTGACCGCTATTTCGCTAATATATTGCACATGCGTAGTTTGCACTACTTAGCGTTAGCGTTAAAGTTACCGCGTGTAATGCGGAAAGGTACTATTTTAATATTACGGTCTATCCATATGTTGTGTCGTCAGTTCAGTAATTGTGGCGTCCGTGCAATTTCAGTGTTGACTCTATTCAGCACACATTTAATAATACGTTTGTTTGTTGTTTGTGAAACTACGATTTTTTAGGTACCGACATGTGCGCAAATTGACCTTCTATCAAAATCAAACTCCCAAATATCGAATTACTTAACCTTTTCCGTAGCAAACAAAAAGATACGGACACGACCGACACTGTTGAAACGTATTTAATGGTGTTGCCGCATCGATGTCAATATGTTAATTTTGAGAGCGTGGCTTTATTATATATAGTACAAACACGGATGAAATTTCATGATACGGAACGGAAATGATATTTTTTAATACTGGCATGGAGAAAAACGGACACGACACCACCACATTGATAAGCGTGAATTGACCTTAAATTAAGAAATTTAGATTTCACTGATAAAAACAAAACAAAACAAAACTAAATAAGTATAAAATTGATAGTTATATTAGATAAATCGTGTTGAAAATGCCCGATTATTTTCTTATTTGAGAAACATTTTTAGATTTTTCAAACACTCCAAACATCTTTCTCAAAGTGTTGTTTTTGATATGGAACATTCCATAAACATAAATAAGAACAATAGATTTATTATCAGTGATAATTTGTCACTATTCACACTGAACAATATTTTGTCAATCTGTAATTTGTGTGAACACACTGATGAGCTTATTTTAACGGATAACCGGTGCACCGCCCCAATTAACAAAAATGTTTTATAGTACTTTTAAATTAATTGTAAATAACAACCATATGATAAATCATACTTAATTAGTTGAAAAAAAATTAATATTTCCATAAATATTTGGTAAAATACAAACTGAATAGTTGGAAATAAATTCACCTGTCAGTTATCAATAACACCACCTGTTCAAATTCTATTGTTGTTTTTTTAAAATATGCTTACGGTATACGTAATTATAAGGGTGCACCATTCTAATTTGGACCAATTTTCCGTTATCTCTATTCGAATTAAATTATTTACAAACACAGAAATTGTTATTGGATAAAAAAAAATGCCATTTTATAATTAATTGATACTTGACAAAACTTTTCCATTATTAATTCCAACAATATCAATGGCTTTTGAATAATACAACAACAACAAAAAATTATATACTACCCTTTTATATAATTTATTAGTGGTTAGATTAATTAGAAACTTCTTAGTCATTGTGGACGATCAATATTACATTCATCCATTTTCTCTGCTTGTGGTTGTGTACTTTTTGCAAACATATTTATGAGAGGGTGTTATATCGAAAATTATTTGAAGAATATAAATTAAAAATTATATAATAATAATAATTGATGAGAAAATCTTGGTATCTAGTCATTATGGTTAATAATAAAAATTGAAGAAGAAAATTTATTAATGAACGATAGTTTTGAACCATTACGATATCCCGGGGGTGGACTCTACTGGTTCCCGTGGTACCAGTTTCACATCACTGGTCATATATATTCGGGCGTTCGCTCCCTCCCGGTTGAATCCTGTAAAATAGGTTTCGCTACGATTATTGGGCCTCAACGGGCGCATGATTACACATTTTTTTTATCTATCTACTTAAAATGTGTTTTAAAGTTTATTGAAAGTATCGCCAACAAATAGTGTGTGTGCCACTTTTGAAACATTTTTAGGTCCGGTACTGTGGTATATGTAATGTTTTTTTTTGTTGTTGTGAAGGGTTGAAATTTTATTAACGTTTATCTATTTTTAGAATATTTAATTGAAATTTATAATTTTCGTTTAGAAGAGATCAAGGTTTCTATTGTTTTATTGATGTTTGTGTTATTATCGGAGAAACAATTTGAAACTCTCTTAATTTCTTATTTCTTAAATGAACGGTGAAAGCTCGTTATACTATCAGGCGACAAATTATAATAATAATAATAATAATAATAATAAGGGTAAAAATCCTACTTTCCCTTCTTGCTCTCTTTTAAATCAATGCAACTACTCTTTAAATAAATGTTTTGCTCTATTTTTAGAATGAATTTATAATTGTGCGTAGGAAAACGAAATATTTCATTAATGAGACAGGCAGTGGCCGTTATTGTATCTGATTTATTTCTCGTATTATTTTATGAATTTCTTTCAAACGAGTTAAAAAACTAAGAGAAATCCGGTCGGGTTAGTGACACCACCGGTATGTTTACAATGTTTATATACGCAAAGGAAGTTGCGTATTAAGTTTTCATTCATGATGTGAAATCGAGACTTCTGTAGTAGTGTTGTTGTAGTATACACTCTAAGTTATTGTTGTTGTTGAGATTTCTCACAGCTTTCATACCATCTACCTATTGTAGATGGTACTGTAGATAGTAGATAGTGCTTGTCCAGTAAGGAACCAGGTGAATCTGCTGAATCGATTCAGTAATTTTTACATTTCTCTCCAATTTTAAATTCATATCTTGTTATGTATATTATCGTTTATTAAATATGCCTTAAGTTTCAGCCGCCTGTGTGTGTGTGTGTTGCCTTTGGAAAATATTGGCGCCAGAAGGTCTAGCGTATCCAATAAAATTATTTCTTTATTATTAAATATTTTACTAGATAGTATACATATAGGTGTAATAAATGTTTCTTTTCAATTTACAGTATTTTTATTTTTATTAGTTAGTTTTTTTGTTCAAAATTTAATTTAATTTAATTCCCTTTTGAAGGTATCTAATCTATTGTGCAACCAACCATTATTGGTTTAATTTGTTTTATTTTTTTACCGTTTAATTAAGGACGTAATAACTTTGTAAATTAGACTTTTGATTGTTGTTGAAGTATTTCATTAATACATTATAAATAACTGATTGGAAATTGTAGAGCAGGCCCGGCTCACAAACACAAAACACACATATTTTTTTTTAAAAGTATTTCATTGGCTTTCTTCGGCTTTTTTTTATTAAATGATAATAACATACTTGTGAACCTTTATTAGTTTTAATGAAAACTAATTAAAGGAACAGGCGTTTTAATTAAAAATTTTGTGTGTTATTAATGATCCTGACAAATATTGACATTCTGTTAAAATTTTGTCTACCTGGGTACAAATACGTGTGCATTACAGGGTTGAATAAAAAAGAGTTGAATACGAACAGTGTCCTCATCCAAAATCTCCCAAATACCGCATTGCGGGAGGCTTCGTTAAATGGGAGGACGTTAAAAACCGAACAGGACTAGGGGCGCCGTATAACATCGAGCCAGCCCTGATGTCTATAGGTGGGCTACTGGGACACTTGCTTGTCCCATTTCACGAGTAAAAAATTCCACAATGTATCATCATAAAGGGGATTGAGATATAGACCATAGATAGGCTTGTCGATTTTTAAAATTTGATTACATACCATGCCCTCGTTGGATAATTTTCTGCGGACACCGCTTGCTTGCCATCGACTTTTATAAACTGGGAACAGATTTCTGTTGCTACTATTTAGCAATATTGCTTTTGTGTAGATGATTGCTTATAAAATTGCTTTTGTATATTGAGAACAACACAATTTCGTTTAAATATTTACACATGTTCATTATTAAAATGAATTTTTCATTATCAATCGTTTGTCTTCAATGAAATTTGTTTACTTATAAGATTCCATTCTACTATTGACCGTTATCTATTCAACGGAATACCACATATGTGAAATTTTAGTATTAATGTTAATGTACTGACACTACTTTCTAATTATACGATAATGAGATAAGAATTAGCATATAACTACTATATGAAAGGCCCGCCAGAATGCAATAAATAATTGTGTTTGTTATTTAATGGAAATTATCAATAGTTTTTTTGTGACTTATTTTTAGATTATTTGCAATTTATGCAAAAATACAATCAAAGATGTTTATTTATCGTTTAATTATTAAATAATCAGAAATACTAATAATAATAAGGAAAAATACGGCATCAATCTTATCTATCGTACACTCGAATTAATTTAGACTACATAATAGCCCAAAAACAATCGAATCTATATTTTTAAAGATTAATATCAAATCACTCAACCCACATAAGTTCATGTTTGGTGGTTGTTTTTGTTGTTTTTTGTTTCAATTCTCACTGTTTACGTCACAGACATTAAATGTTTTGCAAACATAAAATTATTCAAATCAAATTCTAGCAGGTCATTAACACATGTTTGCTTCAAAATTATTCCATAATTGCATATGTATTCGTTATCTACAGTAGATATAGTTTTCTATAATTCTCAATATAGTTATCTACTATTCTAGGCAAATATTATTTTGTGTTTCGTAGATCACATGTATTTTATTGTTCATTGGAGTAGAAGTTGAAAAGAACGTGATGACCATGATGGATGGTGTTCTTCTTTTTCCATCTACATCTTTTGTTATCGATCTATACGATATGTGCAGAAGGAAAAAAAACCCCCCCGAAAGAATCAATACGACAATTCCGGCAAGCTGCAACTTTAAACTTATTGGGAGGGTCGTGTTGTTTGAAGGCCACAAGACATGCCGTCAACGATGTCTTTTGTCGCATTTGTGTATGGCCTTCGTAAATCTTTCTACCTGAGATGGATTAAACATGGAGACAACACTCTACATACACGGTTCTATTGTTAAACACTACATACAATATGATGACACTAACTATTACTCTCTATTATTTTTTTGTTCTAATTTTCTATTATTTCGTGTGCTAATTAAATAGTACAAGGTGGTGGTAGTTATTTTGTTAATTTATACATACACGTAGATAGATTAGATGGAAGAAGAAGAAGAAGCAGAAGGGGGAGATTTGTTGTTGTGCAGGCACAGCCAGGTGCGATGTTATCGTTTGTAAGGAACCGGAAGGCAGTTTATAAAGGCATTAAAAGGGGCACAAAGACCAACAATAGTCGCCATTATGCAATCTTTCTATGTGTGTATGTGTGTGTGTGTTAAATAGGTAGTTTGAAATTTTGGCCATGTCTTGATGGTTCAAGTTTTTTAATATGAAAAAGAGGGTTGAATCAAAATGAAGGGTGGTTCTAATATCTTATTATTATACTGCTTTATATAGACATACCTATATATCTTCCACATATTGATAAAAAAACTTCCATATTTCCTTTTGATAACAGCTATTTTGTTGATTATCATTGATAAATACCTGCCAATCATATCCATCTTGTAGATATTAACAAATTTAGTAGTCGGCTTCTAATAGTGGTATCGTTAAGTCTTATTAGAGAGAATATATTTGTATTTTATTGATAAAATAATTATTTGTAAAAGTTCGAGGGGGAAAAACAACAAACAAAACAACACTAATAATGGAGAAAGTTGAGCATTCTTAAAATCGGCGGGTTTTGACTTTTATTATCTGACCATAATGGGATATATATTTTTTTTGATCTATAAAATTTAACATCCAATCTTGGTATCTAGCACAAATGAATATTTAAGAAAAAAGAATATTGTTATACATATGGTAGGTAGTGGCGTGAAATACCAAAGAGCGACCACTCCTAAAATAAATGTAATTCTTTATATGTTGATATAGTTGAGTCACACTTTATTAGAAGATGAATCAGACAGTATCTTCGTTTCTAAATTCGTATCTATATAGAATCGATTTATTATTGACTAATTGGGAAATCTGACATTTTTTTTTTTGTAATCATCATCAATAATATTATTTGGAATTTTTATTGTCACGATTTTTCAATAAGAAACGAGGTATTTTAGATGCGGATATTTGAAATACCAACTTGGTTATTAAAGTGCATATTAATAAATGTCTTTGCAATATCCTTGAATAGTATTTTGCATCGCTAGACGAAAAAAATATCACATTCATAGAAATTAACACATTCTTTCACCATATTTATTATTGGTAGCGCTGCTCTTTTATAATAAATATGTGAATTTATTTTTAATTTCCTACAGTTTTGCATTTCAATAGTTTTGGGTTTGAGTTTTTCTTATTGTTTCTGTTTTGTATTTATTTTCTCACGGACATATTTATATAGATGTGTTGTTGTTTTGCAAGGCCGTCGAAGGTGATTTCCACGCCACAGCAATTATTTATTTTTATCCATGTGTACTTTGAAAGAATGCGATGTGATTCATCAAAACGGATATCTAAATAGCATGTTTATTCGACTATTGTCCCATAATAAGCCGATGTATTGAATAATTGAAACATATGGCGCCATCATTTTTATTAGTTATTATTTTGGAATTAGTTGGGGTTTTTTTTTGATAAGTATACATAAACTTCCCCATCATTGTTATACTCTTGACCAATTAAACTAGAATAGAATTATTTAGGTATAGACAGATTGCAACTATCGTGATGAAAACGGTAAATTTTAATCGATACGAAACCGACGACAACGTACTACGCAATAACGAGACACAATGGGCATGTCCTGGTTAAATAGAGCACACACACACACACACACATGCACATATACAACAACAATTTAAACTATCTAGATAGACTATATTGACTGTACCACAACAGCGACGGTGGGCGTCGTAATAGAGAGGGAAAAAGGGGGTCACGACGCCATAAGCATAAATAAATGCCGTCCTCGTTACAATTTTTTTTTGCATATATCTACCTTTTAAACACCTGTATCGACCTATATTTTTTGTTGTAGTTATTCTATTTAATATTTAAAATAGTAATTTTTTCAAATAGTGTATTTTAAATGTTATGACGACGCTTCGTCACCGCCGCCGCCACATTTATTCAGTAAATTATCATTTCAAAATTATTAAAATGATTGTTAAAGATTTATTAGTGATTATGTAAATGAAATTTACATCTCTCTGGCACGTTGTTGTTGATGTTTTTATTATGTGTGGTGGGTGTTGGTGCTGAAGGGCTGTAAACGACAGCTGAGGGCGGTTTTACCTGTAACCGTCAGCTGGCGTATATGCTTTTACAATAATAACACCCATCAAGCGTGTTTATTTATCGTGTTATGTAAAGGAGGTGAGACAGAGATAGATATGAAACACACATACACACGTGTCTAAGATGGTGTTTGTTTTCAAGTAAACAGACCTTGGGCTAAATTTAAATAGACCATATTTTGTTCAGGGTGCATGTAATAAAATATTCAAAGTTGCAAGATCAACCGTCAGCCGTCATCAACTTGTACGATTTCAGAATTGTCTAGACATATTAGAGAGGGAGAGAGAGAGATCAGAATTTTTTCAATAATGATTTCAAAAATTACTAGATAATAAGAAATCGTTGAGCCTCCGATGATGAAAAAAGGGTGGAATTGCCTGTTGTTTGGTCTCTGATCCCTTTTCGACCCATATGTTTAATAATCAGCTGATCACATTCTAAATATGTGTGCGTGTGGTTGTGTTATTTTTATTTCCTGTAACACGTGACGAGCTCTCGAACGTTGTTTTCCAATAATATTAAAGGTTTCCATTTGCTTTTAATTTTTTTTTTTTGTATTTCGACAGTCATGCAAACTGAAGTTAATCGATTGACGATAACGAGTATTACTATTTCTACTACTATTTACAAAATACTACTCCATATTCTCTCTCTGTCTGTCTAACGTGTTTATATCTATGGCCATACAGTCGTATTTAGTACATACGCAACTGTTTTACTATCTAGATACATTTCTAGTACTATACTTTTTTTGTTGTTATTTTGTCAGTCATTGAAGAGGAAAGTGAATTCTCAATTGATTCTCTTATATTTTCGTTACGCTTTTACCGTATTCTTTTAACACATTTATTTTCGAATCCAACCACTTTTTATTGCGATTTTTACGACCAATATCGAATTAATCAGCTGTTTTATTGTTCAAAGTATAAATACTGTTTGTCGATTAGTAATGATCATCTGGTATATGAACGTTAAGTTGCATTCCCTCCCGTTACTAATCGTGAGATTTCACAGTAAAATCCAAGGACTTAATGTTTATATAAATAAATATCTGGAAATAATGATGAATTAAGTATCTGTTTGGTTTCTTATAAAAACTATTCTATTATTGTCATATTAATTATGTATTTGTTTCGGCCTTAACATCTTTACCTGTGTACTTTGTTGTTGGATAGGTATAATTATGTTTGTGTGTAGTTTGTGTGTGTGTGTGTGTGTGTGTAAAGGTACGTAATTAGAAATTTAGTTATTTATTATTCTCTTCCAAAGGACACACGTTATCGTTGCTTGGTTTTAATTAAATTTTTTACATCATGTTTGGATATTTCGATTGTTATGTTCCATTCCAATATGTCATCAATGTCGTTATTACCTATATTTTGTATATCGTTTCATTCAATCGCACATTTTTCCTCACCCCATTATTTTATATATAAATATATTTCTTGTAGGTAATAGCCGTCACGATATCCTCTTATTTATCACGCACTGTTTCTATATCGATTTATACCATAATTTCTGTTTATTTACTTTATCAAAATATCAATATTACAACTACCTTTAAGTTATCGAGCAAATACAATTCTTCGATAAAAAAAAACAAATTCCGCGTTCAAAACGTTAACGCTAAAATCAATGAATAAATTTGTTTTGATTAGTGTTGTTTATGTGAATCATTCGATCAGTCTCACCAAAAATGAATTATTAACCAATTATTCTATTTCAAAATATTCGCCTTTGTGAAATTATCTATCTAAGACATCTCTGAAAGATCATTTTCGTTAGTTTCGACATCGACTTCTGATGTGTTAAAATGTAAACGGCACATGGATGGTGCCAGGTCAGGATTGTATGGCGGGCGGCTCATTAATTCTACACACCTACATTGTAGTGTTGGAGAATTTAATTGAGTTTTTGGACGATTTTCAATAATTTTTTTTTAAACAGTGGGCATACATATGATGCAACAATATTATAATGGAATGCTAAACGCTGATCCTCAAACAACTGAAGACGGAGGCGGCGGCGATAATTGGCTTTTGTAGGGGTTTCTTCTCGTTTGGGAACATTCATTGTGAGGATTGCTTATTGCTTTCGTTTCCTGAAGAATCCACCGAGTACTACAGAGCTTGGATCAATGGAAGTCCGCTTTAGAGATCCGTAAGGATACCTCAGTAGCCTTGTAGGTGGTTGGTGGATCGTTTTCCTGTATCAATGTTTTTGTCCGATGACCACAAATTTTTGATCAACTTCGTCCAGGACCACTAATAGAAACTCCTTTGAAGATATAATCAGTGTTAGGAACAGTAAATTTAACGCTGAATAAGTGAGACTTTATTGTGGCAACGTTTGTTTATTGCGTATTGTATAGATTAATTAACGTTAACATTAGTCAGAATTTGTCTGCGGAAGCTCCTTATCACGCAACAATATAAATAAAGACGATTGTTTGTATAAAAATTATGATTCATTATTTAAAAATCAGACCGGTTGCACACTGGGGAGTGCAAATATTAATTAAAAAAAAATGTGTTTGTCTTCATTTTATCGTACGATTATGGGTAGTAAATGTTTGGAAATATTTAGTGAACGTTAGAGTCTATTATTAACACTAGGTATCAATATTTTTTTTCCTTAACAAGTAGTTCATGTGAAATATAAATGTGTGAATTCGTCCAACTGTTTAAAATTTGTTGACAAAGTAATTATAGGAAAGTGACAAAGACAGAGCTTTTTTCATTTATCCAATTACAAATTTATATAAATGGCTTAATTAACAACAACGATGTTAATTATTATTATAGATCGAAATGGCTATAGAAAATTTTCGATTATTTATTTATTTATAAATGAGAATGTTAATAGAATTATTGAATTATGTAATTTAAATGAATTTATAATCGCAAACGTATTCATATTTAGTTTAATTCGATTATCTTTTAATTGTTTGTAGTCGAATAAACAAAGGCGGTGAACCACCCACAGCGACTATGGAAGCTGAAAAGAGAATCAGAAGAGAAATTGCTAATAGCAATGAACGACGAAGGATGCAGAGCATAAATAATGGTTTCCAATCACTTAGATCATTATTGCCGCATCATGAAGGGGAAAAATTAAGCAAGGTAAGTCGATAATTTTCTAACGAATTTTTCGATTGTATCTACGTTGACATTTGAATGAAAATAAAAATAATTTTTTTTTTAACCACAGTCAAGAAAAAACACTGTGTCTTCTTATTTGAAAAGATTTCCGAATAATCACGTAGTTGTAACACTTTTTTGTCACTAAAACATTATTTTAATAATAAAAAGAAGGAAATTGTGATGATTGTTCTAAAAATAACAAAAACAATTTTTTGAACTAGATACATAAAATGTTGCGTGGGAATATAGATGCATGTATCTCTATTGTTTCTTTTTCTATTCACATAATTTCATCAATTGTTTGATGGAGGAAGAGAAAAAAAGGAAAGTAATCAAATATATTTTTTTTTAATTCATCACATACTAAAGATAGATATTAGGGCGCCACTCTTCTATACACTCAGCTGATCAGAATATATATAAAAATAGCCTCTCATCATATGATGATGATGATCTCGTTCAAAGTTGTGAATGTGTGTTTGTTATTCTGATGGTATTTCACGGTCGCTACTAATGTCTAGACGCCAGTTATTTTTGGATAAGTATTTCGCCGGCTGAAATTATAAAAGAAGTTGTTGTAGATACATACGAGATTGGTGGAATATATTTTTGTTGTTGTTGTTGTTGTTTTATAATTTCGCTACAGGCAGATGGTTGTCTGCTTGCTATCAAGTTAAAATTCCAAAACAGGTGTTTTTTCTATATATTTAAAAAACTTTACATGTTTTACAATAAATTATTTGTTTTTCTTTTCTAACTTTAAAATGTCAATGTTATGAAAAATTATATAAATTTAAAGAGCTTGAATAACAAAAATTATAAAGTAAGCAACACAAAACATTCACACAACCCAGCTGATTGTAATATTGGTTTGTGTGTTTCTTCACGGATGTGGTTCGTTGTTGCCGGACGTGTATTGTATGCGCTATACACAAACAAAACAAATTTCAATTCAACAAATACATAATCCAACTATATACATATAATTCTTGTTCACTCTATCGTATGATTCTATACGAAAAAAAAATAACCCAGTTGTGGGCCCCTTTATCACAATACTTGTTTTTCAAACAATAATTTCTCATATTAATCATCTCTATCAAAATTTGCTAATTTTAATAAGCAAATTATTGTTAAAACAAGTATATAAATCGAAATAGTTTCTCTCTCTCTCTCTCTCTCTCTCTATAGTTTTATTTTCGTGTGAAATACGCCTTGATTATTCTGTATTTTCTGCAGTCACGTCCAGGACAAAAAAAGAATCTAGGTCAGGGTATTTTAATATACTTGCAACTTGGCAGGATTTACTATGTGTAATATATTGAGAGAAATGGCCCTGTTACAGATCTGTCTGTATGTTAAAAAACACGTGTTATTTATTAATTTATTTGATTAATCAAAAAGGTCATTCTCTTCTTTTGACGTTGTTACAAGTTAAAGACATAAATTAAGCAACTAATTAATGCATGACTAATTACCGAATGTACAATATTGATCGATTGATTGATTGATTTATATTGTGCCACATTATATCTGTAGTAACATAGTTATATGTGTAATAGTATTTGTATCGTGTAATAATGTCAGATATAATTAAAGCACAAATATAGTAGCGTGCAATTCACAAATAATATGAATGATGGTTGTAACAACCTTGAGGCAAATCTAATTAATTGATTTATTGTAGAATTTTTACATTTAATGAATACATTCAACTATGAATGAAATTTATTTTGTCTTATTGACACAAATATACCGTCTTCATTCAAATAAACAGATGGTAATCCTTTAAAAAAATTGTATTGATTAGACACAATCTATGCGTCTGGTTTTTGAAGCAATTTCCAGTTTTTGATCGTATTATTGTTCCTGTTTTATTAAAATTTAAATCATAGACATATTTCGTATCCTACATTATCCCTTTATACACTCATTAATAATGAATTTGTTGAACTCAAATTGACATAATCACGATAGATAGTTATTGTTAATGTTATTGCTGTTGTTGTGGTTGTTATCGTTTAAAAATTATTCGGCAAAAATAAAGTTGGTTGAGATAATTTCAATGCAACTTACGTGGTAGCCGACTACTACCATTGTGATAAGTTTCTTATTTGACAATGAATGGTGGTTCCTTCAACAATAATTATCCTTCTATCTATTTTAACATGAATTAAATTAATTTATAATGAACAATTTATAATGCTAAATTGTTTGTTTATGCGCGACTGAATACGATAATGCGACCAGTACGAGTTTGCGATAGGTGCGTACGATGTACATTACGGTAGGTCGAGTATGAATGAACTCCATTTGGGTTAAAACGTAGACGAGACGACCACATCGAGGATAGTGAATGGGTGTTTCACCGATAGTCACTTTTAGTTAATTTCAGGACAATCATTTGTCTCGTATAACACTTAAAAAGACAATTCAAAAGACGAATTTTGAATTTGTGTTCCATAAGATTTTTGTTTGCCACACAAAACAGTTATTATTGAGAAAAGGAAAAGCAGAAGAGTAGAGTTTCCTATTATAATGTTTTTAGTTTTGATTTAATTAAATCAATTAGTCATCATAATAGTGTTCAATTTAGAATGCGCTTCAAAATCTGGGTGTACAACTTGAATCGAAGTCAGGTCAAGGATAATTGCCCAATTTAACATAAGGCCAGAGATGATTTTCATATGAAGCCTACATCTTTTTGCAATACACCCTGTGATGGATAAATGAGTCATATGCAGACATATTGTTGTCTCTAGATAATTGAAATAGAATTGGAAAGATTTGCAAGAAACTCATTGGTGTTTGTTCGGAATTTTTTTCTTCAAATGAATCTCATCATAAACGGAAAGTACATTGTTTTATGTTGTCAGTAGACAACCTTCATATAATCCTCCTTCTTTTCTTGTCCTCAGACATTGCCTTGTTTAGGTCGAACGAATGACAATCGCTTATGAAACAGAACACAACTATCTAATTCTAAATTCTAAAACCATATCTTTAACATCGCTGATTTACAATTTCAATTATAATTAGATAGTTGATGTATCAATAATTTAACTGAGCATTGACATTAAATTAATATAGATTTAGAATTACGTCACAAGGACGTTGTTTCACCTTTGTTTTGATTGAATTTTGTTTTTTTTCAATTTTAATCGAATACAAATAAGAATTGCGGTTTTGATTCTACATTGTTTTTTTTAATTCTTTTTAAATGTAGTAATCTCATTAATACGTCAATTATTGTGGAATGTAGTTTTTGTGTTCTAAATAGTATGACACAGTTCCTATTCTATCTACCAACACATCTGTTATCAACTTTACCAGTTTCCCACTGGAAAAAAAAACCCAATTCCATTTGAACAAGGTCGTCGGTTTTTTTTTTTTGGTTTTTTCCGTCTGTTGTCTGTTATCTATCAATAATTACGCGTAATTTTTGTGGATATTCTTAACCACACTAGAAACGAGCTTCTTTCCAGTCACGGAAACGGAGAAGAAAGGTGTTTCTCAGGTGAATGGATTTGTGTGTGTGTGTGTGTGTATGTTCGCTCATTAAAAGAGTGGTGTCTCTCATTTGTTTGAATCAGCGAGGCGAGACCTTCACGGTCTAGCCGTTCTTCTCGGGCCATAACAATGATGAGAGAGGACGGAGCGACCGACAATGACGACGACGACGACGACAACGGTGCTCTTGAGCCATGTAGATGATGATAGTAGCTCGATTTGTATTACAGTATTTTTGGGGCTTTTTTGTCGACTATAGTAAAAATCAAGGTTTTAATCTCAAAGTTCAGCAACATTTGTTGTTAATGATTTTCGAAAAAATAAAATATTTTATGATAAAGATAACGATAAGGTAATTGTGTGTTAGCCTTGACATTACTTGCAGAAACGATAGATTTTTGAATTTTACTTATCAATGAGAGTGTTGATAAAAACATTTATTTTTTTTGGTACATATCATCTCATTCATCTCTTTTATCTAATACCAACATAATTGTAGTAGAACGTAAAGATATTGAGGATGAATTAAAAAAAGCTTGAATTCCAAGTAAAATTTATGTATGTATTTTAGTTTATTGTAGATATGCATGCATCATTTTAAAATGCATGTTTCAATGCGCATTGCAGTAATTATTGATTATTTCACCATTACTACCACTCGTCGTGTACACGGAATGCATTTATGTATGCAATATAGTACGATGCATTTTACGTTTACAACCATTTAGATTCACAAACGTAGTAAGGTTGTGTGTGATAAAGATAGTGAATCAAACTCAAACACCAATTGGTTCAACCGTATTCGTATCCTTGTCATTTTCGTAATTCAATGACGTCATGTCTTGTCCGATCTCCCGCCAAAATGTCGGCGCGACTTTATTTCAGAATAAATCCAACGAAAAAAAATTGTATGTCCACCAGAAAACACAAAATTACATAAATCTTCTTCTTTTTTTTAAAAGAAATATAAAATTAATATTTTTTCTGGTACTCCAATATTACCGATTAAGAAGAAAAACAGAATTTCGTATTGGTAATTTTAATAATTTTTTGGGGGATGCATCTGCAGAATAGTGACGAATTTTTGATTTACAATATCTATGACGCTACTGGAGGATGGTGAGAGATTCTTCTTATCGAATATTTGACGTCAGAGGAGACGGTTGTTATGGCAACGATGTGCATCGATTACTTCATCCTATCCTTCCGCTGATTCTTACTACTAACTGCTGCGTTTTACTGCTTCGCCCTTCAAAGCTGTCTACTGCAGTACTATTATTATTATTATCTATAAAAAATTAGAACAAAATAATTATAAGAGCATTTGACAAACATTTGTACATATTAACCTTCTACCCTTTCAGCAATCAAGTGATACCTACTGCAAATAATTTAAATTTAATTAAAACGTTTCAATTAAATACATTAATAAGGTGTTTCCTACTACTACATCATGATGATGAGTTAAATTTAAACTAAACAACGTACTCAATGTAGAAAAAAAATTTGTGATATATAGAGCTAGAGTTTTGCTATCTACACACCATTTCTAATACATATAAACTTTCTAATATTTTTATAACTAAATACATACTTCTCAAATATTATTTTCAAAACTTTCATATTCTCGAATTGGATTCATTTAAAATTCGAAAAATATCACAATAGAAAACTTTTCCTTATGTCATTGTTATGTTGATGATGATCTAGTGACTGTAAAGGACATTGACTTTGAAAAAATTTGGCATGTATATAGTACACAATAGAATGAAGACAATAAATGAATCCATTTTTGGATTATAATTAATTATTATATAGAGGAAGGTTATTATTAAATAATAAAAGTATAATTTATTTAGAATATACTTGACCTGCCACAATATACAAATAGTTAGTATTTGTTGTTAATAATTAATTATTAAATAATTAGAAGTACTTTTTTTTGTTTCTTGTTGAAATTATTGCATCTATAGATAATTTTTGTTTTTTTTTTGTTTCATTACTGCGCATATTTGACGTGAAATTTTCATTGGTTGATTGGTTTTAAAACTCACGAAGGTCATACCGGTGCAACAAATGTTATTTTATTATATTTGAGATCAATTTTAATCAAATAAATCGATTATCCTCCTCCTGCCCACCTACATGTGTTGTTTATCTATAGAAACAATATAAAGTTCAAATCAAAAATATTGCATTGTACAATATGCATTTTACAAACATATAGTTTCGGCAATTATTTATTTGAACATTTTGTTTATGAAACGATTTCTCACGTGGACACAGCGTGGTTGTGTGTTTCAAACATCCTTGTAAAAAATAATAAAATTATTTATGATTATTTCTGATCTTTTTTTTTGTTTATGGTTACAAAACTACAAATTCCACGTGGTGATATGGCGGGATTTTTGGGTGGGGTCGCATGTGATATAACAGCAATAATAATAATAATAATAATAAAGGTGGTGGTGGTGGTGGTGGTGGCGTCGGGTAAACGGTAGCGGCAGCTTTTGCAGGCTCCACAAAGTCTGACATTCCCGCCACGTTCCGTTACTATGGTGATTCCTTTCGTTAAGTTTCTAGTCCTCCCCGCCTATGATGTTGTGAACCCTGGCGTCATCCACAAAATCGGCGGGAATGTATAACGTTTGCCGGCATGTGTAGTAATAGCAAACCAGATAAAATTGAAGGGTAAAAACACACACACACACACGCAGGAAAACCAAGAGAAGATTGTGGCTGATGCCTTGTCTCTTGATGATACATAGGCGTATGATGTACGTGTATTGTATTTGAGATAGGTCTACAATAATGTTGTGTGTATCTACTAAATACCTTAATTAACATCACTACTAACGTGTGAACGCTTTTAACATTTGAAAGTAGGATGTTCAATTCACGATTGTTTGTTTGTATATTTAAACAGAAATTTGGAAATTATAATTTATTATAGTTCTAACTTTGAACTATTCTATTTCAATAGTTATAACAACGAGGGTGGTGATCTCATGAGATTTACTGCTTGTTTTGTTGTCTCTATTGTATAGCCACGTTCACGCTTCCTTATTATAAACTATATGAGGAACAAGTAACAAAAAGTAAAAAATTACAATTGAATTATTTCAGTATTCTGTCATTGATTTTGTGATAATACTACTAACAATTAATAATGAATAATAATTCTGGTGACCCAGACACATGGGTAGGTAGTAGATATCTATATAGTACATATTATGTTGCTTTTATATACAAGTCTCAACTTGTATATAGGGGCGTTTGGAGGGGCTAGGGTGAGTGTTGAATGATTGTGTAGGGATAGGCGACTAGCCTGGCTGGCTGCTACTGCTACTATCCTGCTAGCCAGGCCACACTATATGACCTTTAACGCTACCACCTCGTCCAGATCGATAGAGGCAGTCGGGGCGGCGTCCAAGGACGATCACATTTTGCGTCGCCACCATCCTACCATATTCTCCGCTATTGCCGCCATTCAAGGACGGCTGACAGATATCTACCACCCTGCTGTGTGTCACTAACCTTTAGATCTCATCCATATATACACACACACATAGTATTTGTATCACTCACCCTTCGATACTATGTAAACAAGACTAATGCGTCATCAGTGGAAAGTTTACCAATCGAAATTCGACTATGGACAGGTCTAATTATATTAAAAAAAACAACAACCTATAAATGAATCCATTAAATAAGAAGATACATAAAAAGTTTTTGAGGTAATACGAAAATTCTATCCTAACTCTATCTAACTGATTGACTACAATGTAGATTTAGTTGTGGTGGTGTATTTGATGATACGTTGATGCAGCCCTGGCATTGTGTGCGCTTGCACCCGGTGACCGACTGCACTTTGACCTTTTCTACTTCCGTAAATGCGACTTTATTATAAAAAAAATAAAAATAAAAACAACTCCTGAATTGCCTATAAAATCTATAAGTATTGCTCAATTCAAATATAATCTAAATTTTTATTCAAAACATAATATTAAATAAAATTGAAAGATTCATTCAAATACTATAAATTTATTTTTGGTGTAATGGAAAATTTAAAAAAGATTTCAATATCAAATAGTGAATGGTATAATAATGATCAAAAAGAAAATGGTTTAATAATTATACGATTTTCGTTAATTCATAACAATTGGAACACTAGAAAGCAGTGTAAAACTTGTTTTTTTTTGCAATAATAATAGGGGTGGTTTATGTCGATCTTCTTTGTTTTGTTTATATGTTGTGTGTACGTATAATATGTGTGGGAGTGTTGTTTATGTAGTATGTATGTAAGCAAATATTTTGATGGTATGATGTCGTTTAATATTTTCCCAAAAAAAACAAACAAACAAAACGATCAATAACATTACTTCGCTTATGACCGGCCCTGAACCTAGTATTGAAAGTTCCTATGGCAGTTAACCCATAATCTCATTATTTCTTCTTTCATCTTCATTTCTGCCGAATATTATCGTTTCAAAAATACCATTCCCAAAATGGTTGAGTAATAAACGTGTTACTATTGTTTTGTTTTTTTATTTTGTTAAGCTTGAAGAAATATGTAGGTTACTTGTTGTCACTCTTGGAAATCCTTTAATGGCTTGGTATTCCATCCACTTGGGAATTGATCATCACCCTTTGTCACTTGGATTTTTCTTCCCCGTTCATTATTCTATGGAACAATTATATGAAACACTTTCTAGATGCGTAGGAAATTACTGTGAGTTGTTTGTTGCATGACAACATTCCTTCATCTCTTCTTTTAGATGCATCGATGGGTTTTTTTCCTCCAGCTTGTCTTCATCATCGGCCAAGGTCATGGTAATATACGTCCGCTAGTTGCTACGGCAACGGTTTCTTTAACATTCCAAAGATCCTATAACAACATAATGGTTATTATGTGTAAATATCTATTCACCCTTTCTGATGAATCTATTGATTTGTTATACATACATTATATTGATAAGAATTTCCATATGCGGTCTCTCTATTCAGAACACCTACTACTGTCATATGAAATAAAAGGTTGATTGAAGTGCTAATAACTGTACAAATGAGTATTGTCAGAGGCGAATTGTTAGTTGACCTTAAATTGCCTCATGTACAATAAACAAATTTACATTGAAGGCGGAAGAAGGGATGTTGTTTAGATAGTAGGGCCATAAGGGCGGTTCGTTTCCAATGATAATGTCTCTTTTAATTGTAACTTTACGTGCATTCACGAAACAACAACTTTCTAAATACCTACATAAAAATAATCAACGTTAATTTACAAAGACTTCAAATATTTTTCTTCTAATTAACTAAATTTCACGTTTATTGCATGCCATTGTATACAGTATGTAAATAAAATAAAATAATTATTGCTGTTAGATATCAGATACACTCGGTCACACATTGCATGATGATTACGTCACAAATTCCTTGGTGCATTCGTTCACCAACAACTATCTACAGATAGATACCACACATTTTGCTGTAGTAGTGGCATGGCGTCCTCTTTTCTTTTCAATGGTTGATGTTATTGTACTGCCGCTCAACGACCTCTCAAACGTACTACAACACCACAATTAAACTTCCATCATTGTGTAAGAGGTTGTTACAAACGTAAGAAAAACGAACACCTGTGCCATGTATTCATCGTCATCTTTATTATTAAAAAAAATGTTATGGCATAGATAGCAGGAGGTGTATATGCTGGTTTGGTTGTTCCGTCCACGTCCATAATTTATTTTATATACATTGTGTCCTTGATTCCTTAGAAGCTATTGACCTATTCATCGACACGACTTGATAGAAATACCAGTGTCTCTCTATTATATCCTATCTAGCCACTCTTCTAGATAATACCACTTAGTTGTTTAAATGGACATCAACAACAGTGGGCATGTCAAACTTGAATTTGTACCGTTTAACCTGTCTTGTTTTTGAAAACATAGCAAAAGTAATAAAGAGAATGTAAAGATGTATATGTAAAATGACGACGAGGGAGGAAACCAGTAAAATCCGTTTGTTTCTATTATCTAATCTAAAAAATTTTAAGATTCGAAAAAAATTATTTAATTTCACAATATTTAATTTAATACGTTGTTGTTGTTTGTTGTTATTATTATAAATAATTCAATTAAATACTGTGCTTATATTGGAATCAAACAATATTATCACATTAAACGGCTAGTACTGTATATATATATATGTTATAAACAAAATTTTTATTTATTTCAATTCCAAACAAAATATCATCTGTGTGTTCCCATTTTGGGATCTATCATGTGATTAGACATTTCTATATTACTCAGCACTATTTACGCATTTACTATATTTTGAACAAATATTGGCATAAACATTATTTGAAAGTTTAGTCTAAATGCCACATCATCGTAAAATTGATGATATAGAAATTCATATAATTATGTGGTGGATAACGGCGACGATGACAACAACATCAACAACAACAACGATAACAATAACAATAACGACGGCGGTAACCGACGATCACACAGAGATTATGATCAGCTGTTTACAGCAATTACACGACCGTGTCATCTAAAAATAAACACGATAGCTATGAGAGGCAAACAAGCGGAACAATTAAGTCATGTATACAGCAAACAGCTGATTTTCATCGTCCACGTTACTATTATCATTATTGTCTTGCAAAAAAAGTCTATAAGCAATTACTAAACTATTTGATGTTATGTAGATCAGTTACTATCTAAAGATCCATTGGTGAGATAGAAGTGCAAAATTTTGAACTCTATAACAAAAGTTTGGTATGTCGATACAACAATTCACCGTTTCATTAATGTTGATGACGTTTGAAACATTCTTATTAACAACACTTGATGTTGCCTAGACACATCTTAGGTAACAACAAAGACTGCCATTGTGATTGAAGGAAGTGAGATTTTTGTTGTTATTAACATTAACGAGTTTCTTCCCTTCATCTAATAATCTGTCTATTTATAGCTTTTCTCTATCACAATCAATATACGTTTTGTATTCATTTCAACACACATTCGCAGACAACAAATAATTAAGAGTGAAGAAAAAAATGGTTCATAAATCACAAAAACAACATACGATCCTATTCAAGAATGATGAATCAAAATTCTTGTAAATGGAACAACAGTAGATTCAAGTTGTGTATGCGTGTGTGTGTGTGGCTGTTGCTTGTTAGCGCGACCTGAATTTTTGTTTAGTGATGTCAGTCGACGAACGGATCAGCTGTTTCTGGGACGGGCCCCATAAAGGTGCTCCTTTTAGAAATTGTGATGTAGGGTGGGTGATCTCACCGAAACGAAAAAAAAAACCTAACCAAAATAGAATAACTTTCATTTTTAGAAAGAGAAAGACAGAGGTCTTCGACCACCCATTTACTAAATACTTTTGCAATGACGACATGTATGGCAATTGACATTTATATTTGTTTATAAAAGAGAGATTTACGAATTTTGATTTTATAATTACCATATGCAATGGCCGATTATGTGACCGTTATGGGCTGTGGTCAAAGTTTTGAGCCCTTGGTTCCAATTTGAAGAGCCTTTCAATTATTGCATTATTCTATAGGTAATTGGCCCCTATTCTGATCGTTGTGCCGATATGTTTTGATGAATTCAATTAAATTGCTTATAAGACCTCGGAAATTATGTGTATTTTATCATTTTTGTGTTGTGTAAAATAAGAGAGTCACCCTAGTAACTGTCTGATAAGATAACTAGTCGAATTTAGTATTCCAAAAGGTCATTGTTACATACTTTTTTTTTATAATTGATAAGCTAATTATATAATTTGTGGTTAATTTACAATAACTAAAAATAATCTTTTTATTAATAACATAATTCAATTGGATTATATTTAAGATTACGTTCGAATTTATTTTTTAATTTTTCTCTCCCCCTCGCTTATTTTAACAGATGTTGTTTCTCTTTATCTAACATTGTTATAATACCGGAAATGTCTATCAGAAATATTTCAAAGCTGTTCAATTTTGTATTGACATCATTCTAAGACAATGTGTCTGTGTGTAAAGTGTGTGCAATTGTGGCTCATATGTAAACATGAATGCGTTTCAAAATCGATTATATCGAAAATACGTATTGTTGTAGGAAGAATTTTATTTGAGAAAAATCCCCAATATCCAATAATGTTTGTTATATATTTGTATTGTCGAAGTTTATTTGTATTTCAGACAAATCTTATATTGAAAAAGTCTAAAAGTTTTTCCCATCTGCCCATCTGCGGATGAGTCATTCTTATTATTACTATTATTATTATTATTATTATTATTATTATGATCATCGTCGAGTCTTCCCTTCTTCACTCCTGTTTCTTCCTGTAGTTATATTGCGTCCTCTTTCGGTAAACCAGTGAAGTAAGGGTCGGCGCCACGCCCAGCTGATGTCGCAATGACGTCATGACGCGCCGGGACGCTCAATATACAAACCCGCACCATTGACGTCATGAGGTTAATGGCCTCGTTTGCACGGTTTTGCTATCCCCAAAAATTGTCCCTTTCACCACCACCACTCCCCCAAACGAACCCTATGTCTCATCTCTGTTTTTTTTTTTGTTTCTGTAAGTTAAGATCTTTCTCTAATCAAGAAGTTGTGGCAATATATCAATGGTATATTATTAGAAAAGTCTCTGATAATTTCATGAATTAAAAATAAAGAAAAAACAAGAATTTGTTCAATTCAGTATTTGTAGTTTGAGCATATAGTTTTTTTTCCCCCGCTTACCCTTGTGAAGTTTCTTGACCTGAGAACTTGCCATATCCTTGACTAATACTTTATCACATTGTTTCTTATCATTTCAAGGATGAGATCTGAATTGGATTAAAATAATAATAATAATGATAAACGTATTGTGTTATCTACATATATGTATAGAAACATTACTTAGGGTTATGGTTACATATTGTGTGGTCTTGATTCTTTGGTTGTTGTTGTTGTTTTTTTGTAGTCTAAAATTTACATAATTAATTATACAAGAAATAAGCGGCAGTACCACCATCATTTAATGATTATTTTAAAGAGAAAATGAACTACTTTTATATTTAATAATTATTGTAATATGCACCAACGAATTCCTTTATTATAATTACAGTTCATATGCACTAATCATTTAAACATTTTTGGTATGTGGGCATAATAATAGCAAAGGCAGGCACATATTTACTGTATGTATAAATGAATTTATGCATAGGTAAGTGCCTTTTAAACGCCTCCGCTCTCGTCTCTCACCAACATACCGGATGCATCAGGGTCTTTCACCTGCACTCTACAACATTCTACAGCTGCCAGCTCATCAACAACAACAAAATAACTTAATAATTGTTGTTCAACTGATGTTTAAAAATTTGTAGATAGAATAGCTATAGTAGATGTGGAGTTGTGGGTGGTTCCGGGCCATTTTAAATTTAGATTTTCCAATAGAATCCTAACTTTCACATTTATTTTTTAATTAATGCCGTATAATATCTGGAATGTTTGTTTGTTTGTTTGCCGGGAATAATATCCTGAAAGAGTTAGACGAACCTTCTTTGGAATGTTGTTGCTGAGCGCGCGCGCCATCTTACCAGTTGTTGCAAAATGTTTAAAAGTTTACAAACAACAAGCAACTGCCGACCATGACCTTGGGACTGCATTCCTTGCGTTCGTGTCCTTTGTATCTAGATATAGCAAAAAGTCTCATGTGAATCCTGCAATTTTATTTTTATTTTTTGTTATTGTGTTGTTTGTGTTTGCTTGCTTGCTTGATTGTATGGGTTTATATTTTGTAATTTGATAAGTATTACACATACTTATCAAATTGATTAATTTCCAATTGATTTATTTTTACAATTTGTATAGAAAAACAGCTGATACGACGTCAAACAACAGCCAATAAATAGTTACAAGTATTTAACTGGCGCCATTCCCGGCCAAGGTTAAGTATATTAGACGCGCGCGGTGGCGGTTGGTCGACGCTTCTTTTAAAGTAAGGATTCTCAAAATAGATTTCCGGATGTATAGAAACAAAATATGAAACTGTTGTCGGTTGTGTGGTCATTTATATGACGGTACTGGAATTTTTTTTATCGCTTTATTTATAACGAATTTCTTCAAATGTTGTGTTGTTCAAAATAAAATAAAAATTGTTGAACAACAAACGTATAGTTAACTGCCTAAGTAATGGTATAAAACTATTTGGAATGTTCAAAAAGAATTGTACAGAGATCCCCGTATCACATTCCAATGTTCTTTGCCTGTAATATGATATGATACATATATAGAGTTCAATTTTGTGCTATTTTTAGAGTGAATCAGACCAGTTTTTTTTCTGCTATAAACTACCTGAGACGGTCTATAATTGAACATATTTGCATACAATTATTACTAAAACTGATATCGAATTGGTCAAAATTCCGATGATAATCCAATTTTTTTTTTGCACAATACATACATTCAAAATTTAAATTATGCAGATGTTTGTTGTTCATAATTCATTTCCAGTTGATTCATCATCCTTCCGGTGAATCTTCCTCAAAAACCGAAAATATAGCCATCAATTTGAATACGTAAAACCTAACCAGTACGGAAATATAAAATAATTATGATCATGCCCTGAAAATACTAGAGGTATTGCTGTATTTGCTAAATCTGCAGTGTTTCACTGCTAATTATAGTCTTCTTAATTTGTGGAGCAATCATGATCAGTCATTGATAGTTAATTAGAATAATTGAAAAGAAAATACGTAAACTTTAAAGGCTACATGGCATTTCCCTCTCAATTTTTCAGTTAGAAAAATATCATCTCAACTGGCTCTAGCCCTTAAAAGCTGTTTACACTTCCTAAACTGTTGCAATTGATTTGTCTAATTTACCATTTAAATTTTAATTAATCCATTTGTTTATTATTAGTTACTATCTAATTGGTTTGAATTAAAACTATCGCAGTTTATTATTACTCATTATTATTTGAACTTGTTGAAAATGTGAGAAAGTATTCTAAAAATAGATGTTGATTGTAGAAAATTGTTTTATAACTGTTTTGTTGCATTGTTGGAATATTTTTAGTTTTTATTTATATCCGTTCTTTTTTTCTTCTATTCACAAAAAAGTTTACTGTAATTCTTATTGAATTTCTTGACTTATTGCAGTTTACTCTCTTATTATTCGTTTCGTTTTTATTTTTTTTGGGGGGTTTTAAAACATCAATTGTTATTGTTGAAACCTTGAACTCTTGAATGGTAAAAGTTCCAGCAACGATATGCCTTAAGGTTGTGGGATATTTTTAAACTCACTTTTTGTTTTTTTGATGAGGAAAATATTTATCGATTTTCAATAAATAGTTAAAATACTCGTATTATTAAGGAAGGTACTAACTCTAGTGCCGGTTCGATGGTGTCACCTGTTGTTAGAGTGAATACGTGTTGTACATGTATAATTTTTTACCTTGAAATGTCAAAGACTTTTCATACAGACATGATTATTACGTCGTCTTTACGACATTGCGTGAGGCCATCTGGGGTGACCACCAAAATAATTTGAAAAATATGTTGTAACTAATTACAAAAATTGTTTCAGGCTGCAATATTACAACAAACCGCCGAATATATCTATTCTTTAGAACAAGAAAAAACAAGACTATTATCACAGAATTGTCAACTAAAACGACTAGTTAGCCAACATGAAAGTAGTAATGGTGGTGGTAGTGGTAGTGGGGCTGGTGGTGGTGAACTACCACCGAAAAAACGCAAGACTGAAATCATTTTGCCTACAATATCAGCCGAATCTTCTGATGAAGGTTTAGGTTCCATGTCACCAGAACCAATTGGTTATGTTGAGTCACCAGCTGAATTACGACGCCAATTAGAACGGGAACGGGGATTACGATTAGTGCTTGAGGAACAAGTACGTCAATTTGAAAATCAATTATTTCAACAAGCAAATCAATCACAAATCTATCAAGTTGAAAATGGTGATGATATGGCTTTACAGTTAGTTACTGCTGAAAGTTTACCACCAGTTGGGCATACACAGACTGTTGTGTGTTCACCGCCAAATTCGCGAAGTCCCAGTCCGGAACCATTAGAACAACAACAGCAGCAGCAGCAACAACAACAACCACCACCACAACAACGTTTACCTTCGGTTAGTAAACACACTAAATTATGTTTATAAAATATTTATTTAATCGATATTTTGTAGGTATTGGAGAATGCGATTAAAGCTGAACCCAAAGTGGAAGTGGAACGTCTTCCATCCCCAAATCCTGGTCATGATGAAACAACACAAAACAGACTGTATGTTGCGAACACATCACGACAAAATTTGGAAACAATCGTCGAAGCTATAAGACATTTAGAAGGTGATCATATGTTTGGTGATGAACCAGTAACACAACAAGAAGTACCGTTAGCATTAACGAAAAATCCAAGAGTGAATCGAATGGAATTCAGTGCAACAATGGTCCAACAAAGTCAACAGTCTCGACCGGGTGTTATAGTTGTTAAGCAGGCCTCGTGATCCCGCATTATACATTTTGCACGTTCACCCTCTTGTAACGTGCCAACAGTCCCGGAAGGGAGTACGGGTTTTATGCCCAATAGTAAAAGTAAAAGCACTGGGTCGGCCAGCCGTTGCCGGGACGCCATAGTAGACGTCGTTCCTATTTGAAAAAAAAAACAAACAAACAAACAAAATTACTAAAATAAAAACCAAACCGTCGCGCGTCGTACAAAACACATGAGAATATTAATTTAGAAAATGTCATTATTTATAAATTATATTAGTAAGCCTTTCATCGGAATCTCTATCTAATTAAGAACGTCGGAGGGCGCACGTACAGACGGCGGTCGGCCACGTTCAACGATTTCAACATGACCGTGTTTTTATTGTCCTTTTTGTTACTTAAAAATTTGGAAATGAAAAAAAATAATGAAAAAAAGGAAAGTCGAGAAAGTTTCGTTTGATTTTGAAACGCCAAAAACATATATCATGAATACATTTTGAAATTATAAATGAAACGTTTTGTTCCTTTTTGTAAATAATTTTTACATTAGATAGCCGTTAGTCGGTATTAGATGTAGTTGTATTTGTAGCACTCTGAGTAAAACAATGGAAAAAGTGAATAGATGAAAGAATATTTCAGTGCAAGGTTTCAATACCATCAAATTCAAAATAAATACGCAAAATTATAACAAATTCGGTTCAACAACTTTATGTTAGTAGTAAACATCATAATTACAAACGTTTTTCAAATGTATTTACAAAAGAAGATTAGCATCTATTTGTGATTGATCAAACTTCAAGATGGAATTGAAGCCTTTTTAATTTCCAGTTTGTTGTTTTTTTTTTGGTTAATTGTTTAAGTTTTATACAATGTGTGTATATAACTTAAGGAGAAAAAAAAATGGTATACGTATTATGAAGTTTGAGAATGTTAATAATTGTTTTTCGTTGAAGCATTAGTAAAGTATAAAAACTGAGTTTACATAATGATCAGGGCACATGCCGCTATATTTATAAATTAATTAGGAATTTGTAATTAAAAGCGATGGATCGTCTCTTGGTTCCTTATCCTGAAATTTGTAGCAATTGTATTTATCTTGCATGATGATAATGATGTGTTTACTGCAAACACAAAGATGCGCAAGATTCGTTTTTCATTTTCATACAGTTATTTAGAGTTAAATTGAATGAAAATAGGCAAAAATTTTCCAAGTCTAATTTTCAATTGTACTGAATTAATTAATTAATTAATTAATTAATTAAGTAAAAAAAAGCAAAAGGAGTAGGTTTCGTTTTAGGATAGTTAATTTGCTGGAGACTTGTGTGGTGGTAACCAATTGTTATTAGTGTAATTAATACTAGAAAATCTAGGAATGTTGTTTTATAATGAAAAAGGAATGATAGCATTTAGGTATGAAGGTGGCGGCGACCACGCAATGTCTTGGTTCGAAGTTAAGTAAATTCTTTATCTTGCATCATCCAATGTGAGACGATTTTTTTTTAATCTAAATTTCTTATAGAAAAATTACGCACTCAGTCGTGTCATATTTCACAAAAAAGTTCTTTTATTTTATTTGCTTACTACAATTATTCTTATTTTATAGAAATGAACTTCAGTGTTGTATTTTTATTATATTAACTGATTAGGATTTTGTTTAGACATGGCTCTTTTATGTTTTATAATCTACAAGTATTTATACGGTTTATGCAAGACTGGGTGTAGAAATATAGTAATAATTATATAGATGTACTCTCTTTATAAATAAGTCTATTTCATAACTATTGGATGGATGTAAGGTTATAAGTCGATTAAATAAAAATTAACGTTTCTTTAATTGGTTCCCGTTCGTTACTGTGATTGTATTTATATATTTAAAAGAAAATAATAATAATAATATTGTAACACTAATTTAGTATATGAACAGTACATGTTTATGCGTACTGATTATTTAGCCTTGGGCTATTCTTGCGGGGTTGTATCTGTTTATATTGTTGCTTTTTTATACAGCACCACATTAAATTTATTATTTTTACCCTCTTCCTACCTTTATCCTGGAAGTATATTCAACAATCATCAATTAGTCTATCATCATAAATGATCTTGCAGCTATAGTATTATTGTGTATATTATTATTTTTTCGATTATTATTATTATTATTAAATTATTTGATCTTTATGATGATTGATTATTATTATTATTGTTTTATATAAAATTAACAGTGTTATTGCAGAGAATGTATTGTTTCTTATTTTATGTTGTAATTTAATTATATTTTATAAATCATTTGATAGAAATATTAAAATTGCAATAACATTATATCTGGACTGTCTGGATCTGAAATAATCATTTTTACACATTAAATTATTATGGTTATGTGCTTCGATCATACCTTACGTTGTGTCGCTTGTATCATACAAAATATTTCAATAAAATATAAGAAAGAATGTAGTGTTCTTCTTTTATGAATGAATATACGGATAAATATGTATTTGAACATTGCGTTTGGTAGTATCTAGCAATCAAAATAATATAGCTAGATATCTATATAGATACAATTAGTATGATTGGTTAATGTTACATTTCGCCATCTATCGGTATTTAAGTTAACTAGACAAAGTAGAAATTCTTTACAAAGCCCAAAATTTGTTTATTTCGTTGAATAATTAAATTAATATTAATTAGCGTAATTTGCATTCTATCAACATAAATTGTTTATGCCATTAAACAACAAATATGGTGAAAGTCCGTAGAATACCTACTAGAGGTATAGAACAGAGTCGGACCGTTGATACATTGCACCGGGGGGCAACATGAAACAGGTGCTCTTTTTAGCCTGTCTATCTAAAAAATTCAAACCGCGCCCTGGACAGATGCCCCCCTATAACTCGCCCCTCGGTCCGACACAAGTATAGAATTCTCTATATAACATACAAATGTATCAGAGAAAAAGACAGAACAAGTGAGTATGCAAAGGAAGCACGTCTTTAATCAGTTAACTCCACAGTTGTTTGGATTCCGAAACAATGAACTATTTTTTTGTGCAGATATCTAATCATTGTATTGTTATCTATCAGATTTACCGTTTTGAAGCAGGACCGTGCGGAGAAAACACTGCGCCCGGGACACATTATGAATTTAGCGTCCCTTCAATTTGTTGACAAACCGGAAATTTAACTGTTAAAAACGTTTTAGTGCCCTCCTTAAAACGACGCCCGGGGCATGCTGGTCCCGTTTCACCCCTGCCTTCGCATGGTCCTGAAGTCAAGTCGGCCAATTCCAAATGAAAATCCCCACGCTCTACCAATTACGTAGACCACGTAGACGTATGAAAAGCGTCCAGGAATTGATTTTTGCAGTGCTGCGCAGCAGCAATTAATGCAATTCATCGACAAATAACAAACAAGAAATACAAATTTCTAAACTATTTATTGCTACTTTAAAAATAACTTATGGTGCATTATAACTTCATGGTGCCACGAAATAAAAGATCGATTTGTGGGGCCACCTGCTTGTGGGGGAATCAGTCAATGGCCCTTTTTATCTATGGGATATTGCGCCATAATCTAAAAAAGCATTCGACTCATATATGAGTTTGAATAATTGAATAAAACTTTATTATTCTTGCTAACGCGAATAGAATCTGACAAAATTGTTTTTTGTTGGAATGTCTAATACAAAGGAATTGTATTTTGTAATGGTGAGAAAAGTGCACCTTTTACTTTGACATATCCGATAATATAAAACGATCTTATTCTTATTCATCATGTTTAAAAATTCGATCCATTCGCCCCCGTACGTGCTTGGCACTTTGATCGGGCGCCAATCAACCATCTCCAAGTCAGCACTGTGTAAATAATAAATTAATACAAACAGATCGACGTAAATTTATTAGCCTAGAAGACAACAAAAAGTCAATGTCAACTAATTATAGAGTGGGACAACTATTTGCATCTCTCTCCTTGTAATTAGCTACAACACTAAAAATTTAAACGAAGAATTGAATTTTCCAATAAAATCATTTAAAATTACAGTTGCATTAAATCGATAAAGTATATAGAAAGGTACATGCACAAAGATTAGATTTCAATTGTTTCAGTTAGTTCAACATGGAGCATGGAGCAGTAACCAAATTTCTAAAAATTTCGTTAATGATCATTGGTATTAATCCATATGGGAAATTGAATTATTTTCGAATTCTCATATTGTTATCGCCTGTAATTTTGACTTTTTATTTATCGATATATTTATTCAACACTGGCGATATTACCTTTGATGAGTTTACAAATTGTGTTGAAACAGTTATTATAATAATGCATGTAAGTATATGTTACATTTAGGTATTTAGATACCTACACTTTCACACTATCTAAAGTTTCAAAATACTTACCTTAAGGGTAGATAAGGATAATATTCGGACTTTTTAAATATCGGATGTTTTTCATATTTTTTTAAGGTGGCTGTTAAATATCTCATAATGATTATGAATCATTCACAAATTCAATTGTTGATCAGAAAAACAAAAGATATCCTGAGTCTGAATGATTCGAATAAAGATTTGAATGAATTTCACAAAAATGAGATTAATAAAATCAAATTATTCGTAAAAATATATGTTTCATTGATAATTTTTGTACTAATAATCTATCAAATGAGACCAATATTACTCAATGAACTAATATTTGTTTATTATGTTCCAAAATGGGTGCCAACAGAAGTGTCCACATTATTCAATTCTATTACATTAATTATATGTATGACAGTTGCAGTCATTTTAGATCTGTTTGTATTTATTTTGATATCATTATTAACACTTCAAATGGCAATTCTCAATCGACGAATTATTCATCTTGGTAATGGAGATGATAATAACGATAAGGTTGTGTCAGTTAACATAAAACAATGGGTTGAAGCTCATATTAATTTCTACGAGTAATAAATCTTAAAAATGCTGAAATACGTTAATAATCTAAACTTATAATTTTTAGGTATTTTAAATTGCAAAATTCTGTAATTAGATGGACAATGTTGATACAATGCATGATTTTCGTTGTAACCATTGCGTTTGAATTGCATTTATTAGTAAATCGAACAAATGATTGGACCAATTTAATTAAATCGCTAGTATACATATGTATAATTGCGTTTCAACTTTTCATACTTTATTGTTGGCCAGCATCGAAACTAACTGAAGAAGTATTTGTTTTAATTTATTTTGTGATAAATTTAATTTTTAACAATGAATTCTTTTCCAAGACTTTAGAGACTATGTTTTATTTCTATGATACACCGTGGTATAAGTCTTCACTGTCAACTCAAAAGAGTATATTGATAATAATGTCACGATTACAGAAAGAAACTGTTATCTGTATTGGTAACATATTGATTGTTAATTTGGAAACAATTACAAAAGTTTGTTGAGAATAATATCGGATATATAAAACAATTGATTTTAATCAAATTTCAGGTCTGTAAAGCTTCATTCTCATATTTTGCAACTTTACAAACCATGCAACAGGTATATTCTAAAAAATAAATGACGTTGTTATATCGAAATAAATTCGTAGATAGTAGATACCTACTTATTAGATACGTACAAATTGAATAATCACTCGTTAACGCACTGCAAATGAAATACACGTAAATTTCAATTATGAATGTTGAAAATATCACCTAATGCGTGACTTGTTGCAAACCACTTTACTTGCAGTTTATATTTCTGAAATTTGTTATTTAAATAAAGTGAATTTTAGATAAGTAATAAAAAACTGTATCGAACACAAGTTGTATATCACCAGATCTTTGTTTCTAATAAACACATTCCTCAAGTTTTTTCTTGTATTTGTTTTGGTATTGCTACAAATGCTAAGAATGTGGTATGTGGTTCTAGATATACCTACATCGGAATGACAGAAATTGATTTTATTCAAATTTCAGGTCTGTAAAGCTTCATTTTCATATTTTGCAACTTGTTATTTTAATGCAGCAAATTTTAGATCAATAATAAAGAAATGTATTAACTACAAGTTGTATAACACCATATTTTTGTTAATAAACACATTCCTCAAGTTTTTCTTCCTCAAATTGGCTTCTACTAATTGTAAGTAAAATTTGATAATGTAAATACTATGGGTGTGCGATTCACTCCTTAGAGAATCGATTTACGATTCATAAAAAACATCGATTCAATGCGATTAATCGAAAATTGTCTGAATCGATTCGAATTGTCATGAATCGATCAGATTCGCGATCAGCGAATTCGATGTACGACTCACAGAAAAAACATCAATAGAGTGCGATTAATTGGAAATTTTCTGAATCGATTCAATCGATATGAATTGGTCAGATATAGGAAGAGAATCAATTTAATCTGAAGATTGCGATTTAGATTTAATAAAAATAATAGTAAATTTAAAATATGTAGGAAACTTGATCATGTAAGACGTTTTGTAGAAATTCAAGTACGTTTTTAACAGATTCAAGATCTTTCAACAAAAAATCCTGCCTTGCCCTCCAACACGATGGTGGTTCATTTTTTAAAGCTAATGAAAACTTGCATGCATCAGTGTTTGGCGGTTTCTCTTTTGAGCAAAGACTGAAAAAGAAAACTTTTGATTCTTGACCAAAATAAAATTGATGTTTGACAAATAAGAATTAATTTTAACATTTAGCATCAGAAAATGGTGCTACTTCATCTACAATAATTTAAGGGATATTCTCGATTTTCGTGAACAAAAAACGATTTTTTTCTCAGCAATTATCAGTCTGTGATCTTTTCAAAACCATATCACGTAAAGAAAAAAAACGAAAATTTTATATATTCCAAAATTTATTGTGGTCGACCTGACTTTAATAGCTCACTCAGTAATTTTATTGGCACTGTTGAATCGACATCTTAACTTACAAAGGAGTTCGATTCGAATCGTTTTAGCAAAGTCACATCGACACGATTTTCGATTAATTTCTTTCTTAAATCAATGAATCGTTTTTCTTCAGAGGCCTAGTAAATACTCTAATAAGCGATTTGGACAACAAGTTTATTTAAACGAACGTATGTATGAACTACGGATGAACAAGTACAAAAAAAATTATAGTTCTAGATGCAGATCGGAATGACAATTTTTTTTTGAATAATAATAATAGTATTATCTATGCCTATACTGTTCTTACGTCTTCTCTAATCAGTAGGCAGGCAGTGGCGCGTTATCCTCTGGGAAAAAAGGGCAAATGCCTGGGGCCTCACAATCAGCGATCTTTTATAAACGGTTCACTGTAAAAAATTCTCCAATTCCCTCTGAAGAAACATGCCTGTATTCAACAATGGACATGGGGGCCACCAAAATTGAATTTGCTTGAAACCTCATGAAGCTATAACGCGCAGCTGTTGTTGGTAGGGGTACATTTTCAAACGTTATTCAGTTCTGTTTTCAATTATCAGTAAGGATAAAAAGGAGGACTTTCTTACAAAGTTAAATGTTACAGCAAATATCTCAGTATACAGGCAGACTTGAACTAACAGGGATTAAGAATTCGTTTAATGTAATTCTAAATATGTTTATTTACAAATTTCAAATAAATTTTGAAGCAATCCCTAACAATTTCGTATAATCGGCACCCTTAGCATGTGTTTTCTCTTTTAAAATCGTCCTCAATATTGTAGGAATTGGTACATGTATTCTAGTACCTAATGGTGTACCATTATCATCAATTAATACAACATTATTACTATCAAATTTCGGTACTTTTGGTTTTTGATTTTGTTTTAATCCAACTAGAATACCTTTCTTTTTCTCACCTTTTATTGCAACTAATACACGATCACCTACAATTTAACTGTTTCATTATATACAACAATTAAGAATATATTTGTTAAACTATTACCAATTTTACCCACTCCGGTTTTATTATAAACATGAATACATTTTGGTGGTTTACCTTCAGCCATTGCTCGTTTACCAATTTCACTATTATCAACAACTCGTAGGCGAGTTAAGTTTTGGATTTCATTACATATTGGACTTGAATGGAAATAATTGTGTTGAAATTTGTTGATTTTGTTGGGTAATTTTAATAAAAATGTATTTTTGAACATTATCAAAAAAAGTTAGGTTATAAAGATGCAATGTGTCAATGTGGTTAATGTTACTCTGTAGTATAGATCAGAACCATACGGTACAGCTGCTCTTATAATAGTTATGCTATTGAACAACAGATAGCGCAGTTAAAATCAGTGATTCTCAAACGTACAAAATTCTGAAATGGTATTTTGTGATAATTCAAAAATTTGTCTTTATCTAGTTGTTATTAAAATTATAATTACCAAAAACAATTTATATTTAATGTGTGTTTATGGAATTTGTTTGAAAAGATATCTCTGTGAATACGATTCTCATACTACAACACAACGGTAACACAATATAGTGTTTTCGTGTAATACGAGGGTGACTTATATATTATAGTAATGCGTAAAATCGTTTGTCTTTAATGAAGCGTAATCGATTTTTTCTTCAACTTATGTAATAAGGCATGTAAAAATGTATTGTGTAATTGTAAGGAAATACTATACTTTTTTAATTTTTTTTCCAGGCACAAATTTCCATGTCGCAGTATTTATTTGGAGATTGATTACCGTGTTATATCGGGAGTTACTTGTGGTTTTATTTTTCTTATTTACCAACAAGAGCAAGACTTTGCTGCTTACAGAAACTGTTATTGAATCACAATTAGTCTCGATTTGCACGATACCAATTCAGGTCGTGTAAATTGAAGGTTGGATAACATAGACTTGAGGCATGTTTGGAAAATGAAGGATTAGAGAGACAACGTTACAACTCACTTTCGATGTAACATTTTATACAATACTGAGAGAATTATTATTTATACAGTAATATAATTCTGTAATTTTTTTTGTTATTTAACTGCTTGAGCCCTGGTAGAAACGTGGGAAGGATGGCACCTATTGTATAAGAATCTGTATTAGAAAAATATCCAGTAATTTCATCTGATTTTGAGTAAGGTAAATAGAAATGTTTGACCTGTTTGCGGTCGTTTTAACAACTCCATACACATTTTTATGTTGCATGTGTATTGTATATGTGTGTCTGTGTATCAACACATCATCGAATTTCGGATTTTCTTCCTTTACTTTTTCGTATTCTTTACATTTGAATGACACCATGTTTGACATGTACTCAGTGTCTGTCCACACCTTGTTCAATGCTTGTCACCAACGACCGGTGATTGGACCCGACATTCTCACAATAAAATATTCCCTTTACTCTCACAACAACAACAACAACAACAAGACTATTATCCAACAAGAGTTTTATATTCTCTCATCATTTCTGTAATTCTCTGTCTCTCTCTTTCTATTACCGTATACGGGTCACGGTTCTAGAGATGCAGTAATATTACACTTATAGAAAAATTAATAAAAAAAAGAAGCTTTTTTTCACACTACATTCAATTGTGTTAAGTGGTAATGGTGGTAGAGTGAAGTTGAAATTTCCCATTTCCCTTGTACTTGAATATGGAATGTAGAATATGGAACAGCAGGAGTGTTCTTAATGGGGTGGGCTTACAATTAGAGATAATTAGAATAGCTGCAATATCGATCACTTTCCGTATGCGTCCAAGTTGCGGTCTCCAGATTAACTAACGATGTTTAATTGGATCTTCGGCCCATAGACTTTACTGTTGGTTTAAATAGTTCTCTATCACTAAATTTTCAACTATTTCACATCTAATAAATCAACCCTTGACTTGTAATAAAATAATGTTAAACGAATTAAATAGAAAATATGTCTGACAATAACAGTACGATCTGATTTTCATTTCTACATCTATGGGAAAACCTCTAAAGTGCATTGAAATCAACGATGACTGGAGGAAATTAATTCATCGCCATATTTGAATTTAATAAATTTTAGAATACCTTTACGGGGCAAAAAATTTCGATCAGCGTCATTATTTGAAGTGGATGAATTTAAATTAAGTAAAAGCCGTTGAAAATCGTGCATTAACCATCGTACTACAATCAAATCATTCTTTCTAAAGAGAATTTGAAATAAATCTTATCTCGATCGGAAGGAATAATAATAATAACAAAAATTATAAATAATTTCCAACACACACATCTGTCTATTAAATTTTATCTTTATAAATAAATAGTGGTCAACATTTATACCACAATTTGATAATAATGATACAAGAAAAGAGTGACATTTGAAAGCGTTCTTGTCTCTTCATCCACATTTATTTAGCTGTCATCTACCAGACATCTGGCAATGATGGTCCACATACAAGCATACATTTTACATATGTACGTATACACAAAACATGCTTATGTATATATATATATATATATATATATATATATATATATATATAAAATATTACCTGAAACAAGTGTAGCTAATTTAAATGGGAATTTTATAATTCAATAGCTGGTATAGCAGTAGTGTCCCACATCAGTTTTGACATACAAAACTTTTGTTAAGCCATATTTAGTTATAATGAAACCATATCGGACATATGAATGGTGTTTATTTGAAATTTGACCAAAAAATATCAATTTTATTTGGAGATAACAGTGGAAAATTACAAAACACGACAGAAATATTGACGAAAAAATTGAACGTTTGCGACGGGTTATTATGATGTTATTCGATAACTAAAAGAAGCTTTTGTTAAAAGAAATCTTGTCGAATTATCCTATTTTTCTTATTGAAATAGGAAAACTGGAGAAATCACCAATTTCTTGCCACATTTCAACACAATTTTTTTACTTCTGTGTGGAAGTTAGAATTTGTTTATTAAAATCGTATGTACCATTTATGTATCTCTCTCGTGTTAATCGGCATCGACTGTAAAGTAACATTTTCACGTAGATTTTCAGCTAGTTTGTGGTGAAAAAGAATGCTTATGGTAGTTTGTCCAATAATAAGTTGTAGCAAAATTGTCAACAGACTTTTATCTACCATCTTGTGTTAAAATCGTGTTCATAATGTATTATGTTGTATGGGAATTATCTGTTATTTCTAACCAAATCCTAGGTTTTTATTAGTTAGTGATCAGAATCCTAGATTTCACTGCGAAGATGGCATTTTCTGCAAATTACGTAAAGTAATTGTATTCAGACTTTCATTTTACATTGTTTGAAAACAACGGAGAGAGATTAATTTAGTTATTTGATTTCAGTTTTTCATTAAGATCATCGAAAATTTAATTTAGTTAGAGTCAGTTAAAAAGTGGTCGATATTTGGGCACTAAAGAGATTCCAGTCAAAAATAATTTTCAAAATTATTGAACATTTCACAAATAAAAGACTAGATAGCAAATCGTGTTTAGCGAGGATCATCGACAGAAAATTACAAACAAAAGTGGCTTAGAATTTCTAATTAATGAAAATTTAAAATTTCAGTCCACTTTTTCAGATTTTATGAAAGTTTTCAGTTATGCATTTCTATATGAAAAGCTTAATTTTGCTAACACAGATAGTCTTTGTATAACACAATATCAAAATAATAATAGACAAAATGACGCAGATTTTATTTGTTAATGCTTCGAATCTGTCGTTTCGTTTAATTAGTTTCAACTATAACCGTTATTTTATAAGATTGTCTATTTAAAGCGAGAATCGTTACAAAGACAGTTCGCTTTTCTTCGAAACTAAATTAAATTAATTAAGATTTTGGCTATAGTGAATTAGTTTTTGATATTTCGCCCTTAATTAAACGTGCCCGTTTTTATATGCTACTTCAGTTTCGCACAACATCAATCTTCTTACCTGATTGTATTTTTCCTAATTTTTTCCCTCAAAAATTTGCATTTTGATGGGTGCTTTCTTTTAAATTTTGAACATTTTAAAATAATACAGTCACGGGCCGAATGGTGGGTTTGTATTTGTTTTTCTGCATTACCTAGACTCGATTGACACTATTGAATATATTTCGATGAAATATCATAACTATAGAAATGACGAAATTTTTGGATACATCGATTAGAAATTAAACTTTGTCCTTCGCGTTATTTCTTAAGGAAACGGTTCCTGAGAGATTTCACAGATCTTTTCGTACACATTTGCCAATCTTGACGGATATTTCAAAAAGTGAAAGCATGAATACCATTCGAACTGTGAAATTCCGTCGGATTAGCGTAATCACATTTTTTAACAATTAATTCCGAAATATATTTTATAGATTTTTATCCGACTTATCGTTTATTTCAAACACTTATTGATGATTTGATTTGTTCCATTTCAACACGACTATTTCTTAAAAGTTAACAACTTTTAATTGACAGCAATTCTACAAATTTGAACTGCGTTTTGTAAGGTGATCAGCGTTTCTATAAAACTCACTTATATTAAATCTAAAGTTGGTGATTTTCTTTAAAACAATGTAAGTGGTATTGCAACTTGCACTATAACGGGCAAAACTAAACTAAACATGTTCTAGATCGAATTTATAAGATTGTTTAAAACAAAAGCTTTCAATCATGGCCAATACTCAATGGTGGGAATAAAAGAGTGCTGATTCAACTTCAATAATCGATGGATGTTCCCCATGATTTGTGCCATTTTAGTGGTAGTTTTTCCTAATATTTTCTAATATAAATTACAATTATCAGACGTCTATTATTGATTTAATTTTAGTTAATTTTTAGATTAAATCTTTGGATAATTTGAAATTTTTGTGATTATCTAGGAGAAAATTGTAGTAATTCGAATTTTTTAAATAGACTGTACGTTTCAGCCATTATAGAACTGCCTATTCTGTCTCATTTTCAATAGAAATTATAATATATACATCTCTCTCCTTTCAATTACAGTAAAAAAGCGTAGCTACTATTATGTCTTTCTCTCTACGTACACAGGTTTTGTTTGTGTTTCAACGTAAGATTGCAATGTAAATTATGTGCTTTGATATGTAAAAATATGGAAAATCTTACTGAAAGCATTGCATGGTATGCAGCTTTTTTTTATATTTATTCAGTGGTGAGTTTGTTAGAGGGAAGAAGAAGATGAAGGGGGAGATTGCTGTCGCCGCCCCTTAAACTGAAGGTAAGGCAACACCCCAAGTACAGCGATTGAATCAACATCATACCATCATTGGAATGAAGCGGATAAAAATGAATATCGACATTCAATCTTATTAAAAGCCAAATACTGTCAAAAATTATTGAACATTTAGAAATAGGCTCGCTAAATTATCGATTTGAATGATATTGACTGTATACTCGGTTTATTTTGAGATGATCGACTCAACTTCAAGACAGTATTAATTGTATGAATCTATTTTGAGTCTAATTTGGTGCAAACTGTTAAAAGAGGATAATTTAATTATTAATCTGTAATGCTTCCAGAATAAATAGCATCAAGAATTTTTTTAATATTTCATATATTTCACAAATTATGGCACACATAATTACTTATGAGCTTTGAACTGATTTCATTCTGCCACTGCTTATTTTTTAAGAATTCGTCAATATTTTCAGTTGGCCTTCCTTGAATGGCCGTCGGTTTGTTTTTTTATCAATCAATTCTAATAATTTCAAATGATTACAAGTGATACCAATATTTTACTCAATATCTTTTTAATGAAAATCCTACAGAACGCCCTTTAAACATATTCCCTATTTTTAGGCCCATAAATGGGATCTTAAAAATTTGTAAGGTCTCGGGCCCTGTAATGGCTTGAATCCGCCACTGGATGAAACATAAAAATACAAAAGCTCTTTCAGCTGTTCTCTAACACAATGAAAAGAAATGATACAATTAAACGGTTGACATATGGAACAAATACACCCATTTTCATAAATATATGTGGGTAAGTATGGCGACATTGCCATCGTCCCTTCAAAATGGCGTCAGCAATACAAGACCCCTGATTTGCCTTCTGTTCGTGTAATAGCAGTGAAACATTAAAAGCAAAGAAAAAAAAACAACGAGAATATAATGAAATTTAATGAAACAAAATCAGACTTTGTAAAATGTCAACATAATACAATGACTAACGACCTCTTTTGCCATTCGTCGAATGATGATAATTACGAATTACCATAATGTTTAAATATAATAAAGACTTCCCTCGGTGCTATTAATGTTCAGGATGGAACGGTTTTTGTGCGATTGTAAAATGGCGGTAATTTCTGTAGTAAATGGGATTCGTTTTCGGTTCGTTAGGAATCATCATCGTGAGATGGATGAGAATTACATCGTGTCCTCGTTTGTATGCAACATCTACACAACAACCATACAATACACAAACTCCAATGGAAGATTTATATAAGAGATGAAATCGTTGAAAATTTGTAATGGATTTGTAATTTCATCAATTTTGAATAAGTCAACAAGAGTTGTGTGATGACTACGTTCTTAATCGACTACAAACATGGAAGAATAATTATTAATCAAGAATTGATGAATCAATGATTGGTAAGTTGGATAATTCCCGTTTTGTATGTAAATGAGCATTTGCTACCATCATCTATAGTCGTAAGAGTGTTTGTTCTTGAACTTTCACCGCGACATTTCACCCTTCATTATCCTTTTTATGATTCAACAGAAAGACGTAAATTTGCAGTACTGAAACAGTGTTAAGTCGACATAATTACACAATTCTTCCACTATTTAAAACTTGACGATAACGAGACATTCTATTTTAGAAGTGTCTCGGTTTTCCATAAAAATAGTTGTCGAAAGTTTGTAATTTCTCAGCGTCTATCAAATATTAACGGTTATTATTATTATATATTTATTTATTTGAGTTGTATTTGCGTTTTGTCGAAAATATCAACGAAATTTCAATAAATCTCAATAAGAAGAGCAAATCTCCAACAGTAACAGTGCGAAAAAACTTGAATAGTCACTTTAACGTGGAAGTTGGCAGAATTCAATTTTTATATCAATAACAGTGGAGAAATTTTCAATTTTAAATCGCTTTTCCGTTGCCAATCCAAGAAAACTTCTTCTTTATTATTCCGAATTTCAAAGAATTTTTTTTTGTTTGTTATTTATTTTATTTAGATTTCTGTTCAAACATTTACACAACTTTTCTATTTTCATCGTAAAGTTTATGTATATATGAAATATTAAATTATCTGCATTTCCGTTCTTCACTTTTATATGAGGGGCGGTATCTAGATGTAAATATTGTCACCCCCTTAGGGCCACCAATCCACAACTGAATGGTTATTGGCGGAGCTGCACGATAATCGTATGACGAATTTGACTCATCTGATTGATAATCGAATAATTATTATTGAAAGAGAGGGTACATACGTTGTCGATGAACACAAAAATTATAGAAATATGAAGTGGAGGGTTGACGGCAATATTTCGTTTTCTATGTGTAGTTTGGTGGATTTAATTGCTTAACGAACCCTCTAAACGTCAAAATTTCGACCATCAACAAATTTCAAATTGGATTGCGTGAACGAAATCACATTCTATTGTGTATGGGGCGATTTATTGAGATTTTTGTAATTATGGCCGTTTGAAGACTAAAATGGTTGGTAGATAAATACAGAATTATTGTATTTCCAGGGGGTTGTTAAATATTAAAGAAGCCGTGATAATGATCTACGCTAGAGAACATTAAACATATGTATGTACACGCGATGACAGAAAGTCACTTGAGAGCCAGCATCTGTATTAATGGTCTATATAGCAGAATTTTGATTTAAATGACTTTCATTTCACCGACATTGTAATTACAATTCATATTTGAATGAGAAATGTGCACCGATGTAAGCTCCCTGGTTGTATTTCCAAAATGGCCGAATGGAAATTATAGATTTCTTATTCTAAGATGTCTCATTTTGTTTTTACCAAATGCTACTTGATTGATAACAAAAATTCTGTTAAGTTTGATTTTCTTTAACTTATCGTCAAATAATGTTCGACAATTTAAGATATTTATGGTTTATTCGACTAATGGTCCATTTCCTTCCAATTTAAGTGGTCGTATTGATTGTACCATCCGTATTAAATCCGGTCCTGATTCGGGTCTATACATGTGTGTGTGGTGTGTCTATGTGTATATGAGTGCGTCGTTCAAGATTGGATAAGTGTTCACGTTTCTTGCTAGCGAAACGAAAATGCTTTCGAAGACATTTTCCGGACCTGACAGTTCAGTAAACACTTTTAACATCACTATATACCTTAGAGCCATCTCCCCAGGGTTCAGAATCGGTTAGATTGGAAGTCGAAATGATGAGCTATTGTGGAACTCTACAAGTCACTAGCAGGGGAGGTATGGCCTTAATCCAATTTATTTTGTCATTGTTGCGTTAGTGATGAAGAGATATGCTTTTAGAAATATGCGGTACGATTTCAAAACCAGACGAATAAAATAACGTAATTTCACTGTAATTTTCTCTTCTCATTACTGATCAATTGATGAATTATCTTATTTCTTCCAATATAGATGTTTATCAATTTTCCTTTTATTGCACCTTCATTCGATTTAATTGTTTAGTTTTCGTTTCAAAAAAAAACAACAACAACAACACAACGACAACAACAAAAACAACTCTTTTATAAACGATAAAAAAATCAAATGTAGATCATTCAAACCGTCTTTAGATTTTATCGGAAATGAATCTTGACATTACCAAACACATATTCAACCCTATGTTACCCTCACTTCTACTACCACTCTTGACAACTACCATCTAGTCTCATTAGAGTAATTGATGGCGTCGTCTGTTGTGACAGCGATAGAATCGAATTGATCAGATTGTATTTCACTAGTTTAGATTTGGACAATTTATTTTACACGTATTCTGTTCCCTATATATCTTTTATATTTTCACATTTGTATAGAAATAATAACGTAAAAAATACGGACAGAAATCATAATAAAATGGATGGCGTATTTACTTGCCACCAATGGACGATATTCTCTTTGACTGTTTGTTGTTTGTATGTGTCGTGTTTGATAATTTTCTATTTGATGAAATTCGCTTTGTGATGGACGAGTTGGTTAAACGTCTCTTCTGCTCGCCAATCTTTCAATATTTTGCTTCTTAACTTTTAAATTTTGAGCTATTATAGATATGAAATTGAGAATTTTTGGACAATATATGTTCGATGTGGAAATAGATTGCCTTTATGGAATTGACGAAATATATTGGAACGGATTGGTATATGGAAATTTAGTGGAATTAAGGTGTATTTTTATCAAATTTCACATGTGTTTGGAGTTGAATCTTGTTATTACAATGTTATTACAATTTTAATTTGGAAACGATCTGTTTGACATATCTGTATCTTTAATGGTGATTTTGTTGAGTAACTCTTTTGTAGCTTACAGTTTCATTCATCGAATTGTACGAATTATACCAATGTACCTCCTAGCACTATCTTCAGATTTTATAGTGAAATTCGATTTTAAGGAGCTCTCCGTGGATATAAGAATTGGTTCTGTTATCTCTAACTTTAATCCGTCATATCTGTGTTAGAATTAAAGACTTTGGCAGTGTGTTTAGGAACTATCAAGATCAGTTTTGCTGGGAAGCGAAATTAGAACTTCATTTATACGTCGTCTAGGAAAAAATCGTGGTTACCGCTCATTTCAACAAACCCTGGCGCTTATGACATTTCCAGTGTTGTTAGAAAAAGTATATTTCAAAATCTATTATAGAAGAATTTTCAGCATGTGGTCAAAAATGTAAGCGGAACAATTTTCCTCAAAGACGGAACAACAACCAGCCCCACAGCGGGGTTAATTGTTCCGCTTCGATTTACAATATAAAAAAAAATATACGTATATCGTGGAACATTGATGAACATTCTTTCAATGTGTGTATAAATTGCAGAAAGAAGCCTTCATTTCCATAGGATAATTTTGTATATATTGAAAACTTCCAGCCCCGCTCTCCCCTACTCTTTTCTAACGGTACGTACTATTTTTTGAGAATCGGACAAGAAAATTCAAAATTTCTTTTGATTGTCATAACCGCGATGACTGTCCTAACTTTGAAGGAATTTCATTAAACTAATGATAGTAATGCAAATTTTGCTGTATTTTCAGTAAAGAAAGGGAAAATTTAAGTTTTTTGGTAACTTTTTTATTAAAGAACTAACACAGTATGATTGTGGTTTTTATATGTTTAAAACACATTAAATGAAGCTTTTATTGTAATTTTTTTATAGAATCAATGCTATAACGTTCTATGTTGGTATCTGCAGAAATAGTCGCCGTTAACGATGCACTCAACATGTCTTCATTTATCACCAATTGAAATTAAATCAACATGTTTTGGAAACAGTAAAGATGCCGCTATCACATAAACCACCATCATCGAAATCACGATTTTTCAGCATTTTTATTTTACTTTGACCAGCTGAAAAGAATAGACATTTTTGATGAATTTTGATATCGGTCGTTTGTGCGCTAGAGAATTTAAACTTTAAAAAAATGAGCTGTGACTCATTGAAATCGGCTCATTGATTCGCGACTAACCGTGTGCACCAGTTTGTAAAATATAGTTTTGAGATTTTGAATTGATTTTATTAAAAAGGATCACAGATTGGTAATTGTTCCGAAAAACGAGAATATATGCTTGAACAAACAAAAAATCCATCGTATATGTGAAGCATTTCCTTACGTAAATTCCTTCACAAACTTTCTATTCAAGTTGGTGGACAATTGGTGGATGCGCCGCGCTACTTCATATTGTTGCAGTTATTCTGTGAATTAAAATTCTTAAAATTGTCCCACCATGCATGCAAACATTCATTCTCGAGTGGATATATTTTTCTGTTGCTTGAGGTGATGGATGATATTCATTATGTTGGGATCAACCGTTGAAAAATAAATCACCAGAGGCTCATTATTTTCACAAAAAAAAATTACAAATCTATATGCATAATTTATCAACATATATGGGCGTGTGTGTGTGCATGCACCTTGAGTTCCTCTTGTTGTTCATTGGTGGTTGGATATCAAGAAGAGCCTACAGGATTGGTTGGATAACCGATGCTTTTAATTTAGCATTTTTTACATTCATTTGTGAGTTGTTTAATGCTCATTCAACCATTTGTAAAATTGTTGTATGTGTGTATAGTTTTTTTTTTGTTATGTATGTAAGGGTTATGTTTTCTATCCATCTCTTTTCATATTCCCCTAGTTTTTACTTGTCGCCTTTTACTATACAAAAGGAATGAATGTATGTTCCCATTTTGTTGTCTATCTTTTTTCAATTCTATTCGTAAATTAAGGGAGTAGACTTTATACACCAAGTGGTGAGCAAATATAGGCGGTCTCATTTAGATTCTGAAAATGTACAGTCTGTGGTAAAAATTGAGATGAATTAAAAAAAAGCAAAACAAAACAAAGAAATAACGTAAGCAATCAATAAAATTGATCAATGGAATAACTACCATTGAAGTTTATTTGTTTCTAATATGAATTTGTCAAGTGTTCGCTTATAACGAATAAACGAAATAATAGATTGTTCTACATCAATGACAGGTTCCATTATTCTTATCATAATATAAATACTTATACATTAATTTATATAAAAGCATTTTCGCAAATAATCAGAATTGTTTTTCATTTTCCGATCGCTCCCCTTATCACTTTCCATTTGATTTAGAACGATACAGTTCATCAAGTACAAATTCAACTTATTTCCTTCGATCAATGCCAGCTTGGATATTAAATTACAATCATTTGTTTCGGAAATGAACAGGAATCGTGTTGAAATCGCGGTAGGCTTGTTACCTACAGAGGTAGACAAGTTATAGAAACCACTACAATCAAATTGTAACACAGCCAAGATTATGTGAACAAGACAGTGATAGATACACAGATTTGATCAAAATGTTCGTTGCTATAATTAGTTTTCCCATTGTTGGATGTTTAACGTTTTGTGTTTTTTTCTTCATTTTTCGGTCTGTCATCTATCCACCGTGCTTTATTTTAAATGTCTTCGTCAAGGGGTGATGATACGCAAATGTCACCAGCTCGTTATGCTTTAATGATGGCACAAGAGACATTCAGGTTCATTATTTTGATCTTATTTGTCACGTATTTGATTTATTGTACCTATAAACGTTTTTTATAATTAATCTGTTTTAAAGATAATTTTTCAAAAGGGTGAGAATAATAATAATAATAATAATATCCAATTTCTTTTTAGTAAGCCACCTTAAGCAATCATTATTGAAGAATGAGTGGAGGCCCCTTTAAAAGGGAAAAATATATTCCGCTATATGATACGCCTTAAAAATAATGAATTTCATCAAGAATTCTGTGTGGAAACGGTGTGGAAAAATTTAATACCACATCAAAGAGATTATATTATATGTCATTATACACGATCCAACCCTTATTTATTTCACTTTATTTGGTGTTTTTTTTTCCTTCCTGCTCTCTAACAAATATAACAAAACTGTTTTTTAATAATTTAAGGAAACGAATCTCATTTTGTCAGCATCATAATTTATTCATTTTTAACCGATTCATTACCGGTTTGCTAGATAAATTCACTTCTTATGCTATCCAAGTGTATATGAGTGAGGATATGAAGGCCACAATTAAGAAATAATTAAAATACGAGAGGACAAATACAGATCTATTCAAACGAGTGACATTATATCATCACTATCTAAAGCTTATATACTTTTGAAATTTTTCAAAGTGAGGTGCTTGACTTGTTATTGTCGATGTTACTCAGAGAATGAATAGCAGCATAATGGTGGATAGATTTTGCGCTATTCTTGGCTGAATTTGTGGAATTATAAATGAATTATTCCAAATGAAAATGAGTAAAAATCTTAAACAAGCAAAAATAATTGCATTGTCTTTATTAAGACGTATTTGTAGAAGAGATGTTGTGAATTGTCGTGTAATATAGTGAGAAATCATAGGACGCGTGTCATCCGTTACTGTAACACGGCTTCTTTATTAACTTTGTTACATTGTTAGTTATTTGTTCACAAAATTACCGTAGAACACACTTTCCGAGGCACGTATTTTCCCACCATCATTAAAACCATCATCACCATTATCTATCTCTATACACTATCTACATGAGGGATGACTGTATCTATACAAGAAAATCGATTGTATGTGTTAGTGGCATTGTTCAACTGTTATTAAATAAATGACATGTCACACAATCATATTTAGCAAATATTTCAATCGTGTTTTGTAAGGCGTCCGAACTCGTTAACTGTTTTAGCACGTACATATAGAAATTGGAAAGGGTGGTGGTGGAATAGATTGACAGTCTGGATTAGTTTCTAGTCTAATTGGGAACATTAAACGTTTATGCTTTAGAAACAGTTGGTGTGGTAATCGGGACGAATCCTTCGAAATTAGCGTTTTTATAGATTTTTGCTTATTCTGTAGATTGTTTTCGTACATGTCCACTATAATATAGCGGTGAAGTACTCAACATTTTTGGAAATTTCCGTTTTTATCACGATCATCATCTGTCACTGCAAGTATCTAATTTAGACACCACTTTATGAGTAAACAATAAACGTCAATTAAGTGGCTGGATCAAATTGGTTCATATTATAAATAATAAAACAAATCAATCAGAAATATGTTACAAATCTTTTAGACCACACTGTAATTCACATAAAAATGCATTAAAAGTAAATGTTACAAATGAAACGATAATTTAAATAGCGCGCTCTTTATTTAGCTCAGAAGCAAATTCATGCACGAATAATTACAGAAAACTGTTGTAAGATTTCTGTTTTTTTATACTTATTAGTCAAGATAGGGATCTGTAATGTCGATACAACGATATCAGCGGCTCTAAAACAACAATATTTCTCATTATTGAGAGATCATATAACTTTTTACGTTTCTTTGCAAAGATTTTCATAAAAATCTAAGTATTATTAGCAATTATTATTGTTTTAGACTGCGTTTTATTGAAATTCAAGTTATAATTGAAATATAATCTTTCTATTGTTAGTGGCTGGGCCTGCAAATCAAATTTGCTATCAACAACAATAGGAGAAAGCTTTTTTCTTCTCCTTCAAACAAACTATTAAGGAACTCATGACCTGTCACTTGGATTGATGGAGGTTGTTGTTTTTTTGTTGTTGTTGTTGTTGTGTATGTGCAAAATTAGAAAACGTGAAATTTAATAGTTCAGCTTGCGCGTACACACTTTATTTTCCTGGTCTTTGTCTATTTCTGATGATTTCCATGATTGAATAGATCTACTCGATGTCGATTGAGCCCAAATTAAACTGAATATAACTGGAAACATCGTTAAGAGCAAACAAATAATAAGACTTTTATGTTTGTGCTTAATAAATTTAATCCCATATTTATGGCCGATCTCTAAAAGACCGCATTAAGTTTCCCGGATTAAATCTGGTCAACGTTGTACAGGATATTTAGTTAAATATGATATGATTATTCGAATTTTCAGTCAGCAGTTATTTGAATTTGAAATTGATAAAACTGTAAATGTATCTATATTGAATTTATCAGCAGAATTTTCATGGAAATTTTCCATTTTGGTAATTTTCCAAATATTTAAGATTAAGAAGATTGAAATTTTTTGCGCCTCTCGTCATTACCCACCCATTCATTCCACCATCCAGGCCCCATTCTAATTTGTCAAAGTATAATATCCCCCCCAAATGTATATGTGAAAGTCTATTTAGTTTCTTTTATTTTTTTGTACACATATTTTAAATATCTCTAATATGTCAGAGAAAGAAGGGCAAGTCTTTTAAATATGAGAAAAGGGAGCGGAAAAGCTACAACCAATAGAAATCCAAATCTAACCACCAACATTATGAGAATTTTTAATTATCCCAGCCCACAGGCTGTTGTTTTTATTTGCTGATTTGAAAAGTGCTTTATTTGAATACGAATATGGGAAGGGTTAGTTGGATTTTTTTGCTGTATTCTCATTTTTAAAGATGGTTGATATGTGACGGTGTGACAACCCCTTTTCTCGTTCATTTCTAGTTATCAAGGGTGACGTGAAAGGGTTAAAACTGTGTTTATATGTATATACAGTAAACATTAGTTAATGAAAATTTTATTTTAAAATTGCGTTATGTCTAATTTTATATTATGGAACATCGATGTAAATTAATTAGTAATTGATCGATTAAAATGGCATTTTCTATTGTGTTGTTAAGCGGAATTTGTTTTAGTCATGGCCAATTAATCAATTTCAATTATCATAATTGAACACATCTTCACTAATTAAGCATGTAACACTATCTAGTTGACATTAATTGTAGATTGTATTAAACAAATATCGACTTTATAACAGATATAATTAGAGTCGATAATAAATGAAACAATAGTTAAATTTAACTCCGCCTTATTGACTAACAGAATAATCAAAAATAGTCTTTATATCTATTCTATATTGAGTTAAAACTCTATGTGGTGTACATTGCCAATAAGGAGAAGCTTTTCAGATGTTTTATTGGTAGATTTGAAGCCACGCCTTCTCTAAGGGTCCTTTTCAGGACGAATATTAGGGAGTATCTTTGTTAGGGAGTCCGCAGTACTCGTTTTTCAAATTGGAGTAGTCAGTTCGCTCCAACATTCGATCATGAACGGTTCTTTCTGTTAAAGAACAATACACAAATTGATAATAAAACAATAGAAAACAAAATTATAACGCATAGATATATATGGGGCAAAGCGCGCGGCAATATTGATGGTAATTTTAATTATATTCTGGATTAATCAGAAAAATCAAATCGGTGTTTTTGTGTGTTGTCTAATTATTATTGATTGGATTACGTTAATTTATTGGTGAAATGTAACATTGCCGCCGCTAATATTCATCCCTTTTTTTGAGAAATAATAAAAACAACAACAACAAAAACTTATCTTTGGTGTTTAATTAGTTCAATTAAAAAAACAATGAACAATGATAGTTTAGAGAACACAATCCATGTGACTGCTCCTAGTATATTAAATAAACCATCACAAACGATGCCACAACGATCACCATTTGCTATACAAGAATTATTGGGTTTAGGTAGTGATACACAACATAGATCACCGACGGGCGCTGTTACAGCAATCACACCAAATGTTTATCCACAAAGACATTTACAAGCACCTACATGCTTCCCGTCGGAGCACAGTTTCAATCATCATCATATGACAATGGCAGCCAGCCGTATGGCCTATTTTAATGCACAAGCCGCTGTGGCGGCTGCATTTCTACCACATAATATTGCCGCCGCCGCCGGTATGAATACTAATACGAGTAGTGGTACATCACCAGCGGCGATGTTGAGTTTTGCCGGACATCAAACCACCACCACACCAGGTGAGTTTTATTAATTGTCGAAAATTTGATTTCATTGCTGTCAAATTGAGTAAAATTTCCTATGAAAGAGACATTTACTACTTCTATCTAGAAAAAAAATACATGATATTTTTGTTATTTTTCATCAGAAAAATGTGTAAATTGGAATATAATGCCAATTTACACATGTAAAAGGACACTTATAACTGAAACATAAAGACATAAAGAAAATTGCCTCAATCATAGTTTTTTATTTAGGAAAAGCCCCTGTTACTGTAGTGCTTTGATGTCTTAATTTTATTAACATCAAAACCTATTTTTATATCTAAAAGTTGGAGTTCAGCTTGGATTTACTCAATTAACAACAGTAACGATTCCATTCCAAATTATTTTCAATTATTTATTATTAATCAAAAGAACTCCATCACCAGATTTTGTGTATTTTGTGAAACTGTTATACGGGCTACAATAAATTAATTACCATTTGTGAAAGTTAAAAGCCAAATGATTTGTTTTCCGTTTTTTTTTCTACAAAAATCTTAATTTCTGAAAAAGACTCTATGAGCTACATTTTTTGGAAATGTTCATTGTAAAGTGTTGAAAGAAAGCCCTGCATTGAACTACAGTGGTCGCCACTTAATGTGATCACAATTATAAGCCGTGTACTGTCGCTGTATCTAACTGCAAAGTCCCAATCGTTGCAAGATTGTGGACAAATGCAAAAATTTCCTTCTGTAATTGAAACTGATTTGATTGATTTCGTGTGTTGCCTTAAATAAAAAATGAAAAGTTTCGATTTTCAAACGTAGATTAGGCGAAAAATTGAAATATTAAACATTGTATAGTACCTGAAATTCTCTAGTTGGGACTGTAATAAACAAAACAAACCTAGGGTCACTGCAAAATTTAAAACCGGTTGCTCCTTCTTTCAGATCCCAATTTTCTTAACGACTCATTACTTTGGAAAAACTATACATTTGTTGCCATTTTTCGTTAGTTGACAAAATATCAAAAGAGTTTAAAATTACGGTTCTACATTTTCCCGATTTGAACAAACTTTACAAAAAAATTGAAACATAAAAGAAATTCTTTTCGTGAGAATCTATTCACAAAATTTTATTCGATTATTGTTATCGATTTGGCTGCATTTCCAAGCGATCAGATTAAACGGCTTTACTGGGTAATGTTCGAGACAGATACTCCGTATAAATTCCTAATTTGGTTAATAAAAAACTGTTATTCAGATCTCCGCTAAAGAATGTTTAAACAAATTTCACTTATTCTATGTGTATTAAATAAAATCTCGTCTATATGTTACCAAATCTAGATTTTGCAATAAACTTTTACGATTTAATTAGGACTTAATAAACTGATTCACCTTGAAATTTGATCAAAGCGATTTTTAATTGAATAATGAATCGATTAATCGATGTGTGAAATATTAGAAAATTGTTCACTAGATAGAAATAAATTGTTTATTAGGAGTAAGTAAATCATCAAAAAAAAATAAAATTGATATAACAAATCGAACAAAAATAATTATCTTTGACGATCAAAATTTGCATTATTTTTGATCTAATCATGCCACATCAAATTACCAATTAGTATTGATGTTCAGATCAGACCGTAATGAGCTATTGATCCTCATTATGCACATTATTAGTTGAACTTGCATCAGTATCTCTATCACTAATGATAGAATAATGGTATTGTTTGACAATCAATAATTTTTCGGTGGATATCGAAGATGAAGAAACTAAAAAATATAAAAAGCTGTTTTCTGGTTATGGTCTCTAATTATCAAATTGTGATTATTTCAAACAGTTGTAATAATTATAATAATTATAGATGTATGTTTAAGATAGTGGCAACAAATTAATTATCCACTTATCACTTCCTGTTTATTTTAAACCGACTTCGATTCACCCCCTTGTTGTGCAAAGTCAATTATTTCCACTGATTCCCAACTATATTTAGGCAAAGAAGAAAAGTATTTCAGTCAATCATTGTTGATTATTATGTTTTTGATAGATTTTTTTGTGGAAGAACAATTATTTAATTATTAATTGAGAATGACGCATAATTAATATTGTCGTGGTTGATTTGAGAATTTCGATTGCCACAGACTAACACAACAGTACACGGCATTGCTTTCTTTCTTTTTTCCTCCTATTTGGCAGATGATTTTAATCAATGTGTACACACACACATATATACAATATATTTGAATAAATTAGTCTTTATATGATTTATATTTAAGGTTGATTTTATAATGTATAGTGGAAAGTCCCTTATATTGTAAGGCAGCGTCAACCCCTGCTGTGCCACCAGCTTTATATGCTTGTCACCAACGGATCATTCACGTCTGCAATTTTACGACCATAGTTTTGCTGTTGAATATTTTATTTTATTTTTATTTTTTAACCTCTAAATACTGCTCACTACTAATTGAATTAGAATTTGGTTGATTTCAAGTGAATTCCAATCAACGGATTTCCATCTGTATAAATCCAATAAAAATTCGCAGCTAGAACCACAAATTTTGGTTCTTTCCTCATTCTCAACTTAAACAAAAGACTTTAACGAATATTCTTCTGACTCAAATTGGGGATTTGTAAGAGCGTGTAATAAATATAATAAAGTCGTCGAAAATTATCTGCTTTTGGTTTTTTTCTATAAATTATTTGCTGTTATTAATTATACTTAGATTCACTTATTTTAATCGATCGAATATAAAAAACTATGTTTATTTTCACTTTATAATTCAGTTATTATTCAACAGTCACTATAACACAACACGATTACTTTTATCACCAACTTTAAAGAAAAATCGACCAATCGAGTAGCAAAAATATTAAAATTGGAATTCAATTGAATTATACACCGCATACATAGATTTCAAGTGTTAGAGATCTTACCAACAGCAATCTAGAAATGGTCCACATTAAGAGTTCACTATAGTTATGTGTGGTGTGATGCTTTGTGTATGAGCTGGCGTATATTTGAAAGAAACCCCCTTAATTCCTGTCTCACTTCACCACAATTGACAAATTTGTTTGTTGGAAAAAGAACGACCGAAAAAAACCCAAGACAATAATGAATACAAGAAGATGAAGATGAAGTAAAATTGTTGGCACCGATCAAGTTACACCCGTTCCATCTCAATCGCAATTATTGAACGATTACGTTATCACTGGCGTCTTCTTCTATGACAAGGCGTCCATTGTTTGAACAACCAATTGAGGTGCTGAAATGATTACCAAGACAAAAGCAAACCTGAACAAAACAAAAAAAAAAACGTCTCAATTGGAAAAACTTCAAATTATTGTTATTGTTGTTTCGGATGATGTGGTCACAACGAGCGGCTGGTTAAATTTGAATTGGAGTAGGTGGACGACGATGACAGCAAGAACAGTAAAACTGTATAGGGGGAAAAAGGCCGTTTGAACTTAATTAAAAAGTATGATGAGCCGTTTCTGGGCCACACAAACTCCAACACAATCATCATCATCATCATCATCATCAGGTAGGGAAAATAATTTGGGACTCGTTTGTAAAAATTAAAAACGGTGGTGCCATTGAATCGCGAACAGAGGAAGTGCCCTCTTCACGTGTCGCCCCCTCTGAAAGACGCCCACTTGACATGTGCTGGAATTTTTCACACGTTCCTCACCTGATCACACCTTTAGAAACAACAACATCGCCAACAAGAAAATTTTTCTGAATTTCTATTATTATTATTATTAAGCAGTAAATATAAACAAAGCCCAGTTTAATTTGAAACTGCAATAGATGAGAAAACGTCGATGCCATGCAACATAATTACACAAGAATAATATAATGATAAGAATTCTTACTAAAAATAGCTCACATTAATGTGAGGTATTTTCGTACATAGATATTTTATATACATTCGTAAGATCAAAGGGATGAGTGTTAAGAACACCTTAACGTGATGGCTGTTAAGGTCGCATTCACAAAATGTTTTGTGAGTGAATAAGTTGGTTTATCCAAAACTACAATAAGCTATCTTGAGGTTTAATTACGACAAACTACTATTATTACTAGGCGTTGCTTAATTTGGAATTTCATTTAATGCTCGCCAGGTCGCAAATCAGGAAAAGGGTAATTTTATAACCGACACTTTATATACGAAAACCCGTTTTGGTGTTTTATTTACATAAATAAATGTGGAACGGAAACAATGGAAATGAACATAAACTGAGCCAGGATGTAGGTATCTACATATCGATTTAAATTGAAATGGGTGGACAATTATTATTATTAAATAGCAACAATCAAATAAACAAATGCATTACATTGTTGGTTGTAGGCATACCTATATTTGCTTATTCATGTCCACAAATTAGATAACACAATGATTGGTAGAAAGAGATTTTTCTGATTTTTGTTTGGTCAACATAAATGACGGCTACATAAGCTTTGTAGATCAGTGTTTTTCAGAAGGCGAAGATTATCGTATAGTGAAACAACTCGATAACGTTACCTCAGTGGATCTCTTCTTATTATGATGTTTTTTCCTTACAGACGTTGGCTTCTTTTAATAATTGTTGCTCCTTGAACAATTAGCAGTAGATTTTACAGAATGTCCTTTATTTGCCATTCATTCTTGTGATCTTGCCCGCCCAATATTACTTATTTGCTGTATCTGCTGAAAATTGTTTCATTTTCAGGAAGGTTACTCTAGCTTTCTTTATCCTGCTGCAAATTTCCATCGATTAATCATTTGAGACACATTCAGCCAAGTATCTGTCTAGATGGGAACTTATTCTTATTAGAGGCGGTATGACTTTTTAAGTTTTCGTAATCAACATTAAATTATGTATCCTTTAAGCTTATCATCATTTTACTGTATTTTAAGAGCTATACAAAAAAGTTCCATAGAAAATTTATTATTATAATTAATAGAGAAAGGTAATGTGAATGTCGAGAAATTTAAGCGCTTTTCTACTGAATGATGGATTTGTTTTGCATATTTACAAATCGTACGCTATACACATACACACAGACATTATGTTGCCTCTTTTAATTTAACCCAAATGGATACAACATAAAAAATTAGTTGGATGCCAATCTTTCATCTAAATAAACATTGCATCCCTTCAACAGTGAAACAACCCTTTTTTACAAATGTTTTCGTCAGTGCAATGTATCGTGATTTAAGGACGAAACTATTATGGAAATCCATATGAATTTCGTCCTTAACATGTTATCATTGATTTAACAGTAGAGAGATCTGGTAGATATGTATGTGTAGGGACACCGAACGGCACTCGTTGGAACTAATTAATTATCGAGTCGCAGTTAATTACTAACGTAACAAACATTCCCGTATCCTAACCACTACTACCGTTGTTACTACTACATATACAAATATCTATATACATATATATACACACCAACATTGTCCTGTACGCTTATGAACCAACTAGCGCTTTGTTTCCATGTAATTTAATTTCGAACAACTATTGCTGGAGTTTAGTTGTTCTATCAATGAAATTTTGATTGGAATCGATGAAAGACAGAACATTTCATTTAAATTTAAAATATCGCTAGATATATATATATTGATTTTTTTATTATGTACCCATATGTACCCATAGAATTCGATATGTTTCAAACCGTTAGATTGGGTTGATGTCTTTATCGCAAAATTTTCTAATAGAACATCTCAAATTACAACAGTCCTCCCGGAACACAAAAACACCAAAACGTACATGTGCTGAATTTATAAATTCCTTCCGCATATATTGTGTGTTGATTTTTATAATATTGTGTGTGTATGGTCGATGTTAAGTGGCTGTCATATGACAAATGAAACTAACAATACAAGACAACCTGAGACGTCTAAACTACTATTCAGACATAATGGACCATATCTAATCCCTCTTTATATATAAACTAAAAATAACTAAACATAGTCTTAATAATAAGAGTGGAAACGGTCGAAAATTGTACGTTATAACTATCAGATCGATTTAAAAATGTTTTGACCACAAGAGAGATGTCCCTTTTGTGTTGTATTATAGGAGCTGAGATTTTCTTTTTTTTTTTTTGAACGATAATAGCACGTATTCAGAGCTTTATATTGGTATAAATGTAATCCTATACAATCATTTAACGGCGATTTTATTCACTTTGCCAAATACCCAAGGGTCTCTTCTCATATCCGAAGTCCTCAAAAACTCATTTGGAAGATGAAGTCCATCCATCTACTCTTGACTTTATTTCAGTTTTGTGAAAAAAACAAACACAACTAAACTGCAGTTCACCATGGTGATCTTATTTAAGTGAATAAGTACAGTTCCGGCCGTTCGCACATTTCAATTTGTATTGAAATAGATAACATCTGGAGGTTAAAGTGTCGCACACCTATGCGATGAAAGGGTGTGCATTTGTGTATTCGCATCACATTCAGCCAACAAATTGTGGTACAATACGCAGGCACTTTAGGATTGCTCGGTTCCGTTCAATTCTATTGAGTAGGTGTCGTGTGGATGACATTGGACACCTGACCTGTACTTGTCCACAAAGTGTTCCTTTCACGCCTCAACATTTTAAGAAATTGTTGATTGAAAACATAAAACAACAACAACAACAACAAATTGATGAATTCTCACATGGAATAAATCATTCGTGTCGCGAGGAAAGACTGGGCGTTGTGTAATAAAATACAAGGATTTAATTAAACTTATTCATCTCAACAAAATAGGAGGATGTACTGAGAAGTCTAAAACTGCATTTAATTAAGAAGTTGAAATGCTTCGCATTTTTGATATAATTAAGTTTGCGTCGCGTTTTATGTGAAACGGCTCAATCCTGTTAACGGATCTCTTCATTATATAAGAATAGAGTTGATAACAAATTAAATAATTTACGAATCTATCGGAAATTTTCAAAACACAATCAATTCATTGATTTGAACCTATACAATTTCACTAATTAATTGAGCTTTTCAATTAATTATATACCGCCGCTAAGTTGATTCAATTTGTGTATTGTTTCAGGTTTTGCACAGCTGAAAAATTCGTTTAGTTCCTCAGGTCCTGCTTCCTGTCTATCAGGTAATAAACAGAAATCATCTTTTATAATTTTTTACTTTGTTTTTCAATTTCAACCCCTTTGGCAATGCGGATATAATCGAGTTATAGCTGGGATATCAATAATTGTCAATTTTAACAAATGTACGTATAGTTAACAATTGTTGTCGTCGTACTTAATTGTGTAGAAAATATGTATGAACGGGTGGATGTTGGTACAATGTCTGATAAATGATTATAACTAATATCTAATTAGATTACACAAATGTAGATAGTTGAGATCCCTTTTTTCGTAGTGATTCCATTTGGAGATTTTAAATTTAATTTGAATTACAATGAATAATGAATTGCCTGATACAAGAAAAGGATCAAACAATTAAACAATAAAGTCGAGAACGTTTATATGTATCTGTTGTATGAGGTGTTACCCTATTATAGAAAAAGAATATTTACAGCCGCCATGTTGCAAAATGGCGTTAGTGTTGTTTCCGGAAACAATGGGCCAGTGAATAATGTGATGTCTGTTTTGCGTGTTTACAACGAAACTACAGCCGACCAATTCATTGTTCCATTTCAAACAAATTAATCTCTAAATTTTTTCCCATTCATTCATTGCATTGTTTTTGTTCGTTCCTGAAAATTTCTTCATATATTCATACTGGGTGGTTTTTTTCTGCGGTTTGCTCAGATTTATGTTTTTTTCTGCTATTCTCCATTATTTCGATTGAAATCTCAAATAGAAACCAGTCCGAATCAGGAAACGGACAATTAAAAGAAAATAAGCGGGAGAGAGGGTGAAAAGAAGGACAGATATAGACCCGCCGTCAACCACTGGAAAAATATGAAAGTCTCAAATCTGGCGTTTCCATTAGCAATTACATTGCTCGTTCCAAACAATGTATAAACGTAGTCGAAATTCGCCCCATTTTCGTTTCTATAACAGCAGTAGTACATAGGGTAGTATAGAGAGAGTGAGAAGAGATAAGAGATTATGGTGGCGGTGATGGTGGTGGTGGCGACGCTGGATGTTGATGGTGATGAAGGGGGAAGGAGACGGGAAATTTGTAGTGGTAGTGGTCGCGTTCGTTGTATAATAATTCTACCGATCCCCATATTTTGGAGTTATAACTGCGTTGCGAGGGTGAAGCTCGTCAGAAGCTCATTATCAACATCGCCCTAACAAAACCCGGAGTTATTCCGGAAACCCTGATCTAACAACATCCACTTCGCGGCCATATTGGCTGCAACTCCGTGTGTTTTATTAAATATTCAAAGCTTCAGGCGGTAAAGCGTCACGTTAACAGATCACCAGAGAATCATTGTGTTTATTAGATGATTTTCCAACAACATCTTAGAAAAAATTATTCAAAAGTTTAATAATTAAAAATTCGATCTTTCTTCGGTTTGAGCTTTCCTTCAATAGATTCTTGACTCAACTATTCAACAATTATGAGAATATAATTTCAGTGGCTTGAAATCCGAAAAATTCACCGATTCACCTCGCAATCCAATTTCCAATACAGATTTACTCAAATCTTATCCGTGACTGTGTCAGTCTTAATTGGGAACCAAAGTGACAATTAGAGCTTCTCTCGACAAATAAGTTGATATTATAATTGGAGAATAACTCCAAGCCAAATTTTCTTTCATTATTATTATCATTTTTCTTAAATTGTAAAATCGTCTTATTGTCGTAACGATCTGCTGGTAATTCGGACGAAAACTTTTCAGGGTGAAAATAAAATAAAAAGTATACAAGAAGAAGAAAAAGTACAATGGAATGCACACAAGGGATTTGGCGTTTTTCTTTTGCAAGACATAATTATGCGCTTTAACAGGCTGTTAGAGCTGTTTAATCAGTTGGAAATATATAATGGCTGACAAATTGGAAATTAGATTTTTTCTTACATCTATTTTCTTTTCTTTTATGGTACAAATAGAGGGGCGTGTTAGGTATTCTGTTCTATCTAAGCCCATGATTTACGTGCTCTTATCAGTTGGTATGACGAGTTACTTTAGTCCAAAGTGATAAGTAACTTAATTGCACGCTACTCCTAGTTGAATGCGAGAAGTTGATTTTATCGTATGCTATCCTATAAAGGACAATTCGGAGATTAAAAGTGAATGTATCATGACTGATACGAGTTTATGTTATGTTTCCTTTGCAATCTGATCCCTAAATCCTTTTGCACACTCTTGGACAACCATGATTTGTTCACCGTAACATAAATAGAAGGTGTGTGCAAGTTCCTTTGTTATAGTAAATAAGTTTTTATCTTTCCCATTGGAATGCTTTGTTTTATTGTTGTTTGTAGATCGAAATGTGGCTATCGAGTTTCTTTTATTATTTTATTTTTTCTAAAACCTGATCCGCATTGTATTTTGTTTATTAGAACTAGGCATATTTAGTTATAAATGAAAATTCTCTAAATTCTTTTCAATTTACTTTCTACGCTCCCCTAGTTGATTTTCTCTTTAACAAGTTAATTCTTATTCGTTATAAAGTCCCTCAAACAAGTCTTGAAGAATCTTTATTGAATTCTCTAAAGAATTAAATGGTTGTTGGTGGGTTATTTATTAGAAAAACGTATCAATAAAATGGAAATTACCAAAAATAAAACCGTATCGTTGTTGACAATTTAATTAAACAATTTTCGCTATAGCAATAATTAGTTGTTAGATAAATCAATTATTCAACTTATTGAACCAATCAAAATAAATAAAACAAGAAATATAGCATCTGGTTTTGAAATTTAATATATTTAAGAAAGGATGGCGCCACCACCACCACCACCACCACCAATATGTCTAGGTCTGTCATAACATTTCCTCTTAATAATGAAATGAAATTTTGTCATCTTCAGCCAATTTCAGGATTTTTAAGCATTATAATTAGATAAACTTTTGATTTATTGAATTTTAATTTTCGCAACGAAAAATTGTGGTAATTTTATTTAACATGCTACATTAAATGGGAGTACTTTGTTGAACGGGACTTATTTGCCGAATTGGGTGGCAATTTACATAGCGTTGTTTTATAGAAACTAAACTTTAAAGTGCTGCTGCTCTCTGCGCAAGCCGGATCAATATCAACATTCTTATTAGTACTGCTGATCACATCCCCTATTTCCCGTTTTAACAAAAAGAACTGTATACAATACAACTGTATTGTAGGTACATTTCATTAATTTCCTTAGATTTATTAGGAAAAAATGTGATACACGTGTCCTTTTTGCTACCTCTTCCAATAGAGGAGCACTGTGTTGAACATTTGCCGTTGATTTTGTAAAGATATTATTTTAAGAAATTTGAAACATTCTGGATGACAAGCCACATCTTGGCTGTTTGTATAAACAGAAAGCCGCCAACTAATTTTCAGTGTGTCGTTTATGGATGGCATTTGAGAAGGCGGCTTATTGTGACAGGATGGTGTTTTTCTTATTTTTCAATCAAAAAAATAAATAAAAATCATCTGCATTTTCAGCTATTTAATTAGAATCAAAATAGATCGTTTATTTTAAAATTGATTTTAATTCGAATAAATTGGCGTTTATTTGAATGTACGATAACAGAAATTTAATAATAACTTATTGAAAAAGTAAAGGGTTCAATGGCTGACGTTGATGAAGGCGTGAATCCTGTCGTTTGTGACATTTCAATAAACCCTTCAACCATTTTGATGATGACATACACCCGTATAATAATTACATAGCTGTTGTATAGCACACATATGATTGGTTCAATAACATTATTGAAAATGTATTCACTACCTAACATAGTTATCTGAACAATAGAATCGAATATGTTAACCCTTTTATATACGTATAAAGAGATACACTAACATTTATATACATATAGGTACCTATTAATATTTATATGGAATCTTTTGAGCACATTTTCTGATTGGGTCCAAATAAATAGAGAAAGAATGCCCAATATAAAGAGCGATAATAGAGATTACCTCTACCCGTAATCAGACTCGTCATTTTCATGATAAAAGGTAATGACAGGTTACTAGTAAAGAGGGTGGTCTATTTGACAGATGTTTACCCAACAAATACACCAATGTTGTATTATAAATATAAATACATTAAAAATTTATTTATATTTAGATTATCACTGCATATCTACCAATTCCAATAGAATCTTATTCTTTCGAATCTCTTTCATTAATTCTTTGCATATTCTTCTTCTACCATATCGTATTTCGATGGTGTACACGAGAAAACAATCCTGGTGCGTATAAACAATACACTATGTGTGATCGGAACACAAAAGAGACTTGGATTTGAATGAAATGTTAGGTGTGAACGCAATCCTCGTGTGCTCCTCCTCCTACATACCCTTAACGGCTACGAAGGGGTTAATTAAAGGTGTGAAAACATCAACATCATGGTTGCCGCAAACGTCATTCTGTCACATTCACACACACACACACACAAACAAAACACACATACGCATGACATATTTTACTATAGCAAAATAGAAGAATTAATTTGCATTTAGATTCAATTTATAATTATACAGGTGCATAAATTTGAAGAATGTTTCAACAAAACCCTTCCACACTAGTATTTTTAGTAGTATTTCAAATGGAAAGGTTTTTATTTCTACATTAAAACATGGAATTATGGATCGCATGCTTTTGCATCGACTTTAAACGTTTTTACACAATTGAGACTTTCGAATGCTACTTTTTAAGAGTATTCTACCAAAATAGTTTCTGGTTTGCTTGCGTAGCGCTACCTTTTAACATAACCGCAGACGCACACATGACATTGGGAACCAATTGACATCTTCATTTCGAGAGATAGCAAGGCCTTCGAATTTCCGTTTTGAGTAGCTGCTGATGAATGGATTTGATGTGTGTGTGAAGTTGCATCGTTCTATGGAAGACAGGAATTTTTTTTATTAAATTTGTGGGCAAGAAAATTCTGTTATCATCTCTCAATAACGATTAATTATTCTCTAAACGTAGTTCCATTCGCAGATTTAGAAAAGTAGAATCTAACGACATCTTGGCTATTCATAAAAGACACAGGACAGTTCGCTAACCAAAATACAGCAATTGTGTGAATTCACGTGTTTATTTAGGCCAAAGGCTGCGATCAACGGCCATCCCCAGTCAAAATTTTAGCCCTATTTTCAACAATAAAACAATAATTTTTTAGAGTTCAAATGAGTCGTAAAGAGCTTCATTTAATATGAGATTTTTGATACTATTTTGAGCCTAAATGTAGGATTTATTGGACAAAATACGATATACAGGCTGCAATGAGGATTAAGTTCAAAACCTTGTCACTCCCTCTATTTTTCCCTTCTCTTTATCTCTCTATTTCTCTCAGACGTTGTTTGTGAAGGGAATGTAAATTATTTTTTTGATAAAGTAAATTGCTTAAAAAAAATTATTGATTTTTATTTGAACAAATTATCTCCTTCATCATCCTTCTCAGCTTCTGTTCTATGAGATTTTAATCGATTCTTGAATATAAGCTATCATTTTATTATTTTGTTTCATAGGTGTCTCTTTGTTGAGTACATCAGTGACAGTAATTTGGATTTCTGGTTTGTCTTCTAATCTTCTCATAACAACTTCACTATACATCCGATTACACGCTTTTTTTTTGGAATGACGTTCAATGGAATGATATCTTTATAGTTACTTCCGATTGATTAAATTAGACATGTCTCAACAAATAGATTTAGCAAACTTAAATAAAATAGCCGAATAAAACTATTATAAATTCTAATTCAACAACTTGAACAAAATTAAATGATCGTCAGTCAATGAATGATTGAATATTATAAACAGCTCTGCTCTCTAGACAACAATTTAAAAAAAAATCCGTCACGACTTGCTGATTATAAATCAACCGACAATTGATGATTATCTACACGGCCATACAAATGACAATTCCGAAATCACCCCACAAAATTTTATTTTGGGACGGGATAAAGTTCAATGAATTTTTTTAGGACGGGACGAGGTACACGCATTTTCTTTTCGGACGAGACGAGGGTCACTTTACTGTTTTTGGGATGAAAGTAGGACCAATTTTAGGATCAGGATGGATCGGAAATTTCGATTCGGACAGGCACTGGCAGATCACGCACTGATCCAGTGGCTCTGAATTCATCATACAAACGTTGAATTTTGATCATAATTACCAATAATTTCTTTACTGCTGACAACACGACATATGTTCAACAGACTGCTCAATTACCAGAACATTTCCACTTGACGATTACATTCATAAATTTTAAAGAAAGCTTTCTACACATGATAATACTGCAATTTACTTTCCTTTTCATATATCTAACTACATATTATTAAGGATATTCTCCACTAGACAATTCTATTGAGAATAGGTTTAGCTTGATTGGATTTGTTGAGTAGAGCGGTCAAAACTGGACGATCAAATTTGCAATTGCAACGAAATGGTCATCAAATGTGTGTTGTGATCAAAGAAAATCAATGAAATTTGCTCACAACATCGTTTGTCATTGTTTGGAGAATACAGGATCGGTTTTATAATTAGATACACATCTAGACATCTTCTGATTTCAAACAAATTGCATCAAACATGAATTGATTGGGCTTTTACAAAAAGATGTTCATGTTTCTGAGAAATTAGCTTATACCTCACATATTTAGAATTTGAATCAAAGTGCCTACTATTTGCGTAAATTCTCAAATGTAATATTTACTCAGGCTATTCTATTTCTTATGTTGAAGTAAGTAAACTGTTTCATTCGTGTTAAATCAATTATTTTATAAGCGATCGACAAAAGCAAATCAACTTAATTATTATATTCATTAATAGTACCGGTAAACGTAAATGCCATCCTTTATAAGTAACTATATACGTTACAATCGCAATTGTGTACTGCTAAAAAGCTTTATCTTATATAAAAGCTTATAATGCTTTAAGTGTTAGCGTATTTCACGTTGCGAATATTTTTCTTTAAGCATACGTATTCCAATGTTAACGACTATTGGTTGTATCAGCTACCCTTATACAAGATCCAATTCGCCGCAATTTTAATCAGCCAACATTTCTCCCCTAATCCAACATTCATTTGATAAATTTAGAAAATTTTCGGTTTTCAACATACTACATTCAATAATAATAATAATACGTAACCTATTCATTTCTTTACATTCACTAGCAATTCCACCCTCTCAAGTTAAGAAAATCCCCATCGTCACAAACTAAATAGAAATATAATCCACTTATGTGACATCTTAATTTTCGAATTTCGCAAAATTTTTATTCAGTCATCAATCTTTTATCGTGTGATTGTTTTTATTTGTGAAATTGCTTTGTGCTTCAATCCACTGTGTCGTGTTATTTGTTTTTGTTGTTGTTGTTTTTTTTTTGTATTTTATGTGATGTATGAGAAAATAAATGGACAAAAGCGAATGATTTCGACAATAGAATGGATGTAACGATCCATAAGTAGTAAATTTCGGTTGTGTAATGTTGGTAATGCGGCCATAACATCCAATCAGGGTGGATTTATGAGAGGACAGTCTTGTAAATTTGGCTGCGGGCGGTCGACTAAATCCAATTGTGCCAACATTGTAGATTAAGCCGATTGATATTTGGAACGATTTTCGTAGTTATTTATTTCGAATAAAACATTAGAAATTGTTTACGATCTAAATTATGATTAATTAAATTAAAGAAACATACAACAGTTAGAACAAAATGTTTGTGTAGAAGAGATTGTTATTTTTATTATTGAGATGAAGATTGTGTTCAATCAAAGCTTCAAGATGATATTTATTTGTTTGGCACTTAATGTAATTCATTAAGTGAGTAAACCGTCCACATGTTCGCAAGTGTATTACATTCCCTAAGCGCCCCTAATCGAGCGTTAAGTCGTTCTCTTGGGACAGGGTAAATGCCCTCCGACAATATATTGACTACTATCCACTCTTACACATGTTCGATTCTGTTTAACATCCTGTAGTACGATTTTTAATTGAATATTTAAAGTATAATTAATTTGGATAGAGGAAACAATTTTAAGATTGAAAAATTTAAATTACCACCAGTCGATGAATCGCCATAACAATGACTAGACTGAAATGCAACAGAGATGTTTATTTCGTAGTTGACATTTTCCAACCAACAAAATGCAACCAAACTTTGAATTATGTAGTAATGTCGTTTATAGCTATAGCTATTGCACATACATTCAGGATAATATCTTCGGTTTTATGTTACTGCACTGCAGGCTGCTTTACGACTATTTAACAATTGCTGCTGCTACTGCTGCTGTCACTAGAAACGTATTAATTTTAAATGAAAATTGTTAATTCACAAATTTGAAATAATTTTGGATTTTGTCGGATTAAATGTTATTTAATTTGGAGTTTATTCAAATTTCGTGAAAGAAATTATCTTGGATTTCGGAAGAAATCGAAACTTTAAATTGCCCATATGGCGTTACTTAGAAAACGAAATGAAAATAACTAATCAACATTGGGTTCCTGCAGCAATCTCCTACCCAATAAACTTACCGGTTTGAAAATTCAATTATGCCCAAGTGAAGTAGGACCTGTCCCAGGGGGCTTTGCCCCCGCGCCATCTCCCTCTCTCACACTCTCTCTGGGGGCACGCACAGCCCCCATACGCCATCATCGATTCAAACCATAAACAGATCTCATCATTACATTCTCTTTATTCCATTTTAGGTATATCTACGTAAATATTGATAATCGATTTTGGAAATTATCTAATTTGAAAATGTCGATTTTCTCCAAGATAAACATTGATAATTTATAATGGGTTGATAAAGGATGATGTTTAATTTATTTGTAAAGTTATTACGTATTTTCAGGATGTGGAATGGGTGCAAAACAAACAGGGTATGGGCAATCAACGTATCTGTCGGCAATAAATTGCACTAATGGCCCTATGGTATTTCATAAGTCACAATTACAAGTCACCCTTGTTTGAAACTTAAGTGTCCCGATTATAATTTTTAAATGATTTTCCATAAATTCATAGAAATATCTAGAGACGTTTGAAATTAATTGTTCAACACAATAATAAATTTGTAAAGTTAGAAAGTGTAAAATCAATAAACAACGAAACATAACTGCGAGAGCGTATCTCGCGTGCAGACGGGAATGTTAAGTGAATTAAGATGGCGCTAAAGCTATTTAGGGCATTTAGGACGAGGGATTTTATACTCATTCTGCTTTCGAAATTAACTGACTAGCTTTGGAATTTCCAATAAAGAATACCACAACCCCAGGTAATTGCGAATAGCTGGCCAGAAATTCATTAAATATACGAAACTAAATGGGACAAAGAGTGCTTTTTTGGTTACAAACATTAGCTCTTTTTATATGATCACATCATTAAAAAAATATCGTTTTCAATTAAGTTAGCTGTAATGTAATTATTGTAACTGTCAAACATAAAACAATGGATTTCGCTGAGATACTTGAAAATGCTTTCAAACTCTTTTATATCACTTTGTATTATCCACTTTTGAGTAAAATTCAACGGGAAAGGAAAACGATTTCAATGGCAAAACTTCCATAGTATCTAGTGACAATAGTAATAAGTTCCTTTGTATTCTCTTTTATTTCTAATTCTATAAATAACGTAAAATTCATCATTACAAAATCTTTAGTAAACAAAACAATGGTATTGATTGACTGAATACGTATTTCTTCTATTTTGTTGCAGGACAATTAGACAATTCCAAAGATTTCTCAATGACAGATGGCTTAGGAGGTTTCAACAAAAAGAAGAAGAAGAAAAGACGCCATAGGTAACTACTTATTTCACTTATTGTAAAATCCAACCAACAGGTCACTAAATCGTTACACAGAAGCTTGTCTTATTTTACAAAATTCTTGTTGCACATTAAAAATCAATAATCAAATCGTGTTTGAAGTGATTAATAAAATAATAAGTCGCCCTTCCCTCCAAAAAAATAGTGTTTTACATATTTAACTACCCTTGGTGGGTGTGTGGCAGGACGATTTTCACGAGCTACCAGCTGGAAGAACTGGAGAAGGCCTTCAAAGATGCACATTATCCGGACGTGTACGCTAGGGAGATGTTGAGCCTCAAAACCGATTTGCCAGAAGATCGAATACAGGTGAGTGGAATTAAAAGAATTAGACGACATAAAAATATGGCGTTCAAATTAAATAAAAAAACAAAGGTAAAATATAACACCTACACACACAGTTGCGAGGGTTGATCGTGTGATTGTTAGTTAGTCATTATTTGATAGACAGGGGATGAAATCATAGGGTGAAATATCATAGAATTTCATGTGAAAGCACAACCCACTAATTATCATTTAGTTAGTATGTGTGTGTGTGTGTGTGTGTGTGTGTATGTGTGTGTGTGTGTGTGTGTGTGTATGTGTGTGTGTGTAAAACATTTTGAAAAGCTTCAACGGCTTGAATGTGTAGTGTTTTAGCTTGACGATTGGGTGCGCTACGATCAGAAAACCGGATTGGCCAGTGATGGGCCGCCTACCAATGGCTGCCAAACATATGAATGAAAAGCTTTTGTATAGCTGTTGTTGTTTTTTTTTGTTTTATAATTCACACATATACGCATACAAACATATACACACATAAAAATAAAAGTATTTGATCATATTTATAACAATTAAATATTTATTATAAATGTCAGTTGTATACATATAGACATCTATACTTATAAATCCACCACAAAGTATGTTTAGGATCATTCATTGAGGAAGGATCAATGGAGACTTTATAAAAAATAATTTCAATACAGTTATGTTGACCAACTGACATTTGACGTGTGCTAGATAGACATCTGAAAGATAATAATCTACACATATAGCTGTTTCAAACAGTTGAATGTAAATAAAAAAATTAATAATAATAATAATCATCATCATCATAATTAATACGTTTCAAAATAAAAGACAATATACTTAAATAGGTGTTGTCCACGATAGCAGATTTTCTTCAAGCACCTTTCTTTCATTTTTTATATCTATAGTTCGATCAGGAATCCAGGCAGCATAATCTTTAAGAAGTCATAATTAATAATAAGTTGATGCCTTTCGTAAGCTTTTTAAATGTATAACTGAAAGTAGATTTAATTTCACTTTAAGATTGTAAAGTCAAGTCAACCAATTTGATACGGGTGGAGTATAAAAAGCAACACTTACAAAGGTGAATTGAATTATCTACAATTGGTAGGTAAATAAATGCTGAAATGCAGAGATGGTCATCGTGGAGTACATTGATTATAAATTAATAATTTATGCAATCTTAAGGATAATTAACTTCACTTTCATCTAGATAATAATGATTTCTATTCATTTTAATGGAAATTTCCATTACTAATCGTAAATAACATTGGAAATCCTTTCTTTGATTATAAAATGGAAACAAGTAATGATAAATTACTAAATATCTACAATTCGCAATTACCAATTATTTACGAACAACTAAAATCTGATGTTGGGTTCATTAAAAGCAGTCGTTTCTGCTCAAGTTACGTCATTAGTCGTGTTAAACAACTGAACATTAGAACAAAACTTACACAACTTCATATAACACACACACACACACACATACAGGCACATCCGCTGCCTATATTGTGTCCTCATCATTGCCTCACCTCAACACCAACACCATCACACCATCTCTTTACCCGTTAAAGCCCACCCATTTACATTTCCCTATACACTCTATTAGCAGGCAACATAATTACTTCGTTAGTAAAATTCTTGCCAACTACGTTCTAACTCGCAGACAAGTTATCTTTACGAGTTTAATTTAATTAAGACAAGGTAAAATGCAAAATTGTTGACAGGACTTCTTTACACTTGATATAAAATCGTTAAGTTTACGCCCTTTGTCGCATCTATTACACTCAACCATCACTTTATTGCTGATGATGATGATGAACCATCACTACGATTTCTATCACCATTGTCTCATGATCAACATCATTGAGTTCTCATTCCATCCATTTGTATTCTTCGGTATTCAAATTTGTGCGTGACGAAAACAGTATTACCCAACGTATTAATTAAATTTTTGTGTCTGGAAAGGGGAGGATGGTGTGGATGGATTCATTGCTTAATTAATTTCGATGTTGAATTTTAAAAGTTTATCAAATGATGGAAATTTCCAAAAAAAAGACACAATTTATATAGATAGATACCTATTTATTAACTATGTTCGATTTTAATTATTTCCGGGATATCGATTAGAGCTTGAAGGGATTATTTGACTGACGTTATATTGACATGCACATTTTTTTTTTGCTTATTCCACGACAAACTGCACAATAATTTAAGTTGACAATTTATATTCGTATAGACCCCACACTGTGATTCGATATGCCGAGTAAATTGCTGTTGGCAGATCAATTGTAACGGCTTTATTCAATAAGTGAGGAAAAAGTCTCGATCTAACCAACCCTAAAATCTTTATCTCATAAGGATGAAAATTTCATCAACTCTGTAGACGGTAGACGGGCATGTTTTGGACAGGAGGTGGTGCAATAATAAAATAAAATGACAATAACATACATACAGTTTATCGTCATTAGATTGTAAGATGCGTATTTTGTCAAAAAAAAAAACATTCTAAAAATTAACTGAAAACAACAGGAATATGCTATTCATTTGTAAACTGGTAACATTTGTAAATTAATTTCAGTGTAATGCCCTAATGACTAGTCTAACCCTCAAGGGTTTAAACCCCCGAAAAACAGCGAATATACTGTCACGTTCCCCTTGGATTCACACCCTAAAACTGTACACATTTCACTCTTTACTAGTGATTAGAATTTGTGCGTCTAATTTGCTGGTTTTTACATAAACATCCCAAATAAATTCCATGTATCTAGCCTCTTAGCTTTTTGTAGATGATGATGATGATGATGATGGCTATATTCAACAACAACAACAACAGAAAAAGTACATACAATAGCTATTGTAGTTGAAGAGCGACTCTTAAACTGATAGATATTGTGAATGTGGTGGTGGTATTGTCATCTTCAAGATCGAAGACTCACTTTAATCGAGTGATCGAAGTGAATTAAATTTCTTGACCATTCCTCGACAATGCCACTCGGACAATTAAATTGTGTATGTATTGGGGAAAAAAAGCAAACTAATCGATGACAAGACTGTTTGGTGGTAGTATGAATAAATTTGATCATGGAGTAGGGTAAATCAAACAAGTAACAATAAAGCACTATTTGCAGTGTGTTAGGCCGGATCATCGCTCTAGGGAAATGTTAGTTACACTACATTGATTACATTTAATTTTATTGGAAATTGCTAGATAGTCGATCAGACCGATTAGGAGCAAAACCAAAAAATCGTCGTAGTACATACACGTAAATAAATCAAATTTCACTTTGTTTAGACACAATTTGTTGAGTAGAAATGTGAATCGTATCAGATGTTGATAATTCAGAGCTAATTTCGCCGTGTTCTCTAATCATGTGAAACTTCGATGGAAATTGGACATTCTCAACTAAAATTGAATTATGATCAATATCGCTTCCCGACATTGTACACGTCCAATCTTGGTCTAATTTAGTAAATCGTCCCGAGATTAGCAGTTCACTTCAATTGACGTGTTGATCGGCTTATATAGACCAAAACTAGGATTAACAACGTCCTATGCAGCATCCTACAATTCTCCCATTCTCTATAAACACACATACACCCCTTTCTTATTACTATATAAAACTCGACCACCCCAAAATTCCTTGCATGCATTCAATTCAAACAATTTCCAACAAAACTCTGTCACACTACATTGTCATGTCAATATATCACTGGTCAAAACTTTCGAATTAATCAAAATTTGTCCAAATTTGTTAGAGATCGACTATTTTTTTTTTGAATAAAATCGATTGTTATCTGTTAGATAAAATATCAATATTGAGAATATTTTAATTGTGAACGGACATTCTTTAGATAACAATAGAATCTAATAATGGCGAATTATGATGGTGCATCAAATGATAATAATAATGTGGCTGCCAGTCATAGTATGAATATAATACCAAGCTTTAGAGATGAAGTTAGGCAATACATCACTGGCATAGCAATTACCCATTATGTGAGGAATTAGTCAATTAAGACTGGCTTCGCACCCTAGGCGCAATCCTAGAATGCCTGCAGGACAGCGGCGACTCGTCTATTTCATATAAAATAACACCAACACAAGACTTATGAAATGTTATCAGACTTTCTAAATATTGATTACACCACATCAGTTTCCAATATGAAAACAATTAAATTCCAACAATTACCATGTGAATTTCCTATAAATAGTCAAAAGACGCCTCTGTTATGCCATAGATTAAAGGAATGCGCTCAATATACTTCGAATATTTCATTTTACTGGTTCAAACTGAATAGAATCAGATTAATTCATTTATAAATATTAATTAGGATGAAGAATTAATTTAATTTGATTATTTAATGGCGTAATATTCGACAATTTAACTAATTTAAACAATTTTATTGAGAGAGTATTAGAATTGGTCTTGTTCAATTTAAGATTTTGTAAATATTTGAGAAGGTGGACGAATGAAAAAAACACAACAAATCTGATGGCAATTATGTGATTTAGTCGTTTGGTTTTTGAATTGTTAATGATAGAACACGATTTTTGACAGTCATCATCATCATCATCATCATCATCTACTTGAGAATAACAATAACTTGAAACTGTGTGGGAGCTTTCTATTGTAGACATATGGATTTTTTTTTGTTTAAATATTTATACGATTGGAGAACCATCACCAATATAGTAGAATCCTTCATTTTAATCTCATTAAAATTAATTACTAATTATAAATAGACAGTATTAATAACTCTTTTATGAGTATCTAATAGAATAGATTATTATTTTTTTCTAAAGTCGTGTATTGTAATAACTAACAATTGAAGATAAATTTGAAGCGATAGGGGGTAGTTTAGGGTAGATGATTTGAGCACACGGTACCATCTAAATGAGTAACATTCTCATCGCATATTTGAAGAGGGGTATTTATTATATTTTGGTCATTTCTATTGTTAGAAATTGATCCGATTGCATTAAGCTTTACTCAAATTAAATTGTAAATACGTACCTTGTGCGATTAAATAAAAGAATAAAACTACAATGTTCACGAATAGTGGAAACGTAAATTAATTTCCAATGATCAAGCCTACTTGACTGGACATAATTAGAAAATTACAAAGCTTCATAATAAATAGATTTTTAGGACAAGTCAATTACTTGAAAAATGAATTGATTTTGAGGCTCAATTACACTGAACGAGTTTAGTAGCGAGTGACGATAACACACAGCTCGTAACACTCGTCCACTACTACTAATATTGAGCGAAAATTATCCCAATCTTGCACTCAACGAATAGCAGCGAATGAATTTGCAAGCAAATGACTCGCCCAAACGCAATGAGCTTTTCGATGGCGCCAAATACACTTTAGCAACTCTCATAATAGTAGAAAGCTTCAATATTTCTCCCGAATGTAGATCCCTCTGTATACATTTTTAACGTCAAATAATGAAGTGTTTCTTTGTAATTTTTGGGTGTCACTAGGGTGTTGTTTGATCGAAGTCCCATCCAATATTCCAAACAATCACTGAGAAATAATCAAATACTAAATGTTAAAACATGGAATTTTCATAATTAATGCCTTTTATATTGTAATATCATTGTTATTATAACATCATATATCCATATAAATGTCCATATATCCATAATAATGTACAATAGTTGCACGTGGCACACGAGGTGGTGGCACGTGTCTGATCGCCTTGAAACATTGTAAAAACGTGCTAAAAACACGCCTGCGTCTCTGTTGGAACACAGATCTGTTAAACTAACGAACCGTATAGGAGCGTGTTCAAACAACGTCCAATTACTTTGCGGTATCATTACACATACAATAATTGTTAAAACATACACATACCCCAGATAGATAGATAGTTTGTTCATATGTTTTTTTTTCTTGTCTTTCTAACTATACCACAGTTTTATATTGTATAGAATATAAATACATTGGTAGTAGAAGATAATTCTATAATCCGCTTATTGGAACCGCTTTTTCGCACTATTTTTCTAACGATAATTTAGGGGATAATAGTAAAGATCTAGTCACGTACAATATATCAAATCTACACTCTATTTAGTTGTTAAAATAGGGATTTGTCCAGTTGAATGTTCTAACTATAGACACGAACATTCTGCAAAACACATAAACTAAATCGTCTATTTCGATTTGTTCTACTCTCTTTTAAATCGATGCTTTTGTCTGTTGGAACAAACCTAATTTAATAATGATGTGATTAAACTGGGATATATATGGCGATATCTTTTTCTAATATATCAAGTGTCCCGGTAGCGTGTAAGAGAGGACATAGGCCCTAACAAACAGCCAAATCATCTTCCAACTTGATGTTGTAGCCTCTATCTTGAAAATATGTTCAGAGACCATTGTGTTAAATGTTGATATTTCAAAGGCCCCTTGTATTCTCATCAGTGATTGTATTCATATGTCAGTCAGTTTGCCACTAGAACATTTTTGAAAGATTAACACCTCACATTTTATTGTCATATAACTTGTACCGCTTTATAATGATACTTGTTATCTATTTAAAAGGGTTGGGCAGAGTTCTTTCAATATTTTTCTTATACTTTCTGCTCCTATCAAACGTATTGTCAATGAAAGTCCAACGCCAATTTAAATCTATACATAAATATCTAACGTTCATATAATATGTTTATTCAATAAATATTGTGTTAATGCGTCTTTTTATCTGATGATTGGGATATTTCAAAATCGCTTTATATTGGGAAATTTCAAATCAATTGTGTTCCGTTAATAATAACCGTATTGCTGTTTGTTGCCACACTTGTCACTATGAGACGCCTTTTATTTTGATAGTTGTAGCAAATATTCTGAATCATCTCGAGAGCAGGTTCGTTACTATTTAGATTTCCTGTATATGCAAGATATCGTATTATAAAAGTGTTACCTACTCATATTATACTCATGTTGCGTCGTCATTTGTTACATTCATGAAATGTGCAACATGTTTACATGTACCACCTGTCGCTGAAGGATACGCTTTGTGATGTTTAAGCAATTTTTTGTCAAATAAATCGAATCTAAAAAGCGTCAGGAAATTTTGCGTAAGACTTTATCTTGAACTAGCTATGAGGCGATAAATAGTTGGTGGAAATGATTGAGCAATTTTGGTATAGTTAGTAAAAACTATCAGCTAAGCAGACATCCAAACGTCTTATTTTGTCAGTGCTGATCACGAATGGTACATCAAACGTTTTTGACCGACTTAAGGCTTCTGGAAAGCTGTATCAAAATATTTAAAAAAACAACAATTGGTTTCTCGGCCGTAAAAACCAAACTAATGTTTGGCTCTCTTCTGTAATTGATGTCTTATATCTGTGACAATTGTGCTACAGTGCGTTTTTTTAAATTTTTGATTTCATTTGTTTTTTATTATTAAAAAACTGCTAAAACAACTATTCGTTTTGTGACCTCTCTAATTAACAATTTGTATCAAATTTGGTACTAATAGAAAGGGAACCTAATTAATTATTGTGCTACAGAGCACTTTTTTGATTAAAGTCCGTAGTTTTCTCGAAATTTCAACAAGCAAATCTTAAAATATGCAACTTCTTTTACAACAACAATCTTTTTCAGTGGGTGAAAAGTTTTGATTAATGATCTTATAATATGGAATCAGCTACTAGAATTCCTGCATAACTGCAAAACAAATATAGTAATACCTTAAAGTATCCGAATGATGGAGAACACTTTTAAAATTTCAAACAAAATTTAACCATATTAAAAAAATAACCTGTTTATCTAAAAACTCTTCAATGTTTCCTTTACGTTACTTAATTAATTCATTCAACGACACTTTTTTAAATGATCGAAAACTGCAAAAACAACAGTCCTTTCGGCCATAAATTGCATTGATAGGAAAATAATTGATAACTATTTTAATAAGTTATAATTTTGAGTTTCACGTTTCTCTACGAAATAATTTTTATCAGGGATTCCTAAAATTTACAGATAATCAATTCAGCGGATCGTATACCTGCTGTAATCTTGTAATAATGCGTTTTTACTATTGAGCTACCGCTGCCGACAATTATTATCCTTACAAACATGCTGAAGGATTTGTTATGGTGTTTTCAATGTTTTCAAATCCTTTGTAATAATGAAGAATGAACTAATTATTTTTTTGTTAATTGTGTTGTTCATTAAAAATACATACTATCTAATAGTAAAATTAGGAAAAAATAACTTTGTATTTCAATTCTACCAATTCAGACAACTACATCTATGTATACAGGGTTGGTCGTTGCATCTAGAACCATTGAAGAGACTAGAAAAAGTGAAATAGTCTTAGGATGTGCACGTGCTAAAAAGAGATATAGAGAAGATGGGTGGTTAGTAGCTTTTACTACTTATCTGTTTTCAGTATGACATGATAAGACTATTTCGAGTTTTCTAGTTTCTCCAATGTTTCTAAATGAAAAGACCAGAACCTGTATAGAATCAGATAGATAAATAAGATGTCTAAAGGAGCATATACACTTGCCACATGTTTGCCACGGCCAATGCAACCTTGCAATTACCGAAGCTAGCAACAGCAGTAAGCAGAAGACATTGTTGCAGCTAATTTCTTCATCGTAAAATTACGATATCGGTATAATCTCAAATTTCCACACTACACATGTTTGAAAATGAGCAAAAAACGTTGTATACTATTATATAGATGAGCTGTGTGATGACGAGATGCACCATAAACAAAGAAAAGAAAAAAGAATGTGATCAAAGGAATAGTATCAAAACCGCTTGGCGTTGTCACATTCGAACTTATTGAAAGAACTCCGAATAACTGCACCAAGCAATTTTGAAAACAATGACAAATTGCTGGAAAAACTATGGCCATAATGCGTGATGCTATTTCTGCGAATGAACAGCTGTCTGCATCTATCCATTTTTTAGCAAGTAGACAGACATAAGAAGACTTTAAATTTCTTAGAGTGTAAGAGTGGAATCTTACAACCTCTCAGCTGCAAAAAACATCTCGCTTCCGTTAACTGTGACTAAAATGGTATAATTCCCATTGATTACTTGGACCAACGAAAATCAGTGGTAAGAGCTTGTTACTCGTTTCTTTTAACTTTTAAATTCGTATGAAACTGGTGAAAGCAGAACGAGGAAAACTTTCCAAAAACAAGACAACCACAAATCGCTTGTTGCTGTGCAAAAATCAATGAGCATCTGATTATTATCAATTTCCGAAATTCCAAGAAAAAAAACCATTGAAAGTTCGAAAATTCACAATTAAGACTATGGAATCGAATTTTTGAAATCCAGATAATTGACCGCGTGTTTTTCGTAAACTTGTAGGCAATAAAAGTATAGTTGTTTCAAATTACGAACAACAACACCACAATTTCTGTTCGGAAATTTGATTATTGAATAAAAATATTAATCAATCAATCATCACAATTCTTCCCCTATCTGTCTATATATATATTTTTTTCCTTCTCGATATAATCACAATTATTAAATTAAACGCCATCCCTATTTATGTGTTCTATACAAGCTATTTTTCATAAGTTATACATCAAAATTGTTGTAGAAGTTAAGCACACGCGATCAACATTAAATTGTATGTATAGAATAATATAATTATGCAAATCTAATCATTACAAATAGTCTTTCGTTCTTTTATCGTTCAGAAATGATTTGTATTTGAATCTTTTCAAATGCATTCAACTTGAATCTGATACGATTATAAAACTGATTTGATTTGATTAATTATTAGCGTTAGTTTTTTGTTAGCGTTGGTTGAATTTGGATAATTTTTTTATATAAATTATATATTAGAGAAACTATAGATGAATTTGGGAATTCATTTCTTTTATTGGTTGTTTGTTTGTACATAAGCGATATCGGTGAGAAAAGCGCACTTGTTATAAGAAGTAGCTGTTACTAATAGACACTTAGCTTTTCGAGTATATGGGCTGGCAAATATTGTGTTACACGAGTAGGTTAACAATATGTAAACCAATATGCGTTGTCAAATTATAACGGACAACTATCTACAAATGCATATATCTTATTATCGTTCTGATTGTTCTCCAAATAACCGTTGTATTTCATTGTTTTTAATTGCATGATGATATTTGAATTTTGAATGTTCAAAGATGTGGAAAATACCACTTTTCCTTTTGTCACTTCGTCTCATTTCTATGTAAAACAGTATTTGTGGACGCCAAAACGTAAGACATTAGTGAAGATTGTCGACTATCGTATATAAATGATGCATTAAATTCTATCTGTTTTTTATCATAATTTGTTATTTGTTATTGGCAAACGATTAGCATAGAACATGTTCTTTTTTTACTGGAAATCTCTACTGAATGTTGTTAACAACAACAATAATAATAATCTAGTTTGTTGTTGTTTTCAACTATAACAAGAAACTGTCCTATATTCTGTTGTATCCAAACCACAAACTGTACATTTATTGTTTATTGTTGTTGTAGCAGGCGCAACTAATTGAATAGCTGCAAATTACAGTTTACGCGACATGATTACTTCAGTTTTCCCATACAAATAACAAACAACCAAATAAATTAAATTCAACATGGAACTAAATAAGAAGAATAACTTTAGAGTTGATTATCTAAATAGTAGAAGATATATGTATGTGTAGAGGGAAAAAATACTGCCCATTCATACAATCCTTCATTCATTCGTTTATATCATAACGTGTGATAAAATGACAAAGTCGAACATCAACAACTAAGCAAATTAAGACTTGTAAATTGGATATTATTATAACAACTGGACGGAGGAAAAAAAAAGATTAAAGCCCCTACAATGACTCGATGATTTTTTTTAAACAACAATAATAGCTGTCAGTGTGCAGCTAAACATTAAGGTTTAAAATCTATTGAATTATTATAGAATAATCGATCTTACTAGCCATTTGGACAACATCCAATTAGCACCTTATATTTCATTATTTCCATTATTATTATTATTATTATATATGTAATAACATAATTGTTGTATAATTTTATTTGCTATTTTCATTTAACTAACCGGAAATACATGACACCTGTCTTGAAGGAAGTAACTCGTCAGAATTACTAACAATTGTTAACGTTATTTTAATTTTATCGACAATAACGTTCTAACTATACAGTGAATAATTTATTGGTGAGTTAACAATTTGCTGTTATGAATTGATGGGAAAATATTGTTTTTGAAAACAATCTGTCACTGTTAACAGATTTTAAATAGCGAGAATATTGTTGTAATTCGTTTATTGTTACTCTTAAATAATAAAATCGATCAAGTCTTCCAACAATCAACTTGTATCGTCAGCCTTTTGATTCACTGAACGCGCTATATTCATTTCCATATCAAATTGTGGTTTGATTCGACCGAATAAACGACACATAAAAATACAGAAAATTTATCTGTGCTGTGTATGAAATATGAAATCAACCCTCATACTTCATAAATTAGATTATTTCGATATTTTGCTCAAAGTTATAGTCAGTTGATTTCGTTTTCGTTTGTTTATAATCGTTACTTCTTCTGTTTATTCAAACATACCACCATTATCTTCAATCATCATTTCATATTTTAATTCAACTATCTACCATCTATACAAACACATAGACAAACATTTATGGTGTTCCTTTTCCACGCAATTTCATCCACAAAACTTTATAACTGCCTGAAATATGGTTGTGTCATAAATACTTTTAATACGGTTTGTTTGTTAGGTGATTTTCAAATGTAGATCTTGTTGTTGTTGTTATGTTTCGGTCGTTGCATTATTAAATAAATGTTATCCGATTATCAAAAAATATACAAATTTTTCTATTCCACAAAAAAATATTGAAATATAGAACTTATTATAGGCAACTGTAAAGCGTTGTTGGATACAGAATTGCCTATCCGGCAATATGGTTAGATTCAAGGGGGTTGGAAGGATCAAATATCAATTTATAGAAATGTATCTCTTCTTGAAACAAGTTGGAAATTTAATAATAATTAAACCAGGTTATTAATGAATTTGAATATTTATAATTATGGTGCGTTTTAGTTTGCTGATGATTCTCGATTCTACCCACAGAGTCGGCCTGAGATATAGAGCCGCGTTTAGATATCTATACCACTAGGCAAAATAGGCACATAGCTAAAATCCATTGATTATGTTTGTTATTAATTGCATGCAACAAATAAATCCTGGACCTAGATATATCCTGCGCCTCTTTAGAAATGATTTATTTCCTCTTATGTAAAAAGACACATACTGAAGGCATTGATTAGAGAGAACAACATTCGTAATCAGGGCCGGACTCGTTGATTGTGGTGCCTGAGGCAGGTCTCAAGAACATCACCTTTTTGAAATTTTTGGAAAGGCTCATTGTCAACGTGACTATCATCTAAAATAAACGCATAAGTTTATTTCTAAGTTTTTAGCTGTTTGTTAAGGTTTTGTTATGTCATATCTTATTTTGGCGCCTATTCCAATTCGATGTTTGAGGCAGTTGCAGGCACCGGCCCTGTTCGTAATTCAATAAGTATAACACGAACTATTTACGTCGGCAATTCGGCTAACCTGTGCCTTAATCTTTCACTGATACTTGTGTATAATCTGTTTAATAATTTAACAGGTATGTAGATATTTCGTTGTAAAATGATTATAAGAATAGTGCAGAACATTAATATTATGTGAATTGTAAAGTTTCTGTTTGAGTTGATGGCAAAATTTCAGTAGATTGTTAATATTTTGTGCCTTGTGACACAATCACTTCCATTGAAATGTGAAAGTTGAAATTTGTCAAAGCTTATTTAGATTTTTATGTCAATTTGTCAACAGTACATAAATGCGGTTTTAATCAATTATTTAAAAATTAATTATATTTTATACATATCCTTGCCATTTATGAAGTATCGTCTTTTTGGCTCATATTGAGATTCGATTAGTACTTAATTTACTTGATTAGTAAAAAAACTATACGTTGTCTATTTTGATTTAGTCGGCTTAACATTAATAATGACCCTGTTACTGACCGGTTTACAATCTAATTCTCATGCCTCTTTTACTGTCTTAAGTCAAGTTGTCTAAGTATTTTAATATGTGTAAATTCAGGGCTGCATTTAAGGGCAAGTGAATACTCCCACTTTAAGTGTAAATTACTCATAAATTCTCTAGATAATAATTTTTTTGGAGTTTCATAATGATTTGCGAGTAGGGCCTCGAAAAGTATAAATGCGATACTGCTTAGATTAATAGAAACGAAAAGCTTTTAACATTAAGCCCCCTGACAAGCTTGCGACTGTGTCGCCGCGATTCGGTTGCAGAGTGGTGAACACATTTGTAGGTGTCAAGCTAGAGCGACAGAATGAATCATACAATTTAACATCTCAAACAGTTTAAAATTCCCATCTTCTTACCAACAATTCTATATACTACCAACAATTTATACATAAAAAACGCCGCCACCATGTTGATTGTTGACATTCGCGAGTTGTTGATGGTCAAATATTAAAATTGAGGCACAATTTTCTCACATCTATTTAGACGGTAATTGACTATTTGCTTTTGAGGTATTTTTCATAACGGCCAATATACCTCCACCTGGACAATGGCCTGTCGGTACTTTGCCAATTACTAGTCTATGATGCCCCTTTCAATTGAACATCTCAAACAGTTTCCACGCCACGACTGTGTTGCAAATGTGGCATGCTCCATAAGAAACAATGGTGAGCGTTTCTGTCGCCGATTTCCAAAAACGCCGAGTTCGACGTATTCTCGATCGGCTGTCGCAAGCTTGGCAGCCTACATAAGAATCTGTGTTATACATTATTGCGACTCTGTCGCAAGCTTGTCAGGGGGCTAACTACAATTCTACAAATCCAAGGTTTTTTTTTTCTTATTTCTACATATTATTAGATAATCGTGACATTATCAGTAAAATAATAATTATTAAACATACAGACAGTATTTACCATTCAAATGTTAGAGTAGTTTCAGTATTTTGAACAATAAAAATAATAAATTCCAAGGATGAGAATTCTTTCTTGAATTATGAACAAAAACGATGACAGTAATTTGGAAAAATACATAGGACTAAAGTACATAGATAATGTTCATATTGACCGTTAATATTTCTAATAATAATAATAATAATAGAGCAATTCGTATGTATTCGAGATGTGTATCTATTGATGACATTGCCAGTTAGAATTCCATCAAAATGATTGTAAAGACAAGCTTCGAGATACGGTATTACCAAATTATTCAATTTCCACTAATATATTAAATAATTAATCGAAAACAAAACATGAATAGAATTATAATTGGAGACAGACTACAATGAAATAAATGTCAATAACAGCCAACCTAAAATAACACATATATATATACATCTATAGAGTGTGTGTGTGTGTGTGTGGAGGTGATGACAAAATTGAGGGATTGATTGTATGTACATATACGCAAAATGTAAAGTGAGAGAGAAAGAAAGAATGAACAACAAGGATACATTAATGCCGCCGCCGCCGCCACCGCCACCAAAATCACTGTAGAATTCGCTATAGAAAAGGGATAAATCCAGATAGGGGGTGGTGGTAGTAGTGTTTGCAAAATGTGTAATTCCGAATACAATGAAACCGATTAGCCCCTGCCGTGCTGTGTTAGAGAATTAATTAACAAATTCAATTAGAAATTAACTTGTTGTATGAAGGCGTTCGCCGTCCAAATTGTTCAGACACACCTATATTTAACTCGATAATTTCGCTTACATCTACACTATTTGGCAGACTTTACATTTTACAAAATTATCGAGAAAGAAATAAAGAAAACAATTGTTTTATACATTATCTAATGGTATCTAGAGTTGTACTAAATAATTGCATAAGTTGATTTCCTGTATTGATGCTGCCAGATGGCTGATTATAATCGATCAATTTCCGTTTTATTATTAGTCAAATCAAATCGACCATTCTTGTTGCTTTTATAGGTATGGTTTCAGAATCGACGTGCGAAATGGCGGAAAACGGAGAAATGTTGGGGCCGAAGTACGATTATGGCTGAATATGGATTGTATGGTGCAATGGTACGACATTCATTACCATTACCTGAAACAATACTAAAAAGCGCCAAAGAAAATGAATGTGTTGCTCCATGGTTGTTAGGTAATGATTGTATGTCTTTTCTAAATTTATCCACATAGACACTATTTAAAAACAATAATAATAATAATAATAATACTAAATAATGGCAAATTTTGCAACTGCTACGGGCTTAATGATGGAAAACGTCCAAATTCTCAAAAACCTGTTTAATTAGTCAAAAAAATTGCGAGAAACATATCAATAACAGACATCTGTAAATGTTTCAACGAAATCGACCTTAAATTCGAGTTCCCTTACAATTATCCTTGAAGAATAACTAACCAAAAATTGATTCCAATGAAATCTTGTGAATTTCCGTTAGTTTTTGTAAGAAAATCGCATTGAAGATCTGTTAGAAAAAAATATTATCGCATTACGACTGAATGTTCATGGATAATCATGAAATTCCATCTAGGACATATGGTTTTATCATAAACCGTTTGATGGCGCCAGCCATCACTCTCCTTGATATCGCACATTTTGTATCTATTCTACTTAATCTACAATTCTTAGATGTATAGAAATTTTAATTGTGAACATTGCCTGTATCTTTCTAATAAAAGACAGAATTTCTATTTAATCCTAATAGCAACATGTCCCAGTTATCTATAGCCTTGAAGTAGATCTATATACGTCATAAAGCTTTATTTATTATTAAATATACGCTTTCTAGCATTCAAAAATTTGTACAAATTAGAATTTAAACCTTTTCCACGGACAATTTCTCCCATTTGTTGATATGCATTTATAGAATAACAATTGTTATTGTTGTCATAGTAAGAGGCATTGCTTGGACATTTTTATTTTTTTTATTTTTTCGAAACTCCAACAATAGAATTATTTCTATTGTTATCAAAAAAGAATAAGAAAAAAAGTCAACTTTGTTGTATTTATCAGCCATGAACATTTATTTATTCAAAATAAAATTATCATTAAATTGAATACACGTATATCAATTATTGATTACAACATGATCTTTCTTTTCCAGAGCTAAGGAAAAACAGAGACGTAGTAGAATCAGGTATTTATTTATAAAATATAATACTCTACGTTATTTTCTTTCATAAAAAAAATTAAATCAAATCGAAAAGGAGAACAAACATTTTTTCTAAAATTCTTTTTATGATTTATTAGATCAAATGATTAAGAATCCGTGGTAGCTGCAAGCTTTGCCAGTTCGGTATTTTGCATACATACACGGACACGTTTTAAATGAATTTGTCTATTGATAAAAGAAATACCTTATTATTAGTAAACTGTAGCCTAAAAAAAAATCATACAAATAATGAGTGCAATCAAACAATTTTAAGCTATGATCTGTATAATGGAATTTCAGGAATGCATCGAAAATCTCTTGAAGCAGCTGAACATCTTAAAGACCAAGATTGTAGCAATAGTGACCATGAGGAAACAACATCGATGCAAACGGAAGCTAGTGATACAAGCGCCACCTCCAGTCAACAAACTCAACAACAACAACAACAACAACAGCAACAACCACCACCGCCATCACATAACGGCACAAATACTACCGTTTCCGGTAATGATCAAGATGCACAACAACATCCACAACAACAGCAACAAACTCATAATAATGCACCACCGTTATCAACAGCAATACAACCACCACCAACAACAACAACATATCCAGATGATCCGGAAGCCTTTCGTGATAATTCTATAGCATGTCTCAGGGCTAAAGCTCAAGAACACAGTGCTAAATTACTAAGTCATAATCTAATGATGCATGTTAGAACGAATAATGCTAATCAACAACAACCGACACAAACAAATTGTGATGCTAATGCGAATAATCTCCATCAACAAGAGATTGTTACCAATCAGGAAAACAGTGGTGGCATTTTTTGACGTCGCAATGGAAATAATTGTATGAGGACGGATTGATTTATATAAAAATTATTTTCGTTTTGTTTTTGTTTTTCTTTTACAAAATTCCCCGAGAAACGGTTGTGAATCATTTGAAAATTCTTACAGCAACTGTCAATTTGATTGTGCATTATAAACAGAATATTTAACGCATTTTTAAATATAATCAATAGAAACGTTAACCACCCTGTTATTAAACTGTTGGGACCAACTTACAAGCTACCCCTTTCCGGTAATGGCAAAGCGAGAGAGAAAGATGATATTGGAAGAAACGAAAAATACGGGGTACGATCAATATTCTTCAGGGTGAAATTAAGCCCTTAATTAAATATTTTTTAAATAGTACAACTTATATTTATTACACACACACACGATATAACAAAATCAAAAATTTGTATAAAGATAGGAGAAAAACAGACGCTTACGTCACTATTATCCCAAGATAAATTTATCTCTACACAACTATCTTATCAATACACATAGCTTTGTGTTTTTATTAGAAAAATGTTTCATTTACTGAAATAATAACTATTTGATAAACAAAAATAAAAAATTATGAAGTTGCTGTAAGAATATGCCAATTAAAAAAAAAACGCCTTTAACACAGAAACGAGATTTTCCAAACCAAACAAACAAAAAGACATCCAACGATATGATAAATGGTCTAAAATAAATGTTTGATCTATTGACAAAACGTACAAAAAGAAATCATCGAAATGTTTGATTATAATCAACCAATTTTACTTAAAATGTCCTCGCATGGTACACTCATTATAACGAACAATAATTGTGTAAATAATTATTCCGTAGAAACAAAAAACAAAAAATTAAAAACAGATGAGAGAGAGAAAAAGTACCTTTATTTTTCGTTATGTAGTGCAATATTTCGCCAATTTTAAGGGTTGGGGTTAATTTTATTTTTATTTTTCATATTTTATTTTGTAAATATTACCTTGAAACGATCGATGTATAATTCTGTACAATAAAAGATAATTCATACCAAATGGAAATAGTTTTCTATTGTTACAATTACTGTGAATAGATTTTCCAATTTGATGAGTACTTAATAATTGTTCAAATACAAAGAATACCCGATTCACGTACTTATTTATCGTTTAACAAATAATGAAAACAAACGAGTGCAAATTGTTACATTAAAAGGCAAAAAAAAAATTATTATTACTTAGGCAATAGACATGTAGATAAAGTGTATCCATGTATAGCAAACATGCAATGTTTTGGAATATTGTAATTAAAAAGAGAAAAAAAACGTATGTGTAGTGCAAAAATTATATAAATATCAAATAAAATATTAAAGAATATGAAATGTCCTTGTGTTTTAGAGATAACCAAAAATTTGTCAAAAATCGTACCGATTTCGTTTGGTTCATCGAAAACCCACCGAAATCGGTACAACAATTGTTTGTTACACTTTTCGCAAATCCAAAACCTTCCTAGATGTGATTAAAGTTTAGAAACTTTGCTATGGCTCCAGAGTAATTAGAAGTTAACTCAAAATTCGAAGAGTGATGGTTACTGTTACGACATTGTTAAGGCTCAAATAGGCGAGTTTGCTAGCTATTCGGCGGCGAAAAACTATTTTTCGCAACTCCTGAACACAACGATGCAACTAGCTAGAAGAACGTGGAATATAGAGCAAGTACCAAGAAAAGTAGCCAAGTCTTTAACTCTTCTCGCAGAAGGCAACTTTAGTACAACAAGGCAATTGACTCAAGAAAGTACCGTTGGTATTAAATACAAATTCGATCTAGGAATAGTGACTTTGGTATTTACTTACTAAATACTTATTTAGTCATGGATTCTGTAAGAGGTGCCCCTTCGATTGTATTTAGCTTCCTCATGCATTTTGGGACTATTTAAACTGCTTGAAAAGAATTCCGTTTCAATCATTTTCTGATTGTTAAGTATTCAAAATACCTTCCAGTAACTGGACTCATTTGATTTTGTGTCACCTTATAAAAGCCAACAAACTACCATCAAATATTTGGATCGGCATGAAAATGCTGACAATTCTCATTTGGTAGCTCATCATTTTATTGCTGGAAACTTGAGTATTTTCAACTTCTCTTGAGTTGTGACTTACTATCTGGTGCACACTCTACACTTCCGAGTGTTGAACAATTTTTGTATTTTTTTTCGAAATATAACATGCTACAGTAGTGAATATTCCATGAATTCGAAAAAATTCCATTATGTTCCATTCCATTAGTAAAACTTGAACAAAACGATCACTCTCACCTTAAGAAATCATTGGTTTGAAGGAAGTTAATTCAACCGATCAATACACATTCATTCAATTTATCTGATTGAAAATTCATAATCAGTAGTGGTAAATGCGAACAATGTAAGTACTTAATATAAGATTCAGACGATTTGATCTCTTTTAAAATCGGATTTTTTTTGTACCAATATGATTTGTCAATATTAACAATCTTACATAAAATTCAAACAGTTATAACAAATCTAGAAATTTCTAACTTTCACTAAAGAATTGATCGTTTTGCGAAGGTAATTCACAATGAAAATTGCACTGTTGCATGATGTGTTATTTATAATCGTAATTGAATCAGAAATCGTGATAAATTAGGGATTTAGAAAAACATGGGAAAACCTATGCGATAGATGATCGTAGCAAACGAGTCGATTTTCTTGATGTGACCGTTAAACAAACTACACAAAATAACAAAAGCAGACATGCAGGTAGAAAGGGTTGTAAACGAAAAACCAACAACAAAATAGAGTTGTGGTGCTATCTAAGTAGGACAAATATGCCAAATTGTTTTAATTAGTAAAAATTATGAATTTATCCATTTGATAAAATTAATGCAATTAATATTATCATCCAATTGTTTCTAATAAAATCTGAAAATCGTTTTCTTTATTCCTTCAATCGAATAATTGTTGAGGTCAATAAACTATTTACCAACAACAACAACAACACCAAAGGATTGTAAAACTGTGAATAAATTAATGAATCAGTTTTAAATGTAACTGGAACTTGACAGAAAGTTTAATTTGAATAGAATTTTGAAAAGAGATCCGCAGAAGAATACCAATTTTGACAACGAAAGAATACCGAATAAAAAAAAACTTCTACCCTTATTAGTCTGGAAGATGCAATATTTTGTAAATTATAAAGGAATTGGAATTGTAAAAATTCAAGGCGAACCTTTATATTCACTCCCAAAAAAAAAACCTTGAACCAAACGTTTTATAAGTCCGGTGGAAAATTAGCAACGTGGTAAATCTAAATACAGCTCACGTATATCTTTGATTAATTTTTGTTAAAAAATAAATAAATAAATAACAATAATTTCCAATTGACGATGATTTAGGTCAGAATTGTTTCGATTAAATTATAATGAGAATTTGTGTTGTTGTTTTTTTTGTTTTGTTATTCAAAAGATAAAAGTGTTTAATTGTTTATTTTTACAGTTTTTGAATCATTTCTTGATATTTCTTCCATAGAATCATCAATAATGATATTAATTGATTTATGTAGTCTTCGAAAAGAAGCCTTATTTTATCGATTATAAGTTGGATAGAGAATAATAGCTAGTTTTCTGTTCGTTTGTAAATATTTAATTCTGATCAATATTTGCTTGCATTGAATAGTTCTATTAACATTATTATTGTATAGGATAAGCTGAAAATTTATTTGAATTTCGTTACGATTCGTTGTTCGGCATATTCATGTATTTTATATTGACGTTGGGCAATAATTTCCACAATTACTGAAGCTTCACGTTGGATATTGATTACCATTACCTGGCAAGGACGGTGCAGTGTTTATTTGTCAGAGGATCTGCCAAATATTGCTTTATTTCCAATAAATCCGTTGATTGAAAAAACTTTAATTGATCAAGAATCCAAATTTCGAGGAAAATCGGAAAATTCTCGTATTCTCCAGGTGAATTCGATGGAATTGCATTTCAGTCTCTATTGACAGTGTGGAATTTTCCAAATTTTTGCGGAATTGCTGAAAATCCTGAAAATGTTGTTGTGTTTATATGACTGTATCGGTGCGGCTAGGCTGATATTCCTGAAGTGGCCGCTCGCCATTACGTCGGAATCGTGATGAATAAATGGAAAGAGAATAACGCGGCAATGCTGTTTAATAGATAGTTAAATAATTTATATAGAGAGACATTGTGTGATAGTGGCGCCGTTTTGCCAACTGCCGGCGACATTCTGTACTAAATGCCTTGGTACATTCCTGGCAAAAGAACCACGTCCCTATCATCATCATAGCTGTTGTGTGACAAGCTAAAATAAATCTATTTACTGTTCATTTTGTGTGTGGCTTGTTTTTCTGTTGTATTAAAACTTTTCAATTCGCATTTAATTAGAGTAATATTGAGAAATCATTGAACATTTAATTAGATTCAATCATTCGGCACTTGATATTATAAAAATAATTTGGAAATTTTCAATTTTAATTGGAAAATTCTATGAAAATTTTTAAGAAAAATTCGGTCAATTTCTAAATGTGTATAGAATGTGCTTCGTCTGATATTCGCTGTTTGTCGGCCGACATCGTCCTATGAATACGTGCTTTTTTAGCGACGACGCAAATGATGGCTAGGTGGCGTTAGTTTACATATTAAATAGACTAGGGAAGGTAAGTGGTATAACAACATCACCCTTCAAGGCTTATTTTTTGACGGTAGCAACCCTATACCGGTTGGATTTCACGTGTTTTTCTCATTATATTCGTGTGTCCGCCATACAAACAATTGAAGGATCGACGACGCCCATACAACTTGTATTCACAGCAAATTTCCAGGTAAAAGTTCCGTTTTTCAATAGCAAAATAAGCAAACAGTAAACGTTTTATAATATTGTAGAATATTTATTGCATATCGAAATCTGTCGATTAAATCGCCTCTTTCTCTCTCTACCGAAACAGGTCATTTTTGCGATTGTTTTAGATACTTTTACATACAATTCATTGGATTATCCTTATTTTGATTAAAATCAATTAAAATATATCCTTTATTTAATCGTAAATTATTGTCAATCAAGTTTTGATGATTGATGATGGGTGATTCGTTGTGTCTGTGAGAATTGCATGTATATATATGTATGTATGTATAGATGCATGCGTGAGCATTTAGGAGACTCCGGCTAGCAGCCCCCGGATTTAGAGGGGGGCCGTATCCTGTCTCACAGGGGGCGCTGACCATGAGACAGTGTGTATTTATGGTGTTGGTTGTTACACAGTTAAGGAGGCGTTGTTTTCTTCGATAAACGATGACACTCGTCATCATCGTAGCTTGCTGAAATTGCTACAACTGCTACTGTTCTGTTGTTCATCTAAATTAACTGAAAATCTTCCATTGTTAGATACAACAATAACGATAAAGTCGACAATCATTTCTGTGCAGCTGTAAATGTTTCAGGATGATTATGTAATGATTATTGTTTGAATGTCAAATTTTGCTCTATTTAGAAAGTTAAAAAAAAAACAATAGATATTGCGATTGTTGTTAGATAGTTAATTATCCTGAAAATGATAAGGCGATTCTTGGAATTTCTAATATCTTTAATGATTCATCTCGAAATTATATAATTTTTTTTTGTTTTTGTTAAATATAGAAATTATATAAATCGACGTAATATGAATGAAATTGAGGTTCTGTTTAAGGATAATTGAATAAATAAATTCAATATTTGAGTAATGGAAGTGTCCTTAGTTCACCTGAAATTCATTTATTGGTTTATTGACGAACATTTGTTTTCGCTCTGATAAAATCGCTATATTTGTGTGTAATTTTTCAGTAAACATAATGAGATTAAAAGTGAATTATCACTGAAATTGATGACGTGTTACATGAACATCGCATACAAAAATTGTTGTAGAATGAAACCAAACGAATCGGTTAGTTAATCCTGAATCAATCTGAAATGTGTGTAATCAAATGGAAAAGCCTTGAGAATATTGAAACGATACGATTTTCTTATACTGAAATTTATATCACGTATTCGAGCTAGTTGAATTTCATTTAATTAATTTAATTTATTCTCATAATTGATACTATTCGTATTGAACTTTGATATTTATTTGTATCTATACGGAATTATTATTTCCATGAATGAGTTTCCAGGTAATTGTTGTTATTTTCTTTTTAATGAATTTACATATTTTAGTTTCAAATAATTATTGATTTCGAAACTTTATAAGAATTTTCAATATTTTAGATAGTTGTATTATCTATTGTTTGATTATTTTTTGTCTTTGTTGTTAATTCAAAGTTAGAGAATGTGAGTAATTGGTCAATTCCAATGGAATTTCTGTATGTATAAATAGGTCGTGGTGATAAAATTGTTATTTTCTTAGACAAAAATCACATATCAATTATATCACATTACTGTTAATAATAATGGATGTTTTATATTTTGTAAATGGTCGGTTGAAAATCACAAATAATTATGTTGCTAAATTCTAATTGTGAACATTGTTGTTGCACGAATTAAAAACGTAGGCTTTTTCCAGATTTGTTTATTTCAAATGATATGGCAACTCGAGAAAAGAAGCTTTCTGTTAATAGAAAGCAAAATAGTACTTCACCTACGCCATCAACAACAGAAGATCCATCCACTAATAATGAGATGAATACAATAAATAATGAAACACAATCATCATCAATTGACGAAAATCCAACAACCGAAGTAACAACAATGAATTTAGTTAACAATCCTGTAGTAAATACCAAGTTAACACCAGTTAAAACTGGTGGTAATAGTGGTGGTGGTGGTGGTGGTGGTGGTGGACAATCTTTAGCACGGAAACTTGTTAGTAAAAATCCAAATACAAAACGAATTCGTAAAAGGGCAACATCATTTTCAATCAAATTAAAACCAAAATTAAAGAAAAACCCACAAATCAAACCGAAAATAATTAAAACAATATTAACAAATACGAAAAATGTTGAAACGAAAAAGCGCTTATTGAAAAATTGCAATATAAAACAAGTACGAACAAAACGTACAAAAACAAATAAACATATTGATGATGGTGGTGATAATGATATTATTAATAAAGATGAAAGTTTACCACCGGTATTAGAACCGATATTTCCAATTGATGAGAATATTGTTAATAAATCACCAAGGAAAAAGAAACGTCCACCGAAAATCGATAATTATTCAAGAAAATCCAATGATGATCAATCATTACCATCAACAAATAATGAAAACTTAACAATTGATCAAAATAAAACGAAACGTGTGTACCGAAGAAAACCAAAATTGAATCCAGTCGCTGTCGTAGCAACAACAACAACAACAAGTGAAACAATAGAAGATGTTATGAACGATTTAAATAGTTTAATAAAGATTGGTGGTGAAAAAGACGAATCTGATAGATTATCAGATACAAGTAAAAGTGATATAATGAAACCAAGGAAGACAACAAGACGAAAACGTAAAGAAAACATTGAAAATACTTTAAGTAAATTAAGTCCATCACAACGTAAAGTCATTGATATGCTTGATTTAAATGTAAATAAAATTAAACGTCGTTTATCAACAAAACGAAGACGACATAGTATAGAAAAATTTCCAATATCGCATATTGAACAAGATAATACAAATCAATTAACATTAATTAATAATTCACCTAGTTGTATGAGTCCACGTACAAAGACTACACCAAAATTACGACAAACACCATCATCTATACGCCGTTCAAATCCATATAAGACACGTTCCGATTCACCAGCACGTATATTACGTAATGGTAAACAGAGAAAATTAAAAGATTTAGAATTATTGGATGGTTTAGATATAATAAGACGGCGACGACGTAATTATTCTGAATTCAGTGGCAGCGAATCAATTTCGAGATTTTCCGGTTATGATTCAGATAGTAGTTTTTCTGATTTGTCATCATTGCATAGCGGTGTTGTTGAGAATATTGAAAGTAGAGATGTTGAACAAATGAAAAATGAATGTAAAGAAGAAATTAATGAAGACTCACATCAAAAGCAACAACAACAACAATTGCAAAATAATGAAAATTCACAACAACAACAACAACAGAAGGAACAAACAACAGTTGTAATCAAACGTAGTATGTCAAGTGATAATGATAATGTTATAGATACAAATTCGAATTGTATAAATAATACAGAGAATGTAACAATAAAAAATGAAAATACAGTAGACAGTCCAAGTTTGAAAGTGCCTGAAAAGTCAATTATTCTTGATATTATGAAACAAACATTTAATGATACGTTAGAAGACACTGAAAAAGATACAAATACTGAACAAAATCCTGAAATTATATCAACAACACTGTTCTCTGGTGTTAATTGTAAAAGAGAAGAGGACAACAATCAAACGATAACAAACACAAATGATTGTATTACTGAAAATAATGAACAAATTGATAAAACTTCTGAAAGTAATTTAGAAAGTCATGGAAAAATTGAAATAACAAATCAATGTGGAACTATCGATCAAGTAATAGAGGATGTAATAAACAATTGTCATGAACAATCGATGGCTAATCACCAAGAAACAGAAACAACAGCAAAACTGGATGAAACACCTGAAAATTTAGCAATCAAAGAAAACATCCTACAAGCACTTGGCTTACAAAGTTTGAAGGCAGCAAAAGAAGCAAAATTAAAAAATAAAAACGAATATTATACTGGCACGTTAAAAACTGTGATTAAATTAAATCGTGATAAGAAGAAAGGTAAAAATTCATTTAAGATGACCACATTACAGAAAAATAAAACGAAGACTAGCAGCATTGAACTTGATAATAATGGCATCGAAATTGGTAAAGATGTAAGTAGACACATTTTATTGTTGTTGTTGTTGTTTTTTTCTTGTCTCTTGAGAGTAAAATTGAAATTTTATTTTTAAAGGGAACATCATCCAGCTGGAAACACGGGAGTCAGTCGTCGGATACGGCTGGTGCGCACAGAAAATCACACTATTCTAACCGCTCTAACATGGGTAATTACATGGTTTTGGGCTTATCTTTCCTTTCCAATTTGCACCTGTTTCACTTTAATATTACTAGGAATCACAAATCTGTATCTCTGTTTTTTTCATTATTTGGGTGGTTAATTGAGTCTTTGTTTGATTTATATTTCTTAAAGATCTTTCAAATTATTCCAAACTAAAATTGCCCTTTGCCTTGTAAACAAATAAAAAAACCACCTAGATTTCTATAATTTTTAAATTTATACAGATGGAAGTAGCGAACATACATCTGATGGTGAAATTGGTGGTCAAGATGGATCAACAAAAACGTTGGTTATACCAGAGAAGGCCAGTTCCTTCAGTATACATCCAGGACGTTTATGTAAAGATGAATGTTCATATTGTTTTGGTAAATTCGGTATATTTGATACACCTTGTCATATTGCACAGATGAAAAGTGTTGAACGACAAAATAAAATTCTAGAAGGTACAATTTGACTATATTTGAAAGCACATTTTTTTTATCTATATGAATGGATTGATTTGTTTGCAGCTGAAAAACATCTAACTCGAGATTCATGTTTATGTGATGCTTGTTATCGTCATGTTGATCGTAAATCGAATACACCATCTTACATTAATAAATCATATAAAAGGGGCACATTAGTGGCACCAGGACCACGACAAGATCATTGTCATGTATTAGGATGTGCAAAAATTGCATCAAATATACTCAGACGTAAATGGATAATAAAAATGCGTAAAAACATTTGTGAAGTTGTAAGTTGTTTGTTAAATTATTTGAAGAATTTTGCCAAATTAATTAACTATTATGTCTGTTTTTATTTTGTTTTTCTACTGTACTAAAAATAAAAAAAGATAAATCTTGACTTGGATAATCCCGGTCTTCATTCAATTCCAATTTGTGATGAACATTATTCCATGTTGGAACATTTAATGGTTTGTGCAATGTGCAAACGGCGTTTAGCCAAAAATCATATTCATTATTTGGGACCTGATGTTATTGTTGATTTAAATTCAGCCTTACAAACTGAAGGAATACCGTTAAGTTTATCTGATAAGCCAGTTGTTTGTAAATTATGTAAATATTTCGCTGCAATTATTATGAAGCCAGTTGAGGAACGTCCTGAAAATAGTTCAACATTCTTTAATGAATATAAAAAAAGGTACACATATTCAGATGAGATTTATATATTTTTTCTAATTGTTTTAAATTTATTTACACAAAGACTGCTCCATTTTAATGATATCGTTCCAATGGATGAGGCAGCCGCTGAAGAACCAATTATCGTACCAACAAAAGAAAAAGCTTTAGAAAAAGAACATTTGAGAAAGAAGAAGAGATTATCGACAAAGAACCAACACGTAATTAGTGACAATAGTTTAGAAAATGATAACGAGAAAATGTACCAAAATCCACTTGTGCCTTCATCAGATTCAACAAATCAATCTCGTCCAGAATCCCCATCTGATTATATGGTTGATTATAATACATTAATACCATCAATTGCGATGGATTGTGGTAGTGATAATGAATCGAAAAAGGATGCTCCTGTATGTACAAATAATACAAATAATAATAATAATAATAAAACTAGAAAGATACCGCGTCCTGAAAGTGTTAAACAAGCTGTTGAAATATCGAAAAATATTAAATTAAAAAATGATAAAAATAGTGAAATTGCTGTACAACGTTTAGGATCAAATCCATCAATATCTGTACGACAATTATTTCCATGTGAAGAGGATCTGCCACTGCAAGGACATATTGAATTTGGTAATGTTAAAGAACGTACACCAGAAGGTTGGGAGAAATGTACATCGATTATACAATATGATATGGAAACAAAGCATCTATGGCAAGAATTACAAAAACCATATGGAAACCAAAGTAGTTTTTTGAGGCATTTAATATTACTAGAAAAATATTTTCGAAATGGTGATTTAATATTAGCTTCAAATGCTAGCCATCATTCAATTAATTATACTGAATCAGTACATAGTAGGTTACGAGCATATGATAATATACCATCGAATGCTGGTAATATACAACCATTGAGTATGTTACCGTTTAATCGACCACACAAATCTAATAGTGGTATTGTAAATAATTTAAATTCAGTAAAAGAAACCGTACAAACACAACAACAACAACAACAACCATCACTACCACCATCACAAATAATACCGATAATAAATGCTGCAAATATTCCAAAAAATACACCATTAACAATATCACAATTAAATAATTCATCATTAATTCAATCAGTAGCTGTAACAACAGCAACGACAACAATACAACCAAAATCAAAATCAATTGGTTCACCACCAGGTCTAATATCATTACAACCTGGTACAAATAAACCTATAACATCATTAATTAAAGTGCCACAATCGAAAAAAATCAAATTTCCAATAACAAAGAATTGGCGACCAAATTTAATACCAATTGATTCAAATAAGAAAACAGCAGAACGACGTGCTGGTTTAGTACAAGTCATATCTGGTGGTAAACCATATCATATAACATTAGAGGATTATAAGAAAATGTGTGCTATTAAAAGGAGTTTTGAAATGAAACGTTTACAAGAATCATCAAATAATAATAATAATAATAATAATAATTCATCATCAAAACATAATAAATCGAGTAATTTTTTAAAATCGATAGCACCACGTAAAGGTTTAGTTATATCGAAAAGTTCAACAATTATATCAAGTCCAAAAGGTGAAGCAATAACATATACAACAACATCATCAAGTATAACAACAACACCATCAACAACTACAACCACAACAACAACACCAACAATTATTTCAACAGATTCTGAGAATTTTTTAGAGAAATTAGATAGACAAATTGAGAAATTAGAAGTGAAATTAAGTGAAAATCGACCAACACCTCTAACATTACCAAAAATACCAAAATCTCTGACCGTTATACCACAAACAGTGACTAGAAAACCATCACGTCCATCTAGTCCAGTTCTAATGATCACGCAAAAACCAAAACAACAACCACAACCAATTATAAATAATTCATGATTAATTATGATGATTTTTAAAAGTGCCTCCGAATATTTGTATTATCTATAAAATAATCCTATTGTTCATTACAAATATTCATGACAGAAATTTCATAAATATATATTTTTTATTTTGTCTTCATTTTAAAGATTCGTTTTGGACTCACTGTCGTCCAAAGATTGCCGACAGTGGATGATATTTTTTTTTAATGTAGTCGAAAAGGACAATATGTATATACACAGGAGTAACGTAAAAAGTGTACCGTGTAAAGGGATTTTTTTTATGTGTTCATGAAACAAATTAATATATTTTTTTAGATTTAAACTTTCTGCAATAATAACCAGCAAGTCTTTCCAAATGGAGTTGTTTTTTTTTTAATTTCCAAACAGAAATTGTATACTTGTCTGCAAGTACTTATAATAATTATATTTCCAATTAATTTCGTTCATTATTTATGATTTTAAATATTTAATTACAATTATCACCAATTTGTAAATATTACATCGTATTTTTATTTCATTTTTAATGCTCATATTATTCGATATCTATCGTTATGTATTCTACTATTATTATTTTTTATTTGTAATTTTCATTATTTATTCTTTAAGTATAATTGATTGTAATTGATGCTTTTCGTTGATGGACGCGTGAAAAGAACAAGACTAGAGAAATGGTGCAGTTTATGCTTTGATTTTTCTAAATTGATGAAAATTTATTTTGTTTTTTCGTCTCGCTCATTTTAGAAAATCAAGCAGATTGTGAGAATGAAAAGGCTGAACATGTTGTTATTTTCTTGAAGCAAAATGTATAGTTATTTAACTAGTTAATAATTTAATATGATTTATGTAAATAAACAGGGAGTTATGAATTATAAATAAATAATTTAATCTAAATTATGGTGACTTCTTTAACACTAATTTCCACACGAAAAGTTGTTGGTGTACATACACGACGAATGCACTCTAATTGTCCATTATAGTAATGGCTCTACTGTGTATTTTGAGACTTAGCGGGGAATTCTCCTCTAGAGCGCCTAAATTTTTTTTCCATGGAATTATTGACACATTATTGTTATTCTTTTTATATCAACCTTATTCATGTTTAAAGAATAATCGGTGAAATTCTCATTAAAAAATCTTCAATAGAAGCGAAGTTATGGCTGCCGATGTTGATCTCTACAGAAATCTCAGTCTTTTACGACGCACACGATATCTCTACCTGTAATCATCTGAAATTAAAAAAAATCAAACAGTTTTAGAATCAGTAAGGATGTTGTTATATCGCATGGACCACGAACGTTAAAATTAAAACATACATAAAATAAAATAGTGGCCACTCAAATTAAAAGAGAAACGGCTTTTCAGTGTTTTTTTTTTGACTTTGGATAGCTGAAAAATATCGAAAATAACAATGAATGTTAGTATATCCGTGGTCTATCCAATAGAGAATTTAATGTACGCAAGGATTCATTGACATCGGTTGAACCGGTTCGTGTGTAACTGTGTGCACGAGTTGGAAAAACATTGTTTTGAAAAAAACGCGATTAAAGTTTTAAGTTAGGTAAGGCTGGCCCCGTTGCGCTATCAACTATAAACCGCCCCATAACATTTGAGATATTCAAAAATTCTTGCAAGGGCTCAGTCTAGAAGGATAACAGATAATCGTTATGCAGCAAAACCATCGATTTTTTTTTATCCCGATAATGAAAAATACCCATAACGCTTCTTATAAGTGTAGAAAAACTAAAGTATTATTTTTTTAAAAATGTATTAGACAAGTTGTGCCATTTAATTAAAAATTTTGATGATTCTTGTACGAGAGTCACTGACAACTGGTAGAGCTGACTCTGAGATGTTTGCAGAGCCACCCTAACCACAGGGCTAAATGGGCTGGGGCGGCAATTTTGCATAAACTCCAATCAGTATGAGGGCTATGGAGACCAGAAATGTATATTTTTATTTGTTTACTTTCTTATGAAGGGGGGCGCATTATTGTTACTAGCCCACGGGTCCAAATATTTGTTCAAATTTGATGAACAGTGATGCAATAATCTTCCTTTTATATGTGACACCGATATTTTCACTAATAAAGGCACATCTTGTACCGTAGCTGGTAAATGAAAAACAAAGCTATCGTCACTGATGATACTGACAAAGTACGTCACGGCACGGAACAGATTTGAATTGACCTTAAGTTTCTTATAGATTTTGAATGTGCGAGGGCACCAATCACCAATCACGTATCTAAATGGTCGCTTAATCAACAAAAATCATCATTCATTTTAGAAATTACTGATAAGCAGCCAAAAGATGGACGCTGATTAATATTAATGACCTCATTTGTAGAGGAAAACATATCAATTTTGTTATTATTATTATTAACAAGATTAAATATAAAATAATTTCATTTAAAGATAAGAATTATTGTCTTTGTTGTTTATTATAAGATTCGTGTATATTTTTGTGTGTTGCTAAATTTTACATCGATCGTGTCCGTTGTCCTTTCGTATTTTTGTGTTGTTTTCGCGATATTTATAAACAACACCAACAAATTTTTCGTCTATTATTATTTTAATTTATTGTTTATTATCTAGGAGGCGATAAAATAAAATTCCCGCTCATTTGTGGAACAATTGCGTTCGTCTAGTCCACACACATACAGACACAAACAGCCGCCTTCGTTTTGTGCAACTTTTCCTTTCGAAAACGTGAAACGTCAAAATCCAGCAACCGCACATCAAGTGACAAGTCATGTGTAAGTAGTTTTTATGAAGCGACAAAAAACAACAACAACAACAATAACTATTTAACGAATTACACCATCTCTGCGAATTATTGTAATTATGTAAAATAATTTGGGTAAGATATTGATTTTTATTATTCCTTATTTGGTTGGCAATTTGTCGTTGTTATATTACGAGGAAGTACGTTTTATTTTTATATACTCGTTGATGATAAAAGCGGGCACGTATGTGCATTATTAAAATGCGTCAACAGATTTTCGATTGCTTTGTAAACAGGAATTTCTCTCGCCAATTAATTTTGTTTTGAATACGAACGTTTTATTTTATTTTTAATTGTCTTATTGGGATAAAAAATATCAAAAATTCCATTGTGACGGAATATAAGTTGTAAATAGGTTCAGTTTTAAGGTTAGAATTTCTAGGGCGGCTTAATAAGAAATGATCATTAATCATCATTTTAATATTTTTTGTTATAGTTAATACGTATTCGTTTAATCATTAGAATTTCTGCTTATCGGAATATGATAAAGCTTTTTATTTTGATTAACATTGAGAAATGACCTCTCGATTTTCTTTTATTCTTCCGTATAATATGTGTTCGATTAGATACCGCCTACAATAAATTTTTGGATCTTCCCGGGTGCATCGAAATATTGTCGTTTTTCAAATATCTTTTTGTGTATTATTATTAAGAGGCAAAAAATTACTGAAAATCGACATTAATTGAATTTATTGTTTAGATTCGAGGTTATCGATATTAAATATTCAGTTTACGTCTGTTATCCTTGAACTGGACAATAATAAACTTCGGTTTTTTCTCAATTTACTTCTGTTAAGTCATTATACTGGTCTGGTTGGAATTAAGGAGTGTTAAATATATGTAGGACAAACGGACTCATCGTATTAGAGATTATTTTGTTATAAATAGAGCTTTATTTGTGTACATTTTCTTTCTCACATAGCTGAAACGTCCTCTACATTATTTCTTTTTTTTTGTGGGGGACACTTAAACAATTAGAACTTGTAAAGCCAGATCGATGGGACGGATCAATTATGGCCGTGGTAGTAAAAGTAGGGCTATAGAGATTTCTCAGGACTTCCTGAAGTTGGCGCGGCTATGCTACAACGATTTAGAGTTCATGGTAGAGCGGCTCGGAATGTGTCAATAATAAGTTCAAGAAGTTCACAATAATCTAAAAGTATTTTTTTTCATTCAAGAAATCTCTTTTTGTATTTATCCCAAACATACTGCCTATGCTCTACCATTATAGCCAAAAACAATATTTCTCCGACAGAATTATTAATATCATTGAACATATTCATGTACAGTTTTGCACTGAAAAAAACTTGCCATCGCAAATTATGTGTTAATCAGCACTGCCGCGCCCCTTCTGTGAATGCACTGGTTAATTAAACGAAATAACAAAATCAATTAAGCTTCTTATGCCAAAAGCCTAGAAGATCCGATTAAGAGAACAAACACTGCTTCACGCTAAGTTGAAAGTATGGTATATAATAATGATATTTTTCTTCGCTGTATTGATACGTGTACATTGACCTTTATTAGTGGTTCAGAAAATCAACTCTTACGTGTGATTTGTAAAATGAACGATGAATTACCTTGATTCTAGAGACTAACGAACTTAAAGGTGTTTCAGTTATGTGAAAGGATATTTGTACGAAGTAATTCCTTTAATAAATATCCATTTTAGTCTATTTAATTAGATTCTTTTTCTTAATAGGAAATATATTATATCTTATTTCTCGATCACGTTTAGTTTATCTGCTTCTACAAATATCCCTTTTGTTATAACTGAGACTAAATTTAGACTTACTGACATTAAAAATGATTTATTATAATTGGATCTTATGTTCTTTAGCTTTATCCTAATAATAGTTGACATTACATAAAATATTATTATAACCATGTTCTGTAAAGTAGTATTAACTATTCCTTAAGGCAGCTCTCAAGTTTTCTTTGTCTACAATTGACTGTCAAACGTTCACCTAATCTTCTTTTATTATATTTGTGAATTTTAAAAGTTCACATATTGTCATAATGTAAACATATTAGGGAATGTTAATTGAAAATGCGGTGATAAATATCTTACATCTTTATAGTCCATCTTATATTTCTGTTATAAAAGCTGAAATTCATTTCAACTCTGTTCAACTTACAACACAATCACTGTTGGGCTTTTTTTATGATTTGTTGTTATAAGTTTATATAAATAATATCGAGAAGAAGTGGGCACTTGGTCTACTACAAAAAAAAAATGAGGGTAAGTTCTTCAAACGTTGTTATAACTTCATTGCATTATTTTTTGAAATGAACATTGCAAACATTCCTTTGTTATAAATTTTACATTAGATAGATACAACTTCATAAAAAAAAAACATTTCAATAACAAATACTAACTTAGAATATCGTCAGAAAAACTATTTGTGGTTTTAAAATGAAAACCACTACTTATTTGTTTGATAAATTGATAATATTTTTATCTATTTGTTATAATTTTTCAGTGACACCGATAAATTCAACATTTTTGGGTTATAGAAATTCAGACACGTTAGTAAATAAAATATCAACAAGAAAAATGTCTGTTCTACATTCCCTAAGTCCTGAAATAGCAAGTCGTTTTCCATTTAATGATTCTAATGAATCACCTTCATTAACAACAACAACAACAACAACACCAGCAGCAGCAACAAATACAGCTTTACAATTTGAATCATTAGATCTACGTGATGAAATGGCAAATGCATTAGATCAAAAAAGCATTTTATTATTAGATGATCAAGAAAATTTATTAATTAAATCTGAACAACATTTTCTGGATGCATTAAAAATTGAACAAAACCAAAAAGTTAAAGTTGTATCAATATTTGGTAATACAGGTGAAGGTAAATCATATACAATGAATCATATATTTTTTAATGGTGAACCAGTATTTCGTACATCACCATCACAAAATTCATGTACAATGGGTGTATGGGCTATGTATAATAATAAATATAATGTTGTATGTTTAGATACAGAAGGATTATTAGGTGTATCGAAAAATGAACATCAACGTACACGTTTATTATTAAAAATTTTAGCTGTCTCTGATATTATTATTTATCGTACAAAAGCTGAACGTTTACATCGTGATATGTATACATTTTTGGGTGGTGCATCGAAAGCATTTAAACAACATTTTTGTATAGCACTACAAAAAGTTTTACAAAAAAATGGCATTGATAAAACTATTGAATCATTAGGTCCAGCTGTTATTATATTCCATGAACCACGTTATACTGAAACATTAGAATCAACTATTCATTTATCAGCTGAAGATATAATAAGAGAGAATTTTTCAAAATTAGGTCAAAGCTATAGTTGTTTCAGTTCTATCAAATATGTTGGTATTAGAAATAAAACTGGTGTAACATCATTTGATGACATTCAAAAAGTGTTATTAAATGAATTGGAAAGTACTCAAGTACGATCAGCTAGAAATCCGAAATATATCTATTTTATATTAAAAGTAAATCATTTAAATTAATGATGCTGTTTTATAATAATTGTTATTATTTTTAGGGTTTAAATGATAAATTCAAAAGTCCTATTACTGAGATACCACCACATTTGTATTTGCCTGCATTTTTAACTTGCCAAGATAAGTGCCAATCGTGTAGTTCTGGTTGTACATTATCGTTAGGTCATAAAGATGATGGTGAGCCACATTTCAATAAAAATCATTGTAAACTTCAACATCAGTATCAAAATTTTGCATATCTTTGCAAGGTATATATTTTTATTGTGTTGTTTTGTTTTTAATTATAATAATTACGATTATTTCAATTATTTAGAAATGTTATAATAATGGTATTAGACAAATCGTAGAACCATGTTATCAATCAAGCAATGAACAATTTTGGTCTAGTATTATATCAACAGTATGGTCAGGTTATATAATTGAATGTCCAACATGTGGTAAAATCTATCAAAGCCGTGAATATTGGTATGGTAATAAAGATCCAAAAGATGAAGCTGTTATTATTGAAATTGTACATGTATGGCCTGGGGTAAGACACATTTATTCTTAAATATAAGCTTCATTTTTTTTTGTAAGCTATTTAACTAAAATAAAATTAGGAAACACAAATATTCCAGGAGAAATCATTATTTGGCTCAACAAATTCCGCACAAAAAGTCTTGGATGGTGTAACTTCAATAAGTAATGCTGTTGGTAGTGTTGGTTCACAACCAATGAAGAAACTTAGTGATTGGGTGACTGATCAGATTGCACCGAAATATTGGCGGCCTAATCATGAAATTACTGTAATCAATTCATTAACGTTTATTTACTTCTTATTTTTTAACAATTATATCTTTTAGCATTGTTATAAATGTAAGATTCCATTTGATAATAATGCATCGAAACATCATTGTCGTGCCTGTGGTGAAGGTTTCTGTGAGAATTGTTCATCAAAAACACAACCAGTACCATCAAAAGGTTGGTTAGATAATGTACGTGTATGTGATGATTGTTATTGTGAACAACCACCAAGTTTAATAAATGTAGCTGATCCAACAGAAGTACGTGTACGGCGTATTGGTGAAACTGTTATAAATTCAGTAACTGCTGTTAAATCAGTGTTGGAAATACCAGCGGATTTTTTAAAAGAATCAGCACGCCCATCATATTGGACACCAGATAATGAATGTATTGATTGTGTTGTTTGTGTGAAACCATTTGGACCACGTCTATCATTACATCATTGCCGTGAATGTGGCAAAGGTGTATGTGATGGTTGTTCGAATTCTAGAAAACCAGTACCTTTACGTGGATGGAATGATCCAGTAAGAGTTTGTGATCATTGTAGTTGAAAAAAAAATGTTTTCCAACAAAAAAACACACATTATTTTTCTAATTGAAAAATTCAAGTTTAAATAATTCAAATGTTTTTAAAATATTAATTAAACAAGTATTTAGTAATTTGTTTCATTTTGAAGATGCGTGCAGTATGTATTGGTTGTTTTTGTTTTTATTATTTCAATACGTATATGCTCAGTTTATATTATTGAAGTCTGATAAAAGAAATGCGAGGAAAAGTAGCTTTTATTAAAGCATTTACAATTTCTATATGTTTATACTTTTATTAAATGTGTGAATGTTTTTTTTCTTGTTGATAACAGAAAAATTATTATAAATAATGTTGAATAGATTTATTTCAAATACCATGCAATGGTATCATCCATAATTAAATAATAATAAAATACGAGTAGAATTGAAACAATCTATCGTTGCAAATACATATTTTCAAATCGCCATTTATTCATATAATAATCACAGATAAATTTATAACAGTTTGATATTTTCGCTTTTGTTTATGGTAAGGTTTCTGCTCTTAAAAAAGAAATCAACAAATAGATTCATTAATTTTGCGTTTTATTATATTATTATGTAGATACATTCCAACCAATAAAAAAATCACAGGAACAACAGAAAAGATTTGTAGTTAAATTTTGATAATTAAATTAAATTAAACAAAACTAAATTAAAAATTATTTAACTAATGTTGCATTTGTATGTTTGCCGATTGGACTCTATATTTTTCCTTTTCTGATTGATTACAGCATAATTTCTTAGGAAACTATTGTGATATGAAAAATTGGGATATTAATGTATGTACATAATAAAGGTTACGCAGCGATTTAAATGCATCTTTTATTTAATTCCCTTTTTATAAACTTTCTCCATTACACCCAATCCTCGATTTGCACGTTAAATAGGTGCTGCCTACAAACATTTTAGTTTAATTGCAATATGCGAGAACATTTTATGGCACAAATTGTGAACGTAAGCACATTTGAGTCAGGTACAGGTGTTTTCATGATTTCATCGCACAGTCCGATTTTCCTTTCTTTGATTTATAGTAACTGGGTTAATATTATACGAATAGATTCTTATTGTATTTTCATTTTGAAATATATTCATTCTAACAACACCTCGTAGAATAGTGGAAATTATTTGGTGCCTTCCTACCCACAATTAGAGATTGGTTTGTTTATAATTAGACTACGCATGTTAAAATTCTTTGTGGGAGTAAGGAATAGGAATTAATCTTCCTTCAATTTACAGTTTCTGATGAAAGTATTTAGAATTTTTAAACAACTTTAATCAATTGTCATATATTTTACTATTACCATCTACAGCCGTGTGGAAAATGACCGTTTTCGATGCATGCACATAAAAATGAAGACCCTACTGCAATCGGGCACTTTCGAATGCACCACACACGATGAAAAGTCGACACTTCCGTTCGATCGTGGGAAAAAAATCGTTTTCATTTACAGGAAATCTTGTTATCTACGGATGAACGGACCGAATGTTGAGAATTGCAGTTACAACCGAATGGGTTTTTCGCATACATCACATTTTTCCCAATCGACAATAACACTAGAAACAATTGTTAGGAAGAAAACAACATCAAAAACTCAAGAATCATGATCGAAAACACTTTAGAGGTATAGGGCTCAAACCCCGGCAGGGTATGAAAAAGGATTTTCGGAAATTTCTAGGTCCCTCATCGCAGAAAGCGCCTGGCTGTGGTGAAATGAGCAGAAACCATCCATTTGAAAAAAACATAAGCGCCAGGGTTTGGTGAAATGAGAAGTAACCATTCATTTTTCCTAGACAACGTAAACAATAAGACACAGAGATAGCAAAGTAATTATTGTTTTTTTTTTAAATAATTCAAATTATGATTATTGGGATCAACTTATTTAAAAAGTATCAAGGTATCACCACTTATTGTTCTCCCTGGTGGAAATATTTCTCTGAAAAAGTCAGAATAACTCTTCCAGAAGAGTGCGAATTTTTGTAGAAAATCAGACTTATTCAGAGTTTTTGCGACTTTTTCAACATTTTTCAGACGTTTTCAAAGTTCTTCAGAGTTTTTCATAGAAAATAAGACTTTTAAAAATCTTATTCAGACTTATTCAGGCTTTTTCAGAGGAATATTTTCACCATGTTATTTAAAATATTTGATTAGACTTGTTTTGAATGTTGAAGTTCGATCGATGGGTGCGGGGCGCCAAAACCGGTATTTTCAATACGAGAATCCGGTTTTTTCGTAACTGCAGTGCTGAAGTAATATGTGAACATTTCCATTTCACTTCCGCAATCATTCGGCCGTTAATCATTCGTTGATAAAATATTATCCCTACTCTGGCACCTCGTCGTACTTCAACATTCAAAACAACTCTACATACGGTATAATAAAAAGAAACGTGAACCTTTGAAAGAAGCAATTCGACAAGATATATTATAATGTATCTTGTCAAATTCTATGGAAGCGAACGAAATTAAGGTGCATCAACCGTTCTAGGAAGTTCACCACAATTGTTAACATAAAATTGTAACTCAAGGCGCTGTGCCATCTTAACGTTTCTTGGATGGAGAACTTTCAATATAACGTAAATTTAGCATTTCTAGTTTTAATCTTGGTGAACCTCCAAGTAGCTTGGGCCTCATAGTTACGCTACGCCACTGTCTCCAACAACAAAATAAATCCTTAAAAACTAGCTATAAAAGGTAGATCGTTAGATCCTTTTGACTTTAATAGTTAATAAACATTAATAACTATCTAGATACAATTAATTCAAAAATAATATAGGGGCACCAAAATTTTGCTTGCCGAATGGAGTCAGACACTTGCGCCGGCACTGGTTCTATTACGCACCGTGGTTCTTATCTGTTACCACTGAATTATTCTATAAGTAGCCACATTCCAATTTAACATACATTGTGAAAATGGCGAATTTTAATTTACAACTTAACACAAAAGAAAAACCTCATGGAAATCGATAAATTGTTTCAAATTTCCCACCAATATTCTAGTGGACTTTATATTTGTCATATTGGTAACGATTATTCAGAAAAGTCAACATTAATTTTTTTTGATTTTCAATTATTTTATTGAATGAATTTTATTGATTTTAACGATTATTTTGTTAATTAATGCAAATTAAATTTTTTTTATTCCAATCATCCACTATCATCATATTCATTCATCAACAAGATACTAAATAATTATTGTTAAATAAATGAAATTGTTATTACGTGTTCAAATATCGAAATAAAATCATTTTAATTATGATAGAAGAATGATTGCAAATTGAATGCCTATTATTGATGAAAAATAATCGATTGATCAAGATAAATGGAAGATTGTAAATGAATTAATGAGAAGCGCGGGAAAATTTTGAAGTCAATTGAAGTATCATGGCTTCAAACAAATCAGTGATATCATATGTTTGGGTGGCATAAAATGGTGTGCTCTTGAACCTGTTGTGAACATTGGCATAGTTTTATTATTATTTTTTTTGGTTAACAATTTATTATATAAAGGTAACAATAAATCATCAATTTCCCAATTAAATCTGTACAATAATCATTGATATATCATTAATTTATATAATTTTCATCAGTTGTTATATAAATTGTTTGTTTAAATATAAAAATGGAAATGCTTGCTTACAACTCACGTTGTACAATTGTATATTTGCAATGGCCGAAATTTGACCTACATTATTTAAACAAATCTGTTATATATACACAAACATGTGCTTGTTGTTTACCAAATTATTTGACAATTTTATTATTTATAAAATGAATTAATTAACAATAAACAACAAAAGTATTTGGATTGAAGTTTGTAGGTTGTGTTCAGTTGGAGATTTTTCCAAATTCGGCTAACAAATTCTTGTCCACGTATTCGATATATTTTTTTTATTGCTAAATTTGTGCAACACGAATTGGAAAATCATCATGTCTTCATCTAATCTAATTGCTGCTAAATTAATATACGGTAAAATTGCATGAAAATTCTAATTTCCAATTGGCATATAATTGATATTAACGTTGATTATTTATTTAATTATGCGTCTATTTGCTGCCCATTTATTTATTAATAAAATCTAAATTTTCATAACACGCCTTTAATAAATAATTGTATTATTTAGTACGAAAATAGTTGGCAATCCTGTTATTTACGTAAACAATAATTAAGTTAAAAAAAAATAAATAAAATACCGCGATTTTCGAAACTTATCTCTCTCTATTTCAAAAACATGTAAATTTAATTACTTTCAATTGTATTTTAATAATTCATAATTTTGGCGGGGAAAAAAATGATTTCCATAGTGTTTTCCGTGTCGTCTCTGGCTTTTCCAAAAGGTACATTTTTCTATATATATATTACGTCAGCTCGCCTAAATGCTTCTCTCATGGTTGGCCGAGTTGCTATGGCAACGATGACGCTACAGCATGTTGTTGTTAGTTGCGACGTACGTCATGTTAATATTCAATGAATATGTGAGACATGTCCAATTCGATGTCGAATTGAGAGATTTCCTAAGTGAGATGCACATTATTCGCGATGGGGTAACTATGACAACCTTGATTTTCGTATATACATGTAAAGTTATATAAAACTCTTATTTACATTGTGTGTATTTGTATATATTTCTGTAACAATAGTTTAATAATTTTCTGGAAAAAAGTGTGCATGTTCAGATTCAAATGGAATTGATGGAATTCGTCTCCTTGGTAACCGGATTCACGTAAAAAAATTGCATATTCCAAATAAATGCAGGTATACCTGTGAAGAAATTCAGTTGTTTTGCACTTGGGTATTTTGATTTGATTTTTTTATTTTATTATTATTAGTGTATTTATATTTGTGTTGTTTGTTCTTTTAATTACCAGTGGTATTTAACAATAAATTCGATTTGTAATTGGTGAATATAAATCAATATCTTTTTTTATTTATTTTGATCAATTATTAATTTTTGTTTGTTTTATTATTTGTTTGAATTTTCTTCAACATTTATGTTGGCATTAATTTAATCATAAATATTGCTTTCGTCATGTATGTCGGTATTATTTATTTATTGAAGCAAATCAGTTGGATTTGATTGAATACGCTATTAAAGGAAAAATACGTAGAAATTTGACCGATATTACAATACGAATAAATTCACTACGTTGTATATTATTCGATTTATTTTGTTTGGTGGCAAAAAAAAACTTTAATTAATTAGAACAAAACTAATTACAAATTGAATTGGAATTTTATTCGAATATCTGTGTAATGATTTGGGTAATGTAAGGCGTGCTAATTGGCTACCTTGATGGCAATTTAGCGACCCTCTTATTCTCTACTTGATTGAAAATCGTTAAAAATTCTTGATTTAATCCAAATCCAATTTTTACGAAAATATGAAAGGTTTATAATTTGTAGGAAATCAATTTTTTGTTGTTGTTTTGCTACGATTACCTTTTTTGTTTTTTTTGTTAATTGATAACGTATCTAGTGGAATTAGAAAAATCCAAAATTTTAGCATTTTTGTGTACGGCAATTTTGGAAATTTTTCCACTTTTCTTCTAGGCGTTTGTTTTTTTGTCAATAAATCAATGTCAAGAACTTCTTATTAGTGGATACCGAATTGTCTACTTTGTCTTTTTGGAAAGATTCAACTTTACACAATGCAATCTATCAATAGTGTACAATAGGCGATCCTTACTTGTTCATAAATCTATAATCTAAGGAAATGTACGTTGTATTACATTTATTTATAGTATCGAAGAAATTTAGACAGATTTTCTGATGAAATAAAAGGAAATTGTTACAATAGATAGTCAATAAAAATACATTCAGTTTTAACGAATTAATGGAACGGGTTACAGGCTGTAAAATATCTTTTCATTGGTTGTTTTTCTCACCTGTATCTTTCTATCTGTATAAATTGAGTCACAATAGACATTGCCAATTATCAAAAATTAAAACTGAAATCTGTTACCGTAGAAATCTTATACAATCATAGTTGATGAGGTTTTTATCTACCGCAAACGAACTTCAAAACTAAAAACAACTTGTAATATATTAATATTTGTTTTGTTTTTATAGTAATTAAAATCCATCATGTCCCCGGAGCAATCTAGTTTACAACAAGACGAATTAATTGCCACACCAAAAATGTCAGTACCTGCTAGTCCTGTTGCGGGCACACCAATACGTGATGCCCAATCACCTATATCTTTATTATTAGCAGTTGCTCAAAGTCATCATCGAAATGGTGATGATGATTTAACAAGTTTATCATGGTTACATGAAAGAGACCTATTAAAAGGTATTCATTATGGTATATTAATCTAATGGGAATTAATTAAAAAATTTAATGAATAATTAATTGTAGGTATGAATATAAATCCATCACCATCTAATAGTGTCAATTCAACACCAGTAAAGTATAGTAATGGTTTACTATCTGATCAATTTCCAACTAGTGATTATATTGATGATTCTTCTATATCAGCAGCAGAATCATCTAGTAGTTCACTAAATTCACCAATACCCAACAACAACAACAACAACAACAACAACAACAACAACAACAGAAACCACAACAACAGATTAATCATAATGGCAATAATGTACAAAGAACAAAACATCCACATAACATACCGTATGACCCATTAATTCATACAAATAATAAACCACCATATTCGTTTTCTTGTTTAATCTTTATGGCAATTGAAGATTCTGTACAGAAGGCATTGCCAGTTAAAGAGATTTATGCGTGGATATTGGAACATTTTCCATATTTTAAAAATGCACCAACAGGATGGAAAAATAGTGTTAGACATAATTTATCATTGAATAAGTGCTTCCAAAAGGTCGAAAAAGCCCCGGTATTTATCAAATTTTTTGCTATTTATTTTATTTATATTATCTCAATTGCTTTATTATTTTATTAAATAAATAAAAATTGTTAATAGCTTTTTAATTTTAGAATCTTGGTAAAGGTTCGTTATGGACTGTCGATCAGCAATATAAACCGAATTTGATACAAGCATTAACAAGATCACCGTTCCATCCTTGTTCAACTTTAGATCCATCAATTTACTTCAACAACAACAACAACAATAACAACAACAACACTACTAATACTGTAAATAATAATAATAATAGCAATAATAAATATGCAACAATATCCGAACGAGCACCAACAAGATTACCAAATCCTGAATTATATCCATATTTATCAAGAAAATTAGCATCAGCTGAATTGAATAATGTACATATAAAATCGGAAACAACATCAGATGAATCATTAGATGCTGTTGATGCAGCTGCTGTTATGTTAAGTTTAAAAAATGGTCCACGATATCGACAGAAAAAGAGAAAAATATATTGTGGCAAGTGATAACAACATCACCAAGTCAAGATCACACATATAGTGCTGCTGATACAACTGATCCGATAGCAGCTGATGAAGCGTTCGAAAGTGATAATGAATCGTATGTGTTTTGTTTTTTTTTTGAAACACACCTTATTTTTGTTATAATTTCTTTTATGTTATAGGTATTTGAAAAGCAGTACTTGTCGCAAATTGGATTTCGATGATGAAGAAGAACGTAAAATTAAAGAAGGTGCTGAGACTTTATTAAATTTAGCTGGAATCACCACACGTAAGCGTTATAATTCAAATAATTTTAATAATAATAATAATAATAATAATAATAATAATAATAATAATGATGATGATTATTATGATTCAAATAAACGTATTAAATTATCAGCAAAATACGATATTAATGAATATGAATCGAATCATGAAAAACATATACCATTTAAACCAAGATTATTGCGTACGAAAAAAAAAGAAAATAAAACGTTTTTAAATAATAATAATAATAATAATAATGATGATGATGAATGGGTGAAACACAGACGTGAATTAGAAAATAATCAACACAGGTAATCAAAAGCCCATTCTAAATAATAATAATAATAGTAATAATATTAAGAGTACAGTTAACACAAAAACAAGAAGTAATTTTCTAAGTTTGAAAAATATAGAATTTTTAAAAGAAGAACCTGTTAGTGTAAAGTTTCTAGATATATTTTATAAAGAACAAAACAAAATAATGTGGATTGTTCTTTCAAGAAACTATGACTGAAAATTATTTCATTTTTGTGTTTTGTTACAATTTCAAAATTAAAGAAAAAAAGTGAAAAAAAAACAGTTCCAAGTCAAAAAATAATCGTACTATATAATTTTATATAGATGATTTAAAAAAAAATCTATATATTGTTATTTTTATGTATTGAAATTCTAGAAATTTGTTGAATTATCAGTTTTTGTGTGTCATATTATATATAATAACGATGTTTTTTACTATAATTAAAAAGATTTGCTCAATTTTTGTACATAAAATTTTTAAAGATTTTTATAACTATGGTGCTAATTGTTTGTTTTTTTCTTCTATCACATAACTATATTATTGGTTTGGAACTGTTGGAATTATCGTTTCTTTTTCTTTTTTTTTGTTTCCGTTGCTTCGATCAACTTATATCGGGTGTATCACCAAAAACAAAAACAAAACAATTATTGACATCATCAATTTATTCGTAACTTTAATTAAATATATTTAGTCAAATTTTTAATTTTATTATTCTAATGTTGTTACCAAATTTAGTGAGTAGATATATAGTTGAAAATTTAATTGGGGAGTAATTTATATTTTGTATATTTTGGTTTGTTTTTTTTTTGTTTAATTTTTATTTAATAATTTGGTTGTTGTTATTACATTTTTAATTTATCATAATTTATTGTTAATTAACAAAATTTTTAATAATTTAAAAGAAAAGTGGAACTTGTTGGCTATAATTGTAATGAGACAGATTACAAAAAAAATCTATTGATTAGATTACAGTTTTATAAAACGACATATCATTTGTTGTTGCAATCAAATCTGTTCCATTATAAATTATTTGTATCAAAATTAGTTGTAAAAAAATACATCAAAAAAAATAAATAAATAAAAACGTGAACAATTTAAGCAATAACGCAAAAAATTGTATCAGTGATAGGAAATGAGAAAAATTTGAAACTGTTTTCTTCGGATTTAAACTTGATCGAGTTTAGGATTGTAAATGAAAGTTTAGGATATATTTTTTCTATTTCCCGTGATACATGATCTTCCTATTGTATATAAACAAATTAAAAATCGAAACAATCATTAATGTTTCAACAAATTAATAGTAATAATAATTGTGCGTGCGTGTGTGAATGTGTGCGTTTTAAAGCTATTTTTCTTATATTAAAAAAAATAAAATAAAGAAAATTAAATGAAAATCCTTCTATCCAATTCATGATTTTTGAATTGGATAAATTTATGTTTGTTCTACTTTATTTAATTTTTTTTCCATGAATTTGTTAATTTTGTTGAAGAATTCTAAATAGGAAAAACCATAGCAATACCAGTTTTGCCTGATCTAGTTGAATAATACTCTGCTTTTTGCCAATTTCAATTTTGGCCTCATTATTTTAAACAATTAAAGTCGATGTGCCAAATCGTTCTTCTTTCAATATTTTTGATTATTATTATCATTGAAATGTAGAGAGATGATAAAAGAGAAAACGAAACTGCAAAACGATTCTTTGGCGCGCCTGTCTTCCAATTTTATATAAAACAACTATTTATATTTAATTAAAGACAAACAAAAATTATGTTTTTTTTTTAAATTGTTCTTCAAATGTGTGATTTTTAACGAAATTTCCCATAACTATTGTATTTTTTTTTCAATTGGTTATAAAATAGTCTCAGTTTCTTTTCCAAGAATATTGTTTTATTGTTAAATAATTTGTATATTTTAATTATTCAATAAATACAAAATAAGATTATATAAATTTGCGGTTGTTTCGTTCAAATGAAGATCCTTTTTGTTTGTCTTAGAAAAATTTGGGAAAACCACTGCCGGCCAACAATTCTGGTTGCATACGTTTGGAAAGGATGAACAAATATATGCAACTAGCAATACATATAAAGTAGCCCCAAGTGGGCTATGGGCTAAGTTTCTGTTTTGTCATAAATAATAAATGTCAGAATAATTTCAGGCATTTGTGCATCTTTGCGAATTGTTTTGAAGAAACCAATACAAATAATCGAATGAAACGCTTATTTATAATAATTTTGTATCATTGGTAAGTGGTTTTGATGTTTTTTTAATCTAAAATAAGTGTATTATACAAAAGTTGTTTGTTAATTTTTTGATTCAGTTTAGCAGTCTTCCAGTTGTGCAATAAATAGAGGAGTAACTGTTCAAGACTTTTGGTGGCACCCGAGCCTTTGTCCCTTCCAGCCCTACCAAAGATACTCATTGGGAATACTTATTGAAAGACAATGGAAAATTCAAATCAAATGAAACTAGTTAAAGTTGCTAACGTTCGTGTATTTGTCAGAGTACGTACATTAACGAAACAAGAAACAAAACAACGTTGTCATAACATATTGTCGATTGATCAAAAGAAAAACTTAATTACTTTAAATCGTGATGATGGTTATTCAAAAACATTTAAATTTGATCAAGTTTTCGGTGAAGATTCAACTCAAGTACAAATTCATTTCAAACTTTAATTGAATTATTATTGTTTTTCTAATTTAAATTTATGAATTTCAGTTAAACATCTATTCTACTGTCGCCTATCCAATTGTACAAAAAACCATAGAAGGCTATAATGGAACTATATTTGCATATGGCCAAACTGGTTCCGGCAAAACGTATACAATGGGCGGTGTATTAAATAAACAAGAGTTTCATGGTATTATTCCGAATACATTTAGACATATATTCAATCATATATCACGTACTGGCGATGAACAAATCTTTGATGTAAGTGTAACATTTTTGGATATCTTTAACGAAGAAGTGCGCGATTTATTGTCGAAACATCCAATTCGAAAATTAAGAATTAAAGAACCGCCATTTTTAAATGTATATGTAGAAGGTTTGAAGACTATTTCAGTTGATTCAATCGAATCAATCACCCATTTATTTCAATATGGCAATAAAAATCGTGCAACATCTGCAACATTGATGAATCATAGCAGTTCCAGGTCGCATTCAATGTTTACAATAACAATCAAATCAACAAATAAATGGAACAATCAAACGACCATAGGAAAATTGAATCTTGTTGATTTAGCGGTTAGTTTTTTTTTAAATTTAAATAATTAGAAAAAAAATTGTAATTTTGCAGGGTTCAGAACGGCCCAGTAGAACACAAGCCACTGCTGAACGTTTACGGGAAACTAACAGTATAAACATATCATTATCAGCGCTTGGTAATGTAATTTCAGCTTTAATTAATACAAAGAACACACATATACCTTATAAAGAATCAAAATTAACACGGTTATTAAAAGATTCATTAGCAGGAAATTCGAATATTGCAATGGTATACAATTAAATTTATTTCATTTTCTCTTTTCAAACAGAAACAAATAATTAAATAGATTGCAACTATAAGTCCGACTGATACAGATTATGCAGAAAGCATTTGTACATTACGATATGCAGATCGTGTCAAACATATACAATGTGATGCACGTATCAATGTTGAACAAAAAGTTTTGATTGATAATAACACAATTGAGATGCCTACAATCAAACAACCGTTATTACAATTTGTGTTGAAGAATGGAAAAATTATGACAAAAACTAAAGCTGAAGAAATCCGAAAGTGTGAAGAAGAGTCACAAAAAATAGAGTACTCACGTTTTTTTTCTTAAAAAAAATCATTTTGAATTGTTTTTAATAAAACAAAATATTTATTCAGTGAGAAATTATTAAAAGAAGCCCAACAACAAGCAGTCCAATTAGAAGAACTCCATAGAGCCGAAATGAATAATATTTTTAAAAAGAATAAAATTCTCTATGATAAATTAACAAAAGATTTGCTTGATTGGTTAAAAACAAAGATAATCGAATTAAGGAATTTCGATTTGTCAAATTCATTGGAATGTATTGAAATATTACTTGTACAATTCGATCAGTATCGTACAAATGAGAAACCATTAAAATATAAAGAACGCAATCAAATTCAAGCATTATTTTCATTATATCAATCGCAATTTTCATCAAATGATCGTAAATTAATACAAAATATTGATCGTACATGGCGAATATTTGAAGATGCAGAATATTGTTATGAAACTACTTTATATAAAGAATTTTATCGACAGGAACATTTAGAACAATTGTATATTAAATTTGAATTGGAAAGATCAAAATTAGATTCAAATGAAGATGAAGCTCTTACTGATGATACGTTACCATTTAAAGAACGTAAAAACAATAGATTAGAACAAACTGGATCACGGTTAAATGCTGGAATAACAGAATTGGATTTAACACAAGATGTTAATGTTGATGAGCCACAAATCGAACAAGTTGACAATGAATTGGCAATAGAAAGACGTACACTATCAAATGATACTGAAAGATTATCCTATTTCTATCAAGAATGTGATGATTTAGAAAAATGTATTGTTGATAATTTGAAATTATTATCAATTAATGATGGTAATAATTCTGTAGAACAATTCAAAAGCCAATATAATGTAAGTTTTATTTATTTTTTATTAAATATTATACAATTAAAATAATTTCTAATCAATTAATTTTCAGAAATTAAATGAACGTCTAGATAAATTAAGGAATACTATTGATGGATTTGGTAAACAACAACATTATGATACTGATAATGTTTATCAAAGATATCACCAAATACAAACATCTTGGCAATATTTGGAACAATTAAAATTACAAATAGAAAAGAATTTCGAATGTGCAAATAGTGTTGAATTATTAAATAAAACTTGCGATGAAGGGAAAGTTGAGAAAAAGACACAATTAAAATGTAATGTGAATCATTCAAATACTGTACAAGCATTAAAACATCAATGTGATCATTTGGACCGTGATTTATCAGTGACTGAAGAGAAATTTAAGAAAATTTGGAATACATTATTAGCAAATACATTCAAATCGACGATATCTAATGATCAACAGCAACAACAACATGTTAATGAAGCAATGAAATGTGAAGCTAGTTTAAAAAATTCTAATGAACAACAAACTTTCACAAAGAATTGTAAAAAATTATTTCATTGGATTCGACAAATTAAAGATATTTTAAATATTGATAATACTGCATGTGATATACAAACAATAAATGAATTAATTAAAATCCATGAAGATTTAAATGCAGAAATTAAAGCCAAAGATGATGAGTATGTATTCTTTTTCTCATTTCGTTATTAATTTTAAATTAATAATAATTTAAAATTCAGGTTTGAACAACTGACGATATTAGGCCAACAATTACTGAAATCTAATCAAAATCTAGATGATGTTCAACAGAAAATTGAACAAATTAATGTTGAACAAGCAGCAATTGATAAACGATGGCAAAAGAAACAACAATGGCTTCATCAATGCTTAGATTTGCAATTATTTCATAAAGAAGCTGATAATATTGATGCAGATACTGTAGCACATCAAGCTTTCTTCGATATTATTGATTTTGATACAACAATAGATGAAATTGAAGCTTTTAATAATACACTCATCGTACAAGACGAACGTGTTAATGTTTTTAATAGTAATGCTGACTTTTTAATTGGCAATCAACATTACGATAGTAAACGGTACGTTTGTTATTATTAATGAATTAATGGTAATAATACTAATCTTAATTAATTAATTTAGGATTGATGATAGGCGTAATCAGGTGTGTAATCATCACCAAGCTGTTAAAGAAGCATGCCAAAAAGTTACAAATGCTTTATTTGCATCGAATAATTATCGAAAATTCTGTGTTGAACTACAACATTTACAAAGTTGGTTGAATGATAAATTGACAATTGTGTCGGATGAAAATTGTCATGATGCATCATTCAAATGTGAATTGCGTGCAAATCAAGGACAATTACTTAAAGTAAATAAATTAGCAAAAGTGTTAATCGATGAAAATAATTATCAAAAAGATGATATAATCAAAATATTAACAGTTTTAAACGAACAATGGCAAATATTAATTGATTTATCATTAGATCAAAAAGGTCAAACAATTAAACAACGTGATTGTCATAATTCAATTGATGATATTAAATATCGTTTAAATGATATTAATAAAGATTTACGAAATATTAATGCTGATAATCAATATTATGGAATTATTCAATTAGCTATTGACAGAATTAATGATCTTAACGAAACAATTCTGAACGAATATAATGTGACAATATCTGGACAAGATTATGAAAATTTATATCAACTGATCAGTTATATTGATAAAATATGTGAAGCTATTGAATCAATTAAGAACAATATGAATAGTGGACAGATGAATGAAGAAATATTTAATACAATTAAAATTCAATTAGACGAATTATTTTTATCTATATTAGAAAATTAGAATAATATTTTAATTGAACTCATTACTACCATTATCATCCATCATCAAATATATTTGGTATTTGGAATTTTTAAATTAATATTAACTACTTTGCTGACAGTTTCGTGACTTTATTTTGGCCACTTCTTCAGGGCTATAAAAGTACTACTATCAAAATTTTCGTGCGTCAAAAATTTATCATAAAGTTTGATTGATTAATTCTACTGTTTGAACAGATAGTTGACACCTTAATTGTGTGCTTTTTTCCACACCACCTTAGAGGTAAAGCACAAGGCGCGTTTTTTTTATAGTGGTATCCCCTGTAGGCCTAATCCACTATCCCAACCACCAGTGTTAGTAGAACAATTACAATGATTTTAGACAAAATCGCAACACCCGCATATATACTTCTAGAAGTATTCGCTAGCGACCGAAATTAATGAAGAAAAATTGTTGAAATGCCAAAAAAACAAAAACGCCAACACCAATTACCCAAACTACCCCAATAAGAAATATTTCTGCTTCCTTGGCATTTTATTTTAAATTGATTTGAAAATAAATCATTTTTAATTTAAAAATGAAAATAGATTTTGGTATATTTATAAAAGTACATAGAATTGCGTAATACTTATCTGTTTAAGTTTCTTCACTTGCACTACACACACTTTGTTCACTAAATCACTCGAATAAAGCGCGGAAAATACGCGAATTGTACGATTTTCGAGGGTGGTTTCGAAAAACGAATTCGAATAAAACTTCAAAACGATGGAAAATATCAGTAAATAATTTCCAAATTGTCCCTAACAACAAACGATGAATAGAAGGAATATTGGGAAAAATATGTACAAATTAATAAACATGTAAGGTACTTACGAAAAAATCACCTAAAATACAAGAAAATAAAAATCTTAAATTACAAACAATTTCAAATTACAAAAACACAATCCAAGTTGAAACAACGAAATTGATACAGTTTTAATTTAATCACACATGTATTTTTAATTGTTTAATATTTACCTGTTTAATTTTTTCACTTGCACTTCACACACTTTGTTCACTAAATCACTCGAATAAAGCGCGGAAAACACGCGAATTGTACGATTTTCGAGGGTGGTTACTGCTCATTTCACCAAACCCTGGCGCAGTTTTCGTTTCGAAAAACAATTTGAATAAAATCTCAAACGATGGAAAATATCAGTAAATAATTTCCAAATTGTCCCTAACAACAAACAATGAAGGAATATTGGGAAAAATATGTAAAAATCAATAAACATGTAAGGTACTCACGACAATCACCTAAAATACAAGAAAATAAAAATATTAAATTCCAATGAATCTAAAATTACCAAAAGACGATATAAAGCTAAAACAGAATTTGATAAAATTTTACATTAATCACATAGATATTTAATTGTTTAATATTTACCTGTTTAATGTTTTTCACTTGCACTACACACACAATTTTCACTAAATAACTCGAATAAAGCGCGGAAAACACGCGAACTGTACGATTTTCGAGGGTGGTTACTGCTCATTTCACCAAACCCTGGCGCAGTTTTCGTTTAGAAAAACGAATTTGAATAAAACTTCAAACGATGGAAAATATCAGTAAATAATTTCCAAATTGTCCCTAACAACAAACGATGAATACAAGGAATATTGGGAAAAAAACTTAAAATCAATAAACATGTAACGTACTTACGAAAAAATCACCTAAAATACAAGAAAATAAAAATCTTAAATTACAAACAATTTCAAATTACAAAAACACAATCCAAGTTGAAACAACGAAATTGATACAGTTTTGATTTAATCACACATGTATTTTTAATTGTTTAATATTTACCTGTTTAATGTTTTTCACTTGCACTACACACACAATTTTCACTAAATCACTCGAATAAAGCACGGAAAATACGCGAATTGTACGATTTTCGAGGGTGGTTACTGCTCATTTCACCAAACCCTGGCGCAGTTTTCGTTTCGAAAAACAATTACAATAAAATCTCAAACGATGGAAAATATTAGCAAATAATTTCCAAATTGTCCCTAACAACAAACAATGAAATGAAGGAATATTGGGAAAAATTTGTACAAATTAATAAACATGTAAGGTACTTACGAAAAAATCACCTAAAATACAAGAAAATAAAAATATTAAATTCCAATGAATCTAAAATTACCAAAAGACGATATAAAGCTAAAACAGAATTTGATAAAATTTTAAAATAATCACATATATAATTAATTGCGTAATACTTATCTGTTCAATTTTTTCACTTGCACTCTACACACACTTTTTTCACTAAATCACTTTTGTTTCGAATAAAGCACGGAAAATACGCGAATTTCACGATTTGAGAATGGTACCAAACTCTGGTGCAGTTTTCGTTTCGAGAAACAATTTGAATAAGACTTCAAACGATGAAAAATATTCGGGAATAATTCACTACATGTAAAAATTAATCAACATGTAAAAGTACTTACGGAAAATCATCTAAAAAGGTGAAAAAAAATAAAAATATTAAATTACAATGAATCTAAAATTACGTAAAGATGATATAAACCTGAAACCTAGAATTTGAAAAAATTGTATTTTAATCACATATAAGTACATCTAATTGCGTAATACTCATCTATTTAATTTTTTCACTTATAACTAGAACTTGCACTACACACACACATACATACACACACACACACACACACACACACACACACATCCACACGCATACACACGCATACACACATTACACACACGCACACACTTAATAAAACACGAGAATCGCGGAATTTCACGATTTGAGGGTGGTACCAGACCCTCACGCATTATCGTTTCAAAAAACAAATTCGCATAAAATTTCAAACGATGAAAAATATTTGAAAATAACTCCCCTTTTGTCCCTAACAACAAACGATGAATAGTAAAGACCTATTGGAGAAAAAAAAATGTAAAAATTAATAAACATGGAAGGAACTTACGAAAATCATTCTAAAATCGATGGAAATAAAACTATTCAATTACCAAAAGACGAAGCAAGCGCTGAAACATGGAATATGATAAGATTTTAATTTAATCACATGTATATTTAATTGCGTAATATTTACCTGTTGGATTTTTTCACTAGCACTACACACACACACTTTTATTTCGAATAAAGCACGGGAAACTCGGGAGTTTGACGATTTGACGGTGGATAACTGCGCATTTCACCAAATCCTGAAAAATTTTCCTTTCGAAATACAATTTGAATTAAAAACAAAAAGCAAACTATGAATAGAAGACCTATTGGGAAAGAAATTGTAAAGTTAATAAACGTGTAAGGAACTTACGAAAATCATTCTAAAATGGATGTAAATAGAAATATTAAATTACCAAACGACGATGCAAAGCTGGAACATAGAATTTGATAAGATTTTAATTTAATCACATCTATATTTAATTGCGTAATATTTACCTGTTTGATTTTTATTTCGAATAAAGCACGGGAAGCTCGGGAGCTCTACGATTTGACGGTGGATAACTGCGCATTTCATTTGAATAAAAAAAAACAAACCATGAATAGAAGATCTATTTGGAAAGAAAATTTAAAAGTTAACAAACATGCAGGGTACTTACAAAAATCACCTAAAATGCAAGAAAATAAAAATATTAAATTACAAAGTATCTGAAATTACTAAAACACAATATAATGCTGAAACATAGAAGTACATCTAATTGCGTAATACTTATCTGTTCAATTGCATAATACTTATCTGTTCAATTTTTTCACTGGCACTATACACACTTTTTTCACTAAATCACTGTTATTTCGAATAAAGCACGGAAAATACGCGAAATTCACGATTTTTGAGGGTGGTTACTGCTCATTTCACCAAACCCTGACGCAAAACGATGAAAAATATTCGCAAAATAATTTCCTATTTGTCCCTAACAAAAAACGATTGAATAGAAAAGACCTATTGGGCATGTAGGGGGGGGCAACCTATCTTGAATCCCTATAATAGGGCGAGGGGGCATCCTAATTGAATGTTTATTATGGGCATCCTTATTTGTTAACTGGTCCATGTAATTATCCATGGACTAATTATTGTCCATGTAATTATCCGTGGACTAATTAACAAATCCTACCTTGGATGGTTTCCTCTTCTAAATCCCGCGACGTCCTACCTTTGTAGCGTCCTCTTCTCAATATCCCCGACTTACCGGTTAGTTGAATCTCTGCTTACCCCTTGGTACTGCATGGCAAACCAATCCATTCACCAAGCACTAGCACTATTTCACTGCACTGACACTAACACTGCACTAACACTGCACTGCACTTTTATTATTACTAAAACGCTAATGATTTAAACACTGTTCACTAATAAATTTAATAAATTGTTAAGCCGATGCTAATCCTCCGACGTCTGAAACTCAAGTGATAGAAATACTCGATACAACAAGTCTAGAAAACGCTGTTAACTAAGCGTTTAAACATTTCTTTGTTCTGTTATCATGAAAAACCAGATAATACTTTGACTATCATCGAATAATCTGAACACATAAAAAAATTATAGATAAATTTCAATTTATAATAAAATATATTCCTTAGTTGGAAATAGAATACGATTTTCTCTTTAGAAAATCTATTATTCCTTCAATTAGCACAAAATCTTTCTGTTGCTAATCCTCTAATCACATTTGGAAAACTTTTACCTTAAGATCGACGTACTCGAATCAAGTTGTGTTCGAACAACTAAAACTTCTTCTTCTTGATGCTGTCTTTAATTCTATGTTTGTGAAATCTAGAAAACAAAAGGGTGGTCACTGTTCATTTCACCAAACCCAAACATTTTTCTACGATAGGAGACCTTTAAAGGCGTACCTAATGATTTTTCTGATAACTGCTCCATTTGATTTGGACCGGTTAACAAATTAGGTTGAGGGGCATGGCTTTTCCACGGTCCTCAATGTCTTGCTGTTCACGAGACGCCACTGGCAATGTTTTTCTAAAATCACACTAGATGAGCTACAATTAGTAGTGATTATCACGAAATGTCAAGAGTTCGAAAAGAAGATCTGTTATAAAGTAATTCAAATTTTAATTTTAATTAATCCAATTAAAAAAATGATGTACGAACAATATTTGCTAACATATCATCAAGACGCTATTGAGCATTTATTAAAGGATAATGACGAGAATCGTCATCATTCCATCAACATTAAGTAAATAGAAAAATGAACGTTTTTCATGTGTTCTAAATGATTTTGTTTTGTTTATAGTTTTGTAGAACTTTTCGAAAACGATCCAAATCTGGTTAAAAACTTGCTAACAAATCCTGAACAATCATTAGAAGAATGGAATAATGCAGCACGAACAGCTCAAAACACATTAATCAACACAAATACTGAACAAAATTTGATTGCAAACAAACATATCCATTATTGTCGTATTTACAGTTTAGTACGTTGTCCAGAATTACACAAACGTATATTTCCACGTAATGATGGTGCGAATAAATTCCTGCAAGTTTCAGGTCTGATTTCAATGGGAATTCGTTAAATTTTTCTGTATATATGTGCTCTGAAAATTTCAGGTACTTGTTGTACGTATGACTTGTTCGAAAATTTTCGAATACCAAAGGAAATACAATTGCAATAAATGTAAACATGTGACAATAGTTGAAGCTGAAATCGATCGCAAAAATATGATTGTGGCACCAAAGAAATGCGACAATTGTGACAATACAAATGGCAATTAGAAGGTGGTGCTCTAGTTTTAGCTGATGGTGGTATTTGTTGTATAGATGAATTTAATTCAATGAAAGAACACGATCGTACTAGTATACATGAAGCAATGGAACAACAAACAATTAGTGTAGCTAAAGCTAGTATTGTATGTAAATTACGTACAAAATGCTCAATATTAGCAGCAACAAATCCTAAAGGTAATCTTGACCCAACACAACCATTATGCATGAATATTGCATTAGTTAGTCCATTATTGAGTCGTTTCGATTTAATTCTATTATTAAAGGATAAAGTTGAACAAAAATGGGATAATTTAGTTGTCGATTATATTTTGAATAATCAAAATAATTCGTATAAATTAACAGAAAACATATCTTGGACTATCGAAACATTACAGGCATACAATTTTCTAATTTGGCGAAACTCGATACCAATGATTATTAGTTTTTTTTGTTAAATTTTAGTCATATTTTGCTGTAATTAAAAAGAATCATCCCACTTTAACAGATGATTCGCATCAAATTTTAAGTAATTATTATCAAGCTCAAAGACGGAAAAACGTACGGAATAAGTCACGAACTACTGTTAGACTTTTAGATAGTCTAATCCGGTATTTGAATTTCCTTCAATTTTCTATTTATCGATTATATTATTATGATTATTATTATTATAGATTATCCCAGGGACATGCGAGGTTGATGTTTCATAAGCATGTTGAAATTATCGATGCTATAATTGCTGTAATGTTCGATTGAAACATCAATGGATCCAGAATCGACTGTATTCAATTTACAATTCGATATACACGGTGATTTCCCAACAAATCCAATCGAATATTATCGGGAATTAATGGAGATTATATTGAAAAGATTACAATTGGAGCATTTATTAGTGAAAGAATTAGAAAATTTAACAAAACTATCCAATGTTAAAAACAATGTATATTTGAACAATGAAACAAATCAAATAATCAAGTTGAATCGAAATATTTCAATAATAACGCGAAAATTATTGATAATAAACCAGATAATAATGAGAAAAATAAATCGGAAAAGATGATAAGCGAGAAGATAACAACGAAATTGTCGTCGATAAAAGACTGAAACGATCAAAAACTAAGAATACAACATCGAAAAAGACTTTTCCATATTCTTGCATAACACTAACAATATCTGATAATTTATCTAAAATACTAGCAACAATTTCACCATTTCTACTATTTAAACATGTTAAAATGATTGGCAATACATCATTTGATGCTTGTGGATTGAATTTCAACCACCGTATTGTCAATTGTATTGCCAAATGCCGTACACTACCGCATGATGAACCAATTAAATTGCATAAATATTGTGCTGTTGTTTCTAATAAATACGGTTTTTTATTTGTTATATGGTCGATCTCCTGTAGGACATTTAGATTTTCTGATGTTTGTAATGCTGTTAATAATTGTGGCCGATGTTGTGGTAATTGATCGACAATTGGTTGGATTGCTGTATGTATTAATAGTTCTGTTGGTGTATTTTGATCACCAGCATGTAGTGATACACCGGACAATAACGGCTGCACGCCTGGTTGGATCGTTTGTATATCACTGGAAATTCAATTTTAATCATATTCGATTTCCCAAACAATTTCAATACTTACAGCAGTACAGAGCCGTGTTCTTGTAGATATTTCGATGCTGCTTTAATATCATTGGTCATCCAATTTTGGATAAATAACTTCTAAGATCAAACAATTTAAGTGATTGGGAAATACAAACAGAGGCTGAGTAATTTTGGCTATCAACAACACTTATCTTTAGACCATTATGGATACCATAATCCCATTCTCTCTCTATACAAAAATATAATTAAATGTTAATTAATATAATTGGTATTATTCAAAATATGTGTCATTTTTTTTTTAATTCAAATATTTGTCAGGGATCAGTTAATAAAGATGTGGAACTCCTTGACATTTCCTTTGTTTTCGAACGAATATCAGATTTGGCCTTGTCAACAACCAGAAAAATGGCGGCCTAGCGCGAGATTCAAATTGGCATTGAGTTTTGCTTCCAATTTTATAGCGCTCAACATATCTAGTGTGGCTCCGCTGATGACGTAATAATTCAATATATCATATACAGTAGTAGAATGTACTGAATGAGCCGAGATGTTTGAATTGTCAGATGAGCTCAGCTCGACTATTTAACTATCCTTGTCTACAATCAGAATAATGGCGGTCGTTTTCCACTAAAAACCTAGAGTTCCACATCTTTATTAACAGATCCCTGTATTTGTTATTGGCAACCTGTAAAAAATCAGTATTACCAATTTATTCTCAAACAAATAACCTTGGCATTTGGTGCATTTCCAACAGTATCCTTTCGTATCTTGTTTATCAATTTTCCAACATACGTATTTCCAGTAGTAATTATTAACATTTCTTGACTGTGTTTCATCTAAAAGCGGTGAGTTTCTGTGCTTTTTTTGATACAAACAAAAGTAATCGATCCAGTATTAATATAATTGATTTATTTGATGATTCATATGTAGGTATACTTACAGGTCTTCCTAATTAGAAGTAAAAATAACTTACGTTGATAATGATAGCATAGATGAATGATAGCGATTGTTAAGGTATTCATACACTTCCTGTATTGTTGCAAAGTCAAACATTCATCCAATAGCTATTGTGAAAATATTTTATTCATGCTTGTCTTTTATTAGTTTGCCTACGTTGTTTGTCAGACTCGGATCTAATAAAAATTGAAACTTATATAATATGATTTGGCGAGCCCCATGGGAAAATCTCTTCGGTCCAGCGTCAACATAGTGCGGACACTGCTCTTTTCAAATTTTATAGTTCATAAAGCTGTTTATCTTTTACAGATTCACAGAAGTGAAAGATGTCATCATCATCATCCCCATCGGAGGTATTTCTTGAAAACTTCTACAATTTAAATGGGTTAACAATTGCAGAAAGACGTCGAAATTTCTATCAATTACTTAATAATAACAAACATTTAAAAACAAATCCAGCAATAGTTGATGAAATTGTTAAAAATCTAACAACACGTACATTTTTAGAAGAATTATTTAAACTAGATTTATTAATCTATTATCGACGAATACATGAACTTTTTAATATATTAAAAGATGGAAATGAGATTTTTATTAGTAAAATTGTAAAACATTTGTGGTTTTTCGAGCAAGCTTTCAAACATTACCAACCAGAACAATTAGTCAATGAAATATTACCATCAACATCATTTTCTGTGCGTATGAAAATTTTAAAAAAACTATCCATATGCTTGCAAGGTGAACAATTTGATCAAATTTTCGATAATTTAATACAACGTTATGGACAATTTATTGCACATCAATTTCTATTTGGTTGTAGTGATTTGAAAATTGAACAAATTTTAAAACAACATCGTATACAATTGAATAATAAACAATTAATGATTTTGTATAAGAGAAATCAACAATTGATATTGAAATATTTCGAATATGTACCATGTGAATTCTATTATTATAAAGAATTTTTCAATTGTATATTTGTTGATAATTTCGAATTATATCAACAATTACATGGTAAATATCGTTTCTCATTGGCACTTGGTAAACGATTGACAAGACGTATTGTTGATAAAAGGCGCAATGATGTGATCCAATCGCCAGATTATTATAGAAATCGAATAAATCTACAGATTGCTCTAAGGAAATTACGAAGTGATTCGAGAATTCTCTTAAATAACGCTATCGAAAATACGAATAAAATCAATGAGATTTACGATTGGATAAAGATATTTCCACGCAAATACCAATGGAAATTATTCAAAGAAATCATCATGAGTCGCTACAAATTAGATAATTATATACAGTTAATCGATGAACGTTTTATTAAAATCATCGATGATAATGGTGATAGGGATTTAATTATTAAACGAAAAATTTCCGAGGGCCATCAAGAATACATAAAATATTTAGATTTAAAAGAATCGATACCGATGATCAAAGAGAAAATTAATCTAACATCAAAAATACCAGATAGACAATATTTGTTAAATCAATTAGTGGAAACATGTTATTTTCATAATGATATGAATGCTTTATACAATACTTTAAAGTTTTTCTCATTTAAACATAGAAACGATGATGAATATCTACAAGTCAAATTCTTACAAACCGTTAAAAATACTTTCGGTTATTATAATTTAAATGATCAAATATGGAAATGTTTACAAGAAATTTTCGAAATACATAAATTGAAATACGAACGTACACAAACAATCGATGATCAATTAGCATATATTGAATATTTATTTAATACAAATCAAACAATTGATGACGATTTAGTATTGGCTGCATTTAAAGGGACGGCACATTATGTGGAACTTAATCGTTATCAGCATAGTAATAATTTTTGGAAATTTCTATTAATGTTCTTTATAATGAATGGTGATCAATTAATTGATGAACAAAATGAACGAGAGATTCATTTAATGTCATTCGATATGCATTTAATATCACAAATAGAGAAATGGAATCGTAGAAATCCCGATGATAAAATAATCATTTTCAATTATCCAAGAATTGCTAATAATTTCAAATTGAATTTGTTGAAAGATGATCGACGTCATTCGTTTAGAGACGTTCTAAATTATGTTATTTTAAATAAAACAATGGTAGAACGAAATGAATATTTGGCTGCATTTTGGGGAAATATTGAGCATTTAGGTGATACAGACAATCTATCATTATTGTTAAAATATGATGTTGATGAAATTCAAAATAATTTTGATAAATTCGCCAAATGGTGTCTTGATACGAGTAATGATAGGAAATTTTGGTATAAATTGAAAAAATACGGTCATTTACAGTTTGATAAGAGACTAATTGATTTATGTTTGAATAATTTAGAAACTAATCATTCAATCGAATGCTTATCGGTATTAATGGCCGGTGAGAAATATAAACAATTGTCTGATGAATATTCGCAGATTGCATCAAGAAAATTGGATTTAAAGAATGAAAATGATGTGAAACTGTATAGGATACGTTGTTCAATTGCAGCATACTATAAATATACGAAATATAATACAGCAATAGATTCATTATTAAATTATTGTATCGGTGATTATTTAGGATCAGCATTAACATCTTTGTACAGTTTCATGTATCATTTACCAGAAGATCAATTACGGCCACTTTTGGAGATTATAAACACTAAAGCTGTATCATTTAGAAAGCATGCACTATTCCAATCATGTGAATTATGTGATTATGATACAGTGAAAAGTGTTATAACTAGTTTAAATCAAAATGAAGGTTCGCAAAGTATACAGAAACGTTTAATTAAAACAACAATTCAATATTTGAAAAAGAATCCAACTGATCAAATTTTTGAATTAGTCAAACTGAATATTCAATTTACAAATAAAGATGATGATGATTTATTACAAGATTTAATCGATATTTATCAATTGCCAAAACAATACGTTTCAAAATATGGCGAATTTATTTGGGAATTCTTCGATATATTCCTCGATAAAAATTATCGAAATTTCAAACAACAATTATTATCGAAATTCAATGGGGATATTATTGAAGAATTTCGATTGGAATTTTGTCAGAATATTATTGAGAAATACTTTTTAAAACCAACAATGATGCAAACGGTAGCGATCCATGGATTTATTTCGAAATTATTCTCATCGAATAATAAACAATTGCCGATTTTACACCAAATTATTCAAATTCTGGATACATTAGAAAACAATTCTAATAAAGAAATGTTCATGTCGAATTATTTCCATACATTTATGGAAAGTGATTCTGTTGATTTTCTACAAGTTGTTGTTAATTATTGGGAGAAACTTATTGATCCTATTGTGAACTTTTCAAGTTATGTAAACATTTTCTTTGTGAAATTGAAAATTTCTTATATGCATTCAATTGATGTTGGCGCGATTTTAGAGAGAATCGTTCAGTTTTTCAATGATTTAATTGGCAAATATTCACAATTCATTGTTTATATTTTTGCAAATCTAATGGATGGTGCAATTGTACATTTTACAAATTCTTCAATTGATAAATTTGTTTATTATGAACAATTATTAACAAATAATTTGAATAATATGAATGTTGTAATGTTAGTTTTACATTGGTTGCCTGGAAGTTGTTCTAGTAATAATAAGTTGAAATATAATCGAATCATTCAGAAAATACAAACAATTCAAGATCCTGCTGTACAGATCAATTATAAAATTAAATTTGAACCTAAATGTTATAAAGAAAGTATTATTGATGATGATAGTTGATAACATTGATATAGATTTGGAGAGATATGCTTTATTTTTTACTCATTTATAAAAATTTTAATACAATGTTTTTCTGTGTGTCATTTCTTTTGTCTGTTTAAAATTACAATCCTTTCTTAAAATGCTCTCAATAAACGTACATTTCTTTGAAAGCAACTTGAATAGTATTACAAGAATAGTAAAAATTGTGTGCGTGTAATCATTACAAGCGATTGAAGTAAAACTTGTTTGACGTTTATGACAAATATCATGAAACGATTAAACTTAACTTAAAATATTACAGTTTAGTTATATTCATTAATGATATACTTTACAAAGAATAATATAAAGCTATATTCACATTATGCATTAAAAATAGGTAATATTGTCTACAATTATATGTAGATTTTGATTTTATACATTTTCACCCTTAAGTGTGGGTATGTGGAATTCATTTAAAAATACGAGAAGATCTATACTCTGACGATTTGAATCTGTGCGACTTGACTTGACCGTTGTCAAATTGACAATTGTGGCTCGATTTCAATTGCTTTAATTGCCTTAAAGTTGACTACATTTAAGTAAACCGTATATAAATAAATATTTGTTTAACACTACTTCAATTTAATTGTAAAGGTTTACACAAATAAGTCTGATTTTTTTCAAAAATTCTTCAATCTCTTCATATTCGCAGAAGTGGACTGGTTACCCTCAACAGTATTTATTTTGAAATATATTCATTGTAAGAACACCTCGTAGATTATAGTGGCAATTATTAGGTATGTTCCCACCCACAATTCTAGATTGTTTGGTTGATGACTAGACTACGCATGTCTAGTTAGAAACTGATCACAAAGTACTTTCAAACATCACCAGCTGGACCGCATTTCTATTGAATTCATTCAATTTACAGTTTCTGATGAGAGTATATTCGATTTTCTTAAATCAATCGTCCCGTTTTCCATTACCATCTGCTACCGTGTGGAAAATGAGCATTTCCGAAGCATATTTTTGGAAATCTAGATTTCAACCAATGACAGACATTTTAACATGTTAGGTATTTAAAATTGTGGTTGCTTAGCAACATCTATACATTAATACAATCGAGTACTTTCGGGTGCCCAACACACGATGGAATGTCGGCTGTATCCGTTGGATCGTAGAAAATCGTTTTCATTTATAGTACACTTTTCATATGAAAATTCACGAGCCGAATGGCTCGATGGTTAACGATAGGAATTTACGTCTAGAAGTCCGGGGTTCAAACCTCGGCACGGTATGAAAAAGGATTTTCAGAATTTTCCTCTTCTTATAACCTAAATTGTTAATTTGTCCATGCCACAAAGTACATGGACCAGTTAGCAAGATTATAGGATGTCCCTAGACCGCCCCCCCCCCTTTCAGGTCCCTCATCGTAGAATTGGTGAAATGAGCAGTAACCCCATCATCCATAAAAGGGCATAAGCGCCCAGGATTTGGTTGAAATGAGCAGTAAACCATCATCCATAAGTAAAAGGGCATAAGCGCCCGGGGTTTGGTTGAAATGAGCAGTAAACCACACAATCCTTTTTTCCTTTTTAAACATAAAGTTAACATGACTGAGAAATATTACCAGAATTAAGATACCAACCTTACATCTACGGAGTTTCTAAATTTCGTCACATGAAGTTGGGAATTTTAGTATTATTAGGATTTTAGTCGAACTAAATATTTTAAATAGCGGAAACTATTTCGACCGTTACTTCCGTCAGAAAGAAAATCTGAGTTAACCCCCAAGTCGCGCCTAAAGAAGTTTTACTTCAAAAATGATTACAATCAGGGCCGCCATTAGCCAGTGCGGGGCTCGAGGCAAAATGATTTTTGGAATTTCTAATCAGCCAAACTATTATAATGAATCCGAAAATTGTTTATACATAATTGTAAATAAAATAAACGACGTTGCGTGACTGGGGCATGGGTCCCGTTTGCCCCGGTCTAAGAGCGGCTCTGATTACGATCATAGAACAGAACTATTTTCAGCTGTTATAGACTACTTTTCATAAAAATGTGAGCGAAGGAATTGTGCCATGATCGTGTCTGTGAGTGTGGTAACCGAGGCGTCACGATATGGCGTCTCAATGGTAGAATTGAGTCTTTCGGGCTTTCTTACAGATCCTCTCTACAACTCAAATGAACCGTACTCGTCGGCTCGACCGGTGTACTGGAGGACAAATTGGTCTTCTGTGATGGATACCGGTTATGGCTTTTACCCCTTATGGACGTCATAATTTACATTTTGCGAAGAGTGCCATACTGCTTGAGTTACAACGGATTACCCACAGGATAATGACATGGCAGTATTTGGGCGTGCATGGGACGCTTTAGATGATTGCATGGATGTTCGGGTAGTCAAATTTGTCAATAGAGGCCGTCACTATGCATATATGTCAGTTTGAAAAATGGCGGTAGACGTGGACGTCAGCTTCGAGAGAATGTGGAAAATGTTATTTCCATTAATAATAAATGCCTCAATGTCGGTAATTGCATATATATTAACAGTTCGTTTAATACCGAAATTACGTGATACGTTTATCAAAGCAAATCTATTTGGTATTGATATGAGTAAAACAACTAGTGATAAAATGTAGGTTATGTTACGATTATTTTTATTTATTAATCATTACAATAATTAATACTGAAATTTCCATTGTAGACCTGAAGCTTTAGGTGTTGTAACAGGATGTACATTTTTAATAACAATGTTCCTATTTATTCCTGTACCATTTGGTACAAGTTTCTTCAATGGCGATTTTCCACACGATGAGGTAATATTTGTTATTATTTTTCTGATTATTTTATTTACATAAAAAATATATTACAGTTTGTACAGTTGATCGCTGCTCTTTTATCAATCTGTTGTATGTTGTTATTGGGTTTTGCTGATGATGTCTTAGATTTACGTTGGCGACATAAATTATTATTACCAACAATTGCCTCACTGCCATTATTAATGGTCTATTATGTAAATTTCAATTCAACCGTAATTATTGTACCGAAACCGTTACGTGAATTATTGGGGTTTTCTTTGAATTTAGGAATCTTATATTATGTTTATATGGGCATGTTGGCTGTGTTTTGTACAAATGCTATAAATATTCTAGCTGGCATCAATGGATTAGAAGTTGGACAAAGCATAATTATTGCCATCTGTATAACAATATTTAATATCATTGAATTATATGGGAATTTATGGAAGACACATCAGTTTAGTTTGTATTTTATGTTTCCATATATTGCGACATCGTTTGCTTTATTAAAACACAATTGGTAAGTTAGTTTATCTATTTATTTTTATTTTCTTCATTATCTTGATGATACTATTTAAATACAATAATCGATTATTTAAATAGAAACAGTTATCACAGCTTTATAATTTTCTTGTGCAAAATCATGACATAATAGAAACATATAATGATTAACAAAACAGACATTTGTGCTACTAATAATTTAAATCATTTTGTAAATCTCTCAGTCTTCTTTCAAACATTTCGTTTTTATCCTTCATAATAATCAATTTTTGAATAAAAATTAGTTAATAGAAAATCGTATTTCCAATTATTTACGAGTACATAATAAGGAGCAAAATAATTATCATGGTAACGGTGTGTTCGTTTCAATTCAGTTATACCATCAACATATAAACCATTTTCTATAATTTCTTCAATGTAATTTTGATCAATTTTCGTTTTGCCTAATTTCAGTAAATCAATATAAGATTTATTTGATAAATATTCAACAATTCGTGTTGAATCATAACATAATTCACAATACCATCCACCATAATGATTTAAATCACCTAAAATTATCCCTTTATATAATCGACTTGATAATGTTTTATTATTTGTGAGTGATGTTAATTTGTTATTAAAGGTATTTTTTAAATAATTAATCGAACATGCCCCTCCTGTTATAATTGTTTGGCTTGGATGCAACCAAAAATAACCAAATACCGACCATCTTAAACGGAACCTTATTAATTCCGGCCATCCATCGTAGAATTTTAGAAAATTCAATGCATATTTATTGGGGATTTCGTTTAAATTATTTGTTAAAATTATATCATCATTACGGAGATTTTTTACAATTTGCATTAATGAATCCCATAAATTATCTAAATTTCTTTTCACTTTTAAATAGATGATTTTATTGTGAAATTCTTTCAAAAAATTCTTTTTCAATTGTTGTTCAATGAAATGATTAGTTTGATTTTCATATAATATAAACAAATCGACAATTTCTACTAATTCATTTAAACGTATATCCGTTATTGTTTCACTGAATTGATTCATTTCAAAAATATAAATAATACGTCGTTGAAATATTCTTGGTCCTGTGATTTTTAATGGTTTTCTATATGTTAGAAATGCTCTCCATATCACCTCAGGTTGTCCACAATCTTTACCATGCCAACCAGGAAGACAAACGCATTGCCAATTGTAATTTGTTGTACGTTTCATTGATATTAAATCTGTACCATTTTTATAACATAAACTTGAATTAAAATCAATAAAATTATCACGGCTACTAAGGCTTCTCAAATAAATTCTATCAGAAATTGTATGATATGTTAATATCTTCTCTATATTACCATTGTTATCATCATTGTGAATAAATGATACCTTTTCGTTATTATATTCAATAGTTATGTTGTCGATTTTCAGGTAGAAATAGGACGTTATTAATAATATTTGAAATATAAGCAATATCCAAATGGATAATCGCTTATAATTTAAGCGAATTTTAAGCATTTAAACTGTATTTACCTACATAACCTCACTTTATAAATCTTATTGCTAATGTTTCTATTATTATTATTATTATTACAGAATCGTTGTTCAATTTTAATTAACACATTTAAATCAACTCTCATAATTATAGCATACGGTAAATTAATTGTTTTAATTGTTAAATTTAAACGAAATTCGCCGAAAATTTGGACCACCGCCCAATTCTATTTTAAATTTTGACAAAATCCTCATAACTAAATGTTGCCAATATAATAAAAATACATGTCACTATAATGGAAATGCGGGAAATTTCAATTGTTTTTAAAAAATTTTAATTTTATTTCAGGTATCCATCAAAAGTATTTGTTGGCGATACGTTTTGTTATTTTTCTGGGATGACATTTGCTGTTGTTGGTATATTGGGGCATTTTAGTAAAACAACATTATTGTTTTTTATACCGCAAGTTTTCAATTTTTTATACTCATTCCCACAATTATTCCATTTGATACCATGTCCAAGGCATCGTTTACCAAAATTCAATTCAAAGACTGACAAATTAGAAATAAGCACAACGAAATTTGCTTATTCAAAATTGAATATTATTGGTAAATTAATTATAAATTTATTTCGATTTTTTCGATTGATCCAATGGCATAAGAAAGGCGATGATGTGGTAACAAATAATTTTACGTTAATCAATTTAGTTTTGTTATATTTAGGACCATTAAATGAAGCTAAATTAACAATAACTGTGTTATCCATTCAAGTGTTTTGTAGTGTGCTGGCATTTGTAATACGATATCCTTTAGCGTCAGTTTTTTATGACATTTAATTTATTTCTTCTTCGTTTACTGACTAGTAAAAATAGGATTTCTAGATAAACTGTCACCTGAAAACTAGCTGAATGTGGATGATTTTAGAAAAATAAATATTTGTTCACTAATTAGAGTTGTTTTAATTTTTATAGTGAACATTGACTGACACAACATAAGTCAATTTAATCACGTAAATCAAACAAAATGGACCAGGATAATAACGAAAGTGAAGGTTTTGAGTCGCATCCCTTCGGTGTATCTTTGAAACGAAAAATATTAAATTGAATTCTATTCAAAAATCTAATATTTTTTTAGCGTTATAGCGGTGAACGCGATAAAAAGTTCAATCGACATGGAACTGGAAAAGCAATTCTACCTAATGGCGATATGTATGAAGGGCAATATGTCAAAGGCAAACGAGACGGTAAGGGTATATATGTTTTTAAAAATGGTGCCCGATATGATGGCGAATGGTCTAAAGGTGTGTTTATTGCATCTTTAAAATTGTTTACATTAAATACGGCGTTTGATCACAGGCTGGAAACACGGTAAAGGTGAATTCATTTATCCTGATGGTTCACGATATAGTGGCAATTGGAAAAGAAATCTGAAACACGGTAAAGGGGTTTACTACTACGCCAATGGTGATATGTACCTTGGCAGTTGGGAAAATGACATTAAAGAGGGGTATGGCGTCTATTTATATAAATTGAACAATGTCAGCCAAACTGGTACTATTCAATTTTATTTATTTTTCAATGTAATTTCCACATTTTATTAATTTTCTGCACAATTTAGCTATGTGGAAAGATGGCGAAATGGATGGACCAGCAATTATAGATTATGCTGGTTGTTACAAATATTACGGGAAATGTGAACATAATCGTGTAAAGGGGCGTGGTTGTTTTGTTTTTGATAATAATAAATTTATGCAACATGGTTTTTATATCAATCCACATAAATATAAAGCTATTTCACTCAATTCTGAAAGTAAATTACGAAATTAGCAAAAAAAATTTTACTTACGAATTGATGTTTTATATTAGGCTTGAAAAAATATCCATTATGGCGAGCACGATCAGTTACCGAATTTAAAGAAGAATTATTACCACCACAACCTGCTGAACTACCAATAGTTGAATCTGAACAAATTATTATTGATATTCTTGATTATCTTCAGAAGTATTATAAAGAATATGCAGGTGAAGAAGAAGAACAAGAAGAAAAAGCAGAAGAACGAGAAGAGCTAGAAGAAGAGGAAGAGGAAGAAGAAAACGAAGAACAAGAAGAAGAAAATTAATTGTAAACCTATCTGTGTAATAAAAAAAAATCATATATTCATAATTAATTTATTTACAAAAACATAAAATTGAATATTTCCACGAAAATTATCTTATCGTCCAGAACCAGATGTTAACATACTAATCAAAGCAGCTTTCTCTTTTTCTTTCTTCTTTGCAACATCCAGACAACGGTTCCTCCAAGAACTTTTACGTAATTTAATTGGCCGACTTCCTACATATCTCCCTATCAAAAAAAAAAATAAAAATAAAAGACAATATCAAATTTAAAACATATCGAAAAAAATACACACAGGTGAATGATGCGCTGTGAGAATCTAATCATTAATGATTCTCTTCAATATCGGCAAAGCATTCACACGCTAAACATCAGTGTTTACAATCAAATCATCCCTCTATCACATCCGGCTATTGAGCAACAAGTGAGTATCAAGTATCAGAATGATTGTGTTTAAATTAAATTGTCTACTTAACAATTATCCCATTGTGGTTTTAACGAATCGAAATAAAATTTCATTTGGATTTACTGAAAACGGGAAACGCACTAAGAAGCTGAAAGCTAATTGCGTATCTACACTTGACTTTTTCTCTGTTAAGAAGATAAATTTGAAAAAAAAACCGGGGATATATTTCAATACCGTTAACGATTGTAATAAACAAATAAACAAAATTTATGAATCTTCGAAATTTGATGGAATTGATTTCATATCATTAACTATAAATAAATTTAAAGCTTCATTATTAATGGACATTTAGCAATAATGTTACTAGATAATAATAGTGATACAACAATGGCAATGTCAATATATTAATTAGATGCGTTTAATAAATGGTGGATGCGCCGGGAATGTGTAACAAATGAACATTCTACCTTTGATCTATGTGCTTTATTGCAAAGTTTCAAACACGTTTAAAATGGACAACAATACTAATATTCAATAATGTACGACGGTGTGTGTCATTTGGAACAAATACCTCCTACGCTTATTCGTTCGTTAAGCCTTTTGATTAGTTTAGGAACCACAAAATAGAAATTGTAAAATTAGTATAAATTTAGTCGAAGTATAAACAGTCATTTAAATGTTGCATCTCTTGTATATAGTAAGAAACTCTTTGCAAATTTAATTCGGTTTATAATCAATGAAATAATTCTTAAAAGCTATTTTTAAAACAATCTCTGTTTACAATTAATTTCCTTAACAGCCATTTTGACTACGATAAAAGTTCATACAAATCGTCAATAGCTATTAATTGAAAACAATAATTATTTTATTCTAATTATTTGGAAAATATTTATTTTTAAATAACTATAACAAATTAAAAATATCAATTAATGCAATTTAAAGAAAAGATAAACGAGTTAATATAACTTTAAAAACAACAACAACAAACTAAATAAAGATATTATTGAAATCAAATAGAATACAGTAAACAGGGCTTTGAATGATAATGAAAATCTATAAATAATTTTTGTTTAAATTTTTTCAAAAAAAAAGAAAGACAACAAAACAAACGAGAAAATGCCTCAATATTCTTGCTTTGTATGCATAAATTATTTCATAAATCAATTTCTATTTAATTCTATTTATTATTTGATATTTGATCCACTTATATAATAATACGTGCAAAGTCGACTGATTTTTAAGGCATAACCAAAATACAATACAACCCATTTTTAATGGCAATTAATTGGAAAACGAAACCCTTACATTTTTGTTGACAAAGAGAAAATGTTGGTGAATGAGAGAAAATAAGAAACTATTGACACCTTGCCTACTAACTCATTGTAAACCATGATTGTGCGAAATCATCAAAATAACAACTAATTAGCAAAATAAATTGGACACATGTCTATTCAGTAAACAACAAATTCACTAGATAATTATATATTTTTTGGAAATAAATTTTACTCAAAAACATAAGGAAACAACCAAATTCTTATCAATCAATTAATGACACAAGCCCTCATAAAAACATTTTTATAACACTCTCAATGACAATAAATTGATATTATTATGTCACCTTAAAATTTGTGTTATCGTAGAAAAAAAATTTATGATGTTGTTTTGTTTAGAAAGAAAGAAATTTTGGCGCCAAACTGATATCTAACAGCTCGACTATATTTGGAAAGGAATCTCCACAAATATTGGAAAAAGCAGATGAATTTAAAAAGAATTAAAAATATACACCCAATATTATTTTACATACTACTTAATAACAAATAAAACAACAAAATAAGAAGAAGAAGAAGAAGAAGCAAACAACAACAATTTGAAATTCGCTTCTTCCTTCATGTATTTAAGAGGTGTTAAATTGTAATCAATTATTAAAATTATATTTTTTCTGATATCAGGCGCCAGTCAGTAATAAAATCTTGAAATATTTTAAGATTAAAATTTGCGTCATTTAACATATTTGTTAACAATTTACTATTTTCATCTTTAAAAGAAATCAATTTGCAGCAAAACATTTCCTTACAATTTAACCTTTTGGCTACACATAAGTCAAATGCCAATTATATTATTTCAAACATAGAGAGTAAATGGAAAAAAATCAAAAAAAAAACATCAACACATAATTATTATAAACAATTATAACAGTCATTAAACGAATTATATATTTAATTAATTTTGCAATAAACTGTCTTGGAGTGGAGGACCCCGTTCTATTTTCAGATTTCAATTTACTAAAAATAATCAGACGACATAATTATTGAATGATAAAACAAAGTTCATCGTCAGATGAAGAATATTTTTCACTCAGAATTCACGTGTGCCTTATATACGATTAAATTGGAGAGGGATTCTTGTATAACATATATTCAAGAATCATAGAAGGTTTTTTTTTCTGCGAGCATACCCCCCGTGTAACAAGCCACTATAAATTTACTGACATTGTTCAAAGACTTTTCATACGATCTATTATTGTTGTGTTTAAATCATTTTGAGGTATTACATTAAAAAAATGAGAATTGATTGGTTGTTATTTCTATTTTAATTTTAATCTTTGATTCATTTTGTAGAAAAGATGAAACTAACAAATATTCTATCAATTATTCTCCTGGTATCAGCATTCAAGAACATCAATACAGCTCCACCATTAATAACAACGAGCCATCATCAATGTAAACAATCACATGAACATCATCAACAACCACAACAATATAAACGTGCAATGAAGAAGAATATATTTGTGTCACGTGGATGGAGTGCTGGTGGTATGCCATTTAGTGTTCTTTATATGGATCCAACGTTATTATCAAAAAATCAACAAAATAATGTGGAGATGAATAATTTGAAAAATCAACAGAAAGATTTGAAAAAACAACAAGAACACCAACAACAACAACAACAAAAATCAAAAAACCAATTGAAATTACGTACATCAACACAAAATCGTTCAAAAATTCAAAATAATCGTACACCACATTCCGTTATACCACAATTATTTGTTTCATATGGATGGGGACCATTGGGCAAGTAATTTAATTTGAATATCATTCAAAATATATGCTATATATTTGAATTTATGTTATAGAAACTAATTGTTGCTTATATATGTGCTTAATTATATTTGACCGAACCTTAATTAATATAAAATTCATCTATATTTCATTTCATTTCATCTTAATTTATTAAATCCGTCTTTTTTAATATAATTTATTAATAAATGTATACTATTAGAGAATTCCAACAATAAAAATTATGTAAAAACTGTTAGAATTAATTAGTTTTTACCCTAAAATCTAAATTAGAAAACGACATTGAAATAACTTTTTATAGATAGAAAGCTGCATTAGATAAAAGATAATTTCAAACTAATAATTGTATTAATTATTACATTAACTAGCTATACATTTATCGTAATTTAATATCATAAAATCAATCAAGAAATTTCCAAATTTATGAAATGTACGAAAAGCAAAAGTGAGTGGAAGAATTGTGCGAAGTCATAGAGATAAGATCCCCTATAAGTTTCTACAAGAAATTTCAGCAGCGTAAGCGCGATAATTCGGGGGAATCTTCTGTATCTGGCGCTATTTGGAGTTTTGCAGTTCACTTCAATAACTGCTTTCAGATGGCGTATTCGGCCCGCATGCAATTTGAGTTTGATACCATTGATGTAGATAATAATAACTAGACGCATTGATAACGTCGATCTAGAATCCTTAAACCATAACGATTTTGTTTAATGATAAGTGTTCAATAAAACAATCAAAACTTATGTTCACAAACAAGCTAAAGAATCGAAATCGGGACCGAGTTTCTATTGTGTTGGAAAATTTGTTGATTTTTATTGTTATTACTTCCTATAGATACCTATAATTCTTAAATAAACGAAAATAAAAGGCTGAGATTCCATTGTGTTTCATACACTAAATGATTAGGTATTATCGATCTGTTTTATTTATGTTTTTTCTTATTTCATAATACTCGGACATTTCACCTGTTGCTACTAACTTATTTCAATCGCACATACATTCTTTTTTTTTGTTAGAAAATATTCAATTCTAGCAATTTTTATCTGTTCACAATTACAAGTTTCCAACTTACCATTCATTTCTTTCATAGCTCTAGTAAAATCAGCTGGATCTTTGAAACTAATAAATCCATAACCTTTACTTTTATTAGTACGTTTATCACGGATCACCTTAGCCTTTTGAAAAGATGGATATTTATTGAAGGTTCTTGTTAATAACTCATCTGTCACATCATTACCAAGATCACCGCAGAAAATTCGATAATCATCATCAGGCCAATCAGCTAATGAATGATCTTCCCATGTTTGTCCGCCAGCTATACGGACTAATTTCATATTTTTTGTGCCACGTCTTTTATAATGATCTGGACCAAAAGACTGCAATGCACTACTAGCTTTACCTAAACAAAAATAAATTTATTAATTTTATATTATCAGATTAATTAAACAATAAGAATTAAAACAAAAAGATCAAACCTTGTGATATGGCAAGTTCTGCACTAACTTTCTCATTCTTTAATTTTTTCAATTTCTTCTCAACTTCTGATTGTAACGCCATAAAATCAACAGCCGTAGATGCGATCGCTGCTGCAGCTGCATTTGATTGTGTTGATGGTGCTGTATACAGTGTTGGTTTAGCTGATACAACTGCTGGCTGTGTTATAATCGTTGGTTGAGTATAAATTTCATAGCATTGTTGGTGTTGCTGTTGTTGTGTTGTCGAAATTCTTCTATTATTCAGTTTTACTTGATTTGGTATTAATAATGGTGGTGCAGGTGGTGGTGGCGGTATATTACCGAAACCTGGTAAATTATAACCAGTACCATAATTTGTATTCATTAAAGTTTGGCCAGATATTTCGGCTTCAAAACTGTTGACAAAAAAAGAAACATTGAGGTTAGATTTTTAAGAATTTTTTGATCATTTTATAAAAGTTACCGGCTCATTTCATCTTCCATTTGACGAAACTTATTTGTATTCATTTCGCATAAATTTATTTAACACTATTTAATAAAAGAATTACAGATGATATTACTTTATTTTAAAATGCAACAATTTCAGATTGTTGATGAAATGACACTAGTACCAACACAAAAAATGACATAAAAATCCTCTATTTTAACCAAAGTTAGCAAGAAAGAAATGTAGTTCTGTCACTAGACTCAAATGATTGGCCAAAATTTAAACCAATAGAGATACATGCAGAGAATTTAAATTACGAAATCATACAAGTATTTGAGGTACGTTATTTTCGAAGATAACTAGAAAAAATATCACACTTTTAAATTAAAATTTGAAATAATGTTATAAATCTTTGCTCAAATTTGTGTTTATTTTTCAATAATTTGCACAATGGTTTTTGTTTTTCAAAAGTACCGCTTTCTAATGACTTGTTAACGCTACAAGTCACACGTCCGTAATTAGCAATGCCAACTGTATCAACTTTTCAGCAAATCTACGAATTATTTTTGATTATTGAATAGCTTATGCTGCCTCTATTCAAAGTTATATTTACATCTCTTAAGAAATTATGACATTTTAACACTACTATTTTGTTTTATATTAATTGTTTGAAATAGGAAATTCAAGCGTTGATTTTAAGATAATTATAATCTGACTAGTGATTGACAAGAAATTACCAGTATTCCTTAGAACAGAGTAATCTTTGATACTCTAATAAGTTTAAAGCAATCTGGAATTTTCATAACGATTTCTAGAGTATATATATTCCTATTTTTGAGTTGTTCGATCCATTCTGCTGATTTTGTGAAAACACACCAGGCAACACTGCATGATTCGGACATAACCTCAAATAAAATTATATCCAACTTTTTTCATAGAATTTCAACGAAATTTTTAATTCGAATTAAATCAAATATTTTGAATGAAAATTCAAGATGACTCTCTATCATTTTGGTAACTGTGTCGCATTAATTTATATCCCATATTATTTCACTTATAAATATTCAGGATTGTAAGTGTAATTTCAACAAATAGTATATGGGTCTTTTTACTAATTGTTCCGAATATTGTAGATCTGAATATGGAGCATTTTGGAAATGTATCCAAGCGGGCTGTATTTATATGTTCACACAATTAACAAAAATGTTAATTCTAGCTACATTCTTTCCTGATAATAGTTCAGGCAGTGGCAACGATTTGTTAGGTGTAAGTGTCACAGAATATACTTTTCAGTGATGGTGTTATTGAAAGAAATGATTGTAGGAATTTTTGAAATCTACGGTAGATCTAGCCGATTTAGTTGGATTGTATTTAGTATTAGCTGGAATACCTGGTAAAGGTCACAGTAAAGTATTAACAGCCGGTATTGGATGGGCAACAGCTGAAGTTATCTTATCTAGAGCCCTATTACTTTGGGTTGGTGCTAGAGGTGCCGAATTCGATTGGAAATATATTCAAAAATGTCTAGAATCAAATATTTCATTAATTCAACATATAGCAACTGCCACATTAATATGGTTATGGTCGAGACATGATTTAAAAAATAATTTTAAGCCAGTAGTAACAGTACTCTTAGTTTTGTCATCGTACAAACCATTAATACTTGATTTGGTATTGAAATTTTTAATTATCGGACCTTGGAGTGGTTTATTTATTAAGGCTTTAGTTACGATCATTATTAGCGCATTTACTTTAACTATTTACGCTGGATTAGCTCAAGTTATTGGTATTTTTTGATTGTATTTAATAAATGTTTGATTTGATTTCGGTTTTCATGTTGTTTTTTTAATACAAATTTATTTTGTAACTGAATAATTTCCAGAACTAATTGTATGATAATCACATAACGAGAAATGTTAATACTTGTTAACATCCTTTTTCTCAATATTGAGATAACATATAGGTGTAAAGAAATAAACTATAACAGAACAAAAAAAATATCTTAAGACAAACATTGTAACAAATATACGAATTCTGTTTTATTATAATTTCTTTTTTAAGAAGGACTACAATTGGGAGCACCATCAAGGTCGTCATCGCTATCAGGACTGGTCATACTTTCTGATCCTGATGTATTTGAATCAAGGAACTGATGAGGACTGCGTGAGAAAACTACAGCGTTTGTCTAAATTTGTCGAGAGAAAAAAAACGAGTAAAAGAACCAACAGAATAAAATAACAATTTGTAATCTAATTTACTCTCAATCGACTGGTATTTCTCAAGTGCCTCCATAACATCCATAACATTTGGCTTTCATTAATTTCAGACGGTTCAGAATTTAATTTTGTTCTAGTATTATATTTAACAGTTTTTGTTAAACCATCCATATTTGGTTCTGATGTATTTGATGGTACCCACACTTTAATATCCCAATCTAAGCCACTTGTACAAATAAATGGTAATTGTGGATGTGGCTCAAGGCAATTTACCTGTAGAAGATGATAGAATTTGCACAATGAACAGGACTTAGCCTAACAAAAAACGTGTTTAAATAACTTACCACGCCATTATCGTCAGCTAATAACCATTGTACTAAAGCTTCTGTATTTCTTTCCCAAAAATATATATGACCACAATCTGAACCGCTAACAATAAATTCTGATTTTGGTCCAAAGAAATTAACACCTTTGATGGTGGCTTGATTTCTATGCCCTTGATATCTATGTATATAATGACCTGGTGTTCGATTATTTACATCAAATAAAAATATATCAGAATCACTATATGATGCTAGAATTTCCGTACCATTATAATTATATCCAGCACAAGTTACATGATAATTTTTAAGGCTTTTACTTTTCGTCTAAAACAAATATACCATATATATATATATATAAAATTATATTCATTTAATTGACAATTGATTAAAATTGTTACCTTTTTAAATGGTGTATATGTTGATGCAGGTTTATTCGATTTTCTTTGGTCATAGACCCTAACAATTGAATCTCTACCACTAACAACGAATTCATTTGTTTTTAATGGATGTCCATGGATACTATAAAGGGCAACTTCTTTGTCATCTTCTTGAACAGTCACTATTCTATTCAAAATAAAATTAGTTTATTAGAATTAATTCTATCATAATCACAAAATTTTTAATAATCCAGATAACCAAATATACTGACAGAACCCTATACGTCTGCGGCTGTAGCCTGCCTTAGATCTGCAATCAGGTTCCACTCCGCAGAATTTGCTAGCATTATGCGTACAATTCGTGCTTGCATACTGCTATTGGTGTAAAACTAGGAAAAGGCAAGCATGACTACTAAACATGCCCAACGTAGCTTGTTTTCGGTGTTCAAAAGGAAGCCTGTGAACCGACGTGACATGAATTCACTCTAAGCCTAATACAGAAGCAATTTTGTGAGCTGAACCTGCTTGCAGAACTGGGACAGGCTGCGGCCTCAGAAGTATAAGGTTCTGTCAGCAAAGTCTGCGCTTAAGAGAGCAGGCATGCTTGGCAATCTGTTTGCATACTACCAGCCTTTGGTTATCTGAGAATATAATCTCTATCAATAGTGGATATTTCTGGAATTTTGTTATCTGCGTGTTTAATTAAAGCTAAAAATCTATTAATAGTAAAAGATTACTTGGTGCTTTTTGGTCCTCGAACATCATGATTAAGAACAACACCATCTTCACCAGCACTTAATATGATATGCGGTTGTTCTGGTAGTACAATTAATTTATGACATGGCCGTCGATGGGAGCCTAATAAACGAGTACTGCGCACACCATTTTCACGTGAAATTTGAGCTAAACGCACCTTTACGAGAGTATTTAATTAATTATAAATAATATTGAACAATTTTGTCTTACTTGACCATCTCTGGCACATGAGGCAATATGTAAATCACCTGATAAATGTAAGAATTTACTTTGAAATACATTAGCCTTATGTTTTGTTTTATATTTCATTAAACATTTTCCTAATTTCCAATCCCATATAACAACTCTTAAATCATCAGCACCACTAGCTAATAATGTACCATCCGGATGGAAATTTAAACTATTTACACAACCATGATGTTCTTCTAATTTATACATTAATTCTAAACGTTTAACTGATGATAATGAACCATAACAATTTCTTTGAAATAATTCACGACTTTGTAATTTTGCACTATTACCATATTGACGATTATTAATTTCATTAATTGCGAACCACGTATTTTTCGGTTTATCTTTTTTAAATAATGGATGTTCATTGATATCTTCATTATCTGTATCGTGCATTGTTGAATTTGAATCATCAGAACTAGAATTATGTGATAAACCTGATAATGATTCATCGAATGGTGATTCTTCTAGATCTTCATCTTCATCATCATCGTCGTCGTCATCATCATCATCATCATCATCATCCTCCTCATTATTAACATTATTTAGATTATCATTATCACTGTCTTCTTCTTCGTAATCTTCCCATTCATCGCTTTCACCATGTGTTTCAATACGTCTGTTTTGTTCTTCAGCATCTTCCATTGGAACATCTTCTTGTCCAGGACTTGAATTATATACAAATTTTTATTAAAACAACAATAAAGACTAATACAATATAATCTACCTATTATTATTATTATTGTCATCATCATCATCATTATCTTGGCGATTGTTTCGATAATTTCGATTCTTTGATGTTGATTTACGTAAACTATTAAAACCACTATCAGTTGTTTGGCAATCACTAGTGCTTGCTATTTCCTGTTCAGTATTATTTGATGATGTACTTAATGATTCTTCCGATCTACCCGAATCGTTCGTTTTTAAACGTTTAACATCTATCCCATTATTGATTTCATCATTATTCTGATAAGATTGATTTGTTTCCAGTGTATTATCGTTATTTGATGGATCTTCTTCCATATTTATTCTAAAAATATACAAAAACCAAAAACCGAAAAGACGTAATTAAATTTAATTAGAAAATTTCTTTTATCATATATTTGTTTAATCAGTGAAAATATAACTATTAATAATTATTAAAGATATTGATTTAATTACCAGAAAAATATTGTGATTGAAATTAGAAATTTCTTACAGATGTTGTTTATTCTTTATTTTTCTCCATCAAATGAAACACTTTTGTCAAATTTTTTACAGTTTTGCAGCAGCAAAGAGGTTAGAATCAACTACTGCAAATGTAAAACCCTGTCCCCTACACGCTAAATCATACTTTACTCTATGTATCTTCTTCTATCTCTAGAAAATTACCGAGTTGATCCTTGTTGCTACCACCCGTTTTTGAGTAGTATGTCCGTTTTCAATTAGTGTGTTTTAAAACTGTTCCGAACAGCTGTTCGATTAATCGAACAGCAGTGAACTCTATAACAACTGGAAGGGGACTCAACGCAAGTTTTAAACGAGGGTATTTGAGGCAGGCGCAATAGACAGAGAAAGCCTGTGTGGGTGCTATAGCCAACTCTGTCTTTCTTATTGGTTCAGAGCGGTTTTCTAGTAGAGTTTTTGTTTTGTTCGTGTTTTCCGACTCACTGAAAACAGAAACTCTGACAAATTCGAAATCGTGTTTTCACCATGCAGAGAAAATATTGCTGGAGTTTCGATTTTCCACCAGACAAACTTAAAATGTTCTAGATAATTCCACAACTAAACGACATTCTTAACGATAAAGTTAAATAGTACATTTTTGAAGTAAAACTTCTTTAGGCGCGACTAGGTGGTAACTAGGGGGTAACTCAGAAATTTTTTCTGACGGAAGTAACGCTCGAAATAGTTTCCGCTATTTAAAATATTTAGTTCTACTAAATTCCTAATAATACTAAAATTTCCAACTTCATGTAACGAAATTTAGAAACTCCGTAGATGTAAGGCTGGTATCTTATTTCTGGTGATATTTCTCAGTCATGTGACTACAACATCAGGAAAGATGGGTAGATTGACATGGGCTGATTTGACCTTTAATTTAATTTTTTATTCTCAATTAATTTAATTAATGAGTGAAAATTCTTCAAAAAATGAGAGTGATAATAACGAATTTTATATGAATATAAAATAAAATCGTTTAATCGTTTCAGTGATATGTGTCATAAACGTCAAAAAGTTTTACTTCAATCGCACACAATTTTTCTTATTGTGCTTAACTTTATGTTTAAAAAGGAAAAAAGGATTGTGGTCTGGGCGCTTATGCCCTTTTATGGATGATGGTTACTGCTCATTTCACCAATTCTACGATAAGGGACCTGCAAGGGGGGGGGCTAGGGACATACTAATCTTGCTTTGTGGCATGGACAAATTAACAATTTAGGTTATAAGAAGACGAAAATTCAGAAAATCCTTTTTCATACCGTGCCGAGGTTTGAACCCCGGACTTCTAGACGTAAATCCCTATCGTTAACCATCGAGCCATTCGGCTCGTGAATTTTCATATGAAAAGTGTACTATAAATGAAAAGGATTTTCTACGATCCAACGGATACAGCCGACATTCCATCGTGTGTTGGGCACCCGAAAGTACTCGATTGCATCAATGTATAGATGTTGCTAAGCAACCACAATTTTAAATACCTAACATGTTAAAACGTCTGTCATTGGTTGAAATCTAGATTTCCAAAAATATGCTTCGGAAATGCTCATTTTCCACACGGTAGCAGATGGTAATGGAAAACGGGACGATTGATTTAAGAAAATCAAATATACTCTCATCAGAAACTGTAAATTGAATGAATTCAATAGAAATGCGGTCCAGCTGGTGATGTTTGAAAGTACTTTGTGATCAGTTTCTAACTAGACATGCGTAGTCTAGTCATCAACCAAACAATCTAGAATTGTGGGTGGGAACATACCTAATAATTGCCACTATAATCTACGAGGTGTTCTTACAATGAATATATTTCAAAATAAATACTGTTGAGGGTAACCAGTCCACTTCTGTGAATATGAAAAGATTGAAGAATTTTTGAAAAAAATCAGACTTATTTGTGTAAAGCTTTACAATCAAATTGAAGTAGTGTTAAACAAATATTTATTTATAAACGGTTTACTTAAATGTAGTCAACTTTAAGGCAATTAAAGCAATTAAAATCGAGCCACAATTGTCAATTTGACAACGGTCAAGTCAAATCGCACAGATTCAAATCGTCAGAGTATAGATCTTCTCGTATTTTAGAATTTTCTGATTGTTCATATAGTGTTTAGAAATGTTCTTCATGTTAGAATAGCATTCTATTTCCGAAATTCATCAATAGTTTAAATATAGGTGTATACGGTAAAGTTTATTTCAGCTGTCTAGACTAATGATATGTGTCATAAACGTCAAACAAGTTTTACTTCAATCTTCAATCGCGCGTAAAGATTACACACACACACAATTTTTAAACAGCGGAAACTATGTTTAGCGTTACTTACGTCAGAAAAAAAATCTAAGTTACCCTCAAGTCGCGCCTAAAGAAGTTTTACTTCAAAAAAGTTTACATATTTTGAGAGGGGATTAATGTTTGCAACACTGTTGCACCGTTTGTAATGCAGTTGGCAACATCAGTACATCACTTTACGTTATGTACTCATTCAAAACTTGTATTATCGCAGACCATGTCTCTATTATTATTATTCCTGAAATAAGGAGGAACAACAACCCATCACTCTCTAATGCCATTATACTATTTAATTTGGTTGTTTACGTTTCAGATGAGAACAAGAGAGCCTAAATTAAAGTGCTGGATGTAAAATCAAGATTGTCCGGGATGATAAGTGTGTTTAAGTGCGTTTATGTGAGTGTGGTGATCAAAGGATCAATGGAAAACTATTGGCAGCCCAAAGGTTTCATGCGGGAGATTAATCAACCAAAGGGTAAGTTCTGGATTAAAATACTTGTTAATTCATGTTATGCTTACTTTGTTTTCTATGGTTACAGTAAGTTCGGAGTTATGGGATATTGATTCGTAAGTCCATTTGTATTTTAAGTATCTATACCTCGTAACATTCCAGTACTACACAATTCGGCCTACTATGTTTTTGATTTTTTTTTATATATCCGTCTCATGAGGTATGGATCAATTACATAATCGCCAATAGTATTGACCCTGCAAAAATGGCGCTTACCAATTATGCACGTCACTGTAAATATTTTTTACCGTAGCGGCCTGAATACTCTAGACACATGGATGGAGTATGTGAGGACAGCACTGATCCGCCTCTAATATGTAATACTTGAATGTTACGAACAATAGTACACATTATTTAAATTCTTGCCAATTCGTCCATTAAAAAGTTCATCGATTAGTTACCAAACAAATTAGAGTTTCTCTAAGGAAATCCTTTCGTTAGAATTCGTTGTAGAGAATTCAGGGTAGCGTATCCTTCTTTTCCTGTGAGCGATATTAGGATAAAATAGGAGGTATATATAATATCACTGAGGAAATTTGATTATTTTCTTTTTGAATTCATTCGCATTCGTTCGACACATGTGCGCACTTTTTTAAGGCTCTACCGGAGTAAAATAAAATTTCAGTTTGGAGCAGTTTCGATTGCATAAAAATCTGTTACTAAATCTGTAAAATGAGACCAGAAACGGGCACAGCAAATACGGTAGAAGAAATCTTATATTCAAAATCATCAATTTCTTGTTCTTTCTTACCATCTTTAAATCACGGATATAAATGTGAATCTACAGCAATTGAGACCTTTGAAAAACTTATCAATTCAAAAATAGAACAATGCGGCTTATTTGTTGACAGTGATTATAGATATCTAGCAGCTTCTCCGGGCGGGCTTATCGGTTCCGAATCTCAGACCTCGGCACAAGCTGTTCAAATGTATAGAGCAATCGACCGTTGCTTCAAATTTGAAAATATGGAATAAATGTTTCCATTTTTTACATTATAGAGCCTGTTGAATCGACCAACGGCAATTAGCAATACACCATAGCTTGAATACATGTTGCATATACGCCTAATGCTTATGTTCTACTCGTATGTACTGTAGTGTCAAGCTTGCGACAGTGTCGCCGCGACAGCGTCGACAAAGTGTATAACACAGATTCTTATGTAGGCTGTCAAGCTTGCGATTGGCGACAGAAAAAACGCCGAGCTCGGCGTTTTTGGAAATCGGCGACAGAAACGTTCACCATACATTCTTATGGAGCGTGTCAAGCTTGCGACAGTGTCGCGGCGTTTTTATGGGCAAGTTGTTTATATTACTTGGAATTCTTGGGAAAAAGATAAGAATTGGAATCTGTTTGAGATGTTCGATGGTAGGGGCATCATAAAACTAGTAATTTATGAGCATTTTAAAGTGTTTGAGATGTTAAATTGCATGATTCATTCTGTCCTGTCGCTGTCGTGTCGCTCTAGCTTGACACCTACAAATGTGCTCACCACTTGGCGACACTGTCGCGGCGACTCTGTCGCAAGCTTGACCCTAGAGTTATAGTCGTTCGAACAGAATTTGCACCTTGTGTGTGAATTAGGAATGAATTATATAATGAAATTTTACTGATTCAAGGTGTCTTAGACAATTGAATTTTAGCCAATTTTGGATTTCATGCACCTCCATTTGTGCGGCATGAAAATGAATAAATAGGGAAATTATAAAAATGAAAGACCTTATTACGAATCGTTTTCTTTAATGAAAATAATGTACATATTATTGCCTAGACCACCATAGTATATTACACGTCAGAATAGGGTCTTATACACGTTTCGATATTGTTTTACTAGAATAATTATCATTTCTTTTTCCTTTATTTATTTTTTTTTGCAAATAAGTTGAATTTATTTATTTATTTTAATAAATCCAACTCATGCAACTGATGGTTGAATTTCCTGTATTTTTTTTTATTATTATTTCAACAATAAATCTCCTCCTCCATCAAGTTGCATCCACTATTGAGACATTTATGCTACACACATATACCTACTGGATCTAAGCCTATTGAATGTTTATCAATATATAACATAAATGTTTATCAATTGTTCGAATGTTACATGAAAAATTTGATAAAACCTCCATATTTTCTGGATTACTGTAACATGGGCTTTTTTAATTTAATTTAGAAGAAAAAGAAACAAAAAAATAATCAATAATTTTGCAAGTAAATACTAAAATTTACACATTGATATGACGTAGATTTTTTTATGTTATTTAATAATACGTTTTTATTATTATTGTTAGAATGTCCACAGATATGTACATGAAACTGTACATAGAGAAAACTATTCCTATCTAGATAGTAGTTTTGTTATAACAGGATATGTGCAATATAATCATATAAAAAAATTAAATCTGTGGACATTTGCATTTATGTTTTTATCCAACATTTAATAATTTCCACAATTACAACAAATTATTACATTTGAAATTATTCTTTTCGTTAGAAACAAAATTTAAAAAAAAATTGGAAAAAAAAACGATAAGAAATTACAGTCGAAATATGTCAAATATTTTTTGTTACTTTTCTATAATTACCACCTGAGTTTCATATAATTAACATATTTCGAATTCAACGTAAATATATGTGTGTAAAAATAAATAAACAAATCAAAATAATAATAATAATAATAATAATGAAGGGGGTTGTGGTAATAATTGAGGAAAATTAGGGACCCTATCCGATGATGATGATGATTTTGACGATGTTTTTTCTTTAAACAAAAAAACAAATTCAGGCTAGTTCGATTAAAAATTGTTTAAAATTAGAAGAAAAAAAATTAGTTTAGTTTTTATTAAATTTTTTGCTGTTACTAATATGATGATGGTGATACTCAAAAATAATATTAATAATAATAATAATAATAATTGTAATAATAATAATAATAATAATAGTAATGATAATAATAATAAAAACATAGACAAATAATGCTAATATCAACAATCGCTTAATTTCAAATGGTAGGAACTTTTCAACATTTCTAAATTGTTTATTATTATTATTTTCTTTTCTTTTGGTCCTCATATAAAAGAAAGAACCACTAAAAATTCGATTATATACATTGACAAATACATAAAGTGGGATTATGTAATAAAATTCATTCATATACACTTAATACTAAACAAAGAACTAAGTCTAAGAATACTTGAATATTAATTATTATTATATATATAGTTTTTCTATTTGTAATTGTTTTGAAATTGTATGTATAACATAGAATACTATCTACAACAAATTGTACAAATATCATCAAATGACACCCATATTTTTTGTGAAATTTTATAATAATGAGACCCTGCTTAACAATGGATGACATTTGGCGATTACCAAAAAACAAACAAACATTGATATGAATTTCCCAAAAATTTGGAACATTTACCAGTATACAGATTTAAATGAAAAATTTGCCAAATTTTTGGGAAATATCTAAATTGTTTATGTACAGTGATTCTTTTTTTGTATGAGAAAAAGTACAAATCACTCTTTACAATAAAAATAAAACTGTATTAAACAAACAAACAAACAAAAATAAAACTAAAACAGACCTATATTAATATATAGACAAAAGTATTTTTTTTTGGCATAAAATCAATGAACAGTCAAATGACGCATTAAATGATTAATAATTATATTATAATAAACTACTATTCTACATATTAGGAACTCGTTATCCAGTTGGAAGACTGTTAGAAAATGTGACGACGATTAAGGTGCTCCAAATTAATTATTCTTTTAATAATAAATTAAGTAAATATTTAACACTGAAAACAACTAACATGCTTGAAAAATGACCAAGGTCCAACATGAATCGGAAACGTTCCTGGTGTTTCATTTTTTTTTTATTGTTTTTGTTTCAAATGAAAACGTGTCCATTTATGTTCACGTTAACTTATATCGAATAAGAAATTATTAAAAATATGTCCAAATAGACCACCAACAACTAGAATTAAAATAAGAAACTGTAATTATGGATATAGATAGTAGGTACGTCAACAATTCTTTCTATTATCATTATTATTATTAAGATTGCACAACACGACCTGGATATAGGAGACTATTCCAAATAATGATCAGCAAAGAAATTGGCGTGGGGTCATTCTTGTTTCACCATAACATTTGGATTAAAATTATTATGACTACTTGTTGTTACTAATGATAATGGACTATTAGCTAATGAATTAGCAATAGCAAACATTGCTCCATTCGCATTGTTTGCTGAACATGGTGAACCGATTGCAGCAGATGGTGGATTGATTCGTTTTTCTTTTTGACGTCGATTACAAAACCACACACGTACAACTTCTTTTTCCATACATAAATTATCAGCTAATATTGAAATTTCTTCTGATGTTGGTTTTGGATTTTGTACAAATGCTTTCTCTAATGCTACTCGTACACTAGTTTCAATTGATGTCCGTTTCTTACGTCGTCTGCCAATTGTTTCCGGTGTTGTTAATGGATTACTTAATGCACCTGGATTTGTTAATGTACTGTCAGCATCCTCTAACCATTTTTGTAATAATGGTTTTAATTTACACATATTTTTAAAACTTAAATTTAACGCTTCAAATCGGGATATTGTCGTTTGTGAGAAATCATTACCGTATAGTTTACCCATTGCTAGTCCTACATCACCTTGTGTAAAACCTGTAAATAATTTACAATTTTTGTTTTTTTTTTAAATTTCCTTAATTTAATTGATAAACAATTTTTTTTTTAGTTTAATGTACCTAATTTGATCCGTCTTTGTTTAAATGTTTTTGCAAATTGTTCGAGTTCTTCTAAATCGGTCGTCTCTTCCGGTGACGGTTCTAACAATCTGGATGGTGTTTTCAGGTGTTGTGGTGTTAGACCACCTGAACTTGGGGTGCTTGGCGTCAAAAGACTGGCAGGAATATGTGAATTATTTGGTGGTGTTGTTTGTGTTTGTGGTAATTGTGTATTTGATGTAATACTTGTATTATGTGTGTTTGTATTTGGTTGTTGTTGCTGCTGATGCTGCTGCTGTTGTTGCTGTTGGTGCTGCTGCTGCTGCTGTTGTTGTTGTTGTTGTTGTTGTTGTTGTGCTTTTTGTAATTGTTGTAATTGTTGAGCAGCTTGAGCAATTTGTTGTACCTAACCATAAGAATTAAAAAGAAAATTAATAATAGAAAGTGTGAAATTAAAATCTGTCCACATATGTATGTGTCAAGTCTGATGAAATATCTAAACTATTATAGCACGGTGGCATCATGCAAACAGAACATTAGAAATTGAAACTGACAAGTGACTGGTGTATTTAGATACATCATTAAAATACATAAAATTATATAAACGCCATAAAAAAAAATAATAATGACGAGATACAGAACAAAAAATTAAACACATTGAAATTAACAAACATGCTTGTATTTTTTTGCAAAGTCTTCACACACCTGCATTGGATGAGCAGGTCTAGATGATAATCCAGACCTAGGGAATCCTTGCAAAAAGCCCTTTAGACAAATACGAATATATTAAAAAGAAAACTTTTTAAAAAGGAGACGTCCCACCAAAATTGGGGTATTTCGTAAATTATGAAAAGCGAGATTTTTTTTTATAATTTCTATACGGGTGAAAGGAAATAAAATGCTGCCAAACCAAAGTTTAAGTGATTGTTAGTTACTGCATGTAGATAATGTCGCGAAATCTTTAGTAATAAAGTAAAATAATTCATTAGAAATCGTTTAATATATAAAAACGAATATGAGGAAAAACTGTTAGAAAAGAGGTTTTATTTTGTATTGAATGCTTTCTAAAAAATATACAATAATAATAATAATCATTTCAAAAATTTAGTCGACTTGCGGATCTATTTAATAGACTGACATGTGTCTTTTTATCAATATTTTAACCTTGATTATCAATTTAAAACAAGTACAAGGATTAACAAAACTATCCAATTCTAACTTTTGAAAGTACTTAGACAGATCTCTAAAGATGTATAAAAAAACAATCGGTTAGCTACAAAACATTGAAGAGCTTATTGAATTACTGTTTTCCCAAATGGAGGTAATTATTGTTTATAAATAGATATTGTAAATATTTTAAAATAGTCATCAACACAGTTTGAAAGTATTCGAGTCGACGGCCATGCGTGCCGAGCACGGAGAAAATTTGACTATTTCAAAATATTTCCAATAGTTTATTGATAATTAATAAGCTTGAAATGAGAAATCGACTAATTTATGGAAAATTTTTCAATATACTACTTTAAAATTGCATATGTATATATTAGGTTGTGGTTACAGTAAAATTGATCGATCACGCAATATCCCCGACTCGACCACAGGTACGCACGTTCGATTCTAAACGCACCTTGAACATGACACAATAATTCTTAGCGTGTCGAAAGTTTAATTTTGATAGTTATCAGTGACGTACCGTTTCCAGTAGGACACAGTAAATGAGTTATCAAAATATAATCATTTAATTACCTGATTTTGAAGGAAAAATTGCGCCTGAGGATTTCCATTAGCATGCTGCAACATAGCTAATTGTTGTAGTTGTTGTTGTAGATTTTGTGGATTTTGAAATGCCCTTAAACTATCTAACATTTGTAATGGGCTACCAAGGAAACTGCCTAACCCTAATGTGGCTAAAGCAGCACCAACACCTGTATTTGAACTGGTTACTTGAGAATTTGGTGATGTTAAACGCGGTTGATCATTCTCATTAGTTACCTAAAACAACAATAATAATAATAATAATGATATAAAATAAAATATTAAGATATTTGAATAAATGAAATAGAAATAACATAAATATATGATGTGTAAATTTTCGTTGAATTACAGACATGAAAATGTACGTCAGCTTATAACAATTATCACGGCTAATTTAACAGGTAATTATATTCATCTCAAATAAACACAGCGGGAAATTAGTGGTTGAACCATAGAACTGCATTATAATGATTTAAAATCCATTTATATTAACATAATTCAATTTGTACAACTGTATAACATTCTACATATCTACAACAACGCAACAAGAAACAATAAAGGGAGCGTAATCCCTATAGAATTTAAACATTTTGCTTCTTTTTTTTGAATTGAGTGAGCGAGTTTAGTAATCGAATTGAGATTGTTTCTCCAACTTCAGATTTATATTAAGACAAAACAAATGTTATATCCAGTAGCAACAGGACTGGAAAACAACGTTTTGTAATAAACATCCCTTGAGGGATGTGTGTGCTTTTTTTTTGGATGTATTATCAATTGTAAACAACAATATTATTTTTATTATTCGGTCAATATTTAAACGAATTCAATATGTACTTGATTTTTATTCGTTACTTACTAAGTTGAGCGCGCCTCCTTTATCTGAATCCATAGAATTTTCATCGTGATCAGCTTGACGACCACTGGAGATACTTTGATCATCTCCACTAATATCACCATTAGCTTCACCATCTGTAAACATTATAATTGTTTGAAGAAATATTGGTTACTGATAAAATTTGTATTAACCTTTTTTTTCCTAGTTTAACTGCTAGTTAATAAAATTTTGTAGATAACATTGTGATCGAATATAAAATGCAAATTTTTACGATTAATTCTAATAATATGCAATTTAATTGTTGTTCTGTGTGATAAAATTCGTTTTAAAATATTATACAATCGGTAATTTTATTTTATTAAGCTCGATATTTTGTTTTCGTTTAGTTCTATAAGAAATTCGATTTATAAACAAGAATCTATCTGTATCGAAAAATAAGTGATAATCACCGATAAAGTCAGTGGAGAAAGCTTCATGTGAAGCAATTTTCCAATACATCAGTACAGTGGTGTTAAGTCCTGCATACATTCTGATAAAGTAAATAACGCTTCGATAAGGCGAGCCCTACTATAAGAAATTTCACACCAACTGAATTTTGATATTTAGGGATGCAGCGGTCAGTTGGTGTCGATTCATGAACCGTGAAAATAGCCTCAAAAAAAAAAACAAAAACTTCATACAGCTGATATACGAAAAATCAACAAATATGTAGAGAATTATGTTGCAAACGAGTTGAAATTGATGGAATATACTGTTATTATAGTTAAAATAAAGCACCCCTAAAGGTGATCGCTCTGTTAACCCATTGTCAGCCAATCAACAACCACAATAGGGTTGAATTTTGATACTCTTTTGAATACCACCCTTTTTTAGCGTACACCATTTTGGAATGGATTAATTTTTTAAATCACTCATTGTAGAGGGGTGAAGAAAACCGAAACTAACTTTATAATCATGTCGTTCACGGCCAATAGTTGATGGGGACTAACTATTATTAATATTTTACCATTTTCCTTTTTCAAATGTCTCTCCATCATTAGCATATCATTTAATTTTGATAGTAACAAGTTGGTGGTGGATTCAGTTTCTTGGATCTACAGTTTTTCTATAGAATCGAAGTTTTTCAAGCATGACTTGAATATCAAACAGCCATATTCAGATGGGCTTGACCAGACCTCCCTACTAGCATTTAAATAGTGTGGATGAAGAATTTTTGCGTCACTGACTATGTAAAATAGGGTTTGATTTTAAGTTGAACATACGTGAGTTGAATGATTGAGATAAAATTTAATTTTTTCGTTTTTTTTTTGGATATGTTCAAATATAAGAAAATTCATAGGGAAATTCAGAAATCGTAAACACCTGCGTTATAGCTTGGGAAAAATCACACCAACAACAACAACAAAAAAGAAAGAAAGAAAAAGAATCCTCGTCAATATACCAACGATTGTAGAAAAATCGAAAATATATTCAGATCGCATTCACAAATGCTTTGAATAACAAAACAGAGATCACAATAAAAATATACTACCCGCATTATAGAAAAGTTCTATGCTAGCAGACGGCCAGATTTCAATGAGCTTTTACATTCAACAAAATCATCAACAATGATAAATTTTTTCGTTTTTCTTCTGGATAATAATTTTAACACGTTAAAAGTGATTTGAGCCTTCACCAATGATCAATCAATCATATTATAACATGATTTAAAGGGCGCGGTGAGGGTGCATTTTAACTCTACGATAAAAAAAGGGTGTTAAAGTCTATTCCAACATAGTTAATCCATGAAATGTGACATAATCGATTATTATTGCACCATGTGCTCGTTATGGCGGGATTTTGTCAAATTCAAATTTATTAACAAAAAGAAAAAATTAAAAATGGTTATCGTGTGTTAGGAGAAACAGAAAACGGTATATACAGACAACAAGAAGGCAAGGGGTGTTTGATAGAATAGATGACCTTTTATAATTCAACAAGCTGGGACACGTGTCACATAACCCTCGGCACGTGGCCATCTTCTTTATTAAAAAGGGTTAAACACTACTTAGGGTCTTTTTATACGCATAATATTTCCTTAGGGGGTTGGTTTTTATTACAACAAATACCGTCTTTCTACTTCAATAAAAATGATTTGTAATAAGTGTGAATACCTGTGTTCATTTTGAAAGTAGGTACATATGTTTTTTTTTATTTCTCGATGACGATAAGAATTGTTTAGTCATTTATGTGAAATAACGTCATGTGGAATTATGATTGACAATTGTGGCAATGAATGAAATTATACGAACAGAAGCTAAATTTTTTTCACCATCAAGACAGTTGGAGGATGGTGTTTTTAATTTAACCGTCTGGCCGACTGAAATAGTGTAACTCTCAGGTAGAACAAAGACAACCCACTTATTTTCCCCATTTTAAATCAGTAATAATCATTTCTAATTACTTACCATCATTAGAGGGCGGTGTTGATGGCGTCTTATCCAGTCGATTAATTGAACGATTATCGTCTGGAAAAAAACATTAATAATAAAATTAGTGAGTGATATTTACATGTAGAAATATTGAATCATTTATGCAATATCGCGTGAGGGATAGTAGTTATATGAATATATATCAATATACTATCAATATTTAAATGTTTCATCAACTGAATGCATTCGATATAGAGTAGAATATTCAAAAATTCAAAATCCAATTATCTTGACTCATACACATATTGAGAGGGGGTTGAAGAAAAACCACAAGATTCCAATTATTACTCTAATTTTGTTGTTGTTGAAAAAAAATCAAACCACAACCAAATTGATAATTTTGAATAATTCCAATAAATAACAATAGAAATAGAAATAATAAATAAACATAGAAATGTATTTTATTTATAAAATGTGGAGCTTTTTGTGGCTGAAATGTCCATCGAAAGCCGTCTCGGATAGTTTACTTCTTACGACTCCCGCGAGACAGTTGTGACCCTACACTATTATTTTCTCTACCCTTACTTTTGGACTTTTGCATATATCCTAGTCAAAGATTATATATATATATATATATATATATATATATATATATATATATATATGTATTTGCTCTTTTTGTTTCTATAAAATATAGTGATTTTCGTCAACTAATTACAAGAAATCTGTTCCTGTCGCTGGCAAATAATTTTAACGGGCAGTTGAATTTAATCAAAAAACGAATGTGACTTATAGTAATTACCGAATTGATGGTAGTGTTATTAATTTATTAAATGACTTTGTGGGTCTTTTTTGAAATATCAGTAGAAGGGAACAAATATATATATATATGAAACAATTAACGATGTAGAAATGGGCAATAATCGTTGATAATTGTTGTGGCAATTTATTGTTTGATTTTGGCGGCGATTAACTATCCGGCTATCAGAAACATGATTTGTTTGAAAATAAATTGTTCAAAATAATATTAGAAAATAATCTTTATATATATATATATATATATATATATATATATATATATTATCAATAATATTAATAGATTGTACTTACTGTATAATTGTGTCATATTTGGTGTCATGCCAAACGTGAAAAAATCTAAACTTCTATGTGGCATATTCAGTGATAATAAAGATGTCATACTGAAGATATTATGATTAAGTGAATATTTAAAAGACGATATTTACTATTTGTACTTAAATGATAGATAATTAACGGTATAAGATATCGATAAGAATTGATAAAAAATTGTAATAAAGTAAACACGTGTTTGAAAAAAAGTTTTTGGTACCTATATTAAAAACAATAATATTGAATTGATCAACAAATAAATTATAACACTAACAATCAACATTGGTATTGTATACGTTATAATCGACATTATTTTGATTTTTTTATATATATATATATATAGTAATTCGAAAATAAAAACGTTAATGAATACCGCAAATTTTCAAACAGTAAACATTTCAAGATCAAGGAAATAGTGAGACTGACAGAATAACCACTGGTCAGAATCTGATATAGACGTTAATGCATTCACCCTCTCGTGGCAGACGATCTATTCCACATATGCCACATGTTCTTTACACATATACGCAACCCTCTACTAAAAATTTACGAGTGTTAAATTCCTAAATAGAAATAATTGCTATTTGGTTTTTGTTTTATTCGATTGAATTTATTAAATTGAGGTCAATTTAGGTACGTTTTATCAGATTAGAAGATGTGAGAGAAAAAAAACGAGTTTAATGTACTTTGAATCAATTGTTGAGAAAAATAAATATTGATTATATTTTCTAAATGAAATAATGCATTTACACAATTGAATTTTTATATTTTTATTATATGTTCATAGTTATTAAGAGAAATGAACAAAGTAACTTGGATACTAGCTCGTTTTTATTTAATTCTGATGTTACATTTTCGTATTGTTATTACATTTGACTATCATTGTTGTGTTTCAACAATAATATTGACTCAGAATCTATTATTGTTTTGGTTTGTATTGAAATCGAAGATTTTACACAAAAATTGAATGATGCTTGTATCATCCAGTTGTTACAGAATTTCCTTCTGTATTCCATAGCAGGACCTGCTCTACGCTTAGACCTGCCTACGGGCGTAATGGTTTTCGGGTGTCAAAACAGCAATATTAGTAAAGTCGAAGTGCACCCAAAAAATCGTCATTTTTACCATTTCCTGTTATTGGTTCATTTATTTGATTATTCATGTGCCGTAAGCCACTCTCAAAGGATTACCACGAGATTTTTAAGCTACTCAGTAGAGTCTTTAGAAATTTGTGTCGAAAATTTTGATTCTTCTGCCTTCACTATTTCCGCACTGCTTTATTCTATGGTTATTGATGCCAGAAAGCATGTTCGAAACATTTCACTTCAATATAGATCCACTGTCTAAACGTCAAGCTGTCCAATTTGAATTTGTTCGATTATTTAGATGATTGCCACATAAAATCAATGTGATATATTTGAAAATAATCATTCAAGAATTTGTTGTAAAATTATTTTGATCAATTATATTGAATATAAACAAACAGGTACATATGTGTATTTTGAAAACAATTGTCTGAGAAAACTGTTTACGAAGCGATGAATTTAATGGATTAGTTTGAAATTAGGAGAGAAAAAACTGTAACACATTGAAAGTTCCATTTGATTTACTTTTAGATTATAGTTTTTTTTTATCAAATTTATAACTACATAAATTGTTTTCAAAATAAAGTAAAAAAAATTATTGCGGAGTATATTTGAATGGTATTAACATGTAAAGATAGAGAGATAAAACAGGTGCTTACATTATTATCAATAACAAATAAAATAAATTTGTTCTTTTTAGATAGTAATATTTAGATTTCAACATAATCGATATGTGAAGGTTGAATTTGTAATGTAATTAATAATCTCGAATAATTTTTTTTTTATTATTGATAACGTGAAACAATATTAATAATAAAAAAATATATATTTCCATGAAATATCATTAATATCAATTTTTTTATTTATTTATTATTCTAGATTAGAAATTTTGTGTTCAAGAATTGAACATTAGCCGGAAATGTGTTCTAATATCAGTATTAATAACTGTCAATTTATCAAAAAGACATTAAAGGCTGAGCTATAAAGGCTAGCAAAATGTGGAACTTTGAAAACATTAATTAATTTAATTAGTAAAGTTTTCGACATTTAGTGGACGCTTCTCAGTTATTTACAGCTTCAATATTATTAAATTATATATATATATATATATATATATATAGATTTTTATAACGGGGGGACCACAATTTATAAGAAAAACTTTTCAATATTGTCTTGTAATTGAATTTTTCTTTATTCTTTTTTTTTGAAAAATAAAAGGCTAATATTGTATAGATTAGTATTGTTCCTTTCATATATTCGGGCAAATTTCGTTTCATGTTTACACAGTATATCAATAAGGGTAGTATTTGATAGGGGGAGAAAAGTTAGGATGTTGTTGCTGACCATCTAAGGCCCTATGGAATTGCAAAATATACTCCCTCAACTTCGGACAAGGGCCTAAGTATAGGAAACGGACAACGCACAAATCTATGGCCATGTTGGGACTGAATTGACGTGAAATTTCTTTGCTCTAATGCATAGAATATATACGATGGTTTTTTCGGTAGGTTAACATATATACCTTTTTTTCTCTTCGTCTTCTTTTCTATAAAAGACCGGTCAGCTTTTAGTATTGAAATGTTGCCTACGGTTAAAAGCCACTTTGATATGTATTTCAAATACATTTTAAAACAGTTCGTTATTATGAGGAATTGGTAAACTATAGAGAACGGTTGAATATAAACAAGAAATAAAATTGTTTGATTTATTTATTAGATATTGATGGATTTCTACCGATTCTAAATTCGAAATAAACAATAATATGACAAATACGAATTTCCCAATAATAATTATTGCAAATACTGTGTGTATTTTTTATTTGTTTAATTTATTACTAAATTCATAATATGAATCAATTTGCTGATAAATTATTTCTAAAGAAATTTCAAAATTAATCATTATCAATTTATCAATTTAAAACGTAAATTATGATTATCATCAATATCAATAAATTTTTCACTGGCAAATATATGATCTATTTACTATACCAAACAACAATATAAAGGGTGTATGTATTTGAGGCATGTTTAACAAATACATACAATCAACGGTCCTTATATTAAGTTGAAGTAGTGACACCCTTCCTATCTTAAAAAGGATGTAAATTAGGGTTCATCTATTGGAGAGGGTAGCAAGAAGATGATGGAATTTAAAGTATTTTCGTATAGGGATTTCAAAACACTTAACTTGTCCCAAGCGGCTTACCACCGTTTGACACGCGTTTCAATTTAACCTTTAACAGGTAGACTAAAGACCTATTTAATTCATCCCCCTCTTAAAAATTGCTACCCTATTACCGTGTTTTTCTTTCTTCTTATTATTATAAATATGATTCACAACTAGATTTCTATCAAACGGTATTTAATTGAATGTTTATTCTATTAAAGCTTCTTTGCCGAAAGGGTAAGCCAAGTAATACAAACATAAAGATGATTAATTAAAATTGGCACCACTTGATAGATAAATATGAATAATGAAATTTAATCTATAAAATATTTGATGATATTCAACTTTAATCGAATACATTTACGTAAATTTGTTTTTTCGTTCTTTTTAAAGTGAAATAGAGATGAATTGTAAATTATTTGATTCAAAATCACTTTAAATGCAAAGGGCATCCTACCCTATGTCGGGTTTATATAGCATAAAAAAAACTTCGTGGTAGAATAGTAGCAGGAAAGTCAAAGGATCCTCTATCTACCTATCTGCTCTCTTTACCATTACAACTATCTACTCTCAACAGCTGCATTGTTTGTATAATGCTTTCTTATGCAGTCGCGTTCAATTTAAAGAATTCAAAGTATTCACCATTCGAAAAATCACTCATGTTTTACTCAAAAGAAATACATCAATCTCCATCCAAAGGAAAAAGATCACGAACTAAACAAACAACCAGAAAGAGAGGCCTGACTAGCGTCAGGATAATCGAACAAGAGAAAAAGAAGGATATCTATCTGGCAAATTCATCACCAATAGTAATAAATATTAAATTCAATAAATTGTTGTTATTATTATTATATCAATTTAGATAACGATTCATATATTTAGAATGATGATTTGTTTAAATTTTGAAAAATTCGAGGGTATGTCGCAATATGTTGGCGTCTAGTTTTTGTTTTTCTTTTATTTATTAAATTCCACAAAAGAAATTTATTTACAACGGATTTATTAAATACTTAATTTTAATTGGTCGACTGATTTTTATCATTAATAAATATGATGGATAGTTTCTCAAGATTTATTTGCATTAAATCTTTCAATTTAATCATAAGATAGTATTTAATAAAATAATTATCTAGATTATCTAAAATTAAACAATGATTACCTACAAACGAAATTGGGTCGAGATTGGGAGGAATAAATTTGTAAATAAAAACAGAATATTAACAAGAATTTTCACCGGCACCACAACTGAAAACTTTTTAGTGGCACAATATAGCCATCAATAGCGCAACGTTTACATCTCCATTAGCATCTGTACTGTGCTTTTATATAGACACGATCACGCTTAAGTGTGGGTAATATAAATAGGTTTCTTCCAATCTAAGGCCAGACTTTATCAAAGCTTAGTTTAATAATGGGAAATACTCGATTTAGATGGAAGTCAGTATATAATCAAAAAAATTGAAAGGAAGCCAGATTTTTTCTTATCTATTTGTTTTGCTAGCCCCTTTACACCGAGCTTGTCTAAAAAAATCACATAATAACGGATGTTTTTGAATTATTCCGATGATTCTCAATGTTTTACCATCGTTTTTTTCCATTGTGAATGCTTTAATTAAATTAAATTCCTATTTTCCCTAAATGTTTATTATCTATCACAGGCATTATTGTTGTGTTTTTTTTTCATTAGAAATTTGACCATTTATCGGTTTATGTTTAGAATGGTAATTATCTCAATAAAATGGCGACAATCCACTGTCATTACCATTACGAATGCATTGTCTCTAAATAAATAAAGTATAGTTATTATAAAGTCAAGCTACTTTTATTGCTGTGACGTTCATTAAGAAATAATTGCTATAATTATAATTTCAGACTATTATGAAAGGAAATGGTTGGAATTTTTGCATTTTTATAATACCACAAAGCATTATAATAGATAGATAGTAATTTATTTATTTCTCTTAAAAGGGACAGTAATATAAAAAGTAGCAGTTGTACATTATTAGAGAGGAGCGGCTTAGGGTTGTGTCTTTTAATTATTAGATTAGGGGTTGAGACAATTTATTTGAAACAATCGAAACAGTGACATTTATGATACGTTATTTATTCGATCTATCAACGAATATATGTAACCAAAAAAAAAAACAAACGGGATAATCAAAAAAATTAAAATCACAGAATAGGCAACCACATATACGTGACATTTCTCTTTTGGATTGTTCTCATTTTAAAGAAACAGTATTTAAGTACATTCGTGTCGTTGATGTTTTACATCAACATCCTGCTGTAATATGCGACTCGATAGTAAGGGAGTTGACGATTGAGGGTCCAGCGAGTCGGTGACTAGGTCGTATATATTATCGTATATAACCGTATATATAGATATGTAGCAGCAAATAAGGGACAGGGTGTCTTTAGGGGATATTTCGTCCTGTTTTTTCGTTGTGAAATATACGAAATGACCAAAGACTACTATTACTACAAAACTAAGCAATATACACCACCTTGCCATGATAGTCCCCATTGATATATGGCCGTAGCAGGTTATACATTCCATAAAACATATATTGAAATGTCAATTGATGAGCGACATATGTAACTGAATATGACTGAAATGGATGGCTAGGTTGTTGGTTACAACATAAATTTTCCATAAGGTTTTACTGGACATGGGATCTTTTCCAATAGATAAATTCATTTTTGATATTCTCTACAGGGTTAAAGATGATTAGAGAAGAGAACTGGCACGCACAACAACATTTTTTGGGACGAGATGAAGGAAGGAGCATCCTCTTTTAGTATTAATATTAAATTACCTGTCAGATAGAATTTATTATTGCACAGTTTAATTGATCGACAATCTAAAAAATTTCACTCATTTCTCTTTTTAATTTTAAAATTGTTATGCCGGAAGAGCTTCTTCTTCAATGAATATTTCAATCATTAATTTGTTAGGTGGTATCACAAAATATCCTTTTTAATTGATTGCAAGCTTGCTTGTAGTCTATTGATTTGTTGCGTAAGAGTTTTCCCATGGTACATCGACAGTTTTTGTATTGCAATTATAAGATAGAGAATATCCTCAATTATAATTTCATCATTTACGCAAGTTTTTTTTCCATAAAAAGAAATCAAGAAAATAAAATTAATGAAATGGAAAAATGATAAATAATGTATTCTTAGATTAAACAATGTCCTTATTCTGAGCCTGACTTGAATAATTTATTACAATCGATTGTCGTCGACAAGGATTTACATAACCCATCTCAGATGGTGTCCCTTTAAAAGACTCAAAGTGGGGTGGTAAAACAGTCAATCTTTATCGAATTCTCACGTCTGGCGTGGTCCATTTGTCCCTTCGTTTCAGATTGCCCTTCTTCTCACATTGACTATAGTACACTCTTTCAAATTCGCCCTCTAACAACTTTACCGACATTCTCTTTATTTAAATCGAATTATACTCGAACTTGTCGAGTGTCTATCTATATTTATCCAATACTATTCAATATTATTGTTATAGGGGAAAAAAAAATAAACGAAATTCTTAATTAACATTACAAGTAGCCATGCGTGAATCTATTGTTAAATGTCTACGACACCAATTAAAATTAACAGAGGTTACTCCTTTCCCTTTATCTTGATCTTAACAATTAACTGCTTTAACTAATTTTTGCTTATATTGTTGCACAACATGCAAGTTTTTATAATAACTGCGGTGAAAATTGCAAAATCTCAAACAGATCAAGCAACATGTGACATTAACAAGAAGGGGTGAGTCAGCAATTTTTGGGGAACTTTCCTAATAATCTGTCAATGGGGTATGTTTCGAGAATCAATGGTGTTCACAAAATTGAGTATATGCCACCCTTAAAGCTGACTTTCGTCATGAAAATCAAAATCTATAATATATTGCGTGTATATAACGTATTTAATCATCTATTTTCTATTATATGATGGTTGAAAAATAATTGAAACTTACTGGGTGAGAGACCTAGTCGGGTTTGTAGTGCAATTTTCGATTCTTCACTTGATGGTATTTGCATCTCCTGTCGCCACGACATTTCCGGATCATTTAGCCACAATTTACCTGTAATAAAGTTCAAATATTAAGATATTATTCGATTGCATAAGGAAGTTGGTAATATAAGACTTAAATTGAGGGATGGAAACTGAAACACCCTAAGGCATTGTCCGTTTTATACACGTGTAAAGTCGAATAAAGCATCCAAGAGAACTGATACGTAAAGAGTAAACAGTTCCTGAAATACCGCGTGCCTGGACATTCAGGAAACATACTAGTCCTCGTCTGATTTGTGTCCTATTTGGTCGCTGTGAGAGCATGGCCGCAATTTACTTAAACCCCCTTTTATGCTGTAAGCTCTCTTGTTTTTTTGTTTTTTGTCTTTTGCACGAATCAAATTGGGAATCTTCAAAAGAATAGAGCCACCCCTGTATGTCAAACTGAAATACCCTTATTTCACTTTTATTTAACTCAGTTTTTATCTTTCTAAATCACATAGCCATTGGGACGATGTTGAATCTTGACTACTACTAAACTTTCAACGAAATGGGAGATTAAAGAGGAAAGATGGTGGACGTTATCACTTACAACAAAAATAGAATGGAAGGAAAATGAACACTCTCTTAATGAAAATCAGTAACAACTGGAAAAATATTGAAATTTTCTGAAACAATATTATAGGTAAATAGAATGCTGATTCTCAACCAATATTGTGGGTGGGAATGGTGGTGTGGATGGGGGGTGGGGGATGTTGAATGTGTAGATAGAAAAGAGACGGTAACAAGGGGGTGGAGGAGGCGTCGCGGCAGTAGCACTAACTAGGGTCGCACTAATCAATAACCCCCCCGTTCCTCTTCACACCCTCTCCGTATTGCACACGTTCTTCTATTTTACTCGCCGGAACACACAGCTTCCATTCCGGATCAGCCACAACAACAATTCAGGTCTTCAACCTTTGCACTTTCTTATAAAACATGTTTTATACATACACAGAAACATACATATATATTAATCTAACAAATTATTGAATAAAATTGACTTGTTTTCTATTTTAGACAATTATTTGTCATTTATTATTATACATGAGAAAGATTGAGTTGGTTTTTTTTCCTTCTGTTTTCAGTTAATTTTTAGGGGAAATCACGATATAACCGAAGGTGAGTGATATGATCCTGGTCTGTCGACATTAGAAAATGAGTCCTAATCGGTTCAAGGAAATATTCAGTGCGGTAGCACCGCCAAGTCAATCATTATTTTTGGTAATGATAGCTTGACTGTATCTAAGTTCGTTTTTTTTTCTCTTACTTTTTTGGTATTTGAGCTGGCGGTTCACAGAGATTCTGATGATGTTTACGTGTGACCTGAACACGAATAGTTATATAGTTTCTGTTTTTATAAAATCCCATCAAATCAGGTATTATTCCTAATGGAAATTTTAATATAATCATTAAGATTATTTATATGATAAGCAGTTATCATTAACATTTAGATTGCAAATAAATAAATGCATGAATTTATCCAGAAATTGCTAAAGTTTAACTATAATTCCAGTTAGATACTACTACCCTAAAGTGCTCCATGAATCGATGATACATTTAGTCTACTTGTAATAATGAAATTACGTTTGTTTTGTTTATTCATAACGTGTCGATGGGTGGCTCAGAATCTCCACAATACGATTATGTTATTTATGAAAAATGTATAAAGAAATGCAGAATAGATCACGCAAGTACTTGAAATTCTCCATCACATTGATTGGTTATAGGATTTCAATATTGGCCGCCATCTCGAATTGGTACACCACTATTTTTTTCAACCGTATGCAGATGTGAAAGGGGTAGTTTACATAGCGCAAGCGTATCCCGCCCATATCTCTATCGATATTATGTAAAAAGCGGGACGCGTGCGCGACCTAACGCGTTTTACATGTACATTTTTATGAACATCCCTTTCGTCACATAGTAGGTAGAATATATAGATATATACACATCATGTTATATAAGATTTCAACCCTTAATGTTAAGGGATAGATGAGAATGGTACCCAATAGCAACGCGTGCTCAACGGGTGCCTAAACGGTTTTTATAACCCCTTCGACATTCGATCATTTAGTTTACTTTTCTTATTTGCCATTTCGTCCGATGGCTCTTTAAGGATAGCAAAGAGAAACAAACACTTTTAGTAAAATATTGAAGGAAACTGTAGAAGCATTGTTGACTGTTTTAAAATTCCAGACAAATATTTTGCAAAGCTTAAATTATTTAATTTGCTTTTAGTGTTAATTACATCCGGATAATGTCGTTTTATCTATTGCAAGATTTTGCAAATTATTATATTTAATTAAAAATACTCAGATTCATGCTTATAAATTGCGATTATGTAAAATATAATGACTTTTCAAAATTTATTAAATGAATCAAATTGGCTTGTGTTTGTGTGTGTTAAATTTGAGGCCACAATACTATTGGCCACATGCCGTTACAAAAAGTGTTATTTACCAATTTTTTTTTTAACAATCTAAAAGCATGTGGTTCTATTGTGCACACACGCCTGTACTATCTTTACCTGGGGTAGCAACCCTTAATAGTAGAAATAACCCTCTAACTTGCCCTATCTCTGTCTCTAACGCTCTCTCATTCACTTCTACATACCTCCCCAGATTTTGCACATCAGCTGTACTGAATAAACAACATATATAACACACACGTTTAGTTTAGTTAGAATAAAATCTACCAATACGTGACGGATTTTTTTTTGTATATAAATCTAACCTCTAGCGTATAAAGATACATAGGAACCTGAAATAATATTTCAACATTATTGTCAAGATGATGATGATGATGATGATGCTGGTGTGTGTCTGTCGTCTTAGAAGATTCAATCTGAAACGTTGGGATTAGCAAAAGAAAAAGAAAAGTATACAAGGAAGAAAAAAAACGGTTGAATTTCTACACCGTTCGTTTTAAAACGTACAACAGGATGAAAACAGGACAATTTCTATTATTCTTTGTTAATATGAAATTGGAAATAAAATGAATGATGATTGAGCTGCAATTTTTGGTGTTTTTCACTAGGAAAACGTTGATTATTAAATCATTTTGATAGATATATAAAATACAACTTTTTTGAAACGAAAGTACAAGCAAAAATTATAGAAACTAATGGATAAATGGCGAAAGGTTTTGGTTAAATTGAAATTGCAAAAGTGAAAGACATAATCGAATAATACATATAAAGATTGATAATTGTTGTTTGAACAAAAAAAAAATTAAATATAAATACGAGAATTGTTAGTTTTGTGGGGAATTATACAGATGTTTTATAATTGCTATAAAGTTTAGGGTTTCTGTTTTTTTTTTAAATCATTAATTTTTTTGGTCTACCCTTAATAATTGAGGAAATGTTCGAAAACCCATCTTATTAAAAATAACACAAGACTAAAATTAAAATCTATTTAATAAATTTAAAATTCTTGAACCGTACGTACAGAACGAGGATTATTAAGAATTTCTTTCCGTTTTCTATAATTGTACGGGAATTATTATTAAAAATTGTTAATTATAAAACCAATTTATGCTATAATTATTTACTGAGAAATCAATAATGAGGAATTTTTTATCGACAATAATTCTAGTCCTTGAATTTCAGTTTAGTTCTAAGTCGTCTGATTTATATTAAACTGAATATGTATTTTAAATTAGTACACGACATGAAAAAAAAAGAGATTAGAGGTGATGAGCGATAAAACGAAATTGTTTTTGAGTTTGGTATTCTCAATTTTATGGGGAAGAAGAACTAATTGTTGCAAATGAGCATTTTTATGATAAAGCATTGTATTGAAAGTATGTAGAAAAAAATTCAACTTACTTGGACCATAAATAATTGAGATAAATGCATATGAAGTTAGAGTTCATAGCGATGTAGCAACTTCAGAACCATTCGATTTAGTCAATGATTTGATTTGAAAATAATTCACCCAGAAAAAGATTGTTAGAAATCCAAAAATTGATATAAACAGAAAAAAAATATCTCAAATTTTTTTAATAAGTCAGAACGATTTCAAATTATCATTCATTTCGATAGGAGTGTGTTTAATCTATTAGCTTCAATTTTACATAGTCCTAATGCGATTCCACTAATTAAAGGGGAATGATCCGTATATGTATATAAGAATTTATGTTTTTATTGTGTTTATTTTAACGTTAGTGTTCGTTCTAAACATAAAAAACGACCGTTATTCTCTGTTTAATGATAAAAAAATTTAAAAAAATGGCGTTTCAAATTTGTGTTTTATAATGATCAATGGAGCCCTTCTTATATACATTTATCAACACAAAGCCCTTTCAAATTCAACAATATTTTCCTGTAACCTTTCCATGACAAATGTTTAAAGCGTGTGCACAGCTCGTGTTATAAAGTAGCAGATATTTTTTTATATATATTTATTTTGAATGGGTTGAACCCTTCTTGTTTGGTTTCATTCTCTACATACATTTTTTTTATTTTAAATCACGTGTTCAAATATCAAAAGGTTGCAACTATTGTTATAACCGTTTCTTCATACCATTGGATCCAACTAGCAACCAATAGATTTAAGGGTTTTGCATAATAATACATACCAGTGAAAATTTAACATGCAACATCTCCAAAATGGTGGCACGACTTTATCTCGCTTCATTAGTATTATTATTATTCATTATTTTTTAGTTGAAATTCCCACGGTTTCGATGGAAAAAAGGGAAAAGATTTAAAATTCATCTCGATTTAACATTTAAAAAAAAAAACGACGAAATTCACCCCATTTCTTACATCGTTCCTTTTTGCCGCCGATATTTTTTTCTCTTTTAAATGAATAAAAATTGACAAGTAGGTAAAATTGGCAAACGAATTCACTAGGGACAAAACAGCACTTTACCCTAAAAAAAAAAACGAATATCGAGGGAAACCTGATGATTTGACCCAAATCTTCTCTTTTGTATAAACTCACACATCTATAATGTATATAATGTATAGAGGAATAAAAAAAAATATAAAAAAACGGGGAAAAAACGACTGTTTTTTTAGAAATCTGCAACGGAATTTCTCAAGGGTTCATTGAGAAAAAAAGGTTGAATTTCACATTAAACCTTTGAAATTTCTCATATTCCATTATTATTATTATTTATTTTTTAATAGAAAACTGTACGGTTGAAATTATCAATTTTTTGGGGGAATATCAGTAAAGCACATAAAAGAATAAAAAAACGGATACTTTTTCTCTTCTAACGAACTCTTTCTTTTAACGGCAATGCAATGAAAAAACAACTGAATCTGTTGGAAGTTGCACCTTGAAGAACGGCCGTTAAAACGCTTAATCTTTTCGCGTAACAGTCGATTTTGTTGTAACGGTTTCCTTTGGTGACAATATTGAGACGTAAATAGTGTTTAAAGAATATAAATTGTACGTTAGAATATAATTTTTGGTTAGAATAACTAGTCCGTGACAAAGTTAAAAAAATTCCAATTTAGATTAGGAATCTAATCTTGCACTAATTATACTTAACACTGTCAAAATGTGAAAAATGGATCAAGATAAAAGCGAAACAGGAACAGAACTATTAAGCAAATAGACTCTTTAAAAAATAACGTGATTTGTATTATTAGAACTGTGATTTTTTCTTCAAACAACTTTCAATTCAATGATGATGATGATGATGATGGAATGAATATATTGGTTCTGCCGTTTATCATAGAATGAATTGACAAAATTCCCAATATAGTGGTGATTCGTTCGGTTTGGAGTATTGTGCACGTCCGGCCTTGGCTGAAAAACAGGTAGTTTCCATAGAAAGCCCCCGCTTTTTATATGATTGACGTGTTAATAGGAGCTTTTGATCGGATTCATAGTGATGAAAATAAAATCGAGAATTTATTTTAAATATTATAAAGACGATTAAATTGTATTCTCGCTTCACTACTTTCCAATTTAATTAAAGAATAAAAATCATGACCTAAATCTTTAAAAAAAAAGACAAAACAAAACGCTCCACCTGCAATCCTTGTTTTTATCGCTCTTTTTCCTTTTTATATTATTCTCGGTATAAATGCATCCGACTTTCTGGAAAGAATGTTGATGGTAATGGTTAGTGACCACATTAACTCGTTACAGGTTCACTAAAATCGACATCAAATTGTATACCTTGATTTAAGCAGGACGTCCATTATAGAGCTGTTGTTGTTTGGTAGTAGTTGTGGGGGTGGGTATAATATTGTTGGCGCTAACTACCCACAGAACTAAATAGTAATTGAATTGTCTTGTTGGCAAGCTTCTGCATCGTTACAAGTGTTTTAGAACTAGTATAGAAAAATAGTCGAATGATGTCTACGCCTACGATTTAACTGTACTATTGCACCCTAAAAGATACTTATATAGAAGTCGGTAATTGAATTTTACCCCCTGGTTATATATTTGCACTATCGATAAATTCTATTCGAATACTATGGCCAATCTGAATGTTTTTACGATGAGAATATATTTAGACGAATTGTATTTCTATATGTGGTGAATGGGGGCGCGACTGATGATTGGAACTTTAGGGCGAACTATCTACCCTTATAACTAGAAATTAACCAGTTAAAATACAATTGTGAAAATTAAAAACAAAAATACTAAAAATCGAAATATCGTCAACAAAAGAATTTTGAAATTTCAATTTGAAAATGAAATGGAATTTCGTTTAAAGATCGTCCTGGACATAAGAGTGGACATTATCAACAACTATGAAGCTATCTATCTACCACCAATAGGTAGAAGATCTTGTGTATATGACAAAGATAGTATCACATCCCCTTTTCTACTTATATCATGAGGGTAGTGTGTGTGTTAGTGAACAGACTGATAGTAGAATAGGAACGTAAAGAGAGGAGAATAGTGGAATCGATGATTACATTTATATGGGAAATGAATATCCATTCGGAACATAATAGAAACGACGCCACCTATCTGACCTCGGACATTTGTCATGAAATTACAACATTTCAGGATCACGTTACATTGATGATATTATTTATTATTATTCCTATTTTTTTTTTTAATATGTTTAGATAAGAATCAAAATGAATTTGATACATTTTACATTTGTATCAATGCCAAACCACAATTTCCATCTCATAATTCCTCCTAATTTAGAATAGTTTCAGATTTCACATAATAATTATGGGGGAAATACAACGATATTTCATAGAAACTACCCTAATCTATAATTAAGAATTCTTAGTCTTAGTTAGTAACTAAAAATTCGGTAAGATGATACAGCTGATCGATTAAAAGATTCATCTGAAAGACTATTGTTGCTTGTTTGACTGGAACTGAACACGACACTAAATTAACTCGTTTCATTTCAAATATATGGTAGATAGAAAACGTCTATTTTAATCGGACGTACTTTTTTAGTATCTTGAGGTTAAGTTGGCCAAATCAGTATATACCGAGTATAATTGTATTATTATTCAAATGCACCACTGAATTATTTAGGTCAAATTAAATCAAAACTTATTAGAATAGATGTAAAATTGTTAATTTTCTATTTGTGATAAACCATTTTGATTATGTGTTATATAGGTATAGCGATCGTTGATCGGGAATAATTAAATTGGAACATGCAATATGATTAATCAGTTGGTTTTCGTTTTTGAATTCCTTCTTTGTTGAACACCGACCGTGGTACTAGAAAGAAATTGATGTTTTGTTATCTGTGGAGTGAGTAGGAGAAGAAAAAAGGTCCCGATATATTTTGAAATATACACACAAACAGAAACCTAAATCAATCAATTTGACTACGATATGAACATTAAAATTTGTACCAATTTGTTTGATTTTATTAAGTATATAATGGATGATTTTAATTCGTAATTTTCATTAGAATTCAATTAATTCCATTGTGAAAAATGGCCCATTTCTAAAATAATTCAATTTAAATGTGGATGTGATTTATGATTTGTTTGTTTTTGTTTTTAATTGTAATTTGCCGTATAACAGCGTCAAAATGATCGATAAAGTTAAATGTTGTTTGTTGTTGTTATTATGAATATTGAAACGATTTTAAAATATAAATTTAAATCTGCATTTTATTTGGATTCGTTTCTTTTTTTCGTCTCAAGTATCGTGTCTGTAAGCCATAAAATGAGAGCAATATTTATCAAAGTCTACTATTTAATCATGCTTTGGTAATTTAGTTACTTTAACTTACAGTTCAAATGAAATATCGATATGTTGTAACGATCACGAGTTAAATCTCTTTTATTTTATAGAATTTTTGTTGGTGAAAAATTCAAGAAGATTATAAATACATAAGTTGAAATCGCAATAGAGGCATATAGAATCCTTTGTTTTATAAATAACATACAGTTTTGAAGATTTGGTAGCGATTCAATTGTGAAAATGAAGCTTTCATGCATCGCTTTAAAAATGCATTTGATACTTTGTGGGGATTTGCAGAAATAAAAGTCGGAAATGTAAAGAATCGATCAATCGTCGCACATTCTGTTTGTGGGACCCCACTTGATTTTGTAAGTATTTTTGGAAACAATTCACATACCTATCAAATGGTATCACGTAAGATAAACCATCAAAATGGTAGTGAAGCATAATTATTATTTAATTTAATCAAATTTATAATTATTATATGTTTAACTAATTAATTTCGTGGAATTTACAATTTAAGAATAGTGATGGCGGTGGTCTCTCTTTGTTTTCTTCACTTGATATAAATATTCCATTTGGATGGAGAAATATTTTAATTTTAGTTTAGTCATTTATGAATGACTTTTGCTGTATTACTGTGTGTGTGTGTGTGTGTGTGTGTGTGTGTGTGTGTGTGTGTGTATTATTCCCATCTTCCACACATAGTCTTTATGTCATTAGTTTCGTTAATTTTTTTCTCTTTCTTTACTCTGTTTTTTTTTCCTTTTTTAAGTAATTACCGTTCTGGTTATGGTAAAATTCTACTTCGCTTATGCTTTTAATATAATTTTACATCTTCATTATTTATGCTTGCTAGCTCCAACACATCTCTAGATTAATTAGCTTAAGAAGTTGTTTTTTTATAACTTTATTTCGAACAATTTTTAGTTACATGTAATCAATCATAGATGAATAGAAAATAGATAACACGAATCAAATAAACGCCACTATTGTGTACAAGCAAAATAATTGAGTTTCTTTACTGATAAAAGTATTATTATCTAATAAATAATTTGAATAACACCGAGTAGTATTTAAATGTTGGACTGCAATTATAATAAACATGAATTGTTATGGTGTTTTGCTCATGCAAATCATACAATAATATCATCGCAATATACATAATTCATTAATTTCTAAGTAACTAGTTTGATGTGTTCTATTGTTCTTCTTAGGAAAAATAAGTAGAAATCTTCATGATGGTGTTGATGATTGAACGAACAGAAAAAAAAAACAAGTGAAGATAGAGACGAATAAGCGGCATTCTCTTTCACGTGTTTGTGTATACTATATAATACAGTATATACAGTCGTGATAAAACATATGTATTTATAATCATAAGCTAATATTTATATCTAGAGATGATTTTATTATGTATCGGCACAGTGTTCCCAATAGGGGGTACACTAATCATTAGTTCAGTGAGCTGACTTGGATCTCTCAGGTATATACCTTTTTAAATCTAATTGATGATAGTACTGTTAGCACGGTCGGCATCTATTCCTATTCAAATTTCAACATTCAAGAAATTATCAATACAAAATTAATACAACAATCGACAATTCAATTAAATTCAAACCACACACACGAAAAAAAAACCCAACACACATGTATTCATTTGATTATTATCAGAAATTCGTGTGTTATTTTCATTTTACTATCATTTTAACATTATTACAATTATGAATTATGTAATAAAATTTAATCATTTTGATAGCCTCATGTAGAAAATTATGAAAATTAAACATGGTTTGTTAAAAGAGAAATCTTTGATTAGTTTTAATGGACACCATGGAACTAGTAATTTTGCACGAATTATCCTGAATCAACTCCTACTAAAATACTTAATTAAAAGAACACAAATAGCAACGAAACAAAAACAGAAAAATTAGAATAAAAACAAATTAGAAACATTATAGGCTGTAATGGTCTTTTATTTTATATTTTTATTTTTATTATTTCTATTTAGTCGTTTTGGTGATATCAATTAGCATAGCTGTCATTAGAACTACATCAATTTTTTTTCGTCTCGTTCTTTTTAAGTAGTTTTAGACTTGTACTTAAATAGGTCCTATACTATCTAAGCATATAATTTAATGTTTTATAGGGTTATGTGTGTGTGTGTGTGTGTGTTGTCATGAAAATGTTTTTCGAACAATAATGAATTCTAAGAAGATGAGATTTTTGTTGTGGTTGTTGTTGTTGTTGTGCTACTTAATGAGTTTAAAAAGAAGATTCTAGTAGTGATTATAATTGGTTAATTATCATATGGTCTATCTATGCATGTCAGAGAATTATTACAACAAATATTGTTATAGGGTAGAGTTTTTTTTTTATAAAAGTTGAACATTTGGTGTAAAACATTCATTGCAATTAGATAAAAATTTTAACTTCTTTATAATTTCAAATCTTTTAACTAATTATTTAAATCAAATTTGATTATGAAAAATGATCTATGACTATATATAATATACAAATTAACATACACCAATTAAGTTAATATTGTTTTAATCATATGTAGAAGAATGTAATTATGGGAAGTTTTTAACATTCGATTCAGCTATTAAAACGAGTGTTTTTATATGTGAGTTTTAATTGTTTATAAAATTTAAATTCATCATCAAATTCGTTTATGTTTATTTCTTTTTGGATTTGGAAGAACATCAACAACACATCCCACTTAATAATTACAATCTGACTGAATCAACCAACAACAGTATGTATTTATTAGAAGTTTAACTGAAAACAGAAAACAACACCCAGAAAAACAAGTACAACCGACAACTGAATATAATAACTACAAAAACAACAACAATAACAAAGAAATCCATCCGGTCTACCACCTATTTTAAACAAATTAGATTAATCATAGTGATAGTACGGTATATTTTCACGGTTTCTTTACTAAATTTGTGTTAAGAATTGTCGCGTAAAATATACATATACACAATTACGGCTTGTTGCTTGTGATAATTTCCTATTCTGTCCACCAAAAAAAAAACAGAAAAAACAGTTAAATATTCAATGACGTACACGGTATTATTATAATAAATAAGTTTATACGGTAACGTTCATTTGTACAAACATTTATAATTGATATGAACTGGTGATCAATAATATAAAAAATATGAAGTTTTACAGTTTAATTCATTTTCAGGCAAGCGCAATTTCGCTCACTTTTCGTAAACTTTGCGAGTTATGTTAGGCGATTTACTAAATTGCAGAAATTTTGAAAATGGTACATTTTGTACCATTGTGTTCAGTGCGAAAAATTTGGGGGGCTATATGATAAATAGAGAAAACAGGAGTTAGAGAAATGTCATGCCAGTAGGTTGTGAATGGAAAAGTTGGGAAACACTAATTATGAAACATTTCAAATTTTTGCATAGAATGTTTAATTGAAAGAGGACACCTCTTTCATAGGTCCTGCTTACAGTTTAATCGCTGAGGTTTTTTAATTGGTCATATACAAAATGTAAGATTTTAATGCCGTGTGTGGAGGTCCCTGCCTTGCAAGGCCCTAGATGGCCGCCTAAAACAAGATGCTTTTGTAGGGTTTTGAGATGATGTTTAGTTTTTGATTAGCACTAAAATATTTGGGTACCCGCTCTTTGCGCAGCGATTTAACGCGCCAAAATGTTGATGCTTGTCAAAGCTTATACTTTTTTTTCAAAATAACGCGATTTGATTTTAATATAGCAGATTCTTGTGTTAATCGGGGAAATTTTTTGATAAATTATGGTTCGTAGAAAATCACAATTTTACTTAGCGTCTTCGAAAATTTGAATGACTATAGATATACATCGTCTCTGTACATAGCAATCACTTTTTGGATAAATGTTGATCGTTATTATCAAATCTTTTAAATGGTTTTAATGAATAAGACTAGTTAAAACACAATTAAATTTAGAAAGTGAATAAAAAAACGGAAATATTTAAATCTGCATCAATGGAGAACTATGAACAAAAACAACCGGATTTTAATATATATATATATATATATATATATATATATATATATATATATATATAAATGCATAGATGATCATTTCTCAAATATTGCATTGTTGCCAACGATTATTGTCAGTATCCGTTTTAATTGCATTACAGGTACTGAATAATAAGCAAATTAATAAATCACAGGTGCACTTCCGGTCGGTTTTACGAGACATCATGCAATATGCATTTTATTAATTTGTTGTGTTTTTTTTCCATGCACATGTATATTTATTTTACAATTCTTTTTTTTCGACGTAATTGAAAAGAGGATATAGACATCAACTAGGGTACCGTTGAATGTACTTCACAATTGTTAGATAATGGTAAAAATAGTAGATGCAATGGAACTAATTATATATAAATACACAGACGATTGTTAATGAATAAAATTAATATAATAATGTATGGAACTTTCAGAATAATTAAAGTGACACGCTTCCTTTTTCTTCTACTTGTTTCAAGTGAATTTGTGTGGATCTTTATTAACTAACGAACAATATCACCGTAAACATTCAACAATTACAATAATAGAAAGAATTTGATTATAAACAACAATACAGAAAGAAAAACCAGAGAACGAGAACTTTCAATTGGCAAGTAAAGTGTTGGAATTTATGGGTGTTGACAGATTTTCTCGGTCAATATCTAGCTCTTTTCCTCTTTCTTCTTTTTTCTTTCGGCCGTCCTAATTGAAATTGCCTCAAAGATTAGGTTGGAACAAGTAAATTGAGTCTTGTTGCAACGATAAAAAAGTACCGTTACCAATCGAATTCCTAATCCTCCGATTCAAATTCTAATTAGTTTATCGTCGACAAATTGATTTGTTATTCTACTATCTAGTCTTGTACTTTGTTTGTCTTTTTTTGGTTTTGTTTATTGTTCCTCCGTTTCTCTTATTGTTACATAATACACACTCATAAGAACAACATAACAAATCTAATAACAGAATGAATGATTGAGTGAAAGTTTCTATTAATTCCAAATATACAGATAGATCACTTCTACTTAAACAATTTTGTTCCACCATTATCATTTATTTTAATTTTGAATTGACGCATAGATAAAAAAAAATGTTGATTTAATAAAAAGAAGAGAATAAAAGGTGAATTTTATTTGTGAATTAAGTTAATTCGATTTTAATGTCGCAATAGATGTGACAATCATGCCGTAACACCTACCACCAGAACATTTTAATTTAATAATTTTTGTTTATGTTTGTATGAAAACTAGATAATGTTATGCTGGTTTAACAAATTTGACTAAAATTCCATCGACCATGTCCGTAAGAAAATTGAAAGATGATCATAATATTGGGTGACTTCGTTTTGGATTTGAACCATTAAAACGCAATTGAATCCGGAAAATTATTGTTGCTGGTCAATAAACTTGGCCAAATGCATTTTTTTTCCATTGTCTGTAATGGAAATCAATTAACTACGACGGCTTATGATAGTTTGTTAGATAATGAATTTGTATTTTTTTTTGTGTTCAAATTGTGAAACAATGACATTAACGTATAAGGTTCTGTTTTAATATTAGAATAAATTCATGACGAAAAAACAGATTATAATTTACAGAATTGTTTATGGAAATTATAAACAACTATCTAGTTGTTACTATAATTTACAAACGGTGATTATAAGCGAATATAAAATGAAAATTTCCCACGATTGTTAAACAAATAAACATTGGAGACATTAAACATATTTTAATAAAAATCAAATGACTAAGGTAAATCCAACTGAAATCATTTGTAAAATGCATAAAGCTGCTAAACATAATATTGTTAGATTTTCAGAAGTTAATAAGTAAACCTCAAATGAACTAATAATGAACAAATGTCCTATAATAACTGATTGATTCAACGCTAATTAATTAATAATCTTATTAGTATAGAGTAGTACTTTGGTATCGGTACACGAGAGATATTAACAAAGTTCTGAGAATTGGGCTATAAGCGTTTTATTTTATTAATTTTTGTCTATGTTACATTGTAGTTTTTCAATATAATCCGAATTTAATTGTACACACGTGCCTTCGGGCGGAATTAGTATTTTACTACCTCTTCTAAAAAACTCTTGTTGATTGCGTTTTATCCTCCCGTTTACAGCTTGCTTCATGCCATTCAAATCCTGGAATCGTACTCTCAATCGTTGAGGACTAGATCGGTTGAATAGTGTGGATGTGGAACTAATACTGAGCGCTGAACACTCAAAATACCATATGCAGTCCCACGTTTTTGGTACTGCGTTGATTGTGGTTGAAGATTATTCCGCTGCAATTCTAGAAATTACCAATAGTGGGTAGAATTATCGTTTATTATTCTCAGGCAAAATAAGTCACCACATTGTGACATTGCAACAAGTCTGGATTCTGTCCAGTATTTGCCCCAAAAGTCGCAGTATTTATCGAAATAAAATTTTGATAGCTCCACAACGATGCCCTATACTTGCACTAATTTCCCGAATGATTATTCTCCAACAATTTCTCCACTAAAGCGATTTTTCGTCGTTTAGAGCAGTGTTGGCTCGTTTACTACACGCGGTTAGTGTCTAATAGGACAGTTTTGCCAGCCTTAAATCGATCAACCAACGAAATATTCAGTGGAATTGCCAAACTTTCCTTATAATCATTGAGTGATTTGAGATGTCTTTACACCTTCTTTCCATCGATAGAACACGATTACTCGTTGAGAATTCGTAGCATCTTCTATAATCACAATATTACCACCTCAAAAAATATCAATTATTGCTAATTTTATAACAATTAGTCTCATTAAACACGCCTCAGTAGGAGCTAAACAATCACAGTTTTTAGGACGGCTCAACTTCACATTTTTCTTTCCTTTATATGACCCTTCTCTATTTAGTTATTCCAGTAACTGTTCATTTGTTCGATTATATTGCAACCGTCTAAATTGCAATTATATCTTTCGTATTCACTTTTTAATTATCTCGAATATCTAGAATGGAAAAAATATCTCGAACAAGATAGTAACTACCAAAAAATAACTTCGTATAAATGTACCCCCACAGATATCTGGGTGGTTCTAATTATATTCAATAGAAAAAACAAGTTTCGTCATTGGTTTTGTTGAATAAACAATGTATAATGTTTTTTTCGTTTTATTTCAAAGTTTACCATTTTGAATAAGGATCATTATTCTTATCAGTTTTGTGACAGTTATCAAATTTTAATTGTCTCTAATTAATGAAACAACAATAGATATAAAATTTTATAACATCATTAGTATTGAGTTATCGTGTTTAAATTATTTAAATTAATGGAAATTATATAGGAAAAAAATGCAAATCAACTACCGGAAATATTTAGGAAATCACGTGTAATTTTTTTTTTATTATTATTCCAATCAATTAAATTCTTCAAATCTTGTCAACGTATCTCATAAGAAATCATAAGATTAACGTTCATTGGGCATATGTTAAAGAACGAATTATTCCAGTTATCTGATTTCGAACCGCCCTTTGTAAACCGTTAATGTGCCCAATTCAGGTGGAGAGGACAGGTTAAATATGTTTAATAATAAACTTCTACATGTATAAATATGTAAATCAAGTTAAAAAAAGGTGATCTTTTCTCGTAACAATTAAATCAATTTGAAATTGTAGTGATTGAATAGATTGAATTAAAAAAAAACACTAACTAAATTTACATAAAGTACAGGAACTTCGCATTTTTGTCTAGTTGTACTCAAATTCTATTGTGTAATAAGTACAAAAGGGTGTTTGTGTGTATGTGTGTGCGTGTAGGACGGACGGTTGAATAGTTCAGGTCAAATAATTTTGCTCAAAATATATATATTTTTTTTTGTGTAAAGCTATCATCGTATGTGCAGGTGTTCGTAAATACCATCTGCTGAAATTCGTATATTTGCCTTTCACTATCATTTGTTTTAAATAAGAATAATATACAAAAAAAAAAATAATAACAATAATAAGAAAATTTGATCTCGAAAGAGTTTAAGAAAAGGGCGTAACATCACGACTTCATAACGGGATGCAATGGTTTAAATCTCATTAATGGCCAACTCACCATCACCTGATTGATCTGACCTTCTTGCCAGCAAAACTTGCAACAACATAATATTATATCGTTGATCTCTAACATTATTATTATTATTAATAATAATAATAATGGTATTATCAATAAATTTTTGTAAAGATAATTTGTGGTCCATTTGTTGTTGGATTAATTAGTTTTGTTTCTTCTTTTATTAATGTGTTGGTAAATATAAATTATCGACAAAAAAAAATCGTGCGTCTTCTATTCAAGAATCTTTTGATGTTGCGTTGCCGTCATGCATTTTCTTCGAAATTAATTTTAGTGGGTCTCGTAAAAAACTTCCTTGATTTCGCATGCGATAACCTTCCCACTACCACCCCAACTCTCTTTCTATTACAGTTCTTCTACCTGGATCCTAATGAGAAAATCCAACTGTCGAAAAAAATATACTTCTCCGCTACCTGTACACATGTGTAAAAATGGCGCCAGAACAGCAATTATACCAACAAAAAAAACGAAGAAGGGAAATATAGGGAGACGGTGGGCTTTATATTATAGTTAAATTCTATCATCTATTTTGAATAAAAATCGCTAATAGGCTTTCCTTCCGGTTATTAGTGAATACAGACAACGCTAATCTTGATGGTATTAAGTGTGGAGAATGTGTGTATTGTGAGTAGTCTGAACAAAATGCAACTAATTTACCCCATCCGGAATGATAGATGACTTAAGTCGCATCTATAAGTAGGTTCAATTTTAATTAAGTTACAATGTTTGGAATTAATCAGCAATCTTTGAAGATTTTTAGAATTCTTTTTAGCTTCTTTACTATAATTTTTTTATTGCCATTATCATTATCGTCCATCTTTTAGTATAATAATACGACCACCACCTCAGTCAGCTGCCATACACACTATATGACTTAATGCATTTTAAAATATGTCGGGTTTCGCAGGTAAAACTCAGAGGTCGGTTCTGTTGGTAAATTAACGGACGGTGTATGTATATGTAAAAATATGTTTGTATATGTGCGGGTTTCTATATGTGCATCCTGTTAACACAAGCAAATAATAAAAGAACTCACTGGTCTTTCTTTAAACACATTTCGCTACCACATTACGACATAATTTGCTTATTAATATTATTTTTATGGCAACGAATAGTGAATAATTTGTGGGGTCGGTTTTACAATCATCATAGTTGCCGCCGACACAGAACCCAACCATCAACTATAATTTAGAGTTTTCTAGGGGTTTTTCGTAAAAAATAAATAAAAAAATAAACAGCAAATGTGGACATTTTTTTTTTACAATTGAACAGTCCTTGAATAGATGTTTTTTATTTATTTATTTTTTATGATAGAAATTTGGCAAATTTTATAACTTGATACCCTTCCAATTATATGAAATAAATTTATGACCCGGAATCTTGCAAATAGAAAGTTTGTTATTTATAATTTTTAATAATATAGCGAAAAAACGGTAGATAGTTTAATTTATTTATTCAAATTATCGAAACAATGTTAATGATCTTTAGTATTAAAATGTACAAAATTCCACTAAATTTAAATATAAAAATTAAAATGCTTTATGAATATTCAAATAGGCAAATCGCCTCATTTCCGAAACAACAATAATAACAAAATGAAATATAAGCAATTAAAATGAAACATTTTAAATTGTATTTAAATATAAAAAAATTCTATCTAATAAAAAAAATCATGTTTTACAATATGATAAATTCGTTGTTTTGACATAAAGAGGGTTGTAATATTTCTCATCTACATCCCTAGGGATATCTATATATGATATGAAAAGAACATTTAAACCTGTTGCAACAAACTACCCCCTAAGACTTGTTATATTACAAGGCAATTTCTTCTCCTCTTCTCACAACATATACATGCACGCGATCCCTTTCAATAAACCACCAGCAGCGCTCTCCCCCCTGAGGTTATCGCATATTTAAGACCGCAAACGTGTGAATATTTAGTTTTCAGTTAACAAAACAACTAATCGACGATTTTAGAGAAAGTTTATAACAATAATAAAATTTTTGCTAAAAAATTCTAATTCAATAGTTTACTACCGACCTTGTCCCTATATGTTTATTTTTTAAATAATAAAAAATACTACCTGATGTTTAAGGGAAAGTTTAAAAAAAAACATATTTGTATTCTAAGAAATTTGATTGTTGACTTACCGTATTGTTTGTCGCCAGGAGTCACAGGTGAATTTGGGATTTCTGTAAAATGAAATTCGATTTATTATTGAAAAAAAATAAGTGTATTCTATGAAGATTTTTTGTGAACAAAAAAAAACAAAACTTGAATAAAATTGGTACCTAAAAGCAATTTCAACCGTATCGACCATATCACCAATTATAATCTAATTAAGGAACTATAGGAATTACATTTTATAAATCTTCTACTGCTTTCTAACAACATTAAAAATAAATAAACAATATCCGAAATATATATATTTTTTTAACAACAATAATCAAAACAAAACAACAACCGATTTAAAATGTTGAACAATATTTTATTTTTTACAGACAGTACATGCTATATTTTTATATACAAAGTTACGCCTCTTTACAAATTAAAATATTTATGTTTTGCATACTGTCAGAATTATTTGTTGATTTATTAGTCATGTGTTCTAAGAGGGCCGATCTCTCTCTCTCTCTCACTCTCTTATACAGGTAGATTTGTTGTTCATTTTCGGTGCCACAATAGATAATAAAAATCTACAAAATTTCCCCCGTCTTTTTTAATAATAGGGTCAATGTTGATTAGTAATAGTAGTTCCAAAGGGCGGAGATGGGGATTATAAGCGGCAACACTTGAATAGAGAAGATTTTGTAAATGGTTTTGGGAGGGTAATTTTATTATAAATTTGTTTTTGTTTGTACATAATTTTCGTATGTACTTTATTCGGAATTCTTTTAATACTGGTGTATATACCTACCTAACAGAAATTTCGAGCGAATGGTTGTTGTTTTATCTATATGTATAAAGGAGGCGGTTGATTTTCCCATGTAAATTTATGCAAAAGCGTGTGCATTAGCCGTTAATTTGACGGCCACATTCATTATAATATCAGCTATACCTACAGCTAAATACATCAATTATGCTAACGTTTACATATCATTCACTAAACGCTTTTTTGGTCGTTGATCATTATTTTTTTTTAAGAAATTAAACGCTCAAATATATTTAGACATATATGCGAAATAATTTTGCTGATAATAGCATGATAATAATGACCATTATCATCACTCACTGAAAACTAATAATGAGCCATTAATACAAGCAATTTATTTCATTATTATAATTCATTTCTGTGGGTTATGCATATATATATATTGAAATGATTCAGCTAAAATCGTATACCATCACTAAATTCCAGTAATAATCCGATTGGACTTAACCGTAAGTCATCAATAATGGTTACTGTAAACGATTGATGGTATAATATTTAGGAGAGTTACCTGCCATGGGAAACACACTGTTGTTATTGTTGTTATTCATTTAAAGGAATATTTAATGCAAAATATCCGTTTATAAACAATTTATTGTTTTAAATACTTATAAAATAATAATAACGATGATAATAACAACAAGTGAAAGACAAGGGGCCGTTATTAATTAATAACGACCCTTGCAGGTGTATCTTGTTAGAACAATTTGCGGTTTCTACTATTTTTATTACCATTATTATTATTATTATTATTATTATTATTATTTTAATAAAAACATATGCTTATAAATATGTGATTGGTTATTTTTCTTATAAAATGCTAATTGTCGGACTTACCGTCAGTGTGTATTGGCGTAGGACTAGGTGATAAGGACCTAGGTGATCCTGCTGGTGGTCCAACACCCTCCTCTTCCGAACTACTCGATGGACTACTCGTTCTTGTATAATTCTGATTATTATTATTATTATTATTATTATTGTTATTATTATTATTTGTAGTTCGATTAAAATAAACACCATTATTTTGTAAAAACATCATGTGTTGTTGGGCGGTGAAATTATTGTTAAATTTTAATTGATGTGGATGGTGGTGGTGTGTTGTTGTTTTCGTTTTGATTTTCGACATTGTAAAATCTAATGGTTGATCAGTTTCGTGATTTGTTGTTAATAAAACATGTGAAGGTGGTTGTTGTAACAACATCGGCATGTCGTTGTCTTTAATATGTTGTTGTTGACGATTTATTGTCGTCGTTGTTGTTTTTGTTCCAGTTGTTGTCCAATAATTTGAATGAAAATCGATTATATTATTATTGATGATTGTATTATTACTGATTTTGATCGATTTTGGTATGTCGATATTATTATTTTGGAGGGTGGGTGAAGGGTTCGATTCGACCCACCTCCGTACTGTGTCGCTTTTTAAATCCGCCAGATTCGATGTTATCTCAATTTTCTCATACAATTCTTTCAAATATCTACTTAATTATTATTATTATTATCAGTATTGTAATATAGAATTATTATAGCACGCGAACCGTCGCGGAATTGATAATCAAATTCGATACATTTTCCGGAACTGACACTTAAACACACGTTATTATTAAATTGATATGTGATCACATTCACTACACCAATTTCGGTTGTCATTAAGAGGTTAGTATTAACACTCCGTTTTTGTTTATTTGTTATATTTTTGATAAATATTGCAAAAAAAGCACACTATAGACTTGGTTGTTTTTAATATTTTTATATCATGTGTGGACGGCGCTACCGTCTATAGCCGTATAACAAACGCGTATTTGCATCGGTAGGATGCTGGAAATGCGATGGAGGGGGATGTGAATCCGGGCCTACGGGTAGTGGGGGACAGCAGTTCCACCAATCAACACACACTATATTCCAATATACAATAGTATATAAATTGTATGGATTATTTATTTATTCTACATCTTTATATGTATATATTTATGGGAATTTAGAAGCAAAAGGATTATATTACAGGATAACAGTTTCATTTATATAAAAAAACTTATTTTGATCAATCATAATTATTATTGATAATATATTTGAAATTTAATAAACCTACCATTATTTATAATTTATTATAAATATTCATTAATTGGTACATATTATTAAACGCTAACCAATAAAAATAGAGGTGCATTTTTGAGCAACCAATAGCTTGACGATTTATTACAATAACCAATCAAAATTATTAACCGATTTTTAATTTTATATTAACAATTATTATTATTATTTGAAAATTCTTATTAAATATTATAAGGTTTATCTATAGGAAAAATACAATTTATTTTATATTTAACTATAAAAAGCTTGTAGGTTACATTTTATTATCACTATTAGAGTTTAAATTTATTTAGTTTGATTGTTTCTAAACTTGCCACAAACAACAATAGAAACAATAAGATGACAAAAATCAACATTTTTGATGTTGATTACGAATGTTTTAAGCAATTCCATGAATTTCTAATTGACTATTATACAGTGTGTCTCATCTAATCTAAAGAACATGGATTTTACAAAACACCAATCAGGAAACACGTCACTGTACCTTTGGTTATTGTTTGTTTACAAAAACACTCAAAGGATTCCAATGACTGAAATGTGAATGATGGTAAGCATAGCTTAATGTCCATATTGTCCGTGGTCATTGGAATTTACCATTCATATTGAGACATTCGACAACAGTTAATATGAAATGCCATAACAATGAAATGATGAAATTAAAGTTGCTTATAGATGCTATCTTTAATCTTATAGGTGCGACTAGTTTAATTACCGAATAAAGTTGATCAATGTATTTTAGATTTACTATATTAATGTTGGTAGAATCAACTTTCAGCATTCATTAAATATTACAACTTCTTGTAAATCTCCACTTATTGTCCGTACTAGTAGCAGTAAATTATGAAAATGAAAGAACGGCATTTACATTAAAGGAATATTTCCGCTTTCTGTTTAATTTCTAAACTTCATCCTCTAAAATTTATGGTACTTCCGAATTCGTCTATTCTAATTGTTAAATAGTCCATCTATACTTTACCACAGAGATTTTTCCTTATAAATCTGTCAAATTTTCTATAAACAATTTCTAGAAAAATTTGGCGGTTAAAATCTTTGATTATTGGTTTGTTGTGTAAATTGAATGAATGAATGAATGAATGAATGAATGAAGGAATTCAATTATATGCTTTTTTACTTGTATTTTCTGAATAGTTTAAGGGGTGAAATTGCGCGGAATGAGGGTGAGGTTGCATTATGATAATGCGTCATATAGGTGGAACCGGTTGTTTTGGGGACGATTAAAGGAACCAATGTGTCCTTTAACCGGATACGTTAGATAATCACTGATTCTGGTTTTCGCTTTCTCTCTGTATCGATCTCTTTCTCTCTCTCCTTGTGTGTGTGTGTGTATATATATATAAATTGTAAGATGTCCCAGTATACACGCGTCCCCATTGAAACCATTTCTAAAACGAATCCAATTGTCAAAGGGTTGTTTCATTTAAAATTCTAACGAGCCAACAGTCGACACGTGCCTCATATTACTTTATCCGGAAATCTATTTTAATTTTAAAATGGTGATATATACACACACAGCCTCCATTATATACAGCTATAAATCATCAGATTTTTAATCAAATTCGTTTGTTTTTGCAGTAAATAATGTTGAATATTATAATTATCGACACCATCACCACCACCACCACCACCACCCCACCACCACCATGACTACCACCACCACCACCACCACCAATTTATTATCGGTGTGTAAGTGATATGGAAACTTTTCATCCTTGTCTTCTCCTCCTGATATCAAAACCATAAACGGCCAATGGTAAAGCGCTTTAAAATAAAATATCTCAACAGTCTTCCACCCCTATCGGTGTGAAGGGTGGAAAGATTCGCATTGGTGCATATCTAATGTTGATAACGCGTCTGCGCACCCCCCTCAAAACGATTTTCTTATACATATACATCCATACATATATACCTCACCGATATCAAATCTGAATATGCGTACATCAGCTATAGATAGGGAAAAGCGAGGAAAAAGAACTGGGAAAAAAAACCCAGCGATATCAGTATACAGCAACCAACTGGATGATTGGTGGGAGGCCTTTTTATCAAGACATGAACTACGCCTCTTTTCTTTGTTCCCTTTTTTTTTGTCGAAAAAAATAAACTGATACAAATTTTATTATTTAAAGCAAAAATGAGATATGGTGAATGATAGATAGAACAGCAAATTTCTACCTGAATAAGTCTTTAAGATGTCAACGAACTACATTGTTTGAAACGAGTGACTTGTTCCACCCTAAAAATGATCATTATCTAAGGAAAGTTTAAAATTTGATAATAAAAAAGGAACCTTATTGGGTTTTAAATTATGAAGATGTGACGGTTAATTTATAAATGTAATTCGGTTAGACAGTTGGGGTTGTTGGCAATTATCCATGGCGTGAGATTGGGTTGCAATTCTCCTTCAAAATCTGATATATCTCCACTAAAGATTTTTCAAATTAAACAACAAAATTGTAAGAATTTTGTTGTGAAAATTATAAAAGTTTTATCTATTAACAGATGGCCGAGTTTATACTAGAAAAAGAAACACCACAGTGGCGTCTTTTAATTGTTTTATCGATACCAATTAAAATGCTATATCGCAGTCATTTACTCAGTCCAGACTATTATTAAAAATTCTACTCACAATACGTAGTTTGATTAAATATTTTAGCTGTAAATTTACTAAAGATCTCATTAAAATAATTATAAGTCAATGTTAAAATATATAAAAATTCCCCTTTTCTATATTCTCACGATAATCCTTAACCGAATTACGTAGACCTTTAAGAATGATATGAGAATCGTATTTTAAACATTCATCTATTATATAAAAAAAATAGTCAATCAAGTGATGCTAAATTTTTGGGAGGGTTTGAAGGCTTCGTTATAAGAAAGTGTAAAATCAAGGGTAGTTTCTCTCTTTCTCTAGTTCCCAGGAAACGGGATTTTTTAAAAGCAATACCTTGCGACCTACTTAGCAGTTTTTTTCCTTTTATTATTGGAAAAAAAATGAATTTCATTCAAGCGAAATAGCCCCTTTACCACCTATTTTTTATATGTTTAGGGGGAGAATCTTCAATAATATTCACACAAACATTGAGAAATATTGATGGAAATTTAGGTCAATTTTTTTTTGTGTGTGTTTTGTTATGAAAATGTGTTTAAACAACAACAAAACAAAACGTTCGAATGATGGTGAAATGGGAGCTTTTGTTAAAAACATTCAAACTAATTATGTTGGTATGGAATATGGAATCCGCTCTATGGAAATAGGGAACTGCAGATATATTATGGCATATACTGTCCTGTATTGATTTTAATGTTGCAGCGCAGAATTTCCGTCCTTATGGTTCATGAATATTGGATCTTATATTCTATATGCGGATTCGAGCAATGTTCTTCAATAATAAACACTCAACGTTATATTAAAGTGACTATAACCACCCGTTCTTGCTTAATACTTGGAAAAAGATCGAATTTGGCAATTATTGTATTATCATTGAAAATTATTTATAAAATTTTATTGTATCTCAAAGTTTCTATATTTCTTGTTATTATTGGTAAACTCGCGCGCCAAGAAATTTTATTACAACTCAGATACTATCATGACAGTTATTAAATTTTCAAATTGCACACTAACAGAGAATGTGACCATTTAGATGAACAAGATAATCATCAACAATGAAATAGACAAAAATTTATTGTTATTCTCCAGCTTAATCTGGATGGAATACGAAAATCTGCATCCATATGCTTCGTTAAAAGGTAACAATAGTATACCCTGATGCTTGTTTGAATAATGACTACAATCTATTTTCCTATATATTTGTGTGTAGGGTAGAAATCTTTATAGCTACCCTACATTTGGACGTTTTTCCTATAATTCGTAAATTGTTGGGCATTTCGCTAATATGAGGGTGGCTAGGGATGCTGCAGGTAGTTTTTTAACCCTCATACGTCAAGGTGACATTGAATTCGCATTAAAATTTCTTAAAAAAAACAGCCCAACAAATCTTTTTTTTTCCAAATGTTAATTTATATTTAACAATCATTTGTCTCTTCGAGTTGTTTGTCATATGCGATCACTTTATTTTTTAATTAACAGTGAACATAGTTAACATTCTTTATGATATAATAGTTTTATTAAGGGTTTAACTAAAATGGACAAGAATCTTAACCGTCATCCGCTGATTTTAATAAAGACTACTTTATCGCTAAGGCACCATCTGGCCTTTTTTTGGTTTTCCACAGACAGAACTTTGAGTTAAATTAACTGTAGCTAAGGTGGACGAAAGAAGGATAGACAGATTGTTGAAGACTTCATTTTTTTAGCAAGAGCAGCTGTCGCTAACAAAATTGAAGCAATGACACTCTACGGGGGTGGTTACACAATCACAATATGTATATAAAAGGAATTCGGACCGATTTTACCAAGAATAAAGTATTAGAATACATTTAACTTTGTGTTGTATTATAACAATCAATGGACGATAAACGAATAAGGACTGTTTGTTAAATGAATTTTAGGGTGACTATTCTAAGTGAAAGTTATCATTCGGTGCAATTGTTGCCATTTTTCTTCAATTTTCTTAAGAGCGTGTGCCATTCCTTCGCCAATGGCCGTTAAATGAAATATAGGCTTGTTGTATGTTTTGAATACAACCAATTTGGCGACACTCTATACACAAATCTAGCAATAGTCTAATTGACCTCCAGCCCTATATTTTCACCACCCTCGTTCAATATCTCAACCCACCCCCCCTCAAAATTTTGATATTGTAACGGATTCTCTACAGTTTTTATAAATCGTTAAATTCAAAAATATATAAAACTTTGATTATTTCCGTTAGTGTGAGGCTGAATAATTCTAATTATTTATAAATAAATTGACTATTGTCGCCCACAATAGTATGCAAGTGTTAAAAATGCCAAGTCCATTGTCGATTTTGGTCGTTAATCGATCTTGCCGTTTATGTTGTTCAAACCATAAAACACCAAAGAATTATACGTACGTGTAAAGATAATTAACGAAATTTCATCCCTTTCCAAAACCCATTAACAGTTTTATGACTAATATTCTGCATACATTTTCAAGTTAATTTCAGTCTCTCTCTTTCGCATTCCATACTTGTCGAAAATTCATTGCAAATCGACAAACAAAAATCAAAATAAGAAAGAAATGCAGATGATGCCAGTTTGAAATTTCCAAATTTGTTTGTATGCATAAGCAGGACAAAAAAGGTGTCTTTTTTTGTAAGATCATTCAGGTGCATATCTGCACAATATGTTAGGAGCTCCGACAATAGATCCTACAGTCGTTGGCGGTAAATAGACAGAATATGCTAATGCATTCTTGGTCACTTTTGACAATAGCTTAGAATATAATCTGTCATTCTTCCAAAAATATACCGCAAAAGAGAAAAAGATAAACAGTACCTGGAATAGGTGAAAAATTTAAGTAACAACAGTAGGGTGTAGTTTTGTTAGACTATACCAGAATCATACATCCGTCTTAAGACCCTACATTTCGAAAATTTTAGACTTGGGGAAAAATCGGTTTAATTGTCAATCAAAACTGTAGGTGATCAAAATTTCAAATATTCGTCAAGTCCCCTAACGATTTCCCCTTTTTTTTCGGCAAAAATTTTTGATCGAAATAAAAAAAAACTATTGAAATCGTGAGAAATCACAGTAAGGGTTTTACAATTACAACCCTGTAATTAGGGTAGAAATTCGATTCTCATAATCTTTAAATAAAAAAGCTATATAGAAGAATAATAATAATGATAATAATTCAGACTTTGTTTAATTAAAATTCTGCGACATGTTTGAATAATATGAATGGTAATCATTTAAAGAGCCTTAATCGTTTTTGGTGATTCTTCAATGTAGAACTTGATGTTGATGAATATTAATAATGATTGACACCTGTTCTCAACACCTGGGAATCATCAAATTTTCCATTCACGAGTAGCAGCCACCACAAAACACCAATGATATGCAAACCGCTTAATTGTTCAACGTTTTTGAAATGACTATTGTACGACATTAAATTGATTCAATTTCGATCTAGATTATTTCTAAAAAATTTTGTTATCGTTCACACGAAGATTTATCGCTTTTATTTTCCATAATCAAGAAAAAATGCTTTAGAAATTGCGTAAATAGTGCGAAAAAGCTTAAAGCTCCTACCTGTCGGTTGGTTTATTCATAAAAAATCCCTCGATATAAAAGCGTATATTATTTGATAAACATGATGTGGGTGGATTGTTAAAAAAAATCTTATGATGTTTAATGCAGTGTAAAAACATTTCCACTCATTCTACAACTATCAATACCATTGAATTGTGTCAGGATCAAAAAATTGACATGAAGAGAAGATGACGAACTAGGGAGAAAATAACGAAAACAAGAAAAAAAAGCAACCAGATTGTATAATAAAGAAAAGGATAGAGACAGTTAGAGGAAGCAAGAGAGAAAGATAGTGAAGAGTAAATACAGCGACAATGAGTGTACGTGAAGCTTTAAAGAAACACTCGTTTACGATGTCGCTTTTATGAGAAACGAAATAAATTACAGGTTAAGCCACTAATAAAACTTGTTGCATCAAGAATTACTAATTTGCATTACGCATTCACGATCACATTACAATTACGTGAAAGTTTATAGGATTTTTCATTAATTGTTGTTTTGTTTCGTTTGCTCTGTTGTCATTATTGGTGGTGCTGTGTTGCCTTGTGAGAAATCATTTCGTTATTTTGCGTTGAAACATAATTAACATTATTTACATAAAACGGTTTAATTTGCAATTAGAATCTTAAATGCGTAGTTGCGGCGACGATTCCACACAGCTGCCACTTAACTACAGTCCTATTTTAATTAAGACAGTCTTTATTCAGTCCAATTTACGTTCATAACAATCATATAAAACATGAATAATTTACATTAAAATATGTTATAGTGTGAATTGTCGGCAATATATCAAACATTATTATTATTTACGAAATTGTATATTGTGTTAAATAATGTAAAGTTCAAAATGACATGCTAATTTTAAAATATCCCACTAATTTACATCCATTTGACTGATCGTTTTATCTTTGCCGATTATGAGTCAGTTGGTTTTTTTTTTTTGGTTAATCATAATAATTTGGTTGCATGAATGATTTGTTCTCCTCAACGACAATAATCTTGTGTCCTTCACATGTTCCATCAAAAATTATTACAAGAAATATCAAAAAAACAACAAGACGATGACTGTGGCAACAAAAAAATATAAAAAAAAGGACAAGGGTAATGATGCCCCATCTAGTGGACTCTATATGGGTCATTATTCATCATATTTAAGGATGTCATCTTGTTTTATTGGAAGATAGATGTTGGACTGTTTATGTTTTAATATGATGGCTAGTCATGCATTTTCATTAAAAAAACAAAATAATAAAAAATAACGGAGAAGAATAACCCCTCTATTAATCCAATAAAAATAAAAAAAAACCAACAACAACAACAGGCTAATAATAATAAAGAATAAGGGTGTATCAATTAATTTCATCGAAATCATTTAATTATCGGTATTTTCGAAATGATACACCCTATTAGATAAAGAATAGCAGGTGGGTGTGAGAAACCAAAGAATTATTAAAGAAATTGAGGACGTTTGACATTAAATTCAATAAAACATAAATACATAAAATTATCAAATATTTTGACTTCCCAAAATACCAAATTGCATGCGAATAATAATAATAATAATACTATGTAAACAACACATAAGTAAATTGTTCAATGTTATAAATTTAAAACACTTAATTATTTAACTATATCGATAGTAAGCGGTTTATTAAGTGACATAGATTTCTTGTGAAAATATGCACCTTCAGATGTGACAAAGATTCAACATCTCTGTCATGTTCGATGTAATTCTATGTATTAAATGGGATTTCTACGTGAGTGAGACAAAGGCCATAAGGTGTACCACAGAATTTTATCAACTTTAGGGCCCATCATTTCATAATAACACCGACAATCATTGTCCAGATCATTGACGATATTCACGAACACAGTGGCACGATCTACAAATTTCCATGACTCCATAGGATGTTGGGGTTCGTTCTTACTCAACTTCTCCATAACTACCCTTACCTCAAATACAGCATGCTCGCCGGTTTGTATAGTGTACTATTCGACAGAGCAAACTAGGGCAATGGATGGAATCATGTGGTCTTCAGTGATGTGTTCCAGTTCTGTCTTTTGGCCCATGATCGAACGTCGTCATTTACAGTTTGTGATGGAGTACCAGACAGCTTTTACACAGAGGATAATCGCTTAGGGTGCAATTACACAGGGCAGAAGGTCACCTATCGCAGATAGAAGACTTGTGTGACATGGTTGGTAATTTATCTCATCCACCGAAAAGCTTTGAACAACTTCCACATGCCATTGAAGACGCATCTAATGATATTCCTTAGAGTACACTTCCATTTAACAACTATATTCTAATTATTTTTGTCGTTAAAATACGTTTATTCTTTCTGGGAGTTCGTTTTTGCCTGTCTCTTATTCGTTAAATGGCATTGTTGTCAATCATCGCAAAAGAGAGGTCGTGTTAATGCGAAAATCCGGAAAAATAAATCACGTACCAATTTCCCAAACTAATATTTAATATGATTTGTACGCAGTTGGTAAACGTGCTTCAAATTTAATTAACCATCAGCTTTCAAATCCATGAACTGTAGAATTGCTCATTTTAGTTGGAAATTACCCAGTTGTGATTCATTACAATAATTACTGATCATATTTTAAATAATTTCTCATTTATTCGCAAAATATTTACATTTAATTTTTTTTGCAAAATTATAAATATTCATTCATCTCACTGTTGGAGTGTTTTATTATAAACTGCCTTAATTAGTATTTTTGTTAATTATATAAAAGAATAATCAAAAAAAATATTGAAATATATATAATAATAGGTAGGAAAGAATGAATAGTGAATCACATTTCAACATCCATCAGACGTTGAAATCAAATCTACTAATTATATATATGATAAATATCGAAATGATACATCTATCCAATATTAATTTTATTGATTTGGTCTAATTATGCTACAGAAAAAAAGATTTATGACTCTACCGTCTATTTAATTATATGTATGTACATTTTCGTAAATTTTATTATAAAATAGAAAATATCTAGATTTCTACTTTTATTTCATATAAATAAAAATCAACTAAATCGGTTGTATAAACGAAATTGGAATTCAAATAGGAAATTGTGAATGGGGTTGTATTGCATTTGCCGCAAGCGATTTTAGGCAATCATACGCTGTGTTAGTTTCGTTCATGATCATTTGATAGTAAAATTCCTGCAAATGACATTCTGAAGCATTTGGCGAATACTAAAAAAAGCAAAAATAAGGACTAGACACACTCCAAACATCCTGTCTCTGCTTATTTTATATAGATAATGATGTTGAGGTTTTTTGTATTGGTATTATTCGATTTATTGAAATTGTATGATGGGTTAACGAATATAATATAAAAATTCATTATAACGTTAACAATATTAACTATAATGAATATTCCAAGAAACTCGTGTCCTTTTAAATTAACAACATTCATAATATGTGTACGTGTAAAACGTGTAAGTGTATGCAAATAATTGAAGAAATATGTGACTACAACTTGTTGTTGAACAGTATAAGGGAGCCGACAAGATGACAACATTACCATACGACTATATTAAGTATCGCAATATTTCATTCAATCAAATTTACATATTGCTGTAATTTACTGTCAATATGTTCTGTACAGTAATCGAGAGCTGTTTAAATAACAGTTCCGGGTTTCAACATACGATTTTAATTAGAGAAAAAGGCGCATTTTATAAAATCACAATAGAAGGAACATCGTCAATATGCTATTCAAGTAAAGATCTTGTAAATCCAAATTTGGCGACAATAATGTTTATTAGCAATTAATACTTCTTCGATGACTTCATATTGATTGTGTAAGTAGGAAGCAATAATTATGGTAGAGATAAAAATCAATAGAAATCATCAATTTGTTAGATAAATAAATGAAAGACAGAACGCTATAGTGTGACGCGTATCTAGCATAGAATCCGAAAATCATAATAACAGGATACGTATTCTAAACATATTGACTTACTACTTTATAAATACTCAAATTAGAGTATGTGGTGTGTGTGTGTCTGTGTGGTTTTTTGATGTAGGTGTCATAAAAACAACACGATAACATTATGTGATAACGCGCACCAGTTCATTGTCACGATACATTTACTCACATTCCACTACATTTTTCTTTTTCCTCTTCATATATATCACATGTATAAATATTTTTTTTATAATTGTGTCGACGTCATTTCCTAAAATTACTACTCAACAGACATACCAAAAATTTCCTGCACACACACACACACACACACAGATTGACGAGAAAAAAACAACAAGTGATTTACATAAAACAACAAACGGAATTCATTTATAACAGAGTCATTCAAAACCATTCATGATTTGGTTTTCAGATTAAATATTTGCTGTTAGAATAGTCGAAAAATAGAACATAACCAACTGTGTTTGACCACAATAATGTCGCAAAGGAAATAATTTACGAAAATTTTTCCGAAAAACACAAATTGGCTTTTTCGTTGTTTTTTATATTGTTCTGTCTCACAGGAAACATACTTCTCACTGATATGATGCTACAGTTCTTGCGTGTTTATTGTTAACCACTAATTAACAATTTTTGCATAATAAATAGGATGCCGGTTATAATATACATCCGTGTCATTTGAATAATAAAAGTCATCAAGCGGAACATTCTCTCCATCAGTTTAAATAACAAAAATTGTATTTGTGAAGGGAATAAATGGAAACAATAATAATTATAATGAATAATAATTTTTGAATATAAATAAATTGACAGTTGGAGATAGTAGGAGATCCTGAATGAATTCGTAGCTAAATAGCAGCCGTCTTCTTCATAAATGTGATTAAATGTTTACTCCAAAAAAGGGTTCTACACAGGTTTCCCAAAAATGCCACGCTTGTCAGATAGACACAGAATGTGTTGACGACAGTGTTTCAGAGAACATACAGGGCGTTATTCTCCTTGACTATGGACGGGCGTCAGACAATCACCAGCAAGATTATATATCCATGAGGATAAAGCAAGACCATATACCTCATTCTTCACAATCGAGACAATTGCGAAAATGAGGTAGGGTCTGTGGTGCTTCAGTCTTATAGCCCTAATATGGCCCTGTAATCTCAGATTCAACAATTTAAAAGAAAGTAAATCGTCTACAAAATGATGGTTTCAAACGTGAGTTTTGAGCATAGCGTATATGTTCATGCTGCACTCCGTGTAGGTTTTTGATTTATTATGGTAACGTATTTACAGGTTCGGAAGGAAGGATTCCTTGCTGCCCTGAGGCTGGTCCAGACTGTAAATTCTAAACCAGGAGACTGGCAAGGACACCTAGAAATTCTAAAACAAATACGCACAGGATTTCTTATCAAACCATAGAACTTCATGGATGGATCCAAAACGAATGAATGGGCTGGCATAGGAATCTATGGACTCAATTCCAGGGAATCCTTATCCTCAGGAAAGCCGCCCACCATAATTCAAGACCCTTAAAATAGAAATGTGTGCTAGAGTGTGTTTAAGAAGAAACCTTATAGGTTCACAAATACACATCTTGACAGACAGCCAGGCGGTACTGAAATCTCTAAAGATCTATAGTCTTCGAGTCGAAAATCCATGAAACAACTGTCAAAGGGCAAAAAACGTACCTTTGCATGGGTACGTGGGCACTATGGCACCAGGGATTAACTATAAATGAAATAAACGACTACTAGAACAGTTGCTACGGCTCTACCCATAGATTCGGAGCCATTCTGTGAGCTGACCAAAACTCACAGAAGGCAGGAAATCAATTCATGAGAATGGAGCACAAAGGTGTTCGTACTAGAATCAGTGTCCAGCTATGAGGCAGGCAAAGAAGTTTATTAACTATTAGCATAAGAATGCTAGAAAGATTCTCGACCTAAGTAGGATTGAACTAAGACTAAAAATACTGGACAAATCAGATAGTGAGAGATGTAGACTATGTGGATTGGACGGTGAAACCTCCGAACATATATCATGCCAATGCGATACTTTGGCTCGCATAAGACTATCCAAGTTGGATAGTGTGACCTAAGGTAGGGGAAAAATCTCCCAGAGGAATAGTCAATTTCGCAAGAAAGGTATCCTTTCTGGGACAAATGGTTAATAACAATACACCAACTGTGGTCGCAGTTCAGGAAGCCTAATAAGGCCAATCAACGCCTACAATCTAATCTAATCAAATCTAATCTAATCGTATCGTATTGCTTTCAAATTATTATTAAATTTGAAAGGCAATCTTTTGCTATTCTTTAGAAATAATGTAGTATTATTAACTTGCCGGAATACCTTTTGTACCTGTCTGCATTAGTTCTAATTTCCAGGTCATCACCGTATAGTATTAGGATTGTAGAAATTAAAAGTGATTATAGTTTTGTCATTAAATGTGTACTTTATGCGCATCTATTCTCATCACATTTTGCTTCTTAAAAGATGTGAAATATGGAAGATGTTCGAATAAATTAAGTAAGTGGGCAGCGGATAACCGGAATGGAAGTATTATCGGTTAAGACCTTGCGTGTTCATTTCATGATCATGCCAATTATACCAACATTAAAGTGTTCAAAAAAATTAAAAAAAAACAAATGGAAGATCTCAGTTTCTTTAGAGAATATTATAAAATCTGATAATTCTTATTATTACTATTGAATATTATTAAAATCAAATCTATGATAATAACAATAATAATTACTTATAAGAGGGAGGATGTCCAATTCTTGAATTTGATTTGAGTAGGATAACGTTAATGCATTTTCAACATTAGCAAATAAAAAATAATGAGCTTATTTGTTTGTTTTTTTATGTTAATGTAAGATAAATAAAAGCTTTTGTTATTATTGTATTTTATTAGCGATTACATCTAACTTTATCAAATTAGATTAATCTTGATATCATGGATCTTATGGAAAAAAATTAGATAATATAGTGATAGGGGGAAAAGAGTCATCTGCTGCATGTTTACGATTGCATGTTGTCCGTTCGTATTTCGTTTCAGCTTGAACTGTTGAGTATCGGCGCTATAAAATCTTGTCTTATCTCATTAGAGGAGACACATCATTAAGAGTGTTTTTCAACATACACATCCACACGGTTGTCTACTTTGTTCGGCTCTACGTTTCCAAAACGTACGTTCCTATTTAAATGAGAGTTGGGGCGTTCAATACCGGTACGACCACCCGTAAGATGGCGTTTATCACCAACATCACCACAAGTACAGGTCCTGGACGCTACATCTTATCTGGTGACAATATCTGCAGTCTAGATCAAGCACACACAACTATCTAATTGTAAGAATATCGTAAAATATGTAGGCGTTGCTTGGACATTGTTTACAATAATTCTCATTGAAAATAAACAATTCCCAAAGTTGGAAATACTGGAAAAAAATGCTATAAATAGAGAGTTCTTCCATCATAGATGATTATTTTTGATTCATTATTAAATAGGGAAAAAATTGAAATCTATTTAAATCGGATGCTGGGCGAATACGCAATTTTTCATCCAGATTCTTAGATTTAGTATTTAATTCATGTTGGACTTTTTCGACTAATCAAAAGAAACTGTTTGCATTCAAAGCTCAATTGGTTGATTTCTTGTTTTCAACTTAACTCTCGATTATTATTATTCAGAAAAAAATCTCGATATATTATTTCAATTGTTATTTTGCTTTGAGTACAAATATATAACATAACAACACTGACCAATCTCAATTGTTGTTTTGAAATGAAATTTTTCGTCTAAGATATTTAGGCCAAGTTCGACAAACTTCAACCATAAAACAATTATCTTATCAACACATTCTATCAGGCCGAGCGCAAATTTATATTCTCTTTCTTTCTATATAGTTTTCAGTTCTTTGACACTAGTGATAAAGGCTGGTGTTGGTGTTGATGCTACACAGATGTTCCCAATTTGATAATAATAAAGTAAATTCATTGATTTCCATCGAGGGGATGATTTTCGTTTAAATACAACTGTTTATTAGTTGAAATATGTTGAAAATTCTTAGAAACAACATTGGAGGTGGTCGTTGTCCTATTAAAATTTCCAAAAACCATTAGAAGACAATAGTTTTGAATAATCTCAACTAGGATCTTTACATTTGCTAATAGATGATTCAAGACTTCCGCATCGTTAAAATACCTCACCCTGTCAAAAGACATAGCTTTTATTTTTAAAATAACAATGGAAAGAAAGCGTGAATAATTTAAAACTATGTATGTTTTTTGATTATTCTAAAAAATACAATTTAAGAAATACAACTATTGTCAATTTAAGGGGATAATATAAACAAAAGTCGAGTGGTAGAATCAACAAAAAATTTCACAGTTTATTGTGAATACTTGAACGAACTTGACACCTTCATTTTCACAATGTATCTCAAATAGTTTCATACAAAAATTCTAAGAAAATTAACACAAAGAAAGGGATATAATAATATTCTTTGTTTTATCATAAAGTTCATTAATCAAACCTATGTCAGGGTTCTCTATAATTTTATTAAGAACAAATCGTTACTAAGTTTCTAAAATTAAAATAAGTAGTTTCTTTTCCTTGTGGTAGAATCCGATAATTATTATTGTTAAATTTCCAATGATCGGTCAAAAATTCAAAAATGTAAACTATTTTTGGTGGTATGGCGCCAAATTGTTTTATACCTGTAGTCCTCTTTCTGGTAGCTTTGTTGGAAGAAAAAAAAATAACAATGTTCCAATCTAGACGTGGCTTATCTAAATCCATAGTTTGTTAACAGTAAACAAATTGTGTTAAAATACAGATGAACGGATGCATCAATCAAAATCTAAGCTATATTTTCAATGACAGGTTGAAATTTGTGTGTTCGAATAGAACATATTGTTTTGGGTATAGATCGAGACTTAATTTTTATATAAGGGTAAGGTATTTTTTTTCTCCAATCTTGCCAGCAAAATTATCGCAAAATTATAAGAATTAGAGGGTACCTTTAGATTGCGCATATTAAATTATCCATGATTTATGGATGTTATATTTTTTGGTTTATCATTATTATAAAATATACATAGTTACCATAGATATAGAAATAGAAGAAGAGAGAGGAAAAAATTGATAAATATTCATAGGTTTCTGTCAGCGACGGATGAAAAATGATTGTTTAATTTATTTTTGCATTTGTTCAATTAATAATAATTAACGAATATAATCCGCTTTTTTTCCTAACAAGAAAATAGTGTAATTAAATGCTTCCTTTATTAAGGAAGAAATACGGTTTCTATTCGATTTTTTCTATTCGAATACGATTTCAAATCTTACAACTCTCATCGTAATTATACAACAAATAATTAAATAGGATTGCATTTATTATTCGATTATCAATTATCTTTTATCTATGTAATTTTATTGAAAACAATACTTGCACAAGTATGAAATGATAGAAATTCAGGGCAACTCCTGGCCAGTAACCTGTAGTGGAGCAGAAAAGATCGTGATGTTATTAACTAGTGAAGACTAACAAGTACGTTACCAGAACACAGTGATTCCGATAAGAATAATTTATGTAAAGCAAAGCAATAAATCGCCAACAGTTTAAAAGCAAATTAAGCGCACATACAGATATCTACCATTATCATCAGTATCATTGATTGGTCGGACACGCCAAGCAATTGGCTACACTTAATTACTAATTACAAACGCACTTATATGAATAATCTCTTTAGAATAATACAACAACGATTGTTGTTTGAATCAAGTTATGTTGTGATTTATTAATGACGCCCTTTATATAAGTTCCGTTTTTTCATCTTTGGTTGTTGTTGTTTTTGAATATAATCAGCCGAAACTAATTTAGAAAAGAAGTTACAAATTATAATGGAGCTTGATGGTAATTATTTGTTCTTTCCATTTCGATGGGACTATACATGCATTTATAAGTACAGAGATATGTTTAATCAGATGGTAAACGCCCACGAATAACACCATTATAGCTCATATTTATTCGTTTTGTATTTCTAATATAGTTTTTCAAGCAAGCAATGGGCACGGTAACATATACAGTACATATCTTTTCATTAACTTGGCACTGGGGCTGATATATCATAAGACGGATAGTTGCAAACATTATAGGTCTAGAGCGGCCCTTCATCATCATTCTCAGATCAAAATATTTATTGAGATTTGCAAAAGATTCTTAATAGAAATTAGTAGATTTGTTAGAATTATCAATTGGTATAATTTAGTTTTAGTAACAAGCCTTTAAAAAAAATGATCATTTGATTGATGAAATCAAACACACCATTGTTTGTTTTATTATTTTAGACATTGTCTACACTTACAACTCAGCCAATTATCTATATAAATACAACATTGACAATTTTTCCAATGTCTTTGTCTGACAATGACCAAAATCAATGTGTGCCGCCCGATCACATCATACCGTCTACTATAAACAACATCTTCAGGGGGTGAGGAATTGCTAAGTTTTCCTCATTTCATTTCATCTGTACGGCTAAGATATAAGTCTCTACTGGTACGCTGCAGCATACTGATTAATCTCGAAAAGGGATTTGCAAGAAGAAACGCCGCACTTATACCATGGAACTCATTTCAACGTCATAGAAACCTTCACCCCTGTCATTATTTATCTTTATATATATAATATAATATATATATATATATATATATATATATATATATATATATATATCAAACGTTACGATGGTTGATTATAGACGTGTAAACTTCTGCTGTTTTATAATCAACACCTAAAGTAATTAGAATTCCTTTTTTTAGTAGATAAATCCGTTAGTTGATTATCGTGTCGTTGATGGTGCTGATGATCATATTTATTCCGCAATAGATGCGAATGTCTTAATAGAATTACTAGACTAGTACAAGTAATTTGTAATTCATTTTTCATTAGTGTTAATTGTCGGTGTAATTGTATAAGTTGTAACTCACACGCCACTCAAAGTCTCGTTAGTGGACATTGTTAATTACATGGCGCTCCTTCTGAAACCTTTGATCGTTGTTTGTAGTTTAACCGACTAAACGGCCGTCACTCTTTACTGACATCCAACGACAACTTACTGAAAACACCAAATAGAAGAAAAAAACGACACCTAGTTAGAGAATCTAAAACCATTACTGTTAAATAGAAAAATTAATAACTGCCATTTTCAATCATCTATTACAAAATTAGAGACGATTTATTTTCGAAAACAAAAAAAAATCGAATAACTTAAACAACAATCTTAATATGTATTAAGCGTCCATTTTTCATTAAGAACTTTAATCTACGCCAATGAATCGGGCATAAGACTTATTAAATCGCAAAGCGTACAGTTCAGAAGATTGGCCTTTGGAGAGAAGATCTTTCTTTCTCTCCATCACACACACAAACATACACACACATACATGCACACACTTTAAATCAATCGACCATCCTGTGATAATTCTCAATCTTTTTCACTGGTTATACATACATCATACAGATTCGTTAATTTCTATATAAGACTTGTCAGTGAGATGCGAGAATAGCGACACGGTAATTGTGGCTGGTTGTGGTGGCAGTAGTGGCAATTTTCTACCGACAATTGTAAATAGTTTAAATCTTTATTTCGGCTTTATTTTGGCCTCAAGATGTTCACAATTAATCCTTGTATTATTTTATCTAAATAGTTTTTTTATTGTTTTAATAATAATCGATCAGTAAGATAGTCAAGCCTAATTATGTTAAATATGCGCTACAATAAAAGGATGAAATCGTAACGAACCAACATATGTTACCATAATCATTAAAGTGTATTAGAATGTATATACATAGTTAAAAACTTGGACTATACATGGCGAAACGATGATTTAATTAAACATAAACCTATGTAATAACAATTCGTTTCAAATTTCTATTTATGTTTACATATGTATATGTATAACGATCAGTTATGGATGTTGATCACGATTTTTCTTCTATAAAATTAAAAATAATTACATAGATATTTATCAGGTTCTTTTTATCATAATTGGCTTTTACATATTGATTTTTGTTGTTGTTGTTGTTATTTTTAATGTTCAATACTTTGTATTATTGTTGAATCAACCCGGAAGCTTAACAATATTTTCCAGTAATAGAATATCTAGAGAGATCTCCACAACATCAGACCAATCTCAGTCTTTCTATGGTTTTCTAGTTTTATTATTATTAGATTTTATTATTTGTGGGACTAGAAACTTGATTTCTAATATGAAATACATAGACAGATATATAGTGTAGTGGAATATGGAAAGATCCGATCTAAATAGTATTATCACGAACGCGATCATTTTAAAATATTATTATAATGCAGAACCGTTTATATGCATGGAACCGGATAATCGGTCGATATGAGAATGGCTTATTATGTAGAAAATGGATAATGTACAATATATTATCGATAATATAGTTAAAAAATATAATGAAGAAACAAGAGATGAAACAAAAATTGATGGTACGCCAGTTTTGCATCCAATCAACCAAATCACTAGTTAATTAAATGGAAAATGTTACACTATTTGTATAAAGTGGCAAAAACAATCCAATACTAACGTCAAATTCTTTTATAATAATTTCTTTAATCAAATAATCGGCTATTGCTAGTTGCGGGTTTCTATCTTCTTTTTCCATTACCTTGTTTTTTGCTTCGTTCCTCTTCATTGCTTTGGAACTGAATATTTTCTTGATGCCAGCTTTTCTTAGGCTACCTCGTTTCCTCTTCTTTTCTTATCCGGGCTGTCATAACATTTTCACCAGATTGTCCTCCTTCATTCTTGTCAGGTAACCGAACCAGCCAAGTTGCCTCTTTTCAATTTTGTTGAGAATTGATTCTTCTCCTAGTTTGGCTCTTATTTGAGTATTTCCCAATCAGTCTAGTCTTGATACTCCTTCATTTCTTCTTAGCACCTTCATCTATATACGTGGTTGCTATTTTGGATTTTAGTTATGGAATTAGTATCTAGAATTCACTACCATTAATTAGGGTTAGGTTTCATAGATCATTAACTTAATGTTTTTACTAACTTCTCTTTTATGGCTCAATGTTACCATGTTTTTCCAGTACTGTTCCGCAGTGACGTACCTACGGAGGGTGTTAGACCTCCCATATTTGAGGAAGACGGCATTGACTATTCTGAAATCTGCTTATTGAAATTATCAAATTATAAAAAATTTCGGGAATTTAGTACTAAAAATTTTTCATTATCTTTATTTATTTGTTGAGTAAGTGCAGGTATAGACGAATTCGTTTAATTCAGTTTTTATTATCCTTTAATTTGATGATTAGGATAACTTGTTTTACCCTTCCCTGTAACAACGGCAACTAACGAAAGTACTTTCAGTAATCTAAAATTGATTAAAAACCTATAACAGATCTACGATGATGAATGAACGATTGAACAACTTTCTCATTTCTTCATAATCGGCTGAAATTTTGTAGAGTTTTGATTTGGAAATTATTGTCGAAGAGTTGTGTTTTTGTTTATGTGAAGGTAGCTATACACAATTACTACCAACTAAGAAATGTGAGTACTTGAGAATTTTCACAATTTTTTAGTCGACAAATTGTTAATTCAACACCTCCCATTTTGCCGTTACTATGTACAACATTGTTGTTTCGAGGCATTTTAAATTTTTTGTTGAACTGATATTGTGTCCATCTATTATAGTATAGAAAATAGATTAAAAGGAAGTTATACGTTTAGTTTTCAATATTCTCAATAAAATTATCGACTTTTTAATGACAAGTCAAATAGATAGATTTATCAATAATTGAATAGGATTATTTATTTATAATACCGTTTGTTCGAGAAATTTAAAATTCAACTATAATTGATGATAAATTATTCATTAATTGTAATATTTTATAAGCCAATAAAGGTATTGTTGATTACTCATCAATAAATAGTCATAGCAACATTCTATTAAATTATTACAAAAAATATATAATTAAACAAATATGATTTGGATGAATTGTCTTCAAATGAGTAAAGCCCCATGATGCATGAATCTGAAACATTTATTCAAATGGACAAATTCGAAACGAAATCATTCAATGACTTCAACTTTGTTACGATCTTTCAGTTTAAGTCCTTTGATAAAGATGAATATAATAAATAACATTTATTTTGACCTACTTGACTTTATACAACTGTTTAATTGAAGGGCTGACGTAAAACGTATTCAATAATACTGGTACTGGTAGTTTCAAAAACCGTTAGTTTCGTGTACCAAACAGAAGCTTTCACGAAAATTGAAGCTGAAATAAGTGTTTTTAGCTTTCGAAATAGTTTCCATTGCATAAGATACCTTAATGTACTAATTAAATCCAATCACTATAGTCTAACCTCTTCTCTGACCACTGAAGGCCACAATTATTAATTTTTTTCATCAGTTGCACTTTCGTTATTATTCCTCTACAAACATAAAATTCAAATTCCTCATATGCTTCCTTACCACTTTTAATTATTAATTCCGATGTGATATTTAACCTTATATAAGGAACGTACCTATTGGTAAATAGTTGATATAGCTTAGAAGGAAACTGCAGGTTTTTGAAGTGACATGATTTTATTCAACATAGATGCAATTATCAATTATATAATCAAATGTGGCTAAATGTGGCGGTGTGGTTTAATTAAAAGGGATATATAATATTTTCCCGCCCATGATTTTTGTTGTTTTTGCCTTCTTTGTCTCAGAAAATAGAGGGGAAAGCTTCTTGTGCATACAAACCTTTTTGCGTAGCGTAGAACCAGAATGTTTCCACTTTTTAGAGATTTCTCTAGTTTCTGTATCGCAAATATAAATCCAAAGCGGCCCAAAAAGTCTTGTGTGCCATCTTTAAATAGAATGCGAATCCATTGAAATATTGTTAGGCGTTTAATCAACGCTAATGCCTATGAGTACCCGTTTTGCACGCAAACGCACCAAAGCTTTGTTCTAGATAATACTTGTCAAAATAACGCGATTTGTTTTTGCTTACTAGTAATAGACAAGGCCAATTATTTATCAATATCCCCTCGTATTACATAATTATTGATTAATTTCGACCTATACGTGGATCTATTTCAGGTTTTTGTTGTTGTTGTTATTGTAAACAATCTCATACGTTCTGATTTCGACAGACTTTTTAACGAAATATTTAATCTAATCATTAATTAGATTTCTGCAACCACCTTTTTTCCATGTAGAAATTTACTATTTTCTCAGTTCAATCTATTCTAGAATCTATAATTTTGTGATTTTCAATCATTATTAAATTTTTATAGGTTTTTAGGATTTTGTATTGCAAAACCCAATAATTATCTTTTGAAATAAAACATCTTGAACTATAATTTCAAAAAATAATTGTTAAGACGCTTAAACGCATTAGATTTACTGATTAGTTGAAATTTTGTAAACAATTAAATAAACACACAAAGAAAATTACAAATTTTTCATTATTATTATTATTATTATCGTGTTAATTTCAATTTAATTTTATTGACTTCGCTTATATTATTTTCTTTGTGAATATAATGATAGCAATTGAAAAATGCATTTTTTCCGTTCATTTAATATTGAAAGCACACATTAAAATTGCCATCATTAATGATGCACTTTACATCTGTTTAAATTTCCATACTGATCACAGTGGACTCAAGTAAATTGTAAAAGCATACAATTTTACATGTGGCCCATATCAAATGTTTATAATAATCTATAATGTTATTTATAGTGATCATTTTATTGTGCTATTGTAATATTATTATAGTCTCCTATAATTATGTGAACAATTTTTGATCACGCTCTCAGAGAAGCGGGTGGAGTTTAGTTTTAATCCTTGTGAACTTGTATACAGTACACATTTAATAAAACAGAAAAACAAGTAAACAAATAAAAGAAAGACTCACTGTTCTGACAACGTTCTCCGTTTATATGCATTTATTGCTAACTAGTTTTGAAACAATACCCTTTATTGATTTTTAAACTATACTCGTTTTATTCAATAATTTATTGCTTTCGTGTAATTAAACAATTAATTCAATTCCAAAGACAAAAAGGTATCAATTAAAGTCTGTAATTGTAGATAGTTATTGTGAAAACAAGGAAATAAAATTAATGTAATTATTTAAGATGTTTCTAATCTTATAGAGTTTCTAATCATTCTATTTTTGTTATTCCTATTGTTTATTGAATAGGAATTAGACTGTTGAAATTGTGATAAAAAAACACAACAAAATTAATATTGATAATAATAGAAGTAGCAATGATAATTGTAATTAAGGGAATTGAACAACCAACAACGAGAATTTAAAGTTTCGTTGGATTTCTCTGATACTAACATTCATCATGATGATAATAACAATGTCTTTTAAATATTAACAACTAAGCGTACATAATAAAAGTTATGCAAGCAGAAAAAATTATTCAGAAACAATGCAAACTGTAATGATGATTGATGTGCATTTGTAATGCAATTTGCTCAACAAATAAAAGAATTATAAATGATGGAGCTACAGTAGAGACGATTTAAATAATTTAAGAAATGAAGAAAATAAATTGTCATTTTGATTATTTAGATGCACACAACTGGACCAGGATGAAAGCAGTAGGTAAATCTGATCATATTCGCCAAAAATTGTAATTTGCCAAATTTGTAGTTAAACAAGAGTGAGGAAAAACCAGTTCAAGTTTAAATGTGAACTTATAAAAGCAATTAACTGTATACAGACTATTGTTATTGTTAATTAAAAATGATAGTTCGAAAAATTACGTTTTATAGGATTTGTGCATCTTAAAATGAAGATCGCAGATAAAATTTCACATACAGACAATTTAGGTCTTATTAGCGTGTAAGGAGCCACTTTATGTAGGAAAAACACGAAATGGGCAGCGAACCATTTAATAATAGATAAAAAAAATTACAGTTACCCCATGATGATGCACAATACGTTTATAATATCGTTATAACATTTTCTATATATTATTTCAATGTCTTTTTAATTTAGGATTTATGTAGCTTTACCATACATTTCCTGTAGTTTTCAGTGTAGATCCTGATGTTAATCTACAATTGTTTAGTTGGTGATTCTGTTTATTATCAGCATTTCTATGCGTGCCCATTTACCATTCAAATATTACCATGATTCTGTTGAATGCCACGGAATCGTATGGTATTTGATCGTCAATCATCTTGTGATTAACTATACGCTACCTGTACATAAATTAAAGTACACCAGCAACCACGGCAACGTTATCACCAGTCTTTGTTGATAGATATAATATATTTATATGTATGAGGTCTACCAGGTATTTAAAATTAAATTAATGACTTTTGATTGTATATGAACAAGAATCAATACAATCAAGGATGCTCTTCGATTACAACAATGGATGGTAATTCCTTCTGTTATTTGATTAAGCGAAACTATTAATTAATGTCAGATTTTTTTTGATTGAATGAACATAAAACACCATTTTTAATAAACGTTTTTTATTACATTATATCGTTTTTATTATATTTAGGTGTAATTAACGCTGAAAACAATATCTGTGTTGTTTTTATGACTTGACCAGTATCTGTTATCTGGCACTATTAGTTGTGTTTTTGTTGCCAACATCTATGCTTAGACAGTTAGATAGCCAACAACAACAGTAGTATTCTGAAGGGGGAAAAACAAGTTTATGATGTATGTACGTAAATAGTATAAGTAATAAAACTCCATTCTTTAAAACAAACGAAACAAAGACTCCCACTTTTTTAGCATTACTATTATTAAATTTGAATTTTTATATTAGTTAACCAATCATCTGTACAATGTTTTAATGTTAACGGCCTCTTGAAGTCGTCCAATCGGCAACTGAAGGAGGAGTGGTCAATGTTTATTTGTTTGTGTGCATATGATGCGATCCACGTAGCTTAAAAGCTGTTTAACATTGCACATAATTCAACAGAAACGTCTTGTTGGTGTTTTTGTTGAAGAGGATGCAATCTTGTTTGTATATAGTTCATAAGACCTCATCATCAAAGTTCTCTTTTTAATATTCCATTGAACAAAGACCATTTAGATGATTAAGTCCAGTCAATAATATGATCGCGATAATGGGTACTGACTGTAATTTCTGAAGACCCCCTTATATCTGTGTAATGCTATTCGTAACAGGAGCACCACACGCCGCATTACAGTCAATGTCGATGATGATGTAAAAAACCTTGACAATGTATCATCAATTATTGTTTTTGTTGGCAGTACGCGAACGATTCCGACACAAACATACACAAACGTAAAAAAGTACGTGGATTAAACAAATAAAACAACAAAATACAGACAAAACGAAATAACAATTTCAAACGAAAATCTTTCTTCTTGTACAAAGAAACAACAATGCTTTAATAAAATGCGACAAATGTGCCCGACTTTATACCAAATTAGCATAAACTGGAGTAAACAACTGAATTGTTGTTATTTCTCAAATAAAGATTACTACTATCTAACAGTTTTTTTATGATAAATTAATAATAATTAACAAAAAGTTGTTATTTTGTAATAGTTCATATAAAAACATATATTTTTTTGCTAATATTACTACACTGATTTATGTGAAGAACTGTAATTATCTCACGGTTATGAGTTCGATTCTACTTGCATAACATTCAAAAACAATTAAATAAATATGTTGTTCCCATATTATGATTCACCGGTAAATTAAATAAAATAAACAATTCTGTACGCAAATTTAAGAAATTTAGAGTGAGTAGGTATCAGCTTAAAATTTAACGAATTCCAATAGTGCAATATTAGCGTCTATAGCTATATAAGCAGAACTATCAGGACTACAGTGAAATTTTATAACACACTTGAATTCTGCTTTATTAAAATGAGCTTTAATCTCAAGAAATTGAAAGGTGATTTTTGGCAAGATGAACTGGGCCGCAATCTCACAAAGTTGTAAGCTTATTTCGGCTTATTAGATCGAAACTTCGAGGGAAGTCCTTAAGAGTACTGGCCATTTGAGGAAATTCGCTGTATTCACTCTTGCATTTCCAATGTGGATTTATAAACTTTGCATTCGATTATATTTACAAATGAAATTACAAAATAAATTATTTAGAAATGCATAGATTGTCAAATGAAGTAATTATTATTGCAAAATGTCGAAAATATTAATATTAAGGCTTATTATATCTTTCATAACAATCTGAAAGTTCTGCCCGGCAAGCACAATGTTCCGGATTCGAGTCCGGACGGCCGACTTAAACTTTTTTCAGACTGTTATGAAAGATAATTAGCTGATTTTCAATATTACTTTCAACATAACACATAAAAATAAATTACGATTTGAATTATTATGAAAACTAAACAAATAATTCAAGTATCCTATGTATATGCCTGGGAAATATCTATGTAGAATTTCAACCAAAATGGGATTTAATCCCAAACTCCGTTATATTAAGAGTTGGAATAACTAACAATTGACATCTGTCTGTTATTGACTAATTAAACATTTGGCATTTTGGATTTCATAAAATTTAAACCACCAATTGTCAAAATAATTACCATTGACATCGATTTTAGAAATAAATAATATAATTTTCAACTATAAATTCATTAAATCAAGCAATTAGCTTAAAAATTGATATATAAGTGGATGGTATCTTCTATAATTAAATATATCAAACGTTTTAGAGTCGGAAAGGCAATTATTCCATTAAATTGTCAATTATTCTTTTAATAAATTAGATTAGTGAAGGGTATTTATGAGCTTTTTTTCGTTTATTGTTCGGAATTTATTAGAAATTTCATTAAAGATGTGTTAATTGTAAATTATTTAAATCTTGAAACAATTTTATTGTCTATTCATTAATAGTTTTCAAGTCCATTTACAAAACAAACATGTTGTTCATCTATTTTATCTACCATTAATGTAATATTGGTGTTGAAAACGTAACGATAACGTGACCATATAAGTTTTGTTCGTTTTCTAAAACGTTGCAATGGAAGTCTGAATCAACCATAAACAACAATGATTTCTTTTATGAATAATCTTAACTTCTACATCTCATACAATATACGCATATATAGGTATATAAAGTTCAAATGGACTTATACGATTGTCTGTTTGTTTGTTTTTTTTTTAAACTTATTGACTTTATTCGTGTTTATAACGACAAACATAGAGTAGAAGAGAAGATATAACGGATACCCGATGATCGTTGATGTAGGAGGATTATCTCCTTAAAAGTTTATCGCAACTTATACGTGAATGGTATTATTAGTGTGGATATGAATGTTTCAACTTCCTGTTTTAGTTTTGTGTTCACATTCGTCACACACACACACACATTAACAAATATACGCATACCCATAGATTACAAATGATGGAATTCTGAACGACATATGAAGAGATGTTAACATTGGTTCTTCAAAGCCTTCTATCAATCACTTTAATTTATTGAATTCTAGCTGTTGCTTTAACTTAATGACATTCACTTTCAACAAAAACGATTAAAGATAATAATGAATGCGACAGACGAATAACAAAATATCTCTATTTTTGGCAATCGGTTACCATAAAATGAGAAGGAGAATTTTCAGAAAATATCAAAAGTACTACCAACACAGGGCTTAACAGATCTTCAAAGAGTCGTAGTATATTGCATGTTTATGACAAAAACTGAAAAAGGCACATAGCATCGCCTCAGCACGTCAAATTATTCGTCAGCATAGTCTTAACTAATCACACAAAAATACGAATGATGCTCTGCTATGTCTATCAAGTGCCACTGCATGGAATTGAAGCATCCACATACAGACAAGATATATTGCAGAATCTTGATTGGATAGGGCCACAAACGAAAATCTTGTGAGAAAAATAGACAATGAAAGGGGAGTCATGGTCACAATGAAAGCACGAAAACTTGAATTACGAATTGTAAGCCAAGCAAGACGTCGGTATCACCTTCTCCTTTTACCATCACTGTAAACGAAGCTCGAATATGCATGATGACTCATCACGCATAGTATTGATGCATCATTAAGGTGGTTCGGTTAATCAAATAGTTCCTATCTTACGTAAATATCATTGTTGTTTTTAATGTAGCCAGTATTCTGCTTGTATTTCTGGAATAAACTCCAATCTTGGCGTGTTATTTGGAATGCTCCCTTCTTCAATTTACTTAGATAAACGGAAACTCTCGGCTTACCATCGTTTAAGTCTAGGTTAGCCACAAACTTCGTTAAGCCGACAATAAGAATGAGAAGATGAACTGGACCTTGGAGGCTAACAGTTAATCTATAATCGAATAGTAAAATATACCTGACCATTGATCCGGAAATGCCGAAAATTCCAGAAATTAACATAAACTATAGAAATTGTATAAAGTCGTGTTACTTAAACCTTTTATTTAGAATCTTTATCAAAGTAATTTAAGTAAACTTTGCTTAAACGAAGTAATTTATTATTCATTAATCGATGTCAGATATTGTTCAATCAGGATTCAACATCACATCAAATAAGGCGTTCGTTTCTAATATTCAAATGTAGTTTGGGTGGTATGTTGTTGAATAGACACTACGTGTATCTAATAAAATAAATATAGTCCGATATAAAATGCTGATTTAATTAATCATTAGATAGATCTAAAATCGTCTCTTGTTATTAGACAAATTAAATTCTTTCCATGACTATTTTAATAATTAAAAACAAGTAAATTACAAATGTGTAACATTGATGATATTTATATGTATTCTACCTACATAAATCCCGGATATAGAAAATACTAATAACAATAATAATTAAAACTATGATATATAGATTTCTTGTTTCCAGTAAATTAATAAAACAGTGCTACTAATTGAATTTATATTATAATTCAATTTTAATGTTGTTTCTTCTTTTCATTTATTATTATTTATAAATGTTATTATTATTATTATTTCTTAATGATAAGGTTTCTTATACAAAATTATAGATGTATGAGATAATTCAATTAAAATGGAATTGTTCAATTAAATTAGAATTTCTGCCGGTAAAATATGTTCCATACATAATAAATATTTTATATAACCTTGAAAACATTAGGATTATTAACAGATAATTAAAAAAAGTTTTGTTAATTGTTAAAATAATTAACTGTATACATATTTTGTTTTTAGATTTTTAATATCTATTGTTTCTATTCTTTTACGAATTTCCAAAAAAAAAACAACAAATTAGATAATAAATTAATTAATTGTAACATCGTAGTTGAAATTCATCATAAAAAATTTTATTTTCTACCCCTGTCAATTTTTGCCAAACAAAAGCTCATTTCTATATATTTGTTAAAGGTGAAGGACAATGAATTGTTGCAAGAAAAACAACAATATTGAGTTATTATTTATTTTTTTTAGAACGAAAAACACGGCTTACGTAAATGAATTGTTCCGGAATTCTATGCGTAACTTGATCTTCATGTATCTAACTATTAAACAATAACAATAATAATCGGCGTAGTTACTGTACGTGTTAATTGTATTGTGTGGAAAGCCTCTAATGTTACGCACATGCACGGTTGTCGGCAATTAATATTAAATAGAGTTCGATTTGAGATTTCCATTATCGAGCATGGAAAAGTTTCACTAACGTGTGCATACAATGAACTGATTTTTTTTTGCTTAAATCATCCACTAGATAATAAAATCGTAAAATTCTATTTGTGATCTATACGCCCCCTTTATTCAACGTTTATCGATGATAAGGTATCATTTTTAAGTTACGTTATTATTAAGTCTCGTATAAATGAAATACGACTATTTGAAGGACAATGTCGCTTAGAAAATCGACGGCACCTATTGATTTGCTATCGATTGCCTTGTTAACAATTTCTGCAATATGAGAAATAAATGACAAACGTGATCGACTGTATTTTATTAAGTATACATATAGATATATAATCATACAGACAAGAAACGTTTGGATTCTCTCGTGTATCATGACATTCTTTCCAACATGTAATTGTGGCCAAGTATAAAGGGGACTTGTCATTTATATTTAACAAAATAATTCCAATTAAATACAAACAATTATTTGATTAATAATAGAGAATTTGTAATTTTAAATGTTCGGGTGTGTATTCGAACCAAAAAAACAAAAATTACAAAAACGAGGCTTGTCTTCTAAATTAACTAATAACCGATTGATTTATTTAATACTGATTGTTAAATAATTAATTGGATCTAATTAACTGTAATTGTAATGTCATTCGTTGTTAGAACGTTTTTATTCCATTATTTGTTAGTAGAATATAAAGTCAATTTTTACATTAAACATATGTTGCAGATAAGGGCTAAAACTAGTTAATTGTAATTGATCCTGATCAAATATCTACCCTTATTCACAATGACAACGAAAATACGAAAATACAATATAATTGGAATAATAAATAATTAATCTAATCAGCTTATTTACGTATACGGGTCTTATCTTAAATAGGAATAAACAGTATACCATTATCATTGTTAATCATTATTTTAATTTTTTGTTATTAGTGGTATCTAAGTAAATAGTTAATGATTTATGCGAGAAAAAAAATCAACAGTCCTGAAAACAAATGCAATAAAAATTCTGTTAGATAATAATAGCAGGCGTATGTATATGCTGGTTTGATTTGTTGCATGTTGGCATATGAAAATAATTCATTATCCTGTTTAAGGGGAATTGTATTCGTTGTAATGTTAGATAGTGGCATTTTTCTGGTTTGATACCTTCATGGGATAGGCGGCAAAAAGCGGTTTTGTATAAGCAAACTTGGCGAATATTTCCATTACTTGAAATAAATCAAGCTGGTGGTCAGTCATCGGGGCCTGTATACTGCATACATATACATCTTATATACATATAAATATATATCTTTATGTATGTTGTGACGAGTTCGCCGTCTATATGTGTTAAAAACTTTTATCAGAAACTGTAAATTGTTTGCTGATTAATTCCTATTCCTTACTTTCATAATGAATTTTATAAAAATTCGTTAGATTTGCTAAGTAAACCATATCCACGATTCTAATGTCAAATTTTGCAAAACTGCTGACAACCAAATATTTCAAAAGTCCCTAACTTTCACCTACTAGTTTAGAAAAAATGCGTATGTTATATTGGTACTCCTGCTTTTCACCGTGTAGCATAAACAGGTTAGTGACAATTCTGTCATTTGAAATTCGACATTAGAATCGTGGATATGGTATATCTCCACATGCCTAGTCTAGTAATAAACGAAACAATCTGGAATTGTGGATAAGAACACACCTAATCATTTCCATTAATCTATTGTCCGTAACATTCTAGTAATACACTTTAAGGCGTTTCCGTGTTGTCCCCACACGCTCCACCCATGGGTCTTGTGTATTGAGGTCGCTACGGTAACAAATATTTACAGCCAGTGACGTGCGTAAATTGGTAAACGTCATTTTTGCAATGACGATACTATTGGTGATTATGTAATACGCCATATTTGAAGGTCAATACTATTGGCGATTATGTAATTAATCCACGCCTAATGGGACGGCTGTATAAAAATTTTTCAAAAACCTAGTAGGCAAAATTGTGTATTACTAGAATGTTACGGACAATACGAGGTGTAGTTAGAATGAATACATTTCAAACTTCGGGTCCCAACGGCAGTTTCTGCATCCGATCAAAATGAAGAAAATACTTATTTCAATCTTCCGCCTCCGGGCCTTGAATTTGAAGTTACGCTACTGACCGGTCCTATATAAATGTGTCTTGTTGTATATGGCCTAGCGTTCTAGATTTTTTTTATCGAATTTCTTTAACTTTATCATCAACAAGATAAAATAAATATTGATAATATTTAGAAAGAAGAGAGAGAAAAATTGTTGAATCTAAAAGTATGTATAGAAAGAAAACTATCAAAATACTAAAGCAAACAATAAATCAACTGTTCACATACATTTTCCACTATCCTTCGTCACATAAACACATACACACACACCCACATGCGCATGCATACATATATATTTTTCACATAATGTACATTATCGATCTGATTCGTTTCAAGTCTATCGTAAAATATGACCCATTGGCTATAGGTCAAGTTGCTCGAATTTATACTTTTTCAAAACCTTTTATATGCTTTATCAATAGTAAACATCAACCAAAAATTGAACTAAATAACTGATGCCTATAGAAACCGGCTGTATTCAATATTGAAAAACTGCAAAAAAAGAATAATAATAAAAAAAAACGTATTTATATAAACCGAAAATTTCAAACAGCAAGCACAAGAATAACAGTTGCTAATGTAAACTTCTATACATATAATATAATATATTTATATTTACAATATAATTATCCCAATGTGGGAGACATTTTGTTGTTATTGTTGTTATTATTATTATTGAAATAATAAACAAGTATAAATGAAAGGTATGTAACCGACTATTCGCATGTCACATGTCATACAAAAGACGACAATAATTATAAAAATTATAACAATTATTTAGAAATATTTTTATTCTTTTAACGTATTAATTTTTAGGTAAGTGGTTACCTATGTAGGTACTGTAGATATGAAATGAAAAAATAAGGTACATAATTGCTATTGTAGAAAGTTGGGCAAACAGCTCTCAGCATATGGGGATCCTTCTTATTGTATAATGGAACTATTTAATTGAGGCACTATCTATTTATATAGATCATTTATGTTCATAAAGAGAATCGTCCAATTAATTTCATTCAAATACGTACATTTTCGTGGGCCTTATATACGGTTAGAGCAGGACAGTCGTATGTATAAAACATTTATATGAAAAATTTAAATTATCTCTCTCTCTGGAGTGGTTTTAATACGATCCAGTATCGTGTAGGAGGTTTGACGGGCCAATAGCGGCCAATATGCAAAGTGGGCGTGGAGGCTTTCACAACAGCCTACATTTAAAATACTGATATCACAAGTTTGTTAGGGAAATTCTCGTGTTTTTATTGGTTCAATTTTCATATACATACATTTTTTCTTTTGTTTACTCTAATAAATAATAATTATAATCATCAGATAGGTGTGGAATTTTTTAATTAATTATCTATTTATTTAATTAACGAATCAATTAATCATTGACTACCATTATTGTTAGAGTCATCATTATTCTTATTGAATTGGTGTGGTATTGTAATTTTACGTTATTAAACTGTAATTTGATTCCCTGATAATTTTCAGTCTATTCAAGAAAGATTTATAGCTTCACACTGTATAGTACAAACATAGGGAACATAAAGTGAACTGTAAAGTGTATCCGGACGTATTCTACGTAGAAAAACTACTTCCATTTGTTTATATATCAGAGATAAAATTTATATTTTTCTTTAATAATTTTCATTAAAAACTAACCCAACAAAAAATTATTAATAAACATAGACACTTCATTATTTTTAAAGGAGCAATGAGGAACACTCTTGAATTCGATTTCCTTTAATTTCACGATGACTCTTCAATCAATTGCAAAAATTGATATAACTACTGCATATTCTCTGAAATTTAGCAGGAAAATGTTCATAAGAATCTTACAACGCGGATTAATATAACACGTAATTTTGTGTTATACGAGGATCTATACAGTCTATATTTAATCTATAACTGATAATATTGGAACGGTACCTAATTTTGTTAAATTGCTGTTTAAAACTGAGTGTGATTAAATTCAAAAATAATCGTGCACTGATGGTAGAATAAAACAACGTAACGCACAAAAAGCTTTGATCTAAATTAACGATAAAATCTTGTTCAAGGATGAGGAAATGTTTCCGAGTTCTCTTTATTGTTGATTTTCTACATAGATTTGCACCACTCATTCATTATTACATAAAACTAAGTGATTTGCTATAGAATTATTCTGTAAAATGTCCAATGATGATCGAACCTAAATAACAACGAAACTGTTTCAATCGTATTATTTGTTTTATTTATTTATTATTCAAACTAAACACTTCTGGGAACAAAAAATTTAATACCACTATAGATTGTTGACGATTGCCGGATAGCTCAACTCTTGAGGTAATAATAATAGTGATAGGCGCGTAAAAACACTATCTATCTATATAGCAATTAACTTATTTTTCTAAAGATAAACATTTAAAAAACAAATACTTGAAAAGACTGCTGACTGAATATTTTCGTGAATTACAAATTTCCTCACAAGGAAAGACGACTGTTTCAAAAAAATGGGCACACATTTTTTTTCATATTTACACTCACTGCCCTTTTATTTATTAACCGATGTTCGAATAAATCAGGACATATGTATGCTATCACCCTATATTTAACAAAAAAGTTCATTCTGTTCGTTTTTATCCTACACAAATTCGTTCTGTTAGCGAATGCACTTGACATTTCTCTCTGGGGCACATTCATATATCACTTTTAAGCAGAATCAAACAATCAAGTTGAAGAAAGTGGCAACAATGTGACGGTAGCTAGTTTTAAAATATGTAATTAGACTCCTAGAATAAGAATAATGAATAGAAATGTTGGCGAAAGGTATGATTTAAATGGAACAGTCTGTATAAATAAGTTTTCCAGGAAACTCATCTAGTTTAAGGTGTTTGTTTACGATTTCTTCAAAAATCTACATTTTGTAACTTAGTTTACCTCAATGGAAAATTAACGATATAATTCTCGAAGGAAATGTAGTGTAGTTGTGTATCTATCTAATCAAATTGTTGTATGCCCCAAAGTTCATTAATTAATCAATAAATTCTTGTTGATTTTGTTCTTATATAGTTGTAGATTTAGTTGAATCATAACGCTTTTAAAGGGTTAGTTTTGTTTGAACAACAGCAACAATAAGACCGCGCACCGTCTGTCCTAATTGAGAATAAAACCGGACGAATTCCATGTTCCACTTTTCTACATAATACCAACAATGGATAAAAACTACCAAATACATGTGCATTTCACATTGATATGCAAGCAGTTCGGTAAGAAGATCGGCTATTTTAAATATTCGCATCTCGATGATGCCGAAAGCGCAGTAAAGCGACCGGTATGAAGGGGTGACAAAAAGTGGTCGCGCTAACTCTGATTGATAGGTGACAGGTCCACTAGACGGTCAACAAAAACTCTTTGACTTGTGTATGTATTGTCCTTTGTGTATTTGTATGCTTGATATGCTATTCAAGTTCAAAAAGTCCTTTGAATGTTCTACCATTCCATTGTAACGTGCACATTTATTCACTAAAACGACAAAAATACAATCAAATAAAAATTATACCAATTAAATATTATTATTCAACAGCAAAATTCTAGTCATTTAATTACCTGTATGGAGTCAGGCCGTTACTAGGTAGTCTATGCCTTGACAAAAACTCAATTAATCGATACGTGATCCTGCACTGGCATTCTTGTTTGCATAACATAAAAAAACACATAAACAAACACTTAACTGAAACTTGTTAGATAGAAGATGACGATTAAAAAAACGTTGTCGAATCAAAAACCGTGTATGTTGAAACGATCCATATTTACTCGTTTCCACCATTTTCTAAAAAATTAGTAATTTCAACAAAAACATGGTATCTATATAGATAGTTGGTTTCTTAAATCAACATGAATTACATAAATCCGGTATTTAACCTTTACATAACCAAGATAGATAACAGGATATTTGTAATTTTGTGTAGATAAATTGATTATTTTTGTTGAATTTATATAACAGGACATGGTTATCAGTCATTTTAGACAGGTTGAATGGCATCCATCCTCATTAATAACTGAAAAACTAGAACTTTATTTCTAATATTAAATAGATGGATAATTACGCAACTTTCTTTTATTTTGTAAAAATTATTAGAATGTCGTTAGATTTATTCCAACGAACTCGAAATATTTACATTCTCAATTAACATCTCAACAACTTCGAAATAATAATAATAATAATAATAATTAAAGAAGAAGTAGAAGAAGAAATAGAAGTAAGTAAATCTAGTAAATAGATAATTGCGAAGAAATTTATTTGATTGATTTGAATTCAGAGAAACGATATTCATAAGATTGAAATGGTCATTTTAAAATACCATTAATGATTCGTTGTTTTTCTGTATGAGAAAAGATCGATAAACGATAATTAAGAGACTTACTTTATAGAAATGTTGCTATAACTGGTATGTTGAGAAGGTCAAGAAATGATATTATCCGATTTCCATTATCAATTAATATAAAATTTATGTTATTTTTTTTCCATAAACAATATACTAACAATAACAATAAAATTTATAGTGATTGCTGATTTTTCTTCAAAAAAAAAACCTTGATTTAACGATGTTTTTTAAATTCTAGTATTGCCTTTGAGTTAATGCTTTAGAAACTTATTTCATTTAAGTAAGTATAGTATACTGAATCAGTATGAACATGAGTAGTGTGTTAATTTTCCACCCTTATGGGATCAAAATAAGAAGATATAAATAACAGGTTCCTGTTATAATGATGTCACGTCCGGAACTCATTATTTCTTGCGTTATTTCAAGTTGCACCCTTAATATCTTTTAGTCGTTCTTTCGACTACTAATATCCAATATCATCTTTTTTGCTGATTTTCTCGCTTCTTTCCTTTTTGTTTAATAAATCTACTCCTGCTACATATATGTTTTAAGAAATTTTCGTATAAATTTCAAAAGTTTTAAATCATTTTGTTCGCTTGTTGTTGATCTATTCGACTTTAAGATAGAAGATAGAATGATAATATGAAGAAGTATCCAAGATGCTCTTGCAATGGTCATTGGAATATGAAACTACGCTGCTATCACGCTCTCGATCTTCATGCAAGTGTGCAATTTTGTGATTTGAGGATGGACGACTACCACGATATGTCTGAAGTAGAAAAGTGTAGAGCCGTATGTCAATTATAAAATCGAACGTGTATTGTTATTAAGCTTCAAAGTGAGTTTGCTGCTGCTACTGAAGGACTGGAGCCCACACAATACAAAATGATCAAAGACTCAGTAGAAGAGAAAAGCTCGCAAAATGTGGGCAAAACAGCGTAGGAATTGGAACCACAATGACTAGGAAAGAGTATTGTTTAGTCATGAGTTCAGATTCACATTGCAATCCAACAATATAAAAGCGAAAGGGGCTTTCGCACAGATATCTCGATGAAACTGTACACAGCTCCTGGTTTTTGGGTACACAACAACAAATTTTACGGGTGATAATACTCGTCTATATTGAGCAAAGATAAGGGATACGTGGTTTAATGAAATGGGTATCAATAAAATAGACTAATCAGTATCGTTTCCTGATGGCAATCAGATTAAACATGCTGCACAAAATATGCCATGACTTCCAAATCCTCTACTGCAAATTACTCTCCGGGACGAATAATCTTTGGCATATACCTTACATGTATATTGTAAAACATATGCATGCTAGTTTCCTCCAAGATTCGCATTGTTAGCAGAACGTTATCGTTGGCATTATCTAAAAACATGTAAAATACGTGGGTAGGTGGTAGTTGTGGAGTATCAACATCAGCAACTGTATAGATAGAATCTGGCGATATTCTCTCTAAATCGTGATCTTTGTAATTAATCGGAACTTGGTACTATTCATCTTTGTATAACTTATACTTATAGGTTGCTTTTTTTCTTTGTCGTTACGAAACAAGAAATAGAAGAAGCTGCCATTGGGTTTTGCTTTGTTGAAGAAACAAACATACAAACAACACTCTATAAATTGGGTAATTAGAGCGAAATTTAGTTGAAATTATCATTCAGTTTTTCAAAATAATTTTGATTAAAGTTTAAAATATCACTGAATATTGTTTCTCTCAGTTTTTTTACCGTTTTCCAATTCAACATTCTTGATCTCATTAAAATCGTTTCGTTTTCCGTCAGTTTTGTTGTCAGACTCTGTTTCAGTCTGTTGCATTGTCTTATAGCGGCACTTAAACAATTGAAAAAACTGATCCTCGAATACGTACATACATGTATATAAATTATTTAAATGTTGGAAGATATGTATATGCAAGTCGTTCAAAGAATACCGCCACTATATGTAAAAACTGGCAAACACAAGACGCCTATAATTTCCAATCGTCTGTCCATTTGTACACTTTAGATCCCATTTTTTTTCTTCTCAAACTCTACCACTACTAATTATTTGAACAACAAAAAAGTCTTATTATCAACAATATGTTAACGAATTAAAGCCAATTTTAGAAAATTGACAAAACTTATCGTAATGCTCAATAGAATTTTTATACTTAATGAGTTTCTTCTATGGCTTTGCTACTTGGCAGAGAAAAAACAAAGACGAGAACGGTATTTCTTCGGTCCGGGGGCGACAGTGTTTCTTATCATCGTTAATTTTACCGGTTTGCCACCTCGTACATCACACAACCGGTACAAAATAAATAATTCATTTTAACCAACGGTAGAAAATCAACTATGTCGCTTGTAATGTAATCCCTTGACAAAATATATATTTATTTATTAAATGAGAATAAAGACAAAAACGAATGAATGTAAATAGTTTGAGCTCTTCGATTGTTTTTTATTCGAAATATATAGATATATAAATAATATCAAACGTTGTACATTGCAATGCAGAATAGTTGTACAATAACATGCATGATGGATACGCTTCTTGTATTTGAAATTAATTTCCCCCCTTTTATGTTATTTTTTTTTTTGATAAAAATACAAACTAGACATGCAATGCATTTATGCAATTCAATTTTGTATGTTTCAAATTGATTCTACCATATCATTTTTAAGTTATTAACATTTAAATCAACATATGTAATTGGATGTTGATGACAATTAAAGTTTGAAAAATAAATTAACAGCAATATAAAGAAAGCACTTTTACGGTAGTCAATCGATTCTGTTTGTACCTAACATTAGAAAAGTACATTTTAATGTTGGACATATGCGGGTATAATTTACATTTACAATTCATGCATAATTACAGAACCTATTCGGGACTTGAATTTATAGCAAGATTCTATTGATTTATTTCGACTACCGTTTTTATTTATTAGCAGTATTGGATTTAATTAGCAAAATTTATTGATAGATAATATGTCCCACTATCCTTACATATAATCGCTAAGTTGTTATAAACACTATTTGTCACTGCCAAATAGTGGGACTCATCTAGAAGATTTGCGTATTCAGCTAAAGTCTGTCACCAACGTACTAGACTTTAAGCAATAGCGAAAGGAAATTCTTTGATGAAATATAACTGACAAATATTATAGATGACTATTTGTAAAATCAAATTACAGAAACCATTAACATGTTTTAAGTGTATTCTTAACATAATTAGGTATATAAATAACTGATTTTTATGTTATTTAATTTTTTTTATTTTTGGTTTGGTGAATGAAGTTCAAGTTCGTGCTACATGCCGGACCACCCGAGCATCCTATGTAATTAAAACCCGATACTATACTTACCTGTATATATAATACATAAAGGTAACGATAAAAAGACAGAAAGCGCGAGAGAGATAGATAGATTATATATAATCAGTATGTAAATCATGACCACGACTGGACCATATTTATTAATCCAATATTGACGTTATATTTAAATTATATACCCGTCCTAGTATTGTACAGGTCAAAGTTATTATTATACAGGGCTAATTATTGGCTTCATCAAACCAAAAAACCGATACGGAAGGTAAAAGTACCAACATCTACCTACAATATAACACAACAAGAACATTACAATATTATCAAAAAGTTCGCCTTCATCATAAATAACGGTGTTGTTCTTATAATAACTAATCATTTCTTATCTAAAATTCAACAAATTTCTCATTACACACACTATTATTATTATTATTATTATTAAAAATAATAACAAGGAATATTCTATATCTATAAAAAAAATATTGGGTTTTGAGGTAGAAATTTGCATAATGACTTCCAGTAGTTTCTCTTGTGCGTATTGGTGAATGTTCAATGGTAATTTGTTGCATGCACAAGTTCATAATAAATCGCCTATAAAGAATTCTTAACGACCACTGTTGATTACCGATAGATATCAAACATTCGAAGAAACATAGTAGTTAGAAGTAGTCATATACAGGGTGTTTCACCTAAAAGGACCCCCCTCGGCATTTCGTTGTTTACCAAAATAATCGAATACGGTTTTCATAACCCTAAATGGGGTCGCCTAATGTACAATTCAGCAATAAACAGATTTACCTAACCATCCTCTAAGTATGCCAAAGCAAAATCAATTCTTGAAATTTTCATTCAATGGAAATAAAAACTATGTAGAAAGCATGTCGTCAAGACACTACATTAGTACAAGAAAATTCGTTTCTTAATCTTTGTTAGTTTGGAAGAAAAATGCCAAAGAAAAATTCACTTTACAGAGGTTTATTAAATCAGTGTTTTAAACACAACGGTATCAATAACAATAGCAATGAATGCAATGTCAGTATTAACAGTATTAACACAGTTTACTCCATTTTAAAGTTGAAAAGAGCTCATTATTGATTTTTGGATTTCCAAATTTACCTCAATGTCAGTATCTTATTAGATCATTTCACGTTAGCTATTTAATTATTTAATCATGCAGTAGCATCCCCTGATAGAAAACCAATAAATTTTCTATCAATATTCGATTTTAGTAAATTAAAAATGTAATCAAAATTAATTACGTCAATCTTCTTTGTTCATTTCCAAGTAATAATCTGTTTTTTTCTGCTTATGTATCGTCAGCATTTCTTGACAAATATTGTAAACCATAGTATACGAATGGAATCTTTTTAAAACAGATCATCGGATATTATCACTTTAGTGATTTTATTATAGTGTAATTTTATTTTGTACTGATAGTGTTGAAATCCGATGATCTGCTTTGAATAGGTACCTTTTGTTTACTACTATTTACTACGTATCTTATGGAATGCTGACGGTAACATAAGCAGTTTTATCACACTAGGTCAGTGCAATTACAAGAAAACACAGATGATTTCTAAGAAATGAACAAAAAAGATCCTCGTAATTGATATTGATTACCTTTTTAAATTATTAAAACCGAATATTAATAGACAATTTATTGTTTTTCTATCAGGTGGTGGTACTGCATGATTAAATAATTAAATAGTTAAGGTAAAATTATCTAATACGATACTGACATTGAGGTAAATTTGGAAATTCAAAAATCAATAATGAGCCCATTTTCATTTTAAGATGGAGTACACCATAGTCATAAAATAACCTGTGGTAATACTGATATTGCATTCATTGCTATTGTTATTGATACCATTGTGTTTTAAACACTGATTTAATAAACCTCTGTAAAGTGAATTTTTCTTTGGCATTTTTCTTCCAAACTAACAAAGATTAAGAAACGATTTTTCTTGTACTAATGTAGTGTCTCGACGACATGCTTTCTAGATAGTTTTTATTTCCATTGAATGAAAATTTCAAGCTTTGATTTTAGTTTGGCATACTTAGAGGGTGGCTAGGTAAATCTCTTTATTGCAGAATTGTACATTAGGTGACCCCATTTAGGGTTATGAAAACCGTATTCGATTATTTTGGTAAACAACGAAATGCCGAGGGGGGGTTCTTTTAGGTGAAACACCCTGTATATGTACTTATGTGGTTTCTTTCTTTTCTTTTTTTAATGATTATTCTCAAGTCTAATCGTATTCATTGGCAAATAGTAAATATACCAGCATGCATGTGTCTCAGCTGCCAGTTGACAATACCTGTAAAACGTCTGTTTAATTGATATCATCAGACATGTAAATTGAAGAAGAAGATGATAATTAAAAGTTCTCTTGACTAGCGCTGAGATGAGTCATATTTTAGTGATCAAAATAATTATAGAGATCAAGACACTGCTTTATAGGTAGAAAACTCAATACGTCATGTCTATTATCGATACCCTTTAGGAGATAAGAAATTCTCTCCTGTTTATGCATGAATATTGCGAGTAGATGTAATTGATAATTAAATTAAATTAAAGTCTATCGAAATCAGCACGTAGGAGCTTCCCTACTACTGACAACCAGATCAATGGCAGAACATCATAATTTTATTCTTTATTCGAAAGATGCATATATACACAGCGTCTAATTCTATACAAACCAATATTTATCTGTAATTGTAGAAATTCCCGTAAAAAAAGAGTTGAAAAGAGAAATCATAGTTGAAACATATCACGCTCAACGTTTAGTTAATATAAAAACTGTTAAAGAAAATTGAATTCCAGTCACATAAAACGACAGAAACGTCCATTCTGATCAATATAAATATAAGAAACTGGCAATATAACACTATAAACAATAGTTTAAACACAACTATTATCAACAATTAGAAACATTAAATGCGAATTTTTGCTGGAAATCCATTTTATTATGTATGTGAAATTAAAAATATTATTAAAGTACGTTTTTGTTTGTTTTGTTTTGTATTGTTTTTGTTAACACTTCATTAATTTTAAATGTGGCATCCAATGATCTAACCACTAATTACGTTTGAGGTGTTTTGCGAGAGGAAAAATTGAATTGTTGTTAAATTCAACAGATCTTTCTTACCTTGAAAAATGTTCCCACGTTACAACTGTGACGAATCACAACATTATAATCGTGAAAGATTCTCTAAAAATTTCAAGAATCGAAGAAAATTTAACGACAATCAATTGAATTTTAATTGATTACCAATTAAAATGGATGCAAATTATCAAATAATTAAAATTAAAAAATTGTATAATTGATTATTGTTTTGTTTGTTTTTTATGTAAATGAATGCAAATTACGCGAATCAAACTATCTAATAACAAGATTGACGTTATAAGTTTCTCATATTCCAAGAACTACTAATTTATGACAACTGTTTGTAAACGAGGACATTGCATTAGAAGAATCCTTTTTATGGTAAAAAAGTCACTTTGCTGCTGTACAAATTCCTTTTTTTGTTTTGTCTTTTTATAAACGTGTAATTCATCAATAATCATTCTTTATGCTTAATTATTATGGAATTTATACGCAACTATTCTAACTGTATTTATTACTATTTAATGACTTACTAGACATGTATTTCGATGGGGTTTTGTTACTATCTAATAATGAAAACTTGTTAATTTTATGCAAGATTTTAAAAATCAATTATTCAACTTGTCCGGCTAAATTGAATTTTGTTAATGGAAATTGGAGTACGTGTTAAGATTTGTGCGTTCAAGCGTTAAAAAAGAATTTACTACAGTTTATTAGAGAGTCTGTTAACGTAATCGCTCCTGTTAACATCAACAATAGACAAATATTTAACAAATTCTGTATACTCTTCATCTTGTACATGTGTTTAAAAAGAATTATCAAATAATATTTGTTAAAGGCTGGGCAAACTTTTCATTAAACCGAAAACGAAATTTATGTGTTAAAGTTATTTCGACAGGAAGTATATATAGTCGTCCTTCTTTTTATTTTCAGATATCCTTAAATGTTGAAACTTTTCAACATTTGACTTTAGTATAAAATTTGTGTGTGTGTGTGTGAACGAATATGTAGTAGAAGCGAGGTATAAAGCTCCACTAGGAAATAAGAAGAGAGACGAAAGTAAAAAAGCATCATCCGAAAATGACAAATAGCGGAACTCTGGCTGGAATCGTTGCCTTGGCTACGTTCTCTGCTTAGAAATATGGCTGCATATAAATAATGAGAAAGTCTTAAGGACATGGTTTCTGCATAGTGCAATTTTACAAAAATATATGAATGGATAAAAAATGGAACAAGTTCCTTCCGGATTATCATTCACATGATTTTTCTATTTTCCCCTTCTCAAGCTTTGTTTGTAATCTACTTTGTACAATTTGTTTTCTTTTTTTTCTTTTACTTTATCATTTCAAAATGTTTTAGATAGATTCGAACAATGATGTGTGGTTAGTCGGTTGTTTTGTTGAATTCGAAATTGTATGTCTGTGCAACAAATACGATGAACTGTAAATACGTCGCTCAAGGATCTCACACTAATCGATCGATTACTTCACGGATTTAAAATCTTAAATTTACTCTACAAGAAATTCGTTCTTTATCATTGAAGAAAATGCATTAATCAACATTGACATCGATGTAATTCTCAAACTTTTGGATTAAATTGTACGAAATTATATTTGACTAAAATCACAGCTTGCTTTTTAATTAGTAATCTTTAATCAGGACTGACTCGAGTCAACGTGACGGCCTTAGGTCAGCTAGACAAGCCGAATCTCTTCAAAACTACTCTCTTTTTTAGGGTGTTACATTGTTAATGAACAAATCGAAATGATGTCTCATAAAGATATTATTCATTTATCTAATGACTCTTGAGTCCAAGATTGTTATTAAAATAATACGAAATAGTCGTGTTTTCGGTTATAAAAGAGTCATAAGAAGTTGAATGTCAGATAGCTGAAACGAGACTTTAAAATATTGATACAATGTCATAAAATGTTTACATTACACAAATGCAATGCACACGAATAGAATTTTATGATCCGCTCAATATTGTTAAGTTGTAGATTTATTCGTAACGAATCATTCTTCATCTATTCTACAACTGCAAAACAATACCAAAAAGAAAAGACATGGAAAAACAAGGACAATGAAATCTAACAATAATTTTGACTACCTATCTATCTATCTTTTTTTTTAAGAAATACAGTATGTATCGTAAATCAATTGAACGGAAATTGGTCCATAGATGCGTGATGATGGTAGTGTTTTCTTTATCCAACTCATCTTTTCCCATAAGACATAGTTATAGTAGCATCAAAATATAAGAACCACTATATCAAACTAGTCGCTTCCGACGTGTTTAGGGCAACTAGCTATAGTCTTAAATGCAATGTTATCCCTTTTTTTTCACTATATTGACCGTTTAATTCGTGAAATATCGACGCATTATCCGTATTGAGATTTTGCCAAACCGATAATAAATTCATTTCGTTTAGTTGCAGGAATCGTTCAAGCGAAGAAACAGTTTTTCGCCTAGTTTTGTTTATTTTTATTGATAGATGTTGGTTTTTATTGAGGAAAATTCGTCATTTATATAGGTGCGAAATGAATAGTGCACATTCGAAATAACATGTAGATGATTCGTTGCGTTCTAATTAGATCGAAACCGGCGTGTTATTTGTGACTTTTTGAAAATCAGATCAATAATAATAAAGCAAACAAAAACATGGCTGATATTAAAATGATAATTATATAGAAATTTTCAACAGATGTTATCAAAAACCGTGCAACGGTACTCAGTCTTTATTTGAAAAGGAACTAATTGTCGATAATTCATCGATTGTATAACAGAACAATATAAATATAATCACAATAATAATACTATTTAGTATATACTTTTGTTGTGTGTATGAAATCTGGAAGAAAAGTGAAAGAAATCAATACTTAGCGGAAAAAAAGCGAATATAAGAAGAAAACGTGACATATCCCTCAATAAGGATCATTGTGTAACATGTAACTGTTAACATATACATACACTATCAATATAGAGTGAATAATTGTACCGCAAATAACTATCTCTTTTGTGTTATCGGCATGTGAAGTCTTGCATTTTCCAACTTCTTCTTTTAACAATTATTCTTTATTTCTTTTCTATTTATCCCATGAGTCAATGTTGGTTTACCAAAAACATTTGTAATTTTTGGTACTCATTAATGTTAACGACTGCTATTACGTAAAATGACAAAATTTTAACGAATTTACATCTGCGGACGTGTGAAAGCGGCCATTTAATACAATCTAATTTTAGAAGCATCGATTCTACTACTAAAATGTAGATTTGGCGCATTTTTCCAACATTTGCTTATTATGCCGGATGGCACAATATGGCGGCTCTAAATAGGTTGGATGTGTGGATGTTCAATTGAAACCATTCGAATTTACTTGAATAATCAGCAAGATTAAGTGGTACCAACGTTTCTTCTTAACTATATAACACATGGTAAGGTACTAATGTTTCCTATTTAGCTTTGATTTTTCTCAAATCATTTGAAAGTTCTCTAATATTATTTATGGCGCCTCCATTTATTATCATTACGGCCCCTTCGTTATTTAGAGCTTCCTCCATGATTGCATCCGAATAGAGATTAAAAATCGACTGAAGATATAGCCTCGTGTCAACTAAAAAAATTAATTTTTTTTTGAAATTATTATGGAATAAAAACATTTGATAAGTGTGAAGTCATAAAGTGACTTTATGTTGTTTTATTTAAAGGCTTTGCCAATTGCAAACTGATGCAATTGAAAGTTAAAAAAAATCATCTTCAACTGTTAGTTTGTTCTATCTGATGTTACAAAACCTTAGATGGACTTTTGGTTTTCTTAACAAATAAATACTATACTCAAAATTTGACAGAAAGTTCATCTATGTATAATCCAAAATGAAAAGGTTCTTTTGTCACTTAAATATAGAATGAATATAAGAATCGTACAATACAAAAGTTGAGTTTGTGGATTTTTAAGGTAACGTTTCGACTTAAATAGGGAAATATTATGATGATATTAGTTGAGCAAACTTTCCTGTTCAAAAAGTTTTCAGTTTTTTCCAGTACCAGATATGTTATATCCTTTGTTGAAACTTTTCTTATACAAGCTGATTTTTGACTTTCCAACTAAAAGCTTGAACGACACCAAGTTTCTCATACATCCCTGTTGTTCTACATTATACAAATCTGTAAACTAAACATAGTAAGATTAATTTTGTAAAAACACTGTTGTACTTACTCAACTTTATTCATGAAGATGTAGAACAAAAGGGCTCATAAGTGATTAAATAATCTAAAGATTGTATTTCACGTTTCCACAATGATTAGAACAATCATACTACACTATTTCTTCAGTTTCAGTAATAGAAAAGTTTGAAAATATTTGTTGCAAGATTTCGTTTTTAAATTTAAATTCAAAAACTGTACAGAATCGCAGATAACAGAAATGAGAAATGCCAAACCCAGATCCAACTGTAACACAGATTTTTTTTGTTTTTTGTTACTTTGATCTCCAAATTCAGAATCAAGATATTTCCAAAACAAACCAGGCGAAAACAGACCAATTTTTTGTATTCACAGGCAACATTTAACAGATAGTACATCAAATTTGACTAGACCTACTTGACCGTATCCATTAACAGAAGTAGTTTATTAGATAGTATTGAACCGTTGTCGTAGTTTTTATTGTCAACATTATTTTTTTAACGTAATAATCTTAAATGACTACCGAAATTGTTTTGTTGTTGTTGTTGTTGTTGTACTTTACATAATATCTCGTTAAATATTCAACAGACGAGTGGTAGTAGTTAGACACTGTCACGTATCTAGTGCAAAGAACGCCTATCCCGGAACAATCAAACTCCCATATCATTCTTTTCATCTTTACCGGCATCCAGAAAAGATAGATGATGCTGCATAGATAGATCATGTTTTACAAGAACACCAACATCTTATATGTATGTTAAGCATATATTAAGATAACGAAACAACCATGTATGGCGGCATGTAAACTAAATAGAGTAAAAAAAGAACACAGAAGCAAACAAATGAATTCATCAATATTTATACAATTAATTGAATTTCTTTTAGTTATGTTGAAAAGTATAATATAAAAAAATCGATTTGTATTGTTTTGTGTTGGTCAAATTGAAATATCCACAACATTATTGAATGTTTAAAAGTCCAAAGTTATTCATTTGTTTTACGGTATTAAAAGGAAATTTATTGCAAAATCTTTAGATTGGTTTCAGTTTTAACAACCATTTTGTTACATTTATAATTACACATATATCTTTAGGTGTAGAATGGAATAATAACAACGTCTTGTTTTATAGATTAGTTGGATGATTTATAATATAAAATACGACAACTATAAATATTGATCATGTTAATATGTTCTTTTATTGGTGTTTTATAAAAACGATGCGACTCAATTTTTCATTAAAATCATCTATCAACCTACACTTGATCAATTTCAACTTAGTCGACTTGACTTTAGAACAGTAAAAACAGCAATAAAAAGAATTCAAGATCTGTGAAGAGAAACAGTTTATTAATTGACTGCCTTTGCCAAGTAGATTACCTCAAAACAAGAGGGATGTTTTCAAAGGTCTGGGAATTGCAAAACAATTGACGAATACGGGGATTGTAATCAATGTTATCGTACATAAACAAATCCTGACATGTTTACAAGGAGTATTTGGTAATTCTGCTAAAATATAAAGTTGGTTGAGATGAAACTGACAGAACATCCATAAAACACGCTACAGTTGCAGAAATCATTGGCGAAGACAACTTTATACAATTCTATACGGTCGTTTAAAAGCTGAACAGTGTCGAGACTTGTTCTCAGCTTCAAAGACTGTTTAATATTTCAACCCGGAATCAAAAAAAAAATCAATCTAAATAATGGCGTAGACAAGTACGTTAAGTTACATCTGTTGGTAAGGTAATGATTACTAGGTTTTTGGGATTGCAGTGGGATCATGTATGTAGAATATTATTCCAACTTGCTGTCTGGTCCACTATGATAAGCTCTCATCAAAAATCGACCAGGAAAGTTGTCTGCCCAACCAATGCTGCAGCTCAACTTCGGAAGTTTTAAGTGATTTGTACTGGTTATTTATTTACTTCTACATACACTTTATTCACCCGATCTAGCGCACATCATCTCTTTCCAGAGTTGAGAAAACTTTTCCGAAGAGTACGATATCAGGATTTGAATGACGTAAAACAGGATTGTAAAAACGTGGATAAAAGTGTCCTATGTGTCTCGTGTCTCGCACTGATGTAACACGTGCCTACAATTAAATAGAGATTATATTGAACAACTACACTGTAACAAATACAGACCAACGCAAATCCTAACTATGAAACTAAAAATAGTCTTTATTTTATGGTTTGTCCTTAAACATCTTGGAAAAAGAATTGAATTACGTAAATTTTGTTGAAATAATCTATGAGATATAAAAATTGACACCAATTTAAAACAAAAAACAGCACAGTACTTCATGTTGCACTGCAGCGTTTATTTGATGATTGTTGTTCTTCAACAATATCTGAAATTATCTCTCATCGAATTCGTTTAGTTTGAAATTAATGTTTTGCTTGAATTGTCTGAATAACGATTCATCCAATTTTTTGCATAAGTTTCTTTTAAATCAACCCAAAAACATTCAGTTAGATACCTTGATATGTGGGATATTAGGAGATTTTTTTAGTATTTTTATGTAATTTATTACATGACGCCATATCTGGACAAAATATATACATATATCTCTATTTTCATTGTTTTCTGTATATTAATATTGGGTTGTTAATATTTTGCTATTGTGTAACTGAAAATTGGGCTCATCACCATAAATTATGTTTCTACTAGCGCCCACCTGGCTTCAAGTGACTTTAAACTAAAACTGCTGGCCAATCAACCTGTCTTTGTTGTTGTTCCGCTTTTGATTTAGGTGCATTATTCCTTTAAAAACGCTTAATTTCATTTTATTTTAGAATATCAGGCACGTGTCGATTAGACATATTAAATTCTTCTACAATTTTTGGTATAGTCCCATCGTTTTTCTTTGATATTTTTATATTTTATACATTTATGCATTTATTCAGTTTTCTTCTTTCCAATTCATTTTGTTCAGGCATTCCATTTTTTAAAATTAATGCTCGATTAGTTAAAAGGGAAAATAAAAATTATTAATAGTGCTCAATTTTGGTTTCCCAACATTACATTACATATTAAATACATTTTTCAGGATGCTCTAATTTAGAAACATTCAACAGAAATCGCGATTATAGAATCCTACTCATCCACATCGATCATTAGAAAACATTTTAGAAAGAAAATAAATAAAATAACAATCTTCTTCATCTGTACGTCAACAATTATTGAGTTGCCATCAAAAATTTTAATTAGTCTTAGCGTTTAATGAGGTTTCATAAATAAATTTTGTGGACTTTAAAAAACTATATATCTATATATCTATTCTACATAACACTTGTTATTCTCGCCTTTTCTCAAGTAATATAATAGAAGATAACCCATGACCTAAGCTGCAATGAAAGAAGCCGGCAACTTGAATTTTTTCATATCTGTTATAGTTATAAAACCAGTATGAAATCCACCGCTTCTGAATAATAACTTGTTTTCGTTACAATTTAATTCATATTAAATTAAATATAAAAAAGAAATATATGAATTATTCCAATAGTTTTAGGTTTATTGCAAGAACAAAAAGAAATACATACAATATAAAATTACAATTATTGAGTGCCCACCCAAATCGAAATGTAATCAACTTGACAAAAAAAAACAAAAATATGATTTAAATCATCCAAATCAAATTAAACAGCGTTTTATAATCAATCAAATTTAATCTGACACACTCGACACGCGGACAAAAACGCTACGATAATCGAAATTTTCCATAAAACAAGTAAAAACGTCGGAGATTCCCGGTCAATTGTCGTTTTTTTTTATGATGCACCATCACAGATCAAGTGGATTCGAAAGTAAAATGTAATGATGAGAATGTAAAAATTGTGAATATGTCCAGTTCGTCTCACGTCCGGCTTTCAATATTAAAATAACGAAGAAAAACGACGAGTGAATTAACATTTTTACTGGTGATTTTATCTTTAATTCAAAGTTTACGTGAATTTAAATTGCATGGAAACAAACAGAAATGTTAATTTCGATGCATTCAAACTGGCCATCTGTATTAAATTAATCGCCACAATAACAATGTCCATTAAATTGAATTGCTGAAAGATGCAAATTGTAGAAATGCATTATAATTTCATTTCATTTTTTTGTTATTATAAATCGATTTCAATTTGTTGATAACACGTACATAAATAATTAAATTTGCTGGTTAAAGAAATATGAAGAAAAAAAAGAATTAAAAACAGTATTTCATATAGTAGGAACGAAAAGTGAACAATGGAAAAAATGACTTAAGTCACGTACCATCGATCGGTTTTTGCTATTCAACCAAAAACTTATGAATGAATTGTGAATTGAAAAACCAAGACAACGATAATAATAACAACAACATCGTCGACATGGATGTTGTTGATGATGATGAAGCTACGGAAGAAGTCGAACTTATTTAAGTGACTTTGTAATCGCTGTTAATCGTGCATTTTAAATTAATTCGATTTGGTTTACAGATTCACATTGTCACTATTATGGTTTTCTTCATTTAATCAACTATGAACGAATACTTTACCATTAAATAGTTTTGTGGTTTCAGAATAAGTTGTTGTATTTTTTTTCATTTCTATCAAAGACTTCACCACGTTTTTGTAAGTAAATACTTTTGATTATTGAATTACGATAAAAGTTTCAATAACTGCAATGTGATTTTTGCGAATCATCGCATTGCATGTTTGCTTAGGATAACCGAGAGTGTAATGGTTTCATCATTAAATTTAATCATCGAAAATGATATGCAAATGCCGGATCGTGCAGACGTACCTACTTAGTGGCGCGAATAAAGAGGAGAATCTGGTTTATTATAACTGTTGTCAAAAAAAAATTACTTCTCTATGGTCATATATAAACGAGACTTATAGTGGCAGAGTATGTACAAAATAAAGAAACGTGGAATAAAGTTACTTATAATTGCGACGTTCACAAATAAATATTAAATTATAATATTAAAATTAATATACAGTGTTGTAAAATGGATGAGATGCTGGAGGGCAGTTCATCTCTATTGCAAAAAAAACACAACGATATTGAAGCTAACATAAATGGACAGCTATATATATAATCCATAGAATAGAATAGTGCACAATAATTGAAGTTATATCTCCATGAATAAAGACGAAAATAATTTAGGGAACGATACCAAAAACTGAAAACAATCATAAAAGAAGTAATTGTGAATTTCCCTACATGCTGTAGAAAGTCGTGGAAATAGCCAAATAATACGCATTTGTAACATTACTCAAATATTAATGCAATTCGAACTGCATCAGACAAAACCAGTTCTGAATGTTTAGAAATAAATCTAAAGTTCGGTAAATTAAGCGATAGTGAACCGGTTCATCTTCCCATCCCAAATCTCGATTTAAAATCGCAAAGACAAAGTAACGTGTAACACTCATTTCACTCTGCCACACACTTAAATTCAGTACGTTATTAAAATGAGCTTGAGGACCCGTTTCAGGTGAGTTAAATCACACAGAAACTCAAGCGTGTTAGTTGACGAGAATTTGTTCGTAGGACATTTACACTTGATTAATAGACTCACACGAGAAACTTTCGGAGAGTTCTTGAAAGCTCGCGGAAATTTTCTCACATTACTGTTTAGACACGCTCATTTGCGCAATGGAAACGTTATTAAGAAGCATTGAGTCAAAGTTGAGCTTAAGTCGAGATTTAGGAACGCAAGATAAAAAGCATTATTATAAGAGAAGACTTACTGGGACTATAAATGTTGGTATGAAAAGTGGAATTTTAGAGAGTATATGTCTGGTTGTAAAACAAACGTTTTTGAATGTGGTCTCGTGAATTATTTAAAAATAATCAAAAATCTAATCGCGTGGCAGTTTACTTTCACATTAGAACGTAGTTACATCTAAAGAAAGTTTAGAAATTAAAAAAATATTAAAATAGTGAAATGTCAATATGAAATTACAACTGAATCAAATGGAAAATCAATTTTGTACGTTTCCATTAGTTAGATATTTGTTCAAGAATCACAAACTTTTCGTTTTTCAACTTTGACAAATTTGATGTGTTGTAAATTCGAAATTCTCATCATTGTCGACGAGATGTTCTGACGGACTTTAAGTAAACTTCAAAGACAAACGTTGTTTCTGTTTGAAAATCCTAAAGAGCATAGAGGACCAAGCCAATCAGGCCCGGATTTAATTTTCTATGTTCCAATGTATTTTCTTTATCTGTATATATATATATATATATATATATATATATATGTATATAGTGTGTAGGTTTTCTTTGTTTTTTTTGACCATTTTCTTTTCTTTGTATATATGTATACACACCATCACAACGACACGATATTCATCCCCTCTGTCCTAATGTTGACATTGTTGCCATCGCCGGAATAGACTTTCAATTCATTAGTAGAACAGCCAGGGCGTTGTCATATCACAATCAGGGATAACCTGGAAAATATATTTACGTAAGCCACCCGTCACCAACAGGATAGAATTTCAATTCGTTTAAAAGCCTTACGACAATACAACGTAAAAACAAAACACTAGAATCCAACGATCTTCTTTTTTATATTGATAATTAAAGAACCAAACAATCATGGAGAAGAACAAAAAAAATTGTTGGAGAAATGGGATGATTTTCAGCAGACAATTCACCACCACCACCACCCCATTCCTTAACATCACAAACTCTTGTGTATAAATGATGGAAACGAGAGACATCATTGACTTGGTAAAGAGTTTCTGTTTTCATATATGGCTCTAGTGTTTCTAATATTCCAGAGGCAGGAAAGCTCACCCATATCTCGGATCAGATTTTACGCCATCATGAAGCCTGGAATAAAACTGAATAATGTAGAAAGCTGCAACTCGACCGGATATTTATTAAAATTAATATTGTTTGCCAACAGTCAACCATAATAACTTGTTTTTGGTCGATACAAAATTTCTCATTTCATATTTTAAATAAAATAGCAACAATAATAAATATAAACTATATAACAATTAGAGCACAAACTATATATAATAAATTAAACTATAAGGCAATTGTTGAATTGTAATTTTAATACAATAATTGCTTATCTAGTAATGCATTCTTTGTTGCGGTTTATAATTTTTTTATTTATTACTAATAAATTATTAGTTTGAGTCAATATTTTTACATAAATTACAGCGAATAACATAATTTTTTTATTTATTCGTCAGTAGTGATGATTACCTGTAAATGGAAATAATGTTGAAGTTGATCAGGAGCGTCCACCTTACCTTTTGTTATCCTTGTAAATATAAACAATTTTTTATAAAACAGGATGAAAAGCACATGTGTATCCCATCGAAAGATCCAAAGATATCTCCCTATATACAGGGCCGCATCTTCTTTCTACTAAAAATACAAATTTAATAATCCAACAAATACACATATGTTAAAAATTATTTCTATTTGTACAATTGTTCGTCTTCTGATTGTTGTTATTTCAAAACTATTAACTTTCATATCTATAATTGTCATATGTGAAGTATAATTTCATGTCGACCTGTATATATGCGAATGAAAACATGGTGCAGTTGTTTTTCACAAAACCCGATGCAATGATAATACATTGGACTTGTTATTGAAACATTACAAATGCAATATGGACTTAATAATTAGCCAAGAGGCCGAGTTCAGAACGTTGATGATGCATGATCGTCTTCAAACAAGTAATTACAATCACAAATTGATGTTGTTTAACTGTAACCGAGATAAATTCTCGGTGGTTGTTGTTGTTGTTATTATTTGTTATTTTTCCCCTCATACTACCGCTCTTTTAATATTTATGTTTAACTTATTGAAGATTGTCAGTGCTGGTTATTTCTACTTATAAATTCTGGATGAGATTTGCATTTTCGAATCGAGATTAATAATTCATTTCGTTTGAAATGATTTATGAATAAGATTTTATATAAACTTGGTCTCCAAGGGTGATTACATACTTGTTATTATTTATGCCATTGCAATATTTAGGTTTAATACAAGTACAACGTATATTTTACAGTGATTTTATCTGAGAAATAGCAACAAGACGATTCTAAAACTGTAAATTACAGTTATATAACTTTAGTATCACAAAAGGATTTTTGGAAAAACTGAAACTATCTAAATAAAAGTTTGTCAGTTTCTTATAAGTCTTCAATCCACTATAAATCTTCAGCAAGCATAAGAAATGCCATGCTCTAAATAGTAGATTTTTGTCACAAAGCCAAATTGACGAAAATATCCCCAAATTTGCACGAATTATATATTCTTCATGATTTACCTGGAAACAATTTTAATGGATTATTTAGAGATACAGATCACGCAATTTTTATCATGTTTGAACTTACTGTTGTGAAATGTTGTAAAGAAAACAAACAAGTATCTATTGTTGAACAAAAATACAGCAGCAACTGTGGCATCGTCTTACATACAATCCTTTGTAAACATTGAAAATACAAGAAACGCCATACTCTAAACTATCATTCATCATAAGACCAAACGAATTATTTTTCATGATTTACCTGAAATATAAACAATTTTTCAGCGAATTATTCTTAACAATAATAATATTTATTTGAAGGAAAAAAATTTGGTAGCTGGCATGTGAAGATTTATAAAGTTTTATTGTATGAGTCGTCTACTTCCGTTCATCTTTTATATATATATATATATATATATATATATATATATATATATAATATAAATGTTTGAGTGACTGGACAACGAGAAAGGGATTCATATATATGTACGTAGAAGTAGAAAATCGATAACGAACTTTTATGCAAGCAAAAAGGGAGCGGTTGGCGAACTGTAATTCCATATAAAACTTAAAGGAGATACGCTATAATTTCCATACAGAAATATATCATAGAACAAATTAAATTGAGCTAAATTATTATTAATAATCGTTTGTTGTGCTATTATCTTGAGGAATTTGCATAATTTCAAAGATGATATCAAATTAATCTTGTAAATAATGATTGTATTTTCTTTTGTATTAAAATTCTGATGATATTTCAAATGCAGTCGAATTTATTTAATTGAACACGATTTTGATATTTTCCTATTTTATACAACCAGATCGGTACGATTTAGTTATTTAGAAGGTCATGTTACATATCGGCAAATTGAAATCTCCATTGCAGTCCTTTCGTGTGTATAACAGTGGAACGTACGGAAACATTTGAAACGAACAAGTCTGTAGCTGGCAACAATAAGGGTGTAATTGGTTTCAACTTTGGTCCCGTTTCACCTATAATGACGCCAGTTGACTTCCCAATTTCTTTATCGTCGCCTCGTTCTTCATCGTCTACTTAGCAAAAATAACAAACCGAAAAAAAAAGACGTCAGTTAGCTCCACATCAATGTGCGACCTAACTTTATCGCTTTATCAAATGATAAGAAGAGAACGGCCGTCCATTTTGTATATTTGAAAGAAAATCTTCATACTCCTTAAACTAATTTACAATTTAAACTAGGGTGGAAATTCAAAATCTGATTGGTTGAGGTAGTTTCCACGAAGAAGAATGGAAAAAGATGAGGGGTTGTAACTTGCGCATGTATACAAGGGGTAGTTTACATAAGCCTTCCATTCACCCCATTGGAGTCTGATTTACATGAGGGGCTAGATATGTAAACCTATCACGTTTTAAACTTACCTCACGAAAAAAGCTTTCTTTTTCCTGTTGGAATAGACAAGATTTATATTACGCATCTATAGGGGTAGTGGTAGATGATTGCAATGAGATCGGACCTGTGGGAACTGAATGGTCGAGGGTGGTGGTGGTAGCCTTGGTGATACTGTGATGTTAGACACTGAATTTGAATATATTCACAATACCAAGATAATTTCATTAAACATATAGAATAATAAATGGATTTAATAAATATCGTTTAGAAAGTGCTATTTTATTTCGATGAATTCACAACAATGTCAAATGTTTATGTGAATTTCCTCAGCGGGAAAATCCCTCTTTTAAAAATAAGTCCATGACTGAAATGTTAAGAAAATTTCTCCCTTGTGAATACGCAAGCAGCTTACATAAAACAGGGGTGGAAACATTTCTTTTGAAACTGAAAATGCATGGATATACACGCGGCCATACACATGTGTCCTTGTTACTTATCCTGTATTCTGGACACGTTCCCGGGAGGGTAACGAAAATCCACCCTCTTTTCAATCCCTATAGGAATATCTCAAAATTTAACGTTAATTATCTAGGCGGCTTCTAATTACTCGTAATATCTGTCGATTATGTAAAAAGTTCACTATTTGCTATTCTGATGAATATTCTCATAATGTGGATTATTCATCTCGCAATATGCATTTTAATAGCACATAATATACATATAGGTATGTGGTTTGAAATACCAACCGAATCTAGAATAACCCTAACTGCCTCGTCTCAGATCTCTATCCTGTTATTGTTGCCTATCTTTAATATTCATCACAACAAACACCTGGTCGACGATTTTAATTATAACTGTTTTATATTTGTTTGACTATCAATAGAAACCGTCTTGTTCTAATCATTTAAAAATCTATTTAGTCTTAATCATAGTAATTTTACAACATGGTTAATTATTTCTGTTAGCAACCGTCTAAACGTGTATCTGACTAATAGAAGGAGTGAAATTTCTCATCTATTTGACATAAGAAACTGCGATAAATGATCCCATGATCTGAACGTGTCCTGACTAGGATCAAATGATGATTTATATGAGACGCTGTCAATTGATGACTGATACACTATGCTAAAGTACTTGGTAACTAAGCAATAACGGATAAAGAAAGAAAGAAAAAAACGAAAATGCCACCATCATTAACCATCATAAATCATCACTAATGCAGTCAAAAACCAGCAAAAATCATATCAGACGCTTTTTAACTTCATATAATATATCGTAAACGTTAGAGAAACGAAACGGGGGAGCAGGAGATTTTCAAATTGTTCGAAATCGTTGCTAGGGTGGTGGTGGTGTATTAATAAACTCGTTTAAAGTTAACAAAATCCATTCTTCGATAACATGTTGGGCCAATTCGGTTCTGTTGAAATTGGAAACGTTCAGGTTTAATTAAATGAAACCCGAATCAAAATTTATTATAGCCAACAACGTCCAATTGTTTCATAGACATATGTCCAATGATACTTTTAATTAAAAATTGCAATTTATAAAATTTTAATAGATAGAAAATCTACAAGATTCTATTGTGTATGTATTTATAAAATGTATGTTTGTAAGAATATAGAAAAGAACACACACATATATATCATATCTTAGCCAAGCCGAGTGCATGGCGGCCAATTTTCAAATTCAATTTACGTGGAACAAAGCCCTTCGTCCATGTGTTCTTATATCTTTTGTTTTATTCGCTAGAACAAAATATTTTCCTAGCAAAATTCCCCAGGTTATATAAAATATTGCTATAGTTTTCAACATGGGAATTTCAACTTTTATAACAGACGATCGATGTTGGAATTGCTTCTAAGATTATTTAAATATTTATAACATTTTCAACAACGATTCTCTCTGTAATGCTCGTATTATTGTTATTGTTATATGAAAATTCGAAAATCGTTCAACTATTAACAGGTCTTACAAGAGGGTGACTCAGTCTCGATATTAGAAATGTGCACTCATTATTCCTTTTGTGTTGTCGAGATGGAGATGCAAAAGCCCACGCATTTGCGTGTAAGTATGTTTATGTTGTTGTTGTTGGTGTTGTTGTTGTTGTGTATAGTACAGATGAATGGCGGGTTGTGAAGGGGAGAACGACAGTCCGTGTATATAGGGATGATGGGGGTGCAGAGATGTATAGAAGGGCTCAGAGAGTGAGAGTTGTCACGCACAGAGTTTGATTGGACTGCTAGCTGATCGATATTGAGAGATTCACCCTCGTCTGGACCAGTCGCTACTATTCGTACTGCATATGTAGAACTTACCCTCATCTATACATAAATCATTCTTTACGTTGATTCAACTCATTTTCCTATCCGTAATTAATTCTACCCTTACACAGAATATATTCAAATACAAGTGAAATTTCCAACAACAAAAAAGACCGATGACAATCAAGCTTATATTTGTTTAAAACGAAAATGAATTTAATTTTTAAATACAAATTAGTTAGTATAAACAAGTATCTCGTAATCTTTCGCAAGGTATTCAACATTATCATGAACGAAATACATAAATGCTTGATTAACATTAAAAGAAAGAACTTTTCCAATAATAATCTCATCTCCGAAACTAACACGGCCAATAGTTAAAATCTTACCATTCTCTACACCACCTTTAACTAAATGTTGACCAAGAAAATCATCATGCAACTTGCGATAATTGGCCGACAACCAAATAAAATTCTCTTTATGTCTACTGCACAAGATCTAAAATTATTTCAATTATTTATAACAAATACAATTGCGTTTAACTGTTTTGTTTTGTTTTTTTAAATCTAATTTTCTAGTACCTTATTATGAATATCTGTATAGTAAATACCACTTTTTGACGTTACTACTGTTGAAGTTCCTGGAGTAATCGGTCCAATCAACAAACCTTGGTTTAATACAAACGATTGACCGATGAACGTGATTCCACCGGTTGTATTTCTACCACCAGGTACAGCATCTTCGGGAATCGTTCCAAAATAATCTCTCCAATAATAATCTATCGATTCACTCATCAAAAATTGATAATAATAACAACAAAACAAAACAATAAGTAAATACCTGGAGAAGATACCGTTAATTTGCATAAAATTGCAATAATAAAACAATTAATGTAGCAGGTCTTCATTGTGGAACGTAATGAGATCAACTGTAGAGTGCTTTGACTTAATTTAAAAAAAAAACATTTATATATATTTCTTCAACAAAGACACCTACCAGATTTGAACGGAACATAAATTATTAGTTGTATTGTATTTTTATTAAATTTCCTCCTACTTTAAATTATAAAATGTGGAATATATTTCGACAACTGTAAATTGATAACGTTGCAAAATTTTCATAAATAAAAACCAACAACACCTTCGCTTCTACCTATGTTTTAACAATATAAAGTTATACATCTGATATTAAACAGTAAACTGCAACCCTCTAAATATAAAGTAAATCAAATTATTGTCGAGAATCAAGCAATCATAACTCGAGGCTTTATAAAGCTTTTACAACCACAACTTTAAAAGCCCACAACAAATCGAAGGGATGTTTGGCAAATAAATTCGAAATTGGAGCGAAAAAAAAACAGATAAATATATTTTAAGTTGAGTTTTTCCCTAAATAACAGGGTGATGTTTGCCCCATGTTGTTATTACTATTATTATTATTATTATTATTGTAGGAACTTTGGGGAAATTGAAATGTGTTTTTTTTTCAGGACTTTATGATTAAGACTTGGTATCATTTAGATATGGAATTGAAATGGCGCTATATTTCAGCAAACACGACATCCGGAAATCTATTCATCACAATGAGGATACAATAATGTATTTCAACAATTCCCGTTTCATTGAACATTCGTCCAATTATTCCAATACAAACCAAGAGAAGTAAATAGATTTTTTTCCCTATAAATTGATAATGTTGAATTAAACTAGAATTATTTCAATGTTGTCGACTTTTATACGGGCAAATTGAAACATAATTCGGTAATATCAGTGGATGGGTATGAAAGATAAAAAAATAATAAAAATAAAACAGTGGATGGTCCTCAACACCATTAGTACATATGCGATAAAGGGACACTACTAAGAACGTATGTAGACACATAACGAGGGTTGTATTCTTGTGTGAAGGCCGTATCACACTAAGAAACTTCCCAATAATTCCCCAATTTTATTTGTTAATTCGTTTCTTATTTCACCAATTACCAGATTTTCACCAGTTTAAAGAACAATTTTGTGATTGTTGCAAATCACAATTGCGCTGCAACTGATTTTAATGCCTTCAAAAATAAAGAAGAAATAATTTGTAAATTTTAAGATCATTTTTATTATCTCTTAGAAACATGGTAGTTCTATAGTAGGAAAAATTATGAAATTTGATGTCTATATTCCCCATGTGTGATCTAGCCTGTATATATATATATATATATATATATATATATATATATATATATATATATATCAACCTTATGGGAACGAATCGCCGGTCTACGCAGGACTCCTTATCGCGCCCGGCCAGCGCTTTTCAGCCTAACTAGGCCCTGAATTGAAGAGTCTTTTATTCCGATCACTTCGCATTATCCTACACTGTGCATTCACTGATAAGACCATCCCTACATCTATCTTTCTCTATAGTCTTCTATAGAGAAGCAGAGCAGAGAAAAAACGTTCATTCGTTCGAAATTAGAATTTCCGAAAAAAGCTTATAAAGGATTTTGATGGAATTTTCTGTTATCTAAAAAAATACCAACAACAAATACTGGCGAATCAAATAATCCAACAATGTCCACCTTGAGGCTAATGAGGCAGTAGCTCGTTAGTCAATTGTCTTGCTGACAACAGCGGGCCTATCTGGTCAGAATGCTAAACAACTCAAATAAGATAGAATTGATTAGCTGGGTCGACATTATCAAATTACATTCAGTCTTCATTTTAACAATTAAGTTTGTATTGTTTCAATGGTTTTTCCCCTCTATTTTTTTATTTACTTCTTCAATATAATTTAAAAGTTGCAAAGATAATAAAATAACAACCAAATTGTTAATGAGATAATGAAGTGGTTAATTAAAAAGCAAATTTCTCCACGTTTTTGTTCCTCGTTTTTCTTTCATTTCTTCTTCTGTTGCTCCGGTAACATCTGTTCGTTTATCTAGAAATGCTCTTGAAAAATTACTCTATTTCTTTCTTGTAAGATTGCAATCTGTGGCGCCATCACATTATGCTGGGACTGTTTTCAAGATGCCTATTTCGATTCTACTTCAATTCTTCTTTTTCAACACGTTATGCGAATAGTAAACATACGAACGAAAAAGCAAACCGTCGGTGTTTAATACAATAAATCAAACACAAAAATTAATTAAAACGACTTAATCGCCTTGGAAATGACAATTTTCGTCTGTTTATTACAAGAATGTAGATGAAAGCAGAGGAAACAAAAACACATAAACCGACTTGGAGGGATTGCTTTCTTAAGGAGATTGTCTTTGGCGGTATTGACGGATGTTACAAATCAAAATGGAACGAATCGATTGTGATGTGCAATTTGAATTCTAGAGAATTCTGTTATTAATTACCAATGGACATTTTCGATTGTAGGACTGAGTGGATGATCGTGAAAAATACAGTAGGCACCGTTTAATGTAATCGGTTTTCAACATATTGAGGGGCGACCACTGTCATTATGTTTATTAAGATACATTTAAACGTTCTGACCGACTGACGTCCAAGGTGCACCCAATATTATCGATAATATTGATTCAACTTAATTAAATGAATTAACTGTTAAAAGCTCTCTCTAAGTTTGCCAGGTCGTAAATTTCCCACTGGACCATATGCCACATCGACTGATATAAATAAATTACAGAAATAAATTTTAATGGTGGCACGTTAGCGCCACAAGAAACTATTAGCTGAACATTTTATTACCATCAACTGTGACTAAAGCTGCTAAATTAAACGGCATGTCTCTGAATAATAACCCATATTGAATTTTACAATACAAAGCTTTTAATACGTTATATGAAATAACTATGAAAAAGCAAAAAAAAAGCAGACACAACCCTCTTATGCCATGATGCATCTGATGTCCAAATTAAAACATAAACGAAAAAATTATTATTGAATCGCATGTTTTATAAATTAACTCATAAAAAGCCAACTGAAACTTTTCTGTCATGGTTGTAGAAAAAAAAATTACCCACAGATTTTCTTATCGTAAAACGTGAAAACATTATAGCTTCGAAATACTAGTTCGGGTTTGGGACGTAATTCCCTACCGAATCAAGATAATGCCTGCCATTTTTCCGGACACTAGTCGCATTATTTTAAAAAGTTTTTATATCTTGAACGACGGTGGCGTTCGAATGTTAGGGGTTTATGAGGAAATCATCAATAACAGGACGATCTCAACGACAGCATAGACTTAGTAAGATGTTGGGAAGACGTATGCAACGACAAGCACGTCAACATTTCACTACCATTATCCCTCAACTGAAGAATATCTAACAAATCTATTTCTAGAAGAGACAGAACATAATAATTGGAAAAAACTTGCATTTGTAAAAATTACCTTTACTTTCACTATGTGAATTTCGTTGTATAGTCGCCTGTTTTAGCGTTCACTGATGATGAATCAAGTCTAAGTGGTGCTTCTGTCAGCGATAAAGAACGTAATGCATTTTCGGTTACATTAAGAGCAATACAAGACCAACAATCATTTGTTGTTAATTTTGTGTATGTAATTCTTGCAATTTCAGTTTTTGGTCGGTATATGTTTGTGCATGTATGGCTGGATAGCGGCTGTATGTGTCTGCAGATACATTGTCTAGTGTTGCTAAAAGCTTTACGGTTGGCAGCACCATAGTAATACACTAATGCTTCAAGGGGATGGGGTAAGTGACACCTTGAGCTGTCCGTTTACTGAATAGTTGATGGATGATCTATTGGCGATGCCAGTTACAACCCTTTATATGAACTCTTAAACATTGACGTTAAAAGAGAAAGAAAAACACGAATTCTGTATAATATTCATTGAATCAATGGATTTTAAAAAATTGGTTCAATCAGCGACTCATTTTATTACGTGTATTGCTACCTGATTGACTGATTTAAAATCACAGGAATATTAATAGAAAAAAACAACAAATAATATCTGAAGATGACATCATTAATCCACATTAACTTGAGATTATAGAACAATGCACGTGAAATCCGTTAACAGTTTCTTGTAGGTGACAAAGAAAATTCACGCTGATGTTAAACCAAATGATGTAAGCGTTTTTTGAACAAAAGCACGTACCAAACTCTAACTGACTATAAATTAGAGATTAGAGCATTCCCTTCAACTTTAAAATATAAAATTGCGTTTATAATATTTAATTGTTAATTAAATTGAATAAATCCTTTGTGTTGGTGATTGTTTGTATTGGAAGATCGAGCATAACATTCTCCAAGATTCTATTCCAATCTGACGCTTAAACAAAGCCTAGCAAACAAACGGTTAGACGAAGCATGGACGGACTGTCATTGCAGGAATGCAATAGCAGATCAAGATTGGATTTCAACCCCTGCCAGGGGTCGAAGTCGCTAGTCTAATCTCGACCTAGCACTCGACCGCCACCATATACACCTCCGCCCCCTCTATCCTAGAATTACTCAAAGATCTATTCTTTTCTCTTTCTTTATACGGAACACTCATCCCACCACAAAAACACCCTTCCCTATATACGTAGTTTGATCCATGTAGTTGTAGCCGTGTAGTAGTAATAGTAGTAGTCGTTGTATTGGATACAATGATGTGTCTGTGAATCAAAGCGATCTTTCAATTCGACAAATTGAAAAATACTCATTAGTTGGATGTTTTGCACTCACCTCTTCGTCTTATCGTCGTCCGTTAACTCGGTTCCATGTGTGTGCATCAGGTCCTTAAATGTTCCTTCGTTTAGTCACACAGACGGAAATTAAAAGAAGTAAATATCTCGAATTTTTAGGACTTCAATAGATACAATATCGGATGGAAGAAAGAAAACGCGGACGGAAAAGAAATCAAACTAATGCTTTGGAATTCGATAGGAAGTTAATTGAATCCTGAATTGACAATACAATGCTTCTGCATGCATCTAAGAAAAAAAATGTACTTGAAATAAAGCGAACCATCTAAGTTGCAATTAATTCGGATAATCGACGTTCAACTGTACCCACATAATTTTTTTTGACGTAAAACAAAAATATTTTTTTAAAGAAAATAAATACCGGAGCTGTTTGTGGTATTAGATCCATTCACATGTTGTCAAACTGTTATTTTAAATCTACCTCGAAGGGGAGAATTGTTACTGAATGTTGAGTAAATAACCTGAAGTTATTCGATTTTATCAAACATTATTTTTTTATTCAGGGGGCTTGCCGTGTTCGTTTTTTTTTATTGTGAAAACCAATCAAAAAATCACAGGGATTGAATTTCAGGATCTAAATGTAAAACGAAAACAGTAAATAATAATTATTGTGATATTTGAGAGATGTTATTATTTTTATTTTGTTATAAACGTAATTTCTCCAATATTTCTCCTGATCAATCCGATTATCAAAAAGCAAAGCGAGAAATTGGATATTCGTTTTCTGTTTGATCTTGGGTTATATTCGAATTACGACAGCGCTATCGACCGCCCCTTGTTATAAATATTGGAGTCCAATAAAAGTTGTTACTTAGGATTCCTGTCAGACGACATCAAAGCATCTCCAATGTCCAACAGTCGAGTCAAAAGAGGGTGCGAATAAATAAAGCGCAACCGGGAAAAGTCGAAAAGAACTAGACAGTAATGAAGTTGGTTACAAGTTTAATTTGCACACATTGGAAATAATGAACGTTTACTCTTATTATTAATAATAATAGAAAGTACGATAATTTAGCTCTATTCCATGATTTGGTGTAAACTAAAACAGACTACCTGTATTCAGTCGTTGTTGAATAAAACACAGCTTGAATGAATTATGCATTTGGTTTTTGCATTGTCAAAGCAGTTTTCCTGTCGCGAATTCGCTTATTTTCAGTATTTTCAGATTAGTTGTGTTCACTATAGAATGTCGAAAGCATATAAAAGTAAGTTCACTTCGACACTAGTGGCGCTTTAGAGATCCTGAATACGCGCTCTGAATAACATCAATAAAACTGGCAACTTTTCGTCTGCTTTTACCAACCGTTGAATACGGAAATTCTATACAAGTGAAAAGTTCTATGCTCTCAACCCCCCACCTCCCCCAATTCCATTATGTATGTGCATGTGGGTGAGTTACAGCAACACTAGGGGTGGTAGTATAGCAAAAGAAATGGCAGTGGAATTCAAGTTACGAAGGGTTGTCAAGGAAGAGCACACGACAATAATCCACAAGGGACATTTATAAATAAATATTTTTTTGACTAAAATACAAACACAAAAATCGATCTCATTGTGATTGGTGGTGTTAATCTGTTTCGTTTTGAACAAAACACTAATAGAATTGAAAACTACGTTATTAATACGGGGGGTGTATAAATGCAGGAAAAATTGTGGTGGTCGAGTACCGGCACATCGTAACTCAAGCAATGCACGGGGCGTGGTGAACTAATCGATGCGATATTGCGCTATCGATTGCTTCAACATTGCTTCACTTTAACCACTTTTCTGCAATTTTCCAATACGAATGCAATAGTATACAAACGAATCAATAAATTTTGTTAAAATAAATCAATAGAAAATCGAATAAAATCCTACCAAATCCTAATTATACAAAGTTAAACAATGTTTTATGTTGTAAAAAGACACATAAAAGAACGTAAAATGCGGCTTCAATTTATTTCGATTCGGTTATAGAGAGAAGGTCAAGTGAACCCTCATCAAACTGGCTATAAACCGCGAACAATTTTTGACATGTAGGAGGGCAAATCCCCTGTTTTTTAGAATAAAATTCACATTTCACACACCAGTATCGGACACATGAATAAAAAATAAACTGATAGGGGCCTAGAGATGTATCTTTAGAAGAAGAACAAAAAAAAAACACCAAGGGGTCCCCCAGATACGGTTGGTGTCGTAAAAGTGATCAGTTCAGTTAGTGATAAGGTCTTCGTCATAATACCATTTTCTTAATGGAAAATCGCCCTACATCAAATATTTCTAATTTTTTCTTTAAAATCGACAATCTTTGATGGTTGTCATTTTGGTACAAAAAAGGGCATCTTCGAAAATCAAGTTGATTATTTTTGAACGAGGGATTCCTTTGTTTGATTGTAAAGGTATTCGTTGCACGATATCAATCTGATCGATCAAGGGGATGAATACATTTGGAAGACAAGCAATAAGAGATAGCTGCAGGGTGGGCATAGTAAGGGAAGATTTTTATGTTGCAATTTTCCGGCCCTAGAGCTGTGCTGTTGTTATCCGAAATGACGAGAGGTCGTAGGTTAAGTAAGTTTGCTTTGCTATCACATCTACACCCTTACAATAAACATTTATCATTCCATTCAAATTTATCTTTATTATAATAAAAATGTTTTCTTATCAATAAGGAAATTGATAAATTCCAAAAATATACGATATTATTTGGTATCTAAGAAATGATATTGATTGTATTTTACATGGTATTAATTTTTCCAATAATAACTTTCCGGTTTTCCCTTCAAGTCCCTTTTGGGCTATATATTTGTCCTGAAGGACCCTTATATATCCTAGTAGTCGCGGCCACCTGCGCTCGTAGTATAATAATCATGTCACATAAAACTGAGAGATATCGAAAGTGCGTCATCTTTTGGTATCCCACAGGGTCCTTACACATTCTATATATATATATATATATATATATATATATATATATATATATATATATATATAATATGGAAACACATTTCCACTACGAACATTTCCCTCCATTATCTGACTATTTTAGAAATATTTCTTCTTATCGAATGTCGTCATTGTTTCTCACCAACACAATTTTTTATATATTCTCCTCTTTAATATTTAACACCATTCGTATATATTTGTATTATAATTAGAACAAAACGTGTGCCTGTATTGATTATACAAAACGAAATAGAGGAAATGGGTTGAAACGTTGAGGAAAGCTATCTTTGGGGTTCTCATACAGTATTCAACGCGAGCTATATCCCGCATTAATGTGACGGTATCCGGTGGATTTGGAATATGTATGGGATTTAGGAATCGACGCGATTTTCAGCGAAACTGAACTCATAATTTCCAGAATACATACAGGATACCACCGGCCACATATCACAACATTCTGTATTTTTACGTTTATGGCTGGATAATGTTAATGTACGATATACGATGATGAATCCAGCATATTTTAAAATTGCCTTGTTGGCCATGAACAAACAACATCATATAAATTGACAACGAATAAAATTTCGTCAAAGTATAATTCTCCAAAAAGGATAATGGAAATTACGTACGTAAAAGGAAAATTAACATTTCTACGACCTTCTATATTCTTCTCTTTGCTCAAGGAGCAAAATAAATCAACCAACACCACCCATATATGAATCTCAAAAGCACAATTGGACTTTATTAGAAATTGAACGCTAATTGTTAACGGTAATATAATTTGTATCACTCTCTCTTCTCTCACTCTCTGCATATACAGAACGTCTCATGCAACTGGAACATTCCACACGTTCTTCATGTTTTCAATCAGAGACACAATCTAATCGTAATAACATTAGAAAAAGAGCTCTTAATTGCACCTCTTATCAAAAGGACAGTGCGATTACTTAAATCAATTCTAGGGACTTTTAAATTTCATTACATCTCGGTCAAACAACAATGAACGCCATAAAGATATTCCAAAACATAGTCCGAAAACGGTGCACTATTGATTTAAAGCCTGCAGTTCTGTTACTATCATTAGGAAGTTTAATTTAAGTGAAGACAACAAAATTGGTATCGCAACTTTTTCCATATCCTCCTGCTTCACCCGACTTGAAAATGAAGAGTTTAATAAAAAGGCATTACCTAATATGAAATTTGTTTAAATTTTTTACTATTCGTATTATATAAAGTCAAATTAGATGAGATTCCACCACCTTCTTGAGTTGATCATATTTTTTTTTAATTTACAAAGAATCAAGACATACACCAAGTGATACTACTTTAAGAAACGTTGCTCATGCAACAATTATTCTGAAAGTGTCTCGCAAATGCTAAAATATTCAACATTTAATAATTAATAAATAGCTATCTAACAAAAAATTTAATTTAATAAAAAAAGGAAAATCGATTCATTAAAAATTAAGGAATGAATTTAGAGAAAGGAAGTAGTTAAAATGATTAAACAATTTTTTAATGATAGAATAACAATAAAGAAAGCAAATTTATTCATAGAGTCTTTCAAAATCATGAGAAATTTTAATGCTGCAAAATTAACATAAAAATCTTAATTGCTAATATTTTGTGAAACATTCAAAAAAAAATAATGAAAGAACAAATTTTGAAATGTTTGTAGTGCGTTTGTTATAACCTGAAATGATTCGCCAACCTGTAATTACCTTTAGTTAATTAATTAAAAGAAATTAATGGGAAATAAATATTGTAATTATTATCAACAATGATGAGAAAGTTACGACTAAATACCACATTCAATTAATTCAAAAACACAATAAACCAAAAAGAAGTTTGATAAGAAAAATTTCAAAAAAAAACCTTACAAATTTCTGAATTCTTCAGAATTTCTGCAATCAAATTTCTGAATTCTTCAGAATAGCTGCAATCAAATTTCCAGTTGATTGTGGCAGCTAACATAACACTATTATAGTCATTATCATTTAGAATTATCAAATAGTTCGTTTAATTACAATTAACGATATTAAATTCGTGAAAAAAATTGAATCATAAAATATTTACAAGTAAATACTACCTGTACAATAAGGTAGAAATAATGATAATTAATTTACCTACATCTAATCACGATTTAAATAAATAGAATTAGCATTGAAATTCAAAATTTCTGCAATAAAAACTTACTCGAGCTATAAATTTTTGGGGTAAAATCACACCAAAATCTTCTACGGTCATTTCCAGTTCAACAACACTTAATTTGAAATTTTGTTATCTTGTATCAATTAAAATCACAATCAAGACTTTTCAAGATGTCGGTTATCATGTAATTAACAACCACTAATTCTTGCATTAAGGAAAAGATGGTTGTATCTGCTTCCATATCTTTGGATGAACTGATTTGGATACACACACACACACCCTTTGAATGTCAGGAAAAAAACTGTACAGGACGAATTCAAATATCATAGTCGCATGTCTTTAAAGAAGGGGTGGAGCATATGTAAAGCTCTTGTGTAAGGGTTTTAAAATACTAGCCTACTCCACAACAGTACTCTTTAAGCAAACTCCAGTGGTGGGGACAGGATCTTTCAAATACTATTTGCAATAGTCAGAATCAACCCCTTAGTGTTTTTTTATATTCAATACGATAGGATAGCAACCCTTTTTTTAATATTTGAAAGGGTGGCAACCCTTTAGAGTGTGCCATTATTACTTCTGATTTTAGTGTGGTGATCACAGGGAAGCAAATCGTTTACTACCAAAATTTATTTTCAACGCCATTTTAACATTATCCACGAAGAAAAAACGATCAATAGTTTGAATTTTTTGACAAGCTGCTTATTGGACAGAAGATGGTTGAAGTTCGGGCGCATCCACCATTTTTTCCCTAAGTTGGCACCACATACACGCATACTTAAACCACAACAACAGCGTAATATTCATTAAAAATAAATGCCAAACTATTATTTAATCGATTATTTTTCAGTCGAAGCCCAAGAAAATGCAGAAAAACTCGTGGAGAAAAATTTGGGATATCTTCTAGTTTATTTTCTCAATTTTGGTAAAACTGGGAATGTTGTTTCTCCTGATTTTAATCTACTACTGTAATTATATTTTGGAACAATTTTAACCCTTGCACATAAAAAAAAAACGATTGTTTGAGTATTTTGAACAGATGTTGAAAGGGGTGGTAGGGTTGGATTTGTTACACGTGGGGTAAAAGTGTGCTAGTTATCATGTGGTAGGGTAAGGAAAGTGACAATTTTTTCATTCAAAAATGTGAAAAAACGAAATATTTTTGTAGGGAAAGACAACTGAGAGTAGTTTTGTGAATTTTGAGTGAAAATGGTAAGTCTAAAGTAGCATTACTTAGTTAATACCAGAATATATAAAGACTTCTTTGTAAGTTTCAGATTATTCATTGACAAATTAAGAAAAATGTTATATCAATAAAACGAAGCGACAAAAGACAATGATCAAACGATTCTTGGAAATAACCAAAAGTTTCACAAGAAAGCTCCTTAGGGCAGTAAATTTATTGAGAAACACAGGTGACTTCAAAATTTGTGCAAAAATCTACGAAAACATTAAACACTAAAGCTCACAGAACAATTTCTTAAGATGCTAACATTATTTTATTTTTCAGGTCCAATCAAACAAGTTTTCAAGTTGTCTAAGCATATAATCAGCAAAAGAATAAGAAATTTCAATAGAAACCAATCTGTCTTTGGTATTTGAAGATTCAGTAGCAAGTACGTAGACCATACAACCTTTGCAAACAACAAAATGCAGGTGGTACTGAATCTATAGATATAAACATAAAGAGACTCATTCGTATTTTGGGCCTTCAAGAAATCAAAAACGAAATAGACTGCAACTTTGGTTCCTAAAGGAACTTAAAAATTACATTTCAATGATCAATTGAAAATTACTGAATGGTTACTCTTAGAAGAACAATAATGGTAATCAAAGTGGGTATGTTAAAATATGCATTGCTGTGTAAGCATTACTATGTTTCAGATTATATAAATCTAATTTTAAATAATAGCGAATATTGTCTAGAAATGTTTTATTCTTGAAATTATTATTAATTCTTACAATAATTACAAAAATTTTGATTAACAGAAAAGCGTACAGCGTTAAAATTTCCTGGAAATAATTGAATGCACTTCAATCTTCAGAATTGGTAATAATAGTCCTGAAATTTGTTAAGATATCTGAAATTTGTTTTCTTAGCGTTCACTAATCACTGATCTTCTACCTATACTAACAGAGGACTTACCACATAATGCATTACTAACTGTTTGACTTTATGCTTCTTGGATCACCTTAATAGTTTTGCAATTCTTCGAATAGTTCAGTACTGTTAAGCCTGTAAATGGTTCAATTACTTTGAAGAAGCAAAAAGATCTTCACCAGAAAAATTTTGAGACCATAGTGAAAAAAAATATTTCTACTCGATGTACAACTGTGTCGAAATTTTTAATTTGCCGCTAATATGAAAACTTCAATATTACTTTTTTGATAACTGAATAAATAGGTAATCCTTAAATGAGCAAGCTTCAAGGCATGTGATTTAGTTCAAGACAGAATAGAATAGATTACAATTCATGCTAATATTTTTTAGTGGTGATAACAACAGATGAATAAACGAGTCATCAGGGTAGAAGGATCTGGCTGATTAGCATTCATTTACTTAGAATAGGTAACACAAATTTTAGACTTCACTCATTTATTGGTTTACTCATCTCTAATGCTTCTAAGCAACAACAAATACCAAAACCCGTTTGTTTTAATTTCCTCTAATGAAGGAAACTTAACGAACGTAAATTTCCAAGAACGCTTTAGAAACTTTGTACCAACTATTGTCTATTTTATTTTTGAAGTTTTCACTATGATTCAATACAATTGAGTCAATACTTGTTAAGACTACAAGTAATAGTTGTACTTTTAGTTTTTAGTAAATAGAAGATGTTCGGTCATATTTACTAAGTTGTGATGTATTTGCAGTGAATCTGGTTGGATAGAATGATGGAACACAATTAGAAAAGATATAATTACAGTAGAAAAGTTATACACATAAGTTTCTGTTCGCTTCATAATTGATTGTCTTATTAAAGATGAGTTAGTTTCGCTTTTGTCCAGTAATCTTTTACTGAACAAAAAATATATATGGACGGACTCATAACGTTGCTACGACAACCAGAGAGTACTTTTCTATTTACTTATTGCACAACTCATATAGCCTAATTGTGTTATCTTACATCTGCGTCACCATCTAACATCTAACATTACAGGTAGTTATATAACTTTAATAATATTATTTTACATTACTAGCTACCGTCAATTATAATCTCCTAATTCAGCAGTAAATTGTTAATTTCTCTCTATTATATTACTACCATTACTATCTCAAGTTACAAACTGACATTATGAAATATTTAACGAATAATAAGACATTTTCTTTCCTTCCATTTACTACATTTAATTAATCATAAGTTTCAGTTCTCCTTAAAATGTAATAGAAGACGATAATAATGAAGAGAATAACACAATCTGCAATGTCAACGGAATTTCTTGTCGAGCCAATATTTCATCTTGAATTTTGATCGCAAATATGATCCCTCTCCATTATTGGCAGGGTTAATTGTTTGAAAGCGCAGCACGTTAGCCTGCGGCAACCAATCAATAATGGCATAATGAAATAAAAGACAGTCTACATCGGGCAAAATTAGCCGCTAATCATTTGTGATGGCAGCTGCCACTGTGGTGTCTTCGATCAATCGGGAACACAACCCCTAAGTAACTTATACGAGAAAATATAAATAAATATTATGGAATATTAGAAAGAATTTCAGAATTTTTGTTAAATTTGAAAACTTCCATTATTCCACAATTCTATCGAATTATCCCCTGAAGATATACTGAAACAACACATGGCTATCAGCCGGGGTAATGTAGCATAAATCGCTGCAGGACGCTATGATTTTTAATGTTCTGTGTGATTTTGTTGGTCTAAGAATCAGCAGGATGTCGCTCCCTTGTTCTTATTCACTCACTCTCAAATAATTCTGATAAATATAAATAGATATACGTGCACTATCTAAATCGTTATATAAATTAGAAAGAATAAAAATTAATAGATAAAAATGAGGTAACGAAACCATTAAAATAACAAAGATTTGTACTATTAGCTAAATTTTTTTCTATAGTCTCGCCCTCACCCTAAACTTCATTAGGGAAGCGCTACCCTTATATGGTGGCAATACCATATATCTTGTACAGTCTATAACAAAAGCATTTAATTGCAAAAGACAAAGAAACGTTAATCTACATAAATTTAATTAAGAAAAAGATCAAAATCAATTTAGGAATATTATTTAACGACATATAAAGACCAAATCGTATTTTCCATCAATCTACCCCATGAAGCCCAATAGGGATGTTGAAGAACGTGTTAAATAAAACAGAAAGAATAAATGATTGGTTTAAATAATAATGCGAATGTCAGATGAATCCTTGTTAATTACGAATCAAATGGATTCGCAAAAGCCAATCCTTTTGGTCGGGAAAAGATCTAAGCGTACACCTTAAAGTCAATTTTCAATCTTTCTTCATTTTTATGAGAGAGTAGTTTACTACTAAAACCTATCTAAATATCAGGATTTCCGGTTCTTTTATATCTAAGGAATTAACTATTTCACATAAAAATCTTATTCATTGTTTGTTTTCCCCGATAAACCACACAATAAATGTTCAGTTCTTCCTAGAGTATCTTTATTCTACACTTATACTACATTCATAAGTTACAAATATAATATCCATGAAGCTTCGTAGTTCAGCTGCAGCTTTCGTTTCTAAAATGTTGTTTTTCTCTTCACCACAGTTTATTTGAAATTGTTTTAATACTTCAATTTGGAACAGGGCTACTTATTGACAACATAATGCGATAGTAGCGTAAGCTACATTTTGCGTCTTTAGTGTAAGACACTCTTTTTGATATTGAAGTAAATATTTTCCTACAAACTCTTGTGCGTTTAATTGTATTTGCCTTATCTATATTTAGATTTACTATCACAACAATAACGAGAGAGACATTCGAATTTTTTAAAAACCAATGAACCAATGTGTTTTTTCTGAAAATACTAAATAACGACACTTATCACTTTAGTAATGACTCATTATGAATAGAATTCGTTTTTATTTGGAATAATGCTGTAAGCATGCTTGTTTTTATTTATCAACAGAATCATTTGAGTCATTCATTTATAGTGCTTACTATTCTTGTTTTTTGCCAAACGGATTCCATCGGTGGCAAACGTAGACTGTTTATCCATCAAAATATAAGAAGTTAATTCATCTCGAAAATGAAGACTTACAAGTGGCCGAACCACTATGATTTATGATCTTGAGTAATGTAGTAATCGTTTTTCTGTGTAGGCGTAAAATCTATAAAAAAAAAGCAAAAAATAAAGTCAAATACCTGTGTCCTGCAATTGGAATTTATGCCACTACTCTGTTCAAACAATAATTTGTCGACATGAGATACAAAAACCAGTCTTCACACATGTTAAATTTTGAAAAATCGATGAAATTTATAATGATAAAACAATTTTCTGCGATTTATTTATAAACATAAAAAGTTAGGTTAACAAGTTGTCCATTGCTGCCAATTTGACATTTCTCGATGTTGTGGCTACAATATCAACTGGTATCTCTTTTCTATCAATTTTATTAATTAGTCAACAAGAAAAAAAATGAGATTTTCACACGTTAACGGTACACAATTTTCAATCGAAAATTTGCCATCTACATAAAACTGAAAATAGTGTCAATTTCTGATGTAAATACCTGTTTGAATGGCATGGTAAGTTACTTTAACCACCTCTATTCTTAATCGGAACTGCTTGTGCGCCACTTCAGTCGCCATTTTTTGAACAAAACAAATTGAATTTTCATTCGAATTTATGCAAAAACCGGTGGTTTCGTACGCGAATATGTTGGAAAAATTCATACAAATTTTCATTAAAGTTCAGTATAGTGCAGCATGCCATCAAAAATATGTTAATGTCCTGCGTGCCCTGTACAAAGAGGTAAATTTTTTGAGTTATCTAAAATTTCGATAATCCCATTTCATCAATGATTTGTACGAATTTAACAAATTTTAATTGAAAACCTATTATTTCAGACACTATTTGATGAGTTTGCTGATAATTTTATGTTAATTATGATAAAAATTTTCGAACAGAAATTTGATACGAACGATATTTATATAAAAAGAGCGTTAGAATTTTTTTCTACGGTTTGTGCACAAATCGCAATCGACGAAGAAAACAAAAACAATCTTGATAATAATGAATCATCACCATTTTTATCAAACATCATACCCAGAATTCTTCAAGTAAAAAATCCTATCTATTTCCCAACAAAAAGTATTTCTGTTATGTTGATTAAAAAGTAAAATAAAGCAAACACAATGGGAAATAAAAACCAATACTTAAATTATTTATTTGTGATATTTTTCGTTGGGACAAATATACAAGTTGTTTCATGAGTGGTGTACGATATGTTTTATCTGTTACAGTTAAAGAGCATTACCTTTTTCAATTCAGTGTGAATTTATAAAGACATAAAAATTGATGAAACATAAAATGACATTAAAACTGAAAACGTAATTTTCCCTTTAATTATACAAAAACAGATCCGATTTAGATGAATTTTTCTACTTAAAATGACCAAATTCATATTCAGTATACCACTTGTAAAGCAGTTTACTGAATTATACAAACTATCCACTTGATATCCTCTTGTATGGACACTAAAGAGTCTATTGTTGAAACTAAATAATAATCAAACGTTGGTGTAGCTAAAGGTATGTTTTGAAGATTACAAATAGTATCAATAATATTGTTTGTGCTTTAGTTAGGGGAGGATTTAGAAAAATTGAAACCAATTTACCGATTTTAGACTCACTTTCAATTTGCACATTTTCTAATTAGTTACAGCAGCGTTACCAAGTAACGCAAGAGGGTATCGAATGTTTTAGAACATGCTGTATAATCAATTATTTGTATTTCAGTATAATGATTTGAATTATGTTGGAGCTCGATTTTATTCTTCAAAATTTATTGGCTTAATATTATCAAATATTAATCTAAATCTTCAATTAGATGATTCCTTATATAATGAAATTCAAAATAAGATGATACTACGGCTAGAAGTGAGTTTGATCTATACATAATATAATAAATAGTAATTGTAATAATGAGAATATTTTTTGCTCTAAATCAGGATAATAAAACACAAATCAGATTACAAGCAATTTCAGTATTATCGTTCTTACAATGTCCAACCGATCCAACATGTCCTGTGATTCAAACATTTTTAAAATATCTTAACGATTCTAATAAAGATGTCAGTATTATTTTTTAAATTCGTTTAACATCACAATTTTTGTGAATAATTTCTAGGTCCGTCATGATATTATTAAACTTATGGGTGTGAATAAGTTAACATTGTCGAAAATCGTAGAAAGAATCGATGATATAAATGAAACTGTACGTAGCATGACTTATCGGAAATTCTCCGAAGTAGGTCCACGTTATATAAAAATTGTAGATCGCATTCTTATGTTAAAACGTGGTTTTAACGATAATAATGAGAATGTGAAAATTGCTTTCCATAATATGTTAAGAAAGTGGTTATTATTGTATGAGGGAAACTACATAAATTTCCTGCAAAGTTTATATCTAGCTTCAAGTGAAGAAGATTTTACAGTAATGCGACAAATTGGCAAATCAATTATAGAATTCTTCTTAGAGTTATTATAATTTTTTATTTTAATAATATTTCATTTAAATTTGTATAATTTTTGTTTTGTTTTCAGATCCGACCCAATTGAAAATTTAATTGACATTTTACCTATTGAAAATAAATTGATACCGGAGAATCATTTTAAAATCGAAATTTTGTTATATTGGAAATGTATAGTTAATTATTTCCAATCGCTAAATCATCTTGAGGACTATTTAGACGTAGTCATACCTGAATTAACAAAATTTTGTTCGTATATTGAAAGGTTTGTTTTGCTTGTATACGTTTTTATTGTCTTTGGAATTTTTTTCTTTTGAATATTGTTATTTGCCAGCATAATCTCTAGAAAGTCTCAGGAAGAAATGGATGATTATATATGGATTGAATATCAATTTGAGTTATTAAATTTATTTGAAATTGTTGAAGGCTACGACTTTTCAGATGAAGTAATTTTTAGTCAATTTATTTATTTCCTAAAAGAACCAAATACGTTGGTGGTTATGGTTCTAATCTCTATTTAAGTATGAGGATTTTCAATTTTCTCAATTTTATTACTATACTGCTTTTCGAAAAAAAGGCGTCTGGTTTATCTGTATTGGTATTGTTATCCGTGACAGTTTTACCGTTGTTAGTTATATCACGAAGGTGTTGCAGTCTGTTGCAAATTCCATATTTAAGGGGGTTGAATCGACCACTTTTTCAACAGGATATTGTCAGAGCTACAAGAGAAATCTCTACAGGAAAATGGTATCGCAGTATTTGTCGCCGATGGAACATCCTTGACAAATTTCGACTGCTTCGACATGCCATTGCCGAATAGATGAGTATACAAGAAATTTTCCTTTCAAACGGTCAAACATTTGAGAAAATTTCAATTAATTATTTTTCTAGATATTCGAATATTTTTTTTGAAAAGCAGTAAAGTATCTACTTGATTGGTAAACAATTTATAATATAAGTAGCTCTCATGGACCATCCGGTCCCATTTGTAAAACTGTAAACAGCAAAATTTGCTACAGATCACAATCACCAACATATTTGTTTATATAAAAATAATGAATTTCCCAGTTGCTTTATCTGTTATGTGTTTTGTTTAATTTAGGTTGGTCGTTGTGCTCTCCATAATCTTATAACAGATATTTTAATTAAATATCATTTCAATGACAAAATTCTAACAAAAATTATTGAAATCTATTTTAAAACAAGCACAAGTATTGAGTTTTTTATTGATGATACGTATCAAATTATTACTCAAATTCGTGAGCCTTATATGGATGAATCTGAAATTGAAATGGAAATAATTGAATTCCAGGTAATTTTCCATCAGTACTACATTATTGTAGTCTTATTGTTTAAAAGTTCACATATTTATTAACAACGTCATCAAGCAACGTTCCAAAACTAAACTTAAGAGATGCTTAACAAAAATTCAAAATAATAAATAAATAAAATTATAAACTTCGTAATTTGTAGCAGCAAGACAAGGAGGAAATAACAATAATTTCTGATGGAACTCCAATTGTTGAAAACGATTCAAAGTTGAAACGGAATAATAAAATAACTTGTTTATGTCTTGATATTTTAATAAAAGTCCTCGAATTGCCAGCAATCAATAAATTAAATTCAAATTTGAATAATTTGAAAGATGATTTTCTATTGCCATTATTAATAAATATGAATTTAGAAATCCATTGGAGAGTATTGAAATGTTTAAGTTTGTTTTGTTATATTGATAAAGAAACTACTAAATGTTCATATCAAATTCTTTTATTGCCTGTAAGTTTCATTATTGTTTCAATTATTTCCAATTAAATTAAATTTTTAGATTTTAAATTATAAATATACGGATTATTCAGAATGTAAAGCTTTAGAAATATGTATACAAGGATTAATTGATTTGTTCCGTATTTATGGTAGACAATTAATAAGCATTGAACATGATAATATAGAATGTGAAGATTTAGAAATTTATTCACCAGAATCATGGTTTCCTGAAATTCTTTTAAAAATTCTAAACGATGGGGTTTATTCATTTCTAATTATTTTTTTCGTTATATTTTAATAAATAATCAAATTTCCAGTGTAATAAAATTAAAATAACTGCATTGAAAGTTTTGTGTCATACAACAACGATATTCCCATTATCATCATCTGTTTTAACTGAAATTCTTTTAAAATGGTTTGTATTAAATTCAAATCAAACATTTGATGCAGTCCATAATACTTATGGGTTTTTTATTGAGACATATTTCAAACAAATTAAAAATTCTAAAGAAGTATTACGAAAGACAATTAAACCTGTTTTATCTAAAGTAATTCGTGCACCTGCAGATGATCCTGTATCAAAAATCAGTATTGATGGTCTTATACGTTTCTTCGCGACAATTATTAGTACTGGTGAAACGGTAATGAATTTCCAAAAAAAAAAAACTTGCCGGACAATTGAACAAAACAATTATAATTATAGGAAATGATTGAAAGTGCCATAAAGGATTTACTTGCACAAATCTCTAGAAGCTTCACAGCAATAATTCAACAAAGTTTAACAAAAATTTTGCTAAATATAGAATTACCAACAGAAAATTTTGATGAAAACGATCAAATACCGCATAGAATTTTAACAATTTTCCCTGTAATTTCTCAAAATTTTCTCATGGAGCTCCTTTCTACTAACGATAATCTGTTTTAGGGTTTATATGATCAATTAACTAAGCGAAATGTGACAAAATTCTTAGATAAATTAAGAAATAGGCGATGTAATGAAGGTGTAGATGAAAATGGTAATCGATTACCTACGCCAAAACCGCAAATTAAACGAAAAAAGTCCCGTAAAAGAACAGAAGATAGCAAGGTGTTTTTTTTTCAATTACTTATAATTAAGAATAATTGAATTTTTTCAATTTTTTAGTCAACCGACAGTAGTGATTATCAAATTGAAAGTATTACGTCCAGTTCAGAACGTAATTCTGGTAATTCTGATAGGATTACTACAACTATTATAGATGAAACAGATTCTGAGTAAGTAATCTTTATAATTAGTCAGTTTTCTATTATTTATATTTACAGTAATGATAGTCGTGCAAAAATAATCTCATTGATTGATTAAATTGATTTTTCAGTATTCTAGTAAGTAAGTACTTCAAATATATAATTTATGTTACAAGATTAAAACGTTTGATTTATGAAAATTCTGTTTATTTTTGCGCATTTTGACATGAATTTATTTATTTTTTTAATACAAATGAGTCTATTTTCGGTATTGTCTGGGGTTTTTAGAAACAACCAGCGGACTTCCTGGTCGTCCTAAACGAATACTACCTCGATTTGTTGTTAGATTGTTATTTTTTAAAGACGACTTTAATGGATAAGAACCACCTTTAACGTAAGTTTTCAATGTTGTTGGTTTCTTGTTTAATTTTATAGATTTTGGTTGTTCAATATGTTCTTTGTCTTTATTTTGATTTTTTGCGTGTAATATTAGCGAATCGGTGTGTTTTAAAAAATTTGTCCCAATATCCTCTAATTGTTTTTTATTCAGGTCAGTAGAATCGTCGATTTTCTCAGTATTTTCTTGTTTTTGTTGTGGTTGTTGTTGATTATTCTCAACATTTTCCTCGATATTATTAAAACTTTCTGTTTGGACTTCTTGTGATTTTCTATTATCGACGATATTTTTCATTGATTTTGGATTCTTCTTCGTTTTACTTTTAATTTCTGGTGGTTCTTTAATTATTGTTATCTCTTTTTTATTGACACTTTTATGTTTTTGTGATAATGTTTTTGTTAATTTCGATTTATCTGGTTTCCAATTCGTCCAATAAACTTCTTCAAGTTTCTCAATAACTGATGATAATTCTTTACTGTCAGTTGATTTCTTCGGTTTTGTTTTTATCACGAAATCACCTTCTGTTTTGAAACATGGTGGTATTGGTGGCGGTGGTGGTTTTTGATTGAAATTATGAACATAAATTGGATGCTTCTTCTCATTTAATTCTTTATGTTTATTGTGATTTCGTCGATTTTGAATTGGTGATGATTCAAAACTGGGATTTTTATGACGATAAGGTATACGTTGTTGTGAATTTTGCTAAAAATCAAAACAAAACAAAATTAATTAAACCAAATTTAATTGATTACAATATATACAATTACGTATTCTTCGGGATAAGTTTTCAATGATTTAGTGTTATGTAATTTTGTACGTTCCATCGTAGATTTTTTATAACAGTTATGTCAAATATTTGGAGAATATTACAATATTGCTATGGAGATGAAGAATTTTTCAATTTTCTGCTAATAGTAAAATGTTGCCGAGGGCATTGTAAAATGAAGGTAGTAACTTTTATCTAATTGATAAAAAATATTTATTGGGTACCTTTTTTTTGTTAGTCATTAAAAACATCATTAAACTTATCATATGTGTATTGCAACTAAGTATTACAACGTGCATAATAGCCATGAAGGGAACAAAAATTATCGTTTATATTATTCAAAAAAAGTTACCTACATGGCTACAAGTTGATATCACAAAAAAATCGATAATGTTTATAATAATAATAGTCGTTATTCACAAATGCACGTAAACAGTGCAAACAATACTTAAACAATATCACTTTATTTTTACACAAAAAAGATCAGATTATTGCCCATTTTTATTATTGTTATCTATCCTTTACCTTATAAGGAAGTCAAACAATCGAAAATCTATATAATTCATCAAAAACATTAAAATGGGCAATATTCACAAATAAAAAAATTATAGATATATATTACAATTTTAACCCTACACATTTTTGTTTTATATAAAAAATTATATGCACACCTTAACTAAAACACCTGTTGACAAATTTATTACAAAAACTCCATTCTGCTCACTCCATTATCATCGCACACAATTAAAAAAAGTCTTTCAATTTGTTAAAAGTCCTACAATAATAGCGTTATTTATTCTTCAATAAATTCAAATTTTTTTGTTTGTTTTCGTTTTCTCTTTCCCCCAAAAATTTCATCGAACCAAATTGCCGACGAAAATTTTTGATTTTCATTCTCAACCAAAAAATTATATCAAATGATGATGATGGCAGTAGTAGTTAATTACCACGAAAATATTTTGAAGATTGTTCCAACATTTATTAAAAATTTCTGTCAAAAGGGCAGTTTATTATTAATAATCTTACAATAGGCAAATTTAGCCTGAAATTTTCGTTTGGTTATTAAGCGATTAAATCCGGTATGTTTATGGCAACAACATGGCTTGCTTATTAAACATTTTGTTAAAATTACTAAAAACTACCAAGTGGTTATAGTTTTATTTCTGTAGAATTACTACGAAAATTATCAATTATCAATCCAACAAGATCGAATGGATTTTCAGATATTGGCCATAATTTACGTGTGATTTCCGTAATTATTTCGAGAAGAATCAAGTTAATAATTTTTGTAATAATTCTTTCGCAGCAAACAAATAAAAGAACAGGAAATTCGACTGTCGTTTCAACTAAATCTAGTATAACATTCATATCTACTTTTGTAGAAATTATTGCAAATACAAGTATAAAATCAACATTATTTTGTTTTTGTGTAATTATTGATTTGTTGTTTTATCCGATAAACGGGAAAATTTTCAAAACATTTACCAAATAATAACAAAATTATTGTAGATAGATTGCACACGGAATATCTTGACATTTATATAACAACAGGAAAGCTCTGAACAATTATGACAATAATCGAAAAATATAAAATACATCCCTTCTGTAGAAGTCCAAAGAAACGACTCAGTTTCTATGTGATATCCTCCCATATTTCAAAATTATATAAATCAATAATATTAAAAATAATTAATAATAATGTTGATGAAGCCGTAAAATGTAGGCCTCGTATACAAGGTGTAATTTGAAACACAACCAATCACCTTGTACTTTTGAATAATTAAAATTGGAACAAAAAAAATATATACCAACAACAATTGATTTGTTTTGATAATTCACAATTACAAAATCCTGATTTAAACAGGCCCAAATTTAGTTTATTGTTTTGCTTTATTTTTCTCTTCAATTGTTTATGTAGACAGTAGTTAATTATTATTCTAACTTTTAAGGTGTATTTATTAATTTTTTGTGCCACAATCATAGTGTGCAAAGTACAAGCCGAATTTTTCCAAAAGAAAAAGAATTTCTTCTCATCCATTATTTTAATGTTTCGTTATTATCAAGTTGAACTCTCGAGGTGATTTATAATTTAAATATTATTGTATTTACAACAAGAAGTTTCTCTCAATTCAATAAAATTTGTTTTGCAAATATTGTAACCAACAGGCCATATTTCTTTTCATTCAAATTTTTGTTTTATTTAATTGTTGATAAAAATTCCAAACTGTACAGTAGTTTCCATCCGATATACAAAATCACTCATTTGTTGTTATTGTTGCTGATGATGATGATGGTGGTGATGATGATGATGATGATTCTGATAATAAAGATTGCAAACTGGTACATGAAGGAGCTTCGGATAATTCACAGGGCGATGGTGATCGCCCATTCATCTCATCTCACCAACAAAATACACGTAATTCACCACCATGATCACCACTATGACGCCAGGGACGTACTGATCGAGCTTTAAGCTGGAAAAAAAATTAACAATATTTAGTTCCAATTTCTTTAATAAATGCAATGCCGGATTAAGCTGAGGGGCTCCTCTTCCAATGAGGCCCCATCTACCGTATATTAAAAAGATCATCAGTAATTTTAAAATTTCTCCAAAGGGGACCACGGCTCAAGTGTTGTTAAGTTGAGCTCCTTGTTAGTCCGACATTGAATAAATGTAAAGAATTCTCGAATAAAAATAAAACCTTGAACTTGGCCTTCATTAGTAACGAATATAAAATTCTGTTGGTTAGTTGTTATTTTGATTTGCATAGGATGATTCAAAATTCAACTCGTCGGTCTATTGCAAAAACAATAATAATAAAACACAACAACAACAACAACAACAACCTTGTCTGTTATTCTAATAATAATCTACCAATTTAGATAATTTTTGTTCGTTGTAGTTGAAATTTTTAATAATACTTAAATCAGCATTAAATACCGATTATTTTAAATAATTCTCCTAAATTCTTTCGAAGTATCACAATTTAAAATGTAAAATTAGAGAAATGACAGTGTATTGATTAATGATTTGTCTCCAAGTTGATGATTTTATAATAGAAAATCGACTATATTTAAGGTAGATATAATGTTTGTTATCGACAAATCCCAGCAACAAAATCCTACCGGTAATTAAATACTAATAAATAAAACGTCTAAAACATCATATTTTTCTATATCTTCATCAAACAAACAGGATTCCTTATCCAATTAACTTTGTATGTTTTTTGTATAAATTAAAGATATTTAATTATCGATTTTTGTTACTAAATGTGTTGAATCACTACAACAAACAAATGATTCACAACAGAAAACGTATGCTCTACTCTCATTATATTTAGCAGGGCGCTATTATAGTGACAGTTCGTATAAAGTTTATAATCAAGGAAATATATTGACTGAATCAAAATTATACGGGAGTGGCATAGAAACTAGACACATAAGTTATAGAAAGGCTATCAAGAAGACAGACAGGCGGTTGATTTAAAAGAATTCTGTGTGATGTTCTTTTATCTTTCACTTATAGTTGAAGCCGTCATTTTATATCCACTCCAAAATTACAAAGTATCAAAGCACAAAGATATTAAATGTATGTTCCATCTATTTGTCCATTTGAATTTGACGTTAAAAAAATGTCTTTATTATTTCTTAAAAATTCAATTTCATTGAACGAAACTCGGTTTGCTAGAGCGAGTTGAGTTAGAGACTGAGCTACTTTTTCCGCTATTCACTCGATATTTTAGTCGACAAAATGTGGACAAATGTAATATGTGCGAGGATTATTGTTGTTGTCTTTGTATTACAAACAGGAGTTGGAAAAATCTTGAAATGTATACGTCCAGTATTTGAAAAAGTTGAAGGATATAAATCTTATAGCTTAAGTTGTTCTACGTCTAACCACTTGAACAAAAACCTTCAAGCTATTCATATGTCTTTTTAAAAATTCCATTTTTATCTATGTTTGGATATATAACAATTTGAAAACAACGCGATTAAACCTGTAGTCAGTGAGTGGGCGAGTTTTACTCGCCGTGCTAGTTGCACACAATGCTAGCGTGTAACTTTTCTCTAATCGAACTTTAATAACAAACAGTAGTTAGATATTAATATTTTTTTCTAACGAAACAGTAGATGATGTCCGACAATGAAAATTATTTAAAACATTTATTTGTGATTAAATCGTGTGAATAAATATTGATTGATGATTGAAATTTGTTGAATGAAAAATGAAGTCACAATCACTGTGTAAATCCATAATCACAATTTTGTATAATTTTAACAGATTTTAATTAATACAAATTTAATCGATTCAACCGAATTCCTCCTTTTGACATTTTAGTCTATTGTGTATTGTGATACGAGTATATTAACAGATAAGAATAATTGTATCAATACCGTATACAATAACAAAATTGTCAAATGACTGTATTTACTCATATCCTACGTGACCTTTTTAATGGAATTGTAAAAATTTTATTGTCCAATAATCAATGTTTTCTGTTATAACTTAACTGTAACCAGACACATATAGGAGAAACAATTATTAAAAACTTTACGAGAATGTTTTTAAAAAAAACTATCAAATACCTGTATATAAGAATTGCCCAAAAAGATGATTTTGTAAATACAATTGAATAAATAAAATTAAATTCAATAAAAATCGATGGCATATAAAAATAACTTCTATTTAGGAACGATCATTAAGAATATTTCATGCGTCAATGTTTAATGCAATTTTTTATTGAATTATTTCGAATATTTTTACGATCAATTTCCTAAAATTTCATATTTAAGTATGATTGATTTTCAAACGAACAGATATTTTAAGTTTCTATTCCTAATCTCATTATTGAAATATCGATTAAACACTTTTTGTACGAATTGCAAATTAAGTTACACCTATGTATAATAAAAAAAAATCGGTAACAAGATTTAGATAAGACAGGCTTTGAATTAAAATTAACAAAAAAAAAGATCAAACTTGTATTAATGTAGAAAGCTGCAAACGAATTTCATCTCTCGTCTCCTTTTATGTTCTCAAATTTAACTAACATCAAAGTTGCTTGTATTATGACCACTTTACAATTAATAAAGTTGCAAGTCAAGTCAATTTTAAAGTTTCTAATTGTTGTATATTTATTAATGCATCAATTTATCCACTTAGAAGTACAACCTCAATAATTTATTTACAATTGATTTTCAATTTAAGAGTTTATTCTAATATTCGTAACTATTATTAATAAAATATCTGAAGATGTAGAAGTAACATAAAAGAAAAAAAAACAACTTGTTTCAATATTATAAAACACGAATAGTTTTGACCTTCACCGCCAAAAATGTTTTACGAATTAACAAACACGTCCATGAATATAAAACGATAGTGGACTTTTGTGGGGGGCTCTCCTCCTCTCTGGTCTTTCGTTGTTTCTTTTGCATCCAACCAAGATGCAAGAATTTATACAACCTGTAATTATGTAACGCTATAGTCATTTTTGCAATTGACGACCGGTCCTTTGTCATTATCAAGCATGCAACATCACAAAAATAAATTAGAAATTGTTGAATATAAATGCAGTTGTTGTTTGTTTTTTTTTTGGCTTGATTTACTGTCACAGTCATTTTAACGATTTTCCAACTAGTTTTATACAAGTCACGAAAGTATAACAATGTTATAAATATTGCTAGTTATTGTGTAAAACGACCTTTTATTATTGCTTAATTCGTTCAAAATTCATAACAGTTAGCATTTTAAACAAAATTTAGCGACTTGCACACCAGTAGGATTATTACATCATCTTTACTACTTACGCTGGAACTTGATCATAATTTTAAACAATCAGGCGCCATTTTTGTCAATCAACAGAAACCATATGTTGTTTTTAAATATTGTAAATAAATGTAATTTATTTGTGAAATTAACTTGAAATATCCACACAATAAACAAACGTGTTGTTTTTCTTTTTCTTTTTTTCTTAATAATTACATTTCGTTAAAAGATAAAACCATTTTGTTTATTCTAAAAATATTGAATTTTTCTTTGATCTTGTTTGATTTTAACACATTTTATCGAAAATCTATTTGAATTTTAAACGAAACCACGTAAAAGCTTATTTCGTTAGGCTTTTCCTACTGGAAAACCAGGCATTTGAATATTGCAAGTGATATTTAAAATGCACACGTATAGAGTTCATAAATAAAATACAAATCTGGAATTCTTTTTTTTTCCTGGAAAACTAAATCTAAAACATAATTTAGAAAATTCCGTCAGTTATTACGAATGGAACCGTCCTGTTAATTATTCAAATGTGAATGAAACTTCAATATATAAATAATTCTAAATCAATTAACAGTGGCGTAACAAGTACTAAGTAGACATGTTTAATCTCAATCATAACTAGGATTCAAGTCAAATTCGACGTTTATTTTAACCATTTGCGGTAACAGATTATTCTAATTAACGAATAAGGGTAGTGAATTCTTTAACGTGACTACCATGTCAATAGTGCCGACTGTTTGTAGACACATCGAATCAACATTTAAGAGTTTCATTATGTTTAACCATAGGTTAAGGGTATTATTATTATTATTCTATTCAGATCTAAGTAAAATATACTTTAAGTGTATGCCCCAAAATTATCTGACAAGATTTGTTAATATATTGTTAACTAGAAAAAGAATGGTGCCCTACAGTAATTAACTTCAATCAACTTTTTTGAAGAAACTGTACAACTCTGTAAGTGGATTTTCAGTATGTATACCATTTCCACGATTCTAATGTCGAATTTCAAATGACAGAATTGTCACTAACTTATCTATGCTACACGGTGAAACGCAGGGTTACCAATATAAAATACACATTTTTCTCTAAACTAGTAGGAGAAAGTTAGGGACTTTTGAAATAGTCGATTGTCAGCAGTTTTACAAAATTCGACATTTGAAGCGTGGATATGGTATAGCATACGTATTCCCATAATTATTCAGTTTGAAGTTATAATTACATTGATTTGCTTCTGTTGGTAATTGAATTATTAAAAAAATAATCATAGTCCAATTTTCCCCTTTACTGTTTGTTATCCCTCATTAAATTCTCAATGGAAGGGTGCATCACTAATAAAAATAAAAATCGATAAGTCTAAATTTTTAAAATGAAAAAGTTGAAATGTGTTGAGTGTAAATATAATGTGGTTGTTTCTTTTTTGTTTCTTCTCTTATTTCGTTGAAGAGAAATTTATTCATAAACTAAACGTTAAACGTTTCCTGAAAGAAAATTACATTTTCACCAAAATAGGAAATTGATGGTAACTGTTTAAAAACGTCATCTAATGATAATTGGAAGTATGTACATCAAATAATCGAGAGAGAGAGAAAGAGAAAAAGCAAAAATAGCGCTTAACATTAACACATTTATAAATCGATTTATTTACATTAAAAAAGGCGAATTTTTTTCCCTCTTCATTTAAGAATTCGATTTATCTTTAATTTTATTCACATACACAAACAAAACACCTAAAGAGTTTTCTCTTAGTTCTATTAACCTATATATCCTGTTGTTTAATATTATTATAATCTTTCTAAGTATAACCTCCATCTACTACCACTATCTTATTAATAAATTTAGTTTCAAGAACTTGCCGTTGATAACTTATCTTTTAATAGAAATTTTTTGTCTTGTCTTGAGTGCATTCACCTATAATAAAAGCTTACTATTTCGTTTTTTTTTTAACGTGTATGTGTGTTCGTTATATGCGAGGAAGTTGTGTATTTTGTCAAAACTGAAGGAAATGTATGCATAAGAATGATCTTTATGGCATTTGCCAGTTGAAAACTGAACTCGATTGCGAATAATAAATTTTATGATACAACTACCAATAAGATGAGCTTCATTCTATGGCTGGAAGTTAGTTAAACAAGTGCATAAAATGCATATAACGGATACATAATCCTAATATCGTTATTTTGTTATTAAAAAAAATAATCGGGATATAATAGGCAAATCTACATATTTTCGTTGTTGTATAATAACTTTACAATAAAATTTTACATCCCTTTACTAACAATTTCTGTCAGATTAATTCGCATGTTAATATTTTGATGGTATTGTGTTGGATATATATATATATATTATTTGTTTAGACTAGAGTGAAGAGAGGCAGAAATTGCTTTAATCACCATGGACTAGTTCAAAACCCGTCTAGTAATTAAACTAATTAAAAACCATTGCACGGTACACCGACATTGAAAAGCTTGTGTGTTTTTTGGGATATGCCAAATCAACAAGACAAATAAAAAAATATGTATACAACGTAGGTACAGAGACAAAAAAAAAGAAAGAAAGAAAACTAAGAAACCGAATCCGGATAGTGGTGTACAAAAACGTATTATTTTTTTTGTCATTACTGCTACGAAGTGTTCACTACTCGAAATATTTAAAAAGCTCTCGAGAGTAGCGGAAAAAATTCACGCCAAAATGAACCATAAATATTGCAATTGTAAAGGTTGAAATCCACAACTACTACATAGGTATATAGTACTTGTTTTATTGTTGAAAAATCCACCTTTTAACCCTCATCCCCTTTTAGATTTTGCTGTTGGTTCCACCATCAACCTGATTCATTTCAGTGTAAATACCAATGAACTTTGTCAAACAATTTCGAATAAAAATGGAATGTTATTATGTATCAAAAATAATAATAATATGGATCATATTTTTTGAAAAATGACTATTGAAAATTTTGTGCGTGTATGTATGTGAAGAAAATCAATATTTTAGTGACGTTTAAACAAGTCTATTAATACTTTATAAAAATTGACTGACTGACTGGTATTTCTCTAGCGTAGATGTACGCGTTCATTTTAGCACGAATAGTTTTACATTTTGTGTTTATTGCGAATGAATAATTAACTTCCCATTATCTAGTGACTAGGCAAATGACAAAAGCTGTGTATATATTTAACGGATTTCGTTTAAACTTTACGATGAACAAACAAAACAAAAATGCAGCTGCGACAATTCCAACAAACCGGTTTGAGATTTGATAGACAAAAATTTAAAAGCCACTAAACCCAACGTAAGATAAGAAGAAGAAAAAACTAAAGAAAACTTAAATTAGAATTTTGTTCCCCACTTACATGTTGCATCTTCTCAAAATCGAGATATGGTCGTTGGACGTGAGCATGTCTGGTATGTCGAGATCTCTTCCTTGGTGACATTTCATAATGTAATAGTTTTGATGGTGGACTCATCGATCTCCCTTTATTATTATTCAATGGTGTCTTCCTACCTGGTTTCACAGCTTCTAATGGTGGCGATGTACGGAATTGTACCGGTGTTGCCATACTGGCCAATAAATGATGAACTTCTTCATCGGATGAACCGGAATGTTCAATATGTAAACCATCTTCACCATAACATTTATGACATGGTGAACATGGTGATGATGGACTTAAATTACCATAATGTGACATATTTTCTTCATTTTCCGGTGTATATTTATGTACTTGAGACCATTTTCGTTTCTCTGGCAAACATACAGAGGTTGATCGTAAAGGCCTTGATGGACATTCATCTTTATTACTATTTATCACTTCTAATTCCTCCTCAGAACTGTGAGGATCATGCTGATCAGGCGCTGGACTCTCCATCGAACACCCAGTGTCTGCCGGAGATACACTGCATACACGCTCGGACATTACTGGAAACATTAAAAAAAAAAATTATAATAAGAAGGTAACAAACAATTCTAATTATTATTATTTTCAAATCAGGTATGTAATTTAAAAAAAAACGAAGAACCGTTTGGATTAGATAGTAAAATCAATTCAATTCACGAATGTGGCTGGACCGATAATAGACGTCTATCGGGCCACATTGGCATTTATATGGTATCTTTGATTTATCTAGCAATTAAGTTGTTTTCGCTAGTGCTGACCGAAAAGTCGACAGAAGAGTTGCATAACAATAGCTTTTGATAGCTATTGTAAGAATAACCCATAAACAATATTTAATAGTATGTTTAAAGATACATATCTCGTTCTAGTAGTAGTAGTAGATAACGTAGGTATTATAAAGTATACCAAAGTGAGGATAAATATATGGAACAACATAGTCAACCAGTCTTGTATAAAATCCAAGATAAACGAGATAAATTTCTAAATGCCATATGCGATTAGGAAATAGAGTTAAACAAATAGACAATCTGTAAACTTGGCGTACACCATCGCCCGATATCAAAAGGAATTCTTATCAGAAATACTCGTAAATATAAAATACTATCTCTTCAAACAAATTCACTGTGTAACATCAGAGAGTACATAGATTGTATTTATTGTATCTAGTGATAGTATTGTTATTCTAAACTGATAATAGTAGGTTTTTTTACTCCAATTTTAATAAAACATCATCGATCTTATTTTAATATAAATCATGTCCAATTTGAGTAAATCTATGGAAAAAAAACAGCTGAAAGAAACGTTATAGCCTCAATGGTGAACACAATAAATCTATGCACATCTAAATCTATCGAACACAACAGAACATGGCCCAAACGTAGAATTTTATGACTTGATTTTATTATTGTGATTCATCGGCAATAAAAAAAAACAACAAGAAGAGTACTGACTATACAGTGAATTTAGGAAGACAATTTGCTACACAATTCCATATACTATTTCTCAAACTGATCGATTATCTTCCAAGTGGAAAGATTCAGAATCCATAGGGAGTCACCGCTTCTATACGATTCTTATTCTCAGCTAGCTGACTTTTAGAAATAATCGAGCTTTAAGGTTTTTGGTGATCGATCTTTGCGCAAGTTTTCTTTAAAAAAAAAGGAAATTTGTCTAGCGGAAAAACCAAGTCAGCTTAGAAATTTATAACACTAACACTTTCTAACCACAGATATAATTTTTTTCTATCTATCTACGTATTCGTATCCTGTTCAAGAATCTAAATTGGATTTCTTGTAAATTATCCAAGTAGAAGTCAATTAAATTAGAATTCAGTTAATTTAAATATATGTATTATGTATAAAACAAAGAAAATCCCTAAACTGTCAGACTAATTGTGGGTGATTTTCCAGAATCTTTAATTGTGAAATTCAAATAAATATAATGGAAATTACAAATCTAACACGCATACAGGCACTATCACCACCACCACCACCAACATGTTCGTTATCTTTTAAGTAATTAAAACTAATGCGTTCAAGTTGTTCAATTTAATTGAATTATGAAGGTTAAACTTATTATTTAGTTAAACACCTCGGGAGATACACGTTTAGTGGAGAATTGCGAGGAGAATCGTAAAGGTAACGATGCAGAAAATGTTACTGCAACATCAATTTAATAAAGCATCTATTTAAAACACATTCATCTGAACTATATAACAATGGCCCAGATTCAATCTTACCGTAAATAATAAATATAAAACCGTATTTTGTCTTTAAGAAATAAATGTACGATTTGTAACTCCACATAAGTTATAGACCTTTTAACATTCACATTTTTTGTTAATTTTATTTTATTGATTACCTGTTTCTTTTTTTCATTGAAAATAAAAGAAAATTCCGAGGCTTTACCAACCAAATAAAAAATCTGATTTAAGGTTATTTAGAACGAACAGATCCTCTGCTGTTTTGTTTTTCATTTTGTTCTTTTTTTTATGAATATAGAGTGAATCGTTAACTTTAATACTGTTTTTACATTAGCGTATACAACAAATGTCCCATTTGAAGCGTTCTCTCAGAAACGGAAAAAAATCTATTGAAAGTGTGCCTACCAAAGTCATATGATAATGATCTGACAGTAGCATAATTCTGATATGATGCAACAGCAACTGAATATTCATACAAATGATTTTTCCATGTACATGTGTCGTTTTCAGAGAATTAAATAAAATATAACGTTCTGTTTAATTAATATTCTCTTCAACAGATTTCAGTCGTATTATTGGACAATAAAAGGTACTTTTTGATTTATTGTAGGCAAAAATAAGATCAATTACCGTGAAAATAAAAGGAATTTTGCATTCAGGGGGTCCTTGAAACTTGCAGGCACATCTCCCATAGCCTCTAATCAACGGCCTTGTATACATATATAAATGCATCCTTGTTATATTATGTTGATAACGATATAGTATATAAATTATCAGCTATCTAACAAAATGACACGAAACTAAGATAGAGTGACCACAACCAGACGCAAACATTTTTACTGTAATTTCTGGCACACAAAGAGTCCACGGAGCCAAAATAAAAACATACAGAGCCCCATTCAAATAATCTTATTTCACTTTGTTGTCTAAGGAGCTTATATCTAAATAAAACACACTTACAGTACAGGTACGATAACAATTAAAATGCATGGAAATTGGCATTCAAGGATATATGCAATGTGATAAAGAAACAATGTAACAAGCTGGGAAATTTTCATTAAATTATATCGGAAAATTCCTACAGTAAGATATTTTTTGACATAACTCTACATGTAAAGATAATTTTCAATTTTTTTAATTGTTATAATTGTATTATTAGGGCAGGTCATGTGTTATTTTATATTATATATTCAGAGTTTTGTAGTGGAATTTCTCATAGATAAGAGATATCGAGAATTCTATTTATTTTCCTAGAACAACATCTGTTTATTAAGTCGGCAACAATGGAACGTATTTATAAAACCTATTCAAAGATTATTTTCTTTTGAATGTTTATGTACACTGGCGCACACAGGAGGGGTGCACCCCCTTCATATATTTAATACCAATATAAATTCGTTTTGTAATTGTAATTTTTCTAATTGATTCAACGAACATACTAAATAAAACAAGCAAATCTACATTCGTATGTTGTTACGCAGCAGTTGTTTCCAAAAAACATTCAGTATTTATCAGTTTTTTCCCCAAAATTTCTGGGTGCGTTACTGTATATGTATACAGTAAAGTGTACACTCAACCCCCAACCACCACATTCCCTAAATTTTTTTGCAATCAATAATAATGTCTAAGCTTAATTATTACAGTTATAAGTTGGATGTTTCATTACACAAACTATTTGAATTAACCGAACCGTCTTGGTCCCAATTAGTTCCGATAATCTACTGTGTATATATTTAATTGGAAATGGAAGAAGAAGAAAAATATTATTTCTCTGTCATAATAGCTAGGGGAATAAATGATAAGGGATGTTTTATTAATATGGCATACATTTTGTTGTATAAAACAGAAAAATTGATTTAATAAAGGATAAAAAAAGACGAATTTATTTAACAAAAGAATGTAATAAATACATACCAAGAATTTTCAATTTTATTTGTCTAATTGTAATTCATATGGAAATTCTTTTAATATTTCGATTTGAATTTTATATAAAGACACAAACAAGGTGGTTCAGTTTATAAATAATGGCAAATCGTCTATTATTATTATCACTTATTAATATGACTACATCTAAACGTCTATAGAGTGAATGATCAAAATTGTTATTACAAAAAAAAATGGAAAAAATCTTCTTTGTTCTTTTATAAAGTTCTTTTCTTTAATCAATACATCGACGGTACTAGTCTAACTGAAAATATTCACACTTCTATTGTATTACAAAACAAATCTCATACGAACTTAGGTCATATAATTCTTTTCAATCTTATTATTTAATTTGAAACTTATTGCAATTAGAAACAAATACAAAAAAAAATAATTGAGATTGTTAACGTTAGTTAAGATTTCTTAAAATAACACACACCTATAACAATTGTTCAAAATGTTTTTCATATTATCTTTCATCAATTTTATTTGTCTTTCAAACTATTGTACAACATTTGTTTTTTTTTGTTATACAGTAGAATCAAATGATATCTGATATTATCAGATTCTGTATTAAATTAACTCTAATTAAACGTTGTCATCGGAACTCCTTTGAATATGTATTTTAACTATAGAAAATTCAATAATATCAACTCGTATATGTTTCCGATGATATAGCACAGAGGAATTAATATCGATTTAACTAAATTTAATCTTTCTATACACAATGGGTATATGTATGTACTAAACTATATTATATACTATCGATATATGTATATAGATATTAAGTAAATAATCATGTTTGATTATTAATTCAATTCATTAGTAATACAACAACATATTAGATGCCTCCGGTTAGGATTTATTATATGGAAACAATTGTCATTGTTTCATTTTATAAATATACATAATTAACAATTAAATTTTTCACATATTCTATATATTTTATTTAGTAGTATAATAACTTATATTTTGAGATGAGTATTTTTAAAAGAGAAACCGCAAAATATTCAACAACTTATTAATTCAACAATAGAATATATATATATATATATATATATATATATATATATATATTAAGGTTTCCCTTTTAACTATAAAACGTTACTTGAATTTAGAGAAATTCAAGTACGAAATTAATTGAAATCATTCTCTTTACTCATAACAAATTTGGAAAAAACAACCACAAAAAATTAAATTGTTTGTTGTTAAAATTAAATAAATATTATGTAGAATTGAAAATATTAGTATTGGAAAACGTATTATTGTAGTGGATAAATAATAGAAATACATATATTACATATTCTCGTTCAACAATAATCTTTGAATTTTTAAACAATCCTTTAAGTTCATCAACATCATATTAGGATATTGTTGTTAGTATTTTAGTCATTTCTATATTGACAATTAGAGAAATATTTAAAATTTAAAAAAAAACACATTATAACGGTTTAACTATTTCTAGTTATCTGTCTACTTTATATATTTTGTTGTATTTGTAAAACAATTAGTCAGTCATTAAGAATATGTGTTTAAATTTTTATCATTTCCTATGACCACTTTTGTTTGTTGTAAAGCCTTGATTAATATGAAAAATATGTAGATTTTTAAAATAGCACAAAACCAATATGATTTCCAAATGGTTTCCATTTTTAAATAGGAGGAATTCTTAGGGTTGATTCAGAATTACGGTCAAGGAGCGTGTTGCAACGAGTGTCGACTACACACAGTTGGTAAAACTCGCCTACTTACAGTAGTGACGAAGAAACACAGCGATTTGACAATGCCAAAAAGAACGAAAAACGAGAAAAATAGTTCAATTTTCAACTCAACTTATAGTAAGTAACAAAACGAACGACAAGTTAACCAGACAAACTCGTAAAACTCGCCCAATGTAATTAAATGCCTTTATAATGATTTTCAACAGATTCATGAATTAGATTCATAGAAATATATAGTTCAATATATACAGAATTAAGATTAGAAAAACCGGATGTTCATAAATAAAATATACAGAGCTAAAAATTGAAAAAAATATTTGAACGGTTTTAATAAGTAAACAATGATTTTCTTGAAAATATAATGCGCATTTAGAAAAACTTCGTAATAGTTATTGCAAAAATGTAAACATCGTAGAAAAATCAACATTTAATTAACGTTATAACACGTTGCTCAAAAAGCTGGGTTCACATTTAAGTACACATGCAGTAAAGTAAATCGAAGCGAATGCGTTGTTGTGTTGTGTTTATAAAAATTGCATGTGGAGTACTCTACATATTCGCCATTCAGTTTATTGAGCATATAGGTACAGTTGTTTTGATAAATCTTATTAAAAGAAAAGATATTGCTGATCCGAAGTTGTTTATAAACCGACAACAGATGCCTCACCATTTGCAGACTTTGGCAATACAAGGCGTATGCAAAGCAACGCTACGAACGCTCTTATCTCAAATCGATGTATTTGCCATCAAATGTTGAAGCGGCTTAAGAATAAACAAATTTTATAATATGGCATGATGCAAAGGTTCATTTTTGCACTCAATCTGATCGTGTGTTCGAATGAATAATATAAAGAAAAAAATATTCTTTCAGAGATAGAGATTTTGCCAAATTAACACAAAAAAAAAATGATGAATTCTTTGTGGTTGGTTCTTAATCTTTCTCGTTCTATTCATTAAAGACATATAAATTTCTCTACTTTTCTATCAATCTTTCCAGCAATTATCATTGAGGGTTATTTTCGAAATCAAAAGAAATCCTAATTTGTACGAACAAAAAAATCAAATACGCAAAATAGAAATGGATAATAATAATAATCAATTTTTCCACATATAAAAATAATTAATATCATGTTTGGTATTTAAAAAGAAATTATTCAAATATTAACAATCACAGAAAAAAATACCACAAAAAAAAACACAAAGTAAATATAAAAAATCCTAATATTCCTTTTAACAATTGTTTATTTTATTTACAGACCACCATCAAAAATATTAGCATCTGTCGTGGTTTAAATGGTAAGTGCTTTTTTTTTGTTGTTCTTTCTAATAGTCATTAAGAAATGCTCCAAACAGTTCTCAGTAGACGCAATTAAAATCAAATTAGAATTTGCAGCAAATTGATCGATAATTTTTCATCTTTTTTTAATAAAAAGCACATCTTTAACTGAAACGTTTGATTTTACAGTCTAAGAAGAATACTATTTTTGTTGTAGAATTGTTTGACTTAAACTTGCGATTTACGATAAATTTCTAGTGTACACAACAAAATTGATAACGCTTTTATTATCCAATTTAATAATAAAATCTAAATCTGTCTCCAAATCAGTAAATGAACTATATACTTGCGATTTTATTATTGTTGTTAGACAACTTGAAGAGTTTCCAGTTCGTTTTTCAACACTATGACAAACATATCTTTACTCTAATCGTTGTATTTAGATAATAATAAAGTTTTCATTTGATTAACAAAATATAAATAATTTTAAAGGCGGACAATAATTATTAAAATTACTCTCACTCGCATATGCAAAATTATTAACAAACAAGAAAACTATATGCAATCGTACACAATTTCTAAACAATTAATTATTATCATTTGAATAAAATAGAAAAAAAATTAAAGTTACGTCATGGTACGAGAAGAAGGTGAAAGAAAAATGTGCATATTTATATATGTAATGAAAGTCAGGTAAAAATGCAACAATCCTTTTTCTATTTAGAAAATCATATAACAGTTCGTATAAATAACTTGAAAAACCAGTCTTTTATTACTTCTTGCTATAGTATTTTTTCGTCGTTTTTTTTTTAATAGAAATCACGGAAGAATCACTAATTGGTAATCGCCAATTTCAATTAATTAAATTTATCATCTACTAATAAAATATTAGCAATTTGTTCTTTAATTATAGTGGTCGATCTTTAGCGTCAACCCCTCACATTACATAACTGTGTTTAGGCCATTTATTGATGATGACAAGATAGAGAATAATACTACCATATAGTAGAATATTAGTTTTTAATATTACTGTTATTATGACACCCACATATATTAGATACTTATATAGTAATAATTTAATTGGAAATAAAATTATTTATTTTAACCATTTAACGTAATTGAATGTGTGAAAAATTAGATTTGATCATATGATTAAATATTGAGGAAACAACAAATTAAAACATATGTAAAAATTACACAATAATTATAAACTGGTTTTAAAAATATTCAAAGATTAATTACTACACTTTTATTTCCTTTTACTCTTCTAACATATCAACTGATTTAGTTATTGAATTTTATAAAAATTAAAAATAAAATAAAATAGGAGACTATTTAAATCGAAAATTTATTCATATTTTAATTAGCATGATAGCATATCACTTTAGAGATAACATAGTTATATAGAAATATATTGGCATATTTAATACATTTAAGGCAGATTCTGACAGATTGAATTAAATTTTAATGGACAATCTGCGACGATAATTGGCTGGATTTTTTTAAATCGAACTTTCCTATTTAGTGTTTATCAACTACTAAATAAACTACACTCGAGATAAAATTATTTAATAAAAATGAAGTCAATAAAATGGATATCATAGATCAGACTATAAATACTTGATGGTAATGGATTTTAATCAATTAATTTAAAAAAAAAGAAAGGATATTGATCCAGATATGAGATATATTGTTAAATATAACTAAAAAGTTAAAAAAAAAACTGTTTTATACATTTTCCAACCACAAATTACCATAATATACATCTTTTTAAAATTGATAATCAAGAATCATTTGCATTTTAAAACGTGAAAATAATTAAAATTTTCTGGATATATTTTTTGCTATTTAATTCTTATTTATTTTTAACCAACTTAATAATCAATTTCTCAAGTATGGTCTCTAAATAAACTTACAATTAGATTGATTATCTATGGAAAATAACGACAACTCTTAATCAATCATTAAAAATATGATGTATACAGGGGGCTGCTTCGTTTCAGCATACCTCGCTTATTCTGTGGGAATCAACACGAATTTTTAAGGACTTCATTTGTGATACCCAAAGAGCACTAATTGCAAACACTAGCGTTATTCGTTTTAAATTTGTTCGGTAGCAATGGTAGACGATAAGTCAGACATCCTAAAGGGAAAAGATACAATTGATGATGGTATCGGAATGGTTTTCTTCTTCTGGAGTTGGTCCCCATGTAAAAATAGATGGAATATCCTTTGTTGGCCTCGTCAATCTAAAAATCTCAATCTCATTGAACATCCATGGAACGAGTTGGTCAAACAATTATGAGGCCTGAACTCAGAAATGATGTATTCGATGATCTCTAGAATGAATGGTGCGGTAAAACAAACTTTTTTATTAGTGTATAAAGCAACAACGTTCTAATAAAAGAACCGATTGTCTTTGTTCCATTCATACATAAGTTGAAACAAAATATGTTGATTATAACAAATTTTTGTTCGCTATTGTAGTTTTTTTTATCGCTTAATTACTCTAATTATGACCAAAAAAAATATTCAAAAAGTAAATAATTCATGGATCAACGACTGGAACGTGATTCTCCCTCACCTTTATAAGATTATAGCTGTGAGAATCTGAAAATCAGGTGTGTATATTAAAAGAAAACACCTTGTATATATCATAGAATCTTTCTATTTGTATGTGTATTATTGAAATTTTATTTGATATTTCTATTCATCGAAAATTATGAATCATACAATATATTTTCTCTGATAATTTCATTTATTAATTGAATTTCATTTATAAAACGATCACCAAATGAAAAATCATTGAATCGCTTTGTGTCGTAAATTTTATAATTAAATAATATTTTATGACAGTTACGAATATTATTAAATTAAACAAAAAAGAAAGAAAGAAAAAATACTTGACATTATATTCGTACATTATTATCAATGTGTTATTAAAAAAAATTGTTTTTTTTGAAAGTATCCTTGAAACATATCCAAAATTCCTAGATCATTGACATTTTTCTTTAAATAAAAAAAAACTAAAACAAAATGGATTAGATGCCAGATTTTAAAATGAATTTATACATCTTTCGTTGCACAACTCCTACACTAGTGATGATGATGATGATAATTTTTTGTTCTCCCTCAAAGACAAATTTCCAAATACAAAATATCCGGTTAACGATTCTATTTTTAAATTCAATAACATTTTAATTTGTCGTAAAGTGAGATTTTTTTTTGGGATAAAAACACCATTTCAAATTTTACATTTTTAATATCAGAGAAATTGGTTTAAATCTTTTTCATCTTCAGGAAAAAACTGTAAATACGCGCATATAAATTAAATGTGTTTATTTATTATGTGTAGATTTAATTAAATGCAACCTACATAGGATCATATGTAGGAAAATGATGTTATTAATTGACATTAGGATGTATCCGTTAATTGGTTATAACGATTTACGAAAATATCCTAAAATCTCTTTTTTTTTATTGATTTCCTCATTTTTGATACATTCTATGCTTGAAAATTAATAAATTGCAATGTCAAAACAATTTGTTTACCAATACACGAAAACTTTTTAAAAACTTTGTTAAAAAAAAACAAATAAAACAACGGTGGTAATGATAATATACCATGTTTTCTATTAACAAATAAATAGATGAAATGCACGAAGTAGAACCAAACGTATTTACATACATGATTGTTCATAAAATAAAATTGTCCCTACATATAAATAAAATTATCATAACGAACATAAAATAGAGTAGGTAAATCGGCCGAGAAAAAAAATCTGAATCGTTTTGTAAATTTCAAAAGATTAAAGTACCTTTTCAAAATGAATTTTTATCAATTGATGATACTTTTGAAAGACTACTAATTTGTTTTGTTTTTTTATTTTGTCTATTATTCAGTTAATTCCTTCTAAATGTTCAATAACATTGGGCGAGTTTACTTGTTAGCGAGTAAACGTGTTGCAACTAATTCGTTCAGGAAAAACTCACCTACTCACTCAGTGAGTGAACTATTTTAACGACTACAAAATCCAGCGATTTGACTAGCCAGAGAGTAAAATATCAACCCAATTCACAGTAACACAGCTAGCAGTGAATTATCTAGACAACGTTATTACACTGAACGAATATCTAAGTAGCGAGTACATTCGCAAGCAAGTAACTAGAAAACTTGTCCAACTTGTACAGTGTAATTAATCCTTATGTGTATACGGCAACTGTCAAGCACCTGCGCGAGTAACTCTATTGTTTCCAGTCGAGTCGATCAAACTAAAATGAACAGAGTATATATAAAAAAATATAAATAGAGCTGTTTATATTTTTTATATATCAATTTTAAACAACCATTCAAGGACATTGATAAGACAAAGTATATTTAAACCTACACAAGTCCTTTACATCACAATCAATAGGTAAAAAGATACCTATAATTAATCAACAGTATTAAATCTTATTTGAAACGGACCAAACGAGTATCGTACTCAATTATACGCAAATAATGTAGGAGTTTGACATATTGAATAGAAAAAAACAAGTCTGTGTTCCCTTCACATAAATAGAAACAGTATTACAACGGGTACGACAGAGATGCTAGATATTTTACCATTTATTCAATAGAAGTATGAAAAATGATCAGTTATTTTGTTAGGACGTTTTGGAGCTCATTGAATACTGAACATGCAATCATCCAGTAATTCTAATTTAATATTGATTAACATAAACTACTAATTTAGACGCATAAGGTATAATGACGCTTTATAGTCTCATGGTACAGTGTTGAATACAGATATTTGATATTTCTACTATTTAATATAATATGTCTATTGGGTTGAGGCCCTATTTGTCCACTGTTGTTAAGTCCAAGTCAAAATAATTATCGAAATAATTCTTCATAAAAAATTCGTAAAGCCACTGATTATTTATACAATATAGTAAACCCTCCTATAATGCGATACTCTCATAATGCGGTTTCCATATAACACGGAACAAAGATTGCCAAAATATTTCACTTTATATTTCAAGTAGTTTTTTTAACTATGTAAATATTATATTTACTGTTTTTTTGTGTATCTATAAAAATTTATTTTATAATCGTATTCCTCATATAACATGGTGTTTTGAGAATGCAGTTCGTACATTTTAGTTTCTTATAACGCGGTTCCCATATAACGCGAAATATCCAAATATGAATTTAAAAACAAACAAACAAACAAACACAGTTCAGATATGATAGTGGTGGTGGTTTGATTCTTTCATCTCAATTTCCATAAAAATGCATAACCCGTTTGTGTACATATCAACATTCCTTTTATATCATATGATAACGGAGATATTAGTGATGAGCCCCTAAACGAGTCATATAGAAAAGATATTTCTTCATTTTAAGTTGTTTTTCCTTTTTTCAAATGTCTTACGACGATAAAACATAAAAGAAAATAAAGTTGGGATTTTTTTATAAATAAATAATTGGAACGACAAGGAAAATATTGGGATTTTCAAATATTTTGTGTACGTTGGCATGAAAATGTAACAAAATGACGACGACGTGTCAAATCTATAATGGAAAAAAAAACGAATAAAACTCTTGCCACCTGTTTTTTTTCGTCTTTGTTTTTGATACATGGTATAGTAATAATACAGTTTTGTCATAAAATAGAAAAAGTCACTTAGAATAGGAGCAGCTTAGGTCACGACCTCGCTCATGAAATCCATATTTACACAGGACAGGGTAACAGAAATATTTAATACAATCATTAAAATGCAATGATACGTGACCAAAATTATAATTATTCAACCTCCTCTATATTTCATAAACAATATAAAATGTCCAAATTTAAGGGATAGAATTTGTATACAGGTTAATGATGATGTTGACCATGACAAACACTCATCACCACAAATAACTACGATTACTAAATAACTACTATTAGATTACGTACACTTATCGATTGGCCAATAATTGATATAAATCAGAATTCTGTGGCTATTAAAAAATAATAACAACTGATTATAGGGGATGTTAATATATAGCGACTAAATAGATTATGAAACAGTCAGGTGACTCAATTCACTTTATTTGGATATATAATATCTAGTGAAAGTAAATTTGGTGGAAATAAATGGACTTACCTGAATGTAAGTCCGAATCGTCGATTTCCTCATCCGATTCCGTTCCAGAATCGTGGTCTTCGTCAACCTAAGTGTTCAACAAAAACCATTCTTATCAAATGATATTTTATATGCAACTATGTCTATATCTATATGTGGTTAATGTATTTGTCTGTGTGTACGTGACTAGATTTTATTTATCTAACTATGTATAACTTTCAAGACTGCATCACAAGACCGTTGAATGGCTGCTTGTCCAACTATATTGACTGAAATTTATGAGATTTAGTAAAAAAATTTCAATTGAGATAGTTGTAGCCCACCCGGAACCAGGCATTCCTTTGTTCCGTTGTGAGCTTTTGCCGGGTAGAAATAGAGTGTGAGTGAGTGTATGTGTGTGAGAGAAGAGAGAGAGAGAGAGAGAGAGGACTAGCAGCCATTTTTCACTCGGTTATGACCTTCAATGAGGTTAATACAGGCTGATATATTTTCTATTATTAATAAAATACACACCTTTTCAATATAATTATCTTCATTTATTGAATGTGTTCGAAGTTTATGTGTGAGTAACTTGAGCATATTTTCCTTCCGGGTTTTGGTACTGTATTGGGTCGCCACTTTGACGGCTATAATATTTTTCTACCAAAAATTGTTGTGTAAATAAAAAGGAATTTTTGCGATTTGTGTGTTGATTGAAGAAAAGAAAAAACCTAACGGAATTCACTGATTAACACCACAATAACACCGGATCATTGTTGCCCTATCAACTTAACCACCAGCCTTTTAAGGACAACCGGCTACCATTTCAGATTTTACAGCAATAACCTCCTTACTCAAAGCGAGACGTTCTACTACTGATTGTAAGTCTAGTAAGAGCGCTGCGTGCCGTAAACAGTCTATTAATACTATCGAGGGGTGGCCGCATCTAGCACCTGTTTGAAAATACAACAAAAATCCCATTAAATAATACTGAATACAAAATCGACATGAACAGATAACTAATTAAAATCATGTTTAATAATTGAAATTAACCAAAAATTGCTATAGTTTTCGTAAATATTGTATAGCAACTATACCAACTTCCCTTCAAATTATTTAAAAGACTCGTCCGTAACCCATTGATGACAAAGGTAGGTCTGATATCCAAGAAGTCTGTGATTGGTCTTCGTTGGCTTATTGTGCTTTCATCTCATACTATAACACCAATCTACTCTCTCACTCGTACAAATTACATAATATTGATATTGCATAGGGAACGTATGGCGCAGCTATTGAATTGAAAATACAAGTGTTAAATTCAACGTGCGGACAACATCAATTTTTATCTCTCATTGTTCATTCACTATTCCACTCAATCCTTTACAATTGAAAAAGGAAAGATTGATTATATTCATATCGTTGATTGAATATTAAAACTATCACCAGCTTTCATGCATATTATGTGTTATAGTATCTAGTGGGCTTTCTGTGTGAGGTTTTACTCAATCTTAGAGATAGATAGATACGACTGTCCACTACTTATTGGCTATCTCTTTCTATATTATGAAATTCGAATTTGCATTGAAAAGAAGCGGCACATGGATTTTCCATCATATTTTCATATGAATGAATGAATTTATTATTTAGAAACAATCAAATTTATGAAATTAATAAATTTTAGTACATCAAAATAAAACAAAAACCATATTGCACTATTATTATTATTATTATTATTATTATTATTATTATTATTATTATCATGGTTATTATTACTATTAACTGGCTTTTGTTTTATCTACCAATTAAGTCACGCGAGAATTTTATACGCTATCTAATTTCGTAAATGTGAGTGGAAATGCTCTTAATAATTCACAGTTTTTCTTTTGTTTTTGTTTTTTATGTAGTTTTTTTTTAATGTTTCACAAAATTTAATTTTATATTTAAAAAGTCTTCTAACGCCATTTTAAATCTATCGTTTACGCTTATGTGAGTTTAAACTTGATCGACTTGACTTTGCGACTTTAAAAATCACAAAACTAATGTATCTATTGGATCTATTTTGAATTAATTAGAAAAACTCATTGTCCACAGATTAGAAATACCTACATTCACTTTGTTGCTGTAATCATACAGTTTTTGCTGGACGTATTTCTTAAGTTTTGACCATGATCACTCATGATTCATGAAAACAATGTGTTCTATATAAATATCAGCTTTTAATGAAGTTCATTAAAGGAAGTTCTGACTGTTACACACAAAAATTTCTAATCCTATGTAGTCCAGTGCATCTTTTGCCTTCCTTATTTCTCAACTTAAGATCGACCTTATCTTTAAACGTTTGAAGATGCCAATTAATGGCTCTAATTTGCAAGCTTAATCCGAACATTTGGCGAAACATCGGTTATTCTGAGACGACCCTTGATTGTCCAGTGTAAAGTTTTTGTTCTCCATAGAAAATTTTCCTGGTGAGAGCGATACGAGGAAGCTTTAAAACGAAAAAAACTTCATACGATCTCAGGGAAGAGCAACTGTCCCTGTTTTGCCCCCCATCTGCATAAATACGTATAAATATATTTATATAGGACCCCGAAACACACTACTTCCACCGGAGCCCGCAGACACCCTGATTTTCCTCGGAGCCCGCGAACGCCCTGGTTTCGTGCTCATCCTCGTTTAACAAACTTCTCTATAATGGTGTGTTCCTTTGTTTTGACTTCTCAGTGAAAAGTAACTTGCAGAGCATTTATCTGTCTGGCTAATATTCTTCTTCAAGATGGATTAGAACTGTGAATAATTGTGATCAACAGCTCAACAAAGTAATTTAACATTTAACTGAAATTTGAAGTATTGGATAAATTTAATATTGGTTACACGTAAATTACAGTCAAATAATTAAAGTTACTGTTGATCACCTCAGAAATTCTCACAACAAAGCTCAAAAATTGTTCAAATTTATTAATTCTACAACAAAAATCGTTATATCTAATTTTTTTTTAGATTGCTTGCTAGTCCATCGATTAACAAACAAAATTAAATTATGTATACCTACTATAAAACTGTATTGCAATGAATTCCAATTTTCCCAAGCTATTTTCCCATCTGTTTTTATATAAAATATGAAACACCACATGCATGCAATAAAGCAGCATCTATTTGTTAAATGTTGTTACAAATAATGTTATTGTATTTATTACGAAATTGGAAAAACGATGCAGTAGCATAACTAGGTGGAGGCCCCTAGGGGTCCGGGTTTCTAAATTGCCTTCACTATAAACAATAGTTGATTTTCTCTAAGACCACATTACTATGTGATTCTTAACCTTACATACTTTAATTTCCCATTACCTACTAATGCATATTTTAGGTTGATATCCTTGAATATAGTTTACAAAAACATTCATTGAATTTACTAATTTGAATAAATTTATAGCCAAACAAACGTGACGTGGTCGGACTGACTTCCCAAAGGCTCAATTACATTGGGATAATTTTCTTGCGAATGTACTTGCTGGCACGAAACTCGCCTAGTGTAATAACGCTGCCTCGTCAACTCGCCACTCAGTGTCACTGCAGTGTGAATAGGCGAGTTTAAACTCGCCTACTCACACTACTCACAACTTTAAAGTTGATCACGATAATCATTATTTAAACTAATTATTAAAACAAAGTAATACTTACTTCGGTGTTTGTATGTTTTTTATTGTATTTAACTTTATGTTTACGTCGTCTCGGGAAAAAAAGGTGGTCACTGCTCATTTCACCAAACGGTGGCTCTTATGCCTTTTCTATTGCATGCTTACTGCTAATTTCACCAAATTCAGACGCTTTTTCTACGATAAGGAACCTCTAAAGGGGATCCATTTTCATACTGTGCCGGGGTTCGAACCCCGGACCACTGGATTGTAAATCCAATTCGTTTACCATTCGATCCGTTAATTTCTAGATACAAAGACTTCGTATAAATGATTCTACTATCGAACGAAAACAGCCGACTTTCCATCGTGTGTGGTGCATTTGAATGTGTTGATAAGCAACGACAAATAAATAACTAACATGGAAAAATGTATCTCATTGGCTTCGAAAATTATCATTTTCCACACGGCTGATGATAATAGAATAATATAATATTTTTATCATAAACTATAAATTGAATAATAATTAATTCGTATTCCTTACTTCCACAAAGAACTTTATAGAAATACGTTCCTGTTCAAAATGTTTGAAAGTAGATTGTGCTCAGTTTCTAACTATACACATGCGTAGTTTACTTATAAACAAAACAATCTGGAATTGTGGGTAGGAACACACCTAATATTGATTTCCAATAATCTACCCCCTCCAGCAGCGAGGGTGGTTAGAGTAGGAAAAACAGACCTCCCTTGGGGTCTTGTAAAATATTAGAAAGACAGCTGGACATTTTTAGAATAATATAAGCATTACATAACCTACTAGCTAAAGCCGAAATTTTGGTTTTGTGCATTGTTTTCTCCTTTTCTATTTAATTTTCCCACACTAGATTCTCTATATCACCGTGATTTTCGAGGTATACCTGCTAACGGCAGGATATCTGTTAACTGATAAAGGACATGACCTAAATACAACAAAAATGTTGTCCGGTGTAGCAGAAGGCATTACACGAACCTTCATCTTTTAAAATTTCACATCTGCTCATAATGTTTTGGGAAAAACCCCTATCAACTTGTATTTAAAATAGCTATTCACTGTTTTTATAGATAGACGACTTTGAAGTCTTATTGAGGTGCTACGGTATTTTAAAAATATGAATAACCTTGATGAGTTATTGTCGTTCTATTGCATTTGAATTTTGCAAAACGAAGGAGAATTAGTTTTTGATGTGTTATTGAAGAGCTAATTTTAAGGCAGACCATCAGTTATATCTGTGATTGAGAACTTTGACACGTTATTGATGACTTAATTACATTCGAGAAATAACAAAAGAAATGACGACCCTGATATTCTGTTGAAGCGCTAAATTTCGACTGGGGTTACCATTCATTTTCTTGCAATCTTTCTTTGTACAGAAATCTACTGTAGAATCTTATAAAATCATCAGTTCTGTTGCATGCATTTAATTTCGTTTAATTGTACTATTCTCCAAGGAAATTGTAAATTCTTTTTTAATAAACAAATTGAATATACATATAATTGTCATTATTATTATTGAGAAAATTGCAACGGAAATGCTTGTCGGGCCTTCAACCTCTCTCGTTCATAGATATCATCTTTTCATTTATATAGTAACAAGCACCAATCATAAAGACCCAATTTGTTCAGTTTTCAAATAATTGATAAAAGAATTTTCTTACAAATTGGAAAAATTCACTAACAAGAAGGATTTGATTGTTTCCATAAGAGTTACCTACAATCAAAGTACAGTTGGAATAAAAAAGCAATTGTTCCAGACGTTGTACAATGTAAGATCAATTTTAACCACTTGTTATGTAAGTGTTTTCAATCAGTAAGAAAATTATAACAAAAATTCCGAATCACAACAAAAGTCATGAAAGTATTACAGTATAGAGATAGAGACATAATTACACAGAACATCTGATAATGGCCTTCTTCGTGAGACTATTGTTATCAGGATAATCAACAATCAGTGGTGAATTAAACGGATGTCATACCAGACGGTCCTTCAGAACCTTGAAATTTACGATGTCCTTATTATTGTTTAATACTTTAAAAGAGAATTTACAGAAAGTGTAAAAGGCAGATATTCCTCCAGCTTCTGTTTGCCAATAACAGTACCTACGATTTATTTATTGCCCAAAGTATGTACGTTTTCCATTATCACTGTTTGAGCCTACAACTCGTCTTTTTTATCAACAAGACTGAAGAATCGTTGGCCAACAGGCGCATTTTGAAGTGGCTCCCATCACACATTCTGATAACTCATCGCCAGCAATAATAACCAACAACTTTATGGAAATACTTGAAAATAAAGCAGCATGGCTCTTTTATAAATCGACTCAATTTCGTAATAATTGGCATAAAAAAATAAAAACGAAAAAGAAAATAAAAATTTAATACCGTCAACCATATTGGAAATATTGAGGAAATCAAATCAAATTCCAATTAAACAAATATTGACTGAAAAATCAAATTTTTTTCTCTATAGTTAATAATTAGATTTTTCAATCACGCCCCTCCAAATACATGACTTAATAATATACCAATTTTCTTATTCTTTCGAAAAAAGTAAAATCTATTTCCATTCCATCATAAATTTATTATTCCTTGAAATCCGAAACGAATTAATGCATTTTCGTTATAATAATAATTAATTATCGGATTATTTTGAAAGCGTATTTTTCAATTTTGGGCAGAAACAATTAGGTCATTTGGTCATCAATAAAATTGTGTAATATTAAATAAATATTATTCGAAAAAACAACAAAAAAAAGACTGGTACATATTTAAATTTGGAATTTATTATTTACGACATTATGCAGGATCATTACAAGGTGAATAATTCTATCAGTTTTATTTAAAGACTTTTGGGAAAAACCTTTATTTTAAGCGTTGTTGTGTAGTAGTAGAACAAAATTGATTCATTGTTTATCCTTTTGAGAATACTAAATTTAAATAGTAAGATGCTAAATTATTCCATAATAAAAAAAACGTCTGGAATAAATGTTCGTTTTTGTTTTTTAATGAATTTTATTGAAAGATTTTTATTATTTTCAAGCTTTATTATCGAAACGTTTAGTTTCTATTCATTTCTTGAATAAATTATTCTTAGATTTATCGACTTTTCGTGTGTTTTGTGTAGATAATATGTAAGTTGGTCGATTTAAGGAGGTTAATGATCCGTAGAGGAGCAAAAATTCATTATTACTTATCTGTACGAAATAGCCTGTTGTACAGTCTTTTCGATGATTTACGAGTTTGACTTCACTCGAAAATTTATTGGATCTAACACTTTTCTACTGAATCCACTGCTACATAGACATCAATCATTTTGGTCTGCAGATAAAAACAACAACGAAAACAAGTGTTTCCATGCGAAAATTGCAAAAACCAAAATAAAGATAAACAATGATGGCCAAATAATCAAAGAATAAAACACAATGTTGATTTTGTTTTATTTAATTACTTATTCTTTTTTCTAACAATTATACTCATCTTTGATTATAGTTTTTGTTTTCAATTAGAAATCTGGGTATTCGCGTAAACTGTATATTGAACGATTTGTTTTCTATAGAGAATTCAAATTTTTCTAGATTGAAAAGATCTAAAGCAGTTGTTATTTGAGATAGAAAAAAACTTGAGCCATTGAACTGGTAAGCTGTTTTATGTTTCAAAGATGTTTCGTATATGTAAAGATGAATTAGACATAAACAAAAACATATGTGCACGCATAAATAAGAATAAGCATCTTACAGGGTATCAAACAAAGGAAGGATCAATTCTTTACAAACGAAATATCCATAACTCACTAAAGAAATTGTTTAACTCGAACAAATAACATCAAAGGTAAACGTAGGGACTATTAGCTGTCGGTCAAGACATAAAATTAAAACACGTCATTATAATAAAACAATGGCAGACAAACGTGTATCTTGAAAGACATATGTTGAGCGATCTGAATCACGATTTTACTCTGGTTAATTACAACACGGGCACACCGCCACAATTTTCACAGACGCCAAAGATTTCAGGCGAAGAAATACTTGAAAAAAATTATTATTAATAATCACTAATTCATGTATATTAAAAGGGTATAGGGGCGCCTACGAAAGTTCTGCCGCCGAACACTGAATAACAACAAAACTTATTCGTAAGTTACAAACCAGTAATTATAGCAACACAGATTTCATCGTTTATTGAATTTCGAATTGGCCAATGAAGCAAATACCGTGACAATGATGTTAAGCGGAAACGTGTTTGGCAGTTATTTGGAAAAATTCCGAGTCTATTTAGTGAATGGGCATGTTTCAATTGATTGATAGTCGTACTATTTATTTATATGTAAATATATTTTCTAATATTTACAAAACTTGGAGATCTTATTTTCTCATAATAATCAACAATTATAGAAAAGCAGTTCAGTATCAAAATATTCTAATTGCATCTAATTTAAAATAGAAAAAATACAAAAAAAAATGCAGTCATTCAAATTATATCGTAGAAAAACTAATAAATAACAATTTTCATTTGATTAAAGTCCTTAACTACTACACCACAATTTAGATTTATAATAATTTGATTATGATGAAATTACTAATAAATCTATGTTGTGATTGAACGAACACATTTCCAGAATTTGTTCTAAAATATTATCACAAAATTACCCATTGAATTGGAGAGGGTTTCTGTTAAAGCACTTTGATTTTATTATCATGAAAAACAAAACAAATTAAATTATCACAATGGTCCAGTTTGTTCACAATTTACATTGCCGTTTCTAATGGTTGACTTTTACTACGATTGGTATCAGTTAATGGTTGATTAAATTGTTGATGATCTTGTGGTATGAAATCGAAATTTGTCTCTAATAAAACTTCACTTTTAGCACGAACTTTTGGACGTGGATGTGGCTCATCAAAATCAGTTTCTAATAAATCGGCTGATTGTGGCCGATCATCGCTGCCAGACGTTGTTGTTAAACTATAATCTGGACTATATTGGAATGTGTTTAATTTTTCCGAATATGTTGGCGATTGGACGGATTGCGGTGGATCAGGTGCTGGTGGTAATTCGATTAGATCGTTCCTAGGCAATTTCCTTTTTAATTCTTGCAATAAATTATTATTAATATTGACATTAGGACGTTCACGACTATAACTTGGATCATAATCACGATTTTTATTTGTTTCATCTAGATTACGTTTCAAATTTAATGTTGAATCAGATGTACCAATCGGTAATGTGTCTGTATTATAATATTCACTTGGTGGATATGATATGCTGTTCGTATTGTTGCCTTCTATTATTGGTATTTCTTCATTTGTACTATCAGCTCGTGAATTTGATGCAAATGTCGAATTATCACGGAAACCTTCATTTTTATACGCCAATTGATGATCGTAACGATTCGGTGATTTGTGATATTCTATTGTTGGACTATAAGTAAATACTGATGGATTTGGATTATGTGCCTCATAAATATCATAAGATTGATTATCATCAATTGATGATGTATAAGTTGATTTCTCCATACTATCCAATGATCCATTTGTTATCATTTTCTTGTAATCGGAGTTCTTCGTTAAAGTATCCGTTGAACGACTACTCTATAATTTAAAAATAAAACAATTAATTTTCTTTTTTTCAATAACAAAATGATTCTAACCAATTGTGCAGCTTTTCGTCGATAACTAGCATCAGAGAAGGTACTCGGTGCTAAACCAACTGATCGTAACGAATGTAAGCTTTGCCGTATACTATTTCGACGTTCTAAACGTTGTACTTGGCGATATTTCGATTTGGTCCACCAAAAAACAACAACAATACCAATTAGAATTAAAGCTACAGTCAGACTGGCTATCGTTGCTATTGTTATCGTATCATCAGCCAATGGTAGAATAGTTATTGAAACTTTTGGATCTATAATTGAGATTTTTATGAAATTTTCTATATTATATAAAAAAAAACAAAATAATTTAATGGAAAATCTACCAATTTCACAAATAAATGGATGTAAACGGGTGCAATCATCAATTTCGACTTTTTGATAAGCAAACATTGTACATTCATTAATTCTATCAATATGTTGTACCCAAACTCTCTCTGAATATAAATACCATTCTTGTTGGGATTTCAAAAAATTATATAATTCGATATAATTTAAACTGCCTACTAAATATGGCATTGATGCATTATCAGCCTAAAATAGAATTTGCATCAATAATTCTACCTATTGATTAAAAAAAAGTAAACAAATCTAAATACCTGACAGAAAGCTCTAGCATCATTATATGCCATAGGTGCTCCTATATAAATATAACAAGTATCACCAACTAATTCCCAACCTGGTGGGCATTTTTTATTCATCAAAACAGACTGATTATTCATATAATACGGCATATAGACAACTTCTAAAAGACGTGGATCATCCCTTTGATCACGGATACGTCCACTAACAGCTAGAGATGCATTTAAACCCCAATAATTATTACCAGCATCTATCTTCGTATTCCACATAGGAAACGTGCTAAAGATAAAACAAAAAATCTCCCTTGAAACTAATGAAACTATTTTATTTTTATTATTAGAAGCACATCAAATGACTGTATTCTTTAGATCGCTGTCAGCCAAACGGTTTTGTTCATAGACAGTCCATGATTAATGAAACTGAAACATTTAGCAGAATCGTCTGATTATGCCTAAACTTTTTACGAAACAATCGTGTTACTTTACTGTTTAAACAGATGTATTTGTTTATCTTTTCTGTTCATTATTTGTTCGTAAATCATGGCGGCAACAACATACACACGAATTCACTTTTGGACTTGTTTATTGTTATAATTTGAAATATTCTCATATGTTGATGTTTTATGTTTTCCTCTATTAATTATATAACGCGCAAATTTAAGCATCCATATTTCCCATACCCCCTACTCTATTCAAGTAAAATTCCATTCTACAGATTCTCAAAATTTCAACATACTACTACACTATTGTCTAAATTTAACTTATTTAAGCTAATAATAGAAATAAATTGAAAATCTATCGCTTACCTGTTGAATTCAAATCTGCATGCACCATGCAACAGAAACAAAATTCAATTAAAAAAAAAACAACTAGCAATTACTAAATTAGAAATGATAAAAAATTCGATTTAACAAATCATCTATCATTCCATAAACGAATTAATATCAAACTATTGTTAATTTAGATGATATCACAGAAGCAACAAATACTTACAAAGACCTATTAACGGTGATCATTTCATAATCATTATCTGGATTAAAGAAGATATTGTCGAGATATTGTTGTCCAGCTGTGCCAGCAACAATCGTCGACCGGCTGTCACGATGCACAGCATAATTACTAGAGGAAAAAAACAACACAATAAACAAATAAAACTCGATCATCATTCAATCGTGAAATCAAAACTAAACTTACTGATAAAAGCCATTGTGTGTTGTTGTTTGATAAAATCGCAAACGGACATTATCAAAACCGGAAATTTCTAAATTCTGCAAACCAATATTTCGTTTTACATAATTAAATGTAAAGTCGGATATTATTTGTTTTAAAATAATATTATTGTAATATTTCGCATAATTCCGTGTTATATAATTACGATAAACGTAAACACGTTGATATGGTGTTGATTTTCTACCTTCAACGTATAAGACTGGCAAATTTACATTGTTTACAAATAGATTATTTTGGATGTAAGCATCCAATGATGTTGGTGAACCAGAAGAATCAGCTTTTATCAATAAACCACCTTGGTTACCATCGATTAAATTATTCTAAAATCAAATATATATTGCTAGTGATTAATAAGAAAAAAAAAAATGATTGCTTATACTCGAACGTATATGGTTCTTGTATTTTGAACGTCAATATTGATGGCGGCTTCACATGTTGTGAAATTACCATAAAGTTTCTCTCCATTATTTCTAAATTGGTTTTTATCAATAGTCACGATAGGATTAACTTCCCCAGCTGTCATGTAAAGAATGGCTCCTTCACGGTTCATGTTGACAATTGAATACGAGATATTGTGTTGAACGTCACGATCTAAACATAAGAAAATAGTAAAAGAACGAAGAAACTGTTAAGATTATTCTGTCGATTTCAAATGCCGATCTCGATATCTAACGTTTGTTCGTCTTTTGAGTGATCGAAATCGAAATTTGTGCCGAATTTGACTTACTGAAGCCGACAGCTGAAATTGGTAATGTGACAATTTCAGCAATAAAACCATGATTGGCGGAGGCACCATTCGCAAATAGTTTAACACTCAAACTGGGCAAAGTTGTACGGTACATGTGTTGTTCATTGTTTGCTTGTGTTGTTATACGACTAATTAATTTCGATGAAACATTATAAATATCACCATCATATAATGATATGAAATCAGGTATACCATATTGGGCTGTTGAATTGAATAGATTGAATTGTAACAGGCGGAAACCTAATTTTTTGATATTGTAAGCACTCCTGAAGATTTTTATACAGTTGACTGGATGATTGTCGTATTTATAATACAATAAAATACGTTCTTCCACGCGTATTTCTTTATGTGTATCGCAAATATCGACTAAACTGAATAGATTGTAGGGAATATTCAGATTTTTCAATGGTGTAAAGCTGGATTCATTCGATTCCTTTCCTTCACCAGTCAATGATAGAATATTAATGCCAACACCTAGTGAATTTTCAATTTTATTCCCATATAGAACGACCGTATTCGATGGTGATATTAAATTGATACCATGCGATGCACTCTTAACAACATCAACATAATTAATTTTTGGACTTTTAACAATCGCTTGTATAGCTGGTGATTTTTCATTGTGCAAAATGCCAGCACCCTCAATACGTACAAATTCCAATACGGATTCTTCATTTGATATTGTCATATGCGTATTAATATCGTGGTATTTATTCATATAGATTTGTTGTTCAAATTCCGAATCAGCAAAACGTATACCACCCCAATAATCATATTTACGGTCCATATTTCTATGGCCGCAATTAATAAAAATGAATTTATCATTCCATTTGCATTCGTGCCGATGGCCATATTGTTGACCATTCAAACGTATTGGACAGTCTTCATATTTCTCTCATTACCAATACATTGTAATGGTTCCGGCCATGACCATATTCTCGTTAATGAATTGCTATGGTATTCAATACGTATATCATAATCGAAGAACACGTTTAACGAACCAAAACCTAATTGGCGGCACACAACCTGTGCATTACGTTCAGTAAAACGTTTATCACACATCGGTATCCATTGTAATGTCGTTTTATTGAAATATTCCAAAAAACCCTGCCGTGGCAATTGTTTATCACTATCAGTATCGGATAGACAACCACGTCCTTGACATAAACGTATACTCTCCGGTGCTAATAAATTCTCCATTTGTCTCTTATCACGATTCGATAGGTGCTTGAAATCTTCTAAATTTGATGTTGTCTGTTGTGTTATTGGACGCATTATAATTTCATTACCTTGATAGCCTTGTGCTTTTAAACGACCCAACACTAAAATACCAATATTCGGACCGAATTCCATAACAACACCCGGATAAATCGTCAATGTCACATGTGGCATTATTGTTATATCCGATTGTATTATATATGGTGTACTACGGTATGGTATTAGTAAATCTTCAATTAAACGTCCACTTAAATTATTTAAATCAATTGTACGATTTGTTGTGAATGTTACCGAATAACTCGATTCGAAATTATCATTTAATAAATATGGATGATATATGGCGATTGCATAATTATTCCAATCATCAAAATCGAATATTTGCTGTTTGATTTGTTCATCTTGATCTGTACCCCACCAATTCTCTTTGATATTCAAATAATTATTGATTTTTGCCGTTTTTATACCAGCAATCAATTGATAATCTAATTGATTATCGATAAATAAATTACGATTGATTATCACTTTTTGTATACCATTAAAGATGATGACCGATGTTGGTTGATTGTAGATTTGTTCGATATTATGTTCTTTAAACGAATATTTATTTGATTTTAATTCGTTATAGATAAATAATGCTGGTATATTGCCAATAATTTCTGATTGACTATTCGATGAGAATTCAATGATAAATTTGCCAATATTACGTAGAAATTGATTGTTTCGTATCAATAATTTCTTTTCCATACCGTGTATCGATAATAAACCATTTGAACAATGATTATCAATGAATTTCGTGTTTGTTATATTGATGATGGCGAAATGGCCGTCAATTAGAAAACCGAATTTCTTATTATTTATCAATGTGTTGTTATCAATGTATATCGAATGTGTGAAATTCTCATTGTATTTCCACACATATGGCAAATGCAGATCGAAACCGCCACCATTGTTCCGTTCAAATGTAACATCTTGCAATATATAATGGAATAGATTATTTGAAGATCTCATATCACGTGAAAATTGATAAATACCTCTACCATTATCAATAATTAACGTGTTATTTATCATAATTGTAATTTCTGATAAATTACTAGAATGCAAATCCCAATTTGGTGAATGTGTAAAGAATGCTTCATTAATATTGTGTGAGATTTCGCAATTGATTAATTTGAATGTTTCATTCGATTTGCGTAGAAAATGATTACCCAATTCATCTAAATAACGATTATAATGCGAATTTAATAAGCCGTACTGATTATGACGGATTTTTGTATTTTTAATCGATATGGTCGGTATTGGTCCTTTAACAATACGATTATAAATATTTTGTACTGGTGCACGTATTGTACTAATAACAATAACAGTACCACCAATCCCATAATTGCCACTATTATAATCTAAAATAATACCATGAGTTGTGGATGTTGTTGGGAATGTAGATAGATCACGTTTCAAATACCACACATCCGATTCTTTATTGTATGTAATTGAATCATGTATTAAAATCGTTTCTGTACTACGATTCTCAATTGAATTCAATAATTGTATACCGATCACCCAACCAGGATCTGTACGTATTTTATATGATCGCATCACATGATCATCACCGATGATTTCAGTTGTTATAAAATATTTCGTCTCACCTCGATGTATATACAAAATATTACCATCACTATCATATGGTATTGTAAATGGACGGTAATGGTATGTATCTTCATTCATTAAGAACCAACCAGCGAATTCTCTTTGTTGTAAATTCGTAATAATCGGATCATGTTTAATACCAATAAAATTATGCTCAATATTGCTACCATAAATATTGAAACTTAATTGTTTCAAATTGATACCAGCCCCTTTATTATACGAGAATTCCGAATTTTTGATAACATTAATTGTGTCGTCTGTATAAAGATCAGCATATAGAACACCGATGCCATCATGGAAATTATTGATAATTTTGATATTTTCGAAATTATGTCGTGCAAAATCAATTTGTAATGCTGGCTTAAACGTATTTGTTGAATAATCCAATAAGCCGGCCTTTTCAATCGTCACATACTGTATATTGCTGCGTTCTGATAATGGACTAAAACGTAGACCAGCCCATGATGTTTGATAACAACGTATACCGACATCATTGTCGTGTGTACAAGAATTTTCGAAATTCTTGGAAATCTCTGCACGACACTTCGTTATATCCACATCATATTCATCGCATTGTACATTTGTTAATAAAATATTCTCTTGCATACCGGCTAATGGTATTTGATTGCGTTCTAAACGCCAATCATCTGGATTTAATACGAAACCTAATTGTTGACATACTAATGCTGCATTTATTATATTCCAATTATAATCACACACAGTGCCCCATTGATTCATGATTTTCACTTGTAAACGTCCTTCAGTCTCTTTGATACCACCCAATAAACGTATTGGTATATTCGATTCAATTTCAATTAATTCCGTTTCAATTTCGTAATTCTTCTCAGTATCAATTTCATATGTTTCATTATCGGGTGAATGTAGAATGTCCTCTTTTAATGTAAATAAAATACTATCGGGTTCTATACCGCGTGCCTCTAATTTCCCACCAACCATCATGCCAACTGATGTTGGGAAACGCAATATCACACCTGGTTCAATCGTTAATTTCCCACCAGGTCTCACACTGATATCTTTCTCAACAGTATAATCACCCCGTATTAACGTCTCCTCACCTTCCACTTCACCACCAATACGATTCGAATTGATAAATTTCGGCACATACAATTGATTTGTATTGATACGATTCGTTAATGGATTTGAATTGTGTATTAGAAATGGTATAAAATTGATTTTTGCCAAATTATAACGATCATAACGATGGAATAAACGTGAATAAATAAATTCGTCAATATTAAAACCCAACCAATTATATGTACAATTAATAATTTTACTTTGATCAACAAAATGACTACCAATTTCATATTGTGAATCGATATTTTCGATAATATTACGATAAATATCGATATTATTTGAACCAACAACAATTGGTGCTGATACACGACTACGTGGATTCTGTTTCAATGTATTACCATCGATTTTATTATTTTTAACGAAATTCCGCGTGAATAACAGATATTGTCGTTTTGAATATGGCGATAATGCTAAATTAACAACGAAATTGCCAGTATTATTCAAAAAATAATTTTGTATTATCAATAAATCGTTTTTCAATAAATTAAACTCTTCTAATGGTTTATTTTTGATTAGAATACCACCAAAGATACCTTGTCGGAAATGATTGTATTCGATTTTACCATTTAGATTTAATGCAGGTGTAATACGTAAACTGATACGATTATTATTAATGAATTCATTGTGGCCAATTTGTAATTGTTGTGAAATCTCTGCACGTTGCCAACATGACAGTATTTCCAAAGCATCATTTATGGAATTTTTAAAACTATTTCCGGTTATATTAATTAATGCTTGATGACAATAATTACCATGTAGTACGCCAGTGTCGAGATTTTTATAAATATTCGTATATTGTATTGTTGTTGTTTGATTGATAAACACAAATTCGGTCTCTTTTGTATTATTCAACCAGATAGCTATACCATAGCCTTGATTCGAACTGATTGATGATTTTGATACATTTCGATCACCACCTGTATATGTTATATTAATGCCATCACCTTGATTGAACGATATACGACTTTCTGTTATATTGATATGGCCAACACCACTTGTTATATGTACACCAGCAACATGTTGATTCTTTGATATTGAACTATTATGAACGTGGATTTGTGAACGTAAATTATCGACAGCAATACCTCTACCAATATTTTCAGATATTTCCGAATTTGTTATATTAATATCGTATGTTTTACTATATCCTGATAGTATGCGAAAGAAAATTACAAGATTTGTACGTGGCTCTGCATTGAATTTAATATACATTCGATTACTCATTGTTGTAATTGTTTCCGGTCTTGTATTATTTCTAATTGGTATTTTTGTTAATAAACGATGATTGAGCGTTGAACCATCGTAAACTTCCAATATTGCACTAGAATTACGATCCGTAATTGTACGTAAAAATTGCAATGTCAATACATGTCCATATTTTGTTGTGAATACTTTATCGCAATATTTATTTAAATTTAAAAATATCGATTGTTCGGCAAACAATTGTATTGGGAATGTTTGACTTGATGATATTGCCAAATTACAAAAATCATTATAACCAAAACGATCCGAACGTTCTTCTGGTCGTTCTTCAGCATGCACATAACGTACACCATCACCACCATTCTGATTAATAACACAATCATCCAAATAACTTAAGCCAAATGATGAATTAATAAATATACCATAACCACGATTATAACGTATTGTACAACGTTTAATATTAATTGGACCATTTGAATCGCTAATATTAATACCATTATATGCTGAATTAATTATTTGTATATTACTCATTTTTGGTGATATACCTTCAATATGTATTGCACTTGTTGTATTTTGATCACGACCAGCCCCAGCATATAAAATATTTATAAAATCCAATTCAGATAATGATTCTGGTATATATAATGTATCTTCTAACGATAATCTCTTACGAAATTGGGCATATTCAAAACGTATACCACGCCAATACGGTAATGGTTGGTCGTGTCTTGGTAAACATTCAATACCTAAATCGGGATGATAATCACAAACACCGGAACCAATTTGTCGATTAAACCATTGACAATTATATAGAGAGCTTTCTGTTCCTATACATTTCGGTGTTTCATATAAAATTCGTGGTTTTAATGGCATTTGACGATTATACCAATTCGAATATTTACCACCTTGAAAACCTAATTGGCGACATGCTGTTTCCATATCAGCTATTGTCCAACTTTAATTGTTAAACAACAACAAAGAAAATAACAATAAAAAAAATATATATAATTTGTGTTTTGTGTGTAATAGACTTACTTTTTCGAATTCGTACAAACACTACGCCATTGTCCATTATGGCGCAATTGTAGACGACCAGATAAAATCGACGGACCATCAACTAATCGTATATCGGGTAAATCGATGGTCTTCGCTGATGCTTCTTCAGCGGTCGTTAATGTTATTCGTTCGTTTTCAGTACCCTGCAACAACAACAACAACAAAAACATCATATTTTCTATCAATTGGAAAACGTAAATCTCCTGATAATGGTTGCCAGTTAAACGGTGGGCACAACAATATATTTTTATATTAATATTTTGAAATACTACAAAGTAGAGTATAAAGGATGATAAGCCAAACGTTATTGTGGTGCTTTTTAGCCTGAAAAACTTAATTTTATCGACTTATAAAACGATTCAAATCTCTTCGAAAGAAGAACACGTCAGACCAGTAGTGTAACTTCAAATTCAAGGCACGGACGCAGAAGATCAAAGTGGACCTCCGTATAAAATTCATTGTGGGAATAAAGAATTGGAATTAATCATTATTTACGATTTCTGAAGAATGTATTTTCAATTTTTAAAAACCTTTAATTCATTGTCTATTATCATCGTCCTTGTGGAAAATGACAATTTTCAAGGGACCTACTTGGAAAAGAAGATTTTTACCAGTGAGACACCTTTTTCGATGGTAGGTATTTATTTGTCGATGCTACTGCAATCGAGCACTCTCGTATGCACCTCACACGATGGAGGTAGGCTGTTTCCGTTCGATCGTAGAAAACACTCGTTTTCATTTATACGAAGTCTTTTTGTTTAGGAATGAACGGGTTGAATGGCTTAATGGTAAACGAATTGGATTTACAATCCAGAGGTCAGGGGCTCAGTATTAAAAAGGATCCCCTTTGCAGAACCCCCATCGTAGAAAAAGCGCCTGGATTTGGTGAACTGAGCGGTAACCATCCTTTTTTTCCAAGACAACGTAAACATGAAATTAAACACAATAAGAAACGTAAAGATATCGAAGTGAATATTTTTCTTTAATAATTAGTTCAAATAGTGATTATTGTGATCAACTTAGTCCTTATTTAGGAAACCTCAAGGTATCACCACTTTTAATTATTGTTTTATTTAAAACATTTATTATTAGATACCGGCATGGTAAAAACAAATGTGGACCTTATAAAGAGACAATTCGACAAGCTACATTAGAAGCGAACGAAAATGCTGCTAACTTGGGCCTGGAGACAGCTGCCTCCGTGACGCATGGATGGTTACGCCACTGCGTCAGACAGTGTTTGCCAAACTTTTCTGTTTTGTTACTTCCAAATCTATTTACATAAATCTCACATTTACTACCCTTTTAACGATTAGTAAACAGGTTGAGAAACACTGATTTATCTTTTGATTTGCATATTATCAATATCAATAAGTAATTTCCGAAATTATTTGTTGTGCTAATCAACCGAATACATTCAATCAAAGGTAATAATTTCGGCTACACATTCCATTAATAATTAATTTCAATAATAATATTTGGTTCAATTGAAAACGAGGAACACCTACGTAGGCCTGATGTAAATTTAAGATAGCAGTAAAAGTTAATTGACCCCCTTTTCTTGCATTTCTTTGTCTCACACAGCCTCAGGTCACAGTTATTTCAAGTTTAATCTAATATTTGTCGTCGTTTCTCGACAAGGAAAAGAAAAACTATAAAAACATTTTGTATTTATAATTCAATTAAAATCGCAAAAACAACGTTTTTCTTGATCGTTTAAATTAACAAAACAATAACAATATAGTTGTTATTTAGAAATAGTAGATAAATAGATAGAAGTCGTTTAAACAACGGTCGGCGTACTATAAATATCACAGTTTAAAGAAGTTGTTGTCATAAAGGAGAAGGTGAACGTGAAGAAGACATGGTTTGTTTGTTGAAGTTTAAAGACATTACATGACAATACTGACTAAATCGAAAAACTACACATCAGGATATGCTGTTGACCTGATGATTTTTTTCTATAATAAACAACGAAATGAATACACCAGAACTATGCAGTTCTAATTAGTTTGCTCTATTAACAAATCCAGACCTGGAACGTTGACTGTTTTATTTCCGCCATCTCAAGGGTATCTGAGCGTAAATACCCAACAGGTATTTCAACCTGTGTATTCATAACAGGACTTTAGAGAATCAACCACTATTAATACGAAATTCAAGAGAAAGTTGAATACTCTTTTACAACGAATATTCAAATATCAGATATTTGAAACGAACAATCATAGAAATTGCTTCATAATAACCGACATTTAGCCACACCTCTTTTAATTTAACTTATTTTAACCTTGAAAGATTATTGCTATTATTGAAATATGGCTACCGGATGACTATTTTTAAAGAAAAAATCTTACAACTTTAGAATTGATAATTAATTCGTGTCTCAATTGCTAACGTCCTCTTTCAACTTACAGAAGAAAGTTTATTTGATTATAGCGTTGTTTAAATAATAACATCAATAATGGAAAGTATGTTATTTGAAAAACAATAAAATGAATCATTTCATAATCAGTAAAATGCAAGTTTTCTTTTATTAATCGTAACGTTTAATTACTACAATATAAATAGAGAATTTTGCTTGTATTGCAACCATCATTATACAATGTGTCCCATGATAAATGTTTATATAAAGGGCCCAAATTTTAGAATAGGAACAAATTACACTGAACTGTAGCTTTTCGAAAGCTCTACAAATCACAATTTTGGAATATAATAAAAATCAAAAAAAAGTTACAGCTATACAGCGGTATATGCCATCTCAGACGAAGCACACTGTATATATGTGATATTATTATTCTTGATTTTCGGCGTTTTATTGTTGTTTATAATACAGTTTCGAATAATAATAATGTGTGAGAAATAATTGTTTGTGTTATTGCAAAAGTAGCACAAATTATTCGCATCGTAAGTAATACCTTCTCGTGTATAGATTGATCTATATAAGAAAATCTAACCATTTAAAAATGATGAATTTCTATGGATTATTCTTTTCTATTCGCTTTAATTAATAATTGGACAAATTTTCACCAAAAACAATGACTTAATAATTCCAATCATATGTGTGTGTGTGTTAAAGTTGAATAATCCGAACGGAAATTAACAATAAACTTAATCACTGGATGTGAAATTCTTAATTGTATTTATTTTCATTGAAAACTTCAAGTTCAGGTCAACCATAATTAAAAATTGTGTTTTCTTAATTTTTATGTAAAGTAACAAAATACAGGCGATTTTAATTTCATTATTAATAGATTTGAACTTTCATTCTTTTAATAGAAAACGTTACACGATCGTCTACATCGCGATATTATAAAAATAGTGAAAGTTAATTAGAAATTATTGTAGAAGTACAACAGCAAAACGCGGTAATGATTTTATGATGTCGTATAACTACATGCAGTGCCAAACATTGCCATGATTACAACGGGTCGAGCGGGGCTCATACCCCATGCCCCGCAACGTCCTTTATGTTATTTACAATTATGAATGAAGAATTTTCGGATCCATTATAACAATAGTTCGTCTAATTCAGCAAATTAGAAATTCTAAATTATGAATATTGATAGGGCCCCAAAAACTTATTTTGCCCCGGGCCCCGCATTGGCTAAGGGTGGCCCTGGTGTCAAACACCTGTGTACACCCTTCAAGAAAAAAGCAAAGTTAAAGTCACATTTGTATTTAACAACTAGAAAAGATACTCAAAGTGATGACCGTCAGCATCCAGATACTTTTGAGTAGTGCAGCAGAGTACCAAAGTTTTTCCGTCTAAAGTAAACGAAGTAATAACTAAATAACAGAGGCGGCTCAATATCCATAGATTTTTGCAAACATACAAATGTGGCTTTTACAGTTACCTATTTAGAAGAAACAAAGCATTGGTAGGTAAAACAATTTATTAGTTTGACAAGGATCCTTACACATGCCCAAAAATCGTCCGAAGGTCTGGTGGTTTAGCTGATTTCCAGTGCGAACTGTAACACATGCATAACATGTCTCATTTAAGTAGCACTTTAGCTCAGCTAAGGATTAAGTGTGTGAAGAACAATCGAATTTTTAATAGATGTGCCTTGACATCTTTCAAACAGTTTTGGTGATGCAACTAGGGGGCCGGAAGGCAGGGTATATATCCCGACAACTGAATGGAGTCTACCTTCAAAATCAACATTATCACGAATAATATTAGTAATCGAGATTACTGAGTCATTTCTGTTTATATTGGACGACCTTATCTAAAAAAAAATGGGTGAAACGAAAGAGGTCATTATCTCTATCCAATAAATGACAAAATTGTTTAAATAACACATATTCTTGTTCAAATAAGTAGTGCGACAGGTACTAAAATAAATATTGAATTTATTTTATTTATTTATTTATTTATTTATTTATTTATCAAAGCCAAATTAAAACAAATTCAATTAGATAAAAACCACTATTATCAACGACCAAATATATTTCACGCAATTTTTTTTATCGAAATAATTACACATGTATAACATAAAAAGAAACTACCGGAACTAATTAATAGTACTGCATTGTTTGCTGATTACAGATAATTGAAGAAACCTAACAAAATTTAGTTTATAATAGGGTTTCTGTATCGATTTACCAATATTACATTTAACAATTATTGAAACAAGGAGTGGAATTTGTTGGTTTATATTTTTATTGTAGTAGCAACAATAACCTTAGCGGAAGCAGGAAATTGTACACTTTTTTTGTATTCTTTCCAAATGAATCATTCATGAAATTTTATAAAAAATGTTGATTATTAATTGTATTCAATTATTAGGAGACTGACGTATTTTTCTAGGATATTAGGTGAGTCAATCATTTGAAATGAATCATATTTGTACATGTTTATTGATAAAACATTCCATAGTATACGATAATGTGAAACTGAAGGGCTCACACACTGACAAATAGTAATCGCAACCATTATCAAAGTTAACTGATATCCATAATGGATTACACACTTCTTTAACATCTAAAACATGTTTCAAATGACATTTACGTTACTTCATGGAGCACCCTTAGGTCAGGTTTTTGACCAACAACGCTCCGATTTTCTGCTTCTTTTTTAAGCTAATGCCGGCCCTGATTTTATCATAGAAAAGGGGTCACAATTAAGATTAGGTGTACTGATATTTACGGATATAATTCCTTTGTTTTCACAATTTTTCCTCATCTAATTGTAAGTTCGAATTGAGGACAAGATTTTCTTACACTATAGAAATAGTTTGATGAAAATTCCAATTTAGTATTTCATCATCAGCTCAAACAAATCGTGATATGATAGCGGAATTAATAATGAACAAGATAAGATTAAATAAAACAGAACATATTGCACAAAGAATTTCGTTTGTTTTTCATAAAAACAAATTATTTATCGATTTTCTGTATCTGCAATTTTTCATGATCATCGGCAAATTGATGAGATTTGAAATAAAAAAAAATGAAGAAAATCTCCTCTTACCACAGCCGTTAAAGTTCCACGTACGGTAATTCCAACTTGTGGTTCAATTTTAATCACAACACCAGGTTCAATGATTAATTTAGCATTCTTCTCAATGATGATGTCATTACGCAACCAATACGGACTTTTATTTTTATTAAACAGTAGATTATCGTTAATAATACGACCACCTGAATGTTCTGTCCATTCTTTTGGATTTGTTGTTGTTATACTAACTTCTTGTAAAATTACCACATCAAACACATAAATCAAACTAATTAACGTCCACAAGAAATCACACATTTTCCTCATATTTTCCAACCGATACCATCACTTTCTATTGATTATTAATAAACAAAATCGTATTTTGTCTTACAATATTTCAGATATTTAAACGCAAACATAAAGATTAATCCGTTGTTTACTTATTTCAAAAAATTAAATCCACGTCCACTTTCTTCGCTTATGTTGCAATGCTCGCATTCTGTATTTTTATTTAATAAATCGATTGTGTGCTGTAGTAGGGTGAAGGAAAATTCGATTTTCCGTCAAATATCCACAAATCAATGACGAACATTAATAAAAAAAAAAATTGAAATTAAACAAACTCACAACAACAAAGACTTTATCTTTCAAGACAGTTTTTTAACGGACTATAGAGGAACGGTAGGCGCGGTTTGTACTTGTTTTTTTACGAAAGAATCCGCATCACGTGACTATCAAGGATCAGGTAAGCCCCCACCTGTATGCTATATACACCAGGTAAATGAAACAGGTGGGATTCGGTCAGATCTTCATGGAAATAATTCAGTATAAACAAGCGATTTTCTTTCGGTAAACAATTGTTAACTAGACTATGGCTCACTGAAAACTAAATCGTGCCCCTTTGCAACAATAGGTCCATCATAATTACGTGTAGGTAGATAGTTAATTACGGATAATTAGCTTGTAGTCATAGGCTATTGTACTCCTGAAACTATGGTCATTTGTTATGTTGATGATGTAAAGAATAGAAATTTCAAAAATTTATAGACATAATTATCAAGAAAATGGAAATTTCCAAAATATTTTCCAATTACCCTTAATGTATTTTGTTCAATCAGTATAATTAGTTGTCTATATTTAGTGTTTCTAAATCTACGGCTACATTTATCCTCCATTAATTACTGCCAAATACACATAACCTAACTTTTATACTTCAACCTAAAAAGTTTTCGTTCGTTTTTTTTTAATGTAATATTCAATTAATTTGAAAATTAATTAAATTTAATAGATTTAAGTATGTCAACTGATAATTTTGAGGTGATAGTGTTATTTAATGGTTATTCAAAAATAGAAAATAATACAACATTAGCGAATTGTACGTGTACTTTAATTAAAGGACCATTAAATATAATTGTTGATACAATGACCGCGTGGGATGGTCAAATTTTAATTGAAGCCCTCAAACAATACCAGTTAACACCTAATGATGTAGATTACGTTATCAATACACATGGCCATTCGGATCATATTGGTTGTAATTATCTCTTCTCAAATGCTTTACATATTGTTGGTTTCAGTATTTCACGACAACATCGTTATTTCGAACATGATTTCGAATCAGGCAATGATTACATTATTAATGATAGGATTAAAATACGACCGACACCTGGACATACATTACAAGATGTTAGTGTATTAGTAGAAAATAATAATAATGAAATCATTGCAATTACCGGTGATTTATTTGAAAATGAAGATGATTTAAGAGATGATCAAATTTGGAAGAACGCCGGTAGTGATGATGAAGAACTACAAGCTATTAATAGACGGAAGATTTTAGAAATTGCTACGTTTATCATTCCTGGTCATGGTGCTATGTTTAAAATCCCTAAATAGTAAAGATTTAAATATTTATTGAAATAAAGAACAATAATAAATTTTTAATACTGATAAAGATTAAGCACTGCACATATCACACGCTTCTGGATTCTGTAACGAACACATCAATTCTTCATTAACACATTTATGATCCGTTGTTTCTTCAATAACATTTTGTTTCGTTGTTGTTAACAATTTTGATTTATCAACAGTGAATTGTATTGGATGTGCTGCTGGTTTCGTTCTTAAATAATACATGCCAGTTTTCAAACCTTTATTCCAACCATAAAAATGCATCGATACCATTTGTGCAAATGTTGGTGAAGCCATATGAATATTCATTGATTGACTTTGATCAATAAATGGTCCACGTTCAGCTGCCATATCAATCATAATTTTTTGTGGAATTTCCCAAACAGTTTTATAAATACGTTTTAAATCATCAGGAATATTTGGAATATTCTGAATTGATCCATAATTTGCTATAATTTGATTTTTCATTATATCATCCCATAAACCAAGATCAGTTAGATCTTTTACGAGATGATGGTTGACAATTTGAAATTCACCAGATAATACACGTCTTGTATAGATATTCGATGTATATGGTTCTGTAGATTCATTGTTGCCAAGTATTTGGGCTGTGGAAGCTGTAGGCATTGGTGCTATTAGCAAAGAATTTCGTATACCAAACTTGGAGATCTGTTGTTTTAAAACATTCCAATCCCAAAGATTCGTCGGTGTGACATTCCACATATCATACTGAAGAATACCTTCACTAACTGGAGAACCTTGATAAGTTGAGTACGGACCATTTTGTTCACTTAATTCACAACTAGCCTCTAACGCTCCGTAATAGATTGTTTCAAAGATTTGTTTATTTAATAGGCGAGCTTCTTGACTTTCGTATGGTAAACGTAATAGTATAAAAGTATCAGCTAATCCTTGTACACCAATTCCAATAGGTCGATGACGAAGATTTGAATTCTTTGCTTCTGGTAAAGGATAATAATTGATATCGATGATTTTATTTAAATTACGTGTAACGATTTTAGTGATTTCTTTCAATTTTTTAAAATCATATCCAGATCTATCAGACAATACAAACATATTCAATGCAATTGATGCTAAATTACAAACAGCTATCTCATCGGGAGATGTATATTCAATAATTTCTGTACATAAATTACTACTTTTAATTGTTCCCAAATTCTGTTGATTACTTTTTCTATTACAAGCATCCTTATATAACATATATGGTGTACCGGTTTCTACTTGTGATGTAATAATCGCTCTAAATACTTCTCTGGCTTTGATTTGTTCGACATAGCGATGTTCATTTTCATATTTTTCGTATAATTTTTCAAATACATCACCCCAACATTCTGATAGACCAGGTGATTGTTGTGGACACATTAATGACCAATTAGCATCATCTTTAACACGTTTCATAAACAAATCCGGTATCCATAAACCATAAAATAAATCACGAGCACGATACTCTTCTTTGCCTGTATTCTTTTTAAGATTTAAAAAATCTAGAATATCCGCATGCCAAGGTTCTAGATACACAGCAATAGCACCTGGCCGTTTATTGGCACCTTGATCAATATATTTTGCAACATTATTAAATACTCTCAACATTGGAACGATACCATGTGCTTGTCCATTATCACCGCCTATTTGTGAACCTTTAGCACGGATTTGATGTATATTGATACCAATCCCACCACCGTACTTTATTATTGATGCTGATTGACTTAAACAACGAAAAATACCTTCAATACTATCTTCAGGTATTGTAAGTAAAAAACATGATGATAATTGTGATTGTGGTGTAGCGGCTGTAAACATTGTTGGACTGGCATGTGTAAAGTATTTATCAGACATTAGATTATACGTTTCTATAGCTGAATCTATATCGTCACCATGAATACCGATAGCTACACGCATTAATAATTGTTGGGGACGTTCAACTATTTCACCATTCATTCGAAGTAAATACGATTTTTCCAATGTTTTATAACCAAAATATGTTAATGAAAAATCTCGATCATACTTTATAGAATTGTCTAGACGTTCTGAATATTGTTTAATTATCGTGTAATAGTGTTTATCTATTTTCGGTCTTAAATTTCCGGTAATCTTATCAGTTGCATTATATAAATCTTCAATTACATCTAGTAAAAAAGGAATATTTTTATTACAATCAGTTGATAAATAACGTGGTAATTACCGCTAAACCGATCTTTGGTTGTTTTGTACAATTGGGAAACGGCAATTCGGCCAGCTAAAATTGCAAAATCGGAATGTGTTGTTGTCATCATAGCTATTGTTTCAGCTAATAATACATCGATTTCATTTGTTGTAATACCAGGAAATAATCCACTGTTTATTTGTGTTGCAATCATCTCCTGATAATAGAATTAAACAAAACTGAAAACGTGATTTTCCCTATTTAAATCAACAACTTACAGGATGAATAAATTTCACATTAAGACCATAAAACTGTTTCTGAATTCTTGTTATTAATTTATTAATATTTATATTTTCAGTGCGTCCATCTGAAAAATTACGTCTTAGTTATTTAATAAGAAAACAATTTGATTAGATTAATAATATACCTCGTTTTCGGGCGTAATTTTCTAAATTACCACTGGCCATTATTGGAAAATGTTGACCAAAACGGAGCAAAATCAAAAAACTGTTTTATTTCTCAACAGAACAGAAAATCACTTTCGTTTTCAAAAATCGTTAGCAAGGTTATGTTAGAAAGAATTTTGCCGCTAATTCATTACGACATCTTTAGTTTCTTAGATTAATTACAGCAATTTATTGATCTTTATCTTTTACATGAAAAACGTATTAATCCGTCCTCTTTTAAATAGAGCTTTCGGAACATGTGCATGTGCAGCGCTCTGTAAAGAAATTTGTCATAAAAGGTGTGTAACCAATATAAAGTAATCGCTCGAAAAGCGGGAAATTTATTTCTCACATTTCTATATTGTTTAGAGGCGCATTGTTTCCTGGTCTAGGCTGGAAAAAAGTAGGAACTAATATTGCATGGATTAGTAACAGGATCTCGCTGATACAATTTGAAATGCACAAGAGTTGTAGGAGAAAAAATATTGGATCAGCGTTCCAGAATGTAAAGAGTTCAGTTGTGGGGACTTTTTATACATTGTTTTGGTAGTACTGGTTGTCACATACAGCCTTCTTACCTTGTGCATAATACTTACGCCACTGTTAAATACAAAAACATTTATTGTTATTATCAATCTTAACATCGATTCTTTCTAATTATGAATGAACAATTGGGTCAGTAGTAATTGCTGAAAGATAAATTGTCATATTATAATTCAATAAATTATAACTAAACCAAATAAAATTCAAAAGCGTTTATCATCAATTTTATTTGAAATTGAAAAAGGCAACATATTTCGTAATTGGCTAAATGACAACAATAGGAATACAATCAATTATAAGGTATATCTTATAATTCATTGTATATATATATATATATATATATATATATATATATATTATTCCGGTTTTTGATTAAAGTATTTTTATAGGAAGGTGCTCTTCGTAAAATTTGTAATTACCAAGTAAAACCGAAAACACTTTTCAAGCGTCTTGAATCAACTTTGATAACTTGTCAAGTTCTTGTACTTTATTGACATTTCACATTGAATGAGCTGGTGAAGAACTGTTTCCAACAAGTTCCAAAAATTCTGCTTTTGAAGAATTTGATAATTGTTGACATGGTATAGCGAGTTCTTGTTCAATTTTCCGTTTCTTGTTAGAACCAGTGATGTATTTTGGAAAGTTTTTGCCAAGTTCGTCCCACTCATATTACAACGTAGATTCAAGTTGAGATGTCATTATGGTTCACGACGGTATAAGACACTTGAAAGTGTTTCAATTATAAAAATTAACTTGTCCTAACTATAGTTAAGTTAAGTCTACGATTATAATCGTAGACTTAGAGATTTTTAAATATAAAGTTCATAATAAGCATCTTCAAACTATGCAACAATGCATGTAATTAGGAAGAATTGAAACAGATTCATCTGATTCATCGGACTCATCATTTAAGTCGTCAACAGTTTCAGGCTCTTCCAAAATTGTTGAAAATGTAGGGACATACTATCAATGTCAGCCTGATTATATTCATTGTCGTTGAATTCTTCCTCTAACTGCTCAAAAGCTTCCGGCTCTTCCAAAATTGTTGAAGATCTAAGGGTGGGTGGTGTACACTGATGGAATTTTTAGAGTACTGGTCGCCTATTGGCCCGATCTTATTTCCTATGTTTCTATTCTTGTGTCCAGATCGGTATAGAGATCAGTGGCTACGTAGCTATATAAATCTACAGGATCGGCCCGTCCAAGTGGAAACATAGGAGAAAATAGAAGAAATGAAACAGAAATATGATGTGCATGTGTTAAAAGGAGATATAGGAAAGGTGGGTGGTTAAGTAGTAAATACTCATTGCAAAAATATCCACCCTCACCATCTGCAGCAGACCCCTTTTGTAATAGCCACTACTAAGAAAACGATCTGGCCTAAAATTTTACGTCTTTTTGAAGTAGAAACATTACAACTCAATGAGTAAGAGAGAGACGGAACAACAACATTGTCCTGGTTTTGAGACATTTGGTGAATTTAAAATTAATCGTAATTGAAAATAAATGTAAACAACGATTAAACTTAAACTTTTGTTATTTTTTTAATGCTCTTGCATAGTACCATAAAAAATGTGTATCTGCACTGTTTGTTAAGATCGACAGTTAATTGAAAACAAACAAATTACCAAAAAAATTTTATTGTTTAATAATTCGTTCAATTGATAACAATAGCAAAAATCTCTTTAAATTCGGTTTCCATCAGCAACGCATTTTTAATTTTAATTCTCCAAATTGCTAGTTTGTTGTTGTTGTTCCTCCGTCTCTCTCTTACTCATTGAGTTGTAATGTTTCTACTTCAAAAAGACTTAAAATTTTAGGCCAGATCGTTTTCTTAGTAGAAAGAGGAGTGGTTATTACAAAAGGGGTCTGCTGAAGATGGTGAGGGTGGATATTTTTGCAATGAGTATTTACTACTTAACCACCCACCTTTCCTATATCTCTTTTTAACACATGCACATCATATTTCTGTTTCATTTCTTCTATTTTCTCCTATGTTTCTACTTGGACGGGCCGATCCTGTATATGGACTGCGCATTGTAATGAGATGAAAAGAGTGAGACAAACCTCCATATAGCCCCTCTTTTTTAAAGCACAGAAATTATAGGCGGTAAGCAGTCTATTATATACTTCTACGTCATTGCCTTTATTAAGGTTATATTTATGAAAAAAAAATGTTTTAAATATGCGGAATTAAAACAATTAATTAATTAATATTTAAATTTTAATTTAGTTATGATGCGACATCTTTTCATTATTCGCTAATAAATTGCTGAAATGTACATTTTAAAGAATTTAAATAAATTGCCACTCTTTTATCGTATTCATTACACAATAAAATTGTTCAATCGATGTGAATCAAACCGAATCAACATTATCAAATCGAAATCTTCTATAATAACAATACCGGATCAGCTAATAACTGAATATGTTTGGAAAAACTGTGATAAGTGGTATGACAAAACAGCGGTGGTAAGTTCTGTCAAGACGATCCCATTGTTTTTCTATTTAAAATTCAAAGAATTAGATTTGTTTTGAAACAGGTAGAAGTTACACATTCGCAGAATTACGAAATAAAAGCAATACTTTAGCGTGCAATTTACGATATGGCTTACAAATTAATGATACTGTAGCTATAATTTTACCAAATATACCAGAATTTGCGATCGTTCTTTTAGGTGCACTTGAAGCTGGATTATTAGTAACAACAGTAAATCCCTTCTATACTGCTGGTACTTCCATTCACAATTTTAATTGTTAGTTTTTGATTAATATTATTTTTCAGATGAAATTGTGAGACAATTAGAGAACTCAGGGGCCAAAATAATCTTTACTGTAACTGAATTGTGTTCGATTATTAAAAAATCATTAATTCTATTAAATAAAAATCTTACTGTTATTGTGGTAAATGTAAGGCAGGTATTTGGAGGAATATTTATCAAATTTTCACCTGTAAAATTTCAAGTATTTCAGAATGACACGATACCGGACGATTTTATCAAATTTACGGATCTATTGAAGGAGAATTACAATAGTTTCGATATGGATCTATCAAAATCATCATCTGATGATATTGCAATTTTACCATATTCTAGTGGTACTATCGGTTTAACTAAAGGTGTACAATTGACACATAAAAATGTTGTTGCCAATTTATTACAAATGTCATCACCTGATTTTATTATTAATTACACAACTGAATGGAATTTCCAAGATGTTGTACCTGTATTTCTACCATTATTCCACATCTATGGATTAGTAGCGGTATTTTTAAATTTTTTATCACAAGGTTGTAAATTGATAACAATACCAAATTTTATTCCATCACAATTTGTACGGCTTTTAAAACATCATCAGCCAACATTAATATTTGCTGTGCCACAAATTAGTAAGGTTATTATTGAAATTTCTTAAAGGAAAAATTGTAAAAAGAGAAATTTTTGTTAAACTTTCAGTTAGTTTAGTTTTCAGTAATGCAAAATTAACATATGACGATTTGAAATATGTAAGAACGACAGTATCAGCAGCTGCACCATTAGGTATTGAGGCTGTTCATAATTTTAATCAAAAAACAAACGGTAAGATTGATCTATTGCAAATGTACGGTATGACAGAAACATCACCATTAACATTGATGCAAACAATAAAACTGAAGAATGGCATGAAAATTGGTGGTAGTGGATTTCTAATACCGAATACACAAGCTAAAATATTACCAGTAGATGATGAGACTGGTTTAAATTCAAATGAAATTGGCGAATTAGTTATTAAAGGACCACAAGTCATGCAAGGCTACCATAATAACATCGAAGCATCTAAGAGAGTCTTCTGCGATAATGGTTGGTTACGTACTGGTGATGTTGGTTATTATGATGAAGATCAACATTTTTTCATCACTGATCGTTTAAAAGAGTTGATCAAAGTAAACGAAATTCACTTAAAAAGTTGTTCAAATTAATATTATCTTAATATGCACATATCTATTTAGGTGAAAGGTTTTCAAGTGGCACCAGCTGAATTAGAAGAAATCTTATTTAAACATCCATCTGTATTTGATTGTGCCGTTATTGGTGTACCACATCGTGTACAAGGTGAAGCACCAAAAGCTTTTGTTGTATTAAAATCAAATACACGAACAAATACGGATGAATTAAAAGAATTTGTTGCAAATAAAGTATCAAATTATAAACGTTTAGTTGGTGGTGTTGTAATCATTGATAAAATACCAAGGAATCGTGCCGGGAAAGTATTAAGGCGACAATTACGTGAATTATAAGAGAAAACGAAAAGGTGGTAATTAGATTAATTATTGATGATATTTGTTTGTTTTAATTGTACTTCCAAATTTTTATTTCAAATTGAAAATGCCGACATTTCTAGTCCGAGGAGGTGTCTAATCAGTGTTCGCCAGAGAAAACGTTATTTCGTTCATAATTTTATGGAATTTCAAACAACCAGTTTCTACAGTTAAAGTTTACGATTTCATATAGATTCCATCATGTTTCTACGTATTCTTTTTTATTCTATTTGACAATCACACTATAAACCATCCAATTTCTTAAAAACCATTTTGTTAATAAACTTCGGAAACTTTAAATTTATATTTTCATTTGTACGTAAATGCAATCCTAACTGTAAAAATAAGGTAATTTAAAGAGTAAATTGAAAATTTCATTCTATTTGGATTTATCCAAATACTTTATGAAATATAATAAACAAAAACTACTTTTAAAAGTCTATAATATTTCCCATTTGTTGCAATGGTCAACTATTTATAAAATTAATTTAGTTTCAGCTGTTAAATTCTCCATTGTTCCATGATAGAGAACATCTCTAATAAGACGTTCAGCTATGCATCGTTGTTCCTCAGTCATTTCTCTTAACTGATGTGCCACATTACGTGCAATTGTATCAAATAGATCACAATCGAAATGTTGATCATTTTCAAAATTATCAACAGACTCGTCTCTTAAATTTAGTTCTTGTTCTTCATCATCATCTTGGTCCTGAGATGGTAGTGATTCTCGTGAAATTATAATCATTTCTTCATTTGTCGAATCATCAGTTTCGCTATCATTGTATCGTTTAATTTTAGCCTAAAAATGAAAATGTATGAGATATAAAATCAAAAAAAAAACAAAACGACGAATTAATAGAAATACCGTTGGACTATCGTCACCATTATCATCACAATTAAATTTCCGTTTTAATAATGTATTAAATTCGGGTTTTAAAAATTCCAACATTTCATAAAAACACCATTGTGATTTATAAATCTTACTTAATGTTTTATAACGTTTCATTTTAACTGTTTCACGTAAGAATTGGCCTCTTAAGGTGCGCATTTTACGTAGTATATCCTGTTCTTTGAATTCTTTACCAGTTGTTTTTATTAATTCATTTGTAACTTTTTTAATTGCCTCTTCACGTTTTGGACGACTTCTATAACCTGGATCAGATGCTGAATATAAACATGGATATAATTTATATGTATTAATCAATAATGCTGTATGTTCAAGGCTCCAATAGCATAATTTCTATAAATGAGAAACAAATTTAATTGAACATACATAAATAATTTTAAGTGGATTAATTTACATCTAAACGGATATCATCTGTACTGTGATTTTGTTCATCACCATCTAAACTTTCTGATTGTTCAAAGTTCTCATTACTATTATCATTAGCTGTAAATAGTAATAAGTTATAATACCATAATTGTGGTTTATAAATATCTTCTTGTTTGGTTGTTGTTTCTTTTGATTTTATAACTTTACGATGTTCTTTACGAAATGAATTTCGTAATGATTGTATTTTTAAACGTACAAAATCCTCATCAGCTTCTGGATAATATTCACGTACTTTTGTTAATAAAATTTCGTAAGCCTCAGAACGTTCATAACGATCATTACGTTTTGGATGTGTTTTATCCCATAATAATGGCAATTGACGATATGCTGTTAATAAATCACGTACAAATATATGATGCTCATTTAAAGCATTCACCTTTGCTTCCATTACGTGTCTTTCGTCGTCTTGTTGTTCAATAAACATGAAATTTCAATTATTTTCAAAATGATTTATTTTACGTTGTTTTGATGGAAAATTTAGGTTATGTTCAGTTTAACAATTGAAGAAAACTGACAGAACTCAAATAGCTCTAAAGAGATCCATATACGAGCATTCAAGTTATTCAGCTGTTAACAAATCACAACTCGCTTTTTTATTAAACAGACAATATTTTAAATAATCAAATCTGGAAATATAATTAGTGATTATAGAAATTATTTTGAGTCTCTTTATAATTAAGAAAACTAGTGATCACATCCTGCCATTAGCTTCCGCGGTTAATTTTAACATAATTACCATTCGATTAACTTTCAAGACTCCTCGACACATATGTAACGTAAAGAACAACTGACGACTGTGTCCCTACACCTTGCAGCTGAAAAAACTACCAGAACAAGGTAGAAATGATGCCTCGAAAACAAAGTACAAACTCGCAATAAAAGCAGAATTTGTCGCATGCAGTGCCGTAAAATACTGTAAAAATGGAAGTCTATTATAGAAGAGTTTTCTTCATCCAACGAAAATGAAGAAAATCACAAATAAATCTGATATTTGTATACTTATTGTTATAGTAAATTTGAAGTATTTTGTTTTTGTAGATATACTCTTTTTTTTTAAATAAAGATAAACATTGATTCCTTCTACTTTGATTTTCTGCCTCCTTGCCATGAATTTCAAGTAGAAATCACTCGCTGAATTTGGTTGGAGTACATGTAACTTTTGTTGGAGCATTTGTTCAGGTTTTTGTCTTCCTCCAGCCAGTCACTGGTCAAAATGTCATGCGATAGGAATTTGACAGAGTGCACGCTTGTGTGCCTGCTCAAAAAAATCGGAGTCCTATATAAGTTGTTTTTTTTTTGGCCAGTTACATGCCGGTAAGGTTGCCACACATGTTCATAGTACATTTCTAGGCTTATTGATATGTGTGATATGTGTGTTCATCCAGCCTTGTTAATGATTTGGTGAAATTTAAAAGTAATAACGAAATCACTTTTATACATTGTACTTTGTATTTTGCTTTACCATAAATAAAATAAACATGATCGCATAAATACATCTATTTAGTTATTTATTACTTACGTGTGATTTTCAATTTTTTTATGTTAAAAAAAGCCCTGAACCGCGTACTTATAAATATTCTTTAATTACCGTAAAACACTTTGTTAAAGCCTATCGAATGGTAAACATGTTCGTTAAAACAAGAATATTATCAAATACAATCAAATATCATTTTCAACAGCGAAATTTAATTAAATTTAAACCAAATATCAGAAATTTCTCTAACCATATTATTACATCCAATTTACAAGATATTGAAATACCACAAGTATCAGTACCTGAATTTATTGAATTGAAAACAGAAAAATTCACCAATTTTACAGCTGCTGTAAGTGTTGCCAGAACGATTATTCTAAAATTTTCCATCAGAAAATTTTTGTTTTTGTCTTTTAAGGAATGTCCAATAACTGGTCGAAAAATTACTTATCATGATTTACATAGAAAATCGACGAATTTAGCAAAATCATTAAGGAAAAAACTGAATTTACAAGAAGGTGATGTGGTTGGCGTGCTTTTACCAAATGTTCCTGAATATTCTGTTATTCTACTTGGTATATTGGAAGCTGGATTAATTTTGACACCATTAAATCCCATTTATACGACTGGTATGTCTTTAATTATTTTTTTATTGATTTTTAAAGAAATCACATAAGGTTAAAGTTTGTAATATTTAGACTATTGTCGACCGTAGATATATTTCTTATACAGTAAAAAAGAACTGCTTGTGTTTCTAGTCTTTTAAATACGTGGATCTCGAGTCCCCGTGTTAATCAAGGGAGAGATCTTAGCATCAAGCGATGCTGTATGTGCTTGACGTACGTATCGCATGCGCTGAAGATATCAATTAAAGCCCCATTCATATCTATCGAACGATCACAAAGGGATGGGTACGAATGGAAATGTAAAGATAGTGTGAATGGCAATGCAAACGCGATCGAATGGGAACGAAGGCCAAGGAATAGCTTGAACGCTGATCCGCTAGTTGTCGGTGCTTCATAGGAAATTAATCGTTCGCGTTCGATTGTGTTCTCATAGTGTGGACAGAAAAAACAAATCGTTGTTACCGTTTTGTCTCATTAATATTCATTTTTTTGCAATCGTTGACTCGAATTCTTTCGTACCGATTCCTTCGTGATCGTTCGATGGACGGGGATTAAAACGATGTCTAATTTTAGCGCACAAATGTAAACAGTCAGTGGTATGCGTTATGCGTTTGACGCATGAAAAATTAAACGACACATGATGCTAGCGCACAAGGGTAAAAATTTCCCCATTTCCACATTCCCCATTTAATCAAATAAAATCACCAAAAGTGATGGCATTCGCTTCTCGCGGCGTAGCCTCCTTCGAATACATAAATTCAGTATATGCCAGCTATTCACTGGAAAATGTATAAATTTCAATAACAATTTTAGAGGAAATTAGCCGACAATTAAAGGATTCATCAGCGAAAGCTTTAATTACCCTAACAAACTTTTGGCAAATTGCAAAGTCATCTGAACAACAACTTGGAAGATGTTTACCGATATTAACAATCAAAACACAGGTGATTATATATTAATAAATTTACAATTACAAATAAATTAAAGTCCATTTGTTATCTTATCAACTTATCATCTATGTACATATATGCCATCAATTCATTTGTTTTTATTAGAGAAATGAGTCACTACCAGGAGGGGCTATTGACTTTAATGAATTCACTGATAATATTGTTGATTATAAAATGATTCAACGACGCAAACCATCAGATATTGCAATTTTACCATATTCGAGTGGTACGACTGGTTTACCAAAAGGTGTTCAATTAACACATGGGAATATTGTGGCAAATATTTGTCAAAATAATGCACCAGATGTAAGCCTTGTGGAAGAGGCTACAGGTATCTAGAAACAATAATAGAGCCAATTAGGGAACGATTTTAATTATTTTTTTCTTAAAAAGACTCTCATCAAGACGTGCTTCCGCTAATTCTTCCAATTTTTCATATTTACGGCGCAATGACTAGTTTCTGTGGAATGGTTAACGGAGCTAAATTAATAATGTTACCAAAATTTATACCAGAACTTTATGTGGATGTTTTAAAGACACATAAAGCTGATGTTTTATTTGTTGTACCTCCAATTGGTAAATTTTATAAATATGTAGTATTTAAAAATTCCCATATTAATAGGATGGAAATTTCATAGTTTCATTTCTAACAAATCATCCAATGGTGAAAAAAGAGGATTTACAATCGATTAGAGCCATGGGATGTGGTGCTGCACCACTTGGACCATTTGAAGAACGAAAATTCTTAGAAAAAGTCGATCAGCGAGTGAATCTTCTACAAGGATATGGTTTAACAGAAGCATCACCATCAATAACTGCCACAACAATAAAATTCAAACAATCATTTCCATCGATAATTGGTTCAGTTGGACGGCCAATACCAAATACATTATATAAAATAATTAACACCGAAACTAATGATGAACTTGGCCCCAATACATGTGGTGAATTACTTGTCCAGGGTCCGCAAGTAATGAAAAGTTACCATAACAGACCGAAAGAAACTGAAGAGGCATTCCTCGATGGTTGGTTACGTACTGGTGATATGGCGTATTATAATAATGATAAGATACTTTTTATAACTGATCGCTTAAAAGAATTGATTAAAGTAAGAGGTTTTCAAGTACCACCAGCTGAATTAGAAGACATTATACGGAATTATCCAGATATTGTTGATGCCGCTGTTATTGGTGTACCACATCCTGCTGATGGTGAAGTACCTAGAGCTTATGTTGTTGCCAAAAATCAATCTGAAATTGATGTTGGCAAATTAAAGGAATTTGTTGCTAGTAAAGTTGCTAAATATAAACAATTGAATGGTGGTGTTGTTGTTGTTGACAATATACCAAAAAATCAATCTGGAAAGATTTTAAGACGACAATTGAAATTACAGTATGAACAAGAAGAAAATCGAAAATAATTGATTCTGTTGTTTGTTAGATAGCATTGTTAATATTGTTGTTAGGTATTGTATTTATTATAAATAAATTGTTGTTTTTTTCATACCACCTTTAGTACAAACGAGTTTTTTCTCCACTTACACATATTGTTGATAATCCTGTTGAACTACCATACACGTGTCGTTTCCTCGACCATTGCATCTTTATTTTTCTCCACATAGACGTTTCAAAGATTTGGCGAGAATTTACATTCTTCATAGTGCTTTTGCAACACAGAGTCATCATCAGGGCTGCCCTTAGTCAGTGCGGTGCCCGAGACAAAATGATTTTTGAATTTTCTTATCAGGCAAATTATCATTATAATGGATCTGAAAGTTCTTTATTCATAATTGAAAATAAAATAAACGACGTTGCAGGGTCCGGGGCATGGGCCACGCTCGCCCCGTTCAAAGAGCGGTCATAATGAGTTAAGAGATATAAGATTCGTAAAAAGTAATGAGTAATGAGATAATATCAAATACATTAATAATCCCAATTGAACTTCATGACTGACGTTTCACCAGTCACCATATCAATAAATCCATCCTACTGATAAATTTCAATGATTACTATTATCATCATAATAATCATTACAGAGCGAGTCCTATCAACAATTTTGTTTACACATTTGCACATTAGTTCGCCTTGAAAGTTTCAATGCACTTTGGGATATTTTTTTTTTAAACAATTGATTTATGAATATTCATTTGAATAATTCGTGGTATCTATTGTACTTATATTGATGTTAAGGCTCGTCTATACGTACACACAAGAGACAAATGTTGTGACATCTATATAACTACGAATACTTCGCTGTTGCGCGACTTAAGCTCCGTCCACATCTATCGAACGATTACGAATGAATAGATACACAAAAATGCAGACTGAACGCAGACGTATCACCTAGCATTCGCTTGCGTTCCTCTCAACAATGATTTGTTTTCCCAGTTCACACTATGGGAACACGATCGACGGCGAACAATTGATTTCCTTTGAAGTACCACCAACTCTCGGATCGGCGATCAAGTCATTCCTAGACCTTCGTTCCCATTCGATCGTGTTTCCATTGGCGTTCACACAATGTTTACATTTCCGTTCGGACACATTCCTTCGTGCATCTGTAACATTCCTTATAAAACATTTTTCTCTATTTTGTTCTGCTATGATCCTTAACTTATGCGGAGCAATTTCGGGCGAGTTCAGCTTCCGCCCCTCAAAACAGTTTGTGGGCTGACCGTGTCACAAACGATGCCAAATAGAGAATTTGCGTTCATCTTGGATATTTAAGGGTGAGAGCGCCCTTAAAGAACGAGACAAATTAAACAGCCGAAATCGGCAAATCGGGCCCTTAAACTGAATGTAAGGAGAATATTCGCCAGTGAAATATGGATAAATTAAAAAAATACGAATGTATTTGAAATAAATTGATATTAATAATAATATTAATTGATATTGAAGAAAAATTAATAGTTTCAATAGACAATAATTAGAAATAAAACCTGAGATAGGTTCTTGTAAAAAATTGCCGAGAGAAAATTACTTAATTATAATTAAAACGAAATCAGTTGCTATATTTCATTTATAGAATAAATAAATAAATAATTACGGTAAAGTCTCGCTAATCCGGCACTTCAGTAGTCCGGTACGTCCAATAATCCGGCACCGTCCGCTCACGCTTCCCCCACCCCTCTCTGTTCTCGTACCGCGCTTGCGCAAGGATTTGAGGCAAGTGAAAAAGATTTGAATTCTTGGTTTGAGGGGACCGAAGAATCAAAGCAAATTATGACAGATGAAGAATTATGTGAAGAAGTTCAAAAAGAAGAAAGCCTTACAGATATATTAGAGCCTTGCATAACATGGGCTGAAGCAAATGGCGTATCAGCTAAAGATATTATAATCCTGCGAAGCATGAGAGAAACAGTTTTTAAACAACGATTACAAGTTGCAAAAAACAGACCTCAATCAAAGATTATTTTAAAAATGATTAGTCAATTGTAAACTATGTCACTTATATGCAATATATATAGCTTATGTCAAATATATGTTTTCTTCCTATGAATTACTTTATTTTATTTACATATTAAGAATTTTTCTATATAATCCAATAATCCTAACATTACAATAATCCGTCACCCTCTAGTTTTTAATAGTGCCGGATTAGCGGGACCAAATATCCCTTAAATTTACCCTATTTATGAACAACGCACACGCCAACCAACGGCAACACAGACTTTTCTAAAACTAAGGAACAAGTTTCTAAGATGAACGCATGCCCATCTGTTTATTCTCTCTTAATTTAAACCAACCTTAAAAGTGGAATAGAATAAGGGAGGGAAGCTGAACTCGCCCTAAGGGACGGAAGCGGAACTCGCTCTTAGTTTGCGCACCATTGGCGCGTGTAGCAAGCAACACTTGGAATATGTTGCCGGCACTATGTGTCTCCCTGTAGATGAGTCTTTAGGGAATGTGCATTCATCGGCAGAGGCAGGCAACATACACATCTGCCTCTAAACTGTTATTGTTTTGCTTTTCAGTTTCTTAAGTATCTTTTATTAAATAGAGTTTTATATAAACAACATATGCTTTTTATTTAATTTTAATTTTATGTTAATGATTCGAGTGGAAATTTTGAGTGTTTTTTTCGCTTTCACTTTATCTATAGTTTGATAAACAGCATAATTCTAAATAAGAACATAAATAAAAAAGTGGGGACAACAATTTAGCAGATTGTATATTAACAGAAGTAAACATATTGAAATATAGTTTAAAATACCAAACAGTGCAGTGTATAATATTGTGTTTGTTATTTAGTAGATAACAATATGCCAACATCTATAATAAGAAGATCATTACTTGCACAAATTTTTAAAGAAAAACATGTATTTTTAACGACGAAATTTTTACGAAATTGCTCCACAAATATTAACATTTTACAATCAGATTTACCAAATATACAAATACCGAATGTATCAATTGTTGAATATGTCTTTAATAAATGCGAACAATGGCCTAATTATGTTGCTACAGTAAGTTTTTAAAACAAATAACAAGTTATATTGTTTAAGATTATTCGAATAATGTTTGCATTCAAAACACTATTTTTATTTAGTAATTTTTTAACATACAGGCTCGGCGAGAAACATTTGAGAAAGTAGAAGAAATGAAACAGCATTATCATGTGCACGTTCTGAAAAGAGATGAGTAGTAAATATTAGTAACCACCCATCTTTTCTATATCTCTTTTTAGTACGTGCACATCATAAGACTGTTTCATTTCTTCTATCTACATGCTCCAATAGTTCTAGATTGAAAGGCCAGTCCTGTATATAAATATATATTTATCTCAAAAATTATTATATATATACTAAAATTTTTGAGATAAAAATTCTTTATGTGTATACACATATTCATGTTAAAGTCCACTAGTATCGATCATAAAAATGATTCTAAATTTTGAATTATGAACGGAGATACAAGTTAAGGGGCGTTCACATCTAACGAACGAGCACCAATGGACAAATAGGAGCAAATGCTCTCATGTTCGCTTGTGTTCTGTTGTTCTCACAGGAAAATTCGAATGTGAATAAATCCGCCTACAGAACCCCGGCCTAAATTGAATTTTTGCCACAAGTCTAAAATTGCATTTTTCAATTTTATCATTCTACGCTGCTGTATAAGGTATTGGGGCAGTTGGCAATTGTGCCTTTTGCCCACAGTTGTATTGTTTTTGTTAAAATATTCATAAGATAATCTCTTGATAAATGTTATCAAAATCATTGTACTTAGGTATATGATGTTATGAATTAACGTTTTATCTATCATCGTTTGTTTAAAGTCCAAGAACGATTTTGACAACTATTTCCTTACTGTATGATGATTATCATTAAATTATTTATAATTGGAACACATTAAAACACTTGTCATCACTTTTAATGGGTCATAGTACAAAACTATCAATGTTTATTATGATAAATATTATTTACTATTGTTTTTTTTTTTGTATACAATCAATAGGAATGCTGTATAAGTGGTCGGAATTATACCTTTGATCAACTCCAAACGAAAACACTATTTTTAAGCCGTTCACTACGTAAAAAATTACAACTTGAAAAAGGTGATGTTGTATCAATTTTATTACCAAATTGTCCCGAATTTGCATTAGCAGTATTAAGTGGCCTTAGAGCTGGTTTAACAATATCCACATTGAATCCAATTTATACGGCAGGTTCGTAGTAGTTTTGATAGAATTGAATTATAATATTTCTAAATTGTCATTATATTTTTAGATGAAATAAATCGCCAATTGAATGATTCAGAAACAAAAGCCATTATAACATTAAATGAATACGCACATCTAGCTAAAAAGGCATGCGTTTTAACTAAACAACAAATACCAATTTTATCAATTAGAACACAAGTAAGTCATATCAATAAAATCGTAATTGATTGAAATGATTTCGCTTATCAAATTTTGATAGCATGGTGAAAATTTAGAATCTGGCACCATTGATTTTTGGGAGTTCACTGAAAAAAATGATTATCCTGATCCGGACTTACCAAGTCCTGATGATTTAGCATTTCTACCATATTCGAGTGGTACAACTGGTCTACCAAAAGGTGTACAATTAACACATAAGAATATTGTATCGAATATTTGTCAAATTAACAAAATCAACTCTAGTTTTTTCCAAGAGCCAACAAGTAATAGTTTTTATCAATCATCATAATCATTCAAAAAATTGTATGTTTTATTATTTTCATATAGATGATCATCAAGATGTTCATTTGGCTGTTTTACCGAAATTTCATATCTATGGTTTAGTTGTTACCACTCTTTATCCATTAATGAAAGGTTGTAAGAGTGTTGCTATTCCGAAATTCACACCTGAAATATACGTGGATGGTTTAAAGACATATAAACCAGATGGTCTATTTGTGGCTCCTCCAATCGGTAACGTTAATTATTTACAATAAACAAATTTGTTTTTGAATAATTTGATTTCCTACAGTTTTATTCTTGACCGCTCATTCAGCTGTTAAATCTGAAGATTTGCAGTCAATCAGAAATATTGTTAGCGGTGCTGCACCACTTGGAGCACTCGATGAAGAACGTTTCCTACAGAAAGCAAATCGTAATGTTAATATATTGCAAGGTTATGGATTAACAGAGACAAGTCCTGTTATATCTATGCTAAGACCTGAATTGCGCCAAAAACCAACGTCTGCTGGTAGTATTGGTCGACCAGTACCAAATACCCAAGTTAAAATCGTAAATACAAATGATCAAAATTCAACACCATTAGGACCAAATCAACATGGCGAACTATTAATCAAAGGACCACAAGTTATGAATGGTTATCATAAACGTCCTGAAGAGAATCGTACAGTGTTCACTGATGATGGTTGGTTACGCACTGGCGATATTGGTTATTATAATGATGAAAAATTATTATTTATCACTGATCGATTAAAAGAATTAATTAAAGTGAAAGGTTATCAAGTGCCACCAGCTGAATTAGAGGAAATAATTCGTGATTATCCTGGTGTTGAAGATGCTGCAGTTATTGGTATTCAACATCATAAACAAGGTGAAGCACCACGTGCATTTATTGTACCGAAAAATGGTAAATTAATTGATTTAAAGAAATTAAACGAATATGTTTCATCAAAAGTTGCACCATATAAACAATTAAAAGGTGGTATTGAGATTATTCAGGCAATTCCAAAGAATGCAGCTGGAAAAATTCTACGTAGAGAATTAAAATTGAAATACGAAGCGAACAAATAAAATAAGTTTTATTATCTATATTTATATATTTATAAATGTTTTTAAACTATTAAAGCTTCTTTAAGTACCGATGTTTTGCTGTCATTACCATGAAAAGTTTGATGCTTTACCAATTCCCGAAAAGCCCCCTTTTTTATACTAATCAAATCTTGATATTTACCCATTTCTATAATACAGCCATCTTTTAAAACAGCGATTATATCAGCATTTTGTATTGTTGATAAACGATGTGCAATTGTTAAAACTGTACGATCTTTCATTATACGCTCTAAAGCTTCTTGTACAAGTCGTTCGGATTGTGCATCTAATGCACTTGTTGCTTCATCTAATAATAGAATTTTTGGATTTTTTATTAATGCTCTAGCAATTGCAACACGTTGTTTCTGTCCACCACTTAACATCACACCACGTTCACCAACCATTGTCTCAAAACCATCCGGTAATTGTTGAACGAATTCATAAACATTCGCCTCTTTTGCAACTGTCATCAATTCTGCATCGGTGATTTTTGCAGGATCCTCAGCACCATAAAGGATATTATCACGAATTGAACAAGAAAATAAAACCGGTTCCTTTTGAGGGGAAAAGACAACTCTTTGTTTTTTAAATAAATAATAATTAAAAAAAAACCTAATTACCTGACTAACAGTACCGATATGTTGCCTAAACCATCTTGGATCTAATGTTTTCAGATTATAACCATCCAAATAGACACAACCATTATTTGGATCATAAAGTCTCAATAATAAAGCACCTAATGTACTTTTACCTGAACCACTAGGTCCAACCACAGCCAACATTTGTCCGGGTGTTATTTCTAAATTGAGTTTATTAAAAATTTTCACATCCTCTCTTGATGGATAACTAAACTCGATATCTTTAAATACAATATGTCCATCTAATGATTGCATAGGAACAACACCACCTAAAAAATAGAAAAAAAAAACAACAAAAATTAATAAACAGAAAATTAATTTAGAAAATAAAATAACCCATCATTGGAAGACTTGGTTCACGATCAATTATCTCCCATATACGATTTGCAGCGCCTAAAGCTTTATTTAATTCTGTATAAAAACTTGATAAACCACCTAATGATATACCAACATAAGCTGCATAAAGAAGGAATGATGATAAATTACCAACAGATATTGTTTGTGATGTTACCATAACACCACCATAATATAAAACGGAAATAATGATAATATGACCACTAAAACCTGTCTATAATAAACAATATGATTTTGAAAAAAAAACAGATTAATTAATTTGCAACAATTACCAATGCATAAAAAATTGATCTAGCATTTGATTCTTTATAACTTAATTGTAGAACATTAGAAATTGATTTTTTATAATTATCAATTTCTGTTAATTCACGTGAAAATGTTTTAACTGTACGTATATTTGATATACGTTCTTCGGCGATACGTGTAGCATCAGCTAATGAATCTTGTACTTTTCTTGTAATACCACGTACAAATCTACCATATAAAATAGCCATAATTACAACAGGTGGTACAATACCTAAACCAACAAATGCTAATTCGTAAGACATGAAAAACTAAAATATCCAACAAAAAAAAATAATTGAAAATCTCCAAAGCATAGTAATCAAATTGTAATACCATCATTCCTGTTCCAACAGAGACCATCACTGTTGACCGTAGTCCTTCTGAGATATTTTTCGATAATGCCTCACCAACTAATTGTGTGTCTGATGATAAACGATTAACTAATTCACCTGTTGATCGTTTATCAAACCAACCTTGTTCTTGTCGCAGAACTGATCCAAAAACTTGTTGTCGTAATGATTGTGTCATACGATACCCTACAAGTATCAACGGAATTATGAAAATTATCGATTAAAAATTTAGGAACAGATAATCTAACCAGCTGTAGACATAAAATAGATTCTACCATAATTACAAATTGCACCTACTACAAAAACACATAATAATATACCACCAACTTTATTTAATTTTGTTCGTGCTTCATCACTATTATCACTGCTCGTATAAATAATATCAAGTATCTTGCCTAAACTGAATGGAATCGCCATTGTAACAGTACTTGAAACAAATAAAAGACAAATTGCACCTGGAATAATGTTTGAAAACAATCCCAAATAACACTATTTTTACAATACTGTAAGTATATTTACCTATTATTGTCCATTTCTCTGGTTTAGCCAATGAAAACAATCGATTAATATCTGATTTGTTCAATTTAGGTTCATTATTTGGATTATTGGTATTGTTATTCTTCGTCGATTGATTTCTTTTGAAAATATTCCAAAATCTTGTCGGTCGACTAGTTGTTGTTTCTGTTATATTCACAGCCACATAAGTTTTATTTTCATTAACTGTACGTGCCATTGTTTTGAAATGCCTCCAAATTACTTGACGATTTCCAATGATAATTGATTTATCATTAATGAAATTCGTTTTAAAACATTGTACTGATCTGATGAGGTTATGACGATATAACGCTAAAGAAAATACAGACATTTCGTTTTGTTATTACTATTCGAAAATAATTACACTAACGTTGATTTAATTTAATTTAAATCGGTTTAATTCAATTCGTTTAATTTGATAAATAATTAATGTCATGTTCTTGATTTAGTTAGCTAACGAAAAAAATTTTAGGTTAAAAATGACAGATGACAGATTTATCATTCATATTAAACGTTGGTTCACACTGGCAAATTGATCAAATTCAGCCGTATTTACAGCAAATTCACGAAATAAACAATATCTAAATCATTTCGTGAATAATTAATTTAAACTAATTTATAACAATTACATAAATAATAATTAGAAATAATAGAAATTCGTCTTAAATATTTACAAATAAAAACTTATACCTTTGTTGAAACTCTATGCTCATAAAATAGTTTTGGAAATATGAACGTAATGTGATAAAAACTCTATTATATTACAGATAAACTATAAATAAACCATAAATAATAAGGGTATTGACCAGTAATAATAGAGATCTATTACGCTAGACAACCAACAATACACTTACCGGCTCGATTCTTTCCAATTATAAAATATTTTATATTTATTAGAATTCCATTAAATATTTATAATTGTAATCGTTAAAAATAACGGCAATTACTATTATTATTATTTACTGATAATTGGTAAATAATATTCACACGAACATTATACACAATACACGATCGTTATCAGAACAGATCTTGGTTATTTCAATAAAAAGTAGGATACACCAAAAAAAAAAACAATTGTGTATGCGTAATATTTATTTAAGAAAAAAGATAACTATTTAAGTAGACAGCCTATTTAAAATTAGTTACAAATTAAGGTCTATTCACGCATGCTAGTGATGTGTCGGTTCAGTAATTTCGACGTCCGTAGCTGTACGGTACGGAACGGATGCGATATGTATAAATACATCTTTGCAATTAGCAACTTTAACATTGACGATAACCAATGAAGGCGTATTTTACGTTTTTAAGGAAAAAAATGTTGTGCTCGTTTTTAGTGAATATATGAAACAATAAATTAATAGAGATGTAAAGCTATATTCACATCGAATGAACGAGAATGCAATAACACACAACGAGCGGTAGTGTGGATGTCGAAACGAACACAAACGAACGTTTTTGAGTTTCTATGTTAATCAGTAAGAGCTCGAAGTTCTACATTTACTTAAAAGTTAAATACTATTAATACACAGTTATTGGTATCCCAATTATTTTTTTATTATTACTTACTGTAGTATTTCATCGTGTTCTTTTTATTAAAAAAAACCAAATCTCTCAACAGTTTAAAATCTTATTTCTCAGCTGATATATGGAAGACTAAAACTATATTTCCTCGTTTAAACGTTCTTTATCTAATCTTTAATTGAAAAAAAAACATGAAAAAAATGGAAAGCAATGATAAAATATTAGAATGTTTTGTTCACAAATTTTACAAATCTGATTTAAATCAGGCTTTAGATTGTAAATCCAATTAGGATACCATTATAAACAGGTCTCGACACTACCTCAGAATGGGGATATTTCATATTGAAGTTAAATGTGGTGGCGCAAGTGTCGAGGGAACAAATAGTAAGACTAATAAGACAAAGATAAAAATATAAGTTAGAAAGCGATCATATCATATAGGCATCTTTGTTTTTTATTCTTTTTCAACAAATTTAGTTTGCTATAGTTATCGTTGTCTTACTTCTCATTCTCTCGACCATTGCGCCGTTTAATAGGAACTAAAGTTGGCATCAATAACGAAATCATGCTAGATACCAATGTTTTTAGTATAGAAGAGTCAAGACCTGTCGCATTGAGCCATTCGACCAGATAATTTTTGGATAATAAGACTTCGTATAAATGAAAACGAATTTTTCCACATGGAAAAACGTGTCTCATTGGCTAAAATCTTCATTTCCAAACAGATGTTTTAAAAATCATGATTTTCCACACGGCTGATGGTAATAGAAAAATATGATAGTTGATTCAAAGTTTTTGAAAATTAGAAATACTTTCATCAGTAACTGTGAATGGAATGATAATTAATTTCTATGGCTTACTTCCATAAAGAATTTTAAAGAAATGCGTTCCAGCTGGAAATGTTTGAAAGTAGACAGTTTGTGATCAGTTTCTAATTTGACATGCGTAGTCTAGCTATAAACAAAACAATCTAGAATTGTGGGTAGGAACACACCTAATAATTTCGACTAATCTATGAGGCCACTCTTGCGACGATAATAACATTTACGATAAATAAAAGAAAGGAAAATTGGGATTGTCTAATAGTTTAATCCCACAAAAAATAAATAGGGCTTTCTCCTGAGTTTAGAAAAATATGTTATCCGATCTTTAACGAAAAATTAGCACACAACTTCCTCCAATTAAAAATCCGAGTTGCAGTCGGACATTTTACAATAATTGTTTGCTATAACAGTCAAAAGAGAGTGCTAAAAAACATTAGCTACAAAGTATCTATTTGGTCGTCGCGTTCGTTCTTGTGTTCGCTTCGACGTCCACACTTTGAATTCTGATTCTTTTGCGTCTGTTGGTTAGATGTGGGCAGGGCCGGGCTCATTGATTGTGGCCGCCTGACGCAAATCTCAATAGAAGTCGTCTTTTAAAATCTTTAGAGACTCAATTTCAAAGATTACCAATAAAAACATGACCATAATCTGAAATGAGTGCACTTAAGTCTTTAGCTATTGATTAAGATTTAGATATAGATGTAGTCACAAGCTCTATTTTACATCAGCACATTTTAGAGATCCACTCTGTATATCGGAAATTAGGCACACCACCCACGCCTCTAGAATGTTTTTAATGGTTTTTAACCTCCAGTATCCTGAAATGCAGTCAATTCAAATGCGATAGTAGATATTGAGAGAGGTGGAGTGCATTCTTGCTGTTTACGATATTTGCTACGAATTTAAAATTGTCTTTTAACGATAGCCCCACCAACTAGTTGAATTTGTTTAAAAATAAACAACATATAAACACAACAATGATTGATAAATAAAATAATTTATTAGGCTCGTAATAATCTAAACTGTTGTGGTTTTTATTGAAATGTTTGTTTTTTTTTGTTAAAATATCAACACTGATAATAATTCAAATTGTTTTAATTTTGTTTTTATTGTTAATAAATGGGGAAAAACGTACATTCTAAAATAATTTATATCTAGGTGAAAGTTGTATGTATTTGAATGAACTTTGGACTTTGTGAAAATATTTTCCCTTCAATTCTTATACAGTTGAATCTTAAAACCTGTATTTGTTTGTTCTTAAATAGTTGTAACAAAATCAAAATAGAAAAACATTGAATGTATTGGACTTTGTACTTGTTGGACTCCGTTCGCATCTGTATCTGTTTTATTATTAAATTCATTAGCGAACGCTATTCCATTCAAAACAAATACCTTAGTTTATGCAGATCACAACTGTAAAGTGCTGGTGGTGACTTAATTAATTGAAGATTGATTTAAAGTAAGTAACATCTATTGGCTACCATTTTTCATTCATTGATCATCGTATTTAATCAATACGACTAGGTGGTTAATGATCATTGAACTGAGATTTGAGTCATTATATTATTAAAAAAAAAGTATAAATTTGAACAAACCGTTCCTATAATATTAATCATTTATCTTTTTTAGGTATTTCATCAAAATTACTATGTCGAGATTGATATTGAGAACTAGTCTAATTAATCAATACCAAAATTCTGGTGTATGTTCAATAGCTTCTCTATTTAATATTAATAATAATCAAAAGAAATCATTTAAATCACAACAACAACAACAACATCAACAAAAACGTTTCAATAGTAGTGGCATTATAAAATCACCATTAGGACAATGCAAACCTATACCAAAAGAAAATTTAGTGCAGTTTATTTATAAGGAAGTGGATGATTGGATGGAAGATGCAGCTGCTGTAAGTCTTTCTCTAATATTATTATCCCAAATAGGGGATTACCTTGATTTTGATCTTGATTCAAATAACAATTCATTCATAAAAATGCAAATCGTGATTGAAATAATCGTTTTCAATCAATACAATTTGAATATTTGTTGAATATTTCTCAATTGAAAGTAATTTAAAAACTAATTAGTACAAGTTCGTTGACAATGGTAAACAAAGATAAAATTATCGTATTTAATAATAGCAATTATTATTATTATTATGAACATATGTATTATTAAAAATAATCCTTTGAATTGTAATAAACAAAAATTTGAAAAGAGGTCATTTGTGCAAAGTACAAAGTACAAGGTGATAACCAAAGATTCCGTCTGTTAGGGCTGTGCTGTTTGTTTTTATTGTTTCATTTAGGATAACCTTTTATTATTATTCTCAATTAAATTATTATGATATAGTAAATTTCCTGATAACAATTGTATCTTGTTTTATCTTGGATATGATTTATAGAGGGGCAAATTCCAAGAAAATTTAAAAAACATCTTCTAATTTTAACTCGGTGCTGTATTTGACTCTCGTACAAAAGTCCAAACTTTAATTTAGAAAACAAATAGTTTTTGTACGATTCAATTTTTTTTCAACTTACTGTTTCAATACACACATTTGTTTGATTTGATACGTTGCGTAATGAGTGGGAAAAGTGACGACAACATTGAAGACCGGAAATACACATTTGCCAAATAGTCACTCATAGTATTAAAGCAAACAAACAAAATACTGGAGTTTCTCAATTAAATTTGATTGTCAAACGACCAAAAAATCCGATAATATTATTTAGCATATGAGATAAAAAACAAAACGTTTTTTCCCCTCTTGTTTACATTGTTGGTCGTGTAAATATAAAACAATTTGTAAATTGCCTTATCAGTTTGAAAAACATACGGAAATTTTTTAAATATTTAATCAATAAGAAACACCGATAAGAATCAGTACGTCAACATTATAGAAGAACTTCGATATTCTTATCAGATATGACGAAAACGTCCTATTTATTGGATGTTTTTTGCATTCTACTTTCCGGAGTGAGCTCAGAACGATGCTAGACAAAATAAAATCAAAACTCACATCTGCATTATGTTCCTCGCCCGGCAAAATCAATTAGTTTTGTTAAAATTGGTGCAACATAAAATGAGTGAGGAGGATGATCGTGTTTTAGCCTGCCAACACGTTCTTATTAGGCACATCGGCAAAGCATCCTTTGCAGAAAACGATTCGATTTGGTATGATGGCATACGGCCTTGCCAGATCGGTATAGCCTTAAGTAAATACTTTTCTAGACACTATAGTCAAGGTTTTGTTCAGTGTAAAGTTTAAACAACAACGATTAGTCTAACGACAAACTGTAATTTAGTAATAATTGCTTTATTTTTTTCGATGCACTTGACAGACTTGCGCCGCCTCCGGTCGAAGTTACACATTCGGTATGCTCCGTATGTTGGTAAATCGTTGTGCTCAAGCACTCTTAGGACATTGTGGTATGAAACCAGGTGAAGTAATAGGTTTATTAATGCCAAATATACCAGAATATATCATCGTTTGTCATGGTGCTATAGAAGCTGGGCTTATTGTGACTTTTGTTAATCCTTTATATACACCTGGTAATTTTCGTCTTTTATTTTTGGAAAAATTCTCAATAAATACATAATTTTGTTTTCGATAAATAGATGAGATTAAACGCCAATTTGAAAATGCCGGTGTTAAGATGATTATAACGATACCTTTATTATTAGAAGTTGCAACAACAATAGCACCACAATTGCAGGGATATCGTACAACAATTTGTGTAGGTGGTGAAGATGATCCATCTAAAAATATACATGGTCTTCAAAGTTTATTAACAGCTGGACATGAAGCTGATTTACCCGGAATTAATCCACGGGAAGTATCCATTCTGCCATATTCTAGTGGTACTACTGGTTTACCGAAAGGTGTTATGTTATCACATTACAATTTAATTGCTAATTTAGTACAGACTGATCATGAATCTATCAAAAACAACTTTACTAACGGTAATATAGATGTAAATTGTTGAATTCAATTGATAATATACGAGTTTATTGATTGATTAGATAATAAACATCATCAAGTTTTGTCCGTTCTTCCATTCTTCCACATTTACGGTTTCAATGGTATCTTGAACCCATGTATAAAGTATGGAACACATCTTATAACATTACCAAGATTTACACCAGAAGACTATATAAAAGCATTAGTCGAATATAAGCCGACATTTTTGTTTGTTGTACCTTCATTACTACTATTTTTAGCATCACATCCATCTGTGACTAAAGAACATCTTAGTACAGTTGAAGCAATTCAATCAGGTGCTGCGCCGTTAACGGAAGGTTTATTACAAAAATTCCGTCAAAAAATTGGCCGTGATGATGTAGAAATACGACAAGGTTATGGTATGACAGAAAGTTCACCAGTAACATTCTGTATGCCAAAACATACACCGCCATCAAAAATTGGTACAATTGGTGTACCATATCCATCTACAGAAGCTAAAATTATTAGTTTAACTACTGGTGAAGAATTAGGTACACATAAATCTGGAGAATTATTAGTTAGAGGGCCACAGGTAATTCTATAAAGAAATCTTTACCCATTTTTTTTTAACTGTCTCTTATAGATAATGATGGGTTATTTAAATAATGAGAAAGCTACAGCAGAAACCATTGATAAAGATGGTTGGCTTCATACCGGCGATGTTGCTTATTATGATGAAGATAACTACTTTTATATTGTTGATAGGTGCAAAGAATTGATCAAAGTCAAAGGAAATCAGGTAAGTCAATCTAAACTTATGTACATATTCTCTATAAGAGATAATCTCAATTGCCAACGATTTTACCAACACACTCGATGATTCTCAATAGCATTTCAAAGTCATAAAGGTTGATCAAGAATTAATTTGTAACGTTCGATCAGTTCTTTATTACGTACAAATTGGTCTACCCTATCCTATATTATAAATTTTAAAAAATGGCTAATATAATACGAGTAACAATTCTCCCAATTTTTATTTTTTTGTTATAAATCAAGACCAAATCCAGTCTGTAACTTAATCATCATTCACTAATACTAAAATTGTATAGATGCAATTAGATAATTTCCTTTTTTTTCTCATAAAATATTTTAATTATAAATAATTAATTAAATAAAAAGAAATAATGGAATTTCAATATTATAATGTCGATTCTGAAGTTGTCTCAACTTTATCAACAATCTCAGTTTTATCACCATTGTCATCATCATCATCATTATCATTATTATCAACATCCATTGGTGTTGATGAGACTTCTTTACTATTATCATCTTTATTATCCACTTCAGAATCAACATTATCATTTAATGATTTTTCTACACTTACATCATTAATAATATCTTTATCATCACTTATTGATTTATCACTTGATGTTATCTCATTATTAATACAGGACTCATTAGATGATTCTTTTATTGTTTCTGAACACGTTGTGGCTGCGACATTGTCAGGTTTATCTTCTATTTTAACTTCATTATTTTCCATTTTAGTTGGATTAGTTTCTTCAACTTTTTCTATTTCCGTTTCATTGACAATTTCGATATTTGTTGACGAATCAGCATCTTTAATTTCTTCTATTGACGTTGAAGTTTCATCAATAATATCTTTATCTTCTTTTGTATTATCGTCGATTATGTTATTTGAATTTTCCTTATCCTAAAACAATCAAATTGGAATTAGCTTTTATTAATTGTTGTTTTAATAAAATATTTTACTGTAGTTGTTGTTGTTGTTGTTATGGACTCCTCAGTAATTTGTTCTGATTCAGATGAAACAACAGGTTCTATACTATTTCGTCGTTTTTGTACACCAGCTGGTACGGCAGTGATTGTGAATGTTACATCTGAATTGTCGGTTTCTTCTTCTTCACGTTCACACGTATCTAATTGATTTGTATCAACAGTAATCAAATTTTCATCATTATTTCGACATGTAATTACAGATTCTTGTGTTGAACTACTACATTCTATTGTTTTTGATTCGTCCACAACTGTTTCTTGTATACTTTCTTGTTTATTTTCATTATTATCGTTATCAGTTTGTTGTTGTGATTGTGTTTCATTTTGTGATGTTTTCGGCCATGATGATGATGATGATGGTGGTGTATCATCCATTTCTTCAACATTAATATCATTATTTGAACTATTACTAGTTTCTGGTAAATGGTCATTTTCTAAACCATTAACAATACCTTCACCATTTTCTGTATTATTACGTCTACCACCATTTGGTTCTGTTGTACTAACAACTAATATATTCTTCTCCAATGCTCTCATATATTTATCAATACGATTATATTCTTTTCTTGGTGTTGTTAATAATTCACATAATCTTTGAACTGTAAATGGTGCAGCTGCAAATGTTTCTAATTTTTCTAATATAAAATTCTTCATAACATCATAATTAAATATATCTACATTTGGACATGGTGGTATTTCAACAGATGGACATGCTTCATAAAATTCAGTTATAACACGTACCATTTTTTCACGAAATAAACTTTTAATTATTGACCACTGATAGACTGGATCACCTGTTTTTGCAACGAAACAAAGATAGTCCTCTAATTCACGTGGTATATCTGTTGGTTTCGATTTTGAGAATTCTTCAAGACAATGGAGGACTTCCTCGGGATTTTCCATAATTTAAATATATATTCCTTAAATTAAATAAAATATTGATAAGTTTCAATAAGAATGTTGCACAGAAATTTCCAATAACACGAGAACAAAAAACTGACTCATTTGCGTCAACAAGCCCATCTAATTACAATGAAGTTAGCTGCGCTTGTCAATTTGTCAGTAGTGGGGCTAAACTAATCATAGGACATGATCGCGAGCGTCATGTGATCAATAAATCCCCAAGGCGAACAACCAGCGACCTCCAAACAATCATGTTTATTTATAAATTAAATTTAAAATTATCTAAATACAACAAAAAGCAATTAAATAGTTGTTAATATTGTTTTTAAATTAATTTTACAGGTATCGCCGACTGAATTAGAGAATCTGATGCTAGAAATACAAGGTGTTCAAGATGCTGCTGTTGTTGGTATACCTGATTCATTAGCTGGGGAAATACCGAGAGCTTTTGTTGTACGTTCACCCAATTGTAATCTTACCGAAGATGATATTTTACGTTATGTTAATCAAAAGGTTGCCCATTATAAAAAATTAGCTGGTGGTGTTAAATTTATTGATTCGATACCAAGAAATCCCAGTGGGAAGATTTTAAGAAATGAACTTAGAATACTCAATTAAATTATTTGGTTTGTAAAACAAGAAGAAGATGAAAAACAATAACATAAATCTAAAAGTTAATCATTATTTTAATAAGGAATAAATTATAATTTTAAGAGATGCTCGTTTTAATAATTATGCTTAATTGATTTTATAAAGATTTGTAAATAAAATTTATTTTTTCTTAAAGTGATTGTATTTGCAATAAAGTACAACCCTTTCCCCTTTTATATTTTCAATTTATGACAAATCAAGACTATTAGGTGCTTTTTTTCAACCATCACTCTTGTTATTATTATTATTATTATTATCTAATACTTGTTTGGTTAAACTTGATATACAACTGGTTTTCCCCTCTGTCAATATGTCAAAAGCGTATCGAATCAGGTAATAAATAAGATTTTAAAATATTCAAACTGGACGAAAATAATAGAGGCTTTCCACATTCCCAACGGTAATGCTAACCTTTACGTGAATGTTAGCTACAAAAAAACAACAACTATGTTCGTGCTTAAGAGAACTATTCGTAACGTATTCGAACTAATTGGGTCCAGAATGGTTCGGTTAATCAAAAAGTTTGCATGTACCAAGTTTTCAATTGTTTATTGATTGCAAACGAATTATGTGAGACGGATACATGGATGATTAACATTCGGATAATTAATTATTACACAATTTTTTTTTACAAACTAGCTGTACATACTTATTGTAAAAAAGTTTCATTATTGATGTTACAACCCTTAACCTTTCTTATATCAAGAACAGAAATATGATTAGAAAGATTAACAGTTAATTCGAGGCGACTTTTAAATAATGGAAATATTAACCGCTTCAGTGTTGTTTGACATTTCTCACAGAGCTAGTAATACTTCAGGAATGATAGGGCATTAGATTAGATTAGATTATAGGAGTCGATTGGCCTTATTAGCCTTCCTGAACTGCGACCACAGTTGAATTATTGTTTTTAAACCTTCGTCTACTGGTATTCCAGAAAAGATATTTTTCTTGCGAAATTGATTATTTCTCTGGGAGATTTTTTCCTTACTTCAGCAGGTGAGTACACTTCCCAAGTTGGCTAGCCTTATGGGGGATGATAGAGGATGGTGGTATGATCAATATTTTATACAGGCCCGACAAGACGAGGGGCAGAGAGGGTTACTTTCCGCTGGAGCCCGGCAATTCTAAGGGGCCCCTTGATCGTCCAGAGTAAACTTTCTTGTACTCTATAGAAAACTTTCCTCTTGAGAGTGATGCGAGAAAGCTTGGAAACAAAAATAAACTTTTTATATCATCTCAGGGAAGAGCAACAGCCTCTGTTTTGTCCCTAATTACATAAGTGCCCGAACACACTGCTTTCACCGGAGCCCACGAACACCGTCGTTTTCCGGGTCCGCCGAATCTCTCGGCAGCTCTGATTTTATACCAACGCTTATATGTACCATTAGAACCATCAAATGATGCATTTTTATTTTATGTGATATACTGAAGTGTTGCAGTCCGGTTTTACAATCTGTTTTGCTAGCATCTTTTGCACATTCTTCTGATGGTTCCTTTAATTACAAGATGTAGTGATACATTTTCGTAGTTCTTCCGTTTTGAAATTCGCCGCCCGTTCAGTGGCAAACTAGGGTAGTGTCTTCCTTCCTTCTGCGAATGGATCCAAGAATTGTAACAATGGAATGAACAACTGCCATTATGAATAAACGAATTTTTTTTCCTATTATTTCTTAAGCTAATATGCATTGAACGACTGAGTGGTACATTTAGAACTGCCAATACAAAATTCAGTTGTCTTCTGAAGATACCATTCATGGTTAGTCGTTGGTTCGTTGTCGTGGTAACACATAAATGCAAACAATATCAGCATCCACGAACTGGTGAAGACAAAAGTGCGGCCCGGAGCGTTTTATCAATTTAGCGCCCCTTCAATTTGTTGACGCCCTTCCTAAGATGGCACCCGGGGCCTGAGTCTCTTCGCCCCTGGCAACACCTACAATATGTTGTCGCTAGATAGAAACAAAATCCTAGTTTGCGAGCACACAAACTTTATGCCAAGAAAAATATTGATAGTTATTTCAAAATTTTATTAAAACTTTTATAGATATACATAAAATTATAAACAAATTATCATATTATTTAGATTAAAATGTTATTTAATAAATAATTATACATATTTCTTATCAACAAATAAATTTCAGTCATCTTATTGCCTAACCTCTACACAGTAGGGTCGTTATTTAAAATCGTTAAATCAAACAAAAAAACACTTTAAAATAAATAAAATTATCAAATACAATAAAAACGATTAAATAAGTCTAATAAAATGAGTATCTTTATATTTTTAAATAAACTTTAATCCATCTTTTATAATTAAGTAATTATTAACATTAACAGAAAATAAAAATTAAAGATATATTATAATCAATTATTGCACTTAATAAAGAGAATTAAAAAAATTCCGTTCATAGAACTTACTTGATATATCATAGATATATGGGACCAAAATCACCAATTTTCAGGTAATAATTATGGAAATTCCATTACCGCAAATTAGTCGAGCTCAAGAGGTTGTTACTACCACGAACAATCAGACCAACGTTATGAAATTTCCCATTTTCCTTACTAATCGGCAAATAATCAAACGATTTAAAACAATTAATCTTTTTGGAAATTACCTTCCGTCTTTATATTTAAAATTAGTAAATCTAATATGAGAAAATCGTAGTAATACCCTACGAATGTTACAATTTTAATAACTTTAAAATTGTAACAACAAACTAAAATATTAGTAATAATAGTACCCCAAACCGAACCGTTTATAAACTAAAAATCTTTTATGGAATAATCGACTTTTTTTCTTAAAGATTATAAGGATGACAGAATTGATAGACTAATCGTTGAGATCGTTCAGTTTTCTTCATTATACCTTTTTTATAATATTGCCGTATTGAACGGCTTAATTTATCATAATTCATGGCTGGACGATTCTTCCGTTTGCCCCATAAACGGGCTACTTTAACTGAATCTTCTATTTTAAATATACCTTTTGTGCGATCCAACCATCTGATACATGAACCATACGATTGTGATTGTTGTAATAATTCTTTTAAGAATTGCCAAAGATGGATGTGTGTACCACCACTGTTGTTGTTGTTGTTGTTGTTTTTGATAGATGGTCCAGAACGTGTGGATGTTGATGGACGATTCGGTTCTGGCTGAGATGAATTTGATTCATCATCATCATCTAGGAAAGAAATTCAATTGAAAATAAATAAATATCTCGATTATTGATATATTTCTTTGTTCATTCTATTAGCAAAGACATTCTATTGAGAAACAACAAAAATTATCACTCAAGGATAACAAGTTATATTAATATTTAAAACTATGTGTTTCAAGATTGTGAATTGATTGAATTGGAATTTTATAGAGAAACGATTATAAAAAATAAATAAAAATAAAACAACTGGTATAGATTTACCTTCCGAAATATCGCCACTTGAAGCATTACTTGATGTGGTCTCAGTTAACCGTTGTGGATTCAAATCAACTTCAGAATGGGCCGCCTTCCAGATTTCGAGTTGGGCATACAACATCATGCCACCCTGCAATTAAAAAAATAATTTAATAGTTTTTAATCGACTTTAAAATAGGAATTAAAGGTCAAGGACGATTGGCAAACTCATTAAAATAACGACCGTTAGTTTTTTTTTTGCATATAAATAAATATGGATTTTCCCACAACTATGAATCAATTGTTATTTCTTTATATAAATATTTGAAATCACCATATTGTTTGTGTGTTAATTATAATAATAGAAATAAGCGTGAAAATTTGAATAAAATACGAATTTCAATGATATTATTAGAATTAAATTGACCACAAGTTAATTTAAAATGCATTCCATGTTGATGATTTTTCCATTGGTTTACTAGGTCAGAACATGCAACTTTCTCTTCTTCTTTTTCTTTGAATTTACGTTTGAAAAAAATAATCAACAACAACAACAACAACAAGAAATATTAATAGACGAACCGTTATTTGTGCTTAATGTGCGTAATGATTCATATTAACGTTAACGTGACCAGTGCGGATGTGTTTCGAACATACCTGAGGCGCTCTTTTAACGAAATCGTCTTCAGTTAATGTTAATAGAGTTGTACCATTCATATCCCATTGTTCTGGTATTGGATCATTTAAATCAAATTGTCTAGAAGTCCATTGTAGCCAGGCGAAAATATTATTCGAACTCCATTGGTGCGGATCTAATCATGATTTTAATTATTATTAGTTATTATTATTATTATTATTATTATTATTATTTTTAGTGGTGAAAATAAGTACCTGGAGAAATTCTAAGAGCTGTACAGGTGTTGACGATGTCTTTTTTCATTTGTTCTATAGCCATATTAAAGACAGGTTCAATATTTTCTCTCATTAGATCATTTTGGGCATTATTATCATCATCAGGTTCTTTCATTTTAAAATCACCAACAAATTCAAAATCAATCGGTCGAATATTGTATTTCTTTTGGAAACTTGTATCACGTAATGCTTCTCTTAATAATTGGTGATCTTTTGTTGATATGGTTGTTGTACTTTCTGTTGGTGGTGTTTGATAATTATTAAGTAAATTAGCAAAATCGGTTGTTGTTTCTTCTTTAATCACAATCTTTTCAAAACTATCATAACCACTGATACTTGAACAACTTGTTGCTGGACTAGCTGGTCCTGGTGATGACAAGAAATTCTCTTGTTTTATATCTAATTGATTTGAATATAAATCATCACGTGGTGATTGTGAATAAATCGATGAATTCGGTGATGGTGTATATAATGATAATTCGGGTGAACTTGGATAAAAGTAAGCTTCGTTCGATTGTCGATATTGTCCAAATTGATCACTACTAGTCGGTGATAATAAATTACCATTTACCGATATATCCAACAGATTATTAGTGTTGTTGTTGTTGTTGTTGTTTAGTGATTGAAAGAAGATATTTTCGTATTTTTTTGGTGATAATTCAGCTTCAAAATCAAGACTCAATTCAGTTGGTATTGTTGAATTATTATTTTGATTATAAAAGCTTGTGAAGATTTTTGGAGATTGATCTTTATTTGATGTTGTTGTTGCTACTGCTGTTGTTGCAGTCAGAAGTAATGATTGAGTTGTTGGTGTTGGATAAAATTGATTGAATGTTGGATCTTCACCACCCGGCAGAAGAGATAAATCGAAATTTTCAGCAAAATTTGTATAATCACAAGGTGGTGTAAATCCAGCCGATGGGACTGTTTGAGGCATCTGAGAAGAAAGAAAAAAACAAAATAAATAAGTCTAGATCTATTTATTTGCAAGCTTTTTTTTAGCATTGGCGTTCGTGATTTTATTTCGAATATGGATAACTTCTCTAATAACACGCACCAGAAGTTTTCTATTCTGACAAGATGTACGTTTTTTTTTATTAATTAATTAATTTATTAATAAAAAAATCTATGTCAACTAGAAAGAAAACATCTTGATTATAATAAAAAAAAATAAAAACAAACTGAAACGAATTGACGTAGATACCATCCGTAGTTTTGTTTATTTTCAAAAATGTATTTTAACAGATGGTCGAAACTATTTAGGTGGAATTATATTGATATTAAATTTATTATAAATATCATGATACACATGTAAAAAAAATCAATTTTGAACAAATTTCAACAATTATGATTATTAAATACTGATAGAACAATGCAGTGGCGCGCGTTATAGGCCCAATTGCCCGGGGCCCATGTACAGTGTTGAATTCCGGCATTTTTCTTAGAGTTGGGCAGTTTGTAGAAGACTGGCAAGATTGAGGGGACCCTTGATCGTCCAGAGTAAACTTTTTTTGTTCTCCATAGAAAATTTTCCTGGTGAGAGGAAACAAAAAAAAACTTTATACAATCTCAGGGAAGAGCAACTGCCCCCTTTTGCACAAGTACGTATAAATATATTTATATAGAGGCCCGAATACTGCTTTCCCGGGACCCACGAACATCCTGCTTTTCCCGAGGCCCGCCGAATCAGATTGGTTGTGGGTCCCTACCAACAGGACAATTGTTGCCCATACGTTAACGCGCCATTGGAACTATTTATTAATTTGATAGTAGACTTGGAAATCATTTTTTTTTAACATTTATAATGTTCAATTCCACTCAATCACTAAAATCTGTTGATTTAATTTTAATGAATGGATTTTTTGTTTATCCCTTAAAATTGAAATTAATCATACGTTTGAATTTTCGAATTTTCGACTAATTTACGGATTATTGGAGAAGGCCTGCATTGAACATCAGTTAACTTCAAAGTAAGTTTGAAGTATAGTTGTGGGTAGAGCGTAGGCAGGGCCGTGCAAAGAAATAACTGCGCCCGGATTGAGTTTGGCGCCTTTTCACTTGTTAACAAAGAGAAAAAATTTGCTATTAAAAACTGCATTAGCACAGTTCTGAAGGTAGCTATCCACAAGTTTTACTCAAAAAATGATTAGCTAACGAAGTGTTTTAGATTTTTGTGTAGATTTTCGATTAAATTTCAGATTTCAATTAACTGTAATTAAAAAAAAATAAAAAATTCAATACACAAAACTACAAACATTTCTAATTACACCGTTATAAAAGAATTCTAAACATTACTCACACGTTTCGTAATAGTAGATGAAAAAAATTCGAATGAAATTTCAAGATCTGCACTAAACCGGTCCACGACAACAACTAAATCTTCTTTCTTGAGGCTAAAAAAAATGACAATGATTCCCTACTCCTTATAGATTCGTTCACCTTGGTAATGAAGTAAGTACTTAAACTTTTAATGCATCTGTTCGATAGTTTACAAGAGATGTTCGTCAAAGAGCTTAAATGACGTCATTAACCAATGTTTGTTTAATCAATTGTCGACGTATAGCTTTATATACAGCCATCTATCTTTTACTAATTCTGTAGTACCAGGAAGTTTTTTTTCTTAATTGACGTATGAATTATTATTGTAAAACAACAAGATTTTCTTAAAGTCTTGGGGAAATACCCTTGATTTTACAATAAAAACAAACAACAATTTCACTTTAACAATTACTGGAAATGGGAGATTTTTTTTCAAGTTTTCGATTGATTCATTTTTATAATTCATTATTATACCATCATCATTGTGGAAATTCCAAATTACGTAATATTTTAAACAGAGATTTTTATAAAGATAAAATCAAGACAAGGACATAAAATTATTTATATTAACGTGGATATGTATACGTTTGTATTTCAAATAAAGTTATGTCCCAAGGAGACTTGGTCTTTCCAAATAAGAACGTGATCTTGCTCTTATACCATTCACCATAATCTCTTTTTCTATTCAAAATCAACTCGTATAAATCTATCATTTTCTATTAGAATCGTTTATAACATTCTAAGGACCATTATTATTATTGATATTGTTATTAATGTTATTACTAAATATCACTACCGGGTTAGGATTTTTTTTTGAAGAGTGGGTGAAGGCTGCTCTGATTCCTATCAAAATTTTGTAACGAACAATATACAGAACACACGTTTAAGGGGCTTGGCTAAAATATGCATACATTTTCAGTCACTTTTTTCCGCTCTTTTGAATTACACATAAGATCTGTGCAAGTGAAATTTTTCGAAATCCTGCACATCTTTTATCTGAGGTCAATTATTATCTTGGCAGTTCAGATAAAAATATCGATGAGCGATAACACAAAAGAATATTACGAAATTTTTGTTGTCGCAAAAAACTTTCTAAAATTCTAAAAATCCCACGAAAGTGAAATTCATTTCGTTTCATTCGCTTCTAATAAGGAAATCAAAAATTTGTGACGTGAATTTTTCTAAACAATCCCAACGTCAATGAGTGACCGCAAAGTTTTCTGATTGTTTTTGACATTTAAAAATGCACAAATATAATCGTTTTTTTTTTGGTTTAACAAAAATTTTTTTTATTTGATTATTGGAATTTCCTGTCTCTCGAAACGACATCGTCAATGACGAAATTGCGTCTGTGAATGGGATTTCGTTGAAAAAAACCCAATGAATTCGTTCGATGATAATCAATTTTTATTGTAGTGTTATTTTTGTGGATGTTTTATTGGAAAAATTTTGGTGTTTATGTTTGCCAAAAGTTTTAGCAACTCCTCCTGTGTTCAAGATGCAAAATTCTGAGTAATTCTAAATAGAAAATGGTTTTTATATCAACTGGTGCCATTTCAGATTTGAATTGATATTGTTTCTCAAATATTAAGAGAGATTATTCAAAAATTCACTTACTGTTTCATCAAAATCTGTATTCCTTGACACCAGAACCATCTTGGAGGTCAGATAGATTGTCCACAAGAACTCCACAGAATTTCTTTCGTATGTTGAGTATTTTTTCCAAATTAAAATAAATAAATAAATAAACAAATAACAGAATTCTACACTTTCGGCATTATTATCGTGTTTTTTACTTTAAATTTAATGCAAAGAAAACTCAAAATTGTATCAAAAAAGTGAAGACCGCGAAACGCTCAACCACTCTGAGTTGCTGTTGTTAACTAAATGTTGGGCAATTTAATTCTTCACGGTTCACGGACATGCGGCCTACTTTGCTTTCATCCATGAAAACAAGTGAAAGATGTTGGATATTTTTTATCGAAAAAAACATTTATTATCGTTATTAAAATTTTGTTACTAACGCCTTTTATACAAAATTTTAGAATTCGGTTTCATTTTGTTCTTTCGACTTTTAAAATCTACTAATCTAATCTTTAAAAACAATTAACGTAAATGTATAGTTGGTTGTATAATTACTCATATTAAAAGAATACTTCTTTGTATATAATAACTATAGACCGGATTTTTGCCCCGAAACCAGGACACTAACGTCGAATTTCCAACCTACACTAGGCACGATCCATTGGTGTAGTATATAGGACACAATTTTAATTGTAAATGAATTCAAACTGAACAAAAATCAAAGAAATAAGCCAACAGTTGGCAGTGCGACAACCGTACGACATTCGCACGCTAAGTAAGGGCGGGCTTATATGTCCGGTCTCTAGTAATAGCGGACAATATACAGTGTTTGGGACACCAAGACCACATACGAATAATAGTATTGAAAATGACCAGAGAGTCATGGTCGTACGATTGGTACGAGCCGAAAGATGAATAGTTAATAAAACCCCCCTAAAGCGCTAATATTCACTCGTTATGGTACTAGTAAAGTAGGTACATGTGTTTTCATGACTGAGGATTCCTAAATTTTTTGGGCTAGTACAAAATCATCACCAACCAGTAGCGTAACATCATATTTAAGAGCCGGGGACAGAAAGTTCTTCTGTAATCACACAGCCCCATTTTCCTATCTTTTATTTATAGTAAGTCGATAAAAGTATTGAATTTACAATCCGTTGGGGTTGTCCGGGGTTAATATTATACGAATAGATTCTTATTGAAATGTCACTTTGAAAGATATTCATTCTAACAGCACCTCGTAGATTGATGGAAATTATTAGATGTGTTCCCACCCACAATTCCAGATTGTTTTGCTTATAACTATATTCATATAACTAGACTACGCATGTCTATATAGTTAGAAACTGATCACAGGCCAAAGCGTTACCATCTCTAACACATTTCTATAAAATTAATTTGTGGAAGTAAGGAATGGGAATTAATCTTCATTCAATTTACAATTTCTGATGAAAGTGTTTTTAATTCTCAAAAACCCTTGAACCAACTGTCATATTTCTCTATTACGATCAGCCGTGTGGAAAAGGACGATTTTCGAAGCATGTATTTTAAAATGAAGATTTTAGCCAATGAGAGACGATTTTCCATGTTAGATATTGCTTTGTCGTTGCTTAGCAACACCTACACGTTACTGCAATCGGCCACTTTCGAATGTACCACACACGATGGAATGTGGGCTGTTTTTATTTAGATGAAATCTTTTCATCTAAAAATTAACGGACCGAATGGCTCAATGGTAAACGAATTGGATTTAAAATCTGGAGATTCGGGGCTCTCGAGCCAATGAAAAAGGATTTTCGTAATGCTCGTCTTCTCTTGACACAATTTGTTAATATGTCCATGCAACAAATCACATAGCCCAGTTAGTAAAATTACGATCTTCCCCACAGCCGGACCGCGAAAAAAATGCTCGTGGGGCAAACATGAGTTACAGGCGCCAGCTTTAGTCTATATCTATCTATAAAAATTCAAACTTATATGATATGGCGCCCCATTGGAAACCGCGCCTGCAGTAAGTGCCCCTGTAGCCCTCTCCACGATCCAGCACTGACCTTCTCACTCCCGTTACAGGTCCCTCATCGTAGAAAACGCGCCTGGATCTGGAGACATGACCAGTAACCATCCATTCGAAACAGCATAAGCGCCAGGCTTTGGTGAAATGAACAGTAAGCACCCTTTTTTTCCTAGACGAGGTAAACATAAAGTTAAACAAATAATGATGAGTTCATCTTCCATCCCTTATTCTGTTCCATTTTTAAGATCGGCTTAAACTAGTAGAGAAAAAAGATTGCAATGCGTTCATTGTTTTTTAAGTGCGCTCTCCCCTTTAAATTTCCAAAATGAACGCAAATTTTCGGCTTAGCATCGTTTGAGACAAGGTCAGCCCACAAACTGTTCTAAGGGTAGCAAGATGAACTCGACCTAAAAAACATAAAGATAGCGAAATAAATAACACTGAGACTAAACTTCAAATATTTTATTAATTATAAATTATTTACAGTCGTTCCTTTTTTGAGAATTTCAAACCATAACAAATATTTACATAATCACCCTATTTACATAAGCATTATTATTAATTTTTATTTAGAAAAAAACCGTAGCACCTTAAAGAATCATCTACGGTTTCTATTATTTTATTGCCTAGTCAATCTATATGACATATATTTATAGGAGATGTTTTTACTAGTAGTATATAAAAACATAGATTTAAAAGCACTTTTATAATTATTTAAATAATTTTTAAAGTCAGTCTTTCTACTGCACTTTCTCTAACTAACTAGGATTAAATGATGAATTTGTTGAGCTTCCACGTGCAAATGTTCCAATATATCTAGAGCCGGAGCCTAGGAGATTTTGGAAGTTATGAGCTGCATCCTGAAAGCATAAGAAATTATACAAAAAATAGCCACATCTACATGTAAAGAAGAATTCCTTAAAAAACAAATCGATCTCAACTGAATTGTGGAAGATACTGACAGACTTCGAAATGGAAGTTGCTATTGAGGATAGTACTGATAAAGCTCTAGATGTACCTGTAATGCAGATCCTAGGAACTGTGTTAACGCTCTAGTAACATTAATCGCAGCAGAAATCAACTGTCCTCTGATTAAAGGGTCATCGTCTCTGATTCCTGGTATTGCATTCAATTGTACCGGTGGTAACGAAACCCTTTTCTTCGTTGTTGCGGCTGTTATTTTTGTTGTTGTTGTTGTTCTTGTTGTTGATGTTGTTGTTTCTGGTGTTATTGTGGACGAAATTGATACAACACTATCATCTAAAATACTGTTACTGACAGCAGTTGTTTGTGGTGTTGTTGTTGATCGACTAGCAACTGGATTTTTTGTTGTTGATATTTGCTTGCCTTTCCTTATTGTTTTTATTGTTGTTGATGATGACAGTGGAGACAGATTACCGAATCCACCCCCCGTTATAAGATTCTGTAACTTTTCTTTTGTTTCTAAATCGAATTGGTTATTTTTTGGATCTTTCTGTATGGCCTCTAATTTTTTTATTAAAAATTCTACGTCCGTTTGCGATATTGAATTTGACAATGGTTGAGATTGTGGTGATGTCACAACAACTGGTGTATTACGTGTTGGTTGATTTACAAGCGTTTCTTTATCAGTGACCTTTTGTATTGGTTTTGATTTAGATCTAGGTTTTTGCGTTGTGGTTGTGGAAGGTCCGTTAAAAGCATTAAGCAACCATTTCAAACCTTGCATCAGTGCTGGTGCTCTTGGTTGTGTTTGTTTCTTTGTTGTTGTTCGTCTTGTTGTTGTTGTTGTTTCAATTGTAGTGGGAGCAGTATAAATAATCTAAAAAAAAATTGATGAATATCTTAGAAAGAACTGTATATAAATATGTCAAAAAACTCACTTCAAGTCCATCAGGTGTTGTTGGTACTATTCCCTCTTTCTTTAATAATTCAGCAATGATCGCGTCATTAGTTTTCCCAAACGATGATTCAATACTTGTCGTCTTAGGAATATTACTCAATAGTCTTTCTAAATGGGCTCTACCAATATCAGCTGTTGCTTTTTGATTATCAATACTAGACACTGTAGTCGATTTATCTTTCTGATTTGACCTTTCGATAGCTAAAGCTATTATCTGGAATTCAGTCAAAATTAGAACGACGTTTGACAAATTTTTGTAAAAGAAACCTACTTTGTTAGCTAAATCAGTAGGACTTTGTGTTGTTGTGGGTTGATTCACCAAATTCTACAAAGAAAATTAAAGAAACAAATATTTTAAGCCACGATAGAATTGACAAAAATTCCTTACAAGACTATTTAAGAAAGCTAATTGTTTCAAAATAGCTGCTTGGTCCGCTTCCAATTTAGCTAAAGTTTGCAAATCTGCCAATTGTTTTTTAGTCAACTGTCTTGGACTTTTTGTTGAACTAGTAATTGGTGATGTAAAGACTGGTGCATCTGCTGCTAATACTACTGAATTTGAACGTGTACTGGAAATTTCATTATCTTCAATTTGTAATGGGTTACTTCTTGGTGTTGCTATTGCTGTTAGAGATGTAGTTATTGTTGCAGGAATTGAAGTAGTTGTTGTTGGAATTGTAGTTGTAGTTGCTACAAGAGCTGCAGTAGTATCTGATGTTATGGGAGTGCCTGTAGTAGTTAGTAATGGTGTAGTAGTATCAACAGGAGTAGTTGTAGGATGAGTTGTAGTGGCTGCTGGAATGCTAGTAGTAGTTGGAGCTGCAGAGGTACTTGCAATTGTAGTAGAGGTTGTGGTACTGGGCAACGGTGTAGAAGCTGGAGGATCAGTAGTTATAATTATGGTATTAGTTTCCGCAGTTGTGGTAGTTGCTTCCGGAGCTATAGTTATAGTTAGTGGAAGTGCTGTTGTTACAGCAGAAGTGTAAAGTTGAGTAGTTGCTAAAGGTTCTTCTGTTGTGGTAGTTACAGTTGTGGACGGTGGAGGCGGTGGTAATGTTGTGGTAGTTACGGTTGTTGATGGTGGAGGCGGTGGTAAGGTTGTGGTAGTTACGGTTGTTGATGGTGGAGGCGGTGGTAATGTTGTTGTAGTTACGGTTGTTGATGGTGGAGGCGGTGGTAAGGTTGTGGTAGTTACGGTTGTTGATGGTGGAGGCGGTGGTAATGTTGTTGTAGTTACGGTTGTTGATGGTGGAGGCAGTGATAATGTTGTAGTAGTAGCGATTGTACCAACAGTACCAGTTGTTGCTGTTGTTGTGGAACGTCTCTACAAATACATTAAATAATCCTACAATTACGATTACTCTTCTTAGTTCCTTGAAGGTTACCTCTGAGTTCTCAGCTTGTGCAGTCAATTCAGAAATATTTACAATACTATTGAAAGCCTTTACAGTGTCATCATTTAAAATTTCACTCAATGTTGGCAGAATTGCTATAGAATCAGTCTTATCATTTTGTTGAGTTGTTACTTCTGAATTGCTATTTAAAGAGCTCAACGTTGTAGAAGTTATAGGAAGAGAAGGAGAATCATCATTAGAAGTTGTTTCAGGTTCGTTCACAGATAAAGGATCTACTTCAGGTATTACCATAGTAGTAGGTTGCTCCTGAAAAAAGAAACTCTACAAATTCTTCGTTTGTTAAAAAAATATTTTCTTAATTCTACAAAAACCAAGAGAAATAATCAAAAATCAATCTTGATCTATACATGTACAAAAAGATTTTTGATTGTTTGAACATACCAATCAACATAAAAGCAAACATGCAAGCAAAAAAAGCACCCAAAATTGCAGCAAATCAACCATTTCCTCCGAAAATAAAAGGAAAATATTTACACAATATGGTTGATTTTTGATTTTAGAGAATCAGCTATACATCTTTTGATATCATTCCAACTGATTCTCTAGCAGGCAAAACACAAAACATTGCCCACAACCATAATAAGTTATTGACAAACAAAAAATACCATTTGAAGTTTTGTGTTATCCGGTTCGCTGCCTTGTTCAGGTGTTACTTGGTTACTGGTTATTTCCGTTAAGGTTGGAGGATTTGCGCGTGTATCAAATCCGCTTACCCTTATTACTGGTTCCATTGGGACAAGGGTACCATTTGGGAATTTCCTCACTATTGTATTATTTGGATAAACACCAACAACTAAATATGGTGTGTTTTCATTAGGAAATTCACTTGGTCGTTTACGTAATATTGTATTATTATTTAACACAGCAAATATATAGTAATCTTTGTCTGGTGATACTGTTGATAATGTGGATGACTCTAATGAATTATTTATTGGCTCAGTTATTGATGGTAGTAATAGATCAGAGACACCGGTCTCATTACCAATTAGAGATGATTTGTTATTGTCTATGGAACCATATTGATTAGACTGAGTGTTAACTAAAGCAATAGTTGTTGTTGAAGTTTCACTTGACAGAGGATTTGCTATAGATTGAGAAATATTCTCTGAAGTAGTTGAAAAGGAATCTGGTACCAGTGTTGTTGATGCTACATTAGCAATGTTAGAAGAACTCATTGCTTGAGAAGAAGATGGTATTTCTGCAGTGGCAGGAGTATCCACTGCAGTAGAAGCACTTGACTCTAAAGTAGTAAAACTCATTTCTGAAGTGGTAGAAGTTACTGTAGATTGAGGAATGTTCTCAGAAATCGTGTTTGCTGATAAGGGATTTGGTTCCAATGTTGTAGCAAATACAGTAACGGGCTCCTCAGAACTTATTGTCTGTGTAGAGGAAATCGTTTCGCTTGAGTCTAAAGTGGAAGGACTGATTTCTGTAGAAGCAGATATTATCTCTGTAGTGAAAGTATCTGGCTCTAAAGTAGAGAAAGCCATTTCTGACGAAATGGATCCAGCTTCCGTCGTAGGAGCATTTGGTTCCAAAGTAGAAGTAGTTATTTCTGAAGTTACTACAGATTGAGAAATATTCTCAGAAATAGTTATTGCTAATAAAGGATTCGGGACCAGTGTTGTTGACGGTACATCAACAAGATCAGAAGAATTCATAGCCTGAGTAGAGGCACTTATTCCTGAAATGGAAGAAGTTGCCTCTGTAGAAGAAGAACTTTGCTCTAAAGTGGAAGGTGTTATTCCTGAAGTAGAAGAAACATATTCAGTAGCTAAAGTGTCAGACTCCATAGAAAGTGTCGTGGTTTCTGGCAAAGAAGTAGTACTAGAAGATGTGGATGTGCTGGTACCAAATTGCAAATTAGATCGACTAGAAATTGTTACTGTAGTACTTGGAGAATCATCAGAGACTATCGTATTTGATAGATCATTAGCTGAGAAGACTGTTACACTACCAGGACTTACTTCAAATCTATTTATAGGTGGTAGAGTTGACACTACCCCTGGAATAGTATTGAAATCTTCTGGCACTATTGTGGTTGGTGGTTCTGTGGTTGTTAAATATGTTGTTTGTGTATGTGTGTTTGATTCATCTGTTGAAATTTCATTTTGATTTGTTATTGTTGTTGATGTCGATTGTACTGTTGTTTCTGGTACTATTTGATTCAGTAATGTTGTTGGTAATTGTGTTGTAATTTCTTTGTCATCAATTCCAAATCTCGACTCAATTTGTGGACAAACTGTTGAAATTTCTTGTGTAGTAATGCTTGCTGTTGTTGTTGATAAAGATTTAAGAAGTTCTAATAAGCTGACAATTGTCTCTTTTTGGAGGAGTTCTTCAGCAGAAATTGAATCTAACACATCTAAATTATTTACAGTTGTGCTATGTGCAGTTATAAGATTCTCCCCAATTGGTGTTGGAAATACAGAAGGACTAATTGTGTTAAAATCGGTACCTACTTGTTGTGTTGTTGATGTTTTTAACGTTGATTTAATATCGTTATTTTCGGTTGTTGCCTCTAATTGTATAGCTGACAACGAATTTAATATTTTCTCAATAACAGTTGTTGGTTTTTCAGTAGTTGTCCGTTTGTCGTCAGTCTTGTCACTTATTTTCGTTGTCAGTTTTAAAATTGCTGTCGGTCGTGTTGTTTCAATTGGTATCGATTCAGTTGTTAATATTGTCGCACTATCCAAATTTATTATTGTTGCTGTTGGTGATGAGGGTGTTGTTGATATTGCTGTTATTGAATTAATTATTTGTTCAATTAACGATTTAGGTTTCTCTGTTGGTTTCGTTTGGGCTTCTGCTACCTTTAAAAATCAAAAAAAAAAGAAATTGACATCTCAAAGTTTCCACAAGCGATTTTTTTTGTTTAATTTTATCTTGGTGGGTCAATTCTATTTACCAAAATTTTATTGTCGCTTTCTGATGGATTTGCATAATTCGCGTTTACTAGATTTGCCGATGGGGGTGTATAAATCGGTTCGTTGATTGTCACTACTTCCAAGCCCAAATCTTTGTCTTCTACCATTGAGCTTGCCTGAAAAGTTTATTTGATTTAAATAACCGGAGAAATGATATTAATTTACGTACACATTGTATGATGATTTACGTTTCAAAATGATGATGATTCGAAATAATACAACTTTGTCTGATATAATCAATGATTACAAAGTTTTATTGTGCAAAATTATAGAAAATATGAAATTAAAATACAATGGAAAAATACAAAAATATACCAAGTGGCGATGATTAATGTAAATATGACAAATTTGAAAGAAAACCAACAAAAAACGTAAATTTTAATGATTATGTCAAAAATGGGAGCATTTATGACGATTAAGTAAGCAAATTGCATTAATTGCAGCAATTTGTTATGTCAAAAAAAAATGGAAACGAAAACAACTTCCTTACCAATTATAACCAATTAAAAATGAAATTATTTTGCAAAATTTTTGTTGACTTTCTCACAACTACAACTAACTGTTTGGATTATTTAGAATGTTCAATTGACAAATTCAAATAATCCAAATAAACAATAATAATCTATACCTACCTATTATAGTTCTAAAATAATGAAAAAGTAAATTGAAAAACTGTAAAAATAATTGTGATTTGTGTAAAATTGATTGAAATGGGCTCCTCCAACCGTGCCACCACAAATATTTACAAACGAAAATCAATCTGTTTTTAATTAAGAACACAAAATTTACGACATGTTAATATGGAATTTTTAATGTTTTTCAATCCGTATTTTATTTACACACATACACACACAAAAAAAGCCCAAAAACTATAATAGTTAGGAGTGAATAAGAATAATGCTATTGTAAATCGTAATTTCTCAAAAGGACTATTCCAACAAATTATAAAAATAATAAGAACTCACCGCTGGTGTTGTGCTAATTGTTGGTACAGTTGGCTGGTAAACTGGTGGTGTATTACCTACCCTTGTAGTACTTGATAGCAGATTTTTCCGGTAACGACTACTGTAACGATTTGCTCTGACAATACTACTTGGAGGGATCTATGGGGCAACAATTTACGAACAAAATGTTTGTTAGAGCGTGTCTGTAGAGATAGCCAGCCACTTAATTACTGTGGCAACGCTAGAATTCGGATTTTGAGTTTTCTTGCAAAATTTTGAGACTTTAGGAAGGTATATTTTTTCTATACAGGTGTAAAAATAACCATGTATAAAAAAAATGTGGCGACGCTAGCGTTTATGCAAGAATCCATATACATCAATGGATCTTCAATTGTATCGCCACCGGGTTATTACAAAAGCGTTCAATTCATGTACGAAAACAGTTTTCATTTGCAAAACTACTCACTTTTGGGCAAAAAGCTCATTCACAGAGAAATCTTAGCAGTCTTCAGTTGGCTCGTGCTAGCCACTGGTTACACAATTCGTTACTATGATATGACTACTAGTGTGCGTAATAGAAACGTTGCCACGGTAGTTTATGGCTTTCTTTATAAAATAAAACGCATTTTAAACAGAAATCTTATCAAACCTGTGTAGAATATGTTGGTCGTTTCTGATATTCATCACTTTTCTTGCTGCTATACAATTTTCTTGTGCGTTTTGTTGGTTGTGTTCTTGGAAACTTCGCCGTCACTGTGCTGATTTCCGGTTTTTGATAACTCAAATTATTGATTTTGGCATGAAATTTTTCGGGTTTTATTGTGGTTCTTCGAGCAGCAGCAGTAGTAGTAGTAGTAGTAGTAGTAGTAGTAGGTGTTGTTGATGCTGTTGTCGATTTCCCATTAATTGGTCTAATCGTTGATGGAAATCGTCTAGGAAATGATAGCTTTTTCGTTATAGGTTTCGTCTAAAAGAAAAATCAACTTTTTCAACACAAAATCTTGATTATTAATTGAAAATTTACAGGAATTGGTGTTGTTGACTGTACGGTACGAAATGTGGCCTTTTGCGTACTAACTTTAGGTTCCTAAATAGTTTTTTTGTTAGTGATGTTTATAAATAAAAATTCCCGCTCACCGAATTTTGATGTCTTGTCTGAATTAACGTTTTGAATGGTTCAGGATAATTATCAGATTCATTAATTTCCTCTGCAGAACGTGTTAGATTTTCCTCAATTTTCTTATCTCCACTAACTGTCTTTGCCCTTTTACTATTATTATGGTGGCTGTCTTTATTCTTGTTATTATTCACAACAGTAGTGGATTCTAGACGTCTTCTGGGAGCTCTTGTAATCGTGCGTCTTGATGTAACTTCATTAACTTCAGAAATTACAGATTCTTTAATGATAATCGGTCGTGAATTTTGCCCAGGCCTTGTTCTCGATTTTGTTGCTTTTGTTACACTTTCAACACTATTTTGAGCAAAATTCCGCTCTTTATTGGTTAGATTTATTGGTATTTCTTCTTCACGTTCAAATAATGGTAAGACTTCTAATTGATGTTCATTGAGTAATGGCGGTAGTTGCCTGGAACGACCTCTTAACCTTCTTGTACCATCGAATTTTATATTTTGATTATTCGATCTTAATAGAATCTCATTGTTAGGTTCAAAACTTTGACGATTATTTTTGGATCTTCTATTATTATTATTATTTATGTTTCGTTGTGGTGTTGTTTCTGAAGCATTTGGTACGTTGGAAACAATTTTGCGTCCAGTTCTGGAACGTCTAGGTGACTCGGTGCTAGTAATTTCTGCATTTATTGAATTTCTGGTTGTATTCTCGATAACTCGCCTCCTAACACTTCTACGTGTTGGTTTCGTAATTGTTGTTGTTGTTGTAGAAGGGGCTTCATTAACATTACGATTTCTTGATCGCCGTCTATTAGTTATCGTTGAAGTTTCTGGAAGTTTTTGACTTCTTAATGGATTTCTTCTATCAGAAATTCTAGAAGTTTTCAAATTTCTATCGTCATTTCTTGTAGTTGCCGGTTCCGATTGTGGCGGTTCTTTTCGTATTTCTGGTATTTCTCCAAGAATCCTCTCTGTAGTAGTAGTAGTAGTAGTAGTTGTTGTTGTTGATGACGATGATGATGACGACTCTTGGATTTGCTTATTATTGTCGCTAGTTATTCCTTCAGATGATGACGGATTGATTCTATTTGGTGAAAATTCCGGTGGTGTATCTTCTACAGTTTCTTTTACTTCATAACCTCTTGCAATATTATCCGGCTCAGTGGTAGTTGTTGTTGTTGTTTTTATGTTTCGATTGTCTGCAGTCCTTGTTCGTAGCTGTTGCTGATTCCGATTTGTTCTTGAACGTGTCCGTTCAGATTCTTGAGGCAATTCAACATATTCAGTTGTTTGTGAAAATCTTGACCGACCTCGTGATGCTAATCTTGGATTTGTTGGTTCATATTGGGTAATTTCCACACTCTGGAATTTGAAACAAAATAAAAACAGTTCCTCAATTTAGCAAAAAAAACCTTTGAAGGTTATCTTTTGATATACATTTGGACAGGATTTTAATGTCAAAAGTTTTATCGATTATTAAAATCAACATCATTATTGTCTACGAATGTTTAAATAGGTTTTGTTTAAAGTGCACTTGCTTAATTAACAGGTAGAAATGTGGTTGATATTTGAGTTGTTTTTATTTTAGATCGCAAGGTTATCACGTTAGATTTCCAACAACAAGTATTGATCAAACTTTTGGAATAAACCAAATTTAACCTGATTTGAACACAGGAGAAATAACAACAATTGTGTAAGAAGCGATTTGACATCAGAAGTAGTTTTGCCAAGCCCAACATTTCAACAATAGAATTTGGAGACAATTAACTGTTGTTTTTTTGCTCATTCACAGTGAAACAAGTCAAACACGATCTACATATGTCCTAAAAAACAAGCCAAACCGACTTCTTTTCTATCTATTCACTCCAGGCATTTAATGTGATAAATTTCAATCATTATTTTCGGAATTGTTCAAAAACGCATCGAATGATTGACATAAACGAGAAAACGTAATTAGCTTCGAATTGCTGTAAGCAAATACGTGGTTTATTTAGAAAGTGTGCCTTAGGTGTTAATTTTTTCAAATGCATAAATTTTGCATGTTTTTCTATAAATACAAGTCAAGCCTGGAAGTTATAAACATATTCAGTTCAGTAGGATTGTTCTGCAATGCAAATTTTCATAGATTGCTCAAGAAATACAATGGTAGATAGTGACAATTTTTTTTATTTCAAGGATATGTTCATAATGCAGAAAAATATATTCACACTCACTTACGGTTACAGTTATTGATCTATGAAACCGGATTTCCAATTGCCTTAAGAATTATTTTTGGTTTCATTTATGTACTTGAAGATAATTAGATTGTAATTAAATCAAATCACTCTATATAGAAATAATATTTTACCTATTTACATTCTACAAACCAGGAATTTTCTACAAGAATTTGAATAAAATTGACAATTCAAAATAGGTACTTTCTTCAAAATAAACTTAAATTATAAATATCTTCAATCACTTTCACGGAAATTATGGGAATTTGATTAGAAATAAATTATTATATTCGCCTGATAAAACACTTCTTTAACAAAGAAACAGGTCTGTTTGTTTCATTACAAAGGTATATGGATTCATGCGAAAATTTTAACATAAAAGTGTGATTCCAATAGACTGATCTTTAGCAAAGAAAGTACAAAAAATCGTACTTGAAAATCGTCAAATTCCAGTACTTACAAGAGATTATCACATATACATGAATAAAGTGGGGACGCCTTGGGTAGCAAAAATGTTGATGCAATCGAAGGAAGGACTTTCATGCCTCCGAGCAAATTTCGAGTGCAAAGTATATCTGCAACACTGATGACCGTCATATTTTGGAACAGCACAAGAATACTTTCAATCGATTAACTGGCATTCTCACAAAAAAAAAACACAGAGATAAGACGAGACGCGGAAATAGTTGCTCCACGATAATGCGCTTTCTCACACTCGCTAATGTAGACCTAGTGATTTTTATTTCCAGGGTTCATTTTTCATCAAAGATGCTAAAGCTAAACTAATTTTGTTTTAATGTTGCAAATTAAAGCTAGCTGATGGAGCAGCCAGCAATCCTTAACAAAAAAGTTTATTCTAAATCAGGTAGTCCAACAAGGGTAAAGGAATAAGAGTTTTAAATCACTCAAGAGCTAGTAACTGCAGTTGACAAACTCTTCCATTTCCTTTATAAAATAATTGGTTGACTATTTTATTGTATACCAAAAAAGGCGATTCTTCTACAAGTGAGAGGCGAGCGGTGGAGAATATCTTCAAACCGCTCGTTTTTGTCTGAATTTCTCTTCCAATTATTCTTGAAACAAACCAAAAAAAAAATAAAAGAAACAAGACTAAAGTGGTGTCATTTTCTTTTATTTCAACTAAACCAGTTATTTCCATATAAATGACTTTGTAATGAAATGGATCAGCGAACAAACAGTCAAACACATCGAATAAGATGATCATTGTCGCTATCATTAGAGCTGAACAAACTACTGTCGAATAAATAGAGAAGTCTTACAAATAAATAAAGTTAACGATTTCTAAAATATCTAATCCATCTACAAATGATAGTAATAATAATAATAATAATCTATTTATATATCAATTTAATTCATGTAAATACCGAAACAAGGCTATCTTGATAATCGAAAAAACAATCAACTTTATGGTGCTTTCACAAATTTAATTTTCGGTAAATCTATCAACAATCCATTTAAAAACAACAACAATTACTATATTTATTACAGCTGTTGATTATATACCTATTTTGTTCTAATTAATCCAAATAATAATTATGGTAATTATACAACAGTGAACAAAAATAGCAATACCGCGGAAGTATATAGGTTGCTTGCTCACTTTTGTTTTATAATTCAACAGTTACTTTGTGTTTGTGTTATTTTTTTAATTTAAATAGCTATATGCTGTAAATTGCTCACCACGAAAGTGAAAACCATAACGTTTTATTCAACACCGGATCAAATACAGCTATTAAATAAGACATTTTACCAAACCAATTTCAACATTATTTTGTCAAACAATAGTTGGATTTTTAGAGAATTTTAAAAGAACGACATCAAAAAAAAAATAGACATGTTTTCTCCATTTTATCCTTCCTTTAAACACCGAAATATCGAATTAATTAAAGTAACGATTCTTGTTACTTAATCAAAGTGAATGTGTAATCATGTGATTTCATTAGAATTTTCAATAGATTCAAATAACAATTATTTTGTACCAATATAGATTGATCTTGTTCTTTCCTTTATAATTAAGTGTATGTTGTTGTTGTTGTATTCAATAATCAATAATATAGCAATCTACAATCGATTTTTTTTCCACTTTCTTGTAATACTCTTGCGGCAAGGCCGTACTGTAGGCACGCACCGTTCAATATCGGTTAATATTGTAAAATTATAGACAATCACTTTATAATATTATCAAAATAAAAATAAAATGTTCTATTTTTCTTGGTGATATCAATGGTAGGTCAAACAAGCAACTTTCACGAAATCAATTTTGTAATTGAGATAATGTTGTCTGTTTCAATTGTCCGATAGATTGACTTTAATTGTAATTGTATTGTATTGTACACTCAGTGTTCAGTGATAAGCTATTCGGTAAGTATTTCTGTCAAGGATATGTTAAAGGTTTTTTAATCGGCAATAAATTTTACTTGATAGAGATTATGTAGGTTTTGGGAGTTACGATTGCCCCAAATTGCTGTAATTTGGGCGTCAAAGAGAAATGCATCAAACTGTCGGAGTGAAACAGGCTCGCTTAGTCATTTAGTCTTCCATAAAAAGTGGAAGGTCTCCACTATGGTACATCATCTTTTTGATGTCGAACTAGTGAAATGCATAACTTTACACGAATTCTGCAATTTGTTTTTTTTTTAATTTATGAAACACTTTGTTTGTTATAAACAATTTTTCATATAATATGTAGCTATTAGCATGTAGATAATAAAAAAAAATGTAGTTCGTTTTTGCAGATCCAAATTTACAGCTTCCGGCAGAAATGCTCAACTTGTAATTAATACGCGACGTGTTATATGAATTCGTGTTGTGTGCGAATTATTCTCGCATAACGCGAATAATTTCAAGTATTCTAATGATTATTGCCCTGCTGATACTCGTGTCATTATGTGGCCGTGTCAAAAAAATAACAACCATTATGAATAAGTCGGTATCGATGAAGGAAACTGTGTAATGCTCCAATGAAGCAAATTTAATGTTTAAGTGTATAGTGAATTCCTGTATTTTATTATTTGGTGAGTTGTACGAGGAATCGCGTTATATGAAACAGGGGTAGCAATATTCGCGTTATACCTGAAGATATCCTTACAAAACAAAAGGCCCTTTATGTGGATAATTTATTAGTTGCTTTGTTGATTCAAAGCAATTCCCATAAACTGTCTTTATTTCCAGCCGTTAGCCATTAAAGGGGTCGATAACTTATGGTGGAACAAGTAATAGGATGAAGTCGTATAATATGTCAGACTTTCAAGACCGGAAACAATCGGAACCTGGCAAGCTTAAAGAAAAATTAATAACACATTATGTAACGAGTGGGGAAAGTTCAAAGCCCGAGAATATATTTTACTATTTATTAACCAACACACATGTGTTTACCTAGGAAGAACAACCAAATTGTATATTTCGGCAATAAAAATTCTATAAATAGTATAATTATAATGGGTTGTAGAACAATTTTCAATTCAGATACTGTAATAATGGATATATAATAAAGCGTACAAATTTTTGAATACATAAAAAGTTCAAGTTACCGTCACGCTTATTGCGAACATGTCCCACGGTTATAACGTACGGAACCGAAGAAGTTTCCAGTTTAACGAAACATTCACTATGATCCCCTGGAATCCGTTTAGAAGTCAATTGTCGGTTTTTGGTCAAAAGATTTCATAATTTAGGGGATTGGCTTGCTTGTTTGTCATGACCGAATTGTAAATTTTTATTACAGTTAACAAGCAAAAGACATTCGAATAAAATTGACGATGAAGATCGCAATCATGGTCGAGATTTCTACAAAATCATATTGTAATATGTAATATTGTGAATAGTTATCAAATTTTAAGAGTTTGTAAATTTCAAAATTCGATTTGGAAGGGAATGCCTAATTTCTCAATTGGAGATTGGTTTTCGTCGACAATAAATCCCTTTATAGGAGAAATAGACAAGAATTCCTAGAAAAACTTAAAGATTCTTAACAACTAAAGGCATTGGAAAGTTGAATATTGATGTCCATATTTTTATTCAAACTCATCTTCAAATCCTTTCACAGATTCATCTTTAAACAGATGACAATTAGTTTTGTTGTTTGACTTAACGATTTCTATTAATAGCGACACAAAAAGCATTAAAACTCTCTCTAATTTACAATTAATTCGTTTGTCGTTATTGTTGTCAATTATAAAAGTTTTAACAAATTTCTTTGTGCTGCCAATGGTCAAATAAACCAATAAATTGACATTTCTGTTTCATTTCAAACTTTCACTATCCACTTTTAATCTTGAACCAAATTAAACAGGTTTAAAGTTATTTATTTGTTTCTATTTTATTTATTTTTTGGTTTGTTTTTGAAACAACTTATTCTTGTAAATTTGTATTCGAGCGAAACATTTTCCCTTTCGAAAATTTTATTACGTGTGTATAATTTGATCCATTAAACGATACAAATGAGATAAATTTTCGTTTTATAATCGCCGAGTGCATATCTTGAACGGATCAGATAGATAAAAACTAATTGATTTAATAGCAATTATGTAGATCAAACAGAAAGTGAAACTGCTATTATTACAATATGGTTGTAATAGTTTGAGTTTGTTCGAATATTTTCACGATGATTTAATGGGATTTGAAGGAAATTTTTTTTGGGGATCCTTTACTTACTGAAGCTCTCCGTTGCGCTGCAATACATGCAATAAACAGAAATAATAGAAGAAAAATCAACTTCATTTTGGCACCTGATCACATTTAGATTAAACACTTTTGATTCGGTCGATTCAATTAACAATTAATCACAAACAACCAACAAAAAATACACATAATCCGTGAATGGTTCGCGGTTAAATTTTCAATTTGATGATACGATTCAAATAACAAGCAGCATTGCACACATCTATTCCCCGCCACTTGGAGGAGTGTTATTATTATTATTATTATTATTTCAAATTTCGGTAGCAATGAAAGTCTGGTTGGTGTGTCCAACTACTGAATAAATAATGGTGGATTTCTCAAGAAGGAACCTGGGGGAAAAAGAAATAAAATTTGTACAACAACAAGACAAAAAAAAAAATTGTAGCATAAAGTCGATTTCCCTCTCACTTTGCTAATGTAATGGGCATTGGCGGCCTTTCTCCTTTCGATCAAAAACACATAAACACACACACGTATCGAACTCCACCTATTTTGCTTATTTTTAAATAAATTATTAATAATGATTTCCAGATTTTCGTAATAAAATATTTGAAATATTGATAGTGGGATATAATAGAGAGAGAAATATTTCTGTTGTAAGAAATTGGAAAATGCGGAAATGCATAGCAACGATGATGTTTCACCTATAATCACTGATTATTGTGTCTTATTTCAAATGCCATAAGCATATGTGGCTGATTATGAAAGTCTAGTAATTATAAGTTATCTATAGTGTAAAGTTCATGATCATTGGATTTAATGGAAAATCTTAGAGATTCTTAACAAAAATGACGCAAATTACAAAATGCCGATTGCTGTTTAATATCCATCCTATCAAATATGGGCGATTGTTGGTGTAGAATATCTAAAAATTGGCTTTTCAATATTAATAAGTGCTCACCATATGGTTGATTTAAATAAATTGAAACACCTCTCACTTTAATGAGAATCTCTTTTGTATTAAGCTAGTTATGTTCACATTTGACACTCATAGAAGCAATATTTCTATGATTTTAATCCTGCAAGTCGTCAATATTTTAAAATTTTGAAATAAAGCTGTCGGGGAAAGTCCCATCTACATGCGCCCCTATATTTAAACCGTTTCTATTCGAATATTCTATTGTATTGGAATTTCTCAGAAATTCCACAAATAACTGAAGGAATTATCTCTACTAACAATAACGTCTGTGTGTATATAAATTTTGCACATTTTGACAAAAATTCCAGCTGCTACCGACTTTAGAACCGCCTGTATTCACAGAAATTCAGAAAGTTCTGGTGGATTTTGTTGATTGTGTGTTGGTATTAGAAGCCGGTGCGCCGCCATTTGTACGTTAATTTGTTTTACGTTGATCTATTCCGGAATTTTTTCAATCATTTCCAAATAATTGATAAGCCAAAATGGAAAGTGGTGATAATTTAGAGAAATTGTATGGAAAATACAATATTTTATCAGATGCTAAAGATAAAATTACACAGGTATTTATTTTGCAATAATGATTATATTAAATCTATAACCTAACTTTTCTTGTTTTCTGCCAGCATTCACAGGAATATTTGGATTCTATTGATGGTATTAATGGTAATGAAAATGAGAAAATGCTATCAGCACAGATTTTATCGAAATTCTTCAAGCATTTCCCTGATTTACATGATAAATCATTGAATGCTTTATTCGATTTATGTGAAGATGACGAACCCAGAGTAAGAGATAAACAACATTATATTTTAACAAATTCTACATTCGTTTTCGTGTTTTTTTTTCTAAATTTAAATTAGATAAGAGCGTGTGCTATGCGTTATTTGGTATCAATTTGTAAAGATTGTAAAGACTATATATGTAAAGTGACTGATATCTTAGCACAAATGATGCAGTTGGACGAACAACGTGATTTTACGACAGCTTCATGGTGTCTATTACAATTATTTAAAGAAGATTCGAATAATGTATTGAAAACCATATTTATACATGTTCATACGTTAAACAATAATCTACCAGCTAGGGAGAAATGTATCGAATTTATTTACAAGAAATTATTACAACCTCAACAAAATAAAACCAATGACATTGAAAATATTATTGTTGAACAATCAAAGAAGATTCTACAAGATAATCCGAGTAGTCAAGAAATTGTATTAATTTTGCCATGTTTGAAACAACAAAAATATGGAAAAACATCACACGGACAACAAGAATTGATTGAAATCATTTCAGATGTTTTAGAATTAGATCGAGAATTGAATGGGTTAGAAGAAGAGGATGTTGATAAAGTTATCGTTTGTACAACACACATTCTCCCATTCTTCTCGGTAATTGTTATTTTAATTGTTTATTTTTTTGAAAGCTAATAATTTTGTTTATAGATTAAAAACGAATCAACTAAATTTGTTAAGTATTATTGTGATCAAATTTTACCACATTTGGATAAAATTGGTACATTACCAAACGGTAATTTACGTCAGTTGCAAATATTACATCATTTAGCTGAATTAAGTACAACATGTGGCACATTAGAAAATCCATCATTATATGTTGTGCAAATTTTCGATAAATTAAAACTATATATGCCACAGCCACCAAATGATGTTGATGTTACGAAAATGCCAAATTTAGAATTTTCATATGTTGAATGTTTATTATTTACATTCCATCGTTTAGCACGCCAATGTCCTGATTTTCTAACACACGATCAAGATGTTTTAAAAGATTTTCGTTCACGTTTAATCTATTTCTCACGTGGTGTACAAGGTTGTAATAAAGTTTTAAATAATAAAAATATCAAACTGAATGATACACAACAAACGGTAAAGATTAAAATTGCACCATCTGTTCTAACAAACATTAATTTGTTGATAAAAGATTTATTTTATCAACCGCCAATGTATAAATGCAATGTAACTTTATCGTTTAAACATGAAACAACAATCACAAACGAAGAAGTAAGTTGGCATTTTCCGATCTATTTATAAATAATTTCATTGTATGTATTGTAATTTGCAGAAGAAAACATCAAACGAATCAGCACCACAGAAACGACATGCCCCAATTACTTTCGATAATGAAGGTGGAAATAAACAAACACGTTATCGTAGCGGTGACAATGTGAAATTATATACACCGCCAAGTGGAAAATTTAGCAATAATTTCCAAAATTACGGTAATTTCTAGTTTTTCTTCCTTTTTTTTGGATCAAATAAACTTTACATTAATTTTTATTTTAGATAGAGGAAGTGGTCGTAACATTCGATCCCGTGGACGTGGTATTGGTAATCGAGGCAGAGGTTTAGGTCGTAGCTGGCGCAATTGATGGATGGGTAAATTTCTATAACTTTTTCTCTGTTAAAGCATATTTATTTTCAGTCTTTGTCAATTTCCATTCATTTTTTTAATCTTTGTAGCGAACATTCTATTCGTGGAAACATCAAACTTTTCATTGTAAAATTTTCATAAATTAGTGTTTTGAAGAGAAATAAAAACAATTGCTTTTCAATTTAATATCCATTTATATATTTCATTGTTTAAACTGATAAACCTTTAAAATTATATACAGAAAAAAATTATAAAAGATTGTATAATTAAAAAACCAATGATAAATTAAAATTGTATGTTTAGAATAATGTCCAGTCTTAAAAAAACGAATATATTTTCTTACTAAACGGCAGCAATACGCCGACTTTGCGGTTTGCATAATGTACAATTTTCACCATCCGATGATCCACTGTATGAACTATCAGTATCTGAAGAACTAGAATCTGATTCTGAACCGGATCCATCTGTTTGGCTATCACATTCCATTTCATTAAATTTGTTAATATGACGTATTGTATTGATAGGCAACCTTATTAATTCTGCTGGTGTGAATTCCTATAAATAAAAAACGATTTTTTAATTAAAATAAATAGAAAAAAATAAAACACAGAAATTACTCTATAATAATCGGTGAATTGTCCTGGTACTAAAGCAACAGGATAATATCCTACTTTAGTGCGGTTAGCTGATTTTATCTGACCACGTGGATAATGCACTGTTAATGTTTGTAAATCCATACAAGCTGTCCTTTGTGTGCGTCGCATTTTATTAAAATTCAAATTCCAATTGGCTGCTGATTGTACAGCCTGTTGTGTGATATCTAATTTAGTTTTTTCTTGACTTGCTGCTAAACTTAATGCACGTTGTTTATTTGTTAAATCCTTTGCTTGGCGATCACGTTGATGTTTACAATATTCTTCATATTTATCTTGAAAATCTGAATACATTATATCTAATATATCAGCTGTATTAACAGCTGTTAAACCTAAATCACACATTGCTTCACATGCTAAACCGCTTTCACGTATAAAATCACGTTCTTGCATATCAACCACACGTCTTGGTATATTTGGATATTTACGTTTAAATGATTTGATGCCAAGAAATTGCGCGACTTGCTCTTGTAACATATATGGACCTGAACCGCCCCAATAATATTCAGCTAATTGATCAGCTGATATTACAGCACCTTCTGGTTCTTGATGTACCTCCAAACGTGGACCTTTACGTACTTTAACACTTTCTATTGTAGCTGAACTTTGGACGGAACTTTGAGATTCTTCGATATCCATTATTGAAATCGGTGTAGCTACCTAGAATTGTTTTAATGATCTCACACGGGGTTGTTTTTTTGTCTTCAAAATTTAGAAAAAACACTTACCTGTTTTAATCGAATATCAGCACTCATACGTGTTTCTTCTTCATACATTACAATGTCGGCACGATCACTTGTTGTAATTGTGGCTTGTTGTGATAAATTTCCACTAGTTAATGTTGCTTTTAAAAATCCACCATCATCTAATTCCGTTGAAATATGATCATCTTTCATTAATTTCGATTTTATTTCCTAATTTAAATGATGGAAGACAATAATTGTAAATTATATAATAATTTAAAATACTTATATTTAAAATGTAATCAGTTAATGTGATTTTATTTAATGACTGTATGTAACGAATAAGTTCAAGATTTATCCAAAAATAACTTCTACAAAGCAGGTGAATTTTTACTAAAAATAGATCACGATTATTATATACGTACATACGTACGTTCTATCGTTTGCAAATATATTTCTTTCGCATCGGAAAATAAAAATTAATATATCTACACATAGAAAGAAAATAAAACAAAAGATAAACTTTTATGTAATCCAATTTTCACTACGTATTATTTAACAAAAACAATGCCAATTATTCAAAAATTTAACTTTAAATATTTAATCAAATGATAACATAAATAAATTTCAATTACTTTAAAAATATTTTAAATTTTTAGCATGATAACAAAATTTAACTGCATACGTCGTTGTTATCATTTATCATTATCGCACTAGTATTTATTATTTTAGAAATCATACTGAACTCATGCCCTCTATTGGTAAATATTATTTTAATGTGCACCGAGTATCCTACATAATTCGTTCTCACTGACAATCACTAGACTATTCTAACAAATTTGTATAAGAATTTATAAAGATTGGATAAATCTGTACAAAGGAACGGAAAATCACAACAAAAATCATTACAGACAGGAAAAGCATTACTAGATTAGTCGCATGCATTACACTCTGTAATCAGATTAAATTCCTGACTGACTCATCAAAATCCAGTCGAAATTCCCAAATTTAGAAACGTAGAATTTGGAAGGACCATGTTCCTTCTATGATGTAAGTACTCATTAAGAAATAAGTTTTTTAAAAATCGTCCGTTAAGGGTGTAAAATGTGAATTTACAAAATATTCAATATTATATTGGCCATATAGAAATACAATTGAAGATTTTGCTCCATTCAACCCGAATCTAGATTCAAGGGAGATTGTTGTTTACTGACTTGTACATAAGTTAATGGAGCAATCACAGGCAAGTTCATAATTAAGCAGTTGTTTGTATATGGAAAAGGCTTCTCCTATCTAATGATTACCTTGATAGCAATAGGCGGTGCTGGCAATGATCTAGAACCCATACCACGTTTACTACCCCGTCCACGGCCCGGTCCTCTTGGTTTTCTCGGTTTAATACCTAATGTTGTTTTAACAGATTGTCCACGACAGCTACGTTTCGGACGTGTTGATTCAATTACAATTGGTTTAATTTCTTCTTCTTTTATATCTTTGAAATCTTCACGTACTTGTAATGGTACTTTCCTAGGTCTACCACGTTTACGTGGTGTTATTATTGGTGGTATGTCTGGTTGTAAAATTGGTACAATTTCTTGTTGTACTGGTGGTACTGATGGTTGTTGTTCATGTTGTTGTTGTTGAACAATAACATTTTGTTCTTGTTTAACAATTTGTGTTTTATTATTATTTTGATTAATTTCTTGATTTGATTCTTCACTTATAATAATCGGTGATTGTGGTTTTTGTATTGTTGTATTTTCTTCAACAATTTTCACATCATCATCATCATCATCATCATCTAATTCAATCGTAAGTGGTTTTGTATTTAAATTTTGATTTTTCGATTGATTTAAAATTTCTTTTAATTTTGAATGTGTTATAACTGGTAATTGAACATTTTCATAATCGTTCGATTTGAATTTTTTCAATTTTTCTTGTTCTAATTGTTGATTTAATATTATTGTATCATTAGTTAATTGTGTATCAATAGGACGTTTTTGACTTATATTTTGTACAATATGTGGATGGCCACCTTCTTTTGGGAATTTCAATGTAATTTTTGTTAATTTTTCATCATCCTTATTTGAACTATTTGATGGTGATAAAGAGGTGGTTGATGATGACGATGATGAGGAAGATGATGACGAAGATGATGATGATGATGAGGACGACGATGAATTTGGAAATGAACCTTTATTAATTTTTAGCACAATACGTTCTTTAATTTCTTCTTCTACCTTCTCACTTTCTTCATGTTGGTTTTCTTCACAATCTTGTGGTTTAATTATTGGTTTTATAGTAATTTTTGGGCTGCCTACTGTTGTTGTTGTTGTTGCTGATGATGATGGCGCTAGTAATGATCTTTCAATCATTTCTGATGATTCTGGTGGCTTCACTAAAGGCTTTATTGTAATTCGTGGTGTTTGAACTGATTCGTCATCATTTGGTTTAATAATTGGTTTAATTGTGATTTTAGGACTATGAATTTTTGATTCATTGTCACCTTGTTGTTGTTCAATATCTTCATCATGTTTCACAATTGGTTTAATCGTAACACGTGGACTATGCGTTTTCTGTTGTTCAACAACATCCTCATCAGGTTTTATAATTGGTTTAATTGTAACACGTGGACTATGTGTTTTTGGTTGTTCAGTAATATCCTCATCAGGTTTCACAATTGGTTTTATCGTTATACGTGGACTATGTGTTTTTGTTGGTTCTTCAACAATTTCATCAGGCTTCACAATTGGTTTTATTGTTAATTTTGGACTATGCTTTTGTTGATCATTTTTAACAATTGTTATTTTTAATGGTGAAACTGATTCAACTAAATTATCAGGTTTTATAATTGGTTTTATTGTAATTCGTGGACTTGATGATCTCTGTACTGTTGTTACACCATTACCATTATTGTTACTACTTGATGGACTACAATTTTTAATTGTTTTTAATTTTGGACTATGTTCAAGTTCAGATGGTTGTAATATTGGTTTAATTATCAATTTAGGTATTGTTAATTCTTGATTTTCTACAATTTCATTTATTTTATTTGTATCACAACTATCATCAGGATTATAAATTTTTAAAATTGAATGCATCGTATCTGATTGTTTTGTTATAGTCATTTTTAATGAACCTTTATTAATATCTTTCTCATCGTTTTGTTCATCTTTTATTGGTTTTATTGTAATTTTCGGACTATACTGACGTTCTTTATCACAATCATCAACATTTATCAATAACGGTTCATCTAACTTTATATTACTTGATGTAGATGGTAATGAATCTGCATTATCTTGAGGTTTTTCCTCCGAATGATTGTTATCTTTTAAACTTTCTACGGGATATTCGTGTGTTGATGATGATGATGATTCAGTAATTTCACAAGAATTTACGGGTTTTTCATCGATTTCCTTTGAATCTTCTAAATTTGTATCACTGATATTAAGTGTTGACATTGGAGTTTCTGCCGAATTTGTTGAATCAACAACATTATCGTCATTTCTTGTTGTAATTATTGGATTAGATTCCTCAATTTCCATATCTACTACCTGATTAGAATCTGTAACTTCTTGTATTTGTTCCATTGTATTTCCCTCATCTTCAACTGTTGATTCTGGAATATTATTATCATCAGTGTCCGAATCATGTTCAAATTTGCTTTCCTTTTTTTCTTGGGTTTTATATTCGATATTATCAGAATTTACTACAATAACTTCAGATTTTTCTTCTTCAACTAATCCCATTTTTGTATCAGCCATGTTTGCCTCAATTTTTTCAGTTTCTGATGAAACTTCATTATTAGTTTCCTCTTTATTTTCACTCACATTCTCATCGATTTGATTTTCACGAGAATCTTGTAAAATTTGTTGACTAGTCCCAGCAATATTTCCATCAATATGCATTACAGATTCAACAATGTCGATATGATCGTCAATTTTCTCAGTAGTTTGTGAATTAATTACAGATTCAGCTTCTTCAGCTTCAACACTTGTTCCATTATTATTAGTACTACTATCGACCATTTCTAAATTGGATGAATTTTCAGCATTTACATTACTTGAAATTTTATTTGAATCATTTCCAATATCTCGCCTTTCAGTGGCATCATTATTGGAAGGTGTTGGTGGTTTTTCAATATTTGATGTTATTTCTTCATTATTTACATTAACTTCTTCACTGGCTGAACAAATATTTTGACCCTCTTCAACACTATCACTATTATCAATTTTACAATCATTAGAATCATCTTTTGATGTACACTCTCTAGTTTCGTTTATTCTAATTGGAAAGTCTAATGTTGTTGTTGGTTCACCTAATAAATTTTCTAAATCTTGAACAATATCATCAACATTTTCTGTTATCTGTTCTGTTGAAACATCTGAAATATTCATGTCAAGTAAGTCTTTCTCTGAAACGAACGATGATGTTTGTGGTAAGCCTTTCGTTGACATAATTTCTATGAATTCATTTGATTTACTAGAAGAACATTCTAATTCACTCTCCGTATTATTTGTGTCAACAATAATATCGGACGATGTACTACTAATAGGATCATCAGGTGCTACAAAAAAAACACGTTTTACAATTGTGGCAATTCGATTATTTTTCAATAAACGTAATTTACCAATTAATTGTGTAGTTGAAGAGGATGATGATGTGATTGAAGCATCCGTGGATGATGTTGGAATTGAATCATTTATCTCGTTTTTCGTATCTGTTCCATCCGTTTGTGGATAATTACCATTTGTTGAGGTTAACTCGTCATCATCTTCAACTGGATGATTCTCCATTATATCAAAATATGAAAATTGCCTATAAATTCAATGAATCTAAACTATAAATAAGCAGTTAATATAGAAAAAACATTTTTATTTAAAAGTTTTCTTAATGAAAATTGTGAACACTAATTTAGAAGTTTCAGCTTCTTTAGTAACACGTACTGCCAACACGACAACAGCAAAATCACTAAATATTCGCTGTAATTTTGGTGGATTTCAATCCTTCATGTTGGTGACATTTGTGGGACATATTTTTTTTAAAAGAAAAATTCATCAAAATGAATCGTTTATTATTAGTAATTGGCAATAGATTTCTACCGACATTTAGACGAAATTGTTGTAATAAAGGTAGTGACGACAGTTGTAAATTACCAACAAATGTAAAACGACACAATTATCACGAAAATGTGGAAAGTGCTGTCAATCAACAGATTTTACATGAATTAAACGCGAGTATGACATATTTATCAATGTGCTGTTATTATGGGCGCAACGATATAGCACTGCCTGGCTGTCAGCATTTCTTTAAACATATGTATTTAGAAGAACAAAACCATGCAATGGGCTTTATGGATTATCAATTATTGCGTGGTGGTGCCGTTAAATTGTTCCCATTAATGGTGCCAGAAACTCAAGATTGGGGTTGTATTACTGTGGGCCTTGGTGTGGCAATAGAGGCAGAAGCGCATGTTAAAGAAGTTGATTTTAATTTGATTATATAAAACTTTATATTAATATAACAAAACCTTATAGAAATTGGAGGAGTTGTTATGTGTTGCTGAAGAGTTTAATGATACTCATTTGGTTGATTTATTAACATCGAAATTTATACCAGAACAAAATCAATCGATCGATCAATTTGCTAGACATTTAACACAAGCTGAGAAAATTGTTGATTCTGGTCATATTGGAGAATTTCTCTTTGATAAAGAATTATATAAGATGTATTGTAGTAATAAAGAGCCTTATCAAACACCAGCGAAAATTCAGAAGGATTAATAAGAATCAATTTATTTGAAAATATTATCATAGACACAACTAATGAATCGTTTCTAAATTATGCTTGTTCATAAATTGGGAGAACTTCAAAAACAAGGCTTGATGATTTTGTAATAGGCGTTAGTTAAATTAAATTGTTTTAAAAAAAACAAACGCATTTTGTACATAGTTATTTCGAATTTCGCTCTAATATGCACTGCAATTAGCGCACGCATCTTATTTGGGGCAATGAATGATGTTCCGGAACTTCTGTTGCAGACGATTCCCGAAGGACAGAACTGATTGTGTGTGGGGGTTATTCAGGTTGAATCAGGAAATCCGGACAGTCCGGCCTGATCAGGTTTTCGTCAGAGGATTTCCGAATTGTGAATGGTGCTCCAAAATGATTCATTCTTTAGACAGTGGCGTAACTAGCATTGGTGTCACCCCTCTTCACTCAATAGAATATTTTTGTTCATAGAAAAATGTGTTGATTGAGAAAACTAAAATATAGAAAATTCTATCAAATGAGATTGATGTCTTTTTATGATATCTTTACCTTTGTAATATTAAAAATTTCGTATCCTACTTTTTAATGATCATTAAGGAAAAATCGCTTGTAACATTAGCAAAAATGTAATTTTTTTACATGTGTATGAAAACGTTGAGTGACACCCGGTGCTGTCGGTAACCCCCCTAGTGAAGCCACTGCTTTAGCGAACAGTCTATATATAACAAATTGTGTTCTATATAACACGGAAAGAAAGGAGAGAACCGAGCGCACGAAATACCTTTCTCTGTTTGACATGTTTTCAACAACATATAATTTGAAACTAAAAAGAGATAAAGGAGCGATAAGCAGCTATCTTTCAGCAACGACCTTTTCTATTTAAGTTTGCATTCCAGTCTATCTACTAACAACACTGTTCCTGTCAAAAATCTTTAGTAACCTGAGATTTTTGCATGGTTTCCCGTGTTTCACCAGATTTTGTTCAATTACTCTTTTTATTTAATTTAATTGTTCAAGAAATCATTGTGATTTGTAAGAAAAGTCTGTAGGATGGCTGATATATTAAATCTACATAATAAGGAAGCGGATTTAGCTGTTAATATCCAATAATAGATTTTTGAGGTTATGTCATTATCATTTGAGTTATTTTTAGGAGGAAGAAATCTTAATTTTACGCAAACGAATCAATCAGCTTCAACAAAATATTAAGAATCACACGATAATTGAGACATCTGATCCAGAATTACAAAAACTATTGACCGAAAATACGAAATTAAAACATCGCTTTACTATATTGGAAAGAGTAGTTTATTGTTAATATTAATAATTAACTTGAAATAAATTGTGAAATTTTTTCTAGACAATATCATCATTAAAATCATCACAACAAGAACAAACACCAATGGAGAACATTCAAGAGCGTCTTGAAGATTTATTCTTAAATGCAATCACGACAGCCTGTCCTGATATAACAGATCCACCAGTTGTTGTAACACTATCAGGTAATAATCCGAAATTCGGTGATTATCAATGTAATTCTGCAATGCAATTAGCAAATACGTACAAACAAATATTAGATAAAAAATCTGCACCACGTCAGATTGCCGAAAGAATTGTTAAACATGTACCAACAAATGAGATTATTAACAAATTAGAAATAGCAGGTGCTGGTTTTATCAATATCTATATTAATAAAGTATATTCTTTGAAGAATTTATCAAAAATTTTCTTGTATGGTTTACAACCTCCGAAATTATCTAGAAAATCACGTGTTTTAGTTGATTTTTCATCACCAAATATTGCAAAAGAGATGCATGTTGGACATTTACGTTCAACAATTATTGGTGAAAGTATAGCACGTTTATTAGAATATTTAGGGCATGATGTATTACGTATAAATCATATTGGTGATTGGGGTACACAATTTGGTATGTTAATTGCATATTTACAAGATCAATATCCTGATTATTTAATTAAATCACCACCAATAAGTGATTTACAAAATTTTTATAAAGAATCAAAGAAACTATTTGATAGTGATGAAGAATTTAAAAAACGTTCGTATAAGTGTGTTGTTAAATTACAATCATTTGAACCACACCATATAAAAGCATGGCAATTGATTTGTGATGTTTCACGGAGAGAATTTCAGAAAATTTATGATCGTCTCGATGTTAAATTAATTGAACGTGGCGAATCATTTTATCAAACACATATGATTGATATATTAAAAAAATTAGAAACAGATAATTATATAGAATTGGATGATGATGGTAGACGAATAATGTGGGGTAGTGATAATGACAGGAATACTGATGGCATTATCCCATTAATATTGGTAAAATCAGATGGTGGTTATACATATGATACATCAGATATAGCAGCAATCAATTATCGTATCAATACAGATAAATGTGATTGGATTATTTATGTGACTGATGCTGGACAAGCCACACATTTTAAAATATTATTTAAATGTGCACGACGTTGTGGCATTTTAACAAATCAAATACGTGTCGATCACGTACAATTTGGTGTTGTTTTAGGTGAAGATAAAAAGAAATTTAAAACACGCTCTGGTGATACTGTTCGTTTATTAGATTTATTAGATGAAGGTCTAAAACGTTCATTAGATAAATTAATAGAAAAGAATCGTGATCAAGTTTTAGATGCAAACGAATTAAAACAAGCCCAAGAATCTGTAGCGTATGGTTGTATAAAATATGCCGATTTATCACATAATCGTATTCATGAATATGTATTTTCCTTTGATAAGATGTTAGAAGATAAAGGTAATACAGCTGTATATTTATTATACGCATATACACGTATTAAATCAATAGCACGAAATGCTAATTATACAAATGACGATATTAATAAATTATCAAAAGTTTATCAAATATCATTGGAACATGAAAAAGAATGGAAATTAGGTAAAATCTTACTACGTTTTCCCAGCGTTTTAATAAAAATAACTAAAGATTTATGTTTACATCATCTATGTGAATATGTGTATGAGATGGCCACTGTGTTTACTGAATTTTATGATAATTGTTATTGTATTGAAAAAGATTCTAGCGGTGATATAATCAAAGTGAATCATGGCAGGATTCTATTAGCTGAAGCCACATCTATAATTATGAAGAAATGTTTCGATATACTCGGTTTAAAACCAGTTAGTAAAATGTAAAATCTCTTTATTTATTTATTTCGTTTGATTGATAATTTTCATATAACGTAATATTTACAAAATAAAAATTTAGAAAGACACTAACAACTTATAATAAACATTATTTACAAACAAATTCTTTGGTTTTGTTGTCAGTTTCTTCTTTATGTTTAACAGAGAGATGTTGGCACAATTGAAAATTTTCCGTCAACAACTTAAATTTAAACCCAATCTAGCTAAAACCATATTTTTTCTTAATCTCACAATTTCCCAATAAACATCGTGCACTACAAAAACAAAAATACATCGGTACTAATCAATTAGTTAATTTATCAAAATAATTAACAATAACTTACCGGAACTCTTTACTAAACCACGTTCGATGTATTTGAGATAGTTCAAAAAATCACACACTGCAATTATCTGCAAAAAGAAACAAATTTGAAACGTGTGAATTCTGATTAACGTGTGTGTTTTAGTGAATAAACGATCTGGCGACCATTCTTGGATCAACTTGGATAACTAGTCAAGATATTTCACTGTTTCTAACGAGTGCGAGCAGGACAGAAACTTGATACAGTTTTTGTATCAAGAATCTGAGCAAGAACTAGATAGTGGTGTGTGTAAACACTTTCACAAATTATTGAAGAATTTGTGATTTTCCGCACTCGTTAGAAATAAGTTGACATTATCAAGTTTTTCATGGTACAAGCCAACTTGAGCAAGAACCACTTGTTAGTGTAATCGCACCCTAAGAATGTATCATTTCAAAACCATATGTACACTGTGCGTGTATGTGTTGTACCACGTGATAATATTGTTATTAAATACGTGAGACAGAAGTTCCACGTGAAAATACGACTGTCACGTTACGGATAGAATTTATATTTAAACAAACAAAAAATCATCCAGAGGCGGATTAAGGATCTGCGCTGGCGCTGCATGCAACATTTTGAAATAATTCTTATTAAAAAAAAATATCTTACCCGATTTCGACATATTTGTGAGATACTATACCAAACATCAGTTTCACCAATATTCATTCGATAAAAACATAATCTTGGCACTTCTAATAATGCGCATTTTCTATAATAATAGAAGTAGAAAATTAAACAAAATAAATTCGTGTTGAAAATTATAATTAAATTTACTTGGGAAACATAGCTTTTGTACGATCACCAATAGCTTCAATTAATATTATACCATTTTCAACAGCATAGCGTAGTTTATTTGATAATTCTTTACAATTAAATTTCAAACACAAATTAATATCCTCCTCATAGATTCGTTTGATAAATTGATTATTTTTATCTAGACATGGTGTTTGACGCCAATTCAAAAATGCTTTATGCAAATCGGGATCAACTTCCAAATTATCTTTTATATCAATTTCACATGGTATATGATGGATTTCTTTTGTTGGTGATTCAGGTGGTGAACTATCTCGGCCATATTTCAAATTGAAATGTGATGGTGATCGTCGATGTTTTTTTGTATTACCACTATTATTATCATCAATATTACAAATGTTTGTACGTGAATTTTTTGTATCAATTTGTGGATGTAAATGTGGATTAGGTCGGCTTGGTGTTGATGTTAATACTAATGTTTTTAAAGCTGCCACTTCTGCTGTTAAAACATCAACTTTCATTTGGCTTTCTTTAAGGGCCTTCTCGGATGCGGCCTGTTTCTCATTGGCTTCACGCACCATATTGTGGGCCTCCTAATAGAACAAAAATAAAACTATATTTAGATCGTTTTTTCCGCATTATTATCATTATCATTAGTTGGAATAGTTGGCATTGTTTAGAAGAACGTGGAATATGGGTGTGATCAATTTTATTTTTATCGATTTTTTAATTTGTTTTCCATAAATTTTTGAATTATCTCCGCACGTGTTTTTCATTTCAGTTGGTAATCTAAACAAACTACAAATGTGTTAATCGATTGTAATAATATGTAAAGTGGAAATTATCGAAATCAAGGATAAATAATTTTGGAAAATTACTCATTGCTACTAATTATTATTATAAATAATGAATCATTCCCTTATAGGTTTCACTTCAATTAATCTAATTTAAGTCATCAAATATTAACGTCGTTAGAATCGATTTTACATGTCTAATAATACTTAATTATGTCAAGGATAGAGAAATGAAATTATTGGCGTTTCACAGACATTAAATTAGAGATTTTTGTCATTTCCGTTAGTTTTTTTTCGTACAATATCGAATAAAAACCCCCGTTAAGATTCAATCATTTCTTTAATAATCAATCATTGTGGGAAACTGGCGTTCATATTTAGAAGAACTTTATGAAAATCGCATTATAACATGTACTTTTAATAATGAAACACACAAAAAAAAACGTGACTTCATTATTTATAGAATGAAGAATTTCTAAATTTCTTTCACGGAGAAACGATATTTAATTAAATTAGATTATACCGTATATACTTTCACGGTCGTTTTATATGCCTTATTTAATTTTTAGAAAAATAATAATAATAGAACAAAATAATTTGTAACAGGTGAAAGTTGTATAAATTCACCTGAAATAAACTGGCAGTTAAATCTTCCAATTCAGCTTCAACATCTTGTCGTATCCTGGTTAATCTAGCTACTTCTTCATCTTTTAATTTTAATTCTTCATGGGCATCACGCAATTCATTTTGTAAACGTGAGAATGTTTGTTCTTTTGCTTCAACAACTGTCCTTGCCCAATCGACATCATTATCATCAATTTCATTTTCTAATTTATCTAAACCTAAATCACTATAAATTGAACTATCCGAACTATTTCGATGTATTTTTGTTTTTCCAGTATTCACAACAGTTGTTGTTGTTGTTGGTTGTGGTGACGTACGGATTTTATCAGTAATTGTAGCAATATCAGAAAATGAACCGAAATTACTACTGTCGTGATTATATGATTTTATTGACATATCAATTTCATCATTATCAATAATATTATCATCTTCATCAGTTGTACCAGATTCATCACCAGTTGTACCAGTTGAACCGACACGACGATGTTTTTGTAATGTAGCAGTACTACCAAGATGGATACTACCTGCTGTTTTTGGTACCATTAATAAACCTTTACTAATTGGTGATGATTGCTTTTTCGGACTCATTGGTGGTGCTGTATCGGTTTCTTTCATACCTTTCGTGTGTTATTTTCTTTTTCTTCCGTCCAAACGTCAATTCATACTATCTGAAACATTAAGCAGATAACAAATGTAAGTGATGCGTTTTAAGGAAATGTGTTAGCACGTGAATGGTGACGGGTTAGAGAGACATTGATAAACTGCCCACGCAATCACGATGAATTAAATTAAAGGTCAAAAGATGATTGGTGACAATTAGACAAGAATTTGCAATGCAAATTGTCTACAAAACAAAGTCCCATGTAAATCTGGCCTAATACGAACTATATCTACATTTCCGACAAATTAAAATCAATAATGTTTCTTTTGTTGTCTAATATTTCAATATCCGTGTAAATAGAGGAAGATATTTCACAAAACATCACGATTTCATTGTAAACAATTACTGCATTTGAATTACTGTTATTGTATTAATAATAAGTATACATATATTGAATGCAAAAATAATGGAAATTCTAGGAAATTTTACATCAGATTTAGATAAATCACAGTTTTTCCAACTAATTTTAATCATTCTCATTACAAATTCCCCATTATTGCGGTAGTCTCGTTTGTTTCGACTTTCAATCTTTCCTAATTTAAATAATTAATAAGCGTCGAGAAAATGTTGAAATTGCTTGAACTTCTCCGAAATTATGTTAAACCTGAACTCTGACCTCCACAGCTAGATAATAACCGAAACAACAAGACGAAGAAAAAGTACTTTAATTTTCTCATATCCTGCATTTGTGTACCTATTGAAAAACAACATTATCTTATTATTAACAATTTCCTGAATATCTCTACCATCTTCCTATTATCTTCTCTCTATGCGAAGTTTATTGACCGAAAGAAGGCTAACAAATTTGATAAATATTTCCATGTAGGTTGGAATACTAAAGACGACATATGTACAATTTTAATAAATGCAGCTATTTATTCATTCAAATCATGTTAATAATAAACTCAACAAGCATAATATGCCCTTATTACTTAATCTAATCAATTAAATTATTCAACATCTATTATTATATGCGTATCTACCTTGAACTGTTTGTAATGTTGATAATTTTCAAGATACAGGACAAGATCAACTTATCTATGTAATAATGACACAATTAATTAAGTCACTAATTGATGACACTTAAAGAAATAATTTCGATTTTAACAAAACAAAATTAACTCTCAATTATTATTATGGAGATGTGAACTCTCTCTCTGTCTCTACAACAATTTTGTTGCGGTATGTTACGGCAGCGTTAGCAGGAATGATACTGCATGTTGAAGTAAGAGAATTAGAGAATGAAAACGTTGCTAAGCAACAGTGGGGATCGTACTGGATATTCCCCATCCAACACATTATTGTAGGGCAGCAATACAGGAAAATTATACGACATCTAAGAGAACCCAACAAGCAAAACTTGTTGATAAATATTGTTATTTAGGAATTAATTTAAAAATGTAAATTTAAGCATTTCCTAAGAAACTTGATAGATGTAAACAGATTTTGACCATTTTTCTGGTAAATATCCAAATTCTTACATGTTTATCTCGATTTAAGGTTGACCTTACGGTTTTTGGGCATTAATAGAGGAGAATTTAAGTGTGTAGCAACATAAAAATGTTAACACACAAAAAATGAGAGAAGCTTAACCGAGTCTAAAAAGACGCAATAACAGCTTTTTCATCATACCGCAACTAATCGGGGAAACGAAAATCGATTAAATACAAATTTATTTATGTAATGATTTGCCATCATTTAGACAATTTGCTACAGACACCCATGGGTGAAGAATACTTGTATAGGGCCGTCTCAATGAAAGTAACCACCCAGAAGATGGATAAATTCAAAAAAATTCATATCCATTTGTCCGTCTTGCAGACTTCGACATTGATTCTCTTTAGGAAATTGAAGCCGAAAACACCTTAAAAATAATAAAACTGTCGAGTAAGGTATCCATTACTTTCTTTTTTCGCAATTATTGTGTGGATTTGTTGTCAACGTATCCATAGTCTTTCAACGATTATATGAAAAAAGGACATAGAAATAAATGATTTCAACAATTCATGAGAACCAAAGATGAAGATTAAAATAATTTCTTTTGTTGTTGTTGTTGTTGTTGTTGGCTTTTTTTTATGTTAATAAGTATTTGTATGCTAACACTGTCAAGTTCTACAAGCCTTTCACTAATTGTATTGTTGATAAATGTTGGGTTCTACTAGTACCAGGTACCGTCAGTTTTAACTGGGACATACCAGAGAATCTTTGATTATTATTTTTTTTTAAGTATTGTGGATAACGCATATTTATTATACACAAAAAAAAGTATATGTTGATAAATTAATTCTATTGGACAATAAATAATTCATAACTTTGGGTACACGCCAATTATGACGATTTGAAATTCCCATAACGATGTTGATGATGATAATAATAATAATAATATAAATAAATATCCTTGAAAACAACAAATAGATTAAATAATAGAAAACAAACGAAACAATGTATCGATTTTTCTTAAAATATACAAATTGTATGTTTTCTATTTAATCTAACTGTTTAATTTAATAATAATAGATATCTAATAATATTCTTGTAGAAAACAAAACGAAAATGTTAACAAATGTTATCTTAAAACAATCTTATATTTATTATTTAAATATTGTTATTATAGAAAATCTAATTACAACATACCGGAGTCTGTAGATTATTTGAAATTTCAAATCAATCATTGCAAATTACCTATAACTGTATGTTTTCTAAAATAATAACAATTTCCCTTTATTTAAATTTCCTTTATTATTCTTGTTTAAGTTGACTGAAATTAACATTAACAATTCGTAACAATAGAAATATAACAATGGAAAGGAACAATAATAATAATAGATAAAGAATTTGAACACCGTCTACATTTATTTATACATGACGTAATGTTACAAAAATACAGATGTTATATTGAGAAGAACCGGTCTAAAACAACAAGCTGAATACAGTTAGACAGCAGTGGCGGATCAAACAACAATATAATTTGATGGTCTATGCCTTGCTCAACTTGTAAGGCAATTAAAGCAAATAATTGAACAGTTTTAAAAAACAAAATCAAAACGAATCAAGCCAAAAATAAAGTGTTACTCTTACAAAATATTGTTCCCAAAATCAATTAATGAAATCCAGAACATTTGTCTTCGATACACGTATGGCAAACTATATAGGAGCATAGGGAAAAATATCTTAGTTCTACCCACTCTGTATTTTGTATATGGATATTTATTCGAAAGGCCTAAAGGTTATTTTTTAAAGCCTGCCACCAATTTTTCGCGTATCTTTGTCTTAGTTATGCGAAAACCGTAATAGTGACTATATGTGTATATGGTGTAAGAGATCTCCAATTTTTAACAGATTGGTTGGCAGACAGGCGCAAATATGGGCAATGGGCAAGACAAATGCCCGAATAAATCACCGTACATTTGTCTGGAGCCCCATGAAGCTGTATAGGCTTAATGGAAAGATGTCTAGAAGGATCACTGCAACTGTACAATTGATAAGTCGATTAGAATTGGCATTCAGAAGGCGCAATAATCAGAGATGAATACTAAGGAAGAATATCTCTTCAAAAAAAACAAAACAAAACGAAAAGGCTATGGTGTGACATTTATCCATTAATATTATAATTGATCAAATTGTTTTGTTTTAATCAGGAAATGATAAATACCTTAATTAAAAAAATAAAAATTAAACGGAAATTAGTAATTGTCACTTCCATACCTATCATTTATTGCTTTCCAATTTTCACAAAATTATAGCGTTGATAAATATTGAAAAGCTTAATCAAAAGATTAGGTTTGTTTTTGTTGTTATTTATTCATTTATTTATTTACTTATACAGAAATTTATAGCCTTGATTGCGGCGACCGGTTTCAGACATTTTAAGAATTGCGCACATTACCAAAGCTAAAAATCGTGACCAACAATAAAGAGAGTTAAATAAGTTATATTTTTATATATTTTATTATTATTTTTCTCAACTATACTTATGTATATGTTATTGTTATATTATTATAGCGGGGGATGTACAGTCAAACCATTAAACTTTTCAGCGGCGTGAATGGACCGTTGATGTAATTACTTTCTATTTTTAATATAAATATAATACAAACGAACGCACATTAACGGGCATATTCAATACAACACAATAGAGCATTTTTATATTCCCTTGTATGTTTTTGATTATTCAATACATTAGTGCATTCTATTTTAATCTGCCGCTCTATTGTCCGCTCGTTAGTTATATTAGAACTGTGTATCTACCAGTGTACCTACGAATGGTGGGGGGTAAAGATTATTGTCCTTATCTCATTGAAAATTCATCACACCTACAATGGAATGTTGTTTTATCACAATTACAGTGTATTGAACAACTACGGTATTCTTGTGTTTCAATTACTACCGCAAAACATTGAGATTCGTATGCCCAACCAAATACCTACGTATTTGTTTTTATTGATAATAAATAAAAATAGTTAAATTCACCTGTAATTGTTACTATGAACAAATTTTCACATCACCACTCCACTTCGATAACTATAACAACACTAAATTTCTATTTCGCTATGTGTATATTTACGACATATTTATAACACGAATTGATAATGCGTAGGTGGCCTTAATTTTTTCCAATTAAATATCGTAAACAATGCATAAAAAATGAACATCGTAATGGTCTGCCATATTTGTTCCACTAAATCAAACGTGAATTTGTTTCTTGACCAATCATTGTAATGCGTAAGTAGGACAAATGCTATTCTCTTATCTCGTTTTATGTTGTTTTCGACACTTCCGATTTGTAATCATCTTTACTCCAACCTAAACAAAAGCAAATAGGAGCAATGAATCGATTTGTAGGCTTAAAGAGCCATCTATTGAGCCATTTCATCGAGCTTAAAAAGAATTCTGTATAATCACTGAGAAAATCTTTCACATTTAGGGTAGATTTCGCACATTTGTATGCCAAGGAAGCCTTCATTGTGGAGTCCATGGATACCCACTTAAAGGATCGTAGATTGGATCCCAATGAGACTCTCATGGTGGAGCTTTAGAATATAATGAGTCTAATAGGCGTCTCAACATTAAAAGATCACTCTACTAAAGGGACTGGAGGAGATAATGCCGATTTACCGACAAGGGGGGTTATATCGACACTGCCCCAATAGAAGCCATCTCCCTTGGGTCTACTAAATTGGGAGTAAATTAAGTGGGAAGTTCAGACGATGCTAACAATGCTATTTTTACTACACCACTGGAATTGTCGCTGGTAACAGACTATGCCTATGTTGTGCTCGACTAGAAAATACCAGTTTTTTGACTGACTATCAAGCCCTCGAGCTCCACCTGGTTTCACCTCGTCATCGTTTAAGATCCTCTGAAAGAACTCTAATAACAGTGCCGATCCTGAGGGAAGCTAGGGCGGCGTTCGGACTGTAGTGGCACTTGCCCCGGGCACGGTTTCCAATAGGACGTCAAATCATATAAGTTTGAGTTTTTATAGATAGACAGGGCGCCTGTAACTAATGTTTTCCTCGAGCGCAGATTATTCCCGATCCAGCTCTGACTCTAAAATAACGATTTATTTTTCCATTTCACACTATGGGGAACACGATCGAACGTCAACGATTGATTTCCTTTGAAGTACCGACAATTATTGGATCGACGTTCAAGCCATTCCTTGGCCTTCGTTTCCATTCGATCATGTTTGCATTTATTTAGATTTCCGTTCGTACCTATTCCTTCATGATCGTTCATATCTCACAAGTGACTTGAATATGTGATTACAATTATCAAGTTTTACTTGGTACAAGCCAGTAGAACAAGGATAAACTTGATATATCTAGTGTAATCGCTATTGCTGCATTTTATCGCCCATAAAATACAAAATAAGCCTAAAATTATGGCTTACTGTCTGTGTACTTGAAAAACACATTTTTCGGAATTTCAATAATAAAAATTGCAACACCAAAAATGATTTGCTTATAATTATTGTTGGACATTGAACTTATTATCCAATGGAAGATAAAATCAAGGCTACCATGTCAATTATGGGTGAAAATAAACTAAAATAAAAGCATGAATATCATTATGAGTCACTGTTTGGGGAAGAATTCATCTAGTTCTATATCGAAAAATGATGTAAACAAAACAGCGATAACAGCGACGTTACACAGTGTCAAACTACTATAAGGCACTTGTTAACTATCTGTATTTAACTTAATTAAAGTGTAAGGAAGATAATAATGTTGTATTATCAATTTATATTGTTTTATTTAATTTATCCAATATTATGTGATGAAACTAAATTTAATCGTTGTAATACCATTATAGAGAAATCAATAAAACCGACTGTTATTTGTGAATATAATCCTGATGCCGATTTAAATACAGTAAGTAATTACGATTTTGTTTCGATTATTGATTAATTACTTTCTAAAAATTAGCCCCAAATAATACGCCGTCATGGTTATCCAGCTGAAACTCACACCATAGCCACTGAAGATGGTTATCTATTGAGTTTACATCGAATACCCGGCTCTAAATCAGGTGAACCTGGCGGTCAATCTGCATTTCTACAACACGGACTATTATCAAGCAGTGCCGATTGGGTGTTAGCTGATAATCAATCGTTAGCATTTATTCTGGCCGATGCTGGTTATGATGTTTGGTTAGGTAATAGTCGTGGTAATACGTATTCAAAAGGGCATGTATACTATTCAACTGACAGTGCCCAATATTGGAATTTTACATGGCATGAAATGGGCATATACGATTTACCAGCTGCATTATATTATGTTAGTAATAAAACAAATCAATATGGTAAAATTCTATATGTTGGCCATTCAATGGGTACGACAATGTTTTTCGTTTTTGCATCACAACGACCACAAGCGGCGAAAAATGTTAAATTTATGGCTGCATTAGCACCAGTTGCTTATATGACACATATACGATCACCGATACGATATTTAACACCATTCCTCAACGATATTGAAGTATTTTTTCTATATCTTTTACACAATTAGAATTACAATGAAACATTTTAGTGGATAATCGAACATTTGGGTGTACATCAATTTCTACCAAATAATAAAATAATGCGGTTCTTAGCGTACGATTGTGAATTATTAAGGATTGATAAGCAAATATGTGAAAATGTAATTTTCATAATTTGCGGTTTCGATAAAGAAGAATTCGATCAGGTAAGTTCACACACACACAAACTACCACACAAATAATGATTTTTTCTCCGTCCAAAAAAAAAATATATAACAGAATCTTTTGCCAATTGTGTTAAATCATGATCCAGCTGGAACATCAACAAAAACTGTTATACATTACGCTCAAGAAATTAAAAATGATGGTAATTTCCAACAATTTGATTATGGTCCTGCAGGTAATAAAATTCAATATGGCACATTGAAACCACCCAATTATAAATTAGAAAATATTAAAGTTCCAACATATTTAATGTATGCACTCAATGATTGGCTTGCAAGTCCTATTGTAAGTAGTGTTGTGTTTGTTTTAAAAACATTGCTATAAAGGACCACTATTGAATATTTTTAGGACGTTCAGAGATTAGCACGAAATTTAACATTAAATACTGGATCATATCAAGTACCTTTGGACCATTTCAACCATGTTGATTATTTATTTGGTAAAGATGCTGCTCGATTTGTTTATGAACCGTTATTAAAAGTTTTACGAAATTACAGTGAAATTAATTGAAACAAAAAAGTATTTCTATGGAAAATAAATTTATCTACAATGAATTAATTAATTGTTTCTTTAAAACAACACAATAATTACCTTGATCATAATAACTTGAAATAATTTGAATGCCATCAATTTTATTACATAACTCTTCTAATTCGTTCTGTTGAAATACGTGATAGTATCTTAAAAATGTTTCTAAATTCTTCTTATGATTTACTGATTGATTTTTCAATTTCCATGGTACTAACATATCGTTATAATTGAAATTTGTTCGATTATTATGTATCGGTAATGTTATAATATTATTATTGATTTGAATTTCTTCATTTTTGTCATTTATTGAGATCGCTTCGTTATATTTTCGTTCTTGTTTGATATAATTTGATTTTTTATTATTTTTAATTTGATCTTTTGCCCAAACATATATCAATGCTCTACCATCAGCACGTAGAATTCGTACGATTTCTCTAATAGCACGTAAACGACGATCCTGAAATGATTAAATGCCATTACAGAAAATTATTACTGCAGGTTATTCAAGATTCACACTGTAAGAATTAAACAATTGTAAAAAAAAAATTACCTCATTAGCCAGATGATGGATAACAGCAATACTTAAAACACCATCTGCACTACAATCTGTTAAAGGTAGATTCAGGCAATTACTAGCAAATGTTTCAAAACCACGTTCTCTACATAATTCATTTAATTTAAAACATCGATCGATTCCAATCTAGAAACAAAACAAAACCGAACACAATCAAATTAATTGAAAAAAGAAAAGAAAAGGAAATCATTATGTAAATACCTCAATAATACCTTTATTATATCCAAAGTATTTACCATTACCACAACCAATATCAACTAGAATCGATCCTAATGGAAACGATTGTAGAAAATTCAATACATTAGGCCACGGTTTATGTCTAGTATCACTGAAATGATCAGCGATATCCTCATAAACATTATACACATGAAGATTCTCTAATTCTGTTGCTGTGTTATTTGTTAGAATTCGTTGATTTTTTTGATAAGAATCACAATTATCTTTATATAAACATTGACAATCACCAAATAGGATTTTACGAAATGTTAATGATACCCGTGTACCACGTTTGGATGTATCATAACCATTTTCTGTATGGATATAATCGTATTTTTTCGGTACAATACCATGATACCAACCGTAACGACATTCACCCGATATTATCGTTAATGATCGTCGCGGTAAAAATACACAATTTATATCATTGTTTTTACGAAATTCCATAATAATTGATGAATGCAACGATAATATGACAATTGGATCTTCAAATGCACTATGCGTATCAATATGTGACGGTATACCATGTCCCGGTTGATAATGATTTATTGTTAATTGATCTGGTTGAAAATTACGATCGAGTATTCGTTTATCATTTAACCGTTCCCATAAAAATAGACATTCTTTTGGTATACCGTCATTTAATGGTTTATCTTTATCAATATTATTGATATCGTAACGAAACTCATAACCATAATGTTTGACTTGGCGATGTTTTAAATTCCTATCAAAATTATTGCAATCATTTAATTCTAATAATGTCAATTCTTCGTCTTCTGTAATAAAATCGTTTAAGATCATTAAACCAGGCGGTAGACGATTCCAGTTTTTTGTTATATGATTAATTTCAGGTAGTTCCTCAATATATGATAATAAGATTGGTTTATTATCTTGTGCTATTAGTAATCTACCGTTTAATTGTTTCATTGCTTCAATACTTGATGATTCATTTGAATAACGTAGAAAACTAAATGATCTTCCCGGTATTAGTAGAATCTTTTCAATTCGACCAAATTGTTGGAAATTCTCTAAAATCCGTTCTTCAGTTAAACCATTCACTTGTCCAACATTACAAATCGCTAAATTCTGTGAAATTGTAACAATTGTTAACATTTTCTTTTTTTGCAAATTTTTATAATTACCGGTGTTGGGTCGTTTGTACATACAACATTAATATGTTTCGATAGTGTATGTTGGTGTTTACGAAGCTTTTTATCCAATTTTTTTGAATAAGGGCTTGAACTCATAGTTCTAATTTGAATTGTAAAATTTAGGTTATATTTACGGATCAAGTTCCGTATACGACACACCTATCACCATACATACAATATGGTCTGATGTTCGATGCGTGCGCACGTTACAAATTACGTGCAGCCAATTGATGCTGCCACATTGCCCATACAACCAAAGTTGTAATCAATAAATCAGACTTTTTAAGCCTTTAGAGTCCTGATCAGAACTATGATGTTAACAAGACACACAACAGCAAATTGTGGCAGAGTTTCTGATAATTTGGAAACGTTAGAAGAGGGTTAGCACCATAGTAGCAGTACTGACAACAGCGCAAATCTCAGCACTAGTTACTGGGTGTCTCATATATGTGAATATTGTACTTTTGGCAAATATTTGAATTTTTGAAGAAAAAGCTTACGAAAAACCAATAAACTACTTTAATTTCATCGAAAACACCACTGATCTACAATAACTAATCCTCAGATATAGTTCATGGTAATTATATAGTATATTGTTTAATGTAAAAGACTTGAAATTTGAGGTTATGTTTATTTTTCAAAATGCCGGTAAACGCGAATATTTTTTGATTCTGGAAAATCAGATTTAGCAAAATTAGCAAAATTTAGTATAAAAACGTCATTTAATGGTACAAATAGCATTGCATAATTTGGTTTATATTTGGTTTATATGTTACACACTCCTGGACTACATGCATTACTTTTCAGAAGTCCAATTGTACAAAAATTGTGATTTAAAATTGATGAATTAATCAATCAGGTAATTAGGATACATGCTATGAATAAATGTTTTTGTACATTTTCGAGTAGATACCAAATTTATGTTGAAATTTATTTCTCTGACGAACAATTTAATTTACAATCATTTTGATAGGATATAATTGAAATATAAATTCAGGCTATAATGTGGCGATCAAATTAATACTCATTCAATATAATCCATCCTTTGCTGCTTCTGTACAATAAAATAATACAAAAATTAAATAAGGATTGATAAATATGTCGAAGTTATTTTTTTGTATAAGACTTCTTTTGCTTTTTGCTACTATTTTGCATATCCATGATTGCAGTTTTGGCTGTGTGTTGTTTAATCGCTTTCATCCATTGTTCGGCACTTAATTGTGATTGAGTTGCTTTCAAAGATTTTGGTTCTTCATAATTTGTCAATGTGAGGGAATTTCTCAATGAATTATTTATTAATGGTAATTTCAGTTCGATTTGTTTTTGTTGCATGAAATTCTCACATTTTTGGAAATGTTCTTCATTCATTTCTAATAATTTGATTTGTTCTTTCAAATCGATAGTAGAGGACGGATTTCTTATTTGTGTTACTTCTTTATTGCTTTTTTGTACAATTCCATGGGATTCTAGGATATTTTTTACTTCAGTTTTTTTTGCTTTAACATCACCTTCAGTTTTGTTTCGAATTGGCAGTGTTGATTTTTTTTTAAGTATTTCGTTAAATTGTTTCTCTGCCTGTTTAATTTCATTGATTTCAAATAGCTTGATTTGTTTTTTCAAATCAGTGGTAGATAAGGGATTTCTTAGTTGTGTTACTTTTTTATTGTATTTTTGTTCAATCCCAGGGACTTTTTGAATATTTATTACTTCAGTTTTTTTCACTTTAAGATCATCTTCAGTTTCGATTAGAATTGGTACCTTTGAAGTAGTTGATTTTTTCTCAAGTATTTCGTTAAGTTGTCCCTCTGTCTGTTTAATTTCATTCTCAGATTTTTTGAAATTGCTTTCACTGATTTCAAATAACTTGATTTGTTCCTTTGAATCAGTCGTGGATGTGGGTTCTGTTATTTCCGTAGCATTTTGATTGCTTCTTTTTTCAATTGCAGGAGGTGTTTCGATACTTGTTTCTTCGGTATTTTTCATTTTAACATCATCTTCAGTTTTGTTTCGAATTGGTACTGTTGACGTAGTTGATTTTTTCTCAAGTATTTCGTTAAATTGCCCCCCTGCTTGTTTAATTTCATTTTCAGATATTTCTAAATGTTTTTCATTGATTTGTAATAATTTGATTTGTTCCTTTGAATCAGTCGTGGATAAGGGTTCTGTTATTTCCGTAGTATTTATATTGTTTTCTTCTTCAATTCCAGGGAGTTTTTGCATACTTGTTATTTCGGTATTTTTCACTTTAAGATCATCTTCAGTTTTGTTTCGAATTGGTACTGTTGACGTAGTTGATGTTTTCTCAAGTATTTCGTTAAATTGTCCCTCTGTCTGTTTAATTTCATTCTCAGATTTTTTGAAATTGCTTTCACTGATTTCAAATAACTTGATTTGCTCTTTTGAATCAGTCGTGGATGCGGTTTCTGTTATTTCCGTAGCATTTTGATTGCTTTTTTCTTCAATTGCAGGGAGTTTTTCGATTCTTGTTATTTCAGTATTTTTCACTTTAACATCATCTTCAGTTTTGTCTCGAATTGGTACTGTTGCCGTAGTTGATGTTTTCTCAAGTATTTCGTTAAATTGTCCCTCTGTCTGTTTAATTTCATTCTCAGATTTTTTGAAATTGCTTTCACTGATTTCAAATAACTTGATTTGCTCTTTTGAATCAGTCGTGGATGCGGTTTCTGTTATTTCCGTAGCATTTTGATTGCTTCTTTTTTCAATTGCAGGGAGTTTTTCGATACTTGTTATTTCAGTATTTTTCACTTTAACATCATCTTCAGTTTTGTTTCGAATTGGTGCTGCTGATGTAGGTGATTTCTTCTTAAGTATTTCGTTAAAATGTTCCTCCGTCTGTTTAATTTCATTTTCACATTTATGGAAATACTTTTCATTGATTTGTAATAATTTGATTTGTTCTTTGAAATCAGTCGTAGACAAGGGTTCTCTTATTTCCGTAGCTTTTTTATTGCTTTTTTCTTCAACTCCAAGAAGTTCTTGGATACTTGTTTCTTCAGTATTTTTCACTTTAAGATCATCTTCAGTTTTGTTTCGAATTGGTACTGTTGACGTAATTGATGTTTTCTCAAGTATTTCGTTAAATTGTCCCTCTGTCTGTTTAATTTCATTCTCAGATTTTTTGAAATTGCTTTCACTGATTTCAAATAACTTGATTTGCTCTTTTGAATCAGTCGTGGATGCGGTTTCTGTTATTTCCGTAGCATTTTGATTGCTTCTTTTTCAATTGCAGGGAGTTTTTCGATACTTGTTATTTCAGTATTTTTCACTTTAACATCATCTTCAGTTTTGTTTCGAATTGGTGCTGCTGATGTAGGTGATTTCTTCTTAAGTATTTTGTTAAAATGTTCCTCCGTCTGTTTAATTTCATTTTCACATTTTTGGAAATACTTTTCATTGATTTGTAATAATTTGATTTGTTCTTTGAAATCAGTCGTAAACAAGGGTTCTCTTATTTTCGTAGCTTTTTTATTGCTTTTTTCATCAACTCCAGGAAGTTCTTGGATACTTGTTTCTTCGGTATTTTTCACTTTAACATCATCTTCAGTTTTGTTTCGAATTGGTACTGTTGACGGAGTTGATGTTTTCTCAAGTATTTCGTCAAATTGCCCCCCTGCTTGTTTAATTTCATTTTCACATTTTTGGAAATACTTTTCATTGATTTGTAATAATTTGATTTGTTCCTTTGAATCAGTCGTGGATAAGGGATCTGTTATTTCCGTAGTATTTATATTGCTTTTTTCTTCAATTCCAGGAAGTTTTTGGATACTTTTTATTTCGGTATCTTTCACTTTAACATCATCTTTAGTTTTGTTTCGAATTGGTACTGTTGACGTAGTTGATGTTTTCTCAAGTATTTCGTTAAATTGTCCCCCTGTCTGTTTAATTTCATTCTCAGATTTTTTGAAATTGCTTTCACTGATTTCAAATAACTTGATTTGTTCCTTTGAATCAGTCGTGGATGCGAATTCTGTTATTTCGGTAGCATTTTGATTGCTTTTTTCTTCAATTCCAGGGAGTTTTTGGATACATTTTATTTCGGTATCTTTCACTTTAACATGATCTTCAGTTTTGTTTCGAATTGGTACTGTTTTTTTTCTTCTTTTTATTAATTTTCTATTTGTTTTTTGTTTTATTTCAGTGGCTTTTCGGATACTTGTTACTTCAGTTCTTTTCACTTTCACATCATCTTTAATTTCGTTTGGAATTGGTACCTTTGAAGTAGTTGATTTTTTCTCAAGTATTTCGTCAAATTGCCCCCCTGCTTGTTTAATTTCATTTTCAGATATTTGGAAATGTTTTTCATTGATTTGTAATAATTTGATTTGTTCCTTTGAATCAGTCATGGATAAGGGTTCTGTTATTTCCGTAGTATTTATATTGCTTTTTTCTTTAATTCCAGGGAGTTTTTGGATACTTGTTATTTCGGTATTTTTCACTTTAACATCATCTTCAGTTTTGTTTCGAATTGGTACTTTTTTTTTCTTCTTTTTATTAATTTTCTATTCTTTTTTTGTTTTATTCCAGTGACATTTCGGATACTTGTTACTTCAGTTTTTTTCACTTTCACATCATCTTTAATTTCGCCTGGAATTGGTACCTTTGAAGTAGTTGATTTTTTCTCAAGTATTTCGTCAAATTGCCCCCATGCTTGTTTAATTTCATTTTCAGATATTTGGAAATGTTTTTTAGGAATTTTAAATAATTTGTTTTGTTTCTTTGATTTAGTCGTAGAGGAAGGTTTCCTTCTTTTTGTTGCTTTTTTATAATTTTTTTGTTTTATTCCAGGGACTTTTTGGAGACTTGTTGCTTCAGTTTTTTTCACTTTAACATCACGTGAGGTTTTGCTTCGAATTGGTATCTTTGAAGTAGTTGATTTTTTCTTAAGTATTTCGTTAAAATATCCCTCTGTCTGTTTAATTTCATTCTCAGATTTTTTGAAATTCTTTTCATTGATTTCAAATAACTTTGAATCAGTCGTAGATAAGGGTTCTTTTATTTCAGTAGCTTTTATATTGATTTTTTGTTTGATTTCAGGCACTTTTTCTGTACTTGTTACCTCAGTATTTTTCACTTTAACATCACTTGAGGTTTTTGGTTCTTTTTTGATTCTGTTGTCGACCGTGATTCGCTCCGCTATTGTAGCAGTTGTTGGCATTTTCTTAGATATTTCCACGTTTTCGTTTTGTACAATAATAACTGTTATACTATTGTTAAAATCATTCTGGTTTTTCTCAACTTCTGATGGTACATGTTGAGGCATGTTTTCATTATTCCCATGATTTATTCCTTTCCCACCACTGATCATTATTTCTAATATTTGATCATCTTTTATTGTTTTTATCCTATCTTGGATAATTGCTTTCGTATGATCTTGTACTATTTCTACATGTAATTCAGACGGTTTTTTTGTTACTTCTAATTTTATTGGCTTTTTTCTTTCATTTTCGATTTGTGGTTCTTTTATTTTTACAGGTTTATTTGTTTTTACACTCTGATCAATATTATTGGTTAGTACTGGTTTCTGTTTTTTCTTATTATGTTCAGAAAGTTTTTGTTGTGCGTTTAAGTCTGGGACATTTTGTTGTGTTGAATTACATTTAATTTGTTTTAAATGATTTGAAATTTCATCAGAAAATTCAATAAAATCACTCCGTTTAAATCCACACTGTTTTTCATTATTGTCGACATCTAATTTATTAGTTTTTGTTTCTTTATTTTCGTTTTCGAGTCTTTTAACCAACCAAGGTCCATTTGTTTTTACACCGACATCAAGTTGATTGGCTTTAGATGTCAATCCTTCTTCCTGTTTTCTCTTGTTATGTTGATTAAGTTTCTGTTGTACGTTTAAGTCTTTAACATTTTGTTGGGTTGATTTACATTCAATTTGTTTTAAATGATTTGAAATTTCATCGGCAAATTCAATAAAATCATTCCGTTTAAATCCACATTGAATTTCATCTTTATTGACTTCTAATTTATTAGGTTTTGTTTCTTTATTTTTGTTTTCTAGTCTTTTAACCATCAAAGGTTTATTTGTTCTTACACCCACATCGAGTTGTTTGACGTTAGGTTTTGCTCCTACTTCCTGTTTCTTCTTGTTAAGCTCAAAAAGTTTCTGTTGCTCATTTCTGTGTTGTGTTGAATTACATTCAATTTGTTTTAAATGATTTGAAATTTCATCAACAAATTCGGAAAAGTCACTATGATTTAATCCACATTGTGTTTCTTCTTTATCGATTTCTAATTTATTAGGCTGTTTTTCTTTATTTTTGTTTTCGTGTCCTTTAACCATCAAAGGTTCATTTGTTGTTACACCCAGATCAAGTTGATTGACTTTAGATTTTAATCCTTCTTCGCGTTTTTCTTGTTATGTTCCAAAAGTTGTGTTGAATTACATTTAAGTTGTTTTAAATGATTGGAAATTTCATCAAAAAATTCACTAAAATCATTCCGTTCAGTTCCACATTGTATTTCTTTTCTATCAATTTCCAATTCTATTGGTTTAATTTTTTCATTTTCGATTTCGGGTTCTTTAATTATCACAGGTTTATTTGTTTTTACCCTCACATCAAATTGACTGACTTTAGGTTTTGTTCTCACTTGCTGTTTCTTCTTGTTAAGCTCAAAAATTTTCTGTTTTATGTTTCTGTGTTGTGTTGAATTACATTCAATTTGTTTTAACTGATTTGAAATTTCATCAACGAATTCAATAAAATCATTCTGTTCAAATCCGCATTGTATTTCTTCTTTATTAACTTCTAATTTATTAGGTTTTGTTGCTTTATTTTTGCTTTCTTGTGCTTTAATCATCAAAGGTTCATTTGGTCTTATACCCACATTAAGTTGATTGACTTTTGATTTTGATCCTAGTTCCTGTTCCTTCTTTTTACGCCCATTAAATTTCTGCTGAAAATTCATGCCAGATACAGTTTGGTGTCTTGAACTGCATTTAATTTCATTTAAATGATTTGAAATTTCATCAAAAAAATCAATAAAACCACTTCGTTTAAATCCACATTGTATTTCATCTTTATCAATTTCTAGTTTAATAGGTGTTATTTCTTTATTTCTGATTTCTTGTTCTAAATTTGAGACAGCATGTTGTAAGTAATTATTAATTTCTGGATCGCAATTTGTGTTTTTGGCGTGAATTTTTTCTTGTACGTCATCACTTGGTAAATTTTCCGAATTCTGATTAACTATATCAAACATAGTATCGTATGGTCCAATTTTATATATTCTATGAAATGTTCTTATTTTCAACACATTATTGACAATAATTTTGATAATTTCTCCATTAAAGGTAAGGAAGTTCGTAAAAATATTCATCATAAGTACGAGAAATTATATTATGTGACAGTTTTATAGTTTGACAACAAATTGAGACAATTATATAAGTCAACTATTACTTGATTACACTACTTGCTACACATTGTCGTCGTTTTAAACAATTCAGAAGTTTCTCAGTACGGCGTTCGCTGAAAGCTATACGACGACAATCGTTTTTGAAGTAAAACTTCTTTAGGCGCGTTTTGGGGGGTAACTCAGATTTTCTTTCTGACGGAAGTAACGGTCGAAATAGTTTCCGCTATTTAAAATATTTAGTTCAACTAAAATCCTAATAATACTAAAATTTCCAACTTCATGTGACGAAATTTAGAAACTCCGTAGATGTAAGGTTGGTATCTTAATTCTGGTGATATTTCTCAGTCATGTGACTACAACATCAGGACAGCTATTGGTTGGTTGTAGGAATAGGAGAACAGGTTTGAATTGTGGGTAGATTGACATGATATAACTTTTAATTTAATTTCTTATTCTCAATTAATTTAATTAATGAGTGAATATTCTTCAAAAAGTGGGAGTGGTATTAACGAATTTTATATAGAATATAAAATAGTTTAATCGTTTCAGTGATACAATCTGTTGTTTATTTAATTCTGTTTTTTTTTTACACGCTTTATATTAGCTTCACCTGTATGTTTGCAACGGAATCTTCGAACGCGATTTTCACCCACTTAAAAAGCGTCAGATTCATTTGAAATTGTGTTCCATTATCCTGGCCAGGACCATCAGGATTAACGATTTCCTTCCGGAGAGGGAGCTTTTACTTATTAGTTCAGTCTACCATTAAAGCGTGTTTTTTAAACTATGATTTTTTTATATTTCTTATTGTGTTTAACTTTATGTTTAAAAAGGAAAAAAGGATTGTGGTTTACTGCTCATTTCAACCAAACCCCGGGCGCTTATGCCCTTTTACTTATGGATGATGGCTTACTGCTCATTTCAACCAAACCCTGGGCGCTTCTGCCCTTTTATGGATGATGGAGACGTTTTTTCTACGATGAGGGACCTGCAAAGGGGGGGGGAGCGGTCCAGGGACATCCTAATCTTGCTAACTGGTCCATGTACTTTGTGGCATGGACAAATTAACAATTTATGTTATAAGAGGAAAATTCTGAAAATCCTTTTTCATACCGTGTCGAGGTTTGAACCCCGGACTTCTAGGCGTAAATCGATATCCTTAACCATCGAGCCATTCGGCTCGTGAATTTTCATATGAAAAGTGTACTATAAATGAAAACGATTTTCTACGATCCAACGGATACAGCCGACATTCCATCGTGTGTTGGGCACCCGAAAGTACTCGATTGCATTAATGTATAGATGTTGCTAAGCAACCACAATTTTAAATACCTAACATGTTAAAACGTCTGTCATTGGTTGAAATCTAGATTTCCAAAAATATGCTTCGGAAATGCTCATTTTCCACACGGTAGCAGATGGTAATGGAAAACGGGACGATTGATTTAAGAAAATCAAATATACTCTCATCAGAAACTGTAAATTGAATGAATTCAATAGAAATGCGGTCCAGCTGGTGATGTTTGAAAATACTTTGTGATCAGTTTCTAACTAGACATGCGTAGTCTAGTCATCAACCAAGCAATCTAGAATTGTGGGTGGGAACATACCTAATAATTGCCACTATAATCTACGAGGTGTTCTTACAATGAATATATTTCAAAATAAATACTGTTGATGGTAACCAGTCCACTTCTGCGAATATGAAAAGATTGAAGAATTTTTGAAAAAAATCAGACTTATTTGTGTAAAGCTTTACAATCAAATTGAAGTAGTGTTAAACAAATATTTATTTATATACGGTTTACTTAAATGTAGTCAACTTTAAGGCAATTAAAGCAATTGAAATCGAGCCACAATTGTCAATTTGACAACGGTCAAGTCAAGTCGCACAGATTCATATCGTCAGAGTATAGATCTTCTCGTATTTTTAAATGAATTCCACATACCCACACTTAAGGGTGAAATTGTATAAAATCAAAATCTACATATAATTGTAGACAATATTACCTATTTTTAATGCATAATGTGAATATAGCTTTATATTATTCTTTGTAAAGTATATCATTAATGAATATAACTAAAGTGAAATATTTGAAGTTAAGTTTAATCGTTTCATGATATGTGCCATAAACGTCAAACAAGTTTTACTTCAATCGCGCGTAAAGATTACACGCACACAATTTTTATAAGCTTAACAGTTTCTAGGATCATGTAATTCAAAGTTTCAGATAATGCAACTGAAAATCTCAGTTCACTGTAGTTTATTCCAGTTGCAAGAAAACGTAAAATAGCTGTAAGCCGTTCATTAATTCAGTTCAAGAGAAAAAGTAATACAGTTGCCTAAAATTGACTTGACTATAATCGACATGGCTCGAGGATTTTGTTTGTAATGTATGCAACCAGCAACATGTATAAAATGAACCAAAGTGGACTATGAACTAGTTTTTTTTGTCTTTTTCTTTGACCCAAATAAACGCGTATGTGAATTATTACTGATTTTTTTAAAATAAAGTTTAAGTTAAAAAAAAATTAAAAAGTAAATAGCGCTTATTTATAATAATCTTTCATATGCGGTACGCAGTTTAAATATTTTTTAAATATAAAATAAGTGTATCCTATGAAAATAATTCTAATTTAATATCACTTGAGCGTTTTTGTTTTTTTTTTCAGGTGCAAGTTTATCTAGAAGAAATGAAAAACTCGAAAGATATTTACTGCGATAATTTAACGAATATTAATCTTCTTAAGATTAGAGAATTTTTCGTTTCGAAAACGAAAACCCCTGAAGATTTTTAAATGCTTCAATTTCAGTTAAACATCTGTCGTGCCGCCTCAATTGTAGAAAAGTAATGCTTTAATGGTACATTATTTGCATATGGTCAAAATAGTTCTGGTAAAAGTTATACAATAAGGCATACAAAGTAAACAAGAATTTCATGCTTGACAGGGGGCTCAGAGTCAAAAAATTCGACTATAAGCCCCCTGACAAGCTCGCGACAGAGTCGCCGCAACAGCGTCGACATAGTGTATAACACAGATTCTTATGTAGGGTGTCAAGCTTGCGACTGGCGACAGAGAATACGTCGAACTCGGCGTTTTTGGAAACCGGCGACAGAAACGCTCACCATTGTTTCTTATGGAGCACGCCACATTTGCAACAGAGTCGCGGCGTTCTTATGGACAAGTTGTTTATAGTATTTAGAATTCTTGGAAAAAGATAAGAATTGGAAACTGTTTGAGATGTTTAATTGTAGTAATTGGCAAAGTACCGACAGGCCATTGTCCAGGTGGAGGTATATTGGCCGTTATGAAAAATACCTCAAAAGCAAATAGTCAATTACCGTCTAAATAGATGTAAGAAAATTGTGCCTCAATTTTAATATTTGACCATCAACAACTCGCGAATGTCAACAATCAACATGGTCGCGGCGTTTTTATGTATAAATTGTTGGTAGTATATAGAATTGTTGGTAAGAAGATGGGAATTTTAAACTGTTTGAGATGTTAAATTGTATGATTCATTCTGTCGCTGACTGTCGTGTCGCTTTAGCTGGCTCGCTAGCTTGACACATACAAATGTGTTCACCACTCTGCGACCGGATCGCGGCGACACAGTCACAAGCTTGTCAGGGGGCTAATTCAGCACGAAATATGTTATTTTCTCCTTTATAATCATCACGTCATCGCAGACAAGAAACCGTCTGAAGTAGTTTATCTCGCTTAATTCCTGGAAATCAAACAAACCTTAAATGCGTTGGTGCGCTACAATTGAAAAGCATCAATAGTTAATTCAGTTGATAACAAAACAAGATATGAGGTGATTAATTAATTAATTAATTAATTAAGTTTAATAAATTCTCATTTCGGTTATAAACAGTTTTTGATTATTCGATTGAAAAACAAGTATTTTCTTTTCTATCTCGCTTAAATACATACATGTGAATTCCCTAAGGGTGGGTAATACTTGTTGCATCCATGCAGTATTTATAAAATTAACATTGCTGAACAGGCCCCTGAAGGGGTCCTGGTCCTGGTCGTATATCCGATAAGGAATTATATAGCTGTTTTATTAGATTTATTAAATTACAGCAAGATTTTATTCGATTTAAAATTGTAAAAAATTATGAATCATGAATACATAACACGTAATTATGCGAAACACTTGAAAACTAAGAAAACTATTAACTTTAGGGTATTTTTTCTATATCACGATCATAATGTTGTCACTGTCTTTTAACACTTCAAACGAGTGATTTTGAGAATATGTTGGAAATATTATATTTTCGATTCACAATCAGTTTAAGATCGTTGCCCAAAGAAGTGGTTGGTGTTTCTTGAGTTTTTTTAGAAATTTTTAACTATCTGAGGAATAAATTTTGTGTAATTTTCTATGCTTTTATCTGGAAGTATTAAGCGTATAGAAAAATTAGATGCAAATGAAAAGAGAAAAAGAAAAAAATTGACCAGTTTTTAACCAAAGAAACTGAAATAACAAAGAAGTTGGATTCACAGAATCCTCAACATCTGGTAGTTCAGGTAATAGTAGTGAAACCACTGAAACCCAGAGTCGTGATGTCGATGGTAAGTTTTCTTTTTGTGAAATATTTGTATCAATAAAGAGGTGTATTTGCGGATTACAAGCATGTAACAGCAAAAAATTTAAATATGCCCAATTTAATAACTTCTTTCGATATTGAAAGGGTAAAAACAAAGCTTTTTGACGACATAACTAGGGTTAATTAGGTAGGCCCTCAAACAGTGTTAGCCACCCCAATTTTCAAGGTCCGCCCCTGTATATGGGATATCTTAAGGGCGAATTCCCTTATTCTATTCCACTTTTAAGGTCGGTCTAAATTACGAGAATAAACAGATGGGCATGCGTTCATCTTAGAAAGTTGTTCCTTATAGTTTAAGAAAAGTCTGTTATGCCGTGTGGCCGTTGTTTGGCGTGTGCGTTGTTCATAAATAGGGTAAATTTAAGGGAAATTTGGTTCGAACTTTTATCCATACAGTTGTCGAATTTTCTTATAATAAATTAATATACCACACATTTGTTTTCATCAAACAAAAATCCATTGTACTCTATGGCCATTTTACTTAATTTGCTTGTTGACTTTTCAGATGAAAACAAGCGATATTATAGTGCTGGATGTAAAATCAAGATTGTCCGGGATGAAAAGTGTGTTTAAATAAGTGCGTGTGAGTGCCAATGTGGTGATCAAAGGAACAATGGGAAACTATAGGCTACCCAAAGGTTTCAAGCAGAGATCAATCAATCAAAGGGTAAGTTTTGGATTAAAATACTCATGAGTTCATGTTATGTTTATTGTTTTTCGTATTTGGTTACAGTAAGTCCGGAGTTGTGGTATCCTGATCCGCAGTGGGGACAAGTCCATTTATATTTTAAATAAATAGTACACATTCTTTTAATTCTTCACAACATTTCATCGATTAGTTACCAAACAAATTAGGATCGCCTAAAGCAATCGATTAGGACATCCGGTTCGAATTCGTGGTAGTGTAAAATGATGTGCACTAGTGTGTTGAAACAGTATATAAGGACGGTAAGTATTACACAAATTGAAATATTTCCATTTTCTAAAAAAGAATAGGAAAATATTTGTTATTGTTTGATACGGTAGGTATTTTTTTCTTCTATATTTTAATGGAAATGTAAAAAAATCGTGCGATTTTTGTTAAATTTGTATTGTTAAATATTTTATTTTACAGATTTTTTTTGTGTCTACAATAAATATTACTCCTGTCTACGTAATTGTACAAATTCCATAAACTGAAGATAAAATTACGATAAGAACTAATTATTTGAAGTAAAATTGCAAAAAAAGAAGAAAACCGAGATTATATCAATAATAATAACAAATAAATTAGAGATTGTATTGTATTATTTTCCACGAAATTATAAAATAAAAATCAACAAAAAAAAAACACCATAAAAATCACAAAGAAAATTTATATATTTTTCTTATAGATGATGCCATTGTGTTGTTATAACATGATTATTTGACTCTATAGCTCTAGCAATCTCTTCATGTATACTGTGACTTAGCCATAATGTTTGTAATTTTTTATAACGTTCTGGACACAGCCTTAATGGGTTGCCCCTTCTTAAACCCATATCAGTTTCACCATAATTATCTAAGTATGGTGCTGATACAAATGTACCACGATGTGGTGTTGCTAAATATAAAATTTCACATTCTCTAACACGTAAAAATATACCAATACCGGCACCACATTTTTGGGCATGATAATTACATGCACCAACATTTATATTATTTAATTCTGTTTGACAGCAATAACTTTGTGAACATAATATTTCACCACATACTAAACACATACTTGGTGTACGTGAATCTTCATCACTATTTGGACATGTAAATGTTGATACAGTATTAATTAATTCACTATAATCAATTGGTAATTCAATTAAACGATTTATTGGCAATGGTTCATAAACAACTTGTAATGGTGTACCATTCAAATATGTATCAACTTCTTCATGTTTACACCATTTTTCAATTAATTTAAATATAGTTTCTGTATTGAATAATTCATTTGATGTTATTGGTAAATCTAAATATGTACACATATTATCAAATGTATCACCACCAATTGTTTGTAATACAGATGGTGCTGGTACATCAGTTAAATAATGATAAAATAAACAACAACAACGCAGAAATGGTAATGAAGCATCTTGTACATGTTGCCAAATTAACTGAATATTTAGATTATCTTTAGATTTTTTCATTAAATTCAATAATTGTAATAATACACCATTAGCATCACTATTACCATCATCTGGCAAATCCGTATCCATTGATTCATTCAAATTATCTAAATCGATTAGGATTAATATTCGAACAATATGCGAAATAAATATTATACGAAGTATATAAGAATCTAATGTACCACCTGTTGGTATCGGTGTTGGTGATTCTTTTTTCAATAAACTTGGTATCGAGAACACTAATGGTATAAGAAAACCTAAAGAATCCCATTGTAATATTGATGGACCTTCATCAAGATGTTCAAATAATATTGATAATAAATTTAATGCATTATTATTAACAACAACACTATTTTGCCATGTTGTACCTAATATTGCAATAATACGTACTAAATTTTCCATACAATCTCTTTGTCGACTTGATAAATTACCTAATAATGGTTTATTTGAATCCCGTGATAATATTTCAATTGCATGTGTTGTATATGATAATGATTTCCATGCCATTGGTGCTAAACGTTTATCAGATGGATGTGGATTTACATTTAATCCTCTTGTATATGTGACTTGAGCAAATAATTGTATCATCTCTTTTAAATCATCATTAATTTCAGGTAGATTCATTGGACATAATGCATTGAATTGATTAAAATCATTGAAATCTTCTAAATTACATGAATAAAATATTTGATACGGTTGTAACATACAATTAGCTTCACATATTAATGATTCTGGTTCAGTTCCAGTGGTGGCATTTAAACAAGCATCACAATGATCATTTGAACAATTCTGTTGATTACATTTGAATACACCATGACAAGTTTTCTTTTTACGATTCAATATTTGTTCAATTGATACTAACCAATCGTTAAAATTGATTGTATTTTGTGTAATACTTGGTTGTAATGTATTTAATGGTGGTATTAACGGTAAAACAGTATTACTTAAACATTCACATAATGGACATAAAAATTCTTGTTTATCAACATCAAAACTAGTTGGATGTCTTAAACGGTATGGACGACGATGTTCACGCACCATGACATTATCAAAATATTTCCGCCAACATTCACAATGCATCACATGACCACATGTACTTGTATGTGGTGCTGGACCTAAATTCGAATGTAAATATAGTGGATCGTGCATTGAACTATACATTAAAGCTTCATTATTTTTATATTGACATAAAACTGTTGATTGTTGTACAAAACCAGCTAATACTAATGTAGGTCCATTTATACTAACTTTCTCTTCTTCTTGACACAGAATACAAATGTAAGTTTTTTCAATATTATTGCGTGTTGTCTGATTAGAACCAATAGCTATTGGTTGTTGTTCATGATTATCACTAACTTCCATTGTTGTTGATTCACTTAATGAATATACACGTTCAGTTGATGTTTCTTCAAATAATTGTGCATTCTCTTTCATGAAATTCTTTTGCATTGCTGTCATTTGTGCCATTACTTTAGCACGACGTTCAGCTGCTAATTTTGCACGACGTTCTTTCTCATTATCAACAACTGTTGATGTCTCACCAACTGATGTAGCTGTAGTTGTCGTAGTAGTATTAGTAGCAGTAGTTGTCGCAGTAGAAGATAAACATTCTTCATTATCTTTTTGATCAGCAACATCACGATATTTTTTCAATATCCATTTTAATAAATCTTTATGTGCATCAACACGTGGACAATTTAATAAATCATTTAATAAATCAAATATTTTAAATTTCGATGAGTTCTGTATAAATTTAAAGAATGGATAATTTTTCGATTCTTCCTCTTCTAGAGCATAACCAATTAAATGTAAAATTTTATGTAATTGTAATTCAGAAAAACTACGAGCTCTTAAATTATTACAACGTGTTAAAACTGTTTCAATTATATGCAACATTACATCACATTGTAATAAATTAACAATCATATTAAATGATTCATTTAATTTTAATAATTTTGGTGGTGGACAACATTCTAATTCACCAATAGCTTTACGTCGTTTCCTTTGATTTTCTTCAGATTTTGATAATTCTTCTCTTGTATAATGATAGAAAAATACATTATATTCGTTATAATATTGTTCTTTTAATTCGTAAACACCTTTACCAGATGTTTGTGTTGGTTTTTTGAATACTGCTAATTCTTCAATAACATCATCTAAAGCTGTCTCAGTTGTTATTTCATCACTTATAATTTTATTTAATTCAGAATGTGGCATTGGTTTAATACAAAGTGCTTGTATGATTTCTTTTTTTATACGATCCTCATTTGTAACATTACTAATACCAGGCATAAAACGTTCACCAATAATAACAATTAATAGTTGTAGAAATTCTTCAACTAAACTAATAACTTGTCGTATACTATCTTCTTCTGGTGATTTTAAACTAACAACTTCATAATCTGTCATTGCCCAATTTAATAAATTGAATTTATATAATAAATGTATTAGAAATTCATTACTTTCAATTAAACTGGCACACATTTGTAATAATGTTATATCGCGATCTAACATTTCTGTACGACATTTTACATTATGATAGAAATATAATTGATTTAATAATGCATAACCATTACGACGCCACATACCAGCATGTACTTGGGCAATCATTACTTGTGCTCTTAAAACTGGTTCCATAATTTGAACAGGACTAGGTTTAATTGTTTGACATGGTATACTATCAAATGTTAAATTGAATTTTTCTAAATTTAAATGTAGACCAGCTAAAAATCTTGATAATGGTAAATGTATTGATATTGGTCTTGATGAAACATCATAAACAATACATGATGCACTATGATCAGCTAATTCAATAACAGCCCATGTATCATGTGGATCATAACAGGGATTCTCTTCTAGTTTACGTAATATTGCATTATAAACTTTTATTAAAACAGTCGTATCTGTACTGCACCATTTAATTGCTAATGATATACAAGATGCCAATCTTATATGTAGATTAAATGCAGATTCCCATTCTGGTTCATATTCCATATGTTGTCCAACTTGACGTGTTACAGCATCCATACCTTGCATTTTTGTAAATAAATCCATTAATACAACTAAACCATGTAAATAGCTTTTTCTTAAATCATTATCCCATTTTTCTGGAATTGAACTGAGTAGATAACGTAAATCCCATAACATGAAATGGGCACGCTTGAATGCAAAATTTGATGGACTTCTTTCAAATTCTAATTTACCTTGTTTATTACATTTCCGTGAACATTCTGATAAGAATGTATTTAATAATATATATAATATATCATCATGGGCAATTAAATGGTGTGCTAATGTTGGTACAGTAAATAATTGTACTGATAATGATGATATTGAGTATGAATGATCATGATCATCTCTAATAAAATCTTTCATAACTGTACCGTAATTTTTTGTAAACATTTTCGCAAGTGCTTTCTTATTTTCATATTCTAATAACATACCAGATATTAAAATACGTTGCCATTGTGAACGAGCACTTTTCCATAATGATGAATCGCGTAATAATATACCTTTTATAATACATGGATCAGTACCTTGTGGTTGTAATGCAACTTTAGCAAATATTGCACGAAAACCTTCACCATGTCCTAAGAAATTTTGCAACCATGTCAATAATTTCATAGCATATACTTGATGTGCAATAATATGAGCATGACTAACAAGTACTTTTAATGGTTTATTACCATTTCTTGATGTATACTTTTCTATATCTTGTTTTAATTCATTACAATGTTGAAATGTTGAACATTTTACAACAGCACGTCCTTCACGATCGATATTTGTCACAAAATCAATTGCTGTGCGTTGATTACATTTTAAAATTCTTGTTAATGTATTTATAACTTGTTCAAATGTATGAACTTCATCATTATAAAGTATTGTACAATATAAATCATTATCATAGAAACTATCAGTTAATTCACCTAAGCTAATATCAGCAATTTGTGCTGTATTTATTAAATTATATGAATACCATAATGCAGCTTCAAAAACTAAACGTGTTCTTTCTTGTAAATCATCAGGTAATACATATGTTGTTTTTAAATCATCTCTAACACCAGCTGCATGTATATCACAAAATGGTGCTTTTTTCCATGCTTCAATATCACCACAATCACAACAACCACCACCTTGTGATGTACCCATTTTATAACGATGTAAACGATGTTCAGAATTTTTAAAACAATCAACACATAATACACATGTATTATCCATTCCACATTCACGACAACTATATGTTGGTTCACCCATTTTAAATACTCTACCACATACAGATGGTGGTTTATGCATTTGACTTAATTTTGTTAAAACTGTATTTGGATCATCCCCATTACAAATAAATTCTTCCAATACATTAAATAATAATTTTTGTGCTAAATCTTCATTGAAACGCCAATTTAAACAACTTTCATTTTGTGATGGACTATAAATTTTTGGTACAAATGTTTTCCAATGTTTTTTAAAATCGATTGGTGTTAATGTACCTTCTTCGAATTTTTTCAACCATTGTGATACAATTTCTTCACTAGATATTGATTCGAATTCATTGACAGTATCTACAACTTCCATAGACTCCATTTTAGCATATCAACTAGAATATTAAAATCATTTAAAAATATATATGTTAAACATCTAATAATTAATCTATTATATAAATAAATTTTCACGAAATAAATTTTTAACATATTAAAAATTTACATTGTCTAGAAAAATTCCACTTAAAACAGTTTATATACGTCGTAATTAATCATTTAACAAGGAAATGAAACAATCTTGCAGTTCTCTAAGTAATCAGTATTCTGTTTTTTTAAATTAAATATTGTTTTGTTTTTTGCTTGTAATTATTATTTTAACCAATTAAAAAAATATATATGAAATATTAATAATAATTTAAATTATGCACATAAAAACAAGATTATAATTGATTTTGATTAATATAATCCCAATTAGCCGGACAAGGCCAATTTGTTATCATTATGATAGTAAGAAAACTTATTTTTGGAATGTTAAGTAAAAATAAATAAAATAGACTTGAAAAAATGTCGAAGTACAAATTAAACTAATTTAAAAAAAATTTAAAATTACACAATGTTTCAATATAACACGTCCAAACATATTTCAGTATATAGTGGAGCAAATGGAAAATAGTTTTCAATGTAATTAAGTCAATGTTTAATGTCTTATATCTAAAAATTAATTATTATAGATTTAATAATCGGTAACTGCATATTGGCCAAGCGTTTTGAACAAGTTGCCGGATACCTTAAATTTCTTTATAGTCAAGAATATCCTATCTACAAACTATATTGACATTACTACGGTTTAAGTTCAGATTATCCTGTCATAATATGTACAACTACTCACTCATTAATCAAAGGGTCAAACGTTAGATACAACAATCACGCAAATTGGAACACGTTTAGACAATATATTTACGAACACCTGGCAGTCAAAAAACACTAAAAACGGCATTCGAGATCCAGGAAGCAATAGAAAAGCTAACTGAAATTCGACATAGAGCAGCTTGGAATGCCATTTCTCTGTAGAGCACAGACGTTAGTATCACCAATAACGTTTTTAAGGATTAGGCTAAAGATAACTGAAAAAAGGAAAGCAAGACAGCCAATTAACTAATATAAGAGTGGTAAAATGATACATTCATGATGAACGTTCCCTATGGGAAGCAACCAAGAAACGAAAAGATACCTACCAAATTACGGCGAGAATTCTCGATATCAGAACATATATATATATATATATATATATATATATATATATATATATATATCACACACACACACATAGTGCACACCATAGAGATTTTGAAGAAAACAGCTTGCAGGACAGTTATTTTAGATATGTCACACCTTTGATAAGGTCTGACATATTGGCTTACTATACAAAAACACGAAATACCTTCCTTCAAATGTTACTTAGAAGAAAGATTCTTTCAAACTAAATTGAATGTTATTTTTTATCCAATTGATGCCACTGAAGGCGTATTAGTATTGAAGCACGCGTTAAAAAAGAAGTGCGTGGTAAAATGCGTTTTATGTTGAACGAGCATTTTAAATAAGGTGAATCTTAAGTCAAATACTTAGAAAGGGTAAATGTGCCCGTCTGAAGAGTATTGATGGAAACTGTGGGTCCTAACATTTATAACATCAAAAGTTTTTTTCTTTTAAATGCTATAAATCGCTTTTTTTTTGTTTTCTATCCAAATAACCGGAACATGTTAACTGTATGGTATTAAATGGAGACACATACGGTACAGAGAAGCAAAAAAAAATTGAATTTAACCATTTTATGAGGCAATAAATCTAGAGTAAACCATGTGTGTATTTTGAAATATTATTCTATTTTAAGAAAATCAATTTTTTAAACTTAAAAATAATGAAACTAGAAAAAAGATAGGAATTTTCGATTTTTTAACTAAAGCAATCGTTTAGGAGTGTCAAGATTAAAAACTATCAAATTATATCGAAATTAGCGGAATTGTTAATTATGAAGAAAAATTAAACAATACATACACAGGCTTTTTGTATAAACTACAGTAAAACCCCTATCTGTTACGAATCTTCTCATTTTGACAACCCTAATCTGGACAAACAAATTATGCCTTCACCACTGCAATTAAACTGATTAAAATATAGGGGTTATACTATATGCAAAAATAGAAGCAGTTGGGAGCATCTAGTTGAAAATTTTGTAGTAATCGAAAGTTGACCATTGTTTCACATTATCACAAATTCTTTCTTTTATTGGCAAATTTTATAAAAATTTACAAATTTCATTAGTGTTTTACATAATTTGAAGTGCTTTATTTATTGTCGTATATTTTTTAGACTGATCAAATATAAGTTTCTTGATCAAAATTTGCAGCATTTCAAAGCCAGTAAAGGCACTCCTATCACGAGTAAACTAACAAATCAATGTTCTAATTGTAGAATTTGCTAAAAAAAACTCCATAAACATTGAACAAACAATTTTATACAAATTACTTCACACAAGGACAATAATGAACACTTATTGATACATGCCAGACAGATATTTATCCTTTGTACAAAAACAATCAAAAGAAAAAAATATAAAATAACAGTAATGAAATCTAGGACAGTATCCTGAATATAATACACACAATCGCTTATAATAAATTAATTAACAATCAAGATGAGAAATTAAGAAAATCGATGAAACTTAGAAATCGTTTATAGAAATTCACTGAATTGTGTCTGTTTTTTTGCTTCTTTGTAAACTTTCACCTGAAAGTGAATTGTCACAAAAGAAAATAAATAAAAATTACGAAAATCCACCACTCGAAAACGATATTCCAAGTAATAAATTTAGATGATAAAAATAAAATAAATTTAAAATAAAGAAAACGCAATTACCTTTCAATGGATGTTGCCAAGGTTAAGTTTTTTTTTTGTAGTTAACTTCTCTTGTTTTATTGAAGACTTCTGTTTTAACAGAAAAAAACGGACACGTTTATTTGTTCTTTTTGTTATTTTAATTAGTTAGTTTTTTCTTCTATTGATAATTTTTTATATCTATCCGTCAGATGATACGTGAACTTCCGTAATCTTGTGAATCTGGGCAAATGCCAATTCAACTAGAATGACAAATCAAACTGATAATTTCCGATAATTATCAATAATTATTACATTAGTTTGTTAGATAATGAAATAAACTGTTAAAGAATGGACTGAGTTTAAACCGAAAATAATCGTGAAAAACACTGGTTTTTGTTATAAAAAAAGGTTGTAATTAACACAATAACAATAACGAAGCCATATTGATAAAATAGTCATCGGATGTTTAGTAATCTGTTTTATCGACACAAAATAGCGCCATCTAACACACAAATGATCATATTTGTAGCTCTGATCCAAAGGATAACTGGATATATATCGAAATTACATGAAAATAATCCTAAATTTAATCATTTCTAGCCCTAAATTCGTTAAATTTCCCACAAGGAAACTCAATCAATATCCAAATAATTTCTCTTTGATCTCTTCAAATCAGATCTAGAATTAGGTGCTAAATATTGGATCATGGGACAAAAATTGGCGGATAATTCAAATTAATTTTAATGGAAACTAAGAATCTCCTATTATTTATAGATATTAAAACGATTAAAGTAGAATTATTTTGTTCTTTTGTATTTTCGTTTTATGAAGAAAAGTTTCGAAACCTAATGAAAGTTTCTTGAGATGGAAAAAGTTGTGTATACAATAAAAGCGTTATGTAGAAACAATTTAATAGAGCTATTACGGCTTTATTGATAAAGTTTTAATTTCGTATTATAGTTCTAATAAAATAGAAATTAACAATAAACATTAATGTGCTCTTACTGAAATAGTAGAATAATTCAGTTAGTTAATAATCAAATTAGTCGATAATAATTACTTTAAATTACCATGTCCTTGATGAAACTCGATCACAAGTTGTTGTGATTAAAATAATGACATTTATCGTTTGTCCATTCCTTGATAATAGATCGGCATTACTTATTTGATTAAATTAAGATTATTGTATCTACAATTTGATGCTTATAATTGTTTGATATTCCAACAAATTTATTTCGAATTGGATTGTTTATATGGCCCTATATATATAACGGATATTACATTGTAGATGAGATGAAAAATAACAGGACAATATCACCACAAAACATCGTCTTTTATAGTTTTCTTGGTGATTTCGTGTAGAAATATGTTCAATTTTATCAATAAATAAAATGGAATTATTCTTCCAGAAAACGGTATTCTTTCGAATATCTTTTTAAACGTTTTTTTTTCTTTGTTATCAAATTTCAATTGGAAAAATTACTTTATTTATTCAATAACAGACTTTATCTGTTTTTCTGCAATGTTATTTAATAATCAGATGCTTCAGTCCATCTCGAAATATCAAAGGAATTTATGAAATGTTAGAAAGTTAGATTGGTATGTTATTATTTTATATATGACGATATCAAATGAAACAACTGTAATTTCAGTAAAAACAGCACAAAGTTATCGAATATTTCTTTGAAAGAAATTATTTACAAAAAAAAGAACTCTTCCGATAAAAACTGGAAGTATCGGTTAAAGTAAAAGTAATTATTTTGCTGGTTATCTCTACCTTGATGAACTCATCACGAAAATGCTATCATTTGTTAATGAAAATAAATGTTGAAAATAACGGTGATTGCTAATTTCCGATAATAACCAACGTAATTAATTAACTTATTGTCGTACACAGTTGTTGCAATTAACATTAAATTTTTTTTGTTAAATATTGAGACAAAAAAGAAACATGTTTCTTCTAGGAATGAATTATATAATTGGTCGATTTTCATTGGGACAAATAGCTAAAAAATTGGATATGGTTAATGGTGACGATGGTGGTATAACGGCGGTAAAAAGGTTCTTACTGCATAGGGTAGGGCGGCGCATCCTGAGTTCGACGACGCCGACGCAACAAATACGGACGCCACGACCCATAAAGCTGCGGACGAATATCATAGTGCGGTGAACTAGGTATCTAGATAGACGCGTTATTCGCGCCGTCGCGTAAAACATTAGATTTCTCACGTTAATTCCAACTGGAGATTTATATTTTTAGAAACTGCATTTTATAAATAATAATTGGGAACATTGTCCTGTGACTCTTTTTTAAAACAAGAGTTCATTTAAGTGTTGTAAAGTCAGAGAAAGATACAAATGATTGTTGAAGATGTTTAAAGACGCAATATTTTTCAAGTTTGAATGTTGTTTTTTTTTTATAGTATAAAAGTGTTGTAAGTTTTAAAGAAGTGACTAGTGTTTGGCGGTTGTTGGAAATATGCGACGTTATTGGTTAACAAGATGAACAAGTGTTATGGCGGTGGTTTGGTTGCTGATGGTGGCAGTGGCGGCATTGGCCTTCGCCGCTCCCGACTGGACCGACTGTCCGTCGCCGTGCCATTGTAAATGGTCATCTGGCAAGAAAACGGCTATTTGTAAAGATGGCACATTCACAAAAATTCCAGATAATCTTAATGGGGAGATGCAAGTGCTCGATTTATCGGGCAATTCTATTTCAAAATTGACAAAGGATGTGTTTAAGAATGTTGGTTTATTAAATTTACAACGGATTTTTATGTCGAATGCTGGCATTAGAGATGTCCATCAAGATGCATTTCGTGATCTTATCATTCTGATTGAAGTCGATCTATCACATAATCAAATTACTTGTTTAAATCCTGAAACTTTTCGTGGTAATGAACGATTACGTGTGTTGTATCTTTCTGGTAATCCTCTTCGTCGTTTAGTTGAGGAACAATTCCCATCACTTCGACATCTACGGACATTAGATCTTGAACATTGTCAATTGGAATATGTGCATAAAAACGCATTTGTACATCTAAATAGATTAGAAATGGTGAATTTAAAACACAATATGCTAAGGAATCTGTCGGAAGGGGCATTTCTAAATTTTGCAAATTTAAATACTTTGTGGTTGGACGGTAATCCGTGGATTTGTGATTGTGAATTACGTGGCTTTCGAGACTGGTTTCTTCTTAGTAAATTGGATTCCGTATCACCGACTTGTTCAGAACCAGAGCCTCTAGCTGGTAAATTTTGGGAAGTTGTACCATCTGAAGAATTTGCCTGTCCACCACGAGTAGTTGTCTATCCACAGACTCAAGTTCAAGCTGAAGCTGGTGGAAATGTCAGCTTTGGTTGTCATGTAACAGGCGATCCTGAACCGCAAGTTTCATGGTTGTATGAAGGCCATCCCATCAATCACACATGGCTAGTTATTGAAGCAGAAGAAGGTGTTTTAGATAAATGGGCTAATATCAGCGTATATAATGTCAGTGATGCAGACACTGGAGTGTATACATGTGTTGTAAAAAATATTCTTGAAACAGTCTCATTAAATGTAACGCTGGTGCTTCCAGAAGTGGTAACAGCTACCACCGTTAGTAAATCAGAAGTAAATTTAGTGTGGTGGATTTTGGTGATAGTTAGTGTAGCAGTTGGTTTCACAATTTTAATCACAACGTTCGCTGTGTGTTGTGTCAGAAATCGTAATCGCCATCATCGCAGAAATATGAAAGCTAGCGTCAGTTTTACAGATCAAGAAAAAAAATTATTGGACGTTAGCATTGCAACAACAACAGATCGCGGTACTGGTAGTTGTGAAGCTATTGGGCCAGATTCAGAATTACTTGAACCACCTGTACACATCACCATCGAGAGTGAACCATTACCATTAGGTGTATATCCGCCACCACCGGAATTCTGCGGAAGTACATTACCACCGCCGGCAGGCCCATATGGCAACATCTTCATTTCAGTGTCAGTGAGTCGAGATCCTACGATCGATGCTTCCAGATGTCCTGACTTGTTGGACTTGCCCCACAGAACCAAGTCAATCTACCATGGGATGGCGACTCTACCCCGACGGCCGTGCGCTATCCCCCACTATGACAACATGGGGCCCCGGGTAACTGCTGGCGGTAGTTCGACATTGTCTCTGCCTGGTTCGGCTGCGGTGGAGCTACCAGTGTCGCCCCCACCACCGCCACCACCGCCGATAACCAGCTGCATCCCTCAGCACAACCCTGAGTTTGTCTCGCTCTAACCTCCCTGTGGTCGATCTTCAATTAGTGCCTTTGCTCACATCAACACATTCATTTATGTCTATCTATAATTATCATTCTGTTTTTGTATGTCGTTTCTGTGTACATATAAATTCAAATCAATTCTTAACTGTTTGTCACTCATGTGTAAACGGATCCCCAACCCTATAGTGAAGTCCTGTTTCATTCCTATGTAAATTTATAATTCAATCCAAATTTGCTCTGTTTATCTAAAATAAACCCCACCCCATTAAATGAGATCAAGACTTTTAAAAATTTTATTGTTGTCTTAACATGATCTTTTTTTTGTTACCTGCGTATTGTTGATCTGTTAGATAAATTAAATAAATTAATCTTTGTAATTAACAAATTTGTTTGTTTTGATTTAACATTGTTATTACTACGTTCAACTACAGTTCGAATAAATGTCTTTATCCATTCTCTGACCTAAATATTTATGACAGGAAAATTATACTAAATACTAAATATCACATATTTTAGATTGTGCCAACAATAAATTGGCTTTGTCCAGTGGTAGTGGAACTTCCTGCAAAACTAATTAATTATAACTTCCTGTTTTGAACGAAAATGCACGATTTCTCACATTAATTACAATTTGAAATAATTAAATATTAAAAATAGTCTAAAATTATCGCTAAAATAATGATACCAAACTCAAGTGTTCGTCTGTTTCTCGTTCTAATTCTCAAAATAAACTTATATCGTCGTTTTTGTAATCGGTAATGTTGTTTATTGTTCATGTTCTTTCAATAAGAATAAGATTACTTAAATGGTAATCGTCAATCGATCTTCTTCAACTGTATATTGTGTATTCGGCAGGTGATTGATTCAGCTAGAGAAAATGAAAGTAATGTAAAAAAAATCATCCGCAAAGCGTTTTTGTTTTGTTTGTTTGCCGTTATGTTTCTTTTCCAGTTTACCCACAATTATTTCTACGATTCCCCTTTCAATATTTGCTCTTTCTAGTTTTTATTTATCGAAAACCACTTTTGACAATATACTGAACGAGAACATCGAGGAATTCAAACAACCTGTTTAAATAGTGGGTTAGCCTGAACTAGTAATCCGGTGACAGGTATCAACAGGGTTGGAAATAGTAGCTGGTAGGGCTTTTATTTCAGTTAACGATCAGTCGTAAAGCTCTAATGTTTCTATTTTAGAATAAGGGGATTCTAGTGCCGTTGAGAGTTTAGTTAACATATCTGTAACATATTTCTAATTTAGATGTCTAACATGTAATAAATTTTCACACATTTGTAATGTATATATTATATACACGAAAACTTTGTACATTTTGAGAAATGCTGTTATAAATTGGTATCAATCTGTGATGCTTCTGTTTGACAGGAAAGATGATTTTTCATCACAACAGTAAAGCGGTGAAGTTTTAAACGAGAATTCTCATTTATTAATGTTTCATGTCTAGCACTGATAGGTCTGAAAATTTGTTATCGACCAAAAACACTCCAACTGAAGTAATTATGCTAATCGGCACGGATCAGTTGTGATTATATCCTTATAGAATACAGCAACATTTGACCAATTAGCACACGATAAGTCCGTGCTAATTAATTTCGACATTTCACATAGAGATAATATTAATAAATTTGATAACATCCATCATTCTCCGTCATCATTAACAACTTCTTTCATCCTTTTATTGTTCGAAAACATATGAATTAGATACAATAATAAGAAAAACAAAGATAGATTAAGTGATGCTGCTAATAAATTCGTGTCGACCGCATTGCTGCTAACAGGCTACTTCTCAACCTTCATGTTCCGGGTCAGTGAATAACTGTGAAGTGCACAGGACCGATAGCTAGAATACCGCATTCCAGGACACAAATCTAAAAACCCGTACACATGAATTCCATTGGAAAAAGTTACAGAACTCTGAGTTCGCCGGTCAGAGGTCCAGAGGACGGGTGATGGCTTTTTTCTTCTGCATGCGTACGTTTGTCTGGGTGCGTCAATTTTATCACTGTAACCGACAGATGGTGAGAGTCGAATAATAACAAAAGAAAAAAAAATTATACTGAAAAGAATACGAAAAAGGGGAGAGACTGAAATGCTGGATTAATTATAATCAAGATTAGAAGTATTGAGATTAATTTCGTTAAGTGTAGATTAATTTTTGAATATAGATTTTGTTTTCTCGATAGTATCTTGAGAACCATTGTTGAATAAAATATTCATTTTCATATTTTACATTTCCGATTATTAAATGGAACGTTAGTGTTAATATTGTATTTTATTCAAAATATTTCTAAAGCTTTCATGTTATTGTACCAAAAATTCGTTCTATACATTTTCCATCAAAGAAATTTAATGATTGAATTTAAAATCTTGATAGAATGAGCATTTGAACAACCTTGCTCTCCCTTTATTATATTAAAAAATGACATTTCTATTATTTTTTTTCAATAATTGGAAACCATTAAAAGAAGAATCGTTAATTCTTTGTATTTATAAATCATTAAATCAAATTTTTTATTCTTCTTGATTAAATGTTTATGACTGAAAAAATTTGCTAATTTATATGCAAACATCATCAACAAAAAAAAAACGATATCTGAATTTATTTTATCTTTCAGAAGGATAATGACAGACTAGTTTTGAAAGATTAAGATGAATTATCAAACAACCCTTTTGAATTTATTGAAATTCATAAGGAATTAAAGTGAAATTGATTTAAATTTTCAGTATTTTCAATTTCTACATTAATTCAATGTTTGTTTTGAAATTTGTGGGAGTTCTCCATTAGGACGACCACCATTTGTCAATATTGTAGTCAGAGATTTGTAAATTGTGATGTTTTTGATGAGAATAACGCAGTTTTGATAATAACACCTTTTCATGTCAATACAAAAACAGCCAGTGGTGTAGTTATGTTGTTGTGTTTCTTTTTTAGTTTTTATTGCTCTCATTGTGGTTTACCTGTTGCTAAGCTATAAAACAGTCGACTATTTCAAAGGCGATTCCCAAAATTTCTGGATCTTTTTGACGTTTTTGCAGATTACTCACACTTTCGCTCTAACAATAATCAACTAAGGCTCTAATTACCACCTGTTTCATAGATTAAAAAGTAACAGTTCAGTGGTTAATTGTTGGATTCGCACTAAAATTGAGAACATTGGTTGTTCAACGACCAAAATTGAGTTAAGTCTTAATTATGATCGAGTTCAAGTGTCGCAATTAATTATTAAATAATTAACAACAAATTGTGAACCGTTCAACTTGGCTCGTGCTATTAAACTGGATGTAATTCAGCAGATTTTCAAGTTATTTCTCCTTGAAATTTGGGAAATTCTTGTTATTCTCACTGTACAGACTCAGATAAAATGATAGAAATCTCGCTATGATTATTCCTAATTAGAAGAAAGTAATTTTCGGTGTGGACTGCTGTAGAACATTTTGAATAACTAAAGACACTTAGGGTGCGTCTTTCGTGACAATCCTTTAGGAAAATAGAAGGTTCAATGTACATCATCCTGTTGCATAGACGAATCATATACGACATTTCAGACCTGTTTCAATACAACGGACAACTGTGGACAACTATATTTGGTACATTATGAACAAAGTATGCAATTACTGAAAATAATTCGGTATTGTTAATATCAAATTATTGATAAACGATTGAATTAATCCCCTAATATAAAGTAGTAGTAGTATAGTTTATATATCTACAAATAATATTAAAATAACTAATCATAGTTTAATCTTTATTTAATTGAATTGACTAGGAGTTCAAACTTTAGAGATATCAAATTTCATATCAATCACCATTAACAATTAAATGTTGCTCAATCATATTATCAATTGATAATTGATGAAACCTGCATTAATTTTACGATAATATGTGCCAAAATTTCTACTGATAAGCGATGTTTTCAGTTTTATTTTATTAGAAAATTAAATCAATTTTAATACAATGAAATTTATGATTGCTCATTAATTTTAATAATTAAAAACAATTGGGATTTTTCCAGATGCATATCTATCAAAATTTATTAATTTGCTGTTTGATAGTGATAAGTTTTTGATGGTTTTTGTGTGTTTCAATCAATTTTATAATTTTATTGCATAATTCAAACAAATCGCAACCAAACAATATCACACAATATCTTCCTGATTACTTTTTTTCCCATTTTTGTTTGATATATACGTAATCCTGTTTGTATATCAGTTTGAATAAAGTTAAGATTGTGACGTCCAACCAACAACATTAACTGACTTCTTCCAACTTTCTGTTTTGTTACCGGGTAAGGCAGGATACAAAAAAACAAACAAAAAACAATAACAAACCATCAAGTAACAAACTGCCATGGAAACTTTTCTAGTTTATGAATTTTTGTATGTAAGTAAGTAAGCAACTTGGATTTTTATTCATTTTATAAATGACAGCATAGAAAATGATATATGGGCATTATGCTCCCTAACTGTGAGTAAAATTACTTGTTATAATAATGAAAATTTTAATTACAATTTTAATGTATGAACATAGATTAAAACAAATAAAAAATATATGTATATAACACGAGTTAATTAATTTTTCACTTGGTTTAGTTTGGAATTAATTAGACGGTAATGGTAAGTAATAATCAACTTTTTTTTTGGTACGTCTATATTTGCTTGTTGTAAACTAATTTTCGTATAATTGGTGGTATCTTAAAACAATTAATCGTTCTAAAATTTATAGAAGAAAGATGTTGTTTTATTATTTTGACTGACATATTTTCCACATTTTGCAAATAATTTTTTTTCCTTTACTTTGATGTAAATTTGATTACGTTTACTTTTACTTTTTTGTGTGGTTTTGTATCGTTCCTAAAATATTCAAAATTTTGACAGAGCAAAATTGGAAACGGGGTGGGTTGCCATTGTAGATGGGTTACCTATAGCTTTATTTAACCATTTTGCTTGTTTCCCTTGTAACTAGATTTCATTATTGGCTAACTCTATTTCCGATATGCATCCTTGCATCCAGATGTATGAATAAGTTAACACTTGCCGTCTTGGAGCTGCTTGTAATACGACCAAAATAACTTGCAATTATTCTAATGAATCATCTTACGTTTCATCTTATTTGTGAAGTAATCGTAAGGTAGGCCATTCCCTGTCAGATTATTGATTAGCCTCTGTCTTAGTAAAGAAAATATTAATTAGTTGCACACTTGTTTTTCTTCAATAATTCCTGTGATAATAGTTGATAATAATAGATGTGAGATTTGAAGAGTAGCAGAGGTAACCGGGCATCTTGTTGCGAAATAAGTCGCCTTGTTGTAATAAAAACAATGACAAAAGAAGCGTTCTTTAAATCATCTACAAGCGTTCCTTTGCTGCTTCTTAGAATCAAGGTTCTAGTGGGCGCCAAACTTATTACACCCTTCATTTGCATAGCACCGAATACATATCTATCTTTTTGTTTTTGTACTAGATATTAGACTTTTTTCGTTTTTTAATTTTCTAAACTTACATCTTGAGTGTTTGCTTATTATGCTGTCTTTGTGCGATACATAACTTACAAAATTATAAAGTTATGAAGATTATAATAGATGCGACATGAATACCTAATGTTTTTTTCTTCTTCTATTTATTTGCCATGAAAACTGGAAATATAAGTAGAATTTTTTTTGTTGCCAAATATGTTAAATTCTTTGTGAACTAGGGGACGTGCAAAATTATGTTCGTTCTAAATTCTGATGTGTTTTTGGATCGATTTTAGGATTTATCCAACTTGATTTGGATAAATATGAAAAAATACAATTTTTTCGAAACTACCTTTACTTTTTCCTCTAACTGAAATGATATTCGGTAGCAAATCTGGATTTACTAGACATTGATGTTTGTGTATGCAGTAATCACATCTTTTTATAAAAAAATTCACTATTAGATTTTGGAATGAAGTTATTAGAAAAAAAAATAACTCAATTTTACCAGTAGATAGATATAAACTGAATATGTTTCAATAAAACAGATTTTAGAGGAGTTGCAAAAAATTGGGTATAAAACATTTCAAATTATTTTTATTTTGAAGGGCAACATAATGGAGAAGCCTTATGGTTATCGTGTTGTTCCTTTTAATAAGACCTAATTAGAAATTGCACTTAGCATGCATTTTAATTAAGCATCTTCAGGTGAGAATGCATCTGTGTCTCGTTTTTATGTGTATGGCTATTGTGGGATTTACACCTGATTCGTACAGTGCTCACCGCTTAATTTGATAGTTTTGGATCCAAGCCAAACTGAAATCAATGATTTTCGTAGCTAAATCACCACATTAAACGGCGACTACTGTATTTTACAATGATACAGAATAATCAACGTATTAATTTGCTGAAACGATAGAGTGGTCATGTCTTGTGAAATACCAGCACGTTAACAGGATATCAGGTTTTTAGTATTTTGTTTCCTGTCCAACGCCTCACTCTCTGGAGGGAATCAGCTGAAATATGAGACAATCTTGTGCTTGGTTGATCATCTATACGTTGGTTAACTTCATAACTAAATGCTGTAAAAAATAAAATAGTTTTTTTCCTACTCGCTTTTTGTATAATATCAGAGGAAAACTGGTTGACTTTAGGAAAGTTTCGGTATATAAATCTTCCCATGTTCAAAACTTGAGGTCATTAATTAAGAAGACTTCATATCAAAGCATATCCTAATTCTTAATTTCTGTTATATAATCAAATAATGATTTTGGTATTTGAAGTGGTCGTAATACTGTTTGAAATATAATTATACAAGACGTTTCAACGAGCTTTGAAGCTTCCCTGTCCTATTTTACAGTATTATCAAACGGGCGTTATATTTGAAGAATTTAATTTTATTATTCTTGTACGCTGTTTAAAATTCACAAAGCTTACAACGTATTAGTTTTATAAAGAATAATATTGGGAAGTTTCTTGGATAATATCCAAAATTGGTAACATAACTAAATCAAAAAAAAATGAGATTAATTTTTCGTCGCTTATATTCAACCGAAATATTGAATTTTAAATTCTATTCATCAAGAAGAAATTGACATAGAGAATTCGATGATAATTTGTATATTGTGCAACAATCAAATGTCGTGACGCATTTTTCCCATTTCAAATCTTTATAGTTATTGTGCAATAATCTTTGAATGCTTTCCACAAAACAAGCAAAATCGATTATGAAAATGTAGAAAAGATTTTAATATATTTTTCTTTTGTAATAACGAACAACATCAATAGCGAGCGGCAATCTTGATAAAAAGATCAATCGATTGTTTTCGAATGATAAACGGTGAACGAATTTTAGATTTCATATTTGATACCGATTTCATTAGAAGATTTATTGCACGTTCTGTCCGTTATATTTTAATTTTTTGTTGTTGTGCTACTGCTGTAAAACTTTAGCATAAATGCATTTAGTTACTCGCCATTCTGTAGGTTCGTGTTGCATTAAATCGTCGATTTAAAAAGTTCTTGTTCCCCGTTTAAACGACTCTAAAAGATGATTCGTAATTTACAACTAAAACTTTCCACTATAGAGTGTTGAATTATTAAACTAAATTTAAACATAATGAAACAAAAAAGGGTGAGTTTTTTTGACAGATTTCATCGATTTACTTAAAATTCAAGAGATTTTAATAAGGTAAATATTATGCAAGGTATTTCAGTCTTTTGTGAGCTGAAAGATAAAAATCAACAAGACATAATTAGGCAAACGTTGAACTGTTGGAAGTATACACTTCTTCATGAATTATATCTAATTTGTTTTGCTATTTAACTTAACATAGGAAGTCAATTTCAGAATTCGTCAATATTAAAGACCACCGCAAGTTGTAATCAGTAATTTACAAACTTTATGCATTTATAAATTAGTTAAATGAATAGACATTAAAACATGCGGACATCTCGATTTCTTCGCCTTAGAAAATCGGCTGCACCGGTCCTGTTGGAGCTAACAAAATTGTATTTTTGTTAGTTGAAATGAAAATTCGATAGTATCGTTTTACCGTGCTCGAATGTATATAAGTGATTGTTATAAATTTGAAATTATTTAAAATATTCTCTTGTCAATTGATTACTATTGTATTTCAATGGAAAATACAGTCATTAACCTTTATATTAACTGTATTGATTGTTAAAAGCAGGGTTAATTTCACCCCAACTCGCTGATGACAGGTTTTAATATATGTATTCTCTAATATTACGCATTTAGATTAAATTACCTCTTTGTCTGGATTAAATATATGGCTGATTATGATGAATATGTGGTGGGTGTAATTAGGGTTTCAGCTTAATAAGCAGCTTTTGCCGCATTTTTTCATTTGTTTACAAAGATTACCACGATCATTATATGATTGAGAGCTTAATGATATTTTTTTTTCTCCAATACTTTATTGTAAAAACGAAAGTAAACTGTGGAAAGTTTAAATTCTGAATAAGCAAAAGAGCAAATTATTGTTTTATCGTTTATTGTCTGGGGATGTTTTTGTCTACATTTCAATCATTACTTCTAATTTTGCCAGCTTGATTATTCCAATTCGAATTTAGCTACAAATGAATCTGCAAACATGTTAATGAAGTGAATAGTGATTACTATACGCAACGAATACCACTAAAATAATTTTCTGCAATTGTTTATTTTTCTCGTTCTATACAAGAATGCGATTAGATACAATTTATTGTGGTAATTATCTGTATACGGACTAAAAATTATTAAATTGAGGAACGTATTAACTTTAATCAACTTAATTTTTTAGCCCTAATGAGAGCCACCATTGTTTCAAAGGAATCATATAAACAGATACAATGCAGTATACAGTTTAGAATTAATGTTGGAAAAAGCTTCGAGGCGTTCGACTAAATTACATTTTGAGGTCATATTTTACAGCTAACTTAACAGTAAATGCAATGCTTTTTTCATTAAAAAATTGTCTAAACATTCACGATTTGCTATTCTTTCCACTGTCAGAATTATGATGTTGTATGCCATTACAGGTTTGATTTGAAATCTTCTTTTGTAGATTTCCTTCAAACCATCAAACCTTTTCTGATGAATTTTGTCACTTTTACAATGTTGTCATCATAAACAGCTTTGAATGGCACGTCGTAACTGTTTGAATTCAAAATTTCCTCAGTTGGTACATTGAATATTAAATCTGCAAATACAGAGATAGTTTTATTTGAAATCAATTATTAATTATAGAATAAAAAGCAAAGCTAATATCGTCTATTCAAGCCACGTTCGTTTTTTCTACTATTCGAATTCAAACTGATTTACAAAATGTGCACATTAACGTCCTAATGACACCAGAATTCCATCATTAACGCCCATCTGTTGTCTAATATGATGTCGACTGTATTTTAGAGGAAAGTGTTATTGATTGAAAGATTTCTTTGTTCGTATGAGATACAGTGTTTGTTTTAATGAAAACGAGAACTGATGTGTTTCAATGAAGATTTCCACGTCAGCGTACATTTCCAATTCCAGATCTTATGTTCTGATACCTCGATTGAACTTCAATCATTCTGTAACACTTTTGTCTGAACTTTGGAGTAGAACTTCGACAAATTTAGCATAATTGAAGAAGAGAAGATGACAACTGGTAGCTGAACTGTATTCAGGTCTACGACTTAAATCTTAATATCAATGTATATCTACAAAATAAAGAAGCTAATTACCTATTCGTGATCATAAAGCTAACAATTTATTTTTAGTACCAAAACAAGGATTAGAATGCAAAATTATGTCAGAAACAGACGTTAAAATTATCACACATGCATATAAAAACGAGCGAAAAAAAAGGGACAAGAATAATAACAACTAAGCTTCACGTTTCTAAAGACAATAAGAATGGATAACTGAAAGATTCTGAAACATTTTCTTCTACAATATATCCAGTAGCTTGCGTGAAAGTTTCTCGGCTCTTTTGATATTAATTTCCAACAAAGTTTCTGGTATGTCGTAAACTGTTTAATCGAGTTGTTAACACGTGATTTATTAACTTTGATTTGGGTTTCTTCGATTATGTTTTTCGTGGTCTCTATCAACATCGAAAACTTAATCTAAATCATACATATATATATTTATCGACAAGTTAGATATAAAGAATAATTGGTTAATTAATTGAGAATTTTGTATCTGATTGATTTAATTTTTGTTAGGCACGTAGCCAGTTTTTTCTCACATTTAATTGAATTATTTCCATTGAAGGCAAACTTTACGTTATCGTTTTATAGAGTGTGTCAAATGCCTTTTTCAATATACGAAAAAAAGCAAGATATATAAATTCGTCGTCTGTTTCATTGATTGATTTCTCTGCTACTAAGAAAATAGTGTATAATCGGCTTTTATATATAAAGAACAGTATTTTTTGCCTTCGCAAAATATAACAAACTCCCTTGAGTATCGTTAAAGAAGGCTCAGCGCTTTATTGTAGCTTTTTATCTAGAATTATACCACTAAATCAGATAAAACACATAGTTGGTTATATTAAGGAAATCTACATTTATATATGGATAACCATTTATTGATATAAGTGGTATGTTTCGTATGCAGGCATGCGATATTTCGGTATGTTCCTATAAATATAAAGAAAGGGAGCCAATATAATCTTTCTATTGTTATATCGTGTATTTTATGGCTGCAATTCAGCAACGGTCCTTTACAACTTTCATGTTAGGTAATATTATCGTTAAAGAGACCAACAACGACAACTACTGCTATAATGCTCTCTTTTATCAGTTTCGATTCCCTTTAAATGTCTCTCGATTTATTGACAATAGAGGTAAATGGCTTCGTTCGTCAATTAAATTTTCATTATTTTCACTCTTTGCCAAAAAACAATTATCAATTGTTCTATAATAGTACAAGGATTTCTGATGATTTAATTCACGATTAAGTATATCTATGAAAATGAACAAATCTCCAACTTTAGATTACCAGCAATTGACAGAATTCAATAAAGATATATATATATATATATATATATATATATATATTCGGAAAAACTTTCATGTAAACCAGATATATGGGATTTATCAAATATGAAAGTCACACAAGGCAAACTTCCAGATTTAACCGCTTTCTTTCGTTTCGATTATCATCTTAAATTTACTTTTACCTTCACAAAAGTGTTTATCTTTATTTCAAGCACAAGAAGAATGTCTATGAGAGTTTTTCCTTCATGACATTTAAGAAGTTTGATTACTTTGAAAATTTGAGTTTTTCAGTAAACATTCATGTAGGGATTCTTTCATAACTCAAATCATTATTGAAGTTATAACGTTTGATAGTTGGCAGGCCAAACTTACCTGTAATGGTTACTGAAAGTTTAAATACGATTTGTTTTTCGAAAGGATATGTTCCAGATTTAGTCTATTTTTTTGTCTTGCACACGTCCCATTAGTTTAGAGCATGTTTTTCGGAAAGTTTCAGCATAACTAGGATTCTTAACGACTAGCCCGGCGCATCCACCAATTTTGCAACTCGTCGTAATTTCTATTTTTGCTTAACCTTTTCGTTGTTATTATCATCAAAACTGCAAATTTCTTCTTAATTTTTATCAATTGCAGCTACATGAGTCATATAGTTGGTGTAACTAATTTTAGAAATGTGAAACCGTTGGATAAATTAAAAGTACAATTAGTTCCGGCGAATGCTCCACAGTAAAATGGCAACGATATGTATGAAAAATGAGAATTTTCAACTGAAAAACCTGAACGACGAAAATATATTTAAACACTGTCTTTAGTGGATATAAATATTATTAAACTTTATCGACTTAAAGAAGAAAGGTAAAGCACAAGAGGTGCACAGTTCGGTTAGGAAAGTTCATGTTAAATTCTGTGAATAAACTGAGTTCAAATTTAGAAAATTTATAACGAAAGTTTTGAAGATACTAATCGATAGAATGTGTGCAGATTTCTGTTTTGCATTATCTAAATTACTAACTAAAATTGTAAATTTGTTAATTTGTTCACTACTAGTAGTGGAAAATGTTGCCCACATATTTTAAAATCTCGTCTAAATGAAGATTCTAAATGCAATTTTATATAAAATAACTATAATTATCCACCATTACAACGAGTAATTTGATAATAAACTAAGGATTGCGAATCGTATTGATTACTTTCGTCTTTTTTTCTTCGTATACAAGAAGAAAATGAATTAACTTAATTTAGAACAGATGAATTGAGTACGGATCGATTGTATTGGAATTTTCTGATAATTGAAATTCTTTCTTAACAACTAATACACACAACTGCATTTAAAAATAGAACAGTAATTAAAATTTCTAGAAAACGATAAACATTGTCTCTAATTATATATTTTTCAACAATTAAACATCCATCTATTTATAAATTTAGTTTAAATTTGAATTAACCGTAACCAAATGGTATGTTAGTTATCAAAATAAAACAGCTTTGAACAACACAACAGATCATCGATGTTCAAGCTATTGTTGTATGGTTATAGTTTTGTTATTTAGTGTATTTAATATGATAATGACGTCGTTTAAATTCCTATGATGATAGTTATTTACCTTCCGGCGTCATTATTTTCAGTTCAAAGTTTCAAAATTCCCTTAAAACAGCTTCGTCACAACTAGAACACTTTAATTAACGTCTAATTATTGTTGTGGCATTTAAGTAGATGTATTTATAATGTTATCAAGACATTGATAACAGTATAGTTGTTTTACAGTAAATCTGTCTCCATTTATTAATTGTATGTGTCTAGATTGATGTCGAAGGATAACCTGACAGGGATAATGTTTGATGTTATTAATTATGTGGGGGCCAGAAAAAATATCGATCGTCCATTTTTTTTGTTGTTGTTGTGTGAATCTCCCCCAAAATCTCAGACTGAATTATTTGTTATTTGTCTTGTCTAACAAAAATTGAATTAGAATGAGGTTGTTGTTGTTTTACCGTCTATTTCTACAACTAAATAGAATTTAGTTTCCTTAGGTTAACAAATAAATGTGAATAGTTGCGCCAATATTTACAAGGTATGATTTTGTTGTTTCCATTTGTTTTCAGCATCGTTTGGTAACTGTAAATACATATGTCACTTTGTAAATCTAGGCTTTGTGTTTGTGTGAATTATAGGGTGGAGTCGTTTTTCGAATAATCTAATTATATATTATACATTTGTCGTTGTATTTGTGGATTAGCATCCTTGACTTGTTGATACACTTATTTCCATTTTCATTTGGCTTGTTATTTATTTTGGTTTTCATCTCCTATTGCGGTAGTTACGTTTTCCTGTAATAAAGTGAAATAATAGACAATTCATACAACAACAACAAAAAAAAACAAACAAATAAACCTATTCAACATTAAGAAATGTGTATTAATATCAACCAATTCTAACAACTTGAAAATCTATATAAGATACAAATTAAATCTGACGAACATTTTAATAAAATGATTTTCAATTATCTACTATTTGGAAACACGCCAAATTTCTACTCAAACTCTAGCCTAACATTGTTTTATTCTATTACTGGCAGGTACAATAGTTGTCAAGTTTCCGCTTGAATTCAGTGTTTGTTTGCTAATTGTATATACTTGACGCCACAGTTCCAATTCAATCAAGTACTGTTTACTTTACCCCAACCGTCTCCTTTCACCAAATCAGCTACTGTTTTACTCGTAATTTTTTCCATTGCCAGCCAGCTTCTCTCTGTTGTTGAACAGAAACTTAGTGTTTCATACTATTTAATTATTCTCACATCACACAAGTATTAATAACTATTCGTTCGCTACACTATTTCCTCATATGTATTCATTGAACTTCATTGTACTTCCAACCATATTTAACTGTTAAAGTTTACCTTTATTTACTGAAATTATTGTTCAGTTGTAACTGCTGATGAGTTAAATATAGTTTCCATCAAATCAAGATCTTATTATGATTGTCTTTTTGTTGGAACGATGTCACTGTGAATAGAAGAAATAACGGGTGTAGAATCAATACACTACGATTATGATAACAATTACTGATCGAAAAAGCATGTAGAATTATATTGGAAAAAATCACTTATCGATCAGCAAAGTCGAATTCATTAATTTTAGAGATTTCCTTTGTAAATACTTCAACTATTTTAGATTAGTTTAAAACAAATTGATTTTATGCAGTTGGCAACATATTCTAATTAGACATTTTGTGGAAACAAAGCCCTAACAAATTAAGATGAATTGTTTATAGTTGGTATTAGTGAAAATACTATTAAGTTTGTATTTATTGTTGAATGTCTCAGTTAATTAGACTATTCGATCTTGAAATAGAAAATCCAATCTTGAAGGAACATTACATTCTTCCTCATACTGTAAATACTTAAAGATTTGAATCGAATTGAAAATTGGAAAAAAAGTGCTCACAGTTAAAATTAATAGCTTAAAGCGCCCCGAAGATGTTTAATTGTTCCATAACAAGGTAGTATTTGAGAAAAATATGGAAATAAAAAACAAACGATTAATATCGACTTTGCAGAGGAAGTAATTAACAATCTATTTAGGAGTTTCTACTGTGTATTAAAACAAAACAAAAAGCAACATACACATATATTATTTGAGTGATTAATGATTTAGGATTTAATGACGTTGAAAACGATCAATCATTGAAAATCGCGTCGTTAGTGTTTAATTCAGCATTTTATCGACATATGATCGATTCACAATAAACAAGAACATTGAAATTTAGGAATTTATTCTTACAAAACGGTTATGGAATGTACAATATCAACATAATCATAAAGGGATTCATGAAAATAGCATGCAAGAAATGAAAACAATTGATAGAAATGAATGAATTGAACACATCGAGATTAGAAATAACGATACTAATCTACCTGACTAAAATTTTGGTTTTGATGACGTAAAATTATTGCAATAGCTGAAAATACGAACGGCAACAGCTGTATTTCATGGTAGATGATGAGTGCAACTTGTGATGGTTGTTTATTGAAGTTTATAGACATGTTGTAAAATCTTTATGTATTTTCTGTATTGAGATAACAACGTCTTATTATAAACGCAATATCTATAACTACATCCAGTTGCATTTGACTATATTCTTACCATTATTTGATGCACATTAATGCAACTAACATTAACGTAAAATTGGTGTAAAGGATTTTATGGAACAGCGGTCTAAGTATGTGATTATTAGAAAGATTTATTGCGATATTAAAAGATTAACTAAAACAATAAATTTTACCTAAGAAGGATAATACACACTGAAATTACTCTTAGACATTAGATGAAGACAAACAAAGTAAAATTCATTCAAATACTAGAAATTCGTAGCGAAAAATTAACAAAACAAATGTCGGTATATCCATCAAAACCTTTATCCTTTTTCAAATATTTGTAACAATTTTTTGTTTATCAAAATAGGACGATTCTAAACAATAACAATTCAGTGATAAATGCATTTTGTGTTCGATTTTATGATTAAAAAAAATACTTTTAATAATTTACAACTTTCAGTTATAAAAAGTTTGATGATCTAGAATTATTGTTTATAACATGCAATATGAATGCACTATTATTCAAATATCAACTTTGTTGAATTCAATCGTTGGAAAGTTCATGAAAAATTTGCATTAAACTAGCAAATATTCGGTCGTATTTAATCGCATTTTGTCTACTCTTATGTTAAATCGAACGACTACAGTTGAATTGTAGTGTTCTGGCAGTCTGGAGAAGATGCTAGAATTTCCAGCAGGAATTATGTGATTGTTATTACTATTGTTACTGTTATTTTTTTTTGATATAATGGTATGGACTATGAAAAGATGTCGTAAATTGTCAAACGATGTTCAGGATGATCTGTGAATCGTAAAGCTCTATTTTTGCTCCCACGGCAACAACAACTGATTTGGGCATGAGTTCAATCGTTTAATTATCACTCTCATTCAAACTTGTTCAGCTCTGAGATATTTAAGTATCCGCTTTGTAGATAGTACTTATTTATAATTTCGAAATGGCCTAATTTTTCGGGCCAAAACTTTGCTTTTCTGTTTATTGATATCTAGAATATTAACATCAGAATCGATAATTGTTGAAGAACCATAACAAATTTCGTTACGTTCCGGATTTTTCATGTCCCTTTGTGATCAGTGTCTATGTCATGTTTTTTATCATCATAAACAAGTGAGAATTTTATTAGGTACTCTATTTTCCATTTTCTTTTAATTTTAAAACTTTAACAACAAAGTGCAAAGGATAGTCGTTTATAATAATCCTTAATTTCGTTGGGAATTATACATCTATTTATTCGGAGATCCTTTTTAAACTTTGCATTTCGTCCACAATTTTCGTATTCAAATAAGAACGAATTAAATAATTGTGAGACGTTTTCAATAATCACATTAAAAAAAAAATTGCCTTTACTAAAAGAGAACTGCATATTTATGACACCATCTTAAAAATGCGTTATTGTAATTATTCGTAAATTAGTTATGGTAATTAATACTGGAAAATGTGGAATGAATTTTGTTTTGAATGAGTACAAAGATGGAAATTTATCACTATCTAATCATCAACATTGTCATCATGTTTTTCTTTTGTTTCAACGTGTTTTAACGTTTTCAACATCTGTTTCTGTTTTGTCGTTTTACCATTAGAAAAGTTTGCATAGTAAACTTGGTAATATTATTTAATTACCAAAAGTAAATTAAATAAGTCTAAATATTCATTTAGAATTACACCCTTGAAACGTTTGTATATAGGCAAGAATTTATAAGTAGGAAATAATAAAAATGTTTTGTACTTTTTTTTACCAAATAAAAAGTTATAATGGATTACGTTACGGTCACGTTTTGAATTATTTTTATCCTTTGAAAATCTTTTCCAAACCATTACCACTAGATACATCAACACATTCACCCAGTGGCGTAGCTTGAAATTTAAGGCCCGAAGGCAGAAGATCAAAATTGACCCACAATGGAAGAAATCAATTTTTATCTTTATTTATAAACAAGAGAATGTCTACAAAAGCAAAATACTTCCAATTCACTGTAATGGTATCTAATTTTGATTAGCTGATCTTTAGACGGCTGTAGAAATTTATTGAAGCATTAGTGGGTCGGTTTTAGTGGTACTAGAAGTGTAACAGTGTTAGTGAAGTGTTAGAGCAGTGTTAGTGGTTTGTGAATGGATTGGTCTACAAAGCAAGACAAATGAGTGTACGGGGATTAAATTAAAAGGAAAAAAAGGTAATATATTTCAATAATTTTCGATTTTCCTTTATTTTACAATCGATCGAACCCCGTTTATGGTCAGAAAAATTTCTTACGGACTTTTTCTCTTCTTTTATCTAACACAATTTGTTAATTGGTGTATACAACAAATTACCTAGACCAGTTATCTAGCAAAAAAATTACATATCCCTTGTTTAGGATCATCTCACCGCACCTTTAACGGAACCTCATCGCAGAGAAAGCAGCGTAGCTTTGTGGTGGAATGAGCAGTAGCGGGCAATTAGAATCAGCCTAAGCACTAAGGTTTGGTGAAATGAGCAGTAATCACCCATGTTTTCTACTCAAATTGTGCTACCTTATCGATTCTTTAATAGAGAACTTTTCATGTATCGTAAATTTAACAAATTTAATGGCAGACTCCCTTTTAGGTTGGGCCCGGACAGCTCTCTCCGGACCTCTTGATACGCCACTCCATTCACCTATCCGTTAAGTTTGTTGATATTTTATACAAAATGCCATTTTAACTGCATTAATCTCGTGTGTATGTTAATTAAGTAGACGGATACTTTATACACTTTGACAGATGAACAACGTGCAGGAGAACAAGAGTTTCATTAAAAGCACTGACAGTGTAAACTTTGAAATTCTGGTTTCCCTTTTGTCTGTTTTGATAACTTTTAATTATTCGTTGTAATTGTACAAACTTATCGTGCTGCTGAATTTTGTTTGTTGTGTTATTGTATTTCTAATGTTTAATGTAGGTCAGTTATATTTGAACGTGTTGGTTAATTTTGTACAGTTATTATTACTAAAAATGGTTAAAATGAAGTAGAAATGATCCGCAGTCTAAATAATGATGAACAGAGCTAGTTTATATTAAATTTCAACGGAATACATTTTAACATAACGTTATTAATCCAAATACAATTCATTACAATCTATGGTCTTCTGCTAACGTAACGGTAAATCTAAAATCTGTTTTTGATAAATTTCTGTAGTTTTGGATGCAATAAAGGCTTGTTTGAGACTATCAGAATTGGTAAATTGTTGAGCCAAAGCCTGTCATAATTTTTGCTGTTTAGACAACTCGTGATTCGTCCACTTATCATTTTTTTACAAGTCAAGACTACACGAGACGAATCGAAATTTCTGAAAATATCATAAAATAAAACTTGTAGTCTGAAACGGTCTTAATTATTCAAAAGGTAGGAAAAACTAAACATTCGAAAACTGAAACACTAAATAAAATAGTTTGAAGTACAAATTTTTCTAAATTTAGAACCCAGCTAGTGGTTTATTATTTCTTCATCAACGTTGACCATTTTCTGTTCAATTTATACATGATCTTTTCAATTTTTTTCTTTCATTTTGAATACATTAAAATTTTATTCATAAAGAAAAATAAGGATGTTAACTGAAAATTCTCCCGGCATTCGTCGTTTTAATGATGTTGATAGTATTGCGTGAAAGAAATAACCGTTTCTTTCTTATCGATGTAATGCTTTCAACAAAGTCAGTTACAAAATAAGGAACAAAATTACGTCTGTTATATTTACCAATGTTACATGATATACTCGTCATTAATATTTAATTGAATCGTAAGTTTTAATTCCCTTTTGTTATTGTTGTTCTTTTTTGACAAATGAATAATACACAAAACAAATCATAAAATAATGATCTTCCTGTGTTTAGTAATTTTTCTCAATGTTGTCGTGTCAATTCTGTAATGAATCCGATATGTTGGAAGAATTCATTATTTTCCAGAGCTATTGGTAATTTCTACGGCATATACTGATTAATTCCTTCTATTGTCTACTGCATACAAACAGCTGAGCTGGTATTCGAAGTAATTGTAATAACGAACAGAATTGTGTTTATGTTATTATGCTGGAGAAATTCTCCATTAAGTAACTAGTGTATCTATTTCTTAAGTGATCATAAATATATGAAATTCAATAAATCGGCGCTGCCAGCAGCGTTACTACATGGCTTTTCTTTTATTACTATTATTACTATCGTTAAATCAAATAACATAACGCTATTTTCTATGAAGAAAGACGTTCCTGGTATACGTACACAATGCTTGTCACATAATAAGTAGAAAATGTCTTATATTCGCGTGAGAAAAACCACAATCCCCTTTAAAGCTCGTAACGTTTCAATCGTATAAATAAAGACAAAAGTAATGTATAACATCCACGCTACTGTACAGGAAAAGATGAAAAGTCTACACATAGAATTTTCATTGTTTGTTGTATCTTTTCTACGACGTTTTCATCTGAATGAAAATAAGGACAGTTAAACTTTAACGGCCATTCTGTTTCGATATAATGGCTTTACACAATACATTTGCTATTTTTATAAAATGACTTGAATGTCCCTTAGACAAAAGACAATTTACGAATTGAACTTTGAATATAAACGGGCAGAAATTTCTTTTTAATTACATGCAGTTTGACTTCAAACTAATCTAACTTTATTTAGTGTTTTATAAATTTGATTTAAATATGTTCGAAGGTAGGGCGTGGGTGCTCGGAAATCACGATCAAAACAAATTTAATACACTAGGAGAATTCTATCAATTTTTACAAAAGTTTAATTAAAACACAGTTCAACGAAATCTCCTGTTTGTTCAAATGACCGTTTAATTATAAATATTAGCAAAGTTACAAAAAAAAGAAATAAAACATGTATACAGGTAAAAACTTTTGATTCTGTACAGTTGAAATTATAATTTTATGTGAAATACAACTTTTTGACACTTTCAGTAAAATCTGCAATAGCTAACAGGGGAATTATTCATAAAAAATAAACGTAAATCAAATATTAACGTATTACAGATTTATTTTTTGGTAGTACCAATGCCTACAAATTAATATGAAAATAAATAAATATATAATAAATTGAACTTGTTTGTTGTTTCGGTCAAAGGACAGACATTTTCTTCTGTCATCTCCATTCATTATAAATATCATGTGCCTTTTTATGCCTAGAAAGTTAATTCAACCCCAACTTCTAGCTTATCTGTGAGATGTAATAATCAAGCAGGCGGTATACAATCATAATTAGACAAACAGGAAAAAAGTGTCGTTATAGCGGCGTTGAACATTTGACAAACTTTGTTTTTCGTTTTTTACAAAAAAAAATGATAACATACCAAAATTCTAAAGCAATGATCTCATGGGCGGTTTACATATTTCACTTGTTCGAAAACACAGTTTAGCTTCAAATGATTGTCGGAATTCATACAACAAATACAATCGTACGTGTGTAGAAATTCCAATGGAAAAAAGGGAATGATTGTATTCAAATGAATTTAATTAAACTGGCAGCTGGATTGAAATACTAATTTTTTTCTCTCTGTCTAAAGCCGTGCCAATTGTGTGTTGTCGGAATGATGCGAAGAATGTCAAAAATCCAATTTTTTACCCCAGAATAACACGTAACACGTTGCGCGACAGAGTGAAGAATACGAGAGTTATCTGAAATTTAAGGCTTGTACGAGACAAAGGCGGGACCTGGTAGATTATATGGAGATTGACAAAAACAAGACCTCCAAAACTATGATTGCAAAGTTTGGACTCAACCTCTAGCCTGGAATTGAAACTACACAGGCATCTGCCCTAAAATAAGAAGAAGATCACCGTTCAAAAACTTAGAACAGAAGAAATCAAAGAGCTGATGTGAAAGTTCGCCAGTCGGATTAAAATCTGTTCGTTTCTTTGAATATTAATAGTTAGAAGTCGAAGGCGAATCGAAAACCAGCTTTTATTCCTTCTGATAAACCGTGTCTTCTGTTTTATGTCTTGTGTCTTTGCTTTGTTGAAATAATAATGATATTGTGTGTGTTGCATAATAATATGGTAATTTTTTTTTATAACTTTTTCACAGTGGATGTCTTTTATTTTACACATAATTCTATTTGAGAGGCGTAACTCGTTAAAAGTATCCTCATAGGAGGACATTTTCATCACCGTATCCTAATTATTATATCTGGTGAGATGACAATATTTTCATTTTTTTAATCTTCAGTTGACAATCTTCTTAAGTCGCTTCTAAGGAGAAGCATTACTTTAAGAAGTTTGTAAGTAGTTGGCAGTGCTGAACTGTTTGATCCAACAAAATAGTTGTGGCAACGAACGTTTGCTAGTTGCTTTGATTTTCCACCATACAATTAGCTTTATTTTTCTGCTTGTAAAACGAACGAATAGTTTCAAATTCCAGTGTTGACCACAATTATCCAAAAGAAAGCAAATTGTTATATTTTTCAGTGTTAACATAATGAAAGTGTAACATATAGTACCTATATATTTTTGTTTAAGTCCTTTTTACGCCTGACAAACCACATACGAATATCAAAATACACACATACACATCTTATCGAATTTACGACTTGAATCGACATAATGAGGCTATATTTCTTATAACTAAAGAAATATACCAGCATTACCACCATCTGAATCTTTATAACATTGTTTTCCATGGAAATTATTACAAACTTTCGTATTGCTTTTTATGCCAATTTTGTTATTTACGTTTATAAAAATTTTGATAAATGCATTACAAATGGGTGTCAATTGTTTGAGACACAAGAAAATAGAATTTAAATTGAATTTCCATGAAAACACCAAGAGAGAGAGAGAGAGAGAGAGAGAGACTATAAACCGATATACGTCAAGCGTGCTTTATATATTTTTTTGCCTTTTAATAAACAGGAAAATTCGCTGTTAGAAACAAATTGGAAATTTTGGTGAATATAAACGATACAATTTATGTTTTTTTTTATTGAAGAAAAATAGAAAAGATGTATTCATTGTTTTTTTTTTATGTACTTGTTAAAATGTCGATATTCACATTTATTACTACTGACCCATGTTTGTGGTCGTAGTTGAAACTGTAACACCGGCCTATCAATATTTCTCTACCCTCGTACAAACTGATTGAAGCCTGACTGATAATTGAATTATCAAAGTGGTTGTTGTAGCTATGGTATTTAAATTGTTTACGATTTTTAAATAAGAGAAAACGTACATTTTCGTAAATTGTTTCATACAAATTCATGGAATTATCAGAATATTTCTACGGCTGGAGAAAATTTAGTTAATTTTTATTTTATTTACCACATTTAGTACTTGTTTATTCTACAATTAAATATTTAATAGAATTTTAATGTAGCTTCATATAGTGAAACGTTGTAAATGTTGAATACAACTAGATTTCAAACAATGTGAACAAATATTTAAATGTACAAGCTGAATTCGCTGATGTAAAATACAGCTTGTGATCATATCCGTTGATAACACTTGCTACTTTCAGTTTCACCATAAATTTAATCGAATTATAGTTTAGATTAGCTGCTATCTAGGACCCCTTCTACTGTTCAAACACACTTGATTTGTACGAAAAATGATAGGATGCCAGAGAATTATGTTTGTACGACAAACTTCAAAAAGCATCAGTCATTTTGCTAAGGAGGGAACTTATTTGCAACAAGTTAAAGTTTGTTTAACACAGAAATTTATCAACACATCTTCTGTTTTAAATAAACACTTCCCACTGTCACGTTTACATACTGTGAAATAAGGAGGATGTTTGTCGGTAATTCGATTTACATTGAAATTTCTAAATAATGAATGCTTGCAAATGAAATAAATGATTCGTTTTTTTTATAAAATAACCCCCAACAGTTTTTAGAGGACCATCTCATACACTGGTTTCTGGGTTACAATAAATCATTGTCATAAAAAATAACAACCACAATTTGTCTGGGTTGGTTTTCCCATAAGGCATTTACTTTGTGTTTTTTTTCAATTCATTTGAGAATAGTGAAGATGCGAATGAATAGCATAAATAGTATTTGAATAAATTAAAAAAAAAGATCAACTACGAAACATATCTCTAGTGAAAAGATATCTACATACCAGACTATTGATTTTTGTATCGTATGATTATGCTTCTTGTGTGTAATTCACTTGAAATACTTGAAAAACTGATCGAAAAATTGATTTTCAAAATGGTTAAATAAGCGTAAAGAAGAGAACTTTAATATGATATTTTCTGTTTGATTTTTTTTTTGTACAAAGATTCTAATATAAAAATGTATTTATCGAAGCAGGCATGGGATAAAGTGTTTGTGTTAAGATGTTTCCTGGCACGTATTCACCAAGTTGTTCGTTCAAGTTTACATGTAAAATGGAAACGCGGAGGTATTTTGTATGTGTGAACAGCCACACCACCTGCTAACGTACCCGTCACGATCATCTAGCGAGAACCTGGTATTTACGTTATTTCCACTATTTTTTTTTTAAATAATTAGTCGCTATTTATAGTGAAAGTGGAATTGTTTGGAGCCGATCGACACAAATTCACTTGAATAAGGACGAGCTGAAGATAGTTGTCAAATGGAGATAGAGGTCGAAACTTATTTGGAATCGCATTGAAACTTTCAATATTGACTATCAATTTTCAAACACACAAGAGGCTCGACCTAAATAGTTGTTTTTTTTTGTTTTGTTATAATATACCTATATCGGTGTTTATTTATGTTTTGAATTGAATGAAAACTTTTGTACAGTTTGTTCCTACAAAGAGAACGCTTTAATGTTTAACATTTATGTTGAACACAAACTTTAATCAAATGATGGAAATACAATATAAAGCGTTCAATGAACCTTCAAAATTCAACTACTATTAGTTTGTTGACATGATCAGTCAATAGAAACAACAATTCGGCAGACTTTCAGTTCTGATTAAAACATAATCAAGTTTTAATTTATTATAAAGTTGCATTAATTGGTCCTGTTTATCAATTAGTTCTATAAATAATACGCTATTCGAGTATCTACAATTTTAAATTTGAATAAACCATTGTACCCCTTCACTTAACTGTGAGTACTTAGTTTTGGTGTTCGATGTTTCTCTAATTCGTTGGATTTAATATATTGAAATTTCAGTCGAATTGCTACATTCTAACAGTGGCCAAATTTTGAACAAATTTCAACCCCGATTGTTATTTCAAACTTCTGCTTTTGAATTTGTTTTGAGTTGTTTATTTATCGATTAGAATCTCCAGTAATTTTTCTGATCAACTGTAACAAGTAACAGTAATAATAATAATAATAAGGCCAGTTTTATCTTTATAGGATTCTATGTTTAGTTGATTCACATTAACGAGAGAGTAACAACGTTACGTAATCATAACATATTCGTGTGTATTCCTGTGTTAATGCCGATTTAGCATTGTTAATCAAATAGATAAACGAATTTCTGAAACTTATTAAAATTCAATTAATTTTTGTTCCAATACCGATGAAATCTGTGGGAATATTACCGATAAATGTTTATTGCGCCATTTGTTGTTTTTTTGCAGTGAAATTAGGAGAAATTTCCATTGTTTCTCAGTACAATATCACTTTTAAAATGGTTGGAGTTACATCAATATTGCGACAATATTTCAACTGTATTCTCTCCACGAAACTTCATTCATGTTGAAGGATCGATTCGCAGCTAACCTATAACAAGTGATTTATGATCATTTCAACTTGATTTTATCTTTGTAACCACATTGAATTTTCACGTATTTCTTGTATAATAATACAAATAGAATATTTTCGTGAAAATTGGAAGAAAAATCATTTGATGAACATTTGTCTCCCTTTCTATTTTCATGTCATTTATTCAACGAAAATCTCACAAGTTCGATTTCAAGATCCTCCCCATCTACTGCTATTCAACTTTACAAGGATTTGTACCTCCAACAACTCCATATCTCCTATTGTTGTATCTAGAATAATAAATCAACGAATAAATCTTGGAAAAGTATAGGGAATTCTTCGGCGAGAAATTTTCTATATTCTAGTTGTTTTTTCTACATTTTTTATCTTAAATATACTAAAGTACACCTGAAAACATGACAAAAATAGTTTTTTTTAATAATTGCTTAGGTATAATGGATGGTTTCTAGAATTGCCTACATGATAAACAAAATTTACACAGGTCTAGAAGACGATTTGGAAAGTTTAACGATTATCAAGTTCAAGATATCCTTGTGGTAACCTTAAGGGCTTAATCAACTGAGAAATCTTGTTTTGTATACAAACATAGGCACTTTAATATATATATATATATATATATATATATATATATATATATATATATATATATATGTATATATATCTTTAAAGGTTATGCTTGAACCAGATTTACTAAACTTGAAACGTATTTGAAATAGAAATTGTTTACAGAACAATGCCACTGTTTATACAACCATCAAGTCAAAATGTGTTTGTATTTAGATTAAATTTCTACTAATTTTAGTAACGAATGTGGGTATAAGGAAAAATAATCAATAACAAATGCATGGTGAAGTTTATTTAATTTTGATAAGCTTTCAAAACCTATAAAATGTTTTGTCCAATTAGTAAAACGAAATTTTAGAAAGGCCACCATCATTGTTAAAACACAATTTTTAGCTGTTTTTGATGAACTCCCCAAAAACAAATACAATCTATTGAGAAATCATTTTTTTTTTGTGTATAACTAGTATTGATCACTGCCATAAATCTTCCAATCTTGTCGTATTCAACGTAATTGCACCGCAGTTGTGTGACAGTGGTTGAAATTAAATCGATTTTGTTGGTCACAATTGGAACATGACCGACCGGATCGTGAAAATAATGTTGTAAAAATCGAATTTCTAAGCAGATGAATTGGCAAAAAAATTATTTCGTATTGATCAAACTCACAATTCGATCAAATACCTTCAATTCAGTTATAAAGCTTGTTAGTTTTCTATTTGCACAATCAACATTCTATTAGACGACTTTAATTTTAAGACACTATTGAAACAATGGAACTGCACTTTTAATCATAGAAATTAACTGAATGTCCGTTTATTACGTTATACGACGGGGTTAGTGATCAATAGTTGGCCTTGATTAATTCTATCGGAAAAGTAAAAACTTTGTGAACTATCAGGGCAAAGTTTTGGGGTAATAAAAAACTATCCGCAAAGTGGGTACTCAAATGTCGCAGTGCTGATCAAAAGTGAATGAGGATGACAACATCTCGATGGATTTGTCGTCAATTTAACGATGGCGCATCAAACTTCATCAACCGTTCTGTGGTGACAATCGACGAAACAGGGAATGATCATTTTGATTCAGAGACTAAACAAATATCTAAAGAGTGGAAATATTCGAAATTTACTGGAAAAGTTTGTACTGGAAACTTGTTTTTGCATCACAATGCGACTGTGATTTCTTGTCAAGCACAAAATTCAATCAAATCGGTTTTCGAAATGGTCAAACATCCACCAGATTCTCCCGATTTAGCCACATCTGAGATTAGAATCTATTTCCAAAAATTCAAAAAAATCATTGAAAAGTCGAAATTTTGCATCAAACGAGTTGGTAATTAAGGCTGTGGAATAATGGTTTGCAGGTTTTTATAAAGGATTAAAACAACTTTTTTGTACGTTGCTTTAAATGAATACAGTTGAAAGGTGATTACTTTGAATAAAATGCTACACTGGACCAGCTATTTACCGAAACCTCAATCGACGTGACTTTAAATTAGAGATAATTGCTAACTGATCATTAAAAATAAACGTAATGAACGCTAAATTTATAAAATAATAATATAACGAGGGCGCTCTACACAATTAAATATTCGGAAGTAAAACATTTGTTTTAATGAGTTATACAAAAATGAGGAAGATTATTATCATTACAACAATTGCTAATTCTCATATCCTCTTCCTATGATAAATATTATTTTGTCATTTATAGAGACCGTAATTGTGTACGATTTTTAGTAGAGTAAAAATGTGGAAAGTCCTATTTCTCACTGGATTATTCTATATTACAATTATAGCAAGTCATGTTTGTTGCTTTATTGATTTTTAACATAGAAAATTGAAGCGTTTTTTTTTAGTTGGGATATGAAGTTGAGTATAAACGGTTAGAAATGGTTTATTACGAAAAGAGTTTAGTGAGAAATCCATATTTTTTCTTTGGAAGGTACAACCGAACAAATTTCTGTTTAAATACATCATTCGAACTATTAAAAGATCTTGATGGAAATCACATACAGGTTAAATCAACTTTCTTTTAACATTCAAAATTTAGAATAGAACGTATTTTAGTGTACAACAAGTCTACATCAATTAAGTAACGGTGAATATCATCCAGTTGGTATCCAAATAACATTTAATGTTTGTGATCATTATAAGAAGAATATTTTTGGAATCAAAAATCAATTGGCCCAATATGGAAACTTAACGGCTTGTGATATCAGAAAAGTAGAGTTTCGATCAATTTTGTTGCTATTCTTTTTATAGGATATAAATATTCTAGGGTTTCTATTATATGTACAATTTTATGCCTGATGAAAGCTTCTTCCCAAAAGCTGTACCATTTGGTGATTATATGGTACAAATGGATGTTCGTACAGATATTGATAAAACATTGTTGAAGTTCCGTTGGTGTGTTAGTGCAAAATTTTTATTTCCAACAAGGAAACCAAGAGATTCTTTTAAAAATAATTAGCTTCTTTTTGTGATAAATCATTTTAAAAAGCTGTTTTAATAAAATTCTTTGCAAGAGTTTCGAAACTTTCAAGTATCATTAATTACGTGAAAGTAATTTGTATATTAGTTACGTTATGTTGAATTATTAATTTTTAAAAGACACTTCGGGGCCGTATCGACAATTCTTCAATTCATAATTTACGTTTACATTTAGTAAACTACAAGATAGTTACTATTACTATGAAGGTTTGAGGGAATTATAGACGTTTTAGAGCTTCAAATTTATCAATTTTTAATAATACTGAGTAGACGACTATTGAAACAAACAGTAAGAAATATGGTTCAGTTTAGTGTATTTCGATTTCAATGTGTGAGTGTAGTAGAAAGAGACTTGATTAACTGAGATCTCGTGTAAAACGGGCATTTATTAACTTAAAAGTGTGATTTGTGGCAGCCAATTTCTAGAGGAGCGGCAACAATCATCCTCCATCTACCTTTTGAGTATCCTTAGGTCGTTTCTGCTACCATCATTAAGCATTTTCTTCAAAATGCTTTCTATCTAACCTTTTTGGTTGGTAGACAATTCCCGGGCGATTTATTTCACATTTAAATTTGAACGTTAATTTAGTTTCCATTTTCATTTTCTCTACTGATATTACAAATCGTCTTTGTCAATAAAATGTACACAGAAATTTTAAATTGTCTTTGATAATCATCAGAGAGGGTAGAATATTTACACAGGTAGGTAGGGACGAAGGAGGTACAGGTCAAGGAAGGGCGCCAAAAGTGAATTTTATTCATTGTCAACAGAAAAATGGCACCAAATTGACACGGTGATTCTGCCGCAGTTTTTTCTCAGCACTTTCCTATATTTACAGGACATATTATTCAATTTCCATTGAGTATTTAGGATGATTTGCAACGATGTGTTAATTTTGAATGATATTCGATTTGATATTTCAGCACAATCACAAATGGAATACCAATAAATCTATTTACTATCAATTATAATAATTAATCAGTCGAATGTAATAATGATAATTATAATAAATTTCAATGGTAATTTAATCTAGAATGGTAATTATTCTAGTCAACAGGTGTTTACAAAAAGCCAGTGGTTTTTATTCAATTATTTGGGTCACAATTCTTAACCATACAGACACGATATACATAAATACATATCGAAATTTGCATAATGTTTCCGAATAATCATATTCGTGCACATGTTGTTGTGGTTTCAATTTGACTTGCAAAATGCATTTGACATTATTGTACCTATATTGTAATTTAATGAAGTATAGGTTTGTGTGTTGTGCCAGTTTCATAGATGAGCCAAACGATTATTTATTGCTATATTCTTAAACAAATTACAGGAAAACTTTAATCTCTCTCAGTTATAGTTGTTGAGTAATTGAGTTCTACAAGTTATTTGAAATGTGATGATTAAACTAGTAATTTCTAAGTAATTACTAGATACGAGATATTCAAGATAACTATTTTAAATTAGTGTTAGTTGGTAAGTTTCTTTAATGTAGCGAAATTATAGAAATTGTAAAGAAAAATGCAATAATAACCAGTGAAATTCGACAAAATCTTCGAGAAAGAACCAATATGTTACTATCGTGTTTATTTTAGCAATACAGAATATTTCTGATCGTAATTCTAATTCCAATCTAATCTGGAAATGTGCATTTTTCAGTTTTAAAGTATACATTTCTGTTCAAAATTTATTCTTTTCAGTAATATAACTTTTATTTATTCTTTCTGTACGTTAGAATACGCTATTGTTTCATTTATAGCGGTTGTGTTGCACTTATATTTTATTGAGCTAAATTTCTTTTTTTACTATAAGTATAGAAATAATGTTGAATATTCAACGGAAACTTTCTACAAGTTATATAAACTACAAGGGAGTATTGGCAAATAGCTGGCCTATGATGAAAAACTACAGGTTTTTTCTTTATAAAAAAAACACAGTCCCAAATGGGAGAATATGCTGGATGTTCGACAATTTCAAGACCGATTTCAGGGATTTTCGCCTGATAACAATTGACTTACGAACAGTGACATTGACGATGTCTCTATAAAGTTTTGTTTCTTCGCATGTTCACAAGTTTAGTATACAAAGTTTAGTTAAAAGATAGGGGTAAGAATATTCGCCTGTCATTGATTTCCATTTTTCCAAGTAATCGATGAAAATTAGGCAATCTTTGTCATTGAAAATAGAGAAAAGAACTAGAATGTCTTGGTACCAAATTGGTGGATAGTTTTTAATCAAAATTTCATAACATAATAACGCGATTTTGGTTGTTGTCTGCTAGAAATAAATCGAGACCAACTGTTTATCAATTTTCTCCAGTAATAGAAAATCTTAAAGCAACCAAAACAACATAGATTTCATTTACGATCAGAATAAGAGTAAGATAGTGATAGATTGACCAATCCACAGCCAATGGTTCTATTCAACTCGATATTAATCTCAGTCTGACTGTAAACACAGTTTCAGACATGTTTCTGAACAATTATAATCAGAAATCTTTATTAAACGAACATTGAAATCAACCACAATTAAGGCTGGAACGATTATATCCAAAGTCCAAATTATTGAATTTATATTGAATAGAATACAATTGGAAACTAAATCGATTCTATCAATGGAAACTTACAAAATGTTCAATAATATAATTAATTGTTGTATTCGTAATAAAATATTATGATTACAAAAGCAAGAAAACGGTAGGTATTAAATTTTTTGTTGCCTCACCATGTCGTTTTTCTAGCTTTCCATAGATTTGTGATTTGTATAGTCACAGACTATTGTAAATCCAGACGTTTCAATTCAATCCTGAAGGACAATGTGATCAACGTTATCATTTTCTCGTATTCCCATTCTTTTCAGTTTTTGACATTGGAACACAATCTAGAACGTCATATTGAAGAAATTTTAATTAAATTTTCATAATTTCTCGCCATTGTTTTGATCCAATTATAAAATTTGTCAAAGTTAAATTGTGAGTTTCATTTATATTCTTATAAAAGAATTTAAATAATTAAATAAATCAGTATAGCTATAATTCTACTAAATGCGTGTATGTAAATAAGTTTCAAAACTATAAATGTTCGTTTTGCCTGATATTACATATTTAGAAATGTTGCTAAAGGATTTTTGGGACCGTATGAAATTGAAAGGAAAATTTGATTCATGTTGAAATAGGTCCGTGGAATAAATTGGCCACGAGTAAACAACTGTGGAACAAAATACAGACTTCAGTTTAATGGAAAGGTTACGTGCTGGGAATTTCTAAAACTAACGATAAAATTAAAACAAAAAGAGGGAATTCAAACAGTTCTCGATTTGAAGCAATTTTTTTCTTTGTTTTTTTTTGAACAATGTAAATTATTATTTGTTACTGCAGTGCTACCAAGCATTTTCCTTTGTCTGTTTAAATCCAAATTGGCGCTAAGATGATCTCAATACAAAAGAAACAAAAACTGTTCAAAAACAGAAATACAGTGTAAAGTAAATTGGTGAAATTTACACATTGTGGCTTGATGCAATATTGGACCAGTTTTTGTGTGAATAGATGAAGTTTTCGTGAACTTCTCTGATATATAATTGGATAACAACACTGGGTTTTCATCTATTATTAATTATTAATTATCTTGAATAACTGTGGGCTATGTCGAATTTGTTGTTCATAGACACGTTTCGACTTAATTTAATTAAATTCATCTAAGGATAAGATGTACCGTTGAAAATTTTTGTAACTTTTACTTGAATAGTTTTTGATATAGATTAACTTTTAACCGTAAAAGTTTTTATGAGAATGTTTGGCATGAAAGCGACCAAAACATGTTGCTTAACAACATTTCTATTAACAATGCAACAACGTGCAGAGGTAAAGTTATATCATGTTGTGCTGTTCCTCATTATCATCAAAGTAGAAAAGAAGCAAATCTCATATTCTTATCAGTGAAGATGTAATTTCAAGCTTCTAGTTGGATTAAGATTAATGTTGTTCCGTCGAAATCTGAATAATATAATATGAGATAACGTCATTATACGGTAGCAGAGATAAATGAAAAATTCATGCATCGAACAACAACAAAAATGAAAGTGTAATCGAACAGAAAAAAAGGTCAACCGGTCGGTATTTTTGATGGAGTTTATAGGAAGCTGAAAAATAATTCGTATATTGTATAACGAGTAGCAAAAGTGTTTTGGTCTAGACTGGAAAAGTTCATTCACAGTACACGGAGTCATCTTGCACAGTCAACTTTAAGTTATTCGTTGGTCAAATACTTGAAAAGAAACACACGGAATTCCACCTATTCCAGTCAATTAATTAGAAAAATATAGGAAAATGGAGATACTATTTACCAATCTGTCAGTTATGTGCAATAAAATTACAAATATTTCGTTGTTCATTCCAAAAACGGCTGAAATTACTTGTGTAGTGAATCAAATTTCGAATGTTGAACATCAAAAATAAATAATGAAAGCAATGGAAAACGTGAAGAATGTGCCTTCTCTCAAGCTATTGATGAAATTTAATCTAACACTTGAAGACGTTCAGAATTTCAATGTTTTAATTTTAGAGAACAAATTTAATTCGGATTTTCTAAATAAATCCAAATGATAATCAACCAGACCCGCTTTAATTAACATAACTCCTTTTCCGTAGATTTTAATTTACTTTTTGCTGTTTTCAAATTATCTAAATCATCAAATTTCAGTAACATTCAGTAGTTCGTACTGAATAATAAATTCTTCCTAGAGTTTTCCCATTTTTTCAAGAGTTGGTCACCTTTTCGCCCAATTCCATTACGGATTTATTGAAATGGTTGTTGGACATATCTGAAGAAGAACATGAATCAGGAACATACTTACTGACCAAATCATTCGGACCGTTTGGACTACAATATATATCTACCCATTTCGTATCTCTACAAGATGACCATTGATTTTATGTGTAAATGTAGGTGTGTCTGTGCGTTGTTCTTTTATTTCACCCTCTCAGGCACAAAATAAAAGTGAATTGGCTCCAATAATTTTAATGGGTTTTCAACAATATAAACTTATTTGACGTCGATAATCTTCTCGATAGAAAATGTAACATGACAAGCTTTCAGTGAATCGTATTGGACACAATGATAGACGTTTGTCGTAAAATAATTAAACTTTTGTAAACTGGACTCCCACAAGCAACTACCTAAATTCACCAACGAAGAACATTACGTTCACTTCACTAAACGAATTTGCGTTTATTTGACAGATCTATTTCGAGTTGTTGAAGATGTAGAAACTTAATCATTTTCATCACCACACAATCTACTTGTTAGACACTCTCTACAATCATTCCAATTGTATTGTTGTAGGCGGAATTGTTAAGCTTCTTACATGTGTCTTCATTTATGTTTTGATATTACAGAATGTTAATGTAGAATCTATGATAGTTGAATATGTTACACTGTAATAACAGAGGCAAAAATCACTTTTAAAAAGAAAAAAAAAACAGTGATCTGGCTTATTTATTTTTTCTAATGCAAGCTCCAGAATTAACATGAACTGATGTTTTTAATGTTGAAGTTTCTTTTCAGCCATGATCTCTAGTTTTATTCAAACATGCAAAGCATTTTGTTTAAGCTGGATTTCAAATAGAGTTGATTGTTAAAAAACAAAAAAAATGTTGAAATCCATAGAACACATGACTTAGAATTTTTCATTTATACAGCCGTCAACCGAGCATCATCTGTACAATTTGAGAAATGTTTGATATACAAAAGCTCAAATAGTCTATCTATTGTTTTACGACATCAGAAAGCCTATTAATAAGCTGCATGAGCTTTACGGATAAATTTTATTTACCTATCATTATTGCTATCTAGTTTAATGTTTATTAGTCAATAGTAAGTACAATGTTTTATTATTACAACTATGGTATGCTTTGTTTTTAAGATAAATCAGATGAAATATCGACGTTAATTTTAATTATTACCAGACAGATTATTTGATTTAATTATATGTAAAACTTTGTCGATAATGTTATTGAATGTTTTTGATCAAATTTATTAGATTACACCAAATACTATCGCTATGATAAATAATATAGGGGGGTAAAATAGATGACGGTGGTTTAGGTGTGGCAGTGAATTGAATTTGTGAGGTAATTCCGCTGAGGGCTAACTGAATGTACGCCTGAATCAGATAGAAGTGTCCTCATTAGAATATTTGCAAAATCGATTTTTCCCATCATGAAAACAAAATAAGGCGAATTTTGTTGGATGCCAATTTCAAAAGCATTTTAACTGGATAGTTTTTATGAGATGTAGTTTGATTTCAGTTATATAATAGAAAGAGTGGTGTTAAGTGAACGACATACTCCGGTTTATGTTCTATTTGCCATTTTCTTACTTTATTAATGTCGAAAAACGTCGCTTTTGTATGTTACAGAAACTACAACATCTGTCACATGTGGCTTTTGTCTTGTGTAATTGCGGAAATCAACACGTTTTTTCTTTTCAATCTACATTTATCTCTCATGCTAGTCGGATTTATATGTTGTTCGTTATGGCTAGTTGTTAAATAATTCTCATTATTCATTAAGTAAACAGCATGATTTTTTTTTCACAGTAAACTACCATTAAATAGATGAGACGATAAAGGATATTTAAATGGCGGCTATAATAAATTCAATGGGACTTGATAAATTTGCATTTGCTACACATCAATTCTGCTACTGTAAAGTTAACGTTTGACATTAAAATTCAAGTGGAGAATGCAGACATTTTGGAAAAAAAGTTTTGTCATCAGTATGTATGTATAAATTATCATTTTATAATAAGAATTATTTCGAAAGACAAAAGAACATTGGATCGATCAATATATCGGTAGGTGGATGTGACGACATTGCGTTCATGACTTTATAATTATTACTATAGTGCTGAAACTGACGAGGTTACATTGTGGCCCGTCACTCTACCAACTTTCATCATATTGGACAATTAATAATCTCAGACAGACACCGCTAATAGCAAAAAAATTACTGAACTAACAATAAGATAGAGCATACGCAGACAGGAAAAAAGGTGATAAAAGCCGACTTTGAAATTTCCTATGAAATTTGAAAGTAGACAGCTTGACACCTGTATAAGAGATGAATGTTTTTTTTTCAATTTTCAACCTTATTTATATTATTTCCTTACAAATCGATGATTCGTCGAGGCACATAACTAATTAGGAAATTGTTTTCAGGTCGTATTTCTTCTTAAACAAGTACCATACCAACTTCACTTAATTCTGCTTCGTTGAATTGTTCTCTTTTACAGAAACTATGAGAAAAACACATCCATTTATTCTCAGGTTACTTATTACCACCAACAACATTACATTAGGCCTTAATAACAAGCATAGTCTCGTTTTTCATGATGGAATTACAGAAAGCGTCTGTTTACTCAAGGATACAAGAAGAAGGTTTCCTGCTTGTTTCCTTTTTGTTGTGTTCCTCATTTTTCCTACTATGTGTTTACATTATCGTCAATTTTATTTAAAATAATTGCCGTATAGAAATGCGCTTTCAAACTAGATTTTGTTATTATTGTAAAATACCATGTTGGTTGCTTTGTTGAATTTCGTATCATTGTAGACAAATAGCGATAAGGACATTTTGGAAATTACAACGGCGTTTAAAATATTAAATTTGGGTTTCGAGGCAATCTAGGGTAAATAACAAATTAAAGTTTATGTAGATACAAGGGTCATGCTAAATTATAATTCATGAATACTACGAAAGAAAGGGATGAATATTAGGGTCGGTTGAAAATACACAATTCTATTAATTCATTAAAGCTCCATAAGAATTTTTCATAGAATCAAATGAAATAAAGGCGCGACATTATTGAATTACAAAAAAAAAGATAGAACAAGTAAATTGTAAAAAGTTTCACTACTGAAAAACATTTTGAAACTTTTTAAGTCCAAATAAGAATTAAAGTTAGTCAAGCAGCAGATTATTACATTCGTTTGCTTTTTTGTTTTTTTTTCTTGTTGAGATGAATCGTTAAAAACTTTTGTCTTATCAAAGAAGTGCACGATATTTTCTGAAAATTTCCAACAATACCTTTATGACAGTACATAAAAATGTTTTGATGGAGTTTATCTGTAGAATCTAATGCACTGAAATGTACTACCATTTATATCCATTCCGTTTCACTTTGTTTTAACTATGACCATCATTTTATTGTATAATCATAACGGATGAACACGATTCCATTTTATTTTGCTAAATAAGCATTTCTGGTCGAATTCAGAATAATTTTTGCTGCTTAAATGAAATCTCAAACAGCAGACTTTATTTTTCATCTATCTAGCTTGAATATCCCTTAAGATTTCATATTCTTATTATAAATGCAACGGAAATTGTTCGCTTTTAAATAAATCGAAGCAAGCTGCGAAACTTTCGGATTACAGCTAACTGAGAAAAGTATAAAATCAACACGAATCTGTAATGAAAACGTTTATAAAAGACATATCTTTATCTCGATCTTATTCTAAACTTTTTCTTTGTTCTGCCAAAGAAGCTGCCTTTTGTTACATCTCCCATTAATTACTGAGTGTCAACGTTTTAAGCCATTTTACAAAAATAATGACAAATTTTATGGAAGCACTTTGAAGAGGTTTTTCAGCATACATAACACGTCAACAACTTTCACGAGAATGTCGCTAAACCTATAACTTCCCAGTGTAATCTAGCTGCAAATATGAAATCTTTGGTGTAAAGAAGCACATTAACATAAAGGCTATACATAAGTAGTGAAACAAGACAAGAATACCATCAAAAGTTTTATATAGAAACTAAAAACTGACAAACATATTGAGAATCACAATGCTCTAAAGATGCATGAATTCCATTACACGGACTATATTTAACGATGTTTTAGAATTGACAAGAGTTATGAGCAAATGAAACCGGAAATGGTTGAATATAAATCCGGATCTAATAAACAACAGGATTCATGTTTTAAAAATAAATGTTTCAATTTACTGCATGTTTTATTATAAAAATCCAGATAGGAAAATTGACTGTTAAATTGAATTTTTAGTAAATTCCTTACAAATTATATGGAACTCGTCGAGATTTGTAATGGAAGATATAAGCTTATTTTCCTCGTTTGCCTTGATGGAAGTTTATTGTTTTAAATCAAAACCATTTAGGCCCGGCTTATATTTCTTTCCTAAACAGCGATTTAAACTTCCTTGCACATAAGACTCATTTTAATTATGTTGAATTTAAGTGTGTGTAACAAAGTAAAATGAGTCTTATGCTCAAGGAGCTTTATAAAGATCGATCATAAGTAGAGATTGAAGAAAACTGGACTGAAAAATTAAAACAGATCTCGGCTACTAAAAATCGTTTATCATAGAAAATTTATCGGAATAAGGCTTAGAAATATAGTTACAAATGGATGAGAGCTACTACAAAACCTCTTGTTGTTTTTTTTATACGAATGCTAATAAATCAACGTTCTAATCTTGTCTCCTTCGTATTATTCCGATCCGTACAAGTGGTTGGTCTGTTGAAGCATTGATAAGAAAATTTGTCAAATGCTTTTTTGTGTTGTTAAGAGTTCGTCTCTGGCTTAATTCATACGACTAATAATTTAGCGGTTGAATGTCAAGGTGATCAATGGAGATTAAGCTTTATATATCGCTTTTCTAAAACAATTTCAACAATTTTCAATTAAACATTTGTTGTTTGTATTTTATATAAATGTTTTATTTATTGTAGTTTCAATTAACTAAAATATTTACTGCAACCTGTACAAACAATTTTCGTTCGTTTGCAAAAGCAAACGTAAATATTTATTTACGTTGATAAAATCATGTAATTGTTGTTGAATATTCTGTAAAAGTTGAATCAGAAATTTTTACCGTCCACGTACCAGCAACACTAGCAGGAATTCTATATTCATCTTGATTAGAATCCTAATTACGAATAAGGAAACAACTGACGCCGCTACCGCTGATTTGTCATATTACGAGGAAGTTCACAGATTTCTGATAATCAAAATGATGAATCTTATAAAAAGCAGACAATTACAAACTGAAACATTTCACATGATTTATATTTTTTTGTCTTTAACATTTCGTTTATTTTCTACGATGATAATGCCTTTTCTCTTCATTATTTATTCAAGATGCTTAATCTTCATTATGTCAGTTGAAAAATAGTTGTTTAGTGACAGTTTAGGACTAGTCTCTTACTTAAACGCAGAAAATTGTAGAGCTTTTTTATCATAGCGTTAACGTGAATTTATGGCAATTGTTGTTTGTTTTTTTTTTGGAATAGTTAAATTGAAACAACAACTGTACGTACTATCGCAGGTCGCATTAATATCCCTCATCCTAGTTGTGAACTAGTTTTCGTTTTTGTTTTCATAAAATGTTGTATTGAGAAAATGCAGGATAATACTCTTGTTTCTGTTATTTTGTTATACAACTTCGCTTCAATAGAGAGCTTAAGTCTAGATAATTGTTTTTTAAATAAATAAAACAACGACAACACTAAGCTCTAATAGAATTTCAAGAATATTGTTAACAACAGATATTAAAGTTGTATAAATTTTAATTCATATTATTTAACAAAAGTTTTTGATGTTTTGTAATTACTTGTACAAATAACTTTGAGCTTTTTAGACATCTGTAAATCAAATTTAACTCAAACATTTCATGAATAATTAAGAAACCGTCCTTTATTCATGACAAGCTCCACAATTAATGCAACCTAATTTACTTTTATTATTTTATTGTCATAATTAGATAATTTCTGTTGTATATTTATCTTCAAATGGTTGAATATTAAAAACGCAGACTCGGACTTACACATTTCCTGTGGCTCATTACATAAATTTTATATAGTTTTAGAGCAATACATCATTACCATCTTTTATATTGTTGAGTTGGATCTTTGTTCCTGGTTTTTCTACATCTTTTCCACAATCCTGTCTTAGTCTACAGTTTTCGCATAGCGTTTGTTTTCGAACAATTCATTTCAACTAAAGCCACACTTATATTGGTTGGATAGTAACAGAAACACAAACTATATGGATGCCATTTGCCAGCACCCATTGTATTTCTATCTCAATTGTCTGTGTGTATTTGGCAAAAAACTTTATTGTATTCTGAGCGTCCAATTTTTTGTTCTGTTTTTTAATACTTGATGCCTTCAAATAGATGCTACCTCAAGGAGAATGATCCTCGTCTGCCCGTACTGTAATCCTATATTTATCAGATAAAGTATGAGCTTTACAGAGAACAAACAATCTAATTTCGAATTACAGTGCACAATTGCAGTAATGTCTTAATTTTCTTTTCAATTTACCTCAATAATTCCGTTGGCGAATATTTTTGCAAATTTCCTCGATCAAATTACCACGGATTTCAAAATAAACTCTTTTATCGGACGTACAGAAATAGCTGCTTTAACTTATGGAAATTCGAAATTTGCAATGTTTACTGAGAGAATTTGAATCTTCATTGCCTAAATTACTGTAGTGTCAAGCTTGCGACAGCGTCGACAAAGTGTATAACACAGATTCTTATGTAGGCTGTCAAGCTTGCGACTGGCGACAGAAAAAACGTCGAGCTCGGCGTTTTTGGAAATCGGCGACAGAAACGTTCACCATACATTCTTATGGAGCGTGTCAAGCTTGCGACAGTGTCGCGGCGTTTTTATGGGCAAGTAGTTTATATTACTTAGAATTCTTGGGAAAAAGATAAGAATTGGAATCTGTTTGAGATGTTCGATGGTAGGGGCATCATAAAACTAGTAATTTATGAGCATTTTAAAGTGTTTGAGATGTTAAATTGCATGATTCATTCTGTCGTGTCGCTGTCGTGTCGCTCTAGCTTGACACCTACAAATGTGCTCACCACTTGGCGACAGTGTCGCGGCGACTCTGTCGCAAGCTTGACCCTAGACTTACAGTTCAGTATTTGTTTTATGTCTCTAGCCATTGGAAATATGGCATTCTAAAGTGGTTTTGTTTAGATGTTTTTTTTAAAAAAAAGAACCGTTTTTAAGGAGTTTATTGTTCATATGTTAATGGGTCGTAAATTTTGTTACGAGTTGCGAGCATGCTGCAGCACTCTCTGCATGTGTTACATTGAATTTTGTTAATTTTTTCCCGTACACTATTCGTGGTAACGTGTAATAGAATTCATTTCATTGCAATTAACAACACACAAAACGAATTTAGAAAGGAATAATTTTTCAAAAGTAATGAAGCAACGGTGTGTGTTTGTCGCATTGTAGACATTATCATAAATGTAGAAGACTTTCATAGGAAGCTGTTTAAATACAACTGCTTCTAGTGGACGTCTCAGATCATATATTATCCGTGGTTGTTTTTCGATAGTCCAAAAACGAGATGTAATTTGTCAAAAGATATAATCGTTTATCCACAAAACTGGTAAAGAATTCATAGTATAAAGTTGAAAATTGATGGGATGAATTGAGTCTACAAATGCATCCATCTATGTCTAGTTGCAGTTTATGTCGTTGCATTACCGCAATTGTTATTTACAATTCGACAAGTAGACAAAAGTATTTGTGGAACAGAAACAAAAAAATATTTTTAGAATTCTACAGTTACAAAACGACGAGAATAATTATTAAAAATAATTTCCAAAAATATCTCACACACTTATAATCTAATTTTGCATTGTACAAGTTCTGGCGAAATAAGATAAAGCCAAATAAGAGGGTGAATATTAAGGGGAAGAGAATGAAGATTAGGGGGTGGCTGTTCAAAAGCGCTGGTTCGACTAGATTTTTAATAGAACGAATAAAACCATTAAATGAAACGCTGACACTGATTACAACCAATTGTATTCACAAAATAAGAATCGAACGATTCGAGATGTATTTGAAGCTACACTATTATTGATCTCCTTTTTTATTAAAAAATAAAAATGGTACAACAACACGGGATTATTTAATGAAAACTCACCATTATCAACACAGATTTTGATAATCTGATATGGAGATTTTCGCACTGAATCATGGGCAATCGTTGGAAAATGCTGGCCAACGATTTCAAAAATTCCACATAACGTATTTGATAATTCAAACCTACAATTCATTTCTAATCTAAAATAAATGGACGCCTATTTCGGTTTAATATCTTTAACATCATAAAGAGCTCAGAATGAAATTGAAATACTAAGCTTATTTGCATGAGAATATAAAGTTTCCTTATTTAAACACAGTTTTTAAGGGAGTTACACATTATTCACATGCATATAAATATAATAAAACTATAGAAATAATCCAATTATTAGCCATTTAATTAGTTTGATGTGTAGTTTTAGCTCAAATTGACAAAATAACTCTTTTATATATATATATATATATATATATATATATATATATATATATATATGGTAAGGAAGTTTAATTAGATGAAACCTGTGCTCTATGTTAATATTAGTCCTGTGGGAAATTGCGAGCGGACATTTTGCGGAAAGAAAAATATTCTCAATTTCCACTCATCACACAGTTGGTTTGAATTAATTTCTGTACGCCGGTGAATTTCCCTATTGCCAACCACCTTACTGTGTACATTGGTAGTAAAAGGGAATTCTCCACCATCTATTACTAACACCACAGACTTACTGCTTTATCCGATTACACTACTTTGTCATTCCTCGAGTACTGTCTGAAATTTCCCTTTTAATAAAGTATATTAAATTTGGAATAGTGGTGGTTTGTTGTCGCTTCGCGCACGTAATGAGTATTCGAGCAATGAATCGATAAAGAAAAGTCATAAATATAATGCGTATGTTATGTTTTGTACTTTATCAAAGCTGTTACCATTTGGGTTGCTTGATATAAATCTTTTACAATTTAATGAATCAGCTTTCAAATGTTTGAATTGGTAATGTCCATCATTCGCAGGTATTCATTTCGGCTTCTTATTTAATTGACTGTTTCACTCTGATGTCGTTTAATTAAACATTATGTACTCATCTCGCAATGTAATTCATGTGGTAAACTACTAAAAAGTTATAATAATGGCAATAACAGACATAATTCTGTAAATTAAACAATATACGTTCAGTTGAGCTGCTAGATTGAGCAACAGGCCCATCAAGCGTCACGACCCAGATGACCGTTGTATGACATCGATATACACGAAACAGGTTGATAGTTGAGTGCATATCCCCAATGGCAACGTTTCTATATTTATGATTTTTAAAAGAACATTTTTCCCCGTAAACCTCTATTATGGTCCTCATTTTAAGGGTCAAGCATGTGGGGATTTCGAATCGATCAATGATCCAGCACCCACCCATCACGCACTGGCCCTTACAAATCTGTGCGAGTCTGTGAAATTAAGATGTGAAGGAGTTATTTTCGAACAAAAAAAAATATAATCATAGAACAAACTCCACTGTCGATTCTATAAAGTTTGGGTTATTGTTCAGAGAAGAAGGATATCGTTTCTGAAATAACGTATCCAACCATTTTTATTAAATTGTTGTGGATGCTAGCGGGAAAAATAGTGTTTGTGGAAAGTAAAATGAAATACGCTTGATTTCACTAGAAATTGGGCATTTTAACAAAAACAAATTGTTTGGAAATATCTGGAGAATGAAATGTCAGGATGATGCATGTGTAGTAGTAGTAGTAGTAGTAACATTATAATGCCCACCAGATAGATATTCATCGACTGTCTTTGGTTAACTTTTCTATTGTCTCATCGTGTAATTTTAATAATATGAAAATACAAATATCAGTTTTGAAGTACAAACAACGAATACTACACACATGAAACATTAGCTTTGATGCTAATGTAAAGCAACACAACGACAGTGATCGATTACTGGTATTAAAGTTTTAGGACAACAACAAAGAAAAACGAATCCGGAAGCGTGATAGCTGGATATTAAAATTCACAATAATTTTCAATGATTCCAGTCGTTAATAGAGTGATAAAAATGAAAAATAGAAATCGAGTTATCGATTGAATGTGACTTAAAAAAAAATTGAAACATTAAAAAAAGCGATTGTGATTAACATTAGTTTGCCTTTCAAGCAATTTTTTTCATTTTAATTAACTTCATCCTAAGAGATTTATGTTATGTTTCAATCCTGAAATTTCACTCGATAAAAACCGAAGCAGATGCTGTCACATCAGTGAAAAATAGAAGAAAACATATAAAAATAGTCTCAAGTTGGAGATAGATGAAATTGTACAAAATTGGGGATATCTTGATCGTTAAAAATGAGTCTATGCTCAAATATTGTTAATCTTCTGTATATTAACAAGTTCAAAAACGATGGCCTCGAAGAATTCTCACTGGCAGACCGCCAAGTCTTTTGCTTGAAATGCGAATGAACATAAACAGAAGCGCTATTAGGATAAAGGAAAAATAAACAAAACAACTAAGCACAACATCAATTTGATGTTTTCTTTTCAAATCTAATATTTCGAAAGTAATAAGCGTGAACATTAAAGTAAAACGACTGTTACATTTGATTAATTGTAAATCAATTTCCTCGGTTTTTATTGAATTATGATTATGCCCGTTCACCCTAGGTGTTCAATAAAATACCCCTAATTTGACAAGCTGCTAAATACATATTGATTGTTAATAGGAACGTTCACTGGATACGTAATTATCTCATTTAGCTCGAGGAACTAGAAAATTACGCCTATTAATCGCATGCACATAGCAAAATTGAAACTTAAATGAGTTTCAATTAAACATCTAGGAAAAAAGTCCATTTTACTCGGTAATTTTACAGCCTGTTAAGTGTTAGATTTGAATTTCCCATTTATATGCAACATATGGTTAGAGTTTATGCCGTCATTTCAGAAAAGATTAACATTATTTTTTCGTCCACCAATGATGTTGTACAGAGTATTGCTAAAAATTTCCCATTATTATTTCTAGACGTCTCATTTAGGCTTAGTTCATTAAATTTACATGCAACTTAAGATGTTAGGAAATATTCTTAGTTCACTTTGATAATTATAAACTTTGAATTTTATCAAAATTTGAGATGTTTCGAAGTAAGTTGTTGTTAATTAGTGTGGTGTTTCAGTCTTCAAATTCTACCCGGTAAACGGCAACATGGATAATCTCATCTAAGTCCCATGACGAAAGGTTTAGTACTGGCACTAGTTGAACAGTGAGAATCCCTCTCTCAATGCCTCTTTTGTTATCACCGTCGTAATATGTCTTGAAATTGCCGTAAATCTTGTTACTAAATAGAAAACAACAAAGCACTTTCTTGATAAAGTCAGGATTTTATAACCGGCCGACTTACTGCGCCAACATTCTTTATTCAAAATTTAATTGAATTAATTAAGGGAATTACGAATATATAAATTATTAACGATTTAAGGTAAACTTCATAGAAACAGTTATCATAAAACTTAACGTGATAACGGTAAAGTAAAGGGCGGAAGAGAGCACATAATAAAAGCTACAAACAAATTTTATTACTCCCCGGCAGCACTTAGGAATTACGTTCACTATTATTTGATCCATCTCCGATAATACATTTTAACTCTGGAGCATTATAGAAAATTACGTTAAACAAGCCGATTTATGTTAACCGTTTATAAAGGAACTTACTTAAATTAGTAGACAATACAACAATTTAAACTCCGTTCTAGTCAATTACAAGTAGCTTTGTTCTACAAAAACCATTGACAGCTTTTATGTGATGTTAACGGAGAGCTCTATCGCTGAGACTTCAGCAAATTTTTATGTCAACAAAAAGTCTCTACGCTACTAAATGATCTAAAATTCGTATTCATAACAATTTGTACGTATTTGTATCAAATTGAGTTAAGTTTAATGAATGCTAAAAGACAAATATTCCCCAAGAGACCGTGTGTATGTAATATTTTATCTCCATACCTTGCGGTGATCAAAGTAGACAGCCTTATCGGTGGTGTCTGTAAAAGGGATTCACATCAAGCCATATGTAGTTTAATCATAAAATTACCAAGAGATGTTGTTGTTATGACCCATATACAATGTGTATATCCCTATGTCCCATGCCAAATATTAAGTTTTACTTATTACTAGCAATGCGTAAAATTCGCCTTTACTGTGTGTACATAGAGAGGCCAATTCACTATCTCCTTATACGTGTTCCTTCAACTATCATTCATAACATACGGATAAATGTAACGTACCTTTAACAATAAACCTCAAGAATTTGAAGCGATATAAGTGGCAATACTGGAACTGAATTGTCGAATAAAAATTTAATACTTCCATAAAACTGTGTGTTTGTTAATAAAACAGTATATTTCTTAATGAATTACATTTTTTAATTGAGTTTTAAAATTACGACTACTATCTCTGAAATTAGGTCAGAGCAATCATAAAAACTAAAGCACTATCTTTACAACAAGCATGTGAGCTTTTTCCCTCTAATCTAACGTCCAGTTTCTAAATTAAAACGGAAATACCTGTAACAATAGAAGTCGAATTCATATTTTACAGTAAGCAGAAGGCACATTGCACCACAGAGTTTCTTTTTCTATTTTGAATAAACTCGAAACTTGAAATTGTCGAAATAGTATTTGATAAGGGTACTACAAAATTGAATGATGATTTGAAATGTTTAGTCAATTGTTTATTAGTTTCGAATAGTTCATGTTGTTGGTTTCAATTCTAAACTGATTGAATTTGATAGATATATTTCTTTCAAAGGTTAATTCACCCTTGTTATGTCTAACACACTTTGCATAACACACAAAACTGATATAAGCAAAATTGAAAATGTTCATTGAACTTTTCATTTAAAAATCATGCAAAAATTCCACCCTTCTCTGTTTGTGTTGAATGTTAAACGTAATTTTCACTGTTAATTGTATATCAAATGAAAGAGCCAGATTTCATCTCATATTTTATATAAGAATGTGTATAGTGTTAATTTGCAAGAAACGTGCTACTTCAGGTATGAGAGAAATTTTTAATTAAACTGCTTGATATATTAATGACAATAGAAATTTCTTGTACATTCGTTTGCAACAGACACTCTTTTCCCTGATCTTTCATTCTTCAACAAAAGAAACAAATTTTCCAAATATACGAATTCCCATTATAAAACCACCATATTATGATATCCTTTTAAACTGGTTTCGCTAAACGGTGGATTCAATTAAGAAAAGAAACATGACTTTTGAAATAACGTAATTTAACATAATTCTTTTTAATGAAAAGATATCAATGGAAAGGGGACTCTAATAAGGTCGAATGATAATAGAAAAATAGGCATCGGTGATCATTGTTGCGGTTTGATGGATTTGTTAGATTTTCGTGAAATAATGCACGGAAACTATAGTGGTTTGAATCAAATGGCAAGTGTATACAAATAAAAATCAATTCCCAACAATTTTTCTATTGAAAATCCTTTCGTTTTCAGACAATTCTCAATTTTTTATCTATTTGAATGTGAAACGAATGGACAATTCCGGTGTTACATAGTTGAAGTTTAACCATAGTGTTAAAAGATTCAACAGTTTCTACCCTATTCTCACATACGTGTCTTGAATGGCGTGTTTTGCTGGAAATTTTCGTGTTATCAAAATGTGTTTGTGAATAGAAACGTTAATTATTCTTATTTACCTCGGTTGTTCACAGACTTAATCGCATATTTATAAAATAGATTATCAATGACAGGCGTATTCCAAGTGTTTCATAGTTCAATAATTAAATTCAAAATCAATCCATTTTGATACGTTCTTGTATTCTTGAATACAATGAGTCCGACAGAAATACCATAATAAACTAAATGAATTAAAACGGGACAACAGATAACTCAAGTGGAGCTCAAGATAAGTCCAAACGAGCCCAGTTACAAAGTAAACAACACGTAAATTGATTTGCCTCCACAAAAAAAAACTAACACTTGTTTTCATTGTTTTGAAATTGTTCATGATTTCGATTTATTTAACTGGCATCTATTCAGTTTTTAATGGTCCAAATTGTATGTTATTATAGATAAGTAATAATTAAATTTCAAATTATGTTATCGTTTGTAATAGGATTTATGGTATCAAAGGAATTTAAAATAAAAACATTATTTCAACAAAAGTTTCTGTGGATTTGAAAAATTTGTGGACTAGACCACACAAAAAAGAGAAATATAAGTATAAATCACAATTTGGGACTTAGATCCGTTCGTATATTGGCAAACTTGGAAGAAAACGCCTCAAAAACAATTGATTGTTTGTGTATCCAGTTAGCAATAGAAGAAAAGTTTATATGCACAAGGGACATTGTATTCCATACGTTTTTGACTTATACTGTTATTAAATTTCGCCCCATAACGTCGAAGTTTTGTACATAAGTTGAAAATCTGCCAACAACCTCTATTCAATATGTGTAGTATTATCGCTGAGAATAGTGAAAATGAACAGTTACTGTGGAATGTGTGAATTACGGAAATTAATTGCATTTGATGGAGTACTTGTAAATTCAACCATAGATCTGTGTTAGTTTATGAGGTTAAAGTTAGATGATTTCAGCCAGCATTTTCGCAATTCACATATTTCTATCTTGTTCTATACCATTTTCTTCGAACAATGTCTTTTGTTGTAACTTTTCTTTGATGGCGACACGAACTTTACCTATAATTCCAACGATTCACTTGTGACACTATTGTTTCTGTATGTGTTAGTAATATATGAGTCTACAAATCGAGCCATTCTTGATAATATTTGAAGTTTCGCATACAACCAATTTTCATACGATGATAAAACATGAGAGAGGCCACCGATTATTCGATCATATTATCTCCGATCAGAACGTTTGAATCAAAAATACTAAAAGACTCTTTAATATTGCCACAAAATGCTGATTTTCTTCCCTATCGCTAATGTTATCAATTCGGTTTAGTTGAAAGACTAAAGTATAGATAAGTAGGATTTAGAGTTCCATCTTTTTGATGTTCTTTCGATTTTTCGTATTAAAAGTTGAATGTAGGGATTCACACTGCGATAAGGTTCTCTTTCGATTGACTGTTAAACTTTCAATGGAATCCTCTACAACATTTGAAACATAAAATCGCTATTTAGATGCTTACATTCATAAAAATTGAAATCAATTTTCTTTTTTTTCTTGTGAAAAGCTCTATCTAATGATGACATCGAAACTGATACTAACTAAAATAAACACTAACAATCAGATAAACCAAGAGATGAGTTTCCAAATTTAATAAACCAACTGACAACTTTATAATTTCTGACTTTTCAAAGTTAAAACACTGACATTAAAGTCTGTTAATCCATCAAATTGGTTATGAGCCGATTATGCAAATAAGTTTCGTTGCAATTTTCATGTCGCTATTGATTTTCCTCTTATTACATTCTTCTATCTTATAATATTTATGAAGCGGCCCTATTTAACCATTCTTTCAATTCCTTTTCTTATGTAAATAATAATGAAAAAAATATGCAGATGGATTTGGAGTGAATAGTTGCCTGGCACATTCACCATTTTTCACCCATACTCAACAACAAGATTGATGTATTTTCCTTTGTTGCTATCGAAGAGATGTTTATGTTTTAATTACGGTTATTAATTTGTGATACTTTTAGAATCAATTTTTGCAAACATTTTTGAATACTCCAAAACTTGAGCACGCAACGACCAACCTTACATGACTTAAAACATTAATCGCCTTTTTCACGATTTAAATGAACCACAGCTTATTTTTTTTCAGCATTAATTTTTTTATAAACCACACAATAAAATCTGTTAATATTTTCGATGTTTTTCAGCTGGCCAAAATCAAAAAAAAAAGCACCGGTAAAATCGCCGATTTGTTTTGTTTTATCATCAACCAATGTTAATTTTTGTAGTTTACGCAATAACGACATCCTTACTGGTCTCAAGAGTTTTTTACTTTTTAATTTCAATTGATTACAAGTGTGCACTGTGAAGCGTGGAGATTTCTTCAGAGGCCACTCTCAATCGTCATGATTTCCATTCTACTCAATATTTTAAAAACAATAACAATATAGTCTTAATTCGTAAAGGAAAATAAACAAAAATTCCCTATTGTTAGACATTCTAAAGGAGAATACCGCTTTAACATTCTGAATCAATATTTTATCGATAAGGTGATAGATACGTTATCTTTCTTATAGAAAATATTATCGTATTATTATAATTTATACCAAGGGTCATTCACCAGTATTTTTGGTCTATGTAATTTATTAGAATAAGGTTAAAGGATTTTTCAATATCCTAGTTTTTAATACAGTGTTCGTATCCCTCATAAAGTACTGTTTTATGCTGAAAAAACAGTCATTTGCACATCGTATCGTGCAGCTCTTTGATCGAAGTAAATTGATAGACTCTTAGAGGAAGCTGGAAACTTGTGAGAAGCATGTTGTAATAGATTGAAATTCAAAGTTTGGCAAGAAAAATTGACAGTTTTGATGATGCAAACGATTATTATGATGCAATATATAATAACTTTTAACAACAGCCTTCTACATCTAGGCTTATCTTTCCTTTGTTAGGAATATTGCAGACTGTGCAATTTTCACCATGATATTATCATTAATTTTGCCGATGATGTATAGTATAAGCTGCAAATCCACATACAATGTGGTTGTATAAAAGAAAAATTAAACAAAAAATCCACAGAAAAACTGTACTAATCTGTAAAATTTTATTCACAAAACTCCGATATTCACATTACGATTTAAAAGAGCTCTGCAAATCGCTAAGCTACCTCAGTTGTAGGTCCATTTGTCCTGCAGAATCACGTTATGATTCACATCACTCACATCGCGTCAATGCGCAACACATCTGTGGTCGTATTTCCAAGCTCTGGTGCCGTGTTTAAATGCTCCATTAAGTTGTAGAGTGAAGCGAAAGCGCTGCTGTTAGAACAATAGCTCTCTTAGACTTGCATAACAAATAATTTTTAATCCACCCTCTTAGTAAAATAAGAAGCTCTATTGGTTGTTGTAATCCGATTTTCGACTTATCAAACTTCGAAGAGCTATAAAAACAAGTTTTTGTTAGTTAAATCAAGGATACTTCAAAAAAATTCTATTAATTTTGTCTAATTTTATTTTTAATAATAGCTTCCAAATCTCGATTACATATTCATCTTGAATATTACCTGAATGAATGGATTTTATTACAAATTTTACAACTTTTCGTCATACTATATACAGTAGCAAAAAATCTATTCTATAATATTGGATTTTATTGGAAAGTCACGTCGGTATTTCGTTATAACTTTATAAAAGATAACGTTTCACCTAAAAATTGAGAATCAATCATTATTACACTAGAAGAAACAAATTGTTACAAAGTTTGATATTTGATTTAAGCAATTCATTTCGAACCAGTGACGCATAGCGGCCCGCAGGAAAATTTGAATTTGTAGGATGGGAACCCATGTAATTAGTTGAATTCAGACATTTACTCACTACAGAATTACACGCTACAGTAATACGCTTATAAAACATTCTCTCTAATGCGCCAATATGATTCATTTGAAATTGTAAAAAATTTAATCAATTTGTGTACGTAACAAACATGATAGTTTTGCAATCGAACCAATTCCAAAACCACAAACCATCCGAGAACGCTGCCATAGCAACATCATTCCCTGATTGCTGTAAAATCTACCATTAATCAAAATGAATTGCCCCAAAATGTATAAATCAATGTTAAAAAATAAATCGGCTCGTTAGTTCACATATAAATATGCATACATATACAGTGAATTCATTAAAAATTAACCTGTGACTTTCTCTGATAATTTGTTATAAATAAAGCCGAAACAACGATACAAAAATCAATAGGGAAGTTGTCAATAATCTTCTTTTCTAACAATCGATTCTTACACATTAGATACAGCTGTTTGAAGAGATAATTAATTATGATTGACTTCCGTATATAAGCGGTAAGTTTCTTGAAGTTAGACGCTTCTGTTTCGTGTTTTTGTTTAGTTTTTCTAAAAATATTAGATTGTAGATAGTTGGAAAGTTATTTCCGGAAACTTTTATTAGCACAAGTTCGAGACGAACATTATTAAATTCTATGATAGTATTTCCCAACAGATACAACCACATGTAACAGAAATGAAGCTGATCACGTATTTTAAATAAATTGCCAAATTATTTTCAAGTATCTCACAGTTTCAGCAGTCGTATGTTACTAATACGGCCAACTTGTTCAACAAATATAATTAATTGTCGATATTGGTAAAATATCATGGTGTGAACGGTAAAAATTGCATTGGCAATGTTAGTTATGCATACAGAATAGTTCATTATAGAATTTAGAACATAACGTACTGACATTATTTACTGACTGTCAACGAGCAAATACTAATTGTGCAAACATGTTGGTGATTATTTGTTCAGTTTTGTTGTCGATTTGATAAATGGCTAATCGATTGTGTGATTAGGAAGTTACAAAGGTGGCATTCTATCGAAAAAACAAATCAATTCAACTTTTGAATCAAACTACAATCTTAAAAGACGAACTAAAAAATTTGAAACTGTAAGCAACTTTATAATTCTCCAACTGTAAGTAACTTGTTAATAATAAAACTATAAAGAATTTATTAAATTGTCTACCACTTCATCACAACTTTGAAAACTCTTTCTTGTCGTTTCTCTACTTTATTTCAATTCTTAGTCACATAATTTTCTTATAGAACATCAATTTCTTTTAAATATGCCAAAAACAGCTGCTCAAATTAAGTCAAATTGAAATTAATTTTCTTTTATCACATATTTCAGGACACAGACTAGTCATAGTAAAACCTAAATGGCCTCATTGTTCTCACTGTATCTATCCTTGGAGACATGAATGTCCACAAAAATAACATAAATTAAAGTTACTTAGTTAGATGTTATGTAAATAACAGATATTGAGTCACCTGAAAAACAACATTATGAAGAAGTGGACAAATACGAGAAAATAAAATACAGAGAAGAACAACATATATTCACAATCGTTTACATACTGATTATTGATCAACATGAATATTCGCTTTGAAATGAAGTTCCATTTCCGTACATATTTTACTTCCTCTTTTTTAACTGTCGATCTAGCCCCCGCTTGTGCAGGGTGTTCCTGTTTTACTCCCCAAATATCATCAAGTGGCCATTGGTTAGTTCCTCAATTTTACATACCTTCTTCTTTGTTTCTACTATTGCTAACACGTTGAGTTCTTCTTTTTGAAAATCTTGTACGAGTTCTTTTTCTTTGCTATGTTTAAATATTTATAAGAAAATAAATTTTCTTTTTGGCACGTATCTAAAAATAAATGCATAGATACAAATATTCAGCACATTTAAAAACAAGATAACACGTTTCATTTTATATTCAAAATTCACTGTTGAGAATTTCCAAATTTCGATTTAAAGCTTCAAATTCAATATTATTCAGTATATAATGAATGCTGTGAGATACTTTAACGGTACATCAATAGAACGTTTCCAGTCTCATTCGACAAAGAAAGACGTTAATTACGCCAATCATTAACATCTGTTGTTGAGTGACGACAGGAAGCTGCCATCTTTCAAAACATATCAAAATCGCCAAATTCATTCAAGCTATAATCGGATATTCTCCCTCCAAATCACTAACCTAATCGATCAAATGCACCCGACTACAATTTATTTAGAAATTAAAATTGTGTTTTAATTAAGTATCTTCGAAATTTAATTTAAAATTAAAACTTCATCGTACAATATGTTAATTAATTAAAGATGCTTAATTTGATAATGTTCAGATATAAACGAATTTAAATGTCTTAGAGGAAAGTAGAAAAGATCAATTTGTGGTCTCTAAGGAGATGTGTATAACGAATTGTGTAGCAGTTCATTAATTTGTATGCAGAAATTGATATAATTGCTGATGATTAGATGTTAAGATTAATATTAATGTTGTTGTATCTCGTTTCTGATCTAAATCATATTGTTTGGAAAATAATAATTAACCATTTTTGTTCCATAATTTTAGTTGATTTAAATCACAAACGCGAACAGTTTATTTTATTGATATTTACTTCCTGATTATCCTTATTCCAACAAATTAATGAAGATTATAGAAAATGAAGGGTCAAGAACTATTCCAGTAGATTTGTGTGCATAAAACTTTTTTGAACTGGGGCGAACCAGAATGTTTCCATTCTTCAGGCATTTCTTTTGTTTCTGGATCAAAATGATGAATCCAATCGTTACATTGACGACAAATCCATTAAGCTTATGCCACCCTCATTCGATTTTGATTAGCATTGATTCATTTGAGTACCTACTTTGCGAAAAGTTTTAACCTTAACCTTTTACGCTGAAAATTTGCTCTGATACTTCTCAAAGTCTATACTTTCTTATCAATATCTATAGAAAAAATAAGTAGAGAAGAGCGGGACTGGAAGCTCCCGGGTAAGTTGTTTCGATGAGAGAATGGGTACGACAGGAAAAAAGATAGCGATTAGTTTGTAGTGCGTCGCGAAAAGTTACGATACTGTGCCTTCGTGGCAAAGATTTTTTTTTGTTCTCGCGACGGTGGAAAAGTGGCTGTGTTCATAGTACGTTAAAATTGCCACGGAAATGAATTTTTTCATGCTCCAACTTTTGGTCTAGATTGTTTCATTAAGAGCCTATTAACACATGAAAAATGATCCGGTATAATATCCTTATTTTGATTGAATGTGGTCGAAAATGTAAGCAGTACAACTCACCGCAACGGCGGAACAACCAGCCCCATAGCGGGGTTCCTATTCGATATTTTTCAGAAAAATGTTTTTGGAAGGAACACCATAAACAATACAAAAAAATACATATATCGTGGAACATCGATAAACATTCTGTCAATATGTATATAAATTCCAGAACTAAAGCTTTATTTTCTTAGGATAATTTTGAATTTATTGAAAATCGGCACTCCCAGTCCCGCTCTTCCCTAGTATATAATTCACAACAAATAAGAATCATGCTGCGTATCAATATATCTTCAAATGCATTGATGGTGCGTCGTATTTCGATGTTCTTTTGTACAGTATTTGATTTTAACTAGTCAATGTAGTTGAAATAAATTCAATTGATTCGTTCGCTACAGGATGAGTGAGATATGTATGCAAATGAAACAGTTTATTGTCAAATAGATTACATGATACGCGTTGTTGTATTGCCTTGTTTTATGATAGGAGGATATTGTTTTCATTTTAAAACTATACAACGTGTTCTTTTGAAAGATAATAGCGTTGAATCAATTTTGTATCGTGCATAGAAATCCATTATTTCAGGGGTGCGCCGACGCATGATAATAAAGGCCCCAAAGATCTCAGGCGAAGGTGAAATACTTGAAAAAGAACTATTATTATTCGTTAATTTATAAATATATCAAAGACGTAAGTAACTGCTAACTGCTTTAGAAGACACAATTATTTATTGTTTTCAGTTTAGAAAGATTGTGTTGTTAGTACAGGAAAAGTATTGTCACTACTACACGAGATAATTTTCAACTTTTTTGTTATGCTTATCGGAAATATTTACATAATCGGAAAAATTGTATTGAATTGATGCTAATTTTTTTTATTGCGATCAAATAACAACTATCAATCTTAACGTCTAATATTCTAGGCGAATACAGTTGTGGAGGCGTGCTTGGGTCGCCTTTTCTTTTTAATATCTAATAGCCGTTTTGAATAATAAGAATCCATAGCAGTTGTGGCCCGAATTTTCGTTGATATTTAAGCTGCAGCACGACTAGAACATATATCAACGTGAGGCAGAAATTGCCACTTTAAGTTTGTGCGTTCTATATTTTGATCTCAACATGCATATATCTAAATCTGTCGCGATATAAAAGTAAAGAAAGGAGGGGAAAAGAAAATGAAAAATCATACAACAAAAATCTTCATTGCCTCATACATAAAGTCTACATTATCTTATAAAATATTCTTGTGTCAAATTTAAACCTTAAACGTTGGCTGTAACTAACAATAAAGAATAGAAAATCTTGTTTCTATCTGATTTTTGTATGTTTCGTCTATGAAATGTCTTTGTGCAATTTGTTATTTTCCGCTACTAGACATTCCAGACAATCTGCGAAACGCTCCCAATTTACTGAATGAAAGATCTAAGGAAACAACAAATATTGTCTTAAATTTACCTTGTGAAACTTTTCTGCTTTCCCAAAGATGAAACCGCATCTAGATGAATTTACAAAAAAAACAACAATTATTCTTAAAGTGGTATAAAACGCGTATTTTCTAATGCAAATTGCGATTTCTGTAGAATTCCATTTGATTAAACATTAAAATACAATAGGCTACAATTTCGCATTATAATTGAATATTTAGGAGAACGGACACAAAAATACAAAGAAAATCTTGATAAATTACAACCATTTTTTTATTTCGGTATTTTACAAAGTAAATTAATTTCAAAATTTGAATAACTCTAACGTACATGTTAATAAAATATCGTACATAAACGTTAACATGGAATTTAGCAAATTTGACTTGCAACAAACAAAACTTTGAAGAATAAATTTGATAACGATCTTTATAGTGGAGATAGAAGCTTCTCTGCACTGCGCTAAAGTTAAATCGAATTTAACACTGTAATATATTTCATTTAGTTTCATGTTTTGCAACGGAATTCATTTCTGATAAAAACAAGCCAATCTGACTACTGTTTTGTAGGTATTTTTTGGCAAATTCCACAAAATATCCGTTGAATATGTTTTGGTAGATTCCTTCAAATCAACGATTGTGTGTGTTTTATTTCAAAACGTTTACCGCTCGATAAAACAACTACTTGAATAATTAATAAATCTATTGATCGAAATGCCCAAATAAAGAACATTATCAACAAAAATTGATTTTATGTGAAACGAATTCTCTATAAATAGCTTTTGGCAACAAGTATAGAACATGAGGTTTTGTCAACGTGTGGTGTTTTAATTAAATACTGGATAAGGAAATTCATTTCTTTTGTCGTTGTTTTTTCTGTCCGCACGCTTGTGTATATGCTTGATTGTTTGTAGATAGCCGTATCTACGGTCGAACAAACACTTCCGACGATAATGGAAAACAATGGAAAATAATAATATAGATATAAAGAGTAAAAGACCACATCGAACAGCTTAAAATCGACCAAACAGAACACTTTTAAAGTATTAAAAACATTACCAATGTAAGTGTATGTAATCAAAAATGGATAATCGTTAAACGAATAAAGCGCATAACATTTGAACCTTTGTTGGTAGTTGGATAAGGATAAGATTTTGATCTTGTATTTTGATTAAATTTAGTTGAATTCCTGTTTTCTTTTTAATGAAGTACTAAAACAGTTCCACTTAAAAGAAGGATCACCACAGTTTCTTTGAAACAACTTTCAGAAATAGGCATTTCTCTAATTTTACATTTGAACTGATCCTTGGAATGACCACTATTCAACTTTGATGAAATTGACCGTTGTCTTACCTCATAGCATGTCTTAATCTCAGATAAGGTTCAGTAAAGCGAAATAATCCTTTATATTTTAACCGTCTGATGGATACGCAACAAAAAATGTCTTTAGGAAACCAGATCGTATTATTTTATAGCTATCTAATAAATTGTGGTTTGTCGATTTTTGTTCTAGTCGGCTTGGATGAGAACAACAAGAATAAAAGAAATAACGATCGTGTTATTTGATATCTTTGGAGTGATATCACCTCTTCCACGTACCAGAAATCTACACAGAATGACAGATGATTATTTTTTCAAATTCGTCCAGCAGATGATTAATTGTGTCATGGGTAAGTCTTCACGATTTCTTTAAAAACAACTCTTTTTGAGGGGAGAGCTTTGAGAGGATCCATCCTACTGAGCAATTTCTCATTATTCTACCACATTATCAATCATGTTGTCTTTCTATTCAAAATCGAAGGAAGTTTGTAGCAGATCCATTCCATCTAATGCATCAGTTCAATAATATAAAGACTGAACACGTTTCACAGAAAAATTCCAATTTCATTAATGAATTTTATATATATATATATATATATATATATATATATATATATATTCTAAGAAACTTCCAAGACCAATTAGCAAAGAATTACAACAAATACAGTTATAGAAGCAAATATTTAAATACTAGAGTTGTTGTTGCCAGAAATTTTTCAAATGTAACCCGTCAATAAAACTTTGTGAAACAAATCTTTACTTCACAGTTCAACTAGAGAACTTCAAATAGACATAGAGTGTTTCTAAAATTCCTATTTATCAACTTGATCGAATTATGTTTGCTTTTCAGCAAAGTTTTCTATAGAATTCTCTTTTGTGTTAGAATGCTTGTGGAGCACTTCTTTTTATCAAATTTCGTTGGGAACTATTATCACAAAAACGATCTCTTTTTATACTGTCAAAGTAATTCGACATCTCATAACCGATGTTTGTTGATATTGAAAGATCTGGCCGATGTTGTATTTGATTTCCAAATAAATACTTTGTAGTATCTCGTAGATGAGATCATCAACTACTTATTTTGGTAATATTACATTGTCTTTAGTTCAATTATTACAATAAGACGAGGAATTCTAATTGAGCAATTCGTAGAATTTCAGCTTAAGACTAATAATATGCAAACCAACAGACCAATACCACAAATTACAATCTAAACAACAATTTTCGATAAGAGAATTTTAGCTGTTTCATTAGTATAATTTCTCAATGGCTTGATTGAATTCTATCTTTTCAATACAAATGGAATTCAATTTGGCAAAAACTGCTTGTTATAAGACTGAAATTTGAAAGTTTTGCATTATTGTGAAGTGAAACAAACTACGGCAAATATTCAGCCATGCGTGCCAACCCCTTATAATGGCTACACTGCAATAACAGAAGATATAAAAGATATCGGACAAAATAGGAATCGACGCTCCTGTAATAATAATAATCAAATCGAAATTGTCAATACAATAGAGCATTGGACACAATGTTCATGTATAAAAGGAACATTTACAAAAAAAAACACTAACATTTATCAAAACTTATTATTTTTGATTAATATTAAAGGCTCAATTGACTGAAATATTCACATCCTCATTATTATCATTCAACAGGATAATAAAGCCAACTCTTTTTTTTATTTAGTCACGCGATTTCAGGTTGAATTTCACCTAAATTTTTCATAATATTTTTATATCATCAGTATACGATCATTTTTACCAACTCTATAATAACGCTATAAATTACAAGTTGAACTCTGAAAAAAGTGCACACACACACACACACACACGATCAGAATAGAAACTCTTCGCAAAATTAAATAAAACTAGGATAAATATTTTTTGTAACCTCAATTTGGAAGAAAAACTAGGTTAATTAAACTGTAAGTTGAATCAATTAGATCGTTTCTTCAAAATGAACACACTTCAATTAATTCATATCAGGTGACGAACTGTAGTGCATTTGTTTCAGTTGGAGAATAATCACGGAATGAAAACAATATGTGAAAAAAAAGTAGAGAGGAGTTCCAAGAAACAAAAAGTTCTTTATATTATTCAGAGATGTTAGAATCAATATTGAATCAGGCCAAACTATCATTCATACAGTCAAAAAAAAAACCTCAATTTCTATATCTCTATAGCTCGAATCTAGTCTTTTCTGTTGTGTAATTGAAAACACTTCATTCTGGAAAGGACAAGGGCCCGGGTTCGCGTCCTGGTGGTCGGGTTGAACCTTTTTTGACTGTTCAGTGGACAGTTCGATTTATTTCCATTATTGATTCTACTAATAATAGAATTACACATGTCGAATTCTTTCGGTTAAATTTCTCATTAAAACAGTAAAGCAAATATTCTCCGTAATATTCCTCTGGAATTATTTTACAAATTACAAAGTGTACTGACAGCAAAGATGCCCAGCTAAAATGAATCAGCTGTAGCTCTATTTTTTTAAGTGGGCCTCTATTGCTTTAAAACAACCCACTGAATTGTTGTTTTAAATAATAGATTAAACCGCTTGAAAAATGAAAGTTTGTTTCCGGTCACGAAATCGTCAATTTCCACTGTGATATACTCAATTATTAAATAATAACCGGATCAATATTACAGTGATTATTGTTGACATACGAATTATTGAATTTACAAATTAAATAATAAATCTATGGATAATGTTTTTTAGTTCCGTTTTCAGGATCTCATTCTTTCTGTAAACGATAAATTTTAAATATTTCTGATCCATTCGTTCCTGAATTGAGAAGTTGAAGGGTATGTCGTTGTATAGGAAGTTCCCTTGATTTAACACATTGTTGCCTACTACTATCGTGGCTTTTTTCTTCACTGAACTCATAATAAAATTTATAGATTGCAAACTTTGTCTGTTCGGTTTAGTTGTACGAATAGCGCGATCCATTCAATGGATATTGATGATGACAACTTCTGTCATCCATTGTCTACATCAAACTGAACATGAAAAATTATTGAATCGTTGCATTATAATCAAACATATTGACATTAATCTAATGTAAACCATGAATAATGAATAAAAACAACAACAGTTGATTTCTGTGACGATGCTGACGTTATATTTGTTTCTATTGAATCAACTGAATTGCGTAATCTACATTTTCGTTTTGTCAAGTATTTGTTCAAGTAGAATTCTTTGTGCTATCGGTCTTTTATCCACAACTTTGAGTTCTATTGTTCTCTATTTCGTGTTAATTTAGGAGAAAAATAGCAGAAGCCGATGCAAGCTAAACAATTTCCGTTATTAACAATATTCGTAATACAACGATACCAGTCAGTATATCTAACAATGGAACAACTGTGTATATTAAAAAGCGTAGAAAAGAAAGCTTCACACAAGGTGTTTGTTTAAAATTGCGTCTCTTGTTCATCTTTTGAATTTTATAGAGAGCTTGAGCTTTTTGGGATTAACAGGGAACTGTTGTTCCTAGATAGCGAAGTCTTTCACACATTGTCCTAAGTGAAACTTCTTATGCGAGTTCGGACGAAACTTAGATTTTAACGGTTCAGTAAAGGGCGAATAACCTTCGGTTGCCCAGAAAACACTTTGATTCCATCTCAAAATAATTGTGTTTTCAAATTAAATCAAATTAAATGAACAAAAAATTCAAAATGTTTAGAAGTTTATTATTCGTAAAAGCTCTACAGTAATTACCCATGGAAAACTGTGAAAGTGAAACTATATGGAAGTTCCATTTCAGCCATGCGTTAAGGTACACACGCGCAAATTGTTGTTTATCATTAAATTGTTCATCCAGCATGAGTCATTCCGAGCCCAAATTTTGATTCATACGATTCTTCTCTAGCTGTGTATTGATTGAAACGATGAGAAGTTGAAGTTCACGTTATATTCGTAATTTTCCTACCAAATTTAAATATACATGGAAGAAGGTCGTGCGAACAAACAGAAAGCTACATAGATACATTTCTTTTTTTTGAGCCACCATATTGTGTGACTTGTGTGTGTGTGTGTGTGTGTGTATGTTTATGTTTTTGTAGTGAAATCATTCGGAAGATACTGAGTCAATTTAAACCTTAACTCGGCGTGTTCCAGTTCAGTAGTTGTTTAAAGTGTTCAAATAACTAGCCGCTTGATACGTTCAACCACTTTCTCTGACACCCCTACTGCCGATCATTTGGTAGTAAAATGTATGCCCTTACACAATGTTTTCTCTTTCAGCCATTACAATCCCTATTTCACAAAATGTTGTTTGAACGTAAAGTAGGCGTATTGTCGAATAAGGTGCGATAAGATAATGGAGGGAAAAAAATGTCAATAGTTTGAAATTTTTCAACATTTCGTCTGTTCTTTATTCTTAAACTATTGTCAGGTTAAATAGCTCCTTTTAATAGATTTACGACACAATTGATACGACCACTATGCTAATTTCTAATGAAATTTAAAGTTTCTGATCAATTACGCTATAAACATTCAAGTTTTCAATATTAATTATCAAGAACAATCACGATAATTGAAAAGTTCTCTATTCAAAACGTCTGTGGGTGTGATTTTTTCGCCTTTTATTTCTCCCTGCCAATGAGAACAGACAACATTTGGGAAGATTTTTGATGGCGAAACACTTTTTTTTATGATCGAAATACTCAATACACAGTCAACCGATTGGGCATAAGCTTGATGAGCTTCAAATAGTCTTCAATGATAGCTTGACAATAATTCATCACTTTTAAAATCTCATCTTTCGTTCGTAACAAATGATTTTAATCAAATTCACGTTTTAATCAAAATTTAAATTCTCCGTAATGAGTTCTCGCAAATAAAAATGAATTGAAGTAGTATTTTTTCTGAAGGATCTTTGCATTTTCATGTTTTAAATAAAAAATCTTGCGGCAACATAAACTTATTTTACTTTTCAGTATTTTGCTTTTATATTTTCATCAACGTGCATAAAGTGTCATACGTTGAAGTTTCCACAGGAATGTGTATTTTCATTGTCACCTTTCTGCATAAAATACGGAAAAGTGGATGAACTGCAGACACGTGTACGTTTGTGAATAAATTTATACCAATAATTATTTAATATTCAAGGACTAAGGACTGATGTTATATAAGAAAATATTAAATTGTACATTGCGGAAATTTTCGAAAATTATTTCCTGTTGAGAAGAATTGGTCTTGATATAGATTAAATTCTGTTATTTAGTCTGTGCCTCAAGAGATACTATTTTGAAAATTAAAGGAAAAAGAGGAAAATAGCGTAATTGACAAAAATGCGCAATATAAATGTGGATGTCTTTTGGGCCGGGAACTTGCAACATCCTGTGTGTTTGTGGCCTGTTTCACATTATCCACAATTTGTGAACTTCGCAACGTTTAGATTCTATCGAGTGAACATAAGATTTGCAGTAAATTAATTGGGTTGGATGAGAGCAATTGTTGTTTTATTAACAACATTGGAGTTGAATAATTCAAATATAATAACGATGAGAGAAGTTATCAATCTATTAACTATGAAAACATGTCGGTTGAATGGTTGATTTTGATTGAGTAAGGTAAGGTATGATATTTCAACTCATTCAAGACAATATACCTTCGATATTCTATGTAGAAACATAATTTAGAATGCACGAACCGATTGTATTGCTCTAGGCCATATTAATATCAGAACAGTAATAGTCGTAGTATGTTCCAAAGTTTTTTGTCATTAACGTTTTGGGTTCAACTAAGTTAATTGTTAATGGAAATTTCAGGGTGTTTTGTGAATTACTCCCAAAACGTTGGTGTGATTGTGCACGTGATAAATCATCCGTTCCAATGTTGGGTGGGTGATTAAAACCATCAGGGGTGTATTTATAAATGATACAAGTACTCTAATTATTCTGTAAATAATGAAGAATCTTGGCTAGTGTTTTATGTTAAAAGGCAACGGTGCGTTTATAGATAGTCCTCTCATTTGAATTCGACCAAGCATCGTTCATTAGCTAACGCCATCGTTAACATCATTTAACAGTTTACATATATATACGTATTAGACATCCTGTCACGCTGATGAAAATTGATTCCATCCTCAATGATCTACCCTTGTAATGTTATCTTTCGTTGTCCATAAAATAACCTATGTCTTAACAGCTGCAATGCGTCAGACCAAAACTCAAATTCTATCATTTAACTGGATTAAACTGGGGCGCATAAACAATTCCCTTGACGGGCGCATTTAGTTGGTTGAATCGGTTGCAATATGTCAAGAATACCATTTCCGCATCACTACATGGCCCCTTATGACCTCTATACGCTTTCACTCTCTTACTAATCTCCCAGCTTCGATACTGGCACAAATAAATCACTAGATCTGGAGTATCTGGAGCACCCAATTAACTAGTACTTGATGGAACACCAGACAACTAATTACAACATTGTTGTTGTTGTTTTATATTATTATTTTTCATATAAAATATTCAAATACATTTATTGTTTTAAATAATTTAAAGACTCGTTCATACGTGGTGCACGTCTATCCCAACTGCTACTTGAAGATAGCATACCAGTCATTCAAATACAATTTTTTTGTATGCTGATAGCAGAAGAGAATTACTGTCGACTTCAAACAATTGTTACTAGCTTTGATCCTGCCTTTCATTTATCCTTTCTGTTCTATTGTTTGTTTGATTTTTTTTGTTAGCGAGAAACCTTTTTCTCTAACGAATCCGATATAAGCACGTGTCTGTTTATAGATTATGTATCCAACAGTTTTGTTTTACAACTGTCGCCTCCAGAAATATTCCAATAATTACTCTAACTTGTTCATTTATATGTTTAACTCACGGTATCTGTACTAATATTGCTTTAAAGTTACGTTTTGTTCTAATAATATATTACTGTTAATGTCATATACGTGTAATTCGTCTTTGTTATGTCATACTTGTTCGCTTCATCTCTTCCAGTTTCACTGACAAAATAGAACACATAAGCCCTCACTTTGGATATAATCATAGGTTTACTTACTTCTAGTTAGTTTTGATATAAATCTAAGTATATTTGCGGTGAAATGTGTTTGTCTACATGGGTTTTAAAAATGAATTCTAGTCACCTGGAACCGGGTCGATACTTTAAAGACTTGAAAGCTAAGAGAATCTCGACTTGTACCTAATAAAATAAGGGGGAGTTTTACAATTTCATCCCTATAGCTTGTTTTGTCAAATTAAAATTAATATAGTAAAGGATTTTACTGATTCTCAAATATTTTTAATAAAAACAACGCCACACGTTTCGATTTGCAGGAAGTGATATATAAGAACAATGCCTTAACAGCTGTTGTTTTGATACACCTGGTGTACACCTGGTGCGATCGTAAAACGCACTTAGTTGACGTAAAATCGTTTCATTGTTTTTGATCCAGATGTATGCACATCCACATTAAAACATCATCACTAGTGTGGAATTTCTAGCAAACCATTTCACAAATCTGTTACGTTAATAAAAATCGATTTTATCACACAATTTCATTTAAAATTTCATATTAAATACGAGTTATATTAAATGGAAAATGTGTTTGATGTTTATTTGGTATAAAATATTTGAAATTTTCAACTTTAATTCTACACTAACCAATTGATTGATGAATTTGGATTAAAATTGCGTTGTTTATAAACGTTGTTCAGTGGAAATACAATATTGGTGGTTGAAACTTGTACAAGAATGCGTGCCAATTCTTTCAGACAACATATTAGGGCCACAACTAAATGGCTATTTGATTAATAATTTGGAATATTTATCGATGTCGAATTTGTTTTCGTTCCCCTTGGTATTGTCAACAAGAACTGTGTGAGTGTCGAAAATAGCTTAAGAAAAAACCGATACATCATTCTGCTAAAACACATAAGAGCAATTCTGCGCCAACCTTTAAGTTTATCTCTTTTTGTTTCAATAAAGCTCGCTATTATTGGTGGATATGATGATGCCGACAATATCGAAACGTAGAAAAATACTAATGATTCCCCTAGGTGGTTTAAATGTACTAATAAAAAATGAATGAAATTTTCATAATGGCATAGGAAAATCGGTTGATTGAAACGATAGTAAATTGAACACTCCCAGTTGCCTCGATATTAGCTTTTGTATGGTTGATGCTATTGTCCTCCACCAGTACATTTGTACATAAATCTCCGTTCTCTAGAGGATTCTTTGACACTACCGAGCTTTGTGTATTCGGTGGAAAAAAAGGGTAAAGAATTCGCATACAATTCACAACAACAACAACAACAAATCAAATTTCTGGCGATGACAGTTAAAGAAATGCCATAAATTTTTGTTATATCGAATTGTTCTAATTAATAGGAGTATTTTTTTTATTTTGGTCAATACATTCTTGAAAAGAATCTTCAAAATCGTATTATAATGGAATTGTTTTTATTATAAGTATTCAGTTCTAATAGAAACTTATAAGCGTATTATATTTAAGCGGATTGTGTATTATTTTGCGTATTCTACCTTTTGATTTTCGAATTCATCAACAAAATCAAACGAAATTCTAATAGAGTTGCCTTAACAAAACTTTAACAGTGCCCTACATTATAGTTGGTAACAACTATCCATGAAGATTTGTACAAAAAATTGATGAGAATAAACGGATTTGTTGAATTACCGATTATTCTACAAACAAATACACGTTTTTCTTGTTGTTGTACATAAATGACAGTAAATAAGCTTCTTTGTCAAAAATTCATGGTCGGTTTCAACGTTATAGTTCCATTAATAATAATACATTGTTTATACATGAAGGACTTTCAGAAGTAAATCCGTTCAATTTCGTTCAAGATCCCGTATAGAATGTCAATGTAGACTAGTAAGTTATATGGTTTTGTTTGTTTTACATGAAATCCGATGACTGCTTATGGTTTCTGTTCAATGGCAAATCTCATAAAAAACAACCCTCTAGAAACACTTGAGTGTGCGTGTATTTTACAAGGATCTTCAATGGAATATGTTGCCTAATAAATCTTATTATATAGGATGCGGGCAGCATCATGGGATATTCTTGATGAAATATTTATATTTTGCCTAGATTCTCAAATACGCTATTTCAATGTAAATATTCGATTGAAGTAATAACAATTTATTTTTTCCCCGAATTCTCTTCTAATGCAAACTGTAAAGTTTTAATTTATGGATAGCTTTCGTGACAAGTATTCGGTTTTAACAGGCGGCCTTCACCTAAATATTCTCGTATTGCACACGTATTTATCCACGTTTACTGTCAGATAACGATTTGCGTTAGAAAATAAACAGCCTATCAAACGGCTAAAATATTTTTTATATAAAAAATAATAGACGCAAGAGCAGGACAATTTCGAAAGAAACACGATGGAAATTAATGTAAATTCCAAGAAGGAAAAAAAACAGAATGAATAATGGAATTGTGGAGTTTCTATACGGAATATGGAAAGCAAATGTATACGTCTTAACACCAATAAACTCATATTTTCTAGTGGAACTGTTATATTTTCATGATAGAAGATAGATAATTGATCAATTTCTTTTATTCGAAATAAATGACTCCTTTACACTGGTATTTTTGTTAACTACAGGAATTACCGTGTCTTCGATATGAAAATTTACACAAATGAAGGATAAAAGAGAATTCAATAACACTGTAAAGTATGTTACAGTTGATAACATATCTGGGCGTTAATACGGTTGATGTTATTAATGGAAATGTATTAAGTTGATTAATTTTTTTGTTGTTGGCGATCGATTATACATGTTGTTTGTTTGCTTTGTTTTTTTTTTGATAATCAGTAAATTGTTTTTGCGAAAATAAGGGGTGCCTTGCTTGTCACAACAATATTCCATTGATAATGAAACCTGTTTCTTAGTAATATTTTTTAATTAAAAAGCTGCTTCATCTGCGTTTTGGAATTTGTAAATAAATTTGAAATATTGTTTGTGATACAATTTACGCCTGAAATCATTTTCAGCGCTTTAAACAAAATGTGATTCTTCTGCTGAAGCTTCACTAATACAACGCCAGTTTAAGTTTCAATAGAATAATTGTAATTGTCAGTAAAACAAATTATTCGTATAAATTTTTTATCTTAAATACTGGATTTAATTAGTGAAGTATAACTGAAACGAGTTCATTGTTATACTCGGTTATAGTCCCGGCGCATCCACCATTTTTACAACTTCAGTTTATTTGTTAATTTGTTGTTTTTTCACGAATGATTTTAGAAGATATTCTCATTTATTCAAAAATACGTACATTTCAAAACAGCAAATTAAGTCTTGTTGAATGCTAAAATCTTCTTTATTTATTAATTTGATTTCTGAATTGGAACATTTTTCCATGGAATTGTGCTCTTTAAGCTTTCAAATTAGTCAAATTTTCCAACATATGAATCTGTTGAATTTACTATGGATTCAATTTCCAATTTATTTTCATTATTAATGATTTTCAAATGTGGATACAGATATTTAGAGTACATCAGGCATATGCAATATTAATTTCAATAATACAGCTTAATAGGAAATAATTTCCCGTTCATTATAATTATATAATTGAATTGTTTTGATAAATTAAACTGATTATGGATTATCAACAATGGTTTTCCGCTAGATTCATTGTATTCACATTGGAAATTTAATTGAAGATTGTTGTTGGTGTGTATAACAGCAGGATGAAACGCAGGTGGATAGATCTGTGACAAGTCAAATTGAAGTTTCACCCGAAAATGCCACCATCAATCGTCAGTATATTTTTTCTTCTTGATCCTATCTAAACTGGAATGGAATTTCGATCCTCTATATTTCCACATTTTTATGATATAAGGCCTTCGTGATGATGAAAGGTCGTTTTGAATCTTTCACGTTACAAAATTAGATTAAAAAAGTAATTACATCGTATTGATTTGATGTTCTTTTAATGGGAGAGAAGGTAGTAATTCCATTTCCACCCTACTACATTTTCGTGTTATACTTATCTCTTATAATAGAAAATGGGTGTGTCAGATTATACCGGTAAGTATAACAGCTAGAAATTACTCTTTATTTACCACAGTAGAAGTTACAAACATTAAAAGTTTATTTCTAATTTACAGTTACAGTTCTTTTTATATATATATATATATATATATATATATATATATATATATATACTTTTGTGTTTTAACCGTTGTGCACATATTTATTTACTTTTATGCTTTTTATTTAATTATTTTCATGCCATTATTCTGGCCAGTTTCGTTTTCTTGCTCTTGACAAATATGCCTGTCTGATTTTTCCTACGGTCGTACACTGTAAAAACTTTCTTACTCCCATTTGTTAAATGAATTTAAAGAAAACACTGACTGTTTAATTACAACAAACTGTTCCATTTTATGAACGGTAATATGTCAACCGATAAACTAAAACTTCTAATTGTTGGAAGAATTCTTGCAACCGTTTCTAAAGAGTTCCTTTTTTTCTCGTGTTTTCGCTTCTATTTTGTTTTCGAGGGGCAACACGACAAAACTAGAAGAAATATATTGTCTCAATGACTTTGCCGACATCAACTATAAATCAAGTTTCGAACTCTAAGCCCTTTGTCAAATCGATGACAATAATGCCAAAAACAATAGTACCTTGTCATCGTACAACAATATAAAAGCGTCTTTCGATCTAATCTGATACAGAACTTCGAAACGTAAATCAACTAAATTACATCAAGATTAGTTCTCGCCTTTACATATTTCACATTTTGTTAAATAAAAACAATGTTGATGCATGAGATTTTCAGTATTTGTACGGTGAATATCAAATGGTAAGCTTTTAGAAGGGTTGAAACAGTAGGGTTAGACCTGGATGTTTTTCAATATTCACTAGCAGCAACCATAACCATAGAATCTCGACAACAAAATGTTCGTCGTTGACACAAATTTTCTCATGAAATGAAGCTACAGTTTACGTATTTCCACGTAAATAGAATTCAAACTTCGATCATCATTCAACTCTTGCTATCTAACCCTTATCAGTGATAATATACAAAAGGGGGATAGCGCTCCGGTCAAACTTGTCTATAATAAGAAAGATCACTTTCATGTTCTTTCACGAAGTATCCATTAAAAAAATTGAATACTCTCTTTGAAATTGGTACAAGTCTCGATACAAGCTTGTTTGGGAAGATTACTAAAAATATTGTTTTGAGTAAAGTGACTCAGTCATTTTCTTGGCAAAAATAAATGTTGTTGGACAATCTCTATCGGAATACGAGACATTTTAAGAAATAAATAGCAATACAAGGCGTCGCAATAGTGGAATTGTGTGTTCAAAAAGCCGGATAGAAAAGCAATACTATGAGAAAAGTTAGACTAGATGCAAGATATCATCTGATAGACGAATTGTTTAGTTTTTGTAAATAATTTTCAACTGAAGACACTGAATATGAGATGTGTGCACTATGTTTTATTTGTCAATATAGAAAATTTTATGAAAATATAACACTAGATAGTATCAATCAACAAGAAGTTTAGTAAGATTCTTTGAAATTCTTCTCTGTCATCAATACAAATAGTTTTCACAATAAAAATCACGCCAAGAACTCGAAATACTGGCTGCTTTTTGTTGTAAGAGTAAAATCCAGAAAATTATATACACACAGTTGGAAACATCTTGAATAATGCCCGAATAAAATTCAAATTTATTGTCTGCCTTCCTGAATATTAAAACTGAGAAAATTTCAGCTTCCGGTCGCATTTAATAGAATTATTGGATATTTCCAACGTTATTCTCGTACAATTGTCACTATGAAAACAATGACGAAAACGAATCAAATTGTCGTTGAAATCGACGATGATAATCAGAGAGATTTTTGTCGGAAAGAGTCTTTCAATTGTTTACTACTGATTAGATTTTCTCTGGAATTTTTGGATATCAAAAGCATTATGATTTGTACTATGTCACAGGAGTATTTAAGACTTTTGCTATGAGAAAATAGACGATTGCACTGTTATACAGAATTCGCGAAATATCTTGTTTCTATTTAATTTTTTTCGAACATGATAAAAGCTGTCATTAATTACGTTGAATGCTATTGTAGCTTTTGTATTCCACACATTTATGGTATTAAAAAGGTGGGCTTTATGTTAGCTGTAAAAAATCAAATAATACCCATTCCTATACAAGATTTTATTAAATCTATTCCCGTATGTGGTAACAGATATTAGTGTAATAAATACGATTATAACTGGTCAAAACTTCTATATTATATAACATTAACAGTTTTACGATAGTTTTTTATGTTGGTAATTAACTTTTTAATAAATTAATTTTGTGGTTATTTACGGAAACATTAATTAATTAACGTCCATGTAAAATATGTTCATTCAATGTGGATTTGTAATTTTAAAATTTTGCGGCCAAATAGTGTCTACATATAGTGAAACATCTATATAATGGTTGTGTGGAACATTTATTAAGTGAGCTTGAATGTGGATTGGCTATATAAAGCGATTGCATTACATTAATTGAGTTGGATGTTATCGTGTTATTTAGAATAGGGCTGCTATAGCTTTCGTATGTTATTATTTAATAGGACAACAGTATTTGGTTGGTTTGAACTACAGGCAAACAGCCAAAAGCTTTAGTATCCACCGATCCATACATATATACACATGTATATGTATAGAAAACCTGAAATGCAATGATGGCAGGCTCTGAATTTTATTTATGCTCAACTTTATTGGTCTCTATGCCTTTGTGCTATAATATTTTCTTTGAAATGTAGAAGCAGAAGAAGAAGAAGCACACGTATAATTTATATATCAAAGCTGTGCTATATTTGTTTGATATAAATAGATATATTCGTGTGTACAGTTTACTGAAAACATATTGCGGTTCATATAAGGACCAACAGATTTAATTTTGATACATAGCGCAATGAAATGTTGACACACTGCGAATTCACTACTTTAACGTTCAATAAAAACAAATATTTTATGATTTGTCTCAATTTCTCTTTATTATGGTTATTACAACGACTGGATAATGTACATTTTAAAATTGCTGACACTATACAACTGAGTATCTCTCAATTTAGTTATGTTGAAGACAGTAAAATTGAATTAACTTCACTGTCATGTACAAATACGGTTAGTGAAATGGTTTACACGTTTTATTTTCATACCTACTGGAAGGTATTTCCCGTTTTATTAAAACACCGAACTAACAAACTTTTTTATTATGGGTGGTATGTTTGAAATGATGGGCAAGTGTCTTTTTGTTTTGATTTTGTTTTGTTTCAGGCAGTAAATGGAAATTTTAATGTTGCTTAAAAAGTCATTACAAATCTTATTTTCTTTTCATCTACTCCTGTATACATGATGTTATCACACCAGCTAGATAGCCTTCGGGGCGGTCGTTCCCTTTCAATTATTCAAACGCATTTAAATAGGAAGTTTATCAGTAGATTTACATTTTATACTCAACGCATATTATTAAAACAGTAAATTTCCGATCTCAATTATGGAAAAAAATATAATCACTTTAAAACATATATAAATTCAACACGTAACCATTTCGGTTGTCGATAAGCTACTATTCTCGTCCTTAGCTTAGGGGGCACATTTCCAAACCAAATGTGGCAATTTAATAACCAGCATATTCAGAATAGCCCCCATAGAAGTATATAAGAGTACTTGAATAGAGCATGACAAAGCCGGTTTTATTGTGTGAGCCCGTCCTCAGTTCAAACTTCCTTGGCTACTTGAATAGTGTGCTACATAGTCAGCGCTTTTAGTGCTACTGCGAAAGATTGATTTGATAAAGGCGTTCTCGAGTTAAGCTGAAAGCATGCCGATCCATAACCAGGATAAAAGATTATTTTCTCACCATAATCGTAATGTTTTGTTTATATATTTTCTGTACGATATAAATGAATATACATCATTCGAATTCGTTAAGTCCACACAAGTATTAGGGGAAATACAGAACAAGAAGAAGAAGAAGGAGAAGAAGAAGAAACATTTTTATCTGGAAATCTTCCAATCGCCGAACGTTGATCGAATCCTAATGAGCGTCTTTGAATGTCGCTTAAAATCAGAAAAGCCACACAAATTATAGAGAAATTCGAATTTTTTATGTAACGTGTTGTAAAAATAAAGTGAGTGGGGCAACATCAATATCTAATACAAAAAAATGTTCGAAACGATTGGACTCACAACCTACCCAAATCCATGTCTCAAACTGTCTATAGTGACAAGAAAATCAATCGATTGAGCATTAGAAAAACGATCTCTGAAGAGCACAAAAAAGACCACATAAAAATGTTTTAAATGTACAAAACTGAAAGTTCCAATAAATGATGGATAACCTGCAGATATTAGAATTTCTATAGAATGGGACAACATGTGTATACCTGACATAAATTATATTACTAGTTTTCTTTTAATAATTTCAGAAAATGCCGACGAACATGTAAGATCTGTTGTGTCAAATTAAACCTTAAGCATATGATGCAGAATTTTCGATTAAATTTTCAATAGACTTCTGTACTTCTATAATTCAAAATAAATGACTTATTTAATAGCTATCGTCTAAAGTTAGCATCACCAATCACATCGGAAATGATCGTTAGTGTTTATTAAAAGCAAAGCATGTGATAAGAAAAAGTGTTCGAAATGATGTTCAATAAAGCGCATGATGCGATTTATTCTTGCTCCACTTGGTGTAAAGATAGAAAATAAGAATACTTAAATCACCCACAGAGAAAGAAAGAAATTTACTACACATAACAGAAAGATTGAAATCTTTATACAGTCTTTTCTATTTTCCCATGATTGCTTTTTTGTTCTTCACGATAATATGAGTAACTTCCAATTTATGTTTTATTTTTTATGTTAAAGGTACATTAATATGATGTTGACGAAAGCGAACTTTTTAAGAAACTTCCAGTTTGGCCATACTTTAAATTCAATTAACTTTATGTTTCATGATCCGTAAATCTGTTGGTTTTCTTACCATGGAATCGATGGAAATTCTGAACTGAAAACACTAATCGCATTAGTATCATCATAAGTTCCCTTATCACACAAATGCGGATCAACGTAACATTAATGTTATTTCAACCATGATTAAAGCATTTTAAAACCGTCATTTGACTAGGTAATTACTAGAGCAACGATCAGTGACCATTCAAGAGAGATTATTACGATTTCATGAGGGATTATTACGTGTTATTTTCATGTGTAAAATCTGAAATGTTTTGGACACAAATTCCTACTATTATAAAGTTGAGACATTTATCTCCAATATAAGCAACCAAATGAGATCCTTGGGGACTTACCGACCAATGTTCGCTTCACACCTCACTTACTCTTAATTATAACTCTTATATAAACGAGCACATCGTACGGATCTACTATTCTACTGTACAAGGTTTATTAATATTGTTTCACGGAATTTTCGAATGGTTGACTTTAATTCTTGAGATATTTATTTCCGGCAACGCCTAGACTCGATCTTTATTGCTTATAATATTCGATTTTCAATTGGAAACTTGCTAACAGTGTGTTGAATGAATAAATAGATTGAGGAAATGGATTGTTTAATTTGTTTTATTAGAATTGTTATGCAGGCGCAAGCTTTTAACTAATTTGGCCGATCCTCGTATATGCTCCAAGTTTAATTGCAGAAGACACACAGCAAATTGTATATATAATACTTTAAAGAGCCCTCTAGAGATTAGACTTGCAAAGCAATCGTGAAATCAAAGAGACTTGAAATTCGGTTGAATATCCAAACAGTAATTTACGTTTTCTCGGGTGAAAAGTAAAGGCAATGATGGTATGTTGGCGATTACAAAAAGACTGAAATTAACCGGGATTTACCGATAACGAAGTTGTAAATTAATAAGCAAACAAAGATTGCTCCCTGTGATATCTTCAAGAACTTTATGATTACAGGATAGAGTTAGATATAATAAATCTACTCATCCTTATTCAGGTTAGAAATGGTCGACATGTATTTATGCGACTGTTTGTCGACAGAAACCTAACTCTGCCAGCTGTAATTGGTTCCTGGGCTCCCATAGAGTTGTTGTTCCCAACAGACTCAAATCTGGTCAGTTACTTATTCCAATTCCCCTGAATATAATGAAAAAATTTTTCCACTATCTGCTAGTTGTTTTTTTTTGTCTCAACGGATTGCTTTGGATTATGTGAAAAATTTCACAATCGATAAAAGAATTACGATTCAAGTAGATATATTTTGTTGTTTTAATAGATTGCATTTAAGTTTTCTTTTTAACACCACATGATTTCTTATCGTATGGGGAGATGGTGGTTCACCCTTGTTCCCCAAAATTCAATTAAGTTCTCTAATTTAGTTGAGACAGGATGTCCGGTGCAGACCGTGCCAGACAACATTATTTGTAGCAGACATCGCTTATATCTAGTGATCGAAGATGAATTATGTACGGCAGAATAATGGTTCAATGATTATGTTATTTCCAATGTCACACCAATATGTACATGATATTTGGCATGCAACTCATAACAATGTTCATCTTATTAGCTTTACGAATTATCTGTCGCTTGTATCAACGGATTAATTATTAGATGTCAAATTAAGGCACTAGTGATTACCAACTACCACATTTCAACCTCATCTCGGAAATCACTAAATCGATTCACATATATTGGTTCCAATCATTAAATGCATGGCGGATTCCAATCCAATCTATGATGGCCAATTCACTTTACCATTTACATGTTGAGAATGCGAATAGAGAAAAGAAAGTAAAATCACAAAATAACCATGTTTTCTATATTTTTTTGTTTACACATAAATAGATCAAAGATAAATACAGAAAACTTTGTAGCGATTTCAAATTAATTACGAACAATCGAACATTCAGAACTGGAAATTCTTCTTCAATTAATAAAGCACATTATGGTTTTTGTAACATTTTTTTTCGGATACTGCATGAAAAGAATTTTTTTTGCACATGGAGAATCAGAATGAATCCAACCAAATCGTCATTTTTTGTCTCTGCAAAAAAAATAAATACGTTACTTGTTATCTTTCCAGTACATTTAAGAGATTTGTATAATTTGTCCCTTACCATATCTATATTTGGTGTTGTTATTGAAATATAATCAATCCTGAATTCTAAGCTCATTCATATAAAAGAATGAAAGGCGATAAATTCAATGTTTAGTACAATAAGAGAGAAACTGGGAACAAATATGAATACGAATACATATTTCATTTCATATTACCATAACGAATCATACATGTCATGCATACGTATTCTAACTAGATCGTATAAAAAAATAAAACGAGGATATTAGCAATTTAAAATAATAATGACGGTAGTTAAATCAAAAATGTGATAGAACACGTTCGAAATTGATTTGAATAGAATGAAAAGTTGGTAATTTTTTTTTTTAATTGACTTAAATGGTCGAACAACATGTCTATCAATGCTTCGAATTCCTTTTGTGAGTCCCAAAGACATGGTTTCAGACTGCAATAAAATTTCTTTGCTCCAAAGGCGATCTCATAATGATAACTGATTGTCAGTGCCAGTAGACTAAAAAAAAATTGAAATTCAACACCAATAACTAACACACAATATGGCATCAATGCAACCTCAGTTAACCATTATAAAATGACGTTAATTAATTAATTGATTAATTGTTGTAACAGAACTTTCAGCTATAATACAGGTCTATTCTATACATTGATAAGACCTAATAGTAGAGTTATATGTCTCGAAAGTTATAAACTGTCTAGCATCTACTGTATGTTATTTCCTGTGTTGTGTGCTCTGTTTGGTGTTGCTTCGACATCCTGTGCGATATGAGCCATTTGTTATGTTTGCGGTTGGGTATGTGTATGTGTTGGAGAATACAAACGGTCGACCCAACACAACACCATTACAAGGGTTACAACCAATTTAGATATCCCAGTTTCATTGCTATATTTTCACTGATTCACTACAGTGATTGATAAGTGTGACCTGTACAGTACCACTATGCTATTATGATGATAACAGAGGCAACGGGGTTCATTACGTATATAGTCAATTGTGAGTTTGTGATAAAATTGATTACAAGAAACTGTATTCATGTTAAAGGACATTAATATTATGATAAGAAGATCGTTAGCTATCAAAAGGCCATACTTTGTCAATGTCATCATTATTATCCCTAAAAAGAAATAGAATACGTAGTCTAAGCAAATCATGACCTCGATTCTTGTCTCTATTTCTCCAATTGTAGGTATGTGATTATAAATTTGTATAAATGAATAACATAAAGGGGCTATTAGAGTTCTATATATGTCAACTTATCATTGATTATTAATCATTTTTATTTGAAAATTTCAGCAATATTGACTAAACTCAACTAAATTGTAATTACATCACACTCATAGAAGTGTTATTTTTGGTTTGCTGATAACAGAATAAAGAAACGTTACCTAACATTATTTTCTTGATTAGAAGTAGTTGTATTTCAGTTAGATACCAATATAAACAGCAGTGACAGTGCTTTGTGAATGGATCAGTGTGCAGTGCAGTGCAGTGCAGGGATAAGAAGATGATAAGAAGATACGACACTCCAAAAACCGTAAGTACAGAATTTTATAAGTAATCAACTTGAAATATATCCACATTCCTAGTTCAAATAATAACGGTATGACAAAACACAAGTTATCATTAGAATTATATAGAAGCTTACCACTACGGTTGTGAGAAATTCAAAATATAGTATCGCTCTATTTTGTAACAAAAATCATCACAAAAAGGATGATAGAATCAACTTGAAAAGCGACTGTGTCATTTGAATTTTATTCAGATTTGTTCCGTAACTGGGAGGCTTAGTGATATCTTGGTGGCAACAGATAGATTTTATCAGCAGTCACAATTTTATTCAAAAAGCAACTGTATATAAAGGTCACAAAGTGACCAAATACAATCAAAATTTGCAAGCTTTACCAAAAAAGTGTGTTCCCTGTCCATGTCGGTCTTATGCAAATTTGTCGTATTTAACAAATGTATGGTTGCAAACCTATGTTACTGCTACATGTATACGGATGTTCAATAATAAATCCCCAACTGATAATTACTTACTGCATGGCAATGACAACATATTATCCAGTGTATGTTCTTAATGTCAGGTAAAAATTACACAAACACCACTGATTTTTCGTCGCTCAAACAATCAAGACAAAACAGGCGTTCTTGTTAGGAAATGTGTGAATAAATTGCACAAAGATTCGATATTAAAGTATTGATCAGTTGACATTCGAAGATGCCTTACTGAGTACAATATTAGTGTCTGAAAACAATTACACTAAACTATGAAAAATTTCGAATTGACAGATCCGTAAATTTTTATTCAACTTACAATTAGATGCATTTGAATGTATTTAACAAGAGCACTTCAGTTCAATATTTCTGCAAGAACGTTCTGTATGATTGTAAAACAAATAGAAACACAAAAGAATTCGCTCATCAATAAATTTCATGAATTAAACATGAACCATTCACCGACATTGAATTAGAATTAATTATCTATGTTGAACCATAGAACAATGCTAGTTTGTTTAGGATTATGTTCTAGTTTTCATTTTGGTTTATTTCAATAATTAGATAACACACAATATAGAATATAACAATAATAGAGCTTTTATGGTGATTTCTATAAGGAGAATAGTTTTCAATCAACTATAATCGTCTATTGTATCATCACATAAGCAAACCAGAATTTCCCTGAAATCACTGAACATTGGACATTATCGAATTGAAAAAAGAGTAACAAATTTCTCTACTACCGTCGAAGTTCAGTCACTTCCTACAGGAAATCACACCAACTCTAATATCATTTATTAACAATAAAAAAATAATATCATCTATTTCACGTGGACGAAAAATAAAAGTCTGACTTGACGAAGGAAAATGTAGACAACAAAAAAAAATACAAAACTTATAAGAAAATATTGAGTGAACTGTACAAAAACTTGTGAGCTGTTTAGGGTATATATATATATATATATATATATATATATATATATATATATATAAGGAATGCTGTAGTTATTTTGTAATCACTAACATTATTACCTACTTTAAATTTTTTTTAAGTTTCCCAACAAATGTTTAACATACTCGAGACGGTGAGTGCTTTTAGAATAAAGGCGATATTAAAACGCTAATTACCCTAAACTAATACAAAATTGCGCGTGGTAATCAGAATCTAGACGTCAGCTTAAGATTGGTCCTTTATTAATTACAGATAAGATACCTTTACTGTAATGGGAACAGATAATTATAAACATTTGCTAATTTCGTGCTTTGTACTTGAAAATTAAGACAATAAAACTCATATCCGGCCACTACTGTTTAACCAAAGTTAAATGAAATATCAAAAAATAATGCTTGAAATTGTTTGGAAATTCTTTTTGTATTTGATTAAAATTTGAAATTCCTCCCATATTCATTACGCATAACAATCGTTCCACGTATAGAGAACAGGTGGGTACAGATTATTTGAATTCAGTCAAAAGATGATGGTATTCAATACAGTCTGGCTGTACCGGTAATGAATCATCATGTTATTGGTTTGTCTATAAATGGGAAACTGAAACAATTATCCGTCAAATACAACCCCTCAATTTATGGAATTGATCAGGGATTGAGTTTGTATTGGGGTTGTGTATTTATTACATCAACTAATACCTCATACCACCTCTGATATGATTAATTTCAAGGAGAACGTTCTTTCCCCAATTTGTCATTTGTCACTCTCTTTCCCGTTGTTTGATCAACTTTTAATAGTAAAGTTTGAAAATATGAAAAGAAACTTCACAGTGCTTCTGGTCGCTTTCCTCTTCATCTCCTCAAATTCAAGATTTTATTTGATATTGCATGTTTTCGAAATGATGGTGACCTTTTTTACTTATTGAAATTTGCCCAGCAATTTCCTGCACTTTACATTTTTATGTCTTTGCAAATTAAATTATTTCGTCTTTAATCGATGTTTCAAGCAGTCTTGAATTGAAATGGAAAATTTTTTCGAATATGTCCTTGCAAGAATTCCCTCTAGCTCACCGGTAATTATATATGAGCATGAAAAAGACTTCAAAAATCATTATCTAGGATTCTTTAAAGCCAGCATACGACAGTAAATGGAAAATAATTCCTGGTATATAATCAGACTTGGTTCTATGTTAAGGAAAACCCACAGCGGCAAGATATAGGGAACAATTTGTTGGGAAATAGGGGTGAGTCGGAGAATATATAGGTTGAACAGTCAACCGTACCCGAAATTCTATTCCGGTCCACTTTAACAAATAAGAGGTTATTGTATTTTGCTCAACCGTCCCTTATCTAATATCTAAATGTATTATCTATTTATGTAAAAGAGATGATGCTGTGGATTTAATTTATTGATTTCATTGAACTAAGATTATGGCTCAAATGGATAGAATTCAAACAGTGTGGGGCCATATTGCAAAGATTGTTGGGCGATATTACAAAATAATAACGTATCGAAATCTTCATTAATATTCATGAGATTTCGGTGGGATTGGTTGGTTAAAATTGTTCGTCTTCCAGTAACAGCAATTAAAGCTAAGACAGGAGGGGCAAACCATGTCAGTGCTCGCCTTTCAAGGTGTAATAATCGAACCATTTAGACACAATAAAGAAAATCGATTTAATAGGATTACTATAATGCAATCAATAAATAAGATGGCCGACTCTAGCTTTCCATTATTTACGGCTTTTGTTAAGCTTACTGAAAATCTAATGGGTAATTGTTAAAGAAATATTATGGAAACAAGCAAAGCTTGTGAGTTAGTAGCAAGATAATCTATGAATTCATTTTAGAACTTGAATGTTTGTTATAGCGTCTTGTTAAGCTACTATGTCTATTTGTTGTGAATGTTTTTGTAATTAGCAATTGTTTTGTTGCATTTCATGAATGAAAAGTATATTTGAGGTAGAATTACGCTTTCTTAGGACCGTTTTCGCTTTATTTGCCTAGAATATTCCCGAAACAATGTAGTGTTTTAAAAGATTTATGTTTGTTACGCTGCAATCTTTTGAGAATTTTACAATGTCTTAGTAGTATAAAAGCTGTGAGATAAAACAATGCTACTTGAGTAATGATAAATTGTTGAAAACCTAGTTGGTAGCAAGAATGCGGTCGTTTAATCTCTAGAGGCAACCGGTCGATATACTTTTACTGTATCTGTGGTTATCGCCATTCTACTAGCGTAAAATTCGCAGGAGCCTACTATCACATACAATACAAGACCAGGTGAATTTAACGAAAGACGATTGTGGCCAATTTGGCACACCAACCAGCCTCTCGCTTCATGCCAGTCCATATTTAATAGAAAATGGCTATAGGGTTGTGCTGACAAAGGCGGCCATCGCCTACCAATGTCCACATTTATCAATGTCAAAAACCCGGCGCGCGGAAATCGCGATTAATGGAACTTACATGAATACCAAGGATGCAGCATAAACAACTCTAATGGAAAACAAACCTGTATGGCGGGTTATTAAAACTCGAACGTTTGGACTATTATTACTGGCAATGTTTGTAATGTTTAGAGTATGAGGGAAACGACGATGGTGGTGTCGGCGGCGGCGGCGGCGGCGATCGTATAATTACAAATACAGCGTTGGCGGAATGACGCCGTTACCACCACAACACAACGACAACCAACATTCAATACAGACACATAAATCAAACAGTACTGTTCGTTCGTTAAATTAAAAACCACATTCGGAAAAACCACCGCCCTAGTGTCGACCCTCTTGTATCCGATAGAGCTATTTTATAGATTTAATGGCTTCATTAATAACACCCAATGTTCTGGTGGGATATGAAAGTGTATGTGGGGTTAGTAAAGGCAAAACATTAAAGAATTTAACAGCAGGTACACCCAAACTATGTCCTGTTTATATAATTTTGTCACGTCAGCCATTTTAATGATATTACTGACAAATAAATAAGTTAACGCTTGATCGTTATGCGAAGTTGCATCATAAACTCTAAAACTATGCTTGCAATCTCGATCCTAATGCTTGTATATGTATGTTGGAAATGTCCTTAATAGTTTCAATGAAGGAATTAAAAGCCAATTTGCCTTTAGTTCCAATACCTGAGTCGAAATTTGCATATTGTATTCAAAAACAAAACGAAAACAGTAGGTTCTGGTTGCACTAAATTATAACATTGGATTATTGTAGACGCATTCGTAGAAATGTTCCATATTTCCCCATAAAATAATGCAAATCATCGTAAATTACTTAACAACATCGTTAGAATAATTCTATTGCGCCAACCTGAAATACGATAAATTCCTCTGTTAAATTAAATGAAAATTACAACAAATTTTACCGTTTTAAATAGTTCAGCTTTTTCATGAATTCCTAATAATACATAAATATGAACAGAAAAAATGCAAAGAAATATAAAATAAATCGAAAGCGAAAAAGCAAAAGCTCTTAATTGTCGATTATTTATTTGTCTTATTCACATCGAACTTTTAATTGTTGGAATTCGTAGATATAACAACTAACTTTAAGAAAATTCAAGAAATCAGAATTAAGAAAAACTTACAGGCTACCCTAAAGCAGTCAAATGTTTTATAAAATGTTAGAAATTTACAAAATTACACAAAACTTGTTCTAAGAAACATTAACGAGTCACGACTTTAAAAAGTTTGCCATTTACCAACCATCATTTCGAATTAGTCAAATTCAAATAATTGAAAAGTGGATAGTAATTTCCATGTTCGATATTATTAAAATATTTATAAGATAGAATATAGGAAACATTGCGACAATCAAATTTATAAATCATCTATCAACAATGTGTCGTTTTGATAGTAATACCGGTTGATAGATGAGTTTTCCCAGTTGCTATCTCATTTATTCGATAATCGTCGTCTAACCACAAACTGCAACTGAACAAGCGATGTACAAGCTACATGGATTGTTGTTAATTCCGTGTGAAAATCTGTTGGAACCAAATAGCACAATTAATTACAATCGCCTTATCAGTTTCTATGTTAATAATTGACCAGTAGTGATTATTACATGGTCGTCTCAAACCGGAAATTGTACAACATAATGGTTCTCATTAACATTACAATCAAACACGATTACATTTTGATATTGTAAATCGTGTTCACTATCGCCTATTTGTAGTATCATTTTTGAACCGCTTACAGAATTATGGTTAATAATTCCAATCGCTTTAAGAGAAGATTTAATATACGAGATCGAATAGGGCTAATATTGAAGACGGGTAGATGTTATTCAACAACACCCTAGAGTGCAATTTTGCCACTGAGTTGCGTTTCTCGAAATCGTTCTGCTTTATGCATTCTCCCATTCACTGAATATATAGTTAGGAAATAATGCTGGACACAATCATTAATTAAATGTTTTCAAACTAATTTCATACATGGACTAAATAAGCATATATTACGTGTTTCTATATGTACGTAGATTTTGTAGAGCTTGCTAAAATTTATTGTTATAAGTGAAGTAATAACTCAATAATTACGAAAAAAAATACAGGTAATTATTGTACGTAATATTCTGCTTTAGATTATCAAATCATCAGTTAATACTTATAACACATAGGAATATATTAATATTCTGAGTAATTATGATAAAGCACCTAACAAGATTGCAAGTTATTTAACGTAACTGTTCATGTTGATTTTTTAGTTAATAGCCTCCAATCATATTTCGAAGCTAATTTACTCTTGTAATAAGGACACAATATAAGCGCTTTAATATGAGAATGTATTCAATTAGGAACAACATCAGACATATGTACAAAAAACGTATTAATCAAACAAAACCTTATTGTCGTAACTTGTTCTTTACAATCGGAATGTAAATAGACTTCGTCAGATAGATTTTTGTTACATTTCAATCAATCTCTATGCTGCATAGTTTCTTGGCAGGCGACTAATGTTTATAGCTTGTTCACATTAGGTTCACAGCTTATTTTTAGTAGTTCCTGACATGCAGATGCTAAAGCACATTCAAAATTAACAATAATTCAACGTTAGAGAAATGTAATAGAATCTTTTTGATTGCACACTAATACGACAATTGTGAATTGTTGTACAGGATTGTTAGAATTTGGTTTACAAACTATCTACTTGAAACTACTTAGAGTTTGAGATGTGTACATGTGACATTTACCAGTGTAGCTCTGAAATGCGACAAGTCTTCACCGTAATATGGTGAGATCATTTGCCATATAGATGCTGCAGGTGATTAGTAGCAGTAAATTTGCACTCCATTTTTACTCGCTCTTTTTTTTCCCATGTATTTCGATTCAATTAGAATTACTATCAATAGATTTCAATATCTTTCGCTGCATTTACAGTAGAGAAATCATATCTATTAGGATAATTGATTGATGAAAGTTTATGTTCAATATCCGCATTTTAACAACTTTCATTATTATACATTCAAAACAATATTATTTTGATAAGCTTATCAGATCTCGATTTATTTCACATATAAATAGAGTTCACATGTATCCTGTTGAATAACTGTTACAGCTTAAACTTTAATTTGATAAATTTTAGTATCATTCATATGACACATTGAAACAAAACTGACTGCCTTTTTATTGTTATTATCATGAAAACAAATCTCGTAAACTTCAACTACACTTACTGTGTATAATGTTTTAACAGTTGTGATAGTGAACGTGACAATATCAACTACCAAGTTGAAAAGCATAAAGAAATACAATGAGAAAAGTCAACATTTAAACAAAACTAATTTTTAACACTCGTTAAGTAGTTGGTTGGATTTTCTATTTTGAACACGATCTTGGTTGGTAATTATCGATTAACTGTTGAAGAAATTTATTGAATGGACTATAGAGAATCCATATGGAATGGTATAACACATATCAACCTATGAATATACATAGAATCTCTAGTAAAAGCTGTATATATTAGATAGGAAACAATGCATTATATTAACACGACATCTAAATGTATATAATATTCATGTAAGGTTGTATTTGACCCACTTTCATTAGTTTAATTGGATAGTTGTTTATTTTACTCTCTTATTCGTCTGAAATAGTACATACAATTCCTAAAAGAATTAAATCTTTAAATACTTATTACATTTTAAATTATTATGTTCACATGCTCAACAGCGTTTGTCATTGATTATTCATTATAAGTTCTGATTTTGTACAGAATTGTTTCGTATGCCGCATACGACTTTATTTTTAAAAGTGAATTATAATCAGTCATAGGAATGACTTTGAAGTCTTCAAATCTAGACTACCTCATCAACCCCTGAAATTGGAGCTTAACTGTTTCGTCTACTTCTTTCAACTAGGTAATGAGATTTAAATTCTACTTCACGTTTTTAAAAGCATTAGTCGTTCTCTTCCCTGAAAATATTCGTTGTAGAAGCAACTAAATCGAAAATGATGAACATAACAGAACATATAGAAATTGAAACTGTACATATATGTTTTTCGAATAGAATTCCAATAAACCTCAAGACTGGAAAATGTATTTTCTAGTAATTACTGACTCAGATTCAATCTAATAGGATAAAGAGCGATCAAATCAATTATTATAAGTATTGGTATCTGTTTCGCAATAAATCTTCAAGTACTTCGACTTTTAGAATGCTTCCAGTTTTGGTACCAATTCAAAAATCATTTAAGTCAGAGAACGTGCAGCCCATTCCATTCGCAAATAAATATTACGAAATAGTATTGGAAAACCATTTGTGTAGATCCATTTGTAATTCTCTACGTCAAAGATAAACATCGAAAATGAGCACCGATTCGAATTGATGGTGGAACATCTAAATAATTGCAAACTGTACCGATGCTAGTATTTTATTGTTTTCTGTTCAATTATTTTCGTATTCCTTTTCTCTCTATTAGCGTAACGAATTTGGTTTTTATAATAATGTTATTTCAATTTGAGATATAATTTAAATGTCGACCACATCAAAATTCCAATACGTTCACAGTACTTCAATCTGTCTGATTAAAATGTAATCTCTTTATTATTGGCGAATAGACAGAAAATGAACAGGCAAATTAATCCACCACAATTCACCCTCAGTTGTGTTGAAATTTATCTAAATCTCGGTCGATTAATTAGTTTTGAATGAATCTATTTGAATTACTCTTACTGATCAACAATTTACAATTATTTTACGAGTTTTTTGATTGAAAATCGTAATTGCGTTCAACTATTTTGAAATTTCATTTTAACTCTCTTCTACAACATTTCTGGGGACTTCGTTGCATTTCAACTTTGTAGTTTAGAAAGTTGAATGCAGTTAATTGTTTTTACCTGTCTTACACGGTAATTAATTATAACACGTCACTTTGACGCTTTATGACTGTATTTTTACGCGATGGCCTGTTTGTTTAGTCAGGCAATATATCTTTGATAATTTAAGACAGTAGCTCTACTAGAATTGCAGACTAATAAACGATTATCCTTAAAATGTGTACTTGATAGTTTTGTTTACTGTTAGTCGACAATCGTTAAAACTGTAAGTAGCTTTCCCTGTTTTTTTGTAATTTCTTCTAACAACCATTTCTCAATTGGTTTTCGTATAGAATTTCTTGCCACAAATGACACATCGTTGTGAATTTGTTTCACGTACAAGATACCCGAAAAGATGCTTTTAAAAAAATTGCCAATTTCCCCTTATTTAGTCCAATAATTCCATCTAATCGGAATGAGCACGGACTTAATCACGGCCAAAGATTTCCTGTCAGATTTCGGAATCAAGACGTCGTCTCTTGCAAGTTGTCTTAAACTGATAATCCGCCATTTCTTCTCGACTTCGATTTATAAATAACACATGACAACATGATACGACATATGTGTGATATTACGAAACTTTCAAATCACATCAGACACACGAATGCCCTTTCAGTTAACGACAAAACTGTTAAAAATGCTCTCATTGTAGTCGCTAATATGACTAAACAATTTGAAACCCGCTCACAAATCTCTGATACATAAACATTCTTACATAACAACTATTTTAAGAGAATACCATCCATATCTTTCAGACTGCAATTATAATGAAACTGTATGTAACATGAACGTATAAATATAATACAATATACATACCTGTATATTGTATTCAGATGCAAATTCCTCTAATATTGTTACAAATGAATTCTCTTGAATAGCCGTACCTATATGTATGTACACGTAGATTTGAATAATAGAGTAAAATATTGTATGTCATATAATCCAGAAACCAAGAACCATTCAACTTTCAGATGATTGAACTTTCGAAAATTTCAATAATTCGAACTCGAATATCGAAGAAGATGTGATACTGCCGTTTTTTCAGTATTTTTATTGTGAACTACCACAAAACGAACAGATGATCGAGAAAATACAGGAAATTGCAACGAAATGTGTGTAATTGGAAATTTGATGAACAATGTTTCCATTTCTATTCCCAAGAGAAAATATATTTAGTTGAATTAGAATCGAGTACGTATACGTTAACTAATTGCCGACAAATTTTAATAATTACCGTACTATTAACAATACGTTGTGCCCTAATTAACGCCAATAAGAATAATAATAATAATAATAATAATAACGTTAATAATAAAAGAGCATTTATTTAAAATTAAATGAGGGCTTTTTATTATCATTAAGTGGTTGTGCAAGGCGGACAGTTAATGAAGACGAAGTAGCTTTAGTTGAAAGTGAATTCGATCAATTTTCGAGAAAGAAAACAGGCGGTTTTTATCACTTAACGTAAAAAGCAATGTAATCTTAGCGTGACCGATGAGTAACATAGTTCATAACTAGAATTAATTATCCACATAATAAATGTTAAATAATAATGATGATACTTGCAGCTAAAGTAAATCAATACGGTGTGAAACATATTTCAAACAGACAACACAAAAAGTTAAAATTCTCCATCAAAGCGTCACGAGTAAAGTGAGTATCAACGTTTTGGTTTGTTGATTCCTTTGAGGATCGGCTCTCGGTCTGTTCGCAGTTCAAATTAGAACATCTCTACATTTGCAGCATTTCAAACGAGAAGCCATGCTTAAGGAACGGCTTAGAGTCAGATCAGAGGCAATTAACTGCTAAAACTGGATCTACACTACAGTATGAATATACGAAGGTGCGTACTTTTCATTTTTCTCTACGTATATATGTTTTGAAGTAGATGCATATCACTTGTTAGCAATTTTATTGATTAAAGTTTGGGAAAACGACTGTATACAAACATTTTCTTTATTGTGCTATCATTTGTAAATGTTTCAGTTTTCCTAAATTAATTGAACGCATATCGGACAAGAAGATATATCGGAAATTTATGAAAAGTAAACAAGTGGATATACTGCATTGCGACAACAGCCAAGTTTATATTCTAACTTGTATTTTACATTATTTTTTCTGATAAACTAATTTCTAACTATAGTTATCGGTTTGTTATATTATCATAAATACTCACAAACATTTGACATTTCACAAACAAAATATTCCTATTTCCAGTTGTTTGTTTACTATTGTTTTCCTGTTCCTTCGTACCATTGGTTTCATTGGAAAATCAATAATCCCACTGTACCACACCGATATTCTATCGTTATCATTGAATCTATAATAAATTTCATTAAATTCTCAATAAGCAATAATAACCGATCAGGTTATGTAAATATTGAACAAAGGAATTTCATTAGAAATGGATGGAAATTCATGACTTTATCGTTATCAAAACAGATAGTTCAATTGAATAATTTTTTTTATTTGTGAGAAATTAGCGAGAGAGGTATATCTTTTTAATATCATATTATTTATACAAGTGTTTTTGTTTATCTTGCTGTTAATTCTTTGACTTACTCATTTGTTCTGAAAATAGAATTGGATTTTCTTTGTGAGAAAACTCACTTTTAATACAACAATACTTTCATTATGAGCGTTGAAAATCCCTAGTGTTTTATTTAATGTAGGTTTAATATTTTTAACATGTTTTGAACAATAAAGGGAATTTTAATTTAATTCATCTACGTATATACTGCAGATAAAACCACCAGTTGATAATTTTCTTTATATTTTATACATTTACTATCCGTAATTGGTTCGCAATTGCTTTGTAGTTGGATTAAAGTGAATTGTTTATTACAACAAATAACCAGTGTTATTGTAGTATATTAGTACTACTGATGTGATTCAATAATAGGATTAACTTATCGCAATTGTAGATGCAATAATGCGATTTCAAAGTGAACACAACAATACAACAATAGTATTAGATTGAATCTAAAATACAAATAACTGCAAGCCAATCTGATATACATTAAGTAATAAATGGGGTTAAAACGATTGTTTAGACTTTTTTTTTAATTTCTCTCAGCAATCGAAACGAACTTTCAAGGGTAAAACCAGCAATTAGGTCTACTGGGAGAGAACAGCCTGAACTTTATCCGCAGCCCTTTATCAATCGTTTTCTGGTATCTCACCTTAGTCGTAGAGAGAACAAGTATGTAGTATGTAGTATTTTAGCAGTGGAAGGATTCGATAACGTATCGCATAGACTAATCGAATCTAAAAAAATAGATGCTATTCTTATAAACTAACCATTTTTGATACATCAAACTTAGAATCTTGTCCTAACATAACATACCCTTTGGTAATAGCAACAACTTCAACTATTGTTATCAAACAATCTCTTTTGAGTATAAGCAGTTTCAAAAGCATATTTCAATAAGGTTCTTCGTGATCCCTGTATTGGCATTGTTTAAACTTGGAAAACTAAAAGAACTTTTCAAAGTACTTGTATTCGCTCAATACAGCTGACAAAATAATTATGAATTTTTTAGCTTTTTTTGTCCTCAAAGTTGTTGGAAAATGTTCTACTAGTAATAATGAAGTGAAGAAAGAATGCTGAAAAAGGGATTTATTTAAAAAATAAAACATATTAAAATTGACAACGCTACAAAGTAATCCGTGAAAAATATGGTAAAAGTGTCTAAATTAAATTGTTTCAGTATCATGCCTTTATAAACACATTGTTAAAAAGAAAAAAATCCATGCAATTTTTGTTGACTAATAGCTTGGCAATATTCACTCGTCCTTTATAAATACTGTAGTGACTGTGTGTAGTTGGACACAACGATTTTGAGGGTCCGGATTTGCGATATACTTGAAATTTAACTGGCGCCAAATAATACCCGACTTTAATCTTTGTGCGTTATATTTTCAGTTCATTTATCCATTGAAAATGCTGGGAATTCATTTGAATACAACTCGATTTTCTCAATTAGATATATAATATATATTATATAGAGTTAAGATATATATGATTTTGACTAGTTTTCAACTATATAATGTTGATGTATTCAAATGAAATGACCAATGCTACTGGAAAACAGAGTGTCTTGTTCCGGCCATCTGATACCGGAAATTGGATCAACTATCAAACATCACCATCGCCTGTCTGTTCTTCCGCCCATTCCTGTCGTCTACATATACCGACATATATACATATGTACATATATTTCAATCTTTATATTTTATCAATAAATATTGTTGCTGATACTATACGAAAATCCTATCAAATTTCAACAATAACGATCCACAATTATGAAATGTGAATGATGAATCGTGCCAGATAGACAGATGGGCTATTATTCCACTCTAAATCACAATACGTCTGTCATATATTGCGGATTATATATTTGTGTTTATCAAATATAAATGAAAATATTATCAAACAATTGAGTAGAACAATATTTTTTATAAATTTGTTGATAATAAACACAATCATTGTGCTTCTTTCTCCATTTCCCATTTACTTTATTTTGATATTGAACATGATAGAATCGAATTAAATCGGGTCTTTTCACCATTTTGACAACTTCATTCAAAATTCAGTTCACGTGTAAAAGGTAAATAGCCAAACTGTGACTGGTTTTATATGCAAGTAGACCAGAGACATTTTCTCAATACAATAGGGAATGCTTTCAATAGAGAGAAACTGTAACAATACCAATAGGTTTTTTTTTTAAAAAGAAGACGAAAAAAATCCGATACAATTGGATTTCAACTTCAAGACTCTTACATCACACTATTGTATTCTTATTGTGTATAGTGTCAAATAAAGAAACACATGGTCAACGTCGTTTAATTCCCCAAATTGGGTCTGGGATTACTCTACCAGATTAGTTCTTCAATTATTTACGAGTTTTATTATTAGATTATTTCCAATAGTTACTAGATGGAAAAGACTGAATAAATATAGGATATGAAATATAACAATGTAGATGAATATTATAATTACAGGAAATTGTTTAAATTTTTTCTGAACTGAAAATCCAACATAAATGCCGAGCTGATGTTGTTGGTATAATTAAAATCGCTTCACGCTATATAAATAACATTTTTGGATTTTTTAACATAAAGCTTCTGACATGTGTCAATTACCGAATGTAATACCGCGTCCTGGTTGTTGTTACTATTATTTCTGGAATATAAAATTACCAAGTTTCTTCTACAATATATCAAATTTGTGGTCTGTGTATCATATTCAAGGTAATTTTTGTCTACCTATATACGGATGTACGTATAGATGTTCGCATCCGTATCTTGAAGCTTTCATAACATTAACTTGACGTTTCCAACTATTAATCATGCTTGTAGCTTTCAATATCTATTAAAAGTCATGTTGTAGTTGGTTCGTGTATTATTAGGCGCGACATGCAGGATTTACATTTTGGAAATACTTTACTGTTTCTGTATTATTGTCATTTTGAATAGGTCGCTTTGGAGCTGTTGAACGGTTCATTCTACACACTTTTCAATCAAACTCTCAAAAGACTTATTAAAGTAGCGTTAATCTCTTATATTCATCCATAAGAATAACAAAAAAACTTAATAAACTCGTGTACATGTGTACAAATTTTTTATTAAATAAAATTAGAATGAAATTGGATTATTGATAATTAAGCCTTAGACATTATTCATTTATAATTTCTTGATTTATTTAATTTAATCAGATCAAATAAAGCAGAAAGCTCCCATCAGATATTAATATTTAAATTTTAACAAAACCGGAAAATTCCAAATTTTCTAGTCGCTTGTCAGTTAATTACCAACAATTATTTTGTAGATTATTGATAAAGCTATATGGAAGCAGGCATGACTACGGATCATTAATTTAACTTAGATGAAGCATGGATATAATTTCATTTAATACATTTTAATAAATTTATGACACAGTTTTGAAGATTAAACCGCTATTATACGGCTCATGCTTTACTCTTCCCACGTTCTCTCAAGCAATTCGCCTTCTTTAAAAACGACCCAGTCGACCATTCGAGATGCAAATTAGCTGTGCGCCGTTAAATTTTGTTAGAGTAAAACCTGGTGCTTTTGCAACGTGATAGCAGCATCCGTGCACCCATCATATTCTAAACTAACAAATGGTTATATAAACGTGAAAGTTGTATACTTCTAGACCAATAAGTTTGTCTAAATTATTATTTCAATACTTAACTCTCGGCCGTTGAAACTATAATTAGGATACAATAAATAATCGTTGTTATTTTTTTGTTGTTATTCATTTGTAGTAGCTTGTTTGTTACGTTGAGAGATGTAGAAAAAAAGAAAGAGCTTATTGCGGTTTTTGCAGACGCCAATAGAATCAGAGGCATAAAGTAAGCGAAAAAAGCAAGTCAAAATTAAATGAAGCGAGCTTTTAACTGTTCTTTTAATTAAAGAGTTGATTATGCAAGGAGTTTTTTTTATTTGAGCACATTCTCAGTTTGTAAAATGATTCGTTTTATTACACTTCCCCCCCAACAAAAAAACTGCCCTAGTTAGACTTTATTTTCAACAGTATCTTTCCCATGTGTTCTAGATTCCACAGTTACTAAGGAAATGTATTCAAGAGAATTTGTTTCCAACTATAATCATCAAAACATAAACTTTATTAAAAATATTTTCCGTCTAGTTTATTTTCTGGTTGAATACAGATGTTGTTGAAATATGTAACAACTGGATTGTTATTGAAATTCTTGTATAATTGTTGAAATTCTATGATAGAATATTGTGGATGATACTTCAACTGATTTTATATCTATTAAATAATGCCCACTTGTAACTTCAAATATTCCAATGGAATTGTAGCGAAATTAACACGTGATTATTGTGAACTTGTGGAATTACCTCTGATATTTGATGAAAAGAAAACACGTTAGCGAATGTGTTGATTTCACCACAAGATAATTTTCTATTTGAAGACGGAATAAAATGGTAGGTATATTTCGAGGAACGTAGAAAACGTTCCATAAATTTCTATGAATTGAACATTAAACATTAGATGAGAGGACGGTGGTTGCTTTTAAAAGGAAATGTGCCCTAAGTACATCGAAATTTATAGCGAACATTATCCAGTTATTTTTAATAAAAACTTCGAAATTTACACGGACCACGAAAAATTTATGATGTCTAAATTTAAAATCATTTCTTGATCAGAAAAGTAGGATTGTAAATGAGGCACAAGAAAATTAAATTAAATGAATGCAGGAAAAAAGACTAGAATTAGAATTTCAAATACACATAAAACATTTAAACAAAAGTGTGTCCGATAATTTTCGGTTTCTTCATGTTTTTCCACAGTAAATTTGATTGCAAAAATATTGAAGAACAGTTGACAATTATTGATGTTTTCTACGTAATCTTCATCACTAAACGTCGTTGCGATGTTTGTTATAACGAATTTATGATAGTTTCTTTGTTGCATCTGAAAATACATCTTTCCGATTAAACGATAAAAACTGGAATACGGCGAAAACAAGGTTTTCCCATTCCTACAACGAGGGAAACATTCTTGTAATTCTCTTGCTATCCCTCAACGAAAAGCACGTAGCTTTTATTCAATTAATAATAAAATAAAAATAAAAATTCAAACAAGCAGACTTTCTAACTACTAGTGAATGCTTAAACTCAGAAATTCACTTCAACTTTTTTGTTCTACTTTTCGTGCCATTCAAAAGGCTAACATTTCTTTGACTTGGCGACATTTTGTGATGATCGTGTCACAGGAACACGAGAGAAGATCGAGCACTTTCAAGTTTGCCTTTGTTGAATATTATGTTTGAAGTGATGTGGTGGATGCGCCGTGCAGATTTGTTTCTATTTCTGTTTATAATTTAATATTTAGTCAATATTCTGCAAATTAGAATTTTATCATTAAGATGCAAGCAATAAATTCAGCTGTTTGTTATAGAAGTAAAGCTGATGCCCGATCAGCTAAAATAATGGTTGTAAGTTTATTATAACAACTATTACAGGTCTATTATGTTGAATTACTTTCTGTCATGTGATATTTTGCCATAATAACAAAAAACACGAAATTATCTGGTAATTTAATCTTGAATCAACCTCTTGACGTTATCTAAATTCATAAGGGTTTCGATAACATCTGAGATATCATGGATGTGATAAATACATTTTATCATGGAGAATTAGAACAAAATTGAAGCGTTCACTGCAATCAATATTCATTAGAAACATTTAACAGACAGATTTGCTATTAAAGCCAAAAAAAGAACAATTCAATTTATAGTAGTTACCACTTTACCATTATAGGGGTTTAGAAATTTAGATATCTCGAACATAGAACTATTTGATCATGATTAACTTAAGTTCAAACAAATCGAATCTAAAATGCGCTACAAGCAAACTCCCTACGTCATCTGTAAAACCGGTAATTGACATTAAATTATCGACATAGAATTTCTCTCATTTTGCTTTGATGACTTGGAGTTCTAAGGCGAATTTCCTCTGCTACATCTGCCTGTCTTCCTGCCTCATTTCTGTGGCTTTTTGAACGAACCCTTCCTCTTAATCTCACACTTGAATTCCGCTGAGGAAATAAGAAACACATGCAGATGACACTCTCGCCGGGTCGTTTCTATATTCTCCACTACAACACTATAAACATAACAATTTCAAATACAATTTTCCTATTAATTCTGTGTTTTACAAGTCACTTGTAGTTTAAACAAGTTGGCTATGTTGAGCCAAATAATTCACGTGGTGAGACAGTAACAGAAATAGCACAACCAAAACGAGAAGAATTACAAAATGAATGGAGTCGGCGTTAGTGTGAATACTATGTTAATTGTGTTGTACATGAACAATTCTATTTCACGTACAACCATAAAATTGTACCTTCATCGTGAATAATTCATACTCCTATCATTTTTTCTTTTCCCCTATTTTTATGTTTGCTGTAGAATTTAGTCGTATATCTAACAAATTTGATATAAGACTGTTGGAAAAATATTCATTTATTCTGTAACAAAATACAAGCTGTGATTCTTATTAGCAGAAAAACAACTGTAAAGCTCACAGCTCCGATCCGATAACACATAGAAACCGATAAAGACTCCGGATTAGTACAGATGACTAATAATAGAAATGCGAAGCTGAATTTTCCGATTATTTGTAATGTAAACAAAGACAACCCATCATTCATCTGTTGTTTAGCTAATCAACAACTCATGTTACCATTGAAACGTCAGATCAAAAGATAGCACATTTCTTTGAACATTCAATCAAATTGTCAACAATTACTTAATTCCATACGATTTATATATCAAACAGATTTATTTAACGTTTATCAATTATTCGTTACGATAAAACCTTTATTATTGTTGAAACAGAATTAACAAAGCATTCCGGTTTGATGTGTAAACGGGTACAGATTGCTGCATGATAGTAATTTCATAAAAATCTTCATTGTTCTTGAATAAAAGCAAATAATCGAGATATAGATAGAGTTGATCGATCCCACAGTAGATTGTCATGTTATCGATTATAGTTTAGATATGGGCTCTTGTTATTCTTTTTCCAATTAATGTAATTCTAAATTAAGAAATTCTTAATTAATTCGACGCGCATAGTTGACCATAGTCAGACAAGCATGTGATGGCATTACTGTAATTATTATTTAGAAAATTGCGTATTTGTAGAGAACGTGTACTGTATGCAATATGTAAACTATGTAGGGTTGGCTGTTTTAACTTTTGGCCAACATCTACTGAAATGTTAAACACATACTCAGGTATCAAAGCAATTATATATGCATGCATAGACCTTAAGTATGGTAGCAGTGGTCGAATTTTCGCATGAAACACTGCAATGTGTGTGTGTGTGTAGTTATAATTATAAACTTCTAGTATGTGGTATGTTACACGTTGTTCCACATGGACCTGCATCTATAATTACAACATTCTCAATTAAAACATGTCTAAAAAATAAATATTTGCCAAATAAACGGATTTCCATTGAGTATAGATACAACTCGTGAAATTTCCAAACACAATTAAATCAACATTTACAAACGAAAAAAGCTTTCAGCTGGTGATGTAGTTCCATTAAAGATCTTATCGCACTGAAATATTTCCGGCATGCACTCCATTATTAGGCTTACAATATTTTATTAACGATATTCAACTTTTATAAAATTATTAAAGCAAAGTTCAACAATGCCATTCCTTTATCCATTTTACGTTATTATAATAAAACATGGAAGAGAAAATGAGAAATTGAATATAATCCGGATTCAAATGTATAATAAGGTCTTCTAACAGTTTCCAATAGTAACCAAAATGATCGTTGGAAAAGCTATTAAATATGAAACAGGTAAGATGCTTTTGTTATAATAAAGGGATCAAAAGAATATGTAGTGGATGAAAAAAAAACACTTCCACCGGCATTAAAGAAAATAACGCTAAGAATTGACAGATGTCAGTGACTTCAGAACATTCTCTAATTGTTCGATCGTAACAAACGAAGAGACCTTTCAAGATTTACTGAAGCCTAAAAAAAATTTAACGGTATAGAAAGATAAATAAAAATTCAAATTGATATTTTCTTTGAATTTAGTTAACGAATTTATTTATTCTTGTATGCAGTGTAGGATTGTGATTTGAATATTTTAAAAGTCAACTTTGTACAGTCGAATTTCTATTATTTTCAGAATGTGTGTTAGTTAACAAAGCGTAGAATAAATGTTGAATTTACAAGCCGTTTGCAAACATTATTTGAACAAGATAAATAGATCAAATGATAAACGTTATGATAATAGTTACACTGCCTTATTAGACAATTGACAATCAGCAGCTCTTTTTGAGGCTCATATTTCAATATATTATCTTTGTTTCAATCATTTGTTAACGAGATCACAGGCTGCTTTTTCATTATAAATTTCACTTGTTTTACACGAAATCATCCAATGATTTATTCCGTTTACTGTGAGAAGTCATGAGAACGTTACAAGCAAGTAAAACAATAAATTATCCAAGATCATTTGTGCGAAGTCTACAGTCGATCTCCATGATAATACCACGACTAAATTTACAAATTCATTTTTTATTATTAAATTTAATTCAAAAATGTCCTTCATTTGTCTATAAAAGTGGGAAATGTTTATTTATTTGTTGCTATTGATTTACTAAGCTATCATTATACGTTGCGTGCTTAAATAGATTTTGCATTTTAATCAGAACTTTCAACTGGAATGCCCTTAGTACTTGTATGAAAACTGATAAAAGTATTGACAAAATTGCAGAAATTGATAATTAAGAAACACTTAATGCTCCAAAATCTTTATAACTTTATTGGTACACAAAGTAGCTACAATTTACTTTTAAATATGTTTTCGGTTGGTTGAGTGTAACTAATTTGGTACATTTTACTTGAATAATACTGTAAAAGAACAAGATAAATGTAGAATGAAATTGGTCAACTTGAGAGAATCTGTGCTCGATTCAAATCTTTACTGCTCACTGTAAAACAGATTGGAATTCTTTAGGGAGCATTCTTGGAATTGTTGTAACTAGTTCGCTGATTGAATGATAAATTTTTATTGAGATACCGGTTACATTAAGTATTATTCACATGTATAATTCAGTTGAAAGCTTGTGGAAATTATTGAAATGATCAAAAAAACTCACAAATCTTCTACTCAATTTATTTTTTAACTAAACAGTATGTGGATGACGTTTGAAATGATGCATCAATTTACAACAGAATTGAATGGGTTTTGCCAGCTTATCAGATATATAGCATTTTTCCGTTTCCGGGTCAGACATGTTGCGTGCTGCCACATTAAACTGGACGCACCCTAATTGATAGATCCTCACGTGCCCTGCCATAAACTGCACCGGAGATGGTGCACACGCATAATGAATTATTCAACAATTTGTAAAGTCATTTTACGAACATTGTTGATGTATTTCCTAATGGAAATCACTACCATCCTCACTGTAGGACCATATTTCTTTATTTGATACTGACAACTAATACGGATCCAACCTTTTACTCTATCAACAGGATACAAGACGAATGTGCTTAACTATTGAATAAGTTGAAAAACCCTTCGAATTTTTCCGGTCACATGAGTGGATGGATGGATAGTAATTCAGTGGTTTTTGCGCCTTTAATCCCTAAACATTTGAATTATTTATTCATATTAACTGGTTAAAATAGCCGTAGATTAATTTACGACATACAAAATCGCACACACAACGTATTATTTAGAGGATCAGACGATAGATTTATAACTGATGACATTACATCGGATTTCAGTAAGCCATAAACTATTTAAAAACGGACAGTAGTCTTCTCAACTATGCACGATCACCAAATGGCTTTGTAAAACTAACCACTTAACATTTCCATTATAAGGATTTCGTTTCAAGAATAGGCCTTCACTAATGTTGGCATATTTTAATTTTAATTAAATATGATTATTTTCTTCTTTTTTTAATGTCTTTAATGTTCCTGTATTAAAGCGTTAATAGACATCATTTCCGCCAAGAACTGTTACTTTATAATTTCTTTTTTTTTACTTTTTTGAAGAAAACGACAATGAATAATGATTGTTTTTTGTGCGTAACAAGTTTTAACAGCATCCATCCTACCTGGTTCTATTAAGGAACACAGTAGGGATTCTTATTGAATAGATAATTTCAGTGTATTATAATAACGGCAAATATTCGAACGAAAATGATCAAGCAGATTGAATAAATGATTATTGTTGTATTTTGATCAAATAAACAATTCGGGCTTAATCTAGAGACTGTTTTTGGTCTCTAGTGGTTCAAGGAGACGATCTTGAATCGTCCCTAAGATAATCGTGCCAAAAGTTTCTCGGTCATTTCTATGGCACCTGAAGAGCATGAAATTGAACGTTTCATAATATTGAATTCAAATCTTATAATGTTGGAATTGTAGTTTAGAATTTGTAAGCAGTTCAGGCAATTTCTAAATAGCAAACAACAATAAACAACACCAAAAATGCCAACAAAAATCATTTACGAAGATATAGACGTTGCACTGATCCAAGTCAGATCAGTTTTAGACTGCTGGTAATCTATTCATTCACACTGTAATCCACTTTGCTGTATAATGTTTGTATTGAATAAAGCTGCACAACTTCTGTCAGCTTGAAACAGGACAATACGGTAAAGTCTAATCAGTATAAGGCCACATTGCAGACTCTAACAAAATAAACTTTATAAAAATCTCTCTATACGACGATTATGTTAATAATAATTTTACAAGAATATGGCATCACTTCTGCTATTATCAACATTTGGAAGAGTTTCTGATGGACTTAAGGTTTTCAGTAGATTTTTTTTTGGAGTCCCTTTTATATGAATAAATTTGAATTTGAACATCTACAGCGGCGACAAAAATCCTTCTGTGAGAATTCTCCAGCACCTGTTACGTTTCGTCATTGCTTCTATGTGATTGTGTGCCATGTGAATGGCAGTGATTGACTTGAAAAAATATCGATACACACCTACGTATGAAAAATTAATGCTACAAATCTGTTTATGTTTCATTAAATATTCAAAAAAAAGCAAACGCAATCGACTTAACTTAGCGTAGAATTTTATAACGTTATTTTTATAGACATTTAATGTTGATGATTGATCTGGATTAGAGTTGATTACAGTAAAAACGTTGATAATTTCAAAACAAATTTTGAAACTTTCACTTTTAACGTAAATTCTAATTTCTTACTATCAATAGCTCACTTTTCACTCGTTGATTTGCTATAATTGATCTAAATTCTTCGGTAAGACTTACCTGAATAATAATCACTGTAAGAATACTAAATTTCCATCGATTCTTCTTAACGATTCAATTTAATGTTTTATAAATGAATTGTAAATGTCCTAGTTTAAAAGTAATTCTGTTATAAGCTGGCATTTTCTTCTTTCTTGATTTAGATTAGTTATCTCATCCTATGATATGGTGAAGGAAATTATAAAAATCAATAGATCCTATTGCAACACCAGATTCGTGAAAGTCTGGGAAATATCTTGATACATGTGTGGGGCCGACATGAGAAATGATATAATTTTCTCTATGATTCTGGATGCAAGCCAAAGTAATACTTGGGATATTTAACCTTATCACTTGAAAGATTACTTGGATTTTTTTAAATTCACTATCACTCCAGAATAGAATATGGTTCTTATGTTGCAAATCTTACTTAAACTGAGATTAATAACCGTGACATTAGTCAGTTAGATACTTTATATAGCATAATAAAACTGAAAAACGACGTGACATGAAATTTGGGTCCACATTGTCACCAAAAACTCTTAAATTGTATTCTGTTTAATTTTTATTTTATTTCTTTTTAAATATATTCACTGTATGTCACAAGTATATGTAATTTATTCATTTTTGTCCTTCCTGTTTCTAATAAGAACTGAAACAGTATTATTTCTTCTGAAAATATAAGATTATTCATTCAATGTAGTTACAATTCATATGAAACAGCTGAGCGGTCTACTTCAAAGAAGGATCATTTTGATTTGGTTTAACAATGAAACATCACCTATTCAATAGTAAATAATGACACAGTTTGATATGCGTTTTATAGAAATTAGCGCTTATTCGATAACTAAAGTGCTATCAACTCTGTAGTAGTTCGATTCGCCTAAATAACTGCAAGATCTCCTCTTCTGATACATTGGAAAATATTTCGAAAAAATTATAGAGAAAATCCGATTCAATTATCAATGATTTAAAGACACCACAATTTTGAACGATAAATCACGAGTGGAAAGTCACAGATGGAAAGCGGTAAAAACAAAATGTAATAATAACGTTCAAACGTTATCAACAAAGTTGATAAAGGCAATCTAAATTTGAATCGAATGGGAAGTCAGAAACGTTTCAGTAATAATTTAGATCCTCTTAAAATTGTAATCTAATCCAGTGTTTCCGCAAAGTTTGTATTCCTCTGTGGGTCACAATCTATAATTTTCGGGTAAACAAATTAAAATGTATCAATCATAAAAGGTCAGTGATTGGAAAGTGTCTTTTCGGCTTTAGATAAGGTGCCTCTATAAAGTCCTCTATATTGGAATTCTTTGATCACTGTGTCAAATCGATTTAAACCCCAAATTCTTGTACGGAACTACTAAATTAAGCTGCGATTTCAATTTTTTAAGTATTGGAATATAATTAAATCACTTCATTACACTGATTTTAAGATCCAGCAAATAAAAAAATTCTTTATTTAAAACCAATTTGCACGTTGTAATAACGTAGAATTTCAACTCATTTTGTATGCATGAAAAGAATGAGAAATTAAGATTCCATTATTAGAATCCCAATAACAGTTGGAGAATAGAACTGGAACGACATCTTCCATCCACTGGCAATGTTGTCAGAAATTATATTCGAGAGGATACCCAAATTTTCCGATTTTCCTTACATATAATCAGGACCTGTTGGTACTAGATGGCGTGGCTAGAAATGGCTGGAAATCAATAGAATTATTCAGGATGGTCCAGACCTTTGATTCTCTATGAGAAAAAAAGGGCATTTGCACGGTATTCCACTGCGACAGTGATAATGTAGTTAAAATTTTAGATGAATTATTATGTAAATGACGAAAGATATTTCGATATGTATGATCGATTTGTATTTTAATTGAAATATTCTGCTAACATCGTTTTCAATTTTCTTTTATTGTTTGATATTGCATATATTATGGAAATATCCAGTTAAATATCCAATTTTGTTGTGTTTCTTTATGATGTTGAGAATCATAAAATTTGTCTTATTCTACCAGATAAATAAAAAAAGGGGAATAAACGAAATAAGGGTGGTGATAGATGATAAAACAGACAATTTTATAACAAATCAATAGTTGATGTACATTGAATGGAAGTTTCTTGTTTCCGAATTTTCCCAAATTTATGACAGTCAAGACTCCCTTCAATGAAATGAAAATTGATTGGATTTTAAAAGCCAGGCTTTAGTATTAGAACAAATATAATTAGATCACATACAAACAGTAAAGTTATAATTTAAATAAAAGCGAAACAAAAACGAATTCAACATTGGGCGATAACAGATTGCTGTTAATATCGCTACAAATAAGATAATTACCATCAAAAAAAAATTGATAAATGTGAGTAAACAATATGAAGTTTTAATAGCATTCTAGATGAGGATTTTTGATTGAAATTATGACCAAACAGATAGAAATTTATCGTATTTTTGTACCATCAACAATTTATAAAGAAAAACACATTCCGTGATTGTTTGTTTTTGATCATTTTTATTTAAAAAAGTGTATATTTTTAGGGTAACAACTTTTAGAAAATTTCCAAAAAAAATACACGAAAAAACGGATCAGTCATAGGATAAATATACCTCTCACATTAGTTTTACACAATATAGACTTATATTATTATTATTATATATTTTTTGTTATCATTTAATTAATTATCAATTATTTATTTAATAATCTATGAACAGTTTGACAACATAGAAAAATATTTATATACTATGTTACAAAATCATTTGCCTTAATTAACAATTTCAAGGCACCTTTACAAAATATTAAAGGAAAAAGTCTAAATTAAGATCCACGATAGCAAAAATAATTGTTTTCCACAAATCTCATCTTACTATAAAAGAAAAATCGAAAGTCAAATAATTGAAAATGCGCTAAAGGAGAGACTACTAAATATTTGGCCACGTGGATATTTATCTAAACTAGTGGCTAAGAAGCCTTACATCAATACATTTACTTTTATTGATTATATTAGTAGCAACATACTAATTTTAAACATAGTACAGATATGCCACATACCGACAATTAATAATTAATTAGTGTAATACGAATAAATAATGATAAAGCTTTACAAAAATAAACCAACACCTCTTTTGGCATACAAAAACAAAAAAACCAGCTACACTTAGGAAATAACGAAAAATCACAAAATCGATCACAATTAAGCTTAAGTCAAAACTATAAATCAACAAAAAAATAACAAAATCACAAATTTTGTATACATCAAAGTCTGTTGTCTGCCTGTGTTATATTTATCTGTTTATGCTATGCTATCTGAACAAACGTTATCTGATAACTCAGTAAGATTTCTTCTTTTTTTTGAACAAAACAAAAAACTTATAATTATTCTGAGTATCACAGAATGGACACTACATCTAATGGCTTATCGTATAAAAAGTCCTTAGATAGAAGTAAAATTTTTCAAATGTCTTTTTCCAACCGATCATCGATTAATAATAACGCTAAGACATACCAGATGATGGATCATCATTATCTGTGCCAATTAATTTACCATCATTCCATTTACTAATATTCTGTTCATTATTATTATTGTTATTAGTATTTTGATCGGTTAATGTGACATCATCCAATCTGTTATCAATAAAATCAATATTGTCAACATTTTTCACAAACATCGGTTCTGTATTAACAACACGACTACTATATCTTTGTTTTTCAGTAGTACCAGTTATGACTGGGTGTGTTTTACGATCTGTATTATCAATACTTTTATTTGATATCACTTGACTACGACCTTTTGGTTTTGTTTCGTTTGTTGTATCATCATCAACATTATTATCATCATCACCACGATCATTTGGATTTAATTTTAATTTTGTAATGCGATTTTTAACAATTTGTAAATGTTTCAGAATATAATCTTCAGTAGGTGATAATTTATGAGTTTTTTCTAAACAGGCTTGTGCTTCTAGCAATTTGCCACGTTCAACATGTACAACACATAAATTATGTAATCCTTGAATATTTTCAGGATCCAATTCCAAGATTCGACGATAACACTACAACAATGATCAATAAAACAAAAATCAAAAACGAAAATTATTATAGAAGGAAACTCTTACATTTTCAGCAGCATCTAAATCTTTAATATTATTGATATAAATATCACCTAATAATATTAATCCTTTAACATGATCCGGATGATATTTGACTAATTGATTTAAAAATGGTGCTGCCTCCAATGGCCGTTGGTCATCAGCTAATAATAAAGCTAAATTGAATAAAGCACTACGGAAATCAACTTTTAAATGTACGGCAAGTCTAAACCAATGTTCAGCTTCTTCAATATTCTTCTCATCCATCGCTAACATGCCCAAATTAAAATGGACACGTTCATTATTATTATCTTTGTCTAATAGTTTTAATAAACGCTCACGGGCGATTTTACGCAATTCTGGTTGGCCAAATTCATGTAATAATATTGCAGAATTTAATAGAGCCTGTTCATGTTCCGGATCGAATTCTAATGCTTTATCCAAATACGCTAATGCTTGTGAGGCTTTACCTTGTTCGAGGAAAACAACACCCAACTGTTAAAATTAGAAAAATTTCCATTAGAGAATATTCACAGTAGAAACAAATATGAATTGAGGGTAGGAAAATTCTATTCAGGTGTGAAAAATAAATTGTCAAAATCTGCAAGTTTTCAGACCAGACTATTTAAGATTTCACATTCGGATTTTTTACGCGAAATCTATATAAAATAACGCACAGCTTTTGCTGAACCAACTTATTATTTGTTTTAACTACTGAAACTGACAATTGAATTATTTCCTCTGTTAAAGGAGTTCATTATTATTGAAAATTGCAGATTTTATCAAATAAGCGACTGTTTGTGTAAAAAGATTTTATCCGATAATATGAATCCATTAAGCGATCAGTTTTTCGCTAATATGAGCATTGCTTGAAAAATTTCAATAAAAATAACATTGAAAGGCTCTCAATGTGATAATGAAAGGGCACCAAGCGATTCATTAGAGTTGAATAAATATTTAAAAAAGCTTGAAAGCTCCATTGTTTATTTCCTACTTACATTGTAGTATATATCTGGATTGTTGCTGTCGTAGAGTAAAGCTCGTTCGTAAACTTCTTGTGCCTCTTTAGTTCTATTCAACTTAATCAATATATCACCCCTATTGATGTAAGCTTGTGTATAATCAGCTCTCATACTAATTGCCTGTCGATATAACATATCAGCCTCTTCTAATCTTGTTGAATTTTTCGATATTAAATTTGCAAGATTTAAGAAAACATTCAAATGATTCGGTGCAATTCTAGCTTGATAAGATTCACCAGGCTTAGCTTTTGGTAATAATGATTTCGCTTTTAGATAAGCCTCTTCAGCCTCTTTAAACATTTTCAAATGATTGAATGTACGACCGACATTTATATGGGCACCAACATCATCTTCTTGTACTTTAACAGCTGTCATAAAATATTTCAATGCCTCTTCATATTTACCTTGACTTTCTAAAGCATGCCCAACATTATTGAAAAGTTTTGCATTTTTTTGATTCACACGTAAACCAGACATGAATATTGTGTATTCATCTTCCCAATCCCAATTTCTTAAATATGTTTTCATACCATGCGTTATTAATAATAAATTCAATAGGAGCCAAGCCAATTTTCTACTCTTTTTATTTGCTAGAATTGTCCAACCATATGCTACTAACATACAAAAACCCATCGATGGCATGTAAAGAACTCGTTCGGCAATTACAAAGCCCACAGGAAAGAATAAATTGGATGCTGGTATGAAGGGGAGCGTCATCAAAGCCATACTCTGAAAAAAAAAACGTGATAAAATCGTCTATGCATGTATATATTTTTCTGTTTTCTTTGCTATTAGAAGAGTAGAAAGAAACAAAAGCTGGATATTTTATGAAAATGTCGACGCTTTGGTTTGAATGTCAACAAGAAAACGATGATGGTTTTATTAAGCATTACAACCAGGAATTTATTGTCCATTTTAAAACATACAATTCGCTTGCCTATTTCACAAAGGAGAATTTTCTACGTAATAAAACTTTGTACTGAATACAATTATAACAAAACTTTAGAAAATTCTTGGCAAGTTAGAACGGAGAATTTACAAAATCTAATAAAAATCCACATTAAAACGCAATAATCGTTAACATTAAAATGCATAGAATTCAATTTAAAAACGATTCTTGATAAATTCAATACGTTGAAGATTGAACACGATTTCCCAATGAGGAAGTAGTAACGAAATAATTTCCGTAAACTCATGATTGTCGATTAACGTAAAAAGTAGATAAGCGCTTGAAGAGTACATTGTAAACTTTTAATTGATAAATTCAACTGAAAATGCACAGTGATTATTGATTTTAGGAATCGTAACATTTAAAATATATGAAAAAATACGAAAATAAATGAGAAACACAACCATAAGAATGATTTATAATCATATCCACTCACCATTAAATTTCACAGCAGGAGTCTGTTGGATATGATAAAGTTTTATGAAACTTGATGACATTTGGTTGTGGCCATTACAATGTGTTGCATTCAGCAAGACTTAATCATTAAATAATCAGCTATTTTCAACATAGAGAAAGCAAAACTTTTGATCAACTTGATTTTCTAACGGTCTCATCAAAAGAACTTTCAAAAATTAGAGTGCTCAAAGAATATGGAAAAGAACAGACACCATACAAATAACTTAAGATATAAATGATATAAGCAGTTGGTGGGTGTCGAAAGAATTTGGCTATAATCATTAAAAAATTGTCATTAACCATTCAGCGCATCCACCAGGATTCGAACTTAAATAGAATTTTTCTTTGCCGGGGAAGTGTGTTGTTCGACAATTATAGAGATTAAAAGCCGTCATTAAAAGTTCTTCTTCATTACGAATCAGAATTGTTCGTAAGCAAGTATAAATTAAGATTATATAATAAAACTAAACAGACTTTAAGAAAAATGGTAGACAATCTTTAGAAAGCTCAACTTTATATTAGAAAATAAAAGCAAAAATATCACCATCAACATGAACACAACAACAATATAACTATTACGTTACAGGAAATTCATAAAATGAAAATTACTTAGGAACACACAAAGAGACAAGTATCAAATATCGGATTACTAACAGAAAGAAAATCCATAAAATCAAGTCAGAAACAGAATAACAATGCAAGATGATGATATGCAAAGGGATTGAATAGATGGATCCGAATGACAACAGAGTGACAGCTATAAAACGGGCGATTTCTTACCAGACGATATCACGGTCTCTGCCACACGATTTTAATTATGGATTTCTTTCGATAATTACCGTGACAATACAACTTTTACTACCCATAGATAAGACATAATCACAACTAGAATCACGGTGTTATAATTGGAGTATTTTGCACCTTCACATCTCGTCATGTAAAACCGGAAATTGCTATAGTTTTTACCGCTTTTAACCATCAAACAGCTTTCAATAAACTATAGATTTGTGAAGTTGCAAACAGTTAGCAGGGTTGGTTTTTACAATTAGGAGAATTCAGACAATTGTTTAGGAGTGTTGAAATTACTAAAATTAATTACTGATCGTAATCAAATGCATATTTTTAATGGATAAATTATTTGGTTTTATCGACGAAATATGAGAGAAACGTCGATTCTACTGCGAATTTTTTTAAGCTTCAGTAATCTGGTTGCTATCGAAATTAAAATTTTATTCAACAATTCCATTCCTATTGGACAAGGTAATAAAAACCGTTCAGAACATTGGCAAGGGCGATTGGTTTAATCATTTTATTGATGTTTACATGAGCCCCAATAGTGTTTTCACAATAACAAATAGATACACAATTATTTTTATTGTGGAAAAAAAAACACCTTTTATCAATTTCCATATCAAATTATTCGAATTTTTAATCAACAACAAATATTGTGTACCTACTCTTTCAATTTGCATTATAAAAACTAATAGTAATAACGTTATTGAAAAGTTTGCCCGTCATGTTTTGACTATTAAATTAAGAAAAGAAATCTAAAGACGGAACTTAGGTAGATTCTATGGATTTTCCAATTTACTTTTAAGCTTTAACCGATTTCACAAAGGCTAAAGAATTGTTTAAAAGTTTTTCGCACTTCTGTGTATTTAGATAAAATTTAGAATTCAATCGTTAGACGGCGACTTCAACAGTGACGTTTTAACCTTTGTCTGATTTAATTAATTAGTGATAATTATGCATTCAACTTTTGTTGAATAGGATACAGACGTTGAAATAGAAATGAGGTGTATTTCTTTAATCAAGAAGTTTTATTGCGAATAGAACAAAAGATGCCGTTGCAAATTGCATTTTAATAAGACAGATATAGAAAATATAGTGTAACTAAGATTCTAAATAGAGGTTAAATTTCTAAGTTGAACAGAATCGGTTGAGTTATGAAAAGTGCCTCGAACACTTGGATGCAACGTAGCAATGTGAATGTTGTTAAAGATATGACTTTAATTAGCTGTAATCCTCCTGTTTCTCTCATTTTACACAATTCTAGAGTTGGTATACTAATTATATTCAAAATGAGATAATGATAATGAAGTTTTCAGTTCCATAATGCTATTTGTTATAAAGATGAATTTATATTCAACTTACCATTATTATGATGATTCTTTGTTGGCGATTGTCGGTATTATAGGCAGTAATAAATAGTGCAATAAAGAAAATATATGCCATTAATGTGGCTAAATTTCGCGAATCAACAAATGATTCAATTAATGGTATTGTACCCATTGTCCAATCACAGCACAAATTACAAGGAAACAACAACAACCATAGATTTACACTGATCAAATAATGGTAGGTCAATTGTCTTGTTGGTATAGGTGCAACAGATGCTGGATTATCAAATCTCGTAAAAACTGGCAACTGAGAGCCCATTATTTGAAGTCTAGCTAATAAAAGACATAAAGTTGTCGCCAATAAGACGACCAACCTTTTAGTAGCTTCTGTCGTCCAGGGTAGATGTTGGTATGGGGATTTTGCTGTAATGGCCGTTTTTATAACGTGTTTTATTTCAGGAAGACGCACCTGAAGATGTGTCATAAAAATAACTTATATTATATATATGTGCATACAAAAAAAAAGCTTTTAATAGTTTACCTTTTGTGCAACGAATATTTCATAAGCTGCACAGACACCAGCTACCGTTATACCTTGTTCTTTACATAACATTGCTGTAGCAATCGACAACATAGACATGAATAGATACTTCCAACCTATAATTGAAACCACATTAATTATTCAATATTCGGTTTGTTTATACAATCATATATCATTTTACAATTGGAACAAGTAGTTTTTCGAAAATACCTTCACGTTTAATAACTGTTTACTATTCAAAATATATTTCAACAATTATTGAGAATAATATAATGAAAATTTAAACTTTCGCACATCTCATCATTGAAACGTCATTCTGTCAACGTTAATTTATTCGAACATGAAGGGTACAAAAAGATCTCACATTCTAACGTTTAATCAACTCAACCGACTGACAGGCAATCAAATCATCATTATATTGGATAACGTCAATATTATACGAGAATTTCTATATTTTAATCAAATTATATTAACTGAAATATTTGGTCAATATCAACCAATAAAAATCGCACATAGATTGAATCTGAATTACAACTACATACACAAGGGAAATAAAGAAATAGTAATGCAGATCTACGCTACCACATTATTAACGACAAACATCAATTTTGTAAATGATAATGGAGATATGACGCACATAACTCACATATCAAAATTTTGCAGGACTGTTGCCTTAAGCATAAATGTTTGATTCACTGAAAAATTATATACAATTTTTGCTTGTAGAAAATAACAAATAAATACGTATATTAATTTATTGCTGAAAACATCTGGACTTAGCTTTTCGGCAATGTTGACAGGATAAATTACCATCATGAAAATATAAATACTGTTATCACTTTTGTTTTTTTACAAAGTGTTGGATAAATATAAAAGTTTCAGGATACATTTTACACAAACTAACAAAACAGGATTAAAGTTACTTTGTTAAGTGACTGTTACAATCCTATGTTGACTGTCGTGTTGAATTTATAAAAGTAGTTAATTATTGTTGTTAATGTCCGAGTTTTACTTTATTTAAGTAATCACGTTTGTGTACAAGATCCGTTCAGATATCAAAAAAGAAAGAAAGGTAAATATGAAGATCAGGATATATTACATTCAACAACTGAAACAAAGCAGCAAAGTCAGCTGAAAACTTTCTATCAGGAAATATTTTATCACAGTTCTTTGCTCTATATAAGAAAGAAACATAGAGGTATATATACATACATACAAAAGTATATATGAAATTTGTATTGGTTTACACAGTTACCTGTTGTTTTTTTGTTCTTTGATGCTTTTGTGTATAACATAAAAGCAGCTAAAAAGAAAACTGATGACAGCGTTTCAGCACGGCCTACCACGCCAGTCACCTGTAAAAATAACAAAAAAAAGTTCACACATGAATTAATTTCAAGAAAATATTGTTGTTTCTTGATAGAAATTAAAATGAGTTTACCGCTTCCGTATGAATAGGATGAACAGCGAACAACATGGCTGCTACGAAACTTGACAGTTCCGGAAGGAACATGGAACACATTCTGGAAGTGTAAATAAAACATTATTATCTAAGGACACAACTAGAAACAATATACGACAGGTTTCCCTATTTTAAGGAACCCTAAAATCGATTTTACTGCTTATCATTTATCAATTTGTGATCTATTTTGAATGAATTCCCATAAACAGAAATTCGTGAGAGTTTGTAGTTGAGAGCGCAACGGTTAACCTGTCCTGAATTAAAACTTCAATCGCATTTTAGTCAAAACTGTGTTTTTCAAACTGATGCACACGATTCTATCGAATCAGTGAACCAATTTTAATGAGTCGCAGCTCATTTTCTTCTCTATCGCATGAATCACAGACATCAAAATTCATTTATAATTTTGTTTCTTTTCAGGTGGTCACAGTGAAAAAAATACGGAAAAATCGTGATTTTTTGCTTTGCCGATTGTAAAAGTTGTTGATTTTTGAATTTCGGATGATTATAATGTGATAAAAATCGTGAATCGTCCAGAGTTCTTCAGATAACACCATAAAAGAATATTGAAATAAAAATTTCACATGATGTTTTTTAAACAATATTGTGTTCGTTCTTCAATAAAAAATAAATAATAATAAAAAAACAACTTTTAGGCGCTCTAAACGGGAATTCCCCCTCAATTAACAACAGGTACCCTAACCAGTTACATATAAACAAATCCTTTGAATATTAATCCAAAACGTATAAATGTCATCCAACAAAAAAATACTCGTTTTCAATCCAGATTTGAGAGTAGTCAGATTTTGATAGAGTGGTCTGATTCGTGGATATTTTCTGGGTATCCATGTGACATCAAAAAGGCTCTCGCGTAAGTATTGCGATCCCTATTTAAGCGATATCAAAACAAAATTCTAACTTAATTATAATGGCACAAATCTTGGTTTTATAAAAAAATAAAAGTTTTAGGTTTAATTGTGAAATTTCGTATAAGAGAATCGTATTCGTTGAATGCATTTATTAGTGGTTGTTCTAACAGTATTATCGCATGCCAAGAGAAGATTCAACCAAGTTTCAAGTCGTTGATAATTTGATTCTACAGTTCAACTAGATCTCTACTTTGGAATTCTATATATATATATATATATATATATATATATATATATATATATATATATTATCAAATAATAAATCATTATTAGGAATATACGATATTATCTTTTTATTTTCTCAATTTACTCACCTGAAATACATGAGGCAAACTACAGAATGTAGAAGCATGTTTACTAGATGATATCCCATTGGTTCCAGTTGCCAAAGTAGATAATTCCATCGGAAAGTCAAAACACATAACGGTCGGTACGACTTGTGGCTTTGTTCCTGAAATAATATACCGAAAAAAACTTATTTCATTAGCATAAACTGGAAATTCCTGAAACTAGCACGCTTTCCCATACACTCATCGTATATAATACACACTGAGATAAAAATGGCAGAGAGAGGGAGGAAAATGAACGAGGCGGTGATTTTCAGGATCGAACGTACGCATGAAAAGGTCTGAATTCGAAAGTGATGTCGATTTTTCATCGTCATATTTAATATAATACTATACCAACGGTATAATGTTATCTATAAACCAAACCGATAACGTTATAGTTTCAGGGTGTCACTGAAGTTAACAAATGATCTGTTATATTTAAAAATTCAAGTCATGAATGAGTTGAAAAGATGCCTTTTCACATTTTGTTCTGTATGTAAGAGTGTGTGTGTGTGTGTGTGTGGGTGTGGGTGTTTGTATGTGTTGTGAAAACAACATGAATGCTTTTGTTTGGAAATTCATTGGGTTGTTGACGGCGATTTTCCCATTTGAATGTGTATAAATTCAGATAAATCCAAACATTTCAAAAGCACCGTGACAGTTTTTCGTTAGATAATTGAAAAAAGCTTTATGTTAACTAAAACTGCATCTCTAATACAGTTCAATAGATGTTCATTTTACTTTGATCTATCCCGACTGAAGGCTTATTAATATAGGGAGACTCGTTCAAGATCAAAGTAATATCAAATGAAAAATGGAAACGTTGTCCTTTTACCCCCATCTCTCATATCATTCTACCTACAATAAAACGAATTTAACGCCATCTAAGACATTTATAGTAGCTTGTGATGTATAATAATAAGGAATCCACCCCGATTCTCCACATTTCTCTTTTAACATTTCATTTTTACGATTTGGAGTATTTGGAAAATTAAATTATTCTTGTAATTGCCACAAAACGACAATCAAAGAACGAATCGACCTATTTCCAAGACAAAGAAGCTTTTTTATGAAAATAATACGAAAATTTAAACATCATCAACAGTATAGGAACAGACAGAAGAAAGCAATTAAATACATAAAAAGCGAGTAATAACTTTGAAACATTTCAAAATCAAGATTTCATCAAAAGAACGTTGTTGGGTCGTGTCAACGATAGCTATTCACATAATTTCTATTTCATATGGACAGACGGTGAAATAAATATACTCAAAACAAAAAAATTGTGAGTAAGTAAACTTACAGCAGCTTCAAAATGATTAACGTCTTCTATAAAATAGAAAAGATATTACAAGACGTGATATAGAATAAATAAAATCAGTGAATTGATTGAAAACATTATTTATTTGATGAAATATTTCGGTGTCACAAAGTTAACTGAAAAACGGTTTAAATTTTCATGAGACATTAAACAATATTGTAGAAGTTTTTTGTTTTCAATGTAAAACTCCAATTGTTTTGTCTATTTTATTGTATTCAATATAGTTCCGTTTTTTGTATTAGTTCTTCAAGCGTTATTTGCTTAAAGGTAAGATCAGATTTATCTCAAATTTTACATAGAAACAGTGTGAATGTGGCCAGTTCTTCATCGCAGAGTCTGCTCAGTTTGATGTGAAAGCTATTTGTACACCCTAATGTCTAGGGTGCTATTATCATAAATAGTTTGTATATTGAAGCGGTCGTCAAGGATCACATTGCGATGAAAAAATGTTTAAATTCTCTAACAGGATCTCTATCCGCTAATGACCGGAAATGATGATCTACTCTTCTGCTAAATAGATAGAATAACATTCAGTATCGTGGTCGTTTAGTATCTCGAAATAAACAGTTCATCTAGTCTTCCATATTATTGACTTTAATTCATTAATATATGCTCAAGTAACATCTCAGGGTGGTTTAAGACAATTTCGAGCTTAATAAAAAGTTGAAAGTTTAGAATAACATTTAGAAGTTTGTAAACAAATTTGAATTTACATTCCACCAATGATATTCTTGTGAAGTTTTCGATACATTCATTGTGAAAGCTTTCTGTTATGTTTGCATGTAAAAATGCTAGTCATGTAGATAAACACTTTGTTACAATTCCTGACATTTATTACAATTTTTCCCGCTGAAGAAATACTTATTGTAAAAATTTGTAAAACCTTAGAATTTGCATCAGAAACAGAACATAAAAACCCAAAACATTTAGATAGACTCATTTGCAAACACGTCATTTACACAATTTTCATTTGTAGGTTGATTTAATCTTCTAATCACTATTCGACAAAAGAATACATCTATAAATATGTGTAAAATCGTTGAATGTGTTTGAAAATCGGGTTTTTCAAACGTAATTGCATTAGAACATGACCATTTGACAATTTTTCGAAAAGCGGTTTACTGTTGTCTGGTTTTAATCAATCTCAAACGTATAGATTTGAATTGAACAACTTCTATCTCACTCATTTATACAGAATTTGAAGTATATACACACACTCATCCCTTATTACTAAAAGCACAACTTTGATCCAATAAAACAGCACACACACACACACACACACTTCTATTTATTTCTATGAATCCTGTGTCGTTTGGAATTATCATTGAAAATCTGTACGGATAACCCAAAAACGTCTGTTTTTTTCTCCACCAGGTTTTGGTATATCGTTCTGTATTCCCAGGGAATGCGATCGATATCGTTGGAAAACTTACGAAACACTCAAAGTATCAAAATTCAATCATTTTTTAAACTTTAAACGCGATAAAAAGTGGATAATAATTAATAATAATAATGAAAGCTGATTGATTCAAATCGTATTATCTAATTTTAAATTGACATTACAATTATATTTAATTTGTATAAACAATTTTGTCGGATAAATTCAACGTACCAAAGCTGGATTGTAATCGTTGATTAATAGTATTTTTTTTCTGTATTTTACGTAAGCAATAACAACAAGAGCAACAATAAAAATATGACGATTATTCTCTAATAAATGATTGAGGTCAACAATTATATAGTTGTTTCTAATAGTAATAATAATAATAATATATCCAAAACCAGTGTTTTACACGTGACAATTACATCTGCGTGTCAGTGGTAATTATCGATAATACGTATTGGTTTAATTGTAGAATGTCAACTTGTATGTATGTGAATGTATAAATACATACATTTACTGATTAAATTCAACACGACATTTACAATTAATATGATATTAGTAATACCAACATAAATTCGATGAATAAATCGGAATTAGTTTAAAAATCAATCGTATTATAGCCAAAATCTATTCAATTATAGTGCAACTTCAACAATACGATTGTGTTGAATCGTTGCATAAATAAGGTGGCAACACAATGTATACAATTAAATGAGAATTCGGTCACTAAGCAGGCGAGTTGACAAAAGCTGTACCATCCGCACTTAGCCAATATTATTACGCAATATACAGAAGAGGTACATTATTAAATTGCTTAATTACATCGAAATATATCGATCAATATTTATGTTCAAATAATCTTGTTTATAAAATCGCAAATTCATATTTTGATGGAAAGACGACGCTTTTAAATTCATTCGTAATTGAGTTCTATTCATGTTTTGATGTAAATAAATATTAAGCGACATTATCAATCAACAGTAAATTACAGTGGAAATAATTTTATTGACAATAAATAAAATAGTCTCCCATTCCTTACGTTCTTTATAAAGATCGTTGCTGAATAATGAGTAAATACGCAGTGCCATTACTCTCCTGTTAAAGTGAATGTATCTAGAATCTATCTTATTACAGAAGCTTGGTTATTTACTTCACCCGAGTCCTTATAGGTACTTGAAATTCATGTTAAGAATGATATCCATTAATAATTACGCTAATGTTATGACTCTACATTAAAATAATGGAGAAAATGATGTAAATAAAAAAAGTAATATTAAAAAGGTATTGCCCCACATTATCTTCTGACTAAATAAAGTACATATGTATTTCAGCAAATATTTATTCGCACGCCACTAAATGTTTACCTTGTCGCTAAAATAGCCCGAAGTGTGATTAGTGTTAACATTATCAAACTTTACTCCGTTGTGTATATGACAAAATGAATTTCAATATTAAAACTTTAACAATTATTCATAAATATCGTGTTTTAATTGTTTGAAATGGTCAACGGTTAAGTGTTTGATATTTTGTTTGAAGAAATGAACATTGAAATTCCATCATAATTATGTGATACAATCGATCCTGATTTATTTATTGTTTTCAATGTTTTGTCATGTTAGCTAACAAAATTTTAATTAATCCTCCAGGGAAAATCGAAATTCGATTGTACATGTTTTCTTTCTTCCCTTTTATTTTTTTGTTAATTGAAAATCCAATTGAATGTGCCAGTTTATAATTTATTTATAAACAGATACGTTATATCTGGAAATTGATTCGTTCATAAGTGACTCAGGAATTTCACTAATAACCAACTAACTATTTTAACGAAAATGTATTAATTATAGCCACCCAAATTTAATTGATTTCTAAAATATTGGGTGTTTTTCACGATAATCTGGCACTTCAGAAATGATGTGATATTCTTTAACATCCTTCATCTGCATCTCTATTTATACGAAAACCTTTTGTTGAACTACAATTGTCTTATGATAGAGATAAAGACTACTTTACACAATAGCATTCATTAGATAAATGTACAGTGTACTATGAACAATGTTTCATTTAGTTTGTGAAACTTCCGATATTGATAATCAGCCTTTGTGAATCGTACAGTAATATCATATATACGTTATGTATAAATGTGTAAATATATGAGTACATAACTTTGTTGAAGACCATTTCGTGTAAAGCTTTCTTGACGCATATTCAATGGTTTTCTAAAAGCTGTTATTATAATAATAGACCATTTATAAATCGAGTCCATTTATTTAGTACCGATAGTAATTAACTGTAATCTATTAACATAATATGTGATATTCTATAGAAATATCCAGCATTATTTCGATCTTCATTTTCAAGATTGCAGATATAACATTCAACAACGTTATTACAGTGAAAATGTACAAGTAAACTAAAGACGGGGATGAAGATTGAGATATGTGAAGTATACAATTAATTGTAATTAATTAGATCGATACGAATTGAATTAGTGAATGCATAATTAAATGGCACATACACTAGCATTCGTGTTTAATTTTTGATCGATTTGAATTAAACTAAACGAAATGTCTAATAAGTAATATAATAGGTTGGAAATACAGTCAGAATGACTGACACCGTCGTTGTGTATGGACACTTATAAATCTTCCATGAATATAAAATTAAATATGAAGGGAAACATGCAGGTGTTATGCTTTATTCTATTCTTTTTTTTTGTATTGGATAAAACAGTACGAATCGTTTTGTTCTTTGGCCTAAGAAATTAACGCAATCTAAAATAGCTTCAGGCAACATTGAATTAATCGCTAATTAAAGATTCAATATGATGGAAAACGTTAAAAAATACTTATTATTTACTTCAAGATTATGTATCAAATATATAACGGCTGCAATTCTATTCATTTAAGTTCTCGTATCGTAATGAAAGCACAGACGTTAGGTTCTACACGACTTTTCTAAATTAAATTCGTATCTTGCTCATTTATACAACAATAATCTGGCATTGTAATAGTTAGTCAGTTGGGATTAGACATTTTAGTCTCCTTTTACAATGTTGTCGGATGAAGAAAACTATCAAAAAATCAGTAACTTCATCTTGTTGTTGTTGTTCTTGTTTCTTTACAATAAGATTGGCAATAGATATATATATATATATATATATATATATATATATATATATATATATATATATGTATTGTCAAGTAAAATATAGCAACGAAGTTTTAATTGGATCACATAAATCAACGTTGCACAATGCAACAATAACGCAACGGAGGCTATAGACAAATTCAAAATACAAGTGTAATCGCTATGTTATCTATAAAGACTTTATTGTCAGTCGGTACTACATAAGCAGAGGTACAAAAATTTGTTATAACTAGAATGAAAACAATTTTCCACAACATTAAATTTTCATTTAAATGCTGAATATCAAGTTACGTTATTAAAATTCTTGTTATATGCCAAAACAAAAACAAAAATTAGAGTATTCGTAATAAAGAATTGTTCAGAAGACAAAAAAAAATGTTGTCTCATAGAATCTTTTTCTTTCTAACTAATTGCAAGTTCGGTTGAAATCTCATATCATTGATAAACTCTTCCATTAGAACATTGGATTGTCTGTGGGATAGACTCTTGGGGAATCCTACCTGACCTGACTGATATCTTCTCTTACGGATCATTTAATTCTCATTTACATGAATTCTCAATTGTTTATAGGCACATATACGTTAACACTACTAATGGCATTTCTACTCCAATACTTTTACCTAGTTACAAACACTTCTAACAACTGATTAGGGAATGGAAATTTGTATTTCGTTTTATGGATGGAATATGATAAAAATACAATTAAAGTTCATGTGCCAGTATTCAAAGCCAGAACTCTTCTCTTCTTTGCCGAAAATTGTGTTCATTGGGAGCGGAGGGCGAATACTCCATTAATTCTAAGACCGACAAACCGTAGTTGGTGAGCCCACTTCTCCGACAACGAAGAGTTCTGGATGCGAGTTCTGGCGGAAGAGGGGGATAATTTTCAGGCTGTAAATGGAGGTTAAAAGCATTCATTTAAAATTTCTCCTAAATATTGATTTTTCATTATAACTTAGTGAAAATATTTGATCAATGTAACAGAATTTCGAATATTTCTAACAGATATGTAATTTATTATTTACATATCCATCCTGAAAGTATTTCACGACTTCTTCACGAACATATATACATGGTATTGTTCAATTTTATTCAGAAATACATCTCTTTCGATCAAATAGACTGCAACTTGAGACTTTCAACTACACATGTATGCATTTGTGCAATTTATAAATTGAGATTTTACAATATCCAATATCAAAAAATTATCACCATTTATTTTAAGCAATCAATATGAAGTGATTGTTGTATATTTATGGTTTTAACATGAAAATGCTGGTGGTTGGTTGTTAATTTTCGAAAAGTATACAACAGATTTCTCTACAATGCACAAGTAATTTCAATGCAAATTTTCTAACTCACGATATGCATTTTAATTCGTACAAAACAGCTATAGAGATGCTACATTGGAAAAGTTGGTTATTTAGGCTACTGTTGAAAACAAATAATCGTATTATTAACGACTTGATAAAAAAAAACACCTCTTTTAACAATAGCTAATTTAAAGTTTTCTCATATAAATATTCTCCACTGTTATTTCTCTAGAAATATGATTGAATAATTTTATTTTATATTGCATATTCAAAATATTGGAATTGCACACATGCATATGAGAATAATTGGTATGGGCAAAAACTGGTGCTTTAGGCAGAATTCAGCCCTATAGGGCATATTATTCAGGTTATATCGCCATGGATTTACACAGAACGAAAAGCTATGTTCATTCAAAGCAGGCAGACATCAAACAAAAACTCAATATTACTAAATACAAATTCGAATCGTTTCAATTCTAAGCATATTTAAATTGTGTTTATAAAACGAAATGTTTTGTCTTCTAACATGCTCCGTTTAAATTTCTAATAGAAGAATAGATCATATATTCAGAGAGATTATTTACTTTGAATGACAATATGCAATATCCTCAATTATTATTACACACATTAGTTGAGTGGTAGCAGCTTTTTACTTAAAACTTACATTGGTCATGCCAAAAAGTCAGTGCAGAAGCACAACGACAAATATTGGTGGCCAATGTCAAGTGAATTTTCTAATAGAGAACGAATAACTGACATTTTTATTGATGAATTACCAAAACATGTGGAAAATCGGCCAAAAAATCGTCTGCTGCAGCGTAATGACTCGTAAGATTTTGAAAGAGCTATGAATCTGAAAGTCTTGAAGGATATGTTTATTGTTGAACATCAATGAAAATAACAAAGTCATAAATTCATGAAGTCGAAAATTAATGATTTCATTTAAAACAAAATGACTTTCGAACTGACATATATTCGGTTTCAAATCAATCCACAATATCACAAAATGACCTGAGATACGTTGTATAAAAGTTTGGGATAACATCGTTTCCAAATAAACGCATAAAAAGTTTTTGTTTTTTTTTTGTATTGGATATAGCATGAATTTGACCTACAGACATCAAAAACCATCACACAACTTTACCGATTATTCGAATTATGTGATTCTTTCGAAAAAGGTTTAGTTGAAAATGAAATCAAATCGAATTTTGTCAATTTTCATTTCAATGTGAAATCTTTTTGAGATGGCGAACTTTTGAGTTGATTATCGGGTTTCTCTTCCTCATGCACTAATGTTACTTTAAAAGGGCTGTTAATATTCTCCTTTATATTGCAATATAATCAAAGTCAAGTTCTACTTTTTTGAACCTGCACTAACTGGCAAAGAATATGATTCATAGAGATTTTACTTGAACACCCTTTGAAGAACTTGAAGCTCGTACATACGAGTATATTATTAATTGTTATTATTTTAGAATTCTTAATGGTAGTTGTGGTTAATGTTGCATTATTGAAACATACCGACGACAATAGTTCTATGTTCCACTCTATAAAGCGACTATTAGATTTGTTCATAATAATAAAATTCGTTGTTATTACCGTTAGTTTTACGATTTGATGTCCTAAAGACATTGTCATTTGGGTAATGAGAAAACCAGACTAGCCTTTAAGTTACATCTGCAAAAAACGCACTATTTCACATTGGCGGCATGGTATTCGTATTTGAATACTGTCCAAGTGGCACCAATTACACATTTCAATTACTGCGGACAATTAGTTGGACGAATAAGTAGCCATGTTACAGATATATCGAAAATTTTGCCATTTCTCCCGATTCTTAAGAATCCTAAATAATATATCGCACATTTTCTTTAATCGGTCGATTACTTCTGTTCAAAGCTCTGCGTTCAATTTAATTTCTAGTAATTTGCCAGAAGATACGACGAATTAATCCTCTTATTGGTCGTGACCGGGAATTTGTCGCCTTGAAAACAGTTTCCAAATGAAACAAACAGAAGCAGAAAAAAAAGAACAATCATATAAATACGATGAAAATACACTTTAATCTTCAACAATCCAAAAGTCCCCTTTGTTATTTTCTAATTATTGAAAAATACCAACAGTTTATTGGTGTAAATCGAAATCTTTTCACAAATGATTCTTTGGTATAAATCTAGAAATAAATACTACCGCAATATGTGTGGTCGTAAAAAAAAAGAATAAAACTTCATCAAAAAGATTTTTATTTTACAAACGGAATTTGTCAAAGGTAAACAAAACATTTCTCTGAATTTTAGTTAATTTAAAACGACCAAGAGGTGCTTTATTTTAGAAAGGTAACACAAACAAAAGAATTATTTTTCTATTGTCTCCAAATCAGAATGATGTATTATCAAAAGAACAATATAAAAGAGGTCTTGTTAATACAGAAAATCTAAGTTTAGTTAACAAACTAGGCATACAAAAATATTATCAACTTGTAGAGAAAAAAGTAATTTCCTGTTAGATTATTTATCAATACACAAAACAACCGTTTGTGCAAACAATGAATACACGACGAACATTAGAGTAGAACCGACTTTTTACAGATAATCTTTCAAAATCGTTGTGGAATAATTCAGAGTCGATTTAAGATTGACGACACTTTATATAAGTGCTCAACATTCATCGACAGCTCCAATACGAAATCTCACTTTCAGTCGTTGAAGTACATTCAGCACCCTTACACGTAATGAAACCTGAATTTATCATTTAAATCCTCTATGTATAAGAATGATGAAAAAAAAACGACGACTGTAAAATTGTTGTTAAATTGCCCATAAGTTTCATGTTTTAGAGAAATTTGCACAGTTTTCAATTTGGAAATCTATAATTGAACAACTACTGAAACGATTATCATTGATTCTACTAAGCTTTAACAATCTGATAAGATCCATCAATCGTAATTAGTTCAGATTATTGAAATTGCATCATATTCCCAATATCTATAGAACTAAATTGTTACAGTCTCACAGATGAGCTGTGAAACGGTAAAATTTCATTTTAATATGACGATAATTATGTTCCTGAACAAAATATTGTGATTAAATTCTTCTCTAAATTGTCTAATTTTTATATGAGTGTAGAATCTGAAGTGCTTTCAAAACTCTTAAAAAAAAATGAGCAAACATGTCACACAGGAATTCTAAAATATGTTAATATAAATTCCAGTTTACTCATAGTTTAATTAGTTTTATTTCTGACATATCACAATCAACCGTTACAATCGCTTGTAACAAACAAGTTTTACCCTTTAAAAAAAAAAGAATTATCTCTCGTCCAATTTGTTATTTCTGGACAAATAATTCTCTACAGATAGAGGACGTGAGCAGCACGATAAAAATTTGCATTGATGCTGCCTGATAAGCGTTAATAATAGCACAAGAAAATGTCGAAGTCTATGGCTAGCTTTATTTCGCTACAGTTATCAATTGTTTAATTAAGTTTTTGTTTAATATCAAATGAAGTTCTATGTCATTTAATTAAATTATTAGTTTTCGAATTTCTCATGTAATTACAAGAGAATATTGCATTACATGCTGTTAAATAAGGGTTGAGACATCTATTTGAATTGGTTGCCATTCATACGAAATGAGTTGATTTAGTTCGTTGGCGATGACTTGAATACATTTTTTCACAATAGGTAAGTTCAAGGCCAAAATTGATACACAATAGACGAACCAGTCAGGTAACAGAAGAAAAAAATGTTCTAATTTTCATGTTGCTTTATTGGCAATTACCGGAAAGTTGCATAGTTGCTGTTTAAAACAAACACGCAAACTTGATTTATTTCGTAATATTGGATCTCGTTCGCCATTAATTTATACACTTATATTTTATAAATAAACCACCTATTTTTAATGGCTTTGTCAAATATTGTTTATGTTACAGTCGTTTATTGTAAAACAGACGTTGAGTCAAGGGTGGTTTCTCGTTGTTGTTTGTTTGGTTTCGTAAACGAAAGCAATTCATCAAAGACGATAGAAAAATGGATTTTGTGTGCTTAGCCATCAACTCTACACTGGAATCAACTAAAATAATAATTCATAAATCTTACCTTGTGCATAGGTGTGCCCCAGAAGTCGTTGAAAAATATGTTAATTAATGGTGTATGCGGTCTTAAATCTCTATTATCTTTAATTGCACTAATATCATCAAAAACGAAACCACAATAACAGCTGTTATAATAGCAAAGAATGCATGTAAGAAGCACTACAGCTCCAAGTGCATGATTTAGTGCCATTGTTCGTTATTGAATAATTAAATTATGGGATTGCACTGTACATAATTTTGAAAGTTTATGTTAGCAAGTTCAGTGAAAATTCAATACGATCAATTGATGTTCAAGATCAAACATTTCAAGCGAGAAGTGGTGTGGCCCGGTATGCCCTCCTTTCGGCTCCGGTTCACGTTCAGGGTGGATTTCAGTGACAGAAACAACAACACACGGCCGTATAAATGTTGACCGGAGTGATGAAACAAAAAGGAAAAACGAAACAGAAATTACACGTACACTTATATCTATCTTTAAATTTAAAATCCAATAATAATGTTCACATTTTAAATTAGCGATTATTTGATTTAATTCAAAAATTTCAAAACTGTCTGATTATAACACATGACAGAAACACGTAAGTCTTCATTTGCATTGCAATTATTAGAAATGTTACGTATTTGTTTGTTTTTTTAGTACATCCACACCTCTTCGTGTATATGAAAACACTAGATTGTTGTTGGTACTGTAAACCGGTTTTTGTCGACACTGGTGGCAGTCTGCCATACTGCGTCGGTTTATCACGTGACTAGCAACGTCGCGCTGGTGGCCTACCGCTCAAGCGCACCAAACGAAATCCTTGTCTTCAATATTACCGATCCTTGCACACACACACACACACACACACACACACACATATATATATATATATATATACCCATAAACAGAATAAGGGGGAGGAAATACAATAGGATAAACATTTTATATAACACACTAGACCGAATTGACGAAACATTCCTATCCACCTCTCTTAATATCAACAATTTTCCATTCTTCATATTTAGTACATATTTTGAAGATTGCATGCAATTCAAGTGTTATAATCCTTGTTCTACCTGTTTTCTTGTTATTGCAATTTTTCGAAGACGTATAAATAGGGCACAGAGGAAACAAATAAGTCGAAGGATTGAAGTAAGAATTTTCACTTGGCTTACACGATATTGTAGAACGATTTTCAAAGTAAGCTGTTAACAACAACAACAACAACAAAAAGAGAATATTGAAAAGAATTGAGCTGAAACTGAAAGAGGTCCTAGGGAGAACTTGAATGAAACTCATCAACATCTTACAAATAGCAGTTGATTTTTGTATTTACTCCTTATCGTCCTTTCTATTATGTGTTGTTTCATTTATTTCTATACAGTGTAGTAACTTAGGGGTAGGTAAACAGTGTCTTATCCCAGACGACCGACCTCATATTACACAGTTAAGTTCTAAATAGAAACAAACAAACTATCCAGAGACTAGAAGGTACTTCTTAAGAGAACGAGTGCTAACTTAGAAAGAAACTACAGGTTTCCGAAATTATTTTATTTTATGTATCATAAACACCCCTCAACTCTATGAAGTCAACGCAACGTTCAAAAAGAAATTGTAATCGTCAATAAAGCCCCGTCCACATCTATCGAATGATCATGAAGGTAAAAAAATGGATAGGGATGGGACCAATCGCGAACGAATGACCTTGCATTCGCTTGTGTTCCGCTAAACAAAGGTTTGTTTTCCATCTAGCGTTGACACCATTCCTTGGCCTTCGTTATGTTATGTTTACATTCCTGTTCGTGCCTATTCCTTTGTGATCGTTTGATAGATGTGGACGAGGCCTTAGAAAAAATTTCTTGATCTGCAAACCACGATTCCACAGAGGCAATTACCGGCACGTTTAACGTAAATTTTCTACCTTTTTAGATACAGATAATAATCAGATGAGAATGACCAGTGAACACATAGGCATTATCCTGAAAAAACGAGACTTGTTTGGGAAAATTCTCCTTGTCGTGTTTTCACAATTTTGATACGAAGTTTAGGCATGCGTGTCCAAGTAATCAATGAAAATTATCCCATGTTGGTACAAGAAAGTGGGGACAAGAATTTTTCAGGATGCCAACAGTTCGAAATGTTTCCACTATTTAGATATTTCTGTAGTTTGTGGATTATAATGATGAATCCAAATTGTTGTTGTCCTCATTCGATTTGGGTAGTCTACACCTATTTGGATCACAACTTCAAAACGGCTCGACCTTTTGCGCCAAATTATTGCTGTAATACTTGTGAAAGTTTCAACATTTCTCCATAATAAAGCGATTTGTTTACGTGTGAAATGTTGTAAGAAATTTATTCATTGGAAATTCTTTTCAATATCGTAAAAGAAACTAATACAGCTTCATGCAACAAAAACATAATTACGTTGTGCTTGTAAAGGAAAAATTACGGTTTCCTAATTTTAATTAAAATTTCCTGTCATATTATAGGCAGTGTTAGAAAGAGATTTTCTTGTATTTTAAAATTTAGTTATAGTTTATTATTCTCTTGAAGTTACTATACTTGAAATTGAAAATAAATTTTGATAAAGTCCATAGTAAATTCATTTATGTTATTAAAGATTCAAGAGTTTGTTTATTTTAATATGAAATTGTGAAATCGTAATCGGGACAATTTTTCAATTTACATTTATATAGTTTGAAATGAACGATATTAAATTAATTAATTCTGTTTATGAGTGACGTTTAATTTAATATCAAAGATTCGAGATCGAGTAAAACTGAATACAAATTCAATTAGAATCTGTACAATTACTATATCGGTTGTAGTTAATTCTGTTACTCTAAATTTATTACGACTATCACACTATCAATTATTCAAGACCAACGAATTTAGAAACATTCTCTATTCAATATAGCGGATTATGAGTACATTAAAAAAATCCCAACCTAAGTGTTCCATTTTTACATAAGTACACATAACACCGACCACTTCTTCTTACCACTCGAGATCCACCACCATCAGTTATACTAAAATGAAACTGTTTCCGTATCTACGTCCTTATAAAATTTAACGATTTAAAAGACGAAAAATACGGGGAAAAAACCGAGAGAATATAACGATATAGATTCAATAAAAGAGCCTAAAATTATGATGGAATTGTATTATTTGAGAAAGAGAGAGCGAGTTTTTCTTCTATTTTTTTTCTTCATTTTATTACAATTCTAGATGATATCAATGGAAACCAGAGATGAATTTTGGAATTTATTGTTCCGCTATAAAGATATTTTAGAATATGTCCAATGGGGAGTACCTATTTATAATTTGCAGAGTTGCAAGAATTAAGGACTACATAGTTTCTTATCAGAACGAATTATTATTATACAGCATTTTCTTGTGATAAATTCAAACCAATCTTGGATTTTTTTTATTTTTTTTATTTTTTTTTCAACAATAACTTTCTGTAAAGGCCATCGCCTAGGGATATTGTGGCATCAAGAAACATATATTGATTAGTAAATAGATACTACACGACCGCCCTTGTTGCTTGCTAAAAAATGAAGAAACCGATGGATTTGCCTTATCAATAGTGGCTCGAATCAATGCCACACAATTCAGTCAAGTTTCATCAAATACAATCAAAAACTGTTCCTCGTTTGGCAATAAAACGAGTTGGATAATAGCAGAACTTTGTCTGGTTTTACAAGCGAATCTAGTCTGTCGATATCCATTGTTATATATATACACACACATACCCACAAACACACACACACACACACACTAACACACAGATACACATAGCCATATAGGAACTTTGCTAGTTGTTTGGGATAAATACGGGTGTAATTAAAGTAGGTAACACTTGTGTACTTCTTGTTCGTTACTAACTATAACAACCCTCATTATTTATGACTGTAATATAATTAGCAACTTTAATTTATATCTTGATCATGTATGGTTCAGTTCATGTTAAACAGGGGAGAATTCCAAATTTTATCTCAACTTGTTTGTTTGTTTTTTCTGCATGTTTAAATACTAACAAATTCATATATGAAAAACATCCCTATCTATATAATGTTGTTGAACAATTGTATCAAGTTTAATATGAGTGAGTATAAGGTCTGCAGTTGAAAGCATTGATATAAATGAGCACTTGTGTTCCAACATCCCTGTTCTATACAAGATATAACCTCGATCTCGCTCTATATACACACATACAAATTTGTGTGTGTGTGTGTGTGTGTGTGTGTACCGTTTTAGATTATGTTCGCTTCCAATCCTCTATAACCGCATGTAACAGCCAATATTTATGCGAATTCTGCGAGGATACATACAGTACTTCGCTCCACTTGTAATGTGATTTACGCAGTTAAATTTCGACTAATACGTTCATTATTGAGTTTATATTATATACATATATGTCTATGTCGTGACAAACATACGTTGGTTGAAATATATACAAAACTTAAACACTGTTATTTTGTTTTACTAATTTACAGTTCTAACTTAATCATTAATCATTAATAACAGTGTGAACTACAATTATTTTGTCGAAATTAAAACCTATAATTTTTTTCTCTAATTATTGTTTTTTATTTTATTGGAACTGTTCTATATTCAACTACATTACAATTTATATAACTATACGGCGTGTTTCGTCCTAGTTTAACGAATTTATTTTTGCAGATTTCTCACTCATTTGTAGGTGAATTGAAATGAGCTTGAGACAGCTTTCGGAATAGTCACCAAATTATTTGCATCGATTAATTAGTCCGAACTATCCTCACAAATAAGTGAGTAATCGATAATTATGTATATTGAAAGGAAACAGCCATGTATAATAAAAAATTTATAATATTATTTATGACAATAATCAATATAAATATTCCATGTATAAAATACACACTCTCTAAACTGATTAATTATTTATTAACACATTTATGATATTAACAAAATTCCCAAATATTTAATTATTAGTATAGTACCTGAACTTACTGTCACAATATTGTTGTACTTTAGTAAATTGAAAACAATTATTTTCGGTAGGTTTCTGATAGTTCTTCCTCTTTCTTTAGAGCTTGTATCAAGATTGTCGACACTGCGATATTGATTACCTGGAACAAAAAAAAATAATCAATTCATAAATTATTAATACGTTTATCACATTGATTAGTATTTTATTCGATTGCACCAAATTTCAGAGATAATACTTGAACTTAACAATGTTTCGTTTGTGTGTCAATTAAAATTATAATTTGATTGGGAAACGACACAAATATAGAGTGTAATAAAATTTATTTCAGATAACTGTAAATTATGCCTGGATTTAATTTTGATAGTGACTCAAAATTTTACTAGATTCTATTTTGGAATTAATTTTTAGAGATAGAAGAGAGAGATAGTGAGTGAATCTCGATGAAGTGTTTGTAGTGAGAGAAAGAGTCAGTATAAATACGAGGACACGGTGGATGAAAGCTTTTGGGTTTTCCACGGTAACAATATAAACGATACAATGCCGTCTACGAAAAGGTTTCCGGTTTCACTACAGAATTTTAATTCTGATTGTTACAACAGAGATGGTATATGACTCTATCATAATTTTCCGGTATAAAATGGTATGTATATACTGTAATATTATATATACACATATATATAAATAAGACCGTTATGGGCACGTTTTTGTCATATAATGTGCAATGATGCATCATCTCTACTAACTTTACTTGAAACTTGTTAATAGACTAGATGTACCTGTATAAATTCTGATGGAATTATTCTAGTTACTGCTGCATTAAAGCACTCTTCAACTTTACAATTTTCTTTTATGAGTTGGAGCTTGGTTGAGAAATAAGATTGTTAGTTTTTGCTGTTGTTGTTGTTGTATATTTGTGTATCCTATCAACAACAGAAATTGGTAAAAATGAATCCACAAATAAGCAGCAAGATGGTGGTTATAACAAGAATTGTAACTGTGGATGGGGTTGGGAGTGTGTATGTGTATGTGTGTGTGTGTGTATATATATATATATTTTCCTCGGTTCTTTCGCCGCCAACAGTTCCACGAGTGGTAATAGGTAGTGGCTTATTGTATATTAAATTTTCCACTCTATCTTGCAATGTTCCGGGAAAAATTCAATTTTCAAATATAAGAATTTCCGAAAATCTATTTCAAACTCAACTGTCTCACTGTAAACAGAACAGTCACTCTCAATGATTTATTGTTTGGGAAATGCGATATCAATAAATACAATTTCTAATATTTAAACTCAATTATACTGAAATGGCACTCTATAATATACACGATATTATATTATCAACTTTACAGTGTCTATTCATAAAGCAGTTTTCCTGTTAGATACGTAAATTAATACAAGTCGAGATAGCGGTCTAGAATTCCTTAATATTTCAGTGGAGCTAATTGAATTCTCCAAGATCTATTAATAAGTTGGCAGATATGAGCGTTATATTCATTGGTTTATAATTTAGAATTGATTAAAATTGCGCCTTTGTTTTGCCTAGCGACATGACTTCTTTGATATATTGCTGATTAAACTTGAACACACAACACATAAATCATTTTTATCTATAACAATTGTGCTTTTTTCCCGTCTCTCCTACTCTTATAATAAAATTTAATTTATTTATGCCATTCCTGATCAACATTATCAAATCACAAAAGCAACAACACAATATGACGACTTAATTGCTTTCTAAGCCATACTGTTGGTAATTTCAGATATAAAGATTAAATTTCTCTGAGTCCTGTCGTGATTTGTTTAAAGATAATCTTGTTGGGGTGGATTTGGACAAAAGAGTATTCAAATAGAATTTCATGGAATCCACAAAAATACCGATTGAGGTCGATTGAAAGATACTGTTATTATAAACCGGTTGTTAACGTTTGAAGCATCTCTCAAACTCACTGTAATACGTCTCTCTTAAAACAGACAGATCGACGTTAAGGTAGAGATTAAATGCGATCAAATGCGGGCCTGGTTTTCATTTTAAACTCAATAGAAAAGTACTTGTACCTATATGAACTACTGTGAGAGAATTATACTGTGTAAAATGCTTTCAAAATAGATTGTTGTAGCTCATAACTAATACTGTTCGTTTAGAGATAAGAACAAAATTGAAATTTTCTAATTTTAATTAAAATTTTCAGTTCTATAATGGATATTGTATATTGTTTTCACTCAACTGTCTGTAATGAAAAGATTTTCTCGTATTAAGTCCCTCGAAACATTAATGAAGTTATAATGTTTTAAATTGATTTACGGAAATTTATTAAATACACAGTACAAACTGAAAAACTTGACAGTAAAGTAAATTATTGATTTAATTTAGAATTGTTTGCAATATAATCAAACCTGAACGGTAAAGTTTACTTCCTGTCGTTTACTTCTTATTAAATTAAAAATATAAAACTGTTTATTACTTTTCAAATTAATGTCAGATATGAGATCCATTACAGAAAGATCAAATGTATTCTCTTCATGGTCATCAATAAGCCCGCTAAATCATGGCATCAATTGTTGTTATTGTTGTTATTCTGGAGCTGGCGGTAATTTGATATACAGAAGATGATCTTTCCGTATTATTCTTTGTTTGAAATCAATTATATGAGGTTGAATTGATTGTGATAGGATTACATCGGAATTAAATATACATCAAAAAATGATTTTAATATAAAGTGAAAATTTGCAAAGCTCCATCATACTTTACTGTATTATTGCCAACAGATATCAGTAAGCTTGCACATCACGAATCTACTGTTATGCAATCGTAAACCTTTTATCATATTCCCTACCACAAGAGAGAAAAAGAAAGGATGTATATAATATCATATATATTTACCAATAGATAGAATTCTATGTTGGATAAATGGATTTACAGATTCTTTACACGTGCTACAAAATGTTTGCAGTTACAATTTTCTTTTCTATAGTTTCCAATTTGCAACCGTCCCACATTCACCAATTTTCGTTTCTTTTCATATCGTTTGATTTGCTCCGATAACGTAGTGTGTTGAACATATTCACGCTATCATTCAAATAGGCGGCCCTTATTCACACATTTCAATCAAACAAGACCGTAGAGGAAAATGGAAAGGAAACGAAATTTTTTCACATGAAAGAAACGAATGAACAAATATTCCACAATTATCCGATTTATTGTACGAAATTTTCGTTTAAAGTTCAAACCATAAATTCCCATTGAAGACCATTTTATACCTTTTACATTGGTTTTCTAGTAATAGAACTGTGTATAGAACCCTAAAGGCAACAGAATTAATCCACCAACATATATCGCTGTCATTCGGATCAGTAACCATAAGTTTCGAAGCTGTCTTTATGGATTTTCTCATAAAATCGAATAATTAAACAAAGAATGTGTTTGGAGTTTAGTTTAAATTCATTTTGTTCATCTGTCACTTTAAGTTAATATAAGACTTGTGTTGTTTTCTACCAGTCTAAATGTTTCAATTTGAATATGGAAAATATTTCGTCACATTTAATATTCACATCACAAAATTTCCTTACGTCAATCTTCTTCCCTCTCCGCCTAGTTTAATCTATCCCATCATTATCATCATCATATACGGAAGAAAAACGCAAAGAAGCAACAACGAAAACAATAACAAAAAAGCGATTACAACTAACGTATACGAATTCGAAGAAAAAGTGCAACATCAGCAAAATCGTAATGTTTTTGAGTATTTCATTTTCTTAAAGTGGTAGTGCCAGTATTTCAACTAAAACAAAAGTACAGATGTAATCCAGTTACAGTACTTTAAGAATATTAAAGTTTCTCATTTTGTACAAAATATATTATTCTTGCTTAGTGGCCACGACGTGCGCCAGAACCTGTTTTGTCGACTATTTATTTTAATTTTAACGTCGGCACGTTTTCATGTCGATTATAAACGAGAAAAAGTCTCAAAATGTTCGAGTTTAATTTGATAATTTTTTTTAGAACCTGTACTTTTCTCGGTTTGTTACAATTAACCAGTGTTTGCAACATTGCCAGTGCCAGCCAGCCAGCATAACCAACATCATCAGTAAAATGAGAATGACGGAGGCAGTAGAAATAATCATAAAAATGTGGAATTGAATCGTTTCTCAAACGAAATTTGCTAAACCATTAATTCCCCTACAATGTTTTCAATTAAACCTGGTAACGAAGTCTTGAGACAATCATTTTTTTCGCATTGATGTTGCCAATAAATTTAAACAAATTCGATTGATTGGTGTTTATTATTTTGCTTTAATGAAAATCAGTTCCAATGAGAAAGAACCGGAGATGAACGTGGACACGTAGCAGACTTTGTGCTGTGTTGATTTTGTGTTAAAATGTCTTCAAGTTCACATTACCTAATGAAGAACCGTGGTCTGAATAATACACGTTGGCTGATCAATTTAAAACAGGCAAAACTTCACATCTGTCCTGAAATTTAAAAAATTAATTTCCCCAAATCGTGATTCTTATTTTCTTTTGCTGCTTAAAATTCTCGTTATTCCTTTATACTGATGAACAAAAATGGCTTCGTGTGGTAGACTGACATGAACCATTAACGGTATATTATGTTGTTTTTCCTCACAGACTAATTGTAAGTAAAAACCAGGCACGGTTTGTGCACAGACCAAAATGGAATTGGATTTTGTTAGCATTATTGTTCACAATTTGTTTGGTAATGACCCATAAGACTACGTACTCTTTAAATTAGGAAATTGTCGACACTAATGCGCCATAACGCATAAATTAATTAGTACTCACTAAATTCTAAGCAAAACATTGAGTACATTTCAGTTTATTGACGCTTATCGCGACTTAATGAAGACATAAGCCCTAGACGTATTATCAAATCTACAGCGAATTTCCCAATGGACAAACTTGAAATATCACTACCCAACAATGTGTCTTTATCGATAAATGAAACATAATTTGGGAGATTGAATCTCACATTCAACGACATAATCACATTAAAATCGACTGAAAGGCGTCATTGTTTTTATTAAATACCTCTAGCTGACGGCTTTTACTTTTATGATGTCGTTGTCGCGTATTGTTGAAGAAGCAAGGCCCGCTCGTAACAAAGCTAATAATGTAAACTTGCATTCCAGCTAACGATGTCCATTTGTTAGGAACTTTATTTCGCCAAGTTTACTACAGATAGCTTCACAACCTCTTTTGCTCCGCTCTTGCGACAGTACGCTTTCAAAACCGTTATACTTCAACTGAAATAAATTAAATAATAAAGACGAAATTTCCGGCATTCGCATAGCACAATTCACAATTACACTTCCTTCTTCTTAACGTTCACCGTATTTCACAATGTTGATTAGATTAGTATATGTCAGTAATATTCAAGATAGGAATTGAGAATTTGACATAAAAAAAAACAACAACAGTGAAATGTGTGCTCTTTAAATTTAATTATTCATTGTTTCAAAACAATATATGATTAATGAATTCAACTTCCCGTCATTTTCAACAAAGATGCAAAACATCAATTGTTAATAATGAATGAACGAATGAACCTGGCAATATTTCATTTAATAATAGCACACCTTTAAAACGTATATTTGCTATAGCTAGTGGTCTTTAACATAATTTCCGATTGAACAGATAATTCTGTTTAAGTGTTTAATAATAAAACAATTAGGAATCTTAACGGTTTGAAAGTCTTTAGCGGAACAACAAGTAGAACTTCCATACGGAGTTTGAAAGTTTGAAAAGTCTGTAGATCAATCTGTTCTTGTTCTCACGGTGATTTTATAAATATTTAATAAGTTGATTGATTTGTTGGTGTGAAATTCGTCAATTTTCTTGAGAGTGCTGTCGGCCACCCGGCGCATCCACCATTTTTATCTTATAATGTCACATATTCATATGCTCTTTTGAATTTTGATTATCCATTTTTTCGTAATTATAATTTGAATAAGTACAGTCAAATGTGCATGCTGAGAAGCAGTGTGACGTTAGAATCTATTCGCAAATAAGCAATACATATTTTAACGATTTCCTATCATATGTAGATTTAGTTTTACTGTTTGAATTTGGCTATAGATTGAGTTGGTGTTGATATTCAAAGAGAAAGCTCAAATGTCTTTTAGAATATGTTACCTTTCTTTCTATATGATGGTAGCTCAATTTTATCAATAGTAGTAGATATTGAGCTATTTTGCTTCTAGTAATTTCATAAATTTTTATTGATCAAACGAAATCTCATTTGGCTTATTGTAACCGAATTATATTCTCTAGAAAGATCGGATTGTTGCGATCTTTGTATATCTTGTAATGTATACTGGTTACGTGCTTTAATCAAGTCAATCTATGCCCAGAACGGATATTACTTGACAATGCCGTCTATATATAGTCTGTCCCGCCAAAATATTATGTATTAAATTTCTAAATGGAATTGATTGGATGTATCCTTATCTTGAATTGAAATTATATTTTACCAACTGATATGACTTATAGAACGTATAAATACAATTCGTTTATTTGGAAATGTTTTCAAGGCAATAAATTTTACGACTTTGATTTCGTCGAATTGTTATTTGTTTGAGGTTTGTGATATTAGCTCTCAAACAACATCAATATTGCCAATAAATGTAAGGAAAAAGTATAAAGCAACCGTACCCATAAGTGGGGCTGTTTTACCTTCATATTAAATTCCACCAATTATTGACCGCCAGTAATAATGGTAACAGAGAAATGAAAATGATTATTTACTAAAAACAATTTTATACGAGTTTTCTTTTAATTTACCAAATCTCTTTGATTCAAATGTGACCGTCCACTTTCGTCACACGTATATCCCAAAAAGGTCGCCATATAAAAAAAATAATACAAAATGTTCTTTGTGGTAACATGGCGCATAAAAATTTAACAATACTAGCATTTTGCCAGTATGCAACCCCGAAACAAACCGGCGAAATGATTTATTCTGCTTGTTAAACAGTGATATTCTATGGTTATTATACGAACAACCGTTCCCTGGTGCTTTTTTTTTTGTTTCCCTCGATACGAACAGAAATTTTGTTATATCGTTTTAATGAGAACCAACCGAAATTACAGACCGCCGAGTTTAATGATGATGCTTTGAGTGAAACAGCCGGTACGGTATTATCAGAATTATTATACTTTCGAACTAGAAAAATGAGAGTAAATTTGCCCACCTCTGGTGAATAATAAAATATCTGCTATCAGTAGAATTTATTGTTTATAAATTCTGTCTAAAGTTGTTGATTTGAGTAATAATAAAATCGACTCAGACGAATCGAACAAATAAAGTTTCTGTAAATATATATTTTTTTGTCATTGGCTCTCGTTTGTTGCAGCTGTCTACGTAAAAAAAAACGGTCAACGAAAGAAAAGCCATGTATTTTCCTCTGAAAATAACTTTAGCAAATATTCGAATTCTCAACAAGTCCTATTCTACTAGTTCCACGGTAGTTCTTAATCCGTTCTCCAATTAATCACTAGAAGTATATAAAGTTTGCAAGGATTGTGTAGTTTAAAGATAAAAGGGAACATAAATCCAACGACTAACAAAAGAATCACAAAATCTAACTGAATTTCTTAAGATTACAGAAAAACAACGAAATGTTCGACCAATTCTCTATCTGTTAACTAAATCCCTAATTATTCCATCAATTTTATCAGTTGATCTGATTAGATGATCTTATCAATGTGAATACTTACATGTAGGAAGCAAACGGTCATAGCTAAACCAGCGACCCACGAACATTTCTGTTCAAAGAACCATGTTAATTCAGCCACACAACCGTGGAAGTATGGGTTGCCTGTGACAGCATCCCGACATTCACTTGGCAATGGTTGATGTAATGACAGATAATCGTTAGCTCCATCGGCACCGCAACAAGCAATCTAAAACAACAAAAAATTTATGTCAAATAAACAAATCAGAGAGACATAATGAAATTGGAGGCGATATTCAATTAAATGATTGGAAATGTCGAAATTATCAGAAAAAATAGTGCCTTAAAAGTTTCAAATCGAGTCATTCACAATTTGAACCAGAAAAGCATGTTTACATTTCAGGTAGTTTGGTAGTGAAACAAAAAATTCCATTTCCTTCTTCTGCAGTGTAATATTATCGTAAATTGAACTTTCGCATTTAACGTTTCCTTTAAGATGACAAATGTAGACACTTGAACAAAAAACGAATACAAAGTGAAAATTTCTAAATTAACTGAAATTAAGCAGAATCGTAATGATAAAAGTACTTTGATCCTTTAGAAAACACAGAAAATGAAACGAGACTGATAAGCAAAATTGGAAAATAGTCCAAAACTTTGTTAAATTATGGAAAAACTAAATGAGTCATCCCAACATAAATTGCTCACTACCTTTTCGTTGCTGTATCTCGCAAAGTTTTTAATAAAACATTTTTATAACAAAATAAATCATCAAAAATCAGTTTTACTTTAGCCATTCATGTTTATTAAACTACGAAATGGTTTTGCTTATCTTTTGTTTTGTTTGTTTTCGTCAGAATCGTGTTGCAAATATCGCAGTGACTGCAATAGCGAACGATGTATTTGCATTAAATTATAAAAGCAACGAAATACTCAGAATGAAATATGAAACGCTAGGAGAGATGAAGATAAGACTACGTTATTGATGGTATAAATTCGACGCTTACGTGTTGTAAGATTTTATTTGATCTTTTACAATTGAATCGGGAGCGAATGTTGGGCGACGATTCAAATTTAAACCTTAGTGTAAAGCAACAGTGTTGTAATAACACTACGCTATTCGTATTGATGTACTTGGATAATTTCATTTTTTTTTGTGTATATAGATAGTCGCTATCATGCAAGAAAAACAGTTTTACCACTCCTGTCACAATATCCGACAAGAACCAATATTTATCTAAGGCTTAGTTTACTGGTAGCTTGATATAGTAGAAGACCTTGTTTACACTAACTAAAACCTTGGTAGGAGCTAAATGAAGTTGCATTAAAAACGGTTGAAATAACGTAATTTCAAAAAAGCTTCAAACGTAAACCGATCTAATTGACTTTGAGTTTGTTGTTGCAATTTATTTGTTAATTGGTATACTCACGTTCTCCTGGATTATAGATAATGTTTGACGGGAAGTCTCATTGTAGCTGTCCATAATCAAACGGCGCATACTTTCTCTAATCCTTGGCTGGAATTGCGAATCCCGTGCACTATTATTCAAAAGAACTGCAGATCCGGACAGACCAAATATAAAACCAACCACTTGAGTACCTATGAACTGTAACAAGACAGATAATTTCGTTAAAGTTTACCAAAGTAACTTCTTACAAAACATAAAACGTTTCGATACATAAAATATCTTCTATAGACCAATATCTGATATTTTTACGACACTACTTGAAAATAAATGAGAGTGAAAAAAAACGAAAAATCTTTTACGGAAATTTCTTATCAATACTCTTAAAGAAAACATTTTACGATCACATGAAAATGTTTAGAAGTGATTGTTTAGTTACATAAACCGAATATGTACATGTCACGAAATTTAAGCAATTTACTAAAATTGAGCTACAAGTTAGGTGGATTAATGTTTCAGAGTAATCAAAACATTCCATAATTGAATCACAAACAGATAATGATGTAATGCGACAAACGTCTTTAGAGAGATTTAGATCTAAGTTAGTTGCTTCATTTTCTTTAATGTTGTTGTTGGAAGCCATTTAAAGCATCATCGGGATTTTGTTAATACGTAATTAAATTAATGAGCCGAATTTTACATGCATAGCAACCCGCTACTCTACGTTTCAGTAACCTCAACAACAGATTCTTTATACAGTTGAGATGATGCTTTCTGAGAATATTAAACCATCCTACTTCATCATAAAGCTATATGCCCAGCTTATATGCGTGAAACTGAAAGCATATACATCTGGGTTACAGATTAATGTAGCGACACTGCGGCAGTAATATATTCGAATTCTGGTGAAGAACTAATTTATCACTACTGTGTCTGTATTTCTATCTCATTCTTGCGTTACATTTAAAAGTCTTTAGATACTCTTATAATGTGAATGTCTATGTGATCATTCCTGACGTAATGGATCAGCCGGTTGGTTCCACTTTAAAGTATATGAGACGCACCTGGGTTTTCCACAATCTACACTTACTAACAGAGCGGAAACCCAAGGGATTTCAATGTGTTGTTACGTTGAGTCAAGTTCTCCAAACCGATATTTCTACACACATCCGTTCTAAACAATGTGAAGACTTCTCACAACACGAAATGAGAATCAAAGTATTTGGGGCCGTAGTTTTTTCTTACTAATAAAAATGTTCGCATATTATCGATTCAAATGCAAGAAACGTGTTGGTTAGCTTTTGATAAATAATGTAAGTTATATATCGTCGTTTCAATTTTTTCTCGTTATTTTTAATTTACAGCGAATTTTCGTTTGCTCAATCGTTACAAGTAACATTGAACATTGTCTTAATTCACATAATTTTTTTTGGAACATATTCCAGGCATCGCAATTGCACGTTTGAATTTTACAAAAAAATTAATACAACGTTTTCAGTTCGAATGACAAGTAACGTTATGATAATAAATGAATTAATATTATTTTCTAGTCGGTTTTGATTTAGTTCAAACGTCAAATAGAAACTTTAATGAAACTTTAAACTAATACGACTTTGTTTCTCATACGCTGAAAAGTTTCTTATATCTCATGATCTACATGAATATGCAATAATAAAGCAGTATACACGCACCCTTCCGTAATAGAGATTTTGTGAAGAGGAACAAAGAGAAGATGTGGATGTAATTTGTAAAATTTATAGTTCTTATCGGCGGTAAGGACGCCAAGTTTGAGCGAAAACAACGTACTGTGAGAAGTTGAATAGTCTAACACGCCAACATTGTTGTTGAGGTGTTTGTATGTGTATATATAGATATTTTCGTTTTTATAAACGATATAATCATAATGAACAATCGGTTTTTATTACTTTTCCAATAGTTGAGTTCATTTCATTGAAGTAAACAACAACAATTCTGTTGTTAACGTTAAAAGAAAGGCAAAGTTATCACTAAGATCAGTTTCAAAAGCAGACGACTATCTGAGAAATTAAAGGAGAACATTGAAGATAGATATCAGAAAAATAGCTGGAACAATATACATAAAGTCAGCCATAATTTTGGTAATTTTTACATTTTATATTTCTAATATGCAACTTTTGGAGATGATTATAGAGATGAAAGTCTCAACTCCATTAAAGAACATTGATTTTAATATCAGGTGAGTTTTAGGTCTCACTGAATCGATAAAGTATCCATCAAAGCCTTTTACATGGTCTCAAAACGCATTTCCTTAGATTTAATTTTAGTCACTTGCACCTTAAACACAAATTACAATCACAAAATGCAGGGTCGCGTTGAATTATTCGTAATAAAAAAGTAGTTGGTGGTCTTCTGATAAATATTCAAAGTTGTTTTTTTTTTTGACTAAAACTGCCTTCATCTGTATCTTGATTTTTCCGTGTGTATTAAAGCCTGACCTGACCTAGAATCTCTCACCACTTATACAAATTCTCCATAGAATTGTATATAAATAGGTAATTCAGAATTGCCAGTAAGTTTAAAAGACTACAGGCTGACGGAGACTCTTTATTTTGTTAGCTATTCTTGGTTTACAAATATCAAAAATACCCCCAAAAAAAAACAGATGACTAGTGAAATTGTTATAAAATAAATAAATGTTATTTTTGAAATTTAATTAAATACTGTTAAATCTGTACAATTATATGAATTATATATTATTGAATCATTAATGTAATGAAATAATAATGAAGTTTTCGATTTTGAATCAATAACAAAGTCAATTCGAAAAATATAGGAAACTGAAACATAATTATGAAAAAGCCCTTATGTACACTTTGGTTGTAATTAAATTAGACAAATATAAAAGTTTTAATGAATAAAATTCCAGTTTTGGTGGAAAAAAGATTGTTTGACTTTCAACTTTTCTAAGTTTGTTTGAGAATTAAGATTAAGATTTTGACATTACTGGGCTACTTAAAACCAAAAATGATAATAGGCGAATTAGTTCAGCACTAATTATTGCCAGTATCTAACCAATAAATCTAGTTAAACATTTATTTAGTTCGGGGGGTTGAAGTCGAGCATATTGTATGGATAAGGGTGGGCGCCTTCATGTTGGTCTCGAATTGTTCCTGACAATGGCTATATAAATGTGTGCCAGGAGATAGATGGCTATTTGTGCCATCGATCATTTTGATCAGTTCTGGACCTGATCGAGACAGACTTATGACCAACAAAACGGATATTGACTCATTCTATATATATGATTTATATCTACAATTTAAAACAAACACAATTCACCGTCGAAACTATTTTATTTGAATTAAATCAATATAAATTTGCTGGGTAAGCGTTAATTTCTTTTAATGAAATAAAATGTTGTCAATACTGAAAACTAAAACTAGCCAAATGCAATATATTGAAATAACTGGCGTCTTGCCATTGGTATGATGAATGTGTATTTGTTCGCGTGACCAAGTAAGTGGTAGAGTTTTCCTCAAGGGAAATGTCAACATCTTTTAGAGTAATTGGATCCTGGTCTTCAGTGACCGCGTTACAGCTTTAACGTACTGAAAACTCATTGGGCATATGTCGTTTCAGCTCATCTAACTGGTGGATAATGTTGTCGACCATTCCCCCAACAGACTGCTATGATGTTGCTTTCAAGTAAAACTTTTAATCATCGAAAACTCCACAGAGAAATTATACTTCGAATTAATTCGCCACATAGATTCTTTCTCTTCAATAAAAAATACTTTTAACATTCAGACATACATAGTGTTAGTTTATTTTCGATTCGAAATAATTCTAATTAAAATCTTAAAGTTTCCATAAATTCACTAAATAATCGATTTTAAATATACAAGAAAGAATCTGTTCAAGTCATATAAATTCTCATCATCATAAAACACTTTTATGACTTCTACGGGTGAAAATTTCTTCTTATGTACATACAAAGATGAGTTGTCTAGCGGTATTGTATCGATCGCAAATAAAAGCTGAATTCAGTACATTACTGATGCACTAATTACACAATAAAGTCACTTTATTTCAGTTTAATTAAACCCTAGGTGATATGTCACGGCACACGCCCTAATGTAGGTGTGGCTTTATCTTTTGTTGTCTACATTCTGATACATGTAACCTAACCAACCGCACACCATGCAGTCCAAAATACTTTGATTCAGTTACAATACAGGGGTTTTCAGCAAAATTTAATTCAAAAATAACAACAATTCTGCATTTACCAGGTTTAATCTGCATTGTTAATTGATATTTGCTACGTAGCTAATCAGATAATAAATGCTATTGATGTGTTGCCCTATGATTCGATTATGATACTTAACCGAGCCTGATGGGACAAATCGTCCAATTATCGACTGGTTCAATTAATACAATAATTTTCCAAAAATTATACCCGTTTTCCAATTACTAATAATATCCAACACAATTTTAGCACTTATGTAGGTGGCATCTGGGAATTGTATTACAATATACAGTGGTAAAATGGCGGATGCGCCACCATAATATTTTTAAATAAATATGTCCGTTAAGATATTTAAATGGAAAGGTGGTTGTCGTGTAATTTATCATCCGATAAGGATTAGGTCATATAACTTTGTTTATTTCTCAATGTTACACTGATAAAATCGACGAAACAAGGCACGCAAACGATTACATTCTTTGCTTTGGAATTGAATTTAATCTGCATAATAATAGGTGTGGGCAAAGTATAAATTAAGCTTTCGTTGACATATCGTACATTTTCTACATACAGTTGAGCGAATATTTCTGTTTAATAATTGCACGTAATAACGGCACCCTTGAACATGAAATGAAAAACAATAGTGCTCGTTGATGTTAGTTAGTCTTTGATCTAGTAATAATCGTTTTGAAGGATTACTTGGAACGCCTTCAACTTTACTAATTGTGTTCATCAGCAAGTTGACATTTCTCACAATAACAAATAGCGAATTGCAACGTAATTGTGTTGGTATTATCATTGATGCAACAGGGAATTTCAACTGATGTTCGAAATGTGAAGTACCATGACTATGGTTGCTGTTGATGTTGTTGCATAAAAGGTTTAATACAAAAGATTACAAAATAGTTGATGTGAAAGAGAAGATCGTTACCGACCTATCTATGTAATAAAATTTTGTCTCTTAACTATCCAAATGTTTGAACAGAAACTACCTTTAATGGAAAACTTCAATATACAAAACAATTTCAACAATATCCAATGGAGATTAGTTTTATAAAATGTTTTTTAATGAGATTAGTTTACTCTCGATTCCCTTTTTATATGTATATGTATATAAAGGATTTTAAAGTATTTGATGGAGTGGTTGGGACAATACAGATTTAGCAACTTCAACAGCTCAATAGTGATTTGTTTTGTTAAATGTACACGACGGATGTCGAACGAATAACGGGTACGCTAAGCGCAAGTCCTGAAACCTGGTAGAGAGCGTGAGAGAACTTTAAGTGGCGAGGCGTCAGGAGAAATCGATTAAGCTGAAATGTTTTTCACTTTGAAGTTTTAGACCTCACTTTGAGAACGACGGTCGCAATTGAACGATTAACGTTGAAACTGGTGAAGAGAAACAAATGTGTCCGAAATTGTTGGAGGTAGAATAATTCCGAAAATTGCGCAATAAATACTGAATCAAATCTCACTGATGTTTTTTTTTTACAGTAGCAGTAAAACTTTAAGACTATTATAATTCCGTTTCTCGATTTAATAGTTTTTGTATGTAAGAGTAAATATTGAGGTCACATAGCATTTTTTAATATTCAAAACGATAATTCACATAAAATGGATATTGGATCTATTGTCGCAAGAAAGGATCGGGTCTGTTATGAATCCGGTTACCATTGGCCCTATGATCGTATCGGCGGACAATTACGGAAGATTTAACACCAGCAATTTGTTGAATGTAATTAACATTTCTGGCTGCAATTTACCATCAACTCGATCAAAATTAATCGTGTCGTAGGTTCAAATTGAAGACTGTTGTTTTAGATGGAATCCTTTTTGGAGCGACATACAGAGAGTACTTAGTGTTGATTGTGAAAGTTGTCTACAAAAGTGTATTGTTCTGTCGTTTGTGGGAAAGACCGACAGTCAATACAACGTTCTTCACTCAGTTCAAACCACATTTAACTTGATAACACGACTCCCTAAGCACAATGTAATCGTTAGTATCTTTCATCACTCTTCTCATTCGCCCCTATTCAGTCAATATTAAATTCTAATGGATCTTCCACAATTCGATAGTGACGAATAAATGAATTCGATCGAATCGTTTTAAATGATTCACCACTTTTGACGGAAATCTGCACTGGTGAAATAGCAACCAATGCAGACGTTGCAATGTCAACGCCAATTGCAAACAGAAGAACGATTTTGTTTTAATGAAAAATGAAGGCAGCAAGTGAAAGTGGAAAAAATTGTAGCTAACTGAATTATTAGAGCGTTGAGTTCTAGAACGGGAGTCGTTTAATTAAATTCGATGGGGAGAGACCGCGCGCGAACAGGTTGATGAGATCTAAAAGACCATATTTCAAGTAATTTAAGACAGAAATTGGAAGCTTTCAACTTGCAGTTAGCAAACCAATTATTCATAAAGTGCACAAAACGATCGATTTCATAAGTTTTGTATTAATTAATTAATTCGTAGTTTAATTAGAAATTTCTAGGTCGGCAAAATTTTCCATTTCTATAAAAACGTGATTTTGAATACACTAAACCAGTGCAACTTTAAAGATATGTGAAATATGAACCACCCTAGTTGTATGGAGATAAATCGTTTTTTGCTGGGATGAATGCATCGATTAATAAATCGAAAATGATGTCATGTATAATGCTAAACAAACAATTTTAGAAACTGTACATAGCCCATGATCTATGACCACGACTGAACAAACACACTGTTCGTGACATTTACTAATTACTGTTTGATAACATACATAACTGACATTCACAATAATATTTCAATTTCGATATTTGATTTGATTTGCATTCATTAATAAATAAATTGATTTTTTATGCGATGCGATTTGCGTTCAGTTCTGAAAAAGGCATTATAAATCCTCTAAATGATTCAGTTACATTTTTATTATGGGCTTAAGTTGAAAAGGAAATGAAATTGTAGTTGTTAAAATTTTATATTTTATGCGAATGTAGCGGCTAAAAAAACACTCATTTAGATAAGACATTGTAATTAATAAAGATGAAAAATGGGGACGTAATTAAGGAAATTTCATTTTTAGCCATGATAGTCGTTCATTATAAGAACATTCACAAGGGGGGTTCAAGAATGTTTAAGAAACTTTATCTAATAAACCAAAGTAATCAAGTAAAATGTAGTGTCGGAAAGCAGTGTCGCTGTTACTATTCTAAGTAAGAATATAAGCGATACACTGCTCTCTCGAAACGGACATTTCGACTTAATTAACTTGTGGCTCTGTATAGGTTGTTGCTCTTACTACAACTCAAAAAATGCCCCTTCAAATCTAATTTGCGACAAGCACAAGAAAGCTTTTATGACTATACGAAAAAAAAACAACTAATATTGAAGATAATAACAGTGATTTTCTATCTCAATTGTAAGATTTAAAAACATCGCAGATATCTACACAATTTATACCTTTTTTATACTTTGTTCGAGTAGTCTATCTAGAAGCGTTTTTGTTAATTTTAAATTTATGGTTTGACTCAATTTACGCATAACAGTCTCTCTCATGTTTTATATTACTATTCGTTCATAACTCATTCAATACTAACACGAAACCCAAAAAAAAAATCCAACGACATCTCCCGTATCTAATAACATTAATATATTCCTATCCATGTCGGAATACATACTGATCTTTGAAACTTCTCCCATACATATATCATGGAAACACATAAATAGTAACGTTATATAACTGGTTTTACGAATATCCACAACCCTACATATTTTCACGTATAATTTCAACATACCCTCGTTGTTCTACTCAGTGTCAGAATTTTTTTTCCAAGCCAAACAAATTTTGATATCATTATTGTGAAAATGTAAATAACAGAAGACAAATTGGTCAACAAACAAATCGTTTCGTTTTGTTGTGAATACCAGTTCCTGGACAATTTCAGTTGTTGAATTTGCAGAAAACCCCCACAAAACAGTGAGAGTATGTGTGTTGTATGTCGAATATGTAATAGAAGTTCGTCTAGAAATATTGTAAATTGCCTGAGAATTCTTATCTTGACAAAGCGAAGTTAAGAACACAAAACAACGCCGGCGAAGTTTGTGCCCGCCGGATAGAACAAACAAGACAAACGTCTTAGTTGGCGTCGCTTGACTGCTCCTTATATATATATATATATATATATATATATATATATATATATATATTATATATTATAGCATGGAATCTTTCCCCATCTTGTTAGTCCCTGAGTCTTAGGTAATATTATTCACAATTGGACTAGACTGGTCGTTGTTGTATTACAGTTTATTGAGCAAATACAATTTTATTAAAATAGACGACTAGATTAACTTATCTGAAAGAACTAAATATAGTTCGGAGGAGCTACCGACCCCTTGAATCAAAAAATGATTTGATAAAATTGGCACAATTACCAGTCGATTGATAAATGAAATGCCATTACAATATAATTCGTATCATAGCAATTTATTTTATTGGTATATCAATTTATTTTGATTGCACTTACCACTAACAATGCTAGGGAGCTCTCCTGTAAGGCACTAATGCAACCGATGAACGATACGATCATCATAATAACAGAACCAATAATCAGAACGTAGATGCCAATGTAGAACTGTAAAGCGTCCAGATTTGTTAGCCATTCTTCTATATTAGGCTCGAATCGTAACCATAGACATAATGAAAAAAGCGATGCTCCAATCATCTAGAAAACATGACAAAACATCAGTAAATTCTAGCTATCATTGTTCAAAATTATCCAACCTGCGACAGTATATCAACTGTTACGTATCAAATATGCGATAAATTTAGTATTTTTACATGCCCGTCATTTATAAACGCCACCACCATATGGTTAGGTAGTGTTTTCCAGATAATATGCGTCTTAGTACCTGTCAATTCCCCATTTTTAAGATAACTAAGAGATGTGTCAGCGCATACGCCTTTACAATGACTTGCGACAGTTTTTGGATTAAAAAAGTTGGAAGACAGTTAATCTTGGAACGCATGCAGTCCGCGTCAGCATTGTCATAACGTACGGATATTGGATGGACTGGTCACAAAACTGTGCCTTAAGGTTCCTACTTTCCAAATGAAATCTGTTATGATTGATGGACAGACGTCTTTTGTCCTAGCATCGACCAACCATCGGCGCCACCAGTTCACATTGATAACGTCGGAAGTTCTTCGTAAAATAGGAGTGATTTGTTCAGTTCATAAAAATATATTATAAAGAAAATCCAATAACGAATTATTTATTGCAAATAATTTAACATAAATTTAAACTGTGTTTCTATACAGATATAATAAATGCAAAAAAGAAACGTTGATGTATTCTTAAATGAGGGCACAAGTGTAATACCATACCGTTATTCGGTTGATTTGCTGGCAAATATAATTAAGGCATAATCAAGCCAGATGCGCATATGGTTACGTTTTTTTTTTCCAAAAAATCGATTCACTACTACTACGCATTTCAAGTTAACACACGACCTGTAACCGTAAAGGAGCGCTTTCCATCGTTGATCTCATCATGTTCTACATGAATTTAAATGTAATTTTTTTACGCTGAAAAATTGGTGGTAGAATTTGGAATTGATTTCAAATGTGATAGAAAGGTCGCAATTCCACCAAAGGGCTACATTGACTTGAATAGGGCTTAATTCCTCTATGTAACGACAAGAGAAAAATTGATGGCGTACACGATTCTGACTCGTACCCCATTACCGTCTGAAAGCACTAATGGTAAAACGAGTTAACGTTTCGAAATCCGTTCAGTGTCCTTCCGCTTAAACAAGTGTTAATGATAAATAAATTATTTCAAAAACAACCAGATTTAAAAAAGATTTGTTAATTAACAAAGTCAATGAAAATGGAAACCAGTTTGTTATTAACGATTTATTAGAACTTTCTCGGGTTTTCCGGTGAGTAATTCAGTCTAATCAAAACAAATCTGATCATCATATACAAATTCGGTAGGCAGTTTCATTCTATTTCATCTATCTAGGAGATATTGCATTCTAGATGTGGCCAAATTAAACTTTAAATTGAAATAATCTATCGTAAAATAAACAAAATAAAAGAATTACCGAGGAAAGAGCCATTTGTGTTGCTGATTTGCGTTAATATTACCAAAGAGAAGTCGAATTTGTGTAGGTATAATTTCGAATACCGACAACGAAGTATATTTAATGAGAAGAAATGGGAATAGAAAGGAAGGAATTAAGATACAGACGGAAATACAAAATACCCTAACACTAGCGTTACAGTTGAAAATAACTGAACCATTAGAACAAAAGGAAGTACATAATAGCGATAGAATGATCCTTCACTTCATTATGACTTGAGAAGATTGATATAAAGGCGGACTGTAATAATGGACAAGAGATTAGAATAATAAACATTTTCTTTTTGAATCTAGAGTTTTTATTGTCTGAAATTGATTGGGTTTCGTACACAGATAAGATTAGACCAGTTGGGATTACTTTGCAAGGCAAAGTCATTTCAGATTGTTGAAGTTTTTCCTGATCTAATTCTGGACAATTGAACGCGAAAGTTAATGAGAATTTGACTTTTGTAATTCGTAAAGTCAGCGTAAACTTTCCATTTGATAACAAACGTTGCAAACAGAAAGAAATGTAATTAAACGTAAACATCAAAATAAAGTCTCTTCAGATTGTAAAATTATTGAAATTTGATCATTTTGGTAATGGAAAAAGTGCAATTCTTTCCGGCTTACGATGGAATGTCACGATGTCACAATGTCAAATCGTAGGGTGAAATATACGAAAAATAAATCAAGTGTACCGTTGTTGACATATGACAATGTCGTTCACATTGCGTTTAGTTGCGTTGAAAGGAAGATACTGTATTATGTTCTATCTTGTTCCACTGATAAGGTTAGTATGATTGTCAACTGTATTCTACCGCAATCCCTGTGGAATTGTTTCGATTCCACAACATCCCATTTTTTCATATTCAACGAGCATAAAATAGAGGTATTGTCAAAAAAAAAGTTATTGTTCAACAACTTGATCAAAAGTCTAGAAATTTCAAAATTAAAAGAGAAATAATAATTGTAACAAGTAAGTCTTGGATATGACAGTTCGTTTTTCTACAACAGTTGAAATGTCACTTCCACACAATGCTTCCAATTCGTTTCGAAAACAATTGTTGTATGTAGAAGAATATTGATTAAATTGCTTCTTGTATTAATTCCAAATTCGTATTACATAGATATGATGTCTGAGTCTCAATTTTCTCCAAGCTAAAGCTCTATAAAAAATTTAAATCAACTTCGTTTAGCATTGTTTTTGACATGTAATAGCCAAAGATAGAAAGCGTTTTAATAATTCATTATTGGTGGTTTTAGATTCTATCATATGCGTTCTGGAAAATTTCACCCCTAGAAACAAAACCACAAGGAAACGATACGAAAATCGTAAAAAAAATACGAGATGATGTCCAGTAAGCTTCTGGCTGTAGATTAAGAGAGTAAACAATCCGATTCTACAAACACAACAAGACCAGTCGTTTCCTGAAATAAGACTCTAGAAAAATATCCTTTATAAGCTACTTATTATCGAACCAGAACTTTACATCAACAGAAAATATTGAAAAAGAAACATCACATTACTAGTCTTTATTGTAAATATACATGTTGCCTAAATATTACGTGTAGCACTCTTAAAAGTTAAAGTACTCTAGTCTCGAGGACTTCGTTGTCAGGTCACTTGCCAACTGTGTAACACGTGAAATCGTGGGAATTTAATTACCAACATTTTGTGGTTTAAAGGGGCACACAAGTGGGTATCTGAGTAAACAGCAAATTTTCAATTTCCGGCACGTTTTGTTTGTTAATTCACCGTAGCAAGTTAATTTCGTGCATTGGGAAGAATTATAAATCTCTTTATATATCATCATTTATTTTCTATTTAGTTTATCAAAAAAAAGACAACTAATTATGTTATTATTTTATGTATTTATTGATCATGAATCATTTTCACACTGGAGAGAGAAAACGACAGATTTTTTATTATCAAAAATTGTATATTTTTGAATGAATAGATGTTTGAATGATGGACAATTAAAACCCAAAAAAAATCACATTTTCACGTAACAAAGACCAATAATCCACGTCGATGGTCGACATATTCCTTCATTTTGATTCTTTTGTTTGAAATTTGCATGTGAGCAGTTACCAACGTTACTAAATTTGTAAATTGGAAGGTTCCAGATAAAAATTGATTCATGACTGTTGGTTTTGTCCAATTATCGTCGACAATAAATTATGGAAAAGAAATGATTGGACAATGAACAATTTGCAACATTATATCGCCTGTTATAACAAGCAATTATCTGCGACGAGAGGCTGTATTAAAAGATTCTCTAAAGTACGTTAATTGTTGATTCCCATAGTAACTACATTGATTTTCAGCATACGTAAACTTTCTGAACTGAAAAATCTATCTTATCATATAAAGAACATATTGTTTGGGAAAATTCCGTAAATATTCCTCTGGGAGAAAGAAAAAAACAAGAATTCTTCAATCTTCCATCGAGTTATTCCAATACTGGCAACTCCAGTGGAATAACCATTAATAGAAAATTATTGATGCGAGAAATCTACCAACAAAATCGAGCAATCTTCTAGTTAAGCACAGTTAGACCATCCAAATGATAACTAGTGTAATTATTGTAACGTCACTAATAAAGTGTGATCATTTATATGGTAAATGGGGTGAACTATCACGACATTCAAAACCCAGAACATCTATCAAACATAGAAAACACTATTATCGAAACGAAAATTCGTTTCAAATCTCCACACAGTCAATGTATCAATCCTATGAGGGCATTCTCTAAATCCAATTTGAACGAAACAGGAACAACTCTATGGTCTATGACTAAAACAGTTACCCCCACAAAAACCCCTATGAATGTTTGATGGACAGTTCTTCAAAGTATTATTTCGTATTTTACCGATTATCTAACTGCGTGCGTGCGTGCTTAAGCTAATGTGATTAATGAACGTTGTTTTCCCCAACAACAAAACTGTTAATTGAATTGGATAAACAGAAGAAAAAGTGCTTTTATTAGTGGTGGGGAGGTATAGTGGAAATTCATTTATATAAAGAGCAAAAATATCAGAATTCGTAGAATTCAAAGTGTTATTTATACAGTGTTAATCCAAACAAAACGTCCACTATGTATATAACGGTATAAAACGTAGCACGTTAGAAATACCACTTCAACCGTTTTCTACACACAAAAGCTCACAACATAATTCTGGTTTGTTTGCTTTCAGAACAAAGGAAATTGACAAATGTTGGCTGTAATTCATTAGAAACGTTAAGGAGTTGGAAATACCGTATTGTAACCAGTAATTTTTATCCTCCTGTTACTTTTGTTAATAGAAGGCTACTATTATTATCTACCAGTGTCGGTACTCGATTGTTTATTATTATAGAAAACATAATGAGGTGATTTTTAAAAAGGCCAATTAATTGTCTAGAATTTCTCCATTCGCACACAAATATACAATAACTTGATGAAGATATCGTGTAAGTAAACCGTACAAAGTAAATATTTATGAATTTCAACAAGATAATTTTGCAGGTTAAAGTAGGTTGTGGTTATTTAAATATTAACACTGTGTAACGATGCTCGTGGAAAATGAAACAAAACAACTCAAATATAGGTTGTATTTAAGACGGTTAAAAGCTAAAAAATGAAAAATAGAATTACATATTATTCTAACAAACAAGTAACAATAACAATTTTGCTACTTGTTTAGAGAAATATTATTACTTTTAGAAAGAATCGTCGATTCTTATGGGAGACAATCAGTGAGGTTGTATGATTAATTAAATTCCCGAAAGTATAGAAATGAATGTTGGCTAACATTAACTATTTTTTGTTTGTTTGTTTCAAACAAATAAATAAATGAATGATAAAGTTAAGATTGTGAAAATAGTGCATTTTGTTTAATCAGAAAATGTTGTAATAATTATTCAGTTTATTTTGTGTTTTAAAATAACGAAACTGTTGAAATCATTTTACAAATTTCCTCTATTCGTTGGTAGTAGAATGTTACAATTTCCTTGTTTTGTTGACGTAAGGAACATTTGCATACCTGCAAGGCAAGATTGTTATCAACTGGTGAATTTCGCTATACAAAAAACATTGCCGGATTCAAACACACACACACCATTTCTAAAACTAAGCGAAGATAACTGTAATATTGGAGAGATAAGCGTTGTACAAACTGGTGCGATTAGCGTTAGAAAATGTTTTTTTTGGTCGATTGCCTTCAAGGGTTTAATAGATTATTCGTAAAACGAAGTAATATTTTAAGTGAACGCCTCTAGTTAAATAAGGATAGATACAAAGCCACGGATCTGTGGTTAGTTTCCTTCCTCTGTTCACGTTTTAATGCACGGGCGTTTAATTTGAGACAACAAAAACCAAATGCGTCTGTAGTAATACGGGTTAGAATTGCAAACGAATAACTCAAATCCTAATTGATTGTAGGTTATTTTAATTTTCAGTACTACACCTTGATCTAAAGTAACTGTTTACATTTGTTTGTATAGGGACAAACAACAATAAAGTATAATTCTAACAATGATTAACTTTTTAGCAATCAATTCGCTAACACAAAAGTAACGAAGAGGTTTCTCTTTGCAAATTTCCAATGAATGTTGGGATGAAATAATGGAAACTAGAAATTTAGTCGCCAAGAAATGTGCAATTCATAAAAACAGTCTACAAACGGTGTTTCAATTAGCCATTTCCTTGGTTTGTTTGATGATGTACGGTTTCCTTGTTTTTCACGCTTTTATGAATTGATTTTACTCGTTTCCACAGTGAAATACCAACAGAATTAACAAATAAACATTCAGCTACGTTTATTATTGAAGAAAAGAAAGAGGAATAAACTAACCGTCTGCTGTTATTATTGATAGAATAAATGTCAGGACATTTTGATACGTCTTATAAAATATCACCAACAGTCTGATTTAAGTAGTAATTCAGAAACGTACGTACGTCTTCTATGTTTTTTGATCTATGAAATGGTCGATAGCAACAGTCATTCTATTCCCCTGACATTTCCATAAACCTACCAACATTCTTCTCATTGCCTTCGTCATTTGGGAGATGCCTTTAGGAGTCGACAGGTCTATAACTAGTGCGGCTTACGTAAAATTGATACAATAAACAACTAAAGGCGAGTGTTGGTGAATGTGCGTGACACGAATAGAACCTACATATTCTATGATATCTCGTTGGAAATGAATTGTTTTGAAAATTATCAGAAATTGAACATTTGAAGAAAAAAAAATGTTGGGAAGTTGCTAGATGACTTGGCAATTGATGATCAGTGCACTAGACTGTGAATAAAAAGTGTAACGAAGTGAGCAATAGTTCTTGATAGCTAGATGGCGCTTTAGTGAATTGTAACTGGATCGATGGTGATGCTCTGTCTCATACTATTATCCAACTGGACCATAAAATGGGACAGAACGCCTAAATAAATATTGACATTCCTACAAATGGGTGCATTCTCCGAATTGTTGCAAATAATTGTTTATAACATACATGAACTCACTATTATTATTGTTGAATATATTACAGTTAATCAAAAGTTTTCTGATTCTGTAGTTGTCGATATAATAATAATAATAATAATAATAATAATAATAATAATAATAATAATAATAATAATAATAATGGAATTAGTGGTTGGAATTGATCAAATACAAGTTGTTGCTTATATGAAATTGGAGACCCGTCAAGTTTTCAAACTATTTGCGACTATGTTGAAAGTTGATGGTAAAAACCACCATGTATCTACGTACACAAAATTCCCAAAGGCATATTAGCAAAACCGATAAATTGCAACCATAAAAGCTTTGTATATGTAGAAATATTTACTTGTACAAGTTAATTGAAAATTGATGGGTCTCGAACAAGGTATTTGATATCAATTTTTAACAACAATCACTTGTGTAACTCCAATGCGAATTGGATGGTAAATTGTTAAATTGGGTCTTCAATTTATAATTTACAATAACAACAACAACAACAAAAAAGAAAAGAGTACGTGATTTGTGCCACCCAATCGTCTCAATCTTTTGGATTATCTCATTACAATGAGAGTCGTCCCAGAGTTGTTTCGGCACGAAACAACAACTCACTTGCCATGTCGTCTCATTTAGATAACAACAAAGAGGGTGATTGGAATGAAAGCTATAGAGTTAATATTGGATAATGGCAGTCGTTGATTTTTTAATTGGATATTTGTAGAAAAATCCATGTTTATTTTTGATTTTATGTGCAACGCAACCAATAAAACATAAATGGAGCGAGACATAGTCTGACTGACTATATTGACAATGATAAATTGTCATTTGATATCTCTATAGTTTGGATTTCTCATTCGTATAATCTGGATACGAAGCAATTCCATCAAGACTTGCTAAAATATTCACTAACCAACAAGCTTCGATCGATTTTATTAAATAGTGATTGTCTTTATAATAGAAGGGTTGCGTGTGCGGATTGATAATATCAATACAAGAGTCAGTTCTTTTTCAACATACTGATAACGAATACTGGGACATTTATGGTTAAAGTAACCTGTGATCTTGGATGTGTGTGAAAAGTTGTACAGTAGGGTTGTGGGTGTAAAAAGGAGCAGGCACGCGATGCGGTCGCCTGGGTGCATTTGATATATTGCTAGATTTTATAGTAGGGGGTAGTGTTACAACTACCGCAGGCGTTTAATATATATCATAGCGACTAGACATGAAATTTGAAAATTCCACCTTGAGGGATCGTAAGGCCAATTAGGATAATATGCTATCGGTGCTCTCGGGTATTTTTAATTTACCAATCTAGAGGATAATGGGCAAATATGCAAATAACACAGGCGAACGGTGGATGTCGTTTAAAAAGATTGCATTAAGTTTATGAGGGCAGCTGTCGTCGTAACTACATTGCATGCTTATTATCGTTTCCGACTTGGAATTTATTTTTATTTATGGAATTTAATTACATGGTAACATTGCCCACACACTCAACTAATAACATCAACAAACCAAATTGAATAAAACTCCAAAATACATGTCGAAGAATAAATATTTTAATGAGAATAATAGAACAATGACAATAGAAAATCACTTACCCACTTAACGATATTGGTGAATAATAATACATATTTAATGACGGCAATTTGATTTTCCAATTTAAGAACATTACCCTCACCTTCTCCTTCACCAGTTCCAGCCATTTTTATTTGCACAAAAGACGAACAGAAACTTTCATTAATTGTTCACAATTATGATTCTAGACTAAATTTGTTCCAACAACACACCCAATTTATCTCTGATAAGATAGGCAATTTATCATAATGTAAACAAACTGATTCACCTGTTATTCACGTACTATTTTTACAAAGAAAAAAATAACGTATACAATTGTGTTTATAATTTATCAGAATTGTACAACAATATTTGTTATCAGTCATTTTTCATTCACCCTGAATAAATAAAAATGTGTCGCTTTAGACCACCTACCAAGTGGATTCCGTGCTGCTAACCCCCCTAGGTTGTTATAGTGGCACCTTGATTAATGAGTTCACTATAAGTTGCATGTAAAATTTGTTGATGTCACTGAAAATTGTTATAGCACGGCTAGGATCTTGAAACTCCATAGAGGGTAGACTCTATTATGTTAAAAACTAGATAGTAGATAAAACTGAATAATCTGTCAGTCTTTCGATTTGCTGAATCAATTGGAGTATAAAGAAAACTTTTTCAATCAATAGATTTAATTTCATTGTCAGTTGAACAAAAAGATTGAAAAACAAAACTGGGAAATCTTTGAAGAAAACAAAAACGAACGAACAAGGGAGCCGAAATGAAAGAGGAAAACTTGGAAAATTACTTAATTTTTCCAAGTTCATTATTCAGTATGGCCGTTATTTACAAGAATTACTAGTGGAAAAGTTTAGTTTACGTTTTACTGGTGGAAAAAGAGAATCTTTCGTATGGTTTCGATATTTCTCTTTGTTGATTCATTTTAATTACGGTCTAACGAGGAAAACCGTTCCCTGAAACAATAAAAGAGAAGACTTGTAGGTGTGACTTGAATATATAGAAAGGCAAACTCATAAACTCCTTTTACATTCAAATTGAGATCAAGTTGAAAACTTTCAAATACAAACACGAACACACCCACACACACAGTGAGTTCAGAGTTTGGTTTTTCATAATTTTCATCCGTGATTTTCAAATTAATTCAACACCGAAATTTGGTACGTGTAAGCTATCCCTCTAGAACGAATTATTATCATTCAGTCTATTGTTGAATTAACCATTGTTTATTGTAAGAATGGAAATAAATGCGAAACGTATAAAATATTCGTCTTTGTGTTTGTAAAGTCGAATGGGTTTTTCTTGAAATAAAGCCTTATCGCAATTATCGCCGTAAATACATAACTTTAAACTTTGGAACAGTAAAAACTTTCTTGGTTAATTTAATGAAAATATACGCTAACCAACCGACAAGTCTTAACAATTTTGCATTCAGTTAAAGATATTTTGAAGATTGTTTATTTAAATTTATTAAACCTTCAGAATGTATTTGCCCTCTGTTTGCGTTTTCTATTAAAAGGTCGATCATTTTCAACCGCAGAATCTCATTAAAACGAATCTTAATTATGTCCTCTCGTAATGAATGTATTCAGGACTTTAATATTAATACCTATTCAGTTAATTGTCAAAAAAAAAATCCAATTAAACGTTTGAAATTAATCGAAATATGAAAAACAATTATTTGAATACTAATTGCATGTTAATGACATTGATAAAATGCAAATATAACGTTGAAACTATTCTTTTTCCGATACTGATCTGAATATGTAATTATAACAGGGTGCGCCTATAGGGGTTGAGATAGAGTTCGAATCAATATTTGTGCTGTTTTTTTTATTAAAAATGAATGCCTTGAATACAATTGTTAACGCATAAAATTCTCAATGGATCATAGAGGGTGTGTTCTATATTCACGTCCACCCTTAAACACACACGTCCTCACAAATATCAGGGTTGTTTGTATTCGACAAGAAAACTTTTTCAATATTTACATTGTAATGTCTCTTTAGTTTTACATGTCACAGTCGAGGATGCCTAAACTTTGATGAAGTATTGTTTCTTGGAGATTTATGAATTCCATTCAACACGGTGAAAGAAGGCTCTCCACATTTCTTATGTGTTTTATTGTCTTCATCTAGTTGGAAAGTCCTTAAAATAATTTCCGGTCTATCTATAGAATTATCCTAGCAAATTATATACATATAGTGTTTAACAAGTATAGTTTGATTTTATAAACACGCAAACGGGTGTGGAAATTCGATGCTGATCACGTAGCTTACCTGTCTGATGTAACCCCTTTTATGACTGAATATCACGTTCTGTTTTCTTAATTGAGATGTTGAGTTATAACAAGCAGAATTCTAAATCGGGCATGATTAGGATCAAGAATCTTTTCTATAAGATTGTACAAATTATATGAACGAATATAACAAAGTAAAATTACGGCAAATAGAGTTAAAGGGATAAGGAAAATGAAAAACGTGACGCTTTTACATTATTCGATTTGCAAAGATTCAATTTACATGACCTAAATTAACAAGAAATAAATCATCAGATATATACAATCATCAAGCTTCAATAAATCACTAATAACAACAACGATAATAATAATAATTGGAATAGGCTTAATACTCCAAACGTAGATGATTCTACCAGATCCGATGCAAAGTTTGAAGTTTTAATTGAGGACAATAGCTCTTTGTTGTTGCAGACAAAATATTCCATTGGGGATAAAAGTATTTTAGAAGATTAAGGTAGTGGCAGAATAGATTAAGATAAGTCGTCAACAAATTTAAGGCAATCCATGTCAAATTATGTTAGAGGGGAGAACATCAAACTTTAAATTACAGTTGAGACTTCAATAAAAACTGAAATTATATTGTGTTAGACAAACAATGGTGATAACAAACGATAGATAGATTAAATGAATAAATGTTGATCGATAACAATATTTATCTATGGAATTGCTTAATGTTTTTTATTGATTGTGTATGTTGAACCAAGGAACAGTTTGAGAATAATGAGATAGCTTCAGGGAGCCATTACTGACGAAAACTGTCGCATTCTTGATTTTGTCGACTCCTTTATTTCTTATCTACTTGCAGATAAAGGGCATTTGATTCAACTATTGATTCCGATTTGGCCAAACACTGGTGTTGACTGTATAAAACAACAATTGCAAACGTGATTGCATTTGAATAAATAACGATTTATAATTATTGATTTATTAATTTAATCATACGATGTAGTTATACAAAAAAATATATATTATTTACAAAATCTAATTATATTATGAGTCATCTGGGCTTACAAGGAACGACATTCCATCCCAATACATTCCCAGTTCCCATACAATCATTAAAATTATTCAAAAATTTTCTTCTAAACTAATATAAATATACAATTTAAATGATAGTATGTACAGATTTGTGCAAAAGAAATTGTGAAATAAATTACCACCTCCTAATTCCGATCGTCAAGATCGACTATTTATTTGAGTTAAATTATGATCTTCCAAAGAAATCACTTACATCCGTTCTTTCGTATATAAAAAGTCCATTTTGGTGTATTTATTGGTCAATTTAACATTAATCTTATACGATGTGTGTCTATTTTTTCTTTCTTTTTCTTTCTTTTTTTATTGTTGTGTGTGTGTGTGTGTGTGAATGTGTCAACCGACGAATGGATAGGCAGGGAATGGAGCTGGATAGAACCCTGGGAATGCTGCTGTAGGCTGTACCGGAACAGAAGCCGTCATATATGTCGTTAACAATGTGGGGACAACTTTTGTTGAGAAAATCGTTGTTAAAGCTGTTTTAGCACCAAAAGTCAATTTCAATATTTTACTGTTGGTTTGTGTAATGTAAGTACTTTGAATTATTGGTGATGAAGTGACAGTGAATTGAGGTGGAAATAGTGGATTAATAGCAGGAACAGGTGGTACTGGCAATTGTGGTGTAACTAATGTACTTGTTCCAATTTCATAATCAGTCTTTGTGACTGTTCCTAATACTTTCGATAATGTACTGTAAATCGTATTTAGACCATTTGTTATCGGTATAATACGTGATTCGTAAATCGTTTCAATTTTTAAAACTGGCTTTGATGTGGTAATGACTTGCCCTTGCTGTAGTTGCGGTGGTGGTGCTACTGCTGCTGCTGCGGGATTTAAAAGTCGTAACAAAGCCAGCTGTTGTAATTGTTCAGGACTTAATACTGGCGGCGGAATTGGTTCAGTCACCGTATTCTTGGTAGTGCCTGAAGGAGTAGGGGCCTTCTTCAACCGCAAATGTCCCTCTGGGATTCTCGATTTATCAACATCAGAAAGATCAAAGTCAGAACCGATGTTAGCCAAGTCTAAATCTGGTGGGAAAGCTTGTCTTAGTTTACCTTCGCTATCCTGTTCATTGTTTTGGTCACCGAACTCCAATTCGAGATGTAATTCAGAGCCGGCTTCATCTAAATGACTATTAAACTCATTTAAAATTTTACTTGGAATGAAATGGTAAGCTTCCATTGGTGGTAATGTTTTTGTTGCTGTTACCAAACGTGTTATTAAATAAGTTTGTATTAATGTAGATGTAGCAGTTTCATTTGAGCTAATATATACAAACGGTAAAATATGTGTTTTGTACATAGTTTGTGTAGTACTAAAGGTCTCGGTTAATGTCTCCAATGGTGGTGTTTCCATGTCTGATGCCAAATAAATTGGTGGTAATGTGGCAATGCTCGAATCTAAGAAATTGTTATCTTTCCCGTAATTGCTTGAAGTGGCTAAAATATTTTCTGTTAACGGTTCAGTGCCTGATGGTGATAATGTCGTTTCCGCTGTATTCACTAAACTTTTTTCGAATGTGGACGTGACAGTTATATATCTAGTATTCTTCACATTGCCTGCCTGAAAGTGCAAGAAACCTTGTAAGTTGAAGAATTTCCACACACACTAGAACGAAATAACATTCTGGAATCGACCAAAAAAAAGAACGACTACAGAACAGTTAAATCGATCAACAGATTGAAATCATTTAGGGATATCACTTATTATATCATGCCTATCAATTAATCTGTCGTTGGTATTTGTTATCTCTATTTGGTTTGTTCTACACAAACATCTGAAAATTTCATTAGTTTCACTAGCAAATAATCTAAAAACTAAAACTCGGATTATCTAAAAGCACATTACTGTTGCTGATTACCTCATATTTTCTACTCAACATTTATTTAATTAAAACTACAATTACAATAACAATTTAAAAAGTGTATACGTTTTACCGTTGTTCTAAATATAATCTGCTAGAAAACAATTTAGGATATGATGCAAAGCGCTGTTGGAGAAGCTCTTTTCGAATTTGCATAATTAACAACATCTACTATAAACTATAAATAGGTTAAGGTATTGGGACAGTAATAAAACTAATGAAAATATAAGAAACGTTACTGCATACAAATGTTTTATCTATATGCATTCCCGTCAGTAACTGAACTATAATCGATTTTCAGATGTTTGTTATTTTGAATTATATTTAATAATGGAATGTTGAAAAATTACCTGAAATGTAAATGGTGTTTTAATTGTAGCAATTTCATAGTAAATATCTTTGAATTCTGGTGGTGTTGAAATTTCAACTTTAAGTGTTTCAACTGGAAAAGCGGGTGTATCTAATTTATTTTCTGTTGAACTCTCATCATCTATAATTGAAGCAATTGATTCAGACCCGACTAAACCATCAATGTCATCAGATCGAGCCTGAGGTGTAACCGATTCATCGGAATTTGTTGATGGCTTTTGTACATTTGATATTGGTGTTGTGTTACTTTGGTTATCATTTTGGTCATTATCATCGTTTTGTTTACGAATTGTTATTCTTGGTTTAGGTGTTGTCTTATATTGCCATCTGCCTGGTGAACGATTTAATTTAAACTTGTACAAACTAGTAGATCCTGTGATTTGTTCAACTGCTGATGTTTGAACTTTCGGTTTGTAGCCTCTTCGACTGTATCCATTGTTCGACTCTGTATTTGAATTATTTGTTCGTGATTGTTGTTGTTGTTGTTGGTTTTGTTGTTGTTTGTTCCTTCGTGACTGATAACGTTTACCAGAAACGAGACTTGGCGTCGATGGTGTAGCTTCTTCACTGTGTACAGATGGGGTTGTTGTAGTTGATTTTCGGCTACTTCGACCGTATTTTTGAGGTCTGTGTGGGAGAGGTGATGGTGTGTTGTGTCTGTATTTATTTACATGTGTTAGTGCTATGTGTATTCATTCAACCGTCACATGCATATTAAACTTCAACATCAACAATTGCAAAAGATATTAAAATGTAAAATTTAATCGATACAGATACCGAATAAAGAATGATGCAATTATTAACATTTATAAAATGGAATAACGTTAAAAAATCAATACGCCTGCGAATACCTAGAACAATTCGTGATATAAACTGAAGGAAATGTGTTAGGTTATCCGCAAACGTCTGAACAAACTTAAGCTTTATTATCTTTTGGTAAACTTACTTTGGATTTCGTTGGCTTTGTGTTTGAGCTCTCGTCCGCTGTGACTTCTTATAATTGGGATGTGGCACAGTAGCATCTTCATTGTTTTCATCGTCTGTTGTCGTAGTAACCTCAATCTCTTTCGGACGATTTTTAAATCGTGTCTTAAATGAAGATCCTCCACTAGCTCCTGATGGTTTTCTAGTAGATTTAATGGAATTTTGTGAATTAAACAAAACTTCAACTGGTAAAGCTGTTTCTTCATTCACTGATCCAGCTGGTGTTGGTTCTAAATGTCGATGATGTTTATTACTTTTATTTAAAGTAGGGGCGGCTGTTTTAAGAATTCGTAAAGTCGGTGATGGATTAATTTTCTTTTGATGGTTATGATGATTATTATTATTATTATTGTGAATGTGTGAAGTGCTTTGGAGAACTTGAGCATATTTGCCTGAGATATATGTACCGATGACGCTCGTCTCATGTATTGTTGTTATACCATCTTTTACGACAGTTCCACCTAATTTAGTAACTAATCCAGTTGGATGTAATGAGTCTAGTCTTTTAGTGCCAGCAGCCGGTTTGTTTTTTGCTTCAACTGATGGACGTGGCTTTAAATGAAACTTCGAACTTGGTTTCAAGTTTATTACTTTGTATGTTTCTTCAACGACTTCAGATGGCTGCCTTGAAAGAAATTCGTATTCAGGTTCACCAATATGATTGCCAGCTAACAAGATGGCAGGTTCATCATTTGAATGCACTTCAACAATGCTACTAAAACTTGGTTGTTGGTTTGTCACAATTTCAACTTTACTAGAAAATATAGGTGATGCTGCACTAACGATTTCAACTTTTGATTGTATATTAGGTACAGCTTGGACAACTTCGACTTTACTAGAGATTGTTGATGGAGGTTTAGATACTGTGGTAGATTTACCTTCAACAACATTCACTTTAATTGACGGGGCGGCTTTTACTTCAACGTTACTTGACAGTATCACTGGAGGATTTGACTGGACATGAACAAATGACGAGATTTGCTTTATTGGTTCAGATTCTTTTTTTTCATAGTTTGATAGCGTTTTACTTGGTTGTATACTGACAGTTTCTTGTTTTATTGATAACTGAAGAGGTTTTGTTTCAATTACAGTATTATGGGCAACCTCTTTTGCAGGTTCTAGAAAATTCCTATTATCATTGATTAATTCCAATTAAATAAATTGAAGAGAAAACCTGGCGATGATGCACTTTGTGGTGAGAAAACCATAACCGTATTTCCTATTGTTGTTGTGAAATCTAAAAATCCATAAACAGTCTGGGTGACATAATTTGCTTGATTTGATTGTGTTGCTGATTGAAATATCATTGTTTCTGGATTGATAAATACAGGACCAGCTGTACATGAAACAGAGATTACTGAAAAAATGGTCAAAATATTAATAATATACACCGACATAATTGAAATTGAGTATATCATTACACATTATCAATCTATCTTTTACAATAACTTTTCAGTAATCGTAGTATAGTCGAAACGTAGTGCAATATTTCCTCTTGAAGTAGAGAAAACTTTATGAAATATGATCCGACGAAGTAAGACCGTTCTCATAGCTCAAGAGAACCATTTAAAGACAACTGTTTAAAGAACTCCATCTTTTATAGGCTCTGTATAGTAGCAATAAAACTTAAGTACATCAACTTTGTTCATCATAAAACTATCTAGTCGAGCAATTATAATCTATGCATTTTGCTTTAATCAATACCATTAATTTAATATTCTAAATTTGATACTATGTGTAATGCAAAAGAATAAAATATTAATTTTTGACATTTGACACAACAATTCTATTTGCAATACATGGCTAGTATTGTTCATATTTGGATAGAAATAATTACGTTTTGCTGTTATAAAGCCGAAACGGCAAGTTTAAACGTCATTGATTTCCATTGTTATTTATTTTTATGGAATATTCTTGTTATTTTCAGGAATTACTGTATCGTCAGCAAAAGTTTCTGTCACTGTATTTACTGTTGTGAATAAAACTGTTGTGTATGTATGCAAGATATGGAAGTGATTTTATGGAACTAACTTGCGACAGTTCAGAGTTGATATGATGACAATTTGAAACTTAATACCGTCTCTTTAAGAATATATGAAAGATCTCACAATTATAAAACTGATTTTATTGTTTATATAAAATCGATATTTCGCAACAATATATCACATATACTGTATGTACTTTCTATTTTTTCGTCCATTAGTGTTAGGTTTTAAAGCGTCACCAACGAATAATATAACCATTATTTCAGACCCCATTATCGATGATAAATTCAACCATTAACTTTTTTGGTAAATATTCACGAGCAAATTACCATTCGGTAGAGTATATGAACCGATTATGATGTTGTTCAACATTTTTATATTAAAATCACAAATTATCGAACTAAAATTGAAAAAAGAATCTCATCAAGAGGAAACCATATAATTCAATTTGAAATCTAATGGAAATACAAACCATGAGGAGGGAAAATAACCAACAGTGCGTCGTTATAACTAGAAAAATTGCGAATAGAAATGGAAGATCAATAATGAAGCGGGTGTTTCAGGTTTGAATTATACGTAACAGAAAGATGATGGTAATAAATAGGGGAAAAAATTGGTTTATGCAGATTACAAACAAATAATTGAATTAGTTTTGTTTGTTATGCTGTCTGTTTGTAGAATATTCGATAAAAACCGATCAGTGGAAAGATCTTAATTGAGAAAAAAATTCAATCAACGGATGGTTTTTGGGTAAAAACAGAAGTTTCATCCTAAAATAACAACCAGTTTAAAAATTGAATATTCGCTCGTAATCCATAAAGCACTGAATACTTTGTTGGAATATTATTAGATAAGTGAAGTTTTTATGTAGCTTGAATTAATTTCAGTTTATGGGTGTTTTCCCTAACGTTCTTCTACATTTCATTTAATTTTACAACCGACCCTGCTTACAATTTCTACTTATTTACAGTAAATTCAGCGGTACAGGTTCTTCTGACAGTTGAGAATACCTACAGAATCGTAAGAGTTTCCGTTTCCCATTAAACCACTTTAATGAAGTTACAAGATGTTTAAAAGGTTTCCACTTATATATAGGCTGAATATGCTTATTTGTTTTAGCATGTATTAAATTTACATATTCTCCCTGTAATAATTATTGAGATTCCTGTAGGTACATCTGTTATCAAGTCAAGTCTCATAACTTTCTTCGCCTTCTTCTTGTACTACTTCAAGACAATGATAGACTTACTAATTTATTATAGAGCAAATTAGATTAAGATTTAATCAAACACTTCAGGTTTCTATTTGATTTAAGCAAATTTCTAATAAATTTATGTGAAACGTTTCCATTTTCAGTCATACTTTTAACGGCGCCAATCAATCTAGCTCGTTAAACATTCCATAAAATATTGTCTACTAATTGTTATTGAATGATAAGAATTTAATTACAAATTTGTAATCAGATGGTCGAAAGTATGCGGAAGGGTTGGTTTCGTACCACTTTGTGTTTCTCATACATGCTTTTTACAGATTTTCTCTTAAACCCTAAAATGAAATCCGTGTGTGAATTCTCGGATAAAATTCTACAGACTCTACAATGTAGATCAATTACTTTTTGATCATACGATTAGAGTTAATCCCGTGGCTTTCCAACACAGATGTCCAACCCATATCAGTAAAACGGTTTTTATTGCCAACACACACGCTTGATTAAATTTGAAAGTTGCCAACCCTTAACATTATGTTAAATTCACGCATGGACTTTATAATTAATAGTTTGGAAACCTATTACAGATTTTAAGCACAATACAACTTAATTACAATACTGTTCTTTTGTTGTTGTTGTATCAAAGTTTATAAGGCATCTTCCAATGAATAGTGATTTGCTTTTCAATTTTTCTGCCTTGACATGGCAATAACATAAGCGAGAAATCATTATTTTGCAGCGTATAGAAACGACGATAGAACGAACAATAATTTTCCAACTGACGTTGCCGAGGTGGCGTTATAAATTAAATACAACGACATGACGTCTTGCTCTTGCGGTAGCAGTGATACCTATTGTAGAAGCAGGTTTTCAGCTGACTCCTGACAGCAGGCGCCTGAAATCCGGATCACATATTGCAAGAAACTTATGTGAGTCGCTTCACAATGAAGTCGAAAGAAATACGCCTTGACACTGATTCAACAATAATTGAAATATCGCTAACAAAAATTGGACTTTCATAATAGATGATGATGATTAAGATTGTTTAGAATTGAACTGAACACCAATAAATCATGATTTGTAGATATAGAACATTAGTATAATTTGGAATCACTGTTGTTGTATTAATAATTGGTATGTATTGAACTTTAAACAAACACAAACATATTTCTGTTTGCATTTGTACTATTATTACTAGACTTGCAACAATTCGTATTCGATGAAACGTTAAGCTGCACATATGTATAATAGACAGATTCAATACTGATCGATATTCTATTGAAGTTCAAACCTATAATTTAATCAAAACATCCTGAAAAACAATAGGAATCTAATTTTTATTCTTTCTGAATAATAAAAATATTAAACCTATCTTATAAAATAACAGAATAATAACTATTGCTTCAAAAATGTTTTACCGCGAATTTCCGCTACTCATTTCAAGAATATTACCACATAAATTTCACAAAAAAGACAATTACCAAAAAATGGATTTCATACTGTTCTATTTTAATAAAAAATCCTTGATGGAATAAATAAATTCAGTCAAGTGCTCGAATTAACGGAGGCCATTGTAAATATATGGAATTTCAGTTGCTTTCAGTGTAATAAAGAAAAATAAAACTTGAACTATTAATTGAAATAACTAATGATGACGATTGTGAATAATATAATTATAACAGAGATTTCTATGAACGTGAAATTAAGTTTTTAATGATGATCATATTTTGCAATAGATTACAATGGAACTTGTTGAATTTGATTTTAAAAAAGATCATTTAATTAATAAACAGTGAATTGTTTCAACTTTATAATTAAATCTCGAATATTTTATAAAATTATGTTGCGACTGAAATTGTCGAAAATTTAATTACTGTTCATTCCAGTTTACAGTTAAATTGCAAAGCCCCCAACTGAATCTCATTTTTTTTAACTTTTAAATTCGTTGTTAAAAATCAATAAATGAGACATTTCATTTAAAAAAAAAATTGTTTACAACTTGTGCAAATTTAAACGACTTTTAATCTAAAACCCAACCTGCGATCATTAAAATTGTTTATAAAATACACAAGGATTCTTTTTATTAAAGAACCTCGTTAGAGAAAGCTCTTTAGAACGCGCTCCTTCAACTTGATGAAAAATAAAATTTTAGTAAATTTACATCAATTTGCCATTTACTAAAGACAGAAGAAAATTTTCTAATAACACATTTATAACACAATTAGTGATTGATTCGTTGATAAAAAATAATAGTATTTCAGTCAAACATTAAACGTTGATGTTATTGAACTGACAATTCCCAATAAGCCGTTTCTGTTGTTATCAACAAGCGTTCCGTCAAATATTTAGCCAATAAACTGGTAATTGACAATCGACATATTTTATTAGCGTAAATTATCATTGATAGAAACTTTCCGGTATGACTGTATTCAATATATTATTATTTATTCGTTTTCTTTATAAATTGCATTCTAACAATAATAAATGAAGTCTGCTATTATATGGTTGTAACATCAATAAAACAATTGTCTAATTCGATTAATTATATTTGTACAGGTGCGTATATTATATTACGAATTTTTTCAACTTAATAACGGTATATCTTGTAGATTATATGCAACTGATCCAAGGCTGAATATGTTTATATTATTCATCATTCATTAGTTTAGATTTTGTTACAAGGTAACACACTCACAAGGTTGATAATAATGTAATAAAATGCACCTGGACTTTTATTGAAGTTTCAACTCGTCTACATATTTTACGTGATGTTTAAAGTAAGCAACCACTCTATTTTGAATATATTTCAAATGTATATATTTGCCGGAATGTACATACATATGTATATGTGTAAGGTAAACAGAAAGACCCAAGTTTCATTCAAAATAAAAGGTTATTTTCTGAGTAATACTACAAAATGGAAATTGTACATATTATATATATCTACATATATACATATACATATATATATATATATATATATATATATATATATATATATATATTTGTCCAGGAAATCGAGCTTACAGTATACACCATCTGAGTTTGAAACATTTTCCCATAAATCAACGAATTTTATTTATTTAACAACAAATACAACAAACGTTGGCACAGACAAATAATGTTGACATCTGAAGAAATTGGTTATTTAGAAAAATTTTAGGTATACAATAGGTTAGGTTAGGAAAAATGTTGTATGAATTATTAACAGTGTTTCCAAGAAATTTTCAACGTGATCGCCGCATAAATTCCAACTGGAGTTCTTGTGAGGATTGAAGCAAAAACAAAATCGAATTTATAAATATTTATCATGTACAAAACAATACCTATATAACGACAACTGTTATTACGATTAAACTAAAATCACCCAAAGTATGTACAAACGCAACAACGGTTAAGGCAATATAATGTTTCTTCAAAAGGAAAGAGTGACAATTAAAGTATCACAGGTAATGAAGCGAAAGCAGGAGAAATTATTACCTTGGGGAGATGTGACACTTTTCCGTGTAGTAATTGGACAGCATATAGTGATTGAAATGTCTCAAGCATGAGGTCTAAAACAGTAACTTGCCATATTCCCCGTCCCTAATGAATTCCATTTTAGATGAGCTTACTTCTAAAACCTCTCCATCACTGTCAAAATGCCAAGCAAATATTTATAGATCTGATCAGACACCGAATTTACAGAAATAAGTCCAGAAATTGAAATTGCAATATAACAAACATATGATGACCCAATAAACAGACCGATCATTCTACAACAGCAAACAACGATGAAAATATTGCAAACACAATCATTTTTAAGAGCACTACAAAAAAAAATCTGTAGTTTCTCCAGATCTCCACAATAAAACGAGCTTGCGCAAGAATATTTGTCGAACAAATTCTTAATAACATTTCAATAATAATAACTTGAGTTTTTTGTAAAGTTCAATGTTCGCCCACTACCCATACTCTGCCTCAAGACTTAGATGATTCAACGAATAAAAAATTGTTTACAAGCAGCAAATATTTTCGGTGTCACATAATTGAATATTGCTGTATATTCATATAAAATATTATAACGTTTATGTTTATAAATATTAAATAATTTGATACAGAAATGGAAGAAAGAAATTAGAAAAATGATCCTGGCGCATCCACCATTTTAAATCGAACTTGCCATCGGATTTTACTTTTAACTTTCAGAAATAGATATGCTTTTATGTGATTAGAAAGCTTAATTTTTTAACATTACAATTCAAATGTCGTAACAGTAAAAGGTTTTTTTTTCTGTTTGGTTCTAGTTGTGATGGGTGGTGGCATTTTTTCGTCATCCTCAACCAACGTGCTCCATTTAAATAGAATCATCCAGATTAAGTGAATTGTTATTCAGGTACTTTAACGCATATATGACTATGTGCGTGTGTGTATGTGTGTTGTGTGTATGTGTGTTGTGTGTGTGTGCGTATGTGTATGTGTGCCTGTATGAATGTGGGTGTAGATAGAAAGCAAAAAAAGAAAAACAGAAAACATAGAAGGTTGGATGGAAGAATATATTTGGTGAAAAATACACGAACGCTTGAGTTTGAACTGAAGCCAGATTTGGTCGCTTCCACTCTTACATTATTTACTATCTCATAAATCTAAACCACCACATGTACACCTCTAAGATGGGGAACTTTACCACTGACTTTGTCGAACTGTAGAATTTATAAATCATAAAAATATATAGAGTTTTATATGTATTTTTTCCCCTTGAAACTAACTTACTTTCAACAAAGGTGGTTGACTTGGCTGTAAAACAAAAATTCAATCATCGAACAGATTGGCAATTAATTGAAGCAGTTGTACTCTATATGATTCTAAGGGTTGATAATCTGATTTGTGAGTGAAATGTAGATGTCGATCCTTACTAAAGTGGTGTGAAATGCCTATGACATGGTCTTTGAGCAACAGAATTTCAACATTTCGCATATGTTACATTTTGAATATTCACAAATAAGATTGTTCATATGTGTATATATATATATATATATATATATATATATATATATATATATATATATATATAAACAAGTTCAAGTACGACATAGATAATGAATCTTTGAGGATTATAATTCGTATTATTTCAACTAATTGCATTCAAGACATTATAACTACTTCACATTATATGTTAATAGACCAATAAAATCATCAGTAGAAATTTATCTGACAGTTACGTAATTTATTAGATTTAAATACCATTGAACTTTCAATAGAAGTTTTTTTATTATTATAATTTCATCTGTATGTCAGGTTCAAGTTTGAAATGATTCCAGTTAAAATAAAAATTCTATAATTTGAAAATTTGTTCACTTATTATGATTAAATCAATGAAACCTTTATACAGTTCACACGTAATTAAAAACGTTACGATTTATTGTCTAACCAGACCGTTAAACAAAATATTCTGTTTAATTTGCGACAATCGCATTTATTGAGCGAAACTTCGTTACAAAAAAATATATGGAATTATTGAAATTGTATTCAATTCAGATAAATACCGGAATATTTCGTTTCTGTCATTTTAATCCGGTCTCTTAAAGAAAAAAACCCGCATTGCTTTTGGAAATAATTCAACGTATTAGGAATAATGTAATGTGAATTTCTCGTTTTCTCTTTCGTCTTTTTATTGTTTCCAATTTTTATTTTTAAAGCTTGAATAAGTAAGATTTATAAACGCATATTATTGTATAATATATGAACATTTTGCGGTTACAAATAATAACTTGAATAGACGAGTTAATGGTGCAGAAGAAATTCAACAAAATGTTAACGCTGTAAAGGAAAAGAATTGCGAATTTCAAAAAGTTGTTGCAGTCGATTGAGACACAAAAGAAAACTCGTATAAGAATTCAAGAATGAGGATTAACACAGAAATATAGAAATTCTGTCACATATCTTTTAGTACAATGTTTTAGTATGAAACAGGAACATTATGATTTAGTAATTTTATTATTGATAAGAATTGAGAACGCTCTTTAAAATGAACGTAAAAGGTTATAAAAATGTAATATGGAATTTTTCAATTCTCTTCCTATAAATATTGAAGATTCAATTTAGCTTTATTCGTCAAAAAAAAAATTCCTATAAATCTGGAATCATATTCTTGTAAGTTGAAAATCGATAAATATTTCATAAAGAATTTTTCAATATTTTCACTCCAATACAGTTTATTGGAAATAAGTCAGTTTATAATGTTGTTTTCGGTGTTTTTTTTTGTTGTATTTCGCCTCAAACTATATGTTTCCTTGGCATTTTCAAAACTAATTCATTGAAATTTGGACGTTGTCCAGTTTATAGTACCAATGTACAAACAAAAAACATTCATTATACAATGATTCCAAATTTAGAATTATTATTTAATCTAAGTAACTTTTTATGCAGCGAAGATTCGATAATGTAAGCCACAAATCAATACAGCATACAGATGGAGATCGAAATCGAGATACTTATGGCGTTAATGTTGCATAATTTGTCTGAAACTGTCTTTTCTATAAACCGACGCGACAAGTGAAACACTGATATCGCATTTATGAAAATGTTGCAGTATAACGAGTGCGGAAACAGCATCCTCCACAATTTATTTCAGAGAAAGTTCAACCGGCTTTTTGGTCTCATGAGTAACATCCCTAGCAACAACCGTAAAATGAGCCTTCTCTACTTCTGTAAAAAAAAATGAGAAATTTTCTTCCTCATATACCTACATAAAATCACCGAACGAAAAATGAGTAACAATAAAATAAATTTGCAAACAGGATAACCATTTAATTCAGACAATATCCGTTGAATTTATAATCATCAAAAAGTTATTCAACAACAAATATTTGTAGCCTAACATGAAAACACATAGAAATTTTACGTGTTTTAAAGTTTGTTGACGACGTGTATGGAATATTTCCAAGAGTTTTGCTTTTTTTATCTCCGATACGATATATGTTACACTTGTATAATCCAGCAACAAGCTCATAATTCATCTTCCTCAGCGTTTTTAGTGTTGGAAAAATTCAATGAACAAAGAATGTAACGAAAGGGAAATGATAAAATATCAAAGAGAAGCTTACTCTAAACAGAAAAACTCACCCATTAGAAGGCAACAAGCCAGAGATAAGAGATGATGATGGCAGGATATCATTATAACAATTTTGATGTACTACCGCCAACACAAATACATTATCCAATCGGAAGTAATGGGGTTTTTCAGTTTTGGTTATCTGAAAACAAACAAAAAATAAAAATAAATCTCTATATCTAGATTCCAGTGAATTACTTATTTATTTCAGTTTTTATCTGTTTCATGTCCAACTTAGAAACAACTCAATACACACTTGTATTCATCTTCAACTTGTCATGTAAACAGAAGACATTAATCGATTAACTCTAGTTTATTCTACGTATTTGATTACCTTTCTCGCCCACCTTACTCTAAGGGATGCGACAATTTAGTACATTCGAGTACTGTTAAAAATATTACTGTGATTATCATTATTATTATTATTATTATGAAATGTTTATCAAGTGAAATTGTATAAATCTGATATATATTTGATGTCTCAAGATACAATTTAGTCAATCTTAAGCCTCTAGTGATTAACTTACCCAGTTACGAGTAATAATCTTGTTTTGATTTGTAGAATTAGTAAACTCGAATCTTGTTTACTCTACTTGATGTATAATATACATAAACAGAATATATTCTAGTCTCAAACGTGATGTATCGATCGTACCCTTGCAAACGGTGTCGAAATTTCACCTAAATCATCAATAAACCGATGCTTTTTATTAAGATAGAATACGAAAAACAGTAATTATCTAATAAATTGCTTAATGGAAATGTAACTCTTCTATTATTTATCATACGTGATATAATCCAATTTCGTTTTATATTATAGAGCAATTCGATTTTATTGACATATATAGAGTTTGAAATATCAAACCAATAATCTGTTAGCACGTAGCAATTTTAAGAGTGCACATGTATATGAATGAATTGTACAAGCGAGACTCCTATGAAATATGTTAACGTTCCCGAAGTGTAAGAGAAACTTTCATTTTTATAACGATCATTAGATTTTACGAGCGAACACATTTCCACAATCGTCATATTTTAGTCAGTCAGTTTATCTTAAATAAAATTCGCCTGTATAATCATTTACATAATAAAAACACCTTTTTAAATTGCCATCTAGGCGATATTAATATATCAATAATGCTCTGGAAATTTTAAATGTTTTCTCACTATATTAAAGGGACCATTATGATGTTGTAATGTAATTAATGGAAGATACATCTCGACTAAAAGCTTCATATATGAAAATTGTCAAGTTTCTTGTTTGTTTATAAAATTTAATATAGAAGCGGCCCAAGAGATTTTATCATATAGCAATATTAAATTGGTAGAATACAATTAAAATTTATAAGCTTTAAAACAGCTTATAGATTTTAATTATGAAAAATAAATTTTATAATCCTATTAATAGAGTGATTTTAACAACATTTATAACAAATAATTCAACAATCAATTGATATGAAAATCTAAATTTGTGTTTATAATAAATTTCCATTTCATTTTGTCGTTATTTGTTTTTGCGTTATTTGTTTTTTTTTTGAGTAATTCTGTTTTAGATTATCGTCCTAAATAACGATTTTACCAACATGCCATCTTAAATCTTCAGTGCTTAAATGTGCATTAATGCTTTAATGTTCTTTTGGTGAAATGAATTAAGTACAAAGTTTGGTCTGGATTAGAGATAAGGCGTTACAAGAAAATCATTACCCTGTTCACACAAAAAGCTGTTGTATTAATTTATTAATTATTCAACCTATCAACTACAACAAACTATCATTAAAAGACTGTTGGAAGTATCGCTTTTTTTCATCCGCATTAACATTTAGAACAATTGATCAAATTATAACCTGTAGTTATCCTTCCAATTCCCCTAATTTGGTCAAGTTCTTTTGCAAGATTCATAAAACGATTAAGTGGATAAATTGAAGAGAACATCTTATAAAAATGGTGGATGCGCCGGGATCAAGCCTCCTACTGTTTTGCTATATTGCTCCAAATTGGTATATAGACACGAAATTTGGTCAAGTTTGTTGTACAATCATCCACAGAATTAATAGCTAAATTCATATTTATTCCAAGTAAACGCTGATTATTTGCTACCGTTTCGTAGATTGATCATGTTAAAAGTCTAATTCGAACTATTCACGCAAACCAATCATTTCAGAGCATTTGGATTATTATCTTTAGAATATTTATAATTTCGGTGAAACTAATTCATTCATTGTTTATTTATATTCCATGTTAAACTAATATATTTATATAAATAAACGTCAATTTTATACATGAAAGCTTATTATTAATAAAATAAAGTTGATAAATAATTGCCAATGTAATTTGGTGTTTATTGTGTGTTTCTAATACATTCAAAAGTCTACATTATTCGATATATTTGTATTTGCTGTATGTCAAAGACTACAATACAAAAAACTGTTATAATTAAACAAGTTTTACTAATTAGAATAGTTAGTTTCTAATAAATGGAAATAACATGAATGATGGTCGATAAAACAATGATAACCGTAAATTGGCTTTTAGCTAGCGGATGCGTTAATAATTCATCATATAAAACTAACGGAAACTATGTACGTATAGAAACACCAATCATATACAGACGGAAAGATAAAATCAAAGAAAAATCCATCAGAAACAACAAAGCTTTGCTGTACATCTGTGATCATTATTGCATTAACTTGAGCTTTCAATTAGATAAAGCCTCCTAGATATCAAATGAATTAATCTAATTTCTCATTGATGATTCTTGAATCAATTCCGTTAATTCATTGGATGAATAAATGAATAAGAAAAAAAAATGTAGGTCTAGGCAAAATTGACCATTTAAAGTTTTTGTTAATTTTTTGCTTTCTCTCAAGGTTTATAGCTTAATTACATATAATAAATGGATAATAAAACAATTCTAACAGGTACATAAAATTTAATTATCCATTTCATGTAAACATTACAGCTAATTTAAATAAATTGTTATTAAAATTATGTCCCATTTATTATCGTTAATACAACAAGAAAGTAAAATTACTATTTGACAGCAATAGTATCTTGTAATGACAAATAAATTTTATTCTTGAAAGATTCATTGTAATATAAATTCTGTAGAAGTACTGCAAACATCTATTGATACTCTTCAACAAAGTTTGTGTCTCTACTTTCACAAACAAGAACGATAATGATTGTGTTAAGGTGAAATTTCAAGCTTTTTGTAAAAATTCTCAACAAGAGAACAGAGACTTGTACATGGACTGCACACAATTTGCAAAATTTCAACCTCTTGGCACAATAATGCGTGTACCTTTACCTTTTCTAGATTATCGGTAATTGTCAATTATGACAAGTGTAGATTAACGTTATTATTTATACTGTTTGATGTATAAAGATAGCGTAATTACAGTAATTTATTTCAATGTAATTTCTGTGGTGGTTAGGAAGTAATTTATTTCTATTGGTAACTGAACCAATTACCTTTGTTAATCAAAATAAAATGAAAGGAAATGTACATTAAAGCAGGATAAAAAATGCGTTGAGTAAGTTGAAACAACTCTAAACCGGAATAATATACTTTTGATATATTTTCTAGTTGAAATTTGTTTAAATTGAATGTTTCTAATGATCATGAAATCAATTCTATTTTCCCAAAGTCAAGCAAATAAGATTTTTATACTTAATAGTAACTTCAATCTAAACCAATAGCTTTTAACCAAGTCTCCAGATACTATCTATTACATTAACTTTAGTTTACTGCATATTCCTTCAGGATTTCGATGGCATTTGCATTTTAAGGACCACATTCTCTTTATATTATATAAAGAAACGAACGAAAAAGAAGCCTTCCACTTTCTAATAATATCAAGGGAATAGAATAATAATTCTTCTTTTAGCTGACTTTAGTGATTTTTCTAACAATTTATCTTTGGAATTTATGAAATGAGATGAAACTATTTTGTTCAAAAACTTTTAAAGATTTTACAAACTTACTCGATATGGTTGTGCACGATTATTGTGTTGTAATACTTCAAAACTGAAGAAGATCACATAGGAACCAGATCTTTTATTGAGAGTGTTTCATACATAAAAACTACATCAAAAACAATTACGTATTTTGTTTGTTATAACTATGAATATGGGAAATATTTGAAGAATTACAATGAAGACCTTTTTAATTGTTTATTTTTTTGTAAGTAAACGCTCAATTAAAACGACCCTGACTTTAATGAATGTTAAAGGAAAACAGTTTTTTTCTCGGCCACTCTTAATTTGCCTTTATTTTGAATAGAATATATGGAAAAAATACGGAAAAACACTTTGCGTGATGTATTAATCCTGAATTTATGCCAAGGGCGAGAGTTGATCATTAGTTTCAATCTTTGTAGTTTAAAATATGATTATTCTTAGATTAACATTCTACAGTAAAAAAATTAATTGTAAAATTACAACAAAGGTAGGATAATGAAATTGTGAAAAAAATTCAGGTGTAGAATTTAAATTTTTAAGTATATTTATGCTGATGGAACATTGTTTATAATAATATCAACAACAACAACAACAACAACAACAACAACAGTTCATGGGAGTGTATGATTGAATGTGGGCTTGTTCTATGCTAATATTATACATTGTTTAAAATGGATGTGGTGGCAAAATAGGAATTTATCAATAACTTATTAGACAGAGATAAGCTCAGATTAATTAATCATTAGACGACCTTCATCAACAGAAAGAATCTTTTAAATATTCCATATTCAACCCAAACCATTATTAGTATCAAAAATTTATCTGTATCTACTACACAAAAATTGAGAAAACAGTTCATTTTTTGTAACAGAAAAAAAAATTACTGTAGAAATACACAAATACATAGATAAAAAATTCAAGAGCTTTCCCCTTCAGAATATATTAAAAAATATTAGAATCAATAATACTCGACTCGTTTAGCTTAAAGTATATTTATTGTACATGTATAGAATGATAGTAAGCCTCATAAATTCCAAGTTAAGTTGCGTTTTTGTTATATTCTTGTTTTGTTGTTGTGAAGAAAAACCGGCATCCGATCTGGGGTCACACATTTGGTGAACTTAATTCGGTTAGTTTTCCCCATTTATGATGATCAAAACATGGCAGAGAAGAGTATCGATTTTGTTTTGTTCATAGAGCAAAAGCACAACAACAAAACGAATCTGAATGAACTTTCCCTGAGGTATTAATACAAGTGTTATAACACTACTATAAACAATGAGGTAAAGTAAATTTACTTAACGTCAATGATTAACCATTTGGATTTAATTAAAAATTGCTTTGTTGATAATCTTGAAACTTGACAAAATCGTAGTAATTGAGCCAATTAAGCAAAATACATATATCAATATGCAAATATTGTTCACTATTTGGTCATAGGTCTAGGCTAACAATTAAACATTCATAATATAATCCTATAGGATCAGAACTAACTCAATTAGAAACATCTGCGGATCTTGTAACTTGTCATCAACAACTTCGTACAGGACCAGACACTTAATCCTAATTCGATTAAGTAATGATCAGTTTGATAACGTACAATTTTCAATTGTAATCCAAAACCAAAAAAAATATCAAATATCATTTGATGAAACTATTCTTTATGTTTTTGTTTGCTGATAACCACGCAAAAATTAATAGTGTGCGAGATAACAACATTTATTTTTCCAAATTAAAATGGACGTAGTGTCAACTTTTTCTCCGTTTGCCCACTTTTGCGTGCCTACAAAAAGATATAATCAACTTGGAAAAAATGTGAGGACTATCCGTCACAAAATTGTCGTTGGTTTTATGACATCCAGCATTTGCGGTGATAAATTTACAACCGGTCATTAGAAAACACGTAAAGACACACACACACACTACAAAATATTCCTCCATCAGTAGCATTTATACATTCCCACAACGTTATATATAAACCAATAAACGTAAAAACGAAAACAGTATTCGAGGAAAACAATAACAACAATTCCAGGAAGGTACCAAGAATGATTAATGTCCTTTAATATAAAGCTTTTAACAGGACGGCAACAAGGAATCCTCTCTACAGATATATTTAGTGTTGTGCATAAAAATAATATATTGATCTAAGGGGGAAATTAATTGTGTATTAAGTCGCTACTACTAGAAAAAATATTTCCTGATAAAATCTGAAATATCCAAACATCTATTTGATACATGGAACACATAAGAAAACATGACACTTTTGGATTTACAACCCTACATAATTTGGCGTAATATTCATGAATATAACACATCATGAACATCGCCCAAGAAATATTGTTGATTCAAACCTTCAGTGTGTAGTACTGAATTCTTTTGAAACTAGAACACTTGTTAACATTAATAGAATTGTAAGGAAGCAAAAGATTATGTTCCACAAAAGCTTTAGAACTAGTGAAGAAAAAAAATGCAAACAAAAGAATTTAATACAGTACACAACAATTTATTTTAACTGTGATAATCGTATAACTGGTCAACGTTACTCGTTGATGTTTATCAACGGACTTCTCCAATTTGTCCAGTGGTAGATAATGGCAACACTATAACAAAACGCCCCTGAAGTGTTGCACAACATGAGGTTTGAAATTTACATCGTTGATTTTATCAGATTTGGGTTATTTCAAAAACAGAACTTAAATAATTGATTACAATTGAACATGTTAAGATTTAACAAATTCCCTTTTGTTATAATTAAGCTATTTTTGTACTACTTACTATTTATTTTTTAGAATTGACACGCCCTTATCTTGCAACATTTTGAGATACTTTCAGAACTTTCATTTAAAAAAAAGTGGTCGATAGATTAACTATAATAGAAGCCTCTCCTGCTAGATTTAAAACGACCCGCTTCTGTATTTTGAAATCTTAGTAACTGAGCGATTAACGTAATTGATTTTCAAAATGAGCTGAACGATTAGCAATTGAAAATATGATAAATTAGCGATAACAAATTTAACAGAATTTAAGTTATATTGATAGACATTTTATTTGTTTATACAAGATTTCATATTGTCTCTGTAGGTAATGAATGTATAATCGATAATTTAATTAATATTCATCCTACTTTAACGCTGTTATTATCGATAAAATTAACAAATGATTTCAATTAGGATTTCACAATATTTACAAATAAAACAATTTATATTTTATTGAAATAAAAGAATTCAAATATGATATTATTATATAATAATATTTTTCTGTATAAAAGGAAAATCGAAAATCGTGCTTGCTCATAATTACACACTTATTTTTTTTTAATTATTCTTACGGTACTAACATCTGGTATGTGAAATATTGAAGATTTTTCCTGTAATTAATTAGAGCTGAAAGTGACATCGATACCGGTTCTTCAGTTAGAACTATGACTACATAATCTTCCTGTTTTCAACTATTTTTAATTGCACACAATAATCTACACAGATTGATTTGAATTTACGATTATTAGTTTCAAATCGATGACGATATTAGATCTTACGTCGACTTCAATATAAATTAGTTCTTTAATTTTGTGCAACGATCCATGTTATTCCAATTTCAATCCCACTAAGCAATTTCTCTATAATTGTTAAGGGGTTGTTGTTAATTTGCCAAATACGTCTATTCTAACAACCGCCACAATTACTTAGCTTAGTTATTTAACTAGTAGTGGTGGTATTAAACTAAACCAAATTGTTACTGTTACGTAGACGGTCATGATCAACATTCGACAGATTTTACCGTCGTCTCTAATGTATATTAAAACATCTATTAGAGATTAAGTGAATTATTTGTATGTAAATTTAATAATATCAAATTGTTGTAGCCACTAATCACGTAAATGTGAGTTTAATCACGAAAATGTCGCTTTGGGATTAATAATTTTCATAAGCAAGGATTAAACAGGCTAGTTCAAAAATTAAAAAAACAACAACAACAACATGAAACTGTTTATAATTATGACATTTTTGCTTAGTTATTTTTTTAATGAATCAAAATTGATGTTGCGATTAGACGGAAAGAATCTGAAGAATTCGTTAATATTGCATTCATTAAATCCAAATTTATAAAGCAAGACAAACACCCCCCCCAACAACAAACCCACTATATCAGAGCCCTTGACACGTGGCTGAACCGCATCTACATCTGTAGATGCCCTTCCTACGCAGATTACCATCACACTGAGAAAAGCAACAATATCAGCAGCCACGGAAACCTTGAAGATGTCTCAGAAAAATGTGGGCGAAACATGGGCTAGCTATTAGCATTCAAACGACGCAATAATTTTACCGAAAATACATTTTAGACGACAACAAAGAAGATTTGAAACAAAAAAAAAATACAGTTCAATAACTCTGGATGACATTTCAAGACAAACATAGTATGTATAAAGTGTGAAATGAGAGATTTTATATATTGCCAACGACAACTGTCTGATGTAGTGTATGCATAATTGTGAAGTTTTTGTTACTTTTGGGTTTATTTTAATTCTTCTTGTGTCTTAATTGAATCAAAATTCATTAAATTCCACAATTTACAAACAAAAAACAATGAAATATGAAAGCAATGTTGAAAAGGTAATTAAGTTGAAATGCTAGACGAATAACGTTATCGGGAATTAAAATCAAAATTCAAATTCAAAAAATCAATGTTTATAAATATTTTAATGTAATTTGGAAATTCATCTTTAATAATCCACACACACTCACCCACACACACACACACACATTGGAGAATAACAACACTTTAATTATTCCCTCAAATCCTTTGCATACAATTCATTAAGCTCCTTCACACAAATATATTAATGTATGGAATTGCAATACACTTTATATTCTCCATCATTGCTGTCATTTCTAATATTCGCTTATATTGAAATGAATATTGTATGATTAGCAATAGAAATTCATTATAATTCTAACGCAATTTCCTCAAAATTCAATTGAACTTCCGTATGGAATATAAGTAGAAATCGTAATTGTATCCCATTTGACATTTAATTGAATCTATTCAATGTTATCAAATACATTGTCACGACTAAAATACAGCATTTTCTCATTACCGCTTGCAGGCAAAAGGAAACAAAAAACAACGTTGATAAGCATTATAAACGTAAAAGAGATAATAAATAGACATTAACAGATAGCTCTAAATGTATACAGTAGGTTCCATTTGAATATAGGTAACCTGAGGAATACTAATTGGTATCTTTTGAAATTAATCAGCATCTGTACAGTCGTAAAAATGGCCTCATTAGACAGTGGCGCGTTATAGTTTCATCAAGCATTTCAATACGCGGGCCACCATCCATTTTTGGCTATTAGGCTATGTTAAGTGCTCATGTTTAGAGGCGGCTTGCTGTATAACTTTATAATATAACGTCGCAATATAAGCAAGATTCCAAACAGGTGCATCATGTTATTCTCAAAATACCAGACGGTAACAACGTAATTACATTCAAATACATTTATTGATTAAATTTAAATACATTTTTTTTCTTTAATGTCTCGTGTTTTTTTCTTGTTGTTGTTGTCTATCCAAATTGTTTTAAGCAAAAAAGGACTGTTAGTAATCCTTGAATCGGTTGTTTATCTTATTGTTGAATTGTAAAAAGACCTTCAATATTTTTATGGCTAATTTCTTTTCCTATTTTTTTTTAGATAAATTGTGGGAAGACGATATAGAAAATAAAAATAAACGCAATAAGTGATGATTACATACGATAATCATATTTATGCCAACCATCAATTAGAAAATTATAGATATTTAGATTGTACTGTACGTTGAGGTGATAAATTATTATATTTACTAATATTGAAAATGATGGCATACACAACAAGTAATTTCTATAATTTTTGTCGTAATCAATTTAGTTGCTTTTATGAATTTATGAACATAAATATTCAAGTATAAGGTTGATTACCCACACATAACATCACGTCTTTTCATCACTTATTTAAATTTCATAGCATTATAATATTGTGGTTTCGAAATATCTTCACTATTGTTGTTATCTTCTTGTTAATATCAATTTTTTTTTTGCTGAAGGAGAATTTATGTACATATAGTAATTGACTAGAAATTGAACCACAAATTATTGTATTTATCGCATTTGAACACAATAAGGATATTTCTCAATAAAATATTTTGATTTGGTAATTTTACATTCACAATTCGATTCTCACACATAGACTTTGTAATTAAAGGTATTCCTTTAAAAAAAAATAGTATTATCAAATTCATACATTTCGATACCAATCACACTCTCAAATATTGTCAAAAAACTTCATTCTGATTCACTACTTTAGGTTTTTCTGTAACAGAGTAGTTGCTATCGCTTTCGATAACATTAGGCGATTAGTTTGGTAATTTACGGATGATGAAAGATGCTTAATTAGAGGCAACTTGAACAAATCGAAAGATCTTATGAGCAAAGTGCATGAGGCAGAGCTGATTGTATCACTGTTGCATTTTGAGAGTTTTTCTCAACAAATCCTTTTTCGCTGCCAGAAGACAGGTGCAATCAAAGCGTTGTAAATATTTTTGGTTCCGCGAAATTTATGTTTTTTATTGGTAATAGTTCCATGAGTACCTAATCTGTACGGGCGTTCTTCTGTTTTCATCCACAAATGCGAGATATTTTGAGCAAGAATTCTCTTATTTGACTGCATATTTTTTCTACACTTCTTTGTAATTCTAGTGACTGTATTATTTATTCCTTTCATCTATATTCATATTTGTCCACCAAACTTAGAGAATGTGCACTTTTACAATCACGTTTTTCCTAGAATTTCGAATTTACAACAACAAAAAATGCATCGTGTTAAATAGAATGAAGGTTAAACACAATTTTACCAACACAGTAGATGAATACTAAACACACCTGTACTAATTGTTGAATTCGTTGTTTTTCCAACTGAATTGAATAAGACTTTTAACGATTTTACACCAAATTCCCATTTAGCAAATAGAATAATAATAAGTTGCAATATCCTGTAGTAAATGCATTACTAATTGTTGTATCAACAGCTTCGCTTTGATAATTTAAATTGCAATTTTGTTGTATAGACACTTTATCTATTCCGGGAAATGTGAAATGTACAAATAGATGATCAATTTGCATATTTGATAGAAGCCAAGCTGGTGCTGATCCAAATGAAACTAATTAAATGTGTTTGTTTTCTTTTTTCATCGTTACCTGTGAATTGGAACTGTACAATTTTCTATTATTATTTTCATTGTTATCGTAACATTTTTGCTATATGCAAATTATTTTCCAATCAAAAATTGTTATATTAAATTGAATATCTACAATATTGTGTCTGTGTTGATTTCATTTTAATTTCGTAGACAATCCAAGCAATACCACAAGTGAAAATAGCGAATTACTCATCTGAACCAGGACGTTTAACCGAGCATTGAAAATTTGGTTTTGTTGCATCATGTTGTGGGATTAATTAATTACATTGTCTATTTTGAAGTTTGTAATATTGTTAGCTCCACTATAAATTTATATTTATATATGTGTGTGTGTGTGTGTGTATGTATAGTCAGATATAAAGTAAGCTTCGTATTGTATAAAGATCCTTATATGCAAATAAGTTGGAAATTTCATTTCAGCAATAGTCTTTGAGTCAATTGGTAAAATTGATATGCGATAAATGGATTGTATGGGAAATATATTTCCTATAATTCGATTTATCATGTGTTTACTAATTAAAGTTGAAGTAGTTAAGATTGAGGGGATTGATTGTAGGAAATATTAGACATCCATTCTAGGACAAATCTGAATCATCAGGGGTTAGAGCGTTCAACATTGGAGAGGGTTCGAAATTCAATTCAAAGCTCGGAACTCTCAATGTTGATGATGGGTTCCAATTCGGATTAGTATATTTCGTTATCGAGGGACCAAACAGACTTCTGATATGTAATCGCATCAGGAACTATTCAACCATTCGGAAAGAACTGAATTATAGTTGATAACATTACAGCTATCATCATCGTCATTTTCAATTACTATTATTTTTATTACGTTATACTAAAATGTTTCCAAATATTGCATTTCGTAGTCATCAGCAGTCTTTTGATTGTGTCATGTGATTTGCATAGAAATTACACAGTTTCTAATTGACTCCTCCATGTCACTTGCAGTCTTTCTCATGGAATACACAGACACGAAAACAATACACTATGCTGGTTGTTATGCCGGTACTCGTTTTCTCATCAGTACAGTTCCTATATCTTGATTATGCAAAGTTACCAAGTGCCTTGTTAAAACGTAATTAGCCTGCGAATTAATTAACAATACGACTATGTTGGCAAGTTTTGATACATTGCAAAACCTGCTTCAGCTTAAGCACAAAAGCAACAATAACAACAAGGATTTTTTAATTACAATTTCATAAAGATCATGCAGCTAAATTTAGACTTATCCGAAATTCGCCACTCGTTAGACAAAACTGATAATATAAGTTTAGATAAAGACACATAAAGAGGAACGTTTCACAAACATACAAGCTTACATTAGATACAGGAAGTTAGCACACCAACCAAACAATAAACATTGCTATTGTTTCACACCCCCAATATCTCAATTTACGAGATCCTTTGTTGTATAGGGCACACTTCCAGAGACTTGTCAGCTCCAATGGAGGTCCCTGTTTAACTACAACTGACAAAGCTTAATGGTGTCTTTGGTGCCAAAATGAAACATCACTCAACTTGAGTCGAACGTAGGCATTACTCACATAAACCAACCCGTTAGAACTAAGAATCTTAAATGATTACTTTCTAAAGATTATTTATTATAACATAAAAATATATAGAGAGAGGAAATTTTTCGACAAATACAAATACGATTTCGATAAAACCGAAGCAATACGCAGGGGTTAGTTCATCAAAACAGGACGTGTTTATGGCAGTTTTCGTCCCTTTGTTGTACTTATTATAAAAATAACAAAAATAACAAAGAAAAAACGGAGAATCGATTGTCCCATAGAACGTGACATGAAATCAGATACAGTTGTTCAACTATATCCAACTTACAACAAATAAAAGGAAACAATGTATATACGGAAAAATGTTACAAGTGATCAGAACAAGTAGACCAGTAAGTCTCTAGGTGGAATCTCTGGAACATGTAATTGGTTTTGAGAGAAAGATAGAATCGATCTGATATGCGCATCACAAAATAGTTAGATAGTAGACTTGTTACAAACACACACACACAAATCCTTTCCCGTTATCAGATCTTAAACTTGTGTGTTAACATACACCAATATAAAGCTATCCAACAATCCTTTGCGTATCAATTGTTATCACACCAAATGATTTTATAATGTTAGCGTATTATTACTGTGATATTTGCATTTATAATTCATGTTTCTGTATATCAAAATCTATTCCATACTGAACATAAGCCGATTTTGTATCGTTGGAAACTTGAAACTAACATTTCTATCCACTATATTTATGCAAACAACACCATAATTCTGAATAAAAAATCATTCGACAGAAAGCTTCACGACAATAGTTACAAATCACGAGATTTAAAGTGAGGGCTTACAGTTAGATCACAGTTTTGGACATTATTGTGGCAGAATTGCGTTACTATGCAAAATTTAAATACGTTATTGTGCCATTTAATGTCACATTCTCAATATAAATTGCCAATTCAATGATCTTGTTCTATTTAAATTAAAGCCACTATAAAAATAAAGACAATTGAAAAGTTGCCGCAATCTTATCGTTAAAATTTTATAACACACCCAAATGTTGTTTAATTATTGGTTTTTTTCTTTCTTTTACTACTAACAGTCTTCACCGCAAAACTATTTAGATTTGCGATTAAAGCAAAACATTATGGTTTTTGTTTTTGTTTTTTTTTTGTTGTCTTTTAATAAAATCCAAATTGTGTGGTAATTTTTGAAGAAAATGAATTCACCACCACACACAATTACAATAGCTTGAAAAATTAACCACAAATCATTACAGAAACAAAACACGGTAATTTATGGGTTAATTGAAAACTTGTCATAACACGACATATTCGAATCATGGTAACAATAAGTTGGAATATACATTAAAAAATACTTATGAATAAGTTTGGAATTCTTTTCAACAAAAAGTCAACATGAAAACATGATTAAAATGAATAGTTGACATACGAATGGAAACTAATTGAACAACATACAGAATTACTATGTTGGAATAATGTTAAAGAGAATACCTGGTGATCTGATGGTTATTAATGACAGTATGATGTAGGTAGTGTGACAGTGCCAAGCCGGGAACAATGCTTTACATTATCGGATCGTGTTTGTATCGTCCAAGACCATTTCTCATTTAGAACTATTGTGTGTGAGCATACCATTTGCTTAGAATTGTAGAGAGATATGTGCTTACTCACCATGTTGCTTTTTGGTTTTTTATGCAAATTACGTTTCTATTCAACGTGTTGTTGTCTTGTCTTGGTTTTTGTTCCATTTAGAAACTCAACAGAATCTTGTTTGGGAGGAAAAAAACAGAACTTTCTTTATCTCTGCTTGATATTCATAAAACTGTTCAAAATACCAAACTATTTATAACAAATTTCAACCAGTCCAAAAAACCACCAACAGTACAATGATAACATTATAAATTGTCGTGTTATTGTTGTTATCGAAAACAAGCGGAATGATTCATAATTCTTATGTCATTTTGTGAAATTGTTTGAGGATGAATTATGTATGTAGAGAGACATTTTCAGTTTTCAGTCATATTATCCGAATAAAACTGGTTATGTTTTGTCTATTGTTGCTGGACAACATAATTGGTGATATACAACCGTTCTGTGAACGATAATACGGAAGTTTATTGTTTAACATCAAATTCTTGTTGTTTAATGATATTTCAGTGAACCTTTTCAAAATCTCTTCTTCATTATGTCGAAGGCAAAATTAGATTATCATCAAGAAATCATTGAATGGTACATGTGTTCAGTAGAGTATAAAATGATCTCCAAATGAATCAGTTATATATATATATATATATATATATATATATATATATATATATATATATATATTATATTTTGTCTTCAGAAATATAGAAGAAAAACGGCCAATTACCAAAAAATACAGCGAATATGAGATCGAAAGAGATTTCCATTAATATTTATCCATTGCCTAATTTCATATTGGAAATCCCTTCAGAGATTTGAAATAAATTCCATTTCTATATTTGGTATCTGACTAATATTAAAATTGGAAATATTCAACTTTTATCTTTTATCAAGATCAAATGTTTTTTTTTTAGTTTTATTATCGATTAATCGTATTTATAAGATATGATGAATTCAAAAGCAATTCTCTTCTTTTTTTTACGGTTGTTTCGTTTCCAATGAAATACAGCTGTTGATGGAAGGCTCAATTATATTAACTATCGGAATTTTATAAATGCACATCTGTTTCTTTTAGTTAAACAAAAAGCAGCAAACACAGATTGACCACTGGACTGAATTTGACATGACAGTTGAACAAAACTCTATAATTATGTCGAACATTTTCTACACGAAAATTGTGAAAACACACAACAATAAAACAATGTACTTCAAATGTGTTGAATACTACTCACAATTTTTTATGAAATATAAACATTCATATGCAAAACAGTTGGGAATAGTAGGGCACGAATAATTTTGCAATTGTATCGTTTTGAAAAATTGAATCCTCCTAGAGCAGATGTTCTTATGTGTAATGATATAACGACAAGTGAAATTAAGATGATGTATGTATCGTTTATTTCATTTTTTATTTTATGTAAATTAATACGAATGATCCACTTTCTCTATTGTAACAGCTTCGTCATTGAACTGGTTTTTGGTTTTTTTTCTTATTATAAATTCACAAATTGTTAAAAATCGCAAATAATAATATTTTATAACTGTCACATAACAGAAACAATAACAACAACAACAACAACACAAGTTGTATCTTTGCTGTTGAAATAGAACAAACTAGGATGGTATTCCTGTGTAATTGTTCTGCAAAACAGAATGTCAACAACCCAATTAAAGAGATGTTATAGTAGTTAATTTCCCCAAAACGTCATCCTTTTCCCACTATTACTACAACAACTACTTACTACTATGCTATTTCTATTCTGTAAGGGTGCAAGCAATGAGAATCCAGAGTATAATATAAACATCCCTAGAGAGAAAGTTCGACTATAGACAACTGAAACTAACTCTCTCATAGTCAAGATATGGTGACATTTACGGATCACTTCAGACACACCCTTCTGCTAGTAAATTAGAATTTTAATCATATTTTCAGTTCAATTTTCATAATGAAATACAGAGGTCGCCTCTTAATGGGAGCAAATCTAATTGATAACAATAAACGACTTGTAACAGTATCCTAATGGAGTCTTGTCCTTCTGAATTATTAATTTGTGAGCTACCTAGTGATGCCCCTTTTTGATTATTTATATTGTCGAATAAAAAGGACAACAACAAACTGAATGGCGACCACTGTAATGATTCATGTTAAAAAATTGAATTATGAAAACTATTAAAATCTACAAGATAGTGGCATCACATTAAGCAATGATGACTATATTAAATAAGGTTATTATTTATTTATAAATATAAAACTCCTGCATTCTAAATATTTATCACACTTTGCAATTTATCATAAATATTTTATATCTGTTAAACCAACCAAATAGGTTTTGGAACATTAAAAAGCAATTTACAGTAATGTAATCATCGTTGCGCTAACACCACCATATTCCCCCATAGGAGTGACGAAATGAAATTTTTATTTTCATCTGATTTCCTGCACATAATGATACTATGATAGTACCATCTAAATATCGACTTTTTTTAATACAACATGTACGTAATAAATGTTAGAAGATAATTACGATAATTTTGAAAAAAAATGTTCAATGTTTCCAATGAGAAAGTAACGGTTGATCGATTGATATTTCAGCTGAATTTCAGACCAAATTTTAAAATCACAGCAGGTTAAGATTTAACAACAAAAACACGCATAAACTATGATGAAATTGTTATTTATTTTAAAAAGATTTTCATTAGATATGATACATGTGAATGTTATTAAATCGAACTTAGAAAAGCAATTTTTCAATAAATAATTTCGCTACTTTGTTATGATTGCACAATATTTTTCTATTGATTTTTATTTAACAAAAGACACATGATAGAAAATACATTGTATGAATAATAATGATGATATTTCAATGATGACTAATAATTCTAGTTTTATTGAACAACAAACGATGGTAGCATCGATAAGTAACTTATTACTTATTAAAGCTGAAGCTTAATTACACGTCTACCGATGATATTATCCTACTAAGTAGAATATTTCAGTGAAAATGTTCAACAACCGACCACTAATCAATATTTCACTTACTAATCAATCAAGACAGATAGAGAACAAAAAAAAATTCCCAATGTACAATAAGCAAGCTTTTCAACGGGTATTTTACAACAATGTTGAAGCTTTTACTCGATTTCAGCTATTTTTTACAGTTCGTGCGTAGTTATTTGATAAATGTTTTTTGAAGAAGAAACATTACACACAAACTCCCTACTACAAAACAAAAACCCATTAACTATCCTTACATTTTCTCTCAATTTTTCGAATGAGCGAGAAAAAAAAATTACAACATTTTTGATTGATTTAACAAAGAGATATAGTGACTTTGATAATTTATTTCTGTTTGGAACAGTATTTGTAACAGAAAACAATATTGTGGATATTTCGTTTCGTTTTCTGGATGAACGAAGAAAAATTGATTCGTATATTTGTTGAAGAAGATACGTGATATTCAAGAGTTGCTTTATTAACTGTTGAGATACGAAATTGTAAACTTTGATCGATTGATTGGATGGAAGTTATCAAATCTGTTGTAAACGTTACACTCTGATTTATGTACTAGAAATTCTTAATGGAATGATTATTAATTGCATGCATTGGAAATTAATTGGAAATTCGCTAGAATTTTTTTAAATTTCAGATTGACAACAAAAATATCGTTAGAATATCTAAAAATTAAAGTTTAAATTATGAAAAATCATTCCTCCAAATACAATGTTCATTGAAGTTGGTTAATTAATACATAATTGAAAAATGGCACTAAGAGAAACCTTTGAATAAGTATGAATCTTTTGTAGTAAATTTTAATTGGATGACCATGTACGATAAAACAATATAAAAAACATCAAATCTCGTTTGAAAATGTAATTGGAACATGTTGCGGGTTTTATAGAAAAGGCCACAAGTAGATACAACACTACTATATAGATAGAAATGTTTAATGGAAAATCGTTTAAAAAAATCTGCATCTCTCTCTATCTCTCTCAAACGTCTATGTAGTATCAATGGAGTATTATCAAATATCCTTTTCATATATAAGTCCTTGATTTATGTACCACCCATCCCCTTCTATGTAAAAGTCACGGGGCTACATTGTGAGACAGTTTCTCATTTCTCATTACAGCACGCTTTCCAACACGAGACTCTCAAGTTAATAATAAATAGAATAAATAGAATGAAAGACCTTCAACTTTACATGTTGGAAATCCATTAAAATAAAACGTGAAGACAACAACATTACAAGATAAAAGAGATTGAAATAGGAAAAGGAAAGAAATCGACCTGATTTTGTCATTCACGTGGTACATTCCTTTTATTCACGTGTCGTCAACACCTTATTATTACAAATCAGTTCATTATCTTTAATAGGCAGTCATTCAATTCGAAGTCGAGTCCAGTCTCTTCCAGATGACACTAGTTTAATATGAAGAGCTTAAAGCTCTGAATCGACTAAACAAACAAGCGACCCTATCTAACGAAAATAAACAGAACAAATTTTGAAAAGGGACTGAATAAAAATCGGGAAATAGAGAAAGAAAAGGAGGGAGAGATAGAGAGAGAGATATATAGATTTACAATCTAATCAAGTTAATGCTGAAAAACTCTTCAGTATTGCGGTTTTGATGGAAATTATATGAACAAATATCCAGCCAAAAAAAAAATGAATGAAACGCATTCAACTGAAGCATAAAGTTATGCTTTTTACATGTACATACCGTCATTATTGGTCAATATTGGAGAATGACGGAAGTTTTTATTTAATATGTAAATGTAAATCGGGAACAATTTGCATACAATGTCAATTAGTATTGATTATCATGTCAAATACCTGAAAGTCAATTATTTCAGCAGTTTGCAGTATTCATTTTAGGATTTGCATAATCACTGCGTTCTATTATCAGCAATTTTTGTTTTAACACAATTAAATATTCATTAAAAAAAATCCTCGATCATTGTCAAGATTTAAAACGGTTATTACTAAATTAAGTTCAAATAAGAAAATAATGAATAATATAAAACCGGCTTCATCCGTGACATTGGAACAACTTTTTAAAAAATTTCAACCTTCATCTTACTACTTGGAAATCCTTTTTATTGAATTATCAACTAATTTACGTTATAGACAATATTTTAAGTCTTCTATTGACTTTTTATGTGACTACTATATCACAATTTGCTGGAGTTTTGCCAATTCAATCTTTATGCAATACAAAAATTGATGTGGAAATAACCATTCCAGACTGGTATGTTTGTGAAACAATTCAATACGATTCGAATTTTAATGGCAGCAAAGATACGTGGAAAACTTTATGTTGTTGCCGAAAATTTCAATTAATTCTGTTGCAATTGATAAAACTAGTGAAAGCAGTTATGTCAGTAAAATGTTTTCTAATGTTTTCCAACACAACAGTATATTGTTGCACAAATATCCAAAGTAATAAGTTTCGTACGAGTGCGGAAAAATTTTTCTACGTTTACAAGAAATTTGAAAAAAACTCCGAACCATTTCATCTTTTTGAAGGAAATTATGTGGAATATACAGTGTGGAAAAGTCTTTTCCGTACCATTACTCGTTGTTAATACTAGAGACATAAATAAAAAATAATGATTTCATTGCCAGCAATATCGCCTGTTTCTATTCAACTGGAGAAAATAGTGATAAATTCAGAAAATGATTTTTAGAACACTTTTTAGAGTGAGCAGAAGTAGGTGTTTATTTTGATTGATATATGAAAGTTGTTTTTTTTTCTGGTTTAAAATTCCACTAAATCAGATTATAGCCAAATTTTTACGGTTATTTCCATCTGAAAATCGTTCACATAAATTGTTTCAATATCGAGGTTGTTCTAGACAGTTCGGCATTTTTTTTTGTGTGCTAGGACAATAAAATAAAATTGCTAGATAAATTCTATGGAAAGCACTAGATTTTCCATTCTATTTGATGGAAAGTTTTGCCGACATATGTGTGGACTTTTAACGTTATTAATCTGGCTTTCCAATTTCTGCTCTTGAACGGTACTAGATCTTTCTATGTCAATAACAAATTGAAATTTAGAATTATTGTTTATAACTTATTATAATAAAATATATATATATATATATATATATATATATATATATATATATATGTTTTCTGCAATACAGCTGTTATTCTGTATGCAGATGGTTGAGGTCACGGCTAAGGCCAGCTTGAAACTAGTTTCTCTACAGTGTCTTAAGCAAATGTTGTTGGAAGAGAGAAAGTGGTAAGGCATTCTTGCAATTTTTGTCTACCTGTATTCTTGGTCAGGTTCAAGGTGAAAGATTGGAGTATTGGCAAATTATCATTAGTGAATTTATTAAAAAAAAAAATAAAGAACAGGATCGTTGAACTTCAAATTTGATTTTTATTAGAAAATGATTCCAGTTTTTTTTTTTGATTTAATTTATTAATAGAAATACAAAATTTCTGAATTTTAATAGATAAACTATAGAAGCTATAGAAAGAATATCATAATACTAATGTAATGTCGATAATATCCGGAACTGTAAATACGGATATTTTCGGTGAACGGTGTTAAAGAGCGTATCGTGAAAGTTTCTATCTTTCAATCAGGCTTTTGTTTATTTTGGAAAGTTATTTGTTTTCTTAATATTTTTTATTGTTTTTGAAATATTGGAATTGTATTTTTTTGTATAATAAGAACAAATAGCACATGAAATGAGACCGTTTTCCTTATATAAAAAAGCCTGTCATTCACATTACATGAATTGTACGACTTCTATATATATATATATATATATATATATATATATATATATATATATATATATAACGCTAATAATTCCATCGTTGGAAGTTAATATTACGAAAAGTCACAAGAAACTAGAGTCTATTATCCGACAAGTTGACTCTTATTGATAGCACACCCTATGTGAAATACACGCCTGACGACAACTGAAATTACTGTTAATAATGACCAAGTTGGTCTCGTAATAATTCTAATGAAAATTTAATGAAATTTCCACCAAAACGAATTATGACCACATTTTTAATCATTCAAAATGAGAATAGAACGTTCGAAAACCAACAAAAACAACCCAAATAAAAAAAAACTAGATGAAATAACTCGAATGTGTTTAAATTATGTGAAATATTACAACACGAATATTTCATAGACAGCCATAATTCAGAATTACGTTATGTTACACGTATGGAGAACACTGTAACTTAAATGATATTTAGTATTTATGGCAGTTTGCTGGGATATAATGAGACAGCCAGTCTAGCTAACTAATAGAAGGTTGGTGACATTGTAAATAATTCCATATTCAGCTATTCAAAATAACTAGATTCCTTCCAATTATCCTTATGAGAATACTTAATATTGTTTGGATATCAAATTGGCGATTAAGAAGTTCAAGAGTTAGTTGCTTGTTAAAGGCGAAATCGCGTAAAAACATCACAAAAATTTCAAATTAAATCAGAAACTTCTTTTTATGATTCTCTTCTCTTCTTTTTTTCAAGTTCTTTTGCTTGGCAATCGATTTAGTGAGCTAGCTGGCACAGGGGGTGGTGAAATTCGATCGAAATAAACGAGACAGTTGAGAATTTTGTTATTTGTGTGAAAGTAGTATTGTTACCACTCTCAGGGGTTGTAAACGAATATCTGATAGAATTTCAACCAATCGGTCTCTAGTGATCTTTCAATGTAATTTACATTTACATTAAGTATAAAATTGTACGAATTTCAACTAAAACATAACAAGCACTCCGTTCGGTTATCGGTGCAAGTTGTATTACAATATTTATTAATATGCAGTAGAGGTTTTCGATTAGGTCAATGAGCGTTATGAGTTGCGTGAACTGTAACAGACGGAAACAAAGCCGACACATCATTTATATCCTCCATTTCCAGACCACATGTGTCTAACATAGCCTGTATATCATACACGGATCCTAGGCCTATTGATCTTTTTACCACGACTATTACTAGACAACTTAGTGAGAATATACAAGACGAACCTTATCAATCGTCTGGTTGGTTTCCTTAAAGTTTCCCCTTAACGACCATTTGATATTCCATCGATTCATCAACGAGTTTGGTAGTGCTTTATCGGTACAAGAACGATTTCGACATTTTACAGTTGGAATCATTTATCTCAATTTCCAACAAAACTCTCTCTTCCCGAGGTGTCGTTTTCATTTTACCTTTCTCCATTTCCTCGTCGAAATAATATAAAGATATGTAGGTCGACGCACAATATTAACAACAAACAACATCTTAAAATGAGAATCTAACAAATCTCAACAATTATCTCGTACAATTTTTCCGGTGAAGATGCAACTTTCTCCATCATTTCACTGCAATATAAATTTTTCTTTTAACCGTGTTCACATTATTTTCTTACAATGACATATCACGCTGGTCCAATTTATGTTCATTTAAAAATAAATAAATGATTGTGTCACAAACATCGTTTCCTTTTAAACACTCTTTCTCCTTGTATTCAATTGACAAAGAAAACTGAAGGAAAAATATAGAATCGAAATTACAAATTTCATAGCTTTTCAAATAGGTGTAAATTTGATTTATCCATTTCCAATATGAAAATTTGATTGTATTTTATTTGGTAAAGCGTAGACAGTTTTTTTTTTATTATCATGTCACTCAGGAGCACATTTCGATTATCATATGCAATATTTGATGTCGTCATATCCGTTCAAAAATCGTTTCCTATGCAACATCACACTGAAAATATTTCTTATAGATTTTGTAATATACATATATATCTATTTTTTTTTCTATCATCATATGACGGATATAGCAATGATATTTTTTCCACGATTTCCTCTAGACTCTCAAAAATACGATTTAAATTTTATCATCAAATTTATTGCTGAACTTTTATCGAAATCAAATAGGAATGATGACATCCGATTATAGTTTGATAACACGTGAAATAAGGCGATCGCATCTTGACAGATCTTTTATAAGAAAAAAGCAAATCAAATAACAACAACACACATACACACACGAGTACGTACGCACACATACACACACACACACACATAGATAAAAAGTAGACCGTGACTTGAATATTATCAAATATCACATCGATATCGTTGACAAAGATGAATTGTATTCAAGAAAAGAAAATACTACAAAATATATCGGAAAAGCGTGCTGATTGTAGGAAATTATTATTGTTTAAAACTAAATGATTTGTTGGTCATTTTTCCAATAGTAACACAAAAGAACCAAATAATAGAAACTGTGACAAACCGTCAATAGATTCACAGGATTCTCCGCATTTTTAACGGAAATTTCCAATTTGTTTCTATTGTTAAAGAAAATAATAAAAGTACATCGATCGTTGATCGTTTCATTGCTTTCCGGATGAAATTTCCAACGTATTAATCATAACACTGTAATTAATATGGCAAGGATAACGGCATCACATATTAAAAAGCAATATAGAGAACACTATTCCGGATAGAAAAGTGTAATTAATGCGAGATAAGTTTTGTTGCAATTCAAATCACAAAAATTCCACGAAAATACTGTATATTCGCAATAGTTGGTGATAATAATAATTGAAATTTTATTGCTATTATTAACAATGGTCAAAGATTACGCTATAAATAATTCTGATAATGTTGTCATCGCACGAGTAATTATTCCGTCTTGACCGATCATCGATATCTCCAACTCATCCGGAGATTCAACAACAGAGAGAATACGAAACATCTAATTCCTGCAACCTTGATTTACCATTTCCTAACAATACATTAAGGGTGTGATGTCACCGATTATGAGCGGGGGGATAAATACAGTTTTATATAGTAATTTAGAAGAAAAAAGGGACTTACCGGCAGGAGAAGCACGGGGAGATAATATCAAATAGGAGAAGTAGACGTCTTGAAGTCAACTGGTCGACTGAACACTAAGTCTATAACTTCAGAAGCTCACAAGAGGCGCTCCAATCCAACATTTGATAGTCTCTCTAGGTCATACACACAAATTGTCTTGAACAACTGAAAGACAAACAAAGTTTGCGTAATTTTTCTAACAATTCAAAATTGTATTTAATTTATTTATCTTTTAACGTTTAACTGTTCATTACTGGTTTGAAGAGCAAGGTTCTACCGCACCCACGACAAAGAAAAAAGTACTATTGTGTAAAAAATGGGTGCAACCCGGAGTCGAACCCAAATTTTTCAATTTAATAAAAATCTCAATAAGTTTATTAACCTATTTAATTTTTGCGTAAGTACTTACTACATAATACATTATACAAATAATGATTCGAAAGAACAATCTTGTGGTTGTTTTTTGTTTCACACTGTTGACAATGATGTAGAGAAGAGGGAAATTGTATAGAAGGAATGAAAGGTAAATGTAGCCTTGAGCAAACATAATTCAAAACTTCCTAATTATCCGAAAGGTAAACTATAAATAATGCATCGTTTTGTGTTGGAATTATCAACATATTGTGAACTTTATCGATTTTAAAATTCTAGTTAAATAATTCAAAAATGATGCTGATTTTGTGTATTAACCATTGAGCCTGATCAGCTCATGCGGCCTGATCTAATTATTACGTGATAACTGTTTGTAAACACACACAAAATGTTTGTTTATTATTCATATAAAATCTACAAATTTACAGACCTGATTTCCAATTAATATACAAAGATAGTAGTTTAGGATGTAAACAAATAATATTGATGTAAAGTTAACATCACGTCCTATCAAACCTTTATACAACAATGCCTATTGAAGCATAAAATCTACTAATCAGGATGGAAAGTGAATTAGGACAAAGCACACATACATAGCCAATTTAATATGTAAACAAAACATGTAGATAAATCTTCCATAATTGGAATAAAGGAAAATATGGATGGATATAATGGCACACAACAGTAGGCACATATACAAAATTAATTTGATATAAAATCTGAAATCAGTGACATATATATAGCTCGTTTCCCGCACTTTATTAGATAAACAAATAACAAATAAATTTACATTGATAGGTGTGTGATCTAACAGATGTGTAAACTAACCAATATCTCTCTTATTCACCTGTTTGTTATACATATTTGCAATGTGATTTTCTACATTTACACAATAATGACAAGGGCAAATCTTATGACTGTTATTTTAATATGCACTCGTTTTTATGATTATGATCTTTGTTTTTGTTTTAACTATTCCAATTTTTCATATCTTACAACACTACAAGACCATATAATTTCCATTTATATTACAATTGTAAATATTTACATTAATGTATCAAGTATATTGCAAATATACGTTTTAATCAATAATTAATTACACGCTAATTTCTATTCTTAATCAATATTAATAAACTGAAGATAACATGAAGACGCAAAAGCACTTCTATCTATTAAAACGCTTGAAATTAGGTAACGCATTTACCAAGGCGAGTGCCTTGAGTAATAATCAATTCTTTGTTTCTGTTATTTAATAAAGCAAGATTTTCTAACAAAAAAGTTTGTCAATTCTTTGAAAATTACAGGTCTAAAGTCGTTTGGAAATTTACGTTTTGTTGGTTGAACGGTTGCTAGTATTTGAAATCTCTAAGGCCCAGTTCATCTTGCTTTCCACATTTTATTGAAGTAGAATTTAAACGTATGTCAATATAAAATGAGTCTTATATTCAAGGAACTTTAGGTTTATTTAAGATAATTGAAGATTGAGGAAGGCAAAAATGAACTTGGCCTAAATATCTAAAATCACATACGCATTTCTCAGAATTATTTGGTTATTGTTTGTAAAATATAAATGATGTCTATGATGAGATGAAGAAAATTACTCGGAGTGGCGCCTTAGAAAAAGTTCAGTATTCTGATTAGTTTAAATTTCACAAGGATTCTCATCAAGTTTTTCTGCAGTTAATATTATTTCAATCTACAAATATATGAATACAGAAAGATCAAATACAAAGGCAAATATTTGTACATAATAATATGATGGAATATCATATTTTGTGTGTATTATCTTAGTTATGTTATTCTAAAGTTGTTTGATCTACATCTTGTAGACATTTGGGGATTGAGAGATCGTTAATTTTCGACAAATATTCAACATTTATATATTGTTATTCAAGACTGGATTAAAATTGTGTCGATTCCTTCATCGTTTTGCCTTCATGTAAATATATTTTAAGTGTATCTACCAATAGAATAATTAAAAACCACAGTAGTGTAATAACACTAGATCAGCTTTAAATCGTTAATTATTCAAAACAAGCTACACGCTGGTATATAATTTATATTAACCCGTGACTGGATTGTTATTCCTATAATATTAATTGATTTGCATCAATAAATTAGGCATTTATATATGTTTTGTATCAAATCAAATAAATCTTTCAGAATAAATTTAAACCATTTAATTTCATTTATTTCTTGTGGTTGTTGTTGTTTTGTTTTTTTCCAATTTCGCCATAATCAGTAAAAACAAAACTATAAATCCCAGCAGGAATGCCCAATGAATACAATATTGTATTGACGCAGATTAGATTAATTAACGATACCAAAAAAAAGTAATAATAAATAACGGTAATAAATAGACTAAATAACAATAATTTTAGGAAGGTTGTTCCTGAATTCCACGAAAAAATTGGATACAGTTAATTGAAAATAAATCAGTTTTAGAAAGGTGTATTTAAATTAAATCTTTCACTCAAATGTAATTAAGCAAACTTTTTGGTGCTTATGTTTGTTATCAAATTTTGTTGAAAGGGAATTCGGCTTAGAATTACCGCTCCTCTTATACTAATTTTATTATTGAACATTCCTGTACTGGAAACAATAGTTTATTTCAATGCTGAATATTAGGAGAACAATCTCGTCACAGTCTTATCTTACTATAGAAATCAACAACTTAACACAATAGAAAATTAATTACAACATCCTGGAAATACCTTAATTCTAGATGTTCTGAATTTTTAATTCATTATGAACTCTGACAACACAGTAATGATAAATTGAATTTCACTAAACATTGATGTATTGACAATAATAATTGACTAATGTGTCCAGATGTTCGGCAATGTGTAAATGATAATTAAATTGTACAAATTAACTGCGAGAATGTCAAATAAAATTAAACGTGAAAATTCATAGGTATTCATTTAGAAATCTGAGGATGGTAGAAATTCAAAAAAAAATGCCAACAGAATGTGACGATTCATTAGTCGTTAAAGCGAGAGAAATCATGACGATCCTTTGAAATTTCATTAAATTTCAAATTCTATTCAAATCCTGAATATGTCATTAAAAAATAAAAATTATATCTACGTTTTATGTATTTAAAAAATAAATAAATAAATAAATCGAGGAAGAAAGAAAACGATCTAATCGTGAAATTTTCACAAAAGAGAAATTATTTATGATTGATTTAAAAAATTGAATTAAAGAAAATATAAAAATGGAAAGTTTTTTGATAAATTAATTTTGTAATATTTAAGTAATCGAAAATATAAAACAATAGAAATTACGTTAATTGAATTTATCGCTTGGAATGCCAAGTAAGATCGACCGTATCATACCTTTTACTTCTTTTTTATAATAAATTCTAAGCGGTCGCTCAACTCATTGTGAGCCTTCAAATAAGACAAATACGGAAATTCCTTACAATTTAAACGAAAAATAGACAATTATTTTCTATCGAAGTTTTGTTGTTTTTTTCAATTAGTACAAAAGTATTGAATTGAGTCAAGAACATAAATATATTTCCGCTAATTGGAATCGACAGACATAATTAATCAAGCTATTTCGCCTCACGGCTTAGAAATGATGCACTTGAAAGGATTTAGGAGTCACCATGGCAGCGTTGAATAAGGAAAAATGTGCACATTTTTCGGTATATTTTCAAGCTTTGCTTGCCGCACACTTAGCAAAGAATTTAACAAAAGGAATGTAAAGTAAACAGAAATGATCGCGACACAATTGAAAGAGCCCAGTCAACTATTACTTGAAGCATATTCGTTTACAAAAAAGCATTCCAACAATCTTACAAATAGAGATTTAAACGGTCTTCACCTTCCTGCAACCCACACACACAAGAAATCGTGATGCAAAAGTATTCTGGAATCTATTTTGAAAATCAAAAACCAACAAAAAAGAAATTGTTATATTTTAATAAAATTCATTCACACAAAATGGCACTCTAGTTTTATGTTGCTGTTAAAATAGTAAATGTTTGTAATAAATAACGAATTTGTCGACTTCAATAGAGTGCAATAAACTAAATAAATTGTTATTTATTTTAAAAAATGTATATATATGAATCGACAGTGGTTACATTTTCCATCTAACGGTGATATTGTTTAATGGTGCTATAAGATCAAATTGTTTTCCTTTAACTGTCTCTGTAATGAAATGACACAATTAGTTTTAATTCAACGTATAAAATCTTAACGATCTCTTCTTCCGTTCCATACATCTAGGCTTCAACAATTTGAAAATATGATGTACAAGAATTTCATTACTGTTTTCATTTCTTCACATTTAAAACTTGATAAAATTTTCCATTTAATTTCAATATAAAAATCAATTCTATATGTTTGTATATTACACAATATCAATACAATTGAGTAAAGGAAATTAATTCGATTTTCTCTTTTAAATGATTGAAAACCAAATGGTGAAAATACAATAATCCCTAGATGTATCAGACTGAATTCTGATATTGTATTTTCACAGGCACAAATCCAAACATTTCCATTTCATTTAAAATGATATGAATCGAGCAAGAGTAATAATAACAACAACGTAAACGTTGACGACGACAACGACGGCGAACACATTCAGAAGAAAATTGCTACAAATGCTCGCTGTAAGACTACATTCCAATTCCAACATCATCATCATCATCATGAAATATCAATTCAAATCCTTTCTACTAATGAAATAGTAGTGGAAATCTATTTAAACATATGCACCCCAACAGAATCTGTTCGAATAGTTAGAGTCCATTATAAAGCAGGAAATAGTATCGAACGTGTGATCCATCCAAACTGACAATATTTTATAGATAACCCATGTACATAAATATATACACCCTTATAAATGCTGGTGAAGACGGTATTCTTGATGAGGGTTTCCATCCGGTTTAAAGTATTCAAATATTTAATATTGATAATATGCCGTCCTTGTGACTTTCTTACTTACAATAATATTTTTTGGAAGAAATATTTAATTTATATTTTTACAAATACACCAACTATAGATTCACTTTAGAATAGTCTTTTTAGCTTAACTTTAATTGTAATAGTTTGCTTAATTAAAAGCGTCATAATCCTCTTGTCGTCTATGTGAAATGAGTAGAAATATAATTATTCAAGCAACAAGCTGTTTTAAAGCTTTTAAGCATATAAAAGATTCCAGTTTTTTTTCAAAATATTACGTGTCCACCCAATGGAGTACCCTTAAGGAACTCTAAATAGACGCATACAACTAATGTAAGGATATACAAAATCACCATAGTAACGGGTGTGAAGATTAACTGACGTTGCTTTATTGTTAGTTACTTGTCCCAATCTAAATGAAATGAAACGTTTGATACAGGCATTTGTGCTTTATAACAATAGATATTCTCAAAGTTAAGTCAGTCGAATAAATTTGAGCTTTACTTGAAATGCAGTACTATCTAGTTATCTATGGTACTATATACTAGATACGTAGTATATTTAACTTGTAAATGTAATTAGTTAATTCACTGCTTTAAAACAAGTTGAAGATCTGCACGGAAGTCTTGTCAAAAATATGAATAAACTCAACGTCAACACATTTCTGTCAATTTACTAAATAATAATTTAATTAAAATCCACCACAATTTAACGTTTTAAACGAAATTCAGATTTTATTTACAACCGATTTGAGGGTAAAATAAGCTCTGACAGCGGATGACGTTGAACTTTAGCAGGTGGCGACAGCTTTGCTTCATTAATTATTATATCCTTCTAATACCTATACCTAACAACGTATATAATGGATCATCATTCATCGAATGGACATTCTATTCGATACAGAAGGAACTTGTTCCATGTACACGTTTACATTGATTGATCCTCTTTCTATCTATATGTCGACTAATTTGATAAAATTAATTTTGATCACTAAAATCCATTAGGCACCATATGCGGATTCATAACGACTACAAACACAAAGTTACCAAAAAGAGAGAATTATAGTAGACGAATACAACAAGAAAAACAAATACAAAAACAAAATCGTTTTGTTTGACAAATTGCTGTAGATCTAAATTTCGACCACCTGATAATATTGTTTGTCTTGATAACAAAACGTAAGAACACTGATGTAAATTTGCGAAAAGGCGCCAGTCTGGATAGATTGATGTTTGGAATTGTGGATTGATGTCGTCTATCTAGAATTGTGTTATCTTTCACTCTCTCTGTGTGTGTGTTTTTTACGAGTTGTAAAGCCATGTTGATGTTCGTGTAGAAGCAAGCGAGAAAGAAAAAAATTAATAAAAAAAAGCACTATATAGTGTGTAATTGTTGATTTCTATCATAAAGGCGGAAATTTTATTGGAACATACATTGTGTCGTTACTGTTGATAACTTAATCTACCCCTGAAGCTTTATTAAATGTCCCTACCGACTTTAGCATTTATTCGATCAGCTTAACTATAGCTGATTGGAGTTATCCAATCAATGATCATCAAATGAGGTCGTAACAGGACGATGAACTTACCACCATTATTATTTCTGTTTATTTACCTACAACAACATTTATAACATCACGTAATTGCACTGGAATAATTCAACATATAGATTCTCTTTGAATTAGACTGGGTAGATAGAGAATTAAGTGTGAGTTTAGATAATTATATGGCTAAGGGGGTAGAAACAACTGGCACAGTAATATAATTGATGTCATCATAACTTAGACAGTTACCTAAGGGGCGCACATGGCTCTATGATTACATTTGCATTTTAACCGAAGTTATACACATAAAAAACAACAATATATTTTATTTAGTAGTTAATTAAGTAAATATAACCCATAGTAGCGCGGCGCCACACAACACCCATCAACACATATAACACTTCCGCTAACCTTAAGCCAGAAGAATTTCAGGGGTGTCCTATTTCACGCACATAATTACAATGTTTTCTTCATAACTTCCGCTTTACAATAAAAATAATTATTTCCTTAAAACTTTCAATTCTAACCTGGCCTAGATTTTAGAATTTATTATAGAGATTTCTTTAATAAAAATGAATTATTAATCACAACCAATTAATCATTTATTATAATAATAAATTCATTATTACGATTAAAGTTCTACTACGAGGTAGAATTCTTGGACACATGCGCCTCAAGGATACAATAATTGCCACAAAAACGGTAGTATAATTCGGCAAAAAAAAACAACAAACAAATCTGTTAGTAGTAATTTATCAACGAATACGGAGAGAGAAAAGACCATAAAACCAACAAGTGCACAACATTAATGTAAATCATTGTAATTTGCATGGAAACTCCATTGCAATTAACCCAATCAGTTACCGGATGACATTGACAAATATCGAAATATCTTATCAGTAATTGTAACTAATTTTCCATGTGGTTCTATTATAGAAAATTAACAATTAAATTAGAATTCCTTTATAATAATAACTCATATAATTAAAAATTAAATTATCCAATTTTCTGGGCCCTTTATAAAGTTTTTAAGAGATTTTATATCGAATAACTAGAAAGAGAGGAAAAACCAACGTTCAACTAATTTGAATTAATTGCGGTTAACTTAAACATAGAAGTTGTAATGAAGTACAAATATTTACAAGAACTCATTTAAGCCCATTTTGGATGGATGGGAATAAGTTAATTAATGTTAATACTGTGTTACTTTAATTTATTGCAATTAATTGGCAAAATGTAAACCATTTTTTATTTGTGAACAAAAATCGATTAGAAGGATGTTTTTATTCAAACTTTCATCAACATTTTTCTAATGCGATTATCTCATCTAAGTTTCATTTATAACGAAATCATAAAATATACGGAAGTTGAAATTTATTGCGTTTTACTTAAGATGTTTTCGAAAAATTACTAGATATTATGATGTAGAAATAACGTCATTGGAATCATTTAATGGATGAACTTTTAAAATTCATTCAATTTTTAATAGTTTTGAAAGTGAATTAAATCAATTTATTTACTTAGTGGATTTCTATCATGTCCGATGCACAGTTATAACAGAATTTTGCTTTATTTTCCACATGATAAAACGTTACATAACCAGCAAATTGATTCGCAGATGACATTTTCAATTGGAACTTTTCTCTAACAAAAAGATCTTTAAAGATTAGTAGCGTAGCAAGAACTGAAATTAATCAATCCTTATACAATAGGAGTATTTACTCTACAATAAAGTGACGCTACATTCAATTTCAATACATTCTTTTAAGTTAAATAGAGTTTAGGGGTCTCCACGTTTTTAATCTGGCACTGCCTAAGAAGGATCCACTACATTGTTAAGAATCTCTTATTGAAGATAACAGATACAGGCCTTAAATTTATAAAATTATCGTTGAATTATGCATGCTTTTCCGGATAAAACAGTAATTTGTGATTTAAAGTACCTGCTATATTGTAATAGTGAAGATTCACCATTAATTATTGTTGTACGGTGTTAGCATACTTTCAGCATCAGACTGCTCAACTTAAACATTCTTTTGTTGTCTAAAAAACAAATTCTAAACAGTCAGTTATTTCAAACAAAAAGGTAACATAATTACTCTTTTAGTTTCAATATGAATTTCCAGCACTAGATCAAAATAGACTTCTTTATTGTTGCTGTTGCCAGTCGGCACTAAAAAAATCAGAAATAATAATTGAACTACATTTCTTGCTAAGTAACACCTGTATAAAGCCGTATTTTACTGGAAATTAATAGAAAAATGCATACCTAACCTCGAAATTGAAAAAAAAAACAATGTAATTTATAAAAGCAACCGTATTTATTATACGACTACTTAACTCATCATTTAAGTACATAATTACCGAATTAAGTCACGTCTATTGAAGATAAATCTGAATTCTTTACAACTTAACGATATTGACAATTCACCGGACAGGTGAGTGACCTTCATTATCCAATGCACTCTAGACACAAATAATCGTTTTCTACTAATCAGGAAAAACAAAACACTATCAGGCAAGAATATATGCCCCTATTTCTTATTTATTTGTTAAACCAATACTTTATAAACAATTATTATTTTATTTCAATAAATCTTTATCGAATTATCTAATTGTTAGTTAAGATTTTTTTTAATCAAAATAAAAATGACGCTCAAGTAATTATTGTCAATTGTGATATAATTGTTTTCTAGACCACCTTTGATTAAAAAGTAGTGGAGGTGTCAAAATGGCGTTGATTATATCGGGCGGGTTAATTTTCTGCTGCTTCTTTGTTTTTATCAAATTTAAAAGTGAATAATGTTAGAATAGTGTTGATTTGTTTATTTGTGATTTATGAAATAGTGAAATAAATGATGGTCAAATGTGGTTAGGAATATTGAAACACAATGGACATAAAGGTACGTGAATATTTGTTTTTGTTCATTTTTACATTATTTTCCGTAATTTTGCCATTATTCTCGGTTCAATGATCGTTTCTAAGGGTGTTTCATTATTCTGTTGTTTTATCATAGCAGTGGCACGGAGGCAGCTGCCTCCAAGCCCAAGCTAGTAGGGGACCCATGGAGCTTAAAAGTATAATAATTATTGTTAAATTTACGATCTATTGAAAGGTCTCAACTCAAAAGACGTTAAGTTGGCGCAACGTGAGCTATAATTTTATGTTATGGTGAACTTCCTAACGATTGACGCACCTTAATTTCAACATTTTCGTTCGCTTCTATTTTGTCGAATTGCCTCTTTATAAGGTTCACGTTTCTTTTTATTATACCGTATGTAATAAAATATTTGAAATAAAACAATAAATAAAAGAGGTGATACGTTGAAATTATTTGAACTAGTTATTAAAAAAAAAACAATACTTACTTCGCTACTTCATGTTAGTTAAGAGAAGTGGTTAATTCCGAAAATCCTTTTTCATACGTTTTGCCAGGGTTCGAACCGCCGGACTTGTTGATTGTAAATCCAATTCGTTTACCATTGAATCATTCGACCCGTTAATTTTTAGATAATAAGACGTCGTATAAATAACTGCGATTTTTTTCCTAAGATCAAACAGAAACAGCCGACATTCTATCGTGCCAGCAAAAGTACCCGATTGCAGTAGGGTGTAGGTATTGCCAAGCAACGACAAATAAATACCTAACATGGAAAAACGTCTCTTTCATTAGCTAAAATCTTCATTTCCATGTACATGCTTCGAAAATCGTTAGTTTCTACACGGCTGATAGTAGATATCTAATAGAAAACTATGACAGTTGATTTAAGGTTTTTAAAGATTAAAAACACTTTCATCAGAAACTGTAAATTGAATGATGATTAGATGATTCCTATTCCTTACTGTGACGATAGAAAGACTTACTACTTAAGTATAAATTAAACAAAATCAATTCAATCTTAGTTTTTATCTATGTTTTTCTTGTTTTGCTTTCCATTTATTATCTTCGATATTTTCAACCAAGTCTAACAAGTCTAATATTTAAATAGTCGTAATTATCAATACAATAACAAGGATATTTGTTTGATTGCTAGATAGTAAGGTAGAGATTTAAAAAAAAACATAACAAAAACAGACAGTTTAATAGATTTCTCGGAAACAGCCATAAAATTGCCACCATATCAAAAGTTGACAAAATAATTACTATATTTATTACATTATTAAAACTGATAGATATCTAAAAATAGATATTGATCAACAGGTAAATTTCAGGATTATTTTAATTTTCAATATAAATTCAATTCAACACCTGTATCATCTTTCAATCAATTGTTTAATATGTACATATATCAGAAAAAAGGGGAGTGAAAGAAAAATTGTAATCGAATCATTCGAATACCCAAAATTTAATTTATCTAACGACAAATGATAATCACATCGAATCTATTTCGATTTACAATTATTTCAGTACGTGCAAATTCGATTGAAATAGAATTTCGTTGTTCTATAATTGTTGCCACACCTAGTGAATTCATTTCATTTGGTATGTTCTATTGCCTTTCTCAAGGTAGAACCTACAGTTGATGTGTGCATCGTGTTAGCAACACCTAAATAAATCTCGTGATTATACCCCCCCCAAACTATATAAAATACAGATTAGAAGAACAAATCATACGTATAGGAAATCCTACACTATTATTACAATGAAGACGTACTATTGCGTGATATAGCATAAAATGTTTTTGTGTCTTGAAGCGGATATCGTGATTTAAGTAAAATAATTGCCGGTTTTTGTTCAGTTAAATATTGAAGGTGAATAAAGAATTAAACATCACGACTTTTAATGATCACACACCTCAATCTATTTGATTTTATACCGTAAATCATTGTAACAAAGAATTATTTTCGTTTTATTTGTTTGTTTTGTTTTGGGTGAATTGCTGATTGACATTCTGGAAAGACAGTTTAAATCTAATTCGTTCATTTGTGTAGAAAACAATTAGAACATCTATCGTTTGCCCAAGTTTCAACATCAGAACATACCGGAATACCACCTGTCTATGTGGAAATGTCAAGAAGATTTCTCAACAAAATAACAATTCCAGATTTATATGTTGTTAACCATAGTTAAGTACCTTGAACTGATTAAACAATAGCAATCCCACCCATAGATAATACGATTTTCAATAGTTAGTGAGGAGAGAAATTCAATTAATGATTCAGCAGAAAATTGATTTATAAATAATTAAATTCACTTTACTCTACTTGTTTGTTGTTATACACGCAAACAAAATAGGAACCTGTTCTTAATTCGTTCTTAACACAATTTTAGACTATTCTATATAACGTAGTATCGATTTTAGACATATCAATCCATAGTGTTCCATTGAACAGAAAGTGATTAATTATTCAACATCAATCTAACAGCAAAGAGCATATGAGTGTGTACAAGTCAAGCACCTTATACAATTTGATCCAAGACTTAAAACATTTCTAACGACACAAAATACATTTCAACAAAATGTGGCTGAAATTAATCCGTCTTTCAAATACAGTATCAAAGCCAATGGAAACGAAATTTTAGCGAAACATTCAGAAAACGTCAAGTAAATTGTCAAATCATTGCATTCTGTAATTTATTTTTTTTTCTTCATATTCAAAGCATTCCTAAATACAGGGAAAGTAAAGCTTCTCTTTGAAATATAAGGAAAGCACTTTTGCTAAACGATGCACAAATTTCTGCTTACTTTCAATTTCTGCCTCAGCAATGTTCTTTTTATAGTAGTATTACTCGCACAATTGAAGACGCCAAGCTAATTAGATGTATTGTGGAACATTCTCAGAAGAAGAAAAAAACACGCTATTTCAATAGAATTCACAAGGAAATCTCATTAGGAAGCGTTAATAATACAACAACAAAAAAAACCATTATGCATATTAACAGGGATCAAGTCAATGGTGCAGATAGCTAAACAGTAAATTTAGAACCAGATATAGATTCTTGTGGGAACATATCTAAACTACCAAAGCGAAAATTAATATTGATCTAAATTTAAACCCTTTCATCAGCTGTACCAGTAGTATTCTCCATCAATTTTGATATTCAAATAACTAAATTATCGGTCTAGAACTATTCAATTTTACAATTGTAGAAAGTCATAAATTTGATCATGAGATGTAATTCTATTCATGCATCTCGGTAAATTCACACAGCATTAGGTAAATTTCAATATAATTACAATTTTACACCATTAACATATTCTCACTTTAGTATAAAAGCAGAAACAAAGCAATTATGTTTAAGCAATTTTGCTGTAATTAAAACGAAACTTTGCATTGTCTAAGTAAGCGTTTAATATAAATTTTAAAACTAGGAAAAATGATTACATTTAAAATAATTGTTTTATGTTTATCTACCTACATCTACTCGATTGTCTCATCTAAAACAGACAAATAATAATAAAATCTACAAATATTGTGATTTAAAGTTATAATCTACGGATGTATTTACACTTGCGAATGAAACGTATGCACTTGACGCACGTATTGAACGGAACAACGAACAACGTTTGGGGTGGGTTGACGATCAACGGACTTATTGAAGATTACAGGTTCCTTGTTATGGGGCACTAAGCATAAATGTTGCAAGGACCCACTTAAAAAGGATCTTGGACAAATGTCGCTGTCACCTTCCATTTCATCTTGTAAAATAGTACAGCATCCGTGTTTCTCATTTTGTTTGTCTTATATTATCCAAATCGCAATACATATATATACAGTGTGTTTCATCTAAATGGGGTGACCTAATGTACAATTGCAAAATCAATTCTTGAACTTTCGATCCAATAGAAATTAAAACTATCCAGAAAGCATGTCGTCGAGACACTACGTTAGTAGAAGAAAAATCGTTTCTTAATCTTTGTTAGTTTGGAAGAAAAGTGCCAAAGAAAAATTCACTTTACAGAGGTTTGTTAAATCTGTTTATAACACAACGATATTGGATGGAAATTTCAAGAATTGATTTTGCTCTGGCATATTTAGGTTTATGAAAACCGTATTCGATTATTTTGGTAAACAACGAAATCCCAAGGGGGGGGGATCCCTTTAAGTGAAATACACTGTATATCGTGCGTTTCTCAACAAAGGCTTGTGTTTAATGGATCACGGATGATGTAAGCGCACTTATCGAATTTCGATAAAAATTGTTTAGTGATTGTTTCATATTAAACCATCGACAACATTCCTTCAACGAAATCGTTGGTACTAACTTTAATTTGTTCAAACTTGTTGGAATATCTGACAGATGACGTTTGGAATGAATGTTCATGATTTCATGTTTAATATCTGACCTCTGATCTCGATTATCACCTTTATAACGATCTAATTAGCAACCGTTAACATTAATAGTGATGTGATAATTTGGTATATATGTTGTTTACCTACACTAATTAGAATCGAAATCAATACATACATACTCTGTAGAAATGTTGACTATAAAAGTTTTATTTTCTGTTGTATAATAAGGGAAAACCGCTGGTGTTGCTGTTGTTGTTGTTGTTGTTGTATTCCCCCATAAATTGTTAGCTTTGTCTGCTTTAAATTTAGAATGCACGAATAGGGTAAAATCCAGATCAAGCTGGAAGCTCCTTTTTGTATTTGGTAACATTTAATGAATTCACTCACAATTTAAATATCGGAAATGTGTTTCTCTTATGTTGGTTTTTAAATAAAATTACGGAATTTGATCGTTAAATTTGAAAAAAAAAGACTATTTATACAATAAATAATACAGAGTTACAAAGGAATTTTTATTCAATGTAATTAGTGTAGAATTTTTGCCTCTTTAAAATATTGTTGATATATATCAAATGTATAGATTTATATACTTTGATGATGTCTTTGATAGAAGAGGTGTGGATATATTGAACGAGAGTGGGTCTGTGATTCGAACATCTTCGCTTACTATCTTCATAAAAACAAAGATTTCATAAGACTCCGATTCTCTTTGATGTTCGTATATAATCTAAAAGACGTAGACGGTGGTGTGCTTTATACTTGGTCTTCACTTTTCTCCTTCAGTCACCCGCACGATACATATTGGTTAGTGAGCGTTTGAAAATCAAAGGGAACTCTATGAATAACCGGGGATTCTCGTGCGATTGCAAAATCTGACACAAGTAAAAGAAAAGGAAACATATAATGATAGAATGAGAGAAATATATATATATATATATATATATATATATATATATATATATATATATAGAATAAATCTGAAAAGGAAAGGGTGGTTTTGTATTCCCACTTGGTTGTGGTGGTTGTGGTGAACGTAATTGTAGATCGACCGTTGACTTGATGTAAAATTCATGGAAACGTCACCTTAAACCACAATTTATAGCACACCTTGAAATAATTGACAGCCCAAGAAATAATGGAGATAATATTTTTAGGTGGTTTTGTTGTTTTATTGATCCCAAACAAAAAAAAATAAAATTGATATGCAAAATCCAATTATTTTCATAAATATGAAATGGAAACTTTTTTTACACTTTATTTCATTAAAAGTTCTTTATAAAAAATTGACGGTCATAAAATCGAACAACATGTTTGTTGTCTTCCACTGAGATCGTCACATTGTGAAAAGACTAATTGTCTAGAGTCTATCGATAGAAGATTGCTTCCAATCTTGCCAATAATCTAATACATGATTCAAGTAACAACAAAGTTTCTAGCACATACCAAGAGAACGATTTTATTTGATTTTAATGATTCTTAAAATAGAATCCACAGAGAAAGAAAATTTACTGTCTAGTAATACCAGGTAACGTTTACTGAAAGTTTTTTAATTAAATTTAAGACTCGTGCAAATGACAACAATTCACATTCTATGAAATGTGAATTGTAACACAAAACTGCTCATTAATTGATTTACTACCACTAGTTGAAAATTTAATAGTTGATTGTAATTTAGTGTGAAATGATAAATTGTATAGCCATACTTTAATGATGCCTATTCTAGGTTCATATATTTATTATTCAGACATGTATCTAGTTGTAATTAATACAAACAGAGACTTGTCCACAGACTAAACCGATGAATATTTATGGCTATACTTAGTTCACCCCTAATTAATGGATATTCTATTTATAACAAGGAAATTTTGTTGATTAAAAAAAACGAATTTTTCCATTCCACTTTCTCGTCAAAATGTTTGCCGACATTTTATAAAGTCGTTGTCAGTCAATCACGCTAACAAAATCAGTCAGTTTTTTTATTTATTACTGTTTATGAATTATTAGAAAGGAAAAATTTCTTTTCTCTTCTATACGAATAGCAAAAAAATACAACCTTGTCAATGAGATTTTCCGTTACTGATATTCGATATTTAATTAAAATGGAATTGATTGAAGTGTAGGTGTGTATATCGGTCCAATGTTTATCTAGGAAATGTCATTGGATATGTCTGTTCGAATTGAAGAATTCCATTGATTGGATTGTTCGTAAAGTTCCAAGAATAATTGCAAGTTCCCGTGTCGTATTTATTAAATACTTGCCAGTTGTGGATAGATAAATGGAATATTTCCTAATAACTACGACAATAGGTAGACTATTTTTTACTACATTCTTTCTAATAAAAATTGAAATTCCTGATATGGCAGTAAATCCAAGAACAATTTGACAAATACAACAAAAACAGTTCTGTACATTTAATATTGTTTGTGGAAAGTAGTTGTCTTTCTTTCATATATTTCTCTATATCTAGTAAGTAGCATAATATAAAAATGGAATTCACATTGTTGAAAAAGGTAGAAGTATCCTGTATGTAATCAAGCTGGAATGCCATCATACAATGTTTTTTATTAGAAATTTCCAAACTTTAAAATTAAACAGATCAAGTTTGATTTGAAATATGAAATTATGTAAAGTATCGACAAATTCCCAACTAGTTTGTAACAATAATTTGCTGAACATTCCTGAAAAAAAATTGCAATTAGAATTTCAAATAAGTGAGGGCGGCTTTGAGTTGCAGACTTCTAACAAATCTCATGCTTTTGTAGTATAATGCAAGCTTAAGATTATATTTTCTATTAATAACAATCAGGGAAACAAACAGGCTTACAATAATTTAGATGAAAACTGGTACAATGTCAATTATTATTCAATTATAAACATTTAGAATCTATCTGGAATGTAGGACACATTCGCTTTATTAATTCATTTTCCATCACTAACAAATTTCATTTTATAATTAACTTTGTATTTTAAAGTTACTTGATGCCTGTCGTGGATATTAAACACTTTTGAATTGACAACACCATCGTTTTGATACTGATTGACCCGAGCTTTATCGGCCAGCAATAACATCAATGCAAGAAATTTAGAAAAGTGGCATCCTTCTGGTCACATTAAATTAAAACAACGGCTGAAATACGGATGTTTTTGTCTTGTATTCTCTTTCGACATTTTTCTCGTGTTTCAATGTTCATACATACATGTACAGATTAACTGTGTATTTTAAACGATTTATTTAATGGAGAGCCAATAAATAGTTGTACTCCACCTTAATCGAGAATTATTGCAAACACTACAACATTCGAATTACGAACAAATCAACTATTCCATTATTCCATATTAAATAATTAAATGAGCAAAGAAAAATTATTGTCAAATGTGTATAGTCGTGTTAAATTTCCGATTTCGCAGTACTTTACTAAAGTAATTCTTGTCAATTTAGGGCGAACAGCATATATTGAAGTAAATCGTCTAGAAACTGAGAAAAATAGACGATGTGAAATCAGCGTGTAATTTCATTGAAGCTATTGAGAAGATCTCTCGCATGAACTTCTCTTTCTCTTGTAGTAAGTTGAGAGAATTCAACATTGTATGTGATCGACATTCACATCATCGTACTCCCTATCTAACTTTGACCATTCACATCAAACTGTGACATTACGCCAAGAACTCTTTTGTAATAGAAAAGGCAAGTCGTGCAGAAGCGGAAAAATACTTTTGAAACACGTCCTTACTCTCGTCTAACCGTTCTTATGTTGTTATTTTATACAAATCTACTTACTTTAAACTAAATTTAAAATGAACGCTTTTAGCATATTATCAAAAGAAAGTTGTTAAATAGTTGAGATTAGAAACAGATAGAAAGACGAATTATGTGTTGTCTCGTTTATTATTTGCTCGACCCTTCGTTACATTCTACTTTCATGTTTTTACCGTATTTTAAGGGTTCGTCTCTGTTGCAAAGCCCCATAACCAATTACGTTTGAATTCATGCTTCTTTACCTCTCAACAATCACCACATCAAAGTTTAATGAATCGCAAATTTCCATGTTGTATTTGTTTAATAAAGAATTTCTCGTTATAAGTCGCTATAAAAAATTTCAAAAGAAAATATATTCATCTATATGCGTAAAGAGAGAAATGAAACAAAAATGAAAAAACAAAAAAAAAACGTGAAACGTTGAATTAATCAAATGAATTTACGAGCAAAATTAAAAAGTTTTGGATCGTTTCCAGAACCATTAAACAGATGGTAAAGAGGAGGACGTAAATTTTGTTTAAAATACTTACAACTTTACTGTGGTAAATTAAAAATTAAAGAAAATTCTTACACTAATTAAGAAAAACGAGAATTTAACGAAATCTAATTCTGTTAATAAATAATCAGATATCATGTTTATCATTCAAGTATTGTAACAATAATAATAATAATAATAATAATTGTCAATCGATTAATCAAATAATAACGTTAATCTGATTAAATATCTAATTAATTACATAATTAATTAAACATTCTTTTTCACGGATTATCAAAAGACACATCAGTGCTGTATTTTATTGCGCCCAACTGCTTAATTTGTGTTTCACTAACAACAAAATGAATATTTCTTTATGTATATCGATCAATATCAACTCAGACATTAAAATCATATGTCTGCTCTACTAATAATTTATCAACTATTCACTTTAAAAGACACATTGTTCATTATTAGTTTATAATACACTCTTATAGGTTACGAATGAATTGATAATGGTGAAAAAATTATTATTCCTCTACGCTAGTGTAACTATAACATTAATTATATACGAAAATTAAAGAATAGTCTTTAACGTGTTGTGGATTATTGTAATGTAGACAAAAATTCCAAGTAATCAATGAAAATGGTGGGTTTTTAGTTTAAGTTTGTTGTCTTGTCCTATACAGGGATTATTAAAGTAAATAATATATTTCCTAAATGATGATAAAAAGCTTTTTATATGCCCTTTGAGAATGCTATCCTAGAACACTGAAAATATATCATCCATTATTCACAGAAGTATTTTGGATCTGTCTATGCTTTATAAACAGTGAGTTTGCAAACCTACATGTTGAACTTCATAATTTAAGTCGCATTAAAAACACACGACAGTTGACTGTTTAAAGCTCCATAAAGATAACATCATAAAAGCTACAATCTGAACATTAACAATATTTTGTATAGCATAGTTTTATCACAAAAAAAAATGAACAAAAATTCGGTACGTAATTTAATTAAACCTTTCTACTAAACGGCCCGGCTCATCTTTCCTTCCTCAATCTCGACGTTGCCGTAAATCCTTTCCTGTACAAGTAGGACTCATTTTAATAACAGCAAATTTAAGTATGCGGCAAAATAAAATGTGCTTTATCTCGAGTGTTTGTAATTAAAAAAGACGAACCGGCCCTTAGAGATTTATTGTAAACGCTAAGAGCTAACACAGCGCTAATAAGACCAGTTTTATACGAGTGATTTGTCAATAAAATGGTAACATTTGGTGTTATTCTGCAATTTTCATTAAGATTCATACAAACTGGCAATTCAAAATAAGCTGTATTTAGACTTTTCGTCATTATGATTCCATTTTTATGTTGAATGTTATTACAATCATGCACTATTGTAAATAATCTCGGGATAAAGGATAAGCACAGTTGTATGCTGTATTATTGCAATTATTATAAAATCATATAAAAACTAAATAGGAATATCATAAAGAAGTCGAAATAGATAAAAATTCTTATTTATGCATCGTTGATAAAAAGTTTAACGTTGAATCAGACAAAAGAAGAATATCTAACAAACATTGAGAGAATCTATTTGTTAACAAAAAAAATTAAAAAAGTTATTCTGAATGGTTTGTTAAACAGTCGAGAGAAGCAAGTTCAGAAAAATGCCTCTAAGCAGCTTTGGTTTCGATACGAGTTTATAATTGGAGGCAAAGAGTCTATTGGCCCCTCTTTTCTTGAATTTATTCCACGTTTAAGGAAATTCTTTTGCAGGTATATTATTTATGATATATTAAAATTATTGAAGCTGTATAAATTTCACCACATTTCTATCATAATAAATCACTTGTATTCATTATCTACTTTTCTAATTAACTTATTCTTGATTACTTTCTATATTTAAAACAACATTGATTATTCATAAACTTTCAATTTATTCATTATTATTTTTTGTTCATTGTTTTCACTTTCTTTCAATCGTCTTTATTTGTTCATTATGCCGTTCTACAGTTAATTTTTTTTTCGTTCCTTTCATTCACTCGTTTATTATACGACTTTAGAATGAATCTAAATGAAAATCAGTGAACGAATTGATCCACCCCCTTTGTAATAATTACCAATATACGTTTCAGTCGGCTCTCGTTTTCAATTGACTAAAACGTTTACAATTTTTCTTTGAAATTGAACGGCGGTTTCAGCACAGCCCACAATTTCAATTTGTATGCAAATGATAAGATGCACGTAAAGAGTTGACAAGCTGCATGATGGCGTGCTTGATTACCATAAAAAAAAAATAACAAAACATTTTTCCTACCATTGTCACCAAGAAACATTTATTATCAGACATTTAAATTCTCTTTTATTTAAAAATTAATCTAATATACAATAAAAATGTTTTGATTGATAAGGACAATATACCTGCATGTGATTCATAAAGTTGTTTGATTTTTTTTTTAATTTTCGACTGATAGTAACTAAATGCAGGTCAGGAAATCATGAGCAGATGTTTTCCGTTTTTAAATTTAATATGCTCGAATTAAATTTTGATACAAATATCCAGATAATATTGTTTGAATTTAATGAAATTTAATTGAACGGCAATTATATCATACAATAATTAATTACATCTTAACAAATACGCCTGTTATTATTTTCGATTAAATCACGATTCACGTCTATTATTAGAAATTGTTTTTCGAACATCTCCTGGATTTTCTGCTCATGATCTGAAAACGAAAGAAAGATCTAAATGTCTTGGGTGTGGTTTATATGATAGGTCGCCAGTTCATGGTCTATTGTTTTCATTCTTGCAATCTTTCAGTATTTGTGTCATTTATTTATCTATTTTTTTATTAGATAGTAGAATAGCTGAATGAAAATGGCATAGAATTTCATTTGTTGTGATAGAAACGTAAAGCGGCTTCAAGAACAGGATTAACTGATATTACTGATGAGAATTTCGTTGGGACTAATGGGCGAAGCATGTTCTCCGAATCAAATAGGATTATATACAATTTTAAGTGGTTAGATACTAGGAACGAAAGGAAAAATTATCAGTTTAATAGCATCTATCTTTCTTAAATTAGTTTACATTTAATTAGTTCAAACACAACGTTCCATTGATTAATTGTTACCAAATCGTTATAGATCGGTCCGGACATGTCAACATTCCAAGGTAAACCATTGAACTGAACTGTTAGATTATATGTAATCTATATTTATTACTGTAGAAAGCTCTTTACATTACGTAAATTACAACAATAATGAATTCATTAAATCAGTTAAACTGTAAATTATACAACAATGTTCTAATCAAATCGAGGACAAATAATTCCAAAAGCTGGTATTTAAGTGATGGAAACTACATAACAAAAGCTCAAATTACATTGCTGTTAATTTTAAATTGTTTAATGAGCTGATAGAAAATTTACAGATTAAACAAACAAAATTTTCAACACGTTAATATACTTTTTTTCTCAATTTATCGATTTGATGATGTGGGGTTACCTGAGAAGTTTCCTTATACCCAATTCTATACCACATAAGAGGCAGACTATCTAAGCCGTTGGTTAAATCGACCGGAAACTATACATTACGACAGTTATTGTGTGTCCTGCTGTATATCACCGTTAACAACTACACTGCTGCTATGTTAGGTAAGCTTGTTTATGGCCCAGATCCGTGCTGCTATAGCATTCATGGAAAATCCTATAACTTTTCAAGTGCATTGATTAACAAACGTCAACTCAAAATCTCAAATTGTTTCTATTTTATTATTTCTACTTAAAACTTTACAATGAATTATTGAGAATTGTAATTAAAAATTTCAATTATTAATCTGATAAGATTTATAGATTATAAATTTGTTTTAAATTAATTTCAGAAGTTTGTAAATTATTTACTTGTCTTATTGTGGCGGCTTCAAATTGATTTTCAATTTATTTTTTTGAAAGAGTAGAGATTTTTTGTATATCAAAAGTGATTATTCTGCCATTTACGTGGAACCTTTCAAAACAAACCATAATACAGAACAGGAAGCGGAATAGACTGTAATTTATTGAAAGTGGTCAAAATAGGATACCACCTACTATAAGCGCCCTACAATCTTCACTATTTGGAATTACGTTGGTAGACTTTTTGAAAAATGACAAAATATTGTCAACTGAATACAGACATAGATTGTAAGTTATTTTCCGAATAACATGAAAACTATCCATTATAGTGTCAATATTTCACATGAACGAACAAACTGTAAAGAGCCTGCAGGTTTTACCTTTGAAATCCGTCATTGAGTCCATTGACATTTCCATTGAATATAGCTTTTATTTAAATAGATCTCCGGCAATATATGAGCTTGATCCAGTTGTTCTAAACTTCCATTTTATATTTCCAAACAGAAACGAATATAAAGTTATTCTATAATATTTTTTTCGTCTTCTCACACGCACACATTCCATTTCAGGCCAACTGAAATTTATTTCAGACGAGCCGTGTAAATTTGGTCGTAAATTTTATAATTCGTCACGATTTTCCCCTTTTCTAGCTTTGTTTGAAGAATATAAAAAGAATCCTTGTTCAACATTATGAGGGGAAAAAAGAAGACGAGTGATAAGCGAGTAGGTAAAAATATACGTCCATTCAGTAGCGTATCGCCAAAATTACGACCCGAAGGCAGAAGATCAAAGTGGGCTCCCCAATGGAAGAAATCCATGTTTACAAATGCAAACTACTTCGAATTCAGTCTAATAATAAGTATACAAATATCAGATTTATTTTTGTATTTCTTCGTTTCTTTGATGCGGAAAATTCTTCTATAATAGATATGTTCGATTGATTTCATCCCACAGTTTCATTTTCCTTTCTTTTATTTATAGTAAGTCTTTTCTATCATAGCAGGAGTGGACTGGTTAGCTCGTCAATCAAACTATTTTTATTCTGAAATATATTCATTCTAAGAACACTTTGTAGATTATTGCAAATTATTAGGTGTGTTCCTACCCACAATTCCAGATTGTTTTGCTTATAACTATCTGTAACACATTTCTAAAAAATTAATTTGTGGAAGTAAGGAATAGGAATGAATGATCTTCCAATTTACAGTTTCTGATGAGAGTATTTTTAATTTTTTAAAACCTTGAATCAACTGTCATATTTTTGTATTACCATCAGCTGTGTGGAAAATGACCACTTTCGAAGCATGTACTTGGAAATGAAGATATTAGCTAATGATAGACGTTTTTTCCATGTGAGATATTTGTTTGTTGTTGCTTAGCAACACCTACACAATGATGGAAGGTCTGCTGTTTCCGTTGGATCATATACAAAAATCGTTGTCGTTTATACGAAGTTTTTTTATCTAAAAATTAACGGGTAGAATGGTTCAATAGTAAACGAATTGAACAATCGAAAGATCGCAGGCTGAAACCCCGGCACGGTATGAAAATGGATCCCCTTTACAGGTTTTCTCCTTTCTCATCGTATTTAAAGGCGTCTGGATTGGTGAAATGAGCAATAACCATCCATTCGAAACGGCATAAACGCCAGGGTTTAGTGAAATGAGCAGTAACTACCCTTTTTCCTAGACGACGTAAACATAAAGTTAAACACAAAAAAAGAAACATAACGAAAATAGAGGTAAAAAACATAAACATAACGAAGTAGGTATTGTTTCTTTTTTTATATAATTAGTCAAGCAATGATTATTGTGATCAACTTAAGCCTTATCTATAAATCTTCAAGGAATCATCACTGTTAATTATTGTCGTATTTCAAATCTTTTATTAGACACGGTACAATAAAAAGGAACATGAACCTTATAAAGATGCAATTCGTCAAGATATGTTAGAAGCGAACGAAAATGCTGAAATTAAGGTGCGTCAACCTCTAGGAATTTCACCACAATATGAAATTATAACTCAAATTGTTCTTGAATAGAGAACTATCAATATATCGTAAATTTAACAATTCAATTCTTAAGCTCGGTGGGCCCGATATTAACTTGGACCCGGAGGCAGCTGGCTCCGTGCCTCATGATAGTTACGCCTCTGTTTCGATTGTTATTTCAATTTCACACTATATTTAGACAATAGACTAGTTAAGATAACCCTGTCCGTACATATCGTGTTCAAGTTTGATAAATCGTATACAGATGATATTATTTCACCTGCGATACGAGTTGAGCCACACCAAACATCAACATAATACGCCTCCGAAATGTTTGTTGTAAATAGGTCTAGTGATGTGTTCTCACGTGCAAACTCGCCTGACTCGCATTCTTAACATCTGACATAAACAATCTTTCAAGCGCATGGATCACGTTTTCACATAGAATAACTATCTACCTTCAACGTCAACCAACGCAATAATAACAACAACAACAACAGTTTTGAAATATTACAATAATTTTCTATTATTATTTTATTGAAAATCAATAGTTGTAAGTGATAAATTGATAATTTAGTCTTCTCTCAATATCAATAATTTCACTAATAACCTTTATGGCATCGAATCCCGGATTTATTCGACTTTAAAGCAATTAGAGTTTGTCAGATTTTGATTTATATGTACTATTATGAAAGCAGTTATCATTGCCTTCTATTAGTTTGTTTTTTTTTCATTTGGTCAATAAAAATTTCTAACAATTTCGACAAAACGTAAAATATGTAGCATGAGAATCCGTTTCGTTTAGAAAAGGCTTCGTCGACTCAACGATAGGAAAACGTTATAAGAGTAAACAGGATAAATGTCAGGTATATAAGTTATAGATTTTAGGAATAGAAAGGAAAGAAAAAAAACATAATAAAAAGATACATTCGATAAAGGAAACGAAATACTAAAAGGAAGGAGTTTTCCTTTTAACAAAAATAAACCTATAGATGTGATATATTCAAAATAATTCTCAGAAATAAACTTTTTTGTATGCGTGTGTGTGTGTGTGTGTGTGTGTGTTATAAAAAGAAACATGTAAACATGTCTTTTATATCCGATCGATGTTCACATCTTTATCGTGCTTCACTTGACATTCCACTTGAACGATTCTGAATAGACTTGAAAACTACATACATAATTCCACCTAACATCAAATATACAGCAAATATTTGTAATTAGCAAAAGGAATCCCAACAATTATTTTGATTTTATTTTAAATGATAATTTCCACTGGTGGAAACGTTCCAGTTTTTGCTCTATTATGATTTAACATATATTCAGTCGATATCAGCAAGTTGCAGGCATGGTATTATTCTAAACAACACAATTTGCAATTAAGACAGTCAACAATAACACTGCAGGTCTGGAATTAAAGTTGATAATGACTGGCGTACATTACATGAAAATTACAGAGAGATCCGAATGTTGATGCTTTTGTACGAATTTAAATTGTATACACTGTACATATAACATGAATATATTCCAACCATGAAAGCTACATAACGAGAATGGGGTAGGGCTCTTTCTTCCCTTTCATAAAGTACATTTGATATTTATTAAAATTATATATACCTATGTGTACTAAAAGTCATCTGATTTTACAAATTTTAATACTATACACATGTTACTAAGCTATATAAAATGGAAACTTTGTTAATTAATAATTAAATACTGTCTCTTCATAATAGAAAAGATTCAAATATCAACAGAGTCAACAGTATTTGACAGTGATTATGTGGGATCCTTGCTCAAATATAAATTTCTAAATAGCTTCCCTTTTAATTTATTGCCGACTAATTTCTCATATTTTATTCAAATGAGGAAATTTGTTTATTTTCACTTCCGAATACAAATTGATATTTTGTATACTATTATAAAGTTTTTTTTTGTTAAATTGCCATTAACACGTTGTTGTGTTTCCTACTAACTGGTCTATAAATAATTCCTATTTCTAACATTCTAAAACGATAAAAATATTGAAATATTCTGTACGGACGAATACAATAATTGATTGGAATAATTCAGGAATTTGTTGATTTAAATAAATAAATATTACAATTCAATTATTTGCCAAAGTTTGAATATATACCATTATTATTGAATGGAAAATTTCTAGATGGAAATGCAACAATAACAACGTACAATTTTATTGTTAACATAAATATATTCTCTGTAGTATAAAGGACCGTATGTGGAAGGAATAGATCATACACAATCATACAAATTTAAAGAGAATTTAGTATATGCCATCGAATGGCCAATTTCTAGCTCTCACTGTCACAAAATCAATGTTCTTATAGCATCATTATTATGTTGTATTCTAATACCTAGTTTATATATTTCCATAAAGATAAATACACCGGCAACGGCGGCAACATTATGAGCTACTTTTGGGTAAGATCAAAATTGTTATTTAATAATGTTCATATTGGCGTTATGGTATCTAGTGAAAAAAATAATAACACCTGTCGCCACAACGATTACGAGGTTGTTCTAAACGTATAAGTTTCGTAGAAAATGGCACAAGTGCTAACATTTTACAAGGTTAGATAATGTTGTGTTGTATTTTACTGATGTACATACAATTTGTGTACGATTTACCCATATATTATTCAAGTTTTATTTGTTCAAAGTTAACATAAAGTAGAAAAACTTTATATTCGACGTGTATCGTGTGTTTTTTGGGGCTCAATCAACAATAAAGAAAAGTCGACATTGTTATCGAGATCTTGGTAATCTTTTAAAAGAAATACCACCATAGAATGATCCTATCCTTATTTCTATTTCTTTATTGCAAGGATTAATACTTTGTTATGTTATCCTATTTTGTGCCGTTCTATATTCTCTGTTTTCATTATAAGCTGGCTTAAAGTGTCTTGTATGTTATTAGTCCGGTTTATCGTGCCTCTTTAAGGGCGAGTTCATCTTCCGTTCCTAACAAACTCCTTATTCTAAGCCATCTATAAGTTATATAAGTCTAAATTAAAGGATGTTTAACAGATGACGATGCGTTCATCTTAGAAATTGGGTCAATGGTTTAAGAGAGGTTTCTTATATTGTGTTGTCTTGTTCATAAATAGCATAAATTTAAGGATTGTTTGGTTCGACATTTCATACGTACAGTTGAGAGATTATATTTTCTTCTGATACAATCACGTGCAGAGAAATTATTTGCAATTATTTACCTATTTAAGTATAGTCTTGTAAATTTTCTTATTGTGTTTAACTTTATGTTTACGTCGTCTAGGAAAAAAAAATGGTGGCTGCTACTGCTCATTTCACTAAACACTGGCACTTATGCAGGTTTGGATGAGTGGTTACTGCTCATTTCACCAAATTCAGACTCCTTTAAATACGATGAGGAGGAACCTGTAAAGGGAATCCTTTTTCATATCCTGGATCTTTGGACTGTAAGTCCAATTCGTTTACCATTGAGCCATTCTGTCCGTTAATTTTTAGACAAAAGGACTTCGTATAAATGAAAATGATGTTATTCTACGATCGAATGAAGACAGACGACAGAAAAATATGACAGTTGAATTAAGTTTTTTTGTTTAAATTAAAATTAATCTCATAAGAAACTGTAAATTGAGTGATGATTAATTCTTAGTCTTTACTTCCACAAAGATTTTTATGAAATATCTCCACTAATCCACGAGGTGTTGTTAGAATGAGTAAATTTCAAAATAAAAATACAATAAGAATATATTCAAACCGCAATTGGATTGTTGAGGTAACCAGCCAACTCCTGAGATGATAAAAAGACTTCATTTAGACATCGTATAATTTGAATTAAATAACAAAATCGAGTTTACTTGAAACAAATAGAAGAAGGACATTGGCGCATGAATGAAATAATATCGACTGCATTCCCTTTAAAGGACCATAATAATAGAAAAATTTTATTCATATTTATAGTTGCTTCAAACAGAAATAAAGTAGCTTGTAAAAAGATCTAAAAGAGCAATAACGAATTAGATACTATTAACTAAAGTCAGAAAGGAAATTGTATGTGAACCATTTGCTATTTTATAAAGTCACATTTCAAAGCAAACTCTAAAATTGTAAATCATGCAATAGTAACAAACAAAAATATGAATCATATTAAATATTTCAGTTATTATTTCAGAATATAGATAGAAACATGTACATATATATAGCTTTATTTACTATTATTGCTATTCAAAATAAACATCGATTTAATAATAATTGAGATTTTATCATAAAAGATCTCAACAACGATTTTAAATGGAAAAATAAAAGACTTTTGGTAAACAACAAATAAATTATTTAGAAAGAGCCGTCCCCAAAGTCCAAATCAATTGACAAAGCGATGGTTCGTAACAATATCCCATTGTGAAGATTTACAAATATCTTAAACTTATAAATAAATCTGTCAAGCGATTATTGCTAGAATATAAATCCTTTTTTGGCTATAATGTATCATTGATAGCTTTTCTTTTATATCAAATTGAGTGGAAATAAGGATCGATTTAGTTATACGGGTGAAACCATTAATTTTGATTTTCTGTATTTTAAATTAGACATTGCTGCGAAAGTGGAAATAAAATTAATCAGCATGGTCTGAGGCGAAATTAGAATATTGCCAAAGGTTCGAGGTATACTAGCTAGCAACAATGAAGGCATCTTTTTGTGTTATCTAGTAACAATGAAAAATTTGTAAATTCGAATTTGTATCTTGTGGACGTGTATAATAACTAATTGTAATTTTGCGTTCTCTGCCATGTCAGTTGTGCCAATTAGGGCGAGCTACACAACAATTTCAACAATAAATCAAAAACTACCCACATTTTTTTTGTTTATTTGTTTATTTGAGCGTCAAATATTTGACCTCGATTAAAATACCACCCATATCTTCTACCATTATTAAAACTAGACAAGAGTTAATTACTCCACGACATACTTAAATACATTTGATATAATCGACGTTAATCAACATTAATTTCTTTTATTATTTTAAATTCAATACAAATCCAATTCGTATTAATCGAATTTCTATGTTAAATCGATTTGAATCCATTTCTATCGCTGATAATTGTTCAAATAATAGTAAAAATAATTATTTACAATTTATTGATTGTTATATTTGCAATTAATTGAGATTTACATATATATGAAAATTGTAAAACGTATGAATTATATATGTTGATGTGTTATATATAGTTTGTTTATTGTTTAATTGAAAACATCACATATGCCCTACCTGGGATTATTTGATTAGTTTATTGTTGTTTACGTCCCTATTCAACCATAATTAATTTGTTGTGCGGGGTTCCAAACTTTTCGAAATATTTTCGTTCAATAATTTACCGGATGTAATTGGTAATACGTTGGTCCAGCAGATGGAAGCGCCGTGTTCGAGTCCCGTTCCCCACCCTAAGACAATACTCACTTTTACAATAATATGAATCAAAATCGTTACAGAAACTCCAATAAAATATGTTTAAATTGTATCAAGTAATACGTGTGAGGCTTTTAAAACATTTTTCTCTATGTTTTAAAACTATATAAAATGTCTAAAAGGTTAACATTCTTTTGATTTTCTCAAATTAACATAATACAGTTATTGAACCAAGTTTCACGAGTAAGTAATAACATTTACCCTGTAATGGGTGAACCATGTGTTCCAACTATATATGTAACATACGATAGTTTGTTCCGACTTTCCATCACAAAGTTGCTTTCTACTAGTTAAAGTAGCCACCACCCTCACTGTTGTCGTCACCGTCTTGTACGGTACCACCACTGTTGTTACGGCTATTACAATCAGACGAAATAAAAGGGACTCCAACAATAACATGTTGGGAATTGCAAACATTCCATACGAAATTCTCATAGGAATTGCTATCGATATATATTAGCTAGACGGTTTTCATTAACACAACAGGCTACTTGTCTATATCCATCCGGTTACTTATGTACAATGAATAGAAAATAGGACAGTCATTATTAATCATTTATTGATTTGCTTTAGAGAAATGATAAAACAAATTGTGGGCCATTTACTGGAAGAAAATTGTTACAAATCAAAATTAATGATGAAAATCTAAAGTTTTTCGGAAAACATTCAGTAGAACAAAAGTTTCTATGAATCATTTAAGATAATTTCTAAAGCTTCAAGTTACTTTAACTTATAAAAAATATGCATGAATCATCAATATCATCGATTTTCCTAAATATCTAATAAGGAATAAGTGCATGACAGTACAACTCCCAACTTTTACAAAGTTCTAAATTAGAGCAACTGACATGAGATTTCTTAAAAGAATACTTAATAAAACAAGAGGAGATGAAATATACAACGAAACTATAAGAAAACAACTGGAGTGGCTCGGGCACTTATTGAGAATAGATGGAAAGAGAATAGAAAAGAAAGTGTATAGCGCCAAAAGTAGTGGAAAAACAGGAAAAGGAAGACCACGACGTACGTAGTAGGATGAAACTTTTTGTCCAGCTTAGGGACATAGAGAAAAGCGGTGAGGGATCGTAAAAATGAGAAGCGTTGTAAGAGGCAGAAGTTTTACTGTATTCTACAAATACCTTTCCTAAAAACAAATTGAAATACAAGATTCTTTGTTGCCGCAAGGCACTAGTCGGTCCCGTTTTAGTCTTGAACAAGAGTTCAATAAAGAACAACATATTGTTATTATATTTGACAAAAAAAAATACAAACAAACACTTTGTTGCGACAACAGAATGTGACGAAAAACATATCACAATGGCAATATTAAATATTTTATTGAATCCTGATTAGGATTTAAGGCAAATTTGAAAGGCTTAATCGAGAACTTAGTTGAACGATAATAATAATAATAATATTTTATGCTTTTATTGAAAGGATATTTAAAGAATGGAAAGTAAAAGATTTTAATATGTTGCGGTTAAGGTCATTGCTGAAACTTATGAGTATGCAATTTCCTAATACTTTAAATTTATTGCCTAATAATAAACTCGGCATTGTTTTGTTTTATCATCACATTCAAGATTTTTATTGTTGATTATAAAATATTAAGATAGGTTTTTTTCTGTGTGTATATTTATTATTAGTTATAATCAAGATCAACGAAATTCTAAGGTCAAGTGCTTGATTCAAAACTATTGCAATAACATTTTTAATAAGTAACGTAATAAATTGTAAATTTACAAAGTGGAATCTAATACAAGTCAAATGTGAATAGAGCCATATAATTATGGTGATAGATAAATTCATCCTTCACTAGAGAATGCAATATATACATTACATAGGGAAAGTTTCCATAAACCTTCCAACGTTCATTATAACTGGAGCACTTCTCGTTTTGTACTTTTGACTTTATAATTTGAAACTTTTATAGAATAGATGAATAGAGGGGCATGTTGACAATAACCAGTCATCCTGAAAATTGGTCGAACGGCAGCCAGATGCGATCAGGACAACAATTATTCTAATATTGAAAAGCTTCAAAAAGATTCTATCCTATTTCTATGGTTATCTGTTGTAATCGAGTTTGTCTGTTTTTTTTTGAAAGGTGAACTAATATTTTCTCACAATCAAAGTTCAATTGGGTTGTATACTTTTGTCCAAATCAATTGTGAGAAGAATGCCCTTTACAAAATAATCATAGAAGCGACAGAAATAAGTTGGATTGTTCAGAAACAAAATAAACGACCTATTATTGCTATTTTTCATTCTCAGTGTTCTGTTTTTTTGTTACACCTTCGAGCAGTTATTTGTTATTATCTCAAATTTAATTTGTCTAAATTTACGGCTTATGGCTACTCATAATTCCTGAGAAACTAGCAAAGTAGGACCAATACAAAATAGTTAAATTGTGTATAATTGGTAATTTGCTTGAGGTGCTAAAAACACAAATATCTATTTAGTAGATTGATTAATGACTATTGAAATTATGATGGAAAATTCACGAGCTTTGGGAATAAGCTTCATGGATCTGCCATAGATAATTCTCTGCAACAGTTCATTATAATCATAACCATGTAATTTCTATTGCAGTAGACGGACTTTAGTGGTTGTTATATCAGTAGTTTCTACAGGAATCCTGTCTCAATAATAAGAGAAGATGTTGAAGTCAACAACACTACTACGTCTCGCATATTTCCACTTATACCAACGAAGTGATCCAATTTTTGATAAGATTGTTTACTATATATATCGCAGCAATTCTATTAGGATAATAATACTTATCCTTGCTCATATATTCGTCTAGTTTCCCCATTTTGGCATACTCATATGCAAATGCATTGCTGTCGTAGAAAGATAATCCAAGCGGAAAGTGTAAAATTGTTCCGCTCTGTTGGATTTTGTTGAATACCAATCGAGTATTAGAATCAGTAATCTATTGTCAAATTTCAAAAATTTGTTGAATTGTTGTATGAATATAATCTATATTTTTTTATTATAAATCGATAAACAGAAAAAATAGATTGGTAAATGAAACTAAATAAATAAAATGTGAATAGAATGCATGCATGTATGTAAATCACCTGTCAAGATATAAAAGATTATATTTGAATATATTGCAAATAGAAACTTCACTGGATATAAGTTTATAAAAGAAGTTTTCTTATAATATATGTTTGAATAGAGTTTTATGTGGGAAAATGTCATTCTGTAAATTTTACAACGTAGTTCTACATACGTTAGTTCCATGTTAACAGCATTTCGTACTAAATGGAATTCAATATCAGCATCAATTGATTTCAACATTATTACAGGTGTATATTAATGCCACCTGCTGTGCAATTCTAGAAAACAATCCCAAATACCTTCAGATCAATTTGATGATTGTGATTTAGTTGCACCAACACAAAATCCGATTTAATAATATTTCATTTTGAAATAATCAACAACAAAATTGAACTATAATTAAGTTTCACGCACATTTATATCAAATTAAATTTTGTTAACATTTCTGGTTGGAGAATTCGTTCCAAATGCACCATCCAGCAAAAGTTGCAGCTCGTGCATAGCAAAAGGCCGAGTAATTTAATTATAACACCATGCGACCATGGACAGAGAGTAAAACAGCACGAACAACGAACAACCTTAGAAAATCATCAATTTTTTGTTTTCGTAAATATTTCGAATGAACAGATTTGTTGGATTTTCTTGATTAAAATATGTCGAAAAAATGATGTTGTCGTGTTTTTGGTTTGATATATGTATTCGTTTTGTTAATTTTTTTTTGTGCGTTAGTGATATTCGTGAATTAAATCGTGATAGTGTGTTTAATTTTTATTATATTTCGATCCAATCGTTCCTGGTGGCATGTCTGCAAAAGCTTCCAACACGCAATGAAATTTTAATTATTGTATATATTACTGTTTTTTTTTCTTTATTAAGTTGAATGTTTTATGACTATTTTATCAGGGCATAATTTATAAATACCACAAGATCGATATGAGATCCACGGTTAGATATGCTTCTGAAGCTTCTGTAGAAACCTGTGAGTTTACATCCAACTCGTCAACAAAGTCTCTTTTTGAAGGTATTCGCAATGCGCTAAAGATGTTTGGTTAACAAAACCTCTACGGCATATTCTATATTAATCCCGTAATATTGAAGTGGCTTCAGGGCCAGAATTAGAAGATCTAGATTTCCTTATTCTCAGGATGCATAATACGTGTAGTTTCATACATCACGATTTCTAATCTAGACTTGAATAAATTTCAAACTTTTTGCTGTTGCTCTAAATTGTGTGTGTGCATAGTTCTACAGTTCTATCTGTCACGATTGTAGCTTAGTGATTATTCAAGTTGGTTGAACTGGCAATAGTGTTGGTTTTGTAATTACAAATGAGAAACACTTCTGAGGAATCATTTGAAAAGCGGGTTTCAATTTAATTCGTAATAAAATTCAATAGAGTAGATTTCAAATTTCTCAACCATAAAAACAGTAGAAATAACCTTAGATGAATCTTACAATTAATGAGACTATATATGCGGTAATTACTAATTTATCAAAAGCCACTAGAATTATTATTTTTATATAAGTGATATTATTCTCAAGCAAGAAATATATCCATACAGTAGATGCAGTAGGATAGAACTATTGAGAATATAATCAAGCATACAGCTCTTAAATGGAGAGACTGACGGAAATGTGTTGATGATATGATTCAACAAGTTTATCTAGGAACATATTAGAAATGTTCTATAAAGTCAGCTAAATTAAAATCAGAATAATTATATAGATTGTAATTTCCTTTACTTTGACTGATTATTTTAGTGACATTAAAGCTGGAAACACTAATTTCCTTAAACATCTGACTATGTACATGAATATTTAGCAGATCATTAACAGACAATTTCCACAAGTACCTACCAGAATTTGTTGACAAAAATTACTCTGATTAATTGATAAATGCCGAAAATAACTCACCATACCAGCAGGAAAATATTGTCGAAGACCTCTTTAAAAATCCAAACAAATCTGATAGAAAACGAAGTGGCATCTGCAATAGAAGTGCATTTTAGAGGCATATTTGTCATACATCAAATAGCGGTTGTCTCTGTAACATTCTACGAAAAACCAGAATTACAGAAGAAAAAAATAGAGAAAAAGACTACACACAGATATTTCTTTAGCTATTGTTGTACCCGTCTACGTCTGTCATTTTTTCATATAGTTTTTGGATATAGTCCCCCATTATTCTATTACAATCATTAATAATTGATATAATCACGAGAATTTCTTGTGCGTTTTAATTAAATTGATGGCATCGTTTCAATGGTGCATCATTAATTATTTGTTGGAACTGTAATAGAATCGGTGACATTTTCCATTTGATTCAATAATGTAAAGACAACAACAATGAAATGATCGCCTGTCATTAGAAGTTCGTTGTGATTATTGTTTGAATTATTAATAAATTCACATTAGATTGAATCGATTTCTTTGCTAATGAAATATTGTGAGCCACGTTGCTTATAGAAGTGGGTAGAACAAAGTAATTATGTTCATATTGCATTTGTATATAATAGAATTGTTTAAATACATGACCTCGTCAAGCCTTCCAAGTCCCACCTATGTCGTTTTTGCCTCTTATTGTAATAATCTCCAATATTTCACCCTTAGCGATGATTGTTCGATTTCATACGAAATGTACAAGAATTACGTGTACTGCGTGTCTAGGTTATTTCAAATTTACATCACGATCAGCTTTATCAAGGTCTCTCAGTTGAAATGCCATCAATGGATTAACAATTGATTGATGTCGAAATAACTAAAGAGCACTAACAATTGGTACTATAATTGAACAAAAAGCCTTTTTATAATTAGAAGAACCACAAAAATATTCCCAATTCACCAGATAGATAGCAATAAAATGATGATTATAATCGATTGATGTGTCATCATGATTATATTGAATTCTTCAAGGTTTTCACCATAGAAAAGTCAATAGCTTTTGTTAGCCGTCAATGCAATTCCTTCAAAGGAATATTCACAATAATCTGTTGACTTAATAGTTTTATTAATCTGAACAGCATAATTCTTGTTATTGCTTTTGATCGTCTAATTCAAATTAAAACTATAGAACAAAAAGAGAAAGTGAAAGCGAATTATTTTCTACTGTTTCCCTTAATCCAGAGCCTTATCAAATATTTTGCCTCATGTCCCTGTTTTTTTTCCCCATGTCAACACTGATAAATTAACAAAACTTTTATTGTTAAGTTATTTGTTAAGTTTAACAAAAGTTCGATATTCAATATTAATCTGGGATTACTTCAGGAAGTAGCAGTTGAAAAGTGCTCATTAAAATTAATGAAGACATTGTGCAAAATGTATACTTGAATTAAATATACAAAGAATCTACAGTATTGTACCCTTAATTTGCATAATATCACTATATGCATACCATTTTGTAATAATATTTACATACGTTTCTAGATGTCGCTATCATACCTAACTGTAATAATGATAATACTACTAAACCCTTCACGTTTCTCTAGATTTAGTTTCAACGATTGTCGTCTTTTTCACAAAATTAAATACAAAAGTATGCTATTTCTGAGGATTAAAATTTACATACAGGGCGCAGCAACAGACATACGCTGATAAGAAACCTACTGCAAATCCACCGGTACTAAAGTACATGTCAAAAATAGCAAAATTATTGAATACGAAAACACTTCGTATGGGCAAAAGTGAAAAGCGTACATTAATCAATCGATGTGGTTAAATCAGGAAGTAAACCGTAAAAATTGCACTTAACCAATTTGGTTAATGATGAAATGATTCTGTTGTTTTTAACATGTTCTGACAATAAAAATTTTATTATTATTATTATAATTCGTTACAAAATGATTACGTGAAGACGTTATTCCTTTCTATTGTTGCCTAACAGTAGCTGGTTTTGAATTAGAACCGATGAATTTATCGAATTTCCTACACGATTGCGTATATTGGTGATTGTTAGTTGATTGGTGTGAACGAGCAGGTGTTGAAGATTTTATTCGCAGTTTTCTGCCACGTTTTATTAGTTGATTTCCACCTACACTAGGTAACTGGAGAATAATATTTAATGTCAAACATACCTACATGACAGGGCTGCTAAATCTGCCGGGTTTTTCAACAAAACAGCTTTTTCCAGAAGAAAAATCTAGACTCACATGTGAATTCTGATCTTATTCCAACATTTCCCAAATCCTCCATATATTTTAATTAGTGTTTTCTTTTATAAGGGGTATTGTGCCACGATAAGATTTACAACAGTACCCGCCTTTTATCTACTTGTGTGTTGTATAAGAGCTTTCAAATCTAGATGGAAATATTGAAGAGAGTCCGTAATAAAAGAAATAATCGGAGTAAAGCGGATTTTCTTCTGTGTTGGAAACAAATCAAAGCAGTACGTGAGTGTGGCGAAGAAGAAACTAGTTGATTTTTTCCACTATTAAAGGCTTTGTTTCGTCTTGTCTTACATCCAGCGACAAGAAAATCGATGACCCATTACTGTTGAGCTCACCTGTTCATTTACGGAAGCGACAATATCCGAAATGTCACCTTCACCATAGCAACAATCACACTTGTCATTTGAACATTAGACCTTTAATCTTTTATAGGACTATAAGCTTGTTCTCTATCTATCCAGCCTTTATCCTATTTTCGTTCCCCCAATATTCAATCAGCCCTTCCTGATTTCCTATAAAATCCGAAACAACATCATGTAATGAGTTCCTGTCACTCCCCTATTCAATTCCGTCAGCTGGATTCTAACAGAAAATTTTCCATATTATAGGACTGCTCGATTTATGCATGTAAATTTCTATACGATACGTGTATGTGTGTATGTTTTCATATAACTAAAAGCTATAAGAAATCAAGCGACTACAACCCAACCAATTCGGGGCATTAGCAGATAAATCATTAGAACCGTCACCAATCATTGGAATTCGATCATATTTCATCCTATAGAAATTACGAAAATTTAATTAAACTGTGAAAACCCTCCGAAAACTATTTTACAAACCCCGTAATATCGGTGTTTTCTTTCCAATATTATTCTAGTGCAAACTTGTTTATGTATTATAAACATTATTTGTAGAAGTTGAATTTAATTCCTGTCCGGGTCATCCAACATTGTAATAACTGTTAGCGAAAGAACAAATTTACATATCGTTAAAATCTATTTCGTTGACATTAACGTCACTAATGACGCGTACAAAACACATCATAAAATTTGCATAGACATTTCCTAATTTGTGACGAAATTACACAACGTTAACGATGCTACTACTATCTACGAGTAGAAATTTATATTAACATCATAGCATTCCGTTGTTCATTTATCTCTTATCAACACAGAATAAGCTTCAATTGTATAAACTGGCCATATTGTTCGTGAACGAAATAATAAAGGCGATTTAATGTAGAATGTTGTAGAAGAAACATTGGTGGAATTGTCACAGTATCATTGGACAATAATAATACTTGATGATGAGACTGGCAATTCTATTACAAAATGAAACTGGAACTAATCTAAATGTTGAAATTGACGACAATAAGGATGGACATTCACATTTAGGGAAGCACTAAAGGATTATCACAACGATAGACCCATTTCAGTTACTTTCCGGCCAAAGATGAAGCCCGCACACTCCGTAAAACAACTACATATCTTTGTTTTGCAAGCTGTTTGTATTTTATGAAATAATAAAAGATCGCCTCTAGGTGAATGTAGAATAATAAATTTCATCGTGGCATATTTTTTTTGGGAAATGCAGTCGACGATTATAAAAAAAAACCTCCTGTACTAGCGGTTGATCCTGTATGGTATGATAAATACGATAGTCCCTTAAGGCTCCTTTTTTAAAGGACACCCGACGGGTTCTTCCTATATTTCTCACTTGCAATATGCGTGTTTAGATACTTCTGGCAAGATGAAGTCCTATTAGCATTGCAAATGTAGAAGAGATATTTATAGAGAGCAATCTCGGTGCCTGTGATCCTTTTGTCGCCATTGTTGCGCCATAAATTTAAACTTATAGAATATAACACACTCAAATTCTATGGAATAAAAATCAAGTTGATATCTGTATAAATTTTTTTTTGTAGTTGTATGGTTGAATCATGTTTGTTGTTGAATTAGCAAATAACACCGACCTTCCTCTCTCATCCATCAGTACAAGCATAACAAGATTGCTGCATGTGATAGTTTGAAATTTACGACGATGGTACGTCAAGAAAATAAGAAACTGTGAGTAAGATAAAGCACGATCTGGTACTATGTCCTTTGCTATCATGTATTCTCCAACCTCCCTTATTACAAATCCGACTAGGCACGATTTATTATTTTTCTTTTGGCCCCGAGGACAAATCTCGTTCATTTCTACCAATATTTTAATGACACACACACATGTACACACAATCGATAATTGAATCGTCTTGTAATCGATTGTGAAAAGCCTTGATTTTCATTATGCGGGCTAAAAGATTTATTAGAATCTATTATTTGTACACACACACACACACACACACACACACACACACACAGACCTACAATTTACAGAATAATTCAAGTCTTTGCGTGACACTGATGGCCTGTCATTAAAATGAATTACATTGTGTGCAATTCGAACGGGAAAAGTTCAAATAATAGTAACGTCACCAATTAAAGTAATCGAGAATATATGAATGTAGATACTTGTTGCCGTCTATTGCCAACATCTTTATTGTCTACTAAATATTCATTTTCAAAAATTAACCATGATAATGTCTTTATGACATTACCGTATAGATAGCAGTTTTTCAATTCCAACTAAATCATCTATATTTAGGTTATTCTATTGAAATAATTTATCGAACGCTTCTATCTTGATTGTAATGTCAGTATCAATAGTTTATTATTAAAGTGTCGACCGGAATTTTAGCTCACTCCTTTCCAGTTCATTATCCTTATCCATAACATAATGCAAACTAGATATTTGCGGCCGCAAATGGCCATCCGTTCTATTCAAGTGCTGACTGGACAATATTTTGATAAAAATCCGTTATTAAAATAAACTAAATATAGAAGGAATTGTAAATTACTGAAAAAAAGGTGGAATAAGTGGCAAGAAAAATCAACAGTTTTCTTTATGAATCTGGCACACTTCCAGAACAAATTCAATAAAGTATTTCGAAAATAAATTTGATCGCTTCTAACTTCAATAATTCAACAAATTAATCTTGAAAACATTATAGGATTTTTGTTTTTGTTTTTGAAGTTAGTTTAGTTTATTTGCTAGAGATCAACATGGAATTAGTCAGGACTAGTGGGTGTATAAGGCTTGGTAAAGTTCAAATTAAATTGACCGTGGACATCAAAGACGTTATCCATTTCATTATTAAACACACAGGCCGACACCATTAGAGTACAAATAACAACTGTACCATGTTTAAAACGAAACTTGTAATTAAATAGACGGGTTTTAAGTGATTTTGTTTGGTTAATCCCTCTCTATTATTAATTTAGGATGTGTATGTAGGTAATGTTAAACTATGAAAACATTTACGTTAACACTCTAACCTTAAGCCGCGTCCACATCTATCACGAAGGAATGGGTACGAACGGATATGTAAACATAGTGTGGACGGCTATGCAAACGCAATCGAATGGGAACGAAGGCCAAGGAATGGTCCGAGCGCCGATCCGATAGTTGTCGGTACTTCAAAGAAAATCTATCAATCGCGTTCGAACATGTTCCCATAGCGTGACCGCTCGATAGATGTGGACGGGGCTTTAGATGGGGTGGATCCTTCTAAACACGCCATTATGATGTGTTTACACTTGTGCGCTTTCGTCGAACGTTTTTTAACTTAATTGTTGAAAGACACAAGACGCATCTCACTAACTGTTTCCATTTGTGCGCTGTAATCAGTCGTCAGTTCGTTCAGTTTCGCAATGGATCCATTCAGGAGATGACAGTATTATAGCGTTTGACATCTTCATCCTTTTAAGCATGCCTTTGTAATGTGTATGATTAGGGCCCCATAATTAAGCCACTCGGGTTGACTGCATTTGGGACTTTTAGAGGCGTCAAGTGCATGTCTTTCATGCACAGAAATAATTGCACATAAAAACAGTATGTAGAAAAAGCTTGGTTTGTGTGAAACGTTTACTTTATAAAAAAAAATGACAACTTTTATGTGGATATTGATTCTAATTCATCCAAATTATCGACAAGTATATTTTTACTGTTTCATTGATATGTTAATGGAGATTGATAAGTGACAGAAAGCTCTGGACTCGATTTGACAGTGAAGCTTGACATTTTGCTATACGGATATGTGTGAATAATTTTCACCGACACTAGCAAATAATTAACAATAAATAATTTTTGTTCGTACAAGTTTAATTAATGTTTCTTTATATTAGTTTTTGTAGAAAATTTAGAAAACTTTCCCGAATATTTCCCATCATATATATATATATATATATATATATATATATATATATATTACATATTTACTAAAAACTCCACTTTAACGTAACTTCATCACCTAAAACAGCTATTTGTAAGCACTTGAGAGTGGAAATTTTATACTTACACACTCCTGATGGTAATGCATCAAGTGTATTTTATTGGGTTATAGATGAGCAGAAAAAAAATCTACGAAATAAACAGCTTTGGTCTTGAGGACACTCCAAACACTCCATACTTTTGTCCTGAAAATCTCCCTAGGTCGTTGTTGTGCTTTATAATACGTTAATTATTCACAAATTGAAAGATACAAAGTTATCAAAAAAAATGCTACGTTGAACTGTATTTTAATATAACATTGAATCATTAATCTCTAAACTAATCATATATTTGAGTCTCAAAATTCACCTAGTCGATAATTATAGCTTTATAAAGTAATTAAATATGATAGGTGTCACGTTCGATCAATAACACACGCTTATTATTTGTTTATTATAAATAATCTTGTTAGCGCTTGGGAAAAAGATTATAAAAAATAATAATAAAAGCCTTGTACTGAATTCTATAGTGTTGATAATCGTAATGCTGAAAAAATAACTACTTCGTGCAAGTATTAATTAAAAATATTACACCAGTGTAGCACCAGTTGGCATCGTTTCATTTATTTAAAGAAATTAAAGGGAATTTAATTATGAAACACAGTGGTCGCCACTTAATGTGAACACAAATAAATAAATACACAATAATATTATCGTATTATCTTTCCTGTCCATTGTAACATCTTTTATTTATTTTGTGAAGTTTGGCATAGTCGTTACGTAATGGTATTAATTGGCGACCACTCTAAATTTCTTTTTAAATATCGTTAATGCTTGAGAATTGTTATGAGGTTACAAATTTAAAAAGTACAAATTTTCAGTTAGCTCGCTTTTGTTATTTGTGTGATATTTTATACAAAAATTATTTTTTAAGCGAAATTTTTTATTCAAAATATCGTTTTAAATGAACAATTTACTCTGTTGAAATTGCAAATTTACCTTTTGGTGTTTCATATTCGGTCTTAATTGTATCCTGAATAAAATTTACAGGCAAGCTTCCTCGTTGCAGTAATGCTTTTATTCGGCCATATCGTTAACGAAGTAAATAAAAGTAAGTTGATAATTATCGTGTTACTTATTGAGCAAATCATTCTAATTATAGAAATGTTTAATTGTCAATGTATTGATCGTAATAATTACCAAGTTATAATGTTCAGTTTTGTAGAATAAACTTTATATCAATAGCAAAAGTTTCTACTGGTTCAGTAATTTGTTTCCATCGAGAATTTGCAACAAAAGCTTGATATATTAAACTACTTCTAACTTTGTTAGATATAATGGAAATGGTAATGGTGTAGTAGAATCTAAGATGATTCTCTTATTAAATGAAGAAGAAATGCTTCTGTGTTAAAGTGTATTCCTTTTTTGCGTTTTTTTTTTGCACTGTGGGTGGTAGAAATATGTACTCTAATAAAATGTCGTATTAAAACAAGCTTAAATACGACTTAGGCGTGTCACGAATTTCATCGCCGATTTTCTCTTTCCTTATCCCAAGTAATTTTTCACGAATTTTTGTCACTTGCTCAACAGCTGGTAATATTCACACAGTCAACACCATATTTTTATCGCTTTACAGAATTAAAAGAAAAAAAGCCGACCACACTCCATTTATTCGCTTTTATAATATTTTTTTCCCCTTTAAAATAATTATTTGATTTTATTTTGTGGTACATTTTTTTTTGATAAATTGATTGAACATTTCATGACCAGCATTTTTCCATTCAACTATATATATATATATATATATATATATATATATATATATATATATATGTATGTATTTTTCCCTTCTTGTCAACTCAATGGGGATAATGTCAGTCGTAAATTTGAAGTACTCCCTCAAATTCCATTCTTCCCAAATGTTTAATGAAATATTATTATACACGAACATACATTTTCATATAACTGGCCGGCTAGTTAATTGGGCGATTTTCATAGATTGATCGATAATTACAAGGTTTCCGGCTATTTACCTTTCTCTGTCTCGCTCTCTCTATGTGTGTTTAATCTAGAAGGATATTACAAAATTTCGTCTTATTTGTAGGTTAATTGTTATTTATTAACGGTATATCGTCCTCCACCGATGGTCATCCACAAAGTTTTTACCCTGGAACGATGTGACCCGCCTGCGGGCATACAGTTTTTCACAAAAAAAAGTAGTTTATTGACACTTTATCTCCGCGTGAAATGACGCACCCAGTATATCATCAGTTAGACAAACAGATCTGAATCACTCTATATACGATTTCTTCCATATACGAAGCCCTTTGGAAAAATACCTGACATTAAAATAATAAATTACAGCTACGGAATATTCAAAAAATATATAATAATAATAATAATAATAATAATAATAATAATAATAATAGAGAAATGTGTTCTACTTGAAACACGAGTGTTGAAACGGCTCCAGGGACACTACACTATTTTATTTTATTAATTCAAACTCGGTAAGTGGTCGAAATTTACATAAAACAGCAACATATTTAACAAATATGATATTGTAATATTGCGAGTTTCTCAAGTATATGTCCTATTTCTATATTTTATATCATTTTTCCACCGTTGTCTAATAATTTATACAGGATTTTTATAAATATCGATGCATTTCTACAATCTCAATTCAAACTATTGCATTACTGAATGAATTTCAAATATGGAATATTCCTACAGGCAAGCTTATTTGTTACGAAGAATACCATATTTATGAGAATGTTGCTAAAATTGAAATATCATTTTAATTAAATGTGAAGCAGAAGAAGAAAAAATTATGCAAAAATCCACGCAATCCATTCTTCTCTCATATAATCAAAACTTTCAAATTTATTATTTCGATCTTTACGTAAATAAAAATATTCATCTAACAACCTTGGTTTGACACAATCAACACTCTTCCTGTTCTCACTTAGAACCGAAAAAGGATTACGTAATTATCGAGTTAGCTCATTAAAACAACAACATTGTTTACTTAATTAAAAGTTAATTATTGTAGAAACAAAAAAAAACACGTGTTTTTGACTTTTTTCCACATTAATAACTTCCGTCTATATAAGTTATTTGTTGTACGGTTATTTTAATGCCTCCAAGATATAATATTGGGCATGATCTTGATCGATCAATTGCAACTTGAAGCATTAATGATACGTTCCATGTTATTTGTTTCTAGGTAAGTTACCAAATAGCAATGAAATTTAATTTGTTTTGTTAGAAGGTTGTTGTTGTTACAGCTTCTAATAATAATCATCATTTTTCTTCAGCGTTCTTATCAATTTATTTGAATAGATATGAAAATTGAGTTTGTTATTAATGAATAAATGTAGATGGGCATGTTGAAAGTTTCACAGAAAAATATATCAAAGCAATAAAAACGAGGAAATTGTATTATCTCATTTTGTTATTCATAGTCGTTCTTCGTCCATTAAAACTTCAGTCTCGCGGGCGCATTTTGCAAAATAAAAGAGAGCAATGGTATTTCTATGTTTGGCCATCTCTACAATGGTTTGTAATCGTATATACAACCTATGTAATACACAAGAGAACTTGGTTTTGTTGTATATAATGCAGAGGTGTATATGTAAAATAGGGAGTTGAAGAGACTAAAATCTCCTGAGAATAACGAACGAACTACCACCATTTACTACAGTGGAAGCATCAAAAAGAAAAACCTGGGATAATATAGGAAAACATTTATCAAAACGACAATTTATGTAGTGTTAAATTGACTATAAATAACAATACTTGATGAATATTAAAAATTTTATTTCTGATAAGTTACTTAAACTAATTTAAAAAGCAGTGAAGACGATAATATCAACAATAAATTTATGGATATGTTCATAGCCGAATTGCATGGTTTATAGTTAATGCCTGGACTTGATTCACATACACATAATTCCACATCATATCCATCCATTTCTTGTGTATAACATCCTGAAGTGATGACGCCCTCGCCAACTGCTTGTACTTTAGTACACATATATGTAGAATTTTCAACTGTAATTCAATTAAAAAATCAAAGGAAATCTGGTATTTTACACGAAAATCATATGACTTACTTTCACCGTTATAAAGATACGTATATTTGGCACAAACTTTATTTACCGATTGACGACATAAAACGCTGGTTTTATGATTCTCCCATAAATAGTCAATATCGGGAGGAGTACCGTCATCTGAAAATTGCAAATAAATCACAATTATGTCCCAGTTTAGCATAATAAGAGAAAAAGAAAAAAGCGCCAGCGTCAGCGAATCGCTACTCAAGATTGTTGAACACAATTATGGAAACGTTATTGAATTAGCTGTAGTTATGGTAGGTTCACTAGAGTCGTCCACAAAATAAGATTTTTCATTTACCACCTCCACGGAGATATCAACAACACTTTAGGCAAATGCAAATTAAAGCCAATTGCGTAAAAACGATCTGTATCCACTTATTATAAATATTATCCTTTACTACCGACGTTTAGATTTTGAACTAGCAATTCAACTTTCTGTTTGTTATTCCTTTTCTTAGTGATATTATGTTGATTTCTGATCAGGCTCGACTTAAGATCAACCTTATCTTAAATGAACCTAAAGCTCCTTGAATATCACACTCATTTTATTTTGCCTTACATTCCAAGAGACTTATGTTGAAAATAAGTATGATATCAGGCAAGATCAGGTTTAAGTCGAGATTTAGGCAGGTAAGATGAACCGGCCCTGTTTCTAATTAGGTCTTCTGTAAATTTTTCTTTCCCATTATCAAATGCATAGAAGTTTTCTAATGGGAAAACAATTGATAAATTGAACAATACGGTTTTGACGAAAAATTTCGAAATTACGTTCTACTATTATTAATTTTCTATACTATTATTAAAACAATGCATATTTCCCAAATTAAATACTATAAATCAGGATTGTTTAATTTAGGGTGTATTCTGTTCTCAACCTACCTATCGTATATTTTCCCATATAAATTATTAATAACAAAACCTAAAATGAATACAACAGGAAAAACTTTTTAATGAAATCACTTCATTATTAATTCATTTCATTTAATGCGCAACCGCATAATTGATTTAAATTTTAATTGTTTGAAGAATGTCAATTATGTAGGCACATATGTATTTGATTTATGAAGATCTTAGGGGGACCGTTCAGGGTGTAAGCTGTTTTAAAACAAAATCGATCTCTGCATTCACTAAAATAACAGTTGTTAAATCTGTATTATCCAATAGCAATTTAATAATAATAATAATAATAATAATAATAATAATAATAATAATAGTAATAATAATAATAATAATAATAGTTAAAGGGTTTTGTAATAGTATATCAACATTCGATAATTATATAAATTTCAATATTTATACAAAGTTGGAGTATTTTCTATAACAATCGATAATAATAGGATAAGGGTGATATTTCATCTAATTTTAATGTGAAAAGCTAAGTAAATTCAAATTTTTACTTGTTTTAGTCTCCATTCATTATTCAATCAACATCAACTTTGTAATGAATAGACAAACTCCTCATGTCTTTTACGAACATCTAGAAATACAGGCTGGTTGTCAGAAGTAATTCTCTAAATTCTCCATTTTAAATTGTGAAAAGCTACTTACTTACTACGGTACTTTTAATCAGTAAAATGTAGCTGCATACGCTGTCAAAAGATTCCCCAATAAAAGAAAGAACGCGGTTGAACCATTGTAGCGACACACCCTGTATAAATCTTTATCTTTCCCGTACTACACGTTTGATTTTACATTAAATATTGTAAATTAATGTAGAGATTTCATTATTTTTTTTACTGATCATAAAAAGTTCTCGTTAAACTTTTCTAATTAAATGCAACATTGACAATTTGCAAATGACACTTTAAAATTGAATTTACATACAATGAATTGATTGATGATGTCAATCCCGTTTTCTGCTTATCTTGAATTATTTAAAACATTTTGTCAGCAATAAAACTTTAACGTTTATTTCTTTGAAATAAAACTGAAAGCTGGTTAATATTGAAATTTCAATTTGTATAAGACCCCGTTTAAATATTCAAATACCTATTTTACTATTTAACTATTGAATAGATGATTAGTTGAACTATTTTTATAATATGTTTAATTCAATATTGCAAAATGTTCGATAAAACAATCAATAAATAATAATATTTACTTACACGTTATCACAATGGGTGGACTACAAGGGATGCGTTTATCTCTACCATCATCTAAATAATCAGCACAAGTGTCATTATATCTAGAGAAATTATCGTAATTTGGTCCAAACCAAGTAAATTCGAAACAGTACGACCAGTTCGTGTTTAAAACAGAATCATCAACACTGTTACTATTTGTGTCTTGACCATTAACAATGGTAAAAACTGATATGCCTAGAATGATAAATGTATCAAACAAATCAAAAAAATTGTATACCCGTATGGCAAACAATATAGAGGCATATAAAGAAATACCAGCACTGCTCACCCTTATTTTGTGCCAGGACAATGATGTGATGTTTGTAGAAAGATCCCAAGGTGGATGGTATCAACACCTACAAGTTTTCAAAGCCAGACGATCTGTTTTTCTCTACGTCGTTCTAATTAAGGGTGGGTGGTGCTGCTATTTGTTACAATATTCCTAATGTCTACCAACGCTGTACACTGTAGATATATGTATATAAAAGATAAACAATTTTACTTACTTGCAACAATAGAAACAAAATAAAATACAATAAATTTTATAGTTGAATTTTTCATTTTCGTTATTGGAATTTTAATTTTACAATCAATCATCTGAATGAAATTCATTACTATTGATAAAATTTAAAGATAAGATAGTGACGATATATAAATTAGATAACGTGAATTATAATCCCATTTTCTTTGTTATCATTTATTTATTTTTAATAACTTCCAAGTTTAGTTCGTCTTGATTCACTACATAATTCATTCAAGTGATTTGTTAATGGAGTTAATGCCCCAAAGATCAAATCATATTTTCCAATTGTTTAACCTTTAATCGTTAGTAGACATACATGAAAAATTGTAAGATAGTTATCGGGCAGCAGTTTATTAATGTTAGTGTGTCACTCTTTTTGATCAATAAGCAACAATCTCCTACATCCAATCTGATTTTTTAGTTAAGATGCTTTTTCATTAATTGGTTGGTTGAGTGCAACAAAATCCGTCTAGTCTTTCACATCAATCTCATTACGTGCTACAGAAACTTTGTAAATCATTTTCATTAACTCGAAGAAATTCAGAAGGAGGGTCTGCAGCATTCTGCTGCGATTAATACAATCGTTGGCAAAATACATACATTTTCGATTCCGACAATACAGAAGGGGTCACATGAAGAACAAATGTACGTTAAAGGCTTTGGCAACTTCAGATTCATGGCCCGGAGGCAGAAGATCAAAGTATCGATTCTTCTAGTATTTTCAATTTGAAATATATTCATTCTAACAACACCTCGTAGATTAATGGATATTATTAGGTGTGTTCCTACCAACAATTCCATATTGTTTTGTTTATAACTAGACTACGCATGTCTACTTAGAAACTAATCGCAAACTATTTTCAAACATTACCAGCGGAAACACATTTCCATAAAATTAATTTGTGGAAACAAGGAATAGCAATTAATCATCATTCAATTTACAGTTTTTGACGGGAGTATTGTTAATTTTGTAAAACCTTAAATCAACTGTCATAGTTTTCATTATCATCAGCCGTGTGGGAAATAACGATTTTAGAAGCATGTATGTGGAAATGAAGATTGTAGTCAATGAGAGACGCTTTTCCAACACCTACACTTTACTGCAATGGGACACATTCGAATCCACCCCAAATTAAGTCGGCTGCTTCTATTCGATCATAGACAAAAATCGATTTACAATCCAGAAATCCGGGGTCCGATCCCTGGGAGAGTACGAAAAAGGATTTTCGAAATCTTCCACTTCTCTTCTCTTTATGGGTCCCTCATCGTTGAAAAAGCGTCTGGCTTTGGTGAAATGAGCAGTAACCATCCATTCGAAAAGGCATAAGCGCCGAAGGTTTGGTGAAATGAACAGTAACCACCATTTTTTTCCTAGACGACTTAAACATAAAATTAAACACAATAAGAAATATAAAGAGAGCGAAATAGCAATCGTTTTTTTTTTAATAATTTTTTCAAATAATGATTATTGTGATGAACTTAGTCTTTATTTAGGAATCTTGTAATAATTAATGATTGTTTTATTTAAAATATTATGTTAGATACGGTATAATATAAATAAATGTGGGCCTTTTAAAGAGACAATTCGATAAGCTACATTAGAAACGAAAGAAAATGAGGAAATTAAAGTGCGTCAGACCTTAGGAAGTTCACCACAACATAAAAATATAACTCAAGTTGTGCCACCTTAAAACGTTTCTTGAGTAGAGAACTTTCAATTAAAGTTTTAAGCATAAACCTGGAGGCAGCAGCCTCCGTGTATCACTGTCACGATAATTACGCGACTAGCAACACCGATGCTTTGTATCCTTAAATGATGAAAGGGCCGTACATTCATCAATCCATGTTCATCACAAATACACAATTAAATGGAATAAAGTGCTGAATTTTATAAATGGATACGTTTAAATCGAGATTATCCCGATAAACAAGTGTAAAATAATGAGCATATTTATACAACGAAATTGCAATTTTTGCATTTAACACAAATAATTATTCCCTTATTTAAACTGTAACGCTCTATTCAAATATTGAATGATTTGTAAATCGTTTATTTAAATCAACAATTATATTTCAATCCGGTGAATCTCCGGAAATAACCCGGAAAATCTCTGCCTATTTGCGTTATCTATTACAATATTGTTGAACTATTTAAGGGAATTTATCGGATACGGTTGGTAACAATTTGACATCGATTTCAAATTGACGTGTCTTCTCAACTTTCTAGGTTAGAAACAGGGGCTTACGTGTAAGAGATATTGCAAAGTAATTTGTTTCTCTAAATTAAAATGCATTCATTTTTACAACGAGGAAATGCAATATTAGCTTATGGTTTGAGTGTGTTATTTTGTTTGACATTTGCATGTTTTGTTTCAACTGTTTTCCTCGATTACCGCCGTGATGCTGCAATGAATACTGTTAAGGTTCTTGTGTAAGTAAGTTGAATTAATTTCGAATAAAATTTTATTAATAATTGTGATTCCAGTAAAAATGTACCTGATTATAGTGCATCACGTGAAAAGAATGATTTAGGTTTCCTTACATTCGATTTACAAACAGATTTAACGCCGCTATTTAATTGGAATGTCAAACAGCTGTTTTTGTATCTCACTGCTGAATTTGAAACACCTAACAATCAACTAAATCAGGTGGTGCTCTGGGATAAAATCATCCTAAGAGGCGAGAATGCTGTGTTAGACTTTAAGAACATGCATACCAAATATTATTTCTGGGATGATGGCAATGGTTTAAGGTAGATCTCTTGTATTTACTATGTTTCTAGATTATTCACTTTTCCTTTTTTATATAAACATTTAGAGGTAACAAAAATGTCACATTGACATTATCGTGGAACATTATACCGAATGCTGGATTATTACCAAATATTTTCGCGCATGGCCAACATTCCTTTAAATTTCCAGCAGAATATACAACGTCAAGAATGTAGATGTTTTGTTTAATAAAAACAATTTCCATGCATTAACTGTATTTTATTAAAATATTATTGAAATAAATGTAAGACAATTAAAGTTAACAACAGTGCAAAAATATAAACACACAAATAAATTAGCTAAAAGAGGTTTCCGTGAATGGGAAATTTCGTGTATAAATTCATGTAGAACTATCGGTTTGTACAATTTTATCTTCAGTTTTATTAAAGATTAAATTACCATGTTTTACTGCTATACCCAACATTTCTTTTAAACCCTGCAAATTCATATTGATTAAATCAATTTGATTATTTAATCTGAAATAAGTGGACTTTACTTTATTCTCTTCCCGTAACATTTGTATAATTTCTTCATTGTATACTGAACGATTTTCATCAATTAGTGCCGCTTTACGCATAACAGCTGCCATTTCTTGTATTTTCTCGGCTTGTTTCTGTATAATTTCATCGCAATGTTGATTTTGTAATGAACGAAAATCGATACGTGTTTGATAGATTTCATTTGTTGTATGTTCACGATATTTCGACATTATATGTTCTAATGTTAATTGGTAATCTTCTAATGCTGCACGTAATTCACGATTCTCTTGTTGTATTTCACGTAAATGACGATTCTCTTTTTGTATATTTGCAATTAATTGTGTATGCGGTTTTTGATTTGCCACTTCATTCAATTGATCAATCTCCTCTTGGAATTGCTTCATTGCGTCAATTTTCTTTGTGATAGCATGTGTTTCATTCAATAAATTATCAGCAATTGTATCACGTTCCTTTAAACGGCCAGCTAAACGTTTTGCGTCACTTATTATTTGTTGGATTGTTAATGACATATTCTCTCTATTTATCGAATTTATTTCTATTAAATAACTGTAACAGGATTATGAATAGCATATTAATTAGATTCTAAACAGATATTGATTCTTTGTTTAAAAACACATCAAATTTGTACCTGAAGACGTAGATTTTTGCAACACTAGTTTCAATGAACTTAACTGTCGGTATGTGTAGAGAAAAATGATAACATTTCGGTAAATTTTTTTGTATTTGTTTTAAAATAATTTGCAAAAAAAAATTAACAAATTTCAAACTTATTTCATTCAACAAATCAAAGCAAAATGTCAGAAAGCTGTCACAGTGACAACTGGCACAGCGTTGCCGCCTGTATTTCCGGCAAAATCAATAGCAATGTCAAAAATTCAGTAGAACCAGTATCATGAAAAGTATATCAACAAATTTACTACGATGCAACGACTAGAAACTGGAGTTCTGTTGTTTCGACTGTAGAGTCAAGATTTTATTGGAGTTATCATGTTTTTCCACAAGTTTATGGTGCGTTCATCATTGGCAGATCGTTAAATTTCAATATCTTGGGCTTACACTATTTGGTGTCTGTTTGGGGACCTACCTAATTAACCCAAGCTTGGATTAGTTGTGGCGGCTGTTTTTTTACCCGTTTTAAAAAAATATATTATTGGCAATCGGCATAAGCAGTCCAGTGCTTCAATATGGAAGCCCTGAGCTGCCACGGTTTTATCAACAGGGCTTGACACTACCCTAGAGTGGGAGTAGTTCCAGGGAACAAAAAGCAGAACACAGATAAAAATGTAAATTAGAAAAAGATAAATGCAATAATTTACCGTTAACAAGGTTATGTATTTTATTTGGCGTCACTATTTCTACCTATCTTTATCTTTTCATATAGTCATCTTTGTTTTGATTTTCGTTCCCTAGATATTTGCGCCGCTTATTAGAAACTACACTTACTCAAAATAACGAACTCATACTATCTACCAATGCTTTTAGTATAGGAGTAGACTTCTTCGTGGCTGCAGCCTATAAAGACCATGCCTATGGTGTTAATATTGTGGAGGCCTAAGGATAAATTTGTCATTTACTCACCGTTAACTATTTGTCGATTACCATTATCAGTCGAATGGAGTGTGCATTTGTTAAATCACGCAGTCCAAATTTTGAACGTGTAAAGGACACTTTTTTTTGGAAATTCCACAAGACTGACGAAAACTGACAGTTTTCGACATTAAAAGTTCAAATTTATGCTTGGGACCCAGCGATTATTATTCGATGTGTGGAATAATATCGCGTGTGACTGCATTTACACGTTACATTCCGGCGTGCGAAATTGAGTGTCGATTTTCGCAACGGACTGGATCGTCTATATTCGTGCACGAATATAGTTTGTGTTGTCTCCATCACTGAGAAATCTTTGAGCGCTTTTTCTAATGCTGGTATAAGAGTTTCTGAAAGTCTTTGTGGTGGTATAAAAATTTTCAGTTGAAATTGAGAAAAATGATAAATCTGGCATTGGCAGATTCAGTGATTAGCAAAGAATCTTCTACCAACTCCTTACAACAAATGTAACTAGAATTTGGGAAAATTTTGAAAAATTGAGTTTCCATATTTTGTTAAAGACCGAAAAAATTACTAATTTTAAAGGAACAAACAGATTTTAGTTGAAAAATCAGTGTTGTACGATAACCAAAACAAACAATGTTTCTAAAGATTTTTGATTATTTATAAAAAAAAACTCGAAATTTATTTTTCATCTGGTTGTGGTTATTTTGCATTGAAATGTGTGTTTTTTTTAATGTTGCAAATTTAAATTTGTAAAGTCGTAAATATTTCAAATTTGCCGCTCAATTTCCCAATATTCGATTGGTGGTAATAGCTTTTACCGATAGAGGTCCGTAATGGGTACCCAGTATGTTTGTAAACTGGGTTTTTCTGTAATTTTGTGAAAATACTGAAATTGAAACGTTTTAAAATTTGTAAATAAACAATTTTCAATTTATTCCAATTAAATTCTTATCATTTTATTCAGATATTTTTAATAAATTGTGTGTTGTGTAGGTATTTATCAAGTTTGAATTGACAATTTGACAATAGGGGTTAGGTTACCCTTGCTGCGGCCTTATTGCAAACGAGTAAGATATGAATGTGCTCATCATTGATGAATGGCCAACATGTAGAAAACATATCCCTCCACGTGTTTAAATCGTATTAACAGGTAATTAATGTAATGTTGCCGTTTTGTATTGATGTTGACCTATAAAACGATATATTGGGGGATGAAATTCATATAAGGCTAATGTTGACAATTTCACTTATTGCTATCAATCATCTGTTAGATGTTTTATCAAAATTCCAACATATTTATGATTGTTTCAACAAATATTGTTGAATTACTTGTATGACACGTTCGATATTTTGTTAATAATTCAATCACTTGTAGATCAACAAATTTGAATAGTTTCTTATAAGCAATGAAAATGTGGCAAGCTGAATGTTTATAGTGTGCTTTAACAAAGATGCAAAGCCTGGAGGGAGCATGTGAGGAGGGTGAAGTAAGTATATTTATATAAATTCTAATTGAATGGCTTATATTAAAAATGTTTGTTGTTTTTTAGCGTACAATCAAGAAACTTAAAACGAGTCGTTCCTCCTTACCGCTGCTTCAGAACCAGGAAACAACAGATAATCCTGAAACCTCCATCCCGGCTTTCTGTATCTTCACAAAATTCTATGAACTTTACAAAGAAGAATTAGCCAAGGATAACATTATTGATAACAAAATTGTAAATTGTTTATATGTCGATTTAATTAGAAAAAAAAACAAATTAATTATTTTCATTTTTAGGGTCTCAAAAGAAGTTCGTATATTTTAGAAAAACTGGTTGCACGCGAAAGACTGAATACGTTAATTCTAAACTTACATCCTGGTAATAAAGGTTATTCATTGGCTTTTAGAATAAATTCGCGACAAAATCAGATTTTGGACGATACTGCCAATATGATAGAAACAAAACAGTGGCCTTATGAAGAGGACGAACTTCTTAGATACATAGATAACGAAGAACTTCCCCCTTACCTCATTGAATTGTTTGAGACAAATTATGGCTTCCTTTTCTATAATGGCTGTATTATTGCAGAAGTCAGGGATTATCGCCAATCGTATCCTTATAATAAATGTGATATTCATCATGTTTTACTAAAGCCTACACTTAAGGTACAATCTTGATAATGAAAAATATTATTTGTTGTTAATAGATTTCTTTTTAAATTCATTCAGAGTATTTTGGCTGATATTAATAATTTAGTTGAAGACAAAGTTGATTGGGGTGTTGAAGAACGTCAGCAATTAGAAAGTCAAATACTATTAGCTAATAAACCAAGTTTATGTTTAGATCCTGATAATTCGATCAGTACAATCCAATCAAGACTTAATCATAATAGAAATATATGGAATACACATCGTTTTCGTCGTACTGCCCGTAAATTCTCACAAGTAACAGTTAATAGAAAACGAAAGTTAGATCAATTTACACATCGACCTGGTTTAGAATTATATGATTTCCTATCAAGAACACGTACAAAACCAAAGATAGCAACAGCCACAACAACAACACCAACACCAACTTCACCATTAAAATTATCAAGAAAAATACAAGATGAAATACGACCAATACCAGTACCGAATTTAGATTCACCATCAAATTTACAACCACCTACTGGTGGTGTTGTTATAAATGAATTTAAAACTTATCGTCGACCAGAAGAGACAAGTGATTGTTTACCACAATTAATTGAAGAATATGTATTAGAGACTGATATGCCATCAAAAGAAAAAGGCAAACAACGTGTTTATCATATCAAATTATCAATATTTCAAAGGCCATCAAATTCTGAATATTTGGGTGAATTATACTTGGATAGGGACCATAAAAGAAATGAACGTAATGGTGTAGCATGTCGTTTTTCATTAGGTTCACGTGTTAATGCTAATAGATATATACAACAATTCACTGATATATTTACTGAAAGTGGTAGAAAATCAGTTCGGATACGTTATGGTCTTAGTCCTGAATATAAAGAACGTGTCGCAATGGCACAAGCTCAAGCCCAATTACATGCCCAAAATACAGCACAAGTTAATCTAATACAACAACAATTAAATCAATTAGGGCAAACATTTCAAAATCAATCGTGTGTTAATTGGACACCTGTTGTTAATGGGAAAGTTAGTTTAGTACAACAAAATCAGACTATACAAAATACCTCAAATATTCCAATATTGGTAAGATTTGTAATTGTTAAGTAACTAAGAAGTGAATTATATGAAGCTTTTCTTTTGAAATGCGTTGGAAAACGCTAACAAATGCTTTTCTCAATAAGAGTTCCGATTGGGGTCGGTTGATTGCTCATTTACACTTTAGCTTCAGTAACTTTAAGCTGATTTGAAAAAAATATCGACCTGACTTCATTTCGATTACAGTGTTTCGACTGAAATCGTTTTTGATTGGGAAACTCATCAAGTTTTGGTTTTGTATCGCCTACCGTAGAATTTCAAACTTTTGCATAATATTTTTAAGGAAAAACTTCATTTAATTCGATTCATTAATGATTAATTATATTTGAAATCATTTTTATCATTATTTTATATAGCAAAGTCATTTGCAAGGAACTACCCAAAATAAATCTACATCACAATTATCTAATCAGGAATTAGAAATTAATGCATTAGCTACGAAATTAATGAATTCAGCACAACAATTTCAAGCGGCAGGTATTTTATTGCTATTCAATAAAATCGTTATCAGACCAATTAAATTTAATTTAATAATTTTTTTGTTATTTTTAAGTAGCGAATGCTAAACAACAACAGCAACAATTGCAGCAACAACAAAAACTATCAAATCGTAGTAATACAGCTATTATTAATTTATTGAATAGTTCGCCGGCCAGTAATATAAACAGTGATGCTAGTGCGGCTGTAGTGAATGCAATAAACAGTAATTCATTATTACCACAACAAGTACAGACAATTAATCAGAAATTGCTTGCACGTAAAATGACTTTATCAAATGTGGCAAATGCAAGAGTTTTAAATCATAGCAATTTAATAACAGTAAATAATAATCGTATTGAATTAAATCAATCTCAACAACAACAAACAGTTACATTAACATCGGTAAATTCAGGTGGTAATTATACAACTTACACAACAGTACCAATTAAACAACAAACAATAAATAATTCAAGTGATAATAAATCAGCATTATCAGCATTATTAGTTGGTACACCGGCAGCAGATCGTCCTGATATTGTTGGTCCAAATACTAATTCTTTATTGTTAGAAAAATTAGCTGGATCATCTGTTGTAACAACAGGAAATACAAGTGTAACAACAACAAATCAAAATCAGAATAATAATAACAGTAATATAAATAATAATAATAATGCACATTTTATACAAAATATTAAATCAGGTTTACAATATATGGTACAATCAGCATCATCTGTATCATCTCCATCAACATCATCACCATCACCATCAAAATCAACAGTAATGTCACCATTATCAAGTCCACCACCACCACCACAACAACAACAACAAACATCACAAAATACAAATACAATTAATTTTGCCCAATTACAAAGTATATCGGGTTTACAAAATGTTCAAGTACAATTACCTGGTTTTGCACAACCAATTTCGTTGTCATTATCAACAGGAAATTTACAAGGACACCCTACTAGTTTATTAGTATCATTACCTGTTACATCAACATCAACATCAAATACAATAACGCAAACATCGGGTAATGTAGCTACTGGTGGTGTAAATTCAATTGGTATGAGTGGACCTACTACTGTTGTTCTCGCCAATACGGCTACTTCAAATATTGGTAAGATTGCCTCTTGTTCAAATAAAGAACGTTTATTTTCATTTATTTCTTTATGTATTTCTTTATTTGTTGATTAATTAAAGCACAATTAGTAACAACGGGGGTGAAAGGCCTTAATCAACAAAATATCCGTGCATCCGGCTCATCAACTGTATCTTTATCACAAGGTGGTCAACCATTTCAATTGTTAACATCATTACAAAGGCCACGAATGCAACAAGCTAGTATCCAACAAACATTGGCAAATCGGACTATACAAAGAACACCAATTACAATCAAAATGGCAGCACCGAATTCAAGTCAGTTAACAGATTTACAATTCAATATTGAAAGAAAATGACTGATTCATTTTAACTTATAAGTAACTAATTTTTTGGATTCTATTGAATTATCTCTTTTTCTTTCATGTGGAAAATATTCAAACAAACTAAAGTAATAAAATTCATACAAGTAATGCATGCTCTTTAAATATAATTACATTTTTTTTTTAAATCATTCAATTCATTTTAATAATTCTGTGATATTTTTAATTTTGTTGTAAAAAGAGAATTTGTTTTTTTTTTATTTTAAAAATGCTACAGCTCAATCAATGCTGTCATCAGATTCGTCAATAGCAAATCAACTACCGAAACAAGTTCATTATCAACAATTTCAACAACAACACCAACAAAATGTAGCAGCCATCACAGCTAAACTTCGGCGAAGATCCAACACTTCTGACACCCAATGAAACTAGTCGTTTTCTTTCTATTTTCTGTTTTTATTTTGTTTTAGTTATAATCAAATTTAACAAAATACTGCCCATTCATTATTATTTGCCAATATTTATCAATTTAAATGAAAATCGAACTAATTCAAATGCAATTATTGATTAAGACAACGATTTATGCTTAAATTCCTTTTATGTTTAAAAATTGATAAAAAAGAATAGTTTGATTTTTATTTGAAACAACGATGAATTATTGGTAAACATTTTGGGTGACCTCAACTCTGCTACATTACACGATTGTTCCTATCGAAAATTTTCTGTAATTATAACAAAAGCAAAATAGAAAATTTGGTGCCAAAATAGTGCATGATTAAAACTTTGTTAACAGTAGGCGCATTGGTGGCCTATTGTTTTACTGCCGTTTACCTTGTCCGCATTATTTTTTTTTGTTTTTAATATCAATACAGTACAAATTACGTTAAAGATTGGTGTTCAATTAATTGTTTGAGACAGGAACTAACCAACTTTTTATTGTATTAGATTGGAATTTATTGTAAATATTTCTAGGGAATCGTATTCATTTGTGATTATTAAACAAAAAAAAAACAAAACAAGATTCACTAGATGCGAACACAAAAATCACAAAGTGCATTAGCAATGTTGTTGGATAATGACTATAAGTGATTTAATTATAATTAGTTTACATTGTAAATAATGTTTTTAATCATTGATTATATTGTAATTTTATTTATATTTATTAGTTGTATTATTATTTTTTACTCAATTTTTGGTTGTGTATAATATTTCCGCTACTTATTTATTTTTATTTTAGAATAATCTGTAAAATATTTTAATAATTTTTTAGTAAAAAAAAAATGTCAGGAGAGAGGGATGGTTATAGTTTTTAGATAGACAAGAGCTGATTTTAGTCTTCAGTTTTACAGCTTAATGTTATTTCATTTAATATTCCCTGTATTTTTCTACAATTACTAGTCTTCAGCGTCCTGCGACCTCCATTGTTGTTTTATTAATGATAATTATAGAAACAAAAAAAAATTTGTAAATAGCCTAAATTTTCTAGATAAGTTGTTTTTGCCCTTTGTTTAAAAATTACAAACAAAAAAACAATTTAAACAAAGTATGTAAAATATATTGTAAAAAAATAAGATCAACTTTAGTCTTACCTGAAAAAATTGTATATGTGGTGAATTGTAGATTTTTGTAATAATGTATATTATTTGCATATATGTTTCGTAATTATGTAAATAATTTATTGACAATTTGAATGATGGAGAAATATTAATTGTTTGGCAATACAAAACCAATGTATACTCGTTAAATTCTGAAGAAAAAAAAATGTTGAAAATGTCATCAAAATATTGATAAAAATACAGCAAATAATCCGACAATAGTTTTTTTATTATTATTTTGGGATTGTTTTGAAATTTGTTCGATTGTTTAAATCATATTTGTTGGATAAACAAATTAAACTTGTTATTAAAATTTTATTCAAACTGTAAAATTCATTTATAAATATTTACAAAAAAAAACAACAAAACCACGAAAATTATCAACTTGATGTTGTGGTTATCAATTTTTCAATAATTTTAGCTCGTTTTATACTATCTGATATACATTTGGATAATTGATCCTCATTTAACGGTGTACCACCTGGCTTGGATACAAAACAAAGTTCCTCACCTTTGACTGCAACTGTAATTTGTCCCGTACCTAAATCCTCCTCTTCAACACTAGGATCTACCAATATATGTCTACAAAAAAATAGAAATAACAGTAGCCCTATAGAAATTCCACAGAAATCAATGTTTAACTCATCAAAAACTATAAAAGTTGTACAACATGGAATATTTTCAATTATTAACGGTTTTCTGTCGTCTAAATTCACCAATTTATTATCTAAAGCTGCATCGTATTCCACAGATGCTAAACTAACTGAAATAAATTCGTAAAGAATCAAATTTTCCAGCTTTTCAAATGGAAATAGTACCGGATTTTAAGGCTGCCATTAAGGCGATAATAGAAGCATCAATTACCGCCCCATCAAAATCCAAACAAATCAAATCAACATATAAACACCAAGCCAATTTGTCTGGATGTATACACAATTGTTTCAAATTTAAACATTTCGAATTTTTAAGGATATTCGCAATAATCTGCGTATAAACTTGTGCTTGTTCTGTTGGTGGTCCTGGACGAAATTTCGATGAACATAATGGTGGTAGTTCGAGATTAGGAATCAAGAATCCTTCATCGGGCGTTTCAGCTTTCGGTTGGCATAATTCCTTAGGGAAAAAAAACAAAACAAATATTAACTCTTCTACTAATGAATGTTTTTAATATGTTTACAGCTTTTATACCACAAATCACTGTAGTTTTACCAATTTTAGCGATTGCTGAACCATCTGCAGTTTTAATCGATCCAGAATTTACAATAATTGAACGGTAATCGTCAAATTCACGACCGTCAGGACGAATTTTATGTTCCAAATAATGACGATAATATTTCGCTGGATGTAGTATTCTGAAAAATTAAATTAACATAATTCGAATAAATAAATAAACGATAAATACTTGTATTGTTCTGCCATGATTTTCAATTCTTTTCAAAAATGCCGTTAATTATTTCATAAATTACGAAAATTGAAGAATTTCCACGATTTCGGTTATTGTTGACATGTGTGAGTTGAAAACACGTTTTCTTTTTTGACAGTTGACAGACGCAAACAAGTAGGGGGCAGAACCGTTATTTCAAAATTATAACCTTATTTCGCATTGATTCAATTGGAAACTACTATTAAATTGTAAAATTAATAAAATTCCATCGATTTTATTCATTCGATTTTGTTTATCTGTGAGAGATTTGATGAAAATTTGGAAAAACTACTTTTTGACCTCCATGACGTCACAGGCACATGACCGGTATCGCTATGATGATTGGTTGAAATTTTGACAATTCAACCGTCTCAGCTGTTCGTTTCCCGCACTCTACATGTTTCTGTTACTGTCCGTTAAAAAACAGTCGTTTTGGTCGGTTTGTTGCAGGGGGTTGGCTTGGGTTAGTTTGTAATAGGGGGTTCGGTTTTATTTCTATTTTAATTAATTCACATCAATCGATAATTAGACGGTTATTATTAAAAAATAAATAAAAATGGAATCGTTACGTATTTGTGAAGATCAAGAAAATCGGAAACAATTGCCTGAATTGCGCCAAAAACAATCGATTAATAATAAGATTCCAATGGCGACTGCACATCAACAAAAACGGTCAGTTTTAGGACAAATTGATACAAATAAAGAAATAACGAATAATGGAAAGAATAGATTGGTAAATTATTTTATTTCCAATTGATTTTAACAATTAATTATTTATTTTTTTAATTGAATTTAATAGCCTTTCGCGGAAACCAGTCGTGCATGCAGTAATGCAAATATACGTAAAAATGAATCTCATCGTAATTTTAATTTGGTAGCGCCAGTTGTACCTGTTGCCCAATTTGAAGCATTCAATGTTTATGAAGATGACGATATCAAAATACAACAACAACAACAACAAATCTATGAGAAATCTCATCGTATTAATAATAAAACAAATACTGAACGTATACAGATTACGAAAACTGAAATTGTTGAAAATGAACGACAAGAAATTGGTAGTAAAATCATCATTGAGAGAAAGATTGAAGCACAAATTGTACAAATGAGTACTGATAAGTGTTCGAATGAAAATCGAATTGAAAAAATTCCGAATAAATGTAATAAAGATTTATTTTTCGAAATGGAAGAATACCGTGATGATATTTGCAAATATTTGAGAGAACACGAGGTAATTTCTTTGCGGGAATCCTACAAACAGTTGTCGATTCTTCTCTAAAATTGCTAATTTTTATGGCATTTTCCAGTTACACCACCGCCCTAAACCCGGTTATATTTTGAAGCAACCCGATGTTAGTGATAGTATGCGTGCCATCCTTGTTGATTGGTTGGTTGAAGTTGCTGAAGAGTACCGTATGCACACAGAAACATTGTATTTGGCTGTAAATTTTATTGATCGATTTCTTAGTTATATGTCTGTGGTCAGAGCTAAATTACAACTAGTCGGAACAGCTGCTATGTTTATTGCAGCGTAGGTTTTTCACTCGCTTTCCCAAACGAACTTTGAAGAAATAATCAATTTCCATTTATTTTAGTAAATATGAGGAGATCTTCCCACCAGACGTTGGTGAATTTGTTTATATAACAGATGACACGTATGATAAATCACAAGTAATACGTATGGAAGCATTGATTTTAAGAGTATTAGGTTTCGATTTGTCTGTACCAACACCATTAACTTTTATTACAGCAATTTGTGCATATGTTAAATTACCGGAAAACACTTTATTCCTTGCCATGGTAAATATGAAAAAATTCCATCTACATGAAAAAATGTTCTAATTTAATTTTTCCAAATAGTATTTATGCGAATTAACAATCTTAGAAGTAGAGCGATATTTACAATTTCTACCATCAACAATAGCATCAGCGGCCATAGCTCTAGCACGAAATACACTAGGCGATGAAGCATGGAATGAAGATCTACAAAAATACACCGGATATAGTTTAAAACAATTACAACAACCAGTAACATTCGTTGTTGACATGTTTGCAAAAGCACCAACTCATCCACAACATGCAATACAAGACAAATATAAATCACCAAAATATATGCAAGTTTCTAAATTAATGCCAAGTAACAAACCGATTGTATTCGAATGAAAATATTCCATTTTTATATCTACATGTCTTTATATATTGAATAAGATTTTTTTTTGTTTGTTAGAGAACTGTGTTACTTTGTCTTATTATTTATCTATTATTTCTCTTAAAATTTAAATGCATTTTGTCTAGTTTGATTTTTTCTAGTTTAACTATACTGGTATTAAGATTATTAAAACGAATGGACAAAGTTACTGTCGGGAATTCAAACGAACAGTCAATGTATAGTTTTATTTATTTGTATTCCTAGTTTTAATTATTGTAATGTTTCTTAAATTTCAAAAAAAAAACCGACCTGATTTTATTGCCTCATGTGGTATATATTTTTATACGATACTACTGTTCAAGATTAAATCAATATTTTTTGTACTTTTCTAGTTGATGCCATACTATTTATTTTTTTTTTGAATTGATATAAAATGTGTTATTTTACCTTATTACACCTACCATTATTCTTCTCGAGTGTGTGTATGCAACCAACAATACGGAAATTTAAATTTTAAGACTAGAGTAATGATGTCTCTTCCACTACTCTCTTGTGGGACTCGATCTGATCTGCCGCGACGCGCTCCTCAAATTGCCTTTGTACAGTGTCATCTATCAATCAATAGTATAAGCATTATAATATAAATTACTCTACTCTTGTCTTATAGTCAAGTCAACCAAGTTGAAATAGACATAGTTTCCTGTATTACTGAGATCTTTACGGATAGAAGTATAAGAAAGAGTCAATTTTTGGCCCCTAAACATTTCAAAAGCATCCAAAACTAGCGATAAATTGCACCATCTGGCACCCTTGACCACAACTAGTCATGCTTAGTAATTCTATTGTTACAGAGATGACGCTGTAATTATAATTTTGGCGGTATGAATTTGAAACAACAGTCGATTTAATTATTTAATAATATAAAAAAATCTAGCGTATATTATTTCGACTTATCAACACTATTAAATATCAATTTTCTTTTTTTCTTTTGTTATCTATGTCTCTTTTGTTTTTTTGTTTTTTTTTTATAGAATTGTGCTGATTTGATCCATCACAGATCGATTCGATACATTAGACATGACGTGTTAAAATCTTGTTGGATAGTTTGTCCAGGATTAGATTGACTGAAAAATCTTTAAACTAAATTACTTATAAATTCACCAATTAAAAATTGATGAACATTTAAATTCACTCATTCTACTTTTATTACGGTTAATCCAATTTCCGTAAATTCACTCTTTTTCACCATTTTTAGTTCAATTAAGAGAAGAGTTGGTATTATTCGCGTTGATTCATGAATAAATTGAAAAACGGGATAACTAAATGATTAAAAAGAAAAAAAACGATAAAAAAAGTAAAAAAATAATGAGAGATCATCTGTATACATTTTCGCTTCAGAGGTAACGAAATGATTGTTCGCAATGGTATTTATAATCGGCAAGTTTCCGCTCAGCTGACATTAAATAATCTGTGCAAATTAACTGTCATTAAAATTGAGAATTTACCGATTTTTATTCATGCTCATAGCAATGGTAAACCAACCATAAAACTCATTCGCATTTCTGTTATTTCCTATCTTTATAAATAGTTTCATTCATTGAAAGAAAATATAGAATGGTTGACGGTGATTATGTGATTTGTTTAATCGAATCTGGTGACCGTTCAATATTAATTATTTTTAATTATACGTATTTTGTAATTTGAGATTTTTTTGACGAATTTCTTAATATGATACACATGATATTCGGCAACCACAAAAATACTAAATGATATTCTTCCGGTAATTATAAATGTGCAAGCCAAGATGATTAGTTTCAGGATGTACACCCAATACATTCGGCATCGTTTTCTAGTCTTTTGACAATGTGATAACATTAATAATGATAAGGAGAATAGTTATAATAATTGCAATCGTGTTGATTTTGCATTACTACAAGCAACAAATCTCTATTAGATAGCATAACTTCTAATTCAAGGCGCGGAGGCAGAAGATCAATGAAAATCAATTTTTATCTTCATTAAAAAAAAGAGAATTTTTACAAAAGCAAAATATCACAAATTCACTCTAACAATAAATAGGTATACAAATATCATATTTATTTATAATATGAAGGATCCTTCTTGGTGATATTATTTTCTTGTATGAACAGCTTTCATCTATCTTTTATCATATTTATTTGTGATTTTATTGTTTTCTTTAATGAAAAAAATTCTTCTAGAATAAATATGTTTGTTTGATTTCATCACACAGTCCCATTTTCATTTCTTTTATTTATAATAAGTTTTTTATCGTCGCAGGAGTGGACTGGTTAGCCTCAACGGTAAAAGTATTGGATTCACAATCCAACTGCCGATGAGGTCCGGGATTATATTATACGAATATATTTTTATTGTATATTCATTCAGAGCCATCTTAACCACAGGCCTAAATGGGCTATAGCCCTGGCGCACCAGCACTCAAATCAATTTGACGGCTAGAGTCCTGAAATGTATATTTTTGTTTATTAGTAAAATAGTTCTGGCACTCTTGTAACACTTTATCGGTTACCGCAATCCCGCTTTCTCAATCGTGTATTTTCTTATGAAGAGGGGTTCAGTATTATTATATAGTAGCCCAAGGGAGGCAAATATTTTAGGGCGGCCCTGTATTCATTTTTAAATATTTAATATATATTCATTCTAACAACATTAGTGGAAATTATAAGGCGTGTTCGTACCCACAATTCCAGATTGTTTTTGTTTCTAACTAGACTACGCATGCCTAGTTAGAAACCGACCGCAAACTACTAACAAACATTACCAGCGGGAACGCATTTCTATAAAATTAATTTGTGGAAGTAAGGAATAGGAATTCATCATAATTCAATTTACAGTTTCTGAAGAGAGTATTTTCAATTTTTAAAAATCTTGAATCAATTGTCATATTTTTTTATTATCTACCATTAGCCATGTGGAAAATGACCATTTTCGAAGCATTTACTTGGAAATAAAGACTTTAGCCAATAAGAGACGTTTTCCTATGTTAGGTATTAGTTTGTCGTTGTTTAGCAACATCTACACCCTATTGCAATCGGACACTTTCGATGGAAAGCCAGCAGTTTCCGGCCGATCTTAGAAAAAAAAAGTTTCATTTATACTGAGCCTTTTGATAAAAAATTAACGAACAGAATGGCTCAATGGGAAAGAATTGAATTAACAATCCGGAATCCGGTATGAAGAAGGATCCCATTTCAGGACCCTCATCGTAGAAAAAGCGGCTGGAATTGGTGAAATGACCAGTAACCATCTATTCGAAAATGCATAAGCGCCTGGGTTTGGCAACCACCTTTTTTTCCTAGACAACCTAAACATAATCTTGAACACAATAACAAACAAGCTACATTTGAAGCGCACAAAACTACTGAAATTAAGAATATTGTGCCACATCAAATTTTCTTGAGTAGACAACTTTCAATATAACGTAAATTTAAGAATTCTAGTTTTAAGTTTGGTGATTCCCCTACTAACTTGGTCCCGGTGGCAGTTGCCCCCGTGACTTATTGTAGTTACTCCACTGGTTCAAATCAATTCTACCAATGTCTTGATAATTTTTTAACTTACAAAATAGTTAAACTACCACACGCAAACAAATACGACTAAATATATTAGCAATATGTTGTTAGTAATTGGCGAGGCCAATTTCTGATTTGATAACAATCGCTTTTATAAATTATCGTCTTATAATAGGGTGTGATGTACAGATACGCTACATAATAAATAAGTAAGAGAAGAATCAAAAAGAATAATAATAATAAAATTGAAAAAAAATACAGTTTTTAATCAGACCGTTTAGCATCACTAATAATACAATAGAACTACACTACAAAAGCAAATTTCTTCTATATAACAATTTCCAAACGGTCTGGTTCACCTGCTATTTTCGCCGATTATAAAAATCTATTCCACCTGCTACTTTGTATTCCTAGATCTCCTCTGTTGCGGTCTAATTTTTTTTTCCTTAAAAACTGTATGTTTTTTATAAATAAACGATAAACTTGCAATGTGCATAAATTTCACCAGGATATATAAAAAACAACATTTATTATTAATTAATAAATTATTCGATGTATGTTAATTAGGTGATATTTATAATAAATTTGCAACTAGATGAAAAAAAATACTTTAAATAGATTATAGTTTCCACTTATGTTTATTATGCACCTGTACTTGTACTACCATAAATGTAGTTTTATTTTGTAGACAAACTACCAAATAAGGGTTGGGGAAAGTAGCACTCACATTGTTTTGAAGGGTTGATTTGTCCGAATTCCCTTCGTGCTTATACTTGATTTCCTAGTTACACCTGCATCAACATCATCATCATCATCATTCTACTAGACTTGTAATTATTGAATTATCGTCTATCATGCGATTAAAACAACAGAAAACAACCCAAAATTTCGTATTATTGTTGATAGTTACTGAAAATCGACCAATTTCGATGGTCACAAATTATAATTACGTCAATGGAAAACGAATTAATCGAATACACGAACCGGTAATTGTTGTTCAAAGATTAGTTTCCAAGAATGTGAAAAGAACAATAGTGGCCAGTATTATAAACAGTAAGCAGATGTAAATATTCATGTTGTAGCTCCGGTTTGAACAATAGCAACGATTATTATGTTCCATTTCTATATCGTTTGGAAAGGCAGATCTTTACGTAAGATAGAAATACAAGTCATAATTCAATAACAATAACAAAAACGTGAAATATACACACACACACACACACATATCACAGAAAAAAATAATAATAGAAGAAAGTCGAAAGATACAATTGAAATATTTGAATTTTTAATCATACAAAATTATAAACATGACGGTTAAAATGTTGGAAACAATCTCTAAACGAAATTGTTGTTGTATTCGAAAAAGGAGATCCGACGATTTAAATGTTAAATATGATAAGTTAAATGAGTTAGAGTTAATTTAACTGACAACGGTTTCAAGACGAAAGTCGGACTCTATTTAATATTTCAAATAGATTCAGGATGAAGGGTACCAAGAAATTCATCTTGGTTGTGGACTTTACACATCAACCAAGACCGACTTTAGTATCATTCAATTATTAACAAACATTTTTAAATCTAAATTATAATATTGACTGAATACGATTCTGTACACAACAGGGAGTTGCCTCTCCAACTTTATACGATCAGATCTTTTGCTTCGTTGAACGATGTGTCACCTCAACTTTGCTACTGGTTTAAGATTCCCCCGATTTACATTCCATAAACGCGATTGTAACAACAACAAAAGACTGTCTACCCTTCTATCGTCGATGTTTTATAAAGATTTTTTATCATAAAAAATGAATGAGAAAAAAAAGTGGCTATCTAGCGGGTCGTGAGAAGTACCCTTACTTTATACCATCACGAAATTGCGTGTTGTTGTTGTAATAATAATATTATAACCTTTAACATTAAACTATCGACATATCTATGCGGAATTATGATTGAGTTTTTCAATTTTTCCGAAAGAGAAAGTTGGAGATAATTACTCGTCATTCTTTATCAATAAATAATAAGAAGAGAATATAGGAACATTTTTGTGGAATCTTGAACGTAATCACTCCTATGATAAATGAATGAATCAAACACGCGTGTAGTTGATGAAATTTCCGGAAGTAGACGGAGAAAAGTAAACAAAACGATTATTGCACTGAATAATAATAATATCAATAGTCGGCTATTAAGGTATTAAATTACATAATGGATGGTATTAATTAAACAAAAACGGTGAGACACTCTGATGACCGTTATACGGACCACCATTACACCATCAATCTTCTTCATGTAAAATCCTCCACCTGCTGGACAATGTGCGTTGGTGATGATGAGTATAATAAAAATGAATACACAGCGATGTAGAAAATTTTTAAAAAATTTGCACATTATTCAATAACGGAAATAAAAATTAAAAAAAAATATTCTAATTTTATATTAATATTTATCAATTCATTCTCCTTTGCGAAATACAATCCACCTAAATGCGGATCCTATTCATTTCTACTAAATAGATTATATACACCTGTCTCGATCGAAAAAAATTCAATTATCTCCAAACAGGAACGTCATCTATTACGGCGACCTAAATTTTGGCAATATTATTTTGTCAAAAATGTTGCTAGCGACACTGCAAAGTTGTCCTTACAGTTACTATCTAAATGCAATACCGCCGTGTGTGGAAGACAGATAGGGGCAGGTGTACGGTGATTCCGGGCCCCAGGTGAGTTCGATCACGGCCCGCTAATTTGTGAGGAGGTGAAAATAACACACCGATTATCATATCTTTGGACAATCACTAGATCTCTTTACCGATGCACCAATATTGGGAACGGAACAGATTATATATTTCTAAGAAATTTGATTGCAAGCGAACACAATTTAATACGATGTTATTTATTGATTATAAGTGTTGAGTTCGATTTTGGATGCGGTTCACGGACGCTGTTATTAGGGTACGTTATAGCCATTAGTAACTTCACACCCGGTGTTTTAGATGCTAACCGACAATTTTCGAAATTTTGACAGAGATTTATTGTCAAATAAACAACAGCTACTATCTATCTAACATTTGTGCCAAACGGGTTGATATTTATTATTACAAATTCAATTGTAATAAAAATTGATAATTCCATTCTGTTGGCTTCTGTTGTTGATGAAGCCTCGCATGCCTAACCAAAGGCAATTCGTGATCATCTTTCAATACAAATAAAATATATTTTTGAAATTATAATACACTCTTTAAATTGCCCACTATGTTAAGAATAATTATTTTTTTTGTAGTCAATTATTGTAAATATAGGTATTACTCTCATACTGAATCAAAATTGCAGATCAAACTTGTTACTTGGGTTTTTGTTGTCTTTTTTCGAAAATAAAGGCGGAAACACAATGGACGTCGCTAGAATACGGCCCCAAAAATTGCGATTAGCTATATTTTCTATATCAAACTTGGCATAATTTCCATTAATTACGTGGAATAAGGGAAATTTGTACCAAACGTTACACTTTACAAAGGCATCTTATTTCTGCAATTCGAGTTATGGAAATTTGAAATGCGATTAAGATGAATTTCTTTGACAAGCAGTAGTTTCCTTGTAGGTTAGGCCCTTTCGTCTTCAATAATTTGCTGGTGTACCTCAATCTTGGAACGACTTCTACACTAAATTTGATAGTAATTGTAGAATTTTCGAAAAACAGGTTTATACTCTTTCTGTGAGAAATTTATGTGTTTTATAAGAATGTCAGTATTACTTCAATATCAATTAATAATTGAATCATTTCTGTTTTGTTTATGTTAAAATTCCATTCATTAAAGAATGATTATGAAAAAATGGTTGTTATATAGGATCGAGTTGTATTTCAAGAATCTGTATTTGTACATACGTATTCCACTGGTCAAACGCTATCAATAAATGTGGTATTTTAACCAAAATTAATAACAGTCTGCTGTAGACGTCCGACCAATAGTTGCCGAAATAAATATTAATCTACACGATAACATTGCTAATGGATTGTTGTAGCATGCACCCGCCATGTTCAATCGTTAAGTTTCTCTAATAAACTGTTAGTACTACAATAATAAGAAAAACGATTTATAAAAAAATCATGTAGTTAGAGAAGACAGTTCCGGAGGCAAGATAATATTAAAATTCTCCTTTTCAGATCGATTAATGTGTGGATGGATGGTTTTGCTGTTGGTGTGGTGTGTTCATGTGACAGTATTCTCGGCATCTTTGAGGACCAGTCAACTCCTCATCCCATTGTAATGCTAAATTAGTTGCCGTATATTTATTTTGAGTAGAAGGCGAGTTTTTGGGCCGCCACAGTATCTTATTCTTTCAACTGTGACTGTCAACGACCGAATTTGAGAAATTACACGGGATTTTCGTTGAACATAAATACACAAGGGACACTGTAATTTTCTTAATGATATGCATGTTTGAATAAACTAGACTTGAGAACGGGACAATAATATAGTTTTCAAAAAAAACAAAGTTTTTCGGCATATGATCAACTTAATTTTCGTTGTATCTTTATCGAATGTAAACTGTAATTTTTTTCGATTTCTCAACCCATTGTCATGATTTAATAACTAACTACATATATATTTATTAATATGCTAATACCAACTACACATAATTCATACAACTTATGATTTATAGAAGCATTTCTTGGCTTTCGTTCCGCATTGGAGTGTTACTGTTGACATGCAATGAAAGAAGTCCTATTTTCTATATTTTTCTTATATTCTCCATCTATGTTTTTTCTCTAAAAAAATTATATAAAAAAATACTGAATCACTAGGTACATTTTCTGTGTGTGGGGATTGCGTGATTTTCACCAGGGATTTTTGTATGCATAATTGATAATATTGTAACAAGGTCGCATTTTTTTCTTGTTTAACATTTGACTGCTGGAATTAGACGGAAAAAAAGCAGCCTACCACCGGAAAAATGTTTGAATTTTGATTGGGGATTAAATGTTAAAACTGAACCGACTTGCTCAGCAGGGTGCGATATGTGGATGATGGATCGGGACTACTGATAAAAAATTCATTCCATTCAACCAACCGAACGATAATCAACATGACGGACATTTTGAATATTCAAACTATGGTCAACATATCGAGAAATTTCGTATATGTTTAGGTACGTCTATTTATTAAAAAGAATATCTAACGGTATTAAAAATTTGTAAAGATTTCGGAACAATTTTCTTTAATCACTTCCGGCAAATGTAGATAATAATAATAATAATTTCGATATTGCAAAACGATAGAATTCTCCAATTTCTATTGAAATAAATTAGTCATGTTTAAGATTATAAGATATGATAATTATATTTGACGACATGGGCGGTCTGATATTTCAGGAAATCGGTCAATTTCTATATTGTAAAATATATCTTATATACATAATTATTATGTGTAATTCAATCATCTTTTGATAAAAACTACACTTTATGATTACGAAAGTTTCGTGTAGAAACATTCTCACATTGATTTGAAAATTGATACTATAATAGAAAAGATCGAAAGCATCGAGTCAATGCTTTTTGGAATTGTTTTTTTTTAACTGAAATCTATTCACTTATCTCCAAGGGGTTCTGAACTCTCTCTCTCTCTCTCTCTCTCTCTCTCTCTGTGTGTGTGTGTGTTTTTCTGTCTAATGGAGGTAAGTGAACCATGTTAGAATCACCCCGAACAATGATAATTACAACTCTTTCAATGTTGTAAAAGCAACCAAATTTTGTTTTGTTTTGAATGATAATCATAGTGGTTGTTTGTGTTTTCAGTGGAAAGCTTTTTTGTATTGCATCCTCTAATTATATTATTTAAATGGGACCAAAATTTTAGTAAAAGTTCTACCTGTTCAATCATACCATCTCCTTCATTTACATCTGTGTTATTATAATAAACCAAATGCAACTTGACTGATTTTCGATTCGGTAAATAGTGCAGTTTTACTGCGTTGGAATCAAGCTGGTTATCTATTTAAATAAGTCAAGTTTTCTGTTCATTATAGTGAGGGGAAACTTGATAGATCAGGAATTGTTAGTCCCTGACAATTCTGACTACCTGTTCTTTAATAGAATTGTTACATTTAACATCAATGAATCCAGTGTGAGATGAGCAAGTGTTGTCTCCAACCGAGACGCTTACACACTGGTGCAGCGCTTAGGAATGGAACTTTCATCAGTTAAGTTTCATTTGTTTAACTGAGAACAAACACATACTCGTTATAAAAAAGAACGATGTTCATCAGCAACATTTCCAAATTTTTACTTTCTAATGTAGACACAAACACGTATAAAATTTGAGCGATGAATACATACAAAAGAAACCAAAAGAATGCTGTAGGAATTGATGGTTATACTCGATTGAAGAATTATTAATGTCGAATATTTGTGATTTTGAATAATTCCAACTGTTAATAGTCGGCATGTTTATTGAAAAGACCACCGATATTGAAGATAAATTGTAAAAATTCAATCTCATAACGTGTGCATCTACTAACCAGCCCAGTAAAATTCCAATCTGGCGGTCATCGTTGACGTTGACAAACATTCAACCATTTACGAATTTCCTTTTGTTTGTGTACCTACAGTTTTGCACGTTTTTTTTTTCAACCAACAACATTCTATAAAAAAAAAATTATACATTTTTGAAATTTACAACCGCAATTTCACTTTTATGATAATATTTACCCGATTTTATTCAACGTGTTATTTATTTCAATATACAACAATATTATTATTACATCAATAACATCTGCTTCATGCGGAGGAGAAGCTCTTAAATGTGAATTTAATGCCGTTTTGTTTTAATTTGTCTTGGCAGACAAGTAGGTCAAAATTATAATTAAAAACCACAACTTTTACTGTACACCATTAAAAACATTTTAATATTTTTTTGATTATTCAGAACAGTCAAGTAAATTATTACCGGTGTTCCGTTGTTACTGAAAATGAAAGTAATTTCAGGATTTGCACCTGTAAAATTGTAACAACTATTTAGTCTGTCATTATTACAGTTTAATGATTACTAAATATGGTTTAATCAGGACATTGCGGGAATTTTTAATTCATTTTTAAATTACACTCGTTTGTTTGTTGTTATTTTTTTTTTAAATAATTATTGTTGTTATTAAAGTGAATTCAACAAATATTTTGGGGTGTTATGTTTTTATTCTTTTAACCAGCAGGAGTAAATAATTTCGACCAAGATAAAGGATTTGTAATATCTTAATAATTCCAAAAATAACAATGATAATGATTATCGCTTAGATGCTTTTCAAGCTATTTTACAATACTGATAAAGTTGCATCACAGCTACCATTTGGAATGTCCTAATGGAAACCATAAAACAACTCGAAGCCGTTGGAATTGTTTCAGTTCTAGATTCTAGTGGATTCGATTAATTGATTTAATATGTAAATAATGCTATAATTTGGCATTTATACCGATAAATTCTAGGTTCAACATTTAAATATACAAGTACGAAAAGATAATTGAAAAAAAAAACAAACGTGCGTATAATGAAAGAGTTATTACACGGCCAAAATTTTATGCCTAACCGACACCTTCTGGCAATTTTGACGAAGATATATGATTGTTATGATGATTCATTTTTAATAGCCGGAAACATATCTTGAAATTAGTTTAAAAAACATAAATCATCCATCAAAGAATCAATTAACCGGTGGTTAATATTATTATTATTGTCGGTTTTAAAATAAAGTCGTTTAAAAGAGGATTGTTTGTTTTGTTTTTTTTTCTTGAATTGTCTAAACTTAATTGGTTTGTTTGTTTGATGTTACAAATCTATTCGAAACACGTTAAAAGGCGTCAAAGAAGCTTTAAATTGAGCTTTAAGCCTTCACACTAACAAATTCCCAAATGAAACAATCATCGATAGACCTCCGAAAAAAAGGACGATGATAACGATTCCAAAACTGAAACCGAACAAGTAGTTTAACGTCAAATAAAATCGAACAACTAAATTTCCAACAATCGTCCAACTAAATGATGATTTACACATATTTTATCTTTGTTGTTGTGGTGTTGTTTTTCTTCATTCGATATAGATTTGAATTTAATTGGATTTTTTTTTCGGTTGAATGTGTTGATGTATGGTGAAAGAAACTGGAATGTTTTTCTGGGCGATTATATGGCTGATTTATTTCCTAGTTTGCCGTCTGAAATGGCTCGCCTCTTTATCGGTCTTTGCGTGAACAAATGGTCCCGAACCGCACCCTAATGGCAACGACGTGACTACCTAATGTGGACCCCGTTTGACACTACTGAAATACAGTCGGCCAACATTTCCGATATTGTAAAGGGCCCCATACACGGTCCGGAAATCCTCTTAGGGAAAACACTGTTGTCTAGCTTTCGATATTTCCGGACCGTTTGTTGTTCAGACGGCCTGGTAAGAATGGAAAAACGATTCTGAATGACTGAACAGTTCTGAACTGTACGGGCCGACTGGAGTGTGTGTTCAGTTTTTCAATGCAAACTCGACAAGAGTCAAACTAGTGTTCATTCAGGCGGTTTTTCTTCAGAGGATTTCCGGACCATGAGCCCTTAACGTTTGCAAATATTCACAGAATCCATAAACAATGAAGTTTATACGGTAACGATGCCGGTATTATAACCGGATTTTGATCCATTATGGTGAAATTGTTAATTTTTGGGTATAATTTCCAATAATAAAAAATAAACCGGTCTTGCATAAATTTAACATCACGAATAATCTTCAATATTCATAGCGACAATTACTTCAGCAAAAGCAATATCGTGCTTCGTGCTATAATACAATATGTAAATGACAAGTTATGGTCGTTCACTTATATAATTATACCACCCTACACCCTCATCTCCCTAGGACCGTACGAAAAGGGACCGAATTATCCAACAACCAATAGCAACTAACAATAGTGTCGTGATTGTAGACATTATCAACGAATGTCTTATACAAATTAACATGGTCGTGGCAATATTAAAATATCAAATACCTAATCAAATAAATAAATCAAAAAAAAGAAATTAAAATTTGTAATCATCAATCAAAAATTGTTAATCTTTGAAGATTAAACATTTGTTCAATTAAGCATCCTTGAAGGTGCAGTAGCAGACTTGATTGGAGTTGATTATAGATGTCGAATTGGAGAAATTACATCTAATACATCATTGACATGATACAAATTCCTTGAACAAATCAACAATCACTAAGCCCGCCTCTAGATTGAAGAATTTATATTAGAAAAAAAAAACAACATCAACAACCAGCTAACGATTCTCGTTTTTTCAAAACAATTAAAATTAATTCAATAATAAATACAACATGTGGACCAACTTAATAGGCGGTTTTTATCAAAATCTAATAATAGAATTGCTATAATTATAATCATTTTGTTGATGGTTAGTTTTGATAAGAACACTAACTAAGGTGATTGATATCAGGATTTTGTTTAGAAGGTTAATTGAATAATAGACATATTAGATGATTGCCATTTAAATAGAAACTAAATAGATCTTAATCTTTGTGTTCGGATACAGAATTGGGCTCTTTAACATTTCGTTTTTTTTTATTTTGAAAGAGAAAATAAATAAACTTCAATTAATCTTGTTCGTTACAAGTACAAACATTGAATGTTAATAATACAATAAAGTCCACCTATAATGGACTCGCTTATAATGGAAACTCTTCGCTTTTACACGTTTTATACGTACGGTTATAATAGAATCGACATTTTTATCATTTCCAAATTATTGTTAAATCGAAAGAAACTGTACCGAAAAGGAGTTACAAAGATCTACTTGAAGAAATACTGTTTGGATGATTTCAACAAAATTGTCCTAATAATCCCTCGATAAGTAGTCCACTATTATAAATTATAGAGGATGTGATTGTTATCCTGAAGGAGACATATTCATAGTAAATGGAACTGATGATTTTTCTCAAATGTTGCCAAAACCCATCAATTAAAAGGTGAAAAAGTGTGGTGGAGGAGAATTTACTAAAACGCCCATCACGGCTTTTATATATGCAAATAACGCCTTTTACCATCCCTTTGATGGTAATTTTAGTGACAAACTTGAAAGATTTCAGATAAATCTCAAATGTCACGGTGCTTCAGGAATGTTGAAACACTACCAGCGGATTACTCTGGCAACACAGAAACTCTTAATAGTTGTTGATAATTGCTTTGCTCACCCGTACGTTCCACTACATAATACAAAACTCGAATTTTTTGATAGCATCTTCTAGACCAAGTTGTGATTCGGAGTCTGTAACAGGTGTTATTCAGAATGATTGAACAATTAGAAAATGATAAGCATGAATCGATTTCTATGTTGGATGTGATTAATCTGTTGAGTTTTTCGTGGGAGCATGTCTCCAAAGAAATCATTTACATTGGTTTCCAATTAGTTTTCGATTAGTCAAAAACATGAATGATACTGTGAATGATAATTTCGACCCAGAAGACAAGATTCTATTAGACGAATGGTCAACAATCAAGGATATATTACGTCAATTCTGAAAATGAAGAAATAATCAATGAAGAATTGCCTGATCAGGACTAAATCAATAAACTATAGAATTTTCAACCAGTGGTTGATGTAAGCGTAAAAATTAAGACACTACTTCCAACACGGTTACAATGAACATTTCATTATAACCGGTTGTGCAGTAGTGTGCTATAAATTGTGTCAAATTTGTATTCGCCCTTCGATAGACGCCTTCAAATAGACATCACCCTCGAGCATAAGAAGAAAAAACAATCGCCATTTATAAAGATCGCATCGAAAGCACCCTTATCAAACACACGAAAAAAAAACAGGTAGGTATAAATGAAAAATGACTTTATTATAATTCAGATGTGTCGGTTAACACTTGTGTCTATTTAAATATTGTATGAATAAAATATGTTGAAAACAATTATAATATAATAAGTTTGAAGACAGGAAACGACCCGATTTCTAGCATTATTTTAAATACATAATACATACCAACAATTAAACACCCCATTAAAAATAACAAGATAACATATAAATATTTAGATATATCTAGATATATTTTCGGGGTTTTGAAAATGCTAATTCACTATAATAACTTATAAATTGTTTGAATTGTAACAAGGCGGGGTGAATATACGGATAAGAACATATGGCTATCTTAAATACTTTTATCATTCCTTGATATCTCATTTTCATTACCATGTAGTTATCTACTTTGCGCTAATTTAAATACGATGACATCTACATTGTAATCAAGATTAAAATTTAATATTTTTTAATAAGTACATCTGTTTAGACACCGAAAACACGACATATCTCTCAATCCGACCGGAAACGGTTGAAATAACAACTTCTATTAACTGTCTTATGATAAATATTGTTAACTAATATGAAAATGGGGGTGTTAAAAACGAGTGGGGGGGTGGTATTATTTTATACTGCAATTCCTTCTCATTATGATAACATTTTCAAATGAATCCCCTGCTAGTTTAGTTGTGTCAATGATTGAATATTAGTATCTAGATAGATACAACAAGTTTCTTGAGTATATGGTAAGTTTTAATGTCTTTTACACTTGGATTGCTTGAAACAATTAAGAATTATGGCATGGTCGTTAGTTTTCTCAAATAGAATCAAAGCGAAATCTCATTAAAGCTCACAATATGCACATAATGTACGCATGCGTTTATATTAATAAATGATCGTGCAAGTTGAACAACACACAAATGAAACGAGTCCAAGCAGTGGCCGGGGAATTGGTTTGTTTCCTTCCTTCTAACATAAAATCTGCATTTCATTATCATATCCGCCATTTTCTAACTAATTATCAACAATCATCATCATCAACAATAATATTCTAGAAAATCCTTTCCTTCTACTAAATAGAATCGAGATTGAAATTCGTAGATTAGACACAATGTAAATGATCTATTTAGAAATTGTATTGTTTCTATCTATCTAATAAATTTATTTATTAAATCTTAAGGTCTTTCAACTTTTATTATCTTTATTCGCTTCTTTTCAATGATGTTGTAGTGTTTAACGTATGATTTTCTAATTGCTTTCTCACGTACTCGAATTGGCTTTTCACTTTAACGGTTCAATATTATTATATTGTTGGGAATTGTGAGTGGTCGCACGGTTGTACGGAAATATTGTTGAAATTGGACATTTCTCAAAAAAAAGACAACAATAAGACCAAATAAAAGTAGACAGTTTGAATGACAAAAAATTTTCATAATTGTCCTGTTGTATAGATGACACAAAATTAAGTATCTTTGCCGGGTGCATTGTAATTATGCATTACTTGTGAATACAGTAGCCTTTCAAATGAATTAAACAAAGACAGATGATGTCCCATAGAGTTCTTTTAACTTCACCTATATAGAACGGTTCAGAATTTTTTTGTTAAAAATATATGATTAAGTTCCACTTTACTTTAGTTATCAAAATTTCATGATAACACACTTATTGTTTTCCTGTTCTATCAGAAAGTTGTTAAATCTTCATTATTCTATTGTAAGATTTACACTTCTGAAATTTTTTCCTTATCGACCATCTGACACAACAATGTTTCCATGAAGTTTCCTTGTTATACTCAAACCAATAATATTGCCATATTAATTTTCCATTAAACTTTATAAAACTTTTCGAATTCTTATATATTGAATCTTTAAACAGTAATCAGTATGTAGATAGTGTTTGATAAATACCCTACAAAACGTTTTCTTGTTTAATAATAGTGTCCGAAAAGTAATGATTTTATACAGTCAATCAATTTCGACTGCGTCAACTTTACTTTAAGGTTGTGAAACACAGTTATAACTCGAGGCCGGACATAGAAATTCGTCCTTATTTAGTGTGTGGATGTCGTGCGAAGTTGACCATTAGCGGAGTTTGACGTTCTCGATTCAACAAACCACAACCATTCAGCAATATTAATAAATTATTTGGGCTATTGTCCATCGTTGTTATTTAAATATCAACTTAAAAATTGTTGAACAATTTAAATTAATCTACAATTTCTGTGTCCTTTATGGTACACTAATGGATCACGTCTTGTAGTGGTTGAAAATATTCATGCAGCCAACCAATAAATACACAACAATTGTCTGCATCTTGCAATAGTTTGCTCTCGTTCTATAGCTTCTATTGTTTGAAAGTTAAGCTGGCCAAGTTACATTAGGCGAAGTATAAGTTGAGATACTAGTGCAACATATTGTTGAGGTTTATTTGTTATTATAACCGCCATTTTGTAGAAGAAATGTTAATTTCAACAATGAAAATAAATAAGTATTTATAAACTTTCTGTAAGTTTACACTTGGCTAGAGTTCGTTAAAGAAAAGAATAAAAAGGCCATTAACATTTCATTATTATAATGTCGGCTTCAATTAATTCTTACACAGTGTAGGTATTTATCATTGTTTCGAATCAAATTCTCTAGTTGCCCCGGTCAATTAACGTTATTTACATAAATAATACAACAACCACAAATTAATAGATTTACTCTAACAGATTTAAATATAATTTGTCACTAATTAATAAACGTTTTTGCCCCAAAAGCTTCTAAAGTGGTATAGTAAACGATATTAGATAACATGTCAAATAATTTTAGTTAATTATCGAGAATTTGATAAAACGAAACGTGAGAGAACATCATCATTTGTTGATGTCGTGTCGGCGATAGGACTAAAAATTGAATTAAATATAGTTGGGCACCTTTCATGTGGTACATTTACGAAATTACTAAGATATTATTACAAATAAATAGTGGCCTACCGATTACTCTATAATTAAATTTATACAACAACAACAACAATACCAACAACAACATTGAACAGATGCCGCCGTGTTATAAACGACTCCATTCTCCATAATCCCTATTTAATCTTACTTATTTCTTCTACTACTACAAATGCCATTTAACCTGTAATTAACAGAAAAAATAAGCCTACCCTCCTCTATATTTAACACCATATGACTTGAAGAACTTTTCTTTCTGCACTGTTCTATTCAAACAAACCAAATTGATAATATAAATACAAAAACTTCTTGTACTTTTTATAACAATAAAAAAGGGAGTAGTATTCTTCTGAACTATAAATGCCACGTAAATAGTTCTCGCCCTCAAAAAAAACAACAACTTGACCCTATCTTCCTTTTCCGTTTCTTTCTCATTTTTCAATATACGAAATAATGGATTGGTTGTCTCGTTGGTATTTGTGGGTATAGTTTGATTGATAACCGGCAATGAAATTAAAGGACTCGATGTAATAATTGGGGCGGGTTTCAATAACGTTCAACCAATCAATTCGATCAATAAATTCTTTTGATTATTGTTAACAAAATATCTATTTAGAAAATTTGCGTCACATCAATAACAATAGCTAGATGAAGTGGTTTTTTACCTAAATTTAATTATAATTTAGACATATTTTCGCACGGTATGAATGTGGAACCGTTTAAAGCCTTTTTGTTAGACCTATCATTTAGACTGCACGCATCCTAATGTTTTTATGTGTGTGTGTGTGTGTGTGTGTTTTTTTTTATATATTTATATTATAAAGGAAAAAAAAGATAGATATGTCTGTATTTTGAGAATAAAATGTTTCTATAGTGTCTAACACGAATACGGAAAAGACTAATTTTTGGGAACGCAACAATTTTCTTCAAATTGTATTGAATGTATTGTGTCGATGGTACAACCCTCTTCCGGACCCCCATCACTTTTATATTTAAGCTAAATTTATAAAGAAAGCGAGATGTCTATTAGCCGAGAAGAAATACAGTCAATCCTGAAGTATAAAATTCTAATAATTTGCTTATGGTTGCTTGAACATGGAGACTTTGGCAAAAATATTCAGGGACTCGAACGGCCGGCAAGCATGAAGTTCCAGATTCGAGTCCTGCCGGTCGAGTTGAACGGTTTCAACAATTTATGAAGGAAATCTATATCAATTAGATATTTACTGTTACTGCTAATGACTGATTTAGATAAAAGGACTATCCTGGTAGGAAAATTGTCGGGCATGCCCGAGTTTCGACCAGCACCCGATCGAGGAAGAAAACAGGGCTGCATTCCATTGCTCCGACATCCGGGAGCCCAATCAGGTGACTAATCGGGACTGAACATGCGTTCCGAGACTTCATATACCCGGTTGGGAGCCTGGCAAGATTAAACATATGTATCCCGGTAATCATCGGACAACTAACAATAAGAAACTAAATTGTGAATTATTGATTTGAATTCATATCTGAGGTACATAATTCACAATAAAACACAAAATGCTTACGTGAATACTTATGAATTTTTACCCTAAATAGTAGGAGTTTATCAATGAAACTCAAAGATTGGGATGGGCATGGACTTCTTACAAATAAAAAATAAGGTCACTACTAGACTTTCTCCTGACTGTACTCCTTTTTGGGATGATAGTCGGGTTACTGCGAGTTCCTTTCCAATCATGTAACAACGAATGCCCAGCCGGATGATTAAATTTTTGCCCGACTGGGGCCCTCCCAAAACGCATTACATTCTGGTAGGGTACACAGTGGCGATTACGAGGAGCCCGATATCAAATAGGACGGATTGAACGGCGTCCGATCAGGTCCTGAAATCATTTCTACTAGGGCACTAGGTAAATAGGTATTAGTAAGAACAACCTTTGTATCTATTGATATTTCGTCTCTATTACAAAAAATCTAAATATTTTATGCACTTTCCACTGTATAATGACATTTGATGGAGTAGTTTTAAGTCGAATGCAGTCACGATAGGTTTTTGTTGATAATTACATAGACAAGGCGGCTCATAATGATGATTACACTATGCAGATTGTCATAATGGTATTTATAATTACAGAATTATAATAAAAAGTAAAGAAAAATAAACGAACAAATTAATATTTATATGCTTGTAATTGTCCTTTAAATGTGTGTAATACGTCGGTATTATAATGAGAATGGTTTTTTTTTATATTCTAATATTATTATTCATGAGTATTGTTATTTGAAAAGCGGATTGCAAAGAGTGTTTTATGGTTGTTGTTTTCATTTCCAATGAATTTTCGTAAGATAAACCAATTTTATATTATTATTATTTGATAGACAAGATTATCGATAAGGGTTATAATTATAGAATACTTATAGTTTCCGTTTAATACACACGCCATTTAAGAATATAACCTGGAATTATCGAAAATATATCGGTCTCTATTGTATTGAATGTTTTATTGTTATCGATAATAATAAGAAATTAGGAGTATTTTTTATTAATCGAATCCAATTATTTGATATTTTGAAAATTGCTTAGGAAGACTTTAATAATTAATTACATAATATGAAAGTAATTTTTTTTTGTTTCGTTGTAATTTGTCTAATATTAATTAAAGCTGGACGCGATCGATTCGATCCGGGGGTGGGAAAAAGACCGGCCATGTTCACTTCGGTATGCTTTGCACGAAATAATTGAATAATTTATAGAAAATTTACTGGCTACGTGGTGTTCAATAGAAATTATTATATTTAATTGAATTACCATTACAAGTCCAAAGCTGCCAGACTAATTATAGAACTTAATCGATATTATAAGGACAATTAAATGAATTATTTATGCTTAGACAGAAAAATAAGCAAACATTGCAATTATTAACAAAACTTTCCACAATACACTGAATAGTTTTCACAATGTTTCGTTTCATGGACACCGTTAATAGAGTTGACAACGATTCGAATAATAAAACAACGATGGCAAAGCTATAATTTAAACGAATTTTGCTTAGTCGTCAATACGATAGACGATAGCTAGTTTTCCCCGTTTGTGCATAAGAGATATCCAATTATTTGTTTAAATTTTCAACAACTTTTCTAACTGTATAGTCGTATAACTATACCCTCTAACTTAAGCTTGCCTAAAACTATTAAATTATAGAGTAATAGAAATTATTTATTGTAGCATTATTCCATACCACAACTAAAGAAATTAAAATTATTGTAGACTTGCAGTTGGTTGCAAATAAACCGACTATGTATTTGATAGTTATTTACCGCTTCACACCCGATCATTTCAAGCGAATCCAATAACTTTACAGAGAAGAAAAAGACCTAAAGGAGACTCACATCTGTTACACTTATTAGACATTTAAAAATATTCATTCAAAACTCTGTAAATGAGAAGATTGAAATGCCGACAACCTCTATTCTATTCTTAATGCACATTGCAGACTAAAAGGGCACAACCATCTAAAGAACTCGCCTGTACTGTATGCAGATGTTTGAATGAGATGGAATTGGAGTAAAGCACGAAAAGTAGTACATTCCTTCTTCATCCATATTTCCAGGCTAGGCGCAAAATTAGGGGAATTATGAATTTTACAGATATCAAAACGGAAATCATGTGAAATCATTAAAATGTTGCCAATAAACAACACCCAGTGGCAACTGTTTCCGTCTCACTCCATCAATTCATTCGTTGTAACACTAGACTCCCGTCCCCCGCAGTTGTACCTGCTTCTTTGCCCGAACTAATTCTAACAGAGATTAATTATTAAAATACAATTCATGTAGGTACCCTTATTGTTCAAATGTATATCGAAAATTTATTCAAAAAATTAGTAGATTAATAGAAATGTCACCCTTTTTTTTCAGCTTGATGAGACGAATTTCATGTTTTGTTAATACGTATGTAGGTAGGTATATGAGAAGTCATAATTTGCATGTTAAATTTCCATGTTGTTCTCTAGACAACTTTAATTAATGCAGTGTTCATATTTTAAAGTCAATATACTTACACAGCTACCGCCTTTGCGTTTATTTTGAAATTCCTTTTCACATTAAAAGACTGAACATACTTTTCAAAACTTACATACACAGTTATTCTTTATGTTATGGTATAGTTATTATTGAAATATTGTTACTATATATATATATATATGCAACATTAATTACTGAAGCTAGGAAGAATAAGAAAAAAAATCGTATGTAAATATGTAAATCAGGTGAAATAAGCTTATCGGGTGGTGCGCCAGCTCGCTAGTTTTGCCTACGTTAACGGTAAGTGCACGCACACGACATTAACCCCGATTTATATTGTTATGCAAATTTGTTCGTCTTATCGCGTTTCAGTTATTCAAATTTTTCGAAATAATGTTACTGCAGCCGTTTACGTGCCATTATGATATATTGTGTAGCCATATTGGATTTTACGATATAAGTTGACCTGTACATATTATTATAACAATAGGAAAAATGGAGGACCATTAACTACTATAGTCTAGAAAATAAAAATAAATAATGAATAGTATCAGAGACGGATTAAGGATTTTCTCAACTAAACGGATTATTGATGTGGAATTGAAGTTCTTGTACAAGAACATCTGCTAGATGAATATGTTCAAGAAACTGGTTGTTCTTGTTTCTATCTAAATACGTCTCGATATCTGAAAACAGGTGATTAACTTGTACAATATTGTTTAAGATTCAGATTTTCTATAAGTAGTTTGTTGATTTACTTGTGCAAGTCGACGTGATAATGGTTATATATCGGACAAGTTCATGCAATTGTCCGGTGAATAAATTCTTGATGTTCAGATGAGATTTGATGACTTTGCCAGTCTAGGTTGACAAAGTCTTTCTATTCACACGTGATGTATTGGGAAGTTGACTCCGACCCTGATACTGTGCAGAAATTGTTAATTACCAAAATAACTGTAAATTATATCAAAAAATTACTTTACCAAAGTCATAATATAATCAAGTATTGAGCTGTTTGTTACTGCCTTTCAAACAGGTATCTATCTAGAATAAGTGGGCCTGTTTAAGTAGTCGTTCAGTGGCTTGAAACTCTAAACCAATTCCACACAATTATCACCTTTAAATGACGAATAGTATAAAGGTGATAATTGTTAAACAAAACAAATGCATTTTATTGATGATATAATTTCAGGTGCGTAAATCTTTGTTCCACTGATTACAAATACTAGACTACATTTATTACCTATAGAATGGATAAGTTAAAAAAGGATAGGTAGATAGATTTCTACATAAAAACGATATAAAAATTAACTTGAGATAGAAGCCGATATAATTATAAATTTGTTTATAGAGAACTTGCCACTAATTTGCTGTCAAAACACACTTTTTTATTTACGACTATCTGCCACTTAGTAATTAATTAAATCACTAAAAAAAGTAGAAGAAGAAGAAGAGAAAATCAAATTTGTCTGATTGGACCGTTTGCATTGATTAATTTACCAAGACTTAACTCAACTTAATTATCGATTAAATACAATAATTTAATAGATAACAACAAGAAATTTATGATAAACATTTATTTATTTTCTTTATTATAGGTAAGTACGTGGAAAATAATCTCGTGTGAGAACATTTATTATATCAGTTGTTAACAGTATATTTTATTGAATATTGTCATGATGATGGAGATAATTATAGTAATAGAATATAAAGGAGTTTTAAATTAAATACTTCCACATAAAGCTAGTTTAAAAACACTTAAGACTACATCAACTATAATGAGTTAAGCGTTAAACGAATATAAAAATGGGACAGGCTCTAAAACAAACATTTTATTAATATAATAGAAAAAAAACACATCAGATGTCCGATATCTAATTGTAAGTTATTACAACGTCATTATAAAGTTAAGCACAAAAAATGTTGCTCAGTATTCAAGTCACTTTACCTTAAATCAATCTTAAATAAAATAGAATTAAGTGTGTGAAGTTTATGTGCAAGTAACTTTAAGACAAGGTCGATCTTTAGTCGGAATTTTAGGAAGAGATGGAGCGGGCCTAAGTGTTCCGTTAGCCTGGATAACCGTAGAATTCGCAAACGAATTCGATTGTTTTCTGTATAGTTCACTGACAAAAGTCGATTTCTGCACAGACTATATTCTAGTGAATTAGTGATGATGCCTATGATTTGCAAAAATTCAACAAGTTTCAATTCGAAAAAACACCTGTTTTGTTGAGTGTGCCGTGAAAACCTACCACGGTCACATCACTTTTGTACCCTTATCTCATTGTTTAAGCATCACTTGCAGATATGTAGAGTAAAATGTTCTTTCAAGCTGTTTCTCTGATAAGGACTAACCTGCAAAAATCAGAAGGTGCCATATTTCTGACTTCTTCTTTTTTTAAAGAACACATAGGAGAACGAACATTTTGGAGATGGGTATCGAGATCATAATTGTGATTGAAACATCCATTTACCTTTTTGCTATATTTTGACGTGTATGTCGATTCTTATGCACATTTCAATTACAGGAAGTCCTATTGTAAGTAGATAGGGTAGATAACTATCTATATAATTCTCTTCTAACGAAATGGGTGAAAGCTCTAACTGTTCATTCTATTATTTATAATTTCTATGATTGTTTTCATAAGTGTATAAAAGTTTTCCAAATTTATCTATCTATCTAATAATTAATGGTGCTCCGGGTGGTCATGGGTGCATAGGGTGAAAAGGGTCCTTGTGATTCATGTTTGCCCCAATTCAATCTCGGTCCTTCTCTCCTAATATTCTTCTTTAGTATATTTGCTGACTATAGCCATCCATTTAGTCACCACGATCTTATTCTTTGATCGTCCTTCTGTGTCGGAATTGTAAGCATATCCACCACACAACACCTCTGCATATTCAAATAAATAGTTCTTACGACTAAGAATCACCATTTGTGCAACAAGCAACAACATGAACGACAAAGACGTAAAATACCGAAATAATGTAGAAAGAAAAAGATTTGTAAACGTTATTTATATACCTATATATATATATAGCAAATTGGCGATAATGAGCCCAAGAAGAAATAGAAGTTGTATGTATATAACAGTCGTGTTTATTATGTATAAGTATATAGTATGCTGGTGTGTGAGAGAAAGAGATGAAAGAGGCGTGCAATGTTCGCCTTTTATATGAACGAAATGTAAGCTCCGCCTTTGTGCTGAACCATTGGTGTGCGAGGGGCGTTGCCACTGGGCATGAACATTCTATGATTGCGGCTGACGAATCTTAGGTGAGATTGATTTATGATTTCTGCCATCCCCCTCTGTCTCTCTCTCTGCTCACTCTTTCATTTATTTATTTTGTTTTACAGATTACTCTCAATATGTGTGAATAAATCAACGAAGTGATTAATGTTAGATAGAAGAATATTGATTTCAATACAACAGAGTTGACTTTAATTGAATCAGCATTCATTTTAAATTTAATTTTATAGAATAATAATTGGTATTGCATTTGCTCTAATATTTTTGACTGACATATTTAGATACAAAATGCCAGTTTTATTTGTTTTGTGACATTCAGTAGCTGAAACGATGCTTCATTATCATCAAGGAAGATCGCACCTCGGACATCGCTGCTGATCTTTGCTCGAATAGCTCCCGGCATCTTATATATTTTTTTCATTTTCTTGTTCTTCTTCTTCTTCTGTAATCTTTTAGTTGTTTTCAACTTTCTTTATTGTGCCTTCATGAGTTTTGTTTATTACAAGTAGGTGCCGGATTTAGAGACGAAGAAGCTGAAAGGTAAGCAGAGGCAGTGGGCAGAGCACTGTGGAGGGCTGAAGCCTGCCTATCGTGTGAGCACAAGTAGCCAACCGAGCTCGAAGTAGCGCCGCTTACCTGCCAGGTAGCTATAGCGCAGTCATTCAGTGTCGTGCCTGCAACCGATGAGCATTCGATCGGTCATCATCATCATCATCATCAACAACAACAACAACAACAACATCAACGTATAGTTAAAGTATTCGGAAATTTCAGTCATCATTCATGTGATGATTTGTTTAATTTATTTATAAAAAAAAATATAATAAAAATTAAGTGTAATTGTTTAAGCAATAAAATAAACAAAACAAAAATTGTTAATTACAAACAAACTAATGAACAATTCAAGTGATTGTACAAGATGTTGATATCAAACGGAACAACAATAGGAAACGGAAACGATTTCAGCAACGTGCCAGGACTTTCCGGGTGCTGTCCTGTCGCTCCTGCGGCTAGGGCGGCCATTGTCAATTGGAAAATGGACTCTGTTGGTTTACCGGCGCCAAATACAGCGTCTAATGTATTATCAACAGCTCTATCGTTATCGCCCTCAGGTTAGAACATTTATTAACAAATCAATTAAAATATAATGATAAATCATAAAAATCAAGATAAAAATAAATAAAAAAGCGAAATATCGTATTGGCATGGTGAAAGCCGTCGTTTTTTAATATTTAAATTATCAATAATTATATTATGAAAAATGTTAAAATCTTAACGATTTGGTTCGAATTAAGAAATTAAAATTTACCAGGTGGTCATAAAATTGGGTAAAAATTGTTGTACATACGTAATTAGAACAGATTCGTGACTGTTTAACCTTGGCGTTTTCATTTAAACGACTCTTTTTTTAATAATTATCTTAATAAGAAAACAGAACAATTATTAAATTATTATTTATATAGGTACCTACATTATTCAGATAAATATTTAGATTTCATATCTTAATGTCAAATTTAATTAATATTAATTAATACGTGACTTATAACTTGATCTAATAATCTACTTTATTTGTCAGTGTTTAAATGTTAATTTGAAGAGTGATTTAAAACGATTGATATAAGTGTCATTTGAATAATCAGCTTCTTTTAGATAGATAATATAAATTTGACTGCGCTTACACCGTATCATCCGCAAATCAAAGTATATGTTGTAGATACAGTATGTTCACTAATAAAATAGATTGACGAAGCCGGATAATGGTCCATATTTGAACTATTTTGCTCATGCTACAAAAATGACACTGTGCACAGAGGGTACCTATCTATTTGTTTTAGATGTTTCTTCACGGACTGAAGATTCAAGTCTAGATCTGTTGATATATTTGGAAAACTATTTCCGTTATGTTCGAAGTCACAGTACTTGCTTATCGATCAATCAATGTGGCATTTTTAGCAGAGCCGATGTCACCTATAGGCGATCGCCTACGGGCGCTAAATTTCGAAGCCCCCGGTAACGACTGAAACTTACGGTTTGATCACTATGAAAGTACTGTTTCACAACGAAACATACAGGTGTTTTCTAGTTTTTTCCTTTTTGGCTTATTTGAGAGACATTCGAAATTAGATTTTCAGAATGGTAGATAGTAATTATCTATCTTGTAACTAGCCTGGAAATGAGGAGAAATCTTATTGTAAATAAGTCGCAGCTCACACCCCTAAACTTGGTTCGCTCCTTAAGACGTCAGATAGTCTGGCACCGGTCATGATTTCTAATACACGGAATCGATATTAGTTAATTTTTCTATTATCTACATAAAATTTCCATTAAATTTGGACATTTTTACTATTTCACCTGAATTAAAGTAAACTATCGTATCGATGGAATTATGGCTAATAAATATTTTATACTTGTTCGTTATTAGAACTAGAATATAAGGAGGCATCAATAACGCATTTAAATATTCATTGTGGGAAGGATAGTATGTAGGCAGAACCAATAGGCACCTATATAGTAGAAGTTTATTTGTAATTATCTTGTAAAATAAATGGTAATAAAATGATACCAGTTGGAAATTGAAAAAGTTTCGAATTTAAAGACGAGAACGAATTAGAAGTATTTTATAGGCATTCTTTTTATGTTTATTATTATTGTTATTATTATTATTATTATTATTATTATTATTATTATTAGTTGAAGTGTTATTTAATTTAATCGATTGGTCTACAACACTTTAGTAAATTTCATTTATTTATCGTTATTTGATAATTTGTTGACGATAAATTATTGATAGATATTAGTATTATCATTAGTTTGGTCATTTTATAGACTTGAAATTCTTTATATGTTCTAAAGTTAATCAAGGATTGGCTATTTATTTATTTATTTATTTATTTATTTATTTATTTATTTATTTATTTATTTATTTATTATTTATTTATTTATTTATTTATTTATTTATTTATTTATTTATTTATTTATTTATTTAGTTATTTATTTTCATTTGCCCTTTTTAACTTTTTTTTGTGACAGTTTACATAGAATAACTTAATGTTAATCTTTATTTATGTTTACACGATATGCAGTAGCAACAAGTATTGAATCATCAAAATAGCACACATTCTATAACAAATCAAGCTATTGATTATTAATTTATCGAGATTTAATAATAATGCAATTAGAATCTCAAAAATTCATATGTAATATAGCTACTGTTTTCCTTCTGTTTTCTTTGTTATTATTTTGATATAAAGTTGATTAATTTTTTTATTTTCTTGAGTAATTCGATACTATATGGAGATATCTTATTACCTATTAACATCTTGAACAAGAACGAGTCGTCAAAAAATTAGGCCGTAGAACAATAGTCAACCAGAGTTATCTTTCTCTTTGGAAATCAACGAAAACATAATAAAAAATATTCAATCACATCTTTATAAGGTTAAACAATTTGTCATGGCATCTTTTCATTGACTGTTGTTTATTTTCTGTTTATTATATGGAAAAAAATAAAATGAAATTTCCAATCATTGTGCACGACATATTAATATTGCTTAGTTTTTGTTTATCGACTGCATACCAATACAAAATACAGTACTACACCGTTTATTTGCAAAATTTCGGGACTGTAATAGAAGAATTTCTTACAGTGATACATTCTATCCGTGGGAGTTTAGAATGGTAAAAGATCATAGAAATGGGAAGTTTGATGAATGATTGGAGACGTAACACAACGGAGTAGTACTGTATTGTTAATTGTTAGCAATTATCAAGACTTACAGGTTTATGTTGAAGAACTTGATTCGAATTATGACAATTGATGATGTTGAGCTTGTTCTCTTTATTTGTTCGTAAATTGAAAAACTAAAAGAGTAGGTAGGTAATTGAAGTTGCTCTTTAGAAAGAAAAAATTCTAGAAAAAATCATGTATGAGCGTGTGCACACGCGTGTTGTGTGTGTGTGTGTGTATATATTAAGTGTGTCTCTGGAATTTTATTAATAAAAACTTGTAGCTTCATAATTTATTATCGTTTAATCAAGGATTGTTTTGATATTTAAGACGTTTAACCTTTACATAATTCACAACAATAACCATATTTGTCCTAATCATATTCTATGTAGGTATGCTGAATAACGGGGAAATGTCCGAGGAAACAGCTGATAAAGATATTCAGTACTATATATTGATTATCGATTAAATTCCTAAATTTTAAAACGTTTAATAAAAGATGGCAATTTTTGAGGAGAATCCAAGAAAAAATTAAGTTTCAATAACTATAGAAAAGCACCGCTTACACAGCTTCTCTGTGAACTTATTTCTATATACATGTAGAATTATCTCAACGCTTCTACCAACAAAAATCTACATGAGGTGAACGCATATATGAAACGTAAACATTTAACTGAAAGACCTGCGTGGAAATGTTTTTTCTACACTGGTATCTCTGCAGAGTCCCTTTCGAATCTTTCAAACTGTAGCTTAATGTAAATTTGAAGAAACAGAACTCTTCTATCTCCCAGCAAAATCTTTATATTTTTGACTGGAACAATTTTATAGACGAATATATCGTTTAAAATACGTTTTTATTAACAGTTATTATTGATTATTGGGAAAATGTCGTTGCTCAGTTGACCACAAAACGTCAATTTAGTCAATTTATAACAACTAATCAGGATCTTTATTCAACATAATAAAATTTCATAGTGTGATTGGTTAAATTCCTTTACCTACCGTTACAATTCGAAAAGAAATTAATGAATTAAATTAGTTTCACAAATAAACTTCTCTTCTACTATTTAGATAACTAGAAATTATCTAAATTTCATGCTTAATAAGAAATAGTTTTGTGTTTAATTGAAAATACATCCTACTACAGAAAAGTGTTTTAGAATGGAATGCGGAACGAGGCGCATGCGTTAAATAGCATAATCTGACATTGGCGCATGCTCTGTGGCGTAAAATTCATCTTAAAATCAGGAGATACGGATTTGAGATGCAAATTATTACAGTCCTTAGGTAATAACGTTTTCTTGCTTTTGTACCGATTTTCATGTAGCTAACAAATGCATAATGATAGCAGCTCTATTTCTATTGCTTTCTGAGTTTATAGTCCATCTAAGATGTTTTAATAAAAATACAAATAGCAATTAGGTGTACACTGATCATTATTTTGAATGTTTTACTATTGTTTATCTAATTTTATTAATATTTACTGACTTTAGAAATGGCTTGTGTATGAAATTTTCATTACCAGCCTTTTGATTGTTGTTTATTGAAGAAAGTCCAGAAAAACAGGTGTATTACGATATTTTACAATATTTTTGAATATGCAAAGTTACCTTCTCTCGTTAACAACGTATAATGAATACGATAACAAATTAATACGCAAGCGACATGTGTTTGTTGTTGGTTTAAACAAGACGTTTCCAACAGATTTGATTAGGGCCACACATACATCGTCTACACAGATGGTAGCCGTAATGGTTATAATGAAATTTAAATTTATTTTTGTGTATATTATCATAAATTGTACCTTTTATACGCATCAATTTGTTATTTTTTCAACAAATCTATTTGTGAATTACAGTTGCATCTTCACCAACAATTACAAGTGCAGCAGGGGCGACTTCAATTGCATCATCTACAGTACCATCTTCATTGGCACCGGCAGCGTTACGTGAACTATACGGAAATGCTACTGCACCTGGACATCCTTTAGCCTCATTAGTATCACAACAGAGATTTTTAGAATTATCCCGATTCGGTTTACGGCATTATGATATTGCTCAACATATGTTAACGCAACAGGGTGCTGTAACGAAGCTTTTAGGTGAGTTTCTTCCTTTATCCAAAACAAGATAGTATTATATAGATACTTATATTGAAATTGGATAGAAGTTTTTTTTTCTTCTCTGTAATGACGTTGCAAGACTAGATCCTGCGGTTATCCTTCTACGGTTTCTATGGCCGCAACCGAAACTACGTTGGATGTCCAATGAAGGAGTTTTCGTTCGCATGAAGAGTTATTCGATAATAGCCGCCGTCACAATTACAACAAATAATTGCCAGCGTGTAAAAAGCAAGCACTCACATATGTCTATTCGTTTTATTATTATTATGATGAGCGAAATTGGCTGGATATATAGGTATATAGGTACCTATACAAGGGGGGCTAAAAGGGGAGACAAGTCATGCTTCGTTCAGTCAATTGCATGTTGTGTACGTAACATGTACAATGTAATTTTTACTTGACGGACACAATAAACAAATTGATGGGTTTTGGAAGACTGATCAATGAGAAATAGAAATTAAAAGAAAACGCACAATTTCATTATTGAAAAATTATATGAGTAATTTCCATCTTGTAATAACTATTAATCGTCACCCTCATGGCATTAAATGTTTACATTTCAACCAATAGAATTAGTTGGGTATTTTTCTAAACAGGAAGTACACAACCATGAACAAATCCTCCCACCTCACCCTTAAAACCCAAATGGCCATGTTTTTATTTAGGTATATTTATTTCAATAATAATAATGTTGTGACTATATGTATAGGGAAAAATATGTTGTTTTTTTTTATCAGTAATTTAATCATTTTGTATTGTTGAGATGACATCGAAACTAATAAAACTGCAACAAAACACATGTTTTAATGCATGCAATTGCGGTTGCATTTCGTAGAATTGCATTATGCTATTGACACTAGAGAAAAACCAGACTGTTTTTCTCATTAATTACTCGAGAATATTGTTATAATTATAGGAATTATGACACTTACATAGATGCAAATTGACAATTTCCTGTACATATATCTACCTATTATCTGATAGTTTGATACCGATTCATACATTGTAGGATTGTGGAGATAGTTCATTGAATATGAACTGGTATCAAACTATCAGATAATTAAGTGGTGCTTAATAGTACAATGTTAGCGCCTACGCTGCTTGAAACTTAAAGATGATAATATCGCGGTAGAAAAGACCGATCGGCGACGAAAAACAGGGCACGATTATCTGAGCCCCCTAAGGTGCCACATCGGGGCGGATTCCATTTCCCCGACTACCGGGAGCCCAAAAAGGTGACTAATCAAGGCTGAACATGGTGCCCGATTTCATGTACCAGGTCAGGAGTCGGGCAAGGTAAAACATATCTATCCCGCTAACCATCTCCCGATCGGGCAACTTGTCGATTAGAATTCTGTTATTTAGCTCGATTTCATCTACTTGGTCGAGAGTTTGGCAAGGTATCCCGTGTGCTCGATCAGGCAACTATCTGGGCAAAATAACATTAACCCGTTTATTTGAGCACGGTCGGGCACCAGAAGTGGCTAAATATATCACTCATATACATTTTTTGAGTTAATTCTAGTTTTAAGGCGGTGACTACACTTCAATTCAGTAGCAATACTGGCAATACTGGCAATACTGGCACAAAGAATATAGAAGATGCCATAGTTATATGAAAACTTTAAATGCATTTATCACATAACGTCCGTTCTTCAGTTGTTACTATTGCAGTCCATGAGCGATATGTATCCCGGTAACCGCGGTTACCGGGATACATATCGCATCAACGCGTTGACTTGATCGGGCAACTATTCGGGTAAAATATCATATTAAAAAAAACATCTCATGAGATGTTTTTTTTTAATATTCAACGGTCCACAAACTTATATTTTGAACCACAGTTTATAATAAGTACGTATAATTACACATAATGCACTGTTAGCGGACCATAAAGCTACTTTTGTGGACCTGATATGACTTGCGGGCCGCAAGTTGAACAACGCTGAATTCGCAAATCGCGTCAGTCCATCATGTTTAATTTACTGTTGAAACGTTTTTTTCCCTGGAGATAGCCATAGATAATTGTTAAAATAACGAAACAAAAACATTCTCGACTTAAAGAAAGCATGTGTGAAACAAAGAGAAAACGATTAAAAATGATACACGGTTGACTGTATTACAGTAGCTGAGAAATCTGCATAGAATGCCGTTGTAATCGCCGATTTGCCGATCTAGACTACTTAATCATTTCCGTTCACAAGCAAAATGCAATTGAAAACATTAAATTTAAAACAGAAAATATGTTGTGGCCATAATTTACTGAAAATTCCACAATAAATCAACGCGAATCGAAATACAGTTAGACCCCTATCTGCTATGCCACTTGTAACTCTTTTATGACGCCAAAATGGACGAAAATTTTCGGACGGCCTGAATCCCTTCATAGGTGCTCTTATCGTTTCAAATATTTTTCGATCTATTACACAGCCGGAAAACTTTGTGAAAGATTGGGGTTCTACTGTATTCACAAAGAAAATAATTGATTGAATATTTTACAAAATCTCGCCTGTAATTTAGGAATATAAATAACAACGATATATAAAGAGAAAATAAGAGAAGAGAGAATAATAGATAATTGAATGGTCGGAGACGTAATTAGAAGTTTTTCGATGATTAAATTTCATTTATTTATTTAATAGTAGATGAAACGCAATTCTTGATATGATGGCATGTTCGTTGAATTCCAAAAAATAATAACTAGAAGGAAAATTATTAGTTTTATGGAATGGGTATCGTGCACGGTCGCCTTTAGATCACAAATAAATAATGAGCAACAAACAACAACAACAACAATAATGATAAAAAAATTAGAGATCAAAAACTGTCAAACTTTTCATGATAATTTTTGGAAATGATTCCAACTGTATCGCAGATATCACGAAGTGGAACATTTTCTATCATTACAATGTTGATATGTTGATTTTATTTGTTTAGAATCAATAGATTTAGCTGGTTTTCATTAGGAAATTGCAATACAGTCGTTGAATAATTGCCAGTTTGTGTCTTGTGTTTGTCAGAAGCGCGTCATGGTTTGCTTTCGAACAAACGACGGAAGGCCAGTTAAACGAACAAACGGATTAAACGTTATGTACACACTGTTATTATTTGTAATATTTCATATCCCTTCTTGTTGTTTTGATACATTTCCCAGATAATTCTCGTTGTTTTTTTTATCGCGAATCTACAAATCAAACAATCTTTTTGCTTAAATAATGAGCCATATTCCAAAGGAGGATCTGTTTTGTTGGAACAATATTCGGGAGCTACTTCTTGTCGGCCAATTAACACACGTCGCCTGAAAATCTGGCTGAGAAGATTATAATTAACTTAAGTTGAATTGGTATTTTTATAAATGTTTCGGCACTGTTTATTAGCATATCAGATAAAATAAAGATAGATATAGATCGCTTTTGAACAGTTGGAATATATAAATAGTTTAGGTACTTGTTTTCTTTTATATACAATTATAATATAAAAACAACAACTGGACGCCGTATTGTTATCGGTTTGGGGGCGAAAACGGCGCTATAAATTTGAGCTTAATTGTTGCTGAAAACCGACCACGATTTATTACAGCTCGATTCTATATTATTTATATCCATAATTCGTAATAAATGATAGGATTCCAGACGTAATCCACAGATTTGTTATAGATTTTAATTACACACATCGCCGACTCGATTAAGATCTCCAACGATTTTTCTTTTCTTATTTTTTCGTTTTGGTGTGTGATACTTTTTGTCTACCTATATACATACGTGTAGAAAAAGATGCTTCCGATTAATATCAGTCTGACTATGTTTGAGATGTAGACTGTTAAAGTCATATCTTTGTTGATCTTTAAAAGAAATAATAGATGCGGATGATGAAGTGGATGTGGCGCTTTAATAACATTTTGATTTGAAATTTTCGACTCCCTAAGGCGGGACAATTTTTGAAAATGACAAGACTTAAAGCTTAAGCTTCTCCAATAGATTTGATTATGATCGAGTGGATGGAAGCAACTCTATTCAATAAAGTGTAGATAAAACGATCAACTTATAGTAGATCCATTTTGATTCGATGAACTTGGCTATATAAAACATAAACAAATTATTATTTTAATGTTGCAGGTACTGAATCGGTTATTGTTGTATCGGTGCCATAAATATTTTATTAAAAAAAAGAGAAGAAGTTCTCAACGTTTCGATTTGCTGTCAACAAACCGACGGAAATTAAAGCTAACTATCTACAACCAATTTTATTCTATGAATTTATTGAGTGATTATAGGGTTGTATTACGTGTACACGATGAATTTTGGATTGAATTCGATTTGTTATGTTAGGGTTCGTGGAGTTGTGGTGGGCGTCGATGGGCGCCGGCGCATCCTCCAATTTATTTCTACAAAACACGAAATTGTCCTACAAATACGAACCTCTAATAATAAAATAATCAATCATTGTATATAATTAGTTATTGTTTCTAAAATTATAGTGGAACAATACAATAGAAAAAGTGTTTTAAATAAATAATTCTCATCGTATATTTTGTACTGATATTACAATTCCAGTTATTGGTAATTAATATTGAATATACAGTTGAGGATGAGACCGGCCATTTTGTGGATCGCATGTTAGGAAAACCTTGGTTTAACAGTAGATATAAGTAATAGGTAGTCATAGACAACTGCACAATGATAACTTGTCCGATTTACGAGACGATGCATCTAAGAATTATACGTATTGTAAATGTAATTCATATCATGGTCTTAGTCTATAGATCTTGTAAATACTGACACCCAAAAACGGAACCGAACAATAAATAAAACCGCGAAATGACAGCTGTTAATTAGAAAAGATAATTGCAGATTATATTAAACATTGTGAAAATTTACCACACACACACACACACACAAACACAGACCTTGATTTCTCATTAGTTGTTTTTGAGGTTGAACATGGTGTGAATTGTATAGGTTGGATAATTTTTTTTTCGGTTAAGCTTAAGGCAAAACAACACCCAATAACTGATTCATGTGTACACCATCATCGCCTTCAAGGCATTTATACGTTTGTCCTTTTATTGTCGGCCAACCATAAGTAGACTGTTTCATTGTTATTGTTGTTTTTTCTCGCTGATGATCGGTTTCCTTAAAATCCGAGAACATAGTCACATGAATGTCAATAGAAAAGTTTAAAGGGATAAATTGTTTTGCGTGTAAGATGCGGTCTTATTGCCGTTAGCTAGACAACTACCTGGTATATGTAAATATAAAATACATGCAAACGTAATTAGTTTGTACCTTTCAAAAAAAAAAAATTATGTTGGTGTTTTTCGGATGTCATTTTGTCTAAGGATTCAAGGGTGCTGCCAATCTTGACCGAAAATGATATGTTCAAGAATTTTGAGATTCGACAACAGCGTATTTGGCTAACTAATCAACTTAATATTGTTGACTTGGCGCCCCTTTTCGACCACATTCATTTCCGCAATTCTACAATCTGTACATGTTCTCAAAAATCCTTCATAACTGCAGAGTGGATATTTAATGTTATTTTTCGTATTTATTTTGTTTTTAAATGACTAGTCTCAGAGCCTCTGGTAGCTAACGGATTCGGCTCAATCCGCCCCTGATCTATGTTTGACAGATTTCCTTTAATTTCATAATAGTATTTTTTCAGTGACAATAATTCAATATTTTGCGACCTGTTGAAGTAATAAAATTGCTTGAAGAAAGAGCAAAAATAATATCGACTTTCATTGTTCACTATTAGACTAAATCGAGTATTGTTGTTGCTGCCGAAAAACATGTAAGATAGAAACTAATGAGAAGTTTTCCAAATGACAAAAAGTCCGGCGAAAAATGCTCAACTATGCTTGATAAATATCGTGTATTGAATTTGTTGTGATTTTCAATTATATTGTCGCATGTACATCTGTTATTTTATTGTTATTCAATGCTATTTTATAATGTTTAAGATTATATAAATAATAATAACAATAGAATTCAAAGGAAAAATCATCGGATCACGAGTAAAATAAATTAGACAAAATATCGCCTCCAAATCGGCGGAGGAGCTTCAATGGCTTTTCGGAACCTGACTCGCATACAATGACCGTAACCGAATGTTTATATCAATTTACTGACACAAGTTTTTGCTCAAATGTAATTTATAAGGCTGTTAGTGTGCTGTGAATTTATAAATATTGAAGGGAAGTGACTGTCATAAATTTATGTGCCCTTCTTCTTCATTCTATAAGCGCTGATGTGGCAGATGTCGGTGTGATATTTGTTGTTTCAATGATCGAATACAGGTCAACCGATTCGATAGCAGGTGGATTACACATTTTATTTCCACATCCATCTACACTATATTTGCTTGCTACATTTGATTGTTGTAAATTCGATATAATTTATTTACAGGTACACTTCGTCCACCAGGACTGATAGGTGGTAGTAAGCCGAAAGTAGCTACTCCAGCTGTTGTTTCAAAGATCGAACAATATAAACGTGAAAATCCAACAATTTTCGCTTGGGAAATACGGGAACGTTTAATATCTGAAGGTGAGTTTATGCATTTATTTAAAAAAACAACAACAACAACAACATGATTTTTGTGCGTGCTATTTTTTTTTGTACATACATAAATATTGATAGAAATTAAAAGCAATTCCGTGACTTAAATAAGTTGCAACTTGTAACGATTTGTGTGAATGGACAAGACGTTCCAGTTATGTTCAACACATACGAAAAATAATAATAATGATAATAACGAAAAAAACCACAAGTCTTTCACTTTATAAAAGAAAAAAGCAACAATAAAATGACAATGTTTAAGGGTTGTTTATATTGTATGGGATGGTCGGACAGAGCCATTGGCAACGGCGGTTATTGTTAAACTAAACCGCATATAATTATATAGGTAGAAAGGGAGGATAAGAAAATTATATGTTTTTTGAAAAGACATCCTTAAACAATAACGGCACAAATATTTAAAAAAATTAAATCTAAAAATTTAACGAATTCCGATTGAGAAAGCTGTATATATCTTAGGATCGATCTTGAAGACGGGGGATGTAGCATTTAGTTACAAAGACCAATTATACCATGACCGATGAATGATTAATAATTGTAGATTTATCATTCCGGTCGCATTGATCATGATCACACTCAGATGTAAGCTAAGAGATACCATCACTTCGATATGATTTATCTGCACGTTAATTTCCCATTCAATGCCTACGGGCAACAGTAAAGAATCCAATTCTGTTTATCTCTTCACTCCCCAACTGACTGAAAAGGAAAGCCAAACCACCGCAACTGTACATCAATTATCAATTTCTTTATAAATTGAATGCGGCCCTAATTATCCAACAAAATACAATATCTTTTCAATTGATGCTGGTTCTACGCGGTGGTGGGCCCTCCAACCAATCATGGTAAATATACTTTTAATATAAAAAAAACTTAAAATAATAACTACACCACGTCGTGTATAAGTCTGCGTCAACTCAATAGCCATATTGGTTATGGTCATTCAATTGGACACGCGACTGAAAAGACCAATTGTCTGTGGAATTCTTTGTCTGTTGCTGACACTTCATAATGGCACATGTAGTTCTATCTCTATTGCATTCCGGGCGAGTGTTATGTTTTATAATTGAATAATACGTTTTTATTATTATTTTTAATCGACATAGTAGATCGTATACAATAGGTATTCATTCCAAACTGCAAATTATGATAATTTTGATTGATCTATTTAATTTAATATGCACGACTGGTCTTTGGAGTAACTCCTTTCAGATTCCCAACATTTATTAGATAATTTTGAAATGTTGTGTGATATTTCCAGAAATTGCTATGACCTCTCAATGGTGTAACAAATCCAATTTTATTAATTCCCCATCTGACAGCCATTTACATTGTATCATGTCTATTTACCACCAATTTCTGATCGTTTCTGATGTGGAAAATCATTTATATTTGAAGATCAACAGAGCATCGTGATCGTTGACTTGACAGGATAATCGCTCATCAATACTGGTAAAGTGCGAAATAAGACCCTTCGATGATGTCTCAAGATTGGCATCGAGTCGTTATCATTATAACCCCAAATATGGAGAATTGAAAGAAATCAACATATAATAAACGGCTTCTATTGTCATTGATCGTCGATAATGACCGGACCAGGTTGTTTGTTTAACACAAATTAATCGGTTCCCAGGTTCGGACCACTCAATTCAAGAATAGTTTTATAATATCTTGAATGGTACTTGAAATATCAACAATATATTCAACATGATGGAACAATAGAACGAACGATTTCTGGGATTTCTTTTTAAATACGTGTCGGAATTCGTCTGATTGTGAATCTACAATGCAATATACAAGCAATTTTCGATGATTTTTAATGGTAGGATTTTATTTTTCTGGGTTCCGAGGTAGATAAGCGCAATTCCGGTTTTTAGGATGTTTTTTTCGGTCTAGTGGTCGAGATCTTACCGGCCACCTGCGGAATTTCAACTTGCCCTTTGGAAATGGCAATCTTTTCTACACGACAGGAGGGCGAGATTGAGACGGTTTTGTTTGATTACCGGTACCACGCCTTCGTGTGACAAATCGAATCTTGATTTTACAATAACTGGATTGCATAATCAACTGTTCAATATTCTAACTTTTAAATACAAGTGATTTTATATATATCTTTATTGTATTTCAGGAGTTTGCACAAATGCTACTGCTCCTTCTGTAAGTAGCATCAATCGAATATTGAGAAATCGGGCTGCAGAGCGAGCTGCAGCAGAATTCGCTAGAGCAGCAGGATATGGTCTGTATCATCCACACCCCTATGCTGCAGCTGCGGCAGCATTTCCTTGGCATTCGCCTTTGTGGCCGAATAGTTCTCTAGGGTTACAACCTTCAGGTGCTAGTTCATCAATGATGGCAGGATCCCCGAATTCCTCAAGTTCACCTCATCAAGATCATGGTCTTCTGAGTTCACCGCCAGGTACTCATCCTGATAGTAAAGATGATTCAAGTTTGGATAGTTCCGAACAACCCAAATTTCGTCGGAATCGCACTACTTTTAGTCCTGATCAACTAGAAGAATTAGAAAAAGAATTTGAAAAGAGTCATTATCCGTGCGTTTCAACTAGAGAACGATTGGCATCAAAAACATCCCTATCAGAAGCACGAGTTCAGGTAGTAATTTGTTTATTTTTATCCTTTGATTACAGTTAACGATTGTAACGATTGAAACCAGGTTTGGTTTTCTAACAGACGAGCAAAATGGAGACGCCACCAACGAATGAATCTCCTCAAACAGTCATCTCCCGGTTCCCAAGTCAGCCAGCCTTCGATATTTTCCGGCCGCTTGACGCCATCACCGCATTACACAGCCGCTTCCACCCCTGGCTCACCGCTTACTACGCCACATCGTACCGCCGGCGCACCGGCGGCGTCTTCTCTACTGCTTCAAATGGGCGGCGAGAATAGTGCTTTTAAAGCATTACCACCACACCATCTAAGTGGTAATATGTCGATGGATTATGGTACGGATTCAGAAGAGGAGATCAATGTTAATGATGAATCGGACGTGGAAGAGCGACACGATAGATGCTCTAGGACGTCGAGTCCTGTTGAAGTGGTCGATCCGCCTGGCAAGGATACGCCCACGTGCCAGCAACCTCTTCAACTTACCATGCATGATCGAGATTAATCCATTTTCTTTTTCGATTTGATTAACATACATACATACATACATGGTGAAATAGTATTACCAAAGCAATCGGACTTTTACATTTTAATTTATCTTTTGTAAATATTTCCTTTTTTTATTATTTAAATGTTATGTCAGTGGCTGTGACTCGACTGACAATTTGCAAAAACACTCCTCTGTGGTTCGAACAATTTGAACAATTAATAATTAACCCCGAAAAATGACAGTCATCGAAACGTTCTTCCTTAAATAGGAAGACAACAAGCATCGACACAATGGGCTCTCGTCATGGATCGAAATTATACACTGACAGCTGGTTTAGACTCACGTTCTGTGAATTTTACGCTCAATACAAGAGAGCTTTCGAAAATTTTGAAAGAAGTACTTTAGAAATTTTGTACATAAATATAATTAAATGTGTATTTAAAATTGAATCTGTGCGTAATATAGCTTCAAGTTGTTGTTTTAATCGAGACACATTTAAATTGTTTTCAATGGGGTACTTTATTGTATAGCAGAACTTGTAATAATAATTGTAATTGTTAAACAAAATACAATTTGCATTAACGTTAATTTTTATTTGTTTACTTTCAATATTGACGACCCTATCTCTTATTCATTTATTTGTTGCTAATGAAAAGGTAGTGCCGTGAACAGTCAAGATTCTGCTCTATGCAAATGTATTTGTTGAGAACTGTGGAATTCTATCGTGTTAACACAATAAGGAGTGTCGAAAGTGGTTGGTAGCGTTCCAATTTATGGTTTTAACACATCCTTGTAGGCTGATAAAGTCGACATATTGAACGAAGAATCGTTTGTAACGAGTGTAAACAACATAGTCACAGGAATGTTTCTATATGGTTGGTGAAATTTTGAAAGCATTTTAAAAAATGGGAGCGTTATCTCTTATCGATCATCATCATTCACATATTTTTTGAGGAGCAAAATGATATTTTTTAAATTGCCCATAAAATGTAATCTTTATTGATTTATTAACTTCACAAGAATTTGTAATAAATTCTCTACGAATTGTTGATAATATGTCGTTTTTGGTTTCTAATTAAAAATACAGCTCGCGCGTAATCACCGATTTTCACTCACAATTTACACATACCTCTAATCGAACTTGTTGATAGCGTAGGATGGGTCGGCTTTTATATTTAATTAAGACTCGAAACAACAAACAAATGACACCAAATTTACTTGAAGATTATTTTAACCAAAATTTTATATTAGCTGAGACTCAATTAGTGGGCGTTTATGGTGACGATTTAATTCATATCCATCGGTTAGTTCGTTAGCATTTTATTGCATTTTATTTAAATGGTTTGAAGAGTGCGAATGCGTATACGTTTTTAGTATTTAAAATGTATATCCTTGACAATCGAAAATAATTCGATTTGTTTTTGTTTTAGCGTTGTTTTAATTTTATCGATTCCCGATCCTGATATCGTTGACTTTTTGACTAATTCGGGTGGCTTCGATTGAGACACTATTGTAATATATTGCTGCTATTGTAGAATGTAGTAATCCTGTTCAATAACGAACAAGCACTGTTCGACAGGATAGTGGATTTACATAACCGGATAGGTCACTCAGCCGCAATGATCTTTATAACTTTATTTGTTTAGCTGAGGTTTTTCGTCGACTTTTATTGGTATTTTCACTTGCAGATGTTGTCATCAGATTAGTCGTTCAATTGCTGATTTTACGACAATATATGAACGATACAATAAACCTATTTTAATTGAAATCTAATCAATTTGTTTAAAAATCAACAAATTGGCAAATTAAAAATTGGTTTTTATATCGTTTTCTTGGTGATTTATTCGGAAAGACTGGTCAAATCGATGTTGTAACGTGATCGAGTTCAGCGACTGGAGCCGGAACAGCAGCCTATAGAACGCCACGTCTGTTAAAACTATAGAATTAAAACCTCAAACAAAGTGGTTTTATAACGCTATAAAAATCAATGCACACATTAGTTGCTTTCTTTAATGTAGCTTATAAATCATGCCCATAAAATAAGTCATTAAATCCCCAACTACCGTCGAATTGACTTCATCACATTTAACATCTTTACAACTAACAATAGACAAATAAAAAAATAAAAAACGATGCTTCTCATAGAGAAAGGAAACATATATTCTACGTTTAGTATTTTCCAACAATTCTATAAACGAAAGAAGAAGAACAAGAAGAGAACCTGTCCCATTTCGAGATAAGGTTCCCCCTTAAAAACGTGTTACCTAATCACTACCGGACACGGTTGCTTTAAATCAATCCGACCTTATCGATGACTCGGACGCCTTTTATTGTTACCTTTCCTTTAATTACTTACAACGGATTTCAAATTGTTGTCCAACGAACTTTTCAACACTTCCAACCAGTGTTTTCTCAACATTTCTTAAACATTATTTAAATTGATCGATTATAGTAGCAATAAAATAAAGTTCAACATTTATAGATATCTTGGCACCTTGAATTTAGTTCGATTTTGTTGTTTTCTAAATTGTTTTTATGTATCAAAACGTACAATAATTAATTGGGCGAAATTCAACGATTCAATTACGTATTCTGTGGGAACAGACAATAACGTTGTTTCTCTTTTGTTTTATGTTGGGTTTTTTTTTTGATGGTTTATAATAGTAATAAATGTGACATTACTACTAGATAAACCTTCAAAGTCTGAGCTTTATCTATTCATAAAGTTGATCTTAATGTGATAGTTGCCCACACTATCTACTGCTGCTTTAACACTTTTAACAAAAATGTTTTTAAATAGAAGAATTTCGGTTGGCGTTCAATTTGTGGTTGTGTATCAAATTTATATACGGAAACTTTAGAAAAACACTCTGACGTACTATAAATCAGTACAAGTTAATTATTTTTGTATAAAATCTCAACAACATTGATTGAATATAAATGAATAGTGTTGCCCAAACTGGATTCTATCTAGTTTTAGTATTAATTAATGTAAATTATACGAATGATATGCGATTTGATGGGCATGAAACAACCAGCATAATTCACATTAACACACCTAATTTCTCGACAATTTTTCAACTGTATTAACAAACAACCTGTTGAGGTTGTGTGTGTGTGTGTGTGTGTTGTTTTTTTTGTCAAAAGCTCAATTATGTGCAACCAGAGCCTATCGAGGATAGATACTACGAAATTTTTTTAAATATATTTCCAGTGTTTTGCGTGACTGATTTATCTATCGCGTGCGTCCACTGATAATTGTTCAATAATTTTTCATTGGGTCATCGTAGAAGACAACAACAAAAACTATATTTTCGAAAAAATATCTGAATGTCTTCAATATCCCTCCAATCTTGATTCTGTTATTATCTAAATTATATATTTTGATATTTCAAAATTTTCGAAATTATTCGAATTAATATACAGAAGATTTTGGTGGAACCCTTTGTTATCAAAGAACAACTAAAGACCGCTGTTTATTTATATTATAGGTTGATATTCTAATCACAACAATATAACAGAAATTATAAAAATTGGATAGAATGTGTGTGCTTAAGAAGAAATAAAAAAAAAGGATGAATGTTAATTGATCGCCTGATAAATTATTTGAAATGTCGCCCAATTCGCAAAAATCTCATAATTACTGTGATTATCGTATGTTCGCAATGTTGTAATAGAGCTTTTGAGAAATATCAACTACATGTAGTCGCTGGAAGCGTGAAAAAATTATTAAATATTAATCGTTTCCTCATTTGACACGTTCGTATAAAACCAGATGATGATGATGATGATAATGCAAATGTGTAATATAATTCGCATTTAAGTGTTGCAGGGTATATTATGTGCCATTTTTACGAAAATTCAGGTAGTCTGACAGTGGGTTTGAAAATCACCTAAGGTTATTTCATTATTATTATGATCGTGCAAAACGTAACTGTGATTATTTAACTACCACATTACACACATTCGTTGGTCATTCGTTTCTATGGGCTAGCGAAAAAAGTTTCCTATGTGAAGATATGTAGAAAATAACACGGACTTTAATGCCACGAGCATACAGATTTAAATGACCGATTAATATGTAAATGATACCAATATAATTTAGATAAGATAGAATTTGTTTTATTTATTCAATTTCCATAGTGTCATCATAAATATTCTTATAAATTCTACGAATATGTTAATATTGTACAGGTTACAGTCTTGATTGACTGTTGATATCACCACATTTACATCATTGTTGAAATAACATTTTTTTTTTGAAGGAATAGTCAACTCGTTTCACTTTTGTTGTTAGTTGTTCAAGCCCAATAAATCTCTGTCGTATACGAGAAGCTCAAGCAGGGGCGTAACAATTCCGTTTCTAGCCCACACGCACACAGAAGTTGAACTAATTAATGCACCACAATCATAACATAACCGGTGTTAAAGTGTAATTTGATGAATCAAAGATGCGGCAGCTTTGTATACCAGCAATGTATTTGAAAGTTTTAATAAAGCGTGCGTTAGCTATAACTGACATCTAATTTACACGAATATCAATGATTTACAACAATTCTAATTGAAATATTGAAATAATCTCTTGAAAATATTAATTTTATATTCGGTCGAATTTAACTGATTGCTCCTCAATAGTGTGGTTGTTAGATGAATTTGTTCCCTTATTATTATTATTATTATTATTATTATTATTATTATGAGGGCTTGTATCTGTAACGTTCTTTTTTTAATTTTTTGTGAAAAGACTAATTGTTTTCTATCTGTCAGACGAACAATACGTTTCCACAACAAACTGCACCATGATAAATTAATGACAAAATGCAACTATAAAAGGAAGTAGAATTATATTCTCTTAGCTGCGTCATCCTGTTGGTGTTATATTTTTTAATCGAAATTCAACCACCTATTCGAATTTTGACTTGTTATAAAAATCTTACCATCAAATCTCATTTAATCATATTGGGCTACTGTTGTTATCTGGTCATAGAGAACTTTAAGATTGATTCAACATATTGGCGTTTCAAACTCATTAAGATCAGTGATTAACTTACATGATTGTTGTATTTGGTATGTATTTTGTTAACACAACGGGATCTCTATTGACCGATACTATATCTACACAATCATCTGTATTGTTTAAGAAGTTTTTGATGAGAAGATTGTAGATGGATTCCAAACTGTGAATGATTTTTGTGAAGACAACGTAATGGTTGCGAAAGACAACACATAGGGGATAATTAATGAACAATCAGTTCGTATAGACGTTGAAAGAGTGCATTTTTCGATTTGTAATTATAATCGGATCTGAAAAGGAATATTGAATGCCGAAGCGTATAAAGATGTGACGTTTCAAATAGCTGGATGCTTCTGATTTTTCTTTACCAATAATAATTGATCAATAATTATTACTGTCAGATCAGACAATGGATGTTCGGAGTCCCAAACGTATTTATAAATACGCACCAAAGAAATACCATTATATCGAAACTATGTGGACTATAATGCCTTATTGATCATCAACCTATTCATAGTTGATGCATAAACATATGTTGCATTTAAATCAGCATAAATAAGTGAGAGCGTGAAAACAAAAACAGCTGAAAATTCAGCTGGACAAGATCAGAAAATATCTTCCAACTTGATGGAATTAATAAATTATTTATATTAAAATCAATAAGTACTGATAAAAAAAACATTGAAGAAAAGATAATTGGTGTTGAAGGATGAATCGTCGAAAATTCGCTGTTCGAAATTGAACAAAAAATATCCAGGTGGAAATTGTAGCAATTAAACATCATCACCAATTCGTTGTTTGAAAGATATAGAAATGGAATGGTATCGTGTTGTAGTTGTTGTTGTTGTTGTTGTTGAGTGAAGGAATCGTTCGAAGAAACGAGCCTTGTTCGAATTTATTGCAAGTCAGAGTAGTCCTATTATTCCTCTAGTTGATTACGAACGCAGCGGGGGTGCAGCCTGTCGCTCCTGAACCAAATTATACTTAATTACAACAGTAATATGGTTTCGATTTGACCATGTAAACATCGGACGGATATTTTATTGTTATTTATACGAATAGATGTTGCTCTACATGGTGAATGTTATTATTTTATTAGGTTTTTTTTCCACTGAAACACCGAACATGAAAAGTGTAAACTGAATATCGAGTTTTTTTGATTATAACAGGTATTCGATGATTAATCATCAAACAATTGATTGAAAATTAATCAAAACTATAACGAGACAGGTGATTGCTTATGAGCGTTCACACCATAGGCGTCAAATTAGATGTTTAGAAATCGATTCCCTTTTATAATTACACCATTGTACGTTGTTTGATATTAACATTGAATTTACCACTAAAAATTTAACAACAATAATCACAACGATTTTATTATCATTTTTATAATGATTGCATCTTGTAAAATTTTTTGACAACTTCGAATGATCCGCCTCTGATTGGAAACATATGTACAGTCTCTCTTTTTTATGATGCTCATCATTGTTGATACTGATTGAAGGCGGACTAAAATATTAACAAGAAGTTATCGTGTTATCATTATACAAGTTATTATTAAACGTAGACTGAATGATGGCTGTCGGTATCTAAACAATACTCTAACAGAGGAATTCGATCGTTTTCCCATCGTATCGTGAGATTCACTACCACACTACATTGTTGTTTCACTCCATTCAACAACAATTAACTGAAATTCTAACATGATGTTGTAATTGGATTATGAAACATTTACCAGGTGAAAATCGAAGCGAAAATTGCTATTTTAATCCGGTTATATTTTTGTTTTTACATTGGAAATAACAGTCCTGTTTTAAATGCAACTCAATAAATAATTAGCCATTTTATCAGTACGACTTGCCAAATTGACGCTACATAACAAACTGTTGAATATATGGAGGACACGTGTTCGACATAAACTTCAATGTTGGTCACATAATAGTGTTGTAAATTAAGGACTATGTAAATAACCATTGATAAACGCCACAACTTCCGGGCGATATATTTAACAGTAAACAATTGCATTTTGCATCAACTATTTTATTGATTATTCTTGTTGTATAATCCCGCGATTTTAACAACAAAGTTTACTTAATTACAGATCAGATGATGATGGGTAGTCATAAATAAGTACTATAATATGCATTGTAAAATACAAGACACTTTGACAGCGTTATCCTGTTGTAGCGATATAGTTGTTCCATCATACTTGCCATGCCTGAAGCAATAGGCTTAATTCACCACTTTATTGTTATTTATCACTTTGGCTTGCCGAAATAATAAAAACGCAACAATAAATTATCGAATGGACTAGCACAGAGCATCCGTTGAAATTTTAAACCACCTAACGGCTTCATGGCATCTTGAATTATTAACAAACGAAATCTTTATCTGAATGTTCATGTTCGATCACACCAATAAAATAAAACGTATATTCATGCAAGTTTAAATTGAGCACAGAACTATTTAGGACGAAGTCTCTCTGATTTATGAAATAGTTGTGCAGTTTTATCATAAACAATTTAGCAATAAATCGACGGATAATAATTTAACACTACAACAGAATAATGTGTTATATTTGTTATTGAAAATATCAATATTTATTTATATATTTTTAATGAAAAACACCTTGCTTCTTAGGAGAATCAGGTCAAAATGTGGTTGATTTGACATTTAAAAATCCCAACGAAATATTGATAATTAACACCAGCATCTGTTCAATTAAAAAATTGCAAGTATTAAAATGATTGATTTTATATGATGGTTTGAAAGTGGATCAGTCGATATATTTTCCATAAATATATGGAAAAAAAAGACTTAATCTATATTATTAATTATGAATAATTTATAAGGAACATGTCTGGAATCTGTTGGCCGCCACCCGGAAACTTTTATTGAAACATTATCGTATCTGTTCCATTGAGTTTTCTGCTAATAGCCAGAAGCTAACAATGGGCAGATGTCAACAGACTTGGTTTAAATATGCGACAGGTGTAAATTGACATGTATATACATAATAAACAAACTATTTATATATATATATATATATATATATATATATATATATATATATCAGAGCGTCTCATCAGCGGATTATAAAAGTGAAAGTTGAAAAGATTTTGGCAGACTTCTTCCAGTCAAGATTAAAGTGGAGAGACGTGTGTGTCTTATTCTCTTGCATAACAACATTACAAAGATTCCCATGGGGTTCAATTAAATATTCCAAAAAAAAATCAACCAATCGATCGTGTTATATTCCCCATCTTTTTTCCATCACTAAAAAACAATAAAAGTCGTAATTGTTGGCTTGATTTAATCAAAATTTTGACTTGCAATCGATGTTAACTAACAAGATCTGGGATGAAATAATGAAAAACTACTCGCAATGCTCCTGTCCATCAAAGCGGAAAATTACATTGTCTCATTTCATATAGCAAAAAACAAATCCTACAGAAATCGATTAGACTGTGAATTTAACCAAAATCAAACTGATATTATTTGAGAATATTCTAAGTTTTGACGGGGTGGCGCACATCCAATATATTACATGCAGTCCAAGAAGCTGCAACTATTAACGATTTACTTTTGTGCTTCATCACTCAAGAATGTTAACATTTGGTTTCTGGCAACTCGATATATTCGTGTTAACAAGATGATGGAAAATTTATTTGACTCTTCTTTATTTAATCTGTGAACTTGTATGGAAGAAACCACTAGTTCTCATATTACTATTTAGAAAACCGTGTTACGCAACCAAATCTTTATCCTAAACAAGCATCTAAACTGAAACTAATCGAGTTATTGCTGTTCTAAACAATCAAATCAATAATTAAATATGAAGCGTATAATGAATGTAGTAATTAAAATAGGAATGTAATTGTGGCTGGTATCTCCTGCTGGTAAAGTAGTAAATTCAAACAAACTTAGTTAATTTTGCAAATCAATCAATCGCCTTCAATCTTAAACTCAATTATTGAATGGTTTTCAATACGCTGAAAGAACAAAACCGTCCATTCGGTGCACTGTTAGTGATTTTAAACTTAATGATGTTCATATAGACATTATAATGTTAACTAAGTAAGCAGAAGTAGTTAAAAACTGGCCATTAATGTTGTAGTTGGAAGTATTACCTGTTTTATATACTAACACACAGAGAGTTTATTAGTAATTTAGTATAAAAAAAAATTGTTAACGTTCACATTTCCTTGAGACGTACAATGGAGAAGTTTATTTTTGAAATGTTTTCACCTTAAATGGAGTTGGATTCATTTTGTTTCTGACTGGACGTGCTAGAGATTGTCCAGTGATAAGTCCCATCTAGTTTTACATAGTGACGAAGCAAAGTATCAAACAATATTGGATTCTATTAGTGATTGCTACCGATGTATCTGATCCCACAATGGATACCCATTGGAGACTACCCGCTGGGACTATCCTGAATCACCTCTGTGTAATTACCGGACTCCCCTCGATCGATTTACAAGATATACAATCAACAAATTCATCAATTTAAAATGATATCAAAATAATGAATTTTACTGGTTTTATTATGATTTAAAATGATAATATGTTCATTATCAGTCACGGTTAACATTAATGAAGCTATTAAGGTAAGTCCAGACGAAGGCGTACTTGTAGACGCATATTTGAAATAATGCTACTTAATAGTTTCAAGTTCATTTAAAGATTTCAATCATATCTCAATAATGATGGATATTTATAGAAGAGTTTGTCTGTATTGATTGTAGCCCAAAAACCAGTCTTTAAATGAAGAAAGCCAACCGAATCATAACCAACAAACACTCCACCACCAATAAATCAATTAATAGAAAAACTGACAGACGTCGTGTAAATGAGTAATAACAAGTTGTAAATGGTCATAATCAAACACTACACAAACAACAACTCACACACACACATACACGCCTAACCAATATGAATAATGGACCTCATGGTTGTGAAGAGGGATCCATCGAACTTATCAAGAATGTTGTTGGATTACCGCCGGCATTCGTGGCCGTAATGTGACTTATTTGTCATACTGAAAGATCCCTCACATATATGATGGGGAGAAGACTCCTATATATATATATACATAATGATCCTCAATATAAATCATACGATAATAAAGTAACAAACGTTGAATAACAAAATCTTGAGAAAAAAAAATTGAACGAATCGATCTATTGTGATTTATTCGAGAAAATTTCTGATAAAAATCGACAAAACTACCCCTTTTTCTGTGGACATCTGTTTTTGCCACCTGATCCGACTACCTGTTCGATTGAATATATATATATTTTTTTAAAGAGGGTGGTGCTTGGTCATTTAACGCTGCTCCAATCACGTCCCATTAGTCTTTCGATTTTGACAGGTATTGTGTTAAATCGTTGAAGAAGAATTTAAACAAGTCTACATCTATTGTTGTATTTTGATCGTTTACTATTCAACAAATTTCTTATGTTATCTTGTACGAATTTTTCCTTGAATATTAACTATCATTCAATAGGGGCTGTGGGCCCGCCCTTCGTGTTTCTGATTAAGCTATAGTTTATAATTTGATTCATATATAAATCTTTCAATAAGAACGCAGACGGGATTGACGTGTATTATGGCTGATACAAATAGCAATAGATATTTCATTCGTTATTAAATATTTAAATTGACCCGAACTAGAATTAATAGTAGACTTAAAGAGTTATTTTATTTTTTTTCGTTCATATTTCTTCCTATTTACAATGTGTTGGTTGAAGAGAATCTGGCTTGTAGAGCAGATGAACTAAATAGACGACTAGACAAGTAGGGTAATTATAAAAACTATCCAGTTATTATCTTGATATTACTGCACCTTTTCATTTAAAAGAATAAGACGAAAAAAATACATATCACTTCCCGAAATACGATGGAAATTTAGAATGCATTAAAAAAACAGCAGCTGGACTTGTACCAAAACACTACTTTTATGTTGTAGAATCTCCACTCTGATTATCAATCCATTATGGATTGGATAAGTGGTTAAGATGGATTTATACAACACACATACACAAACACAGCCAAAAATACATAAATACTTGCGATTGTAAATTGACAATAAATGAACATCTTCTGTATACGACAACCGAATAGATTTACATATCCAACTCCAGCAAATATAACTTAATAATCCTCAACATAATTCAACAGAATCACGTTTGATCGTAACTAGGAATCTGCAATACAATAACCAAACACTACTAACTCATGTTATTGCTGTCTACATTTGACATTTTATTACATTTACCACCGCTGGCGGTGGCTACCAGTAGTGTAGTCTGCATTTCATTACAGAAAAAGTAACAATTGCCGATTTCAGATCGAGCAGGATAAAAATCGAAAAAATTCTCAACACAACAATAATTAATGTTCTACATATTAAGTGAGAGGGTGGAGAATCTAGTCCACCTGTCGAAATAAAATCTGATATTAGTCAATCGAACATTTGTTAAGAACAGAGGGCGAAATAATAATGTTAAAACCGAATAAAAAAAATATATACCTATATACCCGCAACAGGAACAAAAAACAAAAAATAACAACACCGGTAATACCAATTTAAAAATTTAAATGAGCCACGTGTCCGGAACAATAAGTTCTACTATAAACCAGCACATGTACTAAATAATAATAACGATCGATTTTTTTTTACTTTTGTACTTATCTATACGTTTATTTAATTTAACCTTTTTTTATTCTTTCAAATGTAAGAAAGCCGCTTGATTAATTCTCGCAGACCACACACAATATGATTAATTAATAAAATCAACCCTGTATCTTTTAATTAAATAATTTTTGATGGTCGATTTTTATGGTAAATCTTACACAATAAAAAATTGAGTATTTTCCAGGTAGTTGATATAATTAAATAATGACACAATAAAAAAAAAGAAGTTTGATAGAAACTGTAGATAGGACAATACAAAGGGGTTAATGTTTGCTTATTATACCGACAAATTGTAGAAATTCAGGCATGAGTGGAAAAAAGACTGAATAAATGCGTGGGGTACAATGTCGGGGATCTAATAAGCAGGTGATCCATATGTGTAGCACAAAAAAAAATGATATTCACCTGTGCCACAATGCGTTACGAACGAACGAATTGTAAATGAAAGCATCATAAATGACATACTTTATATTAAATCTCTAATTATTTAATAGGGATAACCGGCCACCACCATGCTGTCGCAACAATTTTGTTGGAATTCCTATTAATTTTAAAATCTTATTATTGATATTCTCATAGTAAAAGATAAGACAGTTTTATATTGAATTGAAGATTTATAAGGCGCCACCTGTACAATGTGACAACATTTGAATACAGTAGCTAGAAAAAATCTATGAATTTTTGAAATGGATTCCTAAAGTACAGATGTAGTCCTTCCAACATAGTGCCATTGACCCTCTCTATTCCTGTTAACAAATTTAATTGATTTTTCAAGGTGGTTGAAATATTTATTTTTTCTTATTCTTCTACTCTTTACTTTTTAATTTCTCCATCTATTAGATACTGATAGATAAACATTTTTATTGAGCACCTGTAGGTACTTACATTGGTTTATTATTTCTTTCAAACTCTTATTGAAGAATTTCATTACAATCGATCATAGAACATTTTCATGTCACATGATAGAAACTTCCTGCAAGACAATCTATTAAAGCATTTCCGGTTGTTCTTATATATATACTTTCATATATTTGAATATCAAATTATCTATATTTGATCAGTGCCATCTGCCTTGTTATAGGCATATAGAATATGTGCAATGTAATAATAACAATTAGAATCAAATTTAAGTGTTATTAGTCTGAAAAAAATAGGGACGTAATACAAAAACTATGACTGTAAGAAGAAAAGCTACCAGCATACCACTATTTAAATCAATAATAATAAAGCCGGTGATGATAATAATGCACATCTTCGAAGACAAATAACAAAGTGATACAGTAGCACTGGGAAATAGTTCCTTTAAAACAATTAAAGTTAATTTAAAGTAGCAATGTAAACTAGAAAATTATTACGTACATATTACAAGATAAATTGATCAGTTATTGAAAAACTAGATAAACGTATTTGCGTGTCACAATATTTATAATTATAGCAATGATTGTTATAACCCTGCGGCAGTAAAATGTATTCGTTTTGTACATGTGTGGGAAATTATAATGCATGTAAACAATTTATTGGTTATGTTAATCATCTAAACCGGAAATAATTCAACTATTTATCAAAGAAAAGATAATGGTAGCATCCAAACTGAAAGTCTATTATATTGTTATGTTTTTTTGTATTAACGTGAAATTTCAAAATCAATTTCATTAATTTTTTGCAACAACTGACTTGTAGACAGGAACATTGTCCTGCATAAACAAGATGCCTTTAAAAAGTATAAAGAGACGAATAATATTCTCTAGTTACTGATTTTCCTTGTTCCAAATAAACCATAAAAATTATTCTATCTTTGGTCTAGAAAATAGAGACAAACATAATTCTATAGACAAAACATTTTGAGACTAGGAGAACCTGAATGTTTCCGTTCTTTGATGTGCCATGTAAATCTCATAAATTTTTGATCAGCATTAAGACATTTGGATATCCATTTTGCAGAAAGTACTTGATCACACTTCTTTGAAAATGGCTCAGAATTCCAATCCAAAACTTTGATCAGGTGCTTATCAAAGTGTTCTTTTGAGGTATTACTGCAAAACTTAAAAATTAGCTTAACTCGTTTGTTATCAACCCTAAATGAACTACGGTATTTGCTGAAAGCTGGGTGACGAACGGAAAGCAAAGTATCATAAATTCGATATGAATTCTTTCCTGTTTCATTTACATCAACTAAATCTAAGGATATACAGGATATACGGCGTGAGAATGTGGTCCATATTTTTAGCCCCCTTGATAACCCAAAAATATAGAAAATTAGAGGGATGATTTATCACAACTGAGATCGACATAAACGACTAAGTTATTCAAAAAAAACAACACTAACATTAAATTATAAAGCTATTGAAGGCCGGCTAATTTATACATGACAAAAGGTAGAAACGTAATAATAGAAGCTACCTTGAACCAACGCATTACAGTTTCAAATGTGAATGTTTGCACAAATTAGTGGCAAACAATGAGTAACCTATAAAATCTTCAAAAACTTTCCATTAATAAATAAATAAATAAGAAATGAAAAAGTTCAACATAACGCTCTAGGCCTTCAATTTCTTTAAGTTATTGTCTAAATTCGACTAATTATCAAACCAGCTCTACATAATAATTATAATGTGGATCAAAAATTAAACCAGAGTATTTCAGAATGAAAGTTGTTTCTAAGCGCCTGTATTTAAGTGTAACGGATTTTTCCAGAATGGCAGACAAGTGTTTTTAATTTGTAAAAATGTCTAAATGCAATTTTGCGTTGTGAATCAATCCGAAATTACTACATAACAAATTGATTGCTATTGGAAAAGGGAAAGAAACAGACTTACGTTCCCCACCTTCTAAGAAGAATCGTTCGATTTCGATACGTTAATTATTAACGTGAACAACGAAAATGACGAGAGTCCGTTTTTTAAAATTTTTAAGAAAAGCTACAAACTATCGATCTATCGGAAAATTGTTAAATTATTTACTTTATTAATAATTTCGTGCATCCAAATACAATTTTAATTTGTAAGTGGGTTGAAGCGCTACCTATTGTTGAGCGGCAAAAGATCGAAACGAGCGTGAAAGCTCCAGTGAAGAAAGCTTTCAAATGTATCTCTAATTTCAACTACTTCAAACTAGTCGCTCTGATTTACGATAGAAATTCATATTTGAATAGGACACAATCAATTTTTGATAAAAATAAACGTATAATTCGATAATTGACTGTATCCTCTACAATAACGTTCATCATTGTTATTGATTATTTGTCACAAAAGTAAATTGTTTACAAAGAATCTATTTTCGGGGTACCTAATTACATTCGATTTGTAATCAGTAAATAGTTTTTGATTTTCAATAATAATTATAGTAATAGAAATATTGGAGCTTTTTTTTGGAAAAGTAAAATCCTCAAAGGTATAATTTGTGACCTCGTATTTTCGTTTACAATAAATTCTCCCTCTATACATATATGAATAAAAGTAACGTTTCTAATAACTTTCTCAATACATTGAAATCAAATATTGACATTAAACAAACTGAAACAAACAACAATTTCAGCAAAGTACAATAATTATACATCATCATCAATCTACACGTATCTAGATACAACAAAATAAAATAAAAAAAATTAACCGAAACTATAATCCATCATAATTAACTTTTTGTATTGGACTTTATGGCAAACAAAATATACCATGTCGATGGATTAATTCATCTTCAGCAAAACCTTCAGGTATATAAATGTTGCGTTTTGTAAAGGCATTAATTAATTGTTCTAAAATTTCACAATTGAATCGATTCGCACCAATGTGGATTTCATTTAATTTTGGCAAATTTTCAAGAATTCGATCAACATTCATGTCAGTCAAATCGTTGCGTTCTAAATTAAGAAATTGTAAATTTGCTAGACCAACTAACATCGATCCGTCCAATTGATTGATTCTATTACTTTTCAAATTCAACAATTTCAGTTTGTCCAATTGTTTAAATGGATTTCCAATAATATCAACAATTTGATTTTTACTTAAATCCAATTGTTGTAAATTGCGTAAATTGTTTAAATCAGGTATTGAAGTGAATCGATTCCATGATAGAATTAAAATTTCTAATTCGTGTAAGTTTTTGAAATTTGCACCGTTTAAATTCTCAAAATTATTACCACCTAAATTCAAGTAGACCAGATATGGACATGGTTGAAAAATATCGATAGGCAAATCGTGAATTTGATTCCAAAACAGATCCAAAAATCTCAATTTTGATAAACCATAAAATGAATTCGCATAAACTTTCTCAACCATTGTATAATTAATGATTAATGTCGTAATATCAGGTAATAAACGAAATGTTCTTGGCGGTATTTCTGATAATACTGGTAACAATTTTAATGTTTGCGTATAATTCGTGATGGAAATTGGTTGGTTACTTTTATGAAACGTTAAACTACATTCTGTAATTTCCTTTATAATCGTACAGTTTATTGCTGTAGAAATTTGTAATGTTGTTACAAAGATTAACAAAATTGCCCACAATTGCATCATTATCGAATACCTGAAAATTAGTAAAAATAATTAACGCTAATTCCATGTGTTTTTATTTATTTATTAATTTTTGCAAGCAATTCCATTGATGGTTGTGTTTGATGTCGAGACACCTCTTGCCACATCAATCCGGTTCACTTGAAAACTTTCAACAATCGCCCGTAATGTTGTACAACGAAAATCATTAATACTCAGTCGTATCACGTGAAGTTTCGGTAAATTATTTACAACATTGTCAACATTTAAATCTGTTAAATAGTTGTCTTTTAAATTAATTTCCTCGAGTTTCGCTAAACCATGAAATGTATCAATTTCTATCTGTCGTATACGATTAGTTTCTAAATTCAACAATTCCAATAAAACTAAACCATTGAAACAATTCGTAACTAATCGTAAAATACGATTTGAACTTAAATTTAATCTTTTCAATCTAGATAAACTTGATAAACTCTTTGGTATTTGCTCTAAATAATTAAACGATAGAATCAATTCGTCAAGTTCAATTAATTGATTAAATGCATTCCGTTCAATTGTTTTAATGCGATTATTACTTAGATCTAAGTATTTTAAACGTGGACAATCATCAAACACATAATTTGATATTGTTGTTAATTGATTATGATTTAATAATAGACGATTTAATTTTGTTAAACCATCAAATGAACCCGATTCTAATTTGTTGATTGTATTAAAACTGAGATAAAGTGTTTGAATTTCTGATAGGAATTTAAAAGTTCCTGATGGAATTTCATTGATGTTACTACCTGTGTTGATACGTAGCACTGTTTTATACTGAGATAATTGTAATGGATGTTGTCTTGAGATGATTTCATTTTCGCATTCTGTTATAGCAATTGTTGACGTACATCGTCCTAGTGATTTATCAACAATTACAATCAAGCTGATGATGGTGATGATAAATAGCGACCACATCCTACGAATTTATCTCAGTTTTAAAACGAATCGAATTACATTAAAGTTTGATTATGAAATTGAAACTCACCTAATTTCAACGAGAATTCTAATGAAATGCTATATAAATGTTGTTTAGTGTGGGTATTATCAGAAATGTTATCATTTAAAGGTCAGGAAGATAATTAAAATATGGTCTAATCTTGCTCCACATACAATTTTTGTTTGTTAATTGGACGAAACTTAACTTTCAAAAAAGAGACATAAACGCTTTTATCGTCTTTCTAAAGAGGTAAAACAAACAATCTCAAATGTGAATCTAAATTTATTTTTTTCGTTTTTCGTTCATTGTATTTCTGTACGTATCAATGCGCCTCTTCTTGCTTTTTGGCTAAAAGATAAATGTTTCATGTTGCTTATCGAGAACTGTGTGTGTCACACAGGTCACCGCTAATATTTGATAAGACGTTTAGAACGCAGCAATTGTAATAATAGCGACTGGTGGTGCTGGTTATTGTGTTTTCGAATTTTGAAGCGAGCTTTATATGTAGATAGAGAGGGTTGGTTGAAATGACTGTCGATAAATGTGTTTTAGAAGAAAAGAAAATGTGAATAGTATAGGGAGATGAGAAACAGATTAAACGGTCCTACGTGAGAATTTTAGGGATTGTCAGAGGATATCGACCGTTTATATGACTGGAATTTCGAATCAGCATCTCCCAACTCATTGTAAAGAAGTTATCTCATTTTTTTTTATATTCTACTCATAGAAGGGAAAGAAATAACAGATTATTATGATATGCAAAGTAAGTAGATCGATGTTGCCGATCACGAAAACTCATTTTGTTCTATTTTAACTTTATGTATATTACAGTGGAATATATGTATATTCGTTTTTTTTCCTACCCTTATCATGTTGCTTTTATCAAATTAACGTTGATATTAAAACAGTATGTTGCCGGAAAGATGGATAGAACAAGAGAAATTATTTAACGGATCAAGATTGTGAAAGTTGAAACGATAAGTTCTCAAGTTTTAATGGGCATGATACCCGTTGGTCGTCTATACTACCACCACCACCACCACCGACATCACCACCACCTCTACCGCTACTATCATTTAACCCCTCGGCCTTTCTAACCGAGATATTAGCTGGTGATGGAGCAATACTCTACGTGTTATTGCTAGCAACAGCTTGGGTTGATTTTAACAACAACGCTATTATAAACACAGCGATTACGGTTAGGACAGGACCATCGTACCGTTTTTGCTAATAATAACATACAGGACAGTATAATTTTTCACATAATTGGGTTAATTGTCGAGCGTCCTTTTGCCTGTATTTAAAACAGTTAAGGATGATAACACAGCAATTCAAGCAACCCTGGACAAATTGTCAGATTTCCATTTCAAAGCATATTTAATACGAAACTATTGGAAATCTTGAAGTGTTTTATTCAAAATAAAGTATCCAGTTTTTTTTATTCTCTTTCAACATAATGGAAATCTCGACTTAAGTGGTTTAAGTTAGAACAACACAAGAATCGGTTCTTTCTTTTATTATTGATAAGTGCCATATTGTTGTGTTGGAATTCTCTAATGTAGAATCTTCCATATTTCTGCATTGATATTGTTAGTTGTCAATCGGATCATTGCGACGAATCGAAGCGTAAATTTTCGTTGTGTATAGACATCCTTAACGCTCACAAAATACCACCGTCAGGTGGTTTACCAATCTCTTCTCCCACAGTCCATCATGTCTGCACGAATATTTGTTACGATCGGCTCGAACAACGCCCAACCATATATATTGAACATTTCGACGATTTTTCAAACTTCTCATAGAACGTGAAATATTAATAAGAATTTTTCCCCACATTTTTTTTTAGGTGGGTGAAATGTGTGGGAAAATACGCTTGGAAAAGACAGCAGTATTATAAGCTTGTATACATATCAGATGATCGGATAATGTACTAAAATACAACAATGAGAGTATAAAAATTTAATTTGTTGACAGCAACTAGAAACGAAAACATTTCGAGATAGACATTTGATTATTTTCTTTTTATTTAGATTATAGAATGTGTGCTGCATTTAAATTCATTAATTCCATTTCCCAGCAACCTTATCTTGGACGTCTTAATTTGCTATTCCCCATTTTCTCAAAACTATTACTTGACTAAAACAAATAGTTTCTGAATCTAGATAAAGCTCATGCTGACGCCTGCAGTGAACGAAGAAGAAATCCAAATTAATTGCGTAGAGAAAAATTACAAGACGTTAATCACACCAAGACAATTGTTGTTGACAAACTCGTCTCTGTCGCCGTTGTCGACGAAATATGCAAATTCGAGCGTTTCCAGGAAATCTTATCCAGGATTACGCTCAACTAATTTTCCCCAATCTTGTTTCTAGTAGAGTTATTAAAATCTAATTCATTTTCCACACATTAAGTTACGTTTATCGCTGTTTGTTGTTTGATGGGTCGTATTAAGTGATGGGGCAAATTTTTCGTTCGTAAACTAAATCATTTTTATGAAACATTTAACTATAATTGTTGAAATGTAAATTGAGTAAAGGCAACCAAAAAAAAAAATAAAATAAAAGAAAACCAATTTGAATACCATAAATGTCAAACCTTTATCACAACGCGGTTTTTTTTTTTGGTATAAAATTCTTCAAGAATCAAGAGATAAATCGTAAAGAGGAATGTTGAAAAAGACAGAGAACCAGAAGTTGATCGGACGTAGTTTTTTCACCAATCCACTGGAAATCCTTAGCTAACGGCTGTCAGATGCTGTTGAGCCTTATTGATGGATCAAGATCAATTCTTTAGCTTTCGCCTACTGATCGAACATTACCATAAGAAAAGAACGTGCCTATGTGTTTTCACTCATGATAAGCGACATATCACGATTCCGTGAAAATCGTGCTTGATTATTTGATACAACCGATTTCCAACTACAAAAGGAAATGTTTTTGATTTTAAAATAAATAAAATTACTTTTCCATATGATGTATTCTCAAATACAACACAATACGACAATAAAGCTCCTCTTCTAGGATGTATCGTGTGATATTCTCGTGTATACAATGAGCGACAACTTGTGTCGCCCTTTCGTTTTTCACTTAATCACTTCATCAGGACTTCTAAACTGTTGAAAGTCAAGGGTGATGTGCCAATTATTGTAAAGTAAATTTCCATCCTATTTTGACTATGAATTATTCAAGTGATATTTGTTTTATGCCAGTAGCAGTGATCTATTCAAGCCCTTCTTGAGGTAGACACTTTTACTGTCGAGCAAATTAGGGGAGTCAATATTCGAAACATCGTCTACCTGAGCGAATAATCAATGTAGATAACTATCTTTATCAAACATTTACAATATAGTGTCGTATAGCGGAGGAGACATTAGTCAAAGCAATTACACGATAGAACTGTTGCATCACTAAATAACACCACAAACAGCACAATTTGTATTCAATAACGTGCTCCTTATGTATTGATCATCCAAATAAAGACAACAAATTGAAAAGTTAATTTTGCCTCTTTTACTACTGAGAAAATGACCAACATTTGTTGAAGGCTATTAGTTGAGGTTGGTTGGCTATTTTTCAATGGGTCGAATAAACACGTTCACTAAACAACATCCATCCATCAGAGGTTACTGTTGTAATAAGCAAGGAGAAACAGGGAAATAGAAGACTAGAAAACCGACACTAGCAAATAATGGGGTAGATGTTCAGTGAGCAAGTTATTTGCGTCTACCAAAAATTAGAGCGCATTCTTCCTGCACCCAAGAAGGATGACCGGATGGAATAAATTACAACAAGATATGAATATGTCATTGCTACACTCATACATATTAATTATTCAATCAAACAATATAGTTATTGATAATATTCATTAAGGTAATTAATTCTAAACGTTTGCAAGATCAAATTTCTTTGTATAAACACAATTAAATTAATATGTTGATTATATTGCGGCTTTCATTTGCTAATATGTTGTTGCCTAGCCGTATGGCCTCAAGATCTTTTCAGTTTCGATTGAATAATGTAGAATCTATTATACATTACCGCGAAAACATATCTTAGGTTACCTGTTGTTATTGTTGTTGTTGTTGTTGTTGTAGCTGTTGTTGTACTATAACTGATTCTACCCCTGAGTTCTCCAAGTCAGTTATATTTCCAAGCTATCCCGCTTTATATTTCATAAAACGACTAACAGCCAACCACTAAGCTCAACATACCGTAAGCTAACACCAGGCGTGCATTATTCCTCTTTCTTTTTAACCAACGAAAAGTAATACTAGACATAGCTTCATAACAACAAAATATCCCCATTTTATAGCATGATATTCTCATATACAATATCAATCTTGTATGAGTTCAACAATGGAAAATTGTTGAATTCTTTTTGGTATTTATAAAAAAAAATTTAACACATATTATATGGATATAAAGTTGGAATTTTGACTTTTAATTGTAGCCACATCGCCACCCAAATGGAACAAATTGATGGTATAAGAATGAATTGATGTAAGCAATAAAACGAGCATTTGTTTCCACTTTGCGACACTTTCAGGGTTGGATTGCAGCATTGGGATCGATCATCTTCAAACAATCGTACTTCACCTAACCAATTTGATGATGCAGATTTTCCCAAAATTAAACAATTGAAATTAATAGTTTATTAAATATTATTTGATAGGATGATGATAAGATTTCGATTAAAATATTATATGATTAGTAAACAATCAAGTAAACATTTAGTATGTAAACAATCACGTCAAGTGCTGTTTACTTTATGTTTCGACCACAAAACATACCAAAAAGATAATAGCAACAAAACGTCTGAACGTAAACGAAAATCTAAAAGGATAAAAGTGTAATATAGAAGGGATGGCATGGGAACTGGACCAGATGAGTGTGCTTGTGCAGTTTGGCAGGATGTTTGACAGGAACGCGCAGCTTGTTTCACGGTCCGTCAGACCATAGAGGAAGGTTGCCGGGAAAAGTGGGATGGATAAAACAGATAAAACTCAATCTGGTTTAGTTAAATTCGTACTATATAGTATCAACACTAAGACTAATAGAGACACAATACCATCCATCCCAATCACTATTAGAGTAAATGGTCATTAATCCTTTTTAAGAGATATATCGACGGTGATGTCTGACGACAAACTGTATCCACCATTAGCTGTAAGGGCCATTAATTACTGCAGCAGTGGTCGTCACGAAGATGTCGACTTGTAGACCCTGTTCGCTTTCTATACAGGAATGTTTAATTCAAACAAATGTCAAAGGATACTGTTGTTATGGAATAATTGCATTAACTTTTCATACTGAAACCATAAAAATTTTGCAACTCTATTCCACATTTAATCTACCATGTTGCTAGAACGAATTGGGTGCAGGCTTCATACGGAATCGGCTTAAACCACATTATTTTGAATTAAATAAACGTTCCAAATTACATCCCAACGATGGATGATGGAACAGAATAAAATGTCATTAATCTACAAAATAAGCTCCCATCAACCATTGCTACTATACAAAATAACGTAGACTTTGCGTACATTTTACAAAGATAGAAAAAGAAAGAAAACACATTAAAATACACATCGAATAGTCTCTCAATTTAATTACGGTCTACTCCACAATTAAATTGCAATTGATCAGCAAAATTCTTTCGTTCTCCAATAAAACGAATCAAAATAATATAAATATAAATTGTATAAAATAGAAAATGGGGGACGGAAGGATAGAAACCAATTATCTGAACTCAATTATCTACAATAATCACGAAAATAATTACCATTTTATCTTATCTTTTAATCAGAAAGTTTGCTTCGTTCGCATTTCAGTGAAAATTGAAATAATGGTGAAGGTTAGTTGCAACATAGATTTTGCCTGGATCAACAAATGCAACACGCACACACCAACACGCGTATATATATTTAACAATAATATAAATTCCTTATCAACAAAAAGGATTTCCTCTTAAATATATTTCACTAATTATCGTGACTATAAGAAACCCGAATTTAAAGACGCTGTTGAATCATAAATGAAGTCTAATAGCTATTATTTCTCAAATGGTGTTTATTATGAGTACTATTAAACACAAACCACACACACACATAACTGAGCTTTTAGTTAAGGAGTTAAATTTTAATTGAGATCTAAAATGTATCAAAACTGTTATTAATAACTTCAATAAATAAAATGAAAAGTGAGCAATATTAGAAATCAGCAAAATACGTATTGACCACTGCGATAACAGCCTCTCATTTCAAGCAGATTTGTTCACATCGAGCCAAATTTTCAGATTATTGAACATGAGGAAGTCTCCCTGCGCCAAGTCGGTGGAATATGGTGGATCAGGAATCAGATCGTAGTCTGATTCGTGCAATTTCAGCATTGCAACCGTTGATTTGTGCGATGGTGCGTTATCCTGATGAAAGAGCACTTTCTATGTTGCATAAATAGCATTCGCATGTGCAATTTCCCGTTCAACATATTGTGCATTCATGAATTTTCTCAACAATAGCCGTTGTGGTGATTAATTGTCAGTCTAGAATGCGTCTCATTTGCAGTACATGTTGGACCACGTTGAAATTCGTTTGTGCAGAAGAAAATAGTCTTTAATGCTGACGATCTAACTCTGCTTTCATCTTTTTCTATATCTGCGACAACTGCTGCTTCAAGCACGTTTAAAGAGTGGCACCATAGATATAAATAAATTTAGGTAGATTTCAGTAGTGTCAAGCTTCTACGATTTGAAAGCTTCAACTTGTAACAGTATTAAAAATAAAAACTATATAAAAATATGCAATTCAATATTTAATGGAAGATCAGAGACTTTTGTTAGAATTCAGAAGTGAGTTTCCAGCAAATATCCATTTTTCTACATATAGAGTGGAGAGGATTGCAATAATCACATTTATCACGTTAGACGAATGTGCTTTTAGATAAAAATTTGACAGAACTGGATTACAAATACTATCAAATACGTGCCCTCTATATGTATTCTTACTTTGATACACGAATTATTGATTATATGTCGATTATAACGGAAACGTTGATGGGGCTTTCAAGGTATTACTCCAAATAATCTATCTGTATCATTTGTAATGTGCTCTATTTAATAAAGAAACAATACATTTTATGTGGTGTGATAAAATTATAATTGTACATTCGATTTGAGAATGGCTGGTATAAATCATTTGTCATTGTGTGTATGTTTCATGATAGTAGACCTAACGTATGGCTTTCTTTCTAACAACACAACAAGCGTAGTTTATTGTAATTCGTTAAAATCACATTATTCAAAATATGTCAAAGTCCCACCCCTTATCGTTGATTTTCCTATAATTTTGTCATTAATTCATCGTAACTATAATCGTTCTCTAAATGTTTTTCATTGTTACGTTCCTGTATGTGCGTTACTATTATTGTTGTATAATCTTTTTCAATTTTAAAAGTATTTCTCTTCTACACACATGCACATACACACACAGACACACACACACACACACACGACACACCAATTTATTATCTTATCTAATATGCAATTATGATTATGAATTCAAGATGAATAATAATAAATTCAGCATGCCATGGAAATTGTAGTAGAGGTGTACGTTTTTTTGATATTTTTATTTGTAATACGTATCCTGCATAATTGCGTTCATTTTTTGCTGCTTTCTTTATTTGCTATAATACTAGTGACTGTAAAAACCTACAACATAGAAGTTTTCATAATGGTGTAAGTTGTAGAGACACCTTAGTCATTTCCTCTAGATTCTAAACGACCTCTTTGCATGCCCCAAGTTTGTGAAAGCAAGTAATTTTATGCCCTGCGCCCTCGATTAAAAGAAAAGAAATAAAAGCATTACGGAAACAAAGTCAGACAGAAAAGCGCATATTATAAGTATTGTTCAACCGTCCATTCGTGAAACTGTTTTTATTTTGCCTTTTTTTTATTATTTACGATGCATTATACTACATACAGTTTCGGTAAACTGACTGTTGAAACAATTATTCATGTTACAATATGACCCTTTATTAATAAAGCGACTAATTGCGGCTTTACAAAATTTTCAGTCTAGCTAAATAAGCATTTTACGAAGAGACACAACATGAGAATTGAATTCATCGTTTTGGTTTGATTATTATGCTGAATAGGCGAAAAATATAGTCGTGACCGCATAATGGAAGAATCTGCAAAATAATCTAGAACTAAAAATACACCTAATTATAAATGGATAATTTTTATTCTATGGAATCGCTCGATTTTGTCAAGTAGTGGAGCTATCCAATTTAGTGAATGGAGTGACCGACTTCAGGCAATACCAAAGTGATGGCAAATGACACACTCGTCCAATTTTACGACTTAGTCCATTATGCAGATATGAATTTAAACTGGGGACTGGTTGGGTGATCGCCGGCACCTGTGGCCCATATCAGAAGATGTCTGGTAGCACGTGTGAAATATTGGATGTGCCAGTTCAAGTGAGAGAATGATGGTTGCTTGTCTGCAGAAAAAATATATTTAAAGAAAAAAATTGTAATAAAGTAATATCCAGTTTTAGATTACGTTTTGATACAACCACTACAATATAAAACACTTCTCTCTCTCTCTCTCTCTCTCACTCTGGATATAATGAAAATCTGCTTTTGTCTCGTTTATATCAGGCTGTATCGACCAATCAGCAAACTCGATTGAAAGGGTTCTTTAAAGCTCGCTGTGTCAGCTATCACAGTTTACCATTGTCCTATCGCGTACTGGTTGAATTATAAATTTGGACAAGTACTGAACTCTATGCAACAACCTGTTTCACATATTTGATTCAGCTGAAATCAATAGGAATCGTAAAAATATGGCAGAATACTGAATATGAATAAAATATTACAAACAATGCAATTTTTCAACAATTTCAAATCGTTTATTACAGATTCACTTTACTCTTATAAAAAAAGGTATTGATTTCTTTTTACTAATTTGAAAGAGAAAAAAGCCTCCAATAGGTTGCCGTTGAATATAATTATCGAAAGAACATTCTGTCGGTTTTCCCATTACGATCGCGCCTTGTTTTCCCAAGCGAGTTTCCTGAACAATGACAAAACTATACTTGAACAAAAGCTTATCGTTCTCTGCTACGATTGCAATTTTATCCTAGAGGCAATCAGTGAGCGCACACAACAACACGGTTTTTTTTAATTTTCTACAAAAATAAAATTTTCTTTATCCATAATGTTGCGATATGGTTGAGAGAGAGAGAGAGAGGGGAGAGAGAGAGGCCTGAAACACTGAAAACATTCTAATGTAACATACAATAGTCGTAATTTCGCTTTTTCAATACGAATAGCTTTGTTATCAATCAGACCGACGAAGGTTGAGGACTACATTAGGATCGAATCGGTCCATTTTTCTTTATAGTCTTTCTATTATCCATTGACCTTTGCACTTAGCGTGTTTACCCGTCATCACTACTATCGAATTCATCTCCATTACGTTTGTATCAATGAGTGGAAATAAAAATAAGAATGCCATCTAATGGTGTGATCTTGACGCCTTTTAAAGGACTTGGTTGCATGAGATATTCATGTGAAACGCATTGAATTGTAAAAGATTGGGCCTCAGAATCGATGGGTCTGTTACATATGTATTGTGTTGAAATTGAATGTTTACACGAACAGGGTTGTGTGTTCAGTGTGTGGTAATGAATTTAAGCAGAAGAGAAAAAATCCACAACCACCACCACCACTATCACCACAATAAAGTCATATAGCGAAGGACATAGCAAGCCGGGAGAAAATATTCGTTCTGATCGAATGACAATTAGAACTTTTGCTTATAAATAACATTTTAACGGACGGGGCAATAAAAAAATATATATATTTGGAAAATACGTCAAAATAAACTATCGGATAATAAAAGCAAAAGTTTGAATTGCTACGACCAATTCGAGGGCAATAGCAGTTTATTTTCATGATAGAGGGGGATTAATTTTTTGCGTGAATTGGACAATTTACGGTATGTTCGGGGTCGAACACATCTATCACCTTACCCCCTGACGGCAGTTTCACAGAAAACACCATATAAACAGACTTCATCGTCATCATGAGGATAATTTCAACGGTTTTTGGATTTGAAAAAATCTACATTACCTGAAGCGATTTGCCTGTGATTACGAGAAGATGCTTCGATTTAACCAGCCAAATGGAATGAAAATAGCCGAGAGCGGTTTATTTAAAACAAAATTTTGATGTGTACATGAAAATTAAATTAAAATTTTCGATTTTGTGGTGATTCATTTGACCAATTGTATCTCAATTCTCAAAGAAAATCATTTAAACGACCAATTTCGGATACTTTTCATAAACAATGCTGTATCCATATCAACATTAGTAAGATTTTTATTCGGTCACCTTTTTAAATTAGAAAAGGCACATAAAGATTGTATCAAAAATAGTGTATATTAGACTTTCAGACGTCAACGAAAGAACAAAGCAACGAACGCGAGAGATTAATTACCCTCGTAAGAGAAGAAAAACCCTTAAAACACCACTCTGCACTTATTTTTATTTACCATTAAGGGCTGACTATAAATCAGTGTCCGGTTTACGATAACTTCTCGCCTATCTTTTTAAGATCTCCAGTTTAGAATCTAACAAAACTTTCTTTCAATTGAGAGACAATGATTTTTCTTATATCAACCGAAAAAATCTCTTAATCAAGACATGAACATTATTGTTTTCGTTGGGTAAACAAGTGGGATTGGAAACGTCCCAGACTAGTACGAATGAATGTTGGTTTGTTAGTTTTTGTTGCTATGGCTAGAAATGATATCGTTTTTTTGTTTCATATGGATATTAGAAGAACAATTATTTAGCTTGGCGTGGGGAAACTGATGTATCCCATAAGCAACATTGCAAGTGACCGTAGGGCTCAATCGTAAACTGTGACCACATGACACTCTATCCAACGCTACCAGACAGCTTTATAACGCTCTTTACGTTATATATACGCGAGAGAGCATTGCTTCTGTAAAGAGATACATATAAAAATAAATACAAAAGACAATGTTGGAAATGGTGGAATTTTTAACGACCGAAATGCAACTATCCCAACAATGTTTTGCAAAATTTCAAACGTTCATATCGTTTTTCAGGCAATAATAGACGGTCTTTTACAGTTTCCAAATAAAAATCAACTTGTGCATGTTAATATTCTATTTTTAATATTAGCTACTTTCAGCTTTGTTTGAACTGAATATTTATATTCTAAAGCATAGGTAGGTTGCATTCATGCAATCGAAATTTAAGTGAAATTTTAGATTTTTAAGATTGTTACCATATCCTTTATTATAGTTACTAACGGCATAAGTGCATCTATTATAGTCAGATTATTGATCAACTAGTGCGGCTTAATACAGATCGTCTTAACTCAAACACCCCATTTTGAGATTTTAATGGATTACATGCACATCCTCTACATATATCCATTAATAAAGTAACAGGAAAAGGGTTATTTGTAGTAATAAGCCAAACATGGCATCAGTAATAAGATTTATGTTTGTCCGAAAATTAAACTATGCCCCACTCAAAAAAACATCAAAAATTCATCAAGGAGTGTGAGAAACAAGTGAGGCGATGTACACTTATAACGCTTACAACAAAATTCACCCAACAACAACAACATAGTTCTCCCTTAAACGAGCTACTTTAAAAATTGCGAAGGCCCTGGTAAGCTCATTAGGCTAATGACGTGTGCTTTCAGTTTTGCCTTTGATATATTTTATGCAAGCTGATGTCCGCCAAGCAAATGATTTGATTCAGCAATGTAGATATACCTGTTTTATCGACTCGAACAATCTTTTACAGCGTATATAGTGAAATGACTTGATATTATCAGATTTTCAGACGTCGTTGATTCGACACGGTACATTTGTGTTTTATCTAATTTCAAGGTGACGTCGTTCTACATCTACAAAAAAATTTATGTGCTACCATTTATTCAAGTTGCTTTACACATTCACAAACATTATCAAAATAAAGTAAAGTAGCCTTTACCGTTCAAGATTTCTACTGAATGATGGAAAATCCATTGTTACCGTTTTAACTAGATTCCCAAGTTTCAATCCACAAAAAGTAGACGAAGAGAGGGAGAGGAGGTGCGTATTTAAAAATAAAAAGGAAACAGCTGTCAAACATGAATATTTTTGTACTTTATCACACACATGAGATGGCAACATGTACATGAATTCTGTTACCTTTTGTGGCTTACCATTGAATAACATTTATTGAATTTGAAATATCCAATTTAAATTCGTTTTCTTTTCTTTTTCTTTTTGTTATTTCTAAGGAGAGGAAACTTTAAAATTCACCATTCAACGAGGTTTATAGGAGAGAACAGTGACACAACCAAAATTTATCGGCGCAGATTCCTGATCATCAAAAAAAAAATAATTAAGTTCCATTTGATTCATTTATTTACACAAGAATCCTAGGTCAAAGATTCCTTTTTAAAGATATCGAATTCGTTACAATCAAAAATACCTGCAGGATGTTATTGTCATTTATATTATTTTTATTTAGTTTTAGATTGTATTAAAGGTTAAAAGAGTGGGTGCACGGCGGCGCATCCACCATTTCTAAGCATTGTTCCATTTGAGATTATTTTAATAAGAGTTTTTTTTGCATTTTGTTGTGCCTGAAAGCAGAGAATGTTAATGTATCTATTCAATTAGATCTTGATTATTTGCATAGACAAACGTTGTATATGTACCCCTTTCTGATAGGTTCTTCGTTTAATTGAAAATTAATTAACATACTACATCTTAAAACTAAATTGTAGTCATATGTGTCTAAACTTTAGAGAACATAATTTGATATCAAGTTAGATCTGTCCTGTTTTCTTAATGGTTCCTGTACAAGTTGGGATCTTGCCTTTTACATCTCTACCTGAATTACAACTTATGAAAATTAATGAAGGTAACAAGAATGAAAGTAGATTATGCATTCAAACATCTATCTATGTTGAATTGAAAATTATTGGTGAACTAGTAGACGATTTTCAAAAATAACCATAAAAAGAAATTTCCCTTACACACATATATAACGAACTAAATTCTAACTTGCCACAATCACAAACTTGATCGTAATTTCCCACAGGTAGTAAGAATCAAATGTCGAACTGAAACGCATCAACGTCAACCGCAGGCGTTCTGGCGGCGGCGTCCCCACTCACACACACACTCTCTTTCTCTTCTCTCTCACTCTATGAAAACAGCCCACCTCTTGTGGTATACAGTCGGCGCTGGGCGCCGTGGTGCCACATGGTGTTCGGACGCGGCACAGTGATCTTGTCGAGTGCGCGTCTCCTTTACACACACACACACACTCATACACAGGTTGGTACGTCGTTCTCAACTTTATTTTCAATTATTTTTAATTATAAATTACCTAATTTTTGTTTGCAGAAATTTTATAGACTGCATTTTATATTGTTTTCCGTGTGATTTCGATGTAAGAATTCCAAACGTGTAATGAACAAAACGAATAAAAAACGAGTAATGACATCGATAATGGAAATAGCGTGACAAATAAACAATTCAACATGTTAGTTTATATGATATCTGCAGTTGTTTGGCAAATTTTGCTGCAACAATCGACGGGTAAGTATTTGAAATCTATTTAGATAGTAAAGACAATTCGTGGTTGCCACCGGCCGGCCCGTAACGGTGTCAAATAGAGTAAAAGTATTGTCGCCGTTATGTCAACAAAGGTCAATTTCGTCCACTTACACGGCTATTACCATTCTGATTTATGAAAGAATTATTATAACATGATTGCAATATAATTAAAATCAATTCATCGATAATGATATTATTATATATTGAGGCAATAAAAACAAAAATTCGTCCTGACGCCTTATAATATTTCTAGGCCAAAACTAAAAATATAAATATTTTCGAAATATCACAGCATTAGCCAGAAATAGTTGGCAATCGTTCAGTTATTCTTTCTTGTTTTGTTTTTATCAGTTTTTGATGCCAGTCTATTACTAGAAACTGTTTTAAACTAGTTGGCTGGTAAAGTTGTAGAAGACTCAGTCCATGCTTCGAAATATAAACAAAAACATGTACAAGACAGTATGTATTTGGATATTGTTTTTTAATTCAAGGCTCTATTGTGTAAAACTTGTCGTAGATAATCCCTAAATAGAGGAGAATTTACATTGATTCTCTTAAAAAGGTGCTGCTCTTTAAGGATACTTCATTTAAAATTGAGGTATCACTAAACTCAACAATTGTACGGGATTCATTTATTCATTGCTATAACGTATAGAACAACCAAATATGTTTAAAGGGTTAGCACTAACATATTTCTAATTGTACATAGACTTATTTCAACTTCAGTTGTTTGAAGACATAGATGAAAAGTTAATATTGAAGCTGACATTGGTTTATTTTTCAATAATTTACTTTGAATGTTCTTTAACGTTGATGAGCATTGTTAAATTTAATGTAATTCGATGAACTTTTACACAACATGCCTATTGTCGATGCAGGCATGTTGATGAGCACACACAAGCAACCTTCGTACCAGGAGCAATGGTGTCGAGCACGTTAGCGTATTATTTTCTTCAGCACCAATAATTGGAGTCGTATCTAAAAGGTTAACAAATTATGTATAGAAACTTATTAATAATTAATATCTTATTGTGAAAACATCCTTGTAACAATTCGCACAAACTTGCTGCGAGTTTATCGCCAGTGGAAACAAGGCCTTAGTAATATCTCTGTAAAGACCACCCAACTGTTGTCAGTTAAACAATAATTTATCGAAGTGTTTATATCATTTTTATCGATGTTTTTACTTATAGAATGTGATTTATGTGTATTGTTTATAGATTTACGTTCCAATACATGTATGTTATACATGAAGAAGAAAAAAAAACACATTACATATCTATGGAAATTTTCAAGGATTTCTATATTCATCGCAATTGTCAGCTGGCAAAGGTCAGATCACGAAAGGCTTAACTTTTTTCTTCATGTTTAGCTGAAATTGTTATAAAAAAAAATCAAACAATTTCGTCTGGAATTTAATTTTCAGTCTAACTATTGGGGGTGACTGTCTGTCTTCTAGTTGCCACCAACAAGATACAATTCCACTTGTTAAAAGCTTGCTGAAAATTCCTAAATTAACGGAAGCGGAAACGAGCTCTCCGACGCGGATATTGCCGCCTAAATGAACACACTAACACATTCGCAATTTCAGTCTTGAATGATCTTTGAATATACATACACCATCTCCTTCGAATTAAATAAAGTATGTGTATATACTTACTAACGCGCACACACACACACACACACACTAACCCACATATGAGTTATAAGTGTACGTCAAGAACGTTTAACATTTGTAATGATTTATGTTAGGAATTGATTTTTCGTTGTGTGTATTCATATTCAATGATTTTGATTGAATAATTTCCAAATAAATTGGCATTTCGATTATACGAAACTCGAATGTAACATATTTTATTTTCGAAGTGTTTCAATTAAACAAAGCAATCAAATGGAACAACAACATGTCGAATCGGAAAATTATCACAGTCACATGTTGCGATTCGTGCTTTCGCACCTTACCACTAGTAGCTTTAATGTTGTTATCAATGTTGTTTTTGTAGAATTCAATTGAAATTCATGTGGCTTCTCGTTTTTATTATTATAAATGTTGTAATGTAAATATTTTTGTTGGAAACAGGTAAATTGAATTTAATACATTTGATAATTGATATATAATTGAATTATTTGTAAGTTTCAATTAGATAAATTTCTGTGAATCATTCATATATTTCTCAATTTAATATACTGAATAATTTAACTATGCAGAATATGGTGCTTTTGTTGCAAAACATAGCGAACTTGTTGATGCAAATTGTTTTTAAGGGTGGTAAAGACGTTGGTGTTTTATCGTTTAAGGCCATTTCCCGTAGGATAGTCCTAAAACTCATAAATACTAAACAATATAGTTGTGTTTTAGATATAAACTCCTTAAAACGTGTGCATTATGGATCAGGTGCGTTATACGTTTGTTCCAACATTATTAATTCTTGAAAATTTTATTTCGAAGTATTTTTAAAAATTGTAATTCTCCGTTAAAACATTATTGTCACATAGATGTTCATTACAAATAATCCACGCAATGTGTTGGATTAAAAATGTACATAGGCGGTTTTAGAACTCTCTGTACTTAATCTGAAATTACCTTAAGAACTTAACAATTTCACGCTACGAGGTAAATAATCTTCGCCAGCTGAATTTCCTGATCCTCTTACTCTATTTTAATACATTTCATAGTCATCAATAGACTATCTCTGTTCATAATTTGTCGATTTTGCCTATTTTCAAACCAAACCAAACTAATTAACAAGATGAAATACGAAATTAAAGCCAACTAAATTATATGGAAAACTTATAAATAAGAGAAAGAAACCAAGGGAATATTCATTTAATTCGAAAACGTCATGGATTAAAGTAAATTCGACATTCGTTTGACGTTGAAATCGAGTATGGAGCATGTTACCAGTGACAAGTGACGCGTTAAGGGAGCGAACCGTGTCGTAATGCTGTCAAACTGAAATGTTCAAGATATTAGAAGAATTCTGAAAATCAAACTCTTACAAATCCTGTAGGATTATCTGGTAGATAAACTTTGAACTTCTATTAAAAGAGCGTTGATTCGTGTTGTTAATGATTGTCAACCCTAATAATGTGCCATAGCTGGATTAACGTGAATCACTGATACCTGATCAGAATAGGCGGTTCAAATAAAGATGACAGATACAAATGAAAAACACAACAAAAGAGAACGAAAATAAAACACATTTTGTTCGTAGTGGTAATAGAAAGAATATTTATTGTTGTGTGAGTGTGTATTGTAAACTAACCGGACGTTAAATATTTACGTTGACGATTTTCCCCAAGCCTTACATAAGCTTTATCAACATGTCAACGTGTTTTCTGTTTGTGTTCAACGATACCTGATTGATAGCCATTGTGGATGTTGAACTAATGATTTTTTCTTTGTACAATTGTAAAATCGTTGAGATTGATTCAAAGGTAACATAGAAGCTTTTAAACACTACTGACACTGGTAGTTCATGATAATATGTGGAAAAAACAAATTAATTATTCATGGAATTAGTGGTATCGTGAGGTTTGTATACATGAAAATTTCATAGGATTTATGAAATTAACTGGTGTCGACATGGCTGTACGCTGCAAATTTTGGAGAAACGGACAAAGCTTGGAGACCATATTATAACAACATTTTAGACAAATCAGCCCATGATCGAGGGTGTAAAGTTACATATCTCAATCCATTTGACGATAACAAGTTTTGGATTTTTTTTTGATTTCAGGGGATTAGCAAGTGTCCTGTTTGCCCCCCCCCTCTGCGGACATCCAGGAAAGCAGATATACAGATCGTCCGTTTATTTGTGTGCTTACTCCAAATATGACGCAACAACTTCACTAACATTTTAGATTAATGAAGAGGTGTTTGTTATATTCGCTTATAAACGCTACCAACATTTTTCGCAGCTAAGTAGAATATGCTACATTTACGAATATTGCACTGTAGCATGTAGTAAGTTTTGTCTTTTAGTCTTTTAATACGCTCTTTTCCGGGAAAGTAGACGGTAAGGCAACAAATGAACTTGCACAAAGTCGAAACAGTATGAAGCAGTAGAAATAAGGTTGTTGGAATTGAAAATATTCAAATAACAATAAGTCATCGTAAGAGAGGAGTCTGATTGAGCAAACGCAAAAACAATTAACAAATTTTCAAAGATTATTATGAAGATGATAATAATTAGATGGTTGTGATGTTATTTTATGTTTTTACTCATAGAGTTGTAGCATTTTTTTTTACTAGATATAGATAAGATATTGACGAGTAACGAAAATGAAATTTTATAGATGAAACACGTTAAAGATCTAAATATTTACACTACTGAAATGTTAAGGAAAATATTTTCAGTTGATTTTTCCAGTTTCTAATATTTACACTTTTAATATTTGCAATGGAAATACACTTGACAAGACATCAACATCCAATCAGAAATCGTCGAAATTTATCAATTTTATTGGAACTTTTTAAATTTACTTGCTTCAATATTTCTCGAAAATCACTACAAATTTATTTTTTTCATATTTAGAATAAATATTCGCTTATTGTGGGTCATGAAACGTAACAAGGAAGTCGTTTCTGTACGGTGTCTTTCTAGGTTTATCGTCCGATAATGTGATAGATACTGTTCCTAATCGTTACACAATTCACAACATTTCAGTGGTATTGAGTTTTTTCGTATTATTTCGATGGATTTTGGCACTGAACAACATATTGAGTTGTCTATATTATCTTTTTTTACAAATGTAATTGAAAACGATATAGTATGAACGGAATATTTGATAGCTGTTATGAATTTTATGATTGAATGAAAATATTTGAAAAGCTGTTTCTGTATTGATTAATGGGAAATACGAATTAAAATGTTCCTGCAATTATAGCTGTACACATATATCACAGGACATCACTAAAAAACATTGACGACTTATTTGCTGTTGAATGCCAGATTTATATTTGGATGATATATAAATAAATCTATTCTATACCCAATGATTAAACCGAATAATGAAATAATATCACAAAGATATAATAATTTCAATCACATAAATGATAGAGGATTGAACATTGAGCGAAATATTGTTCATAAATTTTCTGATATGTTTATATTATACATGTGTTTGTTGCTGTTTCGGCTCTTGAATTTTACGGTCAAGTTGTCTTTTTGTGCCACTTGGGGGCGAACCCTTATACGAATAACTTTGCCTTTTTCCTTATTTTCTCATAGATGTTTTTCTTTCGCTTTTTTTTTGTTCGCCTTCGTGTTTCTTGTATAACACCTTTGGGAAACATCACCATTCCTTCTCCTAACATTATTAATTCGAACGACTAAACTGAAATTATCGACCGAAATCTCTATACAAATCGCATCCTTTTGTTGTTGTTGTTGGTGGTGGTGGTGATTATTTTTATATATACTGAACATCAAAACGATGAAGAATCTCTTTTGTATAATACAGATCGATGGTCGGCTAAATGTAAATCATCCGACCGGAAAAAAACCCGGCCATTTTGTACGGTATTTTTGAAAATAGTATGTTCAAGAAAAACACTACCTGTACAACTTATCATTTAGTTATAAAATTCTCGAGATATTCAAGTACGCGAATGGAAAGGTGTGTTGCATAAAGTAAGAATTGGTTTTAAATTACAATAAGCTAACGTTATAATCATCGATGATTTTCATAAATTACCATTTAATATCTATTTACAAACGATCGGTTAATAAAGGCGATATTTGCACATTTGCAGTGGGAATTTTTTTGTTTAGAAATATTTGTAAGTAAGAATTGGTTAAATTCGAAAATTGTTAAAGTTGTTTGTTGGGCAGACGGATTTTCTGTTGTATTCAATTTGTGATTGATTTCTGTTGTCCATGTATTTGTTTTCAGTTGTTCTTGGTGTTGTTGTTTTGCTTTTGTTTTTGTTATTCGTATACTGTTTGTGGTCGAAATAGAATCGTAAACTTCCTAATCACGTAACCTAAGAAAGTTACTAACTGGCACCCATAGTGTGTACCTTCTGAAAACTGAATACCTTGTCAAAATTAATTCAACAACAATTTGAATAAAATTCTTGATTTTCCACATAGTCGAAATTGTCATTTCATTTCAAATATCCCATTCTATATACGAATCTGAGATGTTATCCATGCGTTACAGATTTTATTGTCTAAGTTTTATAAATTTCTCTCTACTTTTCTACCTTTGTTCTCAACAAATACAGTATCTAGTAAAAAAAAATCAACAGACAGATCGTAAGCAATCGCATGAGAAACATAAAGGAAAAGAAAAATCGAAATAATGGAAACACCTGCAGATATGCTGATCGAATAAGTCGTGAATGTTGCTTGAACATTCCGAATTCTTCCTGTTTGTTATCTCTCTATTGGATCGAGTTCCGGTTGTTAGTCAGGAACACAATAGTTTTGTCGAATAGTTGCGGGTGTTTGGTGATTGATTTCTACAAGTTAGACGAACGACATGAAGCTTTTCTTTAGCCTTTAGGTTTAATGGAAATAACTATGAATTCAATGGGCATATCAAGAGTCTCTTCCTAAATCAAATTGTCTCGTAATTATTGCAAAGATTAGGAATGTTCGTCAGTTATCTTGGATAGCTGACAATTATGGTTATCTTTATGATATTTAAACGTGAGATTCATTTTGCATAAAGAGTCAGAACCCCTTTGTATTATTTACTAATGCAAAGTAGACGTAATTGAGAGCTTGCAAATTAAATATTGACCTTCTAGAGTTATTATAATATTATTATAAGATAGACGGGAAGGATTTTGCCTAAACAGTCATTCAGAAAGTTTTGGAAATGAGGCATCTCTTGAAGTTTCTCTAAAGAAGTAAACACAAATGGAACCACATCACTACTACCTGTCCTATCATCACAAAGCACAACTGAAATTATTCTTTAATTGAGACAAAAAATAAATCAAACGGATCTTGTAATAATAAAGCTGATTATTATTATTATTTCGAGTTAATAATATGAAAGTACGTTATTATTGATTTACCAGATGGCACAGATTTTCTTGAAGAAAACAAGAAAAATGATCTTAAAATAGACTTATTCTTGTTTAATTAGCTACTGTAAAGAGCATCAATCTCATTAAGAGAGTTCTAGTATCAAAGAGGTTCTAAAACTTCCTATTACAACAAATCAGTCTTTTTTAAACTTAAATTAAAATTTTCCCTCTTTTTCTAATGAAAGAAAAATAATTAACAACTCTTATAGTTAGATGAAAATATCTTTCGTTTAATTTTTTTTTTTCTTTAGAAATCTCCCGATTTCATCAATTCACTTAATAAACGATCAATTCATAGCGTTACCAGTTTCAATATAATTGGTGTCACAGGTTTCCGTTTCACCGGCAACGAAATGATTAATTTCCGCCCGATATTTTCACAATCGATTCGAACTGACCTCAGAGTAGACAGTCCGAGGTCCCCAGGGCACCATCAACTGAAACCTCTCGGGCATTCTTGATCTCCTTCATCCACCTCATCTCTCATTGCTTCTATAGAAACACTCCACAGCCGCCGCCACTACGTTTCATTAGATCTTCCTTTCTACAATTGCTCCCTGTTAAATAGATACGGTTTCGGATACGGTATAAATGTCATTTGTTTAGAGCGAATCTCGTTTATGATCGATTTGAAAAAAATGTAATTGCATTTTTCTATAATAATCGTTACAAGTTGATTTATTAATGTAGGACACGTTGAATGAATTCACAATTCTGTGGACCTTCAAATTATGATTTAGTCTATTCGTCGTACAAGTTAATTTGAATTCCTATCTGGATGTTCGTAGAACTTTTTTACTACAGAAATAAAAGTTTGGGGTTGGAGTTGGTGGTTATCGTTGGCAACATCAGACTAATTATGAAATTGGTGATAAATTCGCCGAGAAATCTGAATTCTGAATGGCCGATAAGAGTTTCTAGGGTCTCAGATAACTCCAATTATATCAAATAAGGATTCTTACGACTACTACATTTGCTGGAGTTTCGGTGAACTGAAAGTTTGTTGAAAAAGTACAGGATAAAGTTTTGGTATTCCTAGCTAATTGCATTGCCTTCTGATTTTCTACTTACAATGGAAGTGACCGGTAAACGAGCTCAGATTTTACCTGACCAGAATGAAATCAACTAATTTTGTTAGTTCTAGATGAGAACTATAGACGAGATCAGAATGATTTTAATTGAACAAGGACTATTTTACATCATTGTACAGTCTATTTTATAAATTGTCACGCCTTTAGTCCTATGATTCAAGTGAAATTTCTAACATGTCCTCTATTCAGTTTTCAACGGTAAATATATCAACATCCCGGTAAAGTGCCGATTTCGAAAACTGCAATTTAAGCAAGAGCAGGTGTTACATGCCGAATTAACGCAAGTAATTGCTAATACTTTCAAGAGATTTACTGCTCTCCCTATTAAACATTAGTTCGACATGGTGTCTGAAAACTAGATAATCGAAACTGGAACGAACATAGTACCATCAGCTCAATCAGTTCGGAGCTAATTAATTTTTTTCTAATTGTGTCTCCCTCTATCAGACTTTCGACACTGTTTAATCAATTCCTCATTAATTCCGCTTGAAAATCGTCGACAAGGCGACAATTTACAACCTCAATCACTAGAAGGAACAAAATAAATAGTAAAAAAATGAGTGAAAGTCATGTTTGTGTAAATTTTCTGATTTTAATTCAAAAAATTTCTTAGCATGTTCTTCTGAAAACTGAGCTATGCCTGTGGCGTAATAATAATCTCGTCTCTTGATCAATATTACGTCCGAATTCTCCCTATTCTTATCTTTTATAGTTAGAGCAGAGGGTGAATCCTGGAGTGATGATGAACAATTCCGGTAAAGTTTTCATATTAGTGTGGTCGTTCATTTTTGTTTCTTAGTTCACGCACATAACCCGGATATCTTATAATATCATCCGACTAAATTAGATTTTTTCTTTATTACTCAATAAAATCATAATAGATATAATTATAGATAAGGTGAATAGATTGGACATGTTTAGCATTTCAAATGTAATGGATTAAACTTAATATAAGAAGTCAATTAGTGAGCTGTCTGATACAGAGGAGCTTCTCAAAGATGAAAGCATCAACTCTCTCAACTTTCAAAGCTTTGTTTACTTAGTGACTATTGTTATCGTTTTGTTTTGCTTTATTAACAGAATATGATTAACTTGATACCTAAATAAAGCTTCAAGGATTATTATAGTTGGTTTTATTTCGTTTTTATATATTCGCTATAAATGGTGTCTCGCAATTAATTTAACGAATATCAAGTATATAACCTGATGGTGCACGCGAAATTAGATTAATTGCAATTTTCATCATTATTCAATATTCGAGTCATAAAATGTCATTTGAACTAATTAAAAATATTTGAATACAATTGATCCAAATTTACGGTTGTGAATTGTTGCAAATCCTTTAATTGGCATTGATGATGATGATGATGATCATGATGATGATATCAAAAAAATTTATCATTCAAGTTTCGTGTAGAATTGTTTTCGATGAAAAATTTGTTAACATATACGGTTGATGATTTGCTTGCGTGTTTAAGTTAAATTAAAACAAATGGTGGTAGGTGATTGGTGCGTCGTTATTTAACACACTCCAAATTTCCAATATTATATAAAAGGATTAGGGAATTTACATTCCAAAACTATATTATCTACTCCAGAAAATGTTTATGCAACATTCAATTGAAATAAAGCTTAATGAAATCCATTAGGTGTAATTAATTTTATATCAAAAAAACATATATTTTCTCAATATTGTCTTATAGTAGTTTACAGTATTGTTTTTGTGTAGGCACAGATTGTGGTTTTTATTGAAATGAGAGGACAATTTATGCAGATTATTAAACTGATCACGTGAACCGACACAAGACCTTATTTCCAATTAGCCAAGATTGTAGGGCTTCATTGTGTGGTATATAGACGTTCTATTTTGGTTTTCAACATAACATAAAATGTTATCTAACCAAACTATTGTTAGCATAAGCAAACTGTATAACCACTATTTGTTTCACTGCATTTTTTTTTGTTCTCTAATAAAAACGTTTACGTTGTACTCTACAAGTACCCTCTAATGGTGTTCGACATAGACTATAGCCGTCTCTATTATCATGTCTTTTCTTTAAAGAAAAACCTACTCAACTTAATTGGATGAAGTTCCTTTAGATTTTAAAGTAAGAAAATACAATGACCAACCAACTATTAAAGATTCAACAAAAGTTTAACAGCATTTCAATAGATCAATACAGATAACATCAAGAAAACATAAAAACATCAATGTCTATCGGAAAATACAACAATAAGCGTATGTGACGTTTTATAGGAGAAAATAGTAGAAAAGCCCACTTTCAACAAAAAGAAAGAAAAGCAAAGGTCTCTCATGCAACAGAACCAACACTCAAAAGCTAAACTACCCCACAAAGACACACCCAAGCTTACTCGACAGAATTGGTTTTCTATCTCCGCCTTTACCACCTCCTCTACCTATTTGTTGTTTCATATTTTTGTTTTGGGTAGTTGTGTTTTGTGTTTATATCTTTTAGGTAGGAAATGCTCTTTTATGGTCAACATCCGGCGGCGAGACGGCCAGGTCAATTTTCATTAGTTCTTATTGAAGTCGCTTGTCTTTGTTTTATCTCATTTTACTGACAAGCTTTTCTCTCAATCTCATAAATGTACGTTTTACCACACACCATATTGGTGATTATGTGATAGTTTAACTAGGCTAGAGTTGATGATTCCAATCATATAACCGTTCAAATTTTAGTCGATGAAAATCAACGACTGGAAAATGATTATGGATATATGTACATATGTAGGCCGGCTTTGATGTGTTATTTTGGACACTGCAGTAAATGTAGTCATGTACAGGCTGTGAAATAATAGAATTTTTGTGAATCGACCACCATTGACCTGTAGAACGTCTATTCGTGATAAACAATGAAGACCAGCTACTACACTAAATTAAATTTCGTGCTAGTCGCTTATTGTACCCATATATATATACAGTAGCGAAGCTAATTTGCACATCTCCGAGGAAAACTGTGACGGTTTCCCCATGATAATATCTAATCGTGGACGCACGCACTACTAGATAGTCGTAAATTAACTGACTTAACGTCAGCACTGGCTCCCATTACGTGACCTCATAGGCGCCAGTTCAGACACAACAACAACAAAATTAAATTTACGAAAATCCGATAAAATTTATATTCACTTTTCCACAATAAAAAGATTCTAGATTAAATACTGTCCAGGTAAATTTTCGTCAACCAGTCTTGGTGCAAATCACCAGTTAATGCCATTTTACTGGTTTACCGGACAACATTTATCTATGTTCATCGTCTATTCCCATCGTTTAAACAAATTATAATAAAATATTGATATTTAGATAGAGTCTTCATCCATTTCAAATATTCTTTATTTAAGCAGTCCATAAGTTGGTGATTTAGATTTTTGTTTTTCTTTTATCAGAGTGAAAAGTTCTTTTGGATTTCGTGTTGAGTGTCTTAAAAGTTATTTAGATAAGTGAAACGTAAAGGTCCCGGATATAAAATAAAAATCAACAAGAACCGAAGTCCTCTCTCGCCGGAATGGCAGGTTTCGGAGTTTTACAAGAAGTTATATAACGTTCGGTCCTCCTTAGGGACGGATATAATAAAGACGTGACGCGTAAACGACATCTCGACCCGTTTATGTGAAAGAATTGCACCGCAGGTTTTGTGGCGGTGGTGGCGACCGTTTCTCTATTGAACTAACTGTCTCGCGAAAACATTTACCGTCCATCATAATCAATGTCAAAAAACTCTATGGTTTCCATATATATTTAACACATTCAAACTTTTTGATACACTTTCACACTTTTCTTCACTTTTGATCTCTTGAGATTCGCCTTGTCGAAAGTTAATGAAACATCCACTCTTTACTTGCTATGTTATTTTAGATTCAAGATTCCTACACGAACCATCAGATTGTGAATAATCAGCAATTCTTGGACCTATTAAATATCGCTCTTGAATTCCCCAACGATTGAGTTTACGTAAACTTTGTGTAAATACATATAAAAGAAGAGAGAGAGAAAGGCTAGGCAATCGACGTGAAATCGTAGGGTGGTAACAACAAACGGGATGTAATAGAAATGAGATCGAATCAAAGGAAGCAGAGAACGGTTCATTTCATTTTTTTAACCGTTAAGAAGTCGTGAATCCTGAACGAACGAACGAACAGTTGGGCGATGCCAAACGGAAATAGTTACATCGCTATCTTCCACTTTTATTTCTAATATATTCTATATATATATATATATATATATATATATATATTATATATATATTTAAAAATAAATACAAGCATATCCTCAATCGGAGAAGAGTAAGTCTTGATCGTTTGACAATTTAAATTGTGGTTTTCCAGAAGAAATGAATAATCAATAAAAATGAATTATTTACAATAGCTGAAGAGAAGAAGTAGTGCAAAAATAATTCAAAAATCAATCACTTGATTGCTGACAACTGAAGAAAATTCCTTCATGCTGAACATTTAGATTGAATATCTACAAACAGAAAGTGTAAATTGTCTAATAAATAAAATTTGATTACTAGTCGGTTCTATCAAGATGCTTAGTCAACTTCATTCAGCTGAAATGTTGTGAGCAAACACATACCAATAATATATGCCTGAAAATTGTTGGTAGCAAGTTTGCTCATTCGTTGAAATATTTTTATTTACTCATGCAATCATTTCCATAGAGTTTGACAGAACTGACTTCATTCAAGTTAAATGTGGAACTAAATTTACAATAAAAAATAAATAAAAAGGATGACTTCTATTTTACCAGAACAACTAACGCCATCGTCATCCTGTTCTATTTTCATATGCAAATTAGGCACGTTTGTTGTTTATGATAATGCATAAACTGATTATTCATTGTTGGGGATTTTTCCTGCTTCAGAATCATCTAAATTTACTACAAACCGAGCTCCAATTGTATAACTGTAACGTAAAACAATTCACGTCTTTCCGTTTGCTTGTTCTTTTCTTCTCTGTTAATAATAAATGGGTTAATTTTTCTGTAGAGTTAGCAAATCTGCGGATTTAGCAACTGTGAGCTTCTCTAATTTGTAACTTGAACAATTCGCAATCTTATCACAGTCTCTGTGGGGGCCTTGTGTTCTCTATTAGTTATTTAAGTTCGTTTTCAAAGAAGTGTTGGAGATTTTTTCCAAAAACAAAGAGCAATTCTACTCAGTTCTCTGTGCTTTTTTGCTAAACAATTTAGTTAAAATGGAAACAATATTTGTCACCGACAATCCAGATGTTCGGCCGTCTGACAAATACAAAAAAAAACAGACGAGTCATGAGATAATCCCGGATTAAAAATGAGATACGTGCTTGGTGCTAGATAGGAACGACGACGCGTGGCGGTGGTTGAAAGTAATCCCAACAAAGCCGACGAAATATATGTGCTTACACACACACAGGACTAGTTCTGTCATACATCAATTGTTGTCAACAATCAATCCAGTATTTACTAACAGGTTCTAATTCGCAATTATTTTTTTTGAATGAAATAAAAATCCCATGACTAGAATTTATCAAATTTCTAATAATATAACAAAAGGGAAGAAAAAAGGAGATTAACAACAACTAGCCTACTATATAGTAGCAGTATATTAAATAATAAATCAATCTTTTTCCACTAGATAAATTGTCAACATTTAATAAAATGTTTTGTTGTAGTTACATACGCCGTCAGTTGGGAAGAATGGTGGACCTATGATGGTATTTCTGGTGAGTAAAAATTTATAATTTAATATTCAATACGCATTACTATCTACCCGGATTTTTTGGGGCACACAAATCTGAAAAATTCAAAACTGTTATTTTATTTATATCAGTTTGTATTCACTAGATAACGCTAAAATGTGGCAAATGTTTGGCGCATCCACCACTTTTTTAAACGGCAGATATTCGAATCGTATGGCAGAATATCCTTACAAATGCAACTTTTCGAATATAAATTATTTAAAAAAAGGTTATTATAAACTAGCATTTAATACATTTTATATTAAATAGAATATAGTTTATTTAAATTTTGTTTCAATCGCTAATTTAATGACCGTATTTATTTATTTATCCAATTTTTTTGTGTACAATTGGAATACGTATGGTAGTAAGTATCGTTTCAATGATTATCTCGAATTTTTAGTGAAGCACGTTTCATATAAATTCTGTTATATCCGATCTAATTTGCGCGAAATGTGTGACTATGGCTTACATGTGCAATCAGTAAACCATTAAAAGTGGATGAATATGCACATAGTAATAGTCGCTTGTATTTAATAACATTACAATAATAATAACAGCAACCACATTTTCGATAATACAAATATTTAACAATCACCGGTTTAATTGTCAATATAGTTATGTTATTTTTAAAATTCCAATATAAAATCAGTGGTGATCCTAACTACTGTGCGAGTAGTGTGCCGTACAGGTGCTTGCCTAATTTTGAGGTGTTCAGTGGCCAATGTATTTTAAAAAATTGAGCTTTATATTCACAGAAATATTACATTTAGATATATAAGACTTAAAAGGGGCGGCCAATTTCCTTGTGGCACATGGGCGCCCAAATAGAATCAAAATAAACAATACCAGTCCGATAACTCAGTTCAACTGTCAGAGGCTGTCATCAATGATGAAATAAATAATATACACGTTTGGAAAATACAATTTTCAATAACAGAACAAAATTTTAATCTACAAAAAAAAAACATATTAATTCTCATGTCAGACGTCTTTAAGAGTGTTCGCGATAATATTTATATTTTTGAGGTCGTTTCCCGTCATCTCTATCATAAATCACCAACTCAATGCCAACATGTTGTGTACGAGATGCCAATAAGGGGCGCGCACCCCATCTGGAAACGCAATCAGAATCACTTGAAATTTCCGAATAGGAATCAAGCAAAACAGCCTACGATGAAGCAAAAGAAATTGAATTCATATTTTTAATATATCTAAATTGAGTGCTCGTTTCTAAATAGAAATAAAAAAAAATTATAATTTAATTGTACTCCGTTGTTATTGAAACGAGAATTTGCATTTTCTTCCCCATTGAGAGAGATACTTAGATTAAATTGCCACCACTACCACCACCACCACCACCGATAGTCAACGGGAGAGGATTTCTTGCCTATTTAGATGCTCCACTTAAATGCGGAAAGGTGTAAAAAGGTGACGAGAAATTCTACTTTACCAACTATGCAGTTACCGGAAATTCCAAATTAAAATTGAATTTATTGCAACATTCAAGTGAGTGTTTGTTTTCAACCCCCAACCCTCCGCCATCAATATCAATAAGAATAGATGACTCTCATAATAGAAAAACTAATAATAATAATAAACAGTTTTTTTTTTACTATATAAGTCTTATTCTCCCAGAAAATCGTCTCGGTAAACTCATAAACTTGGATAATTAAAAGTTATGATTCTGTTTTGAGAAAATATCGGTCTTACTGTCCCTAGAGTCGTTCCTTGGTTTTGCAGTTGTAATCAGAATTTTCAGGACGCTACAGGATTCCTATAAATCCAACTGAAAATGTACCTTTAATCAGATATCCAATCATCATAAATAATACCCATCTATTTATATTCTTTGTTGAATTTACAAAAAAAATAATAATAATTTCTTTTAATCTATTGGAACGGAAATAAATAATATGATTTTTTATTGATTCACGACTGGTTAAATATTTGATTTTGCCTCATAAATTGAAGCGCTCTTTCTTCTATCTCTTATTGCTTTTTAAATGTATATATATATATATATATATATATATATATATATATACATACGTTGTTTGTTGCAAAAAGATGGCGAAATCAGAAATGATCGCCTCATAAAAGGACAAAACATATGAATGTCAAACAATTGTACTCGCATGTTTTTCGTTATAATGAATTAAATCTTCTCAACTTGAATATCAATAAGAGAATCAGCAGATTACAGAAACCCAACTAGAAACGAAAGATACTAACAATAAGAATTATAAAATACACAAAAATTTTCTGCTAATATCAAAAATAATAATAATAATAATAAACATAGAATCAAATCGTGTTCTTTCAATGGTTCTAAATTCGTACCATAAATCTTTGCTTCTGTACAATAAAATAATAGCATCGTAGTCGATTAAGAATGTTGTGTCGCTAAATAACGGATGTAATTCGGAATTGTGTTGAAAGAAATACATAAAAAATGTTGGCCCATAGTTGCAGTATTGTAAAACGGAAGTTTCGAGGTATAGTAAGAAGATCCAATTGTGTAGCAGTATCCTCGTATTACCCATGGGTAACATTATGTAAAAGATGCTGGAAAATGCACCGAATCAGCTGCAATTGTTTTCAAAATAGTATGTCAAAAAGAATTTAACCAAAAATATTGGCTGAAACGTAACATCAATAGTTTGGATTTGTAATAAATAATCGTTTATGGAAAAAAAGGAAAAACGATTGAATTTCACGTAATGTCGTTTTATGTGTGAAAATTGTAGTGTGTGGACACTGGAACAGTTATATATATATATATATGGAGATTTTCTGTGTTATATTAGATAAGAATAGAAGAATGACACTAGAGGCAGCAAATCGTTATCGTCGTTTAACGCTCAGCGTTATGTCCGGCTTTATATTCAAACTTTTGTCGTATATTTGGAAAAACGAACCGTCATTATGAAATGAATTTTGAAAACTATTAAAAACTCACTATTTGAATTGATTGTATCAAATATTGTCATACGTATATTTTACAAGGTCCGTCCACCGTTCCCCACAACAATAACTTCTTTGTAGAGTTTCAAAATTGTAATAAAAATGTTCCATCAGCTTTTTAATCGAAATAACTTGACTTTTACGATCTTTCACAATGTTTTGTTGTAGTGGAATTATTGGGGATTTTTTCAAAGGAAATTATCATATTTGAAATGCTGATTTAATAGAAAAACATACGATATTACAATCCGTATTCTTGTTCTATTATTATCAATCAGAAATAAAATAATACTGCAATAGTCATATCTAAGGCAATTCTGTAGTTGCCTTGATTGTTATATCCGCCATACAGTGAAATTGCTTTTTTATTACATTATTCAACGACATATTTGCTACAATATAACGTTATAACAATTTGTATATGCCTTTCCGTTTTCTTAATGTTTATCTTTTATTGTGAAGAAATTTTTTAAAAACGATTCAATCTTTGTTTTGTTTTGTTTACTCTATTTGAAATAGAAATTCAATTCAATATTTTCATATAACAAAGATAGAATGGCTATGACAGTTCTGATGGAATAAAAGCCGATCATTTTCAATATGGTATAGAATAGAATGGACCGCAAAGCCGCCACGATATTCGCTATTGGACATCACAATCAATCCTTCGTGCGAGACTCGATTACTAAAACGGTGAAGCATTCCGAATCATCGATAAATAAAAGATAACAAACGGGATGTGAGCAATATCGAAAAACACAAACGAGATCGACAAACTGGAAAATGAGAATGAACGGTGGTCAAAGGAACGATCACGAAACGATACATAACCAACCCATTTCAGTTATAATTTTGATTTACTATCAACCACAGGTAGATTAGAACATCCATGAATTTATGGATTTAAATTTTAATTTAACTTCATTCCTTATCTATCATAGTTAAATAAAAGCAAATAATAAATCGTGATCTATATAGTATTTATTATAAGGGGAAAGGTGTGTCAATAAGTCCACAACACAACCAATGAGGGATCGTAGGAACTGATCACGAACAAGCAACTGCGTTTCTAACTGTCATCAACGATAATGATCCTGATCTTCGTCCTGTAACCCAATTAACATTCAAATATATGAAAGGAGATTGTATTGTGTATTTTTTGTCAATCAAACAACAACAAACCATCAACAAGATATCCCCATTTTATTCATTCATTCATTCACATCAAACATCAAGAGAAATTGATGATTTCACCTTTTGAATATATCCATTTGAAAAGTTTTCTTATATCGTTCTTTCAATATTTAAAATCCTATTTCATCGATAAAGATAAATTGGAAAATGGTATGTGATAGTCAATCAAAATATCACCCAAAACAAAAGGGCGTACATGAAACCTTTCATATAGTATGGTATATATATATATATATATATACATATATATATATATATATATATATATATATATATATATATATAAAATCAGGAACAAGTTAGGTTTGTTCATTTCCTATCTTTCAAGAGGTGATTGATGTGTGTGGGGCGAACTATTTAATACTAAAGCTCGTACAAACTTTCCAACCTGAATATAGCCGACTTGATTTGTAACTTGTAGGGGTGTAATTTGTTTGTAGAGATAAAAACAGAATGATAGTTAAAGATTAGTTTTTTTTTTCACCCTTCAGTACATGCGAAATAGCCAATCTACCAGGCTAATGAAAATATCAATAAATAAAACACAGACGCACCTTCATTTACGATTTAACTCACTTTGAGGCCATTGCATAATATGCCTTTAATTGAGCAACTTTGCATTTATTGAATTAAATCCATCGAGCATTCACTAAAAAGCGTGAAATTGAAATCTTTAAGATTAAATTCAATGGAAATAATTTATGGCAACTGCCTATCCTTCTGTTTTGACTAAAACTGAATTATTAATTATGGAAGAATGCATTTATCCGTATGTAAGTGAAATACAAATTTAAACAGGAACATTTTGCAAACTACAATTCCAACTTAGTCTTTTTCCAAATCTCAGTTATCTGGAAAAAAAAACACTACAGTAACAGAACTGCATGTAGGGACAAAACCTGGCACCTTGACATGATTTGTCCCTATTTCGACTGCAACCCTGATTTGTTTTTATGTACACTTCTTTGCTTAGGATAAGTATTTTTTGGAAATACCTAATATTTATAAAATGTAATTTCAGGTGCACTATAGACACGTTAACAGTGCTCTGTATGCAAATTGAACAACTAATTAGATTAGATTGAAGACATTAAAAGAGCTTCAGACTAAAATAATAATTGTAAAATAGCTGCCATTGGAACGGTTTAGTTTTCACAACAGTTAAATTCCTTCATTTAGCAAATCATTTACGGTTAAATCGAATATTAAAATTCCATTTAAATATAATGAAGTCACTGTATTGTATTTTTGATCGATTTTCTAATTTCGCTAACAAAGTCACAAACTACCTCAAAAACAAGAATATATATATATATATATATATATATATATATATATATATATAATTTTCCCTTTTGAGATAAAATGAAAGTGAGAGCATATTTTATAGATATCGATATATGTATAGAGATTCCAATTGGGAAAGGACGCGATTTGTTGGTATATCTTTTTCTTTTCTTCGTTTTTTTTTATTGACATACGATTTATATGCGCGTTGACAATTGCTTCCAAAGAATACATTCTTGAAATCATACTAGAAACGTAAAAATGACAATCGTCTTCTATAAGAATTTTATATTTATTCGCCATCTTGTTACAAATCATAAACACATATTGTTCAATTTTCAACCTAGAAATTCTAGTTTCCTTTTCCAGTCGAATAACAACAATAAAAAAAAATTACAACTCGAACCGACCAAGTCTCTTAGGCAATTTGTAATTTAGTTCACGTCCGGTTGTATGGAAACTTACAGCGAACACTCCTAACATTCGTATAATGTCGTCATCTTCGTCATGGCGATTTCTTATTCATGGAAACATCATGGAAATGATATGGCACTAATAGTGTGTCTTTTGTCTTATAACCCTAAAGCCTATTGCCGTTAGCAATGTTGAAACGTTGTATTCCTAATCACCATCACCTGGGGAATCCCAACATTGTCCCTCTTAACCCTCCGTTTATATACCAACGTGCAACTGCTCTACCCCTGCCTACATGTGGACCCGTTAGAGCGAACATATATTTTATCCCTTGTTTTTTTGTGAAAGGCGATTCACGAATGAATTCTTTTGTTATTTCACTGTTTTTTTTTGTTCCATTTTTCTTTAAATCTAGCGACATTTAATATTCCATAGATGAGCTTCCTGAATATCTCAACAAATTTTTTCTTTCAATACATTTTTCATTTATTTTGGTAATATTTAGAAAATAAAATCCCGAAATCTTGATCATCATACTCAGAAGTTCGGTCTGTTGGAGCATAGTTTTTGTGGTTAATACCGAAATCGATTTCATTCTGCAAGCAGATTAAACTAGGGTGAAGCCGAATCAAGTTGCAGGCCAAGAGATAGAACTCATTTTTAAATTATCATGAAGTGAAATAGAATGAATCCGGTACCTTTCAGAGGATAAGCGTATTAAAGCCCTTAGAAACATCCGTATACGAAATTTTGCAGCAAACGTAGAAATTGCAACTTAACTAATCCTTGCCACATCAATATCATGTTAACAAAACTACACAAAAAATTGTATAAGTTGAATAGAAGTGTTTGTACTACAGATTACAAGAAGCTTAATCCGTTAAATATACTTTTGACCGTTATTTCTTTGTAATTAGGTAACTGGAGTTAAAGTGATATCAAAAGATTAAAAGAGATACTTAGTCTGCTTAAGAGTGAATTGCGTATAAAAAGGGAAAGTTGTAGTTCTTCTGGCTAACTGTGAATGACATCCATCACTTGTAACCTTCTTTACAACAAAAGAAGCCTTCTTCTAACGAGGAGTTTTATAAACGAACTCGTTTATCAGCGAACATCCACTTACTAATGGTAGATCGGATCAGAGGTAGAATCTAAACTAGACTGTTGGTGCAATTTTCTTTTTATATATCCAACAGGAATAATGGGAAAAGTTGTAATTAAATCGGGATGAGATTCAAGTTACAATCGGTAGGTGTTCGACTACATCAAATTTCGCACCACTACATATATTTCAATATTTGATTTTATTGAGAAAAGATTCTAAAAGAACTGGATCAACTATCTAAATTAGGACTTGTTAAATATGTAGGTTGTTTGTCTGTTAAGTTAAGACTTAATTATCTACTTGTGATAGTCGACCATGTATCGTATTTATTTGATTATTTATAGGAGATTCAACCACCATTCCTATCATAATACATTTATACTCAATTGCAGTTTTAAACTGTCTACGTACATGCCTGTTTGATTATTTGATTGACTAAATCACGATGGTTAATTGACGCTCTACTGTGTTTACAATTAAAAAATGGTAGCAAATGTATATTAGTGATTAGTATTATTTGTTTTCATAATATGCAGACAATTGTTTGTGTTTATTTCGCGTTCATCAAGGTGGTGATTTTTATTCTTTCGGTAGGTTTGCTTGTGGAACTGCAGGAAGCCTGCCGGAACAATTGCAACGGGTAAAATAGCCCAAAGAGCTGTATAGTAGAAATACAACAACAAAACCACACCTCGAGCTGTTGTCCTGCAGTGGCATTAATTACTACAGCAAAATCTAGGAAATGGATGTCGCGGCTTCCTTTATCTCTTGTGTGGTGGTAGTGTTTGCATTAGTATTAGTACTGAAACCTCATGGATATCATGTTCTATATTTGATAACAAAGACAGAAACAATGAGAGAAAGAAGAGAGAGAGAGAGAGCGGGGTCGTTGGTATGTCATTCAAATAATAGCAACATTGTATAAAGTTAAAGCGATGTTTACTTGGCCACAGTTACACCCAACAAGACTCATGTTAAACTAATTCCAGTCGAGTCAGAGAGGGATCATTTCGCCGTGGTTGTGTTGGCGTTTATTGCTTGTTAGGGGTGCCATTTCAACCTCTCTCACTCACTTGTTTGTCAGGCGGCTTACTATTCTACAAACGGCTTGGCGATTTTCATAATTGTCACTATTCCCTTAAGGTTGACAACGAAATTTTTGCTGAAAACATAAAACGCGTTATCGATATCTTTGTTGTTGTTGTATTGTTTTTTTTTGTCCAACTCCACTGAATTAGTATTTAATTTAGATACCTCTCGATAAACAATAGCTTCAATAAATCAGTCAGATGCACAAAGTCGATGTCGATTGGACATATGTCGGAGTTAGTGAAATACAGCACATCCATCGTTAGCTATTTACGTGAAAATGACGGCCTCCCGACGATATTATAATTGATTTCAGTTAATTAACAATTACTTTGTCTGTTAATTGGATCTAAAGAGGAATGCGGGTAGAATCTATACAGATATCTGCTGGTGATGACAGTTCTCTGTTTAGCTCAGGTATTCATAGTTGTAATACGTTTGTTATCCAGGTTGAAACATGAGGAATGGAAAGACAAAGATAGGAACAGTGTTGTCCATCGTTACCGAATAGATGGGCATTGCGGCTCGGTATGCAGTAACCATTTTAGTACATTAAACACTAACCAACATGTATACATATAACAATGTTGATGTATATTATGCAACCTGTACCCCATTGGATTTACAGCTTACCTGCTAAGCTACTGTTTCGTAACCAATTATCAACAAGGAATGACACTGTCATTGACACTCAGTTAAGGATAAGAAGATCGCATTTGAGAAGCACTTCTAGAGGATTCGTTAAAAAACTTCGTAAAATTACTCTAATGTTGAAGTTAATGTTTCCTCGTCTAATCAACAATTTCCATCAAATAGAAATGAGTTGCTATTTTTAGCTGTTAAAAAAACAATCAGCCAGCAGAAGACACTATTAGAATATTTTTGTATAAGCAACCTGACAAGCTTGCGACTGTCGCCGCGACCCGGTCGCAGAGTGGTGAACACATTTGTAGGTGTCAAGCTAGAGCGACACGACAATCGGCGACAGAATGAATCATACAATTTAACATCTCAAACAGTTTAAAATTCTTATCTTTTTCCAAGAATTCTAAATACTATAAACAATTTGTCCATAAAACGCCGCGACTCTGTCGTAAATGTGGCATGCTCCATAAGAAACTATGCTGAGCGTTTCTGTCGCCGGTTTCCAAAAACTCCGAGTTCGACGTATTCTCTGTCGCCTGTCGCAAGCTTTGCAGCCTACATAAGAATCTGTGTTATACACTATTGCGACTCTGTCGTAAGCTTGTCAGTGGGCTAACAGCTTGCAAATTCCTAAGAAAATCGTTATATTCCTGTATCCCACTTCACAATTAATAGAAAATACTTATTTATAAGAGTTTCTATGAAAATCGCACAAAGACCTTTAAAAAAATTAACGCCATTTCGTATAAATTGCTAGTATTGTGTTAGGAAAAGAACGACTAATTACTCATCCGATAGGATTGTTTTTAGTTGCATTTTAAATGAAATAAATAATGTCCTGTAATGTGTTCACTTATGTACCGACTAGACCCACACCCCTCTCTATTCATTGCGTGATATTCGTCCGTCAACCGCACCCTCTCCATTGTTCACGCCTGATCTCTTTATATCTTAATATTCTCTAAATTAAACGTAAATGGTGACTATACAAAAAAAAAACTAGGAGATACCACTATCTGGATTTTTCCGAAGGTGATTCCATCCAGACTTCTGACTAAGCACGTACACTCAATCTTCCAGAGACAATAGCTTGGTGCTTGGTCGAGTCGGCCATGACATGTTTTGTTTTATGAATAACTCCCAGGGTGCCCAGTGTGTGCCCGCTTGCGACAGCTCATCTGTTACGGGGCTGGCTCGCGCCAACGCTCCCAACTCTGCAATGCAGAACGGACCCGGAAACCAACGCCATTCCTAAATTTATTATTAATAAAATACAACAGAAAAAAATGCAAAACTACGACAAAAAAAAATAAATAATAATAACTAACTCTTTTGTATTTAGATAAATAATTACGTTTTTCTTTTAAAAATAAAATTTCAAAACCATAAAAATGATGTGGCAAAGTACGTTATAGTGATAATAAATATGTCATAAATTTCCACAATTCAGGACGTAATCAACTAGTTTTGACACATAAAACGGAAATGATACTACGGAAATTTCATAGACCCAACACGCATCGGAAGCTTAACGTCAATTTCGTACTTATTCCGGAAACATAAATATCTCGCTGCCAACATTTCATTTGTTTAACAATTTAAATTAATTGTCGATTATAAGATTTGTTAAACATTATTAATAATATATACCTGTTATTATTTAAAATATCATCAATATTCGGATCAAATAATGGAAAATCAGATCGCAAGCAAAAATAGTCAACACAAAATATTCAGTCAGTCATTTCAACGATTAAAGATCAAAAATTTTGTTAATTTCAAGATAGTTGGATAAACTGACCATTAACAGACTGCTCTTAAATAAAGCAACTGGATGAAACCCTAGAGATTTACTATGGTTTACTTTTAAACCATAAAGGCAGAATCACGAGTCTCGGTTGAGTTAAGATATTTATGTAAACCGCCCACAGTTGTTCCACTAACTGGACTTTACTTTTTCACATTTTACTATAGTTGTGGATTAAATATGGCATGTGTTGTAATTTAATTATCCTACAACTCGATTTTTAACTGTTTTGGGGGGGCATTTCTGTTTTGAAAATCCATATTTTCGTAATATTCAATGTGATCCACTAGTAAGGATAATGCCTTAAAGAGCTTCTCTTTTACTATCATTTCACAATATTTGTTTATGTTTTGTAAAGCTGCTCTCTTAAACAGGTAAAAGGAATTATTTAAATACTATTCTTTTGTTATATTTATCTTGTCTTTAACTCAAAAGTTGTAAATTTAAAATGAATCCAAACATTAATGAAATTCTTGAAATAGAATCTTCTCTGAGCAGAATAACTCTTCTTTTATTTACCTCAAAATTCGAGTTGAAGCAATTGTATAATTGAGCTGTTATACGAGGCTACATAACATTACATGACAGATATCGTCTCCCTTAACATGCTAAATAAAAAAGTGATAGCTAACCATAAGTTTGGAGAAGTATCCTATTCAGTTGCTCCTCCATGACAATTTGTTCCTTATAACAAAGATACGATATCAAGTGCTTTTTGCATTTGCTGTACAAATAATTATTTGGTATATCCTCTATGTTGTAGTTGTTGTTTTATGATAGTTGGGAGATGGGAAACTATTTGTTAAATGAAATTATATTATTTATAAAATGTTAGAGATAGTCAGTGACCATCATTTGCACAACTAAATATTACACATACACTAGTCAACATTTGTGTACTTTTGTCATTTAAGCATACATCTCTCTCAGTGGAACAAATATTTGTTAGAATAGGGAAAATACGTGACAAGCAAGTGGAAAAATCATTTAGAGTTGTCATAACCAAACAAACAAATATTATTGAATGCGCACTACAGAAACAATGAAACAAATAGTAAACAAAGAAACGAAAAATTCACGTACGTGTATAATCATCTACAATGCGAATCCTAGATTTATTCTTTAAACATAGTTGATGTCAGAACAAGTGGATAGGTTGAGCTTTCCTTCGAAACTCATCGAATTATAAGTTGTTAGATACAATGAAACAAGAAATTCAATTATCGTTATTAATCAACCACACCGTTATAATTATAATTACAAGAATTCAGTTTAATTTCGTAAGACGAAATGAAACAATTTGTAGATGGAAATTAAATAATTTGCTTCAACAGTGTAAAACAGTAGACCTCATTACATGATCCCTTAAACCAATGATGATTGTTGAAGTAAATAAAACACCAACCAGACGACGACTGGCAACAAAACAAATTCAGCAATTTGCCTTTGGAATGATAAATCACTTGGCCACATGTTGTTGTGAAATGAGCCCACTGACGACTACCACGACTGCCACCAATGTTGTTATACCATCATTTATTTATTTTTTTACGCTTTGAAAGTGAGCGAAATGATATACTTTAGACATATACAAATCGTCTAAAAACAATCTAGAAGAAAAATCACAAATTGTTGAATGCAGATTTTTACTGAAAAATACCACCGTGTCGCTTCCTTTCTTCTATGCCATCTTAAACATTTATTGTATTATTAACTAAAAAACGAAAGATTTTTAAAATTTCACTGGAGATAGTAAATGTTGAATTTTACACAAAATTTAGAGTTTGTTTGTTCTACTTCCATCAAGTTCTTAACAAATTCGGTCAACTTACTTTGTTGTATTTAACTGTAAGATATTTCTCATTCTTCTCATTAACTTTGAAGTACTGGTTTTATTGTAATGTTCCCCATTTTACTAGGTATCGACATTATTTACAAATGAATCAGAATAAATTACGGCTTTTGATGAACGTTGCAATTTCTCTCCGGTATTGTCTATCTTTTTGAGCGCTTCCTTTATAATTAGTGTCGTTTACGATCTCTTTGCAAACTTCCACATCTGCTAGTTAGTCAGCATCCTGATAGTGTTGTTAACTCGGTATATCGTTGCAGTATTGTCGAGTTTGCTTCACGAATTTGACAAATTAAACTCAAGAAATCTTGTTAATCAGATTTGTAACTTCATCACAATTAAACTATCTAAGTAAGATCAAACGTTTCAGTCGAATTATATTGTTCTAAAGTTAGAAAATGATTATTTTCAATTATTCATCTTTGATGATAATAGTATCAAGACAATTTTATTCGATTTTAATGGAATTCAATTGATGGATGATTATATATTTTAAAGCCGGCGGGACAGTTTGCGTGCTGTAGGCCAGTTAGAAAAGCTTCCTATTCAATGTCTGTAACTTGAGTTGATGATGACGCTTGAATAATGGCTTTTGTTCTTGTTACAACAAAGAAAAGATGATGACAGCTACTACACACAACTTGGTTTGAAGATGTGTTGAATGCGGTCCATAACGTTCAACTATAATTAATTACAGGAAAGTAACTTAAATAGATGTGTTATTTCCATCGTTTCCAAAGTAAATATTGAAATACTTCTTTTTTGCGAAATTACAACAATTTTTATTGCTTTTAATTAAATATAATTGAATCAAAATCAGGAATTTTCTCTATTGACATTCCACAAATATTTTACCATTTATTACAAGAAAAACATATTTTTTTTACTATATAGTATTATACAGTATATAGTATATAATATATATATATATATATATATATATATATATATATATATATATATGATTTATGAAATGTTCAAAAGACGGTTCGTTTAGGAAAATGCGTGCTTAGTGAAATTATAATGACAGGTATATAATGTTGGCAGATGAAAGCTGTTCGAGTAACATCACTACTTCGTTTCACTGAAGTTAAAGTTTCATGAACGAGCAAAATTAACCGTCACAACATCTCCACAAAACTCCTTACAAGTCAGTAATTGCAAAAGTCTTTTCCAGTTTGTTACGTTTTAAAATTGACACGTTCAGAGATAGTTCTAATGTAACATCTACAACTCACACTTTTACAATAAAAACTAACTACACTTATGTTCCATTACCAACAACAAACTGATAAAAGAAACACCATTTAGTAGAAGAAATATAGGAGATGTGGCTCAAGTTTCAACTTTCTAAATATCCATCCATATGGCAACAATCCCATAACAACAACAACAACCAAAAACAACCAAAATCATGTCGAAATTTACCGGTGTCTAAAAATTTCAATTAGTAGTCTAAATACATTTGTATAACACTTCAAAATATGAAACTTTAATGTTTGAAGTAGGAGACAGAGATAAAGAGAACAAACAGAATTGTTTGATAACAAACTCAATTTATTTTATTCCATTTTACAGAAAACCATAGAGTTTTCTATATAACGTTTTGACTTTAACGATGATAATGTATCACAATTTTTTTTAAATTATTGTCCCAACATTGCCCACTATTTCCAGTGTAAAACATTACATGAAAAAGCAAATAAAAACACAAGTGAAACATAGAGAGACAAATTGATTCGTACAAATCCCCAGCAAATGCTCTCGCAAAAATAAGTACAAAAAAGTTGGACAACTTAAAAAGGATTACAGTGGAATTAAGACCTTTAAAGAAGTAGCTGCAAGATATGAGAGCATCATTGAAACGAACAAATCAAAATCGTCAAAAATGACATTTCAATTATTCGAAACATTCAAGCTTTAGACGATTTTTTTTCAGCACCAATTTACACCAGCTTTGTAGAATTTTTCAAAGAGTTTTAATGAAACTATGCATTTGTCGAAGAAACGTTTCCCGATAACTTTCTTATGTATACATACATATATTTTTTTTTAATCAGTAGATGAATAATGAGAAATAATTTGTTCCTTGGCTGGTTCTACATTGAGTAGGCTTTATAAACAAATTTATCGCATAAAAAGAAAATTAAAGAGGATGTATCTTTATAAAATATCTCGTACATTATTACATTCTGAAATGTACCTAATTTAATCACTTTTCTATAATAAGTATGCTACAAGCTTATAAATTATTTATTATAATCAATTATGTAAAGATGGAAATAACTGAGAGATTTGATATTGTTAACAGAGAGATGAAATTATTTAAAAGATTTCATATTTAAAAAAGAACACTAAGGTAGAGAAATTATTGAGTTTACAAAACTTTTATGGAGCTTTTCTTGATTTGTAAATGCATAAAATATCGGATTTTTAAGTTTTCATGGATTAATACATCAACTGTCAGCAGATTTATTGATGAAAAACTGTGAAATTTGAAAAAATTGCTGATTATCAGTGGTGATCTGTACGAAATATTAGCTCTATGTCTGCGAAAGCTCATTTATTTTTTAATCTAGCACTAGCAAGATAGATAATCAGTTTATTCCCGTTATAAGTATATAGTGCATTGAAATTAAGGTGACATCTGATCTGTTAGTCTCTAAATTCAAATATAACAAAACATCAAGATCAAAATAGATCTCCTGATGGCCTAAAAACAGTACGATTGCCATGGCATCCACTTAGAATACATTTCCGTATTTTTCGAAGAAATTCACAATTTTAATGAAGTATTTCAGCAACTTTCGATAAAATCTCAATAAATTCAAGTAGGTTCGTTTATAACTATTAATGAATTCTTCTTCTCAAGTATAACGATTTCTGTTAATGAGAATTTTTCTAATTAAGTCAATTATTTTTTATAAAGTCATGAGAGTTATCGAGACAGAAAATAGAACTATTTAAGTATGTAATAGAGGGGTAGACAACAAAGATTCACTTGATTTTAAAACACTTATAATAGCATCCAATAAAATATCTACACATTAAAAACACCGATTAAACTCTAACGTACACATTACGAGAAATGTATACAATAATTTTATTGATGTTCAAATTAAAACAAACGAAATTTTCAAATAAGAGAATCTGTAACTTTGAATGACTTATTTTTTCTACAAAAGTTTCCGTTAATGTAAATAACGAGTTATAGCCGATAATGAGTTTTGTTTTAAAGTATAAATGTTTTTTTTTCTCTTCGTCTTTAGCTCACAATGTAATAAAGAGCTTTTTTCTCTGTAGAAATGGCCAAAAGCACAGTCATTGTATTCTTTAAAAACAATACAAGCAACTAACGTTGAAAGAGAACCATGAAATGGTATGAAATTTATTGGTGTGTGTGTGTTTTCACTCAATATTTTTCTATCAACGATGTTGTTGTTACAGTTTAGATTTTTATCAGGAATAATTTTATTAAATGCCCATATAGATATTATAGAAACGGGCGTAACTTTCAGGAAGGTCTTCACCAACAATCCTGGATTATAATAATAGATATATGTTGAATGTAAAGCTTTTGTCTTTCACAACCAATTGTACGTTATCTTTGCTATACAAGTCCTATTAGAACAAATCATGATGGAATTCAATATCTTCAACAAATAGTTTGGTAATATAAGTGAAATTTCATACATATTTAGAAATATTTATGTAATATCCACCATATCCAGAATAAATTGAATCAATAATATGAAACTCGTATTTAAATTTTCTACATGTAGATCAGTATCGGAAACGTTCGATAATGATGTTTAGTATGTATAATACAAAAACATTAGTAATGAGACTCCAAAAATGTATTTCCTGATGTAATCCGAAAGTAATTGATATAATAAATCATTTCGAAAATAGTCGTGATAATCCACTAGTGGATACGTAGATTTGTCGTATAGGTAATGAATGATTTAGCAGGCATCTATTATTAAATTTAGATCGATGAGAGACAGTCAACAGTTGCATCCACTTCCATCAATCATAATGATAACAACAGCATCCCCATTATGGATCATAAATATAATTAAACTATTTATTAACAGATTCACAAATATTCTATTTTTATAATCAATTATCTCTTCTATAATGAGTCGAAATCTCGATCGTTCGATCTTAGCCGAACAACTAATGTCAAATAAAGCCCACCAATGTGGCATTATTGTCAGCCTGTGTCACAGCGAATTGAACTTTGATTAAAGTTGCTGCAGGGTCTCCTCTAATCGAACTTTACCTTTCGCATCTCTATCAGCCTTTTTATTCCTATTTCTGTTACATTAGTGAATAATTGATTTTATTTTATTTAAAGTTTAACCATTTTTTTTTGTTGAATAATGGAAATGGCGAGTGTGAGAACTGGACCAGATGATGGAGGTAGATAGTTGAAATGTGGCCTACGGCCTACCTGTCCGAACAAAAACATCTAATGGGATCTTGAACACGACTGGGAAACGATATCTGTCCAAGTCTACGGTTATTTACTACTTGGCAACCGAGAGAAACTGGTTACCTTTATTTTTATTTTTTTATTCAATTGAGACTTTAATTGCACCACAACGATCAGCAATAAATTAGATGGGAGTTACAGTTTAAATATTGATTCTTTTTTACTTATTAGAATTTATATTGTGCAGAATTTTGTGAGTGTTTCAAAGTAAGTCCATTCTGTATGCATTTCCAATAAATCTCCATAGTGTAGCTCCTTATTGAACTATTTTATCTCTTATTTACATTGATTTACGGTTTCGCATTTCCTAACATTCATGAAATATTGCTTTGTGGGCTAAGAAACGGATTTAAAGTCAAATTTGAGGCGTTATTCTAACACTCTTTACTTGGCGAAATTTATACGTCGAAATTATAACATTAATTCAACAAACAATTTTTAACTGAATCGAATCTGGCATGATAGTGATAAATCTTCACTATCTACTTACCCGTATATCGTCAGTTTATATATTCAAAACCGAGAAGTTTTTATGGGCGTCTTTCGAACATATTGTCAGGACATATAACAAATCCTTGTCGATAGTGAGGATGAGGGAAAGTTTGAAGGAAGGTTGGTAGGTAGAGAATAAACAATCGAGAAAACACGACTATATTTTTCTTATAGATTGCCCCATCTTTCTTGTGGCTTGCTGATACACATTGAGCCGTTTCGAATCTCTATTGCCCACTCATTCACTACGATTTGATTTGATTGGCCAACGTACGTGACTCAATCTATTACAATAAAGTGAATTTTCAAATGTGACTCTATTAAACCGAAAAAAAGAGGAGTGTTTTTTTTTCCTATTTAAACGCATCCAGAAAAATATACATATAATTAAGTTGTCGTACAAGTTTAATATATTAGAATGAATACTACTAGCTATTAATTTCACCTTACACCGGCATAAACTAAGTTGGAAAAGTTTGGTGTAGTGCTTAGGAAAATGAACGGTGCGGTCTCTGACGAAGATCTATAGATTTAAAATACACACAAACAAAAAAATAACCACGTTTTGTTTAACTAACAATATGCAAATGTTGTTGTAAGGGGCGTTGGAATATTTGTCGGCATGTCAATTAATCTTAAAAGCTATGCTGTAGTTGTGTTAGTAGGTTTAATGGTAATCTCTTTCTATTACACCCCCCACATCTTTGTCTTTTCCGTTTTCCGTAAATTCCTGAATTGTCTAGTAAAGGTGATAATTGTATTGGGGATAAGGCAACTAAAGGTTAACTCCTGAATAGATTCCATCATCTCTACATTTAAAGCTTATTGTTCTTGGTTGCCACTGACAACGTAGAATAAACCAACCACGCGTCGATAATTTACAATCACTGTTTCCCTTAACCCTGTCTTATCTGTCATTAAGGTTCTTTCAATTGCACCAGCTATTAGACCTCAATCACCTACAACACAGGACCAAATCTTCACAATGAAAGATAATAGTCCCAGAGAATTGTTTTGGTTTTTCAGTATTTTCTTTGGTCGAATTTTCAATCTCATCCAGTATAATTAATATTAAATTATTTTTCTCTATTATACTGTAATAAAAAATAAAGAATCGGTGTTTTTAAACACACAACTTTCTACGTGTATTTGACAATAAATTGCAAACTATAAGTGAATTTAAATTGTTTTTCGAATAAAATTGATATTGTCACATGAAAACTGATAAAAAACAATTTGAACTACCAATTTTCATAAATAATAGCGGAATAGCGTTACAAATTCGAATATCACTAAATAATTAACAATGATTTTGTGATGAACTTGCCCTGATTGAAAGATTAATTTAAAAAAAAAACGGTCATATTTTTAATCAAATGACTACCAAATGTTTTTCCACCTGACAGTCACCACGATTCGTGTCAGGTATTACCTAATACATTTATAGTCTAAAAGTAGGGAAAACTAATTAACTAATTCGTCAGAACAATAACCTCTTAGGAAATTCAATTTCCAAATGAAAACCAAATAGGGATATTTCAAATATGTATACAGATAAATGCTTATCAGATACGACAAATTTGATTAATCAAAGAATTAATTCATAATTTAACTTCTTATGGTAGATTTTGATGAAATGTAGCTAAGACTAATCGATGCCACAATGAATATCAAGAAATGCCACACAGTCATAAACTATATTGACTATAACTCAAAAGGTTTAGTGTTAGGTGCGGCGAGACACGTTATGACCGGATCGCGTGTCCTATAGAAATACCACCCATGACAATCCCCAGGCCCCCAATACGACGTTCTACCCCTCTAACAGATATCTAACGAAATCAACTGAAACAATCGTCACTCTAAATCATTAAAATTGTTTATTTTGAAATCACTTAAGTTTTTATTTTGTAAATCTATTTTTGAGAATTTATGAGAATAGCAATAAAGCTCAAGTTGGCACTATCGATTTGTTGTCAAAAGGAATTAGACGTCGTTTCAGTCTATAACTGATAATTTTCTTAGATTTGAAGAACAACCATTTCTAAACTATAACGGCAAGCATTCTGATAGAAATACTACGAGTAGTATTCGTAAACTTTCATTGTTGACTTACGTAATATCAGCAAATGTATGCGAATGTGTGTACGTCTCTAATGTGAATATTGTTCAACAAAAGACTGATTCATAATAGAATTATAAAGCTCTTAGTTGGTTTCAATCGAATAAACAATTCCACAGTCAAATATTATCACAATATGAACGGAAATCTTTTTGTTAGTTATTTCCAAAGAATCGACTTAATTATTCATTGTTGAAAGGACTAAATGCCCGGCATCCGTTCTCCCTAAATAGTTGCAACTTCTTTACGATTCGATTAGTATTTTAATCACATTAGAAATGGTTGAAAATAGAAAATTTATTACCCAATATTGGAAATGTATAATTTACTGTGCAAGTTGTATGTTGCAAACTGCAGTAATACAAATATTTTACATTACATTTCACACGATTGAAATTCTGTTTAAAATGTGTCAACACAAAGTATGAACGATTGCTTTTATGGTGATTTCGTTAAAACAAAAACAATACAAAAAATACTATAAGTACATTAGTTTCCGTATTTACGTTGAAAACTTGCGTAAATGCTGACCGTAGCTTAATCAGATTTTTCCGGTGTTCCTGCCTGATCCAACTCAAGTCCAATTAAAGTCAACATTTACTCAACCAATTACGGCTATCATCAGCCATTCTCGTCTATCCACTATCAAACTTTCAATAATTGGCTGAAACTTAGGACAATTTCGAATAAGGCACTTGACTTATTGTTACAATCTCCTTAACACAGTAATCTAGAATGATAAATAGAGGATAGTTGTGTTGAGGGTACAATTATTTGCGGTTAAGATTAAAGGCTAATTTGTTGCAGTTTAAGTAGTAATTGTTGTATTACTTTGTAGGTCCAGCATTTTGGGGTCTGATCAATCCAGAATGGTCACTTTGCAACAAGGGCAGAAGGCAATCACCAGTTAATCTCGATCCGAATATGCTACTCTTCGACCCGAACCTTCGCCCTTTGCACGTTGATAAACATAGGGTAAACAGCTCACATACATATTTGTTCTATAAAACAACAATAAAGTACTGTTTTATTTTCTTAGGTGAGCGGCACAATTATGAATACAGGCCACAGTGTCATCTTTACCGTAGACAATGACACTAGACATCATATCAATATAACAGGAGGACCATTGTCATACAAATATCAATTTCAAGAAATCCATATCCACTATGGTCTTCATGATCAGTTCGGATCTGAACATTCAATAAACGGTTATGCCTTTCCAGCTGAGGTAAGTCTCTTTTATATTTATTTTAGGTCAAATAAGGGCCGTATTTATTATCACCATCGCTCCTAAGAATTAATCGGATTGTTTACGGCATCACTCATAGTGTTACTGCAGTGACGGTAGTAATAGTAGTAGTAGTACTACTACTAGCAACAGCAGCAACAACACAGCAATCCCTCCAGCGTATTTAATTTCTAAACAAACTCATGGTGGTGTTATTATTGCAAAACTATTCTATCCAAAATGACAGGGGCGTAATTGGTTTAAACATAACAACTTTTGCAGGAGAAGGCGGGCGGGCGGTAGCATGCGTGACGTATCAGATGCTGATGAATGTACGTGTTATGAGTGTTACAAGGAAATTACATCCTAACTTTATTCATATTTATAACTTGAACAGTCGAAAACACGCAGCAAATTTTCCGGCTTTTAATTACACTTAAACACTTATTTATACACAAAAGAGTTGGTAATATTATTAGTGATTAAAAATAAAAACACTTGGTAACGAAAAAATAATTAAAAATCCCAAAATAAAAAAAGAAAGACAACTAAATCATGTTTATATTAAATGTAAATTACATGTCCGTATAGATGCCGCGAGTAAACGAGTGTTACAATCTTAATTTTTAAATGAAAACGATGCCAACGACTTTATATTGTCAGAAAGTAGAAGCATTTAACCCCATGTCTCAGTCTCCAGGCAAACTTCACAAGACGAGATGAGAATAAGTTTGCCACTGTTAGTCCCTTTGGCGTTTCCTACTTACAGTAACAGGAGAATTTCCTGAATAAAAATCGCTTACGGCCTTAATCTAGCTAGTCATTGGAGTACACACCGAAATTATAAGACGGATAAATAAAAAAGTTGCTTCATTACACTCGACTATATAATCTTCTACCAAATCAGAACAACTTTAAATAGTAGAGAATTATTGAGCTTTTTTCTATAAAATCTAACAATAAATATTATGAATTACCAAACTAGAGACAGATGGATAAATGAACATGTGAAATATAGATTGTATGGTACGTGATACGAATTCAACCACAGGTTGTGGGGTGTCAATAATTGAAATTGATAAGAAAACTTTATCACATGTATTGGTTTATCTGCCAACCATTGCATGACTTATTTAATGTTTCAATGGAAAAACTTTTGGATATTGTGTTGCTAAATAAATTATTCGGCAACTACTTTGTGAATTTATAAATAAAAAATACGACAGATGACCACCATCCCAACGAAAATTTTCGAAATACTTTTAGTTAAAAATAAGCTAAGGAAACTTTTTGTTGTTACCATTGAATCCCAAGCGCGATTGTGTAGAGAAATTTATTTTCGAATGTCGCCAACAAAACTTGTCAAACAACTTGGTCTCTAACATGACCTTCTACTATTATTAGAAAAGTTTTGGAATTTTTTGTACAAGAATTTCAAGATTATTAAATACCTTATAGGTTTTTAATATTGCATTCACTTTAATTTTATATATTGCCATAATGTGAATCTTGAAACAAATCAAACAGTAATGCAATATAATGGCTAATTCTATGCATCCTTAATTGATATTTGTGACCTTATAACCACAATTGAAATCTTGCAGATAACTGCATTTAATTAATTTATACCGAGTGCTTTGTTATATCGTAACAGTGAATTCGGTACTATTCACACTTATACAAATAATTGTTGTTACACTGAGAAAGATACTTGATGAAATTCAACGACGTGCAAGCGTATTGTTGATACAGATAGGATTGTTTATTTCGCGTTAAAATCGGCAAGGATTACTGTTGAAAACTACTCAAATAGAGGCTATACGGGTAGTTTTATGAAAGACTAAACCGCAGTCTTTTGGCGGACTTGGGACAATATTCACAAAATTAGAAACCATAAATCATCTATCTAACGAATTAGATGATCCACTGCTATTATCCAATCTGAACGACTGATACAAATCACTAAAGGATAACAAAAGACCAACCAGTTTATAGAGTTATAATGTTGCAGTTTTTTCGTTCTTTGCTATATCGCAATTCTCATTAAAATTGAACTCCATTTTCTATCATTATATCCTTCTTAAAATATTTTAAACCGTTTCCCGTACTTTTTTGCATTCCAATATAAAAGAAAGTTTCTGAAAAGTTCGAATACTTTTTAAGATCATCTATTTTAATGCCTAAAGTCTAGACATTTAAATGGATTTCTGATGTTTGCATGTTACAAGATAATGCAGATGTTAAAGGACCGTCGGGTTGAGATTTAATAAAATGTTTTTCCAGTTGACATATGTTGATATAACGTTAAAAGCTTTCATCTTACTTACTAACTCATTTCAACACGTACATATAAATTTATTGGATTTTTACATATAAAAACGAATTGAATCATAATGTTCAATAATATTTGATGTTTATATAAATTTGCAAATGGTAATTTTCAAAGATCAATTTAATATTGGATGAGTTATGCGGCCCACCCAACAATTGACAAATTGTGTTTATCAGCAATGAATTAAATGCACCAAATATAGTGGTATATGAGGACTACAAAGGAATAATCCTAAGTAATCGTGGCTACATCTGAAGTTAAATAAAGCGATTAAATATAATCGAGGCAAAGAGAGAGAGAGAGAGAGAGAGAGAGAGAGAGAGAGAGGTAGAGAGGTGGTAGCACTATACAACTCTAATGGTGCTATGCGGCTTCCGGCAACAAGACTCGGGCAACTGTTGTTGAATACTAAATTAATACATTTGTGTTTGTTTACAAACATACCAGGTGCTTAATATTAGTGTAAACTCTTTTAGTTCTATAGAAACTAATTTCCAACTTTTGCATTAAAAACCTTTGATAACAATTCTCATCGATTTATAGAAAATTACATGAGAACGCTTGACGATGAAATAAATGTAAAATCGTTATTTTATGCAATTTGAAACAAAAGAAGGGAAAAAAAATCGCGTTGACACACAAACGTTCTGAATCGAACAGTGTAAATGTTGAATTGGATAACAGCAACGGTGCTCGTCAAATATGAAATCGAATATCAAAGTTGAGGACTAAAGTAATCATAATATTTGCCAGACGTGTGAACAGTCGATGTGAAAAATCTCTCAACACTATCCCTGGATAGGCTTGACACGATAAAATAAAATCACAGACGACGATGGCGAAACAGACAGGGGCGGAAAATTCGATGAGCGGCAGAGCAATAAAGCGATGATTGGACCAGCCGGTGAAAATAGAACGGCAACATTCTACACATTCTCAACGGTTTTCTTTTCTTTTTGTTCCAGATACAGATTTTCGGGTTCAACTCACAACTTTATACCAACTTCTCAGAAGCCCTCCACAAAGCACAGGGAATAGTGGTTATTTCGCTACTGTTACAGGTATGTGGATGAGGAAAAGGGTAAATACTGAGCTGGTGACACAGCTTCAGGCCATCTTTGTTCGATTCTTGTTCAATTCTAGTATTCCCTCATCTCCAATAAACAATTGCAGACCAACAAGACTCCAGATCCGAACTGGACCGATTATAGCATAAAAAAATTCATATAAAACAATTGATAATATACTAGAAAAACATAAAAGGTTTCAATATAGAAGCCCGAAAAGAATAACAGTAGACATCATTGTAAGTTTGAAACCGATTAAAAGAGTCCAATCTGATATAATCCTGTGGGCGTTTTTAGTCAGTTGGAGCTTTTATCGCGGATTTATGACAATCCCTTTCACATTGTCCCTTTCTGTTCTCTATTCTCATATATTGCATAGATGACTGCTGAATCAAATAAAGACAATTATCCGCAGATGAACATTTTTAATTTAATGGCAAAATGGTTTTGAACCTAGTGTGATGTATGATCCATACAATGTGGACCGAAGCCAGAAAATCCAGCTCTGTAAATTTTATAATATTTATCCACTGTTTTGTTAACCAGTTGATTTAACTATGAAAACTATAAATGCTTTCAGAACAGTCCCCTTGAAAATATTATTTATCTATTATAAATAGTTATAATTCAGTTGGATAATTAGGAATTTGTTCAATGATCTGGGCTTTTATATTCAACATTTAATCAAGACACAAGTTCAAAGGATAATGTGCAAAGAAAATGCGAGACATGATAGTCAGTAGAAACCAATAAATCTGAAAAAGTCATCCTCCGGAATTAATTACGCAATTTTAATTAGTTTCACCTCTGAGGTTCTGATGAATCAGTAACGACGACAAGGTTCATTATAAATACGCGACACTTGAACTTCCTACCGTACAAAATCCAACACCCCCTATTTCTGTTGTTCTCTCTCAATCTCAGTTTCACTTTGCCCTTTTACCCAGTTTACTCACTCCTTGGTTGGCGTTGTGTTGAAATACACCCAACTTATAATTAAATCCACTGATATCGACCATAATTTATAGCCGAACTTATATTGTCTGCATAAATCCTAGATGAAGATTCTAATGATGGTGTCATTGTTTTAAATCGGGGCCAAAACGTCAGGATCTTTGCATAACCTATCTGACATCTGAATCATCAATGAACAGATTTCATTATTTTTGGTCAAGGCATTTCAGTAATCGATTCATTTTCAGTTGCTATTACATAAGATTTATTCTGTTCTGCATAAATCATGTCTAAAAACTTTAACATGTACCTTTATACATATAAAACTTTGTTTTAACTTCACCAACACGTGTATTGTTTGCAAAATATCACAAAATTTGGCTTTCAAATAAGCTTGAAATCTTCTTAGATTGAGAACTAAGAACGTAATTTATTATTAAAGCAATTATGTTGAAAGAACAAAACTATAAAGACGGTAAGTGGTAACCACACGTGACACAGCGACATTCCGTCAGCTGTAATAAAAAAAGCAATTATAATAAAGGTATAGACTCAGAATTTGCATGATTATCCGGTGCTTTAAAAGTTGGACTATACAATGAAATTTACATAAGAAAAAGAAAAATGCGCCTACATCTCAGTCTTACCATTCTCCCTAAAAGAGATCTGAAGAATTGCGGATTTATATTTTATTTTTATATAATAGTAAGGACTACAAATTGATAGGCCATACATATTTAGTGTATGTTTGAACTATACGAGAATCCTCAAGAAAAATGCATATTTATGAACCAGCCCGGAAGGGTAAATTTTATTGCTTTAGGTTAAGTGATGCGCGTGTGACTGATGAATCGGAATGCCCCTACAAGATTTCAAACTACGCCCTTGCCGTTTTAAAACAGTAACCACTATTAAATTGATTTCTGTTTTAGATGGGTGATCTGTCCAATCCAGAATTACGAATTCTTACCGATCAATTAGAGAAAATCCGTTATGGAGGTATGATTTATTGTACTTGAATTTAGTTAGAATTTTATTTCTTTTCTTCAAATTATTATTCGAATTTTTGTTGCAGGGGATGAAGTAGAAGTGAAACGATTGTCAGTGCGGGGTTTACTTCCTGATACTGACTATTACATGACTTATGATGGTTCTACGACGATGCCCGCCTGCCACGAAACCGTCACATGGTTGATTCTCAACAAACCTATCTACATCACCAAGCAACAGGTACATGTGGTGACATCCAAATTCCAAACTTATAGGCTTTGTATTTCAATCTACTCTAGACGGTTCTTGCCTCACCCGCAATCTAGCCTATCTAACAGTTTCAGGTGGACTATATTTTAATTAATTGAATTTATAGAAATGTCGGAAATTTTCCAGTTAAAAAATTCGATGTTAATAAGCAGTGAGCAAACCTTTAATTATCGTAATTTACAGTACTGATGTGTATCTCACGCGTCTGGCCCACAATAAAGTAATTATATACCACATTCAGTAAAATAAAATATGAATTGTTAGAAAAAATTGCTAATCCTTTTATGTCTTTGTGTATGGAAATCTTCAATCCTTTTTCCTGTTAAAGTACTTTTGAATAAACGAGACCACTTTTATACAGAACTCAGTACTCTATATTCTACTTGTTGGTTTTTTCATGATATTACCTGGCCGCTCTTATGAATACACAAATACCGTTTGCCTGCCCCAAAAGTCAAACATATTAAATTTAAAATAATTAATTTGTAAAGAATATTTGCATTTTCCGTTGTTAAAAGCAATTAAACGATAATTAAACTCCTATTGCACTATTAATATTATTGAAACACAAACATCTACATTTGAAGTGTCAGAAGAAATCTTTATATAAATTCTACTGCCGTGTAGCGGAGCAATATGAAAATTTAATCAAAATATTTTTATATTGAAAATTCAATATTTTGTAAACCACTTAAACTGTAAGTAATTTTCTTATTTTATATTACAGAAATACATATGATCATGATGATGCGGTGTCTAAGATGAAATTTTTTTAGAACGACTTTTGTACGAAAAACGAACATTTTCCGTGATGAGTACTTTTCGGTTTTGTAAAGGCAGAAAGCTGTCCCGTCTAGTACGATAAATGTAATTCTAAGTCTAGTAGAGTTTCCGTTTCCTGGGGTGCGGCTAGATTTATGGCACAGGGGTGCCCAGTCAAGAACTGCCGGTAATGTACTTTCAGCCGTCGATATATACACTGGATTTTTATTTTGATCTCAATTTGCCACTTGGCAACTCATTGGTTGATTTGTGCGTTTTTTTTTCAAATCTTTACTTAGAAACTTTAATGAAACATTTCCAGTAAAACCTTTCAATATAATTCCACACTTTTTCTTCAAAAGAGATTTGCATATATTTTTTTTGCTTCCTTCAAATGTTACACGGTCATAACTCAAATAATGATTCCTAGTTGGAGTCGTAGATAAGAGGCGCCGATAAGTTGTACATGTTAATCAAGAGGTCGCCGTTTTCGATCCGGGTGCTGCCGCGTGATTCATTGGCTACGGAAAATAAATTATCTAAGGGCATGACGAGCCAGCACGCAGCTAGCAGGAAGTTCCAATAAAAGCTTCATTTGCACAACAATAGCCAGTCAAATTATTCAACTCTACAGTTAGTTACATTGTAGTATTTCAACCGTAACGATTGATTTGAAATTTTGCATAGTAGTGGATAATTTACAGAAAAACACACACACACACACACACATACACACATATACAGAACTGTAATTTATAATCCGTTTTTTATGATTAATTTCAGATGATGGCGTTAAGGAAATTGATGCAAGGTGATGCGAAACATCCTAAAGCACCATTAGGGAACAATTTTCGTCCACCACAACCTCTACATCACAGACCTGTGAGAACCAATATTGACTTCACCGTCAAGCATCGCACAGAAGTAAGTTGAAGGCAATGAACTAACTAAAAACTGTCAAATGTATTACAATTATCTTGGTGTGAAGTATGATCAATCGATAAATGAATTTAGTGAGAAGCAAACTCCATTTAATACAATTAATTGATTCTGCATCAATGAATAAGATATTATCAAACAGTATTACTAGACAGAAGCTAATTTTGTTAAAATTATTGCATTACAGCTAACATCTGTACTAATCGACCAATATTATTGACTTATCTTATTGTTATTGCTCTTCTCTCTACAATTTACAACAAATTGATTTGGAAATCATCTAATCTACAATATTGATGAGTCATTTGAAATTTTCAATTAACCATCACTTCTAGTTTGTCCAATCATTTGTGCGTTTATAATTTAAATCAGGCAAATTATGTTCAGACATCAGAAATATCAATTATTGATTCTATTCTATTTATGCTATTGTTGGTGATTTGTTAATTAAAATCCTTGGTATCGGAACAATTAACTTCCCTGTTGTACATCTCAACCCTACCTATTTAATACAGAATATTCTCCATAGTTTAACAAAATAACGAAAACAAAAATAAAACAATGCATAACAACGACTCGTGTTTTAATGATCCCAAGGACATTGTATGGTAAACAACAAAACCCTGGACAGTAGTTAACAATACCAATGCCAAAATATTGTAAATATATAAAATATTGAATGAGAAAATTCGGCAAAATTATAAAGGATAAGTTTCTTTTAAGATTCTATCAACACTTAGTGAAACATTCAACAATAAGATTATCATAAATCACACCTAAACCAACTGTCTAAACATAAACACAGTCCCAACAAAAACAATCTATCAACTATGTTGTTGAGACTAGGTATTTACACTTGCTGTTGACGCTGATTAACAATTTCAATTAATTTAATTAACATAAAATTTTCAAAAATTAGACAATATACACATACACACACTCATATATATAACAAAGAGAATTTCAGAGAGGTAGAGGGGTGTTAAAAAAATAAATTTAGAAATGTGTTAATCGATCAGAAACGATACTCGACTACCTGGCGCATCCACCATTCCGTGTCCAACTACCAACCAACAGTGAATAATTTATTTAAACCAAACGACCACTTTCCATTTGAAATTGCTGCCTATCCACAGACTGTACGTATGTGAAAAATAAAATAAAAAAATCACACAAGAAATGATTAATGCACATTTAATAGGCGGCCACGCGTCTATTTTATTTGACTGATGTTGTCCAATAGAAATTAACTACATCATTGTTTACCACCACATTTTTATAAAATAATTATAATTACGTTGTAGTTATTAAAAAAGCATGTATTTATTTAGAATCTAAATGAATGGTGTTCATGGTGGCGGTTTGCAAAAGCATTAAAGCGAAATTGATACGTGAAATATTAATGGATTTTGTTCTTGTTTCAGACGGGAAAACAGTGCCCCAGTATGTACAAAGATGTCTATTATAAAGCAAACAGCTGGAAACAACACTGAAAATTACCAAGTAAAAATAATTAGCTTATAAGAGAGGATAATTATAACAAGTGAACGATTCATATCTGGTACATATTATAAATTATTAATTATCAATGAGAGAACAAATAAAAAACTTATCAAGTGATGTGACCAAATTTTAGTGCTGAATTCAATTAAATTTTAAAATAAATAAAATAAATTAAATTAAATCAAATTAAAGAAAGAGGATACAACACAAAATTAATGAAAAATTATAATAAAACATATCATACCTTGCAAAAATCTGTATAATTATATATATATATATATATATATATATATATGTATGTATGTATGTATGTATGTATATATATATATATATATATATATATATATATATATGTATATGTGTATATATATGTATAATGACTGAATTATGTGTTAAGCTAACGTGATATTGCTTGTAAAAATTTAGTATAGATGTAGATTGTTGGGAGAGTTTAATTAATTTTATTTTAATATTGTTTCCAAAAATCCGTAATATAGATGCAATTATATTTACGATCAATAAAAGTACACAAAAATGATTCGTGAATGTTTTATGAATAATTGACTGTATTTGTCGATTATACAACACAAAATAATTGTTGTTTTTCAATATTATTAAAAAGTTATATGACTTTTATCGATCGTATTAAATAGTATTGTTTTTGACATAAAATAAATCGGAAAACATCAGCAATGTCGTATTTCAGTAAATATACCTTATACAATGTAGCTTTTTCCGGTTTTCTAAACAAGCTCTACTTATTTATGTTTAATCAAGTTCTGTTTATTTAAACTATAAATGCTAAATAAAATTGTTGCGTTCTGTTGGATTTATTATATTTACTTTTATTTACCAACAACAACACTGATTAACATGCATCAACCTTTAAAGATTTAGTTTATCGTAAAACTGGTGTGTTCTGAATTTAAATAGATTTATATCTCTACACAGAACTAATTGGAGTGCCTATAAATTCATCTTGGAATAAAATCAAAAAAAAAAAATTAAACGACCACAACGATTTTAAACATTCAACAGACTGTAAATGATTTACACATTTCAGATAGATTCACCGTAATATTATGAGTTATGAACGACTATTGCCACCTTTTTTCATTCAGTGCCCAATTTTCAATTGTATTCGATTTATATTGAATCGATTCAGTAGAACTGATCAAGTGTGCAAATTCGATAATTGTTTCCTTTAGAAAAAAAATAACAGAAGAAGAAAAATGACACTACGGAAAAAATTGTGAACAGTACAGAATCATAACACCCACCTGCTACCGTAATAAAGCCTCGTTTTTATATTTATACAGAAATAAAAAAATAAAAACAAATAAAAACGAAAAGAAAAACAAAATAGCCCCAGCTAGCCAATCGGGAAATATGGATAGGATTTTCATTACTTTATCCAATCCTACGCATTCGTACACCTTACAAGGTGTGAAATGGATTTATCATTTTATTGACACATAAAAATACGCAAAATGATACGTTCACGTCGTTAGAAATTATATAGATTAGATGATTTTTGTGATAGACTATAAACGGTCGATTTATGAGGGCACATGGTGGAGCTTTAATTGGATCCAGACGCAAAAAAAATCAAATTAGATAGCAATTCCACAATAATATTGAAGATGATTTTGAGATAGTTATCATTTCTCTTGATTGTAAATATTGAGGAAAAAAACAGTCTGTAATAATGACCATAACTGAACAATCAGTAGACACCTGACGGCATCGATACGATATCAGATTCGCTTCCAATATTAGAAATAGGTCTACTTTGTTTTTTCATAAAAGAAAAGAGAAAGAGAGAGAGAAGCGTAGGAAACCAATGTTTGGAAAACATTACATACGATCTAAAATTCTATTCATGTTTTCATCTTTCTTGAACGAGTTTCTTCACAAACGAGCTTTTGATTTCCAACAGCTGAGGGATTTAAAAAATAAACGGTTTATACCCCATAGGGAAATCCATCAGACTTGGGTAATTACCGCACATTCTCTTATTACATAAGATTCCCTTACTGATAATAAAACAACGTGATTGTCTATTCTCTACACTATTCCATTGCCATTCCGTCAACAATCTTATATGTGTTTGTGTTTAAGTCAATTTTCCCATTTACCGAGGGCGTGTTGTAACGCACAGGGGGTGGTGGTAGTAGGCTAAGGAAGAGCAATCGTAAAACAAAATAGGCTGCTGTACGAGATAACACTTTTTCTTTTTATCCGTTTTGATATATTCGTTACATCTCGACAAGGATAATCGTCGATATTTCCAAACAAATTCATCAGGAAAACCGAAAAACATCTACCCTTAGATAGGTTTAGTTTATAGTTGGGAATTGGCAGAAACTTGCAGGTGTGCAGTTCCTAAAATTATTCCTTAATGGTTTCAGCAACGTTTCCAGAAAGTTCAGTGTAAGTATGTAAGTAAATATAGTTAATGTTGTGTATTCAGGAATTTATGCTAGGGCCGCAATATTAGTTTGTCCAGCACTTAATGAAATCAACACCTTACAACTTGGTAAACAACTACCAAACAATTTAATCTAAGCCGTCGGCTCTTTGGATTTTCTATAAAGGCCCATTATTAATAAACACATGTATTAAAATTGTGTTTTCAAAATATGAATAACAGTGAAAATAAGTGTTAAGCCACTTTCTTAACTGTAATTTGTTAAATATCAAATCCATTATTATGGCCTAGTGTTGCGTAAATTTGTTATAATTAGTAGAATGATTAACTATTTAATCTGTTAAATGAGTTTGCTTCTAAATAGTAATAAAGTTTCGAAACTTGAAAATCATCAACGCACACACAGTTTCGGATTCTTCCAAATGAGAGAGCTTTATTATTATATAAGTCGTAGAAATTTTGCTGTTTATCACTTAAACTTTATATGGGACAGGATTTCTTTTATTTTATGTCATTTAACTTCCTGGCATGTTCTTAATAACTCGATTATCCTGATGGCGATAACGCCAACATTTTAATTGAATCTACATAGGAACTAGATGAGCAAACACTAAACCAATAATGTTCTACAAGCTAATTTACAACGGAATAATAATCAGTGGTTTGTTTGGAAATATTTATAAAAAAGAAAATTGTAAATTTCATTTTTACTTTACTATTGTTGTTGTTGTTGTCGTCGGACAAAACTACTGCCGTAAATAAATGCCACAATAAACAATGAGGCGAGCAAGAGAAACGATGAGATATCTAAGGTGGTTGGGAGCATTTCTACCGGAAACAAGGTGACATTAAGCATGAGTTATGACGTCACTAAGCGTAAGACGCCCAGCTTACCGTGGATATTATAACTATAGTGAGATGTACCGCTCAAGGATATATATATATATATATATATATATATATATATATATATACAATACCTAAACCGCACGGGATTACCCTGTCAACGTCTAATAGATAAACGGACAATAACGATTACAAACTGCCCGAACGTTTGTTTTCTCTAACATCAAGTCCCTTTTATTAAATTGTCGCACAACCTAACATCTAGACATGTAGACACACAGAGTATACAACAAACAACCACAATACAAATGCTAACAAATACAAGAAATAAATCAACAATATCAGGGACAGGTCAATGTGTATTTTAATTTCCTGTATTGTGATACAATGAAAATCTGAATAGTTTAGTGTCATTGTATCTGATTGATTCACTCTACGAATCATTTCCGTTAAAATGATTCACTTATAGAATCCATGTACCGAAATTATCTCACCATCATCATCGATTTCAATCAAAACCATAAAACACAGAAAAACTCGTATGTTTTTGTTTTTTTTTGGTCGTAATTTGTAACCATAAAAAAACCACTCTACAACCAAATAAATATCATAATCTTTGCATAACAATCAAGACAAACCTTAGAGAGGAAGTACTTTATTATTCAAATAACACTGTACGTCACTGTAAAAATGTCTAAAAGAAAATTTGATAAGTCTAGGGATGACTGTGGATGATTTAAAACAGTATATGGGGGGAAATTCTAGGAAACACCGATTGTAATAGCATGTAGTACAAGGAAATAATTCATCAGTCGTTGAAAAAGTATCCAAGACTCGTAGAAAAAATGAAATAAAAAAGAATGTTCTCGTTTTAGAAAAAGTCCGGACATCCGGCCAACATTAGAATTTTCCCGTTATAAATACACACCAGAAACGACTCTAATCCTGAATTATGATAGAAGAAACATGACATTGTTCAATTCAAAGATATAAGAATTCCTCCTTACTGTGTAAAGGTGAATAAATACAATGCCGTATTTATTTAAAAGATTTATTTATTTGATTTTTCAAAGCATATGTGAATCGTTGAGTTTGATTAAAATGCAACCACTATGAAATCCTACAAAATAATAAATGTTTTGGAATAAATTAAATAAAAATTTCTAATTTATTTTTCTACCTCAATACTCTTCACTGTCATAGATATAATCCAAAGAACGACATATTCCAGACTTTAATAGAACCTGTCCAGGTGGACAATGCGAACGTCTTGGAAAATACATAGGAATTGCTTCCGAAATTGAAACAATCACAAGAACAATGAGAATAACAAATAAACGCTTCATGTTTTCAAAAGAGCACAATATCAACTGTTGTGTATGAATTTAATGAATTTATAATGAAAAAATAATAATAAAAGATTTTTTCTGTTATCACATCAGTACAGGAACACAAAATCAATGTGGTTCGTGTTCTTGAATTAATATTATAATTGAATTAGTGCAAATTACGAGTTGGTAATCTCATAAAACCGCTATTTCCTATGCGGAAGTAATTAATGTTAAGTTATTAAGAAACGCCCAAGTTTGATACGATGACGACGGTCATAGAGCGGTGGCGGCGGCGGCGGCGGCAGCGGCGACGATAGCAGTGATGGTGGTGGTGGTGTTGCCAACAATATACTAAATACAAAAGATGAGACTAAAGAGAGACCACAAAATTAAACAACAAATTGATTAGAATTCAAACGATAAAATTAAATCAAAAATTATATAAGTCTTTGATTAGACAGTTGTTGGAATATCTGTCATTTATATAAATTAATTTATATCTAGAACAATTTTCCAATTAATTAACCGCATCCCTTTACGTAGACCTAGACAGGGATATCAAATGCATTACAAATGCATCCACCCTCTAATAAATTTGCAATGTGTTAATTATAACAAAATGAATTCGTATTGTTTTAAAGACATATGACGACTTCATTATAATTTCTATGTACAAAGCTGACATTTAAACTATTTAGTTTTGCAATTCATACTTATTTAATTATAACATCGAAAACCATTCATTTGACAGTGAGAAACTGTATAGAACAACATTAATTTCCATCATGACAGATTGTTCTCTATTAATATAAACAAATGTAAAATTTACGATCAAGGTAGTTTAAGAATTGCATTTACAATATTTTAAGCACTAATTTGGAGTAAATGTGTATTGTTAAATTTACTAAAGCCTTTGATAGATTCGAAAAGTATTCGTTTAGATAAGAATCCGTTATACATTTTCACCGTAGTTCACAGAGTTTTCTCAGTTTGTCTTACAATTAGTAAAGACTTGAGGCATTTATAATAACGCAGCAGTGACATGTACTTTAGATTAATTTTTATAATTACAACAATACTTTTGTTTATACAACCTACAGGGCCGGAATGAGCGGAAAATGAGCACCCCTTTCCTTATTTGCATGTAACAACCACGAAAAACTCGACCATGTTGTGTTCTGAAAAAGCAAAAATCAAACGAGCAAAATGATCTCTTCAACATAAACAAATCAGAAAATAATCTAAACAAATTTTAAGAAAATTTTCTGCACAAATTCTAGTGCACAGAAATCGTGTCCTGCACAGGTACATAAAAGGAGCTGCAATGCAATCGCCAACATGCAGTAGCATCAAACTAGTGCAACGCCAAAGGAAGGTAACACTACTCGGCATCTTCAACCGAGACATTTGGTTAAAAAAGTCGGTAAGGATGTACGTACATTAAACGGTGGAGTTCTCGGTGAGAAATCCGAGAGACTCGGATACAGAAGGTGGCTAACAGTGGGACATTCTATAGCGGGCAGGGTACCGAACCCTATAGTTATAGCTGAGCTATACTTAGCTGGGTTAAGGATCTTTTTAATAAAAAAGCAGCCCTAATGAAAATGAATTGTTGTAAAGTAGTACACAATAACTAACAAATGGGGGAAAAAAATTGATAATAATTTTCAATAATAGTAGTTTAGCACCAAAAGAAACTGATAACTATCACCGCCAAAATTCGAGCCGGTCCTAATCTGTGTATCGTCACTTTTTAACGAATATATAAAGCTGTAGTTAAAATAGCACTTACAATAGTTAACTTTATGTTTACGTCGTCTATGAAACAAAGAGTGGTTACTGATCATTTTACCAAACCCTGAAGCTTGTGCCTTTTCAAATGGATGGTTACTGTTCATGTCACCAAATCCAGACGCTTTTTCTACGATGAGGCACCCTAACAGAGTGTTATGTGATAGATTTTTTGCTAACTGGTCCAAGTAACAAGCTAGGTTAAGTGAAGTGAAAAATTCCGAGAGAGACTTTTCCATACCGTGCCGGAGTTCAAGCCCCGGATCTGTGGATTGTAAATCCAATTCATTTATCATTGAGCCATTCGGCCCGTTCATTTGTAGATAAAATGACTTCGTATAAATAATAACAATTTTTTTCTACGATCGCACGAAAACAGCCGACATTTCATCGTGAGTGGTGCATCCGAAAGTGCCGGCAGAGGGGTATAGGTGTTGATAAGCAACGACAAATAAATACCTAGCATGGAAAAACGCCTCTCATTGGCTAAAATCTTCATCTCCAAGTACATGCTTTAAAAATGATTATTTTCCGCAAGAACCAGGCTCTTAAGGTCAACGAGAACGAAAGAGGCATCAAACAAGAGTATACCATCTCCCCCAAAGTTTTTATGCTCGCACTAGAAATCAATGCTTAAGAATTAACATAGATGGTACTTTTCTGAACCACCTGCAGAGGGCCGGCCTTTGGAAACCTGAGTTTGGTTTCAAGGAATCAGAAGGTGTCGATTAATTTAAGATTAAATGTGTGGGACAGTTGCATTTTGGCCGTGATCAAGTACTGCACCGAGATGAAAGAATTCATAAAAAACTGGAGACATACAGCACGCCATGGAAAGGGCAATGCTCGATATAAGTTGGTATAAGTATAAGTTGGACACGTCGCAAATCATCAAATAAATGGGTGAATATCATTATTAGATAGCGACTAAGAACAACAAAAAGGAGCATAAAGCGAACACTGACGAGGTAGCTAGATCACGTCCAAGAAATCGCTGGAAATGCATGGCACTAAACAGCCCAGAATATATCCAACGGTGGATGACAGAGGGCTGAGAGGAAGCGTCGACATGTAGGTAGGAGAACCAAGGGCCTCTCTATCAAGTATCTTATTAAAAGAAAAATGGTTGAAATTCTTCAACCAGTTTGTTCAATTTTACAATAATTGAATAAAGTATTTAACTTTAAACTAAAATTTAAAATAAGTAAAACGGGCTCACCACTTAAGGCTTCATACTTTCTACCCTCGACTGGCACTGTAATTGCTATAATTGAAACAAAAATAAGTAACAATACAAAAATCGTTAGTCAAGTTATCTTATAAATTACCCATCAATTGAATCTCCAAACTTCTTCCTCTTGCACTTTACACTAGTCGATTAACAAACCACTGGCACTGGCACCACAACACTTTAATTTTAAATTCACAACACTATTACTTACACAAATTTTAAAAGTTTTATCACTAATTAAATAAGATAAATCGGGAATTTGTATAAATATTTTAAATTTATTTAGGGTGCATACCGTTAATTGATAATTAGTGCAGGTTGAATTGTTACGGTATCCATGTTATATTAATCTCGCTTACGTCATTTTCCATGAAAAGAAATGGTTATCCTGGTACGCTCTGGATTAACAGAAGCTAAGTGAAAGTTTTCACCAACAATCTGCTATTAATCACCAAAACACTAATAAAAATATACATATATCACTTATATAACAATATTTCTTTATTTGCTGCATCTGCTCCACGCGGTGTCATAATAAAACTTTGGAAGTCAACAACGCAACTTTAAAACTAAAATTGAAACTTATTTTCAAAATATCTATTTCTACCTTATATACAATGTATGTTTCTTATAGAATAACCGTTTTTGATAGTTTTTCATGAGGAATTTTTAATAAATTAAAAAAAGCTTCATTTTCATTATGTTATAAAATTTCATTATAGAAAACTCAAACAAAACTTTACCCTCACTCATATAGCAAAATCGACGTATTAATTGTTTTCAATTCAACAAATAATTGAAAATGCCAGAATATTTTCCATCATTTGATTGACTTATAAGAGGGAATTGTGATTGATTTTGTAAACATTGTGAGTGAAGTATTCTACTTTCTTTACAATAAAAATTAATTATGGTTATTTTGTTACAATTCGTTTGAAATCACCTTAATTATTACAACCCGAAATTTGCCAAAACAATTATGAAACATTGCACAATTTTCGCTTTTTTTCTTGTTTAGTTGCTATCTAGGGGCCTCCAGATCTTCGAATTGGTACAGTGTAAGAAGGATCAATTATCCTAATCAGTCAACAAACATACATTGAATGACATCTGTTCGATAGAGTTGAAAATCGCTTTTCGAAGACAACAGCGAAACTGCATAGATTTATACAATTACGGTTAAATTGGCCACACTTTCACAGATAACACAGTAATTTGTGTATCAATTCACTATATGGTATCGATTCATAGCTGATTATTGGTAAAAACTCACCATTAATTACGGTTGTTCTGTCTGAAGATACTTTCAGACTGCTCAATTCAGGCATTCTTTTGCATATTATTGTTTATAATTATTTTAATCAAAAAGATCAGGTAATTACTATTTCAGTGTCAATATGAATTTCTAGCAGTAGATCAAATTAAGTAGGCTTGTTGATTGTTGCTGTTGAAGATGGCGAAAATCCTGCCCACCCAGTCCACTCTAAATAAATCAGAAATAATTATTGAATCACCTTTAATGCCAAGTAACACCTGTATAAATCCGTATTTTCTACTAAATATAAATATGTACTCGATAGAAAGCACAATGAATTTTTGGAAAAACTAATTGAAAAATACATGCCTATCTAACCTCGAAATTGAAAAATAAGATTTACATAAAAAATAATTGCATATATGAAACCGTATAATTAAAGAATTACTTTTATAACTGAATATTTAAATGAATAATTATCGAATTAAATCACTTATAATTAATTAATCATCTATATACGTTACAATTTTAACAGTTGCAAAAACACACCGGAGAGGTCATTGACCTAATTGTTGCAAGATCCAATGCACCCTAGACACAACTCGTCATCTTTCTCTAAAACCCAGGAAACTTACCAACTGAAAAATCAAAACACTATCAGAATCGATGTATGCATATTTATTATTAATAAACAATTATTGGTTTTTTATTTTTTTTAATAAATAATTATCGAATTATTTGGTTTTGCTTTTTTCTTGTTTTTAAATGAAAACAAAAAGGGTGTTGTTGAACCAATTATTGTAAAATAACATAGTAGCCTACGGCTTTGTGACATCATTGTTTTCTACGCCACCTTTGATTAGAACGTAGTGAAGATGTCAAAATGGGTTCGATGATATCGGACGGGGTTAGATTTGTTTCTCTTCAAATTTTGTGAAATTCCTTCTTTATTTCGTCAAATTCAAATGTGAACAATGTTAGTTAAATCGTGTTGATTTGTGTTTGTAAAATAGTGAAAGAAATGGTCAGTTATGGTTATAAATATTGGAACACATTGGACTTAAAAATGAGTAAATATTAATTTTTTGCTTTATTTTCCATAAATTGAAAACTAAATATTTCATTACATTGTTATCAATGATAACTTATCATTATAATCCGCAAAGATCTCTGCCTTAGACCGGATTTTTCGCTCACCACAAATGATGTTTTTGCTTTCATATTGAATTGTCTTGTAACATATACCAGGACCGTGCGAAGGCAGGGGCGGACGAGGCCCAAGCTCCAGTTTCCATCTTAACAGTTGAATTTATTGTTTCTCAACTAAATGAAGGGGGGTGTCCCGGGTCTTGTTTTTTCTTTGAGGGTAGACAGTGATTGTCGTTTGTCGTTTCTATGAGAATTGCCATCTATAGACATCGATTGATTTCAGGCCTAATCCCGCAAAATTTTGTGTATCATCTTTCAACAAGAACCATTTGATTTGTATTATTTTTTATATCATTCGTGCTCGACGGATATGATGATTTTTTGTTTTTTTTTTGTCAATATAAGAATTATTTCTTATAATATACAGGCAATAAACAATGTTTTAATGCTGGGATGAAAGGTAAAGGGTCAATATAACACTGCTATCATATCATAAGAAGCAACAATGTATTCCAATCATTGTTGATACAATTCATTCAAAGTTTAATTCCTCTATTTTTACTTAAAATAAAACAAACAATCTCATAAAATAAATTGTCGTTTAGTAAAAATCCATAATGATATACCAACAAATGTTTCAACTACTCGTTACACCCCAACTTCAATAAAAATATTAAAAGATCCACGACCTGTACGAAACACCATGTTTGCTAAAAATTACCTGTTTAGGGTCTATTCACACAGATCCGTAACGGGAACGAACCGTGTCCGTAATACGGCTGTTCGTTAATTTTCAGATGTTTTGCTTTTTCACGGACAAGGTTTGTATTCAAATACAATAGAGAGGGTACACTATTATGTGGACACATGCTATATTCAGTTTTAATATTTAACATATGTTTGTACATAGTTTCATTCAATCTTATCAACAGCAAAGTTTACAAGCAATCGCGGTTGTCGTTGGAGAGATTGATTTGTAAACGGATGCGACCTTGTAGATATATAAACGAAGAAACTATTCATAAATCGTATAGGAAATTTCCAGGACAATTCAATCGAATTATTAAAAAAAAACGGTTTTTTTTTATCGCATCTTTCTTATTATTGGATATATGAGTTATTATTTGTGAAATAGAATCTCTATAACTGGAATACTGGGTCTATCATAATACCAGATGATTGCGAGTTGCTGAGCAACAAGTGGGAAATATATTTAATTGTTGATTATACCATCGCAATAACACTTTATAACATCGATATAAACATACAGTAACATACACACATTATGTTTCCTTGATGTTCCATTCAAACATTTTAACAATAATTACCACGTGTCGTTTATTTTTACAAAGCAGTTTGTAACTTTCCATACGCATCATTTGATTGAATGATAAGAATGAATAAAACACAATTCTAGTTGGATAATTCTTTTAAAAAAAAAGTTTAATTAAAACATTTCGATTTATATATAAAATAAGATAAAAAAGACACAATAATTATGGTAGTTTTTCTTTTTTTTGTTAATTATCATTATAAACTACAATAGATTTCATTTAATGAAAAATAAATAAATTAATAAATATAAATAGAGAACATTTCCATTGACAACACAAAGCTCACCTTAGAAAATTTCTTTACAATCACCGTTAACATATTCAAAACCGTAAATACAAACAGTGTTATTGTTAGTGGTTGAACTCGGTGGTGATGGTGTTGTTGTTGTTGTTGTTGTTGTTGTTGACGATGATAGTGCTGTTGTTACTGCTGCTGTTATAGATGATGACATTGTTATTGTGCTGTTCTCAATAGGAATAGCAAATAGACAACCAATAATTGTAATAAATATTACGAAAAATAAGATGGAAATTCGATTCATGTTTCCTGTTTTGTAAATTTCCAAAAATTCGTGTAAAATTTGTACAAAAGAAAATATCTGAACAGTTCCAAACCCAAAACAAAAAAAACTAGGAGGCAACTGGTCTGTTACTGTTGTATCACTAAATATTTATAAACTTTCTTCACAATATATGAATAAAACACTTTTATTTATCAGGCTGTTCTAACTTTCATTGATAAAAATCCAATTCAATTGTAAACTATAATCGAGACAATTAATTAAATGAATAATTTATTATAATGTCAATGGAACAATAAAATAATAAAAATCGGTATTCAACCCCCATTTGATTTTTATAGATTTGTATATAATCTCTTTGGTGGCAAACTGACTTGCAACTGTTATTTACTCAATGAGTAAACTAACTTCTACTGAGTTCTATTCAAATATATATTCAAATATATATATATATATATATATATAAGATATTATTAATTGAGGACAGTTAAATAAATTGAATGGCGCAATTTATTTGAAAAGGTCAAAACCATTGCACCAGAAATTCATAGATTTTTATTTAACACGCGTTAGAAGCAACTAAAAAAAGAGAGAAACTGTATAACGGCCGCTGTCTTATCAAAAAAAATATTCTTAATTAATAACAAAATTCATCTTTAGCAAATCATTATTTATACTAAAATATCGATCATAATTTTTCGTAGAAATGATTATCGTTTAAGAATGACGAAAAGCTACAATTTCACTTTCCTGTTTATTTGATTTTTTTTCTGTTTTGATTAGTTTACGTCACTTCCAGTTGAATGTTGTTTAGTTACAATACGAGATAAGAGTGGATTGGAATTATTCTAAATTAATGACTCAATTTGAATTAGGAAAAGAGTTTTGGAAAATTTTCTAGTTTTGGTTCCTTCGCCTTGGTAGAGCCCCTTGGCTTCCCCTTTGAATAAGTGTGCATTAAATTAACATTTTGATGTGGATCACGGATGTGCCCAAAAAGCCGTGTCCGTCTTTTTAATAGCCATTATATGGAGTTCGATGATAAATCAAAAATACCTTGAAGATACAAATACACTTTTGTACCCTTTAGATGCATCTCTAGACAAAATTAAACAAAATATAGTTTGTTTTTAATCATCTATTATTTATTTCTGAACAATGATAGTTGACAAGAACGTTTCACGTTCTCGAAATGCAGAAGAGTGTCGATTATCCGAACCATTACTGTACTACTGCACTCCCCAAGCTACCACACATAATACTTTAACAAAACAATTGCAACCTTAAACACAAACTCGTGTCGAAACAAAACAAAATTGCAATTTTTTACAAACTCTAGTTTTCTGAGACAGTGTTTTATTTGTCGAGTCTCGTACAAAAGCGGCAAGATCAAAGAGTTTCGGCATGCTTACGAACTGTCACTGTCTAGTGGTAACAGCGAGTCGCAAGTTAATTCAGTTTATGTTTCAGTTTCCTGAAATTATTTGTATTTTCCTCATGGATGTCTCTTCAAAATGCATTTTCTAAGATAAATATTGAAAATGTCCACTTCGTCAGAAATTAAGGCATAAAAACGACATTATTAATTTAATCGTTAAAAATGTCGTTTAGTTGTGGAATGCGAACATTCCCAGTTCGTTTGATGGGAAAACAAAGTCGAAACTCCGTCAATATTTTGTCTGCTTGGTGGTGGAAACAAGGTTTCGAATTTCTCTGAATTTTTGTTGTTTTTTCAGTGTGTCGAAAAAACACGCACAAAACAAAAACTCGACTGGTCCGTTTGATGGAAAACCGCCTTTAAATGCAGTTCGAAATATTTTACGAACTATTTGATTAACCAAACCATCTTGATTCCAGTTTGTTCGGTTAATCGACGCTCTACTATAATAGAAACTTGTTTTCATTGTCAAATAATGTCGATGTGTCTCGAAATACATAATATTTCTACATGGGTAGGACATTTTTTTTGCTCTTAATAAAACCATTGATGATTAACTTAGAGGCAAAATAATGATAACAAAACATTAATTAAAGTTAATTAAATTGATCTTTTTTCTGAGAACCAGTTTTAGTTGAAATAAACGTCATATTGCTATCTAGGAAATTGTGTTTTTCCCCCTTTTCCAATGTGTTGATCGCACACAGAAGAACGAAATAAATATTTACATCACAAGGAACTGTCCAAATATCTTATCTGATTAAAGCTTGCCAATGTCCAATTTCTGGAAGTCGGTTTTGAACTGAGAATCCCTCTTGTTACAGATTAAAACACACCACAACTCCATTAATCCAAATACTTTCTGACGCGACCGAATTTGTAAATAAATTTAATCGTTTGGTTTTTGGTTATTTACGTATTTATTTATTATCAATAATAAAGCATCCACAGATAAACGTATAAACGCCTATTTTAGTAAGACGTAGGGACTTCTCTTTTGACGCATCCTATCTTGAAGTCAAGTCGTCCCAAATCAGAGTAGATGAGGTATATTTTAAAAACACTAGAAATTTCTCTATTTGCCAGAAATAATTAACGTTCAAAGTACAAGGATTATGAAACAAATCAAACAGAAAAAAGAACACACACACATCGCAAATTTACTTTATTTATCATCACAAGGAAAGTTTTGATGCATTTATTCGAAAATAATAAGATAAAACACAACATAAATTGAATTGAATATTTGTTATAATCGATTATTAAATCGAATTATCAACAAATGGAATATTATGAAAGGATTATCGTATTTTTTTTATTGATATCAAATAACATAGTAAAGGCTTATAATTAATTATAAGTTGATAAAGCATAAGTTACAGAAAAAAATATTCGAACATTAGCAATTTATTTTAATAAGAAGCATATTTTTACGTTGATAATTTTGATTTCCATTTATTGACGGCGGCTATTTCTGTTGATGTTTCGTGATTTTGTAGGGCTGTAACAAATAATAAGTTTCTAATTAGAACATCTCGATTTAATTGTAAATGAATTTCAAACAATCACACCTTAGCTGACCCTGATACATTCACCATTAACTCGTATATAACCAGGTAAACAAGGTACATGAATTATATTTTCAAATTGAATTCCCACTGTTTGATTAGGTTTTAATCTTGTTAACAATAAGTCAGATCGCACAATGAATCCAACATTAACACTAATGAAAATTATTGAAGAAATTAGTAACAACCGTAATGCCTGTTTCGACATTTTGCTTTAATTGATAATCATTTATAAGGGCTCTTTTATATTTGATTAAATGACTAATAAATTCGATAAAATCTTATCAGATAACGTAAAATAAACAAGAAAAAAAGGCGCCGTAGATAGACAAAATATGTAATAATTTTCAGAGTATTGTTCTACTTACTTAAAAAATACGACGACATTTGCCACTTATCCGTCGATATCCTTGCATACAAGGCGCTTTAATTATATTTGCTGTTTTTGTTAGATTTGTTGAATTTTTTTGGAAGAATTCATTGAATGTCATCACTGACCTTTTAGTTATTTGTTCACAATTAGAATTGACCAATAATCCAACAATTACAATAATAATAATAAAATAATAAAACGATAAAGAACGCATATTAATCATTGTTTTAAATGACTGGTTACCTACTGGCACCTTAAATGATAAGACAAGCGTATTTTATCAATTTAATATTTTGATAAAAGATGCTCAACTTGATATCTCTGCGTTTGTTGTTGTATGTTTTTTACCTGTTTATTTTTTAATAGATCCTTCTACAGTCGCCGCGTATAATTTGTACTGAATTTGCGTCGCAATTTGGTCGTGCCTTCAAGATATTGGCACCATCAACACTATTATCCATTTTAAAAAAATCTTCAAACGTTATCCAAACACATTCCACATCAACGAATAATAATAATAATAATAATACTAATAATAAATAATTGAAATGGAATAAATTAAGATGAAAAGTTGATTTCATTTTCCGGTAACGATACACGTTTTATCTAAAACCATCGACTACAACTTTATCGTGAGGACAATAAAACGAGTATGTCGGCATCATTATCAGTGAAGATCGATAAGAGTGAATGTCGTTGGAAAATAAAGTTCCGGAACTGAGTCATTCAAAAGAGACAAAACCAACTTTAATGTTTGAAATGAATGTTGATTAGTTGTTTATCTAAGAGATCTTGAAATTTTCAAATCCTGCTAGAATCTAAAGCCGTGTTTATAGTGGATAAACGTCACACTTTTATGAATCGGAATTCAATTAGATTGCTTTAGATTGATACAGAGTCAAGATAGTTTATGTGAATTTTTGCAAATGCTCTTATATCAATGTTCATTAGTGAGAAAACTTACTTCTTAATAAACGATAACAATGCCTACCAATTCGAATATAGCCCCATTGACACTTGACGGTAATTATACGTCGGAAATCATTTACTGTTTGTGTTTTACCGAAAATTTTCATCCTCCATTCATCATAAGTTTCACAATTAATCGAATTTGTTAAAATTAAAATTAAAAAGATAATTCGTATAAACATCTTGATGGAAACTTAACAACAAGCGTAATTTCGTAAACACTAGGAAAAAATTGAATAATTTTCCAACAAAACAAAAAAAAAATTAAAGCTTTTGATAACTTTGTTTACTTGAATCAAATAAATTAATGACGTCTAATGATTTTTCTCTCAAAACAATTAGAATGATAATAATAATAATAAAAGACACATTCTTACCATGGATAATTTTTCTAAATGGTTCAACACATTGACCACCATGGTCCATAAATTGACCATCAGGACATTTATCAGGTGTATCAATTATATTGCCAACTTTATTGGTATTAGAACAATAAATTAATGTGAACAATAGGAAAATAATAAAGAATTTCATCTTTTTGCTAGATGAGATACTGCTATACAAATGAATTGTTATTTTGGAAAATATTCTATTTAAAAAGCATTGTTATCTTGAGTGCTAATTGCAAACGTTATTATTGTTTTACATAAAATCTTTAGAACAATCAGTTAATTATAGAATTGGATTAAATGCTTAGGGAATATAACTGGAATTTCAAAGGACTCATTAAATTTGCTACATTAATTAACAATATGAATAAAACTCTAATATCATATTGATAACGTTGACTTTTTTAAACTCGTATCAAACAACTTCTAATTATCCTAACTCTATGCAATATTATGTAGCATTTATGTACCATTTTCTCTTAAATATTATTAAAATAGGACTTACGAGGCTGTTGTTGTTGTTACTGTTGTTAATGGTATTGGCAATCCCATCGTTTTGTTCACTTTTATCTTGAATACTTCGACACATATTCCACTATGGGCCCGTAGTTGTCCATCTTCACATTTTTCTGGTGTATCAATGATATTCCTCAATCTTGCCCCATTATTTCCACCATTGCATAAATTTAAAATGAGAATTGTAGAAAATAGAAGAAAATTGAAAAACAAACGCATTGTTGTTGATTATATAATAACTACTTTCTATCAGTTCGAATTCAAAAAAATTAATAAAACATTTCGAAGCCTTCATTTATCGATTTGATTTGGCAATTTTTCTTATAAATGTTTATTTGGTTGTCTAGTCTTACAAATGGTAGAAGATTTCGTCGATTTTTTTCAGGTGGTTTTTTTCTAATTTTCCCATATTTCAATAAATTAACCATTCTTATCAAATATTGCTGGAATGTTATCAAGAAAAAAAACGAAAAGAAAGAAATCTAGGGCAGTTGATATTGAAAATATTGAATATATGAATTTTTTCCTCTATCCAACAAATTCATGATAAGAAATTATCAAAACTTTTAATGATGTTGTAATAGGTCTTTCTGCGAATTAACTTGTTAATTATAGAAAAAATTAACGAAATTACCAATGTTTTTATTTAATGACAACATATCAAACTGTATCACGTGTCATATTTTTATGCAGGAATATAAAAATAGTCGATGATCCTTCAACGAATAATCAGCAGGACCGTGCGAAAGTAGAGGCGTCCTTTCAGGACAACAAAATGAAAGAGTGTGCCCGGTCACAGATTTTCCGTCACACGGTCCAGATAATATCAGTCTCTATATATACTTGTATGTACTTTGTTACTTTAACTCTTCAACACACAAAACACGGTCGATGTGAAAGCAATTGCTGAGCATCGTTATTGTAATGCTGGCCCTCTATTCTCAAGGATTTGGTAGTATTGTGATGTCAAGAGTACTTTTACTTGTGGACGCACTATAAAAAATGCTCCTATTTTCCTTCATTCGGTATAGCAATTCTGAAACGATAGCCTACTGTTTTAATAGAACGACGGCTCAGGTTATTCCACAAAAAAATGCCGATCGAATTATGTAATTTTCGTTATAGCGTCCCACCGATCGTAATCCAGATAAAAATAATCGCTTTATACAGCATACTTCATGAGAGTTGCATTTGAAATTTAGCCGAATGAAACGATGATGAAGAAGCTTTCTTATCAATTTATTATAATAAAATCCGACCACCGTTAGAGGAACAACTATAGATAAGCTTAAATTATAAAACTTCCGGTGTTTTATAGAAAAATATCATTGAAGAACCATGTAACAAAGACTTTGTACTACTGCAGACCGCAGATTTTTGATAATATTAAAAAAATATTAAACTTTTGAAGGTACTACTTATTCAGGAGAAAAAGGAGATTTAATAAAAAATCCGAAAAACAGTGATTTATTAACTTTTTTTTTTTTGGCATGAAATTGTTATAATTTAAACCATTGATTAACAGGTTGTGGTTCGTCATTTTCTTCAGTTGTTGTTAGTTCACTATGGTTTTGGGTTGCTGTTTGAGCTGTTGTTGTTTCTTCAGAAATTTTCTTACCATCAACGAAATTTGCCGAATATTCCACATTCTTTTGTGGCGTAAACGTGCGTGTGAATGTTGTTGAAATTGGTATAGTTTTTTGTTGTGTTACAATTGATTGTTGTCCACCTTTTACCGAATATGATGAGTGGGATGATGTTAACATTTTCGGATCGATTCCATTCTCTTCCAATTGATCTTCATCGATTACCTCTACAGGTATATTTGCAAATGGATCTTGTTTTACATCCATCATATTATTATTGAAGAGTTGGTAATAGTTCGGATATTGTTGTTGTTGTTGTTGTTTTGTTGGTATTGATGGCGGTGTTGAATTATGATCAATTATTTCTAATTCAGCATTAGCAAACGGGTCATTATTCAGATTATTTGAAAATTGACTACCATCGTTTGTAAATTGCATAAATGGATAATTGTAAATATTTTGTTTATTTGTAGTGGCACTATTACCATATGGGTAATTTTTATAAGCATTGTAATAACATGGTAGATATTGACAATGATTTTGATAGCACGTGCCTTGAGAACACGTTGGTGGTGAATAACCACTACTACCACCACCACCACCGCGAATTATAGCCACATGGTGAATTTTGAAATGGACATGTTGAACAACGATTATTATAAAGACTATCGATTGTTGAACAATTAGAAATTGTAACACAACAAATTAAAAATATCAAATAGAACTTAAACATATTTCCAACACATAAAATCTACAACTAAATGTTGTCGAAAAGATTTTGTAATATTTAAATATTGAAATATTATCGTAATTAGAACATCGGGGTCGACACAATAATTTCGTTTTTATATGTCTAAAAAAAGATTTTCTAATCAATCCAAACTGTTCGACAACGTCCTTGGATCATTTGCTGTGGTGGATTACATTTAGTACGAAATATGTATCGTGATGTAAGATCAACGGATGCTAAAATCATTTAAAAAGTAATAGATGAAAATAATTCTAATTAATTTAACTCACCCTTATTATTATTATTGTTATTATTATTATTGGGTTGTGATAAGCCCATTTGCATTTTTTCGAATTCATCAGGGTACACAATGCGATCTTTATCAATTGTGTTTACGAAATTAAAAGCAACAACATTTATAAAAAGTATTAAAACATAATAACGATTCATATTGTTTATTCATGGAACAGCAACAATAACAACAACAACAACAATAACTGTAATTCAAAACTATTGCTACGATAATGTGCGTGTGTAAACTTCGCAGTTTATTATAAGATTGTTGGAAATTAATTAAATTTCGTATTTTAAGACCAAATAATCCTACACTTATTCATGATCAATTGTGCTGGTGGATTACAAGGTGATTGAAATATATTCCTAGATTCTAAATTGATTTTAGTTACTAAAATAAACAAGAATTTAATTGAGTTTAATTGAAAAGTTATTCTCTTTGAGTGTATCTATATTTATCAAAAAATTAAAATATTTACAATTATTTGTCGTTGTTTTGAATACATCAAATTTATCAGGATGCAACATTTGATTGTTGGAAGGTGATGCAGATATTTCCACAAAAAAAACTATTATCACTATTAAACAAATGGAACAAATTCGAAGCATATCATCGATGGCAAATTTTCAACTAAATGAAAATAATGATATTTAAACAGCGAAAATGTCGGAACGGACTTTATCAAATGAATAAATAATGAATGTTTGATTATTAATAGACAATGATTTACTTGTAATTTCTAAGAATTCTTCTCATTAAAATAAAAACACAAACTGGTTTTTATTCAATATTCAAAGCATTCTTCAGTTATAAATCTAAAATTTTTATTGAATTCCTGTATAATAGTTGTATGAATACGTTTTATACGTATGTAGCAAATAGTTGTAAAATTGAAATGTCAACAAAAAACAGCGTCCTTTTGAAGCACACCTTAACAAAAGACTTCTAGCTTGTAATTAAACAATTTTTTTTATTACAGGTGGACAATCTCAAACTTAGCTTTCATTTGATACTCATAACTTTTCTGTTTCTATCTACTAAACAGAATAATTACGAAGTTTTTTACAAAATTACCATTATTTTGGCGCCACTACACCGACAAATTGTACAATTGAAGCAACAATTAACCACACAGTTGCTCTGGAAGAGTAAGAAAGTTTCGACAAGATTAAATTTTGCGTTCATAGTCCAAGAAGAATAGAAAATAATAATAAAAGTCAACAACCAACAGTTGTGAATCGCATTTATTTATCAATCTACTAGAATAACAAATAAACAAAGTAATCTTAAGTATATAATTCTCTGCATTGACCTCTTATACGTGCGAATCCATCATTACAAGGAGCTCTGATAAAAGCGTTCTCCGTTGTCTTTGTAACATCTATAAAATACCATTCACAATTAATTATTGAATATCTCTACTTATATATGAATTGTCTATATTAACGTTAACGTTAATAAAATACGTTATAATCACTTACTCTCTGAAATATCATCATCGACAGTTTCTAAGGAGTCTGAATAATCTGGACCGTTATTATTATTATTATTATTATTCTCCATTTTTAAAAAATACATAGATAATATAGTTGTTATCATTAATAAACTACAAACTGCGCAAACGTATGTGTTACGAAAAGACATATTTTGAAATGAAATTATTTAAACGGAATTAATGTAGATCTGGCACGAGAATGATTAATGATAAAAACACATTTTATATGTTAAATAAATAATTTATATAAGCAAATAATTGTTTTCAATAAGTTATCCATTTTTGATTTATCAGATTTATATATATATATATATATATATATATATATATACAGGATGTTTCACCTAAAAGAACCACCCTCGGCATTTCGTTGTTTACCACAATAATCGAATACGGTTTTGATAAGGGTAAATGGGGTCACCTAATGTACAATTCGGCAATAAACAGATTTACCTTGCCACCCTCTAAGTATGCCAAAGTAAAATCAATTCTTGAAATTTTCATTCAATAGAAATCAAAACTATCCAGAAAGCATGTCGTCGAGACATTAGTACAAGAAAAATCGTTTCTTAATTTTTGTTAGTTTGGAAGAAAAATGCCAAAGAAAAATTCACTTTACAGAGATTTATTAAATCAGTGTTTAAAACACAATGGTATCAATAACAATAGCAATGAATGCAATATCAGTATTACCACAGGTGTACTCCATCTTAAAATTGAGATGGGCTCATTATTGATTTTTGGGTTTCCAAATTTACCTCAATATCAGTATCGTTTTAGATAATTTTACCTTAACTATTTAATTATTTAATCATGCAGTACCACCACCTGATAGAAAAACAATAAATTTTCTATTGATATTCGATTTTAATAAATTAAAAATGTAATCAAAATTAATAGGGGGGGGGGTTCTTTTAGGTGAAACGTAATTTTAATGTTTATTTGTTTCATTTCTACTTGATGCCTAATTGATAATTGTAAAAAAATCGAAAATCGCTGGATTCGATTCATTTTTTATTGATAGATCATTGAGTAACGAGTAGGAAAAGTAGAGCTTACACCTGTGCAAAATGTGACAGTCGCAACTATGGTGGTTATTTAATTTGCTGTTACTTGATGTAGTGGACAGGTATATAAAACAACAACAAGAACAAACCAATGGGCTAATGGGAAAACTCCGTTGATCAGTGTTGATACTGAGATACTTGCTGCCCTTTGCAAGGCACATTTTTATGCTCCCATATACACGTTTGGTTTTTTGCAAAATTATATGAGCTTTGACACAAATTTTTATAGGTTTTTGTTAGTATAGCACCGAAGACTTTGCCTCCAAAGTATTTAATGAAACACATAAAAATAATTAGTTAAAAATTATGGATTTTATTTACATAAAAGTATGATAATTTATAAATATTGCAAGTTATCATCACTGTAAAAGATTTGTCTGCATCGACCATTTACACGTCTCATTCCATTTAGACAAGGTGCATTTATAATATTATAAGGTAAATCGAACGTATAACCTAATTCTAAAATATCTTTTTATGAAGAATTGCGCTCTTTTAACGTCCATGCAACAGATGCATAATTGGCATATTTGCCAATCCATCACTTACCCTGTGTTGCAAATTCTTCACCTACAATTTCTAAGACATAATCGGACAAGACAATTGTTACTACTATCATTAAAATTGTGAAAATAGTATGCTGCTCGTACATATTTTCAAACCAAATTAATCACGATCTTGCGTAAGAATGATTAAAGAAAATACGTACATACGTTTATTAATTATTTTCAATAAATTGTTAATTTAATTTATCAAATTCCAAGTATTTGCAATATTTACATTGATGGTATTATAAAAAAAAAGGAATTTATCTTCGTTTAAATTTTAATTAATTTCAACTTTAACCTAAATGTAAAAAAAGTTTACTTTTGAAAAATAATTATTACAGAATTATTTGTTTTTTAATTTTAACGAAACGTTTCCCTACAACGTCCAGCCTTATCAATCCTTTGGCCAGCATCACAATTCGATCTGGCTTTAAATAGATGCCTCTCTTCAACTGTCACATTAACAGTACCGTGTTTTTCTATCAAAAAAAAATGTATATATATACATCATAATATTTATTGATAAAAATTCATTGTTTTCAATAATAAACTTACCACTTTTTGTTAGGAAATCTGATGGGAAATAAATCTTATTGGCATCAATGCTTTCACGGTTATTTGATCTTTTTGCCAGAATGTGCACAGGTGTAGCATGAATTATTGTTAAAATAATTGCAATAATAAGAAATATGAACAAACACAAAGTTCTCATTGTTGGCTCTTTGTTTTGTTTGCTTAATTTAAAAATTTTTTGTAATAAATCTATCAATCTGACTTTTAACTGCTATATGAAATATTGTATATATATATATATGTATGTAAGTCGCTTATCTTTGGATATGAGAAATTCTTGGAATAACAACTTTACCCCAGAAAACAAATATAAATTATGAGGTCATTAAGATGTGCAACAATTTATAAATTAATTACTTGTTAATTATTTTTAATAAAGATATCTTCATGTCTATCTCGATCATGATTTTCATTTCAATAGACAGTTTGTATCTAACAGAAGTTGTGACAAAGTCGAGATCAGACAGAAATTTGTTGAAAAAAATCTAAAGAGACGTTCATATCTAACGAACGAACACGAATAAACAAACAATAACGAACCCACACAAATATAAACGAACATGAACATGAACAACGCGTTCTGCTCGTTTCTGTTTTTGTATCAATATGGAAACGGATCGCTGCTCGTTATAACGTTCACACTCGTTCATTAGATCTGGACATGGATTGACATAGCACCACAAGCGGTTTACGAATATTTCCATTTTAATGCGATGGTGATGTTTTTTTCGTACATCCAACCACAAACGAAACATTATTTTTATCATCATCTCATTTGAGTCAATAATAAAGGGATTTGTAAAGATACAGTGCTCGCTTCTCAATAATAATTGCATTATCTTTATTGGAAAACGCGCTGACTGTTAATTTTTTTGTTTGTGAGATGGAAATAATTGAGTTATTGATTGAAGTATAAAAATAGAACAGTTTAAGGCAGCGATTGAATCTCAATTGTTATCACCGTACGAAACGAAACATATTAAGCGGCGACCATTGTATTCTCATTTAGGCCAACCTTTCACCTTATTGTTTCTTTATTAATTTTAAAATAATAATTACCTAAACAAAACGCAACAAAAATAATGAAAAACAATAAAATCACACAAAAGTATCCAATTAACAATATCAAATAACTTTTATATTATTTTTCTGGATGATTATATTCTTTCATCGATGCCGATTCATCATTGTTAAATTGTTGGATAACCAACTCGTACATCAATTAATGGTACCATCGTTGTTGTAACATCTATCATTTAAAAATTTAATTAAAAGAAATAAAAGAATTATAATTGAACTCACCCTTAGCATGATTTTCATCTCCATGATGGTGATGACAATGATCATGATGATGATGATGATGATGGTGGTGGTGATGATGCAAGTCATGTTGATGATGATGATTGTGATTTTCCCATTTAAACCATTATTATCGAATTTATAATTATTGATGAATTCAGCAGAATTGGTGATTTTGTCCATAAATGATGAATGCACCTGTACTGTTGTTTCAATCATCAACAATACAATAAATAAAATATGCTGAATTTTCATCGTTGTCTATTTATACAATAAATGTATATCTATTAAATTTGAAAAATTTCCAATTGATCGAACCAAAAACACATAAATTATTTTTAATAATAATAACACCAATAATCGATAAATATACTTTATGCAAAATGAGTTGTTTAGAATTTATTAAGGCACATATCCAATAATTTCGAATACACTTGATTATTATTACAATTTATGGGTGCTTTAATGAAATTTTTTGTATTTGTTCTGTTGCTTGATTTCGTTGTCCATTTTGATGATGATGATGATAATGTTGATACCGTTTCGAAATTTACCACTGCATCAAATGCGATAATCAATAACACAAATATATGGAACAACATGATTTTGTTGATGTTGAAAGATTTAAGAGAGAATTCTATGAAAAAATCCATCAATTTAAACTGACATTTGTAACCAGTATCAATACATGATAACCTTTCCAAAAATTCAAATATAGCCGCTGATTTATGATAACAACATTTATTTGTTTAAATATTAGCAATAAGACTGATAAATTAACAAAAACTGCAACAACAAGCAGACAACAAATGGTGAATTAATCCGTTATTAAAGTACGAAACTACAATTAAAGCTTTATTATTTATTAAAATAAGTCCATTACAAATTATTTACATATTTGTATGAATTTGTTGTTTAATAAAGTTCTCTACAATTACCAAAACCATCGTTTACCTGAGTCTCTGGACAATTAGATCTCGAATTACCCAAAACTGTAATAACTGTAATTTCCGTAATTAACGTTGATAAGATTTACGAATATAAACAAAACGAAATTGGATTAAACTTACAAGAATTCGTTCTTGGCATCAATTTTTCTGTACGTAGAATTGGTTTTCCATATCGATATATTCGATTAGTATAAGTAACATTATAATTCTTTTCAATTGATAATAGACTAACTGATAAAAATATATAAATAATTAATAACAACATTTATAAAACATTTATTTAAATAATTTAAATGGAATAATTAGAGCTACGTTATGTTCAAATTTTTAATCATTATTATAATCATTAATTAGTCGTAATAATTTTCAACATTTATATCCAGTGGCGTAACGATGATGAGGTACGGAGGGAGCTGTTTCCGGGCCTATTTATTACACCGTATCTAATAAAATATTTTAAATAAATAATAATAAGGCCTAATAAGGCCCAATGTTTACGTCGTATAGAGGGAAAAGGGGGTCCAGACGCTTTTTCGTCGATTAGGGAACTGTAAAGCGGAATGGGACATGATCCTAATTTTGCTAACTGGTCCATGTAATTTGTTGCATGGACTATCTACTTAACAAATTATACAGGTTTAGGCGAAGTGGAAAATTCCGAAATAGTATGTTACATTATATATGGCGAAAGTGTAGCTTTTCGAACGAGTATGTAAGTTGTAGCACGAGCGATAGCGAAAAATTACTTTTATCAAAAACTGTAAATTGAATGATAATTCATTCTTATTCCTTACTCACAAAAAGAATTTAATGGAAATACATTCCAGCTAGTAATGTTTGTGGTCAGTTTCTAACTAAATATGCGTAGTCTAGTTAAAAACAAAGCAATCTGGAATTGTTGGTAGGAACACATCCTCTTTCTTCAAATAAAGATAAAAACTGATTTCTTTCACGGAGTGGTTCACTTTGATCTTCTGCCTCCAGACCTTGAATTTGAAGTTACGCTACTATTCATATTAATCTTCGATAAATATTTTTTATTAATGATAATTAATTCGTTTGATGTAAATTTATCTTTAGAAACGTTAATGTTCACGTAAAATACGATGCTCCACACAAAAAGTTCAATAATCAACAGAGAGTAATCATTCAAACAATTGAATTTGCATTATTTGTGGTCAATTTAAGTGACGAGTGCTTCTCAAACGCACGTACAGTGTCTAGTTCAGCAACTTCTGTAGCTGAAAAAGCAAACTGAAGTGTGTATATTTTACAAAGAGAGACTCTCCATCATATTGTAGAGCAGTTATTTGTGCTTGTTAATTGTCGTATATTTTATCATAAATTTATCTGTATGTGGTCTACAAAAAGAATTTAAAAGAATACGTATATAGTATATTTTTGTGACTATTCAGTAAACTAAAATATTTTCAGTACAGCAATATTTCTAAGTTTTTCTACTTCATCTAACTATATAATTAACTTGCGATCACACTATCAAGCTGTTATTGTTCAAGGTGACTTGAATAAGATAAACATACTTTCAAGCGACTTGAATCAACTTAAATAACTTGTTAAGTTCTTGTATAATAATTGTCATCTCAAGATGAATCTACTTTCCAAGAACTTGCCATTGGCGTGAGCCAAAAGAACAGAAACTTGAAATAGTTTCGGAACAAAGAAATTGAGCAAGAACTCAACATATAGGAAGAATCTGTGATTTTTTCAATGATAATTTCAGTATCATAAACAGTATATGTATAGAACAATATGTATTGAACAAAACGAAATTATTTTTTTATTGATACCTATTTGGATTGAAGGATTATTGAATCTCACAAATACTGATTAATCATTCACACTGGAATATATGTAGAGTTCAGTGGAAATTTACAATAATCATTGTTTCATTGCAACAAGTGATAATAATCGGATTATATCTATTTTAATGGTGAAATTAGAAATATTCCAAAATTATTTGCGTAGAATTTACATTTATATACATAAAGAATATCAAGTCGATTGTACAATAATCTATCATCAAAAATAGACGTTTTCTATGGAGCCGTTGAATTGAATTTTAGAACTTCTTGATAAACTTTGTATTCCTGTAAAATTGAGGCCCGGTTCATCTTCCTCTCTCGACTTAAACTCGACCTTATTTTAAATCAGCCTGAAATTGAACATAAGACTCACTATACATTAAACTATCATTAAAATCAGTCTTATACAAAAATCTACAAAAACTGTTCAACAAGATCTTTGCAAACGAGAAATTATTGCAACATTGGAAACACAGTGTCACAATACCGATCCACAAAAAAAGGAACCGCAAAATACTAGATAATTACAGACGAATGACGTGAATGAACACTGCTGTTAAATTATTCACGGCTATAATACGTTAGAAGCAACAATTAACATTGCAGAAGGCTTCCGAAAGAATAGAGATACAATCGAGCAATATTCATAGTAAGACAAATAATTGAAAACGCTATAGAATATAACCACCCTGATTACTTGTGCTTCATAGATCTCACAAAAGCGTTTGATTGCATCAAGAAACAAGACGTCCTCAACATACTCAAAGATGGTAATACACCAACATAGATTATAAATGTAATAGATGACAAGAATTCAAACTCCCGAAGGCCTAACTGATGAAATATTCATTTGCCAAGAAATGAGACAGGGAGAATCGCTAAGGCCATTTTTGTTCAATTTGGTCATGAACTGCATAATAGAGACCTTCAGGGCTAAACCAGGATATCGAATGGGCATACATAATGTAAACGTACTGCGTTAGGCAGATGATGCCATCCTTGTATCAGATAATGAGGACGACTTACACAAGCTCAAAACATAAGAGCTCTACAAATAGCCGACTGTCTGAGAGACACAATATCGCGAAATAAATAACTAAGAATTGAAGGAAAACTAGGAATATACAACCGAAACCAGTTTGGAAACAAAAAATGAGAACTATAGAAATGAAAGTGTGGAGAACAATTAAAGATAAAATAATTCCATCCGAGGGATATGCAAAATTCAAGACGTGGTCAAATAGTCTAAAACAAGAAAGAAAATTTGAAAAGAACACGTAGAGAGGATGGACGAAGAGAGGCTAGCCAAAATTTGCATGAATGAACGACCGAGAGGGAAAACATCACCTGGACAGCAAACGCGAGATGGCCCCAGCACTGATTCTCTTCGTCCACAGAATGAGACATGTCAAACAGGTTTTAATATCTAATCAAAAGAAGAAGAAGTAAAAGAAGTTTTCTACTCAAGTAACGTTAAATACCTAATGCAAGATCGAGCTTAAGTCGAGTTCCAGGCAGGCAAGATGAACCGTTCCTAACTGACTAACAGATAGACAGTTGAAGTATCTTCTGTCTTTGCCTTTTTGACTTTTAAAAATAATCTGCGTTTTAAAATAATCTATCATTCTACATGCTGTCTTCTAAACTATGAACTTGACCGACTCGATAACAATGACAGAACAAAATGGTAATTGTTAATCAGTTTTATATTTGCAATAGTTTAACACTCATTAATCTTAGATAAAAATGTATAATTAATTAAGAATATAATTCTTCACAATTGCCATTACCATCACCTACTTGACCATTTGGACAATTGGTTCGAACATTAAACACACTCTATACAGAATCAACACCAAAACGTAGATCAATCGGTGGATCTCTCGTTACCGCATCTGATTACAAATTAATTAAATGTGCATGCATTAGAAAAGCATAACAAGACTTACCTGTGCCGTGCAAATCAGAACTATTCTGATTATCCATGTTATTATTATTATTTAAATTATCACCAGTACTGTTTAATCTTTGTTGTTGACACGGATCATGATGATGTCCATGTTTTATAATTTTATTACCAGCTTGATGTAAATGACAATTGATTTTATTAACCGTATTATGGATTTTATCCAGTAATAACGAATCTATGAGCCAGACATTAAGAATTAATAACACAAATAGATGAGAAAAAATTTTCATTTTTGTCACAATTCAAATATTCTTGTCTACGTTTCAAGTTTCTATCGACTACAATAAGTAAATCTATGATAAATTCATTCTTGATATTTTTATCACTGACAAGTATTTACTAAGCAATTCTTCAATAATTTTAAATAAATGACCTTATAATGATTTGAATATTTAATCTAAAATAATGGTGGATTGTTATTATTAAACGAATTGGTAACACCGAAAAACAATAAAATCTGAAAATTTACAGTTTAACTATTAATATGATGAAAATTTCCCTACATTTATATCAAAACATGATGATAACTTTTTCCGTCTAAATTGAACCACTGACTAGCTGAATTGCGATCGTAATATTTTTCCCAAAAAAAAAAATAAGAAAAAACCAGCGATAAAGTTTATCTGAAAATATTTTATTCGTTCGAAGACAATTTTCTATACAGAATTCAATAAGCTTCTCTACAATTTCCGGCCCTATCAGCCCGATAACCTTCCGGACAATTAGAACCAGCATAGATGATTCGTTTACCTTGAGGCACTGTCGGATGGTTTGTTGAAGTTGTCTCAGTTGTATATGAATCAATCAATGGTTTCGTATTTGTTGCAACTGGTTGTTTATAAAGATCATTGGAGAAATTGTCAACAAAACGTTTAAACTGACTTACCATTATTTCCATAAACATGATCATAATTGCCATCATTGTTTTCACATGGATCATGCATGTGATGTTGGTGTTTTGTTATTTTATTACCAACTTTATGTAATTCACAACCGATTGTATTTGCAACATTATTAATTCTATCTAATAATAATGCATTAACTAATATTGTTGTTTCAATAAACAACAATGAAAACAATAAAAAATGTGCGACTTTCATGTTTGAAGTGACGACTTACAATGGACAGTTCGATAAAGGATTGTTATTGATTAAATCTATCTAGTTCACTAAATTGTTTATAATAACCTCAATAGCCATATCACTTATCCGATAAAAAATAATGTTATTTAAGTTTTATTAACACACATATTTAATGATCTTGAATAAACTTGATTCATGTTGCAATTTATAGGGCTTCTCATGAAATATTTCGTTTGAGTATGATTCACTAGTTATATTCGATTTTGTAGACCAACGAATAGGTTGTGGAGTATTTACAGAATTTAATACAATAGTAAATAGAATAATTATTGTAAATAAACGTAATAGATGAATTAACATTGCTTTACTTCACTTAATAGAAGCAAATTTGAATTTTTCACTGAGAAAATGTCCATCAATTTAAATTAACAGATGTAATCAATAATGTGATAACCTTTAAGAAATTCAAGGAATTACAAGAAAAAGAATCACTTAAGAATTGTAACATGATTCCTGGAATTTAACAAAACATACGTATTTCGACATAAGTTAATATTCAAAATTCCCGAGAAGATCTTGGGAGGGAGAAAAGTAGAATTATAGAATCACTAAGAGATTTTTATAGAAACATTTACAATCAATCCATACTAGCACCAACATATGATAAAGAAATGATGAAAATAGATCAAAACAAACTGAGATTGGCATTAAGACAGATAAAAACCGGCAAAATTCCAGGAGAAGACGAAATCGCGAGTAGAATGTTATAAACTATAAACCTTACTGATTTTACTGATCCAATGCCTAGAAGAATGAGAAATTCCTAAAAATGTAACAATATAGAAATTATCATTCTTTATAAAAATGGACTTAACTCTAATATGGAGAGCCTACTGTCAATGCCCAAAATACTGTTAGATAACAAGAATAATAACAAACAGGCTAAACGCTAAGTGTGATGCCTACCAGGCAGAAGAATAGGCCGGATTTAGGTTTTCAGTACTGCTGACCATATTCAAACTTTCCGGACTCTAATCGAGAAGTGTACAGGACACAACATCCTACACACTGGCCCTTGAAGCTTCAGAGTCACTTGAAATTCGCGAATGAGGCTCGAATTGATCTGCTGAACAGCATTCTCAAATTTGTCTAAATTCTAGAAAAACGATCGATCGTTTCATTCGAATTTATGCAGTAAAAAGAGAGAGAAAAATAAATTCACCTAACTATATAGATTTACTACTCCTGCATTAATAATTTAGGTGTATTAAGCAGAATTCGTGTAAAATTCATAATTATCGGACGTTTTCACTGATATTCCATAATGTTAATGGATTGCATTTTAAATCACTATAATATTGTCTAGTCAGCAGTACACGTCAATTTCAATATATAGAATTCTCTTTTACAACATCTATATTTAAACGATTAATTTACCATATAGATAGTAGTTTGCCAGACAATATCGTCATCTACAGCATTTGTCACTGATAAACATCAACATCGTGTAAATATAATATTTAAATGCAAGTAGGCTAGGCAAAATAATCAATTATTTATTTTCTAATAAAGAAAGGCAAAACATCAATGGGTGCTGGGAAATTTGTTATATTGATTGGTCCATGCCAAACATCACCAGTGTTACCATCAATCCAAGTACCTGCTGGTAAATAAACATCACGATAATTTGCTGCTGCTTCAATAACAGGTGCAACGAGAATATTTTCGCCTAGAAGAAATTCTAAAAAGAGATTGAACAATCACGAAATGTTATTGAATAAGTTTATATAATAATTCACCATCATTGATTTTCAATGCTTCAGTGTTCTCTGGATCTACCCACCAAATTGGTGGATTTACTGGTGTACCATATTCAATAGAATTATTCATAGCTTTCAGAATTTCATCTGAATAACTTCGATGTAAATCTATGAATTTTCGAACAATTGATGTCGTGTTGAACTGCAACAAAACAAAATCAATATTTTTCTCAAAACTTTCAAAATCCCTTTACATCGTCATTGTTGAATTCCCATGGAAGATAACTGAATTGCATTGATGGCATAAAGACGTTAGCTTGAGTCCAACGTACAAGAAGTTCAGCTGTTGGATACGGATTATAGCCGTTGCCACCAATCATATCTGGTAAAACTCTGGAAAATATCATTTCAATCGTTTTGATTACTTTGTGGAAATTTGTAATTTACAATGTGTATCCGTTTAGGTTCATTTGTAGAAGAGTTGTTATTAAACTATGTAAGCCATTATTTAAATCCCATCTTGAATCTTTATCAATCATTCGAACGAAAACTGGTAAATCTTGTGTGTTCGAAGCAGATCGAATTTCAATTAAATCACCAAATTGAGCTGCTGTTCGTACATAAACTTCTGTTAAACTATTTGGTGCTAGTTCTGGATCACCTGTTAAATTTGCCACTTCTGGTGCCCAATCATTTTCACCAGCATCAAATTTAAAAGCATCAATACCGTGTTGCTCTTGCAATAAACGTAAGCGTTTAACATGCCATTGAACAGCTTCAAGATTTGTGTAATCAATATGATGCGATGAATTACTATTCCACCATACAGTAAAATCACTACCATTGAGACTATTCACAAGATATCCTTAAATTCGTTGATTTCTTTCGTTTTAGTTGCTTTTTGATAAATAGAGAAATATTTACCGTTTTTACGTGCCTCTTGAGTTGCTGCTACACACGAATCATCAATAAATGGATGTGTCCAAAGTGTTACAGTGAAATTCATACGTTTCAAACTACTAACAGTTGAAGTGATATTACTAAATCGATCATTAAATACAGCAGAACCATAACATGTTTCCCATTTATCATCAATTTCTAATTGACCAATAAAACCATGATTTGATATATCCTGTGCAAATTCTAAAACAATTTCATCACTAATATTCGCTTTATATTTTGCCCAAGTTGTCCATATCGGTTCTCGTATGATACGTTCGTTTGGATGTCCTGTAGGTTTGCCCAAAAAATTCTCAACAGCATGCAAATGAGCATCACGGGTATTATTTAAAGCTGTTATAGTATAATTGAGCAAAACACGGTCTCTTCGTAAATATGGTGATTGAATCTTTGCTACCAAACATAAACTACCATCAATTTGACTGTTTTGTTCTAAAAACAGTGGTGTACGAGCATCAACAGTAATATAACCACCTCTAGAATTGAGCCAATATCGATCAGCAACCGCTCCACTTTCGGCTTTAGTCGATCGATAAGCTTGTCCGGTATAATTTAGATTTTCAATAGGCCATTTTGAATAAAATCTCTCTTGTCCACCGAACCAATTTAATTTGCCTATTTCCAAATCGATACAATCGTTGAATTGTACTTGTGTGTCATTTGATAACCATAAAATATTGAAACCTTCATTAACTGGTTTGATATGTAGAACTGATTGTCCAGAAGTTGAACGATAAACGGAATTTCCATATGTAAAATCACTTAAATTAAAATCGACACCGATAGCCCCAACAAGCTTTTCAGTGCCATCTGAAAAATTCAGCCATTGAAACAATTGTTTGCTAATTTGTTAAAAAAAGACTTGCCTAAAGTAAGATTGAATGTTATTGGAACGGCATCTGTATTTAAATGTAGCACTAAATTATTATTCGTCAAGTTTATCCCTACAATTTCATGGATAATTACACCAACAAAACATATGGCTACAATTTAAAAATAGTTTTAAATACTAGAGATATCTATAAAATGGTGTTTATCGACTTACCTAACGTAACGACTTTCATGTTTTCTAATTTTCATTATCATTAGTGAAGCGCTTTTATAATTATTGTCGATATTATTATCTTGTTATACAGATTTGGACAGAATTATAGGAACATTGGAAATAAGACATCTATCAGACAAAGAGACACATCTGTTAAAAATTTCGGTCGTATTTTTTCCTTTTATCCGGTTCGATGATTTTTAAATTTTACTCACAATAATTACGTTTGTTTCATTTAATTTATTACGAATAAGAGTACGTATTGATGGCAAAATCTAAAAATGATAGCAACCCCATAAAAAGGGAAAAATTGGATCAACTTTTAAACAAATGAAAGTGGTTAGTCCGTTCTTTGTCTGATACATTTAAACTGGATGTTCGATTGGATTGCCTCGCAAAATCGCCATAGTCACGACGAAGATAACAAACATTTACAATTTGTTTATTTGTGTATTTCAAAGCAATACAACTACAAAATATGATAGGTATAATAACAGGTTTTTTGAATGAAAGAGGACATGATGTTTATAGATAGATCGAAGTGTGTGTGGTGTCCACTGATAGAATTTTTAGAATCCTGATCGGCTATTGACCCGGTCTTATTTATAATGTTCCTATCATTCTGTCCAAATCTGTATACTAGAAAAATTTTAATTTTCGTTTATCTAATCAAACAGTTGTTCCATTAAGAAAAATCAAGATTTAAGTGTTTGCTTTTATTTACTTTAAATAGAAACATATAGCACGAATAATACGTGTGCTCCATCAGAATAAATTAGTAAACAGCAGACTTGAAGTACATAGCAACCCTCTTGTTCATCCACTTCTGCAAGTACATAACAATAGAAGACTAAAAAGACGCTGGCCAGCTGATCGCCAATTAGATGCAAAAGAACGCTCATCATGCTACAAGTGGCCCTTCAAGTAAATTGTTATCATATTAGGCTAGGAAATTTTATAATTCTGATTGATGATTAAAAAGAGAATAAAAGAAGATCAATACAACAATCAGAAGTTATACGCCCTTGATTTAATCATATATTCACTATAATTGAGGCAAGATTATTTTGTTTCTGCAATATCCTGTTTTTCAAATCTAGTCAAATGTTGGAGTTGGTGACAAATAGTGTAGATAACAACTTAAATAATCGCCTTCTAAGTTCCCTTAATCCGTGAAATAAGAATTATTAGTGTTGTCAAATTTTTATAGAACAGTGCGTACGTATTGTATTTTAAAGACAAAAATAATTAACGAACCTTTTAAAGAATAGCTTTCTTTTAAAAAAAATAACACAAAAATGATTAATTCCTAATGGAGTTTCTCATTAATTTGATTATCATCGATGATGAAATTCAACGTATTTTCATCGTAATGGCAATAATTAAGGGAAAATCTTTCAAAACTTTACTTCACTTTAATTGAATAATTCGATTGGAAAGTTGAATTTTGCAAATTTAAGATAGCAATCCTATTAGGATTACCTACTTTAAAGTTCATCATAAATTTTCAACATTTTCATATAATTACAAATTTCTTTTATGCTCTAATCGAAACACTAATAATACAATTTTAAATATTATAATAAACAATGTCGGCATTTACCAATAATAAACCACCGGATACCCACCCTGCCATCTCCTGCTTCATTATTTCCAGTTTTTTTCCAGATGATTTGCTGTAGCATCAACCAATAATATTGCAATTAGAAGAAAATGTTGGGTATGTGTTACATCACCTACAGGTAGTGGTTCGGATAATTGACGGCCAGATAATTTGAATTAATTTTCCAACAATGCAGGAGCGACAATCCAGTTCATTTGTCATCACGTTTTGATTTGTCGTCATAAACTTTACACATCAAAACTTGCAAACCGAATCATTACAGCATAATACTTCACATGAATGAATTATATGACTGACGAAACAATTGACAACATGCTGAAAATTTTCTGGAACGTAACGAAGTCGTTCAGGATCGAATTTTGCATTCATCAGCAACAGAAGACCTTGCTTTGAATCCGCCTTATGTTTCTTGAACATCAGACTGACTTTAATAAGGAACACTTGAAGTGTGCACCAAGTAAGAAGAAACATAAAGCTGAGTTGAAACAACGTCAACCTTAAGTGGAGATTTAGAAAAACAAGATGAGTCTGCTCTAAGACACTGTGTAATTCTTTTTGACTTTAGAACCCTGATTTAAGGAATGGGCTCTAATGCTAATATTAAGTGTACTAATCTTGAATTTTTTATCGGCTTCACAATGTTACTATCTAACTCGTTCAATGAATCGGCAAACAAAACAGCAATTTTTGTAAATATATAAAACTACTGATAATAGAATGGAAGTATTTATTTTTTAATTGATTTGTAGATAGTCGAACATTTATCAACACGATAAAGTCACTCGAATTTTATATCATTTATCAACCAAAAATTTATGTGCTAGATATTTCAATATTTCATCACTAAATTCAAAAATGTGAAAAATACCTATCTTCTATTTTGTATATAAATACCTTTAGAGAAAAAGCATTTTATATGTTATTTGAAAGTCTATTTTTTATTTGGAAAATGCAAAATACTGTTCTTGTTTTTTTTACTTCATAGTGTTACTCCAAAAAGATTATTTTATGAATATACACTGAAAAATTCCAGCCGAATTCGCTCCCATAATCCGATGTGAAATTTTCTCTAAGCCAAATTCGCTCCCGAGGGTAGTCTAATTCGCTCCCAGTTACATTACCATCAGTCGAAAGGATTTAGATAAGATCAACATTTAATCAACTGTTAATAATATTGTAAGTACCCACATACTTTAATGGACTATTTATTGTAAAAATATATAGAAGAAAATTCACAATAAGCACAGAGTAATAGTCCTCTGTATATCGGACGACAAATCCGTGTAAGTAATATCATTAATTTTTTAATTCTCCGTTTGGAATAGAAAAAAAGAGTATTTGCATTTTGATACTTTTTTTTAAGTATTTTTGTATATCTCTGAATAAATTAAACAATTCTCAATCATTAATCTAATTCGTGGTATCCTAGAATGACTTCATATTCTTCCTCCATTGATGATAAATTATTGAAAAGTTCCTAAGTAAATCGAATTATAATCGAATAACATTCCATTTTTTTTTAATAAATTGATGACATTAACAAACAATGGCCTCATTCAAGTGATTGCTGATTATTTCTAGTCTGTTCATCAATTAAATTTTTGTTTTTGAAATTTTTCGTTAGTTAGTTGCAGGTAGACGACCAAAATTTCAAACTTTTCTAGAAGCAGCCGATGCTAAATCTGTGGACCAAACACGAGGAAGGTAATTTGAGGAAACAAAATCAATCAAAAACATGTACCAATAAACTGTATTTATGACAATAACTTTAGGGTAACAGTTATTTATCAAAAGTCGAACACTTCGAGAATACAAGAGTTGAACATATAAGTACACGTCGAATTTGATTTATATTTCGTCTATTCTTGAATCGACCGGCTTGACTTTAAGCCAATAAACACATATACGCGACTACTCAATGTTGACAGTGTATTTCAGTCTGAACTACATCTAGTCTTGATAGCAGAAGACGAAGATAGTCCTTATTCCGTAGATGACTTCACAAATAAAATTACTAAAAACAGACGTAAACCAAATTAATGCAATCTATGTTGTCATTTCAATAAATGTACTGAAATATTGCATTGAATATTGAAAATTTTCCTAGATTAATTAAGATGATGAAGGATTTTACGTTAAATTCTAACAAATAAAAACAATAATAAACTGTGTGTGTGTGTGTGTGTGTACATTTTAGAAAAGTTTCCTATTACAGGATAACTAAACGGAAGTCTTACTTAGAAACGAGTGGTGAAGTTCGTACGTGCCCGTTCAAATCCCAAGGGATAGTTGAAATACTCTTGACAGATACAGGCTGTCATTAAAGCCCTATTTAAATGCATTCCCTAACTCCATTGCCCAGAAATACGAAAAGTTACTTTATTAAGACCTCTTTTTACAGATGCCACAAATTATGCTGATCATGCATCTGGAATTGAATATCTTTACCGGATAGAGTAACATAAAAACATCAAATTCCATTTGCATATCGAAACAACATTAATTAATTTAACACACAAAAAAAAAGAGGTTGAATTTATATTGTTTTTAAATCAGTGTAAAACAGAGAGATTTGTATTGTAATTTGTATGGGATGTGAGAAAGTCAAGGATCAAAAGCTCTTTAAGTCGTGTTGGTATTCACATAGAACATCGCATTGTAGATCAGTTCTAGTGTTCTCGTAATGTTACTGATGGAATATCTTATGATATTCCAAAGCTTTCTTATAGGTATAAATTTGTAATATTGTAAACGTTATATCGTGCTTGAGATCTCTGACTTTTTTTTATTGTTTCGTTTGTACAATGTAAGTTTAGTTACTGAAGTAGAACACCACCACCATCCCCTCAACCGCAGGAATATCGTCTTTCTTAACGTTCATAAGAGCACATTGTGGAATATTGCAATGGATTATTCAAGAAGTGCTTAGACTGTTCTCTGTCTAGAGAGAATAACGCTTGAAAATTACTGGTAGCCCTTTACGGCTTTCCATACTTTTATTATAGGTACGAACAGTGCTGGCTGGTTTCTTCCACTTAACTTCCATTAGGAGAGGTCGACCGGAACTCAGATGGTCCCATTTTCGATCAATAAACCACTACGATTGATTAGATTTAATAGAACAACTGTTTACCCAACAATTCACAGATATGTGAGGAAGGCTCGATTAAATTACATTAATATTTAATAGCGACGATCTATACGTATCAAATAGGTATAATATTGTTTGATAAAATGAAATCCCAACGGTATTGCTAGATATTTAATAGAAAAAGTTACTTTTCGTCTTAGTAGCTCTATGTTGCAATGAGACCGAATTCACTATCGAAACTCCACCAATCGACAAGCAAGTTCAAATGTAGTAAAATAAGAAAACAATAGTTAAATATAGATTTGGTTTGTTCTCATCCCAATGGAGAATAGAGTATACACCAGAGAACAAAAGGATATTCCACAACAATTTCTCGATAATGTCGATCATTATATTCACATTTAAGAAATCTAGAAAAAAAATCAAACAATGAGCTTACTTTTCTAATTACCAATGATACCATTTAAGCACAGGATTAAAAAATAAAAAATAACGCCTGTAAACAGCTTCGTGTGAGTTTTTAAAGCTAGCCGTCAGTTTCTAGAGTGAGTTTATTGTATGTACACACGTAAAGTTTTTGTATGTTTGTATCTGAAAACAAAATTACTGCTAGTTTCTCGCACAGTGGTAACAATGCAATAAGCAGTTTAAAAAGATGTGAAATATTTAGAAAAACTGATATAATATGATAATGGGTGCAGTGGAAATACCGACAGGAAATGCTTCGATGCAATTGCATCTAACTACAAATGGCAAAAATAGCTGAATAGCTTGTATAATACGAGTCTCAGCAACAAAAATGAAAAAATAATGATGATGATGATGATGATGATAAGCATAATAATAATAACAGGTATCGATTCGAACATGTTTCTATGGGATGAAAATAGTCTCTCAATACGAAAATAAAATAAAAATTGTGCAAATGCGGTAGCATATGAAAAATGTCAATCAAAGTTACGATTATAACTTGTTTTAAATAAATTATCTGCCTTACGCGACAGATGGCACTGCAGTTTGTCCCTATGTCGACTGTAATAGGTACGTAATGGTCACAAATGGAGAAATTTGCGAAAATGACTAATTGTGTTTCAACCTTAGTTGATTGAATTGACTACGATTAGTAAGACAACGTTCTCATAGGTGGCCCAGAGGCAGAAGATCAAAATCAATGTTTACAAAAGCAAAATTCTTCAAATTCATTCTAACAATAAGTATACAAATATCAGATTTGTTTGTTTGTTTGATTTCATCACATATTCCCATTTTCCTTTCTTTTATTTATAGTCATAGTATGTTTTTATTATCATCACAGTATTGGCCTGATTAGCTCAACGGTAAAAGTATTGGATTCAAAATCCAACTCCCATTGGTGTCCGACGTTCATATTGTAGGAATAATTTTAAAATATATTAATTCTAACAACACCTCGTAGATTAGTGGAAATTTTTATAACTTGACTACGCATTTCAAGTTAGAAACTGATCTCAAACATTACCAGCTGGAACGAATAGGAATTAATCATTATTCAATTTACAATTTCAGATGAAAGTATTTTCACATTTGAAAAACCTTGAATCTACTGTCATCAGTCGTGTGGAAAACGACCATTTTCGGAGCATATCCTTCGAAATTAAGATTTTAGCCAATGAGAAACGTTTTTTCATGTTAAATATTTATTTGTAATTGCATTGTAGTTAGACCCTACTGTAATCGAGCACTTTCGAATGCACCACACGCGATAAAAAGTCGGCTGTTTTCGTTCGATAGTAGGAAAAAGACCTATCATTTAAAAATCAACGGATCGAATGGCTCAATGATAAACGAATTGGATTTACAGGATTTACAGATCAGGTTATTTAGAAAACTTCAAGGTATTACCACTTGGCCCTTATAAAGAGGCAATTCGACAAGCTACATTAGAAGCGTACGAAAATGCTGAAATTAAGGAGCGTCAACCTTTAGGAAATTCACCACAAAATAAAATTATAACTCAAGTTGTACCACCTTTACGTTTCTGGAGTAGAGAACTTTCAGTATATCGTAAATTTAACAATTATAGTTTTTCGGTCGGTGGGTCCTCTACTAGGCAGCTGCCCCCGTGTCTCGTGATAGTTGCGCCACTGGATTGATTTTATCACATGGTGCCCATTGACGTGCCATCATCCCGGTCTTCTAATATCTTAAAGTCATGTAAGCCACGTTGAACTAGATCGGATGTACAGTGGACTATCAGAATCTTCAAATAGGCTAATCAAAGAAATCGTAGCGTAATTATAAAGGAGAAATATGCTAATCTTAGGTAATTAAAAGTGTAGGTAATCCATCTACTAAAACTTAAATTCGGTCAGATTGAATAAATTTAACGATTTTATACAAATTCCTCAACAGTACAGACATTAGAAGACATGTCTTCTAAAACTGCACTTTAGAATAGACTCGTCTATTTATTTACGATTCTTCAGAATAATTACAAAAACTACGGAATTAATGTAGCCTTGACTTGCGGCTAATTATACAGAGGTCAAAAATGAAACAATAGTTGATTATTCCAATTGTCTTTATTAAATATTTAATTAACAGTAAACATTATAAAGTTTAGCATCTTGTTCGGTAATTTTAAGAAAATCTTTGAAATCAATACGTTCAGTTATTGAAATATCAGTGCATGCTATACCATTTATATTTTGTACATGATAATGTCCAAACATATTTATTACATCAATATTAACCCTTTTGAAATATTGCAAAATATTCATCAATAATGTACAAGAGAATAAATTATCATCAATTCTAATTGTACGTAATGTTGGTGCATTTGATTTGATTGAATTTGCATCGAAATAATAAATACCATTACCGCTAATGTCCAACAATGTTAAATGATTGAATGGTAACAACATATTCCCATCAAATACCGCAATACTATTATTTGCTAAATTCAAACTTTGTAGATTTTTCAAACCAGAAAATGTACCAACCGCAAATTTCGTTAATTTATTATCAGATAATATTAAGTGCTTTAAATTATCCATTGATTTAAATAGACCTAATGGTAAATGGCATAATTTATTATAGCTTACAGTTAAAACTTCAATATCATCCAAATTCGAAAATGAATTCGCATACAATTTGTTTATATGATTATGCGATAAATCCAGTATTAAAACACCTAAATTACCACTAAAAACATCATTTGGCAGTTCGTTAATTTGATTATAACTTAAATCGATTGTGTTCACTTCTAGATCAGCTAAAAATCCCGGTGTTAAATTAACGATCTTATTATGTTCTAAATGGAGTTCGTAAACTTGTCTTAGACCAGCAAATGCTAATTGTTGTATTTCGATGATCTCATTATTTTGTAAATAAATATATTGGGCATTTGTTAATTTTGAAAAAGCACCAGATCCAATCAACATAATTCTACTACCAGTCACATTAAATGACACTAAACTGTTTGAAAATGGAAAAGTTTGATTTGTAAATATCCTTATATTGCATTCAATGCATTGTAAATGATAATTGCCATATGATTGCTCCGGGAAATTATCGAAGATGTCTTTACAAAAATATGTACGAATTGTGTGATCATAATCACAATCAGTTACAGCAAATTCTTGACAATTCAATTGGATTATCGCCGATGAACTGATTAAAATTGTTAGTAAAAGCATGATTCCTAAAAGATCGTTATAATTATGAAATGCAAAATTCAAATGCAAACAACTCACCTGTCTTTTAACGAAATGAAATTGAAACAACTGAACAAACGGTTTATTATAGTACTGAGCAAGTTAAAATTCCGCATCTATTACCATTAATTATTTCGGGGTTGTTTACTTTAATTTTTGAATTAACTTATAAATATTCAAAATAACAAAAGGATGTTTGTGAACGTTCCAACATACAACAATTTCTTGAAATATGATCGAACATGAAAAACACGATGTAATTGATGTAAAAACAACAATTAATACTCTAAAAAAACAGAGATTAATTGAACGAATTTCTCATGTGGAAAACTTAATAGTCGTCATTACGAATGAACGCTATTTTTAATCAATTAAGACGAGAAAATCGAAAATTGTTAGAAACACGTTTAAAATATCCAATTTCATAGCAAGTCTAAATTGATTTAATTGCCTTGTCTCTGCCATTCTGTTTTTATCTATATAGTAATAATTGTTTCACAAGTGTTTAGGCAAATAAATAAAACTGCAAGTGGTTGATTATTTATTTAATATTATCCAGTATAAATATAAGAAGAAATTGAAAAATGAAAACACCGTTATGCGTATATAAAAATATGTACCAAAAATTGTTTTTAGATAGAACAATCCTAAATACTCTCTAACAGAATTAAATTTTTCTCATATCAACATCACATTTCATATTTGTAATTTGCATCTATTTCAGTTGTTCCTCATTATAAACGGAACATACCTCTATAAATATATTCATTCAGGCTAGCTATGCATATATTAATTAGGAGTAATTAATTTGATGACAATAAGAATTAGATGGGAAGATTTCATAGTTATTCAAAAACAAAATTACTAAAAAGACAACAATTTCCTAAAAAAAAATTCAATTATTTCTGCTCACTCTTATCACATTCACAATATGTTCTACAAAAATAAAATTTTGATTATTGCTTAAAGTTATTGTTTTAATGTTATCGAGTTAAAAAAATTAAAAAATACAAAAAAAAATGTGGCACGCTTATTCCATTCTAATTACATACTACTGCTGGAATCTCCCGGGAAATGGATGAAATTCTCACTATAAGATGGTGTTGGTGATGCACGACTTGCTGAACTAAAACTACTTGCAGAACTAACATCTTCAACATCTCTGCCAGTGATTTCGGTAGTTTGTTCACCTGCAAAAATAAAAACAAGAAAAAACACACAAAAAGCAAATCAAAACACTAATCATAATAATAATAATAATAATAATAATAATAATAAATGAAATAGAAAAATCAAACATTTAGTTTTAATTGTTTTTATTGTAATTTTTTTTTAATTATAATGAAATACAGGAAACCAACCACAACGATAAAATTATTTACAATTTCTTTTTCTATCTTGATGAGATTACCGTGAACACATTGAATACTTTTAAAATTATTGTTACACAAAAATTATCCCTAAAAAACAACAAACAAAACAAACTTGACCCAATACAATAATAAAAATTAAAAACAAGCACAACAAATATTTACATCATACGATTCTTCATTTACGTTTTTTTTTCGATTTCTTTTTTGTTGATTTCGATGATATTTGTCCAGATGTTGTTGTATTTATTATTTCATCATCAACAATAATTGGTATTTTACTAATTGAATCATCACTACTTTCTGTTGTTTCAATTGGTGAACAACCACTACCACATTTTTCATCATCTGATGATTTATCAACTTTCAATAAACCAAAATCATTTTCTTTCATAACTTTTTCAATTACTAAATCAGTATTAATTGAATTCTCTATAATTATATTGTCTTTTTTTGTGGTTGATTTCGATGTAAATGTTTCTTCAAATACAATTTCTGGTTCTGGTTCATTTTCCGTATTGATTTCAATGATTTCAATATCACGATCTAATGGTGTTTTACCAGCTGCTACTAAATTCCATGATTTTTTCAATGATGATGTTGATGATGATAATAATGGTGGTGGTGGTGGTGATGATGTTTGACGTGTTGCATCCAAATCTTTACCTTCTAATTTAGATTTATCTTTAATACCACTTTGAATTTTCACACCTAATTTCGTTTTAGGTTTACGTGTTTTCTTTGTTACAACTTTCTCATCTTCACTATAATTAATTAATTCAGTTTCTATTTTATTTGCAATGGTAGATCTTTCTAATTTATCATTGCAATCTTCAAAATGTTCTAATTTACTTACGTTTTCTAATAATAAAGGCGCATCTGTAGATTTTTTTGTTTTAATTAAATTATCATCATTTAAACTATCTAAATGAATTTGTTTTTCAATTTCACAATTTAATTTATCATAATTAATTTGTGATGGTTTTGATATTGGTTGTAAATCTTCTAATAAATTCTTATCAACATCTTGTTTTTTCGTTTTCATTTTTAATAGTTTTTCCGGTTTAAATATTATTTGTTTTTTCATTTTCGGTGATGCTTCACGTGATTTTGGTTTGATATGTTTATTTAATATAATCTTATTATTATTATTATTATTATTATTCTCTTGAATTTTATCTTTTTGTCGATTTAAAATTTTCACAGCAACTTCTGTATTAGTTTCTAAATTTTTCGTTATAATATTATTAGGAGTACATGTTTTTGTTTTATTTTCAGAATAAAATAATTTTGATGCAACAACTGGTCGAAATAATGCTTCATCACAATTCTCATGTATAACAATATCTTCAATCATTTCATTTTTTATTTCATTAGCATCATCATCATTATCATCATCATCTTCTGATTGTACAGTAACAACAGTGCCTAGAGGATTTACAACTTTTCTAGTTGGTTTCATTGATACGATCACACAATGCCCACCTGAATAAACAGAAAAAGCCAATGGCAGGTATTACTGATTCATCCTCTTTCTTCTTACCAATTGTTTTTCATTTTAATTGTTGATTTGATTAAGAGGAAAATTATAAATAAATACATGTAAAAATCAAGCGGTTTATACAATATTGGTATGTTTGCAGAAAAAGGTGATAGTAATAAAGCATGCAAGCAGTAATCACATGCAGCTTTTAAACAAATTATTCGTACTCGCCCTCAGCGTACCAACAGAGGGAAGAATTATTGTTTGTTTTGTATTTGGGAAAATTATAAATGATTTTTAGTGCTTAATTAGAAATCATACACAAAAATACCAAGTGGTCAGTTTTCCTGCCTTTGGCTAATTCTGAGATACCAATTGTTATGGAGCTGATCAGAAAAAAATTGTTATTTTGCAGAAAATGTCCAATGTGTACCAATAATATCAAAATTAAACCGAATCTAGATTAATATTAACGAAAAAAAAACAATAAAAATGAAATGAAAATGATTGTACCTGCCATTCACGATTCAAATACAACAAAAAAAAACGATGCTAGAATAAATGAATTATCTTTAACATGATAATAATTTTTGTGCCAATTTAGTTAATGTTCAAAAAAAATATATGTATTAAATAGGAAAATATAACCACTTTGTTTTAATAATAGCCAAGTGAGAACAATGATCAAATAAAAACTTTAAAAATGGAAAAATTAAATTATACAGCAATTACAACAATCAAAAATTTACTTTATTTTTTTTTTATCGATATTATTTCACAATCGATTAAAGAAAATTTTTGATCATATTTAGTGGCTAAAGATGCAAAGTTTATTTTTAAAAAAATGATAAGAATCAATAATGATATTATTTCTAGAATTTTACCTGTGTCCCGTAATCCTGGTGATTCTAACATTGCATCAGCTAAATCTTCTTTAAGTCGCAATTCACCAGCACTACCAACTTCTTCACAATTCTTTTGATAAGTATCAAGAAATAATTGTTCACAACTACTAGCTGATCCGGATTCAATTAATACAGCATTCGCTTTACTAACTGGCATATTTACAGGTTTTGAACGGTCAACATCAACGGATTTTGTCTCCACTACTGTCCTACAAAATAAAAAATCAATTTAAAACTACAACCGACTGAGGGTATCGTTATAGAATTTCAATTTGTTTAAAAATGCAATAACCTACCCATTAGTGATTGTGTATGTTTTAAATGTAAATTGAGGTCCCATCCATAAACGTCTATGTGGTCCTAAATGTGTAACAATTTCAACTTGTGATAACCATTGTTCATCATTATGATCAGGTTTTGTTTGTTTATAAATGGACACATTTTGAGCTATTAAATTTAAATGATCTTTTAACATTGGTAATAATAAATCAATTGTATTAGAAGTACGATATAATGGCCATTGTGCTTTTGCATAAACTTTTAATTCAATTGGTGTATCATTACATGCACGTTCTTTTGGTATAGATGATAATGGATGTGGATCTAAATCATATTGTACTAATGTACCATGACATGACATTATAAATAATGATTCAACTGGTTTTGTTTGATGTTGTTTATATGGTGTTTCACGTGGTAATTTTATTGTATTATCAATCCATGCACGTGGTGATGCAAAGCATGTTACCACTCTTAATGAAATATTGTCTTCAGAGGATGATGGTAAACGTTGGCGGCCTATTTTTAAATATAAAAATATTTGTTTCATTTAACTATTTGAAAATATCATTTACCTGAATGTGTTCTCGGTGTTGTATTGCTTGAATTTTGTACATAAATCGGTTGACGTATTTGTGCTAATGGATGTACAACAATTGGTTGTGGATATGGTTGATATCTAGGATTACGATATGGAAACAATGAAGTAACTGGTGTTTCCAATAATGTTACAGGACTACTAGAACGTCCTTCTATTGTTAATCCAGCAGATCGTTGATAACGTGACATTTTATTAACAACATGCACATTAGCATGTGTACGTACATTAATATTACCACCATATGGTGTGATAGGGAATACATGTGTTGTACCACGTAATGTTGATATTGTTACCCATCTTGAATCAGGTGAAAAACACATATCTTGTACTTTAGCTGTTGTATCACCTCTATGTAATATATATAAATGATGGATGGCAGCCAATGATGAACCAACTGGATGTGGTTGTATGCGAAATAAATGAAAATCATGACCTCTTTTATCAGCTGTTAATAATAACATTCCGCTTGGATCAAATTGTAAATAAACTATAGCTTCTAAATGTGCAACAAAATGCGCTATTATTGAATCATGTGGTATTGTATTCTCTTTTGTATCAATATTAATATTTTCAATATCTAATATTGTTATTATACCTTTCTGTGGTATATCATTAACACCACCAGCTTGTGGACTATTTGGCGATGTACCTGGTTTATATGTTTGATTACCGGTTAAACTACCAGCCACAACATCTGTTAATTCCCTTAAACCACGACCCAATGATTTTGCCGCATTTAAAACACTTGCTGTATAACTCTAAATAAATAATCATTTATGAAGATTCTTATTATTATTTTAGAAATTAACAAAAATCACCTGTACACCTTCACCTTCATTACCACCACCACTTCTAAGGCTACTATCAAGTTTCTTTTCAGCATATGCTAACCATCTTGTACCTAAAGCAATAGGATTTGGTTGTATACCAGGACTTAAATAACATGTTGTTACACTAATACGACTTTCTAATGTAAATGCATCAAAAACTGCAAGTTTTTCAGTAAATGTAACAACAACAGAATGTCGATTTGCCAAAATATTCAAAATTGGTGATTTAAATTGTATTTGTTTTACCTAAATCATTATTATTTTTATTTTATAAATTGATAAATTAGTTTGTTTTTTTTTAAATTAATTACCGGATCTTGAACGCCCCCTTTTAAAGAACGAAATGTTAAAGCTGTATAACCTAATGCAGAATCACATAAAGCTATTAATGGCCTTGATGATGCATAAAAATCAATCTCAGAACTTCCAATTTTAAATGGATTTGGTATAAAACGTAACACACGTACACATCCATGACGCCATGATAATATTTCAGTGGCTTCTCCTGTTGTCTGTATAGCCCATATCTATAATTATCCCGAAATATTAAAATAAATAAATGATTATTTATTGTAAATATTACTTGAATTCCATTTGAATATCCTAATACCAATATAAATGGTGATGATATACCATAATCATCATCATTGTTCCCTAGATCGTTCTCTAATTGCTCAAAATGTGCCCATTGTATTTTATCATCATTTTCAATTGGTAAATTATATGATGTTGGTACAACATCATTGATGAAACCAGCGACACTATCCAATATTGTTGGATCTGTTACTTGTTGTGGTATTATTATTGTTGATTTTCCTGTTCTTGATTGTGAACGTATACGAGGCGATTCAGCTGACATTCTTATAAAATTATCCTAAATTGAAATTAAATCAAATTAGTCATAGATATACAAACAACAATAATTAGAGGTCAATTTTGTTATTTCTAATTCATCATCGATTTAGTGATTTTTTTGTTTGCTTTCGATTATATAACACCTATTTTTGATAAATATAGATGGAATGTTTTGATCTGGAATTATTGAATTTCTCTAAATCCATTGTCTGGTAATTGTGATGCAACTATTTTGACAGATAATGGAAACAAAGGGTGTGGATGTTGTCACCCCAAGGCTGCAGTGTTAAAATAATTTTCAACAATTGACAACTATCTCTAATGATTATTCGATAAAAAAGCGTTAATAAACCATTGAATTTAATGTGAATCGACTAAATTACCTTGTTATTTCGCTTAATTAAACATTTCCACTATACGAACTGCGTCATATCATTTATAAACCATTTTCACTCGATTTTTATCGACAATATTATCAAAATATTGCACTTAATTGAACTAATTAAAGCATAAATAATTAAAACTGATTGATTTTACATGAATTCTCATGAATTTCGTTAATTTATTGTTCAATAATTAATCGATATGTATCATCACAAAGGACCACTGACATTTACCCAGCCAACTGTCACAACACAACATAAATCAGCTGATTGGGCCAAACATTTTGAGTAGCAACAATTCAAATTTCCCCGCCAAATCGACTTGATAAGCGGTGAACTTTCATTGTTTATCAGTTTAATTATCAATCAATCGTTGCAAATATGAAATTATTGTTGATTTTAATAAATTTCGGTTATTTTCAACGATTACAAGCAATAAAATCGAATATACTGTTGATTATTGTTGATGATTTACGTAGTTCTTTGGGTATTTATGGGGACACAAATGCATTCACCCCTAATATCGACGAATTGGCTCGATCGAGTTTCATTTTCAACAATGCTTTCGCACAGGTAAATTTGCAGTATTTTCACAGCGATAGATTTGTTGTTTGTGTGTTTTCAGCAAGCTTTATGTGCACCTAGTCGAAATTCATTTCTAACCAGTCGCCGTCCAGATTCTTTACATCTTTATGATTTTGATAGTTATTGGCGTGATTCTGTTGGTAATTTCACAACAATACCACAATATTATCGTGAAAATGGTTATTATACGCAATCAATTGGTAAAGTTTTCCATCCTGGCATATCATCGAATTTTACAGATGATACACCATACAGTTGGAATGGTCAACCATTTCATCCAACAACGGAAATTTATAAAGATGCAAAAGTCTGTAATAATCCAGATGGTAGTTTAAATCGTAATTTATTATGTCCTGTAATTGTTAATGGACAACCTGAACATACATTACCTGATTTGGAAAGTACAACAGCTGCTGTAAATTTCTTAAATAATCATCAAAATATTACTGGAAATCAACCATTTTTCTTAGCTGTTGGTTACCATAAGCCACATATCCCATTCAAATTTCCTATTGAATTTTTAAGTAAACCTTTCTTATATAAGCCACCAATAACAAAACAAACATAATTATAATTGACTGTTTTAGATTATCATCCAATTGACAATGTGACATTGCCAGAAAACAGGTGGCGACCATCACTTTTACCAACAGTAGCCTGGAATCCATGGACAGATGTTAGAGATCGTGATGATATGAAGAAATTGAACATTCCTTTCCCATTTGGGGTAATGCCAGATAATATAACTAAGAAAATTGTACAACATTACAATGCTGCTACTACATACATTGATGATTTAATTGGTAAACTCTTACAGAAGATTGATAAGAATAATACAATCATTATTTTGACATCCGATCATGGTAGAGTTTGATTTGGTTAATTGTTGATTGAGATTATTCATCAAAAAATTATAGGTTGGTCACGTGGTGAGCACGGTGAATTTGCCAAATTCAGCAATTTCGATATAGCTACAAAAGTACCATTAATAATCCATATACCAGGTTTAACAAACCATCAAATTATTATTGACGATTTGGTAGAGTTAGTTGATCTATTTCCAACATTAGTCGATGTTAGTGGATTGCCAACTTTAGAAATTTGCACAAGAAACGGTAGTAATTCAAAATTGTGCACAGAAGGACGTAGTATGCTTCCAGTAATGTTAAAACATCTTAATGTTGATGAAATCTTTAATGATTACAAAGGAAAACGAGCAATTTTCACACAATATCCAAGACCTGGTGTTTATCCAACTCTAAAACCGAATAGTGATAGACCAATGTTGCATAATATAAAAATTATGGGCTATTCTATACATACTGAACGTTATCGATATACTGAATGGGTTGAATTTAATAATACATTATTTAAACCAAATTGGAATAAAGTTTATGATAGAGAATTATATGATCATTTAATTGATCATAATGAGAATTTAAATTTAGTTTCAAGACCGCAATTAATTCATGTAATAGAATTATTGCGGAAACAATTGATTTTAGGATGGCGATACGTTTAAATTCAAAAATGCCGCCCAAATTCTTTCATGGCTTAGTTGCCATATTATACATATTTTCCATTAATACAGGATAGAAGTTTGAGAGCAAACATCTTTCAATTATTCTCCTTTTGATTTATATAAACTACAGGGCTACAAAAGATCCTTTTTAAGGACAAGGAAGGAGGAGCAATGGGTAAGACGCTTACATTTTTTTCCTGGAGGCGATTTGTAAGCTCAGCCGAATGCCGCAAAAATAATACTTGCTTCACTATCTTTATGGTTCTTATCTAAAAAAATTGTGTGCGTGTAATCTTTACGCGCGATTGAAGTAAAACTTGTTTGACGTTTATGGCACATATCATGAAATTATATGTAGATTTTGATTTTATACATTTTCACCCTTAAGTGTGGGTATGTGGAATTCATTTTAATGATAATTCCAATGATCTTTGTTCATCCCAAAATCTAAATCATTGTGATGATGATGCTTCCAATTACAACAACAGGTGGGAAAATACCGATTTGCGTTAGTTAAAGGGTGCTTTAGTTTGTTTGAGTTATATAAGGGAAATGCGAGAACAGAACGAGATAGATGATACTACCAAATTTTAAATGATCAAATGAAATGTCCGTGAACAATGAGTGTTATAGAGAAAATGTGATCTCGCGGGATGAAGTGACCAAGTGGAAATAAACGAATCGAGATATTTGCACCAAAAACGAACCACCATTAATAATAAATACAGAATACAGAATAAATACAAAATGTACGCAAATTCCCCTCAAGTCTACATATTTGTTGATTGCCAATGAATCATCACACATGTTTTACAACATTGGTATTTAATCCTGTCTTTTGGTATTTGTCACACATATTTTAAATCTCAGCTGGCATTTGTTAGAATTGATCGAGATTTTTGTGAAAATCTCAACAGAACACAACAACAACAAAAAAATTAAACTTTTCCACCACAACAGATGTTTATAAGTATCCTAATATTTGTTGGAAGATTTGTGCGACTTGACTTGACCGTTGTCAAATTGACAATTGTGGCTCGATTTCAATTGCTTTAATTGCCTTAAAGTTGACTACATTTAAGTAAACCGTATATAAATAAATATTTGTTTAACACTACTTCAATTTGATTGTAAAGCTTTACACAAATGAAACTGATTTTTTTCAAAAATTCTTCAATCTTTTCATATTCGCAGAAGTGGATTGGTTACCCTCAACAGTAGGTATTTATTTTGAAATATATTCATTGTAAGAACACCTCGTAGATTATAGTGGCAATTATTAGGTATGTTCCCACCCACAATTCTAGATTGGTTGGTTGATGACTAGACTACGCATGTCTAGTTAGAAACTGATCACAAAGTACTTTCAAACATCACCAGCTGGACTGCATTTCTATTGAATTCATTCAATTTACAGTTTCTGGTGAGAGTATATTTGATTTTCTTAAATCAATCGTCCCGTTTTCCATTACCATCTGTTACCGTGTGGAAAATGAGCATTTTCGAAGCATATTTTTCGGAAATCTAGATTTCAACCAATGACAGACGTTTTAACATGTTAGGTATTTAAAATTGTGGTTGCTTAGCAACATCTATACATTGATGCAGTCGAGTACTTTCGGGTGCCCAACACACGATGGAATGTCGGCTGTATCCGTTGGATCGTAGAAAATCGTTTTCATTTATAGTACACTTTTCATATGAAAATTCACGAGCCGAATGGCTCGATGGTTAACGATAGGGATTTACGCCTAGAAGTCCGGGGTTCAAACCTCGGCACGGTATGAAAAAGGATTTTCAGAATTTTCCTCTTCTTATAAACCTAAATTGTTAATTTGTTCATGCCACAAAGTACATGGACCAGTTAGCAAGATTAGGGGATGTCTGTCCCTAGCCCCCCCCCCTTTTTTCAGGTCATCATCGTAGAATAAACGTCTAGAATTGGTGAAATGAGCAGTAACCATCATCCATAAAAGGGCATAAGCGCCCAGGGTTTGGTTGAAATGGGCAGTAAACCATCATCCATAAGTAAAAGGGCATAAGCGCCCGGGGTTTGGTTGAAATGAGCAGTAAACCACAATCCTTTTTCCTTTTTAAACATAAAGTTGAACACAATAAGAAATATAAAAAAATCATAGTTTAAAAAACACGCATTAATGATAAACTGAACTCCGGAAGGAAATCGTTAATCCTGATGATCCTGGCCAGAATAATGGGACAAAATTTCAAATGAATCTGACGCTTTTTAAGTGGGTGAAAATCGCGTTCGAAGATTCCGTTGCAAACATACAGCTGAAGCTAATATAAAGCGTGTAAAAAAAAACAAGAATTGAATAAACAACAGATTGATTATTTTATTTTTATTTTACTTTTACACTATCCACTAATTACAGCAATTCATTACTTTAAGTAACTACAAGAAATAATATAATAATTTTTGTTTTTAATACACTTTTCTCCTAAAAAAAACAACAAACACGTAAAAGGAATAAAGAGAATTCATTCATTTTATTGATATCATTGTAGGCTTTTACATTTATTTCAATTAAATTCCATTAAATTATAATTAAAAGCATTCGGATAATAGAGGAAAATTACTCGAGGGATCTGTTGGAAAGGGCATGTTTTAAAGAAGAAACGGAATTTATGAAGATCAATAAATAAAACAAACATAGAGAACAATTCGTAAATAAAGGGCGTAGCTACAACGTTTCGATATCAACACAAAATTTGACTGCAGCAGCAGTAGAACACCACGTGACTTACGTACCGTGTTGGTCGCAATTCTTCTCATACACAATTAATAACGAATAATGAACGTTAACAAATATACTGTCATTAGGCCATTTGAATTGGCTTCTAATTATTTGTCAAAGAGAATAAAATTAAATTAAAAGTTAAATCAGCCCATGTCAATCTACCCAAAATTCAAACCTGTTCTCCTATTCCTACAACCAACCAATAGCTGTCCTAATGTTGTAGCCACATGACTGAGAAATATCACCAGAATTAAGATACCAACCTTACATCTACGGAGTTTCTAAATTTCGTCACATGAAGTTGGGAATTTTAGTATTATTAGGATTTTAGTCGAACTAAATATTTCAAATAGCGGAAACTATTTCGACTGTTACTTCCGTCAGAAAGAAAATCTGAGTTACCCCCCAAGTCGCGCCTAAAGAAGTTTTACTTCAAAAAGGTCGTTACCTGCTCATTTCTACGATGAGGAACCTATTAAAGGGGTCGGAAGACCCTAATTCGTTGCATGGACAAATCAACAAATTTCGCGAAGAGGAAAATACCACAAACAATTTTGTAGAAATGCGTTCCAGATGGTAATGTTTGAAAGTTGTTTGTGATCGGTCTCTAACTACACATGCCTAGTCTAGTTACTAGGTGTTGTTATGAATATTTCAAAATGAGAGTACAATAAAAATCTATTCGTATGAGACTCACTCCGGCCCCAACGACAGTTGTATTGTAAATCCAATACTTTTACCGTTGTGGTTAGCCAGTCCCTCCTGCGATGATAAAAAGACTTAACTTAATCCGGTTCATCTTCTGTGATAAACGTTGTCCTGAATTTAAGTTCTAGCCTAGCTTTAAATTTAGGAAGTTTTCACAGATGACGATTGATTAATTCGTTCAGTGGTTCTACTAGAAATTTTTATGCCGTTGTCGTAAATATGGTAAATTTAAAGGTTGTTCTATTTTAAATGGGCAATTATGGTAATTCTCTCCGGCTTTTGACCGATGAATCCTTTGTCTGAATTCCCCCATAGCTATATTTGCTAAAATGGTATTAAATAGTATACCATCGTGCTAGTCGAAGTCGACAAATTTCTATACATTTAAAATCATCGTCATTATTTAACAAAAGTATGACGTACAGAGAAATTATGAATATTATGAATCCAATCAAAGTCACAATAGTTAATTTAAATAAAGTTAAGTGACTCCAAATGTGACAACAGCGCAAATCTCTGACAATCTGTCAAATGTCAAAAGTTTTGTTCTTAACAATGACGTAGAAGTATATAGACCGCTGTGCTTTCTGTGCTTTAAAAAAGAGGGCCTATATGGAGGTTTGTCTCACTCTTTTCATCTCATTACAATGCGCAGTCCATATGAATTAAGCTACGTAGCCCAGTAAACGGAGACATAAGATATCATTGTTTCACTCTAATGTATACTACGATAGAGAATCAGTAGATGTCAGCTGAAGCTTTAAAAGTTTTTAGAGTTGCATACATCTTTCTTTTTTACCTGTTAATTTGCAATTATTTGTTTAATTATTACAAATGCGTCTGTTATTTGAATGTGATTCATTAGTTTATTAATTTCAAGTATACAAGAATAGGTACCCTAGTTTGTTTTATGTGGATATAGATGCGAACAACAATAATTATAATAACTACAAAATAACAGGGTAATCTTGATTATATGCAAATCATTCCGAGAAAGTTGAATTAAATTAACCAAATCACCAATATATCATACATATTTGTATTTTAAAATGTTTATAGTCTTATTTTGATGATTCGCAATCAGTTTTTATGCAACTAACAATATTTCTCAGATTATTTCGTAAGCAAACCCGGAGTTATCGGTCTGCAACTTTAGTTGGTTTGAGCCGTAAATATTCAAGATGTCAGCGCACATGTGGTCACGTTTTTGTCGATCGGATGAGCAGTCTATATACTTCTACGTCATTGGTATGACTGATAAGAAAGTTGATGCAGACAAAAATAAATAAATAGTTGATAAAAGTGTATCAATAAATGTGTTAAATTTCGTTTTTACATCAAAATTCGTATAATTTTCTTTATTTACCATTATTAGAAGTCATAGTAGGGGTGATTACCATCTGTGGAGATATTGAACAACATAAAATTTACGATTCTCAGTTTTGAGGGACAAAAGAAGACACCTACAAAATCTTAACATATGTAAATTTAAAAATGTCGGATGATAATCGTAAAATGAATACACAGCAGGGTACGGGAACAGTTCCAAAAATTAAATGCCGAAATAACAGATCATCGTATCCAACTGAACGTGATAGTCCACGTAGTTGGACCAGTAACAACAATAATAATCTGGCAAGTATTTATACTGTACTAAAAATAGTTATAAATTAAAAATAACCACAACCTACAATATTAAGAAATTTTCAGTATATTTAATTCAGTACTATTCTAAAACAAATCCCTCTCCTCGTCATTTTCACAGTCATCCGATTTTCATCAACGTTTAAATCTTTCGGATTATTTACGAAATTCGAGAAGAAATTCACCAAATATGGCCACAATGAATACGAGCATTGAAGAACATAATTTATCAACACGTTCGATTAATGGTAATTGCATTAAAAAAAATTATTATAATATTGTGTTTAATAATTGAAAAAAATTGTAGGTTCAGTAACACCGAGTAGTTCGACATCAAGACGAAACTCTTCCGGGACTGTACCGAAATGCGACAATATCACTAAATATCCTGATAAGAAACAAATAGAAGATAAATTGGAGCAAATCCGTGAATATTTACAAATTACGACAACATTAATGTCGAATATGAAGAATACAGATGAACAGGTTTGTCTTTTTCAATTATTTAGTTTTTTAAAGAATATTCAAGTATTCGCATTTTTGCAAAAAACAATATTAGACTAAAGATGAATTTGAGACCATGGAACAAATGGTAAAAGATTTGAAAGATAGTGAACGTAAATTGGTGGATATTTTAGAATCAATCAATAAAACATCAGCTATTGAAATTATAGCCAAAAATGAGCAGGTGATATGTTGTTTGTTTGCCAACATTGATTAATTTGGATTTGCTTTTTAACCAAATATAGTGAAATCTCATTATAACGAAATCTTTAGACTGCAACAATTTTATTATAACATAAATTAGATTTGCTTTAACACAGTTTGAATATTTGTGTAATTTAATTATTTCTGTGATTTAGGTTTTAGAGAATGGTCTTGATGCGTGTTCAGAATCGGAATTATCATCTAATAGAAACGAATCAGACAGTAATCGTGATTTGGAGATTTTACGTGACCAACAGATGAGTTTATTGAGTTTACAACAACAAGCTGAAAATAAATTAAGAGATGCACGGCAAATCCAAGAGAAATTATTAATGTCGCAATGTATATTTCTCGTTTATTCTATAATTTCTTCTCTTTTTTACACAAACACATTATCTTTTAGATGGTAATAGTACTTCATCATCAAATCAACGCGATAAGAATTATGCTGCAGTTGATGCAGCTATACGTGAATTAGAAGAGAGAACAAAAAGACTGAATGAAACAAAACCACCACAATCATCACCAACAACAATAAATCTACAAGATAGATTAATGTCAGAAGTTGATACATTACATAATCAAATTATCGCATTACATAATGTCAATGAAGATCGTAATCAATTAATACAAGTATTAGATAATCGGGATCAGGAATTACGTGCACAACATGCTGAATTGCAAAATAAATTATCAGAATTACAAAATAGGAAAATGCAAGTTGATCAATTAGTATCACAATTACACAATCTAGAAGAAGGTGATGATGAGGATGTCGGTAAATATATCCATATACATTTTCATTTTTCAATAGAAATATTACTATCGTTTTTTTTTTATAAAAAGGAAATCAAGTTAAGAAAATAGTGACAATGAAAGATCAATTATCAAAATTGAATGACATGTTAGAAATTGTTGAAACAACCAAATCTGTAATGCAAAATACAAATGCAACACAAGAAGAACAAGATTTAGCTTGTGGTATTTGTACGAAAGCTGAAAATTTCTTACAAAAAACCCAATTAATACAACAAAATGATAGTAATGTAATGAGATCTGAACAAAATAGAGAAAATCGTACGAAACAAATTAATAAAAATGCTGCACCTAGTGAAAGACAACAACAACAACCAGAACAACATTCTAGTGGTGCCAGAGCAAGAATTCCTAATAAAAATAAATTATCGGTAAAAGCTGAATTAGAAGCAAGAAAACGGGAATTAGAGGAAATAATGGGCAAACATAAAGGTTTCAATTTCAATTTATCGAAAATTTGTAAGTTTTTTTCATTGTTTTGTCAAAATTTTAGCTGGAACATCGAATTTAAATCATGACGTTGGTGTTGATAATAAATCTGAATTTAGTTGTTCAAGCAATACGTTTTATGATTCCGTACAAGGATGGACATCAACAGCGTGTGAACATAATCGGTTTGATAACACTGATAGATATTCGAGGTTCTATTTAATTTTTTAATTGGCATTCTTATTGAAGTTTGATAATTTTTATATGGTTTTAGTGATGAATGTCCTGAAGATGTTAATGAATATACAGAACAAAATCAGAGTTTCACGCTGCCATTAATGAATTATTCGCAGGCAAAATCAGATAATCGTAGTGACCATAGTTATGTTCATGTACAAGATGATCAACGTGTTAATAGTAGAATATCAAATACTAATTGTAGGAATCGTACAAATAGTGAACAAGCGAATAAAACACAAGTTGAAAAACAATTAGAATTAATACGCAGTGTTTGTGATTCAATGTTAGAAGAACAACAACAACGTTCATCAAATAATCCACAGAATTCTAATGTACAACAATTGAGAAATAATCTAACACAATCACCATTAAATTCGGAACCTAGACGATTCACATCACCAAATCCACAATCTATGAATGTTTTAAATGTTTTAAATCCATTAAATGAATGTCAATGGTATCCAAATTTTAATAATACAAATCAAGATCCTAATAATTATCAAGGATGGTTAACTACAAATACATTACAAACACAAGCGTTTATGATGAATACATTAAATCAATGTTGTCAAATGTTATGGTTGCAACAACGTGAATTAGCAACACTTCGTTTAACTGTTAATCAAGTGGATTTGTTGGAATTTTTTATGAATTTAATAGATTAATTTATTGTTTGTTGTAGCTACAAGAACGTTTTGAAGATCCATGTCATTTAACAGCACCTTTACAACAACAAAATAATAATAATAATAATCATAATAATGAAATGCGTTCAAGTCAATGTCGTTCAACATCAAATCAACAAAAAACCAATCACGTTTCTAGTGCATATTCTATGCCAAATTTAAATCAATATAATTTACCTAATGTTGCTAATATTGATCCTAATTATAATCATAATAATGCTAGATTGCTAGATCCTAGTTTAAATAATTCTAATATAAATACATTGCAAAATCTAAATGATCCAACAATAATTAATAATAGTGTTTTACAACAAACTGCTAATATCAATCATCCATTATGGAATGGACAAGCTCTTAATAACCAAGTAGCGCCTGGCAATAGAGCTAACAATTATTGGGACAATTTCCGAAGGTAATAATCACTAATTTTTATTATCTTTGATAGCCCTTCATCCCTTCCATTTTTTAATGAATTAAAATAACCCCCTACGCCCTCCTTAATCCAAATTTATTTATTTATTTATTTATTTGAAACAATAAAATAAAAACAAAAAAATTCTTCATCAATTTATGATGAGGTAACAATTATTTAAATTTTATAAAAGAATTGAAATTTAATTGTTGCAAAATTTTCAGTTATTCACGTCAAAATTTATTATCAACGAAAAGTAATGATGGCTTACAATCAACAACAACAACTAGTTCAAATATTGAACGTACAAATCCATTTCAATTAATAACATCAACAGCAAAATGTAACTCTGAACAACAAACAACAATAAATCCATCATATGAAACAACAACAACAACAACAACACCACAACGTCGTTCACATTTATCAATTACAAGACATAATAATGAAAATCGTATAAATTTAACACCATTACAACCAGATGTATTAAATGTAAATTATAATTCAACAAAAATCGAAACAAATCAACGTAGTAATAATAGTATTAATAATAATAATAATCATCATCTTAATAATAATAATAGTAGTAGTAGTAGTAATAATAATAATCAGAATAATAATGTAGAAAATGATAATAGTTATCAAATGTATATAAATAATGCTTTTGGTTATAATGAAACAAGTTCGAATAATTCGAATATATCAGAAGAGCAAATTTTTAAAGATTGTATACCGGACACAGCTCGAAGACGTAATGAATGGCATGAAGAACAACAAAATGAAGAAACTGATCATCCAAAGTAAGCTTGTTTTGATATTTATTTGTCATTAGATTTATCACAAATTTTGTTATTTAGATCAAAATTGTTTGAAGAATTACGTGAAAATGTCTATAAAGAAGTTGTAACATTGATATCAGCAAATGAAACACGACCACATTTTTTAATACAATTATTTCGTGATTTACAAATGATCAGTTCAGATCCATTACGTTTGAAAATTTTACAATCAATTCAAACAGTAATTACACACTCGTTGATTTCATCAACACAATTAAATACACAGGTATAGATCATTTAATTACTGCAATCACCAATTTTAATGTGATCACTATCAAAATGTTTAAACACTTACAGAGATAACATGAAAGTAACTGAAAAATAAAAATATACACAAGACTTTTTTATTTGTTAAGATTCACGCTAATGATCACATTAAATGACGATTAACTATATTTGTTAACTAATAAAATACACAAATATTCTAGAATAGGGATATACAATCGACAAGTAACGATCAACATTTGCCAAGTGGTAATTTCTCATTACAATCAACAGTATGGTCGAAATCAATAAAAAATCCATCATCCACAATTCAAACAACACAAACCGAAATTGATACAATTGAATATCAAAATACATTAAAAGATATTTTACCATTTTTAAATGATCATGAAGATGATATAATTAGTCACCATTTTTTAAATACATTAAAACAAATTTTAATGGATTCAGAAACATTTCAAGAAACCGTACGCGATACAGCATTTAAAAAACATTTTTCTAATGTTTTAGATGAAGTTCTTGGACAATTTATTGGGAAAAAGTAATTTAAAATTATGAGTATAAATAGGTGTGAAAAATAATAAAATTTTAGAGCCGCCGATGTTAAGATGCATATTTTACATACAATCAATGAATTATTGCGTGGTGAATTATCTTTTATTCAATTAATTCAAGATACATGTCCAAATGATCATCATCAAACTAATAGTTCGAATTTAGGAGCAATTTTTCCATCAACACTACCACAATTAGAGAATGGTCAACATCAAATAGAGAATGGTGATTTAGCTGAAGCGGATCAAGGACGTGTTGATGATGATGACGATGATGATGATGATGATGATGGTGGTGGTGGTGAAACAGAAGAAGGTGCAGTTGGTGGTTTTTGGGAACATTTAGAAACAACCCCACTAGTTTTAGCAAATACGGTAAGGCTATTTTATTTGTTTGGAGAAACTGCATATATTTTTGACGAAATTTCCCCGTGATTCATTTGACTTATTTTTAGACAAATTCGGAGGAGGTAAATGTGTCAGCAATACAATATCAAAATAGTGCAGAGGTAGTTGTTGTGAAATTTTATAAATCTATTTGGGATAATTTTCAGTGTTTTAGGCACAAAATCAATTTAATAAACAAGGATTGGATCAAGTACCAATTAGGTTGCCTACAAAATCTAGATCGAATACACCTAATAAAGGTATTTGTAAATCGCTTTAGCAGTAATTTCGATTTTATGTTATTATAATTATAGATCGATCCTCATCATCACGTTCAGATCATCAAGAACAGTTTTAATTGTGTATTTATTTTAATTTTATGTGTAATGCTTTTTTATTGTGCAATTAAAACGCAATGAAATCAATCAAAATTCAAGCTATTAAATTCGTGTTTTATTTGCATCGAAAAAGAAATTATTTTAAACATATAAAAATATGAAAAATTTACATTGTTATAAACAAAAACAAAAATCACCTACAATATTCACATATATAGGAAAAAATTGAATTCTTTAATGATTTGTACTTGAATCACTTAAATTCTAATTCTCAAAATGTTGATATTTTTATGAAGTAATGACTATCCAATGATAAGCACTACGGAAAAAATTGTACAAATTCTTTAATGATTTGTACTTGAATCATTTCAATTCTAAATTTCCCTCAAAATGTTGATATTTTTACGAATTAATCGCTATCCAATGATAGACACTACAACCATGCGTTTCCTTCAATAATTCTTCAAACAAATCGGCGTCCTTGCTTAATTTTTTCTTGGCGTTGTCATCAACATTTTCTGAGGAACAAAAACCTACTTTAACAACATCCAAAACAAACAAAAATATTCTATAACTACACTAATAAACTATATAAATACTCTTTATTTTTTTACAATTATCTATAATTATAATCTATTTTTATATATAATGTCCCATCATACAGCGAGGCATATCTGGGAGATTATGGGTCGGTTTTCGTAACCATACAACTTCTTTTGTTGATGATCCAGTGGTTGTTGTAGTGATAGAAGTTGATTGTTGGGTGATAGTGAGACTGGTGTCTGAAAGGGAAGGTCGGTTCAACAATTTGTTTGTAATGGGGGACGTCCCCTAAATTCATAAAAATCAACAGTTTTCGTTCTCTCTATCTAAGCGAGAATGATTATTTCGAATCGGGTATAGAACAAATCTGAATTGTTAAAAAGTGGGCGACAGTTTTGTTTGTTTGTTTTTTTATGATGAATTTTATAAACATACCCACAATTTATTAGTATTTGCGATGACGTTATCTCATTGATCGTTTTAAAAAAATAAATGATTTCCTCAAATTTCCCTATGCACCTATATAAGTATACACTTACCATAATTATTAATATCGTGATTTTGGCGCCGTTTTTTGAATTCCCGTATATCACCGGATATCATCTCCCATGTACGTTTTCGATTATTAACGTTTTCAAAACGGCGCCTATTATCATATTCTTCAAATTGCATTACTGCATCCATCTGTTCGTGATTCACTATTTTATCCATTTTATTACCATCATTGATCATTGGTGGTGGTTGATAACCATAATAACCATTCGATGGTATATTTGTGATTGTGCCATTTGTTGTGAATGATATACAATTGTCTTGTTCAGTTGGTAACATACTGTAATTGAGGCAGTCTCGCATATTCCTTATAAAACAATTAATTAATTAGTTATTATTAAAGTAAACACGTTCACGTTATGTCGCCTAGAAACTTACAATGAGATTGCGTACCAGACGAAATCGCCTAAATAAATTCTGACGGTTGTGTGTTGAATTTTACGTTGAATACGGATAATGTTGCTAACGCGCCGGCTTCACATTTTCACCATTCCCACTAAATCTAACAGCATTCATCTAAACAATATTCCAACTACACAATTATGCGAATTAAATCACTGACTTAAGTGTGGTTTCGTTTACACGGATATACCGCCAAAAAAACCATCAATTCTTATCTGTTTGCTTTATAATAACAAAATTTGAATTGATCATGTGTCATATGGAATTTAAAGAGATTCGTTTATGTTCGACCATTCAAATACGAAGCTACACGAGTAGTTTTCCATTCGAACGACTTTTTGTTACATTATTTATAATTTATAATTGTATGTCATAAATAATTGAATTAAACAATCGACAAAAAATTAATTAATTATCGTCCACAATACAAAACTGAATTATTCCCAATATTAATAATAAACTAGAAGTTAGTTTAAAAATTTTGAATCTCATACCAACATTAGATAATAAAAATCTGACAAAAACTGGGATAATTTATATTAACTTAAGAATAAATTAGTACTGAGTCTGCAATAGTTCTTCAACAAAGTCTCGTTATATTGAGGTGCAAATTTATTATGTAAATGAACAACATTAATAAAACAGGTCAATTAATGAATTTTCATAGCCAACGTAACGAAACGAAATCCACTAGATTCAATCGAAATAGTTTTTGAACGCCAAATGGTATAATCCAATGACGTAATTGAGTTTTGCTAAAATCCTAATAATACTAAAATTCCCAACTTCGTGTGACGAAATTTAGAAACTCCTTAGGTGTCAGGCTGGTATCCTAATTCTGGTGATATTTCTCAGTCACGTGACTACAACATGAGGAAAGCTATTGGTTGGTTTTAGGAGTAGGAGAACAGGTTTGAAGTTAGTAACATTTCTGTCAAACAAAAAACTAAAATAGGTCATTGGATATACTATATTTTAGTAGTAATATCACAAATGTACATACGACATTACTAAAAGATGCGTGAAATAATTTTTCGCTAACGCATTGTTTTTCTTATTAGTGAAGAAAGTTTTAACATCGATTTCGTTTGTGTTTCTTAGAGTACTCCACTGTATTATCCATACCAACATATCACTAGAACTTAAAATTCCCTAATGGAGTTGAAATTTTAAGCGGTATTGCCGTAGCTCTCAATTTTCGCAAATAAACTAAAGATATGCTGTTGAATCTATCATAAACATTATTTTTAGCTGCTGTTTTACACACTCAACGGTAATATAGTATTTTTTATTTGATACAGTGGAATAATGAGTGTGAAATCTATTTCATGTCGATTTATAAATTAGAAATTTTGATTTGTTCCGTCGATTATGTGGAAATGCATCTGGCAACAGTGATTACGGATGACACTTGTCACCTGTTCTAACCTAAATGTTATGTTTCCGAAAGTTGATTAAAAAAAAATTAATTTCATTATAAACATGAGTGAAACACAATATAACGTATTTAAATCTGTATTTATTTACAGTGCATTTATATTATTAGGACCTATAACTAGTTTCTTCGGCTCTAAATATTTCTTTTTTGAAGGTTAGAAAATTGATTTTAAATCGATCGAAATCTTACGATATTTTTTCCTTCCAATTTCTAGGTGTACTAGGTGCTAACAGTTTAACCAGCAATGTATGGGCTGCAGTTGTTGCTGTTATTGTTTTACATATAGCGCTAGGTCTGTTCATTTATAAAGCGTATTTCGAGGCTGGCAAAGTTAAAGTTGATGACAAAATTGATTAAAAATAACGAACCGTAAACAGTATTATACATATTTTGATTTTTATTGTAATTAATTATAAAGGTATATCTTTGTACAGTAAATCTACTAATCAATAAATGATTTTTGTGTATTTAATTTGTATTTTTCTATGGGTAAAGGGAATAAATACTTTATTGCCAACTTTTAACACTAATATCAATTATTATTATATAGTACAGTTATGTTTCAATGTATACATAGAACAACGATCATTTGCATCTGTTTAAAAATCGCTCCAACAAGTACCACAGACTTTCAAGGCTTCTTTCAATTTTGGTCAACAATCAAAAACATTCGATCTTTTTCTCTAAAGAAACATCACAATCTGACTCAACATATTAAAAAAAAAAGTTTCACAAAGGCACTTGACTATCTACAGTATAAAATTAATATATGAACAACACGTATTTGAAAATTAATGCCGAGATGATCACATGGCACTAACTAATTTATATTATCTATATAAAAAACAAATCAAAAAATGCACGCACAATTCTAAAATCCATAAATTTTATAACACATACATATTCATATTTATTTTATTTACAATGAAAATATTGAGGTATAATTCTAAAATATAAATTTGATTTTATAATAGATCGAATATATTATTTTCGGTTTCATCAACTTTTCATGGAACAGATTTCTTTTGTGCTCCCTGGGCACGTTTCTCCCATTCAGCTTTCCTTTGATTGAAATTCTTTGTTTCTGTGATAAATTCATCGTTGTTGATTCTATCACTTTTTGGTAAAATAATTTCGTCCTGCGCAATTTTCTTATCTAATAATAAATCATTATTTTTCATATTTGTTGTTGACCAACTTCCAATACGACGACGATCATTATTATTATTATTATTGTTGTTGTTGTTATTGTTGGTATTGTTGTTATTGTTATTATTGTTATTGAAACTTGTGTGTTTCTTCAATTTTTTATCATCATTATCAGAATTTTTCACAACAGGATTTAAACTAATTGTCCTCTGATAATTGAAAACATTATTTATAGGTTTACGTAATATAACTTCGGTGGTTTCTGTGAATTTTTGTTCAAATGGTGATTCTTTTTTCGTTGGACTTTTTATTGATTCTGTTGTTGCTGGGGTTGTTTTTGATTCAGTTAATGGTTCTCTATTTGATTTCGTTTCAAATTCTAATTTTGTTATAGGATTGTTAAATTCTTCTATTGGTGAATCTGTATGATTCTCTTTATCACTATCTCTAGTTATTATATCACTTCTATTATCACTCATTGAATTAATTTGTTGATTAATAACATCACATTCGCAATCTTTTAATTTTAATGAACGTCTAGCAAAGACTTTCATCAATTCAGGTTCATCATCAGTTTTCTGTTTTACTAAAGATTTCTTTCGTAATACAACACCACTCTCTGTTGTTGTACTAATTCTCTCTTTGGTTTTTGATTGATCAGTGTTTTCATCTAATTTATCTAAACTATCTTGTGATGATGATTTATCAGAATTATCAATTTCATTTTTTAATGAATCTAAACTAACTGAACGACTATTTAATATAGATTTTTCACATTTTGGTGATTCTGATGTTGTTGAACTTGTCGATGGTTTTCTTGTTTTATTTAAATTCTCATTCTTTTTATATCTTTTCGCTGTGTTTTGTTGTTGTTGTGGGTCTTCATCATTAGTTTTTTCAATAATTTCAATATCTTCTTGACTGAATTTCCTTGGATTCAATATTGTTGGTTCAGGCATTATTGGATTAGTTGTGAATACTGCTTTTGGTTTTATTTGTTCGTCAACAATCCGTGGTGATGATGATGTCGATGATGTTGTTGATGTGGAAAAAACAACATTACTTGAGGACCTCTGTTCAACTTTATTTAATTGCCTATTTAAAAATTCTGGAACTAATTGTTTCGGCACAGTAACTGTGTTGCGTGTTAATTGATTTGATTCACGTTTCAATTGGATTTTCGTTATAGAAATTGATTCTTTTGTGGTAACTTCTTTTATAGTATTGTTGTTGTCTTGAAAATTATTCATTTCTTTTTTTATTGAATTTCGTTGGAAATTATCTGTTGTATTATTTGTAACATTAACAACAGCAGTATGACTTGGACCTGATATTGTTATATCATTAAAATTATGATTTTTATTAATAAATATTTCTTCTTCAGTTTGTCTGATTTCATCATGTTGCATTTCTATTAATTTTTCACATTGAATTTCTGTTGAGTTTGTTTCATCCAAATATTTCACACTATCTAATGATGCAGCTTTAGCAACATGAATTTTCTCATCGGATTTTCCATAGAACTTTTCATTTGTTGATTTTTCAGCATTTGTAACTTTCATCGATTTAAAACTATGCGATTTCGTTACTGGTTTCGCTATAATTTTATTATCAGAAAATTCATTTAATGATTTAAAACCACCATCATCATCATCATCATCATCATGATCAACTTGATGATGTGATAAAACACGTTGTTGTAATGTAGATAAACCAGGAATCTTCATACGAATTTCCTCTTGTCTGGTAGTTAATGAATCTTTTTTAATAATTTCTGTTGTTGTACTCGATGTAATTAGCGATTCTGTTGTTCTTATTGTATGTGTTGCTGATGATTCTATTGGACAGATTGTATTTTGTTTTTGTTTGAAAAGTGTCTCTAATTTTGCTTGTAATGGTGATGTTCCACTATGCAACAATGATTTTTCTGGTGATGGTTTTGGTAGATTCGCTTCAAAATCACGTCGACATCCATCTGGTGATGATGGTGGTAAATCAACTGGTTGTATTCTTTGTCGAGCAGCAGCTCCGGTACGTGGTGCAGCTATCGGTTTCGATTCTAATCGTTGATTCGATGATGATGTTATTATATCTTGTTTACTACTATTTTGTGTGGAAATTGTTGTGATTTTCTCTTCTTTAGATTTTTTCTTTTTAGCACTACGCCTAGGAAAGATTCGATCAAAAAATGATCGATCTGTTTGTTTCTCTTCTTTTTCAATCAATTCCTCTTCTAATGCAACAAAATGTTCCTGGGATTTACTACTGCCAGCATTCGAATGACTTCGATTCAATTTATTCGTTTCCATATCAGCCGCTACTAAACCAGGTGGTAAAGATGAACATTTTAATTGTGTATCATTCATAAAAACTCTTGTATTCATGCTATAAAGCTCAATAATAGTATCTGTAAAAGCCATGCAAAAATATACAAATGTTATTATAAAGTTAATTGCAAATTTCTAAACAAATTTTTTTTTGTATTATATAATTATTAACAAACAAACACATTAAGCAATCAATACAAACCTTTTGAAACACATTCAGGCGAAATACTTCTAGTGGAAGCTTCTTCATTTACTTCAGGTGTTGTTGGTAATGCTGTAGTCAACTATAACCAAAGAGAAATCGTGGAATTTTGTTTTGGAATTTGGAAAATTAGATCAAATAAACCTACTTGAGGTACCCGTTTTCTACCAGGAGCTCGCCGTTTCGGTCTCACAGCAACACGATGATGAGCAGCACTATGATTTAATGGTGCCGCTGAATAACCCAATTCGAAATCAGCATCTAAAATATAATCACAATTAATATATTTTGATAATAAATATAATTAATGAATTAATTATAAATAAAACCTTGTTGTTCGGAGACTGTTTTTTCATATAATGATAATTTAGATGAATGTCTTGATGGCTGTTGACTGAAAGACTCCTGAAATTGTTCGTTTTAAGTTTGTTTTTATTTTCTTTGTAAAATGTATGTTATTACCTCATCCATTTCAGAACTGCCCATACTGAGAAGCGATCCATCACTACAAGTGCTGTGCGATTTTGTTGGGAGATCCTGAAATATAAATATTGTTTTTTTTTAGAATCGTAAACAATAATATTTGCTGAGTTGATTTTACAACAATAGGAGTTGGTAGGAATATTCGAATACTACTTATCCATGGTACAGTTGTATTAAAACATTGTTTCGATGGACAAAACATGTTTGTTTGAACAGAAATTATACATTTTCACATTATGTCTTTGTAACTACTACATAGACGTGAAACTGTCTTATTTTAACAAAGGCAAATCTCGGAACTGACAAGTACAACACGACACTAACAACAACAACGACTTTCTACAAAACGAATGAAACAATACGTATAGCAAAACGTTTTGTTGAAATCTCTCCATATTTGCAATTATGAGAGAGACTCAACCATTATGTAACAGTTAGCGCTTTCAAAATTAAATAGATTCACTACCAAGTCAACAATATTTCCTCATCTGTATTACATAAACAACACAAATTTTTTCTAATAATTATTAGGATTTATCTAAACCACTATAACAAATTAATTTATTTGTAATTAAAAAAAAAACAAAACTAATAATCAACAAAAATGATGTGATAGAATTGAAAGGCAAGCAACAATTTTATTATTTCCGTTCTTTAGACACAGCATTGATAGAAGACAAACGATAAACTCGCCTCTTTTTTTTTAATCATGATTTATTTATTTATAAAATCAAAGGAGATTTCTAAATGAATTAATAAATATTTTCACAAATAATCGTTACGTGAAATTTCTGGAAATTTGAATATTTGTGGAGGAAATGTCAAGAGTGCTATCGTGTTATTAATAGGAAATGGTCGCTCTTTGATTGGCTTTATTCCGAATTTCCTGTATGTTATATCGATGGGAAATTTCACTTATGTCGATTCAAGATATTTAAAAGACTTTTGTATTAATTAATTTCTTATAAACTAATCCAGGAAATTGTTGTCAACATTATTATTAACATTAACAATATAGAGTATTGAGATATTTTTTTATAGAAACTGATTTGTAATCGTAACTGTATTACATTTCATCAAATTACCCACTTGTAATGATTCTGATGTAAACAAGATTGAATTAAAACAACTCATGATAAAGTTTAGATTTACAAATAAATGTAATCAACAGATGGTAAAGAATGATGATAGCCAATATTGAATTTTTCTAAATAGATAATTGAATGCTTTTCATTATAAACAAATCTTTGTATAATTACTGTTCCAAATCCTTTAGGTATTGACATAACTGTCGTTAGATTTTTTTTTAATACGGCATTCTAACAATAATCAATCATAAAAATAACATATGGTTGTTGTTTAATAGAGTTATGTTAAAAATCATAAAATTCTTCATTATTTATATGCAATTTATCCAAAAAAAGAACTCACTTTGATTGCAGTCTTTTCAAATAATCCTTCTGTTGTTGTTGTCGGTGAATTACATGGACTATGTGGAAGACCTTCATCATCTTCACTAATATCACCACGTCCACGTCTCAGTCTCAATCTCTCACTTAATTCCGTCTAAAATAGAATTTATAATTAGAAAATTTCAATCAAAATGGAAAAGAAGAGAATCAAAACAAATGTTTAAAGTTTTGAAAATTTACAGTTAAATGTTGACCTTATAAAAATTGATTGAGTCATTTTACAATCAACAAAATATCACATAAAATTAACGAATTTATAATCCTATATGGATTAAAATCAGTATTTTAATATATACGAATAATTACTAGCAGCAATACACACATTCACTCACCCAAATTCTACAAAACATAATCCTCGATGGTATATTACGTAAGGTCTTGCCCCAACACGTATCACTTTTCGATCCTATTGTCAAAACTTTCATTGCACTTGAATTATTTCTTTGATATATAAACAAACAATAACGACAATGGAACACTATTATCACAATTTCTACATTTTTCTTTTCGTTTAATGGAATATTAATCACGTCATATCCTTAATAGGAAGTGTAATATCATTCACACATTTAATAAGAATTTCGTTTCGATTAAATTTCAAACAATTTTTTTCTGTGTGATTAAAAACGAATGAGAGAACCGACCTGCTGATGATGGTAATATTCCGAACCTGTCTGGCAACTACTAAACTAAAGAGAGCTAGTCGACCTCTCCTTCATAGGATGGATAACGGCACCGCCGTGCCCATCACACATCAACAATTGCTCTGAATTAATCAGTTGAAAGGTGAATGGTGTATGTGGTTTTTCCTATAATACCCACTATTTGAATCATCGAAACGATTGCATAACACGATTAATCAATCAATTAAATATTATGGAACATTTGAATGAAAATAAAATTTATTTAATTAAAAGTTTCTAAATAATAACCACAATATTATCTTTTCTAGCAATAAAAAAAAGAAAGACTTGGAACTTTTTTATTGGTAAAAGTGGTTTAAATTTGAGTCATTACCACAAGGTTTTCTTGATAAATCGAAACAAAAATCAACAATGATGATTTCACAATAACTTTGAATAGATTTGAATGGAAAAGCGCAATGTTTAAATATAAATACAGGAAATATTGAAGAATTTCTTTCTAAAATTGTTGTCGTTTAATAATAAAACAGGACCAAAACATTGGACAGTGGGGAGGGACAACACAAACCAATGACCAGAATATACACAACTTCCTTCACACAAAAAAAAAATTGTTGTTCTTTATCATCATTGCAAACAGGATGAACTCTCAGATAATGTAATTTTCCATTAAATTTAATAAACAATCGTAATGATAGCAATTAACATAATTACTGTTTGAATAAACACACACACACACACAAAATATTATTATTTAAAATAACTTTCCCTTTTTTAAATGTGACAACCAATAATTGTGTTCGTACATATGTCGTTTAAAATAAAAGTATTACGGCTATACGCGGCAACGTTAAAACTGTTAGTTGGTAGATTGTGGTGATATTTCTATTATGGGATGACTTCAAAATTTCGAATTTATGTAGAATTGAGGCCATCGTCTTACAGTGTTGTATTTCATTTAAATTACATACATAGAAGGTCGTTTATTATTTTCCTTGATTCGTTGTATTTTATATTTGTATATCTATGTATTTTGCACACACACAAACACACACACACAAACGCACACACACACACATCTATATATATATATATATATATATATATATATATATATATATATATATATATAATATTATACTTTTACTTTGAGTGAGTTCAATGAACAATTGCCGTAACAACCTTGAATCAAGTTTTTTTCTACTTTTACATCAACTAGAATATTTCAGATTTTTGTTTTTTTTTTAGTATCAGCTAAACAATCAACCCTTAATTGTACCTAATTTGAATAAAAACCTAAATAACGTAAATTCGATAAATAACAGCAACATGAGTGAGGGAGTATTTCTAGTAATGCAGTCAATTAAAAAAATCAATCACCATATATAGAAATGTTATTGAGACAAAATTCAACGTTAAAACCTTGAATTTTTGTTGTGTGCATTTAAAAATAATACTAAACCCAACAACAACAATAACAAAATTTAAATTACCTGCAATCTGGTATCAATTTGAGGATGAGAAATGGATAATGATGATGAACTTTGTGCTTGATCCAATTCAATATCTGATCCAGAATTTGGTGAATGGAAGACACTATCATGGGATACACTCAATCCAGGATGCATTGACGATCCACTTCTATTTGATTTTGAAATTATTTCATTGTTGTGGATAAAATTTATGAAACAAAAGTGGGAAAAAAATACCTTCTTCTTGTTGGTTCATCAGTGATTGATAATTCACTAGTTGATCGACTACGTAGTACATCTTTATCATTACTATCAATCTGTAGTACAATATTCTCTTCTTTATGTTTCCGTTTAAACCATTTCTTTGGATTCCAGAATCTCTTTTTAGGCGTTACTGTAAATAAATAAACAAACCAAATTATTAAAAAAAAACAAAACAACAACAACAAATTCAACATGAATTGCTATTTTAATGAATTCAACAAAATTGTTTACCAAGTGCGTATTTTCTGTAACGAATAATTGGAAGAGACATTTAAAAGCGGCTGGATGGTTGATTTTTATTATTTAGAGATTTTATAGCAGATAAGATCAACTGATTAAATTTTTTTATTATTATTTGTGTAACAGCTAAAATGATCTGAACATACTATATAGTACTAAAAAGGGGGGTCATCATGGTCAATTGTCAATTGTTAAACTAAATGTAAACGTAATAACTTTGATTGTTGATAGCTTTTCAACTCTGACACAATAATTGTAATGAATCAACCAACCAAACATGTGTACACAATTCAGAAATACACATCTCTAAAAGGATAACAATAACATCAAGATAAATATTCAATATCTTATCAATCAATTAAAATTTTGTAATTTTAACTCTTGTACTAGGAATCACCATGTGAGCAAGCCATTAAATGTTACCCTGAATCTTATTATTATTTCTGAAATACCTGAAACCTGCTAAATTATTATTGAACCAAAAATACAGCTTAAAGGGGAAATAATTTGGTAAAAACTATGTATTTTTTTAAATAATTATCCACACTTACAACAATCGTCGACTTCTACTTCGTATGAATCAAAATAAGTTGGTAAACTGATGGCTCTTTGGATTTTTTTTAAATTATCCATTTTATTAACAAACTAATTGTCAGTTACTTTCTAATATAATGCGATAGGAATTCAAATTTTTATCGTTTTATCGAATATTATCTATCAATATATTTATATTTAAAGTTTAAAGTGAATTATTACAAGATTATAGTAATAAAAAAATCGTATAGGATTACAATTGTCTTTTTAGTAGTTTTTATTTTGAAAATCAAAAAGATTCAATTGAATTTCAAATGTAACAAGTATCTGGATAATTAAAAAAAAAATAACGTTATTGCAGACAATTCTCGTTAATTGCCAAGACCATAACTACTTGTAGAGCTGTCTGCTTTTATTAGTCATTAAATATTAATTTTGAGTGTCAAAGTAAGCCTTTATTAATTTATTGTTTTAGATTAATTTATTTTCTTTTTTGATTTTTATTAATTTTTTAATATAGTGTGTGCATAACACGTATGATCAGTATTTCATTCATTTTCAATCTTCAAAATATTTTGTTGAGCGCACTACTTTTTGCCTGTATCAGAGAATTTATTGTTGCCTATGCAATTTTTAGCCGAAGAAACCAACAATAAGGAGGCGACATTCGACCGCACCTGACGACCTGGTTCGCCAGGACGATTGAGCTGTCGTTTTGCCATCTTTGTTGGAGTAATTCTGAGTCGCCAGGCAAAATTTGTTCTGTGATGTTTTTGTTGAAAACTCAACAACTTTGAAACAAAGTGTTAATTATATATCAATCCAATTTCCTCAGCAGCCTCCTTTGGCGGTTCCTAAGCTCCATATCCTCAAGTTTTTTAACATTTTTGATAAATCTTTGGTTTCGACATAACGTCCTCGCCAAAAACTTTCCTGAAAATTTGCACCACTTCACTGTGCGTCGTCAATTATTGGCTGGTCAGACATACATCAAGGATCCGATATAGTTGAAGATTGTGCCATGGAGATCACAGACAGTGGTAGCAATTGTTCATCTTGAAGATGAGAAATTGAAAAACTCTCGTTATTTGTTGCTCAGACATCTCCTGAGTGGCCAATTTGAATGTGACGTCCTGTATATAAATTTTTAATTCCAATGATAATCATATACAAACAATTTTAAAGTCTTCTTAATTTGGAACCGCCTACATCAACGTTTTCTTTTTTTTTGGATAGATTTGAAAGTATTTCACAATGCAAAATCAAACATGTCTTTGTTATTTGAAATTTGTCGACATTTTTCTTAAACAAAATCAACATTTCCAACACAACTTATCAATAATTTAACCTACATTAATGTTTGATATATGTAAAAAGAAAACAAAACTATGAAATTTACAGTGGCAATCTTCAGGTTCCGTGTCAAATCCATAGGGATTAATTTTTCAATTTTTTTCTCAGTCAAACAAAAAAATAACGACACAACAACGAAAAGTTGAAGAGTTCGTGCCATACTTTTGTAATATTCATTAAAGTAGTAACCTAGTTGATGCCGGTTTCCTCTTGTATATTCAAACTGGATGAACAAGACTAAACACAAAAAAAAATGGCACGAAATTAAAATATTTATAGTAACAAACAAAATGTCGAACGTTTTGATCGATTACAAATTTTTATTGTTCCACTAAATGATAATAGTAGTAGTAGTAGTAGTAGTAAAATCGATGTATAAAATACGATATTTTTTGTCTTCTCTCCTTGCCATAAGTGAAACACCCACAATTATCTGTGAATTTTACAGTTATTGGTGTATTAATAATAGAAATCTCTAATGGTAGAGTACCGTTTTATCGTTCTAAGAATATTGAAGATTTCCACATACGATTATTATTTTATATATTTACAAATCATATAATTTTATTTAAAGTTTCCCTATAATCTTTCATTTTCTATATAGATTATATATACCTATATAAACTTTATCATATGAAACAAGGTCAAATATTTTCCATTAACCAGATTTCCATCGTTAAAAAGTTGACATTTCGGCTATTTTTATATTAATAATAATAATAATAATATAACAAAAGAGCAAGAAAGGTGTGCAACATTGTCGATAGCACAGTCACGCATTGAATCTTTTCGACCTGCTTTTGTACATAAATACAAAAATTCATTTCAAATCAAAATCAATTAACTTCCATAACATACATATCTCTATAATTTACACGAAAATAACCGCATACTATTACCATTTCATTATTATTATTAATAGAAATTTGGATCAAATCCAAATTTACACTTCCTCAATAATTATTTTTTTTTGTTTAATAATAATAATTAATCATTGAAAAACTTACCATTTTTTTCACCATCAATTTCATAATCTTGTAGTGGTGACGATTCACGTACACAGGACATTAGACTGAGGGGACCAGCCCCTGAATGTGATCCAACAGCAGTCGATGACATATTATCTCATCTATAATTCAAACAATTCAAATTAATAAATGTCGTTAATTAATTTATTAGTTTTTTTTTTTAAATCATCCAAGTACATATTAGATATGATGAACAGAAAGGGGGAGAATCAAGTTACAAAATACGGAAACGGATAGTTTAGGGCTTCGTTCGGAGATTCTACACTGTTGTCTCTTCTACACAAATGAAGCCTAACGCAGCTTTTTTTTCGTTAAAAATTGCAAAATTGGATTTCAGTCAATGATTGCATTATAAGAAAACTATAGAATAGCTAGATATGTTCGTGTTTCAAATCTATTGTTAATACTGCAATCATGCACAAATTACATACACCAAAGAATAAATAAAGATGACTTTAACAAATTTGAAGAATTTATATTAAAAAAAAACAAACAGTTAATTGTGCTTTTAAAACAATAGTAATGATTAAAATAATAATATTAATAATGATTTCTTTAATAAACTTGTTATTAGATATAGATTTTAAATTGATTTCCTGAAGATTTACTTTAATAGTTGTAATAATGTGTATTTTCACTTTAATGATGTAATATTTTAAACCTTTCATTTTCTTACAACATAAATTAAGCCACCTTATTACATGCTCTTCCAAAAGATTGTCTCTATTAATCAATAATCAATTAATATATTAATTAGTTTTTTAAAAAGATAGTGAATAAATCGGGATAGTTAGATAGATAATATTCTATTCAGTTATCTTCATTTTCATATAACAATGACAAATTTTATTTTTATACTATTTAGATCAAAAAAAAGAACAATAAGCCACAAATATACATTGAATGTATGGCGCATATGTTCATTTATATAACGGTAAATGTAAAGAGCATCTGTTGATTCCTAATTTGGTGAGATTATTATTGTAATTCAGCCGGATACAGTTTTGACTGAATCATTTTTCATGAACGACAAAATAAAAAATAAAAATTGTTGTAGTTTTCATTAAAAAAGTGAAAACTTCATTCACTATCTATCAAAGAAAGAAAATACGAATTGAAAAGTGAGAATTACGAGATACAAGACTTTGTTGTTGTTGATTGTTTTTTTCTTGCTTTGAAATATCAACATTTAAAATTATAATAATTAATTATTATTAATATATTCAACTTCCTACATTTTAATTTTCATATAATTAATTAATAATGTATAGAATTGAATTATTGCATAATAGAAATCGTGCATGATAGAAATGTTGATGTAAAAATCTTAAGAAACTCGGAGGTTTTCCGCACTTCAAACGCTTTATATACTAACGCTAATGAGAGAATTCCTTAAATCGCGCTCTTGTTTCATGGGCCCAAAGGCTAATTTATAACAAGCTGGAGTCGAGATTTAAAAACGAAAATGTATCCTGCTCTGGATATTACGTTATTTGTGAACCACGTATCGCTAACTATAAACTTCATCGTAAAGTTAGCGTGTATTTCAATGTGATTTCGCGAAAAAACCCGTAATATAATCAAATATTAATGTATATAAAGCTATTCAATTTCATTAAAATTGAATCAATTCCAATGAAACTGACTAGATAATAATAATATTTCTAGATATGCAAATTTTACATTAAAAAATTTGGTCTTATTGGAATTTATACAAATTAATGCAAATATTTTTTTAAAACTAGATAAACAATCATTCTTAATGATGCAAATATATCAAGAACGATCATTGACCGTTATTATTTGTCTAGATACTCTTAAAACTATTATAGAAATCAATCAAAATCTCTACTTGGAGAAGTCTTTATTTTCAGGGAAGGCAAAAATTTTTGTAAAAAAATATCTAATCATGACTTTGTTAAAATTATTGCGTAACAATAATCTTATCTGTTCGATAGTCTGATAAACTATAGAATAACAGGAAAATTTAACCGAAAAATTTAAATTTTAAATTAATTGTTCGTAGGTAAATGAAAATCGTTATTTAACATCGAATGGAAAGTATAATCAATTCGAATAATAATAATAATCGTAAAAAATCCATTGTAATTGTGTGGGTGGAGTAATTGCAAATATTTGCTCAGTTTGGAAACTTTCACAAAGAGATTTCCTAATCAGTGCATGTTTCTCATAACTTATTCTCATACAAATTGACATTGCCTTATAAATTATTGGAGAAAACAATAAAATAAATAAATTGACTTATTTACTTATAAAATAAACGATAAACATGCAAATTTCTCTTATTATTCTACATACATTCTAAAATAATAATAAGAACAATAATAATAATAAGAACCTTCAAAGTGGATTAATTTCTATTTCAACCCTGACTTTTCAAACCTGTATCAGTTTTTACACCTGCATTCTTAATATCAAGCTAAAAAATAAAGGTGAACAATTTTGTGGAAAATTCAACCGGAACCTCAATTTTATCGAATTGGGAAGGTCTTGTGCGTGTGATCAGTTTTTTTCTTCCAATTTCAGGGTCGAGGTCGTTCCGCATCGATTTTCTGTATTACGACTCAGCATCTCTCGCCCTAAGAGAAAGCATAACGAACCCTTTTTCCTTCGCCTCTCTTTCTCTCTCACCAAAACCACCCTACTATCCAATTCGTCGTCTCAATAAAATTACAACGCAAAAAGAGAAAAATCGAATCTCCTATCTGAGAAAATCTAACCGCCTATCATTAAAACCATTGATATTCATCTGGAATTTCAATGAGATTATTCATTAAAAAAATGGTGGATGCGCTTTCTCTAAATTTCACTCGATAACAACTACAATAATAAAAAATGAATAAAAGGACAATTGTTTATCAGATTTTTTGTTTTGTTTGTGGAAATAATTTCACTTGTATTATGGAAAGATTACCGGAAAATTTCCTGTATCTGCATACCTATCTGTGTGTCTTTTATTACAATTTTTCACACGCTTTAAAATCCATTGTAAAACCTGTAACAAATAAATCACAAAACAAATAACAATCGCTTTCTTATTTATTATAATAAAGGCAAATATTAATAACGTGTTTTCTTTGTAAATAATGGTTAGCTATATAACTTCTAATTTCGATCATTAGTATACTTCGTCTACGTTGATGCGGTCAACACGACCAAATAATAATTGTACTGACCAGGTGGCAAATCTCTCAAATGTCACCCTTGGTCAGGTCGACAAATTTCAAACAGACAAAACGCACATTATTTATAGAAATTTGAGTTAAAATGCTAACAATGCTAACTATTTACTTTTCATATATTTGTAAAGCTTTAAACGCTAATTTTTGGGGAAAAAACTCAACTGTAGATGAAGCTACTGACAAATGAAGCTAATAATAGAAAACTATGTAGTTGGATTTAGAAAAACGTACAGTTTAACATTCATGAAATTATGAAGCATTTAATACAACGAATATCTAGGCGCAATATAAATGGAAAATCTACATGGAAGGTTTATTTGCAAATCGACAAACATTCTAGTTCTATTATAAAACATCTATATAGAGATGGATTTGTTTATAATTGAATTGAGAATGAAAAGAAAAACAACCATCGACTTGTGTTGTTTATAATAACTAAACACAAAAAAATACGAAGCAAACGATTATTAAATAAAGCTCGACAAGTGTGAAATACAGGTTGGTTTACCTATACGTTGTTTTTTTTTCCACAATGTTTTTAGTTATTTAAATGTGAACAAAATAAGGAGAGATTTATCTAATTATTTTCTATTAAATTAACAAAAACTACTGTACAAAACTACACCTCAAACTACTTTCTAATGTACAGAGTCAATTTTATTTCATGTTGAAAAAAAAACAACATCTATTCAAAATAGATTTTAATTAACAATAAATGAGGTGAATTTATGTCCTACAAATACACACTTGTTTAGGTACTGAAAATGAAAGTAGATAGAAGGATGGCCTGAATTTTATCGAAATGTCACTACTATCTAGAAACTCAACCTGGGATGGAGTACAGGACTAAACAAAAAAACAACACTCGCAAAAAATGTGCAACTCTTAGTATTAGACATCTCTGCCATCCTAGGCCGCAAAGTCTTTTGCACTTGGATGTATAGATAACATTACTGAGCAGCGGTAGTCGCTCAATTAGTTATTTTAAATCTCAATCGATCTTCTACACACTTAACTGTATTTAATTGTTGAAAATATCAAATCAAAATTATAAACAAAAGGACAAACCCTAAGGGATATGTCCTGATTATCAAACATTTCCAAATGTTTATACAAATAAATGACGAAGAAAGAATGTTATTGACAACGGTAAAATGGGAGTAATTTTTTGGACATTTTCGTATTTAGAAAACGCTTTTAGCGAATACAAAAAAAAATTGAAATATTTTTTACTAGAAATAAAAATGTATCATCCAACAAGAAATTCCAATGTATCTTTCAACATTATAGAAGATGATTCATCTGAGGATCCCTGTCTATCCTGACTATTTATAGATGACGCCTTCAGGATAATAGGATTGTTATTGCACTATTTCATTATAAAATGAATCATTCATAAACAAGTAGCCAAAAAGAAGATGCATTCCATTAATTAAAATTCTAATTAATGTCTCGTATAACAAAAGAATTATATATTTTACAATTTAATTTTAGATGATGAAAAAAACAAGCAGATATCTAAAACTTTCTCAAAGTGTTGTTGTTTTTTTGCCATTTAATTAAATTTATGAATTCACAAAATAATTACATACATACAAATGTCACATATAATAAACAATACAAAAATTTTAAACAATAAATGATGAATTCTTTTAACAATCGTTTCAAACCCAAATTCAACACTAAAACAACAAACAAAAACAACAACAACAACGGTATTTCGTGCTAGATTATAATGTATTAGAAGAATTGATACATCAAGATTTCCCATGTTTTCAATTTATTGAACCAACAAAATAATAGAGAAAAGTTAATAGTGGAAAATATTAAAGATTGACACCAATAATAATAATAATAATGATGCAAAAGAAAACTAAATATTTTTCCATTACAACAAACAATTAGAGCAGAATAATCAATCTTTCTTATAACTTTTGTAATTAAACTGGGTAAAAACATTAAAAAAACAAACTAGTTCTATAATATAGAAAAACATTAAATGAAAACAATCTTTAAATAAGTTTTGAAGTAGAGATTATAACTGTGTGATTCATTGCTATTTTCTTAACTGAACAATTATCTTTGAATTACATGACGGAAACACGCGAATCTCTTCCATTATTCAAAACGCATAAGTCATTTATATTTGGGAACATGTCTTTTGTGAATTTGACAAATAAAAAAAATCACTTATTAAGTAGTAATAATTAATTAGTTAGATCGTCTTACATGGATTCAACAAAATTTCACAATAATAAACGGAAATTACGAAATTAAATCAATTATTATTATTATTGTTAATTGAATTATTAGAAAGTGAGTAAATTGATAAGGAAAATACTATGTCTATATTAATTTGGTCGACTTATGGCCGTTTTCTTCATGAAATAGTTAAACCTTAGTTACGTATCCAGACAGATAAATATATTCTAGGTTTAAAATCGAAGGGTTTTCTTCAAAAGTCTGATGGGTTAACTACCCCGGGTTAAAAATGTGTGTTTATGAACTATGGAGTACTGTATGTGTGTGTGTATTGTAGAGCCTATATAGTCGAATTTTTTGACTCTGAAGGGTAGACCAATAAACTTATAAAAACCCGTATCAAGTAGAAGCGGAACATTGCTGTCTCTGCATCTTTAAATAACACTGGCTAACTTGCCGTTATCCATGAAGCTCCGTAGAAATGATGTACCCGAACGGTCTTCGAAAAAAGACAACTTTCTACATGCGGTTTATACTAAAAGATCCCTATTATTCCATTAGTATTAAAGGCTATATTTGTTTGAAATATATTCTTTTAGAAATTCACAATTCATGCGATTCTAAAAATGTAAAAAATTTATTTACTGTAAACACAGGGAAAAGCGACACAGAAAAACATTTTTGGAATCGCATAAATTGTTAATTTCCATAAGAATATATTTCAAACAAATATAGCCTTTAATACTAATGGAATAATAGGGTTCTTTTAGTATAAATCGCAGACACCGTTCAGGTACATCATTTCTACGAAGCTTCATGGATAACGGCAAGTTAGTCAGTGTTCTTTAAAGATGCAGGGAGAGCAATGTTCCGCTTCTACTAGATACGGGTTTTTATAAGTTTATTGGTCTACCCTTCAGAGTCAAAAAATTCGACTATAGCAGTCTACAGCGCACACACATATACATTGACATTCGTCAGATAAGTCTCAGGTATAAAGTTACCCAAAAGTTTTACACTGGATAAAAATAGCTGAGAGTTATTTCTTAAACTCTATAGTTAACTTGAGTTATCTGGAGAATAACGTTAAACGTAGGATAACTACGAGTGAAGAAAACGGCCATTAGGCCCGGTTCATCTTGCCTTCTGAAATCTCATCTTAAGTTGGAGCTCACCTCAAATCACTCTCTAATAAAGACGCCTAATTAAAAACTAAAAAACGTCCTATATTTATGGAAATTTAAGCTCAATTAAGATAAAGTCGGCCTTAGATCGAGATTTAGGAAACGACGATGAACGAGGCTCTAACTATAAGATAGTGAAAGCAACAATGATGAAGTATATATTGTAGATATTCTCTCTTTTCTTTCATAGCATTTTTGTGAAGTTTAACCAAATTCTTGACTTTCCATTATAACAACGCTTGAGAAAAATTCAAATTTTATTCAGGGATAACTAACTGAAAGTTAACACAAAAATGGTGGAAGTATTGTTCATTTGATCGATTCGCTACTGGGTTTATAATTTTTATTCTTATATTCTTTCGTTAATTTATTGTTAAAGTTATCCACTATTTATGCTCTGGAGTAGTAAAATGTATTCTTTTGATCTATCCGAAGAATATCGTTATACTTGATTTAACCACAAATTACAAATCAGCCTCTAAATATAGAATTGCTGTTGTTTGATCGATACTATTTAGAACCTTAATTTAATAAGATTTTATTATTTATAAAAAGAATTAATTAAAAGGAAATTATCGCAATAAGTAGTTGTACAGCATGTATAGAAGAAGAAAAACAGGAGTTTTCCTAGTCTTTTTTTATGTCAATTGTGTTTTCAACATTCTTTTTAATTAATGCAAATGGAATATTTTCACATGAGAAGTAATTTCTAGTACAATTGAGAGCATAGAACAAAGTTAATGTTTGTACTTTATCAACAATCGTATAATTTTATATTTCAAGTTCTCTAGTACACTTTGGCAAAAGCTAAAAGGTATTTTTGGATCTTTATACCTACAATACAGGACCGGCACCGCTTCAGTAAGCTTACCTGAAAATTACGTTCATAGACTCACGGTCAGAAGCACTACAGTAATCACTAAAAATGACAGACTGACACGACATGTCCGAAATAAACTTAGTATGTAAAAATCTGAGGTTTGTGGTATGGAAGGGAAACACGTCCATTCGGTAAGCTGAATTTGTGAGTTCCAGTCCCGGCCGCTCCAATCGAACTTTTTTGAATAATATGAACAGGATAATAACCTTTCTGATTAATATTTCAAATATTAAAATAAAATGAAAAATTCATCATCATCACTTGCAATTAGTAATTAATTTGGTGCCCTTTGTTTAACTGGCGTCTGCACATCCGCTTACATCGGCCCTGTTTAGAGCATATAAATAGCTGCTAGCTATTTCTGATTCGAATTCGACACCCTCTATGACGGGAGCCCTTTACACGTCCCTTAAAAAAACACAACAAATCGCACAATCTGACTAAAATACTACTAATCTTTACTATTCCCCTACCCCACACAACTTTCTAAATAACAGGGATGTATACATAAAATTATATGGACTTTACGAAAATCAACCCCAATAACATTCTCCAATTTAATCTAATTAGTTATTTTCCTCAAAATATACCTACCAAAAAAAAGAGCAAACCAACTAATTTAATTACATTAAACTGTTAGATTTTATAACAAAACTTTCCACATTTTCTGTTATTTACACAATTTAAATAAATTTTCATAATTAAGAGTCATTATAATAATGATTCAATTTAAAATATTATTTTTAACTTGGAATAAGTATAATTTTATTTTGTGAAAGTTTGTACACAAAAATTGTTATTATTTAAAGAGTTTAGTAAAGCGGAAAAAAATTCTACCTGAAAATGTGTTTTACAATGTTGGCTTTTCAGAATTACAGGTAAAATTTCTACAATAACTGTATATACAGGTGTAAAACGTTCTTATAACCAACTATGTTACAACTGTTACAAATCAAAACTATCTAACAAAAATGTCTATGATTTATTACACCTGAAAACGACAATCCACATGATCTTGAAATGCACCAATTTGTTCTAATTGTATTAATTGTTATTATATATTTGTTTACTAAATTAGTTAGAATTGTGATCGATAACTAATAAACGTATAGAACTGGGTTAATACCACTTGTATGTACACTGACATGAGAAAAACCAATGTTTGACACAAAGAAACGAATCGAGCTCTATAAAACTTTACGTGACTAATAATTAAATATAAATAAACATATGAGATTCAACTAAATTCGGAAAAGAACAAGTGCCATTTCTAACAACGAACTATCTCATTAGCACCAACATTTTTAACAATAACTAAAACATTTAATTCATTGTAGAGAAATACAGTTTACATGGAAATCAACTGATAAAATTCCCGTTAAATTATCATTATCATTACATTGACATTTCAATTTTATTGTCGACCGTAAATAAAACTGTTTAATAATTAGTGAATTGACAGTTAACAGACAGACAGTTAAATAGAATTTGGAAATTTTCATAATTACTATCTAATAAACAACATGGACAGGTGTTACAAGTTCAAAGTAGCGATATTGGATAATGAGAATAGAATGATTAGCAGAGCAAAGAATTCAACAGACCACATTAATAGAAATTAACGGAATTAACTAAATAAAACCATCAAAATCAATGGAATATATACACTTTTTTTTATAGGTAAATTAGAAAATTTGTAATCAAAGTCAACTATGACAACAAAAACCACTGACGGTACTAAAAACAATAATAAAATCATCTCACCTTGTCGTAAACTCCATGAATAATCGTAATTAAAAACAAAACAAAACAAATAAAAAAATGAGATCACTTTCTCAATAAAACCACGTAATTTTCGTCAAAAACAATGAGAAAAAAACGAAAAATTCACAACAAAACTTGCTTCAAAACACAAACACACACACACACAAAATCAGAGTAGGCTTGTGATTTTTATAAATTTTCATTCAATTGTTTTGAATACTATTAAAACATACCACGATTTTAATCATTTGAAACTATCGAAATCGTGTTTTGATTGTGTTCAAATTGAAGATCAAAAAAAAAATAAAATTACAACGTGCAATCGTTTTAATATTTGAAATTCTATGAACCAACAACATCAGCCAACCACAGATAACTGGCTGCAGATGTCAACTGTTGCGTGTTTCTTCGTCGAAGAATTTCCAATGCGAATCGGGCGACCTCTAGCGACATAATTGAATACAGTACGTAATCAATTTGAATTCTCCTCAATACATTCAAATTAATTATCGATAATTATTTGAATGAGACTACAATCAATTAAAAATCTAATTATTCTTCTTACAATACGATTGCTTAAGCTCTTCTTAAAGGTGTTTTTATTTTGGGTAGATGACATCATTTGACATCAATACTTCTGATCGCTGAACTTTACACATTCTGGAATGCTACCTACAAACTAAACATATAAAGACAGAAAAATGCGATATTTGTTTCTCTGTCCAACATACTTTTATTGAAGTCTTATAAATGTGTTCTATCGCATAAATACCACCTCTCTTTCTATTGCAAGGCGGTACAGTTTATCCAAGATCCTAAAAATGGGTAAATTTGGAGTTACTAACAACTTCACATCAGTCGCCTCGATTATCCGAACTACTGCTATCCCACTGCACCCAATCACTTGCTACAATACTTTTACATTAAATATAAAAAAAGTATTATTGTTTATATTGTTTATGAACAATTATTTTTATAAAGTGAATGCGTTCATGTTGGAATATACGAACTATTTGATTAAGCGACCCGTGCCTCTCTACTGTGATACAAAAAGGACCTTTTTTCTGAATAAATCTACTGATATTTAAAGTGACATTCGCCTGGATACACTGTATGTAATTAGTACGAGAAAGAGAATATTGTTCCACATTTCTGTCCTTGTCGATCTCGGACTTGTCTATTAGAGTGATCGTTCCAGAACGTATTCAATGCTTTTGATTGATTGTGTAATTTCAGGACTGTATTAGAATTTTCACAAATTTCAAATCAAGCTAAATCATTGATTTACAAAGTTTTAAGGTAAAACGACTGAAATACTGACGTTCCGATTAAAATAATTTCTATTCTCGTCTTAAATAGTTCTGTTAAGACTAGCACACATTATGACTATATATGTGCTATCGTTTCTATGTATTTTATATATTGGTGCCGGTCCGGACAGGATTGCATCGTCGGTTAAGCCGGTTAAAACGCGCATTTTTGCGCTATTTAGTAACGCTAGTCTTTAATTGATTTTATTGAGCAAATCCGGTTCTGCATTGGCTGACGCACATTTGACATTTCGGTGAAATTCAATTAGAAATAAAATGGACGCCAGGTTATTTTTGTAAATATTTGAAAAATAATCAAAACAACTTGAAATTCTGTTAAAAAAAAGTTCAATTTTAATCAATAAAGAAATGATGGATAAGATGGACCCATCACATACGACAACAAATTCAAATTGTCAACAAGAAACGGTAATTATTAAAAAAAAAAACTGCCTTCGTTTACATTCTCTGATTACATCAAATATAATTTCAACATATTTTTAGGGAAATCCAGAAGAAATTGCAATCGATCCAAATGTGACCAATTCACCAATACAAGAGGCATTACCGCAGATTTGTTATGTACCATCAAGTTCATCTAATGATGATATTCCACCACCAAAAGCTGATTTTTATGCACCACCACCATATGAGATGGTAACAAAAGCAACAAAATTACCAACGTATGAGGAAGTACAACGTGAAAAGAATTTAGAAGAACATAATATACCAATCAATAATATTACAACCGGTCGTGTATTCAGACAACCAACACAAAGAATCTTAAATATTGATGGTGAATCAAATCAGGATGTGGACACTAGTTTATTGGGGACAGATTTTATGTTTTATATTGCATTTTTTGGTAGTTTTATTGAAACAAAAAACATTTGTTTATAAATCTAACATTTATTAAAACTTGTCTTGTTTTTAGTTGCTTTTATATTTAATTGGATAGGATTCTTATTGTTGATGTGTTTCTGTCATACAATTGCTTCAAGATATGGTGCATTATCAGGTTTTGGTTTATCATTAGCTAAATGGACATTTATTGTGCAACATTCTACAGATTTGGCATCGAAGGACAACAGTTGGTTATGGTGGCTTATTATGACGTTTGGTAAATTTGAATAAATCGAATTGTGTCACATTTTAAATAATATTAATTATTCTAGGTTTGATCATTTGTATCCGTGCAATTCTACAGTATTTGAATATAAAACGGGGTTGGCATATGTTATCAGCTAGCCATCAAGAGAGACTTTTATTTTTCTATTAAAAGCTTTAAATGTGTTAATTATTTGGCTCATTTGCAATAGACTGCATGTCAGATCATTTAATCAATGTGATTTAATATTTTAGATGATCTTAATATTCCATTCATTTTTTATTTGGTTTTATTGTATATTTTTTATTTATTTATATAGGGCTCATTATTGAATATCACATTTACACACTTGTATTTGATTATGTGTTGGAATTTTTCATTCCCTCACTAGGAAGCATTCAATCAATTTTAGGCACAAATTATTGTCGTGAACGATTATAGCAATAGATAATTAAAACTTTATTGGTGTAAATGTAAAATAATAGAAATTTGAATTGAAAGCAATTCTTTGTAAATGAGGAACATACACTTATTTCAATGTAATAAAATTGCAATTCAATACAAATAAAAATAAATATATTGACATATACTATAATTATTTAACTTTAATAAATTCTGCTTCTAATTCATAAACACCAATTGAATCTTTGATTTTCTCATCATAATCAACCCATTCATTTTCATTTTCAGTAAAATCAACATCATACGTCTTGTTACTTTCACTAACAAAAGCCATCCAACCATCACCTGCTTGAAATGCTATCGGTTCAATTCCGCGACAATCAAATGTTGCAATTCTTTTAAAATTGCCTTGATCCTCAGTTGTATATTTATCTGGAATCATAATTAGTTCAACAACAATAAAATCAACAATTTAAATAAATCTCAAATTGTTACCAATTGTGCCGTCCAGTATATCTAAACTATTCTCACGGCCGCATAATTTACATTTTTCTAAATAATGTGTTTCGCAACGCCCAGTTTTTGTTGGAAATGTTTCAGTTTGTGTGATACCGTGCCATTTATTCGAGATTTCACCACAATTAAGACATTTCAATTTTAACAAATAGATAAATCGTGGATTGTTTGTGTATAATTGATCGATGTGTTCTAATGTTGCTTTGATTCGCAAGCTGATTTTTACCATTTTTCGGTAATTATTGGACAATCTAACAACAACAAAACAACAACCTAACCTCAATTGGATTGACGTTCATTTGGCAGATAGCGGAGTTGCCATATTTTTCAAGCAATCGATGAGCGGAAATTCGACTACTCGTCAACAGATGCCGCCATTTGAATACACCAAGTTTAGTTGTGCGGGAAATTTGAACTACGGAATTTTGAGTTACATATGTTAAATATGTATTTGAAACGAAATGGGTAGCGAGCCTAAATTAAATATTGCTTATAAAGGGCGAAGATAACAAATGCACAGGAACGTCATGTTTATCGATTATTATTGAATATTTTCAATGTTTATAGATGATTGACATTGCATTTACTTATTACTTATAAATAATTCATTCAGCTGTAAATAAACTACAATAATAAACTACTTTATGAAATTATTAATCATTCAATTCATTCCATCGTTAGCAACGATGCATTTTAAAGTGAATCAACAATAAGTTAATTCATTCTATCGTTGGTAACGATGGATTCTAAAGTGAATTTTTCTACTTTAAAATCGTGTACACATCTGAATACGTATGTTTTGCGTTTAGCAAATTTTTTGGGCCTAATCCCATCATATTGTGCTGACCAAAATGTTTTAATTAATTCGAAACGAGATAAAATTCGTGCAGTTCTATTGTTCTCTAGTTTAGAGATTATCCAATTCGTCGTATTAATTAATAATTTTTTACCTGACAAAAATACATATATAGAATTATTTTTATATATTTTTGACGAAATTATTATTCTACTAATAGTATATTCGATATTCATTGGCAATAATTTTCAACACCGACAACCATGGTTGAAGTTTTTGAATAATTTCCAAACAATTAATAAATATATTTGTAATACAACATATAATAACACAAAATTATTCAGAAAAGAGTTGATTAAGTTAGTAATTTATATTCTACTACTTATTTCAAAGCAGGCTTATACGTATACAATGAAGATCAGTGTATATAAGATGAGCTCTATTTGGTCTATAAATTTTGATATCCCTTTTTACTTTCATTTAATTTTTCAAGCCATAACAATAATGCTTTTGAATGTTTTTAAATTAAAATTCATCTACCTGCGTCAACTAATTGAGAAACACTCAAATAACACGAAATCAATACAATTTAATTTATTAGTAATAAAAATAAAAATAATTACAAAGCATTTATTGGAAAATATAAATTATTTCAACCAAATTTTTGGATGGTCGCTTTTATTTGGTTTTGGTAAATTTATTGTAACCTTTTTGAGATTTTTACAATACATTGTTGACGATTTGGTTTTGAATCGATATGATGACGATATCAAATTAATGGTAACAGTTGGCAATATATTAATGTTGATATTAGATTTTGTAAGTATTTTCTTATATCGACGTCTTCAGTGTTAATTGTTTTGTTTTTTTTACACATTTTAGATACCGATTGCTTTCATCATAATGAAATGTGATTCTGTTACAATAGAATATGAGAAGTTTTATTCAACAATTCAGAATTCTATCCACGTTAATCAGATACTTGATGAAATGATTGAATATAAGAAATTAGTTAAATTCGTGAAACATAATCCAGTCACGATTACAGCTGCCAATTTCTTTATTATTAATAGAAGTTTATTGCTTGCAATTTTAACAACAATCACAACCTATTTTATTGTCAATTTACAATTTACATTCACTAATTTGAATAATTAAAAATGAATTGATTATTTTTAATATTGCATTTGAAATTAGAACATATGTAGAGTTACTGAAACTAAAACACGTGTAGAATAACAGATTTTATTTCAAATTTGTCATAGTTGTGTGAAGCATCAACAATACGCTGCGGTGAAATTGAATAACAGAGGAATCACCGAATTGTATTGAAGCATTAATGATGAATTTGGTATTACATTTCCGTTTCACTGTATCTGATGTTTTGTAAATCTTGATCACCCTTTCAAAGTTGTTCATGAATTGAAATATAATCTTTGAAAATATGTTTGTTTAATACTTTTTATTATCACCTAACAGGCGATGTGGCGGCTCTTTATCCAATTGTAATGAAATAAACAATAAAAGAGAAACGAAATTTAATGAAGCTGTGTCTGTTAATGGTTTTGATCATTTACGCAAATAGAATGGTGGCGAATTCAAATAACTGTGTTCCTTGAATGTAGGAATTTAGGAAAATGCACGAGAAAGTTTCCTAAATAGATCAATAAGTTCATGATAACAACAATTACTATTTTATTATTTGACATTGAATTAGGTTATTGAAATTAAATAATTCATTCAATTCTAAATAAATTACTATATATACACTTAATGTAATCGACAATTATATAGTTAAAACATTCTACCGTTAGTGACGATCGACACTAATGTGTTTTTCTCATTTTAAAAACGTGTACACATTTGAATATGTTTATATTGCGTTTAGCAGATTTTATGGGCTTAACTCCAACTTATTGTGTTGATCAAAATATTTTAATTAATTCGAGACGTGATAAAATTCGTGCTGTTTTAATACTCCCTGTCTTAGTGATTTTACAATTAGTCTCTACATATTTCTTGTTAAATGATGGATACATAACAGCAATTTTAGATTATTTTGATGTTATTCTTATGATATTAATAATATATTCAATATTTATAGAGAATCATTTTAATAATCAACACGTATGGGTGAAATTTTTCAATAATTTCCAAACGATTGATAAATATATTCGCAATCGAAGTCATAATAATTCGAAGACATTTCGAAAAGACTTGATTAAGTTTGTAATTTGTGCTGTAGTAATATTCCTAAAGCAGGTTTATGTTTATGAAGTTTGGAACAGTATACTTAACTTAAAAATTATTTGGTTAGTGAGTTATGACATCTCCTCTTACTTTTATTCCGTTTTTCAAATCATGACAATCATGCTCTTAAATGATTTTAAATTAAAGTTCACATACCTGCGTCAACTAATTGAGAAATACTCAGATAACACGAAATCAATACAGTTTAATTTATTACTTATGAAAATAAATATAATTACAACACATTTATTGGAAAATATAAATTGTTTCAATCAAATTTTTGGATGGTCACTTTTATTGGGTTTTGGGAAGTTTGTTGTGGTCGCTCTGAAATTCTTGCATTATACAGTTGAAGATTTGATTTTAAGTCAACATGATTACGATTTCAAATTAAAGCTAACAGTTGGGGATATATTAACATTGATACTAGATTTTGTAAGTGCATTTTATATAGAATAATATTCTTCATTAATTGATTTGTTATTTTAAAAATTTTAGATACCGATAGTTTTCATTATAATGAAAAGTGATTCTGTTATAACCGAATATGAAGAGTTCTATTCTACAATTCAAAATTCTGTTCACAAGAATCAAGCACTTGATGAAATGATTGAACATAAGAAATTAGTAAAATTGTTGAAACATAATCCAGTCAAGATTACAGCTGCCAATTTCTTTATTATTAATAGAAGTTTATTGCTTGAAATTTTAACAACTATCACAACTTATTTTATTGTCAATTTACAGCTTGCGTTTACTGATTTTAACAATTGAAGCTAAATTAATTTCTTCAAATGTTGCACTTAAAATTGGAACATTTGTAGAATTCCTGAAACTAAAACACATGTGTAATAACCGATTTTATTTCACGTTTGTCATAACTGTTTAAAGTGTTAACAATATGTTGTAATAAAGTTGAATAACAGAGGAATCACCGAATTGTATTGAAGCAATAATGATGAACTTGGTATTACATTTCCGTTTCACTGTATCTGATGTTTTGTAAATCTTGATCACCCTTTCAATGTTGTTCATGAATTGAAATATAATCTTTGAAAATCTGTTTGTTTAATACTTTTGATTATGACCGAACAAGTGCTTCGACTGCTTTTTATCCAACAGTAAGGAAATAAGCATGTTCATTTGAAAATCAAATTATCACTTGAAAATCTCGATGTAAACAGACTGCAAACTATAATTTTTATTCGCCTGGAAAAAAAATATTATAAGTAATTAAAAATATATGTTTCAATAAATTTATTAATGGAAAAAAGCTTTAAAATATGATTAAATTTGTTCGTAACTTATAAATTGCTCTGACTATACCCTTAACATTACTTAAGTAAACTTGAAGGAATATCTAATCGTTATGTATTCATCGTATTTTTGTGGGTTGATTTCTAGTGTTTGACTGCAAAGCGATATTAATAAATCAAATAAATACTTCATACTTTTGTTAGATAGTGATGATGATTTTAAATAGATTGAAATTTGTCGACATCAACGGGCACAGTGCGAGAAAATTCATTTAGAAAATGAAGTGATGGAGGAATTCAGACAAAGACTTCATCTGTCAAATTAAAATACAACAACCCTTACAGTTACTATATCTACAACACGACCATTAAAATCTTTAGTAGAGCCATTGAACAAATAACAAAAATGAACCAATCGACGCCTGAAAAATCTTCCTAAATTTAAAGCTCACATTCAGGAGACAGTTTTTCACAGAGGATGAACCAGGCTCGAATGGAGAAAATAATATATTTTACCAAAAATCTTCTCAATATGAGGTGTCAATATTAGAAAATATGAGCTTAGAAAGTTTATTAAATGGATGACAACAAATAATAATTCATTAACTAACATTGCATTTACTTATTGAAATTAAATAATTCATTCAATTCTAAATATATTCCGACATGCACTTAATGAAATTGAAAATTATTTAAGTCATTCTATCGTTAACGACGATTGACTCTAAAGCGAATTTTTCCATTTCAAAATCGTGTACACATTTGAATATGTTTATATTGCCCTTAGCAAATTTCTTGGGTTTGATTCCCACATATTGTGATGATCAAAATGTCTTAATTAATTCGAAACGTGATAAAATTCGTGCAGGTTTATTATTCGCTATCTTAGTGATTTTACAGTTAGTCTCAATAGTTTCTAAATATTTATTTATCTATTATGGATACATAATTAGAATTTTGGATGATTCATGTGATATATTTATGATTTTAATATTATATTCGATATTCATAGGGAATAATTTCAATAATCAACCAACATGGGCTAAGTTTATGAATAATTTCCAAACGATTGATAAATATATTCACAATCGAAGTCATAATAATACGAAATCATTTCGAAAAGAGTTGATTAAGTTTGTAATTTGTGCTGTAGTAATATTCCTAAAGCAGGTTTATGTTTTCAAAGTCTGGTTCAACATATTTAAATTAAAAGTAATTTGGCTTGTAAGCTATGAAATTTCCATGTACTTTTATATAATTTTCCAAATTACAACAATCATGTTATTAAATGTTTTCAAATTCAATCTCGTTTACATGCGTCAACAATTTGAGAAGCAGTCAAATAATTCAGAATCAATACAATTCCATTTATTAACTATGAAAATAAATATAATTACAACCCATTTATTCGAAAATATAAATTATTTCAATCAAATTTTTGGATGGTCACTCTTATTTGGTTTTGGTAAGTTTATTGGGATTGTTTTGAAATATTTACACTATATTGTTGAGGATTTTACTTCCAATCAATATAATTACGACTTGAAGTTGTCAGTAACTGTTGGTAATATCTCAACATTGATACTAGACTTTGTAAGTGCATTTTATATAAATTTATTCATTGTTAACTGTTATTTATGTTCTTTATACATTTTAGATACCGATAGTTTTCATTATAATGAAAAGTGATTCTGTTATAACCGAATATGAGAAGTTTTATTCAACAATTCAAAATTCTATCCACAAAAATCGAAGACTTGGTGAAATGATTGAATATAAGAAATTAGTTAAATTCTTGAAACATAATCCAGTCAAAATTACAGCTGCTAATTTCTTTATTATTAATAGAAGTTTATTGCTTGCAATTTTAACAACTATCACAACTTACTTTATTGTCAATTTACAATTCGCATTTAATAATTTCAAAAACTAAAAATGAATTGATTTGTTCCAATGTTGCACGTAAAATATGAACTATGAACTAGAGTTTCTGAATGAAAACACGTGTGTAATAACCGATCTTATTTCAAGTTTGTGAAAATTGTTGCATGTTACCAATAATTTTGTTGCTACATATTTAGAAAGCGTTAACAATATGCTGTAGTGAAGTTAAATTGGAATAACAAAATAATCACTAAAGGAGGTAGACGTATTAATTGTGAAATTGGAATTCTATTCACATTTCACTTTAATAATTTAAATGATTCTAAATCACTGGTTCAATGTTGATCATAGATTCAAATATAATTTATGAGAGTTCGTTTCTTTATATTTATTCTTTGTTTGTGATTGTTTCTTCGACTTTGTTTAGACGAAGAGTTTGTGTAATTGAAATGAATACACCGATAATTGAATTTTATTTGTATGTCATTATTGATAATGATTAAACAATTATGTGCATACTCGTTCAAACTTGGCGCAGCACTACTCGGTTCTCTTCAAGCATCTGCCTAAAACAACCTTTTATTACTACTGAACAAATTCTCAATAATATATACATACAATCAGTCCATCTTTTGGAAAGAAGTAATGAAGTGAAAGTTTATTAGTTGATAATGATCAGCGACACTTACTAATTGCAACATTGTTGTTGAAAATGTGCATGAAATAGAATAACGATGATGAAAATCCAAAACGTGTGCTTTAATAAATATAACACTCCTTCGCCTGTCGCATTCAAACGAAAACTATTATATTTTAAACAATAATATTATGATGAACAACCCTAGCATTCATGGAGAATTAATCATTGAGCTTCATTGTTAGATCATCCATTGTGTGTCGATATTAGATATTAAAAAATTGATTTTCAATCAATTGATAGATAAGAACGTCAATATTGGTGGATGCGCCGGGCAAATAATATACGTTGACTTATAGCCGCTGAATTCTTTATTCAAATATAAAAAAACTTGAAAATAAATGATTGAATAATTTCATAATTTATTGATTGTAACATTGTGCATTTTATTTTACTTAAATGAACGATTGAGTTCAATTTATCGCTGTTTAGATTGCAGCATATTAATATTTGACTGTAAATGATATTGGTCAGTATTCTTCAAAAATATGCGAAAGGAGAGAAATGAGTTCCGGTCATAGAATGATGGCGAATTTAAATAACTGTGTTCCTTGAATGTAGGAATTCAGGAAAATGTACGAGAAAGTTTCCTAAATAGGTCAATCAGTTCATGAGAACAACAATTACTATTTTATTGTTTGACATTGAATTAGGTTATTGAAATTAAATAATTCATTCAATTCTAAATAAATTACTATATGTACACTTAATGTAATCGATAATTATATAGTTAAAACATTCTACCGTTAGTGACGACAAACGTGTACAGTGTGTACACATTTGAATATGTTTATATTGCGTTTAGCAAATTTTATGGGGTTAATTCCAACTTATTGTGTTGATCAAAATAATTTAATTAATTCGGAACTTGATAAAACTGGTGCTGTTTTAATATCTTCTGTCTTAGTGATTTTCCAATTAGTCTCTACATATTTCTTGTTAAATGATGGATACATAACAGCAATTTTATATTATTTTGATGTTATTCTTATGATATTGATATTATATTCAATATTCATAGAGAATCATTTTAATAATCAACATGTATGGGTGAACTTTTTAAGTAATTTCCAAACGATTGATAAACATATTCGCAATCGAAGTCATAATAATTCGAAGACATTTCGAAAAGAGTTGATTAAATTTGTAATTTGTGTTGTAGTAATATTCCTAAAGCAGGTTTATGTTTATGAAGTATGGAACAGTATACTTAACTTAAATATTATTTGGTTAGTGAGTTATGACATCTCCTCTTACTTTTATTTCGTTTTTCAAATCATGACAATCATGCTCTTAAATGATTTTAAATTAAAGTTCACATACCTGCGTCAACTAATTGAGAAATACTCAAATAACAAGAAATCAATACAATTTAATTTATTAGTTATGAAAATAAATATAATTACAACACATTTATTGGAAAATATAAATTGTTTCAATCAAATTTTTGGATGATCACTTTTATTGGGTTTTGGGAAATTTATTGTGGTCGCTCTGGAATTCTTGCACTATACAGTTGAAGATTTGATTTTAAGTCAATATGATTACGATTTCAAATTAAAGCTAACAGTTGGGAATATATTAACATTGATACTAGTTTTTGTAAGTGCATTATATAGGATGTTTCACCTAAAAGAACCCCCCTCGGCATTTTGTTGTTTACCAAGATAATCGAATACGGTTTTCATAATCCTAAATAGGGTCACCTAATGTACAATTCAGCAATAAACAGATTTACCTAACCACCCTCTAAGTATGCCAAAGTAAAATCAATTCTTGAAATTTTCATTCAATAGAAATCAAAACCATCCAGAAAGCATGTAGTCGAGACACTACGTTACTACAAGAAAAATCGTTTCTTAATCTTTGTTAGTTTGGAAGAAAAGAGCCAAAGAATAATTCACTTTACAGAGGTTTGTTAAATCTGTTTAAAACACAACGATATCAATAACAATAGCAATGAATGCAATGTCAGTATTAACAGTATTAACACAGTTTACTCCATTTTAAAGTTGAAAAGAGCTCATTATTGATTTTTGGATTTCCAAATCTTTCTCAATGTCAGTATCTTATTAGATCATTCCACCTTAGCTATTTAATTATTTAATCATGCAGTACCACCACCTGATAGAAAAACAATAAATTTTCTATCCAATATTCGATTTCAATAAATATAAATTTAATCAAAATTAATTACGTCAATCTTCTTTGTTCATTTCCAAGTAATCATCTGTTTTTTTCTGCTTATGTATCGTCAGCATTTCTTGACAAATGTTGTAAACCATAGTATACGAATGGAATCTTTTTAAAACAGATCATCGGATATTATCACTTTAGTGATTTTAAAATAGTGAAATTTTATTTTGTACCGATCGTGTTGAAATCCGATGATCTGTTTTGAAAAGATACCTTTTGTTTACTACTATTTACTACGTATCCTATGGAATGCTGACGGTAACATAAGCAGTTTTATCACACTAGGTCAGTGCAATTACAAGAAAACACAGATGATTTCTAAGAAATGAACAAAAAAGATCCTCGTAATTGATATTGATTACCTTTTTAAATTATTAAAACCGAATATTAATAAACAATCTATTGTTTTTCTATCAGGTGGTGGTACTGCATGATTAAATAATTAAATAGTTAAGGTAAAATTATCTAATACGATAACGACATTGAGGTAAATTTGGAAATCCAAAAATCAATCATGACACCATTTCAATTTTAAGATGGAGTACACCATAGTCATAAAATAACCTGTGGTAATACTGATATTGCATTCATTGCTATTGTTATTGATACCATTGTGTTTTAAACACTGATTTAATAAACCTCTGTAAAGTGAATTTTTCTTTGGCATTTTTCTTCCAAACTAACAAAGATTAAGAAACGATTTTTCTTGTACTAATGTAGTGTCTCGACGACATGCTTTCTGGATGGTTTTGATTTCTATTGAATGAAAATTTCAAGAATTGATTTTACTTTGGCATACTTAGAGGGTGGCAAGGTAAATCTGTTTATTGCCGAATTGTACATTAGGTGACCCCATTTAGGGTTATGAAAACCGTATTCGATTATTTTGGTAAACAACGAAATGCCGAAGGGGAGATTCTTTTAGGTGAAACACCCTGTATATATATATATATATTATATAATTGATTTGTTATTTTATAAATTTTAGATACCGATAGTTTTCATAATAATGAGAAGTGATTCTGTTATAATCGAATATGAAAAGTTCTATTCTACAATTCAAAATTCTGTTCACAAGAATCAAGCACTTGATGAAATGATTGAACATAAGAAATTAGTAAAATTGTTGAAACATAATCCAGTCAAGATTACAGCTGCCAATTTCTTTATTATTAATAGAAGTTTATTGCTTGAAATTTTAACAACTATCACAACTTATTTTATTGTCAATTTACAGCTTGCGTTTACTGATTTTAACAATTGAAGCTAAATTAATTTCTTCAAATGTTGCACTTAAAATTGGAACATTTGTAGAGTTCCTGAAACTAAAACACATGTGTAATAACCGATTTTATTTCACGTTTGTCATAACTGTTTAAAGTGTTAACAATATGTTGTAATAAAGTTGAATAACAAATGAATCACCGGATTGTATTGAACAATAATGATGAACTTGGTATTAGATTTCCGCTTCACTTCTATGTATCTGATGTTTTGTAAATCTTGATTACCCTTTCAATGTTGTTCATGAATTGAAATATAATCTTTGAAAGTCTGTTTGTTTAATACTTTTTATTATCACCGAACAAGTGCTTCGACTGCTTTTTATCCAGCAGTAAGGAAATAAGCTTGTTCATTTGAAAATCAAATTATCACTTGAAAATGTCGATGTAAACAGACTGCAAACTTTAATTCTTGTTCGTCTGTAAAGAAAAAATTTATAAGTAATTAAAAATATATGTTTCAATAAATTTATTAATGGAAAAAAGTTTTAAAATATGATTAAATTTGTTCGTAACTTATAAATTGCCCTGACTATACCCTTAACATTACTTAAGTAAACTTGAAGGAATATCTAATCGTTATGCATTCATCGCATTTTTGTGAGTTGATTTCTAGTGTTTGACTGCAAAGCGATATTAATGAATCAAATAAATACTTCAAACCTTTGTAAGATAGTGATGATGATTTTAAGTAGATTGAAATTTGTCGACATCAACGGGCACAGTGCGAGAAAATTCATTTAGCAAATGAAGTGATGGAGGAATTCAGACAAAGACTTCATCTGTCAAATTAAAATACAACAACCCTTACAGTTACTATATCTACAACACGACCATTAAAATTTTTAGTAGAGCCATTGAACAAATAACAAAAATGAACCAATCGATGTCTGTAAAATCTTCCTAAATTTAAAGTTCGTATTCAGGAAAAAGTTTTTTACAGAGGATGAACCAGGCTTAAATGTAGAAAATAACATATTTTACTAAAAATCTTCTCAATATAAAGTTTCAATTTTAGAAAAAATAAATTAGAAAATCTACTAAATGGATGACCGAGTTTATGATGACAACAAATAATAATTCATTAACTAACATTACATTTACTTATTGAAATTAAATAATTCATTCAATTCTAAATATTTTCCGACATGCACTTAATGAAATTGACAATTAGTTAAGTCATTCTATCGTTCGCGACGATTGACTCTAAAGTGAATTTTTCCATTTCAAAATCGTGTACACATTTGAATATGTTCATATTGCGTTTAGCAAATTTCTTGGGTTTAATTCCAACTTATAGTGTGGATCAACGTGTTTTAATTGATTGGAAATGCGATAAAATTCGTGCAGTTTTATTATTCTCTGGCTTAGTGATTTTACAGTTAGTCTCAATAGTCTGTAAATATTTATTTATCTATGATAGATACATAACAAGAATCTTTGATGATCTCACTGATATTTTTATGATTCTAATACTATATTCGATATTCATAGAGAATCATTTTAATAATCAACAAGTATGGGTAAAATTTTTAAATAATTTCCAAGCGATTGATAAATATATTCGCAATCGAAGTCATAATAATTCGAAATCATTTCGAAAAGAGTTGATTAAGTTTGTAAATTGTGCTCTAGTAATATTTCTAAAGCAGGTTTATCTTTACGTAGTTTGGTCCAATATATTTAAATTAAATCTAATTTGGCTAGTGAGTTATGACATCTCCTCATACTTTCATATAATTTATCAAATTATAACAATTACATTAATTAATGATGTTAAATTTAATCTCATATACATGCGTCAACTAATTAAAAAACACTCACATGACTCGACATCGATACAATTCAATTTATTAGTTATAAAAATAAATATGATTACAAAACATTTATTAAAAAATAAAAATTATTTCAATCAAATTTTTGGATGGTCACTTTTATTGGGTTTTGCGAAATTTATTGTGGTCGTTCTAAAATTCTTGCACTATATGGTTCAAGATTTGATTTTAAATCAATATGATTACGATTTCAAATTAAAGTTAACAGTTGGGAATATATTAACATTGATATTTAATTTTGTAAGTGTATTTTATATCGATCAATACTCTTCATTAATTGTGTTTTTATTTTATGAATTTTAGGTACCAATTGCTTTCATTATAATGAAAAGTGATTTTGTTATAACCGAATATGAGAAGTTTTATTGTACAACTCAAGCTTCTATTCACACAAATCGAGCACTTGGTGGAATGATTGAATTTAAGGATTTAGTAAAATTGTTGAAACATAATCCAATCAAAATTACAGCTGCTAATTTCTTTATTATTAATAGAAGTTTATTCCTTGCAATTTTAGCGACCATCACAACTTATTTTATTGTCATTTTACAGCTTTCTTTTACCGATTTTAATAATTAAAGCTGAATAGATTTCTCTTAATATTGCACTTAAAATTACAACAATTGTAGGGTTATTGGGTTATTCCATGTTTGTCATAGTTGTTGAATATTACCAATAATTTTGTTATTATTTACACATTTATTTTGACTGTTTCATATTCGCTTTAGTAATTTAGAAACCGTTAACCATACATCATGGTAAAGGTGAATACGAATAATAAAGTAACGTTACTGTAGTAGAATAATCCTATAGAGTAGTCATCAAAAGTGAGTGTTGCATGAATGAACTCAGAATTCGATACTCATATCACATTATTGTATTTTGTGTGAACTTCAATCACCATTTCGATGTTGCTCATAAATTCAAATATAATATATAAAAGTCTATTTGTTTCATTCTTCTTTTTATTATCATCCAGTTAAACTTCTGATTGCTTATTTAGTCATTCGTGATGTTAAGATTTGTTTGATTACCATCAATGTAGAACCTCATCAAAATAGAAACAGATACATTTAAAATAGTTTTGGTGATGAATTACCAAACAAGACATGTTTTAACCAATGATCTGGAGAGAATTATATAAATTCTGAATTTACTATGGCTTACGTCAATAGAAAGTTGATATAGTTATAAATCGAACGCATGGAAAAAAAGAGTGGAAATATTTGAAGGCTTGTCGCCCATTCTGCAAATAATTGCAAAATCACTGAGTCAAACATGGGTTTATATCCTTTTATACCTGATAACAATGATGATCATCTTTTTATAGAATGAAAACAGAAAACTACAATTTTATGTATATTTATAGCTCAAGATATTCAATGGACAAAAATTGTCGGATGCGCTGGAAGAGCAACGTCAATTTCCAATTAGCGTTTTCCGTATAAAAAAGGGACTTATTTTCAGTTTGGTATAGTCAAGTTTCTTCGCCCTTGCAAAGTTCTTAATAACATTTTGGTAGATCCATACTTGAACACTTTAATTCTAATAGTTATTAAAGACTATTCGTGAAAGCAAAAATCATTTATTACGTATAAGTTTGGGACTTGTGATAACATATAAAAATAATTTTTGACGGATTAGCAAGGGTTATATTTCTAAATATTTAACTGACTTTAACAATCAATATAATTCATTAATAGACATTGAATTTAGTTATTAATTATAAATAAGTCATTCAATTGTAAATAAACTACAATAATAAACCACTTACTGAAATTACCAATAAGTTGAGTCATTCCATCGTTAGTGACGATGGACTTTACAGCAAATTTGTATGTTTTCAAATCGTGTACACATTTGAATATTCTTGTATTGCGTTTAGCGAATTTCTTGGGTTTAATTCCAACTTATAATGCCAATCAAAGAATTTTAATTATCCCAAAACGTGATAAAATTCGTGCAATTTTATTATTTTGCAATTTTGCGACCCTACAATTAATGTCTCTAGTTATTAATCATTTATATTTCAGTAATACATTCATAGAGAGAATTTTACATAATTCTAGTGGAATTTTTTTTATACTAATAATATATTCAATATTCATCGAGAATAGTTTCAAAAATCAACATGCATGGGTTAAATTATTAAACAATTGCGAAACGATTGATGAATATATTTGTAATAAACGGCATAATAACACGGAATCATTCAAAAAAGGGATGATTAAATTAGTAATTTGTACTGCAGCAATATTTTTGAAGGAGTGTTATGGGTATAAAATTTGGATTAGTGTAACTAAGTTAAGTTTTCTTTGGTCTTTAACTCATGGGATGCCCATTTACCTTCATTGGATATTACAAATTCTAACAATTACATTATTAAATGATTTGAAATTAAATTTCATCTACCTGCGTCAACTAATTAACAAACACTCAAGTAACACGAAATCAATTCAATTTAATTTATTAGTTATAAAAATAAAAATAATTACAAAGCATTTATTGGAAAATATAAATTATTTCAATCAAATTTTCGGATGGTCACTTTTATTTGGTATTGGGAAATTTAGCGTAACCTTCTTAAGATTCTTACAAAATATTGTTGAAGATTTAGTTTTGAATCGATATGATGACGATTTCAAATTAATGGTAACCGTTGGAAATATATTATTGTTGTCTTTAGATTTTGTAGGTGTTTTTTTTCTCTATATAAAACTATTCATTGGCAGGTAATTGCAATTTCTTTTTTAATAAATTTTAGATATTCATAGCTTTTATTATAATGAAAAGTGATTCTGTTACAATAGAATATGAGAAGTTTTGTTTTACTATTCAAAATTACATGTACGATGATCGAAGACTTGGTGAAATGATTGAATTTAAGAATTTTGTGAAACATTTAAAACGTAATCCAGCAAAGATTACAGCTGCTAATTTTTTCATAATTAATAGAAGCTTATTGCTTGCAATTCTAACAACTATCACAACTTATTTTATTGTCAATTTACAATTTACATTCACTGTATCAGGTAATTGAAAATGTATTGATTTGTTTCAATGTTGCACTTGAAATTGGAACATTTATAGAATTATTGACACTGAAACACACGTGTGTAATAAACCGATCTTATTTTAAAATTGTCAGAATTGTTTAAAGCGCAAACAAAATGCTGTAGTGAAGTTCAATTGAAATAATCAAATAATCACCCAAGTAGCGAGATGCATAAATGATGAACTTGTAATTCTATTCACATTTCACGTTCTTGTGTCTGATTTTAAGTGAGTCTAAATCACTGTTTCAATGTTGATCATAAATTTAAATATAATTGTTGAGAGTCTGTTTGTTTATATTTATTCTTGTTACCACTCAACAAATTTCCAATAACATATACCCGCAATCCATTTTTTGGAAATAATTAATAAAGAGAAAGGGGAGAGATAACAACAGAACATGCACATTTATAAATAAGTGAACATCTTCATTTCCAAATCAATTTATCACTCCATAACGATCAGTGCCACTTGCAGATTGCAACATTGTTGTTGTAAAAGTACATGAAATAAAAAAAAACGATGAAAATCTGAAACGTCTGTTTCAATGTAACGTCCCGTGGTCTGCCACTTTTGAAAGAAAAATAACAAATTTCACATTCAGACACAAATAGTAATCGTAGAGAATTTATCATTAATGAAGAATGGCTTTTATCGATATGAGCAGTAATTTTGGTGGGTGCGCCACAGAAATATAAGTTCTCTATTGATTGTTTAGATATGTTTTCAATAATGAAAACTCAGGAAAATAGTTGACCTACTTCATAATTTATTGATAGTAACACTGTTCACTTAATATCGTACAAATCAATTATTGTGACATCGATTTATCGTATTTTTGTCATCTGATTAATGGTCGTTGTTCGAAACGTGATTTTAATGAGTTGTCTTGATACTGTAATACTTTTGACAGATACTGATGATGATTTTAAATTAATAGAAATTTGTCAACATCAACGGATACGGTGTTGAACTATGCGAGATAATTTTCTTCGCAATTAGAATCATGAAGGAATTCAGACAGAGTTCTCATATGACGAAAGACCGGGAGAATTTCCATAACCGTCCATTTAAAACAAAAAGAATCCTTAAATTTTCCCAATTAACAGAAACACAAATTACAAAGCTCAACACCAATCGCCACCTGAAAAGACCTCCTTAATTTAAGGCTAATGCAAATTGAGGAGATGAACCGAGCCCAGATGTACAGAATAACATATGCGAATTACACTGTTATGTTATTTGAGTACATTCTACAAAAAAATAGATCAATGAATTCATGGTAACAACAATTACTATTTTATTATTTGACATTGCATTAGGTTATTGAAATTAAAAAATTCATTCAATTCTAAACAAATTTCTACACACATTACATACACTTAATAAAATTAACAATTACATATGTCATTTTATTGTTTGTAACGATGGACTCTAAGGAGAATTTTCCTATATTAAAATAGTGTACACATTTGAATATGTATGTATTATTGCGTTTAGCAAATTTTTTGGGTTTAATTCCAACTTATTGTGCTGATCAAAATGTTTTAATTAATTCGAAACGTGATAAAATTCGTGCAGTTTTATTATTCTCTGTCTTAGTGATTTTTCAGTTAGCCACATTAGGTTTTAAAAATTTATTTATCAATGATGGATACATAAGAAAATATTTAGATGATTGTATTGATATTTTCATGATTTTGATAGTATTTTCGATATTCATAGAGAATAATTTTTATAATCAACAAGTATGGGCAAAATTTTTAAATAATTTCCAAACGATTGATAAATATATTAGCAGGAAAAGTTATGATGACAGGCAATCATTTCGAAAAGAGTTGATTAAGTTAGCAATTTGTGCTGTAGTGATATTTCTGAAGCAGTCTTATCTTTTTGAAGTTTGGTACAATATTTTTCACTTGCAACATATTTGGTTCATAAGTTATGAGATCCCCATGTACTTTCATATAATTTTTCAAATCATAACAATCATGTTCTTGAATGCTTTTAAATTAAAGTTCATATACCTGCGTCAACTTATTAAAAAACACTCACATGACTCGAAATCGATACCATTCAAATTATTAGTTATGAAAATAAATATAATTGCTGTGCATCTATTGGAAAACATAAAGTATTTCAATCAAATTTTTGGATGGTCACTTTTATTTGGTTTTGGTAGATTTATTGTGGCCGTTTTGAAATTCCTACACTATATAGTTGAAGATTTCATCTTAAATAAATTTGATGGCGATTTCAAATTAATTGCAACTGTGGGCAATATTGTTACCGTGATAATAGATGTTGTAAGTGTATTATATATCGAACAATACTTTTCATTAATTGTTTTATTATTTTATACATTTTAGATGCCGATAGCTTTCATAATAATGAAAAGTGATTCTGTTATAACAGAATATGAAAAGTTATATTCTACAATTCAAAATTCCATTCACAAGAATCAAGCACTTGGTGAAATGATTGAATTTAAGGATTTAGCAAAATTCTTGAAACATAATCCAGTCAAGATTACAGCTGCCAATTTCTTCACAATTAATAGAAGTTTATTCCTTACAATTTTAACAACAATCACAACTTATTTTATTGTTAATTTACAATTCGCATTTACTAATTAGGGTACTGAAACAGAAGACGTGTGTAATAACCGATCTTCTTCCAAGTTTGTCATAATTGTTGAATGTTCCCAATAATTTTGTTGCTATTTTCACATCTATTTTGGATTGTCTTATATTCGCTTTAGTAATTTAGAAAGTATTAATAATAAACCATGGTGAAATTAAATTGCAATAATAAAGTAACGTTATTGCAGTAGAATAAACCTATAAAGTAGTCATTAAAAGTGATGGTGGCATATTAATAATGAACTCAGAATATCACATTATTGTATTTTGTGTGAACCTCAATCACCATTTCGATGTTGTTCATAAATTCAAATAAAATTTAAAAAAATTTATTTGTTTCATTGTTCTTTTCATTATCACCGAGTAAATCCTTTGATTGCATTCGTGATCTTGAGATTTATTTGACTACCATCATTGTGGTTTAATCGATATAGGAAGAGAAATTTTTAATTTTTGTAAATTGTTTGAAAATACTAGGATAGGTTGGGTGGTAAATAAACCAACAAGCCATGTATTAACCATTGATAGGTAGAGAATTGTACAGTCGGGTGCGTAAAAGTTTTAACGGTGAAGGTTGTGTGGTGTAAACCTGACTTTCGCTTGAAGTTAACAACATGCTACTGGATATCTAGAGAAAGGAGACGATTTATTGATGTACCTGAAATAAGAAAAGACCACACCCCTTTTAATGAAATTATTGAAATTTTTTCATAATAATTACTTTTTGTGAAAATATTGATAATCTGATAGATTATATCATAGGTAGATATGTAAATTACTTTCAGTTTCAATAATCTTTTACAATCAGACTGTTTATTTATTTATGGTATGACTTGGACTGCAACTATTGGTTAAAGTAGGTAAAGCAATAAAGCAATAAATGTGGGGATCGGTTCATCATCAGTACGAAAAATGGTTGAAGAACGGTTCAATCTATGTAAAAAAGGCGAAATTTCACATCAAGAGTCGTTAAAATTTTTACGCACCCAACTGTATAAATGCGGAACTTGTGAAACACTTATTTATGTCAACGGCAGGATCATATAATTGAGTCAAACATGAGATTTTGTCATTTTATCTATTACATCGGTTATCAATTTTCAATTTTAGGAATATTTATAGTTCAAGACGTTCAATGAAAAAAAAATTTCGGATGCGCTTGGAGAACGTCGTCAATTTCCATTAAGGGTTATCTGTGTAAAAAAGGAGTCGCGTATCCAGTTTGATATACTGTATACACTCTTGTGAAATTACTATTAATAATCCAGTAGATTCATAATTTAAAACTTTCATTTTAATAATTAATAGAAATCATTAATGAAGGCAAAACTACATTCATTGCTTATAAGTACGCGACTTATAAGCTAATCTAGATTTAATTTAAGTTATTGGCAAGTGATCTAAATAGATGACAGAGCTCAACAAACAATAATTTAGTAATTGACATTGCATTTATTTATTAATTATGAATAATTCATTCAATTGTAAAGAAACTACAATGATAAACCACTCAATAAAATTAACAATTAGGTAAGTCATTTTATTGTTTGTAACGATTGACTCTAAAGTGAATTATTCCATTTTAAAATCGTGCACACATGTGAATATGTTTGTATTGCGCTTAGCAAATTTCTTGGGCTTAATTCCAACTTATAGTGCTGATCAAATTGTTTTAATTAATTCGAAACGTGACCAAATTCGTGCAGTTTTATTATTCATTACTTTAGTGATTTTACAATTAGTCTCATTGGGTTTTAAATGTTTATTTATCACTGATGGATACACAATAAGAATTTTAGATGTTTCTTCTGATATTTTCATGGTACTATTACTAATTTCGATGTTCATAGAGAATAATTTCAATAATCAACAAGCATGGTCAAAGTTTTTAAATAATTTCGAAGCGATTGATAGATATACAAATAGTAAGAGTTGTGATAATACGAAATCATTTAAAAAAGCGTTGATCAAGTTTGTAATTTGTACGGTAGTAATATTTCTCAAGCTCATTTTTCTTTTCGATGTTTGGTCGAATTTAGTTAACTTAAATGTTATTTTGTATGTAAGTTACCAGATCTCCTCTTACATTCATATAATTTTTCAAATCATAACAATTACATTATTAAATGCTTTTAAATTAAAGCTCACATACCTGCGTCAACTAATTGAGAAATACTCAAATAATATAAAATCAATACAATTTAATTTATTAGTTATGAAAATAAATATAATTACAACGTATTTATTGGAAAATATAAATTATTTCAATCAAATTTTTGGATGGTCACTTTTATTAGGTTTTGGGAAATTTATTGTGGTCGTTTTGAAATTCTTGCACTATATGGTTGATGATTTGATTATAAATCAATATGATCACAATTTGACATTAAAGGCAACTCTTGGGAATATATTAACATTGATACTAGATTTTGTAAGTGTATTTTATATCGAACAATGCATTTCATTAACTATTTTATCATTTTATACATTTTAGATACCAATAGCTTTCATTATAATGGAAAGTGATTCTGTTATAACCGAATATGAGAAGTTCTATTCTACAATTCGAAATTCTATCCACAAGAATCGAAGACTTGGTGAGATTATTGAATTTAAGGATTTAGCAAACTTCTTGAAACATAATCCAGTCAAAATTACAGCTGCTAATTTCTTTACAATTAATAGAAGTTTATTCCTTACAATTTTAACAACAATCACAACTTATTTTATTGTCAATTTACAATTTACATTTACTAATTTTAAGAACCAATAATGAATTGATTTGTTCCAATGTTGCACTCAAAACTGAAACAATCGTGGAACTACGAAAACAAACATATGTGAATTTACTCTGATCTGGTAATAGCCCATCTAATTCCAAGCTGTCATCAATGTTAAATGTTACCGATAATTTCGTTACTACACATCTATTTTGAATTGTTCCATATTTGCTTGAGTAATTTAGAAACCGTTAACTATACATCATGGTGAAGGTGAATGCGAATAATAAAGTAACGTTACTGTAGTAGAATAAACCTAAATAAAATAGTCATCAAAAGTGATGGTGGCATATTAATAATGAACTCTGAATTCAATGCTCATATCACATTATTGTATTTTGTGTGAACCTCAATCACCATTTCGATGTTGCTCATAAATTCAAATAAAATTTAAAAAAGTCGAGTTAATCTTTTGATTGCTTCTTTGTTATTAGTGATCTTAAGATTTGTTTGACTACCATCATTGTGGTTTAACCGAAATAGGAAGAGAATTTTTATAAATTCTCTGAAGATACTAGGATAGTTTTTGTGGTAAATAAACCAACAAACCATGTATTAGCCATTGATAGGAAGAGAATTTTATAAATGTGGAACTTTCGAAAAACTTATTTATGTCAACGACAGGTTGATATAATTGAGTCAAACATGAGATTTTGTCATTTTATTTATCACAAGATCTATCTTCGATATTAAGTATATTTATGGTTCAAGATTTTTAAAGGACACTGTTCAATATTATATTCTATGTTGTCTCAATTTGTTGTTGTCGCCTATGATGAATCGAGCAATTTGTCTATTTAGAGATAAATTTGTTCTTCAAGTTTGAACGAGTACGCACATAATTGTTTAATCATTATCAATAATTACATACAAATAAAATTCAATTATCAGTGTGTTGATTTCAATCACACAAACTTCTCGTCTTAACAAAGCCGAAGGAACATTCACAAACAACTTAAATTAAATCTAGATTTTATTATATGTACTTATATGTATTGAATGTATTTTTGCTTTCATTAATAGTTTTAATTAATTATTACAATTAAAGTGTTAAATTATGGAACTACTGGAGTATTAATAATAATTTCACAAGAGTGTAGACAATGTATCAAACTGGAAACGACTCCCTATCTTTATACAGAAAACGGTTATTGGGAATTGATACGGCTCTTCTTGCGCATCCGCCATATGTTGTCCATTGAAAATCTATATCTTCTGTCACCGATTAATTACCGTTGTTGTAATAAATAAACAGATAAGACCTCATCTTTGACTCAATGTTTTTACTTTTCCTTTCATGCGTTGAATTGACAATCGTTGTTATCATGAACTCATTGATCTATTTAGAAAACTTTCTAGTACATTTTCCTGAATACATACATTCAAGGACCAAAGTTGTTTGAATTCGCCATCATTCTATTTGCGAAACTGATATCCTCGCATTGTATTATAACGCTTTTGTATATTTTTGAGGATAATTCACCAATATCGCTTTTAAGTCAAACACTAATAAGCCATGGTCTAATGTGCGATGAATTGAAGTCACAATCCTTATTTATGTTTTTATCATTGAAAACTGAATTCAAACGCTATTCGTAAACGTACATTGGCAGGGCGCATCCATTAAAATTGCCGTTCTTATCAACCAATTGTATGAAAAGCAATTTTTTAATTTCTAATATTCACACAAAATGAATGATCTGACTAACAAGCTTAATCATTAATTCTCTATGATTGCTAGAATTGTTCATCACAACATTTTTATATTTACTAAGGTAAGACATATGTTTTGGATTTTCGTCATTTCATCATTAATAAGTGTCGCTGATCATTATCAAATGATAAACTTTCAATTCATTACTTCTTTCCAAAAGATGGATTGGCTCCATATGTTATAAGGTAACAAACGGGCTCTTAGAAATTATACGTTAATTTGTGATCAACATTGTATCAGTGATTTCATCTCATTTTAATCAGACACAATATAGTGGAATGTGAATAGAATTCCAAGTTCATCATCACCAAAGTAGATAGACGCATAAATATGCGGAATAAATACTTGGAATAAGATCGGTTATTACACACGTGTTTTGTTTCAGTAACTCTACGATAATTCACATTTTAAGTGCAACAGTGGAACAAATCAATTTATTTTTAAATATTCAAATCAGTGAATGTAAATTGTAAATTGACAATAAAATAAGTTGTGATAGCTGTTAAAATTGCAAGGAATAAACTTCTATTAATTGTGAAGAAATTAGCAGCTGTAATCTTGACTGGATTATGTTTCAAGAATTTTACTAATTTCTTATGTTCAAACATTTCACCAAGTCTTCGATTCTTGTAGATCGAATTTTGAATTGTAGAATGGAACTTCTCATATTCGGTTATAACAGAATCACTTATCATTATAATGAAAGCTATCGGTATCTAGAATGTATGAAGAAAATAAATAACAATTAACAATGAATAATTTTATATGAAATTCACTTACAAAATCTACTATCAATGTTGAAATATTACCGACAGTTACAGACAACTTCAAATCGTAATTATATTGATTGAAAGTAAAATCATCAACAATATGGTGTAAAAATTTCAGAACAACCACAATAAATTTACCAAAACCAAATAAAAGTGACCATCCAAAAATTTGATTAAAATAATTTATATTTTCGAATAAATGGGTTGTAATTATATTTATTTTCATAATTAATAAATGGAATTGTATTGATTCTGAATTATTTGACTGTTTCTCAAATTGTTGACGCATGTATACGAGATTGAATTTGAAAACATTTAATAACATGATTGTTGTAATTTGGAAAATTATATGAAAGTACATGGAAATCTCATAACTTACAAACCAAATTAGTTTCAATTTAAATATGTTGGACCAGACTTTGAAAACATAAACCTGCTTTAGGAATATTACTACAGCACAAATTACAAACTTAATCAACTCTTTTCGAAATGATTTCGTATTATTATGACTTCGATTGTGAATATATTTATCAATCGTTTGGAAATTATTCATAAACTTAGCCCATGTTGGTTGATTATTGAAATTATTCCCTATGAATATCGAATATAATATTAAAATCATAAATATATCACATGAATCATCCAAAATTCTAATTATGTATCCATAATAGATAAATAAATATTTAGAAACTATTGAGACTAACTGTAAAATCACTAAGATAGCGAATAATAAAACTGCACGAATTTTATCACGTTTCGAATTAATTAAGACATTTTGATCATCACAATAAGTTGGAATCAAACCCAAGAAATTTGCTAAGCGCAATACTAACATATTCAAATGTGTACATGCTCTAAAAATGGAAACATTCACTTTAGAGTCAATCGTCGTTAACGATAGAATGACTTAAATAATTTTCAATTTCATTAAGTGCATGTCTGAATATATTTAGAATTGAATGAATTATCTAATTTCAATAAGTAAATGCAATGTTAGTTAATGAATTATTATTTGTTGTCATCATAAACTCGGTCATCCATTTAGTAGATTTTCTAATTTATTTTTTCTAACATTGAAACTTCATATTGAGAAGATTTTTGGTAAAATATATTATTTTCTACATTTAAACCTGGTTCATCCTCTGTGAAAAACTTTTTCCTGAATACGAACTTTAAATTTAGGAAGATTTTTCAGACGTCGATTGGTTCATTTTTGTTATTTGTTCAATGGCTCTACTAAAGATTTTAATGGCCGTGTTGTAGATATAGTAAATGTAAGGGTTGTTGTATTTTAATTTGTCTGAATTCCTCCATCACTTCATTTGCTAAATGAATTTTCTCGCACTGTGCCCGTTGATGTCGACAAATTTCAATCTACTTAAAATCATCATCACTATCTTACGAAAGTATGAAGTATTTATTTGATTCATTAATATCGCTTTGCAGTCAAACACTAGAAATCAACCCACAAAAATACGATGAATACATAACGATTAGATATTCCTTCAAGTTTACTTAAGTAATGTTAAGGGTATAGTCAGAGCAATTTATAAGTTACGAACAAATTTAATCATATTTTAAAGCTTTTTTCCATTAATAAATTTATTGAAACATATATTTTTAATTACTTATAATATTTTTTTTCCAGGCGAATAAAAATTATAGTTTGCAGTCTGTTTACATCGACATTTTCAAGTGATAATTTGATTTTCAAATGAACATGCTTATTTCCTTACTGTTGGATAAAAAGCAGTCGAAGCACTTGTTCGGTCATAATCAAAAGTATTAAACAAACAGATTTTCAAAGATTATATTTCAATTCATGAACAACATCGAAAGGGTAATCAAGATTTACAAAACATCAGATACATAAAAGTGAAGCGGAAATCTAATACCAAGTTCATCATTATTGTTCAATACAATTCGGTGATTCATCTGTTATTCAACTTTACTACAACATATTGTTAACACTTTAAACAGTTATGACAAACTTGAAATGAAATCGGTTATTACACATGTGTTTTATTTTCAGCAACTCTACAAATGTTCCAATTTTAAGCGCAATATTTAAAGAAATTAATTTAGCTTTAATTATTAAGATCAGTAAACGCAAGCTGTAAATTGACAATAAAATAAAATGTGATAGTTGTTAAAATTTCAAGCAATAATCTTCTATTAATAATAAAGAAATTGGCAGCTGTAATCTTGACTGGATTATGTTTCAACAATTTTACTAATTTCTTATATTCAATCATTTCACCAAGTGCTTGATTCTTGTGAATGGAATTTTGAATTGTAGAATAGAACTTTTCATATTCGATTATAACAGAATCACTTTTCATTATAATGAAAACTATCGGTATCTAAAATTTATAAAATAACAAATCAATTAATGAAGAGTATTGCTCTGTATAAAATGCACTTACAAAATCTAGAATTAATATTAATATATCCCCAACTGTTAGCTTTAATTTGAAATCGTAATCATGTTGACTTAAAATCAAATCTTCAACTGTAAAGTGCAAGAATTCCAGAGCGACCACAATAAATTTCCCAAAACCCAATAAAACTGACCATCCAAAAATTTGATTGAAATAATTTATATTTTCCAATAAATGTGTTGTAATTATATTTATTTTCATAAGTAATAAATTAAACTGTATTGATTTCGTGTTATCTGAGTATTTCTCAATTAGTTGGCGCAGGTATGTGAACTTTAATTTAAAATCATTTAAGAACATGATTGTCATGATTTGAAAAACGAAATAAAAGAAATAGCAGATGTCAGAACTCACTACCCAAATTAGATTTAATTTAAATATATTGCACCAAACTACGTAAACATAAACCTGCTTTAGGAATATTACTACAGCACAAATTACAAACTTAATCAACTCTTTTCGAAATGTCTTCGATTTATTATGACTTCGATTGCGAATATATTTATCAATCGTTTGGAAATTATTGAAAAATTTCACCCATACGTGTTGATTATTAAAATGATTCTCTATGAATATTGAATATAGTATTAATATCATAAGAATAACATAAAAATAATCTAAAATTGCTGTTATGTATCCATCATTTAACAAGAAATATGTAGAGACTAATTGTAAAATCATTAAGACAGAGGATATTAAAACAGCACGAGTTTTATCACGTCTCGAATTAATTAAAACATTTTGATCAGCACAATAAGTTGGAGTTAAGCCTATAAAATTTGCTAAACGCAATATAAACATATTCAAATGTGTACACGTTTTCAAAATGAGAAAAAACACATTAGTGTCGACCGTCACTAACGGTAGAATGTTTTAACTATATAATTGTCGATTACATTAAGTGTACATATAGTAATTTATTTAGAATTGAATACATTATTTAATTTCAATAACCTAATGCAATGTCAAATAATAAAATAGTAATTGTTGTTACCATGAACTCATTGATCTATTTAGGAGACTTTAACGTACATTTTCCTGAATTCTTACATTCAAGGAACACAGTTATTTAAATTCGCCACCATTCTATGTGCGGAACTCATTTCTCTGCGTTGGAAGGTAGTACGCCTTTCACATATGTTTGAAGAATACTGACCCATATCACTTTGCAGTCAAATGTTAATATGCTGCAATCTAAACAGCGATGAATTGAACTCAATCGTTCATTTAAGTAAAATAAAATGCACAATGTTACAATCAATAAATTATGAAATTATTCAATCATTTATTTTCAAGTTTTTTTATATTTGAATAAAGAATTCAGCCGCGATAAGTCAACGTATATTATTTGCCCGGCGCATCCACCAATATTGACGTTCTTATCTATCAATTGATTGAAAATCAATGTTTCAATTTCTAATATCGACACAAAATGGATGATCAACAATGAAGCTCAATGATTAATTCTCCATGAATGCTAGGGTTGTTCATCATAATATTATTGTTTAAAATATAATAGTTTTCGTTTGAATGCGGCAGGCGAAGAAACGTTATATTTATTAAAACACACGTTTTGGATTTTCATCATCGTTATTTTATTTCATGCACATTTACAACAACAATGTTGCAATTAGTAAGTGTCGCTGATCATTATCAACTAATAAACTTTCACTTCATTACTTCTTTCCAAAAGATGGACTGATTGTATGTATATATTATTGAGAATTTGTTCAGTAGTAATAAAAGGTTGTTTTAGGCAGATGTTTGAAAAGAACCGAGTAGTGCTGCGCCAAGTTTGAACGAGTATGCACATAATTGTTTAATCATTATCAATAATGACATACAAATAAAATTCAATTATCAGTGTATTCATTTCAATCACACAAACTCGCCGTCTTAACACAATCGAAGAAACAATCACAAACATGTTGGTCCACTCTGGCCAATTTTTCACCAGCAATCATTTATAATCACTTTAATCAAAAATCAACTTAGTAAATTGATTTGCCCGTAATTGGCAATAATAATCAAGTGACAACAGTTATTAACAAATATGTTAAGTTAAGGTTATGGACAAACTAGCTGGAAAAATTCCACAGTTTTTCTTAAATTACACTGAGTTTGTCATTCCAAATCAACTGCCTGTAGCCGATCATACATTTTATAAGCAAACATATTCTATAATTTATGATCTCCCGAACAAATTAAGTTAGGAAGAAATTTACCGGTATTCCAAGACTCTAAGTTAGGATGGATCGTCACCCGAGAGATCTGTCTCACTGTTAATAGCCTTAAATGAAATTTAAGCGTAAACCAGTTGCTCGAACAAACGCTAGAAAGATTTTAGCATGTCGAAGGGTTGATAAAACACCAAGACTATCGACTTCTTGCTATCGAAGCATCACAATGTGAACAAAATCTTACGAAAAATTACGAATATGACGAGACGGGACGCTAGGTTGTCAAATTACCGCTACGTGAAGATTATTTAGATTTGGATGATAATAAAGATATGACCATTAAATGATTCATGAATCTCGAAAGACTGTTCACGAAGAATCTCAAATTAAAACGGGAATACTCTCCTCTATATGATACAAAGCACAATGACCCAGTTTATTATTTTCCTAATCATTGTGTTGAAACAAACCGATTATTCATTCACTACGAAATTACATGTATGCTTTGATGCGTCTGCTAAAACAGAAACTGAATTATCATGCAAAATCAAAAATTTATATTTTATTACTATTGTTATAAATAATGATAACACATTTTAAGTGTCAGTTAAAAATTAATTAAGATAAGTTCTTTTCCAAAAATTGTTTCATTTATTTTTTGTGGTGTATCGGTTCCGGCCAATTGACCATCATCAGCACCTATGCGCTGAATATGGATATGGTTACAGAAATATAAGTTGTAAAAACATTTTAACGTACTCAGTAACTAAATAACAATCACTTTAATCACTATTACACAGTGATGATTATTATTATTGTTTAAAAACAGAATCAAGAAATCTAAAATTACAAAATCGAATCTTTAATATAATTATTTATAATTTGTGTCATAACACTATGGTTAATGGATATAAATTGAAAGAAATTTTCGAGTGCACATGTTATCTCAAAAATATATGAAACCGATAAAAAGAAGGAAATGTTGTCTATATCGACTTTTATTTTCATGTTTTTTTAAACGTTTTTTTAAAGATTTTGGTCATTAAGGATTTTTTTTTGTGTTTGTAGATTTCCATTGCGTCTAGTAATGTTAATTTTAGTCCTTTATCGCATTGATGAAGTAATTGTGTTATTCACGTCTATTTCATGACTTAATTGATTAAGATGGTGGTAACTGTTGTAGTCTGAAGTTTTTTGTGTTCGTCTATCCTTAATTTTAATTTTCGACCTGTTTCGCCAATGTATGTAACTATGTAACGTCACAGTTCTTACAAGTTTTGAGCCATAAATGTATTTATTATAAGTAAAGGATGCGTATTTCATGTTTTCATCCTCGATTGTATAAAGTGGATCGAGTATTGAGTTTTATTAGGAAACGTTGGTAAAGTTTATCAACGATATTTTTGTTGAAACCATTAGTGATGGCGAGATATTTCAGAGTGTTTAGATCTTTTTCTGTTTTCTGAGTATCTACTTTTAATTTTATTAAACGTTTGATGTAACAATTGATGGCAGTCATCTTGTGTTGATTGTGGTGGTATGAGTCTATTGAAATTAATGAGCTACATTTGGTGAGTTTTCTGTAAATATCAAAGGTAAATGTGTTGTTTGTTTTTTCTGTTGTTAAATCTAGATAATTAATTTTGTTGGGGTTTTCTAATTCGTTGGTGTATTTTATTTTATTGTGTTATGAATTTAAGTAATTATGAAAGTAATTAAGCATTTTTTTTATTGCCTTGCCAAATTATTAGTATATCGTCGACATATCTCTTATATAATTTAACGTGGTTATTAAATCTGTTCGTTTTATTTAAAATATACTGGTTTTCATAATGATCGAGGAACATGTGCGCGAACATACTGGATGCTGGCATACATATAAAAATTATCCTTGTAAGTGCAATAATTATAGTTGTAAGCCATGGACTTCCAAGGGGAGCGGCATGTGCAATATTGTATTCAATGGTTTGCTTAATTTGTAGTCGACGCCTGTGACGGACCGTGCAATTGATTTATTTATCTGATAGATTTGTTTATAATAGGTATGTGATGTAGGCAGATGATTGAAGAGAATTGAGCAGTGCTGCGGCAAGTTTGAAAGTGAACGCACATAACGGCTTAATCATTATCAATAATACAAATACAAATAAAATTCAATTATCGGTGTATTCATTTCAATTACACAAACTCTTCGTCTTAACAAAGTCGAAGAAACAATCACAAACAAAGAATAAATATAAAGAAACGAACTCTCATAAATTATATTTGAATCTATGATCAACATTGAACCAGTGATTTAGAACCATTTAAATTATTAAAGTGAAATGTGAATAGAATTCCAAGTTCACCATTAATATGTCTACCTCCTTTGGTGATTATTTTGTTATTCCAATTTAACTTCACTACAGCATATTGTTAACGCTTTCTAAATATGTAGCAACAATTTTCACACACTTGAAATAAGATCGGTTATTACACACGTGTTTACTTTCAGGAACTCTAGTTTATAGTTCATATTTTAAGTGCAACATTGGAACAAATCAATTCATTTTTAGTTTTTGAAATCATTAAATGTGAATTGTAAATTGACAATAAAATAAGTTGTGATAGTTGTTAAAATTGCAAGCAATAAACTTCTATTAATTGTAAAGAAATTAGCAGCTGTAATTTTGACTGGATTATGTTTCAAGAATGTTACTAAATCCTTAAATTCAATCATTTCACCAAGTCTTCGATTCTTGTGAACAGAATTTTGAATTGTAGAATAGAACTCTTCATATTCGGTTATAACAGAATCACTTTTCATTATAATGAAAACTATCGGTATCTAAAATTTTTAAAATAACAAATCAATTAATGAAGAGTATTGCTCTGTATAAAATGCACTTACAAAATCTAGAATTAATGTTAATATATCCCCAACTGTTAGCTTTAATTTGAAATCGTAATCATATTGACTTAAAATGAAACCTTCAATTGTAAAGTGCAAGAATTCCAGAGCGAACACAATAAATTTCCCAAAACCCAATAAAACTGACCATCCAAAAATTTGATTGAAATAATTTATATTTTCCAATAAATGTGTTGTAATTATATTTATTTTCATAACTAATAAATTAAACTGTATTGATTTCGTGTTATCTGAGTATTTCTCAATTAGTTGGCGCAGGTATGTGAACTTTAATTTAAAATCATTTAAGAACATGATTGTCATGATTTGAAAAACGAAATAAAAGAAATAGCAGATGTCAGAACTCACTACCCAAATTAGATTTAATTTAAATATATTGCACCAAACTACGTAAACATAAACCTGCTTTAGGAATATTACTACAGCACAAATTACAAACTTAATCAACTCTTTTCGAAATGTCTTCGATTTATTATGACTTCGATTGCGAATATATTTATCAATCGTTTGGAAATTATTGAAAAATTTCACCCATACGTGTTGATTATTAAAATGATTCTCTATGAATATTGAATATAGTATTAATATCATAAGAATAACATAAAAATAATCTAAAATTGCTGTTATGTATCCATCATTTAACAAGAAATATGAAGAGACTAATTGGAAAATCATTAAGACAGAGGATATTAAAACAGCACGAGTTTTATCACGTCTCGAATTAATTAAAACATTTTGATCAGCACAATAAGTTGGAGTTAAGCCTATAAAATTTGCTAAACGCAATATAAACATATTCAAATGTGTACACGTTTTCAAAATGAGAAAAAACACATTAGTGTCGACCGTCACTAACGGTAGAATGTTTTAACTATATAATTGTCAATTTCATTAAGTGTATATAGTAATTTATTTAGAATTGAATGAATTATTTAATTTCAATAACCTAATTCAATGTCAAATAATAAAATAGTAATTGTTGTTATCATGAACTTATTGATCTATTTAGGAAACTTTCTCGTGCATTTTCCTGAATTCCTACATTCAAGGAACACAGTTATTTAAATTCGCCACCATTCTATGTGCGGAACTCATTTCTCTGTGCTGGAAGGTAGTACGCCTTTCGCATATGTTTGAAGAATACTGACCCATATCACTTTGCAGTCAAATATTAATATGCTGCAATCTAAACAGCGATGAATTGAACTCAATCGTTTATTTAAGTAAAATAAAATGCACAATGTTATAATCAATAAATTATGAAATTATTCAATCATTTATTTTCAAGTTTTTATATTTGAATAAAAAATTCAGCGGCTATAAGTCAACGTATATTATTTGCCCGGCGCATCCACCAATATTGACGTTCTTATCTATCAATTGATTGAAAATCAATTTTTTAATATCTAATATCGACACACAATGGATGATCTAACAATGAAGCTCAATGATTAATTCTCCATGAATGCTAGAGTTGTTCATCATAATATTATTGTTTAAAATATAATAGTTTTCGTTTGAATGCGGTAGGCGAAGGAGCGTTATATTTATTAAAACACACGTTTTGGATTTTCATCATCGTTATTTTATTTCATGCACATTTACAACAACAATGTTGCAATTAGTAAGTGTCGCTGATTATTATCAACTAATAAACTTTCACTTCATTACTTCTTTCCAAAAGATGGACTGATTCTACGTATATATTATCGTTAAGTTTGAACGAGTACGCACATAATTGTTTAATCATTATTCAAATAAAATTCAATTATCAGTGTATTCATTCAGACAACATATAATGAATGCGTTAAGAGAGCCTCATCAATTTCCAATAACCGTTTTCTGTATAAAAATAGAGACTCGTTTCCGGTTTGACGTATTGTCTACGCTCTTGTGAAATTATTATTAATGTTCCAGTAGATCCATTATTTAACATTTTAATTCTAATAATCAATTAAAACCATTAATGAAAGCAAAAATACATTCATTAGCATGTGTTCTAAATATATGACTGAGTTTGACAAACAATAATTTAGTAATTGACATTGCATTTACTTATTAATTATGAATAATTCATTCAACTGTAACGAATCTACAATAATAAACTACTTAATGAAATTGACAATTACATAAGTCATTTTATTATTTGTAACGATGGATTCTAATTTTTCCATTTTAAAATCGAACACATGTGAATATGTTTGTATTGCGCTTAACAAATTTCTTGGGTTTAATTCCAACTTATTGTGCTGATCAAAATGTTTTAATTAATTCAAAACGTGATAAAATTCGTGCAGTTTTATTATTCTTTATATTAGTCATTTCCCAATTAGTCTCAACAGTTTTTAAATATTTATTTATCAGTAATGTACGCATAATAAGAATTTTAGATAGTTTTATTGATATTTTCATGATTTTAATAACATTTACGATGTTCATAGAGAATAATTTTAATAATCAACAAAACTGGGCAAAGTTTTTGAATAATTTCAAAGCGATTGATAAATATATAAATAATAAAAGATATGATACGAAATTATTTAACAAAGAGTTGATCAAGTTTGTAATTTGTACGGTAGTAATATTTCTCAAGCTGATATTTCTTTTCGATATTTGGTCCAATTTAATTAACTTAAATGTTATTTGTTTTGTAAGTTATCATATCTCTTCTTACATTCATATAATTTTTCAAATGATAACAATAGTATTATTAAATGGTTTTAAGTTAAATTTCATATACATGCGTTATTTAATTGAGAATCATTTAACGAACACGAAATCAGTACAATTCAATTTATTAGTTATGAGAATAAATATAATTACAACGCATTTATTGGAAAACATAAATTATTTCAATCAAATTTTTGGATGGTCACTTCTATTTGGTTTTGGTAAATTTATTGTAATCGTTTTGAAATTCTTACAACATATTGTCCAAGATTTGATTATAAATCAATATGATTACGAATTTACAATAAAGGTTACTGTTGGGAATATATTAACATTGATACTTGATTTTGTAAGTGTATTTTATATAAAAGTATTCATTATTGCTTGTTATTTTCTGTTTTATATATTTTAGGTACCAATAGCTCTCATTATAATGAAAAGTGATTCTGTTATAACAGAATATGAGAAGTTTTATTCTACAATTCAAAATTCTATTCACAAGAATCGAAGACTTGGTGAAATTATTGAATTTAAGGATTTAGCAAACTTCTTGAAGCATAATCCAGTCAAGATTACAGCTGCTAATTTCTTTATTATTAATAGAAGTTTATTCCTTTCAATTTTAACAACTATCACAACTTATTTTATTGTCAATTTACAATTTACATTCACTAATATCGATAATTAAACATGAATTGATATGTTTGAACATTGCACTTGAAATTTGAACACAAGCATTCGTCTGTCTGCAACAAGGAAATGCTGATCTACACTGATTTTATAATAACCGATCTAATTCCAAATTTTTCATCATTGGTAAATGTTACAGACAATTAGAATAAATTAGTCATCATAAATGATGAATTTGGAATTTGATTAAAATTGGACTTTATTATGTTTGATTTTGTGAGAATCTTTATAATCAGAAAAAATTTTAAACGATTGTTTGTTCCATTCTTTCTATGATCATCGAACACTTCATTCCGTAGTTCTTATTAAAATTATAAGAATAATTTGAAGTATTATTGCTGTTAAAATTGCTAAAATCTTTCATCAACCGATGTATCAATAATCATTGATAAGAAGTGGACCATATAAATGCTCAACTTTAATTTCTAAGGCTTTTATCAAAGTTTAATACAATTGTCAATCCAACACATGGGGGGATGAGTGGAAAAGTTTGAAAAGTCATGTAATTAATTGCAAACAAAATGGGACATGATGATAACAAACTTTTGAGAGAATTTTAAGTAAAATTCACGTTATACTAATATGGTAAATGCGCCGCGCAAATCTTGATCACACAATTGTGCAAATAGCGAATTTATTTTGATTTGAAAACAGAAATGAAAATAAATCTCGATTTTTAACATAATAATTACACAGATGCCTATAATGTATCAAAAATTTTCTCATCTTCTTTAATATGGAATTTGTAGGTTTTCTCGACTTCCTTTAATATTTCGGGCGATTGTGTACTCAAAAGTTTATACAAACATTGTTGAAATGCATCCTTTTGAAAGAATGGTTCCAATGGTATATCTTCTAATGAATAAAGATAAACATTACCATCAATATCACCAACATAAATACAATCATTATTTTTTGTTGTTTCAATACATGTATTTAATAAATTTTGTGGTGTATTTGTTTGAGATAATGGTGCATGAGATTTACGTTGTAAATCCCATATATTGATCATATTACCACGTAATGTCATAAACATTGTACTATGTGAATTGGACCATGTTGCATCCTGTATATTTGCCATTGCTATACGTGACTCTTCAAAAGGTTTCAAAAGGCCTACAATTAAATTAGAACTGAAAATGAATTAATGTCGCAAGAAAGTCTGAAATACATGCGACACATCCATTCCAGGACTCGAATCCAGAACGTTTCTTCTCCATAGAAGTATGCTCACCAATTACACAACGAAGGAGTCCACTTATTGTTGAATATAGTCCGCTAAGGCCGACATATAGCGTCAATTATTGTAATTTGGTGAATACACATCTCCGGCAAAGAAGAACAGTTCTGTGTTGGAGTCCTGGCAGCTGAATCGCACATTTTCCAAACTGTTTAACAGTTAACGTAGAATTATTTCTTCTAATAAATAACCTTCAATCCAAAATCGTATCCAATAATCATTACCAATAGTCAAATAAACTTTATCAACAAATGGATTCACTCTAATATTATTAACAGCCGAATGATGTAAATGCAGAACTCTAATATAATGATTTAAATTTGTACTGCATGCATATAAATTACCGAAATTTGTCGAAACAAAATATATAGATGGATCATATGGATGTTTATATAATTTTTGCGCTTGTTCATATTGTACTGTACCAACTGTTTTATTCGTATATATTTGGAAATTATCAATACCGTCAATATTACCAGTAATTTTACATGTGCGCATTATTTCTGTAAATTTCAATTGTTGACTATCAACGTACAATTGAAATTTTATTATACGTCCATTACCAAATGATGCAATAATCAATTCATCATTTTCATTTGGTAGTTTATACCAAAAAATCGACCATAATGGCTCAAAGAATTGTTGACTTTCTGATAAAATATTCAATGATCTTGCACTAATATCAATAATCACTAATATGCCATTGTAAAGGCCGACAGCCAGTCGATTTGGATTGAAACTTGAGAATGCCAATGACATTATTGGACTATTAAATTCGTATTTACGTTCTGGCTGTTTTGGATTTTTTATATTCCATATTAATATATAACCATTTTTGTTGTCATCATTAAAATAATATTTACCATAACCAACAGCAATGATATCTTCATTATTTGGATTTAATGCAATACCAACAACGGCTTTACCAATCACATCTTCATTAGTATAAGTCCATAATAAATTTAAACGATATTTATATTGAATGTCCTGGCGGAATTCATCCGATTTTAATAGGCCTTTAAAACGTTTCTGTTCTTCATTATAATAATTGTTTGCCAATAATCTTTCAATTATAGCAACAGCATCTTGAAATCGTTGATTTTTAGCTAATTCCGTTAGAAATTTCTGTTCTGTATCGATTTTTTCAAATGTTTCCATTTCATCCAGTTTAGATTCTGTTGTAGAATTGTCATTATTCTTTGCTTGTTCATTGTCTTGATTATTATAATACAAATAATCATCATACATTATCCAATTTGTAACAAATACACCAACATTTTCGGTTGTGATACGTAAACTTTCTGTTTTGCCTGTTTTCATTGGTATTGGTAATGTTTGTGAATCAGCATTCAAAACTTTACGATGTCGCCCTTTACCAATTGTTAGAAATTCATAATGTTCATTATTTTGTTCAATAATATCAGCTTCTTCTGCATCTTTTAATACAGAAGAACTTGGTAAATCTAATAGAAATATTGTTTCAGTTTCTCTTAGTGTTATTTTAATACTTTCTGGTATTTTCATCATTTTCTTGCTATCATCTATAATTTGTTGTTGTTGTTGTTGTTGCTCTTGTTGTGGTTGTTGTTGTTGTTGCTCTAGTTGTGGTTGTTGTCGTTCATATAATGATGTAACATCACTAACATCTTGTGTTGCATATTCATTTATGCCAGCTAAATTAATTTTTTTAGCTTCATTTAATAAATTAATACTACTCTCATGACCATCATCATGTGTTTGTTGTGATTTCGAATCATATATATTGAGAGTTTTTGGTGTAACATCAATTCCATCCAATAGTATTGGTGCAAAAGCAACTGAATATTTAGCTGATTTCTTTTTTTAGTTCTACCCAATTTTAGTTTAGGAATAAACGTCGACATTTTCTATTATATGACAGTATTTGTTGTTTAATAACATTTTTGTTATTTGTCGTAGCCATCTTTGTAATTTAATTATTAAATCAATTTCAATTCAAGTAATAAAATACCACTGAATTGCGTGATATGAACATTGATTTATGGTGAAAGACGATGAAAGTTTGATCGATAATAAATGGTTATTTCTGTACTTGCAAGTTAAATTATATTTACATTTGATGCTAAATTAAGTTATTTAGTTACATTATATTCATAACATGATTAATCTGACCTAATGGTTTCAAAGTTTGTAAGTTTTTGTTAGATATTTAGAAAAATGTCGACACATAAATTTATTATTAAATCACCGATCACTAAATAAAGTCACTAATATCAACTCAACAATACACACTCAATTCTTCTAGCTAGACTGGAGTTTATCTATGGCTAAACTAATCCACAAAACAGCGGTGCACCAGACATGTTAGACGCTTGTGTGCAGAACTTCAGTTGGCACCCCTATACTATACCTGGCGGGAGTGTGGCGACACTCCCGTTAAGAAAACATTAATTTCGATTCTACTATTTCAGTCTTTTCATCGTCGCAAAAGTATGCTGGATGGCACGGTCTTATAGACAAGTCTTGATTGGGGGCACCCTAACCCCAGCATTTTGGACCAGCAAATTTGCTTGCAGACGGTTGGAGACCAGAAATTTATATTTTTATTTGTTTATTGGTAGATTAGTTCAGAAATTTTTGTAAAACTTTAGGCTCCGTTTCCTCTCCCGTGTATTTTCCTATGAAAGGAGACACATTATTGTTAGTAGCTCATGAGCACCAAATATCTTAGGACGCACATGGTCTTCACACTACCCGTGAGTGGGGTCAATTCTTATTGAAGCTAAATATAGCGGTGCAACTGCCGAAGGAACAAATAGTAACACTAGTAAGGGTGAGCTGCTAGAACGTTCTCTAAGATGTGATATGATCTTTTTCTAACTCATATATATATATGAGAAAAAAGTGTTAAATCATTGACTTCTAGGACCAGAAGGTGTGTAACACATTAAAACTTATTTTGCTTATATGAATTAATCTCACTGAACAGTTATAGGTAAATATACCTATTTAACACAAATATTTATTCAGGATTTTCTCAAAACCACTGTTTTAGTCACTATTACCCTGATAGCCTCATTCAAACATAACAACCTCATATTTGGGCAAGGAAAATCGGAATCATCAATTCAGAACATTTATTAAGTTGTTGAATGAACTCTATAAAAATAATTAATAAAATAAAATTTCAAATAGTAATATATTTGAGTACAGAAGTAGACAATCATCAATTCAGAACATTTATTATTGTTTGCAGTAAGCACAAGAACACCAGACCTCAGCTGAGTTTGAATAAAGTTCGTCACCATAAAAAAGCGCCACATCTTCTTTTCTGAACTGCTATCATTTCTAATGACCAGGTTTGTCTATCAGTTTCTCTTTTGTAGTGACGCACCATCTGTAATAACAGTAAATGAGTATAACAAAATTTACGTGGGACGAATGGGATGCTATCCCGTTCTGCCCCAGTACCCACGACACGGAAAAGCTATATAATGAACAATTATTTTAGGAATTACTATCTGCGTTTAAATACTACTGATTTGATTCTACCACCCCTAAAAATTTGGCAGTAGCAATTTCTCATTCTGCCCCGGTATCCCGTTCTGTTCCGGCTTCCCCTATAATAAATAAAATAAAATTTCAAATAGGAATATATTTGGGTACAGAAATAGACAATCATCAATTCAGAACATTTATTAAGGTTGTTTAATGCGTGCAATATGGTGAGTATAATAAATAATTTCATTTTTATAATTAAGAAGAACGGACATGATTGAGTATGCCCAACGAACAATCTGAAAATTAAATGGAAATAATTTCCACAAATAGTAAATTTCAAAACAAAAAGGAAACAGAAAAACTCAACTGCTAATCCTAGTAGATGATTAACGGAATAGTTTTCGGAAAATCTTGTCGCAACTTTCTTCTGTGCACAGGTTAGTGCAATTAAATAAATTTTCCGATTTTCCACATTCATATAGTCCCAATCGATCTGCTGTAATGCATCGCACAGGTTTTCAGTCTAAAATGAAACATTATTAGAAAATTTTATAATTTGTTTAAACTTTCATAAATATTTACAATTGTTTCTAAAGATTGTCCTGCCATTATAAGAGCTGAAAATGTTGTCACAGTGAATAAGCAACCAGGTGGGATGTATCGGTAGTCATAAGTGAAAATTGCTGAACCCTTTTAAATTAAATTATTATTATTTTTTCATCCATAAAGATAATTAATGAATAATTTTTACCGTAGCAAGTGATAAAATTAAACTTATAAAAACTAGTAATCCGGATAAGCCAAACGGAACGATGTACTTCGATAGTTGATTGTTTTTTTTAATAACTGACCTACAAAATTGCATTTCAATCAAATAATTTAAAAAGTGTTGTAAGTAAATAAACAATTACTTACATTAACAATTCTTGATGACGTTCAATAAAGTTACATAGTCTGAATTTTACTTGTTTTTGATATTCCACATCATCCACTAATTTCTCATTGATAGAATCGCCATTTTCAATCTTCATTATTTCATTAATTTGATCAATTAACATCAAATGTTGATATTTCATATGTTGTGTGTAATAAATAAGTGAATAACAGTGGGCTATATATGTAGTCATTCCAGCAATAACATAACCAGATTTATAAATAGATGATAAAATATTCGCATATTTTGGATAATAGTCAACGAAATATTTAACTGTTAGAAACGTTGTATAGTCGTAATGATTACAAAAATAAAGTACCAGAGTAGTAAAGAATGTGCCACATGTGTTAATAATTGTAAAAAGTGATACAATTTTGATTTCTTTAGTGATTGTTGCCTTTGTTGTTTCACTTGCATGATCCACTGGTTGTATATTGATTTCTTCATTTAAATTATAAACAAGTTTTGGGTTTATCAGCATCACAACTGCACCTGCTATTGGCTGTAAGTTTACAAATGAAAAAATATATAATTAAACAATTAATTATTCTATGAAATGAACAGAATTAATATGTTACATAGAACATTAATAAAAATGCAGGTATATATCGGACGACTTCTTCCATATCTAATTCACAAAAGAACAAATAAATTTGAAACACTTGACATGGAATTTGTGTCAATAAAAGGAAAATTAACAAAAAATTTATGAGAGAAAACTGATATATCGTTGATGCAAAGAATTTCACAATAATTAGACAATCTTTTTTTGTTAATTTCTGCCATAAATGTTCCAAATAAGACATTTCTTCAATCTTCTTTGTTATCTTCCGTTGACGAACTAAACACAACTAAAATAATGTTAGATTAATCGAAAAATATTAGGTGATCTACGTATATAGGTAACTATATGGTAACTATGTAGCCATCCTTTGTTTTGTTTATTTAATTTTAAATAATTCATTAATGGCTAGTCATTAGAATGTTTGTTGATCATTAAATTCTATTTTTATAAACAACTAAAGTTTGGGAACTTTTGTTCTTCATTAATATTTCTCTAGTTAATTTTATTGTAGTCATGGAAACGACTAGATAACAAAAGGGTCCTTAATTTAATTATCTAAATGGATAATAAGTCAACATCTAGATACTGTTGCCAGAGCAATCGAACGTTATTCACCCGCTACTAAACCGTTAAAATCTTTACGCGTTAAATTTCAACGCAACTTTCATAATAATTCGCATAAAGGTGAACGCTCAATAGTCAGCATCGTACGCGCCACACGCAACGAATTTCAATATTCTTTATATGAAATCTGCTATTCTACAACCTCACACATTTGTCAGCATTGTACGCATCGCATATCAGCAGAATGCGGATAGTCATTCGAATGAACACGCCACCGACGGTGTAACGTCATCTATATCTATATAGTATATCATAACATGTTGTTGTAATATGGTCTGCAAGCATAGTACAAGCATGCAATTTAAAATATTCCTCTGATTTTTCAAAAATCGCCGTGAGTTTCTCAAGAAAATTTATTGGTCTAGTATATAGTGTAAACATCCTTGCGATGAACACTCGTCAACTATCGTTTCTAACGTACAAGTAAGACACTTTAGAGATGGATCAGTGTTGCCCCCACACGTTCCACCTATGTGTCTAGACCATTCAGGTCGCTACGGTAACAGATATTTACATCCAGTGGCGTCCGAAAATTGGTAAGCGCAATTTTTTCAAGGTGAAGGTCCGTGGATTGAACACCGGCACCACCATGAAGTTTCTCTATTCTCTTAACCCATTTTTTAATTAATCCATGCAAAAAAGTCCATGGACCAGTCAGCAAAACATTATTACATAGCCCCCTATTAGGATACCTCCATTTATCGATGGACACCGCGTCTGAATTTGGTGAAATGAACAGCAACCATCTATTCAAACAGGCATAAGTGTCAGCAATTGGTGAAATGACGTAAACATAAAGTTAAACACAAAAAGAAGATAGAGAACAGAAACATAATGGTAGTGAAGTAAAAGTATTCTTTTTGTTTATTGAAGTAAAACTTCTTTAGGCGCGACTTGGGGGGTAACTCAGATTTTCTTTCTGATGGAAATAACGGTAGAAATAGTTTCCGCTATTTAAAATATTTAGTTCGACTAAAATCCTAATAATACTAAAATTTCCAACTTCATGTGACGAAATTTAGAAACTCCGTAGATGTAAGGTTGGTATCTTAATTCTGGTGATATTTCTCAGTCATGTGACTACAACATCAGGACAGCTATTGGTTGGTTGTAGGAATAGGAGAACAGGTTTGAATTTTGGGTAGATTGACATGGGCTGATTTAACTTTTAATTAAATTTTTTATTCTCAATTAATTTAATTAATGAGTGAATATTCTTCAAAAAGTGGGAGTGGTATTAACGAATTTTATATAGAATATAAAATAGTTTAATCGTTTCAGTGATACGTGTCATAAATATTAACACTTCAAGTGTTCCGTAGAAACAGTGCACCACTGTATTCACGATAGACACACAAATCTTGGAATGATCTCTATTTTATTGTATTAGAATAAAAGAGAAAACGCTTATCATTTCGATTAATGATAACAAATGATCATTCAGTCAAACTTGTACCATTTTTTGTTGTTGGTTGGATTGATGTTTCGACTGGCCAACATTCAATCATTTTCTATTTTTTTTAAATGGTCCACCGACAATTCTCTATTTCCATTCCTAACTACTTCAACATTAAATAAACCACAACAACATACCGACAACAACAACAAATGGGTTACAAAAAAGAAAACGTTCTTTTTTTTGGTAATGGTAGACAATAATGTCCATGCGGAAGATAACAGTTCACATTAAACTGCTCCTAAGGGGTGGTGAAGCATTTGTTTCTTGATCACAATGTTTGTTCTTCTTATTATTATTATTGTTACTGTTATCGTTATCATTAAAATTAACTGATAACTAGAGGGATGATTGTATTAAAGTGAATGTATTTTTCTTGTTAAATAACTAGATGTGGGTTTGTTAGAGCGCACGTTTAGCCTTTTGCAATTGTTGAATTGTGACTTGTGTTAGTTTAACATTGAATGAATTGATTTCAAACAAAAATTGAAATATTTGTAAAATATAAATTCATCCTCAAAATAATCATGATGGATATAGTTTATCCTTAGTAATACTCTATGAAAGGTATATAATAAGAAAAGATAATACCTATTTGATTTTATCCCTCTATCATAATCTCTAGCTTTTTTCGTCTCTGGCAAGGTGGTTTTTGTTTTAAACATTTTCTAACTACAGTTTTAAACTTGTTCTTGATTGTATTTGTTTGAAGAATTGATATTGGAACTCACTTTAACTACATACATCTCCAGGAGACTGTCATTACTAACATTGAAAATTCTGTTGTCAAAAGGTTCAGTTGTTTGATCTTCTCCTGTACTATTTGTATAAAGATATGTGTGTGTGTGTGTGTACCAACTCCCGTAGGGAAATTCAACATCCTGACTTGTTTGCATCTGATTCAATCTACTCTTCAATCATAGAAAACGTAATGTAACCGATTTTCGAAACTTTTCCAAATTAAGAAGAAAGGAAAGTAAACCGCAGATCGTACATCCCAAGCAACAGCTGGCAAATTATAATTAAATATTAATTAGTGAGACAAAGTTAGTCGTATTATAAAAAAAACAAACAAAACTAACATTATACTAAACGAAAATATCACCGCTAATTAACTGTGGGTTTGCTCTTTGACAAATAATTAGAAGCCAATTCAAAATGCCTAATGACAGTGGGTATATTTGTTAACGTTCATTATTCGTTATTAATTGTGTATGAGAAGAATTGCGACCAACACGGTACGTAAGTCACGTGGTGTTCTACTGCTGCTGCAGTCAAATTTTGTGTTGATATCGAAACGTTGTAGCTACGCCCTTTATTTGCGAATTGTTCTCTACTTTTGTTTTATTTATTGATCTTCACAAATTCCGTTTCTTCTTTAAAACATGCCCTTTCCAACAGATCCCTCGAGTAATTTTCCTCTATTATCCGAATTCTTTTAATTATAATTTAATGGAATTTAATTGAAATAAATGTAAAAGCCTACAATGATATCAATAAAATGAATCAATTCTCTTTATTCCTTTTACGTGTTTGTTGTTTTTTTTTAGGAGAAAAGTGTATCAAAAACAAAACTTATTGGAATGTTTTTGTTTTTGTTGTTTTGTTATGATCGCGTAGGTGTACAAACTGGTAATTTGTTTGAGAACCTACAGGAAAATGGTATTTTCCATTTTAAAACAACCAATGTGTGTTCATAAACAAATACATCTGTTTTGATTGATGACTAAATATATTATTTCTTGTAGTAATGAATTGCTGTAATTAGTGGATAGTGTAAAAGTAAAAAAAAAAAATCAATCTGTTGTTTATTTAATTCTTGTTTTTTTTACACGCTTTATATTAGCTTCACCTGTATGTTTGCAACGGAATCTTCGAACGCGATTTTCACCCACTTAAAAAGCGTCAGATTCATTTGAAATTTTGTCCCATCATCCTGGCCAGGACCATCAGGATTAACGATTTCCTTCCGGAGAGGGAGCTTTTACTTATTAGTTCAGTCTACCATTAAAGCGTGTTTTTTAAACTATGATTTTTTTATATTTCTTATTGTGTTTAACTTTATGTTTAAAAAGGAAAAAAGGATTGTGGTTTACTGCTCATTTCAACCAAACCCCGGGCGCTTATGCCCTTTTACTTATGGATGATGGTTTACTGCTCATTTCAACCAAACCCTGGGCGCTTATGCCCTTTTATGGATGATGGTTACTGCTCATTTCACCAATTCTAGACGTTTTTTCTACAATGAGGGACCTGCAAGGGTGTGGGGGCTAGGGACAGACATCCTAATCTTGCTAACTGGTCCATGTACTTTGTGGCATGGACAAATTAACAATTTAGGTTTATAAGAAGAGGAAAATTCTGAAAATCCTTTTTCATACCGTGTCGAGGTTTGAACCCCCGGACTTCTAGGCGTAAATCCCTATCGTTAACCATCGAGCCATTCGGCTCATGAATTTTCATATGAAAAGTGTACTATAAATGAAAACGATTTTCTACGATCCAACGGATACAGCCGACATTCCATCGTGTGTTGGGCACCCGAAAGTACTCGATTGCATTAATGTATAGATGTTGCTAAGCAACCACAATTTTAAATACCTAACATGTTAAAACGTCTGTCATTGATTGAAATCTAGATTTCCAAAAATATGCTTCGGAAATTCTCATTTTCCACACGTTTCATGAGATGTGTCATAAACGTCAAACAAGTTTTACTTCAATCGCGCGTAAAGATTACACGCACACAATTTTTTTTGGCACTTTTCTTCCAAACTAACAAAAATTAAGAAACGATTTTTCTTGTGGTAACGTAGTGTTTTGACTACATGCTTTCTGGATAGTTTTTATTTCCATTGAATGGAAATTTCAAGAGTTGATGTTGCTCTGGCATACTTAGAAGGTGGCTAGGTAATTCTGTTTATTGCCGAATTGTACCTTAGGTGACCCCATTTAGGTTTATGAAAACCGTATTCGATTAGTTTGGTAAACAACAAACTGCCGAGGGGGTATTCTTTACGTGAAACATGCTGTATAGTAGCGCTTTTCTCATATAGGGAGGGCAGCGACTAGCACGCTGTCTTGTAATCAGTAGCATGATTAGATTTGACTCGGCTAGAAACATATAGAGCTTGTTCATTTTAAATTAACCATGTACCGTATGGAGGGTATTATCTACCATAAATTATTGTTTAAGATGCTAATAATTTCCCATTTGATTTTTCATTAGAGTAATAATTAACGGCATCTATCGGCTAACATTAAAATCAAATTTTACAAGATCGATAATTTTGTGCGCTGTAAATTGAGGTTTATCATCTAACTGAGAATAGTTATTGATAGAATGATTACCAGAATTTTGCGTATTTAATATAATAAGATTTTTATTGTTATTGTTTTCGAATTAATGTAAGTAGAACATTCTGATTATTATAGAATTTACCAACAATTAACAACAATAGCAATAGTAACAATAATAATACCTAATTTAAGTTAAATTCTATTTTATTTTATCAAACGTTTTCAATAATTCAAATAAATAATTAATTGAATACGAATTTTGATATTGACTATAATGAAATTTCGGATCAATTTATTAATTAAAAAACAAGTTATTTTGTAAATTAACTAAATTTTGACGTGACATACCGACAGGGACGGACCAAGGTGTTTATGTGCCCAATACCAATCTTGCGCCCCCCCCAGTCTTGAACTCAAATAAAAACACCTTATAATTAAAGTTAATAAAGGGTAATATATGGCTGTGCTATAGAGCATTTACATTTGTGATATCATGTCAACGTCCCTTGATTTATTAATTGTTTTTCTAGTCTACACTTTCAACAATAAAAAAAGGGCTCTATTTGTTTTAACACCTATGCGAGGCACTTCCATACAGTTATCCAACGTTGTTTTGACTAGCTTGACTCTAAGAAAGGGGGGGGGGGGTCGAGATGGCAAATCACATTTGATTGACTATTTACAAGTTGTTCTTTCAAAAGTTTCGTTAGATTTTCCTGAATTGTATTCGTAATTTGTAAAGCAACCATAAAATGTCCTGTTGATGTCTCCTTCAATTATTGCACAATATTATTATTTTAATTTTAAATTTATATGACCACAATAGATTACATTGAAGGCCAAAAGAATCATAAAAATTGACGACATTATAATTCAGACAAATCTTTTTTTAATTATTATTGAAATATAAATCGTAAAATCATATTTTTAATAATTACTAGAATTGTGTTATTATTGGCCAACTACCGCTTCATTTGCACTAACCATTAATTTTAGTACTGACTATATTTACAGCATAGTTTTACTACTGTTTTAAGTTGAGTACATTAGTAGATTTATGATGTAAACAAGATTATTGATATTGTCAACTTCTAATATTCAATTTGTTTATGTTTTTATTGCTAATCTAATTTATACTTACAATTATAAATAAGCGTTAAATGGTAAACAGATTTTTGTTTATTTTTTTCACAATACGCAGTTTCGTCACACGTGAGGAAATCATAATTTCCAATTCATATCTTTATTAATTTTTGTTACTTAATTAACGTGTTAATTAACATATGATAACAACGTCAATATATTGTGAAAATAACTCGTATATATTTTAATAAATATTGATTAATGATAAAAATGATAAATTTCCGTATTTATGTGATTGTTTGTTAAAAGTACATAAGCACTACTTAAAATCGTTTGTTTTTGTCAGACGAACAAAGAACTTATTCGTAAAAGTATTGTAAACATTTAAATCGATAAAAAAATAAAATCAACAATATGGTTAATATCCAAAGAAACTCCCATATGATGTGGAGTGTTTAGAACGTCCTGTTCGTATAAAAAAGACATTCCTCTAATTAAAATACATATTTTATTAGAAATTGATTAGTTTCAAATATCATTTTCATTCTATTGTTTATTAATAACATTTATAAATACAACAATTCTGGTATTACTATTTGACATCATTATGTGCGTACCATTGTCGCTATAAAATTTAGAACCAAGAGGCCCCACTAACTAGTTAGTTTGCGCACAATATCGAATTGTACGATAGAGAAACAACGCGTTCACCTTTACAGTGTTAATTAGAATAAAATAATTATTTTTATTATTAGAAAATTAATATAAAAAAATATACTGTTTATATAAATTGTTTAATAGGTGATTGTTGAATAATGAAAAATACTAAAAGTGCTAGAAAACGTAATAATAAGAAAAAATTAAAACGTAAGCGAAAATTTCGATTATTCTATTATCTATTCAGTAATTGAATGTAGTTTTAAATCTAAAACAATCATTTCAATTATTCAATAATTCCAACACGGTTACTTGACGTCAACGAAATAATAACAATGTTCCCAAAACAATTATGCAAACAAACAAAGGTATATAGCTATAGTCAGTTAACAACTGCATAATTACTATTCGATTGTTTTGACTAAATAAAAAAGAAAACAAAGAGCACAATAAAGGTCATCTAAGGTGCATTGAACTTAGTTTGAGTTGTTACTGCATTTTAATCAAGTTTTTCTTTACAATTAGCGGAACTATAACAACTTTCACTTGATAGTATGTACGAATGAATTTTTTTTATTATTATTTCAGAATCAAAAATGTTGGGCGATTATGAAGATGATTCATCATCATTATCATCATCATCAGCTGGTGAATTAACACCGACAAGAAAGAATACAAATCAATCTGCAAGTACAAATAATGCCCAACAAAATCTTTCAATTTTATCATCACTTAGAAGTGTATTGATTGTTGTCAGTACAGCGTTAATTTGTTTTGCAGCTGCAAGAAATTCAATAACTTGGTAACTTTATTTTGTTTATTATTGATTAAATTATTATCAAATTTTGATTCATTTTGAAGGCATTGCCAACGTTTCTGGGGTGCTTCAGGTGATTTTTGGCAAGCGCAATGGGATAAATTTTTAGATACAGTCGATGAGGATCCATTCAAACTTTGGGTATATGGTTCAACGATTTTACAATTGGGTGTCTATTGGTTGTTTGGTGGTATTTATACAATATTAGATATGACAAATAAACCAGCCGCTCTACGACGATATAAAATACAGCCAGGTACAAATGAACCAGTTGATAATGGACGTTTAATGAAAGTATTATGGTGTGTATTATTTAATCAAATTGTTGTTGGTGTACCATCAGCATTTGTTATGTATTATGCAATGTCATGGAGAGGTTTTCCATCATTACGTGAATTACCAACATTCCATTGGGTATTATATGAATTGGCTGTTCATATACTTGTTGAAGAAGCAGCATTTTATTATTCACATCGTTTATTACACAATCGTTATTTATATAAAATTATCCATAAACAACATCATGAATGGACAGCACCAATTGCTGTAACTGCTATCTATTGTCATCCAATTGAGCATTTATTTTCAAATTTATTTCCACCATTTTTGGGCATTTTTATAATGGGTTCACATGTTGCTACAGCTTGGTTATGGTTCACATTAGCATTATTATCAACATTAAATGCACATTCTGGTTATCATTTACCATTTTTCCCATCACCAGAAGCCCATGACTACCATCATTTAAAGTAAGTGAATTCGTTTTATATAGAAATATCCAAATAATTTTCCATATATTTTTAGATTCAATAATTGTTTCGGTGTTTTGGGCGTATTAGATCGCCTTCATGGTACTGATAGTAATTTCCGTTCGTCTCGAGCTTATCCTCGACATATAATGATGTTGAGTTTCATTCCACCTAGAGAAGCATACCCCGAACCAAATCCATGCAAACATAAACTTGGTAAACAGTAAACAAATTGAATTAAACAAAACAAAAATTACATCTAATACCTGTATACAAAAAACAGTTATATTTCATCATAAAAAAAACTATACAGGGATAACTCAATTATGTTATCAAATATATTTTATCTCAAGCACACAATATATTTATTGAATATTGTTAGAAGTAGTTAAAAACACGTCCTGAATATGACCAGGATTTATATTTAAAAAAGATGAGATTGGTGTTAATGAATAATGATTTTTATTTTCAAATGAAATTTTACGATTATTGTAGATAGTTTCAATAATGGAAGGATTTATATATTATTATCAAACACGATGTTATTAAGTGTTTATTTTTAAGCACACGATTTAATTTTTCGATATTTTTTATGTAAAATCAATTTTAACAGCAATGGTTTTCGGGAACAAGAATTCTGTTATTTAGGTGGAAATGAAAAAACAAACAAACAGACAACAACAACAGAAACCTAGAATTTAAGATGATGTTGTTTTCAATTATTCTGTACAAAGTGGACAAATAAGTGTAAATTTCTTCCATTCTTGATTGTTGTTTATTTTATCTGTTTTTTGTCTTTCAAAACATCTATTTAAAAACAAAAATAATTGCTAACTTGTCTTGTGATTGAGAATTGTGATGGAAGATATTTAATTTATAATTCTGCACTGTATTTGATTGAAAAATTCTTTCTGAATTGTGTAAGGGTATTTCAATGGCTGTATTTTTACTATTTGTATTGTTTCAAAATATAGCAATAAAATTTAACTGACTGTGATTTCTAGTTTAATTTTACAATTTATAAAAACTTAATACCTATATACATACAAAAAAAAAAAACAAATGAATCTAATATTTTTTCAGCGTTTTTCGAATCAATGCTAATCGTTGTTTATGCGCTTCAGTTGTTAAACTTCTCTTATATGGTCTTAATTCATCTGTACCAAAGCCGGGTGTCCACATGCTGTAATTTCGATTTAAAAATTGTTGTACATCTTTCACTTCAATTGTATTAACATGACGATTCTTTGCAATCAATGCGGCACCATTTAAACAACGATCGACAAATTCATCCACATAATTTAGAATAACCTCCTCAACATCGTCTTCTAGATTCAATGTTGAATCAGTATCGCGGACTAAATCTTGTAAACGTTGTTTCGTTAAAACTTGACCAGTTTCTGTTGTTGTCGTTGTTAAACTAGATGATAATGATGCACCACTACTTGACATCGATTTTATTGGAGCATTAGTTTGAATATTCGATAAATTATTGCTAGTATTATTGACTGTTAGTTGTGTTGTTTCAACATTTGACGATTGATCAATTGTTGTTGTTGTTTGTGCTGGTGTTAACGTTGTAGCTATAGCCATTGCATTATTTGTATTTACATTTGTCATAATTGCATGTTGAATTGGTACTTGATTTAAAACGATATTTTGCGGTTGAATTAAGTTATTTGTTAAATTCGGTACAGACATATTGATTCTACAAAATAACAGAAAATTCAAATAAGCTACATGCACATCTCTCTAAGAAATTATTGAAAACAATTACCTGTATATTTTTATAATGGAATTAAATCTAAAATTCTATGTTGATTTTAATTGTTTTGCTTACTTATCCCACATAATCTTTATTGTTTCTTAAATACACTGAAAATATTACTTGCAACGACAACGAACAAATAGTTACTTTATTTTTGTAATAGTGGTACACTTTTAGCGCAAATTTCGAATTTTTCTACAAAAATATCTCGTAAGAATACAATAAAGCAAAATTATAACAAATTATAGGTACTGCAAGCAGTTAAAACACAGAGAATAATTAATAGAAACGAATTTGTATGAAAAAAGTGCGTGGTTATACTTACAATTAGTGTAATTTGTTTTTAAAGTTGGCAAGCTGTGACACGATTCGTAAAGTAGGTTATGAAACGTTAAAATTTACAATTTTTTAAAATTAAAATTGTAATAACTTTATTGCATTTGAAACAACATTCTGTGGAATATCATGCGTAGAAACAATTTATAATTTTAAATATCAGTAAGTTATATTTCAATCATCTTCAATGTGTGGTTATGTTTCTGTAACCTCTAATCTTGCAGCTTTTGATTTTCTGGTTGATTTACGAAAATGTCGCTATCTATCATTAGAACTTTAACACGGGCAACATTACCGTCGCCAATTATCAATATTTTTTGTAATAAACTACATTTATCGGCGCCAGTTCAAGCATGGAGTAATGATGAAGGTGCCCAGGAACCGAAGAAGTTTCTATCTTACAACAAGAAAATTTATCCACCACAAGATCCAAACGAGCCACCACGACCTGCAGTAAGTCCAACTTTACATGAAATAACAACAATAATAATAGAATTGTAGTTTGTTTGCCACCAGAAATGTAATATAAAATATAGTCCATGGAAAATGTGGTATATTGCCTCATTTGTACGTGGAATGACAGTAGACGAGGCATTAAGACAGTTGAAATTCGTCACCAAGAAAGGTGCACTTCATGCTAGACAAACAATAGAAGAAGCTCGTGAACTTGCTGTTAAAGAACATAATGTTGAATTTGCGAGTAATCTATGGGTTGGTACGTTGTTATTTACAGCAAATTTCCGTATAAATATTGTATTGATTTGTCGGTATTTCAGCTGAATCATTTGTAACTAAGGGTGTTGTTATAAAAGGAATACGACGACATGCCCGTGGACGACCTGGTCTAGTTGAGTATTTCCATTGTCATTATTTTGTTCGATTAGAAGAAGGTAAACCACCAAAACATTATTATCCACATAAAGTATGGGAACCTCAAGAATTATTAGATGATTGGTTAAAGCAAATGAGGAAACGAAAAATTATTAATTCAATTTAATTAATTAAAATTTAAGTACTATTAAATAGATACGTTAATAATTCCGGTTTAGTCATTTCCCTTTTATATTTCTGAACTATTTCTTGAATTTTCAAACGTCTTCTAATATGCGGCGGTTGATAACTATATAGAATTGTTTTATTTTATTTTTATATATTTAAATTGAAATTTTTATCAAATACCTGTCTGAATCTAAACGTCTTCTTCTTGCCATATTTAGAGCGGTATGACGAACTAGTGATCCTAATGCACGCCGACTAACTACCATTCCATCAGTTAATGGTGATGCTAAACCTACTCTCCCAGATGGGCCTTGTAGATGTACTCGTAACAAACCAGTTGCCATTAAATGTAAATAAATCACTAAAACATCACTACTTTTCGGTGTTGTTCCTCTTTCCAACCCAGTTGTCATGCATGTTAATAGATCATCTGGATAGTATTTTGTTTAAATGAAGAAGAAATTTGTTAATTGATTAGAAACAATACCAATAGGTAGTTTTAAGTGATCCTCAAAGCTTTCCAACCAAACTACCAGAATTTTCGCATCGGTATGTGGATGTAGATTTGATCTATGACCAGAACGACGTGGTGGAATTGGTTGTTTATCTAAATCTAAACTTAAAGCTCGCTTATCTTTACCACTTAATTCCGATAAACTTCGTTCAAACCAATCTTACAGAAACAATTCGATATTAATTGGAACAAATCAATGTAGACAAAGTAAAATCAATACTTACAAGTACCTACAGCACTATATGGAGTTTGTTCTGCATTAATATCAATTGGTTTTAACGATGATGGTACAACAAATGCAATCTCTGAACAAGCATCAGCCCAATATAATATCTGTGATCTACCATCATATAATTTATAATTATCATCATTAGATTGTTCATGTGATATCACTTTCCAACTTGTTGAAATATGACCAGTCCAACCTGGATGTTTATGAACTTTAACTGGCCAACCAAGTGTATGTAGAAATTCATGAAAATACGGTGATAAATTGTTTTCATTACGTATATTATTAATAATGTCTATAGCATTATTTTGTTGTGATTTAACATAAAATATATGTACTGTATCACATGTTCTTGGACTTAAATGATCTAAATGTGATAAATCTTTACAAAAATCAACTGCACTACTATCTAATGCTGTTAATGTTAAATTTCCTTTAGTATTATTATCATCATCATCATCATCTAATGATAATAAACCGAAATGTGATAAGAATAAACGAGCTGTTTGGAATTCATGACAAACAGTTGGTGGTGTACATTCTTCTGGTATACTAGATGGTTGTGTTGTTGTTAAATTCTCTTCGATTTTTGTTTGTTTTTCAATTAATTGACATAATTTCTCCATTTCATCATTAATATTTTCATTATTCACAATAACCGAATCTAAAGATGGTATTGATTGATCACTGTAATTATTTATATGATTATTAATAATTTTTGTAATAAATTAATGTGGTGGAGGTAGTAATTACACTTTACATTGGATGACACAATCAACAGTATCAGGGAAATATTTCTGTTTAACTTGTGGACATATTGGTGTATCTTGCATAACAACAGGCCGTCCAGGATTTGGTGTATGAAATTTCGTACCAGATCGATGTCTTGGTAAATGCCTTAATTGCATACTCCATGCATGCCGTCCAAATGGTCCACGTATTAATATTGTAACAGTTGGTTGTGGATCTTGATCATTACCTAATGGTTCTTCTAATAATGCTAACATAACCGAATTTTCTGTTACAAAATAACGAAAACGTTCAACAGCAATTAGTTGGTCTGTACAATTTGTAGGCCATGAATTACAATGTTGCAATAATGATAATTCATCTAATAATGATGATATTGATTCTGGACCACATTCATTTGGAAAATAACCAACTTGTTCTAATATACATGTTAATAAATTTTCAGCAACATCCCGTACACGTAACGATGCCGGTTTTAATTCTTTATCTTCTTTCATTTTGATTTTTTCACCAGGCTTACCAATTGATTTTGTACCGGAAATTCCCAGTTCGGCCACCTCCAATACCTGTACAATAATCGAATTGAACAAAACAAAACAAAAAAAAACGCAACACAACTGTGTGACAAATACTATAGATAACAACTCAGAATACATGTTATACTTACAGTAGTTAAACAATCTTTGTCCTTAAGCAAATAGGGATGTTCTAAAAGCCAAATTGAACAGCAATGGAACGCTGCCACAATTGTTGAATGTAAATCTTTTGAATGGGCTGGTGGCGGTCGGCTACATTGATAAACAATATAATCACAAAGCCATTTTACTGCCCTTTTACATTCCATTGCATCTAATAAATCATATTGAATAATTAATTAATTTTAGGGAAATTCATAAAAATACCTGTCAATTTTCGAGCTGCGTCATTAGAATTATAAAATAATTAAATTTTGAATTTTAAAGAAAAATTATTGTTATCATTATTACCTGATTCTTTAATATGGATACGTGCTAATCCCGATAGAAGTTCTAATGCAGCCAAAGATACATTTAAATCAGTTTTCCATGATGATATCAATCGATGACAAACAAGATATGTGGCTCGTACAAATAGAGCATGAGCTGAATCTAAAATAATTTATAATAAAAATATTAATTATTATTAAAATTATTTATTGAAATAAATCCAATTAAATGAATATTGATGATATAACATACACAACAACACATACCTATTGGTAATAAATCATATTCAGTGGTAGCGAAATTATCTGGTGTTGATGAACGTTCACAGCTGCTAGCCATGCTCATTGTACTGGCAGTGTCCGATACTACATAAGCCACAAAATACAAGCACAATCCGGAAACACAACAATTTGCCAAAAAAAAAACAACAACAAATTAATTGAATCACAAAAAAAAACACAAGCTTATAAAATGATTGTTGTTAATTGTTGAATTAAGAAATGATTAAAACAAAAACATACCGGAACTTAATAAATTTGATGATGTGTCTGTTGTTGGTGGTTGTGTGACTTGTTCGACTTTTTCATAAATCGCTGAATCTTGTACACATAGAAATAGACTACCTAATAATATATGCGTATTTTGTGGATCTGTTTCAATTTGTAATGCATTCATTACAAGATTCATTAATCTTGGTTTTAATTGGGCAAATGTTAATGGTTTATCTGATGATCCTTTAAAAAAAAGAACAACCTAAAAATCATTTAAAAACATTTGAGAATTTGTAAATTATACCAGTATTTAAAATCTCTTTAATTGTAATATTTTGGAAATGTAATGGCAATACTAATATTGATGATAATAAATTGATTGATGCACGGCGCAATTCAATTTTCGATATATTTGTATTCAATTTTAAATCTTTATCAGGCAATACAATTTCTAATGCTGATATAAATGATGGTATTAAAACACGTACACCATCTAAATCTAAACGAAATAAATCATACGAATTCATTAATATTGCTATCATTGTATCACAACATTCACGATTTTGATTAATTTTCAAACCATATTGTATTGATAAATAGAAACGTGCTAAATATATCGGTAGAATTTCTTCACCAGTTTTCTTTGCACACATTATACGACATAATGTACCTAATGCTTCAGCACGTCCACTATCATATTTATCAATTGTCAAACAATTTGGTAAATTTGTTAATTCATTCAATGAATTCGGTTGTGAATAAGTTAACGAATTTTTATTATCCATTATCACTGAATTTGGACGTTTATTTTGATCGAAACTTTCTAAAAAATAAATAAAAAAATCAACAAACTCAAAATACTCATTGATTCATTTCGTTTTTTAAGCAATACTTTGTGGTAAATCACAGCCTAAGAAAGCAGCTTCAAATAACCATTCACCAAACAGATGTAAAATACTGTTACATTTCGGACGACTTGGTGCTAATAGACTACGATTCTCACTACCAAACGAATTTAATGCTAAAAATAACAATGATTACAAAAACAAAAAGATCAATTAAACAAAACATACATGAAACACTTGATGTTGATTGTGGTCCTGTATTTGTTTGATTATTCGCTTGTATTGCCGAACTTCTACTAGTTGTTAAACCAATCAAAGATGCTTTTGGAATGCCTAATTTGATTAAAAACATATATACAATTTTTTTTTAAGTAGATTCAAAAGAAACATAAAACTATTCTAACCCTTAGCAACAGAGGATGGTGCCACACTGAAACTTTTCGCCAAACGGCGTTGTGTAGGAGGTGTAGGTGTAGGTGAATAATTACTAGTATTAATACTAGTAGTACTAGTTGAATAAGACTGATTTTGTGTAGCTTCTTTATTTTTATCAATACTTCCACCAGTTATTATATGATCCCACCAAATAGGTTGTGCAACACCTTTGAAATGAATTTAAAACAATAACAAAAACACCGATAGATTGAAAGTAGAAGAAAAGACAATTAACAAAGATACACACCTAGAAATGCATCAACTTGACTAGCAATGCCTTTTATCGCTTTTAAAAAGATTTGTGGTAAAGCTTGTAAACATGGATGTTGACATGGATCATTCACACTGTCTGTACTGATTGCAAATTGTAAAAATTTCTGCGTCTGACTAATCACCTAAAATAAAAACATTAGTTGAATTTAATCAACAGATCAATTTAAAAAAAAAATCATAAAATCTCACTTCTGGTTTTGTCAAACTAACAGGATTTCCTATTGTATTTAAAAAACGATACCAACTTTGTGCTATACAATCATTCGACATACATTGAATTATCAAATCATCATCGCCTAAGAAAATTTTTGATTATTATTAAAAAAAAGAGGAAAATTTGATAAAATCTACCAATTTTCAATTCAGGAAATTCAGGACCGTACATAAAATTCAATAATTTCGATGTTAATAATAGATTAACACGATTCCATTGTTCAATTAATGCAACTCTATGTCGCCAATTCATACAGCATTCTCTTAATGTCTTCCACAATGGTGGTGATGGAAAACATTGTGCACATGCAATTAACCACACTTCAAATAATACACTGAGTACACGTTCACAAAGTTGATCAGCAACATCATCCTTTACTGTAGGTGGTGATAATAACGTATCATTAATTGCTAATAGAAATAACAGTAGAGATTCCCATGTTTCACGTTCTAAAATTTTTGATTCGTGTGCAATTTGTTGGAGTGTTCTTAAAACACGATGACACAACACTGCTTGCCTGTTTATCGTATCAATACCTAATAATATACATAGCATTAGTAATTAATTTTTTATGTAGAATAATTAGAAATAATGGTTTAAATAACTCATACCCAAATCCTGATATAAAAATGACCAGTCTTGTGAATTATTTATTATTAAAAATTAATCAAATTAAATTAAATCAAAATTGGAATTACCTTCTTCTTTACGTGGTATAAATAAATAATGTAAATGGCTAATTATTTTCCTTGCATAAATATTTGGATCATCTACAATTGGTTTTGGTACGCAAATTTTCGGTGTTAATAAAGATGATAGCCATTCACAATAAACATTAACACAATCTTTGATGGCCTCATGCTCTGATAATGGTAATGATAAACCAAAACATATAACTTCCATACACCATTGTACCTACAACATCGTTGATACATTTAATTGAATTTACGAAAAACATATATTTAAAACGAATTACTTCATGATCTGTTGTTAGAATACTAGATTCAGCTGGTTGTGTTATTCCTAAATTACTAGCAAGTTGTCTGACAATACCAAATGTTACTTCTTTGCTTGCTGTAAAACTGAATTTTTCTAAAACACTCTGACTATCATCACTTGTATTTTGTACAATTAAACTTAAAGATGTCCATTCTGAATACATTCCTTTATTTTCGTTATTATCCTATTTGAAATAAATAAGAAACAACGATAGAGAATATTGTTTATAGGTACTTGATTTAAATGTTAAAACGTTAAAAATTTACTTTTAAATTCATACGATTGAACAATCCCAAATTCATAAGAACGTCTAATAGTTATACTTAAGAATTATTATAATATAACGGCAATTTCTTGCTGATTTGAATAAATTAACAATAAATTAAAATGTATTTGTTGATATTTTATTATTTTTGACAGATGTCAAAAAGTTGATGTGTTTTTTGACAGCAGACAAATAACTAATTGTAGCTTACAAATTACCAACTTTCATCTTTATTTGCTTTTATATGTATTAATTAAGACAATACCACAATATATTTCAAATGTGCAACACAATAACAAATTCAAAATTTGGTTCTGTTTTAATTTCACAGAATAATTCAACAAAATGTTTATAAAAAGTAAATTTGCAATTACCGCTTCATCTACCTTCACAATAGTTATTTCAAGGTAAACTTACAGGACCACGTTCACAAATTAATTTAAAACGTGCCACTCCGATAGGGAGCGTAAAATGAGTTTCATGAATATTATAAAACAAACCACTCATAATTCGACTTTGCACGGATAGTCTCAACCGCGCTATTAAGTCACGGTGAATACTATTAGTTTTCGCTGTTAAAAGTTCAAATTCATGCTTGGGACTCTGAGATTTTGCTCGACATATGGCATGACGCGTGTGATTGCATTTACACGTTACATAGGGGTGTGTGGGATTGCGTGTCTATTTCCGCGCGTGACACAGCTTTACTTAAGGCTGACCGTGCTTGACGAGCAATTTAGTATATGACGTTACACTCTGTCCTGTATACGCAGCATATACAGGCCTGGTCTCTTGATCTACAAACATTGGAAAAACTAAAAGAAACGAAACAGTCTTATGATGTACACGTGCTAAAAAGAGATATAGAGAAGATTGGTGGTTAGTAGTTTATACTACTTATCTCTTTTCAGTACGTGCACATCATAAGACTGTTTCATTTATTTAATTCTTGTTTTTTTTTACACGCTTTATATTAGCTTCACCTGTATGTTTGCAACGGAATCTTCGAACGCGATTTTCACCCACTTAAAAAGCGTCAGATTCATTTGAAATTTTGTCCCATCATCCTGGCCAGGACCATCAGGATTAACGATTTCCTTCCGGAGAGGGAGCTTTTACTTATTAGTTCAGTCTACCATTAAAGCGTGTTTTTTAAACTATGATTTTTTTATATTTCTTAATGTGTTTAACTTTATGTTTAAAAAGGAAAAAAGGATTGTGGTTTACTGCTCATTTCAACCAAACCCCGGGCGCTCATGCCCTTTTACTTATGGATGATGGTTTACTGCTCATTTCAACCAAACCCTGGGCGCTTATGCCCTTTTATGGATGATGGTTACTGCTCATTTCACCAATTCTAGACGTTTTTTCTACAATGAGGGACCTGCAAGGGTGTGGGGGCTAGGGACAGACATCCTAATCTTGCTAACTGGTCCATGTACTTTGTGGCATGGACAAATTAACAATTTAGGTTTATAAGAAGAGGAAAATTCTGAAAATCCTTTTTCATACCGTGCCGAGGTTTGAACCCCGGACTTCTAGGCGTAAATCCCTATCGTTAACCATCGAGCCATTCGGCTCATGAATTTTCATATGAAAAGTGTACTATAAATGAAAACGATTTTCTACGATCCAACGGATACAGCCGACATTCCATCGTGTGTTGGGCACCCGAAAGTACTCGATTGCATTAATGTATAGATGTTGCTAAGCAAAGACAATTTTAAATACCTAACATGTTAAAACGTCTGTCATTGGTTGAAATCTAGATTTCCAAAAAGATGCTTCGGAAATGCTCATTTTCCACACGGTAGCAGATGGTAATGGAAAACGGGACGATTGATTTAAGAAAATCGAATATACTCTCATCAGAAACTGTAAATTGAATGAATTCAATAGAAATGCGGTCCAGCTGGTGATGTTTGAAAGTACTTTGTGATCAATTTCTAACTAGACATGCGTAGTCTAGTCATCAACCAAACAATCTAGAATTGTGGGTGGGAACATACCTAATAATTGGCACTATAATCTACGAGGTGTTCTTACAATGAATATATTTCAAAATAAATACTGTTGAGGGTAACCAGTCCACTTCTGCGAATATGAAGAGATTGAAGAATTTTTGAAAAAAATCAGACTTATTTGTGTAAAGCTTTACAATCAAATTGAAGTAGTGTTAAACAAATATTTATTTATATACGGTTTACTTAAATGTAGTCAACTTTAAGGCAATTAAAGCAATTGATATCGAGCCACAATTGTCAATTTGACAACGGTCAAGTCAAGTCGCACAGATTCAAATCGTCAGAGTATAGATCTTCTCGTATTTTAGAATTTTCTGATTGTTCATATAGTGTTTAGAAATGTTCTTCATGTTAGAATAGCATTCTATTTCCGAAATTCATCAATAGTTTAAATATAGCTGGTGTATACGGTAAAGTTTATTTCAGATGTCTAGACTAATCGCGTTCATTGAAAATGAGCCATCTGTATGATAAGAATAACCTGCCAACAATTGTCATATTTCAATACAAAACACATTTGAGAACTATCAAAAATTTTGTGTCGTTTTATTATTGGTAATTCCAGATATATGAAGAATATAGAGAAAGTAAACAGTTGGCATTAAATGTTTAATGGAAAACTATCCATATTAAAACATAAATCTAATTTAATCTTCCAAACAAATATTAGGATACTTATAAACATCTGTTGTGGTGGAAAAGTTTAATTTTTTTGTTGTTGTTATGTTCTGTTGAGATTTTCACAAAAAACTCGATCAATTCTAACAAATGCCAGCTGATCTTTAAAATATGTGTGACAAGTACCAAAAGACAGGATTAAATACCAATGTTGTAAAACATGTGTGATGATTCATTGGCAATCAACAAATATGTAGACTTGAGGGGAATTTGCGTATATTTATTCTGGCAATTAATGGTGGTTCGTTATCTCGATGCGTTTATTTCCACTTTTCTCTATAACATTCATTGTTCACGGACATTTCATTTGATCATTTAAAATTTGGTAGTATCATCTATCTCGTTCTCTTCTCGCATTTCATTTATATATAACTCAAACAAACTAAAGCACCCTCTAACTAACGCAAATCGATATTTTCCCAACTGTTGTTGTAATTGGAATCATCATCATCACAATGATTTAGATTTTGGGATGAACAAAGATCATTGGAATTATCATTAAAATGAATTCCACATACCCACACTTAAGGGTGAAAATGTATAAAATCAAAATCTACATATAATTGTAGACAATATTACCTATTTTTAATGCATAATGTGAATATAGCTTTATATTATTCTTTGTAAAGTTTATCATTAATGAATATAACTAAACTGTAATATTTTAAGTTAAGTTTAATCGTTTCATGATATGTGCCATAAACGTCAATCAAGTTTTACTTCAATCGCGCGTAAAGATTACACGCACACAATTTTTCTTTTTTAATAATCATTTATCCATACTCTTTAGAACATTTTTGATTGAACAAAATTTATAAAAAATCAACTGATTCCTTGGAAAAATACAACAAGAAAAAGTATATTCATCCCGTTCTGCTCCATAGCCGGGGTAGAATGGGATATATCAAATAATTATGAAATTTGGCATTTCACTGCTTACATAACTCGCAAATAAGCACAAAACTGTCATCGTCACTATCAAAACCAGCACACGGCATAGATATGTGCCCATTGTTTGCAGTAAGCACAAGAACACCAGTCCTCAGCTGAGTTTGAATTAGTGATGAGCAAAATTCGTCTTGGTCTTGCAGTCTTGGTCTTGGTCTTGCGAAAAAAGCAATACCAAGACCAAGACCAAGACTATCCTTAGATTAGCAAGACCAAGACCAAGACTGAATGGACGAGAACAAGACCAATACCAAGACCGACTATGCAAGAACAAGACCAAATACGCAAGACTCAACCAAAAATTCTTACTTACAGGGCCTATATGAGATAAAATATTTGTAACAGTGTCAACATATGCTTTTCTCGGAACAAAATATTGTTGGCATTTCGAATCGCCAGTTTGCTTTACTAGATTTTAACATTAAGTATAAAAAAGAAACTTTACCACTGTTTGAAAAAAAAAAGGATCTTCAAGAATGTTGCTGTTGTACGTGTTCTTTGTCCTAATATTTAGACAACACATGGTTAAAGTTTAGAGAAAACTAATTTTTCTTCTATATTTTCAATTCTCTCAAGTACTTTTTTTTTCGCTAAAAGGTCAATTTATGCGTTGGAGGAATGGTAGGTTTTGGAGTTTTCATAGATCTCACAACTAGAAAGATCATTCTCTTGACAAGTCATAACAAGCTCGGTTAGAATAAGTGCAGTTCATTTTTTAACCAAACGAAAAAATTATAAAATGAGTGAAAAAATATTAAAAGTAAATCATTCTCAAGAGCAGTTCGAGGACAATTCTAATGATAGTGAAATTGATGTGAATTGTAAAACTCTAAGAAAGAAAACAGTTAAATCTAGTAAATTTAGTGAGTTTTTTGATTTCATCGATGTTAAAGACGATATTTCTGGAGTATATAAAAAAAGAAATTAAGTAGCTGAAATCAGCAAGACTTAAGAAGCAAGACCAGGACCAAGACCAAGATCAGACGTATTTCAGCAAGACCAAGACCAAGACCAAGACTGAGTAAGCAAGACCAAGACCAAGATCAAGACTGAGTAAGCAAGACCAAGACCAAGACCAAGATCAGACGTATTTGAGCAATACCAAGACCAAGACTGAATAAGCAATACCGAGACCAAGACCAAGAGTGTCCGAGTCTTGGTCTTGGTCTTGCTTTGCTCATCACTAGTTTGAATAAAGTTCGTCACCATAAAGACGCGCCACATCTTCTTTTTCTGAACTGCTACGATTTCTAATGACCAGGTTTGTCTGTCAGTTTCTTTTTTGTAGTGACGCACCATCTGTAATAACAGTAAATGAGTATAACAAAATTTACGTGGGACGAATGGGATGCTATCCCGTTCTAACCCAGTACCCACGACACGGAAAAGCTATATAATGAAAAATTCTTTTAGGAATTACTATCTGCATTTAAATACCACTGATTTGATTCTACCACCCCTAAAAATTTGGCAGTAGCAATTTCTCATTCTGCCCGGTATCCCGTTCTGTCCCAGCTTCCCCTATAATAAATAAAATAAAATTTCAAATAGGAATAGATTTGGGTACAGAAATAGACAATCATCAATTCAGAACATTTATTAAGGTTGTTTAATGCGTGCAATATGGTGAGTATAATAAATAATTTAATTTTTATAATTAAGAAGAACGGACATGATTGAGTATGCCCAACGAACAATCTGAAAATTAAATGGAAATAATTTCCACAAATAGTAAATTTCAAAACAAAAAGGTAACAGGAAAACTCAACTGCTAATCCTAGTAGATGATTAACGGAATAGTTTTCGGAAAATCTTATCGCAACTTTCTTCTGTGCACAGGTTAGTGCAATTAAATAAATTTTCCGATTTTCCACATTCATATAGTCCCAATCGATCTGCTGTAATGCATCGCACAGGTTTTCAGTCTAAAATGAAACATTATTAGAAAGTTTTATAATTTGTTTAAACTTTCATAAATATTTACAATTGTTTCTAAAGATTGTCCTGCCATTATAAGAGCTGAAAATGTTGTCACAGTGAATAAGCAACCAGGTGGGATGTATCGGTAGTCATAAGTGAAAATTGCTGAACCCTTTTAAATTAAATTATTATTATTTTTTCATCCATAAAGATAATTAATGTATAATTTTTACCGTAGCAAGTGATAAAATTAAACTTATAAAAACTAGTAATCCGGATAAGCCAAACGGAACGATGTACTTCGATAGTTGATTGTTTTTTTTAATAACTGACCTACAAAATTGCATTTCAATCAAATAATTTAAAAAGTGTTGTAAGTAAATAAACAATTACTTACATTAACAATTCTTGATGACGTTCAATAAAGTTACATAGTCTGAATTTTACTTGTTTTTGATATTCCACATCATCCACTAATTTCTCATTGATAGAATCGCCATTTTCAATCTTCATTATTTCATTAATTTGATCAATTAACATCAAATGTTGATATTTCATATGTTGTGTGTAATAAATAACTGTATAACAGTGGGCTACATATGTAGTCATTCCAGCAATAACATGACCAAATTTATAAATTGGTACTAAAATATTCGCATATTTTGGATAATAGTCAACGAAATATTTAACTGTTAGAAACGTTGTATAGTCGTAATGATTACAAAAATAAAGTACCAGAGTAGTAAAGAATGTGCCACATGTGTTAATAATTGTGAAAAGTGATACAATTTTAACTTCTTTCATAATTGTTGCCTTTGTTGTTTCACTTGCATTATCCTCCACTGGCTGTATATTGATTTCTTCCAATAAATTATAAACAAATTTTGAGTTTATTAGCAATGCAAATGCACCTACCATTGGCTGGAAAATTACAAATAAAAGATATATAATTAGGCAATGAATTATTCTGTGAAATTAATCAGATGAATGGATTACATAGAACATTAAGAAAAATGTAGGTGCATAATTGACAACTGCTCCCATATCTAATTCACAAATGAACAAATAAATTTGAATCATTTGACATGGAATTTGTGTCAATAAAAAGTAAATTAACAAAAATTTTATGAGAAAAAACTGATATATCGTTGATGCAAAGAATTTCACAATAATTAGACAATCTTTTTTTGTTAATCTCTGCCATAAATGTTTAAAATAAGACATTTCTTAGATTTTCTATGTGATCATTCGTTGACGAACTAAACACAACAAAAATGATGTGAATCTAAGAATATTATTGAATATACGATATTTTCAAGCGTCTTTTTAATTATTTATTATGGATAGCTCCTAATGCTTTATTTCATATTTAATGTTTTTTTTTTATATCTGCTTTCTTTGTTTATAAGATCGCGGTACCTATCAGACGCGCTCTATTTATCAGGTATATATTCTAAGGAGAAAATTGCGTGTCTTAATCCTTTTTTGTTTGTTTTTTTTGTTTTTAAATAATTCATTAATTAATGGTCATTAGGAAATTTGTCGGACATCAAATTCTGTTAACTGACGTGGTCGACATTACCATCTTTTGCTGTTCTGTCATTTTCCATTTGTTATTATTCTCTTACCATGAGTCATGAAAATAGCGTAGATAATCTGAGATCCAAAGATTAACGTATTCATGTCTCTACCAAAACTGTCAGCTAAAGGAAATATCTCGTACTTTGCGGTACAAGTTTAGATTGATGGCAATGCAGGGCCGCCGAGAGATTCGGGGAAAGCCGTATGTTCGGGCCCACATATAAATTTTTTTATACGTACTATGCGGGAGGAGGGGGCTGGGGTGGCCAAAACGGGGACACTTACTCTTCCCTGAGATCATAATTTTTTTGTTTCCAAACTTCCTCGTATCCCCCTCACCAGGCAAATTTTCTACGGATAACAAAAAAGTTTACTCGAGACGGTCAAGAGTCTCTCACAGTAGCCAGGTTCCGGAGAAAATTCCCCGCTCTCTCCCCCATCTTGTCAGGCCTGGTTACAATTCGTCACGGAATAAGTATAAACTTATAAACCCGTTTGAATTAGGAAGGATCAGACGGAATGAACGCAAATTTTATACAATAATTATAATATTTTCAAAAACACATGTACACAATGCGACTTGGGATTTTTCCAGTGAGGATCATTAATAATGAATGTCAAGTGTGTAATGATTCATTTCATTACACACCTGTGATATTGATCGTCACCAATTGGCATTAGGAGACGATCATTGTAAAATTGAACCTAACGTAAAGAAAACTTCTTTGGATATGGAAACGTTTATTGAAAAAAAAACACGAATACTGCCATTGAAAGAAACATACAGGACTTGCCTTGCCATCTAGCAACATTGTAGCAGCTAGAAGAAATGAAACAGTCTTATAATGTGTACGAGCTAAAAAGAGATATACAGAAGATGGGTGGTTACTAATTTTTACTACTCATCTCTTTTCAGCACGTGCACATTATAATGCTGTCGCATTTCTATTCAACTTTCTCAAATGTTTCTAGATGAGTTGGCCGTGCCTGTATATATGGTTGATCTATCGACAATTTGAAAGAAACAGTCATAAAATTCTAAATACATAATTTAACTAACATAGTTAATATTTTTGAATGTAATAAATTATTCTCATTGGCGCTAGTATTTAGACTAAAAGAGATAAAGGAGCGGCAAGCAGCTGTCTCCCAGCAACGACCTTGTCCATATAAGTCAGCATTCCAGAGTTGTGTTCTTTACGATTTAAAGTGATCTATTTGGTGTTGAACTGAACCTCCCACGAGTGTGCCTCAATGTGACGTCACCAGTTAATAAAAACAATTTATCTCGGTTATTTTGCTGCGGCTTATATACGTTCTAATATTTACAAATCTCATGTGAGTAAGAAATTATTTTGAGTACGCCTAAGAGATGTTGTGAAAAAAAGTGAGCACTAAATAGTGCAATGATTCGAAAACCCTCTAAATATCATAAAATTGACGACGATATGACAACAATGTACGATCGGAGCTGTAATTATCCAAATTTGAATTACTGTCATTTTGTGACATTCGGCTGATTTTGACATTAATTATCGAATTTTTTTCGTGTGACCCAATTTTCAATTAATAAAATCCTAATAAAACCGTTTAAATATTAACGAGTAAGTAGAATTTTATCAATACAACATTACAGATAAACTTCTCATTTGATTTTTATAAATTAACCAAAACATGTATTGTTTTTTTTTTATTAATCATAATACACGTAATTATTAATTAATAATGAATCAACAATTATTTTGGTTACAGTGAATTTGAGACTATCAAGATGAATTCATCAACATCTGATACACCACTCGAATTATCAGTAAATATTTGATTTTGATGTTGATGCACTTTTACTTGGTTGCATGTTCACATATTGTTCTTGTTGTTGTTGTTGTTGTTATTATTTAGAATGGTATTTTCTCATTTAAGTAAAACAAAAAACATCAAAAATTATTAATAAATCACAAAATTATTATTTGCACTTGTCACATTCTTATGGAAATTTCCTATACGCGTTTATTTACATTCTTTATCGTAATAATCACTAAATCAAAATAAAATTGATTCGTTTCGTTTTCATATTTATTTTGTTCGATAATTATTCTTCCGTTAATCGTAATAGCATAATATTATTGAGATTTTGTTAATGTTGATGAGATTTTTCATAAAAAAATCCATTGCATACGTGCACACGTGTTGATATCAACAAAAAATAAAATCTGTTTCATATTATATTTTTATTGAATGATAAAATATATAAACAAAATGTTAATAAATTGTATTGGTGGGGTGCGGGTCAACTAATTAATGCTAATTACAAATATAAGATGATCTCTTCTAATTTGGACAGTAGTGATTGAAAACTTGAAGTAATTGATTGGTCAAAATTCGATTGACTTCCAAAAATTTCAATTAATTTTTAAACACATTCGATTTATTATTGTTGTTGTTCTTGTTGTTAAATAATAATAAAAATGAAAAAGGGGTACGGTGCTATAAATTTAGAAATTAATGTAAGTAATTTTTGGAATAAATCTGTTTGAAAATCTCCCTTTCAACAATATAGAATAGGCGGTATTATTAGATAAGGTCGATTTTATCAAACAATCATTTAAAACACGTATCATTAATGTGTGAATTTTGTTTAACATTATCGAATTACACGAGTTTTTCGTTTAAAAAAATCTAATGCGTCCAGCCTTGTGTTTCTCCTTCAAATTCTTTAATTTATATGTTGATAAGAAAAAAATACTTACGTAATCCCAAAATTTAAAACTGATTTATTGTATGAAAAATCGACAGTGATAACCTAATTATGATTTACAGCTAGAAAAATATATAAAGCCAAAAAAAACAACAATAATAACATGTGTAGATATTCACGTGTTTTTAATTATATTGCGTTATCACATAGGAAAAGTTTCGGATCAAATACAAAAGAATGCAGAAGCAACAGATGGAATAATAACGAATACTTTTATAAAAAAAAAAAAATTCCTTTTAATTGTTCAAAGTTTAATGGAAATCTTTTTGAATTGATGATAAAATTTTCCTTTTCAGTTGAATGTTCTCATATATAACTTTAAAAACTTTTTTAAAATGATTAGCATTTAATTAATGAGCTAATATGGAATAATACTTGATGGGGAAGTGGTTTGTTTTTTTTTTTAATTACAGTTGATTGAAATTTGTGCAATGATCTTTTATCGTTTCTTTAATAATTTTAATTGCAGATATTATGTTTTTAATATTCCTTATCAATTATTATTGTTTATATTTTATTGTTAGATATTCATCATTGAATGTTAGGAAATTTCCTGCGTTAAATCTTATCATTGCTATCAATAATTCTTATCACATTGTGTTAGTTTTGTATAGTTATTTTCAAATCAAATAATGTTTCTTAGAGTTGAAATTTATTATTATTGATTGTTTTTTTTTTTAATATTAATTATCTGTTAATTTATTGTAGGAGTCGAAGGTTTTATTACCTAAAACATCAAAAGATGAAAAATTACGTTTATTGGATAACGAATATACTGATAATGCTGCAACAGCAACAACAACAACAACAGTTGATATGGAAAATTTGGTATCAAATATTGATAATAAAAATCCAATGCTTAAACGTGATTTGGAACATCCAACATCAAATTTTGATACAATGATACATTTATTAAAAGGTAATGTTGGTACTGGTATATTAGCAATGCCTGATGCATTCCGTAATGCTGGTTGGGTTGTTGGTTTATTTGGTACATTATTTATTGGTTTTCTATGTACACATTGTATGCATATGTTAGTGAATTGTTCACATGAATTGTGTCGTCGTACACAACGACCATCATTGAATTTTGCTGAAGTTATTGAGAATGCATTCCGTACAGGTCCTGAACCAATACAAAAATATAGTAATATTGCAAAATCAACAATAAATCTATTTTTATGTATAACACAAATTGGTTTCTGTTGTGTTTATTTTGTTTTTGTTGCTGCAAATCTTCATGATATTATTAAACAATATTTTTTCGACATTAGCGTACATTGGTATTTATTAATATTATTAATACCAATGATTTTATTGAATTTTGTGAAAAGTTTAAAATATTTAACACCATCTTCATTGATTGCATCAATATTAACAACTACTGGTTTAATAATTACATTCATATATATGTTACAAGATTTGCCAAATACAAATACAATAAATGCATTTGCACCAATTTCACAACTTCCTTTATATTTTGGTACAGCAGTTTATGCATTCGAAGGTATCGGTGTGGTGAGTTTTGAACATTTTTTTAATTGTGTGTCATTCTAATAATTGATGTTAATCAGGTATTACCTTTGGAAAATAATATGAAAACACCGCAAGATTTCGGTGGTTGGACTGGTGTTTTAAATACAGGAATGGTGATTGTTGCTGTTTTATATACAGCAATCGGTTTTTTCGGTTATTTAAAGTATGGTGAACGTGCTGTTCTAGGTAGTGTAACACTTTTGTTACCCACAGATGAATTGTAAGTATTTCGTATTGTACATGAATATAAAATTAATAATTCCAAATTAATTATAGGGCAGCACAATTAGTACGTTTAATGATGGCAGTCGCTATATTCCTATCATATAGTTTACAATTTTATGTAGCATTTAATATTGTATGGCCACATATAAAAGTACATTTCAATACAGAAAAATCAATACGTTTAGCTGAACATGCAACACGTACATTATTAGTATTTATAACATTTGCATTAGCTATTGCAATACCAAATTTAGGTGCTGTTATATCATTAGTTGGTGCATTTAGTAGTTCAGCATTAGCATTAATATTTCCACCATTAATTGAGATTATCACATTTTGGCCAACAAAACAATTACAATCAAATTATTTATTATTAATCAAAAATTCAATAATAATTCTATTTGGTTTTATTGGATTTTTAATTGGCTCATATGTTAGTTTATTAAATATTCTCTCATTATAAATTGATGACAATAATCAAATGACAATAATCTTATTAATATTTATATGCCTATATTTATATACAATTGTTATTTATCTAAATGTCTTTAAAGATAATCGCTTGTAAGAAGTATGTGTTCTCATGAAATTGCAGACAATAATGTTTTTGTTTTTTTTTTCTTGTAGCGGGTATTTGAGAATTACTTGCTGTTTCGAATTCATTAAGTATGCCAAAGAAATGATGTGATGCCATTTCTTTTGCATTTACGTGAATTATAGATTCCCATCCATTTAATTTTCAAAACAAACCCTGTATATAGTGTTCTATTTACCAATATTTATATTATTGTAATGCATGCTAGTATTATTTGCTAATAAGTTTAATTATTTCTGTGATATAATCAATTGAAATATTGAGTATGTATTTTGTAATAAATCCTCACTTTATCTCAACAAAAATGTTTTCTACCAAGATTACAGTTTAAAAAAAATTATAATCACATCGTGTGTGTAACCTTTTATTTAGAAGCAAAAAATATATAAATAAAGGACTTTCACTTGAACATATCTTTAGTTCAACCGGTATTGTACAAATTATCGTAAGTTTATTATTAATTGTTTATATTATTATTATTTTTGTTAAATTTAATAAGCCAAAAAAATATATATTTTAATTAAAATATCTGTTGTGGATAGATAACGTCAATTTATTGATTAAGACATAATGATACAAAAATTAAACAAACAATAAATCCTTTCCAGCAATATTGATGATCAAAAAAAAAATTATACAAAATCTATAAAGGAATACAGTCGATTATTACAAATTAAATTTTATAAAGGCACTCGTCTTTCTTTTCTTTCTTTTTTGTTGGTGTGATGACAATCATTCTGTATCAATTGATAATTGTTCATGAGTTAACTTACATAATGCTTTGAATTTATGAACAATACTATTTGGGCAAGCTTTTGTTAAATTATGGCTTAAATCAAATGGATCTTGTATACAAAATGGTGATAAAGCACGAAATTGTTCAGCATCCTCTATATTTTGTATTTTACGTAAATACGTTTTCATTTCCAATGGTAAACGTTTATCCGGTTGCTCGCAGAATGACATTTTCGAAATTGTTTGACCCATCAACGGACAAACAACCTATTTATAAAACAAAATAGTAATTATCTTTAAAAAAAAAACACTAAATCAGCTTACATCATTTGAATAATTGAAATTTGCAAAATAATTGAAGAAATCTTGTAATAATCGTTTAACATTTGATGTATATGGCTTAACGAATTCTTTCATTTTTTCAACAGGTGCCGTATAATTAATTGTTTCCCAACCTGAAACGGTTGAATTAATTACTTTCATTCTCAATTATTTTATAATATCTGATTGTTACCATCAATGATTACCGATAAATTTGGATTAAATTCACGTAAAATTTTCACTGGTAATAAATAACCAGAGATTTGTAAATAAAAAATTGCCATCAATGCAAATGCATAATTCGTTATATATTCTTTCAATTTACATTCATCTGACCATTTTTTTAATAATAGTATAAGTGGTTGTGTTATCGGTTGAAGTTCCATACAAAATCTATCAAGTATTAAAATTATAAAATAATAATTTTTGTTTTATTTAATAAGAGAAACCTTAAAAATTTTGTATTTTCCACACCTAAACCATGTCTAAATGAAATATCACAATCAAGATCAGTAAAATGATGGTGTAATTTAATAATAGGTGTTCTAGCTGCCGGTATTGGTAAAACATAATGGAAATCGTCTTTAAATGTTTTCAAAATCTTTGTAGCTTTTATAACGATAACTTCTTGATTATCAGGATCTTGTTTAATATTACCTGCATACATATCACCAATATCCATAAACACATCTAAATCGCTATTCTATAAATAATAAATCACCGTTTTATTATAGATTTTATAATGTCGAAAGAAAAGGCGTCTTACAATGTTTCCAGTTCCTGACACTCTAGAACCGAACGGATAGGCTTTACAATTGGGAAATAATTGATTTAATGCCCTTTCTAAATCATCACAACATTCTCTCATACGATCTTTACATTCTAACACTTGATTAGCTTCAATAACTAAACATTTAGCTTCATCTTCTATTAATGTTTCCGATTTAAATAAACGTTTAAGTGTATACGATAATCTAACATCATCTAAAACATGGAAAAAAAGATCAATCATTTTGGGAATGCATTCATTTAAAAAGATATTAACCTCTCTTTTTAGTCTTAGAAACTGATGTTAAATGGCGATTTATGGACATCTCATCACCGTATATTACAATTAAACATGTTCGACATTCATAGAATGTTAAATGTGCTTTTCGATTTTCTGCTATCAAACCATGTCTAAAAACAAAATTCCATTCAATTATATTGAAATTAAAACAATAATAATAGTAATAATCAACCTATTAGGTCCTTGAATGAAATGATTATCAAAAAGATCTTCAAAATTACATGAAAAATTACAAATTTCACAAAAAAACTTATAGATTTTCCCATTAACATTCGATAATTGTTTATGTGTATTTGAACGTATATGAATACTAACTGTTTTTAAATCACACGTAAATTCCAAATTACATAAATTACATTTAATTGAATCATTAATTTTTATCAAATATTTCTCATGTTGCTTAAATCTATCTGGTAATATTACATTTCGATCATTATTGAAAGTTAATTCTGATTTTAGCACAGTACAATGGGGTAAATCTGTAATTTAAAATTAATTAATTTAATAAGAAATAGAAATAAAGTGTTGTACAGGCTGAGTTTTGAATGAAGGTGCACCGTTAAATACACCTAAAATGAATCAACTCTGTATAACAAGACAATTGGCTAATAATTACGTTGTTTTCTTCCATGTCCGTTACTTTTTTTCGATGTTGCAGCTTTTGTGGTTGTTGTTTTTGCAGATGTTGATGCTGTTACTGTCGATACTTTTGTTGTAGACGGTGATGCTGTTACTGCCGACACTTTTGTTGTAGACTGTGATGCGGTTACTGCCGACACTTTTGTTGTAGACTGTGATACTGTTACTGCCGATACTTTTGTTGCAGACGGTGATGCTGTTACAGCCGACACTTTTGTTGTGGACGGTGAGGCTGTTACTGTCGACACTTTTAATTGTGGCGATGTAGGTATATGTCCATTGATATTCAAATTTTCATTTTTACAGTAAACCGCCATTTGTAATTCAATTAAATATAACCCAGAATCACGTCCGTCTTCTGAACTAATCCATTGTATAAAATTTGTTTTATGATCATCATTTTTTATATGTTCAATAATCTTTTCATATAATACAAGTTCATTACATAGATGACATCGTGTTTTATTGAATTGTGGAAAGAAATATACTTGATGTGATTGATAATTTAAATCTTGTTCTCTCCAAAAATCATGATATTTTTTTAAATATACTAAATGTGTTCTATTTGATGCAGATTTTAAATGTTTCTGTCCATTGATATGATTCTTTAATAGAGATGTTACTTTTATATGTTTTTTACCTTTTGCTACTATTCGACAAGGACATAGAAGACATGATGAACAATTTACACCTGAACGTTGTATTGTATATTCATTTGATTTATCTAAATTTCTTGTTGTTAGCATTAATGCTTGAGGATAGTAATTACATTCAATGACTGGATCATATTTTATAACAAAATTAAATTTGAAATTATTCAAATTTGGTGGTTTATCGTTGTTGGTTATTGTCTTACTAACTGTTGGTGTTGAATTGATATTATTATTATTATTTGTCTTCGCGTGACTTATTGGTTGTTGTTTAATTGATTTTGTTGGTGTTGTTATCTCGATATTATTAGAAATATTGTTATCTAAATCTTCAAATAAAATTTCCTCACAATGTTCATGATCTTGTATACAATCCCAAAAATTTCTATTATTATCAATATTTATCTGTAAATTGCATTTATTACATTTAAATTTATATTTACGATTTTCTGATGATTTATTGATCTCATTTATTGCTGATTTTATATTTTTTTTCAAATTCAACAATAAAAACAAATATAATTCTTTCTCATAATTTTCTTTTAATATATTTACACGAAATGTACTATTTAACCAATTTGTAAATTCTTCAATTTTTATTTTCATATTATCAATTGTTAACAAACCGTTGAAATTTGTTTTTAAATATGATGAACTTTCTAAATTATCAATTATTTTTAATAAATCAAAAGTATTTAAGGAAATACCGTATTCTGTATGATTTGACATTATAGAATTTCTCCAACATCACTTGCAATAATCACGAATATTTAAAATTTTATTGTTAATAATAATTATCATAAAACAAAGACATTGATCATCACTATCTACTACATAACTAACAGTGATCAAAATTCGCCATTTTATAAAAAACAATGCTATCAATAGTAAGTGACGAAATATCACTAGAGAATAGAAGCAACTTGACAAAATAAGTAGTTTGTTTACATCGGTCTTTTTAATGGTTTCAATATCAGTTTTTAAACAACAGTATTTTATCGATATTTGACACTTTGTGTTGTCTAATCAATCGGTTTGCAAATCATTGTAGAGATATAGTTGCAGTATCAATATGAAAACAAAAGCGATTCTTTTATTTCTAAACCAATTATAAACGAGGTATAAGCACAGTCATTGACAAAACAATCGAGTTTTCTCTTTCTAACTCTTGTCATTTCCTCTTATTAGTGACGTCATAGAAGATAGTGAAAGATACTAGATTAAGGATAAATTAAATTCGAAAAATACGACAATCAATTCAACACTTTTATTAAAGTAATTCTTCGCCTTGTGAAAACGAATGTATTATAAATATCAAATAATGCTTTAAGAAAGTTGTTAGATATATGATTATATGGAAACTGCACTTTTGCGAATCAAGAGCCTCAATTAGAATTCAGCAAAAATTCACTAGATGTCTCTGTTGCGATAAACTGTTTGTTATCATTATCAACATTATTAAATAAACATGTATTAATGAAATTCTTAGAATTGTTATAATGTTTGTGATAAGGTAATAATCATAAGCTTTGAGTTTCTAGGAAAATTATTATCAAAATCAATTAAATTGTTTTCGTTGTAGTCCTCTAGTGACGATTCTTGTAATAGAAAATTTGAGCAACTCAGTCGGTATTCTCTAGAATTCACTGTATCACGATTAAAATATAATTTATTAACATAACTAAGTTTAGAATATAACAAATATGATTATTTTCTTTAATATTATGTCTGAATAATTGGAATTTCAGATAAATAAAGAAATATTCGTACTATTATAGATTTGGTTAGCGTCTAGAATATTTAATTATAGATCAACGTTGCCAATTGTACTTCAACAAAATCAGTTAAATTTGCTAGACTGACTCAACGGCTGGATACTTGAGATCTATGTTGTTTTATTCTTTAGATAAACAGATTTGGCGAGAATGCAACGATTTGCGAACCATTTGTCAAGCACCGTTTCATTAAACATTAAACATAAATTTCTGATGAGTTTTTTATGGCGAGCTCTTCGGAGAAATGAATCACCCGAAAACCAAGTTTGTGAGTTGACGAGAATTTGTTGTTATAAGGATGTTTATACTCTTGATCAATAAAACTTGTAGTTGCGTTTTCATATGTTGCTCAGGCTCCGACGACCTAGTCGGGATGTGGTTTCAGACTAGAAGTTGTCCTTTCATAGCATTCATTTTTAAAATATAGAAACGTATGTGAACTCGCTGGCATGCTATCACGTTATCTGCTATGGTGTGCCTTTGTCGATCGGCACATAATGTGGTTGCGTCTTTAGCTGCTATTTTTGTACAGTTACTTCCAACTATAATCATTTTGCGGTAGATTCACTAAAAAATCGGTAGATTTGGCATGTTTATTAACATTGTTTGACGTTGTTTGATTTGGGCGTCTGCGCTCTGGCATTTATCAAAAGTCAGTGTCGCGTCACATGACCTGATTTGTCCCCGTGACCAAAATTGTAGGAAAATTCAAAAATTTCCTTACAAAACAATATTAAAATTAATTTATTATGGAGATGTTGGATCCGTTAGAATCAAGGTGAGTTTGTTTATCAACTAACACATGAATTCCTCCAACAATTTCCAACTGTATTATGTAATAGATACTTTGATTAGCACAAGGTCATTTTGAGAATTTTTTTATTTTGATAAACACAAGCCGTTAATCTTTTATTTATGTACATTTTTTGATGATTTTACAAATATTTATCGTAGTAATGTGAAATAAATCATCAGTATGTGGTATTTTTGTTTAATAATTGATATTTGTATTGTTACGGAGAAGGGGTTATGTTGACGAATAGTCGCGATGTTTTGTTAACGTTTTATTATTGAAGTGTTTAACTTTGATTAGATAATTGTGTGATTTAAGTAAGTAACATACAGCATGTTAACAACGATAAAATTTTACTGCAATTGATTTATTGCAAGTAGTATAAACATAAATCGATTGAATTTCTTAGAATATTTTATTTCGAAACGATCGATTTCCATTCTAAAAATACACTAAAATCCAAACAAATTATTCATCGATTATAAATTTAATTAATTAATATAAAAATTGTTTATTTTCAGTAATGAAACTGACGAAGTAGAATCGAAAGTGATTCTAAATAATGATGGTGTAATTGCTAAACATTCAATAGAAAGTGATGATGATCAGAATGTTGTTGATCATCTATCACCACAAACACTTCTTGAAACACCTGGTGATAATGAAGTGCAATATTCATTGAGATCACCTGAAGGTGAATTAATTCGAATATTTAACAATTATAATTGATTATGTTTCGTTGTTTATTTTTTGTTTAATTTTAAAGGTATGATAACGTATCGCGTATTACAAGTTGAAGATGGTGTTGATTCTGTGCCTCAAATTGTAACAGGGACCAATATTAATTCAAATGTTCAACAAGTATTTACAAGTAATTTAAATGGACAAGTTTATGTTATTGGTAGTAATCCAAATGATGTATTTGCAACACAAACCGGCACTAGAGCAATTGCACCACGATCATCAATTATTGAAACTAATAATACAGTTACATCTAGTATCAAACGCGTAAATGTCTCTTGATTAAATTATTTTATTAGAAATGTAAATATTTATTTGTTTCTTTTTTTATATTGATGTGTGTGTGCATGTATATATAGAGGGATGAGCGACGGCGTGCCACACATAATGAAGTTGAAAGACGTCGTCGTGATAAAATTAATAATTGGATTATGAAATTATCTAAAATCATACCGGAGCCTAATCCACCGGACATGAAAGGTAATGGCCATTATGATGGACAATCGAAAGGTGGTATATTAGCGAAAGCATGTGAATATATAATGGAATTAAGGGAGAATGAACAAAAATATGATGCATACATAAAAGAAAATAAACAATTAACGCAAGCTGTTGATGTATTAAAACAGAAAAATAATGAATTAGAACAAGAGAATAGAACATTAAAAGAAATATTGAAACGAAATGGTATTGACTGTTCTAATAATAGTGTAATCTCATAGGTTTATATATAAGTGATATCTAGGCATTATATATATATATTGTATATATTGTCTACATTGAATTTTTATTTTGTTGAATTATTTAAAATTGGAAAAAAATACTTTATCGTTTGTTGTATCGATTTATTTTATCAAAAATATAAACGTACCTTTTGTTACTACTAGTTGAATATGAATGTATTGTAATTTACTGTAAATAAACACAATTTCAAACAATTCAATTATCGTTAGATAGGTGTTTTATCAATCGTTTTCGTTAATTGTATAAAGAAGATTTTAGAATCCATACCGTGAATTTTGCAATCATTAATCTAATATTATCATTTCTATTCAGTTAATTACTCGTGTTGGATATTTTTGGAAAAGAATAATTGAAATAATGGAAAACCAAAGTGATCGAATAACACCATCAGTTGTTCCATTTTTGAAAAATGACCAGACACTTGTTGGAAAATCCGCAAAAAAATGGATGTTCTATTTGTGCTACCTATCTACACATTCAGTGACTTAACATACTTGCAAGCGGCAGTCTATATGATCTTATCTAAATAAAAATTATTGGCTACTATCGAAATTTAACACCAGGACAATGTAAGGTAACACAAAATAACATTACCGATTGAACAAAATGGTAACAGCTACAGCAAAAATAAATTTTCTTTAGCTGTAAAACAGAAGGTTTAAAAATTCTTTATCACTTAAGTGGTAATACAAGTGACAGTGAAATTCAATTAGTCTGTTAAAAATTACTTTTTTCACAAAAAATAAATATTTGTTTTACGGAAAACGAATTTAGGAAACTATTCTTCATTGATTTGTCATTAATAGAAGATTACTAAAAAACCAGGATAGGTTTAAAATATAAAAAAAAAACAGATTCCATAATTCACCCATTTTATTTATTTATAGCATATATAAAACTGAATTTTCATTAAAAAGTCCTAGATGCGCTTTCTGATACATCAGGTGGCTGATTTACTTCTCCAACTACCTCTATTCTATTAATCCTCAACCAAGTTTGCGGTATCCTATAAACTGCATTAAAAACGAAATAAAATTATCAATTTTAATAAAGATAAGACATCTTAAAGTGTAATTACAATGTGTTCTCATGTATTGTTTTCTACGTTTCTTACGAAAATGTGTTTTCGTATGTGATAAAGTCTTCTCAATAACTGTTCCTTCAATGTGAATTAAATCTTTTTGAATTAATGGTCGACCGATTAATGTAAAATCAACACCACCAACTAACATAACTTTATCGAGACGGATACGATCACCAGCATCCGGTGGCCAATATCCTTCTATTACAATCACATCACCCTCTGTGATTTTCCATTGTTTACCAGATATATGGACAACAGCAAACAATCGTCCATATCCCTTATTTGCTACCTCTTTATTAACTTTATCGAAAACATCTAAATAGAACAATTTCCCATTAATTTTTCTACAGTAGTTTCAAATAAGTTAATTCACGAATTACCTTGATTCGTTCGTTTTTCCTCTTGTGCATTGACAATTTCATATGGTGTTGGAACATTAGAATAAAATCGATTTGTAATTGAATTATTATCGAAAATACTACTTAAATGTAAAGTAAATGGTCTAATATCTGAATTAACTACATTTGTTGTGGGTAAATTTCGTAAATTTGTACAAATTCGCCGCAATAATCCGGCCATTTTTTGAGGTTATATTTAAAACAAATGACACACGTTATGCAGCGTTGCCAAACTAAGAGAAAATTCCAATAAAAACCTATACGGGTTAATTTTTACGATTTTTACCAAAAAAAAATCATCAAACTAACTCGTCAAACATTTGAACACTAATTTCCAATTATAAATCATAATTAATTTCTTAGGCTATTTAAAAAAATCAGTAAATCATAGAAAATTTGTTAGATTTAACAATACTGCCGCCCTTCTTCGAATCATTCCAACTGTAAATAACTTTTGTTACGCCATGCCTACTACGATTTTAATGTAATCAACATTTAGTTGCAATTAATTAATGAATTAAATTGTTTCGTTTTTTTTGTTCTGTTTTTAAACAGTTTAAATTAATGTTGAGCATTTTTAGAAACTATTTCCATCGTTATAATTATGAGAGAATTGTTGGGCAGGTAGTTTTCGGTAAGTTTCAATGAATCTATTGCGTGTTAACCAAATAAAATGAGGTCATACAGATTAATTACTAATTAGAATTCATTAATTATGTATTCGTCTCGTGTAGGGTATTTTTTACGAACACAAACGACAAATATTGTATGAATCATGGTGGCTGTGGTGTGGGAAATTTACATGAAATTTATGACATTTGTTTTTTTTTGTTGGATTTTTTTGACGAGTTTGCGCTTTGATGAGCAAATTTCGTTTTTATTTTTAAAATTAATTCTCCCACTGTTTATTTTAAAGTATTTTTCTTGGGTAAAATTCGTTGATTTTCCGATGGAAACTTGTTAATCTATCGTTTAAATACAATGGTAGTGCATTATAAGTGTATAAATTTAATTGTAATGATAAATTAAAATGGTAATTAAAGCCATTAAGAACTAGGTTAATTGATGCTTGAATTAAGTTGTATTATTGTAAAAAAATTCAGTTGTTTTTGATGTTTATGCTTAGATAAGTGACTTAAATGTGCGTGTAAGCGTTTTGCAAAATTTTAAATTTCGTGGTTTTTTTCAAGAACTAGAGGGCGCTTTATTTGTGCCTAATCGCCGCCCTCTATACTATTTTTTAATTTATAAAATAATCAAGGTTTGCTATGAATTTTATTATTTCCATTAGAAATTACTTATTAAAAAATGTTGTTAATAGTTTCCGTGATTTGTCACTATTGCGTGTTTATGATTATATGAATAACTCCACCCTTATAACGTAATTATGCTACTTCTATTATTATCTAGTTGAACAATGATCGAAGATCCTAAATTAATGTAATAGAAAGAGATGGATTGATAGAAATCGTATCTGTTAGGTGTGCCGCTATCATTTCGACAACTATAGAAGGGACGACTAAATGGAACGGAAAGGAGTGTCACTCCTTGCCTTTTTTTTTAAATATTTTGTGCTGTAATTAGAGATTTTACGCTATGTTCACAATCCCCATTTGATTCTATTTACAGTGATATTAAGAAAATATGAATAATAAAAATTAAAATCTGATAAGTTATCTCTATCTAATCGACAATTTATGAAATTTATTACGTTTTGTAGTATTTGTTTTTTACACTATTTCAGTGATAAGTTTTTAATATATCTCATTTTTATCCCGTAATTGATCATCACCTTTTCTTTATTGTCGCGGAAATGCCATTAAACGATACGGATCGTTAAAATCACCATTGATAAAGGTCGATTTCCACCTAGAAAAGGGTGTAAAGGTTTTAGTAGAGAGATGTCCTTTTATTATTTCAAACATAATAACGTTTAGTCCATAGTTGGACGTTGTAAAGAACACAAATCCTAAAAAGAAGAAAGCAGTGGTTGTTGTTGTTGCTTGTTGATTTTATTGTTTTATAAATTAAATTATATCGAACTACTACTACTACAGGACAACCATTGAGGGTGTTTGGTGATCACGGATGCCAAATCAGAATATAGAACTTGGCCAACTAGCTACTAGTCCTGCCAGTGAAACAGAAATCACAGAACATCATGCCCCAGGTATCTCCATTTATTTCTCCTACTAACTCTCTAAGCTATCATTTGATAAGAGTTTTAACCAAAAAACAAAAAAAAACAAATAGGGAACAGTGCCGTAACTTGGCAAATGATCGTTTCGCATTGATCTGACCTGACTTGTGACATTCTATTCAGTGCCGTAACTAGTCTGTGAAGTGCCATGTGTTTGATATTAAATTTGGGCCCCCTATAGCACTAGCCAAATGGCGGGTTAAACTATTAATTTCGTAGGCACTATAAGTGCCCCCCACAGGTCTGGACCCTGTACGGTTGCATCTGCCTAGTTACGGCCCTGATTTTATTACCACACCTGGGGCAGGTGTATGCCACCATGATACGGCACTGATTCCTAAAATTGTTTACCGAATAAATTATTCAACAATGTTATCAAAGGACGTAAAAAGGTTAAGGTGAATGTGTTACCTGTTCTGTTTGCCTTTCAATTTTAGAAATATTGTTGAATTGATCAATGAATCTGTTGGCATTTAATTGATTATTCATTGGTTTTAATATAAAAATCAACAATGATTTTGAATTTGTTGTTTGTAATAATAATACGGTGTTTTAATGATTTGCACAAGCGCTGTTAACCGAATCGATAATAACGAAAGATATATCTACGTGTTTTATTATCAATTCGTTAAAAATATTTATTAAACGAAATAAATAACAAACAAACAACCAAACATGTAATTAATAGTGTGATTAAAATTTGTAAATAATGCCATTTTATCGAGATTTATATAATTTTCTTCGTATTCGATATTTCAACCGTATGTCGTATCAATATTATGATTGTAAATCTATCACAAAAACTAACAAAATTAATTGAATGTTGTAGATGAAGAAGATGGCACGGCAGCTTCCTCAGTATTGGACCATGGTACAGAAACAGGTGATACACCACATGCTAATGATGAACGTGTGATATTTATCAATAGGGCACAACCGCCAGTAACGAAATTTGTCAATAATCGTATAACAACAGCTAAATACAGGTAAATACTATTATTAAAAAGCGAATCAATTAATAAACAAACAAACAAAAAAAAAATCGTTAAATTCTAGTGTGATACGTTTCATACCATTATTTCTATTTGAACAATTCCGACGATGGGCGAATATATTCTTTTTAATGATTGCATTATTACAACAAATACCAGATGTATCACCAACTGGCCGCTATACAACTTTAGTACCATTGATTTTTATTCTATCCGTATCTGCAATTAAGGAGATTATTGAAGATTTTGTTAGTAATTTTCATTGTATTCTACTACATAAAAATTTGATTGATCGATTTGTGGTGTTGTAGAAACGACATAGAGCTGATGATGAGACCAATCATAGGAAAATTGAAGTTTTACGTGGTGATAATTGGATAACGATACGTTGGATGGATGTTGTTGTTGGTGATATTGTTAAAGTTTTAAATAACACTTTTTTCCCAGCTGATCTTGTATTGTTATCATCAAGGTATTTGTTGTACCTGTAATTGTTTGTATTTGATTGATAATTATTGTTATATTTTCTAGTGAACCACAAAGTATGAGTTTTATAGAAACAGCAAATCTAGATGGTGAGACTAATTTGAAAATACGTCAAGCATTACCGAGCACATCGAAATTAACAACAATCAATGATTTAAAAATGTTCACCGGTACAATTGAATGTGAACCACCAAATCGGCATTTATATGAATTTAACGGTGTCCTCAAACAGACCAATAAAATGTTAGTTAATTTCCATCAAAATTGATAACAAATTTCTAATTCGCTAATTTGTTTAGCGCCCAAGCATTAGGTCCCGACCAGGTGATGTTGCGTGGTGCCATGTTACGTAATACATCTTGGATATTTGGTATTGTGATTTATACAGGACACGAAACGAAATTAATGTGCAATTCAACAACGGCACCATTAAAACGTTCAACAGTTGATAAATTAACAAATTTCCAAATTTTATTATTATTTATTATATTATTTAGTATGTGTTTGATGTGTGCAATATTTAATGTTTTATGGAATAATGGACATAATAAAACTGATTGGTATATTGGTCTTGAAGGGAATTCAACACAAAATTTCGCATATAATTTATTAACATTTCTAATATTATTTAACAATTTAATACCAATATCATTGCAAGTCACATTAGAAGTTGTACGTTTTATACAAGCAATCTTTATTAATATGGATATTGAGATGTATCATAGTGAAAGTGATACACCGGCAATGGCACGTACGTCGAATCTTAATGAAGAATTAGGTCAAGTCAAGTATATATTTTCGGATAAAACTGGTACACTAACAAGGAATGTAATGGAATTTAAACGTTGCGCGATCGGTCATGATGTTTATACGATCACTGAAAATTTTGAAGATTCTCTACTAGTTCAAGTAATTTGTTTTGTTTTTTTATTAATGTTGATTCACAATATCATTAATGTTTTGTTATCCTATAGCATCTACGACATGACCATATAAATGCACCATTAATCAAAGAATTATTAATATTATTATCAGTTTGTCATACGGTTATACCAGAAAAAATGCCAGATGGTACAATAATTTATCATGCAGCATCACCAGATGAACGTGCACTAGTTTATGGTGCATGCAAATACGGTTATATATTTGAAACACGTACACCTGAATATGTTGAAATTAATGCATTAGGTATAATTGAACGTTATCATATATTAAATGTATTAGAATTTACATCAGCACGTAAACGTATGTCTGTAATTGTTAAAGATCCAAATGGTAAAATTAAATTATTTTGTAAAGGTGCTGATAATGTTATATATGAACGTTTAGATAATACAAATAATGGACGTGAATATAGTGATATATTATTACAACATTTAGAACATTTTGCTGTTGATGGTTTACGTACATTATGTTGTGCTGTTGTTGAATTGAAAAAAATCGAATATGATGAATGGAAACAATTATATCATAAAGCAACAATATCATTACAACATCGTGAAGGTATTTATTCAAATTAACATCATTATTATCATATAATATCAATTGAAATAATCGAAAAATCGACAATTCGGCAAAATCACAATAGATGGCGCTATCGCTATACATTATTTTAATTTATATTTATTCCAAATTAAACGACTTTTTTTTGAGTTAATTTGATGAAATTGGGGCTAATGCACCGCTAATATACCAATTTATTTCAATTTATACTTAATAAATACGAATAAACTCTAAAATAAATCATAGATTGAAAATTGAATAAAAGTACAATAGATGGCGCTATTACTGCAATTCGTTGCTTATACTTGTTCTTTTTTCTTTTAGAGAAAATTGAAGAGGCGGCGAATTTGATTGAACGCAAATTGAAATTAATCGGTGCAACAGCAATTGAAGATAAATTACAAGAAGGTGTACCAGAGACAATAGCGGCATTATTGCAAGCTAATATAAATGTTTGGGTATTAACTGGTGATAAACAAGAAACAGCAATCAATATCGGTTATTCATGTCGATTATTATCGCATAGTATGCAACGCATCATACTTAATGAAGATGGTTTAGATGTAATTGTTTTATTGATTATTATTGATTTGATGATAAATAATTGTTGTTGTTGTTGTTGTTGTAGAATGTACGTGATGCAATAAGGAAACACAATGAAGAATTAGGTTTAATAATCGATATTGATGTGAATAATCTTCAACATAATGAATTAGCATTAATAATCGATGGTAAAACATTAAAATATGCATTAAGTTGTGAATTGCGTCAAGAATTCTTACGTTTATGTGTATCATGTAAAGTTGTTATATGTTGTCGTGTATCACCAATACAAAAAGCTGAAGTTGTTGAATATGTAACGAAATATACAAAAACGGTAACATTGGCAATTGGTGATGGTGCAAATGATGTTGCAATGATACAGAAGGCCCATGTTGGTGTTGGTATATCAGGTGTTGAAGGTTTACAAGCAGCATGTGCTTCCGATTACAGTATAGCACAATTTCGTTATTTATTACGTTTATTATTAGTACATGGTGCATGGAATTATTCAAGAATGTGTAAATTGATTTTATATAGTTTTTATAAGAATATTTGTTTATATGTTATTGAATTGTGGTTTGCTATATATAGTGGTTGGTCTGGACAAGTATTATTTGAACGTTGGTCAATTGGTTTTTATAATGTTTTATTTACTGCATTACCACCATTAGCTATGGGTATATTTGATTATACATGTAGTGATGAACGTATGTTATCAAATCCAAAGTTATATAAACCATCACAAAGTGGGCATCTATTTAATATTAAAGTTTTCTGGTTATGGGTTATCAATGGTATGATACATTCAGCTATATTATTTTGGTTACCATTATTTATATGCCAACATGATATATTATGGATGAATGGTAAAGATGGTGGTTATCTTGTATTAGGAAATTGTGTGTACACTGTACGTTAACATTGAATTCTCTTAATACAGCAAACTATATCACAATTTGATTGCAGTATGTCGTTATTACTGTGTGTCTTAAAGCTGGACTTGTTATGAAATCATGGACATTTCTCACACATATTGCCATATGGGGTTCTATTGTACTTTGGATGATTTTCGTTATAACTTACAGTCTATTTTGGCCTACAATACCATTTGGTAGTGTAATGAGTGGCATGTATATCATGCTATTTTCAACAGCAGTATTTTGGTTAGGATTATTTTTAATACCAATTATTACAATATTACCTGATGTTATTATACAAATGTAAGTTGTATTCAATATTGTTGTGGATTTATAATTAGCAATATTTTTTGTTTTTGTAGTATTCAAAGGACAATGTTTAAGTCGTTAACAGATCAAATACGTGAAAATGAAATACGTCAAACAAACACAGATGTTTATCATGGTGAATCTAAGAATTCGTAAGTATTTCTTTTATATATCAGATAAAAATCTTTTTCGAGATCATGTCATGCATGTGTATTTTATTATTGTGCTTCTCTTTTGTCAAAATCCCCATGGAAAATCAAAAAAAAAACTATGATAATTTTTAGTTTTTACGTATTTTTAAAGCACGCTTTGCACTTTGTTGTGTATGTTGTTTATTTTTTTTTTGGTTTTTACATTTTGAAACTCTAAACTAACGTGTGGACTTTTCTGTTGGATTGTGGGATACAAAGTAGAGTTATTTTCAGTTTTTGTTTTGTTTTGTTGTTTTTGTTTTGAAATAAACTAAAAATTATTAGATAGTTTTTGTCTTTTATCTAACAGCACAATAACTGGTGCAAGGTGGCAACATAACGTGATCTCACCAGCTGAATAGGCCGATTATAATTATGTAATATAAAGGAAATGTATAATTGAAGATGATTAATCCACAATTTTCCATCGGAAAAATACAAAAATAAAACAAAAAAAAACAACTATTTTTAGATTACTTTTACAGAAACGAATTGTGATAATGATCAAGCGCACAAAAGCACACATTTAATTGAATTTAAATTTAAAAAGAGGCTCGATTTAAATTCAATTATATTGAATTTCCAGAATATTATTGTAATTTTATGAGGAAAAAATAAAAATAAAATCAAATGATTGAAAAAAAAATGCCGACTAACCTTCCCAAAATCTCTCTCTCTCTCTGTGTGTGTGTGTGTGCGTGTTGTAATAATTTGTTGTTTATTTTGCAAGTCCAATGCATGCACTGGAGCATATAGCAAGATGTAAGTATTTTCTAATTAATTCGTGCATGTATTTCTTTTTAGTTTTTAATTAAAGCTTCGCATTTCACTGAAAAACTAATAGTTGCATGTTTGGTAGTTTTCTAGAGATTTTTTCACAAATTATTTTGTTGATTTATTCATGATTAAAAAAAAAAAGGAAAATTGGCCAGAAGCGTTAGTTAACATAAATTACAGACTATCGGAGACTGCCCGGTTATTGAAGAATGTATTTATTAGAAGATCACCAAGAGTTGATATGGAAGTTGAAATGTCGCGTGAGTAATCACCCCCCTCTTTAATCACACACCTGTATACACATTTTCTATAGTGGTGCTTTTTAGTTTTGCCCATTTTTTTTTTAATTTTTTTTTGTGTAAATAATAATACTAATATAGTGGTATTGTCTAGTTGGGTTTTGTTTGTTTTAGTTTCAATAGTTTCACCTCATGTATATAATTTATTTGTCTATCTTTTTTATTTTTGCCATTATTTAATTAATTTAATTTAATTAGTGATTGTTGAATTTCAAATGAAATTGTTGTTTAGATGGTTTTGCTTTCTCACAAGAAGAAGGCGGAGCGATTTCTCAATCAGCAGTGATTCGAGCTTATGACACCAATGTACCAAAACCGGAAGGAAATTGAATTATTATCTATGGGGTAAGATAGAGAATGGGTCGGGCATTTGTGCCAAAAATTCAATGTTTCACGTTTAATATTGTACTTATTCTTAATTTATTTAAATTAGAAACTGTGTCAAACTAATACAATCACTGGTAAATGAAAGACAAAAAAAAAACAAATGGATCATGTAACTATTTCACGTGCCTTCTTAGATAAATTTTTTCAATTTTACCACATTTAAAATTGCAAAATTATTTTAATTATTCAACGTATACATGTATATACATATGGTATAGATGTAATTGGTGTTCAAACTAATAATCTTTGATTATATAAAATGGAGAGAATCATATAATTGATGTTGATTTGTGAAAGGCTTTAATGTTGCATGTTGTATCAAATTTTGTTTTTATTGTAATTGAAAGATGCGGTTATTTTCTGACATTTTTTTCTAATAAGCTACAAGACTACTTACTACTAAACGAATACTATCTGTTAATGAATTGTATTATTTCAATTGTATGAAAATAATTTTGTTTATTCATCATCACAATGGTGAAATATTTGAATAAAAGAATCTGTGGATATTTATTTAACAACAATAATTATTTGTGTCTAAATTATCTCACCAATATGAATTCAACCATATTATTCGAAATTTTCGCACACGTACGCCACTGTTTAATTTGAAAATTGCGCCAAAATCTAGGGATTTTTGTTTTTGTGTAATTAATTAAATTTCCCGCTAAATTGTCAACAATTAATTACTCTAGGTTGCCAGACATATCAAATCGAAAAATCTGAATATTTGTGATAAAATTTAAATCAATTAGAATTATTTGTACGGTTTTGAACTACAAAAGTTTAAAATTGCTTTCATCGAATAAGTGTCAAATCGATTTTCAAGGATTTTATAGAATTTATAAACAGTTATTGGTTAATTAAATTTCCCGCTAAATTACGTCATCAGTTGCGTTAAAACTGCAGCTAAATAGATGCCAGTTGTACGTTTTTCCGTAAAATCTAGCGATTTGGTGAAATATTTGCTTATTGAAACTATTTGCTAATTATCTCCATTTCACACTATTTTTCAACAGATAATTACCATTCTCATTTTCATGTAAATTAATTAAATCCTCATCGATTAATAATTCAAAATCGCCGATGGCTTCTGGTGTTGGTATTTTATTCCATCGAATACTAAAAAGAATTTCAATTAATATCAGTTTTGGTTTTTTTCTTTTTGTTTTGAACAAATATAGACAATTACTCTGGTATTCCAGATGGTGGTACAACTATTGAAAAGATATTATCCAATAGTTTATGTTTTAATATACGATCATTTACAGTAGTTGATGTTAATGATGGTGATGCATTGACTTCAATCAACCACGGTTTCATATTGTTATCAATAATAATGTCATAGCCATAACATTCATAACAATGACGGTCAGTGGCAATAACAGGGGATACGGATTTTAATGAATGTATGATTAACCAATTGATTTGATCAAATAAGCGTTCAGTGATTTCTTTGCCTTTTGTACTTAATAAATGTAAACGTAGATTTTGTACTGATAATTTACCACCGTGTATTGAATTATATTCACCACCGTGCTTCTGTACAGAAACATTAGTTAAATGTACATACATATTATCTAATTCAGCAACACTAGAGTCGTATTTCACAGTACAAAATCGACAAAAACCTAATTTGAACAAGTAGGCTTTTAATGGACGAAATGATGTAACTAGGACGTATAATCTTAAATCGAATTTCTTGCCGCCGATCAGCAGTGGATTAGCGATGTATCTATGGGGGAAATGAGCATAAACATTGAGGAATCATCTTAGTAATGGAATATCTACTTGGATATGACATAGCTCTCCTTGTTGAGTTGTTGTGGGAATGGATTCTTTGCTTCTCTACACCAACGTCGCAATTTCGATAATTTATTAATTAAAAATATTCCACTACCCTGTGATCGACAACACGGTTTCATTATCCATGTACTTTGTGGTTGTTTACGATATTCCTCAACAAACATATTATAATCAGATGGCAATACGAATGTTGTCGGTATAAAATCTAAATATACATATTTCGAATCACATTTCTCAGCCAACAAATTACCCTCTTTCTCTAAATCACGTCGATACCTTTTGATATTTTTTATCAAACAATCCTTACGTGATATTTCGTAATGATTTGGAAAATGATTAATAATTCTACAAAAATATAATGAAATTAATTAGAAAATCATTGATCGAAATTTTCAAATGAATTTACTGATTATCATTCATACGATAACCACTATCAACACTAAATAAACTGCGAGTGGTTGATATGCCAGCCCAATAGATATTCCAATCTTCATCTGGTCCAACTTGTATCCAACCGCGTTTCTCGCCATTTTTCACAACAACACCCTTATCAAGATCTGTACAAAATGTTACACGCATTATTAAAGACAGTAAATTTACAATTATAATAATTATGACAAGTTTATTGATTAAACAAAACCGTTACCGTGTGTACGCCACTGTTTTATTTGAAAATTGCGCTGGAAACTTGGCAACGGTGAGCTTAATTTACAATTTCTGACATATTTCAAATTTAATTTTGAAGTAAGTATTAATTAATTTTATGATGGAGTAATGATGATTAATTTAATTTTGAAGTAATTCCCAAATAATTTCGATAAATTTATCGAGAATTTTCAGTAGAAAAATCGAATTTTTGTCCATATGACGTCATGAAATACGTCAGGAGTGTCATCTGTTCGCTAATCAACAATGTCAGATTCAGATATTTTTCGGCAAGTCTACCGACTACCGTTCAATTTATTGGATGTTATTAACATAGACAGATTGTAAATTGTCTTATAATTTATCGATTTTGCTTGTAAGAGTTCTGTGATATAATCTTCTAACATTGTTTGCATTGTTTATTCTTTTTAAATTATAGAAATTTCGTCAATTTTCCCTGCCGATATTCTTGTGTGGACACATGGCAATGTTGGATTTGATGTTGTCAAAACTGTCAGATTCCAGCATAATTCTGGTTCTTGTTATAGATCTACAGTTTTTATTAATTTCTCGTTAATTAGTTAGTTATTTAATGAATTCTAGTCATGTAATCCGCAATTAGTGTATTTGTAGTTTATAATTGATATATACTGAAAATTAAGTGGAAAAAAATGGTGTCTATCATCAAGAACCAGCTGTTGAAACATCTTTCTAGGTAAGTCGTCTTTTTTTTTAAGATAAGTCGTATTTAAAACAAGTTAAATTGGTGAATTTGTAGATTTACGAAAAATCTATCGGCTGACAAAATCAATTTTAGTACATTCAAAGGCGAAGGGGAATTAACAAATTTAGAATTAAATGAAATCGTATTGACTGATTTACTAGAATTACCATCATGGTTGCGATTAACAAAAGCTTGGTGTAATAAGGTATCATTCCGTATACCATGGACGAAACTAAAAAGTGTCCCCATACATTTGGTAATTGGATTTTTGCTGAAGTTTGTAGAATTAAAAAAAAAATGATTAATTTTAGAGTTTAGATGAAGTTAATGTAACAGTAGAAACATGTGAAGATTTACGTTCATTATCAGCCCAAGGTGGTCTATCATCGTATGCTGCACCAGGAAAATATGCATTCATACATAAAGTTATCGATGGAATTACTGTAACTGTTAATACTGTCAATATTTTGTTTAATAGTCCAGCTTTTACAGCTAGTGTTCAAGTAATTTTTTATTTTCATTATTGTGATTATTGTGAATTTATTGTTGTTTTTGTTGAAATAGTTGCAAAGAATTGTGGTAGAATCAAAAACACCAAAATGGACACGTTCTGATTTACGTATGACACGTTTAAAAGATCCAAATAGAGGACAAATATTGATATTTAAAGAATTAGAATGGCAAACTGTACGTATTGAAGCGAAATCAACGATTGATCAAAATTTAACACCATTAAGATTATTGACAAATCAAGCTAGATGTCGTATTATTATAAAAAAACGTTTATCTGATTGTTTTTTAATGGGCACAAGATTTGTTATAATATTAGATGATTTATTATGGGTATTAACTGATTCACAATTAAAGGCTGCATTACATTTTTTAAACTCATTAAGTGGTTTAATACAGAAAGCAACGCAAATCACACGTAAAGCAAAAGCTGCAAGGAAATTAGAGGTAAAGTAATTAAACATCATTGATTGTTTTTTCTTTTAAACAAAAATGAGATTTCAAGCTTGTTATCATTTCTATTTGTGAAATATTTTGATATTTTGTAGGAATTTCCTGAATATCACGCTCAATTATCACAAGAAGCTCGATCATCAACATCAGCATCATCGTCAATATTCTCAATTTATGATGTTATTGAAACTTCATATCATTTCTTATCAAATCAGATTGTTTTACATTTATGTGATGATCCAGGTAGTGGACGTTCAATTTATCCAAATTTAAAAGATGGTGGTGCATTACAAATCAGTATACGTCATTTCCAAATTGATTTCTATCCATATCATTTAGCTAAATTCAATCGTAAACATTGGCCACGCTATAATGAAACATCAATACCACATACAATATGGCAAGAGAAACAATTACAACAATTCAAACAACAATTTTTCGATTTAATTGATTGTAATAAACAACAACATACACCATTAACAAGATATCAACAACATGATATAAATGAAAAGAAATCTACTAGTACGAATCAAACACAAAAAGAAATTAAAAAACGTATAGAAACACAATTAAATAAATTAATGACAACTTGTATTATAATGCGTATTGAAGATTTTACATTATATCGTGTTACAACATCTGGAAAGAAACAAACACTTAAAGAATTCATTGCAGGTAATATCTATCAAAAAAACAATAATTTTTTCTACTCATATTTTATAAATATCAATAAAAATGAACAATTTTTTTTATCTTTAATTAGCACAACATAAAAGGAGAGATAAAAATACTAACCCAGGTATTCATTAAAATCCCTCCTATTTCTCTTAATTAATTTATACAAAAAAAACAAAATCTAATTAAGGTCGATTTATTGATATTTCAGGTGATCGTGATCATATGTCTCTACCAAAAGAGGCTAGTATTATCCATGCTGAATTCATTTATTATTATTATCCAAGTGATATACCATTTCCGTGTAAGTTGATTGATTTATTGATACATTCCTCGATTTACACGTTTGTTTTGTTTTTAATTTGTAGTACCTCCCCCGAAGTTTTACGTTCATGTTAACCCAATACAAGCTACATTTGATGTTGATAGTTGTTTATGGTTGAATTCATTCGGTTTACATTTGTATCAATCATTGATTGCTTCCAAGAAAGATATAACACCTACAGCCTCACATTACACGTATATTGATGTTAAAATTGAAGCAATCCTACCTAGAGTAATTTTAATTATATTTTTATTAAAGAGAAAAGTGAAATGTTTCTATTGTTTTTGTTTTGTTTTAGTTGAATTTTGAAAGTACATTTGATCATTCAAATCAACGTGACCGTCCAAAAATGTTAACATTTCAAATAACACGTGCAACAATAACAAATATACGTAGTTTAGAACAATCATCACGTGCTGATTTAGCTAAATGTATTGATACATTCAATATGGGCTCATTGTTTTTTGGTAATGATTTTCCATCATGTAAAAATGATTTTTATGTTGTTACACAAAAATTTCTGGATCATATACAAACAAAAGATAATATACGTGAATTACCAAATCAAATTAATATTGAAACATATGAAAAATATTTATATCGTGAATTATTATGGTTAGATGCAAAAGATGTATGGTGTATAAATTTAGATCCGATATGGGGTGATTTTTATGGTGCGAAATCTGTTGGTATTAATAAATCCGTACCATTCTTAGATGCATTACCAATAACTGTATGGTTACATGCTAATATGGATCCAAATACAACAATTAAAGATAATAATGTTGATAATAATGCTGATGTACATGGATTAGCTTATATATCGAATTTAATTAGTTTACAATTAAATCATTATCAATATTTGTTTCTTTTAAGATTAGCTGAAGAAATATCAGAATTAGTTACATTTTTATCAATTGATTCAAATCGTATATTAAATGTTGAAAATAATGGTTCATTAGTAATTGGTGCATTAATACCACAATTAGAGATAACATTTGTGATGCCATCACAATGTCCTGGTAAAGAATCATCTGGTGGTGATGTTGAATCATTTGTACCAGATACATCAAGTATTGCTGATGATAATAATATCGGTTCAATGACAACCGTATGGCAAACAAGTACATTATCAATTCCACAACAACATCAAAATGATAATAAAAAACAAATACCAAATGGTAGTGAATTATCAAAAAGTCTATCAATGGAATTTCAACAAAATAAATCAATAACAGAACAACAAACATTTGCTAATATTAATTTACAAAATAATTTTAATGCAAGTTTTACAACAATGAAAAAAGGTTTTACAAATCTAATGTCATCAATTGATAGTGCATTAAAACCAAGTCCTGATGATTTAAGTGACACATTATCAATACGTAGTGATCAGTCAAGTGATTCAGAAAATTTTATTGTTATCAATAACACATTAGAAACATCAACAATAGATTGTCTAACATCTGATATTATGTTTAATGTTAATGAGTTCTCAATTGATAATGCTGTACCAGTTGAAATGGCTAGTGAAGTATTAGAAGATGATAATAATACAATAACAACAACCAGTGAACATTCATTTGCTAGTAGTTGTCGACGGAAAGATCTAGTTAGTATTTTTGTTGTTGTATTTTTTTTAACTTGCAATTTTTTAATCTACAATTACAGATATCGGTTGCTACATTTAAATTAAATAAAGTCGAATTCCTACAACAATCAACGGGACAGTCATCATCTATTAAATTACAAATTGGTAATATTCGTTGTGATGATTGTAGTTCAATACCATGGGATGAATTTCAGGTAATTAATTGTTTTTTAATTTAATCGTTGATTGTTTTATTCTATTATTTATTTGTCTAAATGAGAAATCAACAAATGACACACGTAATAATATATCGGTTCGTTTCTACTACACACATCAATCAATTGGTCAAAACTAATCTAATGTGAATCATTTCTGTGTTGTATTGTGAATTGGAACGAACCTTACATTTTGCCATTTCGATAATAAGAGACAAAAATTTAAAAAATTAACACACACACACACAAAAATATTGGATTCTGTTCTTATACTTTCTAATTTGCATGCCTCTGAATGTTGTTTGTGGCACAGGCTAAAATGAAGGTATTGGAAAATATTTGTAAATTTTAGAAACAGGTGCACGTATGTTTGTTTAAAAAAAAAAATAGAAACACTAAAAACCTAGTTGTATTTAGATTAATAGAATTTAGATTTATGTTATTGAAAAAAAAAACATTATTTTTGTAATATCAGTCTGTGGTGGTAAGATCAATTGTTTTGTAAAATGTAGTTATTTCAACTTAGAGTCTGGTTGGATGGTAATTGTAAAAATGACTTTCCTACAATCTTTAAATGATTTCTAAGGGCAATCCGAACAATTCTAACAGTTAAAGATGTACAAAGAACGTTTTGTTAGTTACCATCTGCTCAATTATATATTTGTTCTTATTGAATGACAACTAATTTATTTTTTTTCCAAATTTTCGATAATACAGAGTAAGTTTAATTCACGTGCCAGAGCATGGAGTGATAATAGTCATACAAATAATAATAGTAACAATACAACATCAAAAATTAAATTACGTTTAGATCATATAATCAAATTACCAACGATACAATCATTAATTGATATCAATTTGAATGATAAAGAATATTTAAAAGATTTATTTGAAGATTTATTAATGATAAAAGTGAATAATTTCAATATGGATTTAACAATGAGTACAATAACAGGTTTAACTGATTTAATTGAAGATGAAATTATACCAATACCAATACCGATGAAGGTATGTTTGTTTTGTTTTCGTTTTTTTTTTATCAATAATTCCTATTCTTGATCAGTTTCATTTTAGGTGTATTTAAATAATGTTCAATTACATTTAATAGAAGACCGTCCACCGATTAATATAACATCACCAGGTCCTACACCAATTGATTTAAATATAACACAATTGTGTATTACACGTAATCTTGATGGTGTATTCAATATATCAACAATAATACCATCGAATAATATTGAACAACCATCAACAACATTAACAAAACAAATAATGGCAGATAATGATGAATTAAAACGTCGTTTAGCTGCTTATGAACGTGTATCTGAAGAGAATTTCTCATTACGTAAAACTAAAGAAGAAACAACAATGTTACGTTCATATTTACAACAAGCACAAGATGAAGTTGGACGTTTATTAGGTGAAAAACAAAAATTATTAGATGAAATTAATTTATTAAAAACACGTTTAAATGAAACAACAAATCGACAATGGACAAATAAAAGATAGCAATGCTGTTTTGATTGTACAAATTGCTGTTCAACTATGAAGAAAACTTAAATCTCTTTATAGTTATATATGGTCTATTATAATCAAATTGTTGTAGTTTGTTAGCTTTTAATCAGTATTTATTGGGGATTCAAAAAGCTATTGCATATATCAAAAAAAATATATATGTATATATATATATATATATATATATATATATATATATATATATATATATACACTTGGGCTTGTATTCTATATAAAATAGAATTTAATGGTAATATCAGGGATATTTGAAGCTACTGCAATAAATTTCGTTGTGATTTGTGGTTATGCTCTCAAATTTATTTTTATTTTTGTATTATATTTTAACTCTTAATGTAAATATGTTGAAATTCCCTTTTGTGTACAAAAATCATCTTCCAATTTTTGTTTTAATTTTGTGATGAAAACACCAAAGATTCGGGTGCTTTTTTTTTAATTTCTAATGTAAATTCATTAATTTAAAATAAAAAGGAATACATTCGAATGGAAAACTACATTCTTTGTTTATTTATTTTTAAAAATCGCAAATATATAAAATAAATACAGTTAAATTTCTATTTAAATGTAGATAAATAATTTTAGCTTTTATTCTCGCCCTCAGTAGGTAGCGAATTCTCTGTACCCTGTTCGAATGATGATTTATGTTTTAATAAATATGCAGCTAATGCTGATATTGGTTCAGGTGGACGTTCTTTGGCTAAATACGATAAAGCTTGTAATAAAATTGGCACAACGGTTTGATCCAAGTATTGTCGTGTTGGTAAAGAGCTCAAATCAACTCGTGACTTCTTCTGCTGTTGCTGCTGTGGTTGTGGTTGTGATGGTTGTTGCTGCTGCTGCTGCGTTTGAACTTGCTGCTGCGGCTGCTGTTGTTGCTGCAGCTGACTACTATTTTCTTGGCCTTCCATTTATACTAAAAATATATAGATTCTTGGTAATTTTCCGACATAACCTCAAATACTCACAATAATTTTGATACTTTCAATTCAAATAATTATGAATTTTAATCGATTATAGCCGAATTTCAAACAATTCTTGTTGCGCTTATTTGGAAATTGAGACAATTTCTCGTTAATTTAATTAGTTTTTATTTATTTATATTTGAAATTAATAAATCCTGTTGCTGGGTTACAGATGTCGCCAGGATCTAGTCAATGTTGCCAAATATTTAGATATTTAGATCGATAACAGTAATTACAACCTTCTGGAAAATTCCAATTAAATGAAACGAAATTGCACTTTTGTTTTCTTCACTTACTATTCGAATAGTGTTGGAGTTTCGTGTTGGTTTGCAGAGATGTATATGGCTGAATGTGCCACTGCATATTCAAAGATCTAAAATAAGAGTCGGTAGACCTACGGGAAAATGGATTGAATCGGCATTGCTTAACCGCCCTATTTATTACCAACGTAAGTGTTTTAAGAGAAATTCCCTACTTTATTTGATTAAGATTTAAATTTTCGAAAATTTCCAATAAAATTTGTATACTTCTACAGATTCTCATTAATTTGATCAAAAACTATTATCAAAATTTTATGATTTATTAATTCGATTAATTTATGATTAAAATAGCCTATATAAGCAAATTTTAATACTGATACGTATCTAAATGCTTTCTCTAATAAAAAAACAAACAGTTATTAGCTGTTTCCGTTGTTATTATTAATTTAAAAAAAAATAAAGAAATAAATTAAATCCTTCCGGTCGCGCCTATTTTCAAAATAAATTGCGTTATCCTGCCATTTGTTTCACGTTGATTGGTTGTAGAATTTAATTTTCATATCATCAAATCACCATTGACTGGTATTACCAACATAATAGTACGTGTGTTGTAAAGTTGATTTTCAATTGAAATACATAAATAATTAGAGGTAATTAATTGAATTTCATCGATTTAATTTCATTAATTTATAGAATTTTAATAAATAGGTTACTAATTTTCATAAAATTCTGTATTTGTTGAGTTATTGATTGGTTTTATTGAAGCCGGAAAAATTTGAGGTTATGTTCATAGAAAATTGTCCTTATCAGATTTATCTTTAAGCAAATAATATATTTTTAGATATTTTCGTGATAATTTTACGTTTTCGTTATAATATTTCCGTGATAATTAACAAAAATATCTTATTTTTAAAATAAATCAATAACCGATAACCTCAATAGGTTAATGATCTCGTTATTAAATTAAATTAGTATTGTATTAGGAATTTATGATGGTTATTATTATTGCATCATTTATTATTACAATCTTTTCTAGGTAGTTTGGATGGTTTTTAGTGGAACAAAATGAGACTTAATTTCAACTTACTTATTATCGGTTTATTACTGGTTTTTTATCGAATTCAATGCGAAGATATTGATGTAAGTCTATTTATTAGTACGGTTAACATTTATTTATTGATTATCAATGTTTAGGATTCAGATGAAGTTACGATAGAGACAGTCCAAGAATCACCAACAATTGATGTTCCATATGAGAGTCCACAACCATCTGATCCAAACAAAGTCTATTTAGCTGAACATTTTGATAATTTAGAACAATTTGAGAAATATTGGATTAAATCACATGCGAAAAAAGATGGTATTAGTGATGATATAGCAAAATATGATGGTATATGGCAATTAGAGACATCACAACGTGATAATTTAATTGGTGATAAAGGTTTAGTGTTAAAATCAAAAGCTAAACATGCTGCTATATCGTCATTATTAAAAAAACCATTTGTATTTGATAAAAAACCATTAATTGTACAATATGAGGTATTATTTCAAGATGGTCAAGAATGTGGTGGTGCTTATATAAAATTATTAACACAAACTAAAGAGAATTTAAATAATTTCCATGATAAAACACCATATACAATAATGTTTGGTCCTGATAAATGTGGTAATGATCACAAATTACATTTTATATTTAAACATCGCAATCCATTAAATGGTAGTTTGGAAGAGAAACATTGTAAAAAACCGAAAGACCGTATTGATGATGTCTTCACTGATAAATTACCACATTTATTTACATTAATTCTACAACCAGATAATACGTTTGAAATAAAAATTGATAATCAACTAATAAATTCTGGTAATTTATTAGAGGATTTTACACCAACTGTTAATCCACCAAATGAAATTGATGATCCAAATGATAAAAAACCAGAAGATTGGGATGAACGTGAAAAAATCCCAGATCCTGATGCTATAAAACCAGATGATTGGGATGAAGATGCACCAGCACAAATTATTGATGAAACAGCAACAATGCCAGATGGTTGGTTAGAAAATGAACCAACACATATACCAGATCCAAATGCTGAAAAACCAGACGATTGGGATAGTGAAATGGACGGTGAATGGGAACCACCATTAATTGATAATCCAAAATGTAAAGATAATGTTGGTTGTGGACCATGGGAACCACCATTAATTAATAATCCAGAATATAAAGGTAAATGGCGGCCACAATTAATTGATAATCCAAATTATAAAGGTAAATGGCGTCCAAAACGTATACCAAATCCGGAATATTTTGAAGATAAAGAACCATTCAAAATGCAACCGATTGTAAGTATCAGAAAATTATTCGATGAAATTTTATTAAAATAAAAATCAAAAATTAGTCTGCAGTTGGATTTGAATTATGGTCAATGTCCAAAAATATCCTATTCGATAATATCATAATCACTGAAGAGATTACAGTTGCTCAAAATTGGGCTTCGGCAACATTTGAAAAGAAACGTCAGAAAATTGCTAAAGACTCGGTAAGTTTTTCTAGGATTTAATTAAAATTAAAACGAAAATTTGAAATTTAGCAATCTTGGTGGGGACGTTTGATGAAATCAATGAATTATAAACCATTTCTGTGGTGTTTATATGTCATTTATTGTTCAATACCAATTGGTTTCTACATACGGTATCTTTATTCGTGTTATAAAGAGGTTTGATTTTTGTTTTCTTTTTGTATAACTTAGGAGAGCGTAATTCAGAAATTAGCTGCCTTAACTAATGATTATCCAATTCTATGGGCTGTGTATATTGTAGTACTTGGTATCCCTGTTGTATTTGTATTGTATTTATGCTGTAAACCACGCTCCTCTGCTAGTCATCCATCACCAAAGGTATATTGCAATCATTCTTTCAGGAAAACAAACTAATAATTTATTGATTTTTGTTATAAAAAAAGGACCAGGAAGAAACTCAAGCAGCTGAAAAGAAAAAGACTGATGAACCAACTGAAGACAAAATAGTCGAAGATGAAGAAAAACCTGAAAATAATATTGAAGAAGTTGAAGATAATAGAGAGAAGAGTCAGGGCCTGATACAGATGATGAAGAAGATGAAGAGAAATCGGGCGAGGTAATTTCGTTTATTATTCAATTTAATACCATCGGTGGGAAGCAAACTCACATTTTTGTATTTATACCATTATTTTAATTTGTGTTTAGGAAAATTCACCAAAAGCTAGTGGTGGAGCTGGTGGTGATGGTACAAGAAAACGTAAAGTCCGTAAAGAGTGATTATGTAAGTTTTTATTGTAATTTATTGAAATTCTGTTTTTTTTTAAACAATTCGTATTACAAATCGATGAATTTGTATTCCTAAATAGTTTAAGATAGTTGTAGTTATTGAAATTAAATTATCGATTTTTACTTTAAAGAAAAGAAAACAAGCAGATATTCGACCAAAAAGCTAGTTGTTGATTTTTTTTTAATGTTTTTTTTTTGTTAGTTTTACAAATTGCATGTAAAATGAGAGTCACTCCAGTTTTATTATATGCAAGTCTGATTATTATTATTTATAATAAAAATAAATAAATAAATAAACAAATAATAATAATTAAAAAAATTCGGATGTTTTTTTATTTATATCATCGTGTTGACCTAAATTATGTATAATTTCTGGTAACTCATCATTCAATGGTATTATAATTTGTTGTGTATTTGATATTGTACGATTTCTTTTTGATGGTTTTTTATTATTTCTGTCATTAAATGAATAATATTTACGTTTTAATTCAATTTGTACTTCATTATTTAATAAACAATAAGTAAAACTGGCTAAAAATCCTTGAAACGACGTAAATGTCTGATCAAATAATAACCACAATACTTCCAATATTTCATTATTTGTTACATATATCGATAATATAACTGATATTGTATATGGTATACCAAATAATGGCACCAAAATCAATGTAGAGCGTAATAATTTTCTTTGAAAAATAACAATTAGATTTTATTTTATTTATACTATGCGCATCTATTTTATTTTGGTCTGCATAACTTACCGATATTTCATCCGACGTTGTTGAATATACATTGATGTTAATTTAACAAAAAGTATTCGAACTATTATTATAAATAATATAAAATTAATCTAAAAATAAAATCAATCGATAAATTAAGCGATAACATACGTACTTAAGTAATTTGTACTTACAATAACCGATATAGCAATAGGTACATCAATCAGTAATGCAATATATCGATTCTTATTCTCTGTCCAACATAGAAAATCTTCTTTAATTGCTTTCAATACAATCCATGGTATGATAAAAATGCTTGGTAAAACTGTTTTAATAACGATTAGATTTGATTGTCAACATTAGGAATATACAGGCTGTTCTATTTATTTTTCAAAAAAAAACAAAACATTCTCAATAGAACAGTCTGTATGAATCCAATAAAACATATCTACCCCATCCTGATATGCAATAAATCAAAACACCACCTTCAGAAAACAAATTGAAAAACATCAAATTATGTAAATAGGTGCCTTCCATTAATAGAAACATATAATTCGACATAATAAAATATTGCCATAGACTGATTACAGCTTTACAAATCCATGACTAAAATATTTGCATTGAATATACACATTGTTTGTTTTTTTTTTAATTCAAATTATAAAACTGGTAATCTTACATAATTGTCTTTTGTAAAAATCGGCTCACCATCAATATACGTTGTATCATGAATTAGAGTGGTACCTTTAACGAATAATCCATCTTTTAATAGTGACATTGTTGCACGCATCAGAAACGATAAAAATAAGTTTATGTGGAGTTTATTTCGTGAACAGTGTAATCGTCTTTAATGGAATAAAGTAGTTATTAAACAAATATACCGCACGTCCCATCAATAGTGCATCACTTAAAGCTACGTTAATAATCCGGCAATATGATTGCTCAGTTTCCGGATTATCGAGATAGTCGTAATTGCACCATTGAATGGACATATATAAATATATAATCGAAAATCTCACTTAATATTGATAAATACAATTAATGCTAAAATTAATGAGATTATTGATAATACATAGCCAAAATGTGTTATTGTTTTTATAATTGGCAACCATTTCAAATAGATATTTGGTAATGTTGTTTCAATATAAAGAAAGCCACAGTCTGTATAATTGGTCCATGATTGATTTGAATTTTCTAATATAAACCAATTACCATCATTTTCACATTTTTTCGTGACGAAACCCTAAAATTCCGAATTTCGGATACAGACCAAAAAACAAACAGAAGACATTACTAACCTTTTGTGTTGATTTGATCAAATCATTTGTACATGTTTGATTTGCTACAAATCCAGCTGGTGTTCGTGGCCAACACATTAACCCATCAAATATCGAATGACAATATTTCCCATTATCATTATTATTATTATTATTATTATTATTTAAATAATAGGAATCAGTGAGATTTTGTAAAATACACATTTCTTCAACAATATCGAGGATGTCTTTCATTTCTCAATTTTCTGAAGATGATCACCGGATGAAAGTCTAGAAGCGTTTAAACTAAAGTAAATTGATATCAGGGCGTATGTTGTTATTGTAATAATAATAATAATAATAATGATAATAATTTTCCTGTTGTTTGTAGTTATAATATTTGAGTTACAGATGATGAATTGGCAATACTTTTATGATTAAAATCGATTGCGGCAAAAAATTGTGATTTTTTTTTTGCAATGTATGTGTAGATAATTGTTATATAATTTTTGGAAAAAACACGTAATTGTTGCTGTGCACTCGATGATATTTGTTATATTGATTCTCAATTATTTTAATTATTAGGAAATTAAAGATAAACAAAAATTTATATATATGTGGCAAGATAAATTATGTGTTTATGATTTTGTTTGGAGGTTCTTTTTTTTTTGTTCAAAAATTCCGCCAACTTTTTTTTGATCGCTTCTTATCGTAAATGTTTACATCAGAATAATTATTTTTTTGATGATTAATTAGTTTTGGCATAAAGTTGCTTAAGTTTTTTTGTTTGATTATTTTGGCAAATTATAGGTTGATTAGTAAGTACCCATGTGCTTGATTTTTGATCTCCCAATTTTTATCTAATAAGTTTATAAATAGACAGTTGACTTTTGGACAGAAAGGGGCTATTCATCAGCAAATAAACGATCATGTTTTTTATTGTTAGTCAAGTCAGAGTAGACGGAGTATGTATATGAATACAAATATTTAAACAAGACAAGCTCGGTGGTCGATTTGAATGATTAAAAACGATTGAATTTTCCGTGGTGGAAACAACAGAGGCATACCTCTTATGTACTTTATAGTCTACTAAAATTGAATGTGCCATAGTCTTAAATGTGCATTCATAAACTTGTTTATTATACCTCCCAATAATAAAAATATTTTTTTGTTATAATAGTTGTATGCTTTTTCCATGCCACCTTTACGGTAAAGCACAAAGTGCGTTTTTTTATAAGGGTATCCTCAGCCATCGTGTTGGTAGAACAATTGAGGTAATAAAAACATTATGCCCTAATTTCTGAACGCAGCATAATGGCGCAATCTAGGGATATTTAGTTTTAATATGTTTATCGACAAAACATTAATGAAAATCAATAATAAATAATTTCCAATAATTACAGCTAATTTTTAGTTATGGGATCGACAATAATTGAGGAATTTTCAAGGTAGAAAAATTCAGTATTTCAAATTTTGATACATTTAACATATAATAATTTGGTATAAATTGTAAATCCACTAGATTGGTAATAGTGGTTGCGTCACAATGACGCGCGAAATTCAAAATTCATCCACGAACTTAAAAACAATTCTTCATAATATGGAAATAAAACACAAATATTTCAAAGATTGTTTAGTAATAAAATTAAAATAAAAAAAATACATAAACAACTCTTATAAATATTCGAAATTTCATTCAGGACAAAGCAAAAATATGATAAATATTATGTTAAAATGTGTCCACAATAATCCAAACAATACTTTTATTACAATCCAAATATTTATATTATAATATAACAGAATAAGAAACGACATCAAGTTTTACAATTAAACAATTAATCACAGATCGAAATAATACTTAACAATATTTAGTAATAATTTATTGGTTTTGTTGTAACATTTTTAAAATTTGTTCTAATTTCTCTTTGATTTTGATTTGTTCATTGTATAATTGTTCAATATTGATCATTTTCTCATTTTCAATTTGTTCACGTCGCTTTTTTATAACAAAATTCGTACGCCTTATCGTTTCTTTATCCAAATAAATATTAGAACAATGACTGTAACACAATTTTGTTGTCTTAATTAATTTATAATCATCATCATCATCGCTATTATTATAAGATTTTTTTGGTAAACGTTGATAATAAATGCGTCCGTAATTATTTGGTAAAACAATTAATTCGGGTTGTTTTGCGTGTGAAAATAACGAAATTTTTCGAATTAATGGTTTCAATACCAGAAAATTATCGTTTAAAAATGGTAAACAACAACAATATTTTTGTACAAATTTCAATAATTTCATTGGTAATAAATTACCGAATAACATTGTCTCCACATAATAAATGTGTTGGGCTCTGGCTATATTACTAACTAATTCAGCATCATTTTTAATTGTTTGCGTGTCACTAACAGCTAAACCATTCAATAAATTAAACAATATTATCGTTATCATAAATACAAATAAACCAAAGATGATTTTACTAGTTTTCGGATATAATTGGAAGTTGATTGAGCCAGCATCAAATTCACCTGTTAGCATTATAATTGTTTTGAACAATGATTTACCTGGATCGGTAAATATCTCATCATCATCATCATCACCATCATTAGCATCGACGATATTTGTTGAATTATTATTTGTGTTTGAATGATCAGTTCTCGCAAATAAAATGTAGAAACTGAATGCGAATGCGATAATTAATGACGAATACCAAAAGAATAATTTAGCAAAATTCGTTGCAACTGTTTTGAACATGACAACATTCGTTGAGAATTTCGGATGTTGGCCCAACATCAACACTAATTCGAATGCACCCAACAACAGGGCGATCGATGATGACTGCTTTCTCGTGTGAATTGTTGGCTGATCGATCAACAGAATCATTCCTGTTATGATAATTAACAGCAGTTCAATGTAATTTTCGAAATTCTTGTAATAATTAGCAGGCGACACAGTAATCTGGAACAATTCCCGGATTATCAACAGCACATACGTTAAATATAGAACGAATAGAAACAGTTTTGATTCTGTCAACAATTGATCATCGTATAAACCAGCGTAATAGGTGAAAATGTATCCAAATAATGCTACAATAAATACGAGATAAAATAGAAAGTTTGTGAAGAAGATACAGCGGATTTTATGCCATTTCATCAATAAAAAACTAACAATCAACGGATGATTCAATAAATATTTAAATTCTTGTGTACGGCTCATATATTCAATCACCTCCGTTTCCGGTTGCTTCTGATTAACATCAATTAAATTGCGATAGTCAAAGATAATCTCGAAATCTTGTTTATCGCATGTCTTATCATCAAAATTGATGCAATCGTCTAGATGTTGTTCTAATAATTCCGGATCTAAATCGTGTATTGGCATTAAATTGAAATCGTTCTTTGTGCCTAATGCGGCGCCTAATTTCAATAATTTCCTGATGATGTCTTGATTCGTGTAGCGAATAGCGTAATGTAAGGCCGTATTGCCGTTTAAATCTTTGTAATTCAAATCGATCATTAAATCGGATTTGTCCAACAAGTATTTGCAGCAGATCTCATGGTTGATTTGGTCGGTTTTCAGGTAATTATCGTAGTTTTTCAGTAGATTACACAAGATTTCTGGTGATATTATTACGCCGATTTGGTCGACTAGCAACTTAAAAATAGGAAAATCCCCATTCTCTGCACAATATTCTAATGCTGATTTTTGATTATTCTTTATAGTTAAATTGATATTTACACCATTATCAATTAGGAATTGAACGATTTTGTACAAATGCCGTTCACAACTGTATTGCAATAATGTGTAATTACCGTTATCCTCATTAATGTTATCGTAATTAATCTGTTGATAATATTCGATGAATTCATCTTGTTTTGATAATTTAATGAAATCGAACAATTTCGTTTGTGGATCGATGTCGATTTGTAGATTTTCTGGTAATTTACCATCGTATAATTGATAAGTTTCAATCAATTGCCGTGCAGTTTTGCCACGTACATTCAGTTGTAATAATTTATGTTCTTTATCCAAATCGATATGATTAATGCAATTGTTAATTAATATGTTTACAATTGGTTTTAATTGGAATTTTGCCGCTAATAATATTGGTGTACAATTTTTACTATCACCACAATTTATATCGATACCATTTTCTAATAATAATTTGATATGTTCATAATATAAATGTGGATTGTTTTGTAGATTTACCGATTTAATTAATTCATGTAAACAATTATTGTTGAATTGATTCGTTTGATTTATATCGCCTGGTTTTAATTGTTTTAAGAAAATTTGTAAAATTTCAACATGCGGATATTGTACAATTGAATGTAAACAATTGTCAATATTCACATTTAAATTTAATAATAATTTAATTGTTTCTATATGGATTGTTGTTTGATTTAATGCAATTTGTAGAATTGTCTTTCGATCATTTGGATAAATATGATTTTTTAAATATGGATATGTGTTAATTGTTGTTTGAATTGTTGTTAAATCATTTGTTTGGACAGCATCTAGTAGTTGTTTATCAGGCGATGGGCAGACGCTATTGTTACGTTGTAAATGTATCTTATCAGTCATCTCTTCTTTGTTGTGTTAAATCATCAAGTTAATCTGAAACAAAATAATAAAAGTATAAATAGAAGTGTCTATAATTTTACAGATTTGTTATTCTAGATGCGGTTGAATTTGTAAATTCAACAGCTGTTTGCAGCTTTTGATAATTCTATAACGCATTCTGCAACATAGCAACACCTTCATTCATATCTTTATTTGATATTTATCTAGTTGCCAATTATGTCGGGCAGTTGCTCTTCCCTTAGATCGTATCAGGCTTTTTTTTGTTTCCTAGCTTCCGCGCACCCCTAGCGCCAGGGAAATTTTCTATGGAGAACGAAAAGTTTATTCTGGAGAATCAAGAGCCTCCTCAGAGTGACCGGGATCCGCTGGGAAATCTCCTCTCTGGGGGGTCTTGTCGGGCCTGAGAACTTCTATAAACAAATTTTTCTTGTTCAAGTTGGTATGCACCAACTGAAACTTGATAATGTAGACACATCTTCAAGTGGACTTTTGAAAGACTTGTCATGTTACTTCACTGTTTCTATGGAGTGCGAGAAAGATAGGAACTTACAGCAATTCTTCTTCAAGTAGTTGTAAAAATATTCAATTTCTTGGTTCAAAAATTGTATCAAATTCCTGTCTATCTAGCATTCGTTAGTTAATAGTGTAGTTCTTCAAAAGTTGATTCAACTTGAGATGTCTACAGTGTACAAGAACTTGACAAGTTATTCAAGTTTTGCTTGGCACTAGTCAATTTGGTCAAGAAAAAGTGTCAAATAATGGAAAAATTTTACGTAGAACTTGTGATAAAAACAGATGTTCTTTGTTTGCTGCAGATATGTAGGTATATCAAAAATTCTATTGTTAATTGAATGAAATCGTTCTGTAAGAATGCCGTGTAAATAAAGACTTTAACAAGTACAATCAGTAAGTCCGGAGACGTAGATCCTGTTATTTTTGTTCGAATGAATTGTTAAAACAATTTCTTTAGATTCCTTGGACACCATTAAATCGTACAAATTACGTACAGTGTACATCGAGGATTAGGTGTGTGTTAGGCCCCGTTCACATCTATCGAATGATCACGAAAGAATTGGTACGAATGGGACCGAACACGAACGAATGGGATTATCATGCGCAGACTGCAGTAGAAGAATTAGCTTGTATTCGCTTGTGTTCCGCTAAACAAAGATAGATAGATTTCCTTTGAAATACTGACAATTAACGATCGCGTTTGCATTGCCGTCCATGCTATGTTTACGTTCCCGTACGTATCTATTCCTTCGCGATCGTTCGATAGATGTGGACGGGGCTTTATACAAGTGATGACACTTTTATTTAAACATAATCAGTATGCTACAGTCGACTAAAAAAACTGTAATTTTAAGCAAATTTTAATCTCAGTCTCAATTCGTATCGTGCCAACAATCTGTCTGTATCATTAATTTGTTCGACAACTAGAATTTATGATATACAATCGACAATTTAGCGCCCCTTAATTTTGTTGACAAACAAAAATTCAACTGTTTTTTGTTGGCACCCTCCCTAAGATGGTGCTTGGGACCTGAGCCCCTTTCATCTCTGCCCTGCGCACGGTCCTGGTAATGAACATTGCCAGATAAACTATAATCATCCGGATTTCCGGAAATATTGAATAGGATTCATTTCCGATTTCCGCAAATAAAGACAATCTGTGTATCACTAGTTCTATGACACTATCGACGGTAAAATGACAATGAGGAATATTGAAAGCAACTGTTAATGATATTAAAATTAATTGATTCATTAAGTAATTAGTTAATAACTGTTATCTATTGTGCAAAGGAAAGTAATTTCGTTAAAATTCAGGTGACGAACAGGAATACCCTCGTTAACAACAACATTATATAATCGATATTTTAATTTATGGATCGTCTTTTTTATTTTGGCCTACTCAACTCAGTGACTGTAGGAAAGTTCAATTTGTTTCTTATCTCTTCCGCCCCGTGACAACTATTCGACAGAATCTGAGAAGTGTCATCATGTTCTATTGAAGGAATTTTCCGGTTTTGAAGTCAAGTCGATTGAATCGAAATAAACGACGGATAATACGATTACATTTTTTTTATGTAACAAGTCGCAATTGTAGTATTTTCTAATCATTTAATCAATCGGATACCTGTCTCTACAAACACAACAGTATGTAGTTATTGTTTCAAAACATGCCATTATCTAAATGTTTGGAATTTATAAATATTTTATATCATAACTGTAACGTCCAGTCTATTCATTTATTAATTTCTATTGATTGTTTGTTATTTCAACAGGAATTAAAACTTCCGTTTTTGTTAACCTTTTTATAATAGTGTTGGTTAGCATGTTGATGAGACAAAGATGTGATCAATACAACAAACACTTTACTCCCAGGACATCTGTTCTGAACGAACAAAGAAGATCTCATTAACTGGCACCTCCCACCACATCATCCTGAAGGTGCCAAAGGACAAAACCAAATACTGCACTACAGTATATCCGCATGATATCCCTTGGGAAACACCCTAACTTATAGTTGATTATGATAGGATATCCATACGATTCACTAAAATCACAATAATGATAATGCTGTTAAAAGCTTTTAATGGAAACAATCGAGCCGTCATGTTTTCCCATTTTCTCTAGTCATAAAAACAAAGAAAATACTCTAATAAAACCTTATAATGTCGTCACCGTTGATAAATGGAAATATGTGGAATTATCATAATTGTCCACATAATAATATCTCTAATTACAATTACTAAGCGTCCTTTTTGCATATTTAAACAATTTCTATATTTAAAATTAAATTAATTCCTGTGTCAACAGAAATATTGCAAAGGATATCCTTTTTTGGATGATTTAAAATTCAATAAGTGGGCAGGCACAAGGTGACCATTTGCATCATCTTTGAACAGAAAAAAAAAACAACAAATTGTCCAATAATTAACAAACTTTTAACAAACAAACAAAAACAGAGCCTGTTTGTTTTTCTACAATCGAAAATTGTTGTTATTATCAACAAAATGGCGACATTTTTAATGTAATAATTTTATTAATTCTGTTATTAAAAAAGCAAAGAATTGAGAGGATTAATGAAACATGGACGTAATGATTTGAGGCGGTGTCTCGCTGGACCGCATCTTCCAATTATTTCCAATTAAAAAATACAAATGATTCTTGAATTATGCACACACTCACCTAAATATTTTTCAATTGATTTTCATGAATTTCCACACAATATTTCACACTTTTTCTAGTATCAAAACTCATCCAGACATGTTCAAGTGATCTTAAACTACTATCAACATATGGTTGTTTATAATAATAATTTTTTTTTGATTGAATTAAAATGACGAAACACTTGTGGCGCAGTACAGCCAGTTTCTCTGCAGTCTGTGGACTTTAATAGACTGAATTGACGAAACTGGTTGGTGGACACGGTCATCAGTAGCTATGGTAAAACTCAATGAAAACGGTGGATTTTTTTGTTCATTTAGACGATTTTCTAACAAATTTTCATAATTTTCATTGATTGAAAGAATGTTTGTAATGTGTGGAATTTAATTAAAACTGAATGTCGGAATCTAAAATTTAATAAAAGTCGGTAGCGCTTACGATCAGATATTAACTAATAGTGCAGTTTGGAAAATTATCAAATTTCCTATTTCTGATTATGAATTATGAATAATTTTTAGATTTTCATTAGAAATGCCAGTTCTAAATTTAAATATCCCGCCTGTAATTAGTTTACTAAATGTAGCTGTCGTTTCAGATATACTTACCTAAAATTTAGCATAAACAATCAAATCCCAATTATTTTAACATATTTTGAAACAAATAAATCTACTTAAATGATTATTTATTACAATTTCGATAATTGTTGAAATTTGAGCGCTACAATTAGAGGCCAAGATTTTGATGAAATGTTTGTGCTGGTACCACTGATATTATTTGGTGTTTTTTTGATTTCAACATTTTTTAACCGCTTAATTTGAAAGAAATACAGATAACCAACTTATGGATTGTAAAAATTCGTTAATAACTCTCTATTTGTACAGTAAAAAAATTATCTCATATAGGTAATTGATTTTAATAAATCTCAGCTTTTTTAAATTATTTCTAAGCTTGATAACTGTTTGTCTATCGAACGCTACACTTAGCAGCCTTGCGATAGTGACAGTTTCGTCATTGGTAGCACTGTAGTTGTTTTGTTTTTGTTTGATTTTGACATCTGTTAACCTTTGTCATTTTGTAATCAAATAATATGTAAAACATTGTAATTTATATTTAAATCGATGAAAAACGGAGAAAAATCGTTTTTCTGTTGAAAACAAGAATGTCGTGTGAATTATGTATAAATTGCATATCAAAATGGCGTCTATGGATACGTCCATTAGCTATATTCATATATGCAATAGCCGCATTAGTTTTTGTACCTTTATTTCTAATTCAATCATTAAACGATGGCTTTAATCGGCACGATCAAGAAATTCTAATTGCTGGCATATTTGTATGGATAGCTATACCATTATCATTATGGGAAATCATTCAACATGTTATTCATTATACACAACCGAAATTACAGAAACACATCATTAGGTAATTCGAATTGATCCTAATTTAAGTTTAAATTAAAGAGATTTTTCTTTAGAATCTTATGGATGGTTCCAATCTACGCGATAAATGCTGTATGTATTGATCAAAAATTAATCAATTTGATACAAAATTTTAATAATTCTCTCCTTATTAATAGTGGTTGGGCTTAATCTACCCACAACAATCAGTTTACGTTGATAGTTTAAGAGAATGTTATGAAGCTTACGTTATTTATAATTTTATGAAATTCTTATTGAATTATTTAAATATGGAAATGGATTTAGAAGCGAGTTTAGAATTAAAACCACAAATTAAACACATATTTCCATTATGTTGTTTACCAGATTGGGAAATGGGTAGTGAATTTATTCATATATGCAAACATGGTATATTACAATATACAGTTGTACGACCATTAACAACAGCAATATCATGGTATTTAATTTATTTTTTTATTATATTATGATTTTTGTCAATTGAATTAATTCGATTTTAGCATTTGTAAATTGTCTGGTGTTTATGGTGATGGTGAATTTAAAGCGAATGTAGCATTCCCTTATTTGATTGCTATTAATAATTTATCACAATTTGTAGCAATGTATTGTTTAGTTATGTTCTATAAAGCGAATATTGCTGAATTAAGACCAATGAGACCATTACCGAAATTTCTTTGTATTAAAGCTGTTGTTTTCTTCTCGTTTTTGTAAGTGTTGTCTTTTTTTTTGCTTTTTCTGACAGCAAATTTTATTATTATTTAATTTTAGTCAAAGTGTTGTGATTGATATTCTAGTTTATAGTAAAATAATAATGCCATCTAATAATAATGATGATGATGATGATGGATTAAGTATTGCAACAAGATTACAAGATTTTTTAATATGTATTGAAATGTGTATGGCATCAATAGCACATCATTATAGTTTCTCATATTTACCATATGCTAGAGATGGTTTAAATCAGTCATGTTGTCGTGCATTTCTAGCTATGTGGGATATATCAGATGTACAACATGATATACAAGAACATTTAGGTATTGTTAGTAGTTCAATTAGTCGACGTATACGTGGTCGTAGTATGTACAATATAATATCAAATAGTCATAATGAATATCGAATAAATCAACAACAACCAGTTAGTAGTGTACCAGCGGATTTCTATCAAAATTACTATGATAATGATGCTGCTGATGATGATGTTATTGTTAATTATGGTACAGTTAATTCTAGTCAATCTACCAAACAAATAACAATTCAATAGAATTTTAGTTGGTTTATTTATGTTTCTTCTAGATTTTATTAATGGTTTTATACATATACATATTGATTTAATAAAAATCGCTTTATTTAAATGTGAAATTGTACAGTTTTTACTGTTAATACCCACGTATAAACGTAGGCGGAAAATAATGGAAAATTTTTGTTAGTCATACTAATTTCACGTGTTTTTTTTTGCTCCATTACTTTGTAATGATTATTGCTTTTATTTTGTCTTAAGTCGCTAGAGTATCCTGCAGAAGAACATAATCAACAAAGAATTTGGGTGAAAATTAGACAAAATGAGAAGAAAACGTTTACGGCCATAGAAACATCGAATAGCCTACGATTGTTGGTTGTCCTAGAAACTCGGAAATTTATTGCAAACTCGAAACGAAACACAATCAGTGAAGGCAGTTTTTAACTAGATCCAATAGTAGAAGAAATCTCCGGAAAAAAATAGAGAATTTGATACCGGAAGTGGTGCTCTATCATTTATTCTATTAGGAAATATAGGCCTGTTGCAATGAACGAAACAATTGACCCATAGCACATAGTTGCAGTAACAATTGAATTTATAGTCTAGTGATTCTAAGGAAAATCAAGAGACAAACTGGAAATTATCTCAAAAAAAGAAAGCATGTAGAGAGGAAATTCAGGGACTGACTCGTTGACCATGGATCGATCACTATATATGGATACACCTCTGTCTAAAATGAATTGAGTCATTCAATCAACCCACAATTATAAAATCATTGACACTAGTATTTTTACCATGACCGCTATCGATTTTTCATATATGACCCAAATTTAATTTGCCTTTAATTATTATAAAAATAATTTGTAATTCTCACATTTGGCGCCTGACTTCTTAATCATATAATTGTAAGTATAGATCAACACCAATTATAGACTACACCTATCATCAATTATTTCCTTATGATTTAACTAAAATTGGCAACAATGATGTAATAGTACGGACCAATCCGTTTTGAACTTGTACGTTCCAAACACGACATAAATGGTCATCAACAATAACAACAACAACAATTTAACAAGTTGTCCTCCACTGTGTATACCACCACCTGTATGTTTATTAATTTTCTCTCTATAAATCAGTTTTAATAAACACATAAAAGAGTGGGGCGGACAAATTGAAAGACAACTGTTTTACAAATTTTTCATTTAGAATTGGATTTCAACTAAGGCTGTGCGTTTCGAAAAATCCATCCGATTTACGTGTTTTTTTTGGGTTTAAATAATTAAATAGAAAGAAAAGTAAGTATTGATTAATGATTTTCTACGGTTTTCCTATACGAATTTCCCTGCACTCCTCCCTTTTTCTACTGTTGTTGCGTTAAAAGGAAATCTGTATTCGGAAAATTTGGTACCTGGCAGTAGTTGGGACTGTAATTCTCAGACTGTTGGGCTAGTAATTTATCTGCAACAACAACGGCAAATCTATAAATTTGTAAGTAATTTTTTTTTTGTCCTTTTATGGTAATTTTAACGATGACACTATCGGCTATTTATAACGATTATTCCAATATTTATTATCAATAAATAGTTAAATTATTGTTGAAAAATTAGAGAGGCTATCCTTGAAATAATTCTAGAGTTTCTTTAATTTTTGTTTTAATGTTATGTTAAAACAGATGGGAGGTTTCACTCAACGCCCATGGACACCGACAAAACGTCGCGGTCCCATTGCTGCCGAATACAACAGTCCAGGACCAGCTTGTGTCTCTCTACCATCTTATATTGGTAAACGAACAACCGAATCGAAAACTGGCCGTGCACCAGCTTTTAGTTTTGGTGCACGACACAATGGCAGAATGGAAACAATTGGTCCAGGACCAGGACAATATAACGTAACTGGTTTGAGTGCCAAAGGTAAAGACACACCGCCAGCTGTTAGTTTACATGGACGTCCTAAAGATTGCAAGCCGGAGAATTTCCCAGCACCCGGTGATTATAATCCGGATAAAGCGGAAAATGTTGTAAATGGTAATGCACCGAAATATACATTTGGATTGAAGACGAATGTGGAGAAACCGCTGGATACACCAGGTAAAATTTGATTAAACACTTGAAAATTTCAATTAGATAACAACAATAATCGGACTAAATAGTAGTGGTTTAGGCTATAACGAGGTTTAAGGTTTATTTATTTTTTAATTTTTAACACAGCACCTAACGCCTATAAACCTTTTGAACGACGATCAGCACATCGGTACTCTTTTGGGATAAGAACACCGATCCAAAAGAACTCCGACACTCCTGGTTAGTTCATTGAATTGTTTTGATTTATTTTTATTTGGTTTTTATTTTTTTAATTTTAATTTAATTTAATCTAGCTCCCAACATTTACAACGTAACAGTTGCTGATAAAGTCTTACACGAGAACTCCCCAAAACACAGTTTCGGTTCGAAAGTTCAACTGGACAAACCCTCCAATACTCCTGGTTAGTTTCGAATTTTTGTTTATTTTAGTTTTTATTTGGCATACTTTTAGCCCCTAACGTTTATAAAATTGAAATTGCTGATAAAGTCCTACATGAAAACTCCCCAAAACATAGTTTCGGAACTAAAGTCCAATTTGAAAAACCTGCCGAAATTCCTGGTTAGTCTTTTTTTTCAAATATTAATTTAGATGAATTTTCGTTACCATTATGTTTCAGCACCGAATGTCTATAATATACCATCAATAGTTGGTGATAAGAAATCATCACCGGCTTACACAATATCTGGACGTACTAAAGAACCAGTAGATGAACGAATCAAGAATCCCGGACCTGGACAGTACAGCAACGTGAATCCGGAGAGTTATAAACAGCATTCACCTGCGTATTCGATAAGCGGACGTACGAATGTACCGATGGATACGACAACACCAGGACCCGGAGTATACGCACCAGAAAAGGTAAATTGTTTTTTTCTTGTAATTGTAAAGATCGAAACAAAATTGTTTGGACAACATCAGGTGACGCTACATTTCAAGCAGGCACCGTCCCATTCTTTCGGCATCCGACATTCACCATATCTGGGTTCTGCTTTGATGTTTTTGAGAAAGAAAAAACATCGATGCTTTTTTGATTATTTTTTATTGTAAATGTATCGTTTTCTTTTTTAGGTTGATCTTGATTTCCACCCAGCACACACTTTTGGCATCAAACATTCACCATTTTGTGACCACTATTGATATGAAACCGTTTAAATTCCACACAAAACTGCCCATTATACACATCGCTTTTTACCGATTACAATCAAGCATTTTTTTTCTTTAATTCATAGTCACGCTTTTATTATTTGCTAGTTCCTTTATTCACTGAACTCTTTAGCCGGAAAAAAACGAGACAGTTAAGCGCGCGATTTGTGTTTCTCTGTATGACATCATTTTGATTTTGGCTAATTTTCATAATAGTTTAGTATTAAAAAAGAGATAAACCGGTTCTGTTTCTCTTTATCTCGAATTTTTCAATTTAGATCAGAATGTCTAGAGTTCAGTGATTTTTTTTTAACATAACCTAATGTAATGTTAACGTTACCGTTCGTACTGCGGATGCTCCCGATTATTGATGTAATTATTTATATAAGAAAATTTATAAATAAACAAACGATTGAACAATTATTACATTTATTGCATATTCTTTTAATAATAATAATAATAAAAACACAAATAGGCCTAACGCTCTCTCTATATTTTATTACGTTTAACAGGAGTATTTTTTGTTTTAAAATTAGAAGAACAAAAAAATACCTTAATGTTTATTTGTTTCTCCTTCTATACAAAATATTTTATGGTTTTTTTTTTGTTAATAAATCTCATTAATAAAAAATTTTTTAGTTTTTAATTTTGTTGGTATTTCCCCCAAATAATGGCTTACCAACCTCGAAAAAATTATCCTCTAGATTTATAGACGTTATATATATTATCATCAGATATGCTTATAATACGAAACTTACTAGATTTTCCGTATATTTAACCAAGATTGTAGCATAAAAAATCTTCAACACTGTTTTAAGACCAGGTATATACGGAAACTTCCAATTGAGTCAATGCGAAAGTTCCTCTTCTATATCAAAGCACCTTGTAAATTTTGATTTTCTGTTAGCTGACCCTGACATTGAACAATGATTATAAACATTGAACACTATAACATCCTGAAATACTATCATCGAACATGGAATAAAACAGACACAAATAGTCGTGTCCCACATTGAAGCTCATCATTCTAGGATGTACTCTAATAAAAATATAATCAAACCATCAGAGGATATGCTAATTTTAATTTGAATTATTCGATTAAATTCGAATTATTAGTTTGATGTAAAGATTTGAAACGAGAAACAAAGTCCTGAGTTATAAGTTTAATTTTTTTTTGATTTGTAAATTTCAATTTCTCCTGCAAAGTAAATTTTGTGCGAGATAATTTGGCACAATAGTTTAAATAAATTCGATTTAGATTAAATATAAGTCGTGTTCTTTTTTTAATTTCTCTTCGTCTATATTTACCTAACACCAATTAGCACTTACAGTCGGTCGATTTGCATTTGTTCGACTTGACATTAAGACAATAGTATAGCGTCTATATGGTCGGATGATTAGAGTCGAGCCGACCAAATTAAAATTGATGAATTATACATTTATTTATATTTATAAATTTCTATTGATTACTGTATGTATTTAAATTTTAGAAAAGTGTTTCCTGTGCCCGTTTCTCATTTAAATTAATTGTTGATGTTGTTGGTATATCATAATTAATACGATTATCATCAATTAATGTTAATGTTGATTTGGATGAATTGAATGATTGTTGTTCATTAATATGTGTTGATATTGATGATGCATTTTTTGTTAATTTACAATTATAACAATCATTTATTGTATCACTATCAGTTGAAAATGATTCAATTTCATCATCTGTATCATGATCATTATCATTTTTATCATGAAACACTGAGTCGTATGATGTTAAGTCTATATCAGGATTATCTGTACCTAATGAACTATTACAACTACTTATTGATGCTAATGGTGCTAAACGTTGGTGTAAATTGCTATTATTGTTAATGATAGATGGTGATGGTTGATGGATGTGATCATAAATAGCACGATCACTACCACAGGGTGATCCACCTGGTGTTGGTTGTATCACTTTAATATCAATCGGATAATAAAAATCATAAATTTCTAATAATGGTGATGATTGACGTCGATGATTTTTATTATAAAGTGATTTATGACCAGGCAGTACTGGTATACTGATAGCAACAGATGAATCTCTTCGTTCCAAATACGAACTACCTGATGACGAACAGGTGATATTACTTGAACGACGTGGTACATCAAGATGTCTAAAAAACAATATTGAAATAGATACAAAAGATTTTCAACCTAAAAACTACCTATTGTAATAGATATCATCGTATAATGATCGATCTTCATCTGGTGGTGTATCTTCATCAACAAAACTCGGTAAACGTGAATGATGTGTACGTATAGGGGGTTCCATTAAATTACTATAACCATCACTGCCAATTGATGAAAATCTGGTAGCTGTTTTTATCCAACCACTGGATGACATATTACTAATATCTAATGAACGTCTTGATTTACGTGGATTTAATTGTTGATAGAGATTTGTTTCTTCTAATATTGTTGCAGCTAATTGTCGTTCATCTTCTTCTTCAACTTCAGCAACAGCAGCTGCTGTAAAATTTGGATCTTCCAAGGCTTTTTCAGTCTTTGATTTTGATTTATATAAAACTAATATCACCATTAAACCAAAAAAAACACCTAATGTTGCTGCAATACGTACACCAGTCATAACATCATATGTTTGATAAAATTCAATCATTGTTTGATTACGTTCATATAATTCCCAATCGAATGTTGTAATATTGGTTGTGGTTGTTGTTGTGCGGTAATCTTCTTCAGTCGTACCATTTTGACCCACCTTCATCACGTATAAAAATTACCTAAAGTTTCATGTGTTTAAAAAAATAGAATTGAATCAATATATCATTTTTAGTACAAGTAGAGAGAAATCAATTCCGTCAAGATGTCATTTATCTTCAAGCCAGAATTTCTACAACTTACCTAACATAATATAAAACAAATTTTCTACAACATTCATATCACATGTACGCACACACCGATTTGGAGCAAACGATAGAAATTCTGGACAACACCGTTATGTGAAGCTGTTTATACACATTTTCCACAATAACCTTGTACTATTTTCGAACTAAATACCTGAATAATAAACTAAAAATAATTTTAATAGCAAAAATATTTAGATTAAATACTTCAAAGATCCACGTCAATTCATTTGATTACTTTCAGACGTCGCCGTCGCCGTCTCTTTTAACTTCAAATGAATCTCAAATCAACATAAAGAAGACGTCTTGTATAGGAACATAAAAAAAATATTTAATTTCATTATTTATTATCGATTATAACGAGCATTTATTATTGTTTAAACGTTTAATTGAATTTTTTTTTTGAACAAACACTTGTGTTAATTAAAAAATATATGTTCGTATATTTCACTATAACAGAGACAACTGGTTGGGTTTGATAATTTAGTTGTTGGGCTTTAGGGAAGAGGGAGACAAGAAGAAAAGTAGCGTCGCGACGCAAGCGTCAATAAATTCGGACATGTATACGACGTCAACATTAATTATAACATTTTTTTTTAAATTTCATTTAATAACATAATCGATAGGAATTATCCAATTATATCTAATTATTATGTAGTTTTATTGATTTGATCAATTAAGTAATTAATTAATTTACTTGAATAATAAATAATTAAGAGTTGTTGTATTGCAAGTGGGCTTTTTTTTGAATGGTTTTTGTTTTTTATTTTATGGTTGATCAAATCTGCGCCGGTCAACTTGGTAACGCTATGGTAATGCGACCAAAATACAAAAAGATGCGCTCTCCCATTTTTTATCTACTAAACATTTCAGTCAGATTGTTAATATTAGCATTCTGATTGAGACATTTTCAGGCCTTAAATGTATCATTTGTAATCACTAAACCTTGCTGTTATGTCCAAATCAACTGGGGAACATGTATTTTGAAAATTTTGTGGTAACTCCTGAATTGATTGATGGATATCGTAAAAATATAAGTATTATAAAAAAAAAACAAATTTTCAAAAAAATCTCATTTTTATGATAGCACACTTAATTCTGTACCAGTTCTACGATTTTTCATATGTGCCTCTATAATTTTACTAAAAGCGTTTCTATTTAATAATTGATAAGAATTTGATAAGAACCTTGAAATTGTCGAATTAACAACATCAACACCATAATATAATAAATCCCAACCCAATTTAATACCAGTACCAAAATCACATTCGTCTATTGCAATATTTGCATATGTTAAAACTGGTTGTAATTCTGATAAGAATTTCGATTGTTGTTCAGGTAAACATTTACGTAATTTATTGATAATTGTTGCAATCTCTTTATCATTCATTGCTAATTCACGGTAGCCTAATTGAGATTTTCTATCATATGGTACAACAATTCCAAGTGTATTTAATGTTTTCGCAACGACTTTCTTTTCACGTTGTCGAATTTTCTCACAATTTTTCACTACTAGTGGATATTTTAATTGTTGTGCTCTTTCAGATAACTTTTTCAACCATTTACCAATTTGGATTTTCTTGAAGGGATCGCATGTTTTCTGGAAATCTTCCAAATAAACCCTAGAATTAAAAAAAAACAAAAATTTATCAAATTAAACAAGTGTTATTTTAGAATAATTATTACGTTAATGCAGCAAAGATATTGTCACCAATTTTCGTAAAACTACCATTCTCTTTAGCTGAATTACTAGCAAGGAAACATGGCAATTCATCTGGACCATCACGGAAATAACCAATATGATAACCAGTGCGATCGTTGCCTTTTAGAATTGTTTGAAATTCAGGTGGATCATAATAATATCGCCAATGTATCAAATAATCATTTGGTTCATTGATTTGATTGAATTTACCAGCTAAAATATCAAATGGTCCAACTAATTTTAAATTGATATCTTTCGTAAATGTTTCTAACGGATTTTTTGGTTGTGATTCTTTGCAAAACTCCCAAAAATCATAGAAATCTTGTGGCATATCGACTAGGAAGCATTTCTTAATTTTCTGTTTTATATCTAAATTATCATCCAGCATTTCTTTATTTGGATCTTGTGATGTTTGTGGTTGTTCTTCAACATTATTAATCAGTTTTATTTTCTTTAATACACCATTATTCGTATCAATGTTTTCGTGTTCTTCATGCGATCCTAATGCATTTCCACATTTCCTTTTTGTATATTTCGTTTTATCTGTATCGTTCTTATTTGGTGGATGTTTGTATTTCTTATGATGTTGGGCATTCTTTTGATAACACTTATTACTGTATTTACATGGTATACGGGCATCTTTTTCATATTCTTCAAATTTCTCTTCAATATCAGACATTTTATTCGTTCTGATTTGATTAAAAACGATTTTGAAAAGTCGACAATATTCACCAACAATCAATTAGGTTATGCTTATTTACGTGTTACGTTTAAATTACGCCACATTGCCAAATTTACTATTAAACTCATAATCATTGCATTGTAAATTAAAAAAAATGCTTAAAAAATACAGTCAATTGCGGATTATACTCTATCAATAAATAAAAAAGGGCAAATTGGTAATATTGTTGTTTTATTTTGCAAAATAATTTGTTTGTAAAATAGATTTGACAACACTGAATTGTTGATTTGAGTTCATGTTGGTGTATCTATTGGCGCTAATTTTAAATAATATGCCCCTTTAACTACGATAAAATATGATATTATTTGAACATCACTTACGATTCGTTATATCTGCTGTTGTTTCTTGGACATTTTTATTGATGGAAATTAGAAAACAATTATGCTAAGGAAAAGCTTGAAAAATGTACCGCCATTGCTGTAACAATTGTTGCATTGCCACAAAAGTATAAAGCTCTTATGCCCGGTAATTCAACAAATCTCAACTGATCAAAGTATGGATTAGCAGATAGAGAATTTCTGGATTATAAGAAACAATGAATTAGTATCATGTAATTGAACGTTTTATTTTATAGAGGAACACCAGGAGTTTTTAAATGTGGCAACATTGTAGCGAGTGTCTAATTGTAGCTAAACTTAAAAATTTCAAAACTAGTTTTTGAAAAATGATAATAATAACTAATAAAAAATAGCAAATCAATGGAATATTTAATTAGACTAATTGTTATCAAATGTCAATGTTGCATCATGATTAGTTATAGATGCATTTATCAATTCTACGATTAATCAATAATTTGTTATTGATGAGTTTTATTATCAATGATTTATTCAATGAAACTTTTGGATTCGTTTAATATTTATGATCAGCTAGTTTAGAAGCAGTTGAAATGCTCTAATTACATATGAAAATCAAATTAATTAATTCAATTTCCACCCTTCTCTATTCTCTATTCAATTTCGATAGTGTGAAGCTCCACTCCAAAATAATTGTAGTGAAAGTGTGTTCGCAACCTCCTCCTTTTCCTCATAATTTAAAAATGGTTCCGTTTAATATTAAACCACATACAGACAGAATTGGTAATTTAGTTTTTACCATACAATTGCAACGTATAAATCTAAACGAACGATTGTGCTTTGTTTCGAAATAGAACGAAAACAGTGTCGTCGTTCATATTTAATTTTGCAAATAAACGAACAAAAAATGCAAGATTTCAATGAAACGTTACCATTAAAAGAGAGCAAACCATTAAAACAATTAAATCGAATTGCAAAACGGCCACCGTTAGATATCGAATTTCAAGATTTGGAATATTCGGTTAGAGATCGTCATTGTAAAGGAGGTAAGTTTCGCCCATTATCTACCTTTAATTAAGCAAAAAAAAAGAAACAAATACCACTGTATAACGACATGACAAGATATTGATAAGAAATACACGCAAAATGAAACACAAAACAATTTTATTGACCTTAGTTAACATCGAAAAAATTCCAATTTAATTTTAATTATTCATTGCATGCATTGATGATATTGCTTATTTTTTTGACTGCTTCCCTCCTTTTTATCTTTTATTCATCTTCAGATAAAACAACAACAATAATCGTGATGATGACTGTTGGTTATTTAATTGCGGTTTAATTAGAAATTGATTGGAGAATCAGGTTTTTCGAAATATTAATTAACGGAATTTTACTAAAAAAATGTGCCCGTGGTACAATTTGAATGGAAAAACAAATTAAAAATGTAAATTGTTATAGTTATTATTTTGATTACTAATAATAGGAATAATAATTAAATTGTCGTGTTAGAGCAGAGAATGAATAATTAAAAATCTGGTTTATTTAGACGAATTTCGTTTCATTTTTTTATCACACAACAATCAAACAGACAATATTCACTATCTTATTACTGTTGCTGTTTAATCATTTTTATGCGGCGAGAACCGAGAGATTTCACCAACTTTTCTATGTAGTGAAAGTTTTGTTGCCAATTATTTTAAATAAAGGAAAATTGGTGATTACAGACAGCGAAGGCAACAAAAATTTTTAGTAAAGAGAAACTTTTGCAAATAAACCACGAACAACAGAATCATCGATTAAAAAAAATTACTTAATTGCATAACGCGTTTTTTTCCACAATCATTATGATAATAATAGCAATCTTCATGACATTTTCTATTTCATAGAAGATGTAATTTGCTGTTGGACAAATATCCATAATTGAAGTTCGTTTGAAAATGTATTAAACTTTGTATGGCAATGTATTCATGAATAATTAATCTTTAGACAGTGTACAATAATCAACTGACGCCTTGTCTTAGCCTTAACCAATAACAATTAGGCATCAATCAAAGATACTCTAATTAATTGGACGTCCTCCACTATCAGTTGATTTTATTGCTGAACGCACTATATACATGCAACAATTGTTGTTCCTGTTTGATTTAAGATTCGATTGTTATCATTTTGTTGATAAATTGCTTTTGTTTTGCTCCAAACATAGGATGGCGGCAATTATTGAAATCTATACATGGAAAATTCCGTTCTGGTGAATTAACAGCAATAATGGGTCCTAGTGGTGCTGGGAAAAGTACATTATTGAATATTCTAGCAGGATATGTGTAAGGATTTTGTTTTTTGTTTTTTTTTCTTGTTTGTTTACAAGTCAGTCTTGTTTTCATTTGGTTTTTTTGTTTTTTGGGTGTAGAATACTAATGTCAAGGCTGGCCTTTTTTTGTTTGCATCTGAATAATTTAGATTCGTTGATACAATTTGTTGATAAAAAAAAATTGCGCTTCTAATAAACAAACGATTAAAAATATTTTATAAAAAATTGTTCCACGAAATTTTCCATATTTATCTTGGTTTCCATTGTTAATTGTGCTGTTATGTCATATGACTCCCACACGTATCAAGCGTCAATTAAGTTAATTAATTAGTCGATTGCTTGTATTGGAGAATAGGGAGTAAGATAAAGATTCATTATAAAAGAATTACCAAGGAATTCAATGAATCATTTTTTTTTGATAGATTTTTATTGCCGTAATTTCCATACAATTAATGCAATAACAACGAAATCGCAACGTCAATTATAAATGAATCAAAATAACTAAATCATTTATAATAGCAATACTTGAAATCTAATTGCTTGTAATTTCATTAAATTATCTAGAATTACAATGATGATGATGAGAGTCGGATTAGCCCCCCTGACAAGCTTGAGACAGAGTCGCAAAGTGGTGAACACATTCGTATTTTTTTTTTGAGTACGTGTTGATTGTTGACATTCGCGAGTTGTTGGTGGTCAAATATTAAAATTGGGGCACAATTTTCTTACATCTACTTAGACGGTAATTGACTATCTGCTTTTGAAGTATTTTTCATAATGGCCAATGTATCTACCTCCGCCTGGACAATGACCTGTCGCTACTTTGTCAATTACTAGTTTTATGATGCCCCTACCATCTCAAACAGTTTCCAATTCTTGTCTTTTCCAAGAATTCTAAATACTATAAACAACTTGTCCATAAAAACGCCGCGACACTGTCGCAAGCTTGACACGCTCCATAAGAATGTACGATGAGCGTTTCTGTCGCCGGTTTCCAAAAACGCCGATCTCGACGTATTTTCTGTCGCCTGTCGCAAGCTTCGCACCCTACATAAGAATCTGTGTTATACACTATTGGGACTCTGTCGCAAACTTGTCAGGGGGCTTAACGTAGACTAACATCTGCAACGTCGCTGTTTCGCTAACATAAAACAACAACTATTTAGTAGCAGTAGCGTAACTAGGCGTTGGTATTGGAGCATCTGCCCAGGGCGCTAATGCTTGAAGCTATACCGTACAATTCAAGGATGTAAGTACATAGGGAAAAAGACAAGCGTCACCCTGTCTTACGGATCTCAAATAAGTTAAATGGAGATAAAGAGAAAATAGGCGGTCAGAGGGTGTGAAATATTGGTTATAAACAACACCCAACTAGACAATTGTGCCACTCTCTCCCAAAAATATACCCGACTCTCTCTCTTTGTCCCCATGTACCTAGTTCCTTGAATATTACGGTATTATATGTGTCAAGTGCGCCAAAATCCTCGTTACGCCTCTGTTTAATACTATATATAGTAATAATTGCACATTACAGTACGGCTGGTGTTAAGGGCAGTATAAAAATCAATGATGGTTCACGTGATATGAAGATTTTCAATAAATTATCATCATATATAATGCAAGAAGATATGGTACAACCACGTTTAACTGTTTATGAATCAATGATATTTGCAGCTAGTGTTAAACTTGGTTCAAATATAACAAACGAACAAAAAGTCGCCGTTGTAAGTCTATGCAAAAAATAAATCACCTCTATATTGATCTTGATTTAAGGTGGATGAAGTGATAACACTTCTGGGTTTGGAAAAATGTAAAGATACAAATAGTGAATATTTATCAGGTGGACAACGGAAACGTTTAACAATTGCATTAGAATTGGTGAATAATCCACCAGTTATATTTCTAGATGAACCAACATCGTAAGTATCCTTCCGTATATACAGATATATTTTGTTATTAATTAATTAATTTTTAATTAGGGGTCTTGACAATTATGCAATCAAGCAATGTATGGAATTATTGCAAAAAATTAGTAAATTAGGGCGTACAGTGATTTGTACAATCCATCAACCGCCAGCCAGTTTATTTCAATCATTTGATCAGGTGTTTATAATTTTCCAATTGAAATTAAATCGAAAATTAATCGAATTGTCGATATTAGGTATATATTTTAGGTAATGGTTGTTGTGTTTATAATGGTACTCCAACAGCCTTAATACCTTTTCTATCAACAGCAGGATATCCGTGTCCACAATTCAATACACCAGCTGATTACAGTGAGTATTCAATTAATTCACCATTATTGCAAGATTCTACGTATATAGTCCGCTTTATATTTCAACTGTATCAAACAGAACAACACATCATCGCTCTACTCTTTTCTTATTGTTGTTATTATATCTATATAGTTATGATTACGTCATAGTTGCGCGACAGTGGAACAAATTGAAACATAGTAAAGCGGCCCGTATACATAGAGGCTGCGTCATTATTTTATTAAAACAACACCAATTAACAAATTTTTCTTTTACAGTAATCGAAATTGTTCACAGTACACCAACAACAATACAAATATTAAGTAATCTATCACAGAATGGTCGTACAAATTTACGTGAAAGTAATACACAGCAATCATTAAATAATAATTGTGAGAATTTATTATTAAATGATGATAATTGTATTGAAGTATGTACAGAGACAACAAAATCGACAATAACAAATTACGATTTGAAATTTCCAACATCATTTACAATACAATTGAAATTATTATTGGGACGTATGTTTTTGCAAATGTTCCGCAATAAAACAATGTTGTATATACAGTTTTTCCATCATTTATTGTCCGGTTTATTGGTTGGTGGTATATTTTATGGTTTAGGTAATGATGGATCACAAACTGTTGCTATTTTTAAGTATTGTGTTAGCTGTAATGTTTTCTTTATGTATACGTACGTAATGTCACCAGTGCTTCTATGTAAGTGATTTTCGAACACGAGCAGCTTAAAAGAGGCTTTTCGCATTCCTGAATTGTAATCGTAACATTAATGAGAGAATAATACGTATGCATGTGTGTGACTGACAATAAAAATTTGAGGTTATGTCTGTGGAAAGCCTCTATTTACAACAATAATGAATAACCAACAATCTTAATTTATAGTTCCATTGGAGATTAAATTAATGAAACGTGAATATTTCAACCGATGGTACAGTTTAAGGGCCTATTACGTCGCTTTAACCATCGCTACAATACCTCTACTGGTATAATTCTTCATTATTATTTTTTTCCCTAATTTCATTAAATTCAATATATTTTAGTTAGTTTTTTGCATAATGTACTCAGCAATTGTTTATTCGATGAGTGATCAACCAATGGAATGGGACCGTTTCTTAGGATTCTCATTAACTGGAATTATGGTGGCTCTTTGTTCGCAAGGTTTAGGTTATGCTATCGGTTCCTTGTTTACAATTACGGTAAATTAGATTGATTTATCTATTAATCTTCGTTTACATTCAGTTTTTTGTTTACAGAATGGTTCTATTGTTGGTCCTTCAGTGTTAGCACCATTACTAGCATTAGCCGTTTACGGTATGGGTTATCGTGATAAAATTGAACCATTTATGAAGATTTTAATGTCATTAACATATCTACGTTTTGGTGTTGTTGGTTATTGTAATGCAATCTTCTATCAACGTCCACCATTAGAATGCAATAATGAGATCTATTGTCATTATAGTCGACCAGATGTTCTAATGAAAGATATGGATTTACCAATTAGTCATTATTATCATCAATTATATGTTGTTATCATATTTACGTTTATATTTCGTATAACCAGTTTTTTATCATTGAAATTACGTTTAAATGCTGATCTATCAAATAAAATTGTTTATATTGCAAATAAACTTATTAAACAAAAACATTAATTTGTGAAATAATTAATGAATTTGTTATATTATAATTTATTATAGAATAAAAATGATTATTTTCTTCTTTATTGTTAATAAAAACGTTTGCTTTAATTTGGCTTTTGATCATTTTTCACATGTCTAAAAGTAAGTTTGTGCGTGTGCGGCTCGCTTTAAACTATTTTATCATGCTGTGAATTATTGGATCGGCTATGGTAGATTATTTGATAAATGATAGATGAGACGTTAGATATTTGTATTTTATTGATTGATTTCTGATAAGAATACAATTAAATGCCCAATTTTTGATTGTTATTGATAATCGATTATGTTCTGTCAATAGTGATATGTTTTAGGTTGGCAACATTGTTGACATTTGAGCCTTTTGAATTTGTTTCTGTCATTGTGAAAACGTTTTCTTCACTGCGGAATTTTCTCGTTCATTTCTTTGATTAAAAACAAACGAAAATGTCGAGCACATCGCAAAAACATCGTAATTTCGTCGCTGAACCAATGAGTGATAAATCAGTCACAGATTTAGCTGGTATTGGTGATGTTTTAGGTAAACGTTTATCTGTCGCCGGATTTGATAAGGTTAGAATTTTAGAAATTCAACAGTTTTTATTATTAATACATTCGATTTATCAGGCTTATGTGGTGTTGGGTCAGTTCCTTGTATTGAAAAAGAATAAAGAATTATTCCAAGAATGGATGAAGGATACGTGTCAAGCAAATTCAAAGCAATCATCAGATTGTTGGCAATGTTTGAATGATTGGTGTGAAGAATTCTTGTAAACAGTTCTATTTTCACGAATCTCTATTAATATTTTGTCTAATAGTTCTTCTTTTACAAAGCTAACGCAAAACTTGGTAAATATATATAAATAGGTTAATTTTATTATAATAACTAATATTTGTATTGTAATGCGATAATAAGAATAAATTTCAGAGTTTTTATTAAATTTTCTCTCAATTCTTCGAAAATTCTACAATTTCGTTTAATTATTGTTTAGAGCACTGACAATGTTTTTGTCTGGCATTGACAATATCAATAAATTCCGGTTTTAATGATGCCCCACCAACTAAAAATCCATCAATATCCGGCTTAGCAGCTAATTCTTTACAATTGGCAGCAGTAACCGATCCACCATACTGTATACGAACAGTTTTAGCAACATTTTGATCAACATTCTTAGCAATCCATTTTCTTAATTCATCATGAACTTCTTGTGCTTGTTCAGGTGTTGCAGTCTTTCCAGTACCAATGGCCCAGACTGGTTCATAAGCAATCACAACATTCGACCAATCTTTAATTTTGCAAACAATCGCTTGAATTTGCCGACAAACAACTTCCATCGTTTTACAAGCTTCACGTTCTTCTAATGTTTCACCACAACAAGCAATCACTTTTAATCCATTCTCTAAAGCATGGGCCACTTTCTCAGCAATTAATTCATCTGTTTCACCGAAAATTGCACGACGTTCTGAATGGCCCAAAATCACCCAATTCACACAATTATCTTTAAGCATAGCTGGGGAGATTTCACCGGTGAAAGCGCCTTTTTCTACTTTATAACAATTTTGGGCGGCAACTTCAACATTTTTTGGAAGACCAGCATTTTGAACACGTTCAATATAGATAGAAGGAACACCAATGATGATTTCCGTTTGAGGATTTAATGGGCCTTTCTTTAAATTACCAACGATTTCATTGATTAAGGCTTTATCACCGTTCATTTTCCAATTACCACCGACGACGAATTTGCGTGACATTTTGGCGGAACTACAATTTCAATATTAATAAAAGATTATTAAACACTCGAAATCTAAAAGACTTACGATTTGAGTGGATTAAATTTTATGTAATAGAAACAGAGAATTTAATAATTCGACCTCTGTGCTTTCAAAGGTCAAAATCAGTCAAAATGCCTAATCCAGCAACAGTGTAACGTCACTTTAGTCACATATCGTGACATATCCATCAACATAACCTCAAAATTATATTTATGACCAATAAATAAATCTAATTATTTGGAAATTCTAATTTGAACGTGGAAATTATCAAAACATAAGAGAAACAAATAGCTGAAACAATGCATTTATGCAGAACATCCTGTTTTAATCGATCGACATTATCCGAATCTAAGGCTGTGTCTACAGTATCAGTTTTAGATGGTAGGGAAAAAGCGCCCCGAGGGGCTAATATCATTCAAGTGTTCATGGCTTAGATTTTCTCCGCACGGTCCTGTACATACATTATGAATAGGATAAAGCAATATAAATCGGCCTACACTTTCTTTATAGAAAAACAGTTTTCAAAGAGATTTTTATCGATTTATTATTTATTATTTCTAATTTGGCCAAATAGACTAGATAATAAATAACAAGATATCATTAAATAAGTTCTATCTATACCACAAACTATACGCTATTCACATGTTCCTGAGACCCATCACCACGTGACTATCGTTTGGGGAGAGACTATTGGTTGATTTTAACAGCGGTAAATTACCACACACAGAAATGTTAGCACCACTAAACTGTAAAACACTATCTATACATTTAAATTATCATGTCAACGAATCTAATTAATATAATCAATGATTTTATTTAGTTAAAAGATATATAAGACTTACGTGTAATAAAATTTTAATACTCTCAGAAAATCATTTTTGTTGACAAACAACGTCATTTTTTATAATTTCGATAATGTTATGAGCGCTTGTCAAAATTTCACATGTTGTCACTCAATTTCTTACCGCAGGTTATTTTATCTGTTTGTACCGTTTAATAATTCTCACTTTATTAAGTGAGTGGCGACTGAATAACCCCACACATTCTTCCAGCATCTAAAGTCCCCCTAAAACTATCTTGATTTTTCTGGTCAGCTACAACCCGGGCCAAATAAGTATTTCTATTAAATCTTATTAAATAGGCTACTCGAATAATTGATCTAATTTGAGTAATAAAAACCATTAAAAAAGTGAAACAAGCGTCTCTAATAAAGTCTCATTAGATAGTGTATATATTCAGAAACAACAACTAATAAATTCTTTGAAAGTATGTAAAACTAAACAAATTCCATGGAATTATTCTCGCAATAATAATTGTGTGTGCTATTTTCCGCACCACCTAAGACGTAGCCAAAGTCCATAATAAATCACTTTTTTTGTCGGATTATCAGGAATTAAAAAGCACCTTTATTAGAAATAATTTCACCGAACTCAGCTTGGCATTACTACAAAATGACTGTCAAACTTGTTTTGTCAATTTTACATGCGTGACTATTAGTAGACCAGTAAACTGCCACCTAAGCTGTGTACTTTACATTTTAAAGTGATTCTTTAGATATTGAACTGAATCTCTCACGTAAGCACAAATGTGCAAATGCATTTACTAGAATACAGGATACTGTAAATCATTTGCGTATGCGTGAGAGATTCAGTATAACACCAAAAGGATCACTTTAAATTGTGAGGCACACGGCCCTGGTGCATGGAAAGCTGCTCGAACAGCTTACTCGAGTACATACACTACGGCTGAAAAAAGACTTTTTCTGTTCGAGTACTCGAACAGCTATCCGACACCGTTTAAAAACACGCCCAAATCATCCTGATGGTGTTAAACCGTACCGCATACGCCTGCGCGAATGGCATTTACTACAGGATAAGAGCTAACATTGGCGCATGCGTGAGCGCTTCAGCCCGTATGAACACAGCTTTGGTCGTACGAACAGTGCTTGGGCAACTTTTATTACATTGCCTCGCAAATATTGAATTTACATAAGGCGCAAACTCGTTGTGGTAGAATGATGAAGAGAGCGGAGTCGCCGCATAAACTTCTGTAGATCGCCCCCACACACACACACAAAGTTCGCATTAAAAGAAGGAACGAACATCTTATTGGAGAGGTAGTTGGCCGCATAAAATGGTCCTATCGAATCTATAGAAGAAACAAGAGACAGGTGGTGGGAAAACCGGCTTTTCTTCTTCTGTAACAAAAACGTTAAAAACCATTTAAAAACAATAATAAGAGAAAAATACGTTTATTTGTCTATATATATATATATAAAAGAATAACAGCCTTAAATCAATTGATATTTAATAGAAAAAGTTCTGTGATATGAGTAATTCCAGTGTAAATTATTGTGTAAAATATTGGCGCTCAGTGGTGAGTTTTGTCTGAAATATACACACAACAACAACAACAACACACAATGGATTTTTGGTGGTGGTGAATCAATATAAGTGTCTTGGGTTCTAATAAAATAAAAATTAAACAGAAATTCGGTTAAACAACAACAACAACCAACCAACCAAAATGTTGTCAAGTAAAACAAAGCATTATTTGCATTGTTGTTTATTTGTGAATGTAATTTTATTATTTGAAATCATCACTGGCGGCATAAGATTGATGGATAATGCGGCATTTGTGAAAGCTGAAGAGATCGATCCATGGGTCCAATATGGTTATTTGGGTGCATTCATTTTATATATATTACGTTTAGTAACATTCCTACCATTACCGCAGGTCATATTCAATTTTATCGGTTTGACATTTTATAATGCATTTCCCGATAAAGTCGTTTTAAAAACATCCCCATTATTGTCACCATTCATCTGTATACGTATTGTGACAAGGGGTGATTATCCCCAATTAGTTAAAAACAATGTTAATCGCAATATGAATAAATGTATTGATTGTGGTTTAGAGAATTTCTTAATTGAAGTTGTCACAGATAAACCATTGGATTTGGATCAAACAAATCGCCGTATTAGAGAAATTGTTGTACCATCGGATTATCGTACAAAAACTGGTGCATTATTTAAAGCACGTGCACTACAATATTGTTTAGAAGATAAAATCAACATCCTCGATCCGAATGATTGGATTGTACATTTAGATGAAGAGACATTATTAACGGACAATTCTGTTAAAGGTATATTGAATTTCGTTAGTGATGGTAAACATCAATTTGGTCAAGGCTTAATTACTTATGCCAATGAAGAAGTTGTTAATTGGATAACAACATTGGCCGATTCATTTCGTGTCACTGATGATATGGGCAAATTGAAATTACAATTTCTATTATTCCATAAACCGTTATTTAGTTGGAAAGGATCGTTTGTTGTAACACAGGTAATTTTCATTTTTATTCAAATTTTATACACACTATATACACAACCTTGGGAAATATATTTTTACGAAAAACAACACCGACATTTGCCAATTCTTTAAATACCACGATTATATACAATGACATTTTCCCAGATGGTCAAGTTCAATCCTTATCAATCATCATTATTATTAATAATATCATTACTTGGTCATGGATAGAAGGGATTAATAATTACATCTATCATGCCACCAAGATCAAAGTTCTTACATAATTCAAATTTAATTTCAAAATAATAGGGAATGAAAACGATTTGTGTTTTTTTTTGGCAACTAACTAGCAATAATTAGAAGTAATCTTAACGATTGTTGTTGTTTGTATTAGTGTTCTATATAATAAATTTGCGGTAAAATTCTATCGATTATTGGTTCAATATTCGAATGAAAATCGTTAAAACTACCGCAATTTGGTGCTATATACGCGTATTTCCATCTTATATAATAAATCAATTTTATTTATAGTTTTGATAGATGTTAAATAATGAATTTTATATTGATGAATCATATAATTTGTCTTCTATTTAATGTTTATGTTTAATAGTCAATGAGAGCGTAATCAGTTGTTTATATTTTGTCTAATACAATCAATTCGCAGTTAATGGAAATAAAATTAAACAAATTTAAGAATGAGTGTATATGCAAGTTTGTGTGTTAAATTATATTTTAATCGAAAGCCACACGGTGTTTTACAAAGCACACTCTAACGGTTACGTTGCCCCGTTGCCGCCTCTTAAGAATATACACCACATATATTAAAAAAAAATCGATCTGTGAAAATTTCTATTAATTGGGTATTTAGCATATTTTTTTCTCACACTTACAGCTAAAACGGCGCCCTTAAATTTCGGCTCCGCGATCAAATGTCTGGATTGTCCGCCCCCTAGAGCGGGCGCTGCTACAACAGGCCTGGCCTTTTCATCTACAAACATTGGAGCGACTAGAAGAAATGAAATAGTTTTTCGATGTATACACGTGCTAAAAACCAGATGTAGAGAAGATCGGTGGTTAGTAGTTTTTTTACTAATCATCTCTTTTCAGCACATGCACATAATAAGATTGTTTCATTCCATCTAGTTGCTCCAAAGTTTCTAGATGAAAACGCCAGTATACATCATGGTGTATAATCTTTATGTTGTTCTATCTAGTTTGTTTTTTTTTGTTTTAAATTCTTATCTTGTCTCTAGAAATATTTTGAACGATTAAAGGTTGATTCATCAGTAACGTCCGGTCCTTATTCGTCATCTAGGGTCAGTGTCACGTATATAGGCACAGGCATAGGCAAATTTGAAATTTGGAGGGCCGCAACGTATACAATTCAGATATTTTTCAGCGATGATTTATAGAAAACTGAAAGCGCAAGTTGAAAGACGCATTACGAAATCGCACAAGTGTAGCTACAATTTGATAGGATTTCAATAAGACTAAGCTATAACAAAAAAAATCAACCGTTTAGAGCATTAACGTTAAGCCGGGGATCCATAATTTGAATACACGCATGCGGCGAGTTGAGGCGAATGTTCGCCATTATGCGTCGCATGTTTATTGAATCGCTCAAGATACCAAATGTGAGCCATCTGCGGTCGGTTTTCTCTGCCACACAAAGAATAGTGACGGCATATACGTGCTCAATGTGGACGATGTTTTAATGTACAGGTAAACAAGTGCGTATCAGCAATAAAGTCTGTTTTTTAACTGAATTAAATACATGATCAAACAAGATAATTTTGATATTTCTCTATCAAAAACACAGTACTTTCGCAATTAAATCAATGGCGAAGATGTGGAACAATCGAAAAAATCCAAATGTGAATCCTGCTTTAGAGTTACCCATTTACTGAAAACCTTCATATGTTTTAATCTAATTCGGTCAAAATTCATAGAATATCCGGCTTATGATGTAGATGTGCTTACCAAAAAAAAAAATTGTTGTTATCTCTTATTTAAGGTCAATTTTATTTCAAAAATGCTGTAAACTATATACAAATGTGTCGTTAATTTTAATTAATCGTCACGTTATTATTTTTAACGAAATTTAAACCAATTATGACGAAACTAAAGTTATTATCTCATTTGTTTGCTATTTTAATTACAAAATTACATTTGCATTGTTATTAATTAAATATGTACTCCTATAAATTATTCTTGTGTTTGTTTCTTTTATTTCAATTATTGTTTCGATAGAAAAATGATAAGTGTTTGAAATTCAAAATGAATAATAAAATAAATATACCGGAAGCCGCACAAGTGCACTTGAATTTTCAAATATTGACACGAGATAATAATAATAATAATAATAATAATGAATTGATTACAATAAAAAAAGTGTCTTTGTTATGAAATTTTATTTATAAACAAGTGGTCGACAAACTATTTCGTGTTTTTGTTTTTGTTTGTTGTAAACTATAATTTTATAGCGTTTATTGTTCTTTTTTTTATGTCCATTATATTTCAATAATAGTGTAGAGAGGATGTTATTATGAGTCTACAATGACATTGTGACGTACAATTACAAGGCAAAACTTCAAACAACAATAAAATGAAGTCGACAAACGAATTCTTTATCAATTAATTAGATATACTTTCCACGGTATGCCATTTATTTAAAACCATTATCACCAATGCATTGTCGTTTTTCTTCTTATAGCATTGTACGATCAGTTGATTGAACAATAAGTCATAAGTGAGAAGTATGGATATTACAATAATTTAAAACATTGTTAATTTAAACGATATTCCACAATCATATCATTTATTCAGATAATAATCGAAACACGAACATGGCATTATTCTTTCAACATTTTTTTTTGACTTCTATTCGACACACACAACGTTATTAAATATTTTACAAAACATTCCTCAATTATCATACTAAAACATTTCCGTGGAAAATTGGTTTTAATTATTTAACTGTTGGTAATATTGACGGGGAAAGTCCATTATTACAGTAGGCTATGAAAAAAAATTGAATTATTACGCTAATTATTCTAGAGGAAATTCGGTTTGACCATTAAACAGCTGGTAGATAAAAATTATTCATAATTTCTAAAGCTATGTTCCCACATCGACGAAAGGATGCAAACACGAAAAAAGTTTAGTGTAAATATTCAAAACGGACACGAACGAACGTGGCCATATTGATACATAACTATAAACTAGCGAAACACAAGCGTTTCGTCTTTTAAGCCCCGTTCACATCTTTCGAACGATCACGAATCAATGCGTATCAAAGGGAACAAATTAACGATTGCTAATAAATTGATAGTAATGGCACCAAACGCAAGCGAATGGGATTGACATTCGCTGACTGAAGTAGATGAATGAGCTTGTGTTCCGCTAAACAAAGATTTGTTTTTGCAGTCCACACTATGGAAACACGATCGAAGGCGAACGATTGATTTCTTTTGAACTACCGACAACTATCGGATCGGCGTTCAAGCGGTTCCTCAGCCTTCGTACCCAGACGTTCGTTATCGTTTGCCAGATGTAAACGGGGCTTTAGATGTGGAATGAACAGTTTCTTTGGTAACTATCGTTTGTGCACGTTTACGTTCGTTCGTTTATGCTAATTTAAATGTTGAAAATCGTGTGGTAACACTGTAAAAACAAATGATTATCGCATATGTGTCAAAATCAACGTTACGATTTAATTAATTTTTTTTTATGTAAACTTAACTTTTTTTATTTCCTTCTTTTTGTAGAAGATTTGAAAGTTTATTTTAATCTAAACTCGTATTATCGCACTATATTATTCGATATACAGGAAATTGTTAATTATTTAACAGTTGTTGATAGTGATAGAAAAATTAAGATAATAGGCCATGGAAATCAAAATACATGTGGTAACACCAGTGTCGGTCCGAGGGGGCTGCAGGGGCACTTGCCCCGGACGCCAAATCTTATACGTTTGAGCTTTTATAGATAGGCATAGACTAAAAAAAAGCGCCTATAACTCATGTTTGTCCCGGGCGCAAATATTGCCGGTTCCGTTCTGGGTAAGACTGTAGGATTCATGTTGCTTCGTCTTAAACAAATTAACATAATATTTTAACGATAATTAATTAATTAAAATTTGTAATCAACCGGTTTGTATTAATTGTTCATTCAAAGTTCGTAATCGAATTTTGAAAAAGATTGAAGCGGGAAATTCAAATAATTTTTGCGCCAGTCGATCAATTTGAAAATCAATGGGATTCTATTAGAAGTATTTGAAAACCATTAAACACTCATTGAATTTGTTTAAAAATAATAAATGTGGTTGTAATTTTTTTTTAATAGCCCTATTTTTAGTACCTATAATTACTAATTTATAAGTAAAAAATATACACACGCCACAAAAAAAAGCATTGAATTTTTAATGGTTGAAACTTTAAAATTGTTTGTTTATATTAAAACGAAATAAAACATTATTAACGCTAGACCGCCCACATGGAATTTCAAAGAATTGATAATTTTTGTTTGAATTGAAATAGTGCATAAATCATAATTCGATATGAAATAACATCGTATTTATTTTTACAATTTTAGAAAATTGTGGTTTTCTAGTTGCAATTAAACCGCAAATCTCTAATATTGGTTTTCGTCTCGTTCAAAGTGGAAGTATTTGAATAATATTGGTGTTAGATAACACCCATTGTATTTTATTTAATAGTTACAAATATTGTCCTTTTATCCAATTGTATTAAATTTCTTATTCGTCTTGAACGTTGTTTCGTGCCCTTTCAATCATTATCCAATCATTTTTGATAAAGGGCTTGTTTAGAGAATTAATTGTTGGTTGATGTGTATTCTGTTTGCCCTTTCCAGGGTGACTTTTTTTATTAGACCAAATAGATACAATTTACAGTTTATCGGCTTTATTTTACTTTCATTGGATAGATTTAGAAAGGAATTTGTTCTCTATTCATGACTCATGATCGATTCCGTTGAAAAGAGAATCAATGCTTCAATAAACTGTGGATTGTTGATTTTCAAAATCAGCAAATTCATCTAAATTCCACAGGACTATTTACAGTCAAACCGACTAAATCAAAATAGATGAAATATGATAGGTAATTGACTTTTGTTGTGGTTTTAGGTGGCAGCGGAACGTGATGTATCCTTTGATAATGGCATAGATGGATCAATTGCAGAGGATTGCTTTTTTGCGATGCGTGCATACAGTCAAGGCTATAGTTTTAATTTCATTGAAGGTGAAATGTGGGAGAAATCACCATTCACATTATGGGATTTTATACAACAACGTAAACGTTGGATACAAGGCATTTTATTAGTGGTGCATTCAAAATCGATACCAATTAAAAACAAATTATTGTTAGCATGTTCGTGTTATTCATGGTTAACATTACCATTATCTGTGTCGAATATATTTTTAGCAACAAAATATCCAATACCATGCCCACCAATTATCAATTTTATTTGTGCATTTATTGGTGCTGTTAATATTTATATGTTTGTATTTGGTGTTATAAAATCATTTACCATCTATCGTTTCGGTTTAGGACGATTCTTATTATGTTTATGTGGTGCAATCATTGTAATACCATTCAATTTGATTATTGAAAATGTTGCAGTCATTTGGGGGATTGTCGGGAAGAAAATAAATTTTATGTTGTTAACAAACATTCATCACCATCGATCACTGTTTAAACGGGATTAAATTTCTTTCAATGATATTGATTGACGGGCGACGCCATAAATAGACTGATTTTATTGAATAATTTATTTGCCATACCAAATAGAAACAATTATTTAAACAAAAACGATAGTTTGTGTGTGTGTGTTGTTTGAGCGACAGTATTTTTAAGCAAATGAATTTGTTTTAACGTTATTTAGATTAATAGTTGGAGATATGGAATCAAAACAGGAAAAGAATCAAAAGATACGATTAGTCTTCAAAAAAACGCAAAACAAGCAAATAATAGTTGTTAAGAACCACATTTGTTTCTTTTAGATTTAGCAAGTATTGTAATTAACGTGGTTCCTATTAATTTTCCATACAAAAAAAGAAATTCTTTTAATTTGTTGTTGTGATTATTAAGTCCATCCCAAAGATTATTGTGTTATATGTCGTTCATTAAAAAAAAAAGAAAAATGCGAAAAGGAGTCCAATATGTATTTGTAAGAATTACGATAAAACTAGTCAATAATTTGTAGAATTCGCCGTGTTTTTTTTTGTTTTGTAAAGAGCCGCGACTGATATTTAATTTTGGGTGTAAAAATTAAATTCCACATTTATTGTATGAAAAAGAAATATAAATAAAGCCTGCACAAGATTTAACATTTTATTTCGTTTGACCCTCGTATTGTTTATAAATAGAAAAAAATCCTCTATTATAGGCATAACCATTCCGATAAAATACGAAATTAGAAGAGTTTGCGTCAGTCAATGTGGTTCTTTCAAATAATCCTGTTTTTCATTGTTATTCTTTTTACAGCTGAACTCGGTGAAATTATTCCAGTGTTGTTTCTAAAGAAACAAAAACGATTAGTACAGACGGGTTTCTCATTGAACTCCACAACTGAGGTGGTTTTTTCTACTTATTCTATTCTCATTATTATCATGATTTTATTGGTTTGTAGCCGTTGAATTTTTTTATTGAAACCAGTCTCAGAAGACTAACGTTCATTTTGGATTCGATTTTTTTCAAATAATTTCTGACTTGAACAATGCATTTAATACAGAATTTTGTAGCGATTCTATTATGAATAATAATGAGAACGGTTCAACAATTGATAAGGATCGCTGTACACTCTGCCCACATTTATTAATTTATGCTGAATCATACCCAAATTAAATTATCTTCAGTTTCGTAGATGCGGGTAAACTTTCATTTTATAAATCAATGTTCAACATTATTTAATTAATATCAATTGTGTTCTTAAGGATTAAAATTTCAAATTTAGGGTAATTATTGTTAAATTGCATATAGGTTGGTAGAATCGTATTTGTGAATTCCAAATGCAAATGGAGATTATCTCAACTATTGCCACAATTTCGTTTGATTTCACATATTTTCTGTTTAAAATCTCTAATTAGAATGTCAATAATTCTAATTAAATTATCGTTTTTTTCTACAGACATAAAGTTCGAAAACTTGGGGGATTTTCGTATTTAATTTTCTATGGGTTGATAGAAGCATTCTTCTGATCGCCAAATTCAAATCGATTTTATTCATAATATCAGAAACAATCTTACAAACTCATTTGATTATATCCGGTTCTCTACTATCGTCATTTATTTCAATTGATACAAATGAACTTGGATCCATCATTTGTACATGTGTTGATTTGCGTTCTTTCATTTTCCGTGTATTTCTACAAAATTAATCTTAAAATAGCCAACAATCATTAGTTATAATAAATAGTTTACTTTAATTTGAATTCTTGTTCGATATTACGTGCATCCTCATAAAATGATTCTTTAGTTTCTTGTGACAATGACTTCCACATATTGCATAAACGTAGCGAGATCTGTTTGTTAGTTTCACTGGGATATTCGGCTGTTAATTTTTTACGCCATTGATTTGTAAATATCATGAAAGCACTCGGTGGTCGTGATGGTGATTGTAATTTTTGATTTTTTAATGATTTCGCCCGGCCATCATTGATTTCAGTTTTGGCAAAACGTTTTACTGTCTACAATTGGACAAAATTTTAAATAATAATAATAATAATAGGAAAACATGATTTCTAAATCAATTACAATGCTTCGTTTGCGTTTTTTTGGTAATATTAAAGGTTCTTCATCTAATTCTAAAGGATCCTTTGCTGAAATCGTTGGTTGTTGTGAGTCTACTAAGTCGTCCGTAAATACAAATGAGGAACTATCACTGTAGTCGTCATTATTTTGGCAACTTTTCAATTGTAAATTCTGTTGATTACTTGGTTCTTTAATTTCAACACCACATAAACCTTTGACTTGTAATCGTTTGCCAAGTTGTAGAAATTTTTGTATATCAGAATTGGCAACTTTCACTTCACCAGTATACATAAAATCGACAATTAATTGTAATTCTTTAAAATCGGATTCATTAAATATGATTACTAATTGATTGCCAGGATGGGAGTCAAAAATTTTCTACAAACAAAAATAAATCAATTAATCTCTATTTTCTATGGAAATTCCCCCCAATTTTAAAACCTGAAAATATGAACTACTTGCTGCCAATACTAATTTGTGGGCCTTAATAAATTTCCCTTGGCAACTCAATGTAATATCAACTAAATTCTCTTGATTTTGTAAATCGGTAAATACTTTAATTAAATTCGTTGTAAACGAATTCCAACGTAAATTATACAATTCTTTATTGGAAGTTTGTCCAGACATTGTTTTCTCTAATACCAGCGGAACACCAACAAACTCTGGAATATTTGGGGATTTTCGGTTTTCCCCAACACAATTACTAGAATAAACACCAAATTCCCTAAGCTTACATTAAAAATACAATCGAAAATGATTTGATCAGACTTACAATAATTACTTTTCAGATTAAATACGAACTCAATGTAATAAAAATAGAGAAAATATTTTGATAAAATCAAGGAAATTTACAAAATTTTCTTCAAACTCCACAAAAACTACAGCGGTGTTCTTTTTTCACACTACCATTGCCATCTATTGTCGACAATTCGAACGATGCGTTCTTTTCAGAATCAGTGTTACCAACCAAATTTTATCACTTTTATTTAACTAATTAATTAAAATGAATGAATAGATAAATTTTTAATATTATTTTCGTATATTAATTTAAAATTTTCAAATTTCTTTCATTTTCTAAACAATATTTTTATGATGTTAGGTGAGCTTCATACTGCTGCTTGTGAGATCTAGTTAAAGCTGGTTACACACGTAGCGTTAACACTTTTTCGGTGTATGTATTTTACGGTGTGTAGCCAATGCACCGGATTGGGCAAAACTATGTCCACAATGGTTACAAATATATGGTTTTTCACCTGTATGTACACGTACATGTGCTTTAAGACCTTGATTATCGATAAAGCTTTTACCACAATATGTACATAAATATTTACGTTCGTTATTATGTGTTCTCATGTGTACTTTTAGATGACTTGATGTTGTATAAGATTTCATACATACAGTACACGAGAATGGTCGTTCACCAGTATGTGAACGCATGTGGATTACTAAATCACCAGATCTAGCACAAGCTTTACCACACACCTGAAACAATAATTGCTTTATATTTCGATTGAATTACAGAGTGAACAATTGAGTACGTTGCAGATAAATGGTTTGTAGCCTGTGTGTATTCGTAGATGCATCAACATTTGTCGATTTTGGGCGAATCCTTTATTACAAACCGAACAAGTGTAGGGTAATTCCCCGGTGTGTTGTCGCATATGAATCGATACATAATGACTCTAAAATAGTAAATTTTAATAGAATTCAAATAACAATAACAAACTGATTACTTGTGTAAAGGATTTTCCACAAACGTTACATAGATATGGACGTTCACCACTATGTACACGTGAATGTTTTTTCAAAACAAACGAATGCGAAAATGATTTTTTACAAATATTGCAGGCAAATTTCCGTTCGCCTGTGTGCGATTTTAAATGACTACGATACCCATTAGGATCTGAGAATGATTTATTGCATGTTTTACATTGTATTGGCTTCTCACCAGTATGTATACGCATATGTACTGATAGGACATTCGCCTCATAGAAACCTTTGCCACAGACTGTACATAAGTGCCGTTTCTCACCACGATGTTTACGTAGATGCCGTGTCAAACTGCCAGATTCAGAGAATGTTTTTGGACATTGATTACAACAAAACGGTTTCGATTTCATGTGGATGCGTACATGACGTTTCAGAATTTTCAAATTTTTAAACAGTTTATTACATACAGTACATTTTGGTATATTATCAACAGGATGGGCGATTTCATGTAATTTTAAATCATCATCTAAATCAAAACTTTCATTACATTTACAACATCGATTACGTAAATTGCGTCTCTCTGTTTTATTTGTTATTTCTTCCTGTTGTGGTTTTTTAATAACATCTAAATTGTGGTCAATATTTGTTGTATTCTCTACATCATTTTCTGGAAAATTCATCTTTAATAAGTCGTTTAAATTAAACTCCATATCATCAACTAATTCGTAATTTGTTAGATGTTGTTGTAATAAGTTATTCGATTTTAAACAAAGATTTTTAAAATTACTGGCATCATTTAATTGATTTCTACATTTGTTACATATTGATTTTGGTAGTTTATCATCCAAATTCACCTGTAAACAGTCGAAATTTATCATTTTAGTGTGAATATCGTTTAGCAAAAAATTCACTTCTAATGATGTACAAAATATAAACGTTTCTTTGACTGCCGGATCCAATATTGATACCATATGATTGTCTTCATCCGACATACAAGCTCGGCATAATTTTTCCATATTATTCACTAACAAATTATCCATTTTCTGTTATTGTTATCGATTTTTATCACTTTTTCAGAAAATTACAAAATTGAGGTTATGCTTATAAGCATATTTCAGTAGTTCAATCATCAGTCGTAGTTCGAAGCGAAACAGTGTTGCCAGATGGACAATAATTCAGTAGTATGAGTTAAAATATTATAGTGATGTACAAAATTTTGTTATAATTTATACTATGCTATTGTTGCTGTAGATTTTGTTGTTTCAAATAATTGTCATATAAATCAATTGACGATTTTGGTGTTCTTGGTGTGATTAATTTTAAAGCTTTTTCGAAATGTTGCCGTTCAACAATTGTTGCTTCAATATTTTCGTCTAATGCCATCATAGCTGCTTCATGACAAACTGCATTCACTTCAGCACCCGAATAACCAATAGTTTTTTCAACGATTTCACCAATATTGACATCTTTACTTACCTATAAACAAAATTATCATTAAAATTTGAGTAATAGTAATAAGAGTAAACTTACTGGCATTTTTACGAATTTTAAACGAATAATCTCCCGACGTGTTCCATCATCCGGTAATGGTACATAAACAATTCGATCTAATCGGCCTGGTCGCAATAAAGCCTTATCAATGCGATCTGGACGATTTGTTGCAGCAATAATTGTAACATCATTCAATGGACTAACACCATCTAATTCAGTCAATAATTGTGCTAATACTCGTTCCTGTACATTTGTTGATGATGATGATGATGATCCACTAGCACGTTCACCGCCTAATGCGTCAATTTCATCAAAAAATATAATTGATGGTGCCACTTGTCGTGCTTTTCGAAAAATCTCACGTACAGCACGTTCAGATTCACCAACCCATTTATTAAATAATTCTGGTCCTTTTATTGATAGAAAATTTAAACCAGTTTCAGTTGCTAATGCTTTAGCTATCATTGTTTTAGAACAACCTGGTGGGCCGTATAGTAATACACCTTTCGGTGGTTGTATACCAAGACGCTGGAAACTTTCTGGGTACTTTTGTGGCCATTCTACAGTTTGTTGTAGGATTTTTTTCAAATCATTCTCACCACCTATATCAGTCCATTTAACATTCGCCACTTCAACTTGTACTTGACGCATAGCACTTGGATGTACATCTTTTAACGCTAATTTAAAGTCTTTATAATCGATTAATTGTTTTTGTTGCCGCATTGCATATAAACCAGCACGAGAACATAATGAAACTAAATCAGCACCAACAAAACCATGTGTTGATGAAACAATATCATTTAATTGATAATCATTCAAATTTAACGATATTTCACTAAACAATTTCAATAAAATTGCTTTTCTTGCTCTAGGATTTGGCGTTGGTATTTCAATTTCACGATCTAAACGTCCACAACGACGAAATATCGGATCTATAACTTCAGGTTTATTTGTTGTTGCTAAAATGAAAATTCTACGTTTTGATGATTCATTTAAATCATCAAAAATATTTAATAGAATTGTAATAACACGTTTTTCTGTATCTGTAATTCTTTGACTCTTCACAGGACATAAGCTATCGATTTCATCTAAAATAATAATCGTTGGCTCTTGATCTTTAGCTTTTTGATATAAATCCTGCAGGATTCCTTCAGGATTTTGTGAGTTTTTATAAAGATCTGATGATGAAATATTGATAATATTCGCTTGAAACTGTTGTGCTACAGCATTAACTAATAACGTTTTACCAGTACCGGAATGACCAAATAATAAAATCGATTTACTATATTTTATACCATAAGTAATTGATGGTTTTATACAAATATTGATAGCTTCTTTAATTTCCTCAATTTCCTTATCCAGACCACCTATTTTATCTAATAAATTGGTAGTTTTCTTATCATCAATAAATTCTTCTTCGTTATTATACAATTTCCAAACAGTTTGATTTGTAACTTTATAAAATCGTTGTTTAAGGCTTAAATTACACAAGTCGCCCTCTATAGAATTAGAGGTGATTGTTTTAATTTCCAATTTCAATAATTTTCCAAAATACATCATACTAAAGCGATTACCAATACAAAACACGTTATCAATAAAACTCTTTTGTAAACGACTGATTAAATCCGATGTAATTTCCATTGATTTTGGACGATTCAATATAACAATTCGTATATTTTGTGCCTCAATCATATCATCTTTTATTCTATGTGCGGTTACATTAGAATTTGGTTCGATTCCAATCAGATCTAGTGCTGCAATTAATTCTTAATTTAAAAAAACAAAACAATTATTTTTTAATCACCACATTACCATTTTTTGTTAACAGAACACTTGTTAGTGATTTCTCAACTGTTGGCCAGACAATTTTAGGTATCGTTGTGTTATTTTTGCACACAATCACCGCCCATTCCCCAATTGCTAGACAACACAATTGAATTGTACTTTGACTCAAAAATATTAAATTATCCTTGTTCGTTACACCTTTAATTTCTTCATTTACCTTTACATCTATACTACCATAGAGGATTTCATCTTTTATAAAATTATAATTGGGATTTATCAAATTCGGTGGACAATCTTCCGCATGTTTATCAATGTCTTTATTTAAGATATTTGTTGCACATTTATCACATTGGAGCCATGGCGATGAAGGTTTCTTCGATTTTTGTTGGGACATTGCTAATTTTACTACTCGAAATATGGAATTTCAACAAAAAACCGTACATGTGCGTTTATAAGGTTAGGATATTTTAACAATAATACATCCTGAATAATGAATATCTATTAAAAATTGTCGGTAATTTTATAGATTCGAGATTATTTTCAGTTTAAAATATCATAATTATTGATTAAAATAGTCGAAATTCGTTAACATATATTTTGAACTATTTGGAGGTTATGTTTTGGTTTTATTTAATTTCTTTAAGCTGGTGGCACTAATACCAACCGATCTAGAAATTATCATACATTCTGGAATGCCGAATGCACAAAAAAAAACAGATAAGTGATAGACTTATCTCCCTCTGTCTAACATTATCTAATCACAGAAACTCTTCCTTCTTTTTCTAATACAGAGTTATAAGTGGACTAAACAAAGATAGACAGTCTCGTTTTTCGATCTTTCACGGAGCCTTTGATAATTTACGAAAAAAAACGATTTTGTTGAAATTTTTTTTGCGGGAAAAATAAATGTCAAAAAATATATGCCTCAACAATTGCTTTAATTTAACTTTAGAATTAAATTAATTACGATTAATTCGAATTTTAAGGATATAAGATATCATAATGGCCAGGACGGTACAATAAATGCACTGACGGTGTACAACCTTCAGGGAAATCATGTACAGTTACTGATTTACTTGTACCACGATCCATATAAACAACACGTACACCTGTTTCTAATGCGGCACAAGCAGCAATTATATGTATATGATCGCTTTCTTTATACATCGGTTCGACTTCTTGATGGCAGAAATCAACAATAGTTCGATGCCCTTCAATGAAACAACTATAAAAATCCTGATCTTTTTGTAATTGACCACTAGTTAATAAACGTAAATAAACGACCATATAATCAGAATAGCCTTGTTCGTTGAAATGGCGGTGTAGTGATTTTTTGGCATTATTAATATCCTTAATTTCGCCAACACGTTTGATTACTTCCATATACTAAAACAATCATAAGTGCTAACACTTGGTGAATATTTAAGAAATTGTTGAATATTTACCGTATCGTAAAAGTCTTCTACAGTGAATTGTTGGAAACCTAAAGACACCAACACATCTTTACTATTTTCAGCACGATTATAAAACGCATTGAATTCATCTCTTTTATCTAACAGTCTTTCAAGATTGGCAAAACTAAATGCACGAAAAAAACAATTCCCATCCGGTCTAGTTCTCCGTACAAATTTATATTTGGAAGACAGATCTTTTATTTTATCTAAATAAACTGGATCAGATGAGTATTCTTTATTTAATGCTTCTATTGATTCTAATTCACCAACTAATGGAATTGTATCGGAGATCTGAAACGATTTCAAAATAGTATAATTTTTTTTTATTCCAAAAAAAAGGACACATAACCAAAGTTATGCCTTTGGTATTGTAAATAACCTCTTTTTCGATTTGTCGTTGCTGTGCCATTATCAACTCATCTTGATTACATTGCGTTGAATCTTCTGCTAAAGCCGTATTTTCATCACCCATATTATTCAACAATTGTTGGTATTTAGTATTTTTTTCAAAAAAAAATTCCAACACTTTTGACAGCTGAAAATTTTGACAGTAACGCCACCAGTGTTGCCAGGTGTGTTAACACAGAAATCAGCATATCAAATCGGGAAATCTCAATGGACTCAAAAACATTTATTTCATTATCAAAAATGATTTTAAAAAAACGCCAGTTTTTGGTAGAATTATTTTTTAATTAATCAGAAATAGATAGAAGTCAGCAAATTCAAGGAATAAGTATATGTGGAATTGCGCCATTATTTATACAGAAATGATGTCATAACCGGAGGTAACATGACATTTTTGTTTTGGAAATTTTGAAATTCTTTATTTTTGATAACAATACAATCCAATAAATACCAGATCTATCTAAATATAATCAAAATTGCATTAATTCAGTGTCTAATACTGGTTATTGACTTGAGAAGGAGGCCTCTTGAATACATCTACGACATACGTCTCATAGATTTGATTTTTTTTTAAACAAATAAATTAAATAAATTAATGGAAATTAAGCACAGCCTAAATAAATAAATAAAACCCCTCTTTTTTCCATCATATAAAAATATCTGTGAAAAATTCTTAATTATTGTTCAGGTATATTATCGAGATTCACTAATTCGTTGAGTCGTTGTATACAAATTTTACAACCTTCAAAAGCTTCTTTCGATACCTGTAATCAATTAGAGAAATTAATCAAATCATTTAATTTAGTGGAAGTAAATGAGTGAAAACTGACTGTAATAAAATTTAGAAAACCATGTGGTAGTCCTTTCAAAATATCCAAACGTACGTCTCTATTTATTTGTTTTAATCGTTTGGCAAACATTACACAATCATCAAGGCATGGATCAAATTCAGTCGTCTAGAAATTAAATGGAAAATTATAATTTTCATGGAAAATCGTGAGAATGTCATTACCAAAACACGAACTGGTGGAAATTGGGCTAAATCTGTATCTGTAATTAAATATGGACTTAAGTACGGATCCTTAGGTACAATGAATTTAAATTCATCAATTAAATTCTTCGATTTCTCAATATCTAAATAGTGTTGGGCACGATTTGTTGTTATAAATTGTGTTTTTTCTATAAACCAATTACCAAAACGATTCTTTATTGTTGTTACAAAACTCGTTATACGTTTCTGTAATGTTTCATTATTTATAACATTATCTGTTGATGATGATTGTGTGAAATTTTCATATTCTTTACGTAATATTGGTATTCTTGTACCATTTGAATCTGTATCAGAATCTAATACATATGTTTCTAATAAATCTGAACCATTTTGTTTATCATCAATATCACAATTATTATCACCATCATCATCATGATGTAATTGAAATGAACCATAAGTTAAAGTATCTGATGTTTCGGATATTGGTGATTTATGTGCTTGTAATTCCATTAAATCCGATTCAGAAATTTCTTCAAAACTTTCAGTATCTGATTGTCCATCATTTGTTGTTGGTGTTGTACATGCATAAGCTTTAAGGCATCTCATTAAGAAACCGAATGGTAATAATGGATCCATCATACAAAGTAAACGTGCTGGTGATGGTGTACAATCAATTAGCGTTGGTACATAAGCAACAAATAAACCATGTGGTGTTGGTACACCTGATTGTATACATTTTAATGTTAATGCCAACAAGAGATTAGCACCAGCTGAATCACCAGCTGCAATAATCCGTTCACCTGTTGTACCGAATTGTTGGTAATTCTTCAACAGCCAGCAATATGCATAAAACACTTCTTCTATAGCACGCGGAAATGGCGATTCAGGTGCTAAACTATAATCAACACTTATTATAGGGATTTGTAATTGTTTTGCCCATTCCCTTAAATATGATTCATGTGATAATGATGATTGTGATACAAAACCACCACCATGACAATGAAACAATATACAACGTGCTGATGGTTTACGATTTTTACTATCAATCTGTATCATACCATCATGTATATTATAACTGATAAGACGGATTTTTAATGGTTTTTTACCAATATGCGATATTGGTATTGGTATATCAATCTTTCGATTATTGATATTTAATATTAATGGTTCTGTTGGTAGTTCTATTAATTTTGAAATTGCAACATTCGGTGATATAACATTTGGAAAATTTGATAACAAATCATTCTCTGATAAGAACCAAAATGATTTACAAAAATCAACACCAGCATTTTGTGATATATTAACAATACGACGGGCACGTTGTTCTGGATCTTTCACAAATTTCGATGTTGCTAATACTGAATTTGTTGCTTTCGATAGAAATGATCCTGTATATCAAAAAAAAAACTGAACGATAAAGAATGTTATTGAATAAATTGAAACAGTTTACCACGATTATAGTACATTTCTGAGAAAACTGCCATTGAAATTACAATAAAATTCAAAATATTCCTCAAAGCTTCACAATATTGAAAGCCTAAGCAACGTCCATAGAAACAGTATTGGTTAATATCTTCATAATTGGCTAATAATTCCTGTGGTGAATGTTCTTCTTTTGGAAACAAATCACCATCACTACTCCACGATAGTAACGTTTCTAAATGTTTCAAGCACGTATCTAGACTAGCAATTAAATGTGCACAACATTCAATATCCCTACAATCATATAAATGTATTAATCGAGAATTATTGTGAAAAAAATCGTTAGAAAATTACTTCGTACACTGTGTTTTACGGAAAAACGGACTATCTCGTTTGAAACAAATTTTCTTATTTAATTGTGTACAAAAATCTATGCCATGATCAACAACAGTTAGAAAACTACGATAACCATTCCCTGGTGTATTTCCATTAAAATCAAATTCTGCAATTCTATCGGCAACATGCCGTATTTTCGGTTCTATCAAATCTAAATTTTCACGTATTGCCATAAATGATAAATATAAACGTTGACCATTCTCACTACTATCAATTGAGAAATATTTCGCATTATTCTCACATAAATCTTTCAATACATCGATTTTCAATTGATTTGTTGCCGTTGTTGTATTATCTTCACTATTGATTATTGCATCTGACATAGTTGAACTTTTTTAAAGAATATATCTAAAACACTTACAATAAATGAGTAACAATAATTTTCTATTGAAACGAAAACTAGAATTTATTTATTTATTTAAATTTGTAAATCACGATTTTTTATTTATTTTGGACTTCTAGAGTTACTTGACAAGTGTCATATATTTACCAACTTAACCAGCGAAAAGTCACCACATATAATGTAGAAAACAATTATGGAATCTGTGGGTTTATTTAGTTAATATTTGTAATTATTAGCCAATAGCAGGAAAAATAAACAATTTTACAACATAAAACTGACAAAACTATACTTTAATACCGCACAAAATTCTTAAAATTTATCGATAGTAGTACCAATAGTTGAACTTAAAAATCTCCAATTAAATAGAAATTCGAGTAGTCGATTGCCTTTATTTTGAGATGCTCTGATTATAGTTTACAAATCAAATCAATCATATATATCGGTAGAAGAAATAAGTATGCGCAAGAAATTCAAAGTTTTTATCAAGCATTTGATAATTTATCAAGCACTCGTGCACACACAGAAATAACGAGCGTATCCAATGAATCGAAACCGCTAAACGGCTGTCAATAAGTACTAACCAGTACTAACCCAAGAATCGAAAAGTTACTAAACCCAATTTCGAATTAATTATAGAAAAATTACACTTTTATTCAATTAATATTTATAACAATCACATTGGATCATGTAGAAATTTTATCTCATAGAATCAATAAAATTTCTTATTCGGTAAACTACAATTAATGAATTTCTACTATTGCCAATGGCTGAAGTTCAAAAATCCCCAATTGCTGTCATTTTAACAACTTAGGTTATGTTGTTTTTTCCATTTAGAAAATAGGAAAATTATCGAAAATGACTACGTTACGACCGTTCACATGTGACGACATGTATAAATTCAATAATGTGTACGTTGTTTATTGTGATTATACACGAGTTTTTCTAATGATTCTAACAATTTCAGTAATTTAGATCCATTAACTGAAACTTATGGTTTATCATTTTATATGAGATATTTAGCACATTGGCCTGAATATTTTCAAGTAGCTGAATCACCAAGTGGCGAAATAATGGGCTATAGTAATGGACACGTTTAATTAAAATCAATTTTTTCTAATTAACAAAATTTTGTAGTTATGGGTAAAGCTGAAGGTATTGGTGATAATTGGCATGGGCATGTTACTGCATTAACAGTTTCACCAGATTATCGTCGCTTAGGTTTAGCTGCAACATTAATGAATTTCCTTGAAGACATTTCCGAAAAGTCTCTATTCTATAATATATAAATAACAATAAAAACAGTAATTCGAAAGCAAATTTTCCAGGAAACGTGCCTATTTCGTTGATCTATTCGTACGTGTTAGCAATAAAGTTGCTATCAATATGTACAAAAATCTTGGCTATATCGTTTATCGAACAGTGCTAGAATATTATTCGGGTGATCCCGATGAAGATGCTTATGGTTTTGATTTTAATTTATTTATCAATGATTAATTAATAATTTTCCGATTCATTTGTAGATATGAGGAAAGCGTTATCACGTGATGTCAAACAGAAATCGGTGATACCATTAACACATCCTGTACGTCCCGAGGATGTTGATTAATTATTAACGATCATGTAATTATTTTTATTTACAAAAAAATAATAAGGAAGAGTTGCATTGTTTGTTTCTTTTTTGTTGATTCTGATTAAAATTTATCATTCTGATAAATAACAAATACGTGTGTTGTTTTTGTAATATTTTACAGGAACAAACAATGATTTTAGTTTGAATTCAACAATCGTCTTTTTTTCTGTATATTTTAAATTAATTTAACCTTGTATATCGTGTTGATAATGGTAATTTATCGTGTGATGAATGCGAATTATCGCAGATTTTTCACGCTACACCACAATAAAATTGATCACAAAATATGATTTTTGATTATTCAATACTTTCATCGATCTCTTCTTGCACCATTCAGCTTCCTATCTTTAGGCAAGTAAAAGTTATATGAAATCTACCTGGTATTGACCGGAAAAAAGGTAGAGGGGAACTTCAATTTATAACTGTTACACCTATAGAAATTCACATTTGGTTAGAAGACTTCCGGCCAACGACACTGGCAAAGAAGAATTATTTCTACAAACAAAGATGGTGCAAAAATTCGTGTTATTTTCGTCAATTTTATTGTTAATTTCAGCAGTTTGGGCGAATACACCGAAAACTACACCATGTTCAGGTAAATTATTTTATTATAAAACAATAATAATAATGACGATAATTGGATTTCAATACAGAATCAAATGATGAAGTTTGTGAAATCCAAAGCGTCCGTATAGATCCGTGTCGTGAGGCTGCAACAGGTAAACCATGTAAATTTAAACGTGGCTCAAATGTTACAATTTCCTTCGATTATAAACCACGTAAGTTTGTAAATTTGATTTATTCAAAATCATTTGATCGACAATCATATTTGTTGTCATTATGAATATTTAGATTTTAGTTCATCAAATCTAAAATCGCAAGCATATTCACATTTGGGTTTAATTGATTTACCATTACCTGGCATGAATACGAATGCTTGTGATACAACAAATTGTCCAACAAAAATTGATGAATTAGCAAGTTATACAAACACAATATTTATGTCATCATTTTTTCCACCGACTCAATATACGGTTAAATGGAAATTATGGGATGTTGGTAATCATAAAAATGTTTGTTGTTTCTTGCTTCGAATCAAGGTAGTTTAACGCCAGAAAAAATCCATCAAAAAAACATTATTTTAACAGTATTTTAAGTAGGCTTAAGTTAAGTTTACTACATTCCAAGTGTTTTTATTGCAAATAAACCGATTAAAATGCTATGTGTTGTTCTCTAATCTATGACTCCTGCTATAATAAATTACAGTTGTAAAATAAACGATCCTATATTTTTATCCGCAAATAACGAAAAAAATATCTGTACATTGTTAAATAAATCGCTAACATAAACAATGAATGCGGCCATTGTGCATTACATACCATTGATTTTTGCTTAAACGTCCTTTTTAAATTGTGATGAATTTTTATTTTGCAACAGATTTCCCTTATAGTCGGTATCCTTTATTATTCTCTTCCTACATTGCGTGACAAATGACTGTGGTTTTACTAATGGAACACCTATATACAAGAATAGAAAACTTGTAAATCTGTTAGAAAATATTTGTTTAAATGCAATATTTTCACTTTTCTTTTTTGATAACTATTGATTAAAAATATTATTTAATTTTTTAGAAATTTCAAAGCGTTCCTTATGCAATTGTTAGAAAAGCTGCATTTTTTTTTTGTAATTACGCGATTTGGAGAATTTCAGTAAACACACAGCTTAATTGAATCGCTTATTGTTAAAAGGAACTATATAAGTCACATATTACTGTTTTTGACTTTACAACATAGCAGGAACCATCTGCCTATGTTGCTCCAGCAATATTAATTGGTATAAAAGGGACCAAGGGACTTATTGTTATATAGTGATATTTCAGTAAGTTATCTATGGTAAGTCTAAGAAATACACCGTTAGAAAGAAGGTCGTCATCCCCATTTGTCCCATTGCTCCACCCACCTACCCTTGCCTTCCAGTGCCGTGCATTCCGCACTCAGTTACTCAATAGTTTCGTTGATTTTATATTTTTGGCTTACGGTGACAAAAATGATACATTAATGGAATATGATATTAATTAAAATTTATCAGCAAATGTGACATACATAATTTATATCTGTGAAAATATATAAAGAATTTTTTGTCGCCGCCACTGCATGATTTCTTGTGTTTCTGGAGTTGAATACTATTGGCTATTGTAACAGAATGATTTTTGGAATTTCTAATCAAGCAAACTATTGTTATAAGGGATCCGAAAATTCTTTATTCATAATTGTAAATAAAATAATCGACGTTGCAGGGCCGAAAAGCACGGGGCCCGAAGCATGGGCCCCGCTCGCCCCAGTCTAAGGGCGGCTCTGAAGTTGATCTCCTTTATACGTGATTGCACCAATAACGTTGCAAACCCAAAATCAAAAGAACCGCGATTATTCTGTGACAACTGCCCAGGGAAGAATAAGAATCACCTTCTTATCAGAATGTGTATGGCTCTTGTAGACGCCAATCGTTTTTATAAAACTTTACGGTACTACCCACTACGAGGACACTCATTCCTTCCATGCGATCGAGATTTTAGAGTTATAAAACACAAATTAAAAAATTTTGATATAATTTTTTCACAGCATGACTACCCAGAAATAATAATTCAGAAAAAGTTTATTTTATAGAATCCAAGTCTATTAACAAGACCAACAAAGTTAATGTCATGATTATAATATTCGATTATTTTGAACATGGTTCAAAGATACCCGGAGTCGTCAAAAACATCTGAATTTATAAACAATTTCGTCTTGCACAAGTTTCCTCTGAATAATCGGAAGAATAGAACAAAAACTGATATGCCTACGAGTGCCAATTTCTCAAACATGAAACACCTGCAAAATTTGGTGACATATGTGCCCAAAGAATACCAAGATACTCTTATTTCACTTCAATCACTACTATGATGATGAACTCTCGAAGAAAATCAGGAACTACCAAAATTCTGGCAGGGACCAGTTCTCAAAATTCTACTAGGAACTACCCCGTTTTTCTCCGAGTTTCACCTTATATATTTCAACATAAAGTCCCATTCCAGAAGGTTGTCCAAAATTCTTAAGCCAAATAAAGTCAATTAAACTCATCACATGACCTAGAATTAATTCTTAAACATTTTCCATAGATTTCATCATATCATCGATCAATTGCCTGAGTATTTGATGATTTTAATTAGTCATATTCTAGCCTGAGAATTTAAGAAACTTGAGAATTTTAGATAAATAAACTTGATATGATTAAATTTTTTTTTGGTAATAAATCGGACGTCCCTTCTAAGGTGGTACAGACACATCAACGAAAAAGAGTAAAAAGAAAATGACCAAAAGAATGGTTCAACAAAAGGAGATATTCACATATGAGTTTATTATGTAAACTATTAGAATCGAATTAACTGAACGAATTTGTGAAATTATTTGATAATAATTCCGTCTATTAATTAGCAATATTAATTCCTAAATCTATCAAGCTACACCATAAATTCATCAATTTGCCTATCAACGGTTGACGATCAACACATCAAAACCGCCAATCTCTGTCGATCGATAAATTCGCCGCCGTCAATCTCTCAACAACACACCATCCATACGTCAACATGTCTGTCGATTAACGGTCCGTCCAATCAATCTGTCGATAAATCGATGTGTGTACGATTCACTTAAGCAATCAATACAAGTTTTTAAATAAACAACTTTATTTCGAACATTAAATAAATCCATTAACAACAACCGTGTTTATCTGCTAAATGCACAGAAATACCAAAAAGATCGCATCGCTTTGTATTGTCGATGTTTTGTGTAAAACGTATACAAATAAATAATTGTTGTCATTAAGTATTTGTAAATTAATAAATCGCATTAAATTTTGTATATTAAGAGAATCTAATCGACTTAATGGAATGCATGTATGAATTAATTTATCGTTATAAATCCATTATAATATTGTTTCTACTACGTACGCTTTAAAGTTAGATAAAGAGATATGAGGGTGAAGATGATAAAATTAGGGTGTGACTTAGTAGAGCGTTACTTAAAATATTCATTAGGATATAGATGCGAACTAATAAATGAAATTACTCATTTCACATACAGAGAGAGTATTAGAGATATTTTGTGAAATCTTCTTCTTGTTTTTTGCTTTTTTGCAGAAACTAAAGAAAACATGCTCTTTATGTGTAGTCTGTCAAGATTTATTTCATTTCATTGCTATATATATATATATATATATATATATATATATATATATATACAGGGTCGGCCAACTCATCTAGAAACATTTAAGAAAGTCTATCGACCGATCATAACGGAATGTATAAGAAGGGGACGAATCAACGATTGCAAAATAATGGATAGGAATGGGATCGAATGCGGACGAATTGGATTGTAGATGAATAACCTTGCATTCGCTTGTGTTCCGCTAAACAAAGATTTGTTTTTCCAGTTCACACTATGGGAACACGATCGAATGCGAACGATTGATTTTCTCTGAAGTGGCGACAACTATTGTTCAAGTCATTCCTTGGCTTTCGTTCCCATTCGATCGCATTCGCATTGCCGTCCACATTTTCGTTTGTATCTATTCCTTCGTGATCGTTCGATAGATGTGGACGGGGCTTTATAATGTGCATCTGCTGAAAAGAGATAAGTAATAAAAATTAGTAATCATCCATCTTCTCAATATCTCTTTTTAGCAAGGGCACATCATCAGATTCTTGCATTTCTTCTAGTTTCTAGATGGAAAGGCCAGTCCTGTATATATTTCTCTATTAATATTATCAAATGATTTAGAAACCTTATAAATTTTTATTTTCAAAGAATCAAAATTCTATGACCTACTTGATTATATGCCGTTATGATACGTTTTTAAAATGGTAAAGAGAGAAAAATATTTTTATAAAATATCTACATTTTTATGTTAGTAGATAGTAAAGAATTGCTCAAATAGTAAGTTCCAAAGAAGCTCTCTATATACGTTTAAATTGTGTAACGTAAATATATTGATATTTTAAAGTTTTTGGCAGCATGATTTATTACTGATAAATGGCATATTTGGAAATTTTCGCAACATCAATTCGCAGATCGTTCATTTAAAAATGAAAATAAAAGATACGATTAGAAATTGATATTAATACAAAAAAGCTTTGAATTTTATTGTGGATCCCCCGGCGCATCCACCATTCCTGCGCTCCTCTCTACGACTAATTTTTCTACTAAATCACTCGTTAATGGAAGGCTTATCCAGGGTTGTACTCTTTATAAATCACCATGACCATCGCAATCTTTAATTGGTAATGGTAGACGAATGAACTTTAGATCATGTTATTTGCAATAAATATGATAGAAGTATTCTTTACAAACTATTAAAGAATACAGGTGTGTGAATTTGAGACTAGATTTTATAGTGGTAGAGTTTTTACTTATATCGAAGCCTCCGTTCCATCTATTATTTGTTCACAACAATATTCAATGTTTACATATACCCTGATTGTAAATCATAAAAGATAACACCGTACACAGATATAAAATGTTGTAAATAATATTACAATACCACAATTAGTCCCATTGGTTTCTTTATGTTATAATATCAACGACTAACATGTCGGCAATGTTATGGTAATAGTAAATCCTTTTTAATCTCCCTGTATATCTTTCACTTAGCTATTCATGAGTAATCCCTCCTTTTTGGAAGCTTTTTTTTTGTTGTTGTTATGTATACATTCACGCACACATGCATATATATGGATGTATAGGGAAAATGAGTGAATGAGAAGCGTGCGGTTTTACACCGCAGGTTTCCAATGGCTTATGGATTTTGTAGTTCGTCTCCCTTTCATTTATCCATTAGCATGAGAACTGTACAAGGTGTATTTCAATGAATTTTTTTCCCCATCTCATCTGCAAGAAGGTGCTTCATTTATGCTTGAACAATGGAGTGCGAATTAACAACTACCCCTTCTCGATTTATTTATCAAAATAATAACAATAATAATTTATAGAGAATATTAAATTTTCTACTACTACGTGATAACTATGTTCGATATGAGATATAATTGCAAGAGCTCAAGTGTCGTTTGTGTTCATATTTGAAAACTGTTATAGGATCAACAAAGATCGTTGTGTTTGTTGTAAACTGTAATACTTCGATACAGTCACCCTCTATTCTTCTACCCTTAGAGACGGATTTATAATAAAATGACATCAAGTTAAGTGTATTGACATTCGTACACGTCGTTACTTATGTAAACAAAGTACGTTTGTATTTTATGACAGAGTGGTGGATTTTTTTCCATCTCTTTGACAGAATCTAAAATATATACCTAAATGTTAAACATACGTAAAGCGAGGGGGGTAGTTGCAAAACTAGGATTTTGAGGATTTGTAAAGTGTTCATACAATACAATAAAACAGGGGGATGGTATGGTACATATCTATGTTAGAAGAGGATCATAGTAGACGTGCCCTACTATTATTACAAAAGCTCAATTTTAAGATTTATCTCTTTGTAGAAATTATTGTTATGTATTCGGTTTCGTATATCGTAGTTTCGTACATTTGGAAATGCAAAATTTGAATTTATGTTCAATTACAGAAAAATGTCATTTTGTTGTTTTAGTGTTTGGAACAAAAAAACAATCGTAAATCTTTAGTAACGAAATAGAAATAATTCATCAATTGTTTAGAATTCGAATAGGTTTTTGAAGACTATCTCCATTATTACCTGTCACCATCATGATTACATATGAAATCTGATCGTGAGCCAGTACAGAAGTAATATGCAGTGGCACAATATTTCTAAGGGCAAAAAGGACGAATGTTTGAATTCAACCCCATGAAAATTTAAATTTGCTTGGGGCTCCATGAAGCTGTAATAATGCGTCGCTGTATGTATATCAGGGCCGGTATAAGGGGGTTGTGTGCCTGTTAAACGAATGACGTCAATTCTAACAAAATTATTAATAGTAATGATAACAATAACATTTGAATTATTAGAATTCTTAATCTTATCCAAAAGAAACGTTCGATTCAATTGCCGGACTTGAACCCGGAACTTTAGATTACGGGGCGGGTAGTCTCACTATTTCAATTACTGTGGTGATATTGTGTGAGTCCAGAGTGTTCGGGCCCCTATATTAATATATTTATACGTACTTAAGTAGATGGGGGGCAAAAAAAATCCATAAATTTTACTCGTTTAATAAATTTTGTTTACTTAAGATTATAAATTTATACACATCAAATATGTGCTTTTGAGCACTTTTCAAGCTTCTTTGCATTCCTCTCGAAAGGACATTTTTCTGTGGACAACAAGAAATGAACTCTTCGTGCCTCCGAGGAAAAATACCTCGCTATCCCCCCCGACTTGTCAAGCCAGTGTGAATCTGAATAAGAATTTCATTTTAAGTTGATCCGAGTCGAAATTTAGCGCCTCAGTAAAACCTTGAAGACGTCATTGTTCCATTGTTCTTTTTCGGATCTATCATATTTAGGCTTTCATTAGCATCTCAAAGTGCTCATTCGTAAAAGTAATGCCCAAAAATGAAGGAACTATTCGAATGAATTAAATAGCACCTCAGTAAGTCATCAAGAGCCTAAAGTAAAATAAAAAGGAAAAAAGCTACAAAAATTTTAATGTTTTTAATAATATTACATTTATTGTTCAGGCTAATGTCGTGAAAGTACGCTGAAGTGCGGGCGAAGGGAGTATCTTTTATGAGCAGGTGATGTATTGGCAGATGTACTCGGTTGAATGTGGAAGTGAGACAGAAATATTCATACATACGTATGATTATTATGATAATTATTTCAATTGAGGCTATCGAGGTACTATTGAGGCGCTAGCCATTTAGATTTGGTCCTCAATAACACCTCAAAAACCTAAAATTCACTATTAAAATTGAGACCTTTGAGGTGCTACTGAGATGTTATTCGTTCACATTAGGTCTTCAGAGATTAGATTAGATAATAGGAGTCGATTGGCTTTATTAGCCTTCCCGAACTGCGACCACAGTAGATCTATTGTTCTGGACCCTTTGTCTATTGGTGTCCCAGAAAAGACATCTTTTTTGCGAAATTGATTATCTCTCTGGGAGATTTTTCCATACTTCAGCAGATGACAAGGTCACATAGCCTAGGTTGGATAGCCTTATGCGGGCTAAACCATCGCATTGGCATAATATCTGTTCGGAGGTTTCATCGTCCAATCCACATAGTCTACATCTCTCACTGTCTGATTTGTCCAGTTTTTAATAGCGCCTCAAGTATGCAAATCGTCAAACAACCGCCTGTTTCAGGTGCTATTGAGGTTTTAAATGATACTGTATCTATTACTACGAAAGTCCTAAAATAGCGCTTCCATGTCCTCAAATCTATTGAGGCTCTACATTTTGATTCGGGAAGTAATTGAAGGCAGCGCCGGCCCTGTTGGGTATCATTTATAAAACTACAGTACATTCTTTAACATAAGTATATAATGGGATTTCCATGACATAGTGTTATTAATTTGGACTTGAAACATCCCCCATTTTCCGATTTTATAATATTATTGAAAAAAATCCGATTACACACCATATTATACGGATGACAACAACAATACATACACATCCAGTTGAATATTGACAACCGAACGAAAATGCGACCTATGACACATTCGTGACACTATTGTTAACCATTCTTCAACAGACAGTCGACAGACTATTAGATAATGTGTATACAAAAGTGCATATATGACCCTTGCATTGTTATTGTTATTATTGTTATAACCTGACCGACCAACCCTATATTTCAATTCATCCCTAAAACTATTATATATATATATATATATATATATATATATATATATATGTATGTATGTATGTATGTATGTATGTTATCGGATAAATTCGCAACAGAAATATGTCAACTGTTAAAATAATCACCCCTATTTGTTATAATTTTCTCACTAAAATTATTGTAAAACATTTGCCATGTTGTTGTTATTGTTTTATCATCTTCAATTCGATTTATTTTATTATCTTTATCAGTAGATATATGTATTAAGTTGAAATTGGATGCATCCAAGCGTGGCACATTATTCGTATCGAAATAATTCTGACGTATTATCAAATCAGAATCAAAATAGATGGAAAACAGAAGGGGGTAGAAATTGATGAATTGTAAGGGGGATAAAAGAAATTAGAACGACAATCTAGACAGTCTCCATTTAGGAAATTCGTAAGGGATTCAATCCATATATATATACATTATATATATATATATATATATATATATATATACATTTATATATATATATATATATATATATATATATATATATAAATGTATATAATTTGATGTTTTCATTTCTTTCTTGAAATTGACTCAATTTACTCCAATTGATTTCAACTCGAACACTCAATTTACTATCTACCAATGTATTTTCTTTTCGTTTGTTTTTTTTTTGATAGAAAATAAATTAAATATAGGGTGTTAATATGGAAATTTAACAAGTGATTTACAATCAATTTAACACGTTAAATACAACATGTGGTGCTTTTAAAGAAATTACAACACAATTGAAATGAATTACTAACAATACGCTCGAATTTTCAAATGAACGCTCTATTTTTTAGCAAATGGTTGTTAACTTACAGATCATTCCACAATATCAGTGTCGACAGAGAAATATAGATACAGGTCCGACAATAAGGAAAGAGTGCGATAATGTAGCTCTTCGTGTAAATGCACTTACCAAGTTCCTGGTATCGACTAAAATCTCTTTTGGACGAATGTAGCTTAGCGAGTGTTGATTACACACAACTAGTAAGACTCGCCTACTCTTCTAGTGTAAATGTTTATGTGCGAATTATTTGATTAGCCAATCGCTAACTCAACTTGCTGTAATAAGACGAGATGGCGAGTTAACTAGACAACGTTCGAATTTCATAGCAACAACAACTGAATTCGCCTAGCGAGTAACACGAAAATTCGCTGGGTTTTTTTTTCGTCGGTCAATTGTCTTGAAGAATATGAAGTTTTGTAATTGCATTTCAATCAATCGATGTGGAATAATTAATGGCTTGACTAGAAGCGATTTTCAATCTTTGTTAATAATAGTTGACGAATTTCAATTACAGTTAGACGAGTTCAAATTCATTTCGCTTCGCTATTTGATCAAATTAAATTTACATTAATTTCTTATTGTAATAAAAATGTAATTACCTACAAAGCGTAGTTGTTTTTGTAGATGTTCGTTTCTTTTTGTTCTTAATGTTATCCTATTTAAAACTAATTAAAATGCCAATATTTACAAATAGGAATTATAACAAAATTTAAATCGTAACAGTTGTAATGATTTAAGTGGATTAGTAAATGTTTCTATTTAGTAAATTGCATAAATTTTTGAACAAAATCGTTTGAGGGCCGGCTCTAGCATCAGACCAACGTTGAGGCGCAATAAGATTTTATGTTACGACATACCCTCGAGCCGGCCCTGTGTTATAGAAAACACAAAGATGAAGAGTTAGCTAGAGAATATCGATGGATAAATATGAAAGATAAGCATAACGTAAATATTATATCAATATGTTGATATCATCAAAATCAACTTGTTATAGTATAAGCAAAATTAACTTTACCACATTGCTTTAGGGTTGTTGGACATCTTAAACATAAATGAATGAAGTAATAGTTTGACTTGGCCCTTGGAAATTTATTTAATGGGTCTACTATTTACACACTGACGTCATCACTTTCAGTTGATTATAATAAGGGTGTGCATCTGCCTCTAAGTTATTCCAACCTTATCAAACAACAACAAAAAAAAACGAAATAAATATTATTATTATTTAAAAAAAAATTATGCTTCCTGTATATGCTGAAATTTCTATAGATTTGTTGATAACGAATTTTGTTGAAAGACATATGACAATCCATTTGGAGGGTATATCTGTGAGATTTGTTATTTTTTTTTTTGTAAATTATGCGAAGATAAAACAGGAAGAAAACATTTATAAATTTTATGTACAGTTATAAATGTTTGTGTGATCTGTTCGAAGGGTGGATGGCAGGGCTAAGATTGATTGCTAAGATTTTTCTGTAGGGTCAGTAACTAACTAAATTGTTGGCTTCTTTATACAATCAAGAAATAAATAGGAATTTATGTGAAATATGTAGGTCTATGTAATGTGTTATTTTCAGTATTAACTTGTTCTATTTGATTTAAAATGAAATTAAACTGAAATGTAGTTAATTTTAGATAATTTGCTTAAAATATAATTGTCATTTAAACGATAATTAAGGTCGTCTTTCCTGTGAAAAAGAAACAATTTCTTGATTGTATACAACAGGGTGGGCTCGGGGGTAAATGGTGCCTCACCGTCCGTGTTAGGGGTCATTTGTCTTAAAATATAAGCTATTTTAGAGGCATCGTTCGTAACACATCGACTCTCCATTTTAACACTATTACGTTCATCGGAAGTTGGCGCCCCAAACAGGCCCGACAAAACGGGGGGACAGCGTAAGAGGGCCCTTGATCGTCCAGAGAAAACTTTTTTGCAAGTGCCTCTGTTTTGCCCCACATCTGCATAAGTACGTATACATATATTTGTGTAGTTGCCCGCATCTCTCGGCAACGCTTGCCCCAAACCCATTGCTCTCCTACGCCCAGAGCCGGTTCTGTTTATATATCGTTCGAAAATATAGGTACATCTACGTTTGTAGAACAAAGATATGTGTTTTGGGAATATTACTCAACAAATATCTCAATAAAAATTCATTAAAATAAATTAACCTATCTATAAATATATACAAGTGTGTTTAAATAAATAATTGCGCACATTTTTTTTTATTGTTTATTTCGCTCAAAATATCATTTTACATTGCCATTATTTTGATACGTCTTTAAAAAGGAAATGCAATTTCGCTCATAGTTGTTGTTGTTTTTAATTTTTAGAATAATTTTTAAATGATTTGTTTTGAAATGGATAAACATAATAATTCTGGGAAGAGTTCTTGAATGGTAATTTAGTCTATAGAGGACGCGTTAGAATGCGCCACCCTGTATATTAGATACAATACAGATAACCTATTTAAGTGACCACCAATTTTACTGATTAATAATTTGATAAAATCAAATAAATTTTCTATATTTAGAACGTAATCGTTATGAATAAATCAAAAATAAAATCTTGATAACTATGCAGTTAATTATATTTTTCTTTGATAAACACTTCGTTATGATACGCCTGTAGTCGTTAATCAACCGAATAGATCGTCTCTTATCTAGTGCGTTCCAATGTAGCGGCTGGAAATCGTGTCTCGTACGCTTTTAGTCGTCGTGCGTCGTTTATTATGTACGTTCGTTTGTGCAATTGCCTATTTTCTATATGTTTTCGTATACTTTCGAAAGTTACTTAAAGTAAAGTTTGTGGATTTTCTATATAATTAAATAACGTATATAAAAACAATAAATTGATTTGTGTTGTTGTAATTAAGAAGAAAAATGACGTGTTTTCAACTGTTTCTCGTGTTTGTCTTTGTCACTCATACAGGTGAGACAATGGCGCAATATTGTTGTTTTTTTTTGTTGTTGTTTAATCAACGCACACTTGACTTTATTCATACATAACCTCAATATTTTTTTTAATGATTTTTCATCTAAGACATGATGTATTTTTAATTATTCAAAGAATTTGCGGTATTTTAATGAAATTGTAGTCAACAATTTATAAAAATGCCGCGTAGTTTGTACAGGTGAATTTCGTTACTATTCTCGTATTTTATTCATTTTATTAAACGCTAAATAGGACTTTGGTTTTTAATTAATTTTCTAGGTTTTCAGGTTTTACGTACAAATTGTGTCTATTTGTAAGGGGAGGTTGTTTTTTTTTAATTGATAGGTAAATAAGTAGATTTTGGTAGGTTTTGGTTAATAATAAGATTTGATTGGTTTGTGAAAGGACAAATCAGAGATTTCTTATCCTATTAACCACTTTTAGAGAATGTATCGATTAGTTTAGTCGTGTAATATTGGAAAAACAATCAATTTCCTTCCATTTTTCCATTTTCCTATTCTAGGTTTGGTCTATTTAAACCAGTTTAGAAAAAGTCTGGTGTGTGTTTATAAGTGAAATTGACCGACAAACTGTCTATTCGCTGGGTTCACCAACTGCCGCTATACAGAATACATTTATATCGTAAAAACAAATTGCTTGTTTTAGACGGTTACTTCGGCGATTTTCTTATTTGAATATAAAATGAACAATCTATTGTTATAAACGTATGTGTGTATTTGTCAGGGGTGACAAAATCAACCACAATATTCATAGTTTCGTATTTTTATTCTTGATTATTGTTTCACCTATTTGAACTTTTCCAATTTGCCATTAAGACATTAAAAAGCGACGACAAATAGTAATAATAAAACTTATCGTCTCTCTGTAGATGTACAGTAATTAATTAGCCCAGCTCGGTTAAGTCGCCCTTGGAGGAGGCAAGCGGGGCCCATGCCCTGGACCCCGCAACGTCGTTTTTTTTTTTGTTTACAATTATAAATGCAGAACATTCGGATCGATTATAACAATAGTTTGCCTAATTTAGCAAATTATAAATTCCACATTATGGAAATTGATAGGACCCCGCATTGTTTAACGACGGCCCCTGACTGAGATAAGTTGGAAACATTTTACAATTAAAATTATTTTGAGAAAATGGAAAATAATTCTATTTTCGAGTTAATTGTGATTGGCATTCAAACATGTAAACAAATTGATTAATGGCAAATATTGTTAAATCTAGAACATTTTTTATACAATTAAATAATATTTGTGTTTTTTTAATTGCATTTTTTTTAATTGTTTTCATTGGAATTTGATTGTCTTTAATATTGATTCAGCACTTATTCCGGAAATACAAGTCTTCTCTAGTTGGCTTTATTTCAAGAAAACAGGAAAAAAAGCAACACCCTGTGATAAATTAATTGCAATAAAACAAGATTTAATTTGTGTTTTTTTTAAATAAACGATTAATAAATTTAAATGAAAGAAGAGTGCTCTCTTCTTCGATTCAAATAGTAAGATGACTCAACGGGATGTTGGACTTTATTGATGATTCTATATATTTACGAGGGCGTATTTTTCTTAAGTGGATATTACAAACTTATAGAAAGTGACGACCAAGAAGACATTGTTTTATTATCATCAAGCGCCTTTGTTCCATTATTTATTTATTAACATAAATGAAATTAAATTAAAAGATAATTAATATTTAATAATTAGAAATTAAATATGTTTCTATACAATTTATTGGCCTTTCAATAGTTTGTATCGTCGAAATATACTGTTGGAAAAAGTTCATTGACGATGTTTTTTTTATTAAAAATCATCTCATATCGGAAATAACTCAAAAAATTTTAGACCACATACTCTGTTGAAATTTACCATCACCCTTATGTGTTTGTTAATACGTCATCTCAAGGTTATAAGGGCACTAAAATTGGTACACCATATGTGTGGATAGAGAAATTGAAAACTTCTAAAAATGATGGAGAGAAGAGAATAATAAAAAAAAACTAGAGTAAAGTTTTAAATTTCTCTGGTTCTCTTGTTGAATCAAATTATTAATGTCAGTGAACTTATTTTGGAAAAATTAATTTTTCTATTAAAAAACTGTAGTTTTGTCATAAAAATTCTGTAAATAAAAACCTTATAATAATAATAGTTAATGTAAACACTATTATATAAAAGTAACGGCATATGTATAAAACGTTTATAATAATAGAAGAGGGATGAAATTTACGACTATTACAACTATTAATAGTTTTTGAAATATTTCAACATTTTGATATGATAATCCTATTATTTGTTTGAGAAATTGCTGAATTGCTCAGTGGCGGATTTAATCTTTACGGGGCCTGGGGCATTACAAATTATTGAGGGGACCACATTTAAATAAATCAATTATGCTCAAATATACGATATTTCCCTTATTTGCGCATTAAACAAGAACACGACCAATGACTAGATAATCGTATTATTATTATTTTTTGACATCGAAATATGGCTCTGGTAAATAATTTTGGAAATGGATTTGAGATGAGATTAATCGAAAACAACGGCATCAAAAGTATTGCAATTTTTTTTTATTGTCGTTTGTGATTGTCTGGATTTACTTATGTTTTCGGAATGACGTAATCTATGTTTAAAAAATAAAATTTATTTGGATGCGGTTTTTTTTTTAATTTTATTAGCGTCTAAACGATTGTTTATTTATTTATTTATTTATTTATTTTTTCAAGAATCATTGACGTATAGTAAATTTCAGTTTATTTTCGTTTTAACAACTTATCGGTTCTCAAGTATAGTTTTTAAAGCGTTTTAAAAACTATACCGCTAATTGATTTTTTTTCCATACATATTTCCTTCAAGAAATCGTTAAATTTTGTTAGATTTAATTATTGTGAAGAGTTGAAAATTTATATGAAAAAATAAAAATAAACACGAAATATATTACTACCAGGATTCACAAAAAGTTTTCATGTTGACTGATGATATTTGTGTTGAATAATAAAAGTATGTTTAATAAGGGGATGTTTTTAAAGTTTTAATAAAAATAAATGACTAACACTGTACATGTATTTATTGTGTTTATGAGATAATTAACATTCCAGGATAAAAGTTTGAAAATATAAATGAAGTAATTTCAAGTGGAATATTTTGTTTATATACTTTTTGTCAGAATTATTATTTTATTTAATAAAAATATTACTGTAATAAAAGCTGTACGGTATTTTTGTTTACAAATTAAAAATCATGCATACTCGGTCTATTTCGGTTCAACTGACTTGTCTGTGAGAGAATGAAAATATCATAGAAGTGACAAAACGAGAGCCGGATCAAGGATCAATTGCGGCCGGGACAAACAGCAGTTACAAGCACTATTAAAAATCATCCACCTCGGTGCACTGAGAACTCATGAAAACACTATTGAAAAATGAAAAGTTACAATTCTTAGAGGAAATCATGGAAAAATTTCTGAATGCTCTTTTGATGATAATTTCGAAATGTTTGACTATTCAAATTCATATTTGAGTATTCAACATTCCATACGTGCACACATAATAAACGTACCACCCCCTATGTGTTGTAGAGTTTTAATTAAAATGCAATAATAGTAAATGCCAATTGAGTCGTAACATATAAAAGTTTCTAAATGTGAGAGAAAAACAATTTGTATTTTATTAATCTGGACATTATTGTGGTTGTCACGTTTTCACTCTGTTTCTCACTCTCTGAATCACCAATTTTAACACGAAAACACAATTTTTATTATTATTATAAATTCTAGATTTTGTTGCTTGCCTAAACTAGATTATATCCATATTTGAAATTATTATACGAATTTGTTTATTGGTTAGTGGTTGAAGGAACGTGCTTTTAACAAAAGAATCACACATCCAATTTGTGTGTAAAGTAACAAATAATCGTTAAAAACAACTCTAGTTCGAATTTTATTGCTTTATAACTTGTAAACCGTTGAAAATTTCTTTTCTTTTTTCATTTTTATTAAACAGACACACATAAGTTGAAAAACATGGTTTGATAATGTTGTGAAAAGAACAGTGTTGAATTGGAGTTTATGAAGTTTTCCGCCAATTAAGTTGCATTAGTAAGCTTTCACAACTTTCTTTTTTTTACAAATCATCTCCAAAACATTTCTGTTTTATTAGTTAAAAAAAACAGCAACTCAAAAACTTTTCGAAGTGAGAAGAGCTTTGATCAATTTATAGTTTTTAATTAAAAATGATTGTAATTATCATAGTAGTATACTCCGGCTGTTTTGATTTGGACAACTTGATTATGAGACAACACAAGAAGTTTTCCACAAGTGAAAATAGACGAAGTTCAATTTCAAATTGCAAATACATTGTGAAAAAACGATTGAAATAATTTCATTATATTTACGACTAAATTATATTAAAAAAATTATCACGTGCTGGTTTTGATTTTGCATTTTTTTTTGTTAGTATTCAGCGATGATGATTCGTACCGTTTTATTAATGACCGTGGAGGACATAAAAGAAAATTACTTTTTTTTTTCAACCCACACCCATTTCACTGACTACTGTGCTTTTTAATCGAAAAGGAGGACTTGTGTTAGAAACAGTTTTTCCATTTTGAGCTTTTCTAAATTTATGACAGTAACGTTTATTAAAAATTGTAAACGTGTGTGTATCGCGCCCAAAAAAAAAACCCTTGTCAATTCTTTCTTTTTTGGTACGTTTGATTTTAATGAATTTCGCTGTTGTTAATATATTCTCTCTCTCTCTCCATCTATCTTTGTTTGTTTGTTTGGATTACAATGTACAGTAATTCTCATATTTTATTTTAAGAACACGCCTTATCTTTTGCTAACAATGCAATTGTGGATTTCTTAGAAGAACTAGAGGAAAATCTTGTCGGTCAGATTATTTTCGAGAAAGATCAATGAGCTGTATCTGTGTTCCGACTAACACGTGGTAGATATAGAATGCAGGTTTTTTTTTCCCCCGTTGGAATGTCATTTATTTTCTACTCTCAATTGGTTGAGGGGTAGTGGAATGTCCATAATAAAAAATGACTTCTCATACACGATTTAAGAATTTAACACCAAACCGCAAATCCATTCCGGAAAAAATCTAATTGGTTGTGCGGTTAAAACAGATTTACGAAATCTCTGGTGGATGAGATGTGTACATCCAGATTTTTATTGCTATCTATCTACAAATAGATCGTTTATACCAACTATATGATAAAATAGTGAGATACTTAAATATTGAAATCGCTTATAATTTTATTAATATTCTCAATTAATTTCACCAAAAGTACCGACATCCGCTCCATAAATAGTCACATCTTAACTAAATTAAAGGTACCCCTCGGTCGGTGCAGACATGGAAAGGAATAAGCGACATTGTCGTTTAATCGAATACATGGCGACATTTAATAAATGACAGATGTATGGAAATATAATTATAGACGAGCCGGTTATAATTAAATCGAGAACGTCAAGAAGTGTTCTATAATTTAAACAATTACAACTATAGAAGAGTAGAAATAGTAGGTAGTAGTTCCAAATGATGTTATTTTGGTAAAAATAACAGGAGTGCCAACAACCTCAACAAACAGAAAATCTCTGTCGTGTTCCAGTTATTTTTTGTTTTCTAGAGAATCTTATTAATATTTCACACAGTAGTTTTGTTTTTAATTAAGATTGTATCGGATTCGATTGTGGTATATATTCAATCAGAATTAATAATAGAGAAGGAGTGGAATTCGTAGCAATTTCCATCTAATTATAATTATCATTTATAAACTACAAATATTTGTTTGTTTATAATTTGATCATTTATCCTTAAATTAAGGATTTATCTGAATTCTAGAAGATTCCATAAATTTGATAATGTTTTGAACGAATTCTATCAAATCTGATGTAATAGTAGTGCCCAGTTTATTTGGATTGTGACCTCTTAAATTGTATTTTTATTGATCCACTATTTTATATGATTAGTGTACGATATATCATTTAAGTGATGAAATTTTACAAAAGTATGAACGATGGGTCCTAATCTTGTTGTGACTTCGTATTTTCTTATCTCCTTCACACAAACATTCATCATGTATTTTGTGGTTATCAACAGTGGAAGGATCACAGTTTATAGTTAAAGGCAAGAATTGGGAAAAGAACTACCATCTCTCTTCTCTACTAGGATAAGTTAGCGGGAATGCTACTATCGAAGGAATTTCTTTTGCGGCAAACACAAATACGAATTCCTGGTGTTGAAGGAGGAAGATTTGAATCAGACCCGTGGCGTGGCATATTTTAGGGCATTGTGATGCATAGAGAACCTCAGAAAAGTCAGGACAAGATGGCTACTCGACTTTAAAATTATAAAATTGATTACAATCAAGTAAGCATTTGTCACGAAAATAGTTTATTGATAGGAGGTAGGAAGTCTATAAGAATCCTCTTTCTAACTATCTTCTGCCATATTTATCACAATCTTAGAGTCAAGTCGGTCGAATCCGAATGTGATACGTATATACAGTTGACATCCAGATAAATGTGTTGTCTAATTTTTGGTCGTCCCTCCACCCTCCCTATAGATCTCTTTGATACATGAGATGATTTCATCTGTCATGAACAGTTGTTTTCCAACTCCAATGTAACTATATAGAAATGAAATGTCTCTAAATATACGTATAGTCAAATGTAGAATTATGATAGAAATATGTTGTAAAATAGGCGAAAAAAAAACCATAGTTTTTTATTATTCTAATTGTTTATTTCCGGTGAATTCCATTAACTTGTACTATTTGGATGGGACAAAAAAAGGAAATTAGAACCACATTGAACTAAATTAATATCTTAACATTCCATAACCGTGTTTCATTTGTGAATGATTCATCAAAAAACAAGTACGCCACCGTAATTTTTGCTTAAATAATAAAAATATCACCGCAATTGTTAATTAAAACACAAAAAAAAATAATAAAAAATTCATTAAAAATCATGAAAAAAGTTTTCTAATTAAAAACAGAACGGTTTAAATACGGTGAAATATTTCTCTAAATACTTAACGGACAAACTTTTAATATTTAATTAACGTTCAAGTACTTTTGACTTAAGCAATATTCTTTGCAATTCATTAATTTTCAATTTGATTTAAATTGTTTTATTATTGATGGATCTGTGGCGTTGTTAGCAAATTGTTGTCGTCGTCTATTCCCTGTTTTCTGTCTTTTTGGTTGGTTGGCCGATAATAACATGGGAAGATTGACAGTAGAACAACACGACCAACAACAAAAACGACGACGAAAAAATTCCCTACAGGAAATGGAATCAAATCACGGTGTATGTGTGGGAATCCTTTGGGATTTTTCTGATATTAAATCATCAATGTTAGTTCGTTTTTGTTTTTGCTCAATTTTTTCTTGGAACATTTCTGATTTATTCGGTGATAAATTTGTGAGAAAAAAATATGGCTCAATAAATAAACATTTTAAACACAATTCAATCGATCATGGATTTTCACTTACTTTTATATTGTTTCCACGTTTTCCATTTAAACTTTATTCGTATTTGTTTGTCTTGTGGAAGGATCAAATATTTTTTTGGTTGGGAGGGGAGATTCATTAACAAATAACGCCGATACTTAACTCGAAACGGTTCTTTCTGTGTGTATATACAAACTTTCAACGTAATTAGACTATAAAAAAACACATAAATGTGTATCTTAGACAGGTGAGGGCTATAGTAAAGGGAGATGAGATAGTAAATACCCCATTGGGGTTGTATTATTAAGGACTGTGCACCGATATCCTTTTTAGAATTACGTTTCGTACGTCGTATTTATTTTTAGAGATGACTACGATATCTCCAGGACGAATCATCTTCCAACGTAAATTGTCTGGAAATATTCTCAAATTATGTTAATTTCATTTTTTGACAATATCATCTTGTAATATAACGTATTCTTATATTGATTCACATGCAAAATCACTAAATAACAACGTCTATCTTTGCAACTGTATCAATATTTATACAAATCATAAAGATCAAATGTTGCTCTCTTATATAAAACAGTAGCGCTTAAATTTTCTTTTACAAAAACCAGATGCTTGCGTGCTAGCTACCACAACGGGAATCAAGTGTTTCTTTACTATCAGTAGGTAGTTAAACGAGGAAAAAAAACAACAAAACCCCCGATTGATCGCCTTTACTTTAAACATTCTCCTTTCACGGGATAGACTTTTTAAGATAAAGTTTCTGTCGTAAGGATGTTGGTGCTTTTAAAAGGTTTAATAAAAAAAGACAAACAAAACGTAGAGGAAACAACTCAGATAGAACCCCTGAATGTATCACCACTGATCACAAAAGAATTGTTACAGTTGTAAAGGTAGTATTATTTAAAGTTGAATTTTTATTCGAAATATTTGTTTTTATTGATAAAATTATGATGCGGTGCGGTCTAATGGATGGTTTAAAATTAGGTTTATGTTAAAGGGCGACTACTGCTATCTCTTTGTGTATATGTAGGTTTATCAATGTACTCGGTCTTAATTATCTTTACCCTTCTAATGGGCGATGATGCTTTTTGCTGTATACAACTTTATCGTTTATAGTTCGTATATAGAAATATTAATTAATTAATCAGAATTTACATAAGAAGCACGCCAACATTAACGTTAATATTATATAACAGACATACGCAGTTATATTATACACTATACTATATTATTATCATTTCGATGTATATATGATAATTTTCATTTTCTTCAACAAAACTAAATTTTAGAAGGTCTTAGAAAATTAAATTTTACGAAATTATAAAGTGAATCCATTGAGAATTGTTGGAGCTTTTCGAATGATTATGGTGGAATAATAATATGGAATAAACTTCGTGGAATTTCTGTTAGAGAGAACTCTCTTCTCCTTGATTTGATTTATGAATTTAGTTTAGAATCTTCATTTATATATCGATTTATTGTAGAGAGACGAGTGTGGAACATACAGAAATATCCCGATGTTTAATCGTTGCTGCCGCCTATTTTGATTTAGAGATAATAGCTTTGTTGTTGAATTTTTCTTCTTCTTCTTCTTTATTTTACCTTCAATTCGAATTAAAATATCGTATTACTTTGTTGGTGGATTATTATCAAACTTCCCTTGCTTACTGAAAAAAAACTCTCTTCCTGTGGAATGTTTTGTTTTTTCCTCTGTTTTTATTTTGGTTTCATCCCCTTCCTCGTCAATTCTACAAGTTCTTCTCTACGGTAGTTTTTCGTTAATATTTGTTCTTTAAAGAGTCGAATTTCTCTTTTATTGTTTATTTTGAACATGTTTGAATGCTATCAAATATTTGTTGGGTTTGATGTGTCAATCCTATTGTTTCGAATACCTATCAATATCATAATAATTTCGTTTATGTTTATCGTGAATTTTTCAGTTCAAAAATCGAATTTAGAAGGAAATAAACAATAAATTTTCTGGTGGAACTTCCGTCAATAAATTTCGAAACGATGTAATTTCATACCCAACTAACATATGGTTATTTATCTAGATATATAAATTAAATCTAGCCCCATTATTCCTAACTAATTATAGTTGAATTAGTAACTGGATTCGTTGTTGCTTAATATACAATTTTCCATTTGTTGTTCTTGGTGGTGGTGGTGGTGGTGGTGGTATCTACTGTCACGTGGTACTATCGTCTTTCCAAGGGTTGATGATTCTCTCTATTCTTCTTCTCCCTTTCAAATGTTGTTAGAGAATTTCATAAATTTAAGGAATTGCCTTGCAATACTACACCAACCAGATCTTCTTCAGCTTCATTATTGTGAGAGAAGGAAAGAAAGTATTGTATTTTTAGTCTCTGTTAGATTGATGAAAACCATAATGCAACAAGTTTTTTTTTGTATTGTTGTAAATCATCAACAAAAAAATAAAACGAATTATATTTATTTATTTTATTGTTTTGTTGTCAGGATTCATTTCTGATATGTTACATATTTAATTTTATAGGAAGCCAATTAAAGTACAATGACATCAGTATCCAATCAATATAAGTAATTTAATCGCGAGAAGGGTGAAAAGTAATATCAATTTAGGACTTAACAGGCTTCATTTTTTATAGCCTCTATCTATAGTGTATTTTAACAATTAATTTCAATTTGTTTATACAAGAAAATCATTAATAAGTCTTTATTTAATACGAGATTATATCACAACAAACAATAAGAAACATAATGAAAAACATGAACAAAATAGAAAATGAGAATTATACAGGGTTCGAATTTTAATGTTTTGAGCTGGTACCATAAGAATGTTTTCCTAATGAAACACTGGAATAACTGTAGCCACCTCCTCCATAACCACCTCCATAACCACCCCCATAACCACCTCCATAACCACCTCCATATCCACCACTGGATCCACCATATCCACTGCCAAAACCACCGCCGTATCCTCCACTTAATCCTTCAAATCCGATTCCGCCACCAATTCTTCCGCCACCACCGCCAACATTAATTAGTTGTGGCACAGGCACAACAACAGTTTGTGGTACTGAAACTGGTACTGGTTGTGGTATGGTGACTGGATACGGTTGTGGTACTGGTACTTGGACAGGAACGGAAACTGGTACTTGAATTATCTCTTGTACTGGATATGGTACAGGTCTTGGGACAGTAAATGGTACAGGTCTTGGAACATGGACTGGTTGTGGTACAGGAACTGGTACTTCAACGGGGCGAGGTACTTCCACAGTATATGGTGCTGGTACTGGTACAGGAACTGGACGATTCACTGTTACTGGATATGGTTGGGGTACTGCAACTGGCACTTGCTGGTTGATGGTCGTTACAGTAGCACCACCACTACTACCACCTGCACCAGCACCTACACCTCCTTCTAATCCACCCCCATATCCACCTCCCCCATATCCACCTCCCCCATATCCACCTCCTCCATATCCACCTCCTCCATATCCACCTCCTCCATATCCACCTCCTAAGCCAATGCTGCCTCCGTGGCCAAAACTTTCGATTCCACGTTTTTCAGTTTTCTTGTCAACATCACTACAACAGCTTAACGCTACCGTTGCAAAGACGAGAACAATTACCTACACAATTAATATAAATAAATAAGATTTCTAGATTAAATAATCACTGTTATTCTGTTATTATTGTAAAACGTACCACAAATGGCTTCATTTCTTGTAGATAGGTGGACACTGAATGATGTTCTATCGTAAAGTTTTAGTTTTTTTATAGTTAGATCTCCCTCTATTGTTACTTTCACTCTTGTTGTTGCATCCTTACAAATCTTGGGGCATATAACACGTCAGGCTTGGATTGTTTTATAGTGATTTTAGAGAGACGAATACATTAATTAACAGACTACAAAATTATTATTACATAAAAAACAAAAACTAAAATCCTCCAATTTATTTTATGCTTTATAAAACAGATAACTTGATATTAATATGATTTTAAAAGTGAAAGATCCAATTACATTAATTATGCCGGTTTTTTTAAATATATGCATTTTTGTTTATATGCAACAAATGAATAAATAAAAGATTTTCAGCGTGAGATAGCAAATATTTTAGTTGTTAGAATACTGGAAACAATTTCAGATTGCAAACTCTGGATGATCTCTCAATATAACTGGATGTATAAATTCAATTTGGAATGTGATATTGTATTACGTGGAATTGTGTATTAATAGATTTGGTCCATTCGTGAATTCCGAATAGTTGTATTTATTTCTTTGTTGCGCATGTTCAAAGAGAAACTTATAAATGTAGAAAATTCAGAGATAGTTCAGAAGAGTGTGAAAGAAAACGACTCAATTCCTAACTTTTCGAAAATGCTTTGTAATTCTATAAATCACTTATAGGATCTCCAGACCACGGTCTTCTAGACACGTCTTGACACTATCCGATAGCTGGGGTAATTCTTATTGAAGTTAAATGTAGTGGCGCAACTGTCGATGGAACAAATGGTAAGACTAGTAAGACAAAGATAAAAATATAAGTTATATAGAAAAGATCACATGTTACAGACATCTTTGTTTATTATTCTTTATCTTATTTCAACAAATTTAGCATACTATAATCATTATTGTTTTACTTCTCGTCTTTTCGACAATTGCGCCGCTCATCAGGAACTAAAGTTGACTTCAATAACGAACTCATGCTAAAAACCACATCCCCGATTCTACTGTCGAATTTCAAACGACAGAATTGCCACTAACCTATCAATGCTACACGGCGAAACGCAGGAGTACCAATATAAAATACACATTTTTCTCTAAACTAGTAGGAGAAAGTTAGGGACTTTTGAGATATTTGGTTGCCAGCAGTTTTGCAAAATTCGGCATTAGAATCGTGGATATGATGGTATACCAATCGTTTTAGTATAGGAGTGTCAAGACCTGTTTGTACAAATCACGCGTTTTATTCAGTTAGCACACTCAAAACATCACAGTGCATGTCCCTGGCAATTTTGGACTATTCTAATAATAGGCTCAATTTGTTGGTAAGAACCAACTTTATATATTGTTGTGACACAACTATTGCTTCTGATATTTCTTCTATCTACCTCCAAAACCTAAAATGGAAAAATAGAATCACAGAGAAACAATTTTAATTTGATAGCCAGTGACCGGAATAATAATGATTGACTGTTAATTTTCATTTTTTATTGTTTGTTAATCTGAGTGTTCGTGTAATAATAAACAATAATAAACGATAATAAATTTTCTTATTATTATACCCACGTCACTATTATATTTATGTTTGTTCGTTTGTTTTCTGCTAATATCCCCCGCGTGTCTACTTATACTAATATAAAAATAATTTGATTTTACTCATGGATTGTGAAAGAATAAGATTGTAGATGAAGAAAGAGATGGTGTTTGGGGGGTTGATTTTAACTACTAGGGCCGTCTATAGAAATGACAATTTAATGAGCGAATGCCATGGTGAAGTATAGCTTTACTCTCCCGGTTTCACCACTAACTGTTGATGGAAATGACGAGCCAGTTTCTAGCTTGAAATTTACAAGTACAAATTACTAGTCGACAGGGTTTGTTGTTTTGTTCTTCTTCAATGGGAGGGTGGGGGGTTATAGTGGTAATGCGGTGAAATATGTATCCGTCAAGAGGGTTTTGTAATGGTTTTTCGTTGTTTTTATGCTTCTTGTTGGGTTGAAATGTCATCGCCAGATGGTTTAAAAATATTCCAAATTTTGCAGTTTCTTCATTTTTAATTTCTAATAATCGACTGTGTCCGACTACAATATATATCTCTCTCTCTTTTATAGACATATCTGTTTCTTTCGATATACATTTTTTTGTTTGATAAATTATTTTGACAGTTTCAAAGTCAAGTTGGCTAAATTCAAGTAAATGAAGTATATAATTTTTGATTTAAAATCGAGGAATTCTATGAATTCCATTCGAATTCACCAACATCTGAATCGTTGGTTTCGATATTGTTCGATTTTCGGTTTGTAATCTTAGATGACGACAAATTTCTGTTCGATAATACTTGGTTACCAATTGAAATGTCCATATGAAAGGCAGCGCTTATTCATGATGGATATTCCAATACCGTTTACTTTGAAACTTTACTACTATCTAGTAGAAATAACCGAGACAGATAGAAAGAGTCTTTATATCGATAGTAATTTAAAAAGACATTCACAATACAAGCAAATTTCTAATAAAATATCAAAAGTTCTATAATAGAATGATCCGTGACTACTGGATAAAGTACGGGATAAAAAATGAACTCGAAAAGTTGACAGCAAACTTTTTTCTTGAAGAAAAAAAATTATGGCAACATGTGGTGTGCGTTAGTTTTGGGGTTGAGTTTCGTTTTTCTTTTGTTGTTGGAAAGTTATCGTTTTGAAACAAACAACATCATTAAAAGTATAGTTAACTCACCCACTGTGTAGTTATCACCACAATTGAAGTATAGCTATTTGGTAAATAGTACGAAGGAATCCAACTGTAATTACACAAACAATTTACACGAATGTTTCTAAATACGAATGATAGAATCCAATACGTGTTATTGTTTCAAAGATAATCAAAATAAACAACCATTCAGTAATGGCTTTATTTCTCTCTGATTTGTTAAATTCTGAATGTTCGTTGAAAGTATGAAAAATCGACTTATCTGATTATATTTTCCATGTTAAACCCCCAGGGTGTGCCATATTAATAGCCCTATCCTATACAGAAATGGTCATGAGACTGGTTTCTCATCCCCTTTTCAAGAGTGTGTCTCTGTGTGTGTGTGTGTGTGTGTGTATGAGAGAGAGATGGGGGCTAATCAACTCTGTTATGTGTTCTAAACCGGAACATGTTGCCCTGCTGCTACTGTTCCATCCGTCCGGAAATATTCCGTGCAAAGGAAGTGTTAATAATATAACGTGTACCGGATTTTAGTGTATGGACGCTTTTAGGTAAGATTTCCTTTATCTCTATTTAGTTTTGTTGTTTTTCCATTAACAATAGTTGCATTTAGTTGACAACAAGACATAGAGAATGCAATAAAGTTCATTTAAGCTCAACATTGGCTGATATTTTCTCTCCCCATGAAAATACCTGAACATCCAGACGGGCCGCCGCCATGTCTTGATATATTACTCGGACTATTTTATTTATAGTATCTAGTAGCGTATATAATAGCGATTTTGTGTCTCTGGGGGTAGTTGCAAATTTTTTATCCAACATCACCATTAACCATAACATGTTACTACTACCCCTATTTCATTCATTTTCATCTAATAAACTGATAATTCGCCAATTTTAAATAGAACTATGCATCTTTTATTATCCTCCCATTATTTTTGGTTTTGTAACAGTTTTTTTCCACCATTTCTAATTATTGTTTATAATGTTCTTGACATGTGTGTAGGGGATGAAAAATTGATGATGTAGCCATCTTTGTTGAAACGTTGAAAGTTACTTGATGCATTTTTAGATGGTTTAACATGTACATAAAAATCCTTGAAACATAAGAGCTTACGTTATCATCCATCAAAAAGAAACTACCCTCTATTTTTGTCGACATATTGTAAGGGGGTCCTATAGATGATATTCGAATATTTTTGTAGAATTTTTACGAAAAAAAAAATCTCATTTTGTATTAATTTTCCATGTTGATATTGAGATTACTTAAATTTCACCCTTTATTTTAAAAATTGCTGGTGGTGGTGGTGGTGATGGGGTTGTGGTGGTTATATCGAATAAAAAGCCTGCCTAAATATTTATATTACTTACCTCGATATTTATAAGACTATCACCAACCCCTTATTGCAATGTGTAGCCGGTTCTCTTCTTTTTCACTAAGGGTGTGATGATGATATTTTCTAGTCCGGAGGGATGCTACTTTCTAAAATGAAACTTTAATATTAGGTTTACCGCCAATATTTTTTCTATACTATTTTTATACATTGAAGAGGAGAACATAATGAATTGAAATGTTATTATTTTTTTGTTATGCTCCGATTTTAAAATTCTGATTTGACTTGCTGGGTTATCGATCTTTTCCCCATTTTTTTTAATACCGTTCAGCATCTATCTACGTTTCGTTTATAATGCAAGAGCAATTGATGATTGTACGAGATGAAAACAGTGGTGACAACTTGAATTATTGATGATTTACTAGAAGGAGACATCTTTTCCATTATAATGGACACACAATTCTTGATGAAACTTTTATGATATCCACCTGTTTCGCCTTTAGTAAATGTGTAATTGTTGAAAATTTAATGATAAAAGGAATGAATGTGGAAAAAATGTGGTGCTAGATAGCTTTTGACATCATGACAAGGAGCTCGCACTTGCATGAAGAGCGGCTTTCATTATAGTCGTTTCATCCCTTCTCGAATTCTGTTTTGTTATTCTGGACACGTTTGTCATTTTGGCGTCTGTCGCCGCTCCACCATCATCAGCACCATCAACCACGTTCTCCTACTTGTCGTTTAATAGCAGTTGCATCTTGAAAATGAACCAACGTCAGCTTGCAACTACACATGAAAAGTTGACTATGTCTATGAGAAAATCGACGAAAATACCAACACAAATAAGTGGTTTAAATTAGGGTGAAAAAGGGTTATTTACGTAGTGACTTCATTCATTTGAATGGACATTGTGCCTGACCCGTAGTTAAATAGTTAAAAGGGGTGAAATTTAAAGTAAATTTATTATTTGGTTTGTTAAGTAATCGAAAATTGTTGTTTCTATTTCAGTCAAATATAATTCCACCATATTACTCATTTAATAATTAACACTACTTCGCATTTATAAATCAACAATTATCTTTTTTTTTAATAATTATTTTTTTCAGCTCCAATTCGTAACGAGCACTATCCAATTTCAAAATTATTCAAATTTCAAAACTCTTTTCCTGTTAAGTAATTTCGGCTTTCTACTAGAGATTATTACTTATTAGAAACAATTTAAAGAAAGGAAACTGATGAATATCGATATAAACAATTTTTTATTACTACATTTATTTATAGATACCCCTAATTATTTTTGAGTAATAATAGTAGTGGAGCATTGATGATATTATATCAGCAAATACGAAAAATTGTTGTCTCTGTGATAAGTCATTCAGGGCACGTTGGAGGCGCACTGTAGAATTTTTATGCACCCCTTCGAGTAACAGCAGGAGAAGTGATGTAGCAGTAGCAGTCGTGGTAGTAGATAGCAGGATGGTGATGGTGTGTGGTGATATTTGGGATTTCATCACAGCCACACACGTGTATAGTAGCTAGCTAGATAGCAACAGCAGCTAACTTCTTGTGTCATCAACCTTGGGATATTGGCCGAATCAACCCCCTAATTCGGTTAAATTACATTAAATGTTGCTAAATTAATAGAAACCTCAATGTAATCTTATTAAATTGTTTAAATGACAACAATATAATGTAGAAGTAATTAATATTTATTTACATTTCTATAGTTTAGGAATTTTACAATTTTATTTCAACCGTTAAATGATGAGATTTTTTTTTTTGTTTAATTGGGTAGAAATTAATTACTAGGATTATGTTGGGGAATCGTATGTCGTTTTGACTTGAATTAGGTTCAGGTGTACGACAAGGGTGCACGATTGGTATTTTCTGATTGGGACATTTATTAGAATTCTCTGAACAAATCCACATCAAGTTCGCTTTTTTTCTCTTCAAATTCACCAATTGTCAAAGAGATAAAGATGTGGATTTGTTTTGTGTATATCAATCATTACCATATTTTTGTATTCAAATTACCCTCAATTCAAATGAAGTATAAAATTGCTGATTATTTCTCCCCTCCCCCTATATATAAAACAACGAACTGTACAAATAATGAATGCATTCACAAAAGTTGTAGTATTTAACGAAAGAATTGTTTATTCACCAGTAAATTTCTGTTGTTGAAGAACATTATTTCAATATACTGACTGGATAGTCTAAAGTCGTCAAATTACATGTATTTGATTGAATATTGTCACATTTATAGGATTTGAACGGCAAAGCGCCCCCGGTAGCCAATTCGGAAATAGGAGCGTTTATAAGTACAACAATGTGTTCGCTTATTTATTTCTTTAATAAATAAGTGAGATATTTGCCGTTTTTCTTGTTTGATAATCATTCGACGGCATCACATCCAATGAATGTTTTCTTTTTTTAATTTAATATAGCGTGCTTGGTATGGATCTGTATGTTTGGTATTTCGAAACAACAGCCAATAAATTGTTTGTTTTGTGGCAGTTTTAATGTAAACCAAATTTCGGTGTTAAAATGGACATAGTGACACGTTTTACGAAATTTTGTATTTGTATATATGTGTCTCTGTGGTGTATTTAAATTTTCAACGTTCAAATAAATTTGTCAATTTACGTTATATTTTATACTAAAACCTGACTTGTTTGTATAGCGATGATTTCACAAAATTTCAATATTCATCACTTCATTAAATTTTTATTGTATTTATATTTAGATACAAGCATTACAATTAGAATGAAATTATATTAATCATATCTAATCGGATTATTATGTTTTACTAATAGAAGATTGAGTGTCTGTATCCTGGATAGTGTCTGAATAGAACAAGGAAAAGGGCAATGTCCTGTGTGTTGTGGGTGTGCATTTCTACACACCATCATCCAAACTTTATCCCTTCGTATGCATCCCTTCGATTTTCTTTCGTTTTGGAAGGGACGGCGGCAGCAGTAGTAGTAGCGTTGTAGAAAGATAGACGTGCGGCATTGATGACGACAAACAAAGTTAACCATCTTCAAACTGAAAACCAGAACCGTAACCGACAGGATGGTCGGACAAGTGTAGTGGAAATCAACTGGATTGGAACGAATACTGAAAATTTCCCATTAATGTTGTTGAAATAAAAAAAGGAAAACTCGTATATTTGTATTCAGATTACAGTTGAATTTGATTATAGTTGAAAGTTTCTTATTCTTTTTTGTTTTTTCAAATTCGGTTATTTGCATTCACAGGGGAAACCTTCAATGGACAACCCCATTCTATAGATAAGAACAAATATATCGACATTTTCTTTTCATTTTTCATTGAATAACTTTACATATTTCTCTGCTTAAGTTATTGACCTACTTGCGCAAGTCCCATTAAAAAAAAATCATTACAATTTAAAATCGCTAAAAATATGTGTTTTGACAATTTGTTTTATGAAGAGTGCAGGCTAATTTCTTCATCTACCTTTGTATTGTATAATTATGCGAAGATTAACTTGTTGACAGTATTTTGTTCTTAATTAGAGGCAAGTAAGAAAGTTTGATGAAACTTTCCAAGTTTCAGTTTCATGATGAAGTTTATATTTACATCAGCATTGTGTTATTTTACCCGATCCCACTACCCCTCCTACATTTGTTTATGATTAATTAAAGTGTGTCTCACGCAATTCGCATTTTTTTTTTCGGTACTGGGGGAGCACAAAAACAAAAAAAACGAAATTCTAATAAATAATGTTTGATCACCGAATTGGAAACAATTCAATTCGACAACTAATAAATATTCAAATTCTGTTTAAAGTCTCTAATCTAAGGGTTGTTTTAATTTAAAATTGAATCTAGCGTTTGTTTTTCTGTGTGTGTGTGTTAGAAGAATTTTCTCGAGAATTGTTTTAATGTATAGAAGGCAAAGACGACAGTGTGCTTTATCTTGATAATCTTGAGTTGGCGCAGATGTGTGCCCTAGGTAATTGCACTAGGAGTTCAGACACACAAAAGACCTTTGAATTATATAGGAGACGCCAGAATGACAGAGTCAAAGACTTATTCATTCATTATTTATGGAATGTGTTGGAATACGAACAAAACATCGCCTAGACATTATTGAAAATGATAAGTTGCTCTGTTTACATATCTTGACATTATCAGTAAGATGAATTAATTTCTGTTTTATTTGTACAAAATGGTAGGTGAAGTTAGATAATAACGAGGCAAAATTTGCACCGATAGAAGTTGTTTATTATATTCGATGGAAATTTTTCCAATATAAGAAAATCCCCTCCAAAATGTAATATCTTATACATCATTTGTATTGAGCTATCTTTAACGTTGCTAGTGTTCCTGCTCGGATATCTATATTTTTCCTATTGTCGGGGAGGGTGGAAATGAAAAATGCATTAAACTATATGCGTCCGTTTTGACACTTTTGAATAATGCACTAGTAGCAACCATGTATAAACTGGAATAGTGTGTATCCAAGTGAAAAAAGGCATTTTTCTTACGCAATTCTCAGTTGAAAGCCCAGCGTCTCTGTCTCATCCCTATTGTTCTAATTTTCTATTTTGATTGAGTCAAAAGATTGTAATTTCATTTGTTAAACATTTGGTGTATTTCGTACGCCTCACTATACGCAGTCACGTTCTCTTGTAAAGTAATCAACTCAATATAACATTGGTAGATAGAAGCAGAAAGTGTGTCTGCTGCCCCCTCACAACTCATCTCATTCTATCATTTTCTATACTAATAGAGACAGACTGAGTTCGTGACAAGTGATTCTAATAATACCGGACGTACCCTGGCAAATTTTGCCCTTTTAGTTCCTATTCTCGAAATATTCGCAATCTAGAAATACGTTGAAGCTGCAATATCTGGAAACATAGACACAGGATCAGATCCAAAGCTTACTGCAACAATAAAAAAAGATGAAACCATGGACAATTACGACATATTTGCGTGTTCTTAGTTTTTCTAGTAATGATGGTGTAAATTTCAAAAAGGACGGATTAGTCATGTGTAGAAAATGGATTTCATCACGAATATGTTGGAAAACAACGATTATTAGAAAAATTGAATTTGCTGAACAAAGAGTGTAATTTTGATGACAGTGTTGCTGCTGCTACATTCATTATACTCCATTTTTATTGCTGTGTGTCATTCAATTGATTTATTTACCAATTTGAATATTTATATAGCATAAAAATACATGTCTTTCATCTTCTCTTCAATTCATGAATATTTAAATAACACTAAATTAGAATTTGCCATCGTTTCTTTCACAATAGTTTACTTTAATTTGTCTTTGTTCTTGTGTTTGTTGTTCTATACTGGTTTCACGATTATACAAGAATAAATTAGAGTTTTTCTCAATATCCTTTTGCCATTCCTCCATTTTTGGGTTCGTTTATTTTAAAGGAAGTATTATTTCGTATTTCTATTGGAAATATTCGCTTACTCAAATAGCTTGAAAACATGAATAATCATAGTGATATTATTCTCTGGGTACTGATCATCGCCAAATGGCAGATTAGAGGTGCAGGCGGTGACATTTGAAGATGATGATGCCGGTAGTGAATACAATTTATTCTATTCACTTTAATGAACAACGAATCTTAATTGCAATCAAGATTATTTCCAAAAATTTCGTTTCATTCCATTGTTGTTTGAAACATTTCTATTTATCCGATAATTCATTATGTAATTAAACAAAACTTCTTTATTCTGGATGAAATATGATTTAATTAAAATGATTGTTTATCATCATTACTACAATTTAATTAATTACAACAACAACAAAAAATACTTACATACTTACAACTATTCTTAGAAGTATAATCGAAACAATTAACACCACCTGCACGTGTAATAAGCGGATTATTATTAAACATAGTGAAAGCATAACATTCAAGTTAAAAGGGGGCGATGGTAATGTTTTGAGGAACTATCCATTTTATCTCTTAAGGGTCATACTGGCACAGCTGTACACTAGAGGGTAATATAACAACACCCTTATGTCTACTTAGTTGTGTGTGATGTTGTGAAATAATACATTTCTCGGACGTATCTATTCGACTAACCCCCCTCGGAAATGAGCTTCTTGTCTAGTGAAAATTGTTATTTTACGTACGTACCTACATTTTATGTGTAAAATAACTTTTAATATGATACCGCGTCATTACCATTCAATAGTGATGGAAGGTGGAGAATTGTTTATTTTTCTTCTACATGAATTAATGGGAAAATTTAACGATTTTACCATTTAGAAATTGATTAGTTGTAACAATTTACATCAAGTGCATCCTCGATTTATGTCTGACTAAATTGTGATTGCTGGCAGTACGAGGAAGAAGGGCCATAGAGATGGAGTGGTAAATAGGACACGACAACATCAATTTGTTAAATGTTCAAAATGAAATTTTCAAGGAAATCGATATAAATTTTCTGAAGTTAAGGAAATTAACGATTTTTTTCCTTCTTGTAAATCGCATATTTACCCGGCGCCTCCACCAATTTTCTCTCTCACATCCAATATTTATTTTATACCATTTCTAAATAAAATAAATACAAATAAAGGAAAGAGAAACTCTATAAACGTACAATTCTTTTTGAGGTTGTCGCCAGTTTTGGCAAAAACATATTTTCGTACGTTCTTATTATTTATGCGAACCACCACCCTTCGATCTTTTGGCATCGCGTAGAGCATATCATCTGCCAATTTGATGGGGTGTGGGTTAAATCGAATGAAAACGCAACTGAAATTACTCCATCTTCGATACACCCTGAAGAAGAAATCTACACGATCAAGAAACACACCCCATCCCTGTATGTGCCTCGCTCTAATTTATTTATTATCTGTTATTAATTGGATACAATCAATAATTTATTCTAATTAAACTTTGTTCTTGGAATTCAGTGGTGCATTTATTAATCGAATTATAGAGAGATTGCAATAACAAACAAACAATGACTGGAATTAGAATTTTCAATTATAAAACAATTTTCTTTTGTCTCAGGTAATATTTGAGGCGTTTTTTTTCTGCCAATTTTTTGTGATGAACGAACTAATTTTTTTTTGGTAAGTTGACATTTCAATTATCCAATTTATGGATTTTTTTTTGTGTACAAGCGGATGAAGGATGTCATTTCCATTACGCTCTATGACAGAATGTTATCGGTCAATGTTTATAAAAATTCGAGTGTGTATACAGAGTGTTTACTTCTATTCTTCTCATTTTGTACATCTAAAGACTTACATTGTATTATCTAACCATAATTACAAATTAGCCGCTGATAGTGTTTTTTTTCTACGAATCAAATCTTCCACCTGTAACCGACCATAGAATGAAACAACCAGTATATAAAGTGAGCTGTAAACATAAAGCAAATCAAATTTGAAAGCTTCCAACCTGGTATAAGGGACAAAATCAAAAAAGGCCTCTTACTGTTCTATTTTCTTGTTGAAATTCTATTTCTTGAAACATCAAGTAAAGAAAGAACAGACTGTAATGTAATTCATTTTCTTGGCATGCCTCCCCTTCTTACATCATATGTCTATTATCATACGATCTTTTTTTATTAACATTCTAACAATATCATTTTAATATAAGTGAAAGCGTCACATGTTTTGTCGACGTGTTGTGTTGTAATTTTTTTTTTTGACTTATTAGGGATAGCTCTAATAATAGGGGTAGAGGTGTGACTAATTCAACCCTACAATATCTTTTCGCTGTCTCTATATATATATAGGTAATATTACCGACAATATGTCATGGATTTTGATTGATGGTAAGTGAATATTCAAATCATCGAGTCAGATTGAATGATCACGTTTCTATATTATCGATTCAGGTTTTAATGGAAACTCGTGCCCGAATCAATGCTCTTTTCAGTCAAAACTTTCAAAAATCCAAAGAAGTAATATTCTATAAAACATACAATTTTGTGTGAGAGAAAATGAATTATAAGATAATTTATGGTAGTTGTTGTTGAGGAAAATTTCTAGACAGTAGTAGAGTCGTTCCCTTTATGGTAAGATAAGAGAGGTGTTTGATATTGTTGTAGTATTTCAAGTCTTGAATTGATTAAAGTAATTTGCTTGGTTAATTACAGAGGGTTGAATGTTTTACAGTATCAGATTTAGAACTTGATTAGAAACATTTATTGATGTGTATATATCATTAAAAAAAAATGATTGCAGTAAAGTTTATAACTAAATCACACAGAAATTTTATTATTATTGTGTTCGGTGTGTGTGTCAACTTTCTATAAAGATTCGTTCAAGTTTATTAGTTTTAGAAAAGATTCTTTGCAAGTTTCTTTCCCCAATTTAATTAATCTCATTAGATTCTGTTGGTGTCATTTTTGTCTTCTGTTTTTTTTTTGTTTTGTTTTTGTTTGTTTATTTATACACAAAATAAATTTAAACATTGCGACAAAAATGTGATGATTGAATCGTTTATTTATACAGTGACGGTTAACTGTAAACTATTTTATTCAACAGTTTTGATGAGTTACGCATTGATATTTCTAGACGATACGTAAATATTTGCATATTTGAGCATCTGAAGCGTGTATATATTCCAAGTTGAACATATCTGAAAGGATGCTTTGATAATTTTAATCCACAACATAAGATCATGGATAAATATGATTAAATTTTATGTTGGAATTTTTATAGATTATCGATTGAAATAAGTTGTTTTTTTCTTCGTTTTCGACTTACATTATACTCCATCTTCTGTGATTTGACCAACTTGACTTTAGATGGTATTTGAAGGAATTGAACGCCCTCTGTAAGATGGCACCCTTTTCGCCGCTACCTTCGTACGGTCCTGGTTGTAATAGCCATTGTAGTTAAATTTAACATAGTAAAAAACCGATATTTCAGTAGAAAAACTATAGTTTAACGTAAAAAAATTCGAATTCATCCATTCGTATTGTGTTGGTTGTGCTCTCTGTGGTATTGGTGATGTTTCACCGTCTCGCTTTTAAAACCTATACTCGGTTTTTGTTAGGGGGGAAATTGTGGTCGACTCACCACAACCACCACTACTATTACATCTACCCTTATATTTGTGTTTATATAAACACATGTATGTGAGATGTGAAAAGGGAATGTCACCTTCGTTTGGCTTCAATTGTTCCCTATACCGTATAGGGAAAATTGGATTTTAAACAGATCACAAGAGATAGATCACAACCAACCACCAACAATCCACCACCACTGGAACTCTGTTACATTTCAAAATTATTCTACTACTACCACTACCATCCACACAACTTTTGAATATTTTTAAGTATAAGGCTTTCATCAAAATAAAGTTGTGAGAATATTTTGGAAGAGTTGAGTGAAAGTGTTGCAACTCCACAATTTTGGTTAATTAATAATAGATTAATAAATAATTAAACTTTAACGTATACAAGAATTGTTTAAATTACCAAAAGTTTTAATTAGAAGTCTGCTCTTATCGGCTTTTTATCTTAAATGATTGTAGTCTTTTCTGTTGTTAGTTAAGTGAATTTTACATGAATATCACAATAGTTAAGTTTGTTCCAAGCGACAATACCGGAATACGTAGACTTTCCTATATTTTTGTTAGTTGATCATAATTTTTTCTAGAAACAAAAATACTTTGTAGATCCAAAGAAATAGATCAATTAATTGCTATATTTTGTATAAGTAGCTATTTTTTTGCAGCAGTTTCTAGTCCGTAATAATAGGAACGAACCTACACATATTCGAATTCAAATTGATATTTGGCAAATGCTTTTAAAGGTTTTTAAAATTTTCCATAACATTTTCTTCTATAGTAAAAAACGCATTCTATAGCATTAGTAATAAAAATAATAATAATGATGATAATTCTAGACACGTAAACAAAAAACACTAGAGGGATGATCTCGTTGGCAAACGGCGCCAGAACGTCGCGACGTCGTCTTTCTCCCACCATTTTGTTGCTATCTGCTCTCTATCCTCTCAATAAATGAATGTTGTTGAAATTCCTATTTCACAGAGGGTGAATTTTCATTGTAGGTAGTAGTAGATGGTGGTAAATAATTCATAGGTCAATTTAGAAAATAAAAAACACATTAAAATATACACACACACACTCACACAATAATATTTAAAATAAATATTGTAAAATCTATTCTCAAACAAAACTAAATCGCCCCTTAAATAAAACGAAATTATTATTCGATTATTAAAGTTTTAATATGCTCATTAAATAAAAGGAAAAATACTATATTTCATCCCCTTATTTGATTAATGGAAATGTTTTCCATATTTATCGGCCAATTAACAAAATAAAAACGCCCTTTAATGGTAATTGTTCAATTTATCAGATAACAGAATTGTGTTGATTTGTGAATGGATGAGAGAGTGTGGTCGTTTTATTAGACACGTGTCTATTTTGTATTTCAATTCGACTAAATTGTGTAGTTTTTGTTGTTGTTGTTGTTCTTCAATCATCATCATCATCCCCCTTTTTATACTATCTACCAAATAAACAGCTATATCTTTGTTGTTAAAATATTCATTTGTTCCCATTTGAATTCAATTGTTCTTCATGCATTATCAATTAACAATTAACAAGAGTACAGCAGAATGTCGATTATCCGAACGATCAATTATTGTATTATTGCACTGACTCACCCGATAATACTTTTGTCTGCATATGTGCTTTTAGGAACGATTTGATTAGTTCGGTTAATCGACGCTCGACTGGATCCGTATAAAAAGAAGTTTCCAATTGAAATTTAATTATTATTATTATTAATTAGTAGTTTTTGTTTCCGATAATAGATTGTGCTTTCTGGTTATTATTAACTAATAAAGTGAGAATGTTAACGATTTTGGAATTACTATGCACTAATAAAATAAATTTGCCATGCAGGTATGCATCGTTATTTTGTTGTTAATTATCACTGTTGATTAGTAATTATTCGGTTGGCCCAATTATTATTACGACAAATTAATTAAGTCAACCGGAATAATTACAAATTACAATTATTCTATAGCACAGTGTGTTCATTTTATTTGAATTCAAAATCAATCGATTTCCACAGTTTTAACATCAAATGAATACCTAAATAGAACAGAAATATTGTTATCTTGTTCTATGTAATTCAATAAATTTGTCTAGTCGTTCTCTCTTACACTCATCGTATTCTAGTTTATTACAATAAATATTTTACGATTTAAATAAAGATGTGGAATTATTTGAATCAATATCGTAAACTCTATCTTTATTATGAAAATATAGTTTGATAAGCGTTAGAATTTTATATTGATTTGGTTGTGTGAATATTATAACAAAGAAGATGCGAAGAGTAGAATATCAATAGAATGCCTATACAACACCATATTTTTGATAAAGGGAATTCAATGATAACATTTCTGGTTAAACGAACGTTAATTTTACCGATAAAATGCTTTTGGTGAAACTTTTATTTAGAGGCATGTCTGTAAGAAGGTTTATCCAATAAAATCGTAGTAATTTAGGGCTTTTAACTTATAAATTAGTTCTGTTTTACTCGCTTTCATTTTTCCTATCTACCAGCTCGATTTTCTTTTACGGTAACATCATTAACGAAATCTTTCGATTTTAAAGCAGTTTATTATTAGATTTTTCAATATTTCATTATTTAATGCAACAGTAGAAGAGAACATTAATGTTTCAAACTGAACCGAAATGATAACATTAGGATTGCATGTTGAAAAATAAGGAGAAGTTGTTTTTTGTTTTATATGAACATTTGTGAAGTTTCTCCAGTGATTTTTCAGTAGATTCAATTTGTAGTTGAGTACACACACACATTTGTCAATGATAACAATAACAACATTAAAATGCATTTCACGTTGAGGTGATTTCTTAAAAGATTTCTCGTCAAAACAGCATTAGTGGAACATACACATTTGTCAGATTTTTCAATTCGCATGTTTAAATAGTCGATATTTTACTGCGCACGATCATAATCGAAGAATGACAGTGTCCAGTCGGTTGGTGCTAGGAACAAACTTATTATCTATTAATCGAAATTTTAATTGATGAATGTTTATTTATAGATCAAAGCTTACATTGAAACGGTTAAACGAAAATAAAAAGCACAGAATGAAACAATCCAATTTCCTACTATACTTAATTTATAGTAATTTGTTAGACTATCTATTTTAGCTTCCCCTCTTTTTTATTTCCTAACACACTTTATATTCATGCACCATTTGTTTTCTATGAATTTCGCGTTCACGCTATATTGGCTCTGTTATATATTTTTTTGTTCATTTGAGTTATACGAAATAACAGCTTGTTTCAGATTAACTTTCAGTTAGAAAAGGTATCGCCTTCTTCAGCAGAATAAAAAGGATTTGAACTGGAATTGTCACCATCACCCTCAATCATATAAAGTGTTTTTGTATGTGAAAATCTGCCCAACTTTCATTGATTATTATTATTATTATTCATAGATCCCCCTGCCGATGGGAATCAGTGCGGTTTCTAGTTGGTAAACGAAGAAACACGACACATTTTAGCTTTTAAGCTGATTAATTTCTACTATTACAGCTGAAAATTTTTGTTTTTCATCTTCTTCTGTTGGTGGTGCTTGTAATTGTTTGATTGAAATTTCCATAAATTTTTTAGAGAGACTTCCGGTTATTTTAATCATTTTTTTGGTTTTCTTTCAGCGCGTTATTTGATCTCTATGTTCTCATGGCGGTGTTGTTTTTTTTTTTGATTAATGACGTCATTGTTATGTTGTTATTAGTTTTTCCTGTTTAAACAAAAAATTACTTTTATTATTATTATTATTATTATTATTTTGTTAAGTAAATAAAGTCGGTAAATTCGTCCAAATTTTCATTAAAAACAAAGACAGAATTAATGATTAGAATTTGTCAAAACGAACAATAAGCATTTGTTGTCTTTCTCTTGCAATGTTTGTTTATTCGTTAAATATATATAGCGCTAACTTTATTTTCCACTTCTTAATTGCAACTGTTTTGTGGGGGATAATGTTTGTTTAGCCGTTGAAATATCAAGAATTGATTCCAATTTTCTTTGGGTTTTCTTTATTTGAAAAAGAAAAAAAAATACAATTGGCCTTATTAAGTTGTCGTCTACAACATTCGATTGTTTATTTTGATCAAAGTTTTTGCCCATCATCCATTAACTATTCAACAATGTCTGTCTAAAGCAATTAATCACTGTGATAGATAATGGGAAATCAGTGTTATTAACTTAGAAGAACATACCAGAATTGATTGATTTTATTGATAATGTCGGACAAGTTTGTTTGTTAACTTGAAAGATGATAGTTACAAGACACGTTATTATTCTAGAACAGAATCTGCATCTTTACCTCATTTATCATTATTTATAGATAATTTTTATAAGACAATTACGGTACTAAGGCCTCGTTTCCACTGGCGAGATAAATTACACAAATTTTTCGCAAGTTGTCTCGCATTACTGTTTACACTTAATTAGTGCACTCAAACTCAACTTACCTAAGTGTAGCTTTAGTAAAACCAACCTCTAGATGGAGATAGGGTTTAGTGTTTTAGGATTTTTCTATGAGAATATTAAAATAATCAAATTATTATCGAACTGAATTTAATTAGTGGAAAATTTTGTTGGAAAGTTTCGTCATTAATGTTCTATCAACTGTAAAAATAAATAGATTTTAATCGATGATGATGAAGAAGAAGCGCTTTTTTTTCGGTGGTGCTAAAAAACCAAACAAACATGATTTACAATTATGTTGTAAGTTGTGTTGTATTTGTGCATAACTGGAGCATGTTTATTAGGTTAAAGCTTATTTCTTAACATTTCCACATCTGTGTTTGTTTGTGTATCCTTGTAGTAAATTGTATGTTGGTTTTCATTCTCATCATTTCATTTATCTTTACATAAAGCTAATTGTTTTGCCCCTAGGCGATCAATATGTACACATACAAAAGCTCATCATAAACTTCCATCATTGTAAACTAGAAAAGTTTACTTTAAAAACAGTTAGAAAGTTATATGTACTTTGGATGATTTGGATAATTCAATTTACCTTACACTGTATTTTAATTGAATTCAAGTTTTTATTTTGTTTTAAAGTGAATGAATTTTCTATTTTCTAAAATAAAACAAACGAAAACAGTACAAAGTAATCTTTCTTGGTTTAATCAGAAAAACTTGAAAATCGATTGGAAGTTGTTTGTTGTTGTAGTTGTTGTATTTTAACTTTGTTATTATAGAAAATTAAAACTCTGTATTCTTTTCAGTATAGGTTTCACGTAAATAGAGTAGACGTTCAATGTATTTTTTTAATAATTGTTGTCTGTAATCCAGCTTTAAACAAGTTACTGGAAAACACAGTAAAGAACTGCTGTTACTGTATTTATAATTTATTTTATTATAAAGTGAGATTTTCAGCGAACAATAGGGATTGTTTGTTGCTGACTTAGATGAATTGTTAAGCAAGCAGAAACTAAGCATATTATCTTAGTTTTGTTAATGAGAACACCTACAGGATTTACATGTTTTATCCGTATTTAAATCCTGTAGATATCATATTGTCGAAATTAGTTGAAGAAATACATAGTGATCCCCCATTAAGTACCTGTATGAAATATTTACATTAAACGGCGACCACTGTACGTAAATTAATAATATAATAATACTTTCAAACTTTTATGTTATGCCGACTGGAAACTAAGCTCCATTAATTTTCCATTTAGTTGAAAGCATTATAAAATTAGGCTTGATTTTATTCGTTAATGTTTCATCATTGATCCTATCGATTCTGGATGGATTTCTAACTAAAAAACTAAATTTAACGACTTTTCTATCTATCTAGTAGACAATATCTTTCAATTGTTGTTTTAATCCGCTTTTAGATATCGTCTTCTTATTAATTTATCGAATAATTTTGTAGATAATATATTGTGTCTATTTGGAATTGACCAAATTGACTGTATGATGAATATTGACAGTTGTACCGGCCAAGTTGAAATAGATTAAGTATAATTCTGATTTTGTTGTTTACTAATAATAAAATATAAAATTTATATCGGTGATGCTGAAATCTATTCGATAGTATTTGTTAAATCAATACGTGCTGCTTAAAGTGTGTATAGAGGAAGTCTTCGTCTCTATACTTCTATTATTCTCTTTTGTGATTTTATATAACAAAGCGCCGGACATATTGTGGAAACAATAGGATATACGATGCCTTTTCATATACACATACGATAATGGTATAGAAGAATGTTATTTTCAACCCTTCGGCTCTTATATTTTTACTGAAAACCACCCTTTCCGATTATGTCTATCTTAATATTTGACAGTTTGTTATGTGAATCACATTAACAATATAGAAATGATTGAAAGAAATAGAGACAGATATACGACAATGATTTTCTATATCAAATTGAATTTAATAATTCTTAGTTTATATGATAATGGCGATGGAATCTGCCCAACTTGACTGTTCTGTGTTGATTCTAGTTAGACATAAAACTGAGCCAGATTCGTTTCACTATACTTTCGTTGATATATTTGATTTGATTAAAGTAGGCGTGCGATTTTCACATATGGCTTGATTCATACGAACTATAAACGAATATACAACACATACACAGTATGTTATAGAAAAAAAAGAAATACCCTTGGGATAGGATAAAGTAAACACTTACTAAAGTGAAATGTTCTGTAACTGAAACAGACACCTTCTCTTCACAACACACGCACATAGCCACACACAAATACCCTCGCACTCCCATCAACTTAAACGGATTTTTTAACACATTCACTACATTCGTATCACAGTCAGTTTTCAATTGTAGGCAATTTACGGATTGCTCAATTTATAAAAGAACCCACTAAAAAGAAAAAAAGACGAACGATCTAGAAAATTCAATTTATCGTTGTCTTTTAGAAAATTCTCTCCTTTTTCCCAATAAATGTTACTTAATGATTTCGTTATTTGAGATTGCCAGAAGCAGGTGGTGGTTGATTTTAAAATGTGCACATACACACCGTATAGACGAAAATAGGAGAGAATGTAATTTTCTTCTGCTTTCGTTTTTTTCCCTGTTTTTCGTCGTTTTAAACAGAATTCGTTTTGTCGCAGAGTAAACTGAATGGAAAATTAGTAAAATCATGATGTTATTCGGGGGAGAATTGAATTAAACAATGTTCAAACGGGAAATTTCTGTTTTCATCTTAATATTGCATGTGCTCTAATTAATTAGATGCAAATTTTCTTATTAAGTCCCATACAGTTTTTGCAAATTTGTTTAATTTATAGTAAGTTTATTTGAAATTTGGTCGGCGCGACATTTAGAGAGAATCTATCAAAGTTGACCGTATAACAAATAGACAAAGTGTATATATGTGAATCTAGAGGAAATCCTTCGAATTAAGACCAGTCTGATATCATTTATAGACTAATCAAATAGATGAGGTGAGACATGTTCTCGCACTTAATTCCCCATCCTGGATGTTTTCGTTCAATTAGTTAATGGTAAAGTTGAGATTATTTACCATTACCTGATACTGTAAATATGTAGTTTATTATTATTATTATTATTAACAAAAAAGAATATTTATTATACGGGGAAAATCATGAATTCAAGGATAGATTTTGGTGATTTTTTAAAAGGGAATTATTTCCAAGCCGCATTATATATAAAAGTCTGGAGTTGGTATTAGATGGAAGAAAATCGTTGAAAGAACTACTGAATACCGATGAGAGAGGCAATTTATTTTAAAAAGTAGAAAAAATTAGAGAGATTATTGCTTTTTTTTGTTCAAAATTCGTCATGTTATAATAGTGGCTTTTGTTATTGTTGCATTAATTCATAATGTTAAAAGTGCAATATGGTGGTATATGATGGATGTTTTGTGGAAAAGCTTAGCTTTTTTTAGGTTGTTTCGAAATTATAATTGTTATAAATTGATTACAAGAGAATATTCATAAATGGTTGGCTTTGAATTGTTCCAGTGGATAAAACCGAGTCGCTTTATTATAAAAAAAAACTATAAACGTTGACATGGACAATGGCAAATCAAAATTTTCATTCTTCTTTTTATCCAGAAACTAAAGATAGACATAAAAAAAGTTCGTTTCCAGAAGTCAACGGCATAGAATCGATTCTTATTGTATTTTATTTTGAGATGTAATCATTCTAACAACACCTCATAGTTAGTGGAAATTATTAGGTGTGTTCCTACACACAGTTCCACATTGTTTTGTTTATAACTGGACTTCGCGTGTCTAGTTAGAACCTGATCACAAACTACGTTCAAACAATACCAATTGGAACGCATTTCTATAAAATTCTTTGTGAATCTAAGGAATAAGAATTGATCATCATTCAGTTTTCAATATTACCATCAGCGGTGTGGAAAATGACGATTTTCGAAGTGTGTTCATGAAAATGAAGATTTTTGCTGTTGCAATCGGACACTTTCGAATGCACCACACACGATGGAAAATCGGTTTTCATTTTTATGAAGCAGTATCATGTAAAAATTAGTTGGCCGAATGGCTTAACGATAAACGAATTGGATTCGCAATCGAGAAGTCCGGGGTTCGAACGCCGGCACGGTAAGAAAAAGGATCCCCTTTCAGCATTCCCATGTAGAAAAACTTGTCTGGATTTGGTGAAATGAACAGTAAGCATTCATTCGAAAAGGCATAAGTCCCCAGGATTTGGCGAAATGAGCAGTAATCACCTTTTTTCTCCTAGACGACATAAAGTTAGATATTGTAAAGAATATAAAGAAGATAGATATAAGAAACATAAAGATAGGGAAGCATCTATTGTTTTTTTTTTAATAATTAGATCGAATAATGATTAATGAGATCGAGTTAGTTCTTATTTAGAACACTTCAAGATATCACATTAGATACGGATATGTGAAATTAAGGTGCGTCAACTGTTAAGAAGTTCATCACAACATAAAATTCTAACTCAAGTTATGCCACTTTAACGTTTCTTTAGTTTTAAGCACGGTTGAGCCGCTACCTTTGTGCCTCATGATAGTTACGCCACTTGTTAAGAACATGCGCAGTAAAAATTACTTGAAACAATCTGGAACGATGGGGTGGAACAAACCTAGTTATAATTATTTCTTATCGTCGATTGATTCTTTTCTGTTATTAGAAAAGAAATCATTTAAATTCGATGTGTTTCCAGTCAAGTGTTGAACTTTCTAAGGCAAATTTTCATTTTTCAATTATGGAGAAATATTGAAAAGAAGCCAATTTTTAACAGTGTTGAAATTACGAATAATGTTTTACTGTTGAAGATTTGAGCGAAAATCGTATCTGAAATTGGCTACATTGACGTGTTCAGATTAGAAAATACCATCAAAAGTGTCGCTTTTGTTCCGGTTTATTTCATTCGCAATGAAAATTATTTGAATTTTAAGTTGTGTGACGGCCGTGATGGTGGTGGTAGCGTTACAGATTCTCAGTTACTCCTAGATGGCTTTTCCATATTTTCTCTCTCGCTCTCTATCATTATTATCCTTTTTTTAAACAATCCTTTCTCAAATGGATTAAAATTTATTTTGTCTGAATGAAATGGGGGTTTAATTTAATTTTGTCAAGTAGATTTTCGGTTTAATTAAGTTACAGTTAGAATTCGTAAATCTGATGTTATCATTAAGGAGCGGTGACCGTACAGTAAGATCTATAAATTCATGTAGTTTAAAAAAAAATCTGGATGTGCTGTGAATATGTTGTTTGATTTTACATTGATTTATGTCACTAACATATGCGATATTTAGAAATAATCGTATTTTTCTGTAATCTGCATATTATGAAGTTTCATGCTTTCCTACATACATTGCATATAAGTGCTGCTTATTATTTCGTTGGATTATTTAGTTTTGTATGCAAATGTTAACAGTTGCCTGAGGGATTTTAAAATAATTTGCATACACAATTGTGGATCTATATACAAAACGAAAAGCAACTAAACCATGTTTTAAGGTTTCATGAGAGAAATTTGTGTATTTTAATCCCTGCGCATCCACCAAATTTAACAAATAAAGAACCTTTACAGTTTTCTCTCATCCAAAAATTCCCTAATTTTATTTATATGGTTTCAATAATGAACTAATCCATTCGTATACATTTTCATTTATTACGAAGATGCTTGCTACATTGTTTCGTTATAAAACAGCAAACGCATGCCATCCTTTACCTCTTCTACTACCACCACCACCATCATTTGAGCAACTCTCATGAATTTGATAATTGACTTCGTTAGCTGAAAAGAAGCTCGAGGGAATCAAACAAAATCTATTATTGTTTGATTGGAAAAAACGTATCTTTCCACCATCGATTTAGAACGATACGGAAAAAATGATCTTCTTGACCTATAAAAAGGATACTTCTAAGGATAATATGATTTATTCAAATATTCCGTGAAAGAGAAGCCCTTTGATCGCATATGGGGAATTTCGTTGTAAATTGTTCTTTGAATTTAAATCTTTTGCATTATTAATTTTCTTTTCTTTTTACGTTTTAATAATACCGTAATTTGTAGCCATCTTAAAATATGAAATTAATATCTTTGCTACTGAAATTCTCAAGAAGATTAAGCACATATGGATAATATAAAGTTGGAATTTTCCATTTCTAATACCTGTTGGCAAGATTGAATTCATTCACTGACAATTAGTTTTTAATAATGGAAGAAAAATTACATTTAAAATTAAAATATATTCTGATCAAATTTTAGCAATTCTTTTTTTTTGTGGAATTCATCAAATAGAAATTCAATTTTATTTTTCGCTTTCGTTTATGGTTGTTCGATGTAAAAAGGTGCTTTTATTGCCGTTGATAATTAATGGTTGAATGTCGTCAAACAGACATTTCTTTTTATTGGTGTCCCCTTGCTTTTGTCGCTATTTCGTTTCATGTGGTGCAGCTCTCAAGAACTTATATTGAAAGATTCATTTACACACATACACACACACATTCACTTTTATCTTTATTAAATAAAATTTTAAATAGGTTGAGTAGCTTGTAGAATGCAGCACAAAGGGATTCTTTACATATACACTTCGTCTATTATGGCTTGGCCCACATTAAGATAAGTGACAATGTGTTCACTGCTGCTAAGGACTGCTGTTGATTCAATTACCGTCTAACGTTGTGAATTTAGCATTTCTGTTGGTGTCGCTTGAAACTAGATCGAGTATATAATTTATTTCAGCTTATTTATTCTTCCAGATGTATTTGTGTGAAATTAATCGAATGTTCAAACAAATTCTTTCCAGTGCACATTTCTATTTGTTTTGTTGTATTGAATTTCCTGTATCAATAATCACTGACTTTGTTCAGGAAAGCGTATAAGGAACATCATTTCTTGTGTATCAGATATTGGAAATTGAGTTTGGTTTATTGTAGAAAGACGATCGAGTAAAGTAGAAGATGACAGTGGTAGTTGTGGTGGTGGTTTCACTTTGTACTACCACTATCATCATCGTCATCCTCTCTACTACAATATTCTCATTTCGATCCTAACTTCAAAGTTGTTCCGTCGTCTTGTTTAGATTGATGAAGTTTGACAAAGTTCGATTGTATAACAGCGATTGGATAAAACCCAGTGAGGTCTAACTGCTGTATGTATGAAGTTGTTTTCTCTTCTACTGCTGTCTGTCTCTCTCTCTCTATTTTTTATTTATTTGACGGTCCATTTGTCCAACAGCAAAAGAGGGCGAATTAAAATTCAATTATCTTTTTCAATTATATTGAACCTAAGGGGATGTTGGTGAAATTGACGCGTTTTCGATTTGTTGCTGAAAATATTCTCGAAGGTACAAAACGATTATCTATTGAGAATTGTTGTAGTTTTGTTTTGTTTTGTTTGAGTCGCTATCCTAAATTCATTAGAATTTCCAGATATTCAATAGTTGTGGAATTATGAAACGGATTTTGTTTTGCTAATGTTTATTAATTTATTTTTCTTTATTTTAAACAACACAACCGACATTGTTGAGAGAAACGTTTTTATATTTGTTGGTGTTTTAATTTTGTGCTGTAATTAAAAAAAATAAAATTGATAAGCACCGTCTGTTTCAAGTCAAATTACAGTTTTGAAAAGAACAAAAGTAAAATATGGGATGACGTTTGCAATAATTAAAAAATGTTACAGCATACTAAAACAGCAGAAAAATCCACCACCACCACCACTACCACCTCCTTTATTACTATCATCATCATCATCTTATTTTATAGCATATGAACCGTAACACCATTAACCCTAATCATATATCATCAAACTAAAGGCACTCTCTTATCAGGAAAAAAAATTGTTATTATTATTACTATGTTGTGATTATAGTAGTTGTAGTGGTGGGATGCTGGGTGAATTTGCTTGTGTCGAAATATAAATTTCTACATTGTCTACCATCAATTTCATGGTTTGTTAAGTTGTCCAAGTATAGAGAATGATAAACAGTCCTTAATACATCAAGAACTATAGAAAGAGAGACGGAAACTAAGGGTTGTTTGAAAGAAAATTATTGTATTGAGGGAACGAAAATTTTATTTATTTTCCAGTATACAGTCGATAAAATTATACGAATAAGGGTGTTATTAAACAAAAAAAAACGATTAAAGTTATGAGATTGTGAGGGTAGTGATGAGAATTTTGTGGCATAAAAGAAACAACGGGAGAATAGCGTTCATTTCGTATTGAATTGACTAATGTGATTTTCTTCAACATATATTTCTTTAGAATTGCTTTATGAATTTCGAATAAAAATCAAGGTACGTGTAATGAAGGCGTGGAATTCATAGAAATTGTGCCTATCCCTCTTTTGGAAGATTTGTTTTGAACTCACTGCCTGGCTAAACTACTTTTATAATCACGTGATTATAATAAATGCCATTTATTTTGCTTGTCTCAGTCTAAGAAACTTTCTAGATTTGTTATAAGGCTATTAATTTTCGCTCTTTTCACGCTTCTCCACGATATTTCTTACAGAACTCTCATCACCTCGTTTTACTACTCGTTATCATCAATTTTTCTATTTTCGGCTTATGTTGGTAACAGTTTTGATCAACTACATTTCCGCCCTTCGATTTCGATCTATACTTGAATGTGTTTCCATACCATTGCTCATCTAGAAATAATTGAGTACATCAGTTATAATAACTTTCCCTTATGAACATTTTGTACATCTTTGAAACTTTTAAGATATGTCTATAGGAAAGCAGTCAGCGTAAAATGATTAACTAACTACGATAGGGCCTTTCTGTAACATCCTTGTAAGGGTATCAGCCTAGAATATTATCATGGTTTTGTTAATTAGATCGATATATGGATGGTGAACAGTTTATGTCTCTATTTTACTTGCTGTTATTTCATAAGTGAGATAAGGATGAAACTATAACTTATAGAATTGAAACAAGTTTTAATTTCTAATAGTACAATAAACTTCGAATTTATAGAGTTACTTTATTAGGATTAACATATGTATATAATAACGGTTTAATTTGTTCATAAATTCACCATATGTTTTTTTAATTGCTGGGAAAATTTTATTGATAGAAAATCTGTTGAATAATGTGATGGTCATTAATGGTTTGAACTGCCTTTAACCATATAGCTTTAGGTGGATTTTGTCCCTTTTGCGAAACTTTCTTATCCGCTTTGTTTTTGAATACATATCTGAAAGCAAAATTTAGTTTGTATTGCTGCTCCCTTTTGACTGTAGCATAGTGGTTATTGTTGTTGAAACAACAAAATTTCAAAGTGCATAAATACATAGTCGCCATGTATCTTGCAGTAATTGTTGTTTATGGGTCCATTTATACGTATTACTTAGCGCTATATATGTATAGTTCGGACTCCCTATGGTAATGTGTTGGTGGATAAGCCATTTTAGGGGTAGATTTCATGTTGTTGTTTTTTTTACTGTATTTTTGCAATTAATTCCTTCTAATACGATTATACTTTTATACTTCTATTAACAAATGACTAATCGATCGTTGATATTGATAGATTTTGCTATTAACATCAATTTTACAACCCTCTATACAAAAATAGCTGTAATATTTTATAAAGGGTGTATATTATATTGGTATATAAATGTCTCTTATACACATTCACACTGAAATAAAGCAATTGTCCTTAATGTTCTCATGCACTTTAGTCATTTATGAGCCGTATTACGATAACAGGAAATAGATTTTATCATTTTATTATAGACGAATAAATCAATAATTTTTTTTTGTGTTTTTGTTTTATCTCGTACAGGCTGCAATGCTCAAACGCCTCGTTTAACAATTCAACCCAACAGTGGCTTAAAAGAAGTTGGTCAAAGTTTAGCATTATCATGCACACCGTCCGTTGATGATCCATCATTGATCAATCAAATGGAATGGAAAGATCCGAGAGGGCGACGTATTGAATCAAAAATGTCCAATTCTCTATATGTACAGGTATTTATTTTTTAATAATATTCAATCATTGTCCATTTGAATACACACAACCACATTACTACAAAATCTATTTAATCCATTAAATTATTTCTGTATCAATATACACGTATATGTATAGAGAGATGTTTAATATAGGGGGTAAGTAAGCTGCACAAACACACAATAATCGTGACTATGTCCTAATTGACCAAATTGTCAGGATTAAATTAGAAGCTGGACCGGAAAACAGTGGACCACATCTACACATTAATCTTGCAAGGATTATGAAGTGTATTTGGTGTTTTTAATTCGTTTTGTTGAATAATATGAAGAACTTTGTAGCTGATTCTCTGATTCATATCAATTTTGTATTAGTTAAAGACTAACTTTGTTTGTTGTTCTTTGAATAATTAGCTACAGAGTACTTCACAGCACTCAAATATTCGTTGAATGTCATTTTACATAGCTGCAATGTTGGATCAACTGTTATATATTAGATATTCTACATAATATTCATTTATATTCACAACAATTCCTATATTAAATAATTTATCATTTCATACGAAGTTAATACACATAAAGCTTCTAATCCTTGAGACTAGAACAATTATAATGGAATTTAGTTATTGTACGTGACCTATCCTTTATATTAAAATAAACTAATAACAAGAAGGCATGTTTTTGTTTTAACAATTTCTGTTTATATACTTAACTATTTCTATTTGACTTTTGAACTATTTTCCAAATAGCCTACAGCTACTAATTGACCTATCCCAAAATTATAGAAAATGTGTATTTAATTTTAATCTATTTTTATTCAAATTCAATTAACAAAGATTGTTGATTTCGTTTCTTTTTTTTGTTTTTTTGTAGAGTATGAGTACAGAAAGGGGATTAATGTTAATCTTCTCCAAATTACAAATTAATCAAGGTGGTAATTACACGTGTACAGCTAGTTATGCTAATTCAGAGAAACTACAAGCCAGCCTACTATTAGAACCGTACAGTAAGTATTAGACTTTCCACACCTTCAAGCAGGGAAAAAATAGACGAAATTCCGATTTTTTCTCTCTTTGCTTTTTATTACCAATTTAGAAATGATGTGTTTTTGTTGTTGTAGTTGCTATGAATTTTTTGGACGCTCCTGAATCACAATATCCACTAGTCGGTGACGATTTTCTTGTAAAATGCCATGTTGAAGGTAATCCATCACCAGTGGTTGAATGGATACGTAATGATAAAGCAATTAAAAATAGTGATCGTTATGTTATACAAAGTGATGGTTTAGTTATAAAAAATGTACGTGAATCCGATGATGGTATTTATAAATGTAAAGCAACAGTTTTTAAAACTGGACATTTATCTGAACGTAATATCAAAGTTGAAGTGATAATACCACCGAAAATTGATAAATTGATTGATGTTGTTGTGATAGAAGGTGAAACAGCATCAACGAAATGTTCAGCTAGTGGTAAACCACCACCAAGTTATCGTTGGATTAAATTGCAAACAAGCCAAGATTTATCGAAAACGGATCGATTTGATGTTAAACGTACAACTGGTGATTTAATTATAAATCGTGTTGAATTCGGCGATGATGGTTTTTATAAATGTGTTGCTGAAAATCAAGCTGGACGTGATGAGACAACTGTGAAAATCAACGTTCTAGTTAAGCCGAGAATCTACGAATTGAAAAACGCTACAGAACCCCTAGGTAAGGCGTCATTATTGCCCATAAATAATCTTTATTTTTGATTAAAATGTGTTGTGTAGGTAGTGAAACAAAAATAACGTGTAAAGCTCAAGGTAGACCAACACCAAAGATAATATTCAGAAAGCGTAGTAATAAAGAACCGTTCACACCTGGCCAACAACAACTCGATAAACGTATTATCATTGAACAAGAGATATTTGAAGATAAAGGTGAATCTTTTGGTACATTAATTATAACGAATTTAACCCGTCCAGATGATGGTTTATATGAATGTATGGCATCAAATACAGCTGGTAATGGTTATAAAAATGGTCATATCACTGTTGAATTCCCACCAACATTTGAACGTACCAATGTACCAATTTATTGGACATGGGGTGAACGTCCTGGTAATATAACATGTATACCAGAAGCTATACCAAATGCGACAATTATATGGAAATTTGGTAATATTGAAATAAATGAGTCGCCGAATTTTAAAAAAATCGGCAACAGTCCAATATCACATTTAATTGTGAAACCATTACATGATCCAAGATTTTATGGTAGTTATGAATGTGTTGCATCGAATAAACATGGTACGAATTCGATATTTTTAAAATTGAATGAAGCCAAAGTACCTGAACATATTGTACAAGTCAAACCGGAAACAATTACAGCAACAACAATTAAATTCAATATTTCACCACCACGTTATTGGGATACATTACTAATACGTTCATTCACTGTACAATATAAACGTGAACGTGATGTGTCTTGGGATTATTCAAAAAATCATACATGGAGTTTCAGTATGTATTTTAATTGATTTATGATTTAATACAATTACAAAATTTAATTTTATATAGATGCACCGTATATTTTGGAGAATTTAATACCAGAAACCACATATCATCTACGATTTGCTGCAGCAAATGATGTTGGTTTAGGGCCATGGATTAATATTGAACCAGTAACAATGCCACGGCGTTCTGAACCAGCTGAACCGAAAATTTTTATACCAACACATAATATCAAAATTGACGATGAGAACAATATGAATCGTCCCGAAAATAATAATGGACGCCAAGATATTATTGCTGTTAGTCCATATGCTGATCATTATGAATTAAGATGGAATGTACCGAATGATAATGGGGATCCTATTGATAGTTACATAATACGATATTGTATTGTAAGTACAATTTTTTTCGATAATCAGAAATATTCGTCCGGTAACTGTAAATAATCGTTTTGTTTTAGACACAACGCATCAATGGTGAATGGCGCGACTCAGACTGCACAGAAAACATTCGACAATCCGTTGATTACAATAGTTATGAATTGAATAAATTACGTCCGGATACGATTTATAAAATTGAATTGCGTGCAAATAATGCAATCGGTTCTAGTTCGCCAGCACAAATACGTGTTAAAACAGCTAGAGGTGAGCAACAACAACAATATTATAATTATAATACAATTATAAATCGTACAAATTTTGTTAAATTACCAAATTTGTTACAATTAATTTCGATTATTTTATTTATAAAATTTATTTAATTTTGTTTCATTTTTTTATTTTTTTTTGGTATTTTTTTTTTGTTGATAAAATTCGATAATTATAATTTTTAAGTCTTTTGATAAGCTTCTCCCAATGAATGAATGGTTGTGTGAATATTTCTTTTTTTAATAAATTCTTCAGGTGGTTTTTACTCGAGCTCAACGTTAAGTGCACCTTTCTCTTATCCTCTACAAGCTACAATGACTCTGTTGGTAGTGTTTTGTGAGTTTTATATAAAAATCGGGTATTTAATTTAACTTATAACAAAAAATTTAAGAATTTTACTACAGGGGTTTCAATGTGTTCTCCCAAATTTTTCTTTATTTATATAAATATTGTAAATATATGCAATAAGTATTCACGAAATTAGATAGAATTATAGATAGATTTCAATTGTTGTTTCGTTCAATTATCACAGCATGATTATTATGTTTAAACTTCCATTTGATTTGATTGTTTGTTTTTTAAAATAACATTCCAAACAAGCATGTTTCATTTTGAATTTATCGAATTGATTTTACAAAACAAGATGAAAGCTTTAAATGTTCAATTTATCCGTTTTTATTGGGCTTTATTTGCTTTAATTACATTATAACTAACCAATTATATGCATGTTGTTGTGCGAATTGATGATTGGTAAATGAATGAAGTTTCGATAATATTTGTATTAATAAAAATTAAAATAAATTGAACGAATTCGATGTCAGATTTTGTCTATGTGGTAGTGTTAACAATTTTTGGAAAATTTATGTAATTGTTCAAGTGTTAATTCAACGAGACTGACATCTTTATTTATGAAAAAACAAGAATTTATTATATTAAATTGAGCTTTTCTTGTAAACAATACGGAAGAAAATACCGTGGATTCCACTACCAGAATCGAATGCGAATCTTCTACTTCTCATTTATATCAACAGAGAAAACGATTTGGTGGTCGAATTCTATTATTTTTCTCGTATTTTCACACGAAAATTTTAATTCATATATAAATGTTATATTATTTGTGATAAAAGTCTAAGAAATGTTGTTTGAATGTGGTTCACGTGATTATTGTTCTTTTACACCAACATCTCCTGAAACATTTCAGCATGATTCATGCATGCTGTATTTTATAATTGTTTTGTTTCTGAAAAGTTTTTAGATGGATTTTACATGATTGCCCTGAAGATATCTAACAACTTTTCTATGTAGAACAACAAATTGTGACATTTTTTTATTTTAAATAATTCGACAATAAATCTAGTAAATGTCAACGCAATTCCATTGTAATTTAGATTTATCAATTATTAAGATTGTCAATTTATAATCTATTGATTAATTAATTGAATTAATTGAATAAAAGCGTAAATCAACGTAGACTTTTTGGTTATTTTTGTGCTTCTGTGAAGTGTTTCTTTCTATTATTATTTGTTTTTGGTTTTATTTGACAAAAAGTGGCGAATTATTTGGCTTATCACGTGTGTCTCTCTAAGCGACAAGGAAACAACAACATGTACGTAGCTTCTAATTGTTGTCTTTTTAAAAAATCTAACCCGCTTCTTTTTTGCTTTTTGCATGATCTTTCTGTTAACAATTGACATAAAAACACAATAAAAACGGATTGGTTTTTTTGTTTGTTGGAGGAATAGAACGACTACCCCTATTTTAATTTGAAATTGAGTTGAATTATAACAAAATATATGCTGTTTTTTTTTGTTATGTTGTTAAATACCAGCATGATCTGTTGTTTTTTAGATAATTCTAGATTAGAATATGTTTAGAAACAACAGAACAAATTTTACACGAAAATTTCAAAACAACAACAACAATAATGACAATCTTCCACTGCTCACTAACACTCTTACCAAATTTCATTCAATTATCATTAGAATTACTAGGATTTCCCACTAAAATTACTGAATTTTCTTTAGGAATTGATCCGGCCGTCCCATACAACCAACCAGCAATGAGCAGTTCAACAATAATCTTCATTGTACTAGCTGGTGTTGTATTATTTTTAATTTTGGTTGATTTAACATGTTTTTGTGTGAATCGTGCTGGACTTACTGCGATTATTTGTAATAAAACTCGATCGAAGAAGCATGATGATGATGATCCAAAATTGGGAAGGTATGTTTTTTCTTTTTTGTTTTCTATATATAAAAATACAATCGACACTGTCTTTTCAAAAAAAATCCTGTTTTTATTGAGTTGTTTCTACCTTTGACACATACTTGTATATACGTTGAAAATTTTAGTCTATACAGTTGGCGATTTCCGCTGCCTTATTGCAGTTATAAAGCTGCCCGGCTCATCCCAACAGTCTCAACTTACCAATGCCGGTCAAATTGGCACCATCACCAACGTAAGACTTTATTGTTAAAGCATGCTTTAAGAATTGCATGTAATCTACAAAAAAAAAACAGAATTGCCCGGCGCATCCACCATTTTGCATGTTAATGTTAAAAAACTGTAATTAATCAATCATTTGAATTATAATTTTACTATATTTGTTTATAGTAAGGACGAACGAGAGCCCCTGAAACCGGACAGCGTCCCTGTTGAACGAAACATGTCGGTTGAATTCGATGGTAAACATGTCTACGCTAAATCAGGTGACATCATTGGAAAACATTCAGCTGTTTAGTCAATTTTTCTCTTTTCTTTTATATAATTCCATGACCTTTAATCACAATAATAATAATAATAATATTAATAGGAATAATAATAGAAGAGTATTTTTCCAAGTCTGTGCCAAATATATCGCCTCCATACGCTATAATTAAATGTTGTATATTACCAATGGTAATCAGTATTAGCCTGGAATGTCAGATAGAAAATTCTTGCAAGTGGCCAATTTGTGTACAGCTTTCTACGTGTCTTTTCACTTTATGTTCGTGTAATCAAGTTTTAATCTCATTGAAATTTCTTTGTTAGTAATTACAGTTACATGAAAGACTTCAGTAATTTTGATGAGATTTCTATATGTAACAATATTTTATATTGTATAGTCTTAACTAGTGAAATACAGTACTTAATAAAAGAAAATCTCGACTGATCATTTAAGAATTGTTGAATATTTTAAACAATAATCATGTGCAACTACTGTTTTTTCTTCTTCTTTAGTTTAGGTTTAATTTTAGTTCAGATTGTATGATATAAACCAAAGTTAATTTTTCTTTTTAGGAATATTTGATATTTTATTGTATTTATATAATAATTGAAATTGTAGCTTTTGATATGGAATGAAGCATTATTATATAATAAAAAGACAATTCAAACAATTTGCATTTCTTAGCCGTGTTGCGGTATCCCAGACATTTTCAGGTTTGTATCAGAATATGAGGACCACATATAACTTGGTTGGGCTTATTCGAGTACACTGTTACATTTAAGAATTTCGTCAAAAGGTGGTGCAGCATAACTTGTGATCTAAGAAAATTATTTAAAATTCTGTAAATTAGTGGTCGCTTTTCGATGAACGAAACTCGATAAACAAAATAAATAAAATAGAATATCAAATAGGAACATATTTGGGCCCAGATAAACACAATCATCAATTCAGTTTAGAACATTTATTAAGTAGTTGTTGAATGTGTGCATTATGATGAGTATAATAAATAATTTAGTTTTTAAAACTAAGTAGAACGGATATGATTGAGTAAGCCCAACGAACAATCTGAAAATAAAATGGAAATAATATTACAAGTGAATTTCTAAATAAATCAACAACAACAAGTAAACTCAACTGCTAATCCTAATACATGATTAATTGAATAATTTTCTGAAAACTTTATCCTCACTTTCTTCTGTGCACAAGTAAGCGCAATTAAATAAATCTTACGATTTTCCACATTCATATCGTACCAATTTATTTGTTGTAATGCATCGTATAGGCCTTCAATCTGAAACACAACAGGGCAGCATTAGAAATAATCGTTTGAACTTTTATAAATATTTACAATTGTTTCCATTGATTGTCCTGCTATTATTATTGCTACAAAGGTCGTTAAGGCGAATATACAAATTGGTGGTATGTATCGGTAGTCGTAAGTAACCATGATTGATCCCTATCAAATAAAATTATTTTATTTTCGTTGAAATCTATAATTATTAAACGACTATTACCGTAATTAGCATTAAGGTAGTACTTATAAAAACTAGTACTCCGCATAACGAAAAACAAACGATGTAATTCGATATTTCTTTGTTCTTTTTAATACCTGACCTATAAAATATGCATTTTATGCAAAAAATTTGAACTCTGTTGTAAGTGAATATCTAATTACTTACATCAATAACTCTTGATGACGTTCAATAAAGTTACATAGTCTGGATTTTACTTGTTTTTGATATTCCGGATCATCTACCAATTTCTCACTAATGGAATCATCATCTTCAGACGTCATTATTTCATTAACTTCATCAATTAACATCAAATGTTGATATTTCATATGTTGTGTATAATAAATAAGTGAATAACAGTGGGCTACATATGTAGTCATTCCAGCAATAACGTAACCAGATTTATAAATAGATGATAAAATATTCGCATATTTTGGATAATAGTCAACGAAATATTTAACTGTTAGAAACGTTGTATAGTCGTAATGATTACAAAAATAAAGTACCAGAGTAGTAAAGAATGTGCCACATGTGTTAATAATTGTGAAAAGTGATACAATTTTAATTTCTTTCATAATTGTTGCCTTTGTTGTTTCACTTGCATTATCCGCCACTGGCTGTATATTGATTTCTTCAAATAAATTATAAAGAATTTTTGGGTTTATTAGCATTGCAACAGCACCTGCTATTGGCTGTAAATTTACAAACAGAAAAAATATGCAATTAAACAATTAATAATTTTGCGAGATAAATTAATAATTTATTACATAGAACATTAAGAAGAACGCAGGTGCATAATGGACAACTTCTTCCTTATCTAATTCACAAAAGAACAAATAAATTTGAATCACTTGACATGGAATTTGTGTCAATAAAAAGAAAATTAATAAAATTTTAATTGAATGGAACTGATATATCGTTGATGCCAAGAATTTCACAATAATTAAACAATCTTTTTTTGTTAATTTCTTCCATAAATGTTCCAAATAAGACATTTCTTCAATCTTCTATGTTATCTTCCGTTGACAAACTAAACACAACTAAAATGATGTTAATCGAATAACAATATTTAATGTGCGATATTTTCAGGAGTATGGACGCATACCCTTTTTAATTATTTATTATAGATATCTTCAAATAGTTTATTTCATATTGAATGTCTTTTGTATGTGTTTTCCTTGTTTATAAGATTGGGATACCTATAAGACGCGCTCTATTTTTCAGGTTTATTTTCAAAGGAAAAAATTCCGTTAACTAGTAATCCTTTGTTCTTTTGTTTTTAAATAATTCATTAATTAATGGTCATTAGGAAATTTGTAGGTCACGAAATTCTGTTAACTGACGTGGCGGACATTACCGTCTTTTGCTGTTAATGATTTTGTAAAATTATGAATTTCTAATATATTGCCATTATGCATTTGTTTATTATCCAAATATTAACGAGTGATTGTCATAAATGAAAGAGAAATGACAAAACACTGTAAATTTTTAACAATTTCTTCGTAATTAATTTGCAGCTTGAAGGCGACTCTCAAAGCTCAACTTGTCGTTATTTGTCAGTGCAAGACTTTGATGTTACTTTCAATTTATATGGTTGTTTTATATCGGCTATCTCACCGTCAATAATAATAATTTCCTTAGGCGCCGCAATCAATGAGCCCGACCCTAATGCGATGCGTACGTTGCACACAATATAAGTAATTTAATTATTAATTTTCAGGAATTTCCATTATTTCTCTACGGCCGACCTTCTTTTGTTGTCATAAGAGTAATTACATTCAATAAACCAGTAATATTGTCTTCCTTATCTTGAACATTTTTATTACAAGCTGGTCCCCTTAACACGTATCTTTGGCACAATATGAACGGAAGTCAATAGACATAATTAATAAAATGGAGTCTCAAATAGGAACGTATTTGGGTACAGAAAAACACAATCATCAATTCAGAACATTTATTAAGTAACTACTTATTCAGTTGTTAAGTGCATACAATATGGTGACTATAATAAATAATTTAGTTGTTCAAAATAAGAAGAAAGGGCATGGTTGAGTATGCCCCACGAACAATCTGAAAATTAGATGGAAATAATTTTCACAAATAGTTAATTTAAAGAGGGAGAAAAAAATTGATAAACTCAACTGCTAAGTCTAGTTGATTATTTCTAATAGAATGATTTTCTGAAAACCTTATCGCAACGTTCTTCTGTGCACAAATCAATGCAATTAAATGCATTTTACGATTTTCGGCATTCATATGGCACCAATTGATTTGTTGCAATGCATCGCATAACCGTTCAGACTGAAAAGAAGTATCATCAGAAATACTTGCTTAAACTTTCATAGACATTTACAACAGTGTTACAATAAATAAACAACTTACTGGTACGTACCGATAATCAAAAGTGAAAAAGACTGAACCCTTTTAAATTAAATTATTATTAAGTTTTCATCCACATAGATAATCAATAAATGATTTTTACCGTAACTAGTGTTACACTTATAAAAACTGGTAATCCACATAAGCCAAACGGAACGATGTAATCCGATATTAATATCAAATGCTGATTTCTCATATGTTGTGTGTAATAAATAAGTGTAGAAATAACATAACCAGATTTATAAATTGGCGTTAAAATATTCGAATATTTTGCAGAATATGGATAATGGTCAACGAAATATTTAATTGGTAGGAACGTTGTGTAGTCGTAATGACTACAAAAAGAAAGTAGTAGAGCGGAGAAGAATGCTCCATATGTATTAACAATTGTAAAAAGTGATACAATTTTCATTTCTTTTGTAATATATTTTACTGCCAATGAAACAGTTTGGTATAATGTCCATTATATATGGTTGACTCTATCGATACCTAATAATTATCTCTATGTGAAATAAACAATCATGAAATTCCAAATGAATATTTCAGCTATTATATTCAATATTTAAAACAATCAATTTTTGAATGCAATAAATTAATTTAGTCTAGCTAAGACGAGAATAAATGGAGTTAGACGACAATATCTTTATGCCCGGAGACTTCCGGTCTGGTGTTATTTGGTTCGGTGACATCATCCGGGAATAAAGTCTGCAATAAAGTCAAGTTACACTAATTCATTTTAGATGAGAAGCAATTATTTTTCAACATATTTTGCTGAACTATACATTTCTGTGTAATAATCGTTGGAGATCTTAAATGGGAATGCTATCATAATTTTGTTAGATAAATACAGATTAATTAAACAAAATTAAATGAACAAAACGTGTAATAATTAATAAAGAACCATTGTCGACATCTAATGTTGAATGTGTAAGAAACCGAAAATCATTAATTAATTTCGATTCACTTTACATATGCCACCAGTTGATGACGGAATTGCCGATTTACGAGTCATGCCACATTTTCCATTTATTCGTATAATAAATAAATAATTATGGATTGATTGTGATGACCAACTAGATTTTACATGACTGAATATGCTCCACGTACAATCGAAATATTAAATAGGAATAAAACAAAATTGGTAATAGACTTTTTTACGAAAAAACTCAACTGCTAAGCCTGATGATTTGATTGATTTTCTCAGAGTATTAACATAATTTTTTTTGTGGACAAATTAGTGCAATTAAATAAATTTTAAGATTTTCAATATTCATATAATATGATGCCAATTGATTTGCTGCAATGCATCGTCATTTTTCATGGATTTGTTCCATATTAAACATGTCTTCAAATTTCTGTGTGATCTCTCGTTGACAAACTATACCTACTACTAATAATTAACAAATAGATGGTTATCAAGTTAATTAAAATATTCTACTTAACAAGAACACATCTGTTGTACCTTTAAGCGCAACAGTCCCTAAGTCCAAAATAATGATTTTGAGAGACTCCTGAGTGAACCTATTTAGTTAAATATGATTATAACCCTGCCCAGTGACATTAATTCACGTAAGCAGAATGAATTTTAGTGTGATGTACAAGGTTATTAGGAACTACCTTATGGTACTGTGCATCAATAATTTTACTGTTTTTTTTTTAGCAAAAAACAGCTTGGGCCTATCTTGCCTTAAAATTTATGTTTTCACTATTACGTATATGAATTAAACGCAAAATGTCGATTTTGTTTGTTGGGCCACTGTTGTGCTGATGGCATCATTTCTATTTACGGGTTGATGTAAACTTATTTATTTGTGATATTTCTCCTAATGCTTCAGCCTTTAATTTCATTCAGTAAGAAATAATCAATTTCTTTGTTATTGACTGATTGTGAGATTAATAAACTATTTATTTATCAAAATCAATATGCTGGCCCATGAAATAATCTAATCGAACAAAAATGAACACGAATCGAACGAGAAATATTCGAAGAAATTTAGAAAATTATCAAAATATTCCAGGACAATTACAAATGATGTATCCATGATCAGCAATGATAACGTGAATAGGATGCACGCATGATTTTTTTTATTATTTCGCATTTCTGGGACCCTTAGGTACAATATGTAAACGGAAATGTAGTGAATTTTCCATTTTCTTGCTTAAAAATGAAGGAGAGAAAATGCATGTCAATTTGAACTAAATTTAACCTTGAGTAAGTTCTAACTTCGTTCGACAGCAATTCCTCTATTGGTCGATTATAAAACTAACACAATACTCCTATTATTCTCATGACGCTAGTAGTGACCTCTAGTGAATAAATTATGAACTATGCGAAATTACAGCATATATGCTGTAACATATATGTAGGGCCACCATCTAATTTATTTATTTTTCCATACTTAAAATTAATTGAAATTTTCAAAATCTACTCCTCATGCATGTTCTCTGTTCGTGGCATACTTGGCGCGTGCGGTGCTGACTAATGAGCGATCACCCTAATGCCTTTATGTGACATCTAGCCACGATTGACGAAAGTTTTCGTAACTAACCATTTGAAAACTTTGGCAACCCTGCTCCGATCCAGCGGAAACTGCGCTCCGATCTAATCTGTCATAATTGACATTGAATTATCGGAATTATCCTAAGAAGCAGATCAATAAATCTATTGTGAAAATAAACAAATTTATGTATATATCAATATGTAGATTTGTTGTGTTTTTTTTATCAATTCCTCATAAAGTTTGCGTAAAACAATAATTAATCCAGAAAAAAAATGTCATACGAAATTTACATTCCAGTTTGTATCACATTAGTTATTAGTTCAATTTTAATTTATCCACAATGTTTAACATTAATATTATTCGTATTGTTAACAATAATTGTTATTCTGGTCAGTTTTATCATTGTTGTATGGATCCATATTAAATTATCATCAAGACATATTGCAACAATTGGTGCTGAACATATCTTAAAAGACAGTGAACATTTCCGTATAAATTTAATGGTAATTACAAAATTCATTATTTAAACAATATTTTGTTTTTGTATGAATTCTAGCGAAATTACGATCCACGCCAATCAACAATCAAACATAATCAAAACAACTTATCACCAATATTTGGACGTACTGTTGATAGTTTATTACAACAATTATTAGATTTTATTGTACGTGACTATATTTTGATTTATTTAAATGAGTATGCTTATAATGCTGATAATTTAGGTGATAATATCCGGTAAATTGTCTTTGTGACAAATTATAACAAAAAAAAATTATTATAAATTTCCATTGATTATAGGGAAGATCTTTGGGGTGCTATTGAATTACTACATGAACGTTTTCAACGTATCGATTATGTTAAATTGATTGCATGCGATATTGTATCAAAGATAACGATACATTTTGAGAAGATACGTGAAGCTAAATTAATGGTAATTGATACGGATCATCCACCAATATTCGCATTATCACCACATGTGATGTCGTCTGATAATGAATTGAAATTTATACGTTCAGTTAGTGAGGTTTTCATCATGTTTCTATTACCGCGCAGTTATTCATTGACGCCTTCAAAATATTTTCTAAGAGAAATTCTAACATGTAAAAGTAAGCATCACAATGAATACACTAGTTAACTAGTTAAGACTTACGTTATTTTTTTTATTACAGTATTCAAGCCATTTGTTGATAATATAACCGATTCGGATTTCTTCAATCGTAATGTTGTTTATTATATTGAAACACAAAAATTAGCAGCCAATGTACATGTGAAAGCATTTGAATATGCAAAAAGTTTTGAAGATATTATTAAAATTATAATTAAAACTGATGATATTGAAGCATTAAAATCGATACGTTATAATTTAGTAACGAAATTAATGCAAGCTACAACATTACAAAATCTACATCGTTCAAAAGGTGTTGATTTAGATAACGAAAAGGTTTCACTTCAATCAACTGGTATTAATAAATCGGATATAAATGCAGCAAAAAAACTACGTAAATACATCAATCAATTAACAATTGCTAAGAAAGAATGTGAGAAACGTTTAACAAGTCTTGGATGGGAATTGGGTTATCAATTCAGTGATGATTACAAGAAAGTCTGTAATTTCCCCATTGAAAAATAACAATTATCTGAATGTTTTGTTTTTGTAGACATTACCGATTACTTCAATCTTAGATCATGTGATTGGACGTAAGTATTTGTCACAATTCTTGGAAACTTTAGCCAGTCAGGATTTAGTACGCTATTGGATAGCTTGTGAAGAATTACGTACATCAATTCGTAAAAATTGGCATCAATTAGGTGCTGAAATTTTTTATACATTTATACGGAATACAACATCAGAGATAAAAATTGATAAAAATACACGTAAACGTATGGAAGCATTTCTATTAGGTGATAAAGGACCAGAAGTATTTTATGAGGTACAACAACGGGTTGTACAAATCTTAGAAGATAAATATTATCAACCATTTTTAATTAGTGATTATTATAAAGAAATGATAACAGCAATGGAGAAAGATGATGAATTGATAACAGAAATTGATAGTAAATCATTTGATGAACGACAATCATCAAATGATTCACAACACAGTATTGATAATAATTCATCATTAAATGTTGAAGATCATTCCAATTATGCTAAACAGAAATTAGATCAATTAGAAGAACGGTTAAATAATAAAACACAAGTATGTCAGATTGTAGATCAAAGTCGGTCGTGATCAATCTACGACTTACGTACAAATCACCACCTACTTTGATTTAATGTACTTTTATTGATTTCTTTCTATTATCGACAGGCGTTACAAGCCCTCCGATCATCATTAAAGCCGGAATCGAAAGTTTTAAGTAAATTAGAGACAGAAGTTGAATGGCTGCAAGGTGAACGTCGTCAATTAGAGGCACATTTAACACGCACGGAAATCTGGGGTGAGAATTTAGGTAAATGGCGTGCAGTTGTACAATCAGCTGAAATTACTGATGAAAAAGAACCACCACAATTCGTTATTGTTGTACATATCTTAGAAAATGATATATCTGGAAATTTGGATGATAGTATAAGTACAGGTTGGGTTGTATGTCGTAATTTACAACAATTCCAAGAATTACATCGTAAATTAAGACAATTATCAATTGAAATAAAAACTTTAGAATTACCATCGTCGAATACATTTAATAAATTTTTATTTGGACAAAACAATCAACGTGCACAATTAGATAAAGCTAAACAACAAATACAAAAATATTTAGATTTTCTATTGATTGATGAGAAATTGAATCAATGTGAAGCAATTTATTCATTTCTAAGTCCTAGTTCGGATCATTTAAAACATTCATCAACATCACCAACAACAATATTACCGAAAAAAACACGTTTCTCATTTTCAACATTATTTAAAACAAATAGTGGTAATGAACAGAATCGTGACAGTCTACCAATACTGTTAAAACACAATGAAGAAGATGATTTATCACAAGAAACAACAACTGGAAATGATAATGTTGATTCGTCACGTTTAAATGGTCATCATTATCAATATCATGATAAAGATACAATTGCTGAACCTTTATATGGTTTATTAAGTGAATTATTCGATATGCGTGGTGTATTTAAGTATTTACGTAAAACATTAATTGGTTTCGTTCAAGTAACATATGGACGTAATATAAATCGACAGATATATGAAACAATACATTGGTGGTTCTCCGAACAAATGCTACATTACTATATTACGTTGTTATTAAAAAATTATTGGCCTGGTGGTACACTAGCACCCACACCACCACAACGTACAAAACAAGAACGTTCAAATACAATGAAACAAGCACAAGATTTATTTATTAATAATGTACCAGAACTATTAACAACTTTAGTTGGTACTACAACAGCTAAAAATGGTGCCAAGAAGGTTTTCGATGCTTTACAAGAAAAGAATATGAACAAACAGTTGTTATATGTATGTATTTTTGTAATTGAATCTTGCTGTTTTATTTTAGTTAATGATTCAAAATACATTTTAGGAAATCTTTGAATGTGTAATGGAAGCAGTATTTCCTGAAATTAGTTAACCATCAGATATCAACGAAAATTTACTAAATTGGCACTAAATTTGTTAGTTATACCTTTTGATCTTCTACTGGAAAACTCTCTGACTGATTTCATCATTCCGATGACTATTTTTCTATAAACTTATGTCAATATCTAGTCTTATAGTTTATCTGTGTATAAATATTGTAATAATAAATGGTAATTAAGCAGATTTTTGTGTTTTAACATAACATGTTGAAATGGTTGCATAAGCCCCAGTGAACCTAATATAGTTACAATTCAATTTAAAAGTTGGTTTACCTGTGTACGATGACGTAACTAAGTGTGGTTAGGTTCGGTAGTTTTCCACAAGTTTTCAAAAAATAAAAAAAATGCCGAAAAAGAAAACTGGCCAACGTAAAAAGGCTGAAAAACAGAAATTACGCCAAAAATCAATTCGTACAGCTAAAGAAAATGTAGAATTAGCCAATCATCCATGTAATGTACCAATGGAATGCGAAAAATGCCATCGGTAATTTTCCCATATTTCTTTTTTAATTGGAATTATTGTTTGCTTATTATTTATTTTGTTTTTTTTATTTTAAAGCAAACAAAAGAATCGCGCCTTTTGTTATTTTTGCCAGAGCGTACAGCGATTACCAGTTTGTGCACAATGTGGCAAAATGAAATGCATGCAAAAAACTGGCGATTGTGTTATAAAACACTCCGGTATATATACGACTGGATTAGGGATGGTTGTAAGTTGTCGAATATAAACTATTTACATTTTAAAAAAGGAAAAAAAACGGCTAATCTTCTAGGGGGCAATTTGTGATTTTTGCGAAGCATGGATATGCCATAGCAGGAAATGTTTACAAACACACGCATGTATATGTCCATTACAACAAGCTTTATGTATTGAATGTGAACGTGATGTATGGTCACATGGTGGTCGTTTATTTAAATGTTCATTTTGTCAAAATTTTCTGTGCGAAGATGATCAATTTGAACATCAAGCATCATGTCAAGTAATAGAATCAGAAACATATAAATGTCAATCATGCAATAAATTAGGACAATATTCATGTTTGCGTTGTAAAGTATGTTATTGTGATGATCATGTGCGTAGGAAAGGTATCAAATATGATCAAAAATCAAAAACAATACCATGTCCGAAATGTGGATATGATACATCACAAACGAAAGACTTAAGCATGTCTAGTAAGCCCTTTTATATTAATTACAATTAGACTACTGCTAATTTAAAACAATTTCAGCACGCACGCATAAGTTTGGTCGCCAAGCTCACGAATACAGTGACGATAATGGTGAGGAAGCTACAGGCTACGATTACGCTAACATGGAAGGTTACGATGAATCGTATAGCGATGAGGGTGACGATGACGATGATGATGAAGATTACGACAGTGAAGAATCTTCGAATGAGGACCAAGAACAATTAAAATAGGAAATTGTTACAATTAAAAACAAATAAATTTATAAAATGTATTTGATCTTAAATCATTCCTCATAATTAAATCGATGTTAACAATGTCAATTTCTCATTAAGTTGTAATTGTGTTTTAATCAATTGCGACAAAGTAATTACCATTAACAAATCTTTAACATTACTGTTGAACATTTCTGAAAATTGTTCATTAGTCATATGCGGTACAGAATTGATTAAATCGAGTAATGCCCGTCCAACAGCATTATTTGGTGGTATTTTATTAGCTAAAACATCTTCAACATAATTTAAAACTTGATCTAACAGAACACCCATTTTACCACCAGCCTCTGATACTTGAACTAAATCGAGCATTGGTTGGACATTACGTGCACGTCCACCGGGTGCACCTAATGTTTTCTGACATAATTGTAATGCAAATACTTCCGGATCATAACATGTCACGTCAATTGGTATTGATGTAAACATACAACCTTGTTTACCATTTGGTACACCTAATTGCACACAAACATACGCTTTCAAACTCATCCTACCACCTTGTAAACTTGTATCTAATGTTACATGTACCGGATTATTACATTCACGTGCATAATACTCATGTATAACTGAACTATGATTTGTTACTTCATGTCCAGTTGCCCACCAACCGACGATTTGCTCATTTGAATTAACACGTCGATTTAAATCATGTACATCCATTGCATAATTCAATTCTGCTTCTACTTGATCGACTGTTTCTTTATGTGGTACACAAAAGCAATTTATTACTTCGACAATACCTTTATCCACATTGCCTATAAGGTTTGAGGTTATGACATATGTTAAAAGGAATATTCGAGCAAATGAAGGAAATTAGTGAATCTTACCCAATAATGTGCCGATAACACGGTGGGAATCGGCATTTCGACGTTCATAAGCATCGACAATTTGAAATAAAACAACCGGATGAACTTTTACTTGCAGGTTAAGCGCCATTTTGATTTACATAAACGACGTCACTGAGAATCATGCGCAAAACCAATTCATCATACCAACATAAGTAACGAAAGATCCTAAGAATTGTTTAAATGTCGAAAATTATCAATTCTATTTTATCAATAAATTTAATGAAAATCGGCTTGATTTCGATTAATTTTCACATAATTGAAGTTTAATTAATGCTAATTTGTATTCGATATGTTTGACATGGTCTGTATAAATTTAAATAAATTGTTAAATCGGCATTGTTTAATGGTGTAGGTTGAGTATTGATGGCTATGAAGAAAATGGTTTCGCGGCCCACCACTGTTGCGTTGTTTCAATTGTATATCTGCAATGCAGGCGTGCTTCAATATCACCAAATTCTGAATTGTGTTATTTCGATATTTCTAGATAAAACTTGATTTTTCTAATAAATAACAGGTTAGTTTATATGATACCCACCCCCGCCAACTCTGTTTTTGCATAGGAGAATTTCAAAACATTCAATTGTTTATTAGAAAATTGACAGTCCACGATCACTTGATACAAGAAAAAAAATTTCTACTAAATTAAATATAACATAATTTGAGAATTTCCAAGAATTATCTCATTTTTTATTTACTTCTATTCAATTTAAATCGATAGTTATGATAATTAATAATATAATAAATAGAGGTGATTGTGACATAACCACATTTGGAAAAAGGTCAAATACCTTTGATACACTATATATTCTAATAAAATTTGGATAATTTTAGGTTTAATTGTCGTTTAAGTTGATGGTTTTTGGTATTTTTCGACTTTTTGTTGGAATATTTAAGGAAAATTCAATTGTTTATTCAATTGTTAACATTTGACAGTCGATGATTGTTCAGGTTTTTTATTCAGTTTCTCTTCAAATAGCTGCGAATTAGATGAGGTTTTTTAATGTTTTTATGAATCAATTGTTTCACTTATTTGTTTAAATTCATTAGTTTTGTCAAATTTTGTGGAATATTAGAGTTTTGGTGACCTAACCTCAAAGTTCAAAGTAGCCAATTATTCGCAAATGACGAAATAAATTGTATTGTTTTCTTAAATTTTAGTGATGGACATCGACACAGATAGCAGTAGTGATGATACATCGGGTGATTATACAACAGAAACATCATCGTCATCTGAAGATGATAGTATGATGGAAATTGCAGAAATTGATGGTACAAAACTACAATTACCACAAGGAATGTGCGAGAAAAAAGAAATATTCCAATCGATACTATCACTAGATACTTATAAAAATGTGTTAACAGATGAAAATCGTAAACATTTAGAACAGTTTCTACCGAAATTCCCAGAAAATCCAAATGATAATGAAGAGAAATCAACAACGATAGAAAATCTATTTAATTACGAAAATTTTTATTTTAACAATCCATTGGAACAATTTTATAATAATTTAAAAGCCGGCTATTATCGTCCAGATATTGCAAATATGAAACGTTTAATATTAAAATGTGAATTAAAAGAATCAAAATTACGTTATAAGAAATATCGTGAAAAATTAAAATACGATGTGATTGAATCACATAAGAAATTAACTGAACAAATCAATAATCTACCACCTGGTGTTGAATTGAAATTTGAACGTTCTAATGATTACAATCATGATAACAATGATTTAATACTACACAGAACTAAACGACGTTATTATCAAATCTTATCAACTATTAATAATAAAATTAATGGTAATAATGATGATTATTATTCACCTGATGAGAATTATCCGGAAGGACCACCTGTTAGTTTATCAAGGAAACAACGACGACATTTGAATAGTATAAAAAATAGTAATAATGGGGAGTTATTCTTATCAACAATGTCGACAAAATTAAATCTAGATTTAGACAAGTATGTGACAACACAAAAGAATCCATTTTATATAACTGATGAGAGCTATAAAATTCTATTAAATCAACATAAAAGACGGCGGATAGATAAAAGTGATGATCCTGAATTGAATACAAAAAATACAACAATTTCGGATATTATCAGTAGAACACAATTGCCTTATTTAAAAAATTTATTCATCAATAATATTAGTAATAATCGAAATAATCATATAGACAATAAATTTGTTAATAATAATAGTAATAATAATAATAATAATTGTCAAAATAATAGGAAGAAGTCTCGTAAAGATACATCAAATTCTGATACAGATTCGGATTCATCTATAACTCATCATAATAAAGCAAAAATTAAATTAACGAAACCGAAAAAGATTAAGAATGAAATTAAGAAAGAGATAGTAGAGGTAATTCCTACAATTACATCAACAATTACAACAAAAACAACAGTAGAAAGAACAACACCGAAATTTGAATTAATCCAACAAACTTATGCGAATTATTTTAGTTTGATTCGTGATATTATTTGTAAAACATCTGAACATAGGATAAATTTGAAGAATTTGGAAGATTTAGTAAGGAAATGGCAGGATAATCCTATAAGTCCATTAAATGATTGGTATAATTTACAACAGAATTGGTTGAAATTATTGAAGAACGCTGTCAATTTCTTGTGTGGTAATAACAGTACTAATAGACCTGACAATTTCGTACCGTATATTGAGTATAAATTGAATATAGATATGTATCAGTGGATAGGTGCTGGACGTGATAATGATAATCTATTACAATCATTATTCCAATATTGGTTAGAACATTATAATGATGATGATAATAAGAAAGATGATATTGTTGATATTAGTGATCGTTCTCAAACACCACCACCACCACGTTGTCCAACAACATGGACAGTACGTAAAGCTACACAAGATGAAATCAGTAATTATCGTGAACAAGAACGTCAACGTTATAATAATCCACATAAAGCATTTACTTATCGTTGTAATGGTTATGAATCTGTTGTAGGTCCATTAAAGGGTATTTATAATAATAATATTGTTAATAATACTAACAATAGTACGAGTAATACAACAAAAGCCCCACGTGGACATACAATGTTAACAGATGATCGTCCAAATTTCGTTACAATTTTATCTTTAGTACGTGATGCAACAGCACGTTTACCAAATGGTGAGGGTACACGTTCTGATATTTGTGAATTATTAAAATCATCACAATATATAAATAGTACAGCACCAGATAATGTATTACAATCAATTGTTAGTGGTGCATTAGATCGTATGCATACACAATTAGATCCATGTGTTAAATATGATCAGAAACGGAAAATATGGATTTATTTGCATAGAAATCGTACAGAAGAGGATTTCGAACGGATACATCTACAATTACAATTGCTTAATAATAAAAATAAAAAACAAACAGTAAAGAAATCGTCATCATCATCATCCACATCACAACAACAACAACAACAACAAAAGAAAATTGTTAAAAATCATGAAAAACCCAATAAAAGCATTAATGAAACTGTTACAGCTACTACTACTACTATTGCTGCTACTACAACTACTATTGCTACTACTACTATGACTACTATTGCTACTACAATTACCCCAACAACAATAACAACTACTTGTAGTGGAGGGAGCAAAACAAATTCTTTATTGATAACGAATCAGGATGTAGCTAAGTCGAATCCTGAAGAATTAACACAACATAAATCAAAGAATTTGGTGAGAATTCTATCGCCAAGCTTGGGTAAATCATTAATTATACCAACAACAAGTACACCGACGACAATTGTTAAATCTACAAATGATGATAATAAAAATGTAAAAACAAATCAATTTATACAAACTATTATACCACAACAATTACAAAATGTCAAAAATGTCACATTAATTAAAAATAATGATAATAATAGCAACAATAATAATGATAAAGTTGAACAGATACAGATTAAAACGTCAACAAATTTAACACCAGCACAACAACAACAAATTATACAAACACTAAAACAAAAGATATTACCACAAGCTCACATTGTAAATCAACAACAATCACAACAACAACAGATTATTTTGAAACAGAAACCTGTAGTCAAGCAACAACAACAACAATCATTATTGGGACAGGCAAAAATTACAGGTAAATCTAATTTTTAGCATTTAAACTTTGTTCTAATTTTTCGTTTTAATTTGCTTTTAGACGTATCGAAGACGGCTGTTATAACATCTCAAACACCAGTTGTAGCGAAAGTTTTAACAAATGCAGCCGGTCAAGTTATATCAGTAGAGAGTTTGTTAGCACATCAGAAACAACACGGTTCACTACCTCAAGGTATTGAATTAATTTTGTTTTATTACAATTTTCGTGATAAGTTTGGTGTCTATCGGTTGGACTTGAATCTAGATTTGTTATTTGTCGGTTAAATGTATTTGCGAGTAAAATTTTTTCTGAATCAATTCTGATTGAATTATCGATGGAAGTTCCCAAGTGTTGTGCCTTAGGACTTACTTACATTGGGCGTTTAGCGTGTGTCGATTACATGCCAGCTAATAGTACGCAATTATTTTAATTAGGCTTGTTGAGTAGATGTGTCGGTAGAATCCAAACTTATTAGAGTTTCTTTTGTTTTATTTAAACAAATCATTGTTATAGGTACAACATTACGGGTAACAAAAAGTGGTCATCCACCTAATATTATTCAATTAACAGGAACAGGAACACCAAAATTTGCTGTTACATCACAAAATAATTTAATAGCATTAACAACGAATACGAATCAACAAAAACTAATTGTAGCATCATCACCTTCATCATCATCATCATCATCATCTGTTGTTATAACTGCAACTGCATCAACTACAACAACGACTAGTACTCCACCTACAACTACAATAACAACAACAGGAACAACAATAAAAACATTACCACGTATGATTGGTACAACAACAACAACAGTATCATCACCAAGATTCACATCGAAGCAATTAATTAATGCAAAATTGATAACAACAGGAAGTGGTACAATAGCAACAACACAACAATCTCGAATTTTTATGAATCAACAACAACAACAACAACATCAGATGAAAGTGACAGCAGGAAAGAATTTAATGTTAACAAAACCTGTAACATTAAATGTTGCTACTGGTGGTAATGCTACGAATGTAACAAATGCAAATACTATACGTATGTTAAATGCAACAAATTTAAATTTAACACATATCGGTGGTAAACCAGTACTATTAGCTAGTAAAAATAATACAATACAAAATCTACAAGGACATAATGTTTTATTACAAACACAACAAAATTCTGGTAATAATAATATCAATGTTAGTGCTAATAATTTAGTTTTACAAAGTACAAATATAAAAACATCACATCAAGTAATTAGTGGTAGTCAAATGAAACTTCAACAACCACAAGTTGTATTTAGTTCAGGTATTAAATGTGCAGTAGCTCAACAACAGCAATCACAACAACAGATTGTATTAGAAGGACATCCAGTACGTTTACAGACAAGCACATCAACAAATACACAACGTGTTGTATTAGCAGCAAGTCAAGGGCAAGGTGGGCAAATTGTTGCACAACAAATTCTATTACCAGCCGGATTTCAAGGGACTGCTATCAATATAAAGGCGTTACAAGGGGTTAAAGTAATACCATTAGCACAGGCACAAGGCAGGGGTAATATATATTTATTGTTTTTTTTGTTGCAAAATTGTATAATTTTGTGTGAATCTATTGTAGGCATACAAGGTAGACCAGTTTTTGCAAGAGTTATGAGTCCAACTATTGTTAAAACGGCAACAACTACAGCTTCAACAGCAACACAAGATAAACCACCCGATCCAGTTGTAGTAACAACTACCACAGATTAGTGTAAATAGTTAAATTATTATTTATTTATTATAAATCTGTTCGATTTACAAATCTCAGTCTTGTCTTTTTAATAAAAATAAAAATTGTATAAATATGTGTAAATTTAGAAAATTGCAATAGTTGTAATAAATATAAACAAAGATTTATAGAAAGTTTGTCTCTTAATTGATAAATATTGAAATCTGCTCGAAAATTTCAAAAATTTTCATTTTATTCATACGCCGAACACCATAAATGTCAGAAAATTTAGGCTGACTTGAAAGTCCATTTTCTCTGATTTTCATTTATCTAAATTACATTGCAGCATCTCAATTGGTTTTCGAGTAGTTCACTAAAATTCATAACAACCACATTAGGTTCCAAAAAAACGTCAACAAAAACAACTAGAAAATAAGTTTGGAAATGAATTAACTGAAAATTTATTTAAAATCTCATAAACAGTTCAACAAAATTAACGGTAAAAGTTACATATATGTATATGGCAACATTTACGAATACCCTAAATTATGGTCATTTGTATCACAGGTAATATTTAGAAATATATTAAACAAAAAAAAAGGATTTTAAAAGAAAAAGTATGCCATGTTTCTTAGCGAAACGTATGTTTTTACTTAATCCATACGTGCATTGTAACAATATTTAAAAGATATGCCCGACTAAAATACTATTAAACAACAATAATAATAATAATAACAATAATTATAAAATTGTAGTATAACTGTTGTTGCTACGACATACGTCCATTCATGGCACACTTATTCGGCTCACATTGTATTATATTGCTTTGATTTGTTATTATGTTGTTATTTGACCATTCTGTAATTAACTGATTAATTAATTTGAAAAACGATAATCAAAATTCAATAAGAATCTTGATTTAATAATTCTTCCCCTTCTGTACCTTTCCAACCTTTTCGGTAAACAACATAACCACCGATTAAAAATAGTAATACACCCATAGATAATAAGAAATAACCAATTGATACACCCAACGTTGGTAATATTAATAGGAATTTCGTTTCAGATGCTAAATCATCACTTAATTCAGCAGTCTGTCGGAACCACATAACCGGAAAATAGACATCTTTTACATGTGACAATAATCTAAATTTTAATTAAAATTATTATCAAAAAAAAACAAACAAATTAAAATGGGAAACATACGTTAAATCAGGAACTCGTGATAATTTCAAATTAATTTGCATTGATGCTTGTACAGTTAATGGTATACCAGTATCTGGTTCTATTACTATGTAGAATTGATGTGATGAATCATTTTGTGTTAAACCAATAAATGGTTCTGAATACGACGGATCAGCTAGATAGAAATGTGGATAAGACACAAAAGCAGGAGCACCAAATCTAAATTAAAATTAAAAAAAAAACAATAGTATGTACATCGACCGTTATTTGGAATTTCATTTAAAAAAATTATTAAATATTTACTTGCATTGCGACACATTACGTACACCACTTGGTGATGATATACCAGGACTAAAACATGCCATTTCTGGATATGTTGTACCATTATCAAAAATTTTCTTTGTACCAACATAACGACGCCCTTTAATACCATAAATTGTTTGTACTGTTTCATATTCTAATGTTAATGTACTGCATGTATCAGGTGCAAATATATCAACAGTTTCATCATTTTTTACAGGATAAAATAATTCACCAATTGTACCATTTACCATACCACAATAACTTTGATAATATGGTGTACGAGGGTAACCATTCCATTGTGTTAAACGACCTAAATCACGTATATCCTGTGTACCATCTTTTATTGTGAATACACCATCGTAATCTATAGAATTATTACGCTAAAATTTAGTTTTAATTAACAAAAAGCATTTAATAAAAAATTAATAAAGTGTACCTCAACAAACCATCCAAATTTTTTAAATGGCACATTAATTATTGACATATTTAATTTATGAACTAAATCTAATAATGGATCTTCATAACCATCAAATAACCATTCATTTGCTGTTTTTGTTATACTTAATTTAACATTTTTCTCTTTTAATATAAAATTTAAGGCTAAATCAATAATTTTATGTTTATGTTCAACTATATGACCAATACTCTACAACAAAATTAAATTAAATCAATAATAATAAATCGATGATAGTAGACAGGAAAACGTATGTCTTTAATTAGATGTAATTGTGGAAATTTTAAAACTACCGCAAAATTTTCAGTTATCTAATTGGTTGCCATCATAAATTCACAGTAATCTAACCAATCAGAAACGATTTGATCCAAAACTACTATGATTAAAAATAAAATAAAATTACCAATTCTAATTAGATCTAATTACTTATGTATGTAATCATTAATATTTTCCATAGTCTACTACAATTATTAGAGAAATTAATTCTAATTACAGCTAAAATAGGATTAATTGTTGTTATATTATCTTGTAGTGTACCATTTGTTTTTTCTGGTATAAATTTCCATATACGTTGTGTTTGAAATGTTAATGTGTGATTTTGATTAAAAATAATGTTTCTACGTATATGATGTTCAGAATATGTGTATGGTCCACATTGTTGTAATTTCGGTTTGGTTTTCCAATTTGTTTTAATAACATCATCTGAATTTGTCCAATTAAATAAATAAAATTCTATATACATTGGTATTGGTGTTTCTTTAAATTGAATAAATTCAGTTGTATCTTCACTACCAACATTTAATTGCTAAACGAAAAATAACATAAATAAATTGTTTCTAATAATAAACAATTGTCTATCAAACGAATATTTGACAAATATTATAATAATAGAATTTTAAATAACTTACACTTTCTAGAATGGCATTAAAGATTGTATTCCATAAACAAATTAGAATTATTCCAATAATTAAAAATAAACTTGCCGATATAAAAATTGTATTACGTTGACATATTGGAGTACAACAGGCCATAGTTTTTTTTATGTCTGGCTTGCCTGTGCGGTCTCTAAAAACAATAATTTTTATGATTTATATATGCATGAAAAATATGGTAATGTTAGAAACGTGTCGAATTTTCATTTTTGTTATCAAATACAGTTTTATCAATAGTACATTGAAATAATTTAATAAACTTTGACCTATCAATTATTATTCATAATACATTTTATTTAAATAACAACAAAAAAAATTATTGAGTCAACTTATGAATCAACTCATGAGTAAATAATTGCCAAGAATAAAAGGCAATTGATAAACTATACAAATTATAATTATAGTGTCTCCCATTCTATCTGATTTTATTTATTTCTCTTAATTAAATCCTGTAATGTGCAGCTCTATCGTTTCATATATATATATATATATATATATATATATATATATATATATATATATATATATATATATATATTTATATAAACATCCAAAATAGGCAGTGGTATTAAACGGAATGGGAGTATTCGATAAAATCACAGAAGATCGTCAGATTGGAATTAAAAAAAAGAAAGAAATGCACTTAATTTGTAACATAATGATAGTTTGACTATAAAATGATAAGATAAAGGATTTTAATTAAATAAAAACCCTGAAAATACGAACATCTAGACACTAATCTAAACAATAAATGATCTTCCAACTAGAAAATGTGGAAATATTCTAATTGATCCACTTTGTTATTTATCTTTTTTTTTTGTTAAACAAAAGATGTTATTTTCCGTCTTTACCTTGAAATTCTTGTAATTTTCCCTTTTATTCAATTGACTTTCTTCTGTTATTGAAATTAGAACGAAATCATCTTATTGCACTTGTATTAAACAGAGACACTTCTAGCTTAAAAATAATCTATAAAATGCACTATAGTTTCATTGTTAAGTATCTATTGAATTGATAACAAGATTATTTCAATCAAAGAAAACACAATGTAGTGATGAACCTTGACCAGATTAATGTTCAAATAGTAACAAAAATATTTTAAAATTACCTCGAATATCAACAATTATTATGGTTATTTTCTTACAAATTATTGCATGTTTATGTCAATATTTAATGAAATTAATGTAAATATTGTTACGATGTGATTCAATGTTAAACATGGACATAACCTACATAACCTTTTGTGTTTTTATTTGAAAAAAAAGAGCAAAACTTACAATTGTTGAAATTATCAAAGATACGGATGGACGCTTTTCCGGGAACCTGATAGACGAACCATTTCCGTAACTAACAACGACAATAACAACAAACAATCAAAAAGATAATAATGCTTTAATTGACATTTCAATGACAGTCATTATCGCAAGTATAATTGGTTGCCGACTACAGAGGACTAATTACAGCTCGAATTTCATTATCACGAAACAGAAGATCAACAGTTTCTTTGATAAGAAAAAGAAGACATATTTGTTTTTTATTGTTAAATCGGTAGATTGAGTGGTTACTAGTGTTGTGTTAATTTGATATGATCATCGATAAAGTCTCGACAATTATCAAAAAAATGTCGAACAATAAGAAAATCTTATTGGAATCATTTTATAAATCAATAGAATCTGTACAACCGCAATATTTGGTACGTAAGCAAGTCTCTTTAAAAATTAATGGTAATCGGCGTCATCTAGTTGTGGGTGATTGTACGTACGAATTACAGAAACCTTGTTATTTAGTTGGTTTTGGTAAAGCTGTTGCTGGGATGGCGCTCGAATTGGAGAACATATTAGGCGCCAATTTCAAATCGGGCATTTTAACAATACCACAAGGATTCTTTCACAATAATCCAAAATTTAATCGAAATAGTAGAATAAAATTTATAGAAGGCGGTGAAAATAATCTACCCGATCAACAATCATTAAATGGTTCAATTGAAATAAAACAATTAGTTGAGAAATTAAATTGTGATGATTTATTATTTGTTTTAATATCGGGTGGTGGTTCTGCATTATTAACATTACCAAAATCACCAATTAAATTGAATGAGAAACAGAATCTAATAAAACAATTACAAAAGAACGGTATTAACATAAATGATTTAAATAAAATACGGAAATTTTTATCGATTTTAAAAGGTGGCGGTTTAGCTGAATATGCTTATCCAGCAACAACAATTTCATTGATTCTGTCAGATATTGTTGGTGATCCATTAGATTTAATTGCAAGTGGACCAACTGTACCCAATCAGAATAATTTAGATGAAATCAAAGAGATTTTAATGAGATATTCAAATTTTGATCAATTATCAAATTCAATTAAATCTTTATTGAATAATTATTATAATTGTGTTAATAGAGTGCAGAAAATCGAATTATTTGATAATGTTGGTGATTATAAGCACGTAAGAAATTTTATTATTGGTAATAATCGGATAGCAACAGAAGCAGTTAAAACTTACCTGATTTCTAAAGGTAATTATTCAAGTTCTCAAACAATTCTGATTCTATATTTTGAAAGTTTATTCTTTCTAGTTTCTATTAGTGTAAATTAGATTTTTATGACTTTATCTGTTTCTTAATGATTTCGTAAAAATTACAACCATTACGCGGGTTTCTGTCTGAATCGTCTATTGAAGTCTCTCAAGAGAAACCTGCTAAAATCGAATTGTGACGAATTTAAGGGGGTATTCTAGCCTAGAATTTTAAATAATTTCAAAGTATGAACCCTAAAGAGTATATCCTCCAAGAGATATTTCAAAATTCCAAGTATTTAGTGAGTTATTCCTACTTATTTGACAAAGCAAGTAGAGCGCACTGGAATAGAGTTGACGACAGGCGGCGGATATGACTTGGCTTCTTAGAAAGCCTACAACTGCTCCAGGTATACCTAACTGTATGAATACAGTTGATGAATGAGCTCTAAAGGAAGCAGCAATCGCCAATTATTTAAATAAGTGAAACGTATCATTATTAAATGGCATATGTTGCGGCGACTGTCTGAATTTTCTTTCCAAAACATTAAACGCAATTTTTCTAGAAACTTCTTTTTTCGACCTGGTTGGCGTAATATCTCGAATTCTAAAGGACAGATTGAGTTCAAATTCAGTAAGGACCTTCAATTTATGACTCTCCCCCCCCTCTCGTTACTACCATTCTTGAGTCAATTTTTTCGACTATTTTAAAAAAGTTGATAACTTGGAAAAATATGTGAGAAAAACGATAACGACATTCTTACCAATTAAGAATCTGTTTTTAAATTTTGTTTCAGATGAACATAAGGGTGGCAATCATGTCGACTAGCTCATCCTATTTTTTTTTTACCCAGACATTTTGCAGCTTATAATTTGATCAATTTTTTTGTTCAATTTTATTTTTGTATATTCTCAAAGTACCGATAAAAACACATGAACCCGGAAGAACGCCCAACATTTCGGCCTTTTGACTAGAATACCTCTTTAAATAAACTGAATTAACAGTATCAACAAAATCATTAACATGTTTAACAATTTCAGGTTATACATCCGCAATTCTATCAACAACAATCACCGGAAATGTTGCAAAAATTGCACAAATTTATGCGGAAATTGCGTATTATATATGTGTTAACAATAAAACCAAATTAGAAGCGTTTTTAAGAAGTCTTCAACAACAAGTTGACGATGCAGATAATGATCTAAATTTCAAAATTGACGATAATACAATCAACGAAATAATCAATTTCAAACTTAATCAACCGATATGTTTAATTGGTGGTGGTGAAACAACAGTTATAATCAATGGTAATGGTAAAGGTGGACGTAATCAACAATTATCATTAGAATTTTCAATTGAATTGAACAGGAAATTAAAAAATAATTCTAATATTGATGTACAATTTTTAAGTGGTGGCACTGATGGTATTGATGGACCAACTGATGCAGCTGGTGCAATTACATCATTAGATTTAATTAACAATTATCGTAATGAATTGAATGGTGACAATTTGAAAATTGACGATTATATTAATAATAATGACACATACAATTTCTTTATGAAATATAGAAATGGTGAGAATTTGATTAAAATTGGCCATACTGGCACGAATGTTATGGATATTCATATATTGATGATAACGCCTAAATAAATTCAAAAGTTAGCGCCAAATTTGTATCACTTTACTGGTTAATTGTAGTTGCACGGCTTTTAGTTTGGAATTTAAACATTGATTCATTTATCAGTTTTGTATGTAAATAATTTGTAGAAATAACTGGGTAGTAACATAAATAAATAATTGTTTTAGTAGATGTGTTGTTAACGTGTAAACTACAAAACAACGGCGTTAGATCGGCTAACTTGAACTAATTGTAGCCCTTCATTTGATAGATAAATAGGGTATTCGATAAACTATTCGGCGAGCTTAGCGTAACTGCAAAGAGATGGCGGTATTCCGACTCGGTTAGATATTACGTTCTAATTGTAGCGCTTGATAATTCGTAAATGATTTGTGAAATAATCATTGATAGAATAAACAACATGCCTTAAACAAATACCTGGCGTTACAATCAATATTCGTGCAAGTTTGCCGCCTCTGATTTGTCACACTTTTAAGATCTACTTTATTCAAATGAACTACATGCTCGAGTAATCTAAGGGTGATGTAAGGTAAGCTTAAGTTGTAAGTAAACGTCCACACATGAAATAATGTACACTTGCGAATACACCCTAACATTCTAACTATTCTATTTAATTTGTTTTATTTATGTAAAGATTCCCATATGGTAAATAAATATTAAACTAATCTTAATTTAGTCCTGTTGGTAAACCGAATTTGGTATTGTTTAGATAAACATAAAGATTAAAATAACATAAAATAATCTTGTAATAGGAAAAGAGATCAAGTACGGACCTGGAGTAGAAAGGTTCTTAGAGGTCATCGCATCCGCCCAGAAGAAGGTGTCTTAAGCTATTGCATCTCAGTCTAATATGGCATTTAGTGTACCGCGCATGTTTTACCGTTAAACAATTATTTTAATCAATTAAATCCATAAACAGATTTAGATTAATTAGAAAACAAAACAATCACAAACATGTGAACTAGATAAATAATAATTTGTTATTCTTTTGTTACATTTTTTCGATTGTTTTTGTTGTTTTTTGTTTGTGCGTGTAAAATTGTTGTGACAGTTGCAGGAGAGATAACCAAAAAAAAAAATCAGGTAGGTGGCTATTTCCTCATATTTCCTGTAAATTCATACAATCAAATAAATGTGTAGGTGTTCCTCTAAATTGTTAGCGGCGGTTACTTTCATAATTTTCTAAAAAGATTTATGTGGGTTTTCTTTTAAAATGAAAATCAGACAAGATCGACGTAGGCGGCCATTCACCCTTCTCACTTGGTTGATTTCCATTTTCTTTTTTATTGTTCAATCACAGCCAACTATTATTATAGCAGCAGAAAAAAAAAGATTGTTTTGACAAAGATAAACTCCCACAATTGTTGTGGTAATTTTCGCCGTACAGATCCGGACTATTATATGTTTTTATTATCTATTTATGTTTCAAATGACGTTAAGGAATTCCTGTTTATTTAGTGTTTTTCTACGAAAATCAAGTATGCCACGTGACAAATGACAAACATTTTAGACACCACATCTGTTTCTCTTTAATCAATTATTAATGGGAAATTAAATTAAAAAGTAAATCACTCAAAATAGGTATATTTGTATCTAAGTATTTAACAGAGAATTGCAGGGTTGCCACTTCAATTTCGTTCCGGTCTAACATACGGATTTTCTGGATAGATTTGTTCGTGAATAGATCGTCGACGGCGGCGACGTCCATTGACAACACCAAGTTGTAAAAGGATTGGATTTGTTGTTAAGGCCGCAGCTGCACCGAGTAATGCAATACCGGCTAATGGTAATAATAGGCTCTTTAATGCTAACGCCTAAAATTATATAATTACATAATAGCCTATCTATTTCATTATGATCAACTTGCTTTATGTCCAGAATCTTTATGAATATAGCCATCAACACTAGGACCATTATGACCATAATTGCCGCCATAACCGCCACCATCTCCATAACCGTATCCTGTCGGTCCATGATCTGATTCATAACTATTCAAACCATGACCACTTGGTGATGTGTACTGTGGCCGTTCGTATGGATATCCCGGACCTGTATGACCGTATCCTGATGGATATGCTGATGATGATATTGCAGGTGATTGTACATGAATACCGCGTTTTTCACTTTTTGATTTAATTTGATCAATAATAAATCTTGGGGCAACACCACGGCGTTCTTCTTCTGTTATTGAATTCTTTAAAAATAAATGTGAAATCTATAGGGTGTTCCAGTGAAATGAATAATCTTTACCTTTTCGACGTCTTGATTAGTAATACAACTGATTTTGTTGAATAAAATGAATAAAACACAACCAAACAGACATAAACTCACTGTTTTTAGTTTCATTTTGTCTATTGCTTATATTTTTCAAATTACAGGATCATCGTTTCAATAGTTTTGTTGAATAAGAACTGGAATTTCTGTGTTAGAAACATTGTAATTTATGTGTCCTGAATGTGCAATACATGAAGATGTTGTAGCAATTTTCTTTCATTGTAAAGAATTAAAAAAAGTGACAGTTGGATGATCAAAAACAATTGAAAAATCTTCGTAAACACGAACAAATAAGTCTATTTTGACAAGTTTTCTCTTGCGAAATAATAATAATAACGACAACACTTACGTTGTGATTTGATTTAGAAAGAAAATACTACGGGATCAAAAAATCGCTCTTTTTCTGCGTTTATAACTAGAAAACGGACGTGGGGTCATTAGTGGTTGCCTTCATTAGTCAATAATTGAAAAGCTTTAAACTTCTGCGGATGGGAATTACAGGATTAGTGTGGCATATGATGGTGATGTTTGCAGTGTTTTATTTGTTGATTGTACTGTACTTTAAAGCGATTTTCATATATATTTCTCTCATGGCTACTAGGATCTTATACAATCTTGGCAGAAATGGCTTGAATAAATTTACATCATTTTTGATATAAAAGGGGGGTTGTAAATGGTCATATTTACACCCAGATTTCATCAACAGATATATCCCCAGCAGTCAATGTCATTCTATTCTTTTATTGTCTTTTTTTTTGCCGTGTTGCGTTCTGCAAATGACTCACTGTTATTACATCATTAGTGTCTTTGTTAAAGTTGATAATTAAATGAAAATTGGACTATTTCCGGCTGATATTATTTAAATTGTCATTTGTCGTTTCGTCATTTTGTTTTTATTTTGTTTCTTATCAGTTTTTCTGTAACAGATGGCAATATTTGAAAATGCGATATACTCAATAAATGTAGATCTTTTTTTACTTCACATATACATATATAGATATATGTACGAAGTTGGGGGGTGGCCGCCCTTCTTCGTTTCCGTATGTTGTTGTCGTCGTCGTAAAAACAACTGGTGAAATGTTATCATTTTTATCTAAGTTTGTTTAGTTTTAGCATCCTATTTGGCGTCTAATAATGTACGAATATAAACCAGTGGCGTACTGTTTTTATAACTTTTCTACATATTTTTTTCTACATTCCATCAAATTTATACGATTTTCTCGTATCGAAAATTTCCAAAACACTCTCAATGATAAAAATCTATTGTTTCGATGTGTTTTAAATTAATTGATGAAATTGTTGTATAATTTTATTTAAACTACGCCACTCGTTTTCAGTATAGAAAACTTGTTGGTGCCGTTTTCGTCATAGGAGGTGGCTATTGTGGTGGTGTTTACTAGCGACAGTTGAATGCCGGTAATCCCACATCATCCCTTGGGATATCATTCCAGAAAATATAGGGGTTGATTCATAATATTTTTCTTTATTCTTTTGTTATTTTCAAATATATATATATATATATATATATATATATATATATATATATATATACTAGCTGACCCAGCAAACGTTGTTTTGCCATATAAATAATTTTTAAGTAATTTCTAGTGTAGACAAAAAATAGCTTACTTATTGTAAGTGTGTAAGAATGTGGTATATGCGTGAAATATGCATGGAGCGCTGTGAACGATGACGGAATAGAAAAATAACAAAAGGCAAACATTATTTTTAAGTTATTATAATTTATTCCTTAAAATTATATATCATTAATTAATCAATTACGACAGTAACACTAACAAACAATATCAATCTCTTAATGCTATAGCGTGAACAATATTTTTTGTTAGTCCATCTTTAGCTAACACAAATAAACTGGATGGTTTACCCACTCGAGAGCATGCCACGTATAATTGACCGTGTGAAAAACATGGTGTTCTCAAATCTAAGCCACAAATAGACATCGTTTGACCTTGGGATTTGTTGATAGTCATTGCAAATGCCAATCTAATCGGAAACTGAGTACATTTGAATTGAATTGGCACATCTGTAGGTATAATAGGAATCCGTGGTATTAATATATTTTCACCTCGGAACTTGCCATTTAAAATGCTAACTAATTAAATGACGATTGATCAGTTATCGACCGGGGATGAAAAATGATTAAATTACTAAAATGGCTATTAAAAAATAGGGGTTGGTTATAAAAGGGTAAAAATTTAGGGTTGTATGTATTTTTTAATGCGACATAATAAAAAAAATAAAGAAATTTAAAAAATGTCTAAAAATTAAAAAAAAAATAAGGGTGAACAACCCTTATCACTAAGGGGTATGAAAAATAGATGTTGGCCGATTCTCAGACCTACTCAATATGTTCACAAAATTTCATGAGAATCGGTCAAGCCGTTTCGGAGGAGTACGGGAACGAACATTGTGACACGAGAATTTTATATATAAGATATATATATATATATTTGGAGGAATCATTGAATCAAGTTAGCGATGGTTATTGTTTAATTGGTGGTATAAGCTGGTTTTCCTTATCTTTGAGGATTTATTAGAACTTATTGAAATATCGATTAGTGTTTAATTGGTTGCATAAGGCATGGGCGTTATACTGCATTTTCTTTTTCAAAAAAATAATTGAAATAATGGTGGAAACTTTTCGAATTTATGGCAACAACTGATATTTTTGTTTTTGTTTTCCAGAGAAATATGGCAAACTTTATTCAATTTCGTAAATCGAGAAGATCGTCAACATCCAGTGTCTATATGCAGGTTTGTATCTTTTTGGCTACATTTTTGTTATTTAACAGTTCATATATCATTTGTTTACGTTTATTACTAACGTTGCGTTTTTGTTTTTTGTTGTTGTTGTACTTTGTTTTGAAATGTCAAAAAAAGTAGTATACTGAATCAAATTCGACTTGACTCAGTCACATAGAAAAAATGAATGAAAGCCATAAGAAGAGAAAGTTGATTCAAGTCGCTTAGATCAAATTTGCTTGATAATATTACATAAATCAATATTGGCAACATATGTTGCCCATTTTCCACGATAATACCAACATATCATGTTTAAAAGCATATATCGAGTGTCATTTGTTCACAATTTTTCAAGGACAAGAACTGGCAACATTGTTATAATTACATCATACATCTTGTATTTATTGTATGTGTTAGAGTAGGATAGTTAGTATGTGTATATATAAATATTAACCCTGTCTCCATCGCCCCTAACAAATACACGTAATTATTGTCCAATTGGGAACATTACTGACCACAAACCCTTATGGTCCATGTGCATTTAATGTGCATTCTCCAAATTTTATTATCGTATCAATGTCAACTAGAAAACACATTATAAATGAATTATTATACAATAAATCCAGTTAGCTGTGCCTTTTGTTAATGTTATTCAATTATGTGGTCGATTTCTTGACGTCTAACGAATGGAATTTTAGAGGTCCTGTGGCGCAACGGATAACGCGTCTGACTACGGATCAGAAGATTCCAGGTTCGAATCCTGGCAGGATCGCTACACTTTTTCCAAAATATACAATAAAACTATTTTATATTTACATAAACAGAATCATTTTCATGGATTGATTAGTTCGACTTACATTTTTTGTTCCTTTATTGAATTATGGATGTTCTGTGGCGTAAAGGATAACGCATTCGATCAGGTTCGAGTCCTTACAGGAGCATCGATCCACGATTATTTTTTTCTTCAAAATTATTAACTACACACGTGTTCAGATATGGTTTAGTAACGACTTAATACAAATATAAATAAAGATGTTTTTTGTAAATCATGGTAGTTGAAAGGAATCGCGTGCCGGCTGTTACCATTACCACTGTGTACACACTAGTAACATAGACAAGAAGCCATATGTATGTGTTTCGAAAACAACACAGTTGTGTTGTTGAAACGTGAACGTATCATAGTCGACATTGATTTAATCAAATAAATAAACAAATGAATAAAAACAAAACAATCAATTCTTAGATAATCAAGTAGGCCAAATTATTATTATTATTATCATTATTATTATTATTATTATTATTGTAAATAAGCATTGTTAAAGCATTCGTTTGGATATTAAGTGGTGAATTTTGTTGTTATATATCTATCATACCTATTGTGATAAAATTATGACGGATTATTATAGGGTAAGTTTTAATTTTTCATTCGCTCTAGTTCTGGTGCATTAAGTAAATTGTTCTAACAATACAAAGACCTTCAAGTAGGCATAAATAATTCTATGTTTAGAATCGTGTTGTGAGTGTTTTTTTCTCTGTTGTTATTATTATTGTTGTTAAAGCAGTGGCGTAACATGAAATGGTACGCCATTGTCTATTTAACAATAGAAGGGAATCTATGACTCACCAGTCAGTCATGTGTGAATGCAAACGCCCTTTTATACGAATTGCTCTCCCCCTTTCACATTGAGAGAAAGACAAAGTGGATGATTACAACATAATATCGGTTATGATGGTAGTAGATTTAAGGTTAGAAAACTATAACCTTAAATATTATACGCGTTTAAATAGAGATTAATGTTCAGTTGTTCATTTATCTCCAACTTACCGCTTGATTTAAACAGATTGTGGTAATTTTTTTTTTGTTATGCGTTTTTCAGTTACTGTCAAGTTTAGCAACAGATTTGGATAATATGTTAAGTGAATTGTGTACAACACCACCACCACCCTATGATCGTCTCTCCGATACTGAACTACACAACAGGTAAGTTTGTATTTTCTTCTATTTTGTTTTTGTTTCGTTTTTTCTTAGTATAGTAAAACTAGATCGAGACAGTTAAAACATTGAATTTTCCGTTACGATTAGGGAATGTGTCATTCAAAGTGATTATGTGGAAGTGACATGTCGTTTATTTTCATTTTCCAAATGGCTTTTATAGACCGCTGCCAGCCCCTGTTCGTTTCATCTCACGCACCTTACAATCATATAACACTCCATACGAATTTTCCGCATCGCTGCCGAAATTCCATCAAGTTTCATACCTATATATATTTTTTTTGTAGAATAGAGTAGTGAAAATCAATCTAGCAATACGTTTCAATGATAACGTAGAGATTAAGCAGAGGGTTTTTTTTAAAAATGGGGTGTCTAATGTACGAATGATCAAAAAGCGTCTCAACCATTTGTCATTATTATTATTATTATTATTATTATTATTATTATTATTACGATTTTTGGTTGACTGAAGGAATGGAATACAGAATAACACAAATGTAATTTATCGTTGCATAAATTAGATTTGATGACATTTTCAAATTTTGACATATGTGAAAGTCATACGTCGTTTATCTGGAGACGGTCGACTTGTCTTTGATTTTTTTATTACATCTACTAGAAAGAAAGAGAGTGAATTACTTATTTATATCTATCTATCTATACTTGTCAACAGTTCCCATATATGTTTGATGTCGGCCATAGTGTTGTTGTTTGATTATCTTTAAAGTCAAGCTGGCCTAATCGAAATAGATGTAGTGTAAAGATGGGTGATTTATCAAAATTACAAAATAGCTTGTGTGTGGTGATATATTATCTGTTAGAATATATTTTTACAATTAGAGTGAAATTTAAAAGTAGAGGTTTTCTATTATTGTCACGATCATCATTAATTTTCATCGCCTAGTTGCTTCAATTGAGTACAATACAATTTATTTTATTGGATTGATCCTGAATAATCGGTTTTCTCCATCATTATTATTATTATTATTGTTATTATTCATGGATTATAATCCAGTTTGTCTTTTGTTTTGTTTGTTATGACTGTATTTGGTGATTGTTTGTTTTCCACAAGCAAACAACAACCATGATTAGCAATAAAAATCTCTACTGGCTATATTAATATTGATATTTAGGCACGTATTAAAGGGTTTAAATGGTTGTATTTTTAAAATATTTTTATTTTCTATTGAATAAATATTGAAATTAACAAATTATAAATAACAGAAAATTTGAATAATTAATAGTGTGTGATTTTAATGGGTATTGAAATGTTTCGAAATCATAATGATAATTGTCCTGTTTTTTTATATAAACTAATTTTCGTTTGAATACCTAAATCATTTTCTACCAGTTTTATCCAATTAAAGTAACACTTGAACCAATTGGTATATTTATAGTCTAAGCCACTTTTCCATCAGTTTATCATTTTTTGAATAGATTTCGATTAATTCTGAGTTTGAGACGAGCAGAATTTTAATTTTTATGATTGATTAAAAATATTAGACTGAAATAAAAAGAATAGACAATTGAATATACATGTGTTGTCTTGATATCTAATAGAATTAAATAATTAGCATCATCGTTTTCCACCTTGAGTTATCTCGTAGGTTGAGGTCATTGTGGCAACAATAATAATAATTGTTTCATGTTTGTTTTTGTTTTATTGTTTTGTTGTTGTTTGTTCTCTATCTTAAATTTCATTGATACATAATTCATAAATTTTGTGTTGGAATCTTGTAAAATTTCTTTCTTAATTACTGATGTTTAAAACTGCACCAGGCGGTTGAATAAAATTAAACGTCAACATTTATTTGGCATAAGGAAATCACGAATTTCTAAATTAGTAGAAAGATGAGAGCAGTTTTTTTTTAAATTTTTATTATAAAGTTTGTAAAACAATTATTGGTTACCATAAAAAATTTATAAATTTATCTCAATTAGAGAACTGAAACAAAACACAATCAAAATATGTGTAATAGATGGTTTATTCTATTTTTTGACAACTTTATTGTGCTTTGAACTATTTTGATGTGCACTTTTTTTGACACAAGTCGAGATAGGCAGAAAAAAACACAGACGACACTCTAAAGACAATGTCTCACAAATTATACCTACATATACATATATATGTGGTAACTTTTTCTGGACGTATTGTTCGCCAAAGCGAACGTAAATAACAATAACTTGATACTGGGAAAAACTGTTAGAGAAAATTGCCAACGAACATATCTCTAACTTATTGATTAATTGTTTCAAATCTTTATGGCGGTGACCTTAGGTTATCGCAACAGTTTGATAAGCGTTTTATAATTTTTAATAAACAATTAAACATTGGAATTTTACATACGGATTCCCCGTTTACGTTTCTAAAATAAAATCCCGAAATCATGACAATTTCGATGTATAAAAGCAATGATCAGCCATGTAAATGCTAATTCAGTTCCAAGTGTTCTTAAGTGTAAAACCAAGTGAAAAACAAGAAGATAAGAGGAAAACGATGAAGAACTTTACAATTTTTGCAATTTTCGCTATGGTAATTTCTACTATAGCCGCATACGATATTGTACAGGACGATAATGGTGACGAATATTATTTAGTACCGGTTTCAGCACCTCTTTACCGCCACAGAAGGTATGCTTTTATCATTTCTTACAATTAATAGGTTGGTTAATTTTTAAAAAATTTCTCGTAAAGACAATCCGGCATCGATATCTCAAAAACTGGTCCAGGAGTTCGTGTGACTGGTAGTCATCAAGGTACTTTATTCCAGAATGACGTCCACAAATTAGATGGCATTGCTTCGGCTTCAAAAAATTTCCATCCAAATAGCGCAACAACACTTGGTGCTGGTTTAAATTACCAACATTTACCTTCTGGTTCGAATTTGAATGTTGGTGCACAAAAACACCACGATTTGGTACTGATTTCAATGCACAAGGAACTGCAAATCTATGGCAACGTGGTAACTCACGTTTGGACGCTGTTGGAGAATATTCCAGACATTTTGGTGGTTTAGGTGGTACTCGACGACCAGATTATTATGGTGGATTACAATTCACTCATCGTTTCTAAGCTTAATTTATTTATTACTACTGTATTTATTTATTATTTAACAACAACAAATACAATAAAACTCAATTTTAATTGAATAATGACTCTGACTATCATTGATTTACTCTCATCTTGCTATGCTTTGAAGTACACTTTATAGATTTACAATCTATAACGGTTTCTCTAAGTTTGAGGCTACATATATTTTAATTTTTCAATGACTTCGTTCTTCTCCAATAGTAGTATAAAAATAAATCTGTTTGGAGTAACTTTCGCTCAATTTTGTTCGTTTTTAAAATATAGTACATAGTCGGCTGTGAAATGCTTTAATTCAACCATCTAATGTCTTTTGAAAAGAAAACTTCGGAATATTTCAATTATTAAATTCAATTGTTCTTTAACAAAATTTAATTTAACAACAAAAATTAACACAAACAAATTGAATCATTCACTTCACACTCTACCCTTATGATTTCGTCATTCAAGTTGAGATACCTTGCAGACTTCTAGACGGTGTCTTGCCATGCATTAGATTTATATTCTGTGATTTTTTCCATCGTTCACTCTATGCAGGAAAAGAATCTCAAATATATAATAATTGAACAGTCTTTTATAACAGTTTCCCGCAGACTGAAGCTGTAACGTAATTTTACTCATTAATTAATTTAAATTAAATTTGTTCATTTAACGAAGCATCTATCATATGTAGAAAGAGTATGCCATGTCGAGTTGACCAAATCAAAATAGACGCAGTATCAAATAATTCTCATAATTAAATAGCATCAGTTCATTGTTTTATTCTCAAGGTTATTGCTATACGTTAATTTTCAGCACAGTTGGCTATGAAATCTTGTTATCTAATTAAGTAATCTATCTTAGGTCAGTCAAAAATAGTTATTGTTAAGTGAAAAATTTGACTTAAACATTCCATTCTATGTGTTGTCCACCTTTTCTCATAAAAAATTCACAACCCACAACACTTTAGAATCGTAGTAGAATAGATTTAAAGAATGAATAACAAAACAAACAGAAAATGACAAAACAACTCCATTAATAATTATTACATTAAAATCGATCGATCTCTTTTGTGATTCATATAAAAGAATGTTGGTAACTTTCAATCATACCCTTAATTAAGACATTAAAACTGATGTTTTAATCATTGTACATATTTTTTCTATCGTCTATTATTATGATCGAAATTATTATTTTTATCTTTTTAGTTAATTTGAAAATTAATTTCGAGAGTTTCTGTAATCTATCTAACCGTAAACTAGAAATTAATTAATCATAATGATAAAATAATTGTGGCCTTTTTGTGTGAATGGGGGCGAGATACATAAATTTCGAATAAAGAAAAATTCGTTACTAACGTCCAGTTTATACTAAATGAAATAAATGTGCGTGTGTGTGTGTGTGTGTGTGTGTGTGTGCGAGAGACAGATGTTGGGCAAATAACACCCTTAAAATAGGGGAGTCATATGTCGAGTGAAGTGAAAAATATTTTTATCGCAATTTGTTTAATTGGTTGCCTATATTCCACATAATAATTATCCTATTTTTTTTTGTTAATATTGCATCAAACTTTGGCTGGGAAAGTGGAAAATATATTTCTTTTTTCTCTGGTTATTCATATGTTCGTGTTGATATTAAATTTTAAATGTCTTTGATTTATGTGTTATGTACATATGGAATTTTAAATAACAAAATATCGATAATGGGGTGGTGTGGAGGGTAAAATGTCCATCACACCGTTTCAACTGTAGACCTATCAGTGTTTATTGCTCTGTATCTAACACGAGATTAATGACATTGCCATTTGGTAATGGTTGGTGAAGTTAAAATTTATAAACATAGAATTTACACATAAATAAACTTTTATTACGAATAATCAAATTTTATTAAAACAATTACAAAAAAAAGAAAAACAAACAAAACGAAAACCTAATAAAACGGGAAACGTTCATCTGGTTGTCTATCCGTTGTGCATGTACACGGATTAATTGCACCATTTTTCAAGCACGTCTCTCTCGTAGGTTCTTAATCACATTGGATTAAAATGTATTAGATAGACGCTTACATGATGATAAGGGTAAATGGATAGGAGTGTTAAAATTTCAATTGTTACAATATGGTTTTTATATTTGAGATTCTTTTCCTGCATAGAGTGAACGATGGAAAAAATCACAGAATATAAATCTAATGCATGGCAAGACACCGTCTAGAAGTCTGCAAGGTATCTCAACTTGAATGACGAAATCGTAAGGGTAGAGGGTGAAGTGAATGATTCAATTTGTTTGTGGTAATTTTTGTTGTTAAATTAAATTTTGTTAAACAACAATTGAATTTAATAATTGAAATATTCCGAAGTTTTCTTTTCAAAAGACATTAGATGGTTGAATAAAAGCATTTCACAGCCGACTGTGTACTATATTTTAAAAACGAACAAAATTGAGCGAAAGTTACTCCAAACAGATTTATTTTTGTACTACTATTGGAGAAGAACGAAGTCATTGAAAAATTAAAATATATGTAGCCTCAAACTTAGAGAAACCGTTATAGATTGTAAATCTGTAAAGTGTACTTCAAAGCATAGCAAGATGAGAGTAAATCAATGATAGTCAGAGTCATTATTCAATTAAAATTGATTTTTATTGTATTTGTTGTTGTTAAATAATAAATAAATACAGTAGTAATAAATAAATTAAGCTTAGAAACGATGAGTGAATTGTAATCCACCATAATAATCTGGTCGTCCAGTACCACCCAAACCACCAAAATGTCTGGAATATTCTCCAACAGCGTCCAAACGTGAGTTACCACGTTGCCATAGATTTGCAGTTCCTTGTGCATTGAAATCAGTACCAAATCGTGGTGTTTTTTGTGCACCAACATTCAAATTCGAACCAGAAGGTAGATGTTGGTAATTTAAACCAGCACCAAGTGTTGTGGCGCTATTTGGATGGAAATTCTTTGAAGCCGAAGCAATCCCATCTAATTTGTGGACATCATTCTGGAATAACGTACCTTGTTGACTACCAGTCACACGAACTCCTGGACCAGTTTTTGAGATATCGATACCGGATTGTCTTTACGAGAAATTTTTTAAAAATTAACCAACCTATTAATTGTAAGAAATGATAAAAGCATACCTTCTGTGGCGGTAAAGAGGTGCTGAAACCGGTACTAAATAATATTCGTCACCATTATCATCCTGTACAATATCGTATGCGGCTATAGTAGAAATTACCATAGCGAAAATTGCAAAAATTGTAAAGTTCTTCATCGTTTTTCTCTTATCTTCTTGTTTTTCAGTTGGTTTTACACTTAAGAACACTTGGAACTGAATTAGCATTTACATAGCTGATCATTGCATTTATACATCAAAATTGTCATGATTTCGGGATTTTATTTTAGAAACGTAAACGGGGAATCCGTATGTAAAATTCCAATGTTTAATTGTTTATTAAAAATTACAACACGCTTATCAAACTGTTGTGATAACCTAAGGTCACCGTCATAAAGATTTGAAACAGTTAAGCAATATGTTAGAGTTTTGTTCACTGGCAATTTTCTCTAACAGTTTTTCCCCGTATCAACTTATTGTTATGTGCGTTGATTTTTGCGAACAATTCATCCTTTTTTTTAATATAAACGAAAACAAACCAAAAAGATGGTTTTGTTAAATAGCATATTTTTAAAAGTCAGTGTTCCTTCAAGTGTAGATCAAGACCTTTAATAATTTGTATTGTATATAACTAAAAATGAAAAAAGTCCTGAAAAATTTACAACATACATTCGTATATGTATTTAGGTATAATAATTCGAGAGACTCTGCTTTTAGACTGTCATCTGTGTTTTCTGTCTGTCTCGACTCCTGTAAAAAAAGTGCACTTCAAGACAGTTTTTACGATCAAATCACACTCGATTTGTCAAAAAATTGTTAAAGCTTCTTAACTCGACCTGAAAATTCTTGCTATAAAAGCTATTGATTCATAGCTTTTTGCCGTGTCTCTTTTCTCATCATTAAAGACATCAGGGAAAAATGATATTAATTGTGTGTTTCATCAAAGTTTAAGCCATATAATTAAAGAAATTTTGATTAAGTTTTGTTTCAATTCATTTAATCAATTAAACTATGATTACAGACGACGTTGAATCTTAGTGCAAGCGCATATTGCATCTTAACAAATTTCGTTATGTTGCGGATTTTCGTAGTAGATCGTAGCAGAAAATGTATTCAACGTTGAAAGGAAATGGAATATTCTTTGTAACATCGTTTCTTAAAGATTTTATAAGAGTTATTTCTCAATTAACGTGATTTTGTAGGAGAAAACTAGATACATTTCTGTGAGAACAGATAACAATATGATTATCTAAAGATGCTTAATCTAATCGATAGCAAATTTCATTCGGAAAAAACAATAGAAGTCCGTCGTAAAATATCAAATACTTAACATCAATAAACACAGAAAGGTCAGTTGATCCTGGATTTCTCGTGAAACCGGATGTATTATAATGTTATTCAAATAAGTAAGAGTATGAACAAATTTGATTGAAATTAATTAGCGAATAAGAAGAAAAGAATCGAGGGAACCATATTGTTTGAGATAAAAAATGAAAAAAAAAATTGTTTTTATCAATCTACTAAATTACAATAGCAATTCGTGATTTCGCTTATGCCAAATAAATGTTGACGATTATTATTATTTTTTTAATGAACTGTGAACCATTGTTCTTTGTAATTGTTTTCAACGATATCTAAACTGAAGCACTTGCTATTGCTTCAAACATGGCAAATTAGAAAATCAATTTAACAAAATTTGTGAATTATTTATTCCTTTCCTAACTAATTCTGAATTTGATAAATTGACAATTAATCGAAATGTATCAATCAAATTTAAGATAGAGAACAAACAACAACAAAACAATAAAACAAAAACAAACATGAAACAATTATTATTAATTGATTGTTGTTGTATTGCCACAATGACCTCAACCTACCAGATAACTCAAGATTGGAACAGTGATGATAATTATTTAATTCTATTATCAAGAACACGTAGGCTTATCCTATTAAAATACCAGCTGGTTCACGTGTTACTTTAATTGGATAAAATCGTTGAAAACTTGGTAATGATTTAGGTATTCGACACATTTTTGTTGGTTCATTACGATTACCACCACAAACCGATCATCAACAATGGACGACTATGTTAATTATTAAATTTTTTGTAATTTATTTATTAATTAATTTATAATAATAATAATTATTATTGTTGTTAGTCGATTTTTAAGATGGTAAGATGATTACTAGTAATTAAAAAACGGGTGACAACTGCAAAGGAAACACGCATCATTTCTTTTGATCTATTTCCCCTGCTGGTTATGAAAAGGCCGTTAATATTGCAGCACCAGTTCGTGTCTTTTCAAATTCAAAAGACCTCTCCACCATCACCACCACTGCTATCGTCATCATTGTGGAATAAATTGAATTAAAAACATTTAAGAAGTGTCTTTTCATAAATTTTCACACATTTAAATGTTTAAAGTTCCGCTTTTTATTCGCTTCTCTCTATGCATTTCCACCAAGGGAAATTCTATTAACTTAATAGAATAAGATTGATATAATTGGGAGATTGTGAGAAAAACTCATTCGTGCTACTTTTTGACATGTTAATAATGTGGAATTTATAGGTTACGCGGGCCAGATTTTCACTTAAAATCATTGGACAATAATTCGATTGAAATTAATGTGAATGGTTTCCATTCATTTTAATTGTACTGTTTCTAGAAGAACGAAAACTATTCAAGCAAAGTTTTAAGTCTTGTTGAAGACATGTTAGATTTAGGGTTGTTGAATCTAGAAACTTTCTTTGTTCAAAATAAATGTTAAGAATTAAAATGCTCCCCAAGGAATTGTGGTTGTTTTTAATCCCCCTATATGTGTCTTTATTTTGTCACCAAAAATCTAAATACAGGGTGTGTCATTAGTAGGGTATTCTTCGATTAGTCTTTAGTGTGGAAACATTTAAGTTTATGGTTACTTGGACCGCTTATCGTAGAAATACTTTCAGCTGTGACACACTTTCGGATACACCGGAAATGGATTCAACTTCATATTTTTAGATGGAACACTCTGTATATTTCTAAAAAAAAACATATTTGCTTAGTTTTTCTAAATTTCTAAAATCGAATAGCCAGCGTGTGTATGTAAGAGAATATACTTTTGACCAACTCTGTAAAGAATTTTTATTCCAAATACGTCGACACATTTAGAACGTTTGTTGTGTCGTGACTGTGGCACCAATGACATGTTTATTTTAACGTACACACACGTAGCAGTAGAAGGGGCGGTCAAACCCCTACAAGAATCAATTTGTACTCAAGAGTGGTGAGACAACACACGAGTCTTGTGGTGTCCGTATCAGGTGGATGAAATCTAACCCTCTGTATGTTAGGGTAGCTTAATCTTTTCAAATACACTTCTACAATAAATATGAAAGTTACTTAAGTTAATCAAATATAAATATGTTCTAGTTTAATCTAGACATATAGGTACTGAGAGAATTTAATTAAAAACAACTTATATAATTTCCGGTTGACTTGCTCGAAGGGGAGAAAAAAACAGAATATTTCCGGTGATATTTCTACCTTTTTATTTTTTATTATTTTTTTAATTTATGTTAATCGTATATATTTTTTTGGGTGCAAATTGAAGTTGATTTCCGGTATATATCCGGTCACGAACATGGACTGTTTTGATCGTCTGCTAGTATACATATGGGTATGTTAAGCACGTACATACTACCAACTCTACAGAATTTAAAATCATGGAAACAACCGTAACATATTTGCCTATATGGAGGATATGCCCTTCTATCAAAAATAAAAGTTAATAAATCTAAGAGCTGTACGAAGGGTGGAATAATTTGTATTTGCGTAATAGTACTGCACATGCTGTAAATAAGTGATATTCAGAGACATGGTTCATGGATTTATTGCATTTTTGTTGTTGTTAAATAATAAATAAATACAATAATAATAAATAAATTAAGCTTAGAAACGATGAGTGAATTGTAATCCACCATAATAATCTGGTCGTCCAGTACCACCCAAACCACCAAAATGTCTGGAATATTCTCCAACAGCGTCCAAACGTGAGTTACCACGTTGCCATAGATTTGCAGTTCCTTGTGCATTAAAATCAGTACCAAATCGTGGTGTTTTTCTGCACCAACATTCAAATTCGAACCAGAAGGTAAATGTTGGTAATTTAAACCAGCACCAAGTGTTGTTGCGCTATTTGGATGGAAATTCTTTGAAGCCGAAGCAATGCCATCTAATTTGTGGACATCATTCTGGAATAAAGTACCTTGATGACTACCAGTCACACGAAATCCTGGACCAGTCTTTGAGATATCGATACCGGATTGTCTTTACGAAAAATTTTTTTAAAAATTAACCTATTAATTGTAAGAAATGATAATATTATACCTTCTTTGACGGTAAAGAGGTGCTGAAACCTGTACTAAATAATATTCGTCACCATTATCGTCCTGTACAATATCGTATGCGGCTATAGTAGAAATTACCATAGCGAAAATTGCAAAAATTGTAAAGTTCTTCATCGTTTTCCTCTTATCTTCTTGTTTTTCACTTGGTTTTACACTTAAGAACACTTGGAACTGAATTAGCATTTACATAGCTGATCATTGCTTTTATACATCAAATTTGTCATGATTTCGGGATTTCATTTTAGAAAAGGAAACGGGGAATCCGTATGTAAAATCCCAATGTTTTATTATTTATTAAAGTTACAACGTGCTTATCAAATTGTTGTGATAACCTAAGAACTCTGTCATAAAGATTTTATACAATTAAGCAATAAGTTACAGTTTTTCCCAGTATCAAGGTTTTGTTATTTGAGTTGATTTTTACTGGGTATACTTGTACGAGTTTTTACAATTTGTGCATGTATGATTTCGAATAGCCTAAACAAGAAAGAAACGCTATAGAAATCGGATGAATCAAAGCAAGACAGAGAATTCAATTTTGTCAGAGACTACATATCTAACTTTATTGAGAAATCTTGTACAAGTCAACTTGAAAAACAAAACAAAAACTTGTCTCACTTCTAATTATTCGAGGTGTGTATATTTATTTCATGTTTTAATAAACTAGACGCAATTACCTATGAATATAACTTATCAACTTGATGGTGGATGTGTAATTGTGAGAAAGAGATAAAAAAAATAATAATTGAGAAATACCGGATGATTTTTGAAATTATATCAGAAAAAAATCTCGTTTTCTCTCCTTATTTGTCTTATCGTTAGAATTAATTACCAAAGTCAACATAGTAATTATTATTCCACTATTTTTAGCATTTTCTTAAATACATCTAACTAAAGCGTGGGATAGAGATAGAGAGAAAGACATGCAAACATTTATCTATCTAATAAGACCTACTTTCAAAGTCCTTTAATAAAACATAGTTGTTAATAAAATAATAATAATAACAAAAATAGTAATAATAAAGGCAGTTGTTTATTATTCTTTTTTACTACAATAAAAATATTGAAAAGGAAATGGCAATGTCCGATTGATTCGTATCGGTTAGTTTATTTCATTTCCACTTATCGTTCAGTACACTTCTGTCTCTTATTACTAACATACATATATTTATATGTTTTTTTCATTCAACCCTGTATAATTTAAAGTCTTTTGTGTTTATAATTCAATTAAAGTTAACTCAATTATTAAACAAAAGCATGTTGTCGCTTGTTCTCCAAACCAATACTGTGTTGTATCTAGTGATTTCAAGTGTTTTTCCCGATTCGCCCTTATCAGTAAATTGTGAGAAATTATTGTTGATAAGAAAAGTATGTAGTAATTGTTACTATTTTAGTATCTACATAAATACATTTGTGATTGTACAGTTGTGCCATAAATATTAACAAATTATAGATTATATCTAATAATAATATCGCCATTTTGTCTATTTTCACATCTGTTTAAATAAACATTGGAATTTCATTGAAATTTTATTATTTAAAAGAAATGTGATTCATAGTTGCGAGTGCGCTGAGTAATTATGCGCGATTCATTTGTTTAATCTATCTTAAACCACAGCAAATAATAATAATAATAATAATGGAGGAAAAGAGTCCGAGTGTTAAAAATGCTGTGAATTTTTTTAATAGTTTAAGCCGCCAACAACAAAATTCATCAAAATCGAAGAAATCTCAATTATCTGATAATTGTAATAATAGTGATAATAATAGTAATAATAATTTTGAAGTGAATGTAAAATTAATCACAAATAAAGGAAATTATGATGCAACAACAACACTTTCATCAATTGAAGTTCAAAGATATATACCGCGTGCACGGATTAAATCGAAATTTACCGGAATACCGGAACAAGAAACAAAGATTTTTAGTGATGTTCAGAAAGTATCACCACCAAATATCGACATGAATGACAAACGTTTGAAGAAACACCGGAAATTCCCGAGAAGGTAACAATTGAATTTTTAACGCTACATTTTTATAATCTTTATCTTCAAATTCCGGAAATAATCGTGTATTTTTGTTTTTGATAAGGGTTGTTTTTTTATTCTTGCGAACAATAAAATCTTTTGTGTATGTGTTAGTCAGTCATTCATTCACAGATCTGACAATAAATTCGGAAAGTTGGTAATACTGATACAAAATTAATCTAGAAAAATTGCTTGAACCATCCATGAATCCAGGTGCTAAAGTGATCCGAGGGTTTCTATATTTTATGTATCACGTAGAGGGTTGGCGGTAGAATAGCCATTCACGAAACATGAGCTTAAGGTGGATGGTTTTATAAACTGCATTGCGCCATTTTAAACGCAATTTATAGATGGTTTACGAACCAGCTGTAACGTAGAAGTCGTAAAATCTACTCTTATTTTGCTCGTCTTTTTTTTCTGTTTATTTATTTAATTTTTCTAAGGAATAAATTATTAATCTACCATTTATGCAAAAGTAGTGGTTATTTATGAAGAAAGTGGATGGTTTTTAAACACTCATCCACCGAAGTGATCTGCTTGATTTATTCACAGCCACGTGCAATTTTTGACTTTCAAATTAAGGTAAAAATCTCGAATTTATTGACGTGAATTCAAATAAAAGCACGTACTGTTTTTAATTTGATTACGGCGTTTTTGTTCCACTTTAAATTGAACTAAACGTTGTCGTCAAGATCGAGACGAATCTCCGTCATCACCATACACACCACCATCCCCCTGATGAAAACACACAATCCAAACGATTTGCACACATTATCAATCCAAGTGCTTACTTATTTATCTTGGTGACTGTGATAAAGAAGATAACCCTGGTTAGGGGGGTGAATGTTTCCGGTAAACAATACTCTCATCCCTCTATATCGGGTATGTATATCAACATAGTATAAAAAGTAAGAAAGAGATAAAGATAGAGGGTGGATTTTCTAGAGAAGAAAGACACCTGATCCGATGGTAATGCCCGTTCAAAATATAAGCTTTTACAGATTAATACCCCTAAAATGTTAAGGGATTTGTTAACACCATGTTGTCCTTAAAATATCTACTATTACCACCCTCTCTTTAATATGAAATTGCAACGTATGAAATATCACACCTTGTCCGAATTAAAACAACAACTTGAATTATTACCTAAGATTATGATATAAGAGGGCTTGAATTGTTTTTTCCGTGAATTTCACCCTCATATTTATAAATTTATAGGTTGTGTTTTTCAAACGTATTCTACTGTATAAAAAAAAACAACAACACAGTATTTGGCACAACTGTGGTTAACTATCATTTGTGATATTTAGCCATCATGTAACACCTGCTCACCCTCTTTGTCTTACACTATAATAGTATTTTTTTCCACCCTTAATGTCCTTCTTTTTGTATGTTTTTACTAAATAGCCCTTCAAAGACTAAAGTAGATTGTGTTGCAAAAAATATCGCTTAATAAAATATATAACCGAGCATTTTTTTTTTTGTTATCTGTGCGCTATATTAAACTCAACCACCCTTATATATAGCTCGTTATTCGAAATCTTCATCCCCCCCCACACTGTCTTTGGAAATTGTTGTCTTCTTCTCACAGTCAATATTTGTGTCTTTATTCTCGATTAGTCAATAAAATAATCAGTTACGGGGGGGTCGGAGGTTAATCATCATCATCCTCGTTTTTCTATTTGGTTTTCTATAACGGAAATTGGAAAAATTGTGGATAAATCAAGTTCTGGTGGAAATTGGCTACTCGTAAATATAATTTCTGTTTAAACTATCAAGTGCAGTAGATTGCATGCAAACAAAAACAAAAATCTAACAAAATATGGAAACGTATATTTAATTTTTCCAAGTTTTAGCTGCAATGCAGTGGAAATTACGTTAACAATAAAAAAAAATCGTAGGAAAAATGCATTTTTATAGTCGCAATTTAGATGCAATTGTTGTGCATAGTGTATGGACCGTGTAATTGCATAGTAACAAGTGCATTTCAACAACGAATTGCAGTAGTAAGAAATTCTTTGATAATTTCTAAATCGCCGTTATCGGAATATCACAGATCGTATGTAGGTTTTGGGTGTTAATGTTGAGAAAAAATGTCAAGGTGTGGGCGCAGCTTTAAATTCAATGCTGGAAAAAAAAACAATTAAAATACTAAACTTTCCTTTAATTAAATTTTTGGCTATCAACATACTTTTTTTTTGTTGTTGGTGGTGGTATCAAAGTTTTATTAAAAAGGGTTGATTTCCAAATTGAACAACCCTTATAGGTATTGTAGTTATGATTAATACCTGAAGCTAATTGTCTGGATGTTGTCACCATTGTTTTGTTATCCATCCCCCCACACCCCCCACCCCCACCGCACTTTCTATTCTCATATTTTCGCGTTCCTTTCACGTTTCCCGGATATTAATTCCATAAATTATATTAGTGCCATCCATTAATATACGATCGTCCTTGCCGTTATACTGGTGAAGGGCCAAATAGTCCTTTAATAACACACCACGTACAAACAACAATATATAAATGAAAAGGATAAGTGCTAAACGATTCTAAGCATTTTGGAAAATGATTGTTAAGGAATTTCCAAGAAGTTTTCAAGGGGTTTAGTTTGTAGTTTATTGGACAGTTTGAATTTCAACTATTGTCTCTCTATTTAATGCAAATAACATACATAGAAACCGAAAGGGTTGACTTGGTAGATAATGGCAAAGATATTAAATGTGATGATTAATGGTGGTGAGTTAAGAAAATAGATGGATGATCATAGGGGTAGTTACAAGCTAAATCGACAAATATGACGAGTTCTATGTTATTTTTTGGAAATCAATTTGCAAATTACAGACAGCTCATTTCGTTGGTTCTAGCTACATGTGGTAGATTAATTTTTATGATAAAATCCTTAATGTGATAGGAAGGGTGTATATGTATATAAAATAAGGCTAGTTAGTGTAATTATTGAAGTACATAATGGCCGAGGGTAGAAGACACATCTGCGGCAGTCTCTCCCAAAACATCAGGACCGTTCAAGACCTGCATGTTAAAATGTTGTAAAGAGGTTGGTTACAAAACTCAACTCATTTATGACAGACACACTAGAAACAAAAAGAAATAAACAGAGGGTGTGTTGAAAAATTACCCTTATACGAATATTGGTATAGTGTGAAGTTTAATCATAAGAGTTGGCACAAATAGGAATGTTGCCAACTTTATAAAATGACAGTCATATCTCAAATGTAATAAATTCACTCCAATTGGGCTAGGCAATGGGGATGTGAGGGCAACTTTGTCCCCTCAATAAAGTGCCTCTTTCATATAGCCGGTAGTCGAACAAGAGAAATTTCAGGATTCAATCCTGAACATAATCTCACTAATTTTCACGATTGATGACGCAATCAAAAGTTACTAGATTAATAGCGGGAGATTTGAAAATAAAAGTAGTTAATCCACCATAAACCAGTTGATAATCAATATAAAACGTTGGAAATCTTGCAGGTGAACACCATTTCCTCGTTCCCAGTAATTTAATTTGAAACTTTTCTGTAAAAACAAAACATAAACGAAAGATAGCGAAGTTGGACATTTACATATTCACCAATATTGAACAAATTGATGAGGACGACCGATTTTTTACGTATGTTCTATCGGAACACATCGAAAAGCTACCCCCATTATTCAAATTAAATAAATAAGATTTTATTACAAAATAGTTTTTACAGGTTGATAACTTCAAAATTGTTGCGTGACCAGTGTTGCTATACAGTCTCAAGTGTTCACCTTTAGTGTGTCGTATATTATAAGTTTTCTCATAAGATTACGACCACTTGCTGTTTCACCCTAGAACTGCTACCACCACCACCCACTTATAGCACACTAACACACACATAGATATCAATAAGTAAACGACGAAAAACCGCGATATTTCAACCGAACCAACCACTAAAGCAATAATTCATTAATAATGGCATAGTGGTGCATTTTTTTCTTCTCTTTCACTAGCCGTCTATATAACCCCAAGGGCCACATCAGACAGCTAGAATTCATACAGAGAGAAGCTTATCGTTTTAATTAAATTTCCGTATGATTGTTGTTATGATATAAGGGTTGTGGATGAACTAATTAATACACCACCTCTATATTTGTTAGTGTTATTGTTGTATTGTTGAAGACATTTTCAAAAACCCAAACAACCCATTCCACCGCTATGTAGATTAGGATCGTTAAAGATGAGAGAATCTCCCTATGGACCGTAAATAAAACAGCGTCAAGTTGGCACGAACTTTTTTGATTACATTAACAGAAACAAACACTTGAAACAACTGGGAACATTTACAATTTCCTTAAATAAGAACAACAACAACAACAAGGAAACACCCCCGCCAATGTTGATCAAGTAGGCGCGTTTGATAAAAAAAAAACGAATCAATTTGCAAATTTTTGTTTAACTATATCAAGTGATCTGGCATGAGAAACAAAAGACGTTGTTACGTATTTCTGTTGAATATCTTCATCAAGTAGGCGTTGAAAAAGACTGATAATTTGAGCAATGACTCATTTGCAATTAGCATAACACGACAAGTCACCTGCGTTAGTAACAAAAGAGGATATGTTGTAAGTAATTCTGTGGGACGGATATTGTAAATTACTTAAATTAAGTAGGGACGATTTTTTGTTTGTACTGTCGTTGTTGACGCGTTCGCTATAATAATAATAATAATAATAGTAATAATAACTTTGAAGGGTAGTATTGAGAAATTACCCTCTAGAGAGATTTAAGGTTTTGTTATTATAGTTTTGTTTCAATCGTTTTATGACAACTTTCTATCGCGGTTGTGGTGATAAATTTTAAGGCTAGGAAATTATAACCTTTTTTTTTGGTAATTGCGTTATTGTTTTGTTTTTCTACGCTTACTTCTCGCATGTAAATAGACTAACTAAAAGGTGGGTAAACTCACAGTAGACGTAGTCTCCTTCTCTCAAGGACAGTATTTTATATTGCGCGTATATATTTGTGTGTATATATTTTAAGTACAACATGTATACACTTGTGTATGGATAGTTTGAAAGTGAAATAATCGTGAACTGTTGTGGTGTGAAACAAAAATGAAAATCACCAAATATACAGCATTTATTAATGTCGACAATACCGCACCACCCTGTGTTAGGGTGAGCATTTCGATTTTTCATCATTTTTTTTTGTTTTTTTGGTAGATAACACAAATTGTGAAGATGGCGTTAATTAACGAAAGAGAAAACTTGATTAACTTCAACCTGATCTCTCACGAGTACTATTTAATTAAATTAAATAATTAACATTCAACTGGGGCACTGTGAATTTATTAAATACACCCCTGACGATGATTCTATTTTCTTATTCTATCTCTCTTTATTTGATTAAAAACTATACTATAACTATCTTTATTTATTTCATATTCACACAAGATAAATTTTAATGGTGCTCGGAAATTTCACTCCTAATCTGGAGGATGTGGTTATTTTCAGTTTTGTAAGTCAGTGGACTGTGTGTTTAAAGATAACAGTGGCGGCGGCGGCGGCGTATTTCTAACAAACGCGATGGGCAGCGGTGGCGGTGGCCATAAAGTGATCCAACCTTGGTTTATCTAATTCTGGTAAAATTATTCGTTTCACTGAGGAATAAAAAATCAACTATTGCGTCCTGTTTTTGTTCAGATGACGAATTTCTAGTCGATGACGTATTCTCTGATTTAATCAACTTGACTTTGATGTAATTCACATTGGTCGTGTCAAGATAGACCGACTATATTTCCGATTTACTTTTGCTTATTTCACGGTATTCATGATATGAATTATTGAGGAAGTAACAAAAGATTAGAGAATCATTTTTTGATCGTCAATTCACAATTTCAGTTTGTTTTATTATTCTATTCTGCGACTGGAAATCTTAAATTCAAAGGATAAAGACTTTAATGCTTACGATTGTAATAGTAATAAATCTTGTTGTGGTAAAAGGATTACAACCCTTAATATTGGAAGGGTGAAACTAGTTCTAATAATTTGAAGTTTTTTAGTTTTTGTTGTTGTCGAATGTAATTGTGATTCATTCAACCCCTCTCTCTTTCTCTTAAAATTTTGCTGACGTTCAGTAAGCAGTTTATCTTGGAATTGGTCTGTGGACCATTTACTAGAAGAACTAATTGAGCATTTCACTCCCCTGAACATAGACATACAGGATTTCTTCTATTACCTTAATGAAGTGGACGTGGTTATGTCTTACGGATTTTCATCCCTTAAGTCGGTTTTGTTTTCGTGATTAATCCACCTCTTGTTGGTGGTAGTTTATACGATGCACAATGATCCCTTTTTTTCTTACTCTTTTTCTATCTTCTCCGCTTTTGTGTTCATTGTGATTAATAAGGAGAGGGGTTGTTTTTCATTTCAACATTGCACATTTCTTCACAAAGGGCAAATTCTAGAAAAATTTATTCTTTATTCTACCTGAATCAAACGAGTGTTATTTGAGGAATTACAGAATACGATCAAGTTTTGAATTCATTAAATTTCGACGAAAACAACCCCATTTTCTTTAAATCTTCCAAAATGTCTTTTAATTATCGTGAAACTAAAAATTCAACAGGAACTCTCTGTTGTCAGTGTAGAAGATGGAGCCTTATCTGTGTCTTTTTCTGTTGATAATAAGGGTGAATTATTGAATTGAATAGGGGGTAGTTTTTTAACTAACATGCACGGACTTTGGCTCTTTCTATCCTTAATTGGATTCTTCGGCTAACATAAGAGTTCAAATTAAATTCTAGTTTTATAGACGATTTGTCCGTTGTCATTTATTGGATGAGATAGAGGTGGTGGAGGGTTGATGTACAAAAGAAAAGGCAAAAAGAATCAAACATCGCCTATTATTCCATAGAAATACCACATATTTTTTTTGTTGTATTTTTGACGTATTCCTACTGTAAACAATGAAAGATTCGCTTACTACCCCTATTCTTGACAGTTATCATATTTTGCATCTACCAATTTCTACCAGTCTTGATGAGATTTGTACGTGTTTCAGAATTTTGATTATCTTTTGATGAATTTATCATAAGATAGAAGGAGAGAATAAAAATATTTTAGATTCTATACAACCAACCCCCCTCCATCACCACTTTGTACTGGGTGCGATTTAATTAAAACGAATTTTTCTCGGCCGACTTCCCCCTTGGTCTCGATATTTTTGCAACAATTCGCACTAATGGCATCGTTAATACGTTTAACGACGATACGCTACTACTGAAACACCACCACCGCCACCCCTTCATCCGTTAAGTCCTATTCAATTTTTTACATGTCGTCAATATTATGAGACGTATTTGGATTGTTATCGAAATGTTTGCAGTTTATCATGTGTTTCCTTATCAGTTGTTGTTGTTACGAATAAGGGTAATTCTCTAGGGAATTCGTCCACTGTTACCACTACTACGTAAGTTAAATTATGAGCAAACTCCGTCTAAACTCATGTTTTAAGAACTCCAAAATGATTTATTTTTATGTGGACTTGTATATATATAAGAAAGGGATGAAAAGAACTTTTTCGTATATTTCACCTGAAATTGGGGATGACAGTTGATTGTTTTTTTGTTATTTTTGTTTCAGTAAGAACGAAAGTGGTGGAATTGTGATTGTTATTGAAAAAAATTCGTTGACTGTAAACTAATTACCACCCACTATAGAAGAAGGGGGTAATTTATTTAGCATATCTGACCGGAAAGGCTTTTAAAATTGAAAATTAGGTGTAAACAGGCTCCATGTTAATTTCAGTGTTATCTTGTATAAAGTTGTTAGATAAAGAGTTAAGCAAAGGGTTGAACTGACATAGACTACATTACATAAGGGGTGTTGTAAATTAATTAAAGGAGTAATTGATTAATTAAGCAGCTCCAGTAAACATCCGATATTGTATAGAGATGGTCGGTCCTTTTGTTATTACATTACAACCCCTATTTCAGACCAAAAAAAATTGCCATTTTATGGAAAAATTATTATCATTCGGCAATAATTTTTCGTGATAATAAATTAATTAAATAATACGTTCATTTGTTTTGTTAATCCTCGTATATAAAACTCATATGTCGGATGGATCTCCATCAAATTTAATCCCTAGCCAGACCAATATTCATCATCCCCTTATACAATTTTTATAAATGACTTTTAAAACCATTATATTCAGTTATAGTTAAAACTGTAGAAATGTGGCTGCAATTACTATTATTTTTTTCAAATATAACTTCCATTTAAGGGATGATTGAAGAATTATTCAATCAAAATATTGAACTTTATTATTATTTAATAAAGCGATTAATTGTAATAATTATAAATAACAATATGGGGGTTGAATTTCGGTATAATAATCCTCCCGTTATCGTCAACCGTTTATTCCACCCTCTACTGATATTAAATGTAGCCACCCCATCCTTTAACTCTAGACGATACAGAATGGTAGAGTTGATAGGGTTCTAACAGTGAAGTCGCCCTAATATTTCACGATGTTATGCCAAATAATAATCCATGAAAATATTTAATATATTCGCCCATCTTTCATATAAAGTTTAAAAGTTTTAAGGTTATAAAATTCTAACCTTAAAATTTGCCGCTTGTATTCTATTCAACAATAGACATTTAATTAGTTCTCAGACAATTGAGAATTAAGCATCTATTGTTTGAATTGAATCCCGATTATCGAGAATATTCAACACAGATGCCATTTCCGGTTGCACAGGGTTGAATCGGTTTTATTCATTTCCTGTCAACTGTCTGTGTATGTAGGTATAGATACATGAATGTAGTACTGGTTGTCGCAATAGTAGAAATTCCACCAATTGTGGCATCCCTTAAAAGTTGCATATATATATATATGGTGGTGTGGTGCCTCAAGGGGTGTTACATAAATATTCATAGTAGTGGTGATGGTGGTGGCGGCGGCATAACTTTGTATTTCACGACAACAGAAATGGAGAATGGTCGATTTTATCACTAGGCAGCAGTGCATATTTGAACGTCTGGGATTTTGCGGTCTGACCACTGAAAATAACCCACCCTCAGGCTTAGTTCTAAATAATTCTGTTTTTTATTTTGAGGTAAGCCAATTTTATGTCTTTGAAAATTCGTTTGTGACATCATGCTGCCTGTATAGTTGCGTGAAAATCGAACACAAATAATGAAGATAGAGATGCAGATTGCATTTTTACTAAAATCGTGCTTAGGATGTCATAATTTTTTGCTATCTAACAAAGCATGTCCAGGGGTTTTTGGAAAAGAAACATGGTGTACCATAAATATCTTCCATCGCCTACTCCGTTGTTATGCTAAGATCTATCCATCTCATTTAGGGCCACCCTAACCATGGGGCTAAATGGGCTGTAGCACTGGGGAGGCAATTTTGCTTGAACTCAAATCATTTTGACAGTTGGAGACTATAAATTCATATTTTTATTTGTTTATTTGTAAAATAGTTCTGAAACTTTTCGTATTCCTAAACTTTACCGTGTTACTCCGATGATAGGTGAATTATTGTTAGTAGCCCCCACGGGCGCCAAATATGTTACGGCGGCCCTGTATCCGATAATGAGTAGTGTCATGATTTAAGGGTGAAAATGTGGAATACTCTAACTTTTGAAATAACTGTGGTGCCAAAAAAAACGTTTTCATATCATAGCACCTTCGATTATTTTGGTTTTTTCTTTAAGCGAGTACTCGCGCGAGTTTTTAACCTTTAAAAATCTCACGCGAGCTCTCGCACAGTGGAGTCAAGGCCTTAGAACCACACCTGATAAAAGATGCGGGAATTTGTGATCTGACTGTTGCAAAGGAGTTGGTCCAAAAAATTCCGTTTTCGTTTTGTAGACAGTACAGTTGCGCGGCAATCAAAAAATAAAGTTAGACATATCGATTTACTCTGTCTTGACTGTATATTCTTGATGTTATTCTCTCACTTATGCGCTGTATAAATGCGCAAACTCAATTTCTTATAATTTTGTATGAAGTTTATCTTCTTTAATAAAAAAAGATAGGAAAAAGAAACGTACAGTAGCTGGGAGCTTCCATTTCTATCTTCTAGTAACAAGTATGAAGCTGTTGTAATATGGGCAACTAATTTAAAGTTTCATTTGCCAAGAGCTTGTTTACATTTGCCAAGTAGTAATTTCCATACAACATATATATATATACTATCTTGTTGAATTTATACGTTAGAAAGAGATAGATATAGCTATCTGTTTATTTCATGAAAAATTTCATTATATTGCCCCTTGTTTTCTTTTTATCTTTGTTTTTGTGGCGTTCAGCCAAGACACTCGATAACTTTTAAAAATCAATCAAAAAATCATCACGTAAATTGCAGCAATTAATCTTTGTAACATTATTAGCAAAATATACCAATTTTTATTATTATTATTATTCTTATCGGTTAAATGAAGTTAAATTTAGCGTGGAAGATAGGCACACAATGAGTTTTTTGTGTGTGCGTGTTGATGTTTGAATAGAAAAATCGTCAAGTGGAAAATCGGGAAATTTAGTATTTGCAGGGCGAAATCGTATTTTGAATTCTTGACGTTTATTTTATAAAGTTATTGAATAACGAAAATATTCAATTAGATTTGAATTTCTGGTATGCTGAAACGAAAACCGACTCAATATTGCTTGAATTGCCACGCACACAACACACAAAGAAAGAAAATAAGCGAAAAAGTGAAGTTATTTAATTTTACTGAAATCTGTAGTTGGGGTAGTTTCACCAAATGTTAAACAATACAGATGTATTTAGAATAGGAACTTCATATTTTATGTAAATCCGCATAAATAAACATGAAAGCAGACAGACGTTGAAGAGGTCCATCAACCCGGATAGAAAGGGTATATACTAGACGTAACTATTACAACCCCCCTAACTGTGTTTAGTTGAATTCTAAATTTATTGAAAACATTCACACATCGCTACCACAACATCTAATGAAATTTTTTTGAATCCGTTACGTTTGTAATCGGAAGCGTTTCAACAGTGCCTCTCTCTCATCTTGATAGTTTGAATTTGATTTGATTTAATAAATTGGGGTGAATTGAGGGTTAGCTTTTGAAATTCTACCAAAAACTAATTGACATTCTGATTGATTTTCAGGGTGAAAGGACGGACCTGTGTAAGACGATATAGTTTTTTTTATCGTTGACCCTTGTGTCGATCGCACTAATTTTCTTTTCTTTTTTTTTAAATCATAACGGATGAAAGAGGATAATCCAATAGAATTGGATTTCAATCTTCCCTCTGTCATAGTGGAGATTAAAAGACAATAAATCTGTATTAATCACAATCTGTTTTTGCCAAATATATTGTCATTTTTGTGTAAATCCAATCAGTGGTGTATCTAAAGTTTTTATTTTGTTTTTGACAAGTAAAATAATTAGTTTATGTGACGTTTATATTGATTCCAATTTTCCAATGATTTTCGTTATGTTCTTGCAAGGGTTGTTCTTAACTTTCACAAATAATTCATTTAAAATCATTTTAACTTTTTTTAATTAGTGTTTGTCGTTAAAATAGAGTTGGTATGAAAATGTAGCAATTCAAATTGATTTCTAGCAATATTTTTGCTAAAGGTTCTCTTAAAGCTTTTTGGGGTTTGTTTTAAGAGATTTGATTGATATAAAATGTTTGGAATTTTTGGGCGTAATAATTACTTCGATCATCCATTATAGATATGAATTTATTGCTAGTCACTAATGATTTTCGTTGTGTTTTTATAAGGGGCAGCTCTTAAGGTTTTTCCACTTTTGCTGTTATACAGGGTCGGTCCTATAGGTGAGGCGGCGAGGCAACTGCTTCAGGCGCCGAATTGAAATAGTTGCCAAAATGTCACATGTGATAACAAAATCTAAAACTTAGTAAATAGCTAAAGACTTCGATGCATTTATTTCAGGTCACGTTTTTATTGATAATCGCTGAAATTGAGTCTCATCAAAGATTTTGAAAGGCGGCTTTTTTGAGACTTGCCTCAGGCGCCACAATCAATGAGTCCGGCCCTGCTCTTATAATCGTTTTAGAGAGTGAACTGACGCTCGTTTCTTTCCACAAACGTATACAGTTTGCTTAATTACATGGTGTTATCATCAGTTTCCATCATGATGGTAATGCTTGTAATTATATGACCATAACGCATCAATTCCAGTCGAATATCAAAACAGACTGCATCGGAGATCATCAATTAGACACTACTGTACCGTAATCTGAACGTTATCAACCATCCACCAGAACTATATGGTAGTAGAGAGTGTAGTTGAATTAAACTATAGATGTAAAGTACAATAAACTTGAATGCAAGATAAAGATAGAGATAGATTTAAAGGGTGCCATATCGACATGTATCGCTAAGCACGCGCTCAAACCAATTCCTGCTATACATCTATACGCACCACACTCTCCTGCTGTGTTTTGTGTGTGGAAGCAGGCAAGCAGACAGTAAACCGATTCTATCTATCTAGTTTCAGTTTAGTTTAGGAGTTCGTCGAGTGAACACGTCAACAAAATTCCCAACAATTTTTTTCCTTCTTAATAAAATCGTGTGTCGTATATTTAATTTTATTTAACAAATTCCAGTGATCGTGTCCGTTGATTAATAAATATTACAAAGAAGGTAATCTAATTGGTAATTGTTTGTTTTTCTTCTTCTCAATTAACTGATTAATACGCGCGTTCGTTCAACTTGAATTATTTATAAGAAATTTTTGATTTTTAATAATAATTGAGAGCGATACACCCACACATACATATTTCTTTTTGAAACTCTTTCAATCAGTAACCCCAACTGGATATCGCTTGTTTAACCATATTTGTATTTGTCCGTGATCTTTTTTCAAAAACAAGTCTGTTCTCAAGTTAAATCTGATCAGTAGTTAAGGAATTTCCAAAAAAATCATCAACTATCGATAAAGATTGAAAAAAAACCTGCTTTTTGTAGAGAAACATAGAGTGCCATGATTTGTATAAAAACAAAATATAGAGTGCCATTATTTGTTGTCAATTGTCCCATTTCTACCACACACTTGATTCAGTTGTTTTCATTCGCTCAAAATGAATGAAATTGTTGTAATTTTCGATGTATTGCCCTATTTTTGTTTTTGTTTTTTGTTAATATTTATCATAGCCTACTTGATTGTTTCGTTCCCCCTTAAAATCACATAAATTCTTGCAATTTAACGTTCGCCACAGCCTTGATTGTGTGAATGATGTTGGTTTTTCTTTAAAATTAGTGAAATTTTTGTAATTTTTGTGCAAAATTCATACTTTCACTGATCGTCTTTTTAATGTGAGAATTTTCGTCCTAGATTTTGTTTGTTCGAATTAGAGATTTATCTGTTGTTTGAACAATTGATAGATTTGTAATACAAAAAGAAATAAAATAAAAGTAGAACAGGCAAAGAATTAGACTTTTAAAACCACACGATAAGCTCTCATAAATTCTGTTGTAGGTAACTCTATTCAGTGATTTTATAGTTTATTGTAGATATAGTTGGCCTTGTCTCCATTACAATTATCCTAAATACCATTGTATCTATCTGTCTCTTTCTATTTTTTATTAATCAAACGCAAAAATCACAGTAATTTTTTCCCTTTTGATTGAAAATAAAGACTTTCTGAGGACAGAGTGGTTGGTATTTTATTGATAGTAGCTTAAGGGTGGTTACATTTCAAAGACTATACTACTCTCTATCATCCCCATATAGTAGTAATACAGTAGGGTTGTTTGATTTATTCAGCACTAACATCAAAAGATCCAATCATACTTCATCTTTCATGGACCGTTTGATTTTCCAATGTTAACATTTCATTATTTCCTCTCAAAATGATTTCGTTATTTTTAAGAAAAACATTAACCTTTATCATTATCGAAATATAAATACGATTATCTATTTATATCAATTTTTTATTAATAGGTAAAATAAATAAATAAAAACATGGAAAAGAAAACGTTTTAAAACGGTCAAAAATTTATCGATTTGTTAATATTTTCACCATGAATTTTCTTCTAGCCAAGGTTAAAAAATATGAGAACGTTCTAAGAATTGTTAATATTTGTTTTTCTGTTCGTTATATCCGAATTATTCTCTTTAAACATACCTGTTGCTGCATTAAATTGGTTTGAACGAATCGATATATTTGTTTCATTGTACTATTTTAATATATAATGACTACAATTCTATCTCTATTTAAACAGAGATAGATAGATAATTAATTTGGACCAATCTTTTCTATGATGAACCATTTTTTGTTGAAAGGAATTTGTTCTAATTGAATGAAAAATTCAACATATGCTCGTTAATAAACATTTTTGCAACATATGTTTTGTTGTTATTCTTTTGTGTTTAAACAAATCCAATTATGTAACCGTAGGATAGATAAAGATAAAAGATCGTTAATTAACAGTTTAATAAAAATAAATAGTTTTGTACATTTTAGATGAGTCATCGACAAGTTGTCGTGTTTTAAAGGAATCCACTTTCACTGTTCGTTCATTGTTTTGATGCTGCTAAAGCCGCGTCTACAACTATCGAATGATCACGACGGAATGGGTACGAACGGGAATGTAAACATGGTGTGGACGATAATGCAAACACGATCGAATGGGGAATGAAGGCTTAGGAATGGCTTGATTGCCGATCCGCTAGTTGTTGGTACTTCAAACAACAATCCCATTCGTTCGCGTTTGGCCTCATTCCTATCAATATTTTTGCAAACGTTGATTCGTTCCCCTTGGTACCCATTCCTTTGTGATCGTTCGATAGATGTGGACGGCGTTTATTTTTTTAATATACCAGCGATTTCCTTAACATTTCCAATAATCTGTTTCGGACATGTTAACGCCCAATGTTGGAAATTTATTCGTTTGTACCGTGTAGTTGACAGTATTTATCGGCATTTTTTCCATATCAATTTCCAAACAGTTTAGTCCCTCGACATTAATATCAAAGTTTCTAGTTAATAGTAAAGTTTATTAATCTGTTAGAGACGGTACCCTCTCATAATTTCGTTTATAATGAGTTGCAAATCCTCCCCTATACATGTATGCGCTTAATAATTGAAATTTAATTCTACAGGGTTTTGGGTAAAACCAAACCGGTACTGTTTTGTACTTTTTGATTCTTGAAAAGTAATTACTTCTGCTGTTTCGTACATATCTTAATTAATTACGAATTTTTAATGCTTCCAGTTAAGGTCATACATGGGGTGCTCTTAACTGTTTCTGTTTATATTTTTTCCCTGCAAATAATCTATTTACACACATACGCACAAGAGAGCCAAAAAATTAATAAAATAAAACAATTAATTTGTGCATTTTTAACAGAATTTTACTAAAGCTTCTCTTAAAGTTTTTGGTGTGTTTTCCATTGTTTTATTTGTTTATAATTTGGCAAAACTTATGAAAAATAATTACTTTTTGTACTCCTAAACAGATGGTATTTGATTACAAATTTCTATTGACATTCGATATGTTATCACGTGGAGGGGTGTACTTGACATTTTTTTCGATAATTTTGAATATAATCCATTTCTAGACATTTTAATCACTCTCTAATTGGTGGTGATTTTTTAGGGGGATATATTGTAGACGTAAACCATCCGCACCCCCTGTATTTTATTGATAACAAATCCAATTGTGTTATCTCTAAATGTCCACTAGTTTATCTTAATTGTAACAGTAATATAAACACGTACTGTCGGTCTTTTATCAGTGAAAATAACAACCAAACAACTGACTCGACTATAAATAGTTTTGTTGAATAACAACAAGGGTAGATCAATCGGGGGGTACAAAAAATACAAATAAAGATAACTTTCACATAAACAAATACATAATATAGAAAGAAATAGAATGAGGACACATCCTGTAGATAGATGTTAAGTTTGTTCCTATCATCAGTCGGACAGTATCAAATAAATTAACAACTATCACACGCATGCACAGATATATTTCAAATATTATCCAGATGGTTTCATTCCTTTTGCAAATTGTAAGTTGTAACGAATTTTATCTAAACAACATCGTGATTTTGTATAATTCAAAACGACACAAAATCAATAGTTGACAGGGCGGCGTATCCAGCAATTTTCCACCCTTCTAATTTATTTCGATTTTTTTTTTTGGTCAACATCATTCTAAAGGAATGTTGAATTAGTATATCCATCCTAGAAATAGAATTTGGTGACAGTCCAAAAAGCATGTATGGAATTTCTATAAATACTTATATCTTCCTCTTTGAAAGAAAAAAAATTCAATTATAGTTAAGATTTATAAATGATAGAGGGGCCAGATTCGATTTCGTTTTCAAGGGATGATAAAAAAGAAAAAAGAAATAAAGAAACGAGTAGGTCACTGTATCGTTTTGTATGATCATCATCGATCACTTAGATTCTGACACAATCTTCACCCCGCAACAAAACTATTCTATATCCACACACGCACACATACACACAGGTACACATAAAACATTTTTAACAAATGATGTGTGAGTGTATCGCTTAAACTGTAATTTTTCTTCTTTTAATAAACTTATAGTGGTTGAAAAGTGTAAACGGAAAATGTTGTAAGAAATATGCTACCGGAAACAACAATTTTGGATAATGGTTTAAGAAGTCCAAATAATAATACCGGTTTACCACCGCGTACTAGAGGTAGTTTATGTTTAAGTCCAGTTAGTAGTGGAGCAGTTGTTGATAATAAACGGAAGAGTTGGTGTGGTACACCAACAAGTACAACACAACAACAACAACAACAACAAACATCACGGCGTTATGGTGAATTGGGGCATTTCAAACCACGGTAGGTTAAAGTTAGGTGTTCTCCATGTGGTACCCTTAAAGTTCTTGGTTTAATTTAGCAGGTGTTTGTCATTGATTGATTACGGAATACTCACGTCTTTAAACGCTGTTATAGTCGTTTTAATGTTATTTGTCATCAAAAAAGAACAAAAAAAAAGCACACATGTTCATTAGCAGCGGTATGTTCATTAATGGTTCTCTTTAGAGGTTCTATTTGTCAAAAATAATCAAAATTTTTGAATAACAACTACTTTTAGCGATTCTCACAAATATTGATTAATTTTGAATCTTTATTGTTACACATTATGTTTTTATAAGGGGTGCTCTTAAAGTTTATTCGACTTTCTTTGCAGCAAATCGTTCCATTTGTCATCATTTTAACCTTTAACAAATAGTGTTTTTCGTCAAAACATAACCGTAAAAGCTCCTCAACCGTTTTTGTGGTAATGTTTTGACAATAAACACTCAAGAAAGGTGAGGAAATGGATGAAAAATTCCGATTAGTGGTTGTGTGAACATTTACACAGTAAACTGTAATTTTAGCTATTATTTTATTTTTATTCTAGAAACGAATTAAGTTCTGTCTGGTACGAAACTCGTTTAAGAGAGCGTTAGTGTAAATTGTGTACTAATTACAATCGCAATTAAGATTCAACATTTAAATGCAATTATATTTTTCATTTGGAACTTTCCTATTAAATCTTCTAAAACTTACCCCTCGCTATGTCTCTCTCAACTTGAGTCTATTATTTTCTGTCAATAAATTGAATTATATATTGTTCTGAAACTGGTAATCCTGAAATTACGTCAACTTTCCAACTCTCTTACTTTGGAAACATTTCAGCAAAACACAAAGGGGGTGATTTCCATCTACAAAAAAGTCTTCTATTTAAGGGGGTGAGTAAGTTTGAATGCTGTTGTTAATCGATTTTTTACAAAAATATCACATGGCTGGCATTAAACTGCACCACTATCGCGTTAATGTTCTGTCTGACAGTATCGAAAGGGTAATATTACAAAGTAACCACCCACCCTTCTAAATATTTATCTTGACCAAATCACGTTGACTTTTCTACATTGACGTAAGTAAATTGAAATGTAAAATTCAATTCGTTGTAAAAAATAGTAGTAGATTCTCTTCTTAGAAAAAAACAGCCCTCTTTTATGTAAGGGTAGCAAATATATAACTAGGGTTGGTTCAGAGGAATTGATATTAGTAGTAGTCTTTGATCTTTTTCTCTTCTACAATTTTCACTAAACTGATTTGCTTCGTTGATAAGGGTGATTGGTTTGAAAGAACTGAAATTCGCTACCCTTAATCGTCTTTAATCGATTTCGTCTACTAGACAACACCTGTTGTTCTTAAATCTACGCGACAATAGCATATTGTGAAAGAAGCCTTAGGAATACTGTATAGACGCCGATTCGCCCCTTATTTTTTTCTTACATTTTTTTATGTCTCTTTTCTTTTCTAATTCTCTCTTGCATACACCATTTTCCCATCATCAAGCCGATGGCGATATAGAGTCACTCGTTTCTCCGTTATATAATGCCGGATGATGTCCATACAATAGAAGGCTATACCACCCCTCTACTATCACTACTACATCTTAGCAACGCACCCTTGATAAATCCCAGTTCTTTTTCTTATAAACGAGTGGAGAAAATGGATGATGGATTCCTAAAGAATATATAACCCTTTTGTATTGAATTATGAAGAACAGATAGTAGTGTTAATTATCTCGTGAAAAAACAGCCCTTCGTCCAAATTTTCGTAGAACAAATAACTATTGTGGAACTATTGAAAAATGTTGATAATATTATATAATTACATATTTAATAAAATTACGCTAAACTGACAAAATATAATAACGAAAAACAAGTTCAATAGCCTATAAAAAAGAAATAATTTTATAGACAATTTTATCGTCGTACAAGAACATGGTTTTTATCTCAGCAAATTTCTTTCTCCCCCTCCATCTTGTTTTTCTTCGGTTAGTCGTCAACAGTTGTAAAATTGTATTTTGTTAATGTGCGGAAAGATTAATTTTGATTAAAGCACCGTATTTTAGTGTATGTGTGCATTTGAAACAAGAACGCATGAATGTTTGTCAGTGGCATAAAGTACACACGGGCAATCAATGTACCGCCATAGGAGACCCATCAGATGCGCGAGAGGGATCCATTTCCCGGACCCGACGCTTCCAGGACCACGCAACGTCATATTATTTACTAATGTGAATAAAAAAAATCGAATCCATAATAACAATAGTATGCCAAATTCAGCAAATTATAAATTCCAAATTATGAAAATTTATAGAGCGCCTAAAATCATTTTCTCCCGTACCCCGCAACTGGCTAAAGGTTAAACTATATTTATATTGCTTTTCTATTGATGCGATATTATAAAATTACAAAAAAAAGTCCCTCAAGTGAGACTCAAAAATGCAAAATTCGTAAGGAAAAACAAGAAATCATCACAAAATAAAAACTGGTGCCTTCAAATGTCATTGCGGGGTGGTAGGCCTTGAAAGTTTCCGTTACACCACTGATGTTCGTGTGTAAACGAGCCACGTGCGCAATCTTTGTGGGTGTTCGCGTCAATTTTGCGCATGTATATTGAAACGTGAACCTCCGCCTTTAGATATAACGGCTCCCTATTAATTTATTTTTCTATAAATACAATGCTTTAACGGAAATTTTTGTGTTGTGTGTAACAAATGCATGGAGCAAAGGTTTTTTTTTAAATGTAATTCATACGAGAATGGGTTTTATTTTCATTAAGTAAAACGTGCTTTGTGCAAACTTCCATACAGAATGTTATAATAAAACAAAAAAAAATTATAAACTAACTGAAAATAAACGGGTATAGAGGGTTGAAAAACAAACCATCATTTCATCGCATTGTTGTAAATGAATTACCAAACACCACTACTACCCCTATATGAAATGTTGTGGATGTAATTAAAACAAATGGACCATATTATGGTTAAAGTTCTAAAAATTTCAACAAACCGCCCTTGGGAAATTTTATTATTGAAAAAAGTAAACAAAAAACGAAATTAAATAAATAAATAGTCCAGACTCAGACTGCAATTTATATTTACCATCACTTGCAATTTTTGGCGTTATTCCAAATCATAGTTTTTCCCAAATATCTCACCCCCACCGCACTTCTTTATTGCCTTTTCCTATTTCTTCCACAGATACAAAGACTGTCTACAACAGGCGACTTGGTTGACATATTCTTTATATCCAACGAATTTCCACCTTTAAAAAAAAGGTATTATCAAATTTTCTCTTGTTTATTCTACCGTAACTAATTGGGAGGATTGTCAGTCTATTGTTCGGGCCATTTTACTGCAAATTGATTTCCATGGGCGCATTTTATTTGAACGTCCTGCCGTTCACAGGACATTGCACCCTGGAAAAATATTTCATAAGGCGCCTTCGAGAAGGTATCGAACCCATATCTACCAATTGCCGAGTGTGTTTACCAATTAAACTGCAGAAAAAGCTCACTAATTTCGTATTAAGAGGCTTTTGGTGCTAACAAATTTTTTGTAACAAATCAGCCCCTATCATTGCTTGAAACTATAAATCTATAATCATTGGTCTTTTTGCAAATTAGATAAACATAATACAGTGCAATTTTACAATTGTATGTTTAACCTTGTAAAGTACACAGTAAGTACTAAGAAATCTTGAAATGTGTGCAATTCTGGTTCTTATAAACAGTTACAGGCACATTTCGAATCAGAAATCCTACCCATTTCCATGTTTTTTATGTATATTTTTAGTAAACAAAAGTAAATGATCGTTGGCAACATCTACTTCATTTCAATTTATTTTCATGTTTGTTTCCATTTTCCGGCGCGTGTGTGTGTGTGTATGTCATTTAAATTATCCGGACATTTATATATTTGGAATGTACAAGGAAGTCTGTGTCTCTGATCATCAACAGACTAAATAAAATCAAAACAAACAAAATGAAACTGAACAAAAACCACCTTTCGATGTTTGTGTTTGTTTGTTTGTTCCATCCAATTTATTCTACTTCAGTAAAATTCTGTGAAAATACTTGAATGAGATTAATTTTATCAACATTTTGTTAATAAACAACACAGACAAGTTAGGAGGAAAAGGACACTTCATTAAAGACGCTCTACTGCTAACAGTCGGGTGGATAATCGTTAAAGTTAAAGGGGTGGTTTCGAATGAATGATAAAATCTTTATTATGTATTTAGTTTAATTACGACAAATCTTAATTATGTTAACGTTTAATTCCGGATTTAATCGTATTGTCAATAGCTTAATCAGTTTGAAACTCAAGAGTGAAATCGGCAGGGGTTAGGCAAGGGGAAATCCTATATGGAATACCAAAGAGCAAATCTTGAAAATGTTTCTGAAATGTCAAATGTTGATTTCTCACGATTACAATTTTCAATCATCGAGTAATATGTATTTTGTAATTTGGCCAGAGTGTAGCTTCAAGATACTGAAAGTTTTCTAGAATTTAGAAAAATAAAAGAAAATAAGAAATTCTGTTCTTTTCCTTAATAAACCCAATTTTCGATATCGGTTAAATTGATCGAAATCTGTACAATTTCTTTTAACCACCCCTTCGATATTTTGGTTTCAACATAGCCAATAAATTAAGTGTGTAACGTTGTCATGGTTGTAATTGAGGCTGAAACTCTTGGAAAAGTCCTGAAACTGATCCGTTGTTCGTGAAAACGTGTAGTTTTACACCCCCCCGTCAACCCTCCTACCTACAATTTCCTCTTGGTCTCTGTTATCCACCCTACGATTTTCTCATGAAATTTGTGTGTAGATTTGCCCTTCTATAAATTCATTACTCCAATGGCAGAGGACTATCATCGCTTATTATTTTAATAAAAATAAATTTCAATATTGACATTTTATATGTGTATGTAAAAGTTGGTGGTCAGAAAAAACAACCCTTATAAATTAGTTGTTAAAAGCATTGTTATGTAGGAAAAGTTGTTATCGAAAAGTGTTGTTTACGTAGTGAAATTCTAGACTCCAGATGTTTACCCCCCCTAGTGTCCATTGCATGTCCAACTAGTTTACGAACAACAATTGACAGATCCTCCGGGATCTGTTCTAATCTAATTAAAATCGAATTTAAACTAATTAATGTTTCTGTTGTAGGAGTGATGCTTTCCTTGAGCCGTATCTACAAGGTTTGGGTGATCGACAAAGTCCGGGCGTTGGTGCACCATCTCCATCACCACCACCACCTATATCACGTATTCCACTACCGTTGACACCACCATCCCGATCAGCATCTGGTGAATCTTTATTATCATCAAATGGTGGTTCTGATGCTGGTAGTGAAGATAGTGATGAAACCGGTTATGGAGCTACTTGTGATATTGGTTTAACAGAACGTTTATTACGTTCACACCCAATATGGTTCTTACCAGGTATCCAACGTGCTGGTGCTTTTCATTTACTTCAAGGTAAAGAAGATGGTTGTTTTGTTGTACGACAATCATCACAATCGGATACGATGGCTTTATCTGTTCGTTTACCACCGGACAAAGGACCATACATTGAACATTATTTAATACAATCATGTGATGGTCGTTTGGGATTGGAAACCAGTGACAATCGTTTTGATAGTATACCAGTATTGATTGCACATTATGCTAGTTGTTGTGATGAATTACCAGTACAGTTAATCCTACCGAAAGCAATACGTGAAGCGAAAACACGTCAACAGTTATCATCATTAGCATTATTAGGACAAGAATTTTGGCGTTACAGTCCACCAACATCGGCTGTATCCAGTCCAGATGCTGATCTAGTATTAAATCTGAATCCTTTAATGACAACATTTAAAACAGCAGAACCATCAACACCAATTATCAAAGAAAAACCAACTAGGCCGAATACGCTCAATTTGTTGACAATGCTTGAACCTGAACGAGATCTAGTCAAAAATAGTAATGGTGTTACAAAAACACCACCACCGCCACCACCAAGATGGTCAAAGCCATCAACACCACAACAAAATAACTTTACGGTAACGACAACGGTTACGTTTAGTGTAAATTCACAACAACAACAACAACAACAACAACAAAGTCCACAATCACAGATTGAGGTCCACTGTGATCCGAAACGTATGTCACCGGAAGGTCAATGTAACTCGACAATATCATCAAAGGGTAGTTTAAGGCGTCAACCAATTGAACAAATCTTATCACCAAATGGTTCATCAGTACTATCACCAAATTCAGATCCTAGTAGTTTATTATCACCAGATACCTTATCACCGTTATCAGTCACAAAAACATCAAGACATAGTAAACGTTCTAAGCATAAACTGTCGAAGCATTATCAAGAGAGTGATATAGTTGATTCACCAACAATGTTGTATTATCGTAGTGGTTTAGGTGATAAAATTAGTGATTATGAAGACGTCTGGACTAATGAAACGACAAAAATTAAACCAACAACAACATTAGTATCACCTGATCTGCTTCAACATACACCAAATATAGTTTCTTTAAATCAAAACGTATTAAGTCCACCACCAGATTCAACGCCAAGTCAATGTAGCACACCGACGCAACAATTAAAACCGTTACAATCACCTATTATTGACAATATTAATGGTTCTGGTGTTATAACGAAACAAGGTAGCCCTTTTTATGCTGAACCAGCGGATTCTTTAGCACAACAACAACCGGTTGCAATACCACGACGCTTATTAGGACGGCCATTGTATCCTTCACAGCAACGCCATTCAAATCCACCTGGATTATTAGCACATTCACCATTAACCACCGGTTTAGAACGTAGCGATTCTAATGATTTTAATGGTGTTATGTCATCATCGGTTGATAATCTAAGTCCAAAACAGCGGTTTATTGGTTTAAAACGACCAGAAGTGAAGGCTGTGCAGCCACCTTCGGTTAAACCGAAGGTTAATGATAGCTGGCAACTCGATAATGGATGGACTTTTATGGGTAGCGAATGTGATGTTAATATGGAATCTGAAACGGATTATGATTCCGATTGGCAGATGATACCAACGCTGATATCAGCATTACAATCAGATACTCCAGACCCGGATGATAGACTTACAGTGCAGGAAATGATTTCAAAACGGTAAGCATACGTTAATATCAGTACAAATTTATCATTTTTAAGATTTGTGATTTGTAGCTTTCCGGATATACGGAGCTCTATTGAAGTAACAACCGATGAAGAGCATTGCCGTATGTCAGCTTATGATAACGTTGACGATCGACGTTTACCAAAAGCACCACCATCTGAAATTAGTGAATTAACTGAATTCTCTGATCCATGGACTGAATTAAGTCAAAATGTTACAAATACAGAGACTGATGATACATTAACGATTTCGAATAATCGAAAAGTTGCATCAATTAATCGATCAAAAAGTTTTAAAGATCGTTTAGATCCATTATTAGCACCACCACGTTTACAAGCATTACGTAATAATCGTGAACAAAATGGTCAACGTGCTATTGGTGCAACAATACGTTCATATGCATTAGAATTAGCTCACGATAAACATACAACATTTGCTCAAAATATTGATAATTTTATAGCGTGTACATGTGAAAGTAAAGAAACCAATCCACAGATTGTTATGAGGAATATGCGTCAGTTTATGTCGGGGATGAAGAATTATTTAGTGAAGCATGGGGAGAAGGGATTCTATAAAGAAATCGAAAGAGAACGTAGTAAAGTAAGTATAAGTGAGAGGATTTGCATCGAACATGTACGCTATATCCTTACATGAATTGAAATACTGTTGATTTTAATTACATTAATCGCATTGTAATGATTGTTTATTCGATGGGTTTTTTTTCCAGTTAAAGTCGACCGAATTCCTAAATTTAGATGCAATCCTAGAAGGTGTCATGCATAAATTAGTTGTGAAACCGTTAAGAAGTCATTTACAGAAACTATTTTTGGATCATTACCATAAAACTGGTGCAATACGTTTATTATCTGATAATATCCAATATGCATCAACACGACCAATTAGTGAATTGGCAATAAAATCAAAAATAACTCTACCATCCGACAATGCATTACAACAAATCCAACAATATTTGAATAGATTACAACAAGCTGATTCACCATTAGAAAAATTAGAATATTTATTAGCAGCCATTGCAACAATCTTTAATTCAGTTAAAACTGGACAATTAACAAATGATTATAGTGGTGGTGGTTGTGGTAAAATTGCTCAATTGGGCGCTGATGATTTTTTACCATTATTTGTATGGGTATTAGTCAAAACGACATTTGTTTCGGCTGAAATTGAAGCTGAATATATGTGGGGCTTATTGCATCCATCATTGCTATCAGGTGAAGGTGGTTATTATCTAACCACATTATCATCAGCTGTTCATGTATTGAAGAATTTCAAAGAGAGTTGTGAAGAAAACGTGAAAAATCATGTAAAGAATGATGTAAATCTTGTTGTTTCTATCAAAACTTTAAGACTATCGTTTTTATTTTCTCTAATATTTATTATTACAGTCAGTACTGAAAGTTGTTGTGCCTGATGAACTACATGGTTCAATTTTAACAAAAACATTGCCAGCCAAACCGCATATGACTACCAAGGATGTCTGTAATATTATCGCTCATAAAGCTAGAATAACAAATCCACAAGATTATGCCCTATATCGTGTAACTGATGGTGAAGGTATACTTTATCTATGTACGAGTTTGGTTGATTTGGCTCTTACTTAAGTCAGGTCGTCCAAATTCAAATAGACAGATTATAATGTTAATTTTTTTTTTTTGGTTTACAGAAGTTATGCTAATGGACAATGAATGTCCGCAAGATTTTTTAACAGAAGGCAAACACACGATGTTGGCATATAAAAGGACTGATGCTAAAATTGCATGGCCAAATCAAGACAAACTGAATCTCTAGTCATTATTTTTTGTTGTTGTTGTTTTTTTTTACATTTGGGAATTTTTATTTATCAGTTTGTTCAATATATATATATTTTTTTTTGTAAATATTCATTGTATTTGATAATCATTATCATAATATTTACAAGCTTGTCATTTTATAATGTTTACGACTATTATAATTATTATTATTATCAGTATATACAATAATCATTAATGTCTTTTTTGATACTTGTAGCATAGCCGCAAATTATTGTTTGTTTTGTTTGTTTTTTTATGTAATTTTTTAAGAAGAAAACTCTCTTGTCCAATAACATAAATTTTGTACCTAATTTATTATATTTGAATTGTGACTAAATATTGTGTCAACAATCAATAAAAACAAAAAAAAACAAAATCATTATATTCGTAAATTTTATGGTAATATCGATTTTGATCTAAATCTCCATCAAGATTGTTTTTCTCAAACGATACACAAAGAGAAATGACGCTGCCTAAAAAAATTAAGTGCATTGGTACCTCTCTACTTATCCCCCCAGATTTGGTTCAAATAAGAGTATTCACTAGGGGATGGTTGATTCAAAAAGAACACATTGGATAGAACAGAGTGCTCCATATTAAAGCAATACTAACAGCATTTTGATAGCCCAAACGGCTTTCAAGAGGGGAACAATACTACGACCAAAAATGATTTTGTAAGCTGAGGCAAAACTCAGTTGTCACTTAACTCATAAACGGGAACCTAGAAGCAGGACACCCAAATCTTTAACAAACATGAAAATGAGACGTGCACCTTGATGTGCGATTAAGGTCGAGTTCATCTTGCCTTTCTTAGAACAGTTTGAAGGGGGAGAGCAACCTTAAAAAACGGTGAACACATTGCCATCTGATTATTCTCTCCTAATTTAAATCGATCTTAAAAGTGGAATAGAATGAGGGACGGAAGATGAACTCACCCTGATGACTACTACTTGTCCATAGCAAAAAGTTTTAGTATGCACATATTATGTTTCCATTCAAACACCACTTGTTTCTAGCAAATTATCGAACAGTTCCATAAACGAAATAATTCCACCTATCAAACTCTTTAATAAATAACAGGTAAATATTGAAGAAAAGCCTTTAATTACACCTTCCAATTTTGACCTCGTCATTAATCATCTGCATAAGTTATTAGTAAGAAACTGTAGTCGTAGTTCAGTTTTCGTTTGAGTCCGAAATGGATGTCACCGATTTACCCAGCTTATACGGTCAAGAACTACCTGTAAAACAAATATCAAAATGGCTGAGAGGTAGTCCACGGGCACAAGGAATAGCAAAACGTATGCAATTAGATGAAACAAATGGTCATATAATTGATAAACACGACCAATTTTATCGGGACCATAAACTATTATTAGCCCTATTTCGTGTGAGTAGCCCTTTTATATTGAATATTTGAAAATAAACTAAACGAAAACGTTTACTAAAGATAATGGCAGTGATGCCAATACAAAGAGGTGAAATTGGCAAAATCACCTTCAGTTGGACTAGTGGACCAATGATTTACGCATATATTTTTTATGTAATCACAACTGGTTTAGTGATATTCGTTGGTTCGGAACGAATTGATATTTTATTATATAAAAGTGAACGTTTCGACGAATATATCTATTCAATATTATTTATTATTTATTTAATACCGCACTTTGTTATACCATTCGTTGGATGGGGTGTGGCTTATGAAGTGTGTGATTATAAAAATAGTTGGGGACGTTTCCAATTGAGCTACTACAAAATTACAGGTAGTTGGACTCGATTTTATGCCAAAGTCAAGTAGACAATAGACGAGGCGTAGGTTAGTTAGTTGAATTAAATATGCATTTTTCAGGGCAAAATCTTCAATTCCCTCATCTAAGTACTCTAATTGTCGTTATCAGTTCTGGTTGTTTGATTTTAGCTGCTGTTTTTTTGCTAACATTAAGTGCCCTTTTGGACGGTTTCTATCTATATCACACGACTGCATATCTACACATAATTACAATGATAAATATGAATTGTGCTTTATGGTATATCAATTGTAGAGCAATCGGGAATGCTAGCACAGCCCTAGCTGATGTTTTCCAAAAGGTACACTTTATTCAAAAATAATAATACTTTTCAATTGATTTTTAACGTATTTTCAGGATATATCTGAAAATTGTTCAGCTTATTTGATCGCACATTATCGTAAATTATGGTTGCAATTAAGCGAAATGGTACAGAAATTGGGGAATGCTTATTCACGGACATATTCAACATATACATTGTTTATGATGACAAATATCACAATTGCTGTGAGTGTTTTGTTATATTTCTGATCACAGTTGTAATCATTTTAAATATTTTATCAGGTGTATGGTTTTATATCAGAAATTGTCGATTATGGTATACGTTTCACATTTAAAGAAATTGGTTTATTAGTTGATGGAACATATTGTTTAGTATTATTATTTGTATTTTGTGATTGTTCACATAAAGCATCGATAAATATTGCAAATCGTGTACAAGTCACATTAATGTCTGTAAAATTATCGAATGTCGATCAACAAGCAACAAAAGAAATTGATTTATTCTTAACAGCTTTACAAATGAATCCACCAAAAGTATCATTAAGAGGCTATACGGTGGTTAATCGTGAACTATTATCAGCGGTAATTATATTGATTTATCATTAAAAAAAAACAACAACAACAAATCAACAATGTCGAAAATAATGAATTTTTTAGGGCATCTCAACAATTGCGATCTATTTAATTGTTTTGCTACAATTCAAAATTAGTTTAGTCAATTTAAGGGGCTAAATGTCATTATTATACAGGCACGGCCAACTCATCTAGGACCATTTGAGAAAGTAGAAGAAATGAAACAGCATTATAATGTGCACATGCTAATAAGAGATATGTAGTAAAAATTAGTAGCCCCCATCTTCTCCATATCTCTTTTTAGCACATGCACATCATAAGTCTGTTTCATTTATTCTAGTTGCTTTAATATTTCTAGATGTAAAAGCCAGCCGTGTATACACTTATTATTATTACTTAGTTGCTAATGACATATCGATTGCGTATAGTACAAAGTGTCCACAAATCAGCGGACCTTAAACACTTTTCAGTTATTAGCATTAGCACTGTTTTTAATGGATTAATCAAAGCAAATTAATAATTTAAAATCGATGGTCAATTGTTTCGAATAAAATATTCGTTGCTACAGAAACGCGCTTTCTTTAACAAATAATAAATACATACATACATACATTAATTCCAATTGAATTGTCTAGTTTTCCCTGGGAAGGCACCAGAAAATTTTCGTTAGGCTACGGCCAGACCTGCGCTTATCGTGACGAAACGTCGCGTAAAGAAAACGAAAAACTGGCTGACGATGTTTATTTGTTACTATAGCAACCTGTGAATATCTGACCAATCACATTGCGATGGTAACCAAGATTAGAAAAAAATGTAGCATACCTTGATTAACTGATTCACCTGAAAATAAATGAAAACCTCAATGAAAGATGTTAATAGTTAAATACAACCCAGTTTCCTAGTAGAATTACTAGTGACAGTGACCCGGAAGAGGTGCCAATCAGTGGACACCTTATATATAAAAACTAATATCAATTTACTACATACACAAATAGCACACAACAGAAAAGTTGTTATAGTAACGCTGAATTCAAATAATAATAAAACTAGATAGAAAAAAACAGGTCAGTATTAATGTATCACCACCACTACACTATTAACACGACCTCCACCCACACCACCACCACTTACAGGGGTTGTTTAATATTGAGTTGAACGGACAAAAAATGGCAATCTCCTCATTAATTTTAATCAACTTAATCGTACTTAATTATAATCCAATCAACACAGAGGTGAATATTTATTTTTTTTCAAAAAAATATTGAAAATCTCTTCACAATTTTGTTATTTTCCACTCTACTCTGTCGTTTGGGACACAAAAATTAAAGGATTTCACATATTTTGTGGGAGCACCTGAGGTTCTTTGTGCAAAAAACGGCACCTTTCTCGAGTACCCAGCAGATACCACGTCAGTGCGGTAATTCACGTTAACATTAAAAATAAACTAAAGTAAGCACTGAAATTTTCGATATTGTTTTGTTTTCAAGAATTTTGCAAGACTCGGAATTAGGGCTTATTTACAAGTTAAATGTTGATTTTATACGAACTGGCTGTGAACGGAATATACAGAGATGTACGTTGTTAGCATGGAATGCTGTACGTAATTTGCGTAAACTGTTGGAGAACTATGGAAGAGCTGGGGAAATTCCGATTGAAAATTCGATGGTGAAAATGTTGGAAAATTGCACAATTAACGATTTAAAAATTTTGTTTTATAGCTAATTCCAGGTTTTCAATACATCATAGTTGTGGATATTTACAATAACACGGAAAAATTGAAGGAAAATCGCATTATTCTAAATTACAATGGAAAACCAACAGAAGGAAATTCTCGGAAGGTTCAATTAACATTACTTGGAAGTGAGCAGAGTTACAATTTCATTGATTTCCTGATAATAGCAGATTATAACATTTGTATTAATATAACACGGTTTTCATTTAAATGGAAATTGAGTGACGCCAATGGTACACTATTGGGAAGTTTTCGGGAAATCGGTTCACAATTAATCATACCATCATTTACTCTAAATGTTGATGAGAATTATCAGATTCTTTGTAATTTAATTGATGATAATGGCGAAATTTTGGCACAAGTCTATTATAATGAATTTTTCCACATTCTCCGAGTAATAATTGAAATAATTTTCTAGGCGAATCAGAAATTTTCCATTGAAAGTAAGGGATTGTTAGCGGAATTTCCAATCAAATATGTAAGTGTTAGTCCATATGATTCGGTACGTATTCGAGCTACTATCAGGAGTTATGATAAGGGATCTAATCACGAGATACAAACGTTTTGGTCATGTGTTGATATTAGCAATAATAAGTCGTGCAATTTTAGAAATTATCAAGATGAAATTCAAATTGAGCAAGGTTTCCAGGAAGAGGGTCGGTAAGTTTGAGCTCACGCAAGACTGTGCGGCAGAATCGGGCAACACAAATACGGCTACGCGAATATCAATTATAACATGCGCGCCGTAATAGTAGTTGCCTTGACCTGCGCGTCTCAAGTGAGCACGCACCATAATCAATCTAATTTGAAGATACAGAATCGATTTGAAGATTCACCAAGATAATCTAGAGGCTAACGATTATTGTATTGTAAATGTAGTGAATTCATCCCCGTCTATAGAAATTGCCGAAGTTGAGAACCCTATTAACCCTCAATTAGGGGTGGAGATATCGGCAACAATCCACCAATTAAGATCTTTCTCTACTTTACAATGGATTTCGATTGCTGACGACAATTACGACTATTTAGATCTTGCAACTGTTGTAAGTAATCAAACATTTTAGAGAAACTGATCAGAAAATTTTCTTTGGAACAAATTTCAGCCCGGAAATCCAGGAAAACTCACAAATATTACCGTAAAACACGATTTATTCCTGATGGAATTTGAAGAATTTAGTAACGATACTATTGATAAAGATTACAATTTGATAATACCACCACCACAAGATGACTGGCCCGGTTTGGGTGGTGACAAAGCCTATCTGTTCCGCTTAATGATAACTAGTCCAGCATTACTTGAAGACTATGAAGATGACAATGAGAATGAACCCTTAATTTACGATTCGAAAAAGATCACAATTTCTGCTGATGTGATCGTTAGAACTAATCAACCACCGACAGTTGAAGCATGTGAAATTTCACCAAACGAAGGGGACGCTTTCGTGACAGTTTTTACAATTTCTTGTGCGAAAATACAAAACAACCATCCACCAATTCTTTATAAATTCGGTTATTTCTACAAGAATGTAGAAATAATTGCTGCAACATTGTTGGAAACCAATACAATTGAGGTAACATTACCGTATTCAGGTAAGTTTCTATAATCCATCTACTTGGATTGGGATGGCTTGGCTTGAAATCTATCAAGTCATGCTCAATAAATTAAAACAGATCGACTATAATTTGCAATGTTGAAATTACAGAGAATGGCGTACAGATTTTCATAGAAGTTTGTGATATTTACGGATTCTGTACGAATCTATCTGGGCCAACCGTTAAGACAACATTGCCAAAAATTAATATTTACGATTGGAAAATGCAAGAATTCAATAATTTAATTGAAAATCGGGAAAATTACCGCGCTTTTGCGATGGCATTCTCTTTAATCAATTTTTATAAAACAATCAACGATAGTGGAAAGTTGGAAAGGTGTCGTAGTTTGATTCACACAAAAATCGCCCAACAAATTGCACAATTATCAGAATTTTCTAATGATAATGATAATTATCGGGAAATTTCAATCAATTTAATTGAAAACATCAACAAATTTAGCTATGATTTACAAATACCGGAAAATCTGGCAAAGGTGCTTTCGTCAATTACTTGTGGAAGATGCAACAGTTTTCATTGTTAATCTATTCTAGAAATTGATGGAACTTCACGATAATGTTGACGATGTTGTCATTGACAATTCACGTTATATACGCCGGAAAATCTTACACTATCAAGATCAAGATCAAGATAGATATCTAGACACAATTGGTGATATCAAAACTTATTTACAAACATCTGAGTCGATGATTTTTAGTATGGAAACTTTAAGAGAAGAAGCGGAAGCTAAAATGGAGTTGTTGGAAAAAGTGGACAACTATCTACCAATTCTCTGTTCTAAACTCTATCAAAAACCACAGATAATCCGAATTGGTAAAATCATCTTGTATATAGCTAGTAGATAGAGATGAGTACAGTGACAACTGCGGCAACTTCATAGTTACATTGCCACGGTAGCAGACAATGCTGTCGTGTTGTACTGATGTAGTAATCTCTGTGTACCAGCAAAATGTATCTACAATTGCTAATAATATCTCATTTATTTTCAAGAATTACAAACTCTAATCTTATCATTAGAGAAATTTAATCGCAAATCTTCCAAGAATATTCATACAATCCCCTTTGAACGGAATTCATGGAAGGTTTCGGCAAAAATCAAATTAAATTCCCAACATTATCAAACACATCTATGTCTTGGTAAAATAGTTTTGAGAAATTATTTCAACAATACTGGTGAAATTTTTGGGGCGAAACTTATTGCAACGAATTTCGAAAAATTGAATCAATCCGTTGGAAACGTTGTAATTTTACCGTTTGATTCAAATAAAATTGGACAACATCAAGTGAGTGACATTACGTTAAAATAAGAAAAACGATGAAAATGATTTCAAATCTTCAATCGGGATCGAACCGAAGTCGTTGATAATTCTGATCCAGACATTAATAAGCTGCCTTTCGCAATGTACCGATCATAAGACGGTGGTTCGAGTCCCGCTAGAGAAGATCACACTTTTTTTCAATATTTACAATTATTAATGTATTATTTATTTATTTTTGAACAGTGTCTAGTTTATCAAAATCAATGGAATTTCGTCTGCAAAAGTCTACGGATTATGTCTAATTTAATTCAGTGTTCTTGCAAAGATTTAGGATATTTTAAAGTGGATTATCTTACAACGAATATGCCATTTGTTACAAATCTATCGCGATTTGTATCAGATGAAAATCCAGTTGATGAATCAACAAATTTCTCAAATTGTAAGTATCAACCTGTATATTTGAATTAAAAAAAATTAAAGATTTTTTTGTAGATGAAATATTTACTTATATCCTGTTTGGTGTATCAATAATTGGAATAATGTTATCAACATTTATCCTACAATGTCTTTGTAATGATGATAATAGTGATAATAATAACGATACAGATAAAGACTATGATTCGCCAAAATATTCATTATTGGATAATGATGAATTATTAAACGATTTACATATATAGATGGATGTAATTTAGTTTATTTTCACTTTAATTATTGTTAGTTTTCAAGTGGATTTTCACTAGTTTTTTTGAAATTGTGTATGAAATTTTACAATATAAACTTTCTTCTGACTATTATATTCTATTTTATGGAAACCACTCCTGATAGGAGAATAACAAAAGCACCTTTGTATAGTTGTGCCACAGCTTAAATACCTTCAGATAGGGAATAAGATACAACTGTGGGGGAAGGGGACGTAGCAGATCAATGAATGGATTGGTGACGTCAGACGTAATGAAAAACAACAATCATAAGTCGCCACTGAATGTGGTTTACCGTCTCACTTCATCAGTCCATTCATTGTTCTACCACATCCCCTTCAGCCACAGATGTATCTGCTACATTGCCCGAAAGGAGTCTAACACTATTCTGGTATTTCTACTGCAAATCTACAGTTTTCTAAACGGTAATTTAATTTTGATTTCAATTTTGCATAAAATACATTTGTTCGAAATATTTCACATTTATGACAAGTTTCAATTCATCTTTCTTTGTTTTTGAAGTAAAACTTCTTTAGACGCGACTTGGGGGGTAACTCAGATTTTCTTTCTGACGGAAGTAACGGTCGAAATAGTTTCCGCTATTTAAAATATTTAGTTCGACTAAAATCCTAATAATACTAAAATTTCCAACTTCATATGACGAAATTTAGAAACTCCGTAGATGTAAGGTTGGTATCTTAATTCTGGTGATATTTCTCAGTCATGTGACTACAACATCAGGAAAGCTATTGGTTGGTTGTAGGAATAGGAGAACAGGTTTGAATTTTGGGTAGATTGACATGGGCTGATTTAACTTTTAATTTAATTTTTTATTCTCAATTAATTTAATTAATGAGTGAATATTCTTCAAAAAGTGGGAGTGGTATTAACGAATTTTATATAGAATATAAAATAGTTTAATCGTTTCAGTGATACGTGTCATAAATATTAACACTTCAAGTGTTCCGTAGAAACAGTGCACCACTGTATTCACTATAGACACACAAATCTTGGAATGATCTCTATTTTAAAGTATTAGAATAAAAAGAGAAAACGCTTATCATTTCGATTAATGATAACAAATGATCATTCAGTCCAACTTGTACCATTTTTTCTTGTTTTTCTTACACGGTTTATATTAGCTTCACCTGTATGTTTGCAACGGAATCTTCGAACGCGATTTTCACCCACTTAAAAAGCGTCAGATTCATTTGAAATTTTGTCCCATTATCCTGGCCAGGATCATCAGGATTACCGATTTCCTTCTGGAGAGGGAGCTTTTACTTATTAGTTCAGTCTACCATTAAAGCGTGTTTTTTAAACTATGACTTTTTTATATTTCTTATTGTGTTTAACTTTATGTTTAAAAAGGAAAAAAGGATTGTGGTTTACTACTGCTCATTTCAACCAAACCCTGGGCGCTTATGCCCTTTTATGGATGATGGTTACTGCTCATTTCACCAATTCTAGACGTTTATTCTACGATGATGACCTGCAAAGAAGGGGGGTGGGGGCTAGGGACATACTAATCTTGCTAACTGGTCCATGTACTTTGTGGCATGGACAAATTAACAATTTAGGTTCTAAGAAGAGGAAAATTCTGAAAATCCGTTTTCATACCGTGCCGAGGTTTGAACCCCGGTCTTCTAGGCGTAAATCCCTATCGTTAACCATCGAGCCATTCGGCTCGTGAATTTTCATGTGAAAAGTGTACTATAAATGAAAACGATTTTCTACGATCCAACGGATACAGCCGACATTCCATCGTGTGTTGGGCACCCGAAAGTACTCGATTGCATTAATGTATAGATGTTGCTAAGCAACCACAATTTTAAATACCTAACATGTTAAAACGTCTGTCATTGGTTGAAATCTAGATTTCCAAAAATATGCTTCGGAAATGCTCATTTTCCACACGGTAGCAGATGGTAATGGAAAACGAGACGATTGATTTAAGAAAATCAAATATACTCTCATCAGAAACTGCAACTTGAATGAATTCAATAGAAATGCGGTCCAGCTGATGATGTTTGAAAGTACTTTGTGATCAGTTTCTAACTAGACATGCGTAGTCTAGTCATCAACCAAACAATCTAGAATTGTGGGTGGGAACATACCTAATAATTGCCACTATAATCTACGAGGCGTTCTTACAATGAATATATTTCAAAATAAATACTGTTGAGGGTAACCAGTCCACTTCTGCGAATATGAAAAGATTGAAGAATTTTTGAAAAAAATCAGACTTATTTGTGTAAAGCTTTACAATCAAATTGAAATAGTGTTAAACAAATATTTATTTATATACGGTTTACTTAAATGTAGTCAACTTTAAGGCAATTAAAGCAATTGAAATCGAGCCACAATTGTCAATTTGACAACGGTCAAGTCAAGTCGCACAGATTCAAATCGTCAGAGTATAGATCTTCTCGTATTTTAGAATCAATAGTTTAAATATAGGTGTATACGGTAAAGTTTATTTCAGCTGTCTAGACTAATCGTGTTCATTGAAAATGAGCCATCTGTATGATAAGAATAATCTGCCAACGTCTAATCGTTTCATGATATGTGCCATAAACGTCAAACAAGTTTTACTTCAATCGCGCGTAAAGATTACACGCACACAATTTTTTTTTGGTGGAATCACACTATTTGATAAACCGTTTATAACATTTCGTAACACTTTTTCTAGACTTGTTACGAGTAAGTATTTTGATTAGTTGATATTTAGACGTTATGAATTCAATGTGTTTTGAGTGACATTGAAAGTGTAATAGTGTTCGTGGAGTGCAGTGTAACAGTGTTAGTGTTGTCTAGGAACTAGTATGTAGCACAGGAGAGTGGAGTTTAGTTAAGGTAAGTCGAACAAAATTCATTGTGGCGGGCTTAGAAGGGGACGGTACCAAGGGTCGGTTATGCTATTTCGTCAAAATTTCATTGATTAGCTAGAAAAAAAACCGAATGATTTGTCGTGAAAGTGGTTTAGTGAAAAGTGTGTGTAGTGTTAGTGTATGGCAAGTGAAAAAGAAAACAGCAGGTAAGTAATTGCATTGGTAATTACATCGAATTCGCATCACATTACATGTTTTAAGATATATCTAACAAAAACATTTTCATTATTTTTTTCTAAATCTACTTTACTTGCCTTTTAGATAAGTTTTGTAAGTATTGTCTCATATTTGTTTTTTTCACATAAATATTCCAGCACAGCATAGTTTTCCAAATTTTCTGTTCGTCCTCTGTAGGATATCGATGGTGGGAAAGTGGATTTGGCCTTTAGGACAAAAATGGGCCACATGTTTCATCTTTGTGAATTAATAATCGCTAATTATTTAAGTTTGTTTCTATTTTTATCTTACCCTCGGGACTGTTTTAATTGAGATATCCTGTATTTTTTAAATTTAGTATATATAGTACAATAATAGATGTCGCGTCTATCACCTGTCAGTATTGAGGTTATGAGGTGTTTGACGTCATCATCATATATCAGTAGTAGTAATTTATTCATTAATTTCTATTTTGAATGTTTCTATTATGATTTTTTTTTATTATCAATAGGAAAACAACAGAATTATGGATTATTCGAGTAGAACAAGATCAGGTCAGAAACGTTTATTAAACACTCTTGGTGTAAGAGATTTACGTGAAGTATTAGATAAGAAGCGCAACGAGAAAGTTAATGATAAATATTTTTAGATAATTGTGCACATTTGTCAAATAAAATTAATTGTAGGAAGGTGTGCAAGATCAACAACAACAAGAAGAACAACCACAACAACAACAATCACCTCCAGATCCAAGTTTTAATTATTTAAAAGATCCATCACGGGAACAACATAATCCAAAATTCCAAAATAGGCAATTTCATAAAACAAAAGTATATTTATTTATCAATTCATTACTACTACTTTATATTTTAAATTTGTTTAGTATTTTACACAAAATTGGCAAAATCGTCCACAATTTCAGCAACGACAACAACGGCCACCACAACAACAACAACAACAACGGCCACCACAACAACAACAACAACGGCCACCACAACAACAACAACGGCCACCACAACAACAACACCACTACCAACACAAACATCAATATCAACAGCAACAACAAAATCAGGATATTGAGAATCCTTCTAATATAAAGATTGAATTCTCGACAACAAGTGGTGAACATACATATACGTTAGATGAAAATGTTAAATTACCAACAATAAAACATGTACCAGATAAGAAAGTATTCACAGTAAGACGTAATAATTACGAATGGCAACGTGGTGGCCGCAAACGTTACATGAATAATAGAAAATACCAATCGTCTAATACAAATCAATCGATCAAGAATGATCAGAATGATAATTCTGTTGATGAATCAACGAAATTGATTGACACATCACAAGATTCAACAGAATCAAATATTGTACAACAGTTGGAAAATATCGATTTAAATCAGGATCAAGAGGAAGTAGAAGAAGAGGAAGAAGTAGTAGTAGAAGAAGAAGATGCTGAAGACGAAGTGGAAGCGGCTGATAAAAATGAAGAAGAGACAGTAGAGAAATATAACAAGGAAAAAGAAGACTGCGTTGATATTAAACAGGATAAATAAAAATAAATCTTTCAATATTAATGAATGATTGATTTATTTTTCTTCGTCAAATTAATAATTTTTAATTTTTTAAATCTTTAATTTTATCTACAATTTTGTGATTGCTTTGTTTTATTTAAATTTATTTTAATTGTTTTATTCTTTGCTTTTTAAATAAACTCTTTTATTAATTACGTTTGATTTTTATTTATTTATTTGTTTTCTAAAGGAAGTTGAAATTGATATTTTCCAATTATTTGACAATATTTTTGTACATAATGAAAATAAAGAAAAATTATAAAATTAAGTTCAGAGCTTTGAAATAACTAATTAAATAATGCTCCCACCATTTTATTATCGATGATTAAGTCGTAATACTTTTTCAATTGTTGATAAGTCGTTATTAAAGATACAGACTTTCGCGAAATTCGACAGATCGACTATTCTAAAATGAAATAAATTTTAATAAATGTATTGCAATTGCATTAATAAGTTAAATAACAGTGTCAGTTATAATAACAACATGTTCAATTAGTTATGTGAATTGTGAATTTTGATTTTGTTGAATGTAACTCACGGCAACTGGTCAATTTGCTATGAATTCTCTTTTTTGGATTTTGGCTCGGTGTTGAATGTTAATAATGAATTTTCTGTTTTGAGGATAAGACAAAAGATATTTGATATACCTCTACGATTTCCAATATATCAACAAAACAGTTAGTCACGACATAAGTGTTGAAAGTGAGACTGTATTTTGCAAGTTGAGAAATTTGCGAAATGAGATCCAGCCAAGTGGAGCAATCCGACGAGTTTGCTAATATATTTCACAATTTGTTCTACATTTTCCACTGATTCGTATAATAAATAAATGATTATATATTGTTCTTGTTATAACCAACTAGAAATGACATGAGTGAATATGCTCCACGTACAATCTAAACATTAAATTCTATTAAAAAAAATTATACTATTTACACGAAAAAACTCAACTGCTAATCCTAGTGCATAATTAATGGAATAATTCTCTGAGAATCTTATCCTAATTTTCTTTTGTGCACAAATCAGTACAACTAAATAAATTTTACGATTTTCAACATTCATATTGTACCAGTTTATTTGTTGTAATGCATCGTACAAGTTTTCAGTCTAAAAAGAAATTTTATTAGAAACTTTCCTAATTGTTTAAATACTTATAAACATTTACAGTTGTTTCTATAGATTGATCTGCCGTCATAAGGGCTGAAAATGTCGTTAGAGTAAATAAACAAACTGATGGTATGTATCGGTAGTCGTAATTAGAACTGGGTGAATCCTTTGAAATTAAATCATGATTTTCTTACATTATTATGAATAAATTTATTATTTTTACCGAAAATAGTAATAGAATTATGCATGTAATACTTATTAATCCACATAATCCAAAGGAAACGATATAATTTGATATTTCATTAATTTTCTTATGAGCTGATCTGTAAAACGTTCATTTTCAATTTAAAAAGGCATGTACCAAGATAAATAAACTACATTAAAATGCCCTGATGACGATTAATAACACTACATAAACGCATATTTACTTGTTTCTGATATTCCGAATCATCCACCAATCTTCTACTAAGAGATTCACTATTTTCAGACTTCATTATTTCATTAATTTGATCAATTAACATTAATAATTGATATTTCCCATGTTGTGTGTAATAAATAATTTGATAACAGGGTGCTGTAAATGTAGTAAATGCTGAAAAAACATAGCCGAACTTATAAATATTTATTAATATGTTCGAATATTGTGGATAGAAGTCAACGAAGAATTTCACTGGTAGAAACGTTGTGTAGTCGTAATGATTAAAAAACAAAACGAACAGACTACTGATTACTATGCCAGATGAATTAATAATTGTAAAAAGTGACACGATTTTTATTTCTTTTGTGATTGTTGCCTTTGTTGTTTCACTTGCATTATCGATTGGTTGTATTTTGATTTCTTCAAATAAATTGTAGACAAGTTTTGGATTCACTAATAACAGAACGGCACTGCACAATGGCTAAAAATTAAAAAAAAAATGTTAAACAATTAATTATTTTTATGATATTCATTTATAAATGATTGATTACATAGAACATGAAGAAAAATGGTGGTGCATATTGAATAAGTTGTTGCACATTTAATTCACAAATAAACAAATAAATCTGTATCATTTGACATAGAGTTTGTGTTAATAAAAATAGAACCAGTAAAACTTTCATTAAATAAAATTGATAGATTGTTGATGCAATTAACTTTACAATAATTAAACAATCATTTTTCGTTAATTTGTTCCACAAACGTTCCATATTCGATATTTCTTCAATCTTCTATTTTATCTCTTACAGACGCACTTATCTTGAGACAAACCACATTATAATAATTGTGTAACCGTAGATAGATATCTAGTATAGTATCTAGTCCATTATTTTGAATAATTAATTATTCGATAGTCATTAAGCTTATTACATAATTGAAATGTGCTCTAGTTTTTTTTGTGTTAATCAAGACATAAATCTATTAACTTGTAATAATCATCATTTCTATTTTTAAATAATTGGGTTAATTATTGACTTTGATACATCTCACTATCCTGATATTTTTTTCGCTTCGTATAGTGTTTATTACGTAAGTATGCTGATTTAGCGGTTCAATTAAAATCACAACAATTAGATCACTTAAGAGATGAGTAATATTTCACAGCCGGTGATTTTTTCACTGTGATTGAACTGCTACTAAAACATCGACTGCGATTTTGCCTGTTATGGCTTACAAGCACCGGTGACACCAATCGTTTTTGTTTGTCAATAATAAATTACACAACAACTGACTGTGTATAAACACTATGATATCAAAAGAAGGATATCTCAAGTATTTGAAGTTTCAATTACTATAAGCCGAGATTGGATTCTATTAGCGTTTTATAAAGATAGCCACAAATGAGCAATTATATTATTCACAATCTTTAATTTTCATCAAACTTTCACAATGAAAGTTTGATATAGTATTGGCAGGCTAGGGTCACCGGCAAGTTACGATCACAGTCGCAGTTTAGAATCACTGTGTTTTTGTATTAGCAGTAGCAGTTAACTCAGTGATTGAATTTGTGAATATCTCGTGAAAGCGCTCCAAATTGCCAGTCTCTTTTAAAGATTCGGTAATTCGTGCTTGCGAATATTTCATGGACCATTTGATATTGAAAAATTAACAAATGGATTTCGTAGAATAAATACAAACGACAAAACACAAGTAACGATCTATCAACTTCTTCAAAATCAAATGGCACTTTGAGGGCTTTCAAAACTTACTACGCCATTGTGTCACTATCATTGAAAGTGTTCGATATTATATCCAACGTATACTATACAATACGTTCGATTACTTAAAAAAGTTCTTTAAATATGGTGAAATTTTCCCAATAATATACTCCCATCTATGATGACGTCTTCGGGGTGTTGTAGAACATCAAGTTTAATAAAAATATTCATGTATTCATGTAAAAAAGATTTGGCTTGTTTTGCGAAAACGAAAAACTAATATGCCCTATTTGTTGAAGTGGTAAAGAAAAACTGTCAACTATCTAGTTTGAAATTGTTTTGTCCAGTTTCTATAAGATTCGTAACAATTAGGAGTATTACTGTAGTAACTAATTAGTTTAGAATAAAAAAAATGCCATTTATTAATACAATAGAGTATTGTTCCTATTTTATCCTTAATGATGAAATTTAATTATTAATTTGCAATATTTTCCACTATTTCTTTACGACCGATCTTTTTTCATTGTTATATGAGTAACCACAGAGTAACACAATGTAGATAATTACATTGGTCAGTTAATAAACTTTTAATATGCCAGTAAAATGGGTTTACTTATCCTGAACATTTTTACCACTAAATGATCACCATAACATATACCTTATGCCCAAAATAAACAAAACCCCATAAACCAACTAAAAATAAATAAATAAAATGAAATTTCTAATAAATAGATATATATTGGAATAAAGAACACTAGATAAAACAATTGTGAACATTTAGTAAATATAAATTCAATTGTTAAATGTATGCAATTTGTTGTTTAATAAATGATTTAGTTTTTATAATTGAGAAGAACTGTCATTGTTGAGTATGCCCCACGAACAATCTAAAAATTAAATGGAAATAATCATACAAAAAGTAAATTTCAAGCAAAAAAAAACAAAATAATATAACTCAACTGCTAATCCTAGTACATAATTAATAGAATAATTTTCTGAAAATTTTATCCTCACTTTCTTCTGCGCACAAGTTAATGCAATCAAATACATTTTACGATTTTCCACATCCATGTTATACCAATCGATTTGTTCTAATGCATCGCATAGGCCTTCAATCTGAAAAACAAAACAACATTAGAGATAATCGTTTGAACTTTATATATATATATATATATATATATATATACAATTGTTTCCATCGATTGTCCTGCGATTATCAGTGTAGTAAATGTTGTTAAGGTGAATAAACAACCTGATGGTATGTATCGGTAGTCGTAAGTGAAAATGACTGATCCCTTTTATATTAAGTTATTATTAATTTTTAATTGAAATGAATAATTAGTAATGAATGATTTTTACCGTAACGAGTGCTAAGGTTATAATCGTTATGGCTATAAAAGCCAGTAGTCCACACAATGAAAAGCAAACGATGTAATTCGATATTTCATTATTTTTTTTAATACATGACCTATAAAATTGGCATTTCACTTAAATAAGTTGAAAAGAGGAGCAAATATACATCTAATTACTTACATTAACAATTCTTGATGACGTTCAATAAAGTTACATAGTCTGGCTTTTACTTGTTTTTGATATTCAGGATCATCCACTAATTTCTCGCTAATACAATCGCCATTTTCACACTTCATTATCCCATTGATTTGATCAATTAACATCAAATGCTGATATTTTATATGTTGTGTGTAATAAATAAGTGCATAACAGTGGGCTACAAATGTAGTCATTCCAGCAATAACATAACCAGATTTAAAAATTGGTACTAAAATATTCGCATATTCCGGATAATAGTCAACGAAATATTTAATTGGTAGAAACGTTGTGTAGTCGTAATGATTACAAAATAGCACTAACAGACTACTAAAAAATGTGCCACATGTATTGATAATTGTAAAAAGTGATACAATTATCATTTCATTTGTAATTGTTGCTTTTGTTGGTGCACTTGCAATATCCCTTGGTTGTATATTGATTTCTTCAAATAAATTATAAACAACGTTTGAGTGAACTAGCATTGCGAATGCCCCTGCCATAGGCTAATTAACAGAAAAAAATTGTTAAAGAAAAAAATTATTCAATTACATTTATTATTACGTAGAACATGAAGCAAAATGCAGGTACATATCGGACAACTTCTTCCATATCTAATTCATAAAAGAACAAATAAATCTGTATCACTTGACATGGAATTTGTATCAATAGAAAGAAAATTAATAAAAATTTTATTAAATAAAACTGATATATCGTTGATGCAAAGAATTTCACAATAATTAAACAATCATTTTTCGTTAATTTATTCCATAAATGTTCCAAATAAGACATTGCGTCAATCTCCAATGTTATCTTCCGTTGACGAACTGTACACGAATAAAATAATGTTAATCGAACAATGTTATTTGTTGTAGTTCAAATATAAGTAAGAATCCTTTTTTTTCAGATTTTAAATAATTCATTAATTGATAGTCATTAGAACGTTTTTAGATCGTTAAATTATTTTTTACTGTTATTGATACAAGTATGGTTTCCAAATTAGGTGGATTGTAAATGACAACGTTGTAGAGTATTTTTAATCAGATCCTTTTTTTGAATAATTAGTTGACTGACTGTCATTAAACAATAATTGAATTATTTTAGAAAAATTTCGGCAAATATTCCAAAATTAAATTGCGCTTAGGGACCACTGAAAGCTTAATTTGCAACTGTTCTGCTGACTGTGGGAGAACTTTGTGTTACGTTCAATGTAGTTGTCATACTGACAAGATCACCCATCCATAATAAAGGGAAATAATATGAAAATCCACACATACGTCACATAAATGTTATAATTTAAATAATGAAAATTTACAATTGAATCATTATCTAATAATATAAACACCGACATAAGAAAATATGCGTCTATTAATTAAACGAAACAATTATAAAATTGTAAATATTTCAACAATCGTGCAGGCTTAAAAGGTGTACCAAACAAGTTTTGTACGAAATGTGCAGGTGATTTAATTTAGTACAATTTCTTTTGATTCGATAGATATCCAGTAAGTGATTTTCTCAATAGTAACGTAAAAGATACTAATGAGGTACAAAATACCACAAGTAAAAGAGAATGCTTTTGAGATATTCAATTTTTTTCCATGCTCCGTTGTTTCATAGATTTTTCTATAAAAATCAATCAATCATTCAGATGTTTTATGGATTTTCATTAACCAGCTATTAGCCAGATATATACACTTTTATAATCTATCCATGTTAATATATTCTTAGATAGGTTTCTATTCATCACTACTGATTAATGAATTGTCTTTAGTTCCACGTAAGAATTTTGAATACCTATTTTTTGTTATTGTGGATATAAATCATTTTTTGAAAGGTGATGATTTATTCTGTTTGCAGCTATATTATGTAGAAAATAGAAAGATTCAACATTTAGATAAAAATTTATAGGACGCAGAATGCAAAGTAAACGAAGGACATAATTCGATATTTAATTGTTTGTTTTTTAAGTCCCTGGTCGTTACCGCGCGAGAAATTGCAATAAGTTTTTCTCAAATAAAAAGTTCCGAACAATTCAAGCGTGTAAACACACACGGCGAATTTTAAAAACAAAGTAAGTTTCTATCATAGATGAATTCACTTCGAGTTTCTCGCACAATGGAAACAATTTGGATCTTTACAAACAGACCTCATAAAATTAAAGCAAATACTATTGCTCTCATCATTTACATACATTATATTTTAGTTTTTAAAATGAAGAAGAACTGTCATGGTTGAGTATGTCCCACGAACAATCTGTGAATTCAATGGAAATAATTTAATAGGACTGCTAATCCTAGTGCATAATTAATAGAATAATTTTCTGAAAATCTTATCGCAACTTTCTTCTGTGCGCAAATCAACGCAATTAAATAAATTTTACGATTTTCCACATCTATGTTATACCAATCGATTTGTTCTAATGCATCGCATAAGTTTTCAGTCTAAAAAGGCATTTCATTAGAAGGTTTTTATAATTGTTTAAACTCTTATCAACATTTACAATTGTTTCTAAAGATTGTCCTGCCATCATGTGGGCTGAAAATGTTGTTAGAGTGAATAAACAAGCTGATGGAAAGTACCGATAGTCATAAATGTAAAAAATTGAACCCTTTTAAATTATATTATTATTAAGTTTACACTTAAATAAATAATTAATAAATGAATTTACGTTAGTTAGTGATAATGTTACACTTATAAGAGCTAGTAATCCGCACAACGAAAAGATAACGATGTAATTCGAAAGTTCTTTGTTTTTTTAATACCTGATCTACAAAATTGTATTTCAATGAAATAACTTGTGAAGTCGAGTAAATGCATATCTATCTAATTACTTACATTAACAATTCTTGATGACGTTCAATAAAGCTACATAGGCTGAATTTTACTTGGTTTTGATATTCCGGATCATCTACCAATTTCTCGCTAATAAAATCATCATTTTCACAGATCATTATTTCATTAATTTGATCAATTAACATCAAATGCTGATATCTCATATGTTGTGTGTAATAAATAATTACATAATTGATGACTGTAAATGTTGTAAATCCACCAATAAGATAACCAGATTTATAAATTATTGCTAAAATATACGAATATTCTGGATAATTGTCAACGACATATTTAATTGGGAGAAATGTTGTGTAGTCGTAATGATTACAAAAAATTATTATCAGATTCACAAAGACTGCGCCACATGTATTTAGTGACCGTAAAAAGTGATGAGATTTTAATTTCTTTTACAATTGTCGCCTTGGTTGTTTCACTTGCATTATCCACCGGTTGTATATCGATTTCATCAATTACATTATAAACCATTTTTGGGTTTATTAGCATTAGAACTGCACCTGCTATGGGCTGTAAATTTACAAAAAGATAAAATTCATAGTTAAACAATTAAAAATTATGTGAAATAAATTAAGTAATTATGTGCATAGAACATTGAGAAAAATCCTGGTGCATAATTGACAACTTCTTCCATCTCACTATCCTGATATTTTTTTGGCTTCGTATAGTGTTTATTACGTAAGTATGCTGATTTAGCGGTTCAATTAAAATCACAACAATTAGATCAATTAAGAGATGAGCAATATTTCACAGCCGGTGATTTTTTCACTGTGATTGAACTGCTACTAAAACATCGACTGCGATTTTGCCTGTTATGGCTTACAAGCACCGGTGACACCAGTCGTTTTTGTTTGTCAATAATAAATTACACAACAACTGACTGTGTATAAACACTATGATATCAAAAGAAGGATATCTCAAGTATTTGAAGTTTCAATTACTATAAGCCGATATTGGATTCTATTAGCGTTTTATAAAGATAGCCATAAATGGGCAATTATATTATTTACAATCTTTAATTTTCATCAAACTTTCACAATGAAAGTTTCATATAGTATTGGCAGGCTAGGGTCACCGGCAAGTTACGATCACAGTCGCAGTTTAGAATCACTGTGATTTTGTATTAGCTAGCAGTAGCAGTTAACTCTGTGATTGAATTTGTGAATATCACAAAGGTTTTCGCGAAAGCGCTCCAAATTGTCAGTCTCTTTTAAAGATTCGGTAATTCGTGCTTGCTAATATTCTTTTACGAGTAGAATTTCATGGACCATTTGATATTGAAAAATTAACAAATGGATTTCGTGGAATAAGTACAAACGACAAAACACAAGTAACGATCTATCAATTTATTCAAAATCAAATGGCACTTTGAGGTCTTTTAGAACTTAATATTCCATTGTTTCACTATCATTGAAAGTGTTCGATATTATGTCCAACGTATAGGGCTGAGGGGGGGGCAAAGTGGGCCCCTTAAGAATAATAATCATAAAATTATTAATTTGTTTTACGCGTTTACTTCTGTTTAGACCCTTGATGCTTATTTTCACATTATTATGCTGCGTCCATTGAAATTGAAAAATTGAAAATTTGGGACAAGTGCCCCCCCCCCAAAATTCGTAATTGATATTTTTTTTCTGTTTGATTCATGTGCCGGTGTTCACAACAAAGTTGTGCGAAACTACACATGTGATATGTGCAAATCACTATAAAACAATTGTATTTAAATCATTTAAAAAATCATTCTAATAGTTTGCTGCGATATAGCTTTGAAATTTAATTTTATTATCTGTAACTTTCTTAATAAATTATATTCAATGAACAGTTTTGGTGGTCCATTTTATCCCTCATCATATAAGAAATTTCAAAAAGCTTATTATCCACCCAAATTTTTTGACTTATTGAATATTTTAAGAGGCCCACTTTGCCCCCATATTTTTTGAAGTTTTGAGAATTTTAAGGGGCCCACTTTGCTCCTTCCTTCCCTACTATACAATACGTTCGATTACGTAAAAAAGTTTTTCAAATATGTATATGGTGAAAATTTTACCAATAATATACTCCCATCTATGATGCCGTCTTCGGGGTGTTGTAGAATATCAAGTTTAATAAAAATATTCATGTATTCATGTAAAAAAGATTTGGCTTGTTTTGCGAAAACGAAAAACTAATATGCCCTATTTGTTGAAGTGGTAAAGAAAAACTTTCAACTATCTAGTTTGAAATTGTTTTGTCCAGTTTCTAGAAAATTCGTAACAATTAGGAGTATTACTGTAGTAACTAATTAGTTTAGAATAATCAAATTGTTTGTGACACATCAAATGCCATTTATTAATCCAATAGAGTTAATATTTTATTCTTAATGATGAAATTTAATTATTAATTTGCAGGATTTTCCACTATTTCTTTACGACCGATCTTTTTTCATTTTTATTTCAGTAACCACAGAGTAACACAATGAAGATAATTACATTAGACAGTTAAAAAACTTTTAATAAACCAGTAAAATGGGTTTATTTATCGTGAACATTTTTACTATAAATTGATGTCTATAACATGTAGCTTAGGCACAAAATGAATGAAACTCCATAAAATAAAATTTCTAATCAATAGTCATATATTTTGATTCAAGCTAACAAATTCTTCAATTACGAACATTTAATAAATATTTATTTAATTGCTGAATGTATGCAATTTGCTGTATAATAAATGATTTAATCTTTATAATTAAGAAGCACTGTCATAACTGAGTATGCCCCACGAATAATCTGAAAATTAAATGGAAACAGTAATTTTCAGGACAACAAAAATAAAACAACAGGAAAACTCAACTGCTAATCCTAGTACATTATTAATTGAATAATTTTCTGAAAAACTTATCGCAACTTTCTTCTGGGCACAAGTTAAAGCAATTAAATAAATTTTACGATTTTCCACATTCATATCGTACCAATCAATCTGTTGTAATGCATCGCATAAGTTTTCAGTCTGGAAAGAAGCATCATTAGAAAGGCTTCTACTTTGTTTACATTTTTCTTAACATTTACAATAGTTTCTAAAGATTGACCTGCCATTATAAGGGACGAAAATGTTGCAACAGTTAATACACAAACTATTGGTACATACCGGTAGTCATAATTGAAGATTACAGATCCCTTTTAAATTAAATAATTATTAATATTTCATTGCAATAGCAAATTAATAAATAATTATTACCGTAACAAATGTTAAAATTACACTCAGAAGAGCAAGTAGTCCACATAATGAAAAGCACACGATGTAATTCGATATATCTTTGTTTTTTTTAATACCTGACCTATAAAATTGGCATTTCACTTAAATAAGTTGAAAACAGGAGCAAATATACATCTAATTACTTACATTAACAATTCTTGATGACGTTCAATAAAGTTACACAGTCTGAATTTTACTTGTTTTTGATATTCCGGATCATCCACGAGTTTCTCGCTGGTAGAATCATCATTTTCACAGATCATTATTTCATTAACTTGATCAATTAACATCAAATGCTGATATCTCATATGTTGTGTGTAATAAATAACTACATAATTGATGGCTGTAAATGTTGTAAGTGCAGCAATAACATAACCAGATTTATAAATAGATGCTAAAATATTTGAATATTTTGGATAATAGTCAACGGCATATTTAATTGGTAGAAACATTGAGTAGTCGTAATGATTAAAAAAAAAACAAGCAGACTACTAAAGAATATGCCACAGGTATTAATAATTGTAAAAAGTGATACAATTTTCATCTCATTTTCAATTGTTGCCTTTGTTGTTTCACTTGCATTATCCACTGGTTGTATATTGACTTCTTCAAATAGATTGTAAACAACTTTTGGATTTTTTAGCATCTCAACTGAACCTGCTATTGGCTGTAAATTTACAAAAATAAATACATAACGTTAAGAAATTTATGATTCTGTGAAATTAATAAAATCAATCAATTACATAGAACATGACACAAAATGCTGGTATATATCGTACAACTTCTTCCATATCTAATTCATAAAAGAACAAATAAATCTGTAACACTTGACATGGAATTTGTGTCAATAAAAAAAGTAATAATAAAATCTTAATTGAATAAAATTGATATATCGTTGCTGCAAAGAATTTCACAATAATCAAACAATCTTTTTTTGTTATTTTCTTCCATAAATTTTCCAAATAAGACATTTCTTCAATTTTCTATGTTAGCTACCGTTGACGAACTGAACACGAATAAAATAATGTTAGATTAATCGAAAAATATGATTTGATGTACGTAACTATATGGTAACTATGTAGCCATCCTTTGTTTTGTTTATTTAATTTTAAATAATTCATTAATGGCTAGCCATTAGAATGCTTGTAGACCATTAAATTCTATTTTTATAAACAACTAAAGTTTTGGAACTTTTTTTCTTCATTAATATTTCTCTATTTAATTTATCATAGCCATGGAACGCCTATATGATAAAAGTACCCTTAATTTAATTTGAAAAGCACCTATTTCTATATAGATTAGATTAGAGGGGTCGATTGGCCTTGTTGATGTTCCTGAACTGCGAATATAGTTGATCGATTGTTCTTAACCCTTCGTCTATATTTGTTCTAGAAAGATATCTTTCTTGCGAAATTGATTATTTTTCTGGGAGATTTATTCCCCACTTCAGCAGGTGACAAAGTCACATTGCCCGATTTGAATAGTCGTATGCGAGCTAAAGCATCGCATTGGCATAATATGTTGTCGGACGTTTCATCGTCCAATCCACATAGTCTGCATCTCTCACTGTGTGATTTGCCCAGTTATTTGAGATGATATCTAACTGGGAAATGCCCTGCTAGAAGCCATGTTATGAGTCTTAATTGGTTCCGACTTAGGTCGAGAAGCTATCTAGCATGCTTATGCGAGTAGTTAATAGATTTGCATGCCTGTCGCATACCAGGAGATTGTTTCCAGTAGAGCACCATTGTGTTCCATTCCCACCGATTGATTTCCTGCCTTCTGTGGGTTTTGGTTAGCCCCCAGAATGACTCCGGACCTATGGGTGCAGCTATAGCACCTGTTCTAGCAAGGTCGTCGACTATTTCATTTTCAACAAATCCCTAATGCCCTGGCGCCCATGTAAGGGTAAGTTTGTGGCCCTTTGCCAATTGTTTTAGGGATTGTCGCCATTCCCAGATGGTTTTAGACTCAAGGCTATCGGCCTTTAGGGGTTATATATGTAGATAGTAAAGAATGTCGATAATTATTGAATTTCTTATAAATAGTATTTACAATAATTTCCATCGATTGTCTTGCTATTATAAGGTTTATAACATTTAATTTCACTGATCCAACAAACTCCTGACATGGATCGTTAATCGTAATCGATAGTGATTAAACCCTTTTGATTTTACATGGGCAAATGTTTAAATAATGGTTCAAAATCCAAATTGTTTTGATCATTCAGTAATTGGTAGACATTGCACATATCCAATAAAAATAAATATAACATCACATAATTTAACAGTTATCTATTTAATACGACTGATGATCAGTTTCGTTGTTTTTCTAATAAATATTTCTTTGGATAAACCTCATTTAACTTTTCATTTAATATTAATACTACCAAAGATGGTACCCACACTGCATTATTGACAATTAGATGATTAACTGGATTATCATCATCTTTAAATCTCTAAATTGTGATTTACCTCCGCATTGAGAGTAATACTTAAATCTTGATTTTGTAATTATTCACAATAAAACCAAAACTAAAGCGAAAATTAAAAGTTTGAGGTTTTCATAGTAAATAAACGACAGCTAACGAATCGATTATTATCTAATCTACTGATAAGAATCCTTAAATTTCTTCAAATTATGAATTCATTAACTATATAAATACTTGCAATCGTCTACATAATGTTAGCAAACTGGCAATATTTTACGATCTTTATCAGGCCATATATTGTCAAAATATTCAAAACAAAACTGAATACGTAGTTTCTATCGATCTATTAATCTGTCTATTTATACATGAATCGATTTATATAATTAGATATCATATTTATCTGTATTTATATCTTATTCATAGATTGAGTATTTTGTGATAGCATTACACTCGTGTATTGATAAACATCTATTATTTATTTAATCATTTGATATACACAGTTGATTATTTTTCAGTGATAAGGTCAGGGCCGCCGAGAGATTCGGCGGTTCCCGGGGAAAGCAGTGTGTTCGGGCTCCTATATAAATATATTTATGCGTACTTATGCAGATGGGGGACAAAACAGGGACAGTTGCTCTTTCCTGAGATCGACTAAAGATTTTTTATTTCCAAGTTTCCTCGCATCCCTCCCACCAGGAAAGTTTATATGGAGAACAAAAAAGTCTACTCTGGACGATGAAGGGCCCCCTCAGAGTATCCGGGCCCTGAGGGAGAATACCTCGCGTCGGGCATGAATAAGGTGAAAAGGTTTTGGACGAATTCGCTTACGGAGACGTAAACGTAAACGAAAACATTGTGTAGTGGAAATGATTACAAAAAAGAACTACCAGATTATAAAACGTTGCCTCTGTTGTCTCACTTGTATTATTGTTTGGTTGTATGTTAGTTTCGTCAAATAAAGTGTTGGATTTGCTAATGAGAGAACTGCACTGTAGATTGGCTAGAAAAAAAGAAAATCTTATATCAATATTTTTTTGAATAATGAATCAACCATTAGTCATCTGATGGTAATTAAGTTAAAATATTCTACTTAAAAGAAGCACATTTCTATTTATGGCTTAATATAAACTTAGCTAATTGTGATATTTCTCCTAATGCTTCAACCATTAATTTCATACAGTAGGAAATAATCAATTCTTTGTTATTGACTGATTGTGAGATTAATAAACTATTTATTTATCAAAATCAATATGCTGCCTAATGAAAGATTCCAATCTAGTAGTTTGCTGTATTGTCAAAATTGATCAAACGAACATAAATATGAATCAAACAAGAACAATTCGAATAAAATTAGAAAATTATCAAAACATTTCCGAACAATTACAAATGATGTATCCATTATCATCAATGATTGTTTTCACACAATGTAAATGTGCAGGAAAAATTGTAAAAGAAACTGAAAAGTTATTTGTAACAAATGATGAGATCATCGAAGCAAACGAAGAGATTTATATCGAATTCAATAATGATGATATACAATCATTAATTTCTTCACCAATTATCTGTAAATTACTTACTATTTTTATTAATTAAAAAAAAACACAAATCAAAAATAATTTCAGTTATAATTTTACTGCAAGAAATGGAAACTGAAATGGAGACTTTATCAATTGGTAGTACAGAAAATTTATTGGGACGAAAAATAAAAGAAGCCTCTACACAAACGACAAATAGTCAAATTTTTGGTAGTTGTTTGATCGATTTGTTACCAATAATAATCGGTATTTTTGAGTACTTAAAACATTTGTTCTGATTCGACAATTACACATCGTCAGACATCGTTAATCAATTAGAAAATTACTTAATTTCCAAAATATTTAGCAGCAAATAATGTTGATGATGATATTGCGGATCGGATTACATGAGTAATTGATTCTCTAACTGTTTATTTCAAAACAGGCCAGGAAAGCTACAAACAATTCGTTGAGATAGATTCAAATGAAACCTACGCTTATCGACCAGGTGTCAATATCGAGATTTCAATCGATGATCCTATGGAATTTCCTGTAAAGCCCAATACACTCACATTAACTATTGAATCAATTTTTAATGTACCAAAATACATGTCTGAAGATTACGAATACCAAATTTACATTAAACTGCCATTTGTTAGCAAATTTTTTTCTTTAATGATTAAATACAATTAATCAAACATTTTTAGAATTCAACTCCAACAATTTTCAGTAGTTTTGATTGTAAGCAAACCAAAGTTGTTGATAATTTCAAACAATGGCTCAATTTCGATGAAACAGATGTAAGAAATGTAACAAAATACAAGTGAATTTCATTGTTTTTGTTTGTTTTTTTTCGAAATTAATTTCAATTTTTTCCAGACTCAATGCAGATGTCAGCAATATTAAAAATGATGTGAATGATGTGGATTTAGAGGCGATTTTTGAATCGGAATCACCTAGAATTGAATTTAATTCTATACAACGATATTTTCTATTGCATGAGGATTTTTTGAAATTTGTCGATTTAATAGAAAAATGTCGTACATTTGTTTTAGGAATATTTTTTATAACTGATAATGGCAACGATAATTTACATTTTATGGCAATCATTGATTTATCAACACTATTAAAGCCTGGAGGTAATTCATGTTAGAATCAGCAAATGATAGATAAAAAAATTATGATTATTTTCTATAGTCACAAATACACGAATTGCTGCTCCTTTATACAGTTTCAATCCTGAAATATTTGAAAAATTCATCAATTATGAAGAATCATATTTGTTACTACAACAAGGAACCGAAGGCGATGCGCAAGTAGGTATATTAGATTAGATTAGAGGTTCTTTAGCCTTCCTGAACCACGACCACAGCTCAACTATTGTTCTTAATTGTTCATCTATTGATATCCCAGAAAAGATATCTGTTTCGCAAAATTAACTGTCTTGATGAGTCTTATGCGGGCCAGGGCGTCATATTTGCATAATATGTTCATTCCTATTTAGATCGACAAGCTTTCTAACTGCAATTCTTAAACGAGTAATCAATAAATAACTTTGCCTGTCGCATACCTGTATGGTGCATTCAGTGGTGCATCTTTATGCTCCATTCCCACCCACTGATATCCTGGCTTCTGCGGGTCTTGGTTAGCTTACAGAATGACTCTGGATCTATGGGTAGAGCGATAGCACTCGTTCTTGTAACGTCATCGGGTATTTCGTTCCCAACAAATTCCCGATGTCCTGTCACGTATGAGTTTATTTAAATTTCAGAGATTGACGATATTCCCAGAAGGTTTTTGATACATGGACTTTTAGAGCGTTCAGCTCTACCAGACAGTGCAAGAACACGCTTAAGTTTTTCGCAGGAAGTTTCGCCAATTTATAAGTTTTTCGCACAGTAGAAACGGGGCTAATGTAAACACGTTAGAAAAAATCTATCGCGGAAACTTTTTGCTAGTTTCTTACATATAGAGGTTTGAAGTTAATCTAGCAAGTCATGATCGTATTTCTCGTCTGTTTCTTCTTCAAAATAAGATAATTAAGAAAGTAATCTATAATTTGCAAAAACATCTTAGTTTTCTAGTTACTTATGGCATATCTAGATTGATAAATTTCCCTGAACGATTTTCCAAATATCTGTTTTCGATTATAGTTATTAGATTTCGCTAAACAAGCGTATGAAATGAATGAATTTATCTATAATGAAAATGGACAATCAACATTTATTATTATAGAAATTGAATTAATCGATCCAATTATTGAAGCACAAGTACCTATCGATTTAGATAATGCATTAGAATTGCGATACATGGATGATGATACAAGACAACAATTAATTAATGAGACACTCCAACAAATTATTAATGAAATCATTGGAAAATATGGTGATTATATTAAACAACGACGGCATTGTATATGTAATGATTTATAATGAATTTTTGGCTAATAATATATCTTTTGTAATTAATTAATTATTTCAACTTGTTATTCAAACAGGTACGGAAAAATCAGATTTCTTAACATATTTAAGACGTGTCGGTTGTTATCAGAATTTCATCTATTTATTAACACAAATCATATTATTAATTGTTCAAAATAATGTCCATAATTTTAATACTAATAATAATGAATTATTTCTACAATTTGGTGAGGAGATATTTTGTGAGATTCTCAGAGAATTTAATTTTATCATCAATGAAGAGAAGTCATTATCAAAGAATTGTTACGATTCGATTTTGTTGTATGCACAAGAGGCGATAGCTGTACAAAATCATGAATTAGCAACTAAATATCTTCTAGAGGTTTTCATTTGCAATTATTTTCGAAAAACTTTCGATAGATCCTGTTGCTCATCACAATAATTTCAGAATATTGTTTTAAATGAAAACGATCCAAATTCATGGTTAATTTATGGTATTTATCATAATTTTTGTTGTGAAACAGAGAAAGCTTACACTTGTGTACAGAAAGCATTAAATTTCAATAGTGATCATCGTTTATGTTCATTATTAAATGGGATGTTGTTGTGTGATAAAAACCAAATTGAAAATGCACAAATTTGTTTGTCGTCGCTCATAGAAAGAGAACCACAATGGGTTGAAGGTATTTAGCATTCAAATTCTTGAATCAATCATTCTCAAAATAAATCGCTCTCTTCCCATGTTGAGGTTGGGGCGTTTTCTGTTTATTCCACATGAAAAATGATAACGTCGAACTTGTCGAATCATGTAAAGAAAATGCAGAGAATTATTTGGATTATCCGAGGATAACTGAAGACCTTTTAGAACATGAAGATTTAATTTGGACAACAGCAATTATACCGAACAGTCCATTTTTGCGTACAAGTATTCTATTAATGAAACTAAACATGTTTCATGTAGTTAAACTAACACAAAAATACCAATTAAATACGTTCAAAAAAAATAATGATATTTTCTAATTTTCAGTGGGCAGAAGAAGCATTAAAATTGGAATTAGAATACGATAATGCTGTTCATTATCTATTAGGTGTAATTTGTTATTTCAATCATCAATATTTGGATGCTTTAGAACATTTAGAACAATCAAAACTTTTATATGAAACAGTAAAGATACGAGTATTTGATTTAGAATATTGATTTAAAAATAATTTACAAAAGTTTCAGCATTATCCAATTTTATTACTAATGGGTCATTGCTATTATGATTTAGGAAATTATGAGGAGGCCCAGAATTATTATCAATCTGTATTAGAATGTGAAGAACAATCAAAAAATTTGCATTTAATCTATTTGAATTTTTTCAAAATGTATGAAGAATTAGAAGAACTAGCAAAGGCTAGAAAAATGTTGTTGTTGTCTTGTAAATCGTATCCGACAGCTTATTCGTGGTTGACGCTTGGAAAAATGTATTATGTCGTAATTATCATTATTTATTATTTATTTTTCTAAGTTCCATTGAATAGTTTTCTTTATCTAAAAAAGTAGTTCAGAAATTATTCGTAATGTGATTGGATTCAGTTCTATTAATTGCCCGTTGCTTTTTGTTTCTTTTTAGCACAACGATCAAATAAGTGCTGAAGAATGCTTTTCTGAATCATTAATGTTTGATAATCGTTTATCGGAAACATGGGCTTATTTAACTTTGATCAATTTGAAAATGCGCCGTTATCAACAAGCAGACATCTATCTACATATTGCAATGATGGTAATTATCATTTAATCATTCTTCCATTGTTATTAGTGTACGTCAATATGTATTTTAGAATAATTTAAATGATGCGTCTTTGATTGATGCAATTCAAAGAGAATTTTATATAATTCAACGTAATGATTATTAGATGAAATCGGGAAGTTTGTCATTATTTTGTGATTTCGCTATGAAAATTATTGTTATCAATAAAGAAAACTAATTAAAAAAAAATTGTGTGCGTGTAATCTTTACGCGCGATTGAAGTAAAAATTGTTTGACGTTCATGGCACATATCATGAAACGATTAAACTTAACTTAAAATATTACAATTTAGTTATATTCATTAATGATATACTTTACAAAGAATAATATAAAGCTATATTCACATTATGCATTAAAAATAGGTAATATTCTCTACAATTATATGTAGATTTTGATTTTATACATTTTCACCCTTAAGTGTGGGTATGTGGAATTCATTTAAAAATACGAGAAGATCTATACTCTGACGATTTGAATCTGTGCGACTTGACTTGACCGTTGTCAAATTGACAATTGTGGCTCGATTTCAATTGCTTTAATTGCCTCAAAGTTGACTACATTTAAGTAAACCGTATATAAATAAATATTTGTTTAACACTACTTCAATTTGATTGTAAAGCTTTACACAAATAAGTCCGATTTTTTTCAAAAATTCTTCAATCTTTTCATATTCGCAGAAGTGGACTGGTTACCCTCAACAGTATTTATTTTGAAATATATTCATTGTAAGAACACCTCGTAGATTATAGTGGCAATTATTAGGTATGTTCCCATCCACAATTCTAGATTGTTTGGTTGATGACTAGACTACGCATGTCTAGTTAGAAACTGATCACAAAGTACTTTCAAACATCACCAGCTGGACCGCATTTCTATTGAATTCATTCAATTTACAGTTTCTGATGAGAGTATATTTGATTTTCTTAAATCAATCGTCCCGTTTTCCATTACCATCTGCTACCGTGTGGAAAATGAGCATTTCCGAAGCATATTTTTGGAAATCTAGATTTCAACCAATGACAGACGTTTTAACATGTTAGGTATTTAAAATTGTGGTTGCTTAGCAACATCTATACATTAATGCAATCGAGTACTTTCGGGTGCCCAACACACGATGGAATGTCGGCTGTATCCGTTGGATCGTAGAAAATCGTTTTCATTTATAGTACACTTTTCATATGAAAATTCACGAGCCGAATGGCTCGATGGTTAACGATAGGGATTTACGCCTAGAAGTCCCGGGGTTCAAACCTCGGCACGGTATGAAAAAGGATTTTTAGAATTTTCCTCTTCTTAAAACCTACATTGCTAATTTGTCCATGCCACAAAGTACATGGACCAGTTAGCAAGATTAGGATGTCTGTCCCTAGCCCCCCCCTGCAGATCCCTCATCGTAGAAAAAACGTCTAGAATTGGTGAAATGAGCAGTAACCATCATCCATAAAAGGGCATAAGCGCCCAGGGTTTGGTTGAAATGAGCAGTAAACCATCATCCATAAGTAAAAGGGCATAAGCGCCCGGGGTTTGTTGGTTGAAATGAGCAGTAAACCACAATCCTTTTTTCCATTTTAAACATAAAGTTAAACACAATAAGAAATATAAAAAATTGTGTGCGTGTAAACTTTACGCGCGATTGAAGTAAAACTTTTTTGACGTTTATGACATGTCACTGAAACGATTAAACTATTTTATATTCTATATATGAAATTCGTTAATAGCACTCCCACATTTTGAAGAATATTCACTCATTAATTAAATTAATTGAGAATAAAAAATTAAATTAAAAGTTAAATCAGCCCATGTGAATCTACCCAAAATTCAAACCTGTTCTCCTATTCCTACAACCAACCAATAGCTTTCCTGATGTTGTAGTCACATGACTGAGAAATAAGATACCAACCTTACATCTACGGAGTTTCTAAATTTCGTCACATGAAGTTGGGAATTTTAGTATTATTAGGATTTAGTAGAACTAAATATTTTAAATAGCGGAAACTATTTCGAGCGTTACTTCCGTCAGAAAAAATTTGTGAGTTACCCCCTAGTCGCGCCTAAAGAAGTTTTACTTCAAATAAAACAATAATGAACCTGCTCCACGTGTTTTTTCCTCAAATGATCACCTTGACAGATATAAAAGACAATATTAAAACAATCATGCCAAGGCGCTTAATGATGTTTTTTCTTTCGATAAATGTTAATTTTGAATAATTAACATGACTATTATTAGACGAAACGACCTAATGAAGATACATTGTCCTTGTTCTATTAATATCTGAATTTATTGATTTACGATATTTTCCCATTATCATCGACCACTTACGTGTAAGTCACAGAGACTTACACGTAAGTGGTCGACGAAAATGAGAATGGATTCCACTATGCAAGCAACTCGCAGTTAGAATGTTGCTAAAATTTACGTTTGAAAACACAATAAACGCCCTCGAGATGAATGCGAGTTATAAAGACTCACGAAATTTTCTCGCATTACTGCCGACACACGTACATGTTTTCTAAATTTCTATCTGCAAGCAACTGACTGAAAGTAGCCAGTTTTACCTACAAAAGTCTTATTCCGATCAGCATTTGATGCCAAGCAAATTTAGTTGATTCAACTGGATATGATAATCGTATTACAGCAACATTATATTGAAACCATCTCAAATTATGGGTGCTCTAAATATCTTCTGCTTTAAGTGGATAATTATTCTTTACCACAATGTCCGGTAGTTATCGTTTTTATTAAAATGTTAGGATAACCAAGGTTTTTAAAAAAATAGCAATAAAATGGTGGATGCGCCGGGCGAATAATTGTAACACGATTATTATTAACATTTCAGTATAAGTGGAAGAAAATCTAAGACAGAAAAATCGATTTTAGAAATATGAAACGTATCTTTTGCAAATAAAAAACCCCAATGATTGTTGATAACAACGGAAATCTACTTTCGGTACATCCAATTTTGGACTCTTTATTACTTTATTACTTTATAGTCTTTTTTCTATCTATAGAAGCCACTTTTCAGCACATTATACGCATTGCATTTATTGTCTACGTTATCAGAAAACTGATATTCAATTGACAAGAAGAAGGAAAGTAATGAAAACATTTATTTTCAACAATAATTACAATGTTTTTCTTAATGTGCATTTTAGTGTGTGTGTGTATTCATTTAAATCAAATATTTTCTGTTTGTTTTTATTGATTGATTTGATGTAGTTAAATTCATTGACTGCCGTGACATCATTCCACATTTAATCAAATGAATACTTTCTAATTAAACTTGTATTGATCTGCATTTTTATCTCAATATTTATTGATGTATTGCTTTAATTGATTACATTTCCCAGTGAGACTTTTTATAAACAAATCAGTTTTTTAACAGCTAAATAGTTGCTTCTTTCGATAAAAAAGTAATGAAAATCTCTGGTCATCCTCTGTGTATTATTAATTTTAAGGTCAATTTAAGTTGTGATAAGTAAGTTACCTATATTAAAAATCAATACATTCACATTAAATCTAAGCTTGCAAGTCGAACAATGAGGTATTACAAGTACAAATTGTTGAATAAATTCGTATAAGTGGTGATTATTAAAGAGCACAAATGATATGACTTTAGAACATGGCTGAATTCTACTTTGACAGAAAACTGATCAAAACTGAAAATATACTGTAAACTCCTTTTGCAATCTAGAAAAATATTTATCAACAACTAAAACGATTAATAATAATAATAATGAGTAAATTAAAACGATTTACCGCTAATGCCAGTTCAAAATTGATGGAATATTTATCTGAAAAACTAATAGCAATCTTCTTCCGTGCACCAGTCATTAGATTCAAAAGAGTTTTACGATTGTCACAATTCATATTATACCATAGATGTTGTGTTCGATATACATTGTCAGTCTATAATTAATCATAAAACAATATATATTTCGCTCATGGGCTGCAATAGTGGCACAACTCAAAAAATACTGTTTTTGAGTTAGTACTAGTTTTAAGATGGAGACTACACTTCCATTCAGTAGCAATACTGAAACAACGGGTAAGGCTAAATTCAATATCGGCCGAACGAAAATACCAAATGCTATGTTTGCCATAGCAGTATGGAAACTTTAAATGAATTTATCTGAAAACGTCCATTTTTGAGTTGTGTCACTATTGCAGCCCATGAGCGATCTATCGTTCATTTTGATAAATGTTCATTTACCACTGTTTCTATCGATTGTCCTGCCATTATCAGTCCTGACATGGTTGTTGCTAGCATGGTGCACGAGAGGAAAATTTGCACATATCCTACAGACTTTCTGTAGCCCTTTAACGTATTTTCTTTCTATTAGTTTCGTAATAAACCAATAAAAAATACTTACAGAAACAACAAGAAGCAAAACAGAAATGCCAGCCAATACACCACATATTGAAAAATACACAACTAAATTCGAAATTGCATCAATTTTCTCTAAGCCGCTCCTGTAAATTTATTTTGATATATTTTTCAAATATACATCATATAATTGGAATTTACATTAGAAGGTCTTGATGTCGCTTAATGACGTAGTGTAATCGACGTTTCATCTCACTTTGATACAGCATATTATCAATGGGATGTATCGCTTCCATTTCAAACTCTTTTGGGCATTTCGTTATTTCACCAACATGATCCAATAGCATTAATATTTGATATTTGATATGTTGTGTATAATAAATCATTTGATAACAATGCGCTTCATATACGGTAAATATTATCGGACAACCGAGTATTTTGTAAATTTCTGTAAGTATGTGTGAATACTTTGGGAAATTATCAATGATCAATTTGATTGGTAAAAATAATTCATAATGCAATTTTACATTTGCATACATAGTAATTGTAAGTAAAATAGCTGCTATTGTATTAGCAATTGTGAAAATCTCAACAATTCTCATCTCTTTCCTAATTTTCATTTCTGTTGTCCTCTTTGAACTATCAATTGACCATAAAAATATTTCATCTGCAATGTTCTCAATAACGTATGGTTGTTTTAACAATATAAACATCGCTAGAATGCCCTAAAAATTTCTACGATTTACAATGGATTCGTGCTTGTCTCGTTTAATGTTGTATAATTCTTCAGAATCACTAACGTATTCGATCGAAAACTTCCAAATACTTACGTAAAATAATCCGAAGAACATTGGTGCATATTGAATAAATTGTTGCAGATCTCCTTTATAAATGAAGAAATGAACTTGAGCCACCATAAATCCACCTTGTAGTATTAATTGGAAAATTAAATAAATTTTCGTTGGATAATACAGATATATCGTTGAACTGATAAATTTGGATATTCGAAGACCATCATGTTGCATTTCTTTTTTAGGTGCATACTCCATATTTCTTCACCCTTTCAAATGTAAACTAATACTGGTGTAAATAGGCAAAATTTCTCACCTTTTATATCTTACAGTGATAATGAAGATAAAAAACTGAATCAATTACATTCAAATTGTTATTAACGATTGAATATTGTCTACATCGAATTCGATTTAATTTAACGATTCATGATGTTACGTTTTCTATTTATTTAAATGTCTAAATTGAAGAAACGGTAATTAAACGACTGAAACGAAACAATTAATGGTAACTTTTTTTTACCAATCCAAGAATTTAAACAAGTTTCTGAAGTAATTACTTTAATAGTTCCTTTTTTACATCATTTGTCTAGTGTTTTTTGTAGTTTTTGTAACAGTTTTTCCATAGTCTTCACCATACATATAAAGAACAATTGATACTAAAGAATAGAAAGAGGAAGCTGCTCCATGATGATTAAATCTATAAATTGAAAAACTAGGAAGACTTATTACCTCAATAGAATAATTGAAAATAGAGTGTGTATTTAAAATTTACAGGTATTTATTTCTTAAAAGCTTACTGTTTTAATTTTCAACAATTTAAGAATTCACACACATACGTACACACGCAAGAATCTAAATAAGCAAATTCTTTTGTCTTTTATCTAAAACGAAACTGTGTCTATATTTATAATACTAATAATAATAATATGACTATGAAAAATGAAACATCAAACAGTTTACATAATTAATCATGCAAATCTTATATTGATATTATTATTATTATTATTATTGTTGTTGTTGTTGTTGTAACAAAACTGAACACTGTTCCGCCATGTAATCTCAATAATTCTAATGACTAATGTAACAAAATGAGGAAATATCTTAACACTATCATTTATAAACGATGCGTGATTTCATCTATATGTATATAATATATGTATAACATTTCAAAAATATGTATTCCAAACAAAAACGAAAATTTAAAATAATCGCGGTGTATGCAAACCACTTGTCTGATAATCTAATTCAGGATTATGGCATGTACCTGGTGGACCCCAATCATATAAACCTTGTGAATTTGCTAAGCGATGTGTTAAACGATGTGCTATAGAAAAACCACCGCTACCTTCTAATTGTGTTAATACAATAATAACTTGACGTGTTAATGGTGGTACACTATCAACAGTTTTTAATGTGCCACGTGTTGATACAACATTATAACTTTCTTGACAATCACATTTAACATGTATCCATTTGTTTTCATGGCGATTCTCAACCATCACAACCAAACCAGCCCAACCTTTTGTTAAATAATACGCTGTCATACCTTCACGGCCTTCATGACGTTGGCCACGCGCCAATGTCAACGATATTATTGCATCTGCTAATATATAATCAGGTGGTGTTAATTGTTCCGCTAATAATTTCTTTGAACTATGAATTGCTAAAACATATCTAAAAACAAATAATTAATCATAATAATGGTGATAATTAGAAGTGTTTGTGTAACCTAGGATATGCGGCCACATCTTCTAAGCCTGTGTGCCAATGGTTGAAAGCTAATGGTACAACAGCATATTCACCAGATTCTAGCATTTTATTGCAACCAACAAAACCGCGCACCTGCCGTTTACTATGCTCAACTAAATTACCAATTGTTGAACCATTGCGTGCTTTAAATAAAACAACACATAAATCTAATTGGGAACGATGTGATTTCTCTGATTTCCGTTGGCCTTCCTGAAATTAATAATAATGAGAAATGTGTTTATTAAAAATGTTGTTAAACAATATACTTGAAATAAAGTAAAATCAACTTCTGTTGGTTCTAAAATTGTTAATAATATACATGATAAATGTTTTTGTGATGATAATGGTGGTAAAATGCCAGTTAAACGTATATCATTCCAACCTAATCTAGCTTTACATATATCAATACAATCAAAATATTTTAATACATCTTTAAATGATATCCAAAATGTGCCATCATTTTGTGGACCATTTGGCATTAATTCATCTTTTAATTCTTTCAACCATTTATCTGAATTATATGACCAATCACCTTTCCATACGAAATGTCCCCATGGATTGCGCAATTTCAATAAACGATAATTATTGAGATCGCGCACATCCAATAATGAATAGGCATGCCGCGGACGTAAACCTTTATTTTGATATTCTAATTCATCAACTTTCATATTACCACCACCGCATGATGCACCCATTAAAAATAATGCTTGTCTTGATGATAATAATTGTGCCCATATTAAATCAATATCTAATTCATCATCAGATGGTGCTGATGATGGTTGTAATGGTATTGATTCACATGGTGCACCAGTTAATGTTGCTAAACCTTCTATGGCACGTCCTGATACTAATGCTTCATAACAACCATGGATTTTTGCTACAGCTTTCTCAATTAATGGCACCCATAATTGTTTACGTTTCGCCTAATAAAACAAAATCAATATATTTGTTTATCTATTAATTTATCAATATTAGAAATAATTACTTGTGAATAGAGTAGATGTCCCTTTTTATCACATGGGAAATAATCATCAACTAATACCGTTGTCCAATTACCATCTTTACATAAACGCACTTGATAAACACCTTGTTGACAAAATTCACGTGTTATTAATATTGAACGTAATAAATCTTCACGTTCAGCTAATACAGCTAAGGCACTCAATAACCAACAATTACCTAATACACCTTGTGATATATCAGATGGTTGTGGTTTCCTAAATACAGCCCATGGCAGATGTGACAATTCTGTATCATCATCATCATCATCATCATCAACAACAATATCACGTAAACGTTTCCATTTAATTGTATGTGAATCTTTAACATCTTGTAAATTATAATATAAACTACTAGATGATGGTGGGAATGAATCATCAACATATCCTTGTTTTTTCAATTTACAATAACGCACAATATAATGCCAATGTTTACTTGCTAATTCGTCTTGTGTTAAACGTATTGGTTCTTCTGGTAATTGTTGGAATTGTACGACATCTTCACGTCTCTTTTGACACATATCACAGATAAATTGTGTTTTTGTATTTTCAAATGTACAAATCATACATTGCCATTTGATTATTGTTATATCAATTGAATTATCTGAATCGTAATCTGTTTTTAAATTTATACGATTCGATTTTCCATTAATTTTCTTAATAAAATTATCACTATTCCTAATTTGATAATGATGTTTATTATTATTATTATTATGATGATTATTATTGTTATTGTGATTACTTGAATGTCTTGGTGATGGATATTTGGAATCTTGTGGTTTTCTACCAATTTTACACACTTTACATATTGTCATATTCAATGGATTCTTTAATGTACATTGTTGGCATGACCAAAATTCACCTTTACGTAATGTCATATCATTGTTTAATAATATTGAACGTAATTTTGAGCCGCAACATGCTTCACATATTAATGAATGTCCACTATTTACTAATGTACACTTTTTACATGTCCATTTTTGATCATCTATTGCGCTTATTGTTGTTGTTGTTGTTGATGTTGCTGCAGTTGTTGTTGTTATTGCTGGTAATAATTGAAAATCATCATCTAAATCTTGTTCTAATGTAGCAATTGGTACTTGTAATCGATCATTAAATGGTTCGGTCACTGTAACTGTACACGGTTCATTTCTATAGCAATTACATATTTCACATTTTGAATTACTAAATTCGTTATAAGCAAACGAACACTGTCTACACGTCCATTTCCTTTTATCAAACGACCAATTCATATAACTATTACTGTTTTTTAATGCTTGCAATCTAGAAATCATCAGAATTTCAATCATACAATCAATTGTGTATTAAATGTTAAAAAGGTATGCCTAAACTTATTTCGTTATTAGTTAACAGTACTTACATTTTCCCATGGTGTTCCGAATCAAATTTAATTTGTTTCTGTTGTTGTAAATGATGCGAATTAACAATCCCTTGATTTTCATAAATATGTGCAATTTTATCACGATCCGGCTCATTTATACCAATATACGTATATAATGTTGTAGCTGCAGTTGTTGTTGTTGTTGTTGTTGTTATTGGCAAATTACTACTAGCACCACTTGTTGTTGCCTGTACTGTTAAATCAAAATCGTTATGATTTAAATTTAGATTACTGTAACGTGTCGTTAAATGTTGTTGTTGTTGTTGTTGTTCCATTAATGGTGAAAATTGTTGTAATGATGTCGATTGTATATCAGTCATTGATGTACTCGATTTTGGTATATGTGTTGTTTGTAACAATTCATTATTTAAACTATAACGATTTGTTGTTGTTGTGTGGTGTGGATTTTGTTGTATTGTTGGTAATTCAGAGAATGATCGGCGATAATTTAATTTTTGATTGTTCATACTTGGATTACGTAATTGATTTTCAGCCCAATTATCAACCTAAAGTAGAACATAACAATAATAAAATACCTACAATATCAAACCGAATATGGCATCAACTACCTTAATAAGAACGCTTGGTTTAAAATTACTATTCAAATCTGATATATATGGTGATTCACATGCTTCACAAATATCACGTTTCGGTCCATTTAATAATGTACAACGTTTACATGTCCATGGTAATGATGGTATTGTATTATTTTTCATTTTCCATCTATCAATATCACCATCTATATTTATTCCACTAGCTGTTGTACGTATATCAACAGTTGATGGAATTTCACCATCAATCAATTGATTACTATCAAACTTTTGTTGATTTGTTGCTGTTGTGGTTGTTGCAGATGATGATGATGATGATGATGATGATGTCGATTGAGCAGCTGTAGCTACTGAACAACTGAAACTTTTTATATTTGATAATGATAAAAAATTAGCTTTATTCCTCTGACATGCACAACATGTCAATACTGGTCTATCATAATTAAAAATATCATAATTTCTAAAATTATCAACAAATTATAAAAATATAAATATATCGAATGAATCGCCCTAATTACCTGTAGATAGGTTGTTCGACAGGTGTTAATGAAGCACAATTTTTACATGGCGATTGAGCAATATTCATCATTTCTATTGTATTATAATTTTCACATAAAACACATTCATTTATCAAATTAATTGAAGTTTGAAATGAACTTTTACAATTTGAACAATCATAAATATAATTGATGATTGGTAAACTTGACGATTTTTTAATTATGGAATGTTGTTGTTGTTGTTGTTGAGCTTGTTTTTCTCTACAGGACGATTTGTTGTCTTTTAATACAGTTTTATTGTTGAATTGGTTTCTAAAAAAGAAATTTTCATTTATTGATCGTTTCAAACGTCACACTTAATTAATAATTGATCGAACTAAAAAAACAACAAAATCACCTGTTCGATTGTAGTAATTTCGTATAATATTCAGATGATTTATATCGTCTAATAACTGTACAGCAATTTGTTGTTGTTGTTGTAGCGCTGCCACCAAAATTACACAAATTATCAACTATATCAACATCATCCTCATTATCGCTATCATTAATATTATTTATGTCTTTGGCGATAACTCGTTGTTGTTGTCTGCACTGGCCACATCTGATGCATTTCAATTGTTCGGTTGGATTTATTAAACTACACACACCACAATGCCATTGTAGCACTGAAGCAATTGCGCCCATTTCTTATTATTATCAGCCACTATCAACAAATAATATGGGTACATGGCTAGAATGCTTAAAAATAATAATAACAAAATAAATAAAAATCAATTAAATCAAATAAATTATAAAGGGAAACAATTGTTGTTTAAGGATTTAGAATCAATTTTATAAACAGCTGATTCACTTTGTCTCTGTCTATCGCGCATAACCAACAGCACACAATGGATTAGAGCTATTTTCAAATTTTTGTTGGCCATATTGATAAAGGTCAATGCGCTTGTGCGTATGGATTTTCTAAAATTAAAAAAAAAGAAACAGGTAATTCGGCAACCAATTAAACGACGACAATTTTATTCATTGTTATCTAATGATTTTATGGCTTAATAATAATAAATTGATATTCGTTCTATAATTTATTGATAAAACAAATAGAGAATGCAATCAATTAGTTGGTGTTTGATCAGCGGCGTTACCAACAGCAGCAGCAGCATCAATTTTAGCAGCAATTTCTGCATATTTCTGTTGTCGATAAGCTTTTTTCGCTTCATCTAACAATACATTATGAATTAAACTTCTATTATTATGTAAATCGGATAATAGAGGCGGATATGGATTGCCACGCAATTCTAAAACAGATTTGGGTCGTGTTTCTGGATATATTGATGGTGCATTATATAATTTCGTATATGATGTTGTATAATTCGTATATCTTGGTACTAAAACTTTAAATAATTTATGTACTAATTGTTTTTCAATTAGCCAATAATCAGCCATTTCCATTGTTTCACGATGACAATCACCATAACGTATAGCATCTGATAATAACTGTGATAAAAACAAATAGATGAAAATTCTATTTAACAATGATGATTATTATTATTATAATTGTTTAATAAATACCCTTTCGGCATACATTCGGGATTCTTCCGCACGTGGATAATTCAATTCAATACGTTCATGTTTTATTAAAGCCGTTACAGTTTTACGTAATTTATCTAAACGTCCTTCTGGACCTTTTGGATTACGAAATTTTCGTAATCTTGGATTTACTTTAATACGTAATTGGGACACTAATTTTGATATTTCAGCTTGATTCATTTTTAAATCGTTCACAGTTATTAGGAAATTTTCAAGAAAAATAAAGTCAGGTTATGTTTGTAGATAATAGGAATGTCATTGAAAACATTACAGGAATCGTTAATTAATCGTGTAGTTATACAATTCAATCATAGATAGTGCTGTGTAGAATTCCTTGATTTGCTGATTATTGTTATGGACTGTCCCAAAAATAATTACGGTATACCATGTACACACTGGCGTACGTAGGGGGGTGCAGGTATTTGATACCAATATAAATTTGTTTTGTTATAAAATGATTTGTTAGAAGACTTCATAAAATTGTAATTTTTCTAATTGATTCAGCCAACATATTAAATAAAACAAAGAAATATAAATTCGTATATTGTAAACGAAGCAGTTGTTTCCAAAAAAAAAACCTTCAGATTTTCTCCGTTTTTTTTCGAATTGCACCACCTCTGCAAAATTTCTGGGTGCGTCACTGCGTGTACACAAGCTTCTTATATTTACAATTACTTCCTGTTTATTTATTAATCTATTTTGAAACAATTTGAGGCATATGTAATAAAATGTTATAATATGGTCTCCAAGGTTTATAATTTTTTATAATTTGCTGTGGACGCCCACATATTCAATTAAAATGTGACACTGGCTTTTTACAATACGATTATGTTTTTTGTTTGTAATTTATTCGGATTCGCTGATCATCTCATTAATTATCAGGTAAGATTATTTGCTTAATTGGTAACATTGCTTGTTTATGAAGGATTAATTAAAATTACGAACAAATACTAAATTGTCATTACATAAATAAACCTTTTATAAATTAATATTTTATAGTTAAATTCTGTTTATAATATATAGCTTTAAATATAGTTTATGGTTAAAGGTTTCTTCAGATATGTAAGTGATTTGCGATGTCCTTTGAATTTCAACGTTATAGCGTTGAATTCACTCAACGGTTATAGTAAGGACACCAACTATGTCGTAGCAATTATATTTTTTTGTACTGACAAATTTGAAGCTTCACGGTACTGCACGGACATGTGTTATTATTTGGTCATTCGCGTTAACTGAATAATGAAAAATTGTCGATGTCATGTATTTGACGAATAAGCGACTAAAGATATAGATACTGTTAGACCATGTAATTGTTAGAGAATGGTAGGTACAGTTTGATTATTCTGTAATAGGAAGTGCAATATTGTTAAATACTGTTTTCATATTAACATTTATTAGAACCACTAAGAACTGACATTTACCAAAAATACAACTACTAATCCTAGAGCACAATTGACCGAATCATTTTTTTTTACAGAAGAAAGATAAGCTGTTTAATAAGATTACATTGGAACTTTAACTCAAGTCAAATCCATAACAATAAGTGGATAATAACATTAATTGCATAAATGATAAAATCAACAACAGCAATGTTGAAATATTAATATCTATAGAATTCGATATATACTTGGAATTACAGCATTAGTATACAATACAAAAACTAAAATACGATTTTTCTTATCTTAAAAATTTTCACTACAAAATGGTAACGTTAACATTTTGAAAATAAACGAAACTCAGTCATTATCATAAATACGGAGATATGGAGCGGTAAACTTAACAATAGCCTCATGCCTAACACACAAAATTGGTATTTTGGGTTTAACTCATATTCGTAATAGTAAAAGCATACATTTCAGGGCAACATAGGCCTAGCCAATCTTGGTGATTCGTTAAAACGAAGAAATAATTAAAGGATGTCATTAACTTTCAATCTGCCGTCCGAAAAATATTCGACTCGCTCGCCAGGATTCGAACCCACAACTCTTTGCCGGAGAAGTGTGTTTACTTTTACACTGCATTTTTCTATTTGTTACTAAATGGTAGCACGATAATTACTTTGAGGAACAGCAGCTTACATAAGACACATATAATTCATTAAAAAAAAGTTAAATCATTGACTTATCGGACCAGAAGGTATCGAGTAATTACATTAAATGTGAATTAACAGTAATAAGCATATCTTTAACTCAAATTTTTATTCAGCGTTTTCTCAAATCATTGTTTTGGTCACCATTACGTTGATAGCCACACTAGAATCACTAAACTCACAACATTTGTTAAATACCTACTGGTTCAGTTGGCATTATGGTGAGTATTATAAATAATTTAATTGGTATAATTAAGAAGAACAGTCATTGCTGAGTATCCCCACGAAAAATCTAAGAATAAAAAGAAAACAGTTTTCAAAATAAGTAAATTTCATGACAAAAAAACAATGGATAAACTCAACTGCTAATCCTAGTACATGATTAATTGAATAGTTTTCTGAAAATCTTATCGAAACTTTCTTCTGTGCACAAGTTAATGCAATTAAATAAGTACATTTTACGATTTTCCACATTCATATCGTACCAATCGATCTGTTGTAATGCATCGCATAAGTTTTCAGTCTGGAAAGAAGCATTATTAGAAACTTTCATAAAATTGTGTGAATATTTATAAATATTTACAATAGTTTCTAAAGATTGTCCTGCCATTATAAGGGATGAAAATGTTGTAACAGCTAATAAAGAACTTAGTGGTACATACCGGTAGTCGTAAGTGAATATTACGGACCCCTTTAATATTAAATTTAATATTAATTTATTAATTGATTGTTATTAAATTATTCGTAAGCCATCAATTCCTATTTAACAGGATAACATTACCATCTTGTTGTTATTGATATTAGGAAGTTATGAATATTTTATGATTTTTTTACCATTTGTTTGTTATTGTATTCCTACAAGTAGAATTGCGTTGACAATTCAAAATTTAAAATCAACGAGCGAATTTCGAGAAATAATTACAAACGATAAAACCCAATAATATTTTATCATCTTCTTCAAAATCAAATTGCTCGATGAGGGCTTTTGAAGTTTAATATGCCATTGTTCTACTGCCAGTAAAAGAGTCCGATGATACGCCAAACGGATACTACAATACATTCGATGACTTATAAGATACATACATTTACAAATATCTTGAAATATGTAAATGGCGAAATATTGCCAATGTACAGTGTACTCTCATCTGTTATGTAGTTTTTGGTCTGCCGTAGACGATCAAGTTTTAATAAAAATGTTCGTAACGGCCAAACTTTCTTGGCGACAAAAAGTCTCTTCATGTTAATGTTTGTCTGGATTCCTGTAAGCGAAAATTTATTATGCTCTATTTAGTGCAATGTTAAATGAAAAGTTCTAGGAATATAGTCAAAATTTAGAAAAGATTCGTCATAGATAGGAGCTATACTTTAGTAATTAATTATCTTAGGATCATTAAAACGTTTGTTTAATATCAAATTCTATTTATGATAATAATTCAATAGATAATTCTTATCGGTATATATTGGGGTACAGAAAAACACAATAATCAATTCAGAACATTTATTAAGTACTAATCAAGTGGTTAAGGGAATATACAGTATGATGAGTATAATAAATAATTTAGTTATTATAATTAAGAAGAACGGACATGGCTGAGTATGCCCCACGAACAATCTGAAAATTAAATGGAAATAGTTTTCACAAATAGTTAATTTTAAAAGAGAGAAAAAGACTGGTAGACTCAACTGCTAATCCTAGTACATGATTAACCGAATAATTTTCTGAAAATCTTATCGTAACTTTCTTCTGTGCGCAAATCAGCGCAATTAAATAAATTTTACGATTTTCCACATTCATATCGTACCAATCGATCTGTTGTAATGCATCGCATAGGTTTTCAGTCTGGAAAGAAACATCATTAGAAAGGCTTCCACTTTGTTTACATTCTTCTTAATATTTACAATAGTTTCTAACGATTGACCTGCCATTATGACTGATGAAAATGTTGCAACAGTAAATACACAAACTATAGGTACATACCGGTAGTCATAAGTGAAGATTACAGATCCCTTTAAATTAAATAATTATTAATATTTCATTGCAATAGCAAATTAATAAATAATTATTACCGTAACAAATGTTAAAATTACACTCAGAAGAGCAAGTAGTCCACATAATGAAAAGCACACGATGTATTTCGACATTTCTTTGTTTTTTTTATTACCTGACCTGTAAGATTCCACTTCACATAAGTAATTTGGAAAGTGGACCAAATAAATATCTAATTACTTACGTTAACAATTCTTGATGTCGTTCAATAAAGTTACATAGTCTGAATTTTACTTGTTTTTGATATTCCGGATCATCCACTAATTTCTCGCTAATACAATCGCCATTTTCACACTTCATTATCCCATTGATTTGATCAATTAACATCAAATGCTGATATCTCATATGTTGTGTGTAATAAATAATTATATTAGTAACGGCTGTATATGTAGTTGGTCCAGCAATAACAAATCCAAATTTATAAATTCTTGCTAATATATTCGAATATTCCGGATAATAGTCAACGAAATATTTAATTGGTAGAAACGTTGTATAGTCGTAATGATTACAAAAAAGAAGTGTCGTATTGGTAAAGAATATGAGACATGTATTAATAATTGTTAAAAGTGATACAATTTTCATTTCTTTTGTAATTGTTGCTTTTGTTGTTTCACTTGCATTATCCACTGGCTGTATATTGAATTCTTCAAATAAATTATAAACCATTTTTGGATTTATTAGCATTACAACTGCACCTGCGATAGGCTGTAAATTTACAAAGAAAAATGGTTAAACAACTAATCATTCTGTGAAATAAATTAAATCATTTATTACATAGAACATTAAGCAAAATGCTGGTACATATCGCACAACTTCTCCCTTGTCTAATTCACAAAAAAACAAATAAATTTGAATCACTTGACATGAAATTTGTGTCAATAAATAAAATAATAATAAAATTTTAATTGAATAAAATTGATATATCGTTGCTGCAAAGAATTTCACAATAATTAAACAATCTTTTTTTGTTACTTCCTCCCATAAATTTTCCAAATAAGACATTTCTTCAATTTTCTATGTTAGCTACCGTTGACGAACTGAACACGAATAAAATAATGTTAGATTAATCGAAAAATATGATTTGATGTACGTAACTATATGGTAACTATGTAGCCATCCTTTGTTTTGTTTATTTAATTTTAAATAATTCATTAATGGCTAGCCATTAGAATGCTTGTAGACCATTAAATTCTATTTTTATAAACAACTAAAGTTTTGGAACTTGTTTTCTTCATTAATATTTCTCTATTTAATTTTTCGTAGCCATGGAACGCCTATATGATAAAAGTACCCTTAATTTAATTTGAAAAGCACCTATTTCTATATAGATTAGATTAGAGGGGTCGATTGGTCTTGTTGGTCTTCCTGATCTGCGAATATAGTTGATCGATTGTTCTTAACCCTTCGTCTATATTTGTTCTAGAAAAGATATCTTTCTTGCGAAATTGATTATTTTTCTGGGAGATTTATTCCCCACTTCAGCAGGTGACAAAGTCACATTGCCCGATTTGAATAGTCGTATGCGAGCTAAAGCATCGCATTGGCATAATATGTTGTCGGAGGTTTCATCGTCCAATCCACATAGTCTACATCTCTCACTGTGTGATTTGCCCAGTTATTTGAGATGATATCTAACTGGGAAATGCCCTGCTAGAAGCCCTGTTATGAGTCTTAATTCGTTCCTACTTAGGTCGAGAAGCTATCTAGCATGCTTAGGCGAGTAGTTAATAAGCTTGCTTGCCTGTCGCATACCAGGACATTGCCTTTAGTAGAGCACCATTGTGTTCTATTGCCACCGATTGATTTCCTGCCTTCTGTGGGTTTTGGTTAGTCCACAGAATGACTCCGAACTTATTGTCGACTATTTCATTTCCAACAAATCCCTAATGCCCGGGCGCCCATGTAAGGGTAAGTTTGTGGCCCTTTGCCAATTGTTTTAGGAATTGACGCCATTCCCAGATGGTTTTAGACTCAAGGCTATCGGCCTTTAGGGGTTATATATGTAGATAGTAAAGAATGTCGATAACTATTGAATGTTTTATAAATAGTATTTACAATAATTTCCATTGATTGTCCTGCTATTATAAGGTTTATGGACATTTAATTACACTGATCCAACTAACTCCTGACATGGTTCGTTAATCGTAATCTTTTCTTGTTAATGTATTCCATAAATGTTCCAAATAAGCCATTTCTTTAATCTTCTATGTTATCTACCGTTGACGAACTGAACACAACTAAAATGATGTTAATCGAATAATAATATTTAATATGCGATATTTTCAGGCGTATAAGACGCATACCTCTTTTAATTATTCATCATAGATAGCTTCAAATACTTTATTTCATATTTTATGTTTTTTGTATCTGTTTTCTTTGTTTATTAGATTGGGGTACTTATAAGACGCTCTCTATTTTTCAGGTTTATTTTCAAAGGAAAAAAGTGCGTGTCGTACGCCATCGTTTGCTGTTAATGATTTTGTAAAAATTTTAATCTCTAAAATTTAGTCATCTTCCGTTTGTTATTATTCTCTCACAATGAGTCATGCGAATAGTGTAGGGAATTTGATATCCAAAAATTAAGGAATAATTTCCATAATTGAAAGGTTTAATTTACTGCTGGTGAAAGTGAAAGAGTTTGATAATACGCTCTATATATGGCTGATCTATCTACAGTTACTAAGTAACAATGATAATTGATTATTTTAATTAATTCAGTAGATATCTAATAATTATCCCCGTTTGAATGAAATAATAATGAAATTCCAAATATATATTTCAACTAGAAATTATATTTGATATTTAAAACCGCGAGCTAAACTCACCAACCGTGTCACATATGGAACGTGACCAGAATGTCTTTATGCCTGGAGATTTCCGGTCTGGTGTTGCTTGGTTTAGTGACATCATCCAGGAATAATATGTGCCGTAAAGTCAAGCTGCCCTAATTCAGTTCAGATGATATGGAATTATTTTTAAAAATTTCTTATTTATCTTTGATGAATCCGTTGATCATTACATAGACTTTGAAGAAATTAATGATTCTGTACGGGACGCCTATCTAGATAGTAATAAAATATCATTGACCTAAAATGCTAGATAACTTTTAAACAGTTGGTTCTCCTTTTCGTAAATTGGAAATACTCAATTCTGAAGCGAATAAAATATTTGTGGTTTTAAAAACAATAATCTGCAAATTCAATGTTGGCACACAGAGTCCCATTCTAAGACAAATCCTGGGATTCGGAGAATTTCCTTGATTGTTCAATTTTTTTTAATTTCCGCGAATGAATATTGTCTCAAAGAAAAACAGACTCATCAATTCAGAACATTTATTAAGTAGTCATTCAAATGTTCAGTGTGTGCAATATGGTGAGTATAATAAATAATTTACTTTTTATAATTAAGAAGAACGGTCATGGTTGAGTAAGCTCCGCGCACAATCTACAAATAAAATGGGAACAATTTTCACTAAAGTAAATTTCAAGACAAAAAAAATATAGGAAAACTCAACTGCTAATCCTAGTACATAATTAATTGAATAATCTTCGGAAAATCTTATAGCAACTTTCTTCTGTGCACAAGTTAATGTAATTAAATAAATTTTACGATTTTCCACATTCATATCGTACCAATCGATCTGTTCTAACGCATCGCATAAGTTTTCAGTCTGAAAGAAAACATTATTAGAAACTTTCATAAAATTATGTAAATATTCATAAATATTTACAATAGTTTCGATAGATTGTCCTGCCATTATGACTGATGAAAATGTTGATACAGTTAATAAACAAATTGATGGTACGTACCGATAGTCATAAGTCGAAATAATTGAACCCTTTTTAATTAAATTATAATTAATTATTCACTTAAATTAATAATTAATAAATGATTTTTACCGTAGCTAGTGTTAAAGTTAGACTAATAAACATGAGGAACGCGCATAACGAAAAGCAAACGATGAAATTGGACATTTCATTGTTTCTTTTTAATACCTGACCTACAAAAATGCATTTCAATCAAATAACTTGAAAAGAGGAACAAATATACATCTAATTACTTACATTAACAATTCTTGATGACGTTCAATAACGTTACATAGTCTGAATTTTACTTGATTCTGATATTCCGGATCATCCACTAATTTCTCGTTAATACAATCGCCATTTTCACACTTCATTATCCCATTGATTTGATCAATTAACATCAAATGCTGATATCTCATATGTTGTGTGTAATAAATAATTATATTAGTAACGGCTGTATATGTAGTAAGTGCAGCAATAACATAACCAAATTTATAAATTATTGCTAATACATTTGAATATTTTGGATAATAGTCAACGAAATATTTAATTGGTAGAAACATTGTATAGTCGTAATGATTACAAGAAAGAACTACTAGTTCGGTAAAGAATAGGCCACATGAATTAATAATTATAAAAACTGACACAATGCTCATTTCTTTTGTAATTGTTGATTTTGTGGTTTCACTTGCTTTATCCATTGGCTGCATTTTGATTTCTTCAAATAAATTATAAACAATTTTGGCTATAAATTTACAAAGAAAATATATATATAAAGAATTAATAAATCCATGAAAAAAATTGAATAATTTATTACACAAAACATTGTGAAAAATGCAGGTACATATCGTACAACATCTTCCATATCTAATTCAGAAAAGAACAAATAAATCTGCATCAATTGACTGGGAATTTGTGTCAATAATAAGAAAATTAATAAAATTTTAATCAAATAAAACTGATATATCGTTGATGCAAAGAACTTCACAATAATTAAACAATCATTTTTCGTTAATTTATTCCATAAATGTTCCAAATAAGACATTGCGTCAATTTTCTATGTTATCTACTGTTGACGAACCAAACACGAATAAAATAATATTAATCTAAAAATTGTTTAGTGGTGATATACGATTTAGATGGTGTTCGGGAGCCGTTTCCATTAGAATAATGAGACAGGTAAAAACTAAACATTACTTGTGGCATGTGACTGCCGATGTATGATGCTACAATCAATGTTTTTCAATTGCTTTTCAATGGCGTTGTATGTATTTGCTTTACATAAAGTTAAATATCTCTAAGATTATTCTTATGTTTGTTATTGTTCTAATTATAGTCACTATATATTGCAAAGAAAATTTAATTTTTTTTGCAGTACGAGGCACTACTGAATATTGATTATTCCATCTCACTTCATTACTGGATTTCTTATACAGGGATTGGTATTTCACTTTGATATATTTGAGAAACTAAAAGAGATGAAACAGCCTTATAATTTGCTCCTGCTAAAGACAGATGGGTTGTTACGTAGTAAAAATCCATGGCAAAAATTTCCACCTTCAGTATGTGTACGATACAACTTTTTGTAATAACCACTCCACCTTCCACTTAAAAAACGACCTGTCCTATATAGCCAATAAAACTCATAATGATCATGACAAAGTCAGAGAATGTTTAAAATCTAATTTGCAAGTAAGTCAACCACAAAATATCAATCAGGTATAGTTTTTGTCTATGATAAAGAATTGGGTCAATTGTTGGGTGTTGTTTATAGCCGAAATCATTCACTGACCGCCTATATTCTATTTATCTCTTTTCAACATATTTGAAGCCGTAAGACTGGGGATAATGACTGTTTTTCCCCTCTGAGCCTTGATCCTTCGATCGATATACCTATAGTTCGCTTCACTCTCCTGTCCCATGTTTCATTGTATATGTCTTCGTTCTGAACAAACACCAAAATTATTATTTATTATAACAAATATGTAACAATACCTTGTTTATTTTGTTTTTGTTTTTAATTTATAGTCATTAGACTGTTTGTAGATCATTAAATTCTATTTTATTGTGAATGATGAGATTATATTCACCAAAATTGCGTTCTTTACTTTGAAACTATCAATATAAACAAAACCTCATTGTAAATGATAATATTTATATAGTTAATGTTTTTAATTACCGTTTTTTTCAAATAATCAATTGGTTGATTGTCATTGATTGTGTAATAAGTCATAAATTGCTATTTAACAGAATAATTGCTGTTTGCTGTGCTGGTTCAAAATCAAAATGTACCTTGATGGCGGCTTCCAAAGCTTGTTCTACTGCCACAGTGAAAGTGTTTGATATTACGTCCAATGTAAATGGTTATTTTGCCATCAACTACCGCTAATAATAAGGAGAAATAATTAAAACTCCTTATAGTTGTAATATAAACATTATAATTATTTAATTAATACATCTGAATCACACTAGTATTGCACAGAATTATCTAATTATCTCTATTAATAAGAAATAATTATAGAACTCATAATATTTCAACTATCATATTGAAAATTTGAATCGAACAATAAATAGATGTAGATGTGGGCTAGATAGGCCAAAATGTTAGTTTCCCAAAATGCAGTGGAAATTTCGGAAATTCACCACAGCAACAAGAGACATCCTGTACAAAAACATTTTTAATAAATTTGACTAAAGTTACGATAATTATTTGAAAATTGTTGCCATTAAGGATCTTTTTCTATATTGTATTGGTTTATACGATTGTTGGTAAACTGTTGCCAATCTGCACTGTTCGGGATATTCATGGCTTTTATCTTTCTGTAATGAAAATGGCGGTGCTAAACTATAAATTGTATATTGTCTAGGACTAAAAGGATTTCTTTGTTTTGGTACTTTGTAATTAAATCGTATTTTATAATTATTTTTATTACTTACTGTACTTTTTTGCGGTATACCAGCCTTAAATGCCAGTTTATATTCGTGTTTATTATAACAATGATTATTATTATTATTAAGATTAACGTTTTTCATTTCACATGCCATACATAAACGTTTTTTTTTACATTTGTCTTGATAAAACTTTGAAGGATTCGAATTACAGCAGCAGTGATTTAAATTTGGTGTACTCTTATTGCAATTATTATTCGGTGTTCTCGATTGTTTATTATTTAAATTATGTGCGGATTGTGAACGTTTATTGAACTTGAAACGATCGAAAAATCGATTTTTCTCATCATCTTTTTCCTGGGAATGCCGTCGTATTGGTGCTGTTGTTTTTGGACGTTCCAATATAAAATCACGATCGATTTCCAATTTGTTATCAATACGTTCAAATATCCTCTCACAATTACCATGACGATTATTTTTCTGATTAGTTTGTGTTTTGTTAACTAATGAAAATACGGCCGGTGCTTGTGAACCATTTGTACCGTCGATATGTTTTAATGGTTTCGGTTCATCATTTGCATTTTCCGGATATAAATCCCAACAAATCGCTAATTCAATTGGTGTTACTTTACGGCGACGTAAAAAACGCCATTTCTTATCAAAACTAATTACACTACTCGGTCGATTATTATTATTATCACTACCATTATTGTTAATTGGTATTTTTGGTCGATAGACTTTCAATTTTGTACATTTCGTTGGACCATATCCCGGATAACCTTTCCAACCGATTCCTGTTGTTGTTATTGGATCAGATTCGAAATTTGTATTTTCCAATTGTAATTTCTTTAAAATTGCCTCCGTTATTGTATCTGGTAATGGATCATGTTGGAGATTTTCTTTATGTAATCTTTTAGCTAAATTAAAATTGGAAATCGCATCAAAAATTTGTGTTGGCAATTCATCATCTTTATCAATCTGTTGCATACTGTAATTATCACTCTGAATCAATGTTTTTTCTGGCAGTTTTGCGTGAAACGTCGGGTAATCCTCAGCACCAGTTGAAAATCGATGCTTTTCATCTAAGAGATCTCCAGGTGTGTAAAATGGTTTCTTCTACTTTAACAAAAATTGAAATTAAATTAGATTTCTAGAAAAACAACATGACTTGACTTTATTAGAATCGAAGTCCAGTAAAGATTGGTCCACTGTTTCTCACCTGTTGATTATGTTGAGGTAACCATTCAACAGGTATGACATTTGCTTTAATTTCATCTTCAATCCATTCTTTCGTTTTCAATTCTTTAATTTTATCCCTTATCCCTTTCACATTATCATTAATTTTATCAGTTTCATTCAATTGATTTGCAATTTTCCAAGGAATTTTTCTCGACATTTGCCATGTACCTAAATAATTATCCATATGGTGCTTTTCTTTTTAAATTCCACGACACCCATTAATGAACGCCCACGTTCATTTGTTTTAATTTTCTATTAGATCTTTATATTGTTGCGTTTTATCAGTGATATGGTTTTTCACTATTTGCTATACGGTGATACGAACTGGAATAAAGCAAAAAAAAATTTGTTGTTAGATAGAATTATTGGAAGAAAATCGACCAAACAACCATCAACAAAAGCCACCCTGTGTCACTATCATTAAAATAATAAAAAAAATATTATACTAAAAATAAACAAACATGACTTAGATAATACCTTATGATAAATGGTATAGATATAGAGGGGGTGTATTCACTCTGAAACAACCAACCATCCAACCCCCCCATTTCTATTTCTCTCTATTTTGATACAAGAGGGATTACAACAAGTTCGCTGTTTTATTGTTGAAGTAGTGAATGAGGGTTGTTCACAATGACACGTGCAAAATTCAATTGTGTACGGGTGTCATTACACGTATTAAACAGTGTTGCAACTTTAACAAATTGACTAAATGATCAAGGCAGAGAATCTTTTTTAGGGGGAAGCAATAGAATTATCAATTGATTATTAGAATATTGGTGTGCACCTGTACCAGTAGTAACAAATCATTATAAGAAATCCTTTAAATAGACGATTTAGGATAATGTCGAACAATAGGGGACGTCTCTCTGTTCCAATTAAAGGGTGTTTACCCTTATTCACTCACTTCCACACATATAGATCCGTTTAATTGGGTAGAAAATTACAATTCTATTTAATTTTCAAATAATATCATTAAGATATTATTGTAATAGGTAGGTACAAAGTGGTATTTAAATTTAATAGAATTTTAAATTATTTTAAAAGAAATCGGTTGCATGTGAACGCAACTTGGTACAACCTTATCCAAACTACCACAATAATAATAATGAAAAGTCACACTTGATTAGTAGAAATTTAAATTTAAACTAGAATTAATTATATGAACTACTGGTAGTTGCCCCTAAACAATTACAACTACCCACAAATTATATGCATTGTGCTGTCTTTCACTAGTCAAATATTTGATTGATTAAAAACCCTTCTACATGTGGTCATATCGTGGTTAGTTTGCTTTATTTTTTTTTAATTTTTAATCTAAAACTCAACGAATGTTGTAAAACGAAAAAAAAACTCGAGGGTGGTGGCTGTTGAATTTCAAGACAATCGCACAACCCTTCCTGCTTTTTATAAATCTAGTTTGACAACAAATTCAAACATTTAAAGTGAAAGTATCTTCTAGCAAATTTTCATACAGGTTGTTTCGTTTTAGTAGATACGATAACTTGATTCTAAATTGATCAAATTTGTGATTATCTAAAAACAATTGTTGTGCAACAATTTTTTGTTTGGTTTTGTTTGCGTAATGTCGCTGCAGGTGTGTTCCTGCTTTTAATTGATCCACATCTAAACGTATAAATACAAGAACCGATTTCTTTTTAGTTTATTATTAATAGAGAATCTATTGGAGATAAATCATGGTTATTGAGGTAGTTTTCTTTTTCAACAATTATCCTTTATAAATCATAAATAACAATGTTTACAGTTAATTATTTTAGCGGCTTTGTTAGTAATTAATGAAGCCGGTGTGGTACCAGAACCAACTATTGCAGAATATACAGCAGTTTCAACGAAAACACAAGATGATTACGATCCAAATCCACAATATGCGTATGGTTATGATGTTGAAGATAGTTTAACTGGCGATTCAAAGAGCCAAAGTGAATATCGTAATGGTGATGTGGTAAAAGGTAGTTATTCCGTTGTTGATCCTGATGGTACTAAACGTACTGTAGAATATACAGCTGATCCTGTTAATGGTTTCAATGCTGTTGTACATCGAGAACTATTAACTGTTAAAAAAGTTGTTGGTACATCTGGTGCATCTAAATATTACCATTAATTTATTATATTATTTATTCATTATTTATTTTTCATTAAAACATTGACAACAGTTATTTTTATTTAATGATTAAAATAGAAAGCGAAATTTCTCCCACGTTACAATTTTTTTAATTGAGAAGAAAGTTAATTGCATTTATGTAAATAGTTCAAATTGTTACGATCTCACCTGATTAGCACTGTGATAATAATGATAAGCCATATTACTTCAACTCTATATATTTGTATTTGTTTAACTGCAAATAAACTCAATTGGAATTTGTTGGTATCACGATCGGCACACATGCATTGATTTCAACAATTTGCCTTGGAAACGCCACATTTCCAAGACAACTGTTATAATTTCCCTGTTTTCCAACGGATTTTTCGCACATAACGAAAATAATAACACCATTGAAAACTCCACCTTTTCTTTCACCGGAAAATTCACTTAAATCTCTACAATAGATTTTATTGATTAAAGGGCGTTTACAATATTGTACAACGATGTATTTGTATTGGTCCAGGGGTGTGTCTTATGACTCTCATCTGGTAAGGGATGCTGCGCCGGTTAACTATGATACAGGACCAGGCAACATCCCCTTTTAATTCTCTCGAATTTCACGGTTTATCAGTTGCGATATCAAATAAGTGTTGAATAGAAACAAGCACAGTTCGATTTGTGTTTAAAGTTACCAAATATTGAAGGTAGGTATGTTTTTAATCGTTAATTGATTATTAGTAAATTGTTACTGTAGTGGGTGAATTAAACAACTTTTCAGGAGGGTATTCTACTTGTAGATAAATCGAATAAAGTCGTTATTTATTTACGATTAGCATCATCGATCATTTGTCGCCTGATGATCACCGTATTGTAATGATTCGTCATGATTATAATCTAATTATATTGTTGTTTATATGATTGATAATTGGATGGGTATACATATAATTCGAGGGTGATAAGTAAAGCCACGTGTCTTTCCTAGTGTTTATTCCCTATAGAATTTTCCAAGATAACACCCTCGGGAGAAATTCAATGAAATTTTACTTGTTTTGTATTTGTTGGAAAATCCAATCAAATAAATGTCGATATTTAATGAAAATATTACCAATATTTATTCAATATTTTATAGGGAAAATTAAGGATATTCAAGTTTGGTGTTGTTCATCTTCCAGTGAAGATGCCATGACGAGTGCCGGTGGTAATGAAGGCCGTGAGGTTCTTCAAATTATAACATCGTGCAATAATAACGTGGCTGTTACAACACGCAAACGGTACGATATGCCTTTATTAAAATCGAAATGTAGCCGGTTATCAAGTCTGTGCCATACTTGGGCAATTTGAATTTGGCGTCCTTTAATATTGTTGCCCAAGAAAATAATTTACTGTTAATAAACTTGTGCCTGAGTCCCTTCCGCCCCCTAGCACGCGCTTGCCACTCAATGGGTATTTTATGGATAATCCATAAATATAAATATTCAACGAAAATTGTAAACGAGTTGTGACACAAGCCATATTTCTTCTTGATGTCAAATATTTATTGCAAATCGATTTTTTATTATTTCGTCTAGGGAAAAACCCAACACAAATAACAACGATATGGCAGCATTAAGTAGAGAAGAACGTCGTCGACGTCGACGTGCCACACAAAAATACCGTACAGCACATGCAACAAGAGAACGTATCCGTGTTGAGGCATTTAATGTTGCTTTTGCTGAATTAAGAAAATTATTACCAACATTACCACCTGATAAGAAATTATCGAAAATTGAAATTCTACGTCTAGCGATTTGTTATATTGCATATTTAAATCATGTACTTGATGCATAAATGTATAAAATTGGTTTTATCAAATTATTTTGTGCCAAAGAATTTTGCCAAAAAAATTATGACTTTATTTCATTCAAATTCTTAATTATTTATTGTAAACAATTTCAATTATATTTAATAAAGATTATATAAAAATCACCTATATTTTTACTATCATCTACTAGATTGCAGGCTATATTTATATAAAAATACAAATCAGTAAAGGCGAATTGTTACCCGTCTGGCGTTGAATCGTTTAACGATGGAATTAAATAAATAGCTTTCTGGAACATCTGCGTTCCTAGTTTTCCCGGATCCGAGCATCCCTAGGGAATTTACGTGTTTGACTGTACTAGAAAATGGTTACAGATAAAATCGAATGCTTTTCTATTCGTGTATTTTTACATTAAATGTACAGTTCAAAGCTACAAAATGTTTGGATAGCTTAAAAATCTAATTAAATAATTTAGAATTTTTACTAAACTATCGTTTGTTTTAAAGTTCTATAGAATTTCCTGTCATAACAAACGCTTTTTTGGGCGCTCTGAATTTTCTGCCAGGACATCAGTTTGGCTGGACTTAAAGTCAAGCCGGCAAAGCATTTATTCATCCTGCACGTAGACTCAGGTTTAACAAACCTTAACTTTGGAAATGAGGGAAAAGATAGAAACGTGATACTCCCTGTAAGTATCTTATAATTAATGATATTAAATATATCCAAATGTATACGATCAGGGTCGGCTTAAGCGAGTGTGGAGGTTATGCAACGCACAAAGACGCCTATTAGCTTATAATAGTAATAATAGACAACAATAATAAGTGATAATATTAGAAAGAGGGGGATGAAGGATAATAACCCTCACAGTGATCACTGTGATGTAACTGAAAAGGTTTTAAGGGAAGGTCATTAAAGGAGCGCCAACAGCTTGTTTGAACAAAGGTACCTTAAAGATTTTAAACGGTACTTTTAGCTTCAGACGAATTGTCCGTTTCTCCTATGTGTAAAGACTACAAACTGAAAGTAGAAGAACTGAAACGGAGAATCGATTGGATATATAGGTAGACCTGCTTGTCCCATTTCAGTTCTTAGAACTCCTATGCCTGAAATACACGTCATGCATTAGTCCGTTCGTCCATGTCAGTTCTGTTGATAGTTTGGCTCAATGTATATGATTTAACCCACAACTCGGACTGCATATTGAACTGAAAGGATTGGGAACTGAAAGCTGAACGGATCATGTAAACTTCCAAACTTAAATGAAACTAAAGTGGAAACTGAAACTGAAATGACAACTACAAGGATTGTGTAAACTGCTCTGTAAATATTAGCGTCGGTCCTGTACACGATCAATAAAATACGGCCTTCATGATAAAGAAATAAATAAAACAATAATGACTATCATTATTGTTGGTATTCCATCGCCTTGATCTGTTGATTAATTATTACAGAACTAAAATTAAAATAGAAATAGATGATCGAAAACGATGGAATTAATTAAAATTAAAGCAAAACTGACAAACAATTCGACTTGACTTTACAATTTTCATTTTTATTTTATGACAGTATTAAAGTTTGAAAATCGCTATGTAGATAAAAACATGGAGATTATTCCGTAAAGAAAAAATTAGAGCAAGAGTTGGATTTTTTAATAACTCTAATGGAGGCCAATAGTAACTTCACAACAGCTTTGGATGCTACAGGAATTAATATTTGAGCGAAAAGAAACAGTAAAAAACTGTTCCACAATTACAGGTAAAACAAAATAATGAATGCTTCAAATTGGACTCTATTGTGCATGACTGTAAGGAATATTCAATATTGTCCAATAAGAAAACAACACCTGTAGAATGACAACGCTAAAAACCCTTGATATCCCCTAGCGTTCTCGGTTATTTATAAACGGATCGAAATTAGCGGTCAAGGATTTATATTGTGACATCGCAGATCGATCAATTGAAATCAATTTTCGGAATTTCCGCGTGTACAGAAAATCTGTACGTGAAGATGCTCTGGGGAAACTGCACATGGCCACAACGACGTCTCTCAAATATTCTATAGCTACCAAACAATTTAAGGCAGGTCGTGTATTGGAATGTCTAAAGAAGTATGAAGAGTTCCTGCTATTGATCTTGGGAATTGATCTGTTAATGTCGCAGGAGCAGATTTTTTATGGTCAAATATTGTTTTCTTACGACACTATTGCTGTTATTTTTTCTTTAGAGATACGTAATAAAATAATGGACAAACGCTAGGGGTGTAAATCCAGGCTTACCACCCGGTAATACAATTATTGTATAGTATAATGGTGTATGAAACAAACGTAATATTAAATATTTTATTAATTATCGAGCTGGCTGAAAGGAAAAAGATACGACGCTCTGTGTCTGGATTGCCTCGCAAAATTGCCATACTCACGACAAACATTTATAATTTGCTTATTTGTGAATTTCAAAGAAATGCAACTACAAAATATGGATCAGACAGATTTTTAAATAAGAGATGGCCAGAGGTCTATTGAAAGATCTAAGGGTGGGAGGTGTCCACAGATGAAATTTTTAGAATCCTGATCGTCTATTGGACCGAACTTATTTCCAATGTCCCTAGTGAGTTATAAGAATAATCTTAGAGATATCTAAAGCAAATACATACAACGCCATTAAAAAGCAATTGAAAAACATTGATTGTAGCATCATACATCGGCAGTCACATGCCACAAGTAATGTTTAGTTTTTACCTGTCTCATTATTCTAATGGAAACGGCTCCCCGAACACCATCTAAATCGTATATCACCACTAAACAATTTTTAGATTAATATTATTTTATTCGTGTTTGGTTCGTCAACAGTAGATAACATAGAAAATTGACGCAATGTCTTATTTGGAACATTTATGGAATAAATTAACGAAAAATGATTGTTTAATTATTGTGAAGTTCTTTGCATCAACGATATATCAGTTTTATTTGATTAAAATTTTATTAATTTTCTTATTATTGACACAAATTCCCAGTCAATTGATGCAGATTTATTTGTTCTTTTCTGAATTAGATATGGAAGATGTTGTACGATATGTACCTGCATTTTTCACAATGTTTTGTGTAATAAATTATTCAATTTTTTTCATGGATTTATTAATTCTTTATATATATATATATTTCTTTGTAAATTTATAGCCAAAATTGTTTATAATTTATTTGAAGAAATCAAAATGCAGCCAATGGATAAAGCAAGTGAAACCACAAAATCAACAATTACAAAAGAAATGAGCATTGTGTCAGTTTTTATAATTATTAATTCATGTGACCTATTCTTTACCGAACTAGTAGTTCTTTCTTGTAATCATTACGACTATACAATGTTTCTAACAATTAAATATTTCGTTGATTATTATCCGGAATATTTGAATATTTTAGCACCAATTTATAAATTTGGTTATGTTATTGCTGGACTTACTACATATACAGCCGTCACTTGTGTAATTATTTATTACACCCAACATATGAAATATCAGCATTTGATATTAATTGATCAAATTAATGAAATAATGAAGTCTGAAAATTGTGATTCTATTAGTAAGAAATTGGTGGATGATCCGGAATATCAGAAACAAGTAAAAATCAGACTTATATAGTAACGTTATTGAACGTCATCAAGAATTGTTAATGTAAGTAATTAAATATTTACATACACCACTTTTCAAATAATTTGAGGAAAATGCTAATTTTATAGGTCAGGTATTAAAAAAAACAATGAAATGTCCAATTTCATCGTTTGCTTTTCGTTATGCGCGTTCCTCATGTTTATAAGTCTAACTTTAACACTAGCTACGGTAAAAATCATTTATTAATTATTAATTTAAGTGAATAATTAATTATAATTTAATTAAAAAGGGTTCAATTATTTCGACTTATGACTATCGGTACGTACCATCAATTTGTTTATTAACTGTATCAACATTTTCATCAGTCATAATGGCAGGACAATCTATCGAAACTATTGTAAATATTTATGAATATTTACATAATTTTATGAAAGTTTCTAATAATGTTTTCTTTCAGACTGAAAACTTATGCGATGCGTTAGAACAGATCGATTGGTACGATATGAATGTGGAAAATCGTAAAATTTATTTAATTACATTAACTTGTGCACAGAAGAAAGTTGCTATAAGATTTTCCGAAGATTATTCAATTAATTATGTACTAGGATTAGCAGTTGAGTTTTCCTATATTTTTTTTGTCTTGAAATTTACTTTAGTGAAAATTGTTCCCATTTTATTTGTAGATTGTGCGCGGAGCTTACTCAACCATGACCGTTCTTCTTAATTATAAAAAGTAAATTATTTATTATACTCACCATATTGCACACACTGAACATTTGAATGACTACTTAATAAATGTTCTGAATTGATGAGTCTGTTTTTCTTTATACAAACATATTCATGTTTGCAATTTTAATTTATGGACAATACATGTTAAACTGATCATTTCGTAGGTAAAATTGACATTTACATTAGCAGATCAATTTTTTTCTTCTTCTTTATTTACCGATGCTGCATTTTCTTAATTCATCATTATTACGTTATGCAACTGTCTCATTTTGCTTACGCAGAAACAGATCCAGCGACCATTGTTTTCCTGATTTTTGAATTCTAGTATAATTTATAATTTGAGACAATATTCATTCGCGGAAATTAAAAAAAATTGAACAATCAAGGAAATTCTCCGAATCCCAGGATTTGTCTTAGAATGGGACTCTATGTGCCAACATTGAATTTGCAGATTATTGTTTTTAAAACCACAAATATTTTATTCGCTTCAGAATTGGATATTTCGTATTTACGAAAAGGTGAACCAACTGTAATTAGCCGGTGGTATCTGCTACGTGGATCGACATTAATTAACGATTTTCAGTTTCTTACACATTCAACATTTGTTTAAGAATACTAATTGCAAAAATGCTCAATTGGAATTATAAGCGATTTTTTTTATTGTTTACTGCAACTACTACATTACACAGAAACGTGTAGTTTAAAAACTATCTACCAATTGGAGGTCTGCGATATTTCACTACTAGATAGATAGGCCTCTTGTAGGGAATCATTAATTTCTTCAAATTCTATATGACAACGGTTAATCAAAAATAAATAAGAAATTTTTAAAAACAATTCTCTATCACCTGAACTGAATTAGGGCAGCTTGACGTTATTGCAGACTTTATTCCTGGATGATGTTACTAAAACAAGCAACACTAGACCAGAAGTCTCCGGGCATAAAGACATTCTGATGGTGCTCCATGTCGGACACGATTGATAAATTTCTCTCGTTTTCGCTAGAATAAATTAATTTATTAAATTCAAAATTTTATTGTTTTAAATATTGAATATGATTTCTAGTTGAAATATGTATTTGGAATTTTATTATTGTTTCATTTAAATTATATTGCTAGTGGTTTGTTTATTCTCTTTGAGCCATCGTGTAAATATCAACAATTACCAATCTAAGAAACTAAAGTGTGAATATAATTTATTGTGAATAATTGATTTGAATTCATATCTGTATCAAAGTGTATGTTGTGTAAGTTCCTATATAAGTCAGTATTTTATACAGTATTATACTCGAGAAGCTGATTGAAGATTTTATAGAAATAAACATGAAGCCTCCAGATGATGATCTAATTCACAATAACACGAAATGGTTACGTGAATACTTATGATTTTTAACCTTTTAGGAGTTCATCAATGAAAATCAAAGGTTGATATGGCCACATCGACTTCTCAGAAATAAAAATCCATTAAATTGAAAGATATGAATATACCCGACTGTAAATTTCTAAAGACTACTAGACTTTATCCTGATTATACTCTCTTTAGGGATTATGGTCGGAGATTCTTTCCCAATAATGGAACCAAACGAATGCCCGGGCGGGTTTGCAAATTTTTGCACGGTTTTCTACTTGACCGGACATTTCACACAGGCCCTCTCACAGCCAATACATTCTGGTCGGGCGGTTGATTTCGGCAAATCCGATATCAGATTGAGCAAATTGTACGGAGCCTAGTCAGGTCTCCGAAATCATTTCGATTATTATATAATATCTGTAATGTAATAATTCGAAGAAATTGTTAAAAATTTAACAACTTTTCTCATTTTTCTTTCATTTATGAAAATCATTCTTTAATTTTTCGGATATCGAATTCTCTACACTATTCGTACGACTCATTGTAAGAAATTAATAATAAATAGAAAATGAGAAGATTTATGAGATTCATAATTTTACAAACTTATTAGAACATATGGTAATGTCATCTCTGTAATGTCAAACACAATTTGATGACCTTCAAACTTCCTCATGACCATTAATTAATGAATTATTTAAAAATGAAGAACAGAGGATCACTAGTGAACGGTATATGCTGGTGTACGGGAGGCGTTTTTTCCTTTGTAAATAATCCTGATAAATAGAGCGCGTCTTATAGGTACCCCGATATTATAAACAAAGAAAACAGATATGATAAACGTTAAATATGGAATAAAGTATTTGAAGCTATCTATCATGAATAATTAAAATGGGTCTGCGTCTTATACGCCTGAAAATATCGTATATTAAATATTATTGTTAGATTAACATTATATTATTTGTGTTCAGTTCGTTAACAAGAGATAACATAGAAAATTGAAGAAATGTCTTATTTGGAAAATTTATGGAAAAAATTAACGAAAAAAGATTGTTTAATTATTGTGAAATTCTTTGCAGCAACGATATATCAATTTTATTCAACTAAAATTTTATTAATTTTCTATTTATTGATACAAATTCCATGTCAAGTGTTACAGATTTATTTGTTCTTTTATGAATTAGATAAGGAAGAAGTTGTACGATATGTACTAGCATTTTGTTTCATGTTCTATGTAATTGATTGATTTTATTAATTTCACAGAATTATTCATTGTTTAACTATAAATTTTATCTTTTTGTAAATTTTCAGCCAATAGCAGGTGCAATTGTGATGCTAATAAACCCAAAAATGGTTTATAATTTATTTGAAGAAATCAAAATACAGCCAGTGGATAATGCAAGTGAAACAACAAAGGCAACAATTGAAAATGAGATGAAAATTGTATCACTTTTTACAATTATTAATACCTGTGGCATATTCTTTAGTAGTCTACTTGTTTTTTTTTTCAATCATGACGACTACTCAATGTTTCTACCAATTAAATATGTCGATGACTATTATCCAGAATATTTGTGTATTTTAACACCAATCTATAAATTTGGTTTTGTTATTGCGGCACCTACTACATTTACAGCCATCAGTTATGTAGTTATTTATTACACACAACATATGAGATATCAGCATTTGATGTTAATTGATCAAATTAATGAAATAATGATGTGTGAAACTGATGATTCTATTAGCGAGAAATTGGTGGATGATCCGGAATATCAGAATCAAGTAAAATTCAGACTATGTAACTTTACTGAACGTCATCAAGAATTGTTAATGTAAGTTTCTAACTAAATATTTACTTACAACGCTTTTCAAATTATTTGAGTAAAATGCAATTTTATAGGTCAGGTATTAAAAAAAACAAAGAACTATCGAATTACATCGTTTGCTTTTCATTATGTGGACTACTAGCTTTTATAAGCATTACTTTAACACTATATACGGTGAAAATTACTTTTCTATTATCTATTTCAATGAAAAATGAATAATAATTTAATTTTAAAGGGCTCCGTAATCTTTACTTACGACTACCGGTATGTACCAATAGTTTGTTTAGTATCGCTTACATCATTTTCATCCCTTATAATGGCAGGACAATCCTTAGAAACTATTGTAAATATTTATAAATATTTACACAATTTTATGAAAGTTTCTAATAATATTTCCTTTCAGACTGAAAACTTATGCGACTCATTACAGCAGATCGATTGGTACAATATGAATGTGGAAAATCGTAAAATTTATTTAACTGCATTAACTTGTGCACAGAAGAAAGTTTCGAAAAGATTTTCAGAAAACTATTCAGTTAATCATGTTAGCAGTTGAGTTTATCCGTTGTTTTTTTTGTCATGAAATTTACTTATTTTGAAAACTGTTTTCTGTTTATTCTTAGATTGTTCGTGGGAGATACTCAACAATGACTGTTCTTCTTAATTATACCAATTAAATTATTTATTATTCTCACCATATTGTACACATTCAACAACTGAATAAGTAGTTACTTAGGAAATGTTCTGAACTGATGATTCTGATTTTCTTTGCCCATATATGAGGCAATCAGCGTAATGCTACGGACAGACCTGTGTCAATCGTGACGGATATTCGTGCAATGATGCGTTAAACGCATATGTGGCCACTGATATTCATCTATCGTGCTGAACTATCGGCTGCGGCTAAGTTATCGTCATTTCGGCGATAATTTTTGACATTTCGTCACATGTTTTATGTTTATATCATATTTATTTGACAATGGAGTGGATCAAAGAAATTATTATTGTAAATAATAAAACCTATTATTATTGGAGCCTAAATAATTAAAATCACGGAAAAATTAAATTTTTGTAATGGACTTAAAGTCCAATCGATAATCAGTGATTGAACATATAGGAATTAACCATATTATCGTGTCAATGGACGATGAACATTCGCTTTTCTAGCACAATATCACAAGTCTGGCCACGACACTTCGTGACAATTTAGTGGGATAAACTTATCGCGCTAAAAAAATGATTTTGAGAAACTCATTAATACAATTAGTATATGCTTATAACTGTTCAATGAGATTAATTCACATAAGCAAAATAAATTTTAATGTGATATAAATACAAGATTATTGCTTAATACCTTCTGGTCCTATAAGTCAAAGTTTTAACACTTTTTACAAGGAAATATATGTGTGTTAGGCTGCTGTTTCTTCAGGTAATTATTGTGCTACCATTTAGTAACAAACAGAATAATTTGGTGTAAAAGTAAACACACTTCTCCGGCAAAGAAGAGTTCTGAGTTTGAATCCTATCGAGCGGGTCGAACATTTTTCGAACTGCAGATTGAAAGTTAATGGCCTCCTTTAATTATTTCTTCGTTCTAACGAATCACTTTCATTTGGAATCTGATTCATTTAATAGATAGACAAAGATTGGCTGGGCCTATGTTGCCCTGAAATGTATGTTTTTACTATTACGAATATGAATTAATTAAACACAAATAATCGATTTTATGTGCTAGGCATGAGGCCATTGTTCCGTTTATCGCTTCATATATCTGTATTTATGAAGATGACTGAGTTTCGTTTATTTTATTCAAAATGTTAACGTTACCATTTTGTAGTGAAAATGTGCAAGATACGAAAAATCGTCTTTTAGATTTAAAAACATTGTATTGTAAATTAATGCTGTGATTCCAAGAATCCATCAAATTCTACAGATATTGATGCTTCAACATTGCTGTTGTTGATTTTATCATTTATTCAATTGATGTTATTATCCACTTATTGCTATCGATTTGACTTGAGTTTCAATGTAATCTCATTAAAAAGCTTATCCCTCCTACGTGAAAAATGCATACTTAAATTTCATTATTAACATTAAATTATAAATACATCTCATTATTAATAACATTGAATAACATTATTACTTTAGCAGTAATCTGATTGGTATTAAGTGAATTAACGAAATTTATGATTTATTGATTGTAATAATAATTACATGAAAAAATGACAGTTTTATATGCTTACATAAGAAAAACATACCACAAACTGTGGGCAAAATTGATGATGATTGATAAATGTATCTGTTCTGAATTGGAAAAAAATCAATTTTACGATAACTTAATATACTTCTGTCAGAATTGATACTTTATTTATTCAATATTTCTGTTGATCAGTGTATTTACAAATATTACCTCAACAATTGTAACTACTTAAATACAAAAGTTTAAACAATATCACAAATCTTGTTAATGATGTTTGTTTTTAAACTGAAGGCTCATCCTATGCGTTAAACACAAACAATTTGTATGATACGAACATTGAATATACTAAAAATCATTTATTTGAACTGATTTGGAAAAATTATTACAGATTTACTGAGAATTATGCGATCATTTAATGTAATAAAATAAGATTGACCGTTGCCGTTGCTATCACTTATGAAATTTATTTTCTATAAGACTACAAGGGTATTTCTATTTGATTCTTATTGTTAGATTGTATGAGCAGTGATGGTACTTCTGGTTGACTATAACAATAATTAATCATTGAATAAATAACCAACTGTGTATATCAAATGATTAAACAAATAATACACGAGTGTAATGCTATCACAAAATACTCAATCTATGAATAAGATATAAATACAGATAAATATGATATTTAATTATATAAATCGATTCATGTATAAATAGACAGATTAATAGATCGATAGAAACTACGTATTCAGTTTTGTTTTGAATATTTTGCCAATATATGGGCCTGATAAAGATCGTAAAATATTGGAAGTTTGCTAACATTATGTAGACGATTGCAAGTATTTATATAGTTAATGAATTCATAATTTGAAGAAATTTAGCGATTCTTATCAGAAGATTAGATAATAATCGATTCGTTAGCTGTCGTTTATTTACTATGAAATCCTCAAACTTTTAATTTTCGCTTTAGTTTTGGTTTTATTGTGAATAATTGCAAAATTAAGATTTAAGTATTACTCTCAATGCGGAGGTAAATCACAATTTAGAGATTTAAAGATGGTAGATAGTATTAATGTTAAATGAAAAGTTTATCCAAAGAAATATTTATTAGAAAAACAACGAAACTCATCATCAGTCGTATTAAATAGATAACTGTTAAATTATGTGATGTTATATTTATTTTTATTGGATATGTGAAATGACTACCAATTACTGAATGATCAAAACGATTTGGATTTTGAACTATTATTCGAACATTTGCGCATGTAAAATCAAAAGGGTTTAATCACTATCGATTACGATTAACGATCCATGTCAGGAGTTTGTTGGATCAGTGTAATTAAATGTTATAAACCTTATAATAGCAAGACAATCGATGGAAATTATTGTAAATACTATTTATAAAACATTCAATAGTTATCGACATTCTTTACTATCTACATATATAACCCCTAAAGGCCGATAGCCTTGAGTCTAAAACCATCTGGGAATGGCGACAATCCCTAAAACAATTGGCAAAGGGCCACAAACTTACCCTTACATGGGCGCCAGGGCATTAGGGATTTGTTGGAAATGAAATAGTCGACGACCTTGCTAGAACAGGTGCTATAGCTGCACCCATAGGTCCGGAGTCATTCTGGGGGCTAACCAAAAGCCACAGAAGGCAGGAAATCAATCGGTGGGAATGGAACACAATGGTGCTCTACTGGAGACAATGTCCTGGTATGCGACAGGCATGCAAGTTTATTAACTACTCGCCTAAGCATGCTAGATAGCTTCTCGACCTAAGTCGGAACCAATTAAGACTCATAACAGGGCTTCTAGCAGGGCATTTCCCAGTTAGATATCATCTCAAATAACTGGGCAAATCACACAGTGAGAGATGTAGACTATGTGGATTGGACGATGAAACCTCCGACAACATATTATGTCAATGCGATGCTTTAGCTCGCATACGACTATTCAAATCGGGCAATGTGACTTTGTCACCTGCTGAAGTGGGGAATAAATCTCCCAGAAAAATAATCAATTTCGCAAGAAAGATATCTTTCTAGAACAAATATAGACGAAGGGTTAAGAACAATCGATCAACTATGGTCGCAGTTCAGGAACATCAACAAGGCCAATCGACCCCTCTAATCTAATCTATATAGAAATAGGTGCTTTTCAAATTAAATTAAGGGTACTTTTATCATATAGGCGTTCCATGGCTATGATAAATTAAATAGAGAAATATTAATGAAGAAAACAAGTTCCAAAACTTTAGTTGTTTATAAAAATAGAATTTAATGGCCTACAAGCATTCTAATGAGTAGCCATTAATGAATTATTAAAAATTAAATAAACAAAACAAAGGATGGCTACATAGTTACCATATAGTTACGTACATCAAATCATATTTTTCGATTAATCTAACATTATTTTATTCGTGTTCAGTTCGTCAACGGTAGCTAACATAGAAAATTGAAGAAATGTCTTATTTGGAAAATTTATGGAAGAAAATAACAAAAAAAGATTGTTTGATTATTGTGAAATTCTTTGCAGCAACGATATATCAATTTTATTCAATTAAAGATTTTATTATTACTTTATTTATTGACACAAATTCCATGTCAAGTGTTACAGATTTATTTGTTCTTTTATGAATTAGATAAGGAAGATGTTGTACGATATGTACCAGCATTTTGTGTCATGTTCTATGTAATCGATTGATTTTATTAATTTCACTGAATCATAAATTTCTTAACGTTATGTATTTATTTTTGTAAATTTACAGCCAATAGCAGGTGCAGTTGAGATGCTAAAAAATCCAAAAGTTGTTTACAATCTATTTGAAGAAGTCAATATACAGCCAGTGGATAATGCAAGTGAAACAACAAAGGCAACAATTGAAAATGAGATGAAAATTGTATCACTTTTTACAATTATTAATACCTGTGGCATATTCTTTAGTAGTCTGCTTGTTTTTTTTTTCAATCATGACGACTACTCAATGTTTCTACCAATTAAATATGTCGTTGACTATTATCCAAAATATGTCAAATATTTTAGCATCTATTTATAAATTTGGATTTGTTATTGCTGCACTTACAACATTTACAGTCATCAATTATGTAATTATTTATTACACACAACATATGAGATATCAGCATTTGATGTTAATTGATCAAATTAATGAAATGATGTGTGAAAATGGCGATTCTACCAGCGAGAAATTGGTGGATGATCCGGAATATCCAAAACAAGTAAAAATCAGACTATGTAACTTTATTGAACGTCATCAAGAATTGTTAATGTAAGTAATTAGATATTTATTTACTACACTAATCAATTTATTTGATCAAAATGCAATTTCGTAGGTCAGGTATTAAAAAAAACAAAGAACTATCGAATTACATCGTGTGCTTTTCGTTATGCGGAGTACTATCTATTATAAGTGTAATTTTATTACTTTTTGCGGTAAAGTCTCATTTGTTAATTATTTATTTCAATGGAAAATTGATAATAATTTTATTTAAAAGAGATCAGCCATTTTCACATACGACTACCGATACATACCATCAGTTGGTTTATTTACTCTAACGACATTTTCAGCCATTATAATGGCAGGGCAATCGATAGAAACAATTGTAAATGTTTATAAGAGTTTAAACAATCATAAAACCTTCTAATGAAATGCCTTTTTAGACTGAAAACTTATGCGATGCATTAGAACAAATCGATTGGTATAACATGAACGTGGAAAATCGTAAAATATATTTAATTGCGCTTATTTGCGCACAGAAGAAAGTTGCGATAAGATTTTCAGAAAATTATTCAATTAATCATGTAATAGGATTAGCCGTTGAGTATAGCAATCTTTTTCTCTATTTTAAAATTAACTATTTGTGAAAACTATTTCCATTTAATTTTCAGATTGTTCGTGGGGCATACTCAACTATGTCCGTTCTTCTTAGTTTTAAAAACTAAATTATTTATTATACTCATCATACTGTATATTCACTTAACCACTTGATTAGTTAGTACTTAATAAATGTTCTGAATTGATTATTGAGTTTTTCTGTACCCCAATGTATACCTATAAGAATTCTCTATTGAACTATTATCATAAATAGAATTTGATATTAAACAAACGTTTTAATGATCCTAAGGTAATTAATTAGTACAGTAATGACGAATCTTTTCTAAATTTTGGCTACCTAGAACTTTTCATTTAACACTACATTAAATAGATCATAATAAATTCTCGCTTACAGAAATCCAGACAAACATTAATATGAATTGACTTTTTGTCACCAAGAAAGTTTTACCGTTACGAATATTTTTATTAAAACTTGATCGTCTACGGCAGACCAAAAACTACATAACAGATGAGAGTATTACTGTACATTGGCAATATTTTACCATTTACACATTTGAACATGTATGTATCTTAAGTCATTGAACGTATTGTAGTATCCGTTAGACGTATCATAGAACTCTCTTACTGGCAGTAGAACAATATCATATTAAGCTTTAAAAGCACTCAACGTGCATTTTCATTTTGAAGAAGTTGATAGAACATCGTTTGTATTTATTCTATGAAACACACTTGTTAAGTTTTCAATATCAAATTGTCCATGCAATTCTACTTCTATTAGTAAACACGAATTACCTAATCTTTAAAAGATACTGGTAGTTTGGAATGCTTTCGCGAAAACCGTTTTGATATTCACAAAAATGCTGATATTTCACGATATCCGTTACATCTTGCATTAGTGAATCTATAGTGAAATAATTGTTGTGATGTATCAAAATCAATAATTAACCCAATTATTTAAAAATAGAAATGATAAACATTACAAATTAATAGATTTATGTCATGATTAACAGAAAAACTACAACACATTTCAACTAGGTGAGTTTAATGACTATCACTTCATTAATTATTCATAAATAAAGAACAATCAAAGACATCTATCTATATAATACGATTATTTTAATGTTGCTCAACTCAAGATAGGGTCGTTTGTGAGAGATAAAATAGAAGATTGAAGAAATGGCTTATTTGGAACAATTATGGAATAAATTAACAAAAGATGATTGTTTAATTATAGTAAAGTTAATTGCATCAACAATCTATTTATTTGATTATTTATGAATTAAATATGCAACAACTTATTCAATATGCCCCTGATTTTTTCTTCATGTTCTATATAATCAATCATTTAATTAATATCATAAAAATAATTAATTGTTTAACAATTCGTTGTTTTTTTTTATTTTTGGGTAATTTGCAGTGCAGTTCTGTTATTAGTAAATCCAAAACTCGCCTACAATTTATTTGATGAAATTAAGATACAATCAATCGATAATGCAAGTGAAACAACGAAGGCAACAATTAAAAATGGCATAGTAATTAGTAGTCTGTTCGTTTTATTTTTTAATCATTACGACTATACAACGTTTTTTATATTGGGAGTTTCGTTAATCTCTTGCGAAAGATACATGTTAAAATGATCATTTTGTCGTAAAAATGTTCAAAGAAATAAAACGACATTGTCTTTCATTTATGGAAATCACTCGTTAATGTTTATAAACCAATTTTTTTACGCTATTCTCATGAAATGTATAATGGCAAAATATTAGAAATTCATAATTTTACAAAATTATTAACAGTAAGATGGTAATGCTAATAACCACGTCAACAAGAATTTGATGACCTACAAACTTTCTAATGACCATTAATCAGTGAATTATTTAAAAACAAAAAAAACATAGAGCAAAGGACTACTAGTCATATGCTGGCGTATGACACGCACTTTTTTCTTTTGCAAATTCACCCGCAAAATAGAACACGTCTTATGCATAACCCGATATTATAAACAAAGAGAACAGATATAATAAAGATTAAATATGACATAAAATATTTGAAGCTATTCATAATAAATAATTAAAAAAGGGATATATGCGCCTGAAAATTATCATAATTTTAGTTGTGTTTAGTTCGTCAACGGAAGATAACATAGAAGAAATTGAAGAAATGTCTTATTTGGACCAAAGTTGAAATCATATTTTAAACAGTGTCATTACAAACAGTATTGAACTATAAAATATTAATTTATAAAACATTAATTTATATAATGACAACTCAGTATTTCTTCATAATTTTAATTAATTCTTCATAAACAAGCTTAGCAACATCTCTACCATAAACAAAATCAACATGATTGAAGTCCCTATTTGGTTCTGGATAAGTGAAAACTACATTTGGTAAAAGTTTGGTGAGTTTCACAACATCCTATAATTATTATTATTGGACATTCTTATTAATATTATCAATTAAGCAAATAATCTTACCTGATAATTAATGAATTTATCACCTAAGCCGTAATAAATAGCTATTGGTAGTTTAACCGAAGACAAATTATAAGCTGGTGGTTTTATTGTACCATAAGTGTATAAATTACCAAAAAAACCATAATCGTATTGTAGAAAACCAGTGTCATATTTTAATTGAATGAAATGATAGAGTTGTTTCATTGAGGAACTACTTGGTTCATTTGATGAAATTACAGCTATTTTTGTCTAAAAATTTTCATTTCGCATAAAACAATAATTTTATTTAATTCGTATGTGATTACTTTATCGATTATTTTACCACTACCACCGAATATGAATCCAATAATTCGTAGACAAATTATCTGATATTCTGGGTCTTCACAATGTCTAATAGCGAAATTTCTTATAGTAGCAGTCAGCGGCACCTCGTAAATACCAAACAGAGTGAATATAGTCTTAATTGAAAAGAATTAACCGTTTATTTTTTTTTGTATCGAAATTGTTTTTTTTATAGAATTTTACCTGAAATAAATAATAATTTCTGGCTAACTCATTTACAATTCCAGATTTCGAATGTTCCAAAAAAATAGCAGGTGCCATAAAGGAGGCAAAGCGGATTTTTGAGTTGTATTCCGGTTTTGCTGACAATAAAATAGGCACAATAGCGCAACCCTGTGTATATAAAATACGTATGGAATTATATATATATATATATTTGACAAACTATTTAACAAGCAAAGACGGATGAAGAGACTTCTTAGTATGGACGTCGACAGAGGGGCCCAAATGGGGTACTTACACCTTGTTAAGGCTCAATTAAAAAAATATAATCGCAAAGATGATGGTGATATGTATAACCTTACACCCTTGATGGTGGGCTGCTTTGTCTGTCTTAAAATCTATAATACGTGATAACCTCGCAGATGTTTTGTAATGTCTGTGGTAGAGTGTGATTGATTGTCAAATTGAGAATATGGAAACAAACTTAATGCTCTCCTACCTGTGAAATTCCCACATAATATAAATCCTTAGCACCAGTTGTGTCTAAAATGAAATCAATTGTTGTTGGTAAATCATAATAGCCAATTTCATGGAAACTAAAATCCCAAAATGCCTTCTTATCAACATCAGGATTTAAATACGCATGATATCTTGAATATAAATTACCACGTGTATTACCCAACCACACATCATAATTTAAATCAGCTAAAATAAATGCAAGACTACGATTTGGACCTAATACAACAAATTCAGATGAACAACCCAAAAGACCATGCATTAATAGAACGACCTTTTTTGGTTTTGTAACGTTTTTCGATAACCCATAAGGAATTCTCTGTATTTCGAGGATATAATCATCCGGTGTTGTTAAATAATAAATTTCAACTGGATAACCATGCTTTTTTATTATTTGCACCTACGAGAATTGTTTTTAATCTCGAATTGTTATTTTAATGCAAAACGATACTCACTGCATGTAAACCAACATCATTTGTATCTGGCGGAACCTGTGCTGTAGATCTCCAAACAAATGATAGAAATAAAACCGAAGAGACTGTACCAAAAACAAACATTTTCAATTGTTTAACATATTGTTTCTATCTTGAACAATTTCTATTTATTTAAACAATTTAAATAATAATTAATAACAATCTACTTTATTGCTTAAACTTAAACAACAATTAATTTGTTGTTAACTTTTCCAATATTTCTACACAAAAGGATTTATTAACAGAAAATTTGAAATTAAGCACGCTTTTTTAGATACGCATAATTGAAAATAACTAAACGTGCATTTCTCAAAATATTCTTTAGATTTCAGTAAAATAAGAATTGAAAAAAAACAGCACGAATTGTATAGTTAGGTACCACACAAAATAAGTTAAAAGCATTTTTATATAGTTTTCTAATCGCAATTCAAAATGATCTAAAAACTTGAGTTAAGATTAACATTCAATTTGTAAGAATCAAAAAACCATTGTTCTATCATTGATTTCATTAAAAAGTCTTTTAAATGTTGACCATTTCATTTATCATAACTACGCGTCGGATGCATAGAAGATTCATACAATTTTAACCATATTGATCGATTCCTCAAGGGCCCACTCACGCTACGATAAAAAGTTGCGACAAATCTGTACAAACTTATCCGTCAGGTCAGGTCAGGTCAGGTCAGGTAAGGTCGGCTCACAAGCCGCAGTATGTCTGTTAAGGGCTTTCTGCGGTAAATTGTCCTATGTCGTGCCTCCTCGTGGCGTGGGCTGGGTAAGCTGTCTCGGGGGGTTTCCATGCTTCTCGGGGCAGTGTAGCTAAACGACAGGGGTGTGGGGTAAGCGGTTGTCATCGCCGTTTGCCCGTAAAACTGCTCTGTGCGTAGCCTCTCCCTGTGTGGCAGGGGGTAGGGGTTCGTATGGAGTAGTAAGGAGGATGGCAGAGGTGACTCAAAAGGGCCCTCGGAGAGCGACTCTTCTTGTGGATTTGGGAGCGCTTCCTAAAAGAGTACTTAGAAATAAGGTGCATGCCGCATTGGGGCCAGCAGGATTGGCGACCCTGTTGGTTGGGTGTAGCAATCCCACGGACCCAAGCCGGCCCACCAGTGCTGAGTATTGCAGGACTCAACTGGTAGTGGACTAGATTCCACGAAGTATCCAACCAGTGATACTGACGAGACTGGTACTACGGGAGACCGATGGAGCTGGGCCTGGAGTGGCGACCAGGTTGGTCTTTTTGAGGAGGATTCGTAGTGGTAGTGGTTGACACTCATGCAGAGTAGAGGGGGTTGGTGCAGCAACTACCCTCGGCGGATGAGCTACGCAGAATTAGCTCGCAGCTGCTTGGCCGTGGCAGCAGAGGTATAGATAGGCCTCGCCTCCACCAATAGGCCCGATGAGCCTGCAGCTCTGAGGGGAATTGGTAGCTGGACTCTGACAAAGCCTGGCGATGCTGGTTGGGCATCTCTCAACCCAACGACAGGTATCGCACGTTAAATCTAAACTATATATGGGTCAGGTAAGGTCAACTAGTTGCACCAGTCATTACAAAACAAGATTCTGTCATGCGAATGGGTGTCTCACCTCACGAGGGGCTTACGGCGACATTGAGGTTTCTCGCAACTAGCAGAATTTACGAAGATCACAAGTTTACAACTATATCACCACAAACTCTCGATCGAATATTCCTGAAACGTGTGAATTTGTACAGACTTTCGCGCATTCTCGCTCCGATAAATCGTAATATCAGGTCTGTAAAACAGATTTATCGTAGCGTGAGTGAGACCCTTAAATTTCTTCGAAATTTTCTATTCTATTATTATTAGAGACCGGATATATAAGCCCGCCCTTACTTAGCGTGCAGTTGTCGCGCATCACAAGCCGACCATTGGCATACTTCGGTGCTGTCATTTCAAAAACAAGTACCATTAAGATAATCATTAAATTAAAAATGAAATACAATAAGTGTTCAACAATAGCAAGAATGTTAATTAAAGCAAATAATAGCTTTAATGAGAAAAAAACTGGCAAGGTTGTATATACTGATAGAAAATATGTCAAAATGAAAAGGAATTATTTTGCCCCAATAACAAATTGTGATGTTGAGCGGTCATTTTCTTTGTTTTAAAGGGGTATTGAGCGGCCGAAGATCAAATTGAACACGTGATAATTTAGGAAAACATCTTATAGTGTATGCTAATCCTTCTAATATATTGCATGCTTCAACCAAAAATTAGTATTCAATATTAATAACTTGTCTATTAACCTTATCCTTCTATTTCCTATCCTGGTGGGAAAGTTCTATACGCTTCCATGTGTATGAATGACAAAATGGGCATGTCTATCATTCTTTTTATCTATCTTACTTTTAGTAACTTTATTGGTTCACTTGACGTAAGCTTCTTATCTAAAATGGTATTTAAATATTCTGCAATTATTACTTTTTTCATTAATGTTCTGAATTCATATAATAGTACGCTGTGCTGACGTCAGCGCCCTGGTTTTGGGGCCGAAATCCGGTCAATAGCTATAATCTAGCAAGCGTAGCGCTATTGTCGTCCTCGTGTGAAACGGCCTTTATTAGGAAGAACTATTTACATCTGCATTAGACTTTAGCCGCAGTAGTGAGATTTGTGTGTTATTATAGACAACCAATTATACGTGCGCCAAATTTTGTTGAATTAAGTTTAGTAAAATTAATAATAAATCAATTTATTACAATTATAATGTTCTCAATCGGACTGTACTATCATTAAATACGTTAAATACGTAAAAATAAATATTTGTTTGATAATGTTCAATTTTGAGGTTAACTTGCAGTAAAGTGTGTGTGAAGACGTGAGAATATTACGTAAATGAATGGTGGTTTATTATTATCTATCTAATCACAACAATAATTCTATAATTGAATAAATATTAATTGAAATTATTGTTAATTCGTAATTGTTTATGTTTAGTAATGATATGCAAACAATTCACAAATTAACAATTAATATTGGTTTGAAAAATGTACAGAATAAACGATTTGATTAAAATTACAAATCTAATCACAAAAACCGCTATACGAACACCTACTTTCGGTAAGTTAGTTCATCATTGTTTTGATTCGTTACTTTAATGTTATTTAAAATATATGTAATTTGTATTGCAGGTATCAAATACGGTCCATTCAATATTAGGCTGCATAGCAGTAAAATTAGCAATAATAATGAAATTAAGAAACAGGTAGACAAAAATAGTAAAACTAATAAACCTACTAATAATCCTTCAACACGAGTATCTCCAGTTGCTTCAACAGCTGGAGCAGCATCTCCTTATCGACATCCTCCACCTCCAACTAACATAGTATTAACAATTAATTCATAATTATAGATAATAAGGAATATTCTAATCTAATTTATTTTGTTAGAAATACCCATATTTGTCTCAATATTCAAGAAGAGATATTAGACAAATATCAACAACAACAACAACAACAACAACAACAACAACGACAACAATCGGATAATTCACATGAAGATAATGATGATAATCAAAAAGGCAAATACAAACCAGCAATATGGATTGGTGCTTTTCTAGCTGCTGCTACATTAGCTGCTGTAATTATAATAAAATTATATAATGATGAGAAATTATAATTTAATTTTAGTTATATGGTGCTGGTGTTTTTGAGAAGAAAGAAATTGTTAAAAAATCAACAACAATTAAACGTAAATCAAAAAAATTATTTAAAGAACCAAAAACATCCCCGGAAATTCCAAATAATGTTCCATATTTATTAATTGGTGGTGGTACAGCATCATTTGCAGCATTTCGTGCTATTAAATCAACAGAACCAACAGCTAGAGTTTTAGTTGTTACAAATGAACCATTCTATCCTTATATGCGGCCACCTTTATCTAAAGAAATTTGGTTGAACGATGATAGAGAATCTGTTAAGAAATTAATCTTCAAACAATGGAACGGATCGGAGCGAAAGTAATTATCATCGATATTTTCACACAATTATATTATTTATAAAAATCTCTTCTTTTTTAAATTATTTTAAAGTTTATTCTATGAGCCGGAAGATTTCTATATAAAATGCAAAGATTTTGATAGTATTGAGAATGGTGGTGTTGCGGTGGCACGTGGTTGGAATGTTAAAAGAATCGATCCGATTAAAAAAATTGCTTATCTAGACGATGATTATGCAATTAACTATAAAAAGTGCCTAATCGCTACTGGTTAATTTTTCATTATTTACTTATCTATATCATTTATTTATTTATTTTCTTATAAATTTTAGGTGCAACCCCTAAAAATGTATCTATATTTGATACTGCTAAAACTGATCCATCAATTAATGAACATGTTAAACTCTATAGGAATATATTTGATTTCGAAGATCTTTATGATAGTTTTGATCAATCAAAAACAATAGCTATAATAGGTGGTGGTTTTCTTGGTAGTGAACTAGCTTGTGCACTAGCTAGAAAAGGTACATTTAAACGAACACAATTTCTAAATTTTACAATTTGTTCAATTTACAGCACAAAAACAGAAAGTTGTCTATCAAATCTTCTCCGAAAATGGCAATATTGCTAAGGTTCTACCAGAATATTTAAGTGCGTGGACAACAAATAAAGTGAAAGCCGAAGGTGTTACGGTATTTACAAACATAACAAGAGAAATATTAAAAGTTTGCCAATTCGAAATAAGATTATTTATTTATTTTAGATTATAAACAATACTACAATAACTGGTGTACGAATGAAAAATAAAAAACTTGAATTGATTTTAAATAATGGCAATAATTTAGAAGTTGATCAAGCCATTGTGGCTGTTGGTGTTAAACCAAATACGGAAATTGCTAAAGATTCCGGTTTAGAAGTTGATCCTGAATTAGGTGGATTTTTAGTTAACAGTGAATTATTAGCTAGAACTGATCTTTATAGTGTAAGTTGAAATTGGACCATCATTTGTACCCACTAAAGTTCTACAAATCACTCAACGTGTTAAATATTTGTAAAAAAATAATAATATTATTAATTTCATTATTTTTTAAATTTAGGCTGGTGATTGTGCTTGTTTTTACGATACAAAATTGGGCCGTAGACGTATTGAGCATCATGATAATTCTGTTGTTACTGGACGTTTAGCTGGTGAAAATATGACAGGGAAAACATCACCATATCTACATCAAAGTATGTTTTGGTCAGATTTAGGACCAGATGTTGGTTTTGAAGCTATTGGTATTGTTGATTCGAAATTACCAACAGTTGGTGTATTTGCCAAAACTGACAAAAATTCATCATCATTATCAGCTACAGCTATATCAACAACAACAAATGTTAGTGAAATATCATCAGAATTACAAAAAAGTAATCCACATGATGGTGATGATTTTAATAAAGGTGTTATATTCTATTTAAAAGATGATATAGTTGTTGGTATTGTTTTATGGAATGTTTTTAATCGTATGTCAATAGCTAGGCAAGTATTAAAAAACGAAAGTAAATATGATGATTTAAATGAGGTAGCGAAATTATTTAACATTCATGAAGATTGAAACATTCCTTTTATTTTAATATTGCCACCCACCATGTGGCATGAAAGATTTAACTCGAAACGATTTTGAAATAAACGGAAATTTATTACTATTTCTACTATAGTTTATTTTCATAATTTATGAACGTTCCTATATTGTCTCATCAATTTCTCAATAAAATCCAAATAATCCTCCAATTTAAAGTCGGACAAATCGCACATCTTTAACATTAAAAAATATTTATATATAGTCATCCGAAAATTGATAGATTTTTAACAAGTTATTATACCTTCAACATATTTTCAACGGTTTTCGTGTGGGTCATTGTGCAAATTTTAAAATTTAAATGTTGAAATATCGCAACAATATAATATAAAACACATTCCGGTGGATATAAAATGATAAAAGCTAGAAAATTACAAATTTCTTGGAATGTCAATAAATTGAAGAAACACTGATTGAACCAAAATCGTACTAAAATATCTGAATTAATTTCGAGCATCTATAAATTTCGAATTAATTTAATTATAATTCAAATTATATTCCAATTCAAATACCTGTAACGCTTTGAAACACTGACAATTCTCTTCTAAAACAATAAGTAATTGTTGATAGAAATTCTGTTGTAATTTATGATCATATTGATAGCCAAATGTTCTCCATATTAACGATATAATTTGTATTTGTGTAAAATTAATTAAAACATTTCTACTCATATTTAAATCACCTAAACATATTAAATAAATTAAGCCAACAAACCAATCGAAATGATGAAAGTCTTCCGGTTGATAACCAAGAAATGCACGTGATTGTTTTATTAATAAAATCAATTGTTCATCATTAATTTGTGAATCCGAATTCTGCATTTTACCAAAACTATTCAAAATTCGTTATAAATTATCATTAGTCATTCTAATATAAAGCAATCATACCTACTCTATTATTGTTGAAATTCCTGTAAAATCTTCCGGATATAATTGGTAGTAAACCGAATCTGATGGTGGCCAATTCAATTCAATTTTACGATAAATGTATGTTTTTCGTGTTTGTTGTAATAATAAATTTATAATTAATGAATTGAAATTGTTTAATGATCGTTTAAAACGACGGCGTGCTTGTAATAACCAACCAAAATCTTTATGTTTATAATCGTTTTGTAAGAATCTCATTAATTCATTATTTTCATCATTTATCATAATTGTCGGTTTTATAATTGTTTCAAATTTATCGAATTCAGTTTCTTCTAAAATGTTTTCATTTAAATTCGTGACAAAACCAATTGATTTGATTGTTGTTAAAATATTATAACGTAAACTACTATAAGCATCGACAATTAGATTGCCATCAATTGTTGAAATTTCTTGTAATTTCAATAGTTTTTCCTGGATTTGTAATTTAAAAAAAATTAAACGAAATTAATAGAGAAAGTATACCGTTCGTTGTCCCTTGATTTACACGAATCATACATTCCATGTTAGTTTTTAACACGATTTTCTGTCGCGTAAATTAATAAATATCAAATTTTAACACTTTCATTGTTCCCTAAAGCAGCCGAATAGTATCATTATTTGCACATGATTTAAGGATTCATAGTCAAGGCACTACAAAATTTGAAAAAGGTGAACGATTATAGATCGCGTTAATGTGAGACTGTGTATAAATCCGTGTAAATCAAGGGAATGATATACACCAATACCAACGAATCCTATCCTATTTTTACTACAACTAATGATTGGGAGCGATTTTGATGGTTTATACAGGTATGGCAAACACACTAGGAACATTGGGAAAATTAGCAGCACCACCCCTATCCTATTTCTTGTACATGGAAAACTCTGTGTGTGTATATATGAAAGGTCTAACGATGGATGGTGTCAACGGCTATAATTTATCTATCTCGTTGTAACTGATGCGACAAAGACACGTAAATGTTTGCACATTGTGGACGGCAAATCAAACGCGGGTCGAATGCGTACAAACGGTCGTCCGCCAGTTGTAGGTACTTTAAAAGAAATTTTCGCATTCGTGTCGTGTGTACAGGAGAAGTGTACAAATGTTTATTGAGTGGAACACAAGCGACAACAATAACAACTACACGTACTTCTTGGTTTACAGTTGTTTGCATTCGTTCGTTAGATGTGAACGTGTGGCTTAAGGTGGTCATAATTTTTCCAATGTTCCTCTTATATTTGCCTGGACTGTATGATTTCAGGAAAGTATCCAATTAAAATCAAATACTTACATGAATTTGATAATTTGTTTCTAAATAGACCATAACATCTAAATTATTTATTAAAACTTTCACTATCAACAATCCTAAATATTCAACGAATGTTTGATTAAAATTATGATTCAAACATTTTTCTATCAATTTGTATAAATTGAAAATCTCATCATCATTAATTATAGTACGATCATCAGTATTATCATTATCATCACTATTATTGCCATCATCATCATCATCACCATCATCAGATAAAAATAATAAAATTGATTTAAAATTTAATTTCATTATATAAATAAACAATAGAAAATCGATAATAATATTATCATTTAGATGATTATCAATAATTAATAGATAACCATCGATTTTCTCATCTAATTGCCAAATACGTTGCAGGTAAGGTTTTATAATATTATTAGACATAGTTTTTAATAAATCATAACTGAATTGATCATAATAACAAATTGATAAAATTAACATTTTTATATTGCGATTAAATGTTAACAAATCAGTTAAAATTTGTCGATCACAACCAATTATATTAATTGTTAATTGATAATTTGAATAGAAGTAATTTAATAGATTTAAAATTTCCAATTTATGATCGAATTTTCTTATAATACGATATAAATCAATTAATTGTTTTAATAAATCAATCGAATTTATATAATAAAATGATATTGTATGTGATTTATAAATATAATAACAACAATCGATGATTATTGTTAAATCGAGAATTTCACCAATCTTCAATATATTGACAATTAAATCGATGATTTTCTGTGATAAATTCACTTTAGAATTTTCGATAATTGCCTTCGATTTTATTCTACGTAATTTATTACAATTACCAAATAATAAATGGAAATTTGATGATTTCGATATATTTTTTATTATAATAAATGTATGTCGATTATTTTCGATTAAAGTTTGTAAATTATTCTCATTCATCATATTGAAATTCTCTAATAACAAATCTATAAATTCAAAACTGATATTTATGTGATTATTTTGAGATAAATTGTATAAAATCTCTAATAAATCGTCGTCTTTCTGTTGATTTACTCGTTCAATCACCATTTCTAGCAGATTATCCAATGTTATTGTGCGAATTTCATCTAATTGTATTGGGAAATAATCGAAATTACTACGATAATTTAGGAAATATAACAAAAAATAACCGTAAAATTCATTTTTCATGGTGACTGTTGAATCGTTTAAATAATTTATAAATTCAACTATGATGGTTTTAATGATTTTCGTTTTCTTCAATTGTTGAAATAATGAGTTTCTAATATAACTACCATAACAAAAATATTTCAACCAATTGGTTTGTCTATCGAACAATCCAAATAAATCGACAATATTATTGAAATTGATAATTTCGATAAAAATTCTAATGATTTCATCGATTTGTTTATAATTTGTATGTAGTAATTGTTGTATAACTTGTTGTTGTGTTGTTAAAATCAATTTTATAACATACGGTATCCGTGTTTTCGTTGAATCATTCAAATAACGACTATTTATTAACAATAAACAACCGTATAATGAATTTAAATAACCATCACTTGATGTATTTGGAAATGTGATAATTTTGTAATGTATACGCAATGTACGTTGGAATATTTCATTATTTGCATTAATAAAACATTTACGTAACGATATTGATAGTTCTTGCCATTCATTCTGTTTGGTATCGATAATTGGTATATTTAATAATTCATCCAACATTTTCAATTTTGTTATTGTTGAATTACTGTTTAAATTCTGTATTATTGCACGATAATCGTAAAAATCCGTATTGAAATCATAGATTGCTGTTTGTCGTTTCAATTTAATCTGTTTGAATTCGTGGCAAATCTCATCTTCTATCGGTGTGAAATCGAATTTTTCGATTATTTCAACCAAATTTTCACCATTTTTAAATCGTTTCATTGATTCGTTTAGATTGTGATCAACTTTACGTTCGATTATTTTCCGTAATTTCATTGATAATTCGTTACTTTCCATTATTTCAAAAACTGATTATCGAGAATGTTCGAAGGTTATGTTGACAATCGACTTGGTTGTCAAGGTAACGATCAACAAACATTTTACCATATTAGGAAAGTTGAATTCCCCCATATACGCATGTTGTTTCCCATTACTGATTTCAGTCGTTTTTTGGTTTTTTGTTGGTAAGCAATAAACAGCTGAGTGTTGTTGACGTTTCTACAAAAAAATTTCAAAATTTCTGCTAATTTTCGTAGATAAGGTGAGTTTAATTAGAAAATGTAATTAAATTAATCGATTAATTAGGTAAATTTTACAATAATTCCATTGAGTTAATCGAATCAAAACGAATTTATTACGTATTAACCTTCAGTTTGTTGTTTTTTGTTTCCTACAATTTATTGTTCAATCCTTGTATCTTTTAATAGAGTTCAAATGACCTATTTTTTAATATTGTGGCATTTTAGACGTGTATTTGTTTGTATGTGCAAAATCTAATTCTATAAAGATTTTACAATGAGTGATAACGAGAAAAAGTTCCAAATTTCTGAACCGAAAGATATTGGAACAGGTACTAAAATTCGTACACAAAGTGAATGTTCAACAACTAGTGATGATGGTGCTCAAACATCAACAGGAAAACGGTAAAACTACAATATAAATCTACTTATAATTTCTAATTAAAATTGAAAATAATTGAAGACAAATAACAACATTAGGACAATTTATGGTAACAAGTGGTTTAACATCAGCATCACCACCAAAATTTGTATCATTAGAAGAGTTAATGCAAGCAGCAAATAGTATGCGTGATATGGCATTAGTACATCAAATTGTTGTGGATGATAATTTTCAATTAGAAAAAATTGCACCAGAACCAAATAGTTTACATCAGAAAGTTAATGATACAATAAAACAAGCATTTTGGGACATTTTACGTGTTGAATTAGCGGAAAATCCACCTGGTTATAAACAGGTAAAATGACTCACATTTCCAGTCTAGTCTTTTGTGTTAATCAACCCACATTTCGACCTTGTCCTTGCATGGATCATAATTGTTTTTATTTTCTCGTTCTAGGCTTTAATTTTATTAGATGACATTAAAGAAGGATTATGCGCCGTATTATTACCACAACATACAAAGATTAAACAACAGATTTCTGAGACATTAGATAAAGATTTGATAAAACAACAAGCTGAACAAGGTGTTTTAGATTTCAGAGTACTATTTAATATTTTTTCTATCATTTATTGTCTATTACTATTATTATTTTATGATTTTTAGCATTATACACAATATGTTATTTCGGTGATGGCGAAATTATGTGCTCCTGTGCGCGATGAAAGAATTCAAGAATTAACACAAACTACTGATGTTGTGGATACCTTCAAAGGAATCCTTGAGGTAGTATTTCCTATTTCCTGTTCATGATTGAAAAAAATTAAAATTATTTTCTTCCATTTATAGACGCTCGATTTAATGCGACTTGATATGGCGAATTTTACATTACGAATGGCACGTTCTGATATAATTGCATGTAGTGTTGAATTAGAACGTAAGAAATTTGCTGATTATTTAGCAATACAAACCGATGGTTTAGAACAAACAAAACAATGGTTATCAAAACATATTGATACAAATGAATCCCCACCATCAAATAGTGCTTTATATGAGTCATATATACGAAATATTGGTAAGAAAGCTGTATGGGAAGCATGTATCGATTTGTTGGATTGGGAAGAAGATACACCGTATCCAGAAGTATAAAACTATATTATTGATGTTATTATTATTATTATTATTATAAAAATTCAACAAATTCTATATTTATTACGTAGACGTTTATGTTTGATGAAAGTCGATTAAGAGATCTACAACAAGAGACTAACCGATTGGCTGTTATTGGTACTATACTTTTGGTAACATTAAATGTTGTTGGTGCTGATTTACAAACAATCACTGAATTTAAAACATCACTTAAAGATCATGTAACAATTTTAAGTCAATCAGCCAAAACTGATAAGTAAATGATTGATATAAATTTTAATTAATTAACACAAACAAAAAAAAAACAAAATTAAATTCAATAATTTCAGAGAATTAACTAAATTATTACCAAATATTGCTGAACAAGTAGTTAATGATATTAAAGAAGCACAAAATAAATATCAATTGTCTGAATTAAATGAGACTGTTGCAAATATGTTGAAACAACAAATATTAAAAATTGGTGAACCAGATCATAAAGTTTTTGGATTAGTTCGTATGTTAAACTAGTTTAATTTTTTTACACAAAATTTTCTGTATAATTTACAATTTGTTTCATTTCAGGTCAGCGTATTAAAGAATTCTTTCTTGATATTATTGAATCATCAACAGCGGCTCCACAGAAAGTACCCACAGGATTGTCATTATTACAGAAAGAATTAATAGCAATTGCTGGACAATTTCTGCGAATTGTTTCACATAATAATTCTGTATTTAGCATTCATTATTATGATATTGTCTCAGCAGCACTGCCTAAACCGGCTTAAATTTTGATATTATCTTATAAAATATACATAAATTTAAGGTAAACCGCTTCGCTTGACTCCATACCATTTCTATTGGGTTAAACATGCAATGGTATGGAGGCAAGCGAAGCAGTTCATGACCAGCTTCCCCAACTATTCTATCGACTACATGAATTTTTGGTTTATAATTTTGTTTGTATAAATCTACTAATACATTTTTCGTGCTAACCATATCAAATATTATATTGTTTTTTGATAACCATTCTCGAATCGCTTCCTTCTTCCACGGAGCAGTGGGTTGTCGTTCTTCTAACCGACTGTGATAGATGGCATTATCTAATACAATCAGGGATGGTTCCTCCAGAACTACCACCAGATTGCTTATCCATTCTTCAAATCTTTCTGCGTTCATTTCTGTGTGCTAGACTGTTGTGGGGCTCTTCTGAGATTTGAATATCCGCCCCACATTTGGAATCCATCCCTTATCATTACCAGTATGTACGACAATGTATCGTGTTAAAACAAATTCATACCTCGATCACCACTACTTCGTTTCACTGATCGGACATCACCATCTTGCCATGATTTACGGACGGTACCGTGAGCTTGGTTACACGTAAATTTTCGAGATATTTTTCTAAAAATATACGGCGTTTGATACGAACGTCTGCCTTTTCCAGTTTTGCTAAACTAGACTACCCGTAACCGTAAAGATGTTTTACTTTTAATTGTGAATGTAGTGAGTCTACATTTACAGGTTTCTCTAGAAAAATGAAACAAAAAGAAGAAAGAAGACAGAAACAATTCTACACGCAAAAGCGACAACTAAAAGATAGATCCCCCTTACTGTCTTTATACATTCCATAAACGACATTCCTAATCTCGCGTTTAATATTGAGGTCCAGATCTTCGTGAGTTTTTTTTTGTATTTTGTATTTTAGAGGCTGTATTGTCTCATATGGAGGTGGACCATTTTTATATTTATTGACAGTAACCACATTCACCCCGAAACACTAAGATATAAGTATAAATATATTTTCGAAATTACCTCAGTTGGAAGACTCAAATTCAGTGCATGATCCTTGAAAAAACGATATGCATTTTGGATCATGCGGTGGGCTACTGCGTTATCGCAACACACTAAATATAGTCTAGTTGGGGTTTGACAGTCAAATTGAAATGTTATTTTTGCATATAACATAATAATACAAAAATTTATAATGAATTGTTTGTAATCAATATATTTATCATTGACGAGTGATATAGAAAAATGTGAGAATTTGTAAATGCAAAGGGCGATTTACGAAAATTGATTTCCACAGACGAGAAACTCGCAAGTTTCTGGCCAGATTCTTTTTTATCGTAGGGTCAATAGTTGATTTTTTTATAATGGTACATGCAATACACGTACAAATTGCTGATTAGTCCATTTTGGCATATTCAATAGATAAGATTGTAAAATTTCAAAACAATCTGACGATATTCATTTCGTGCCCCAACTATCTTAATTATTTGTATATTTTAAACAAATAATTATTTACGGAAAACTTGTGTTTTTTCGATAATTACTATTGATATAAATGTACCAATTGAATAACTAAACGTACAAGTTTTTGCAGTTAACATATATATTTTTTTGTGGAGAATGGTGCTTGTAATTAGTTTATCGATGTTTTAGTTTAGTTATTTGTGATACTTGAGAAATTTTCCAATAAATAGCTGAATTTATACGCCTTTTAAATGTGTCTCTATGATATACAGAAATAAATTCGTATTTATTTATAACAACAAGTGTTTGTGTTTTTATCAATACATTTTTCAATAGGGTACATTTGCATGAGTCATTCGATATTTTTACAGTTTCGTTTAAATAGGCAACACAAAATACATTTAGATCTGTCCGAAATTGTTTTCGTCGAAATCACGACTTTCAATTTTGCTGTCTTTATTCGTTAAAAATCAACTAAAAGGTAAAATTTGATAAGATTCCACTTGAATTTAGTAATATTTTTATTTTTATTTTTTTTATTTTCATCAATATCATTATATTAATAACGATTTTCATATTGTGAACAAATAAGTCAATGACTGTATTTGTTATAGATAAAGATTTTATTTATTTTAGGTCAATAAACTGATAATAGAAGAGAAAAACTTATTCGATTGTTGCATATTGAATTTTTAGTTAAAATAGCCAGTGAAGTGAATACAGAAGATTTTTTAATTAAATATGAGATTGATTATTTTGGAAACGTCTAGTGCTGTTGCAGAATGGGCGGCCAAATATGTTATGAAAAGAATCAACGACTTCAAACCAGGTCCTGATAAGTATTTTGTCTTGGGCTTGCCAACAGGTATTTTTCATATAAATTTTATTATTAAACAGTAAAAATGAAATCTTAATAATGACGTGAAATTGTAGGTAGTACCCCATATGGCATGTACCAGAAATTAATCGAATACCATAAAGCCGATAAAGTATCATTTAAATATGTGAAAACATTCAATATGGATGAATATGTGAATCTACCCCGTGACCATCAAGAGAGTTATCATTATTACATGTGGAATAATTTCTTTAAACATGTCGATATAAATCCAGGAAATGTTCATATACTTGATGGAAATGCATCTGATTTAGTGCAAGAATGTAATGATTACGAGAAGAAAATCCAAGAAGCCGGCGGTATTGAATTGTTTATTGGTGGTATTGGTCCAGATGGTCATATTGCATTTAATGAACCTGGATCATCATTAGTATCACGTACTAGAGTTAAAACATTAGCACAAGATACATTAGAAGCAAATGCGCGATTCTTTGGTAATGATATTAGTAAAGTTCCTAAACAAGCATTAACGGTGGGTGTTGGTACGGTTATGGATGCCAAAGAGGTATAATTTATTAATTGAAATTGAATCAATAGTTTTTTTAATGTAATTAAATAATAATAACAGGTAATGATTCTTATCACTGGCACGCATAAAGCTTTCGCTTTATATAAAGCTATAGAAGAAGGCGTCAATCATATGTGGACTGTGTCAGCATTCCAACAGCATCCTCACACATTAATGATATGCGATGAAGATGCTACATTAGAACTACGTGTTAAAACTGTAAAATATTTCAAAGTGAGTCTAATGAACTCCTGATTATAATCCACACCCTGAACCTACTAATACGTTGTTTAACACTAATACAAAACGAATAATATTAGCTGAATTCCGCTTGGCTTTTTATTTTTTTCTAAACATCAAAATTAAATAGGTGGCAGTTATTTAAGGGGAATCGACAAATATTCTATACAATTTTCCACATTTATTTGATGTGTTAACATTTATTTCTAACACACAGGCATTGAGCAACGTTCATCATAAACTCATTGAGGAGGACGTTTCTATAGACCAGATGAGAACAATTCATTAGTGTATTCCATCTTACAAAACAAACATTTTATTTTTTCCAAATAGAAATAAATAAACAAACAAAGGGCCAGGTAATTGTGCACTTCACTCATTTACCACATTTTTATATTTTTGGCTAATATATTTTTTGTTTTCCTTAAATATAAAACCAAAGAATTGCGTGAAGAAATTTGATAATTTTTTTTTTGTTTTGTTTGGATCTATTAAGGTTCACTAATTAATAATCATTTTTGTTCCAGAGCTTATTTACAATACATAATCAATTGGTTGAAGGGTGATAATGCAGCTTCATATTACTATTTTAAGTTATATTGCATATTTTTCTAAATATTATTGTTTTATTTTTTACTATTTTCCATAAAAATGTTGTTTTTCCTTCAGATTATCATTCACTAAATAAATATTTTATTAAAATAATGAATGAGACTTTTATAGTTATATCGGAAACAATTATTAAACGGATGCCTAATTGATCCTAACATCCCTCATGACAACAGAGGAATAACTTATCCTGAATTCCCTACAATGGGCCCTAACCAGGTGATCCTTATGAAGTCTTGTGTGTGATGCAAAATTTATCACGGGCCAATTGGCAAAAATAAAACGAAAATGTGTACTCACTACTTACTGAATGTTTCCCTTTCTAATACCGCAACAATTAAACTCACTATCAATAAAAGAAACAATTAGAAATTATAGAAAAACCGTTAATTATCTTAGAAATTACCATTTAGTTAGAATCTTCGAAATCCGTCTTTCTACGCTGCACATCATAATCCATTCATCAATTTCAACACATCGACATCTGAAAATCAACAGATCAAATTGATTGTAACAACAACACAAGAAGAGGGTTTTATTTAGCTATAACTTTATTAATCGTCTAAATGTAATATTTTGACAAAAAAAATACCAAGTTATATTTTTAAAAGTTGTTTTTTTTATTGCAAAAGTGAATACAGTATTAGTATAGCAGTGGTTCGGATAATCGACTTGATCACACGCTTTCAATTTATGAACACAGTCCTATTTTCAAATCATGTAGCGACATCTCACGACTATGTCCAGAGCAGCGAACGCAACGTCGCCAAATTGACCACAGCTGTGTTGCACTGAATAAAGCTAGATCAACATTTAAACGCATAACCAGTGCGTTAAGGCAATCATGACTAAATGCAAATACAATCATTGTACTAGCAACACTCGTGACTCCTTTTTATCGTAAAATTTGTCTAGAATACCGTTTATTGTCAGTGTTTTCTCATTATTATGTTATTTTTATTTACAAATCACTCGAGTGTGAAGCCGACTTAACACATCGGAACCATCTGTCAACATTGCATTAGCTGTCAAAGCAATATTTAAGGGTTATATTTATGCTTAATTGTTTTAACAAAGTTGACTGATTAGCGATTTGTTTGAAAGAATGGATGAATTAATTGATAATATTCTTAGTGGTGATGATGAAAAAGCGGGAAATTCTCTACAGAAATTCATAGAAAATGTACGTATAGCTTTTTATTAAGATTTCCTCAAAAAAATCCCCACATTCATTTCTAGAGTGAACAAACATTTATATTTCCCGAATTAAATAATACAACGAAACGCAGAGATTTTTGGAATAAAATATATTATTTAGCAAATACAACAAATGATTCGAAATTATTGAAAAATTGTTTTGCCGCTGTACGTATATTGGGCCGTGAAAAGAAACAATTAAACGAATTAATAACAGAAGAATGGTTTAATTTAATTAAGAAACATACTGGCATCGGTGATAAAAACTACATATTCAATAATAATGATGTTAGTGTTGAAGCACAGAAAGCATTATGTAATGTAATCTTTAATAGTCAAGTAGCAGCAACAATGTGTTGTCAAAATCAAATACTTGAAAGTATAACTGAACGTATGAAACAATATAAACAAACAACATTCCCTGATAATGTGAAATTTTTCGACATGAAAATTCTCTTCTTAATAACGGCATTATGTCCTGAAATTCGCAATAAAGTTAAAGATGAATTACATGGCATTAAATATTTAATTGATCTGTTAGATCTAATATTGAAACAATCAGCTGAAAATTTACCACCAGATTCACCAGAAATTCGACTAAATGTTTGTTATATGTTTATTTCAATCAATTCTTTAAAGGATTTAATCATATTTTTGTTGGTAATTTACAGGATACACAAGTTGATTTGGTTTGTGAAATATTGAAAGCATTATTTAATGTTACCGTAATTATTGATAAAGATGATGAAGAAGAATGTGCCCGTTATTCACATTTAGTAACAATTTTAAAAATGTATCTCTTAATACCAACTAGTAGTAAAGAGAAAACATTTATGTTACAAAATAACGTTATCAATCTATTAACAAATATGCCGAATTGTACGTATTGTTGTTTAGTAACACCAGTATTAGCTGCTCAGAAATTACCAAATAAATTCAAATTTGAAGATAAGAATATGACTGTATTCTACGAATTGTTGATTTTTCTAAAAGATCGACTATCAGATGAACCGGTAAAAAAAACATCCTCCATTAATAATTTCTTAATTATTGAAATATGAATTTTAGATGGTATCTAAACAACACGAAATTCTATCACCGATAGTTTCTGTTTTATTAAAATCAGCAAATAGTGATCGTGCTATACGTAAATATTTAAGATTAAGAATTCTACCGCCATTACGTGATGTACATAATCGTCCAGAACAAGGGACAACATTACGTAATCGTTTATGTCGTCTATTAACAACACCAATTACACAATTACGCTCATTAGTAGCTGAATTATTATTTGTTTTGTGCAAAAAGAGTGGTATTATTATTATTATTATGTTCGTAATAATAATTATTATTATTGGTAATTTTTATAGTGAATAGAATGATAAAATACACTGGATATGGTAATGCAGCTGGTTTATTTGCTGAACGTGGTCTATTAGGTGGCCGTTCTGATGAAGGTGAAGCCGATTATAGTTCAGATAGTGAAGATAGTGAAACTGAAGAATATGCTGAATATAAACATGGAATCAATCCAGTTATTGGTTGTTATGAAGAACCACATCCTAATGTTATGGAGAATATGACTGAAGAACAAGTAATTTTTACATTTGTTTTATGTTTTTATATAAATTGATTATAATTAATTGATTTGTAGAAAGAATATGAAGCAATGAAATTAGTTGAATTGATTCATAATTTAACAAAAACAGGTACAATTAAACCGTGCCGTGTTGGACCAGATGGTAAACCACAGCCAATTGAGCATTTATTAGAATTACAAGAAGGTTTAAAAGCACAACAAATCAACAATCACAATAGTGATAGCGAGAGTGATTAGATCCATTTTTAGAATATATTCCATAATTTGAAATAATAATCTCATAATTATGTATTTTAAAGTATTTTCGGAGACGGATTAATATAGAAAAACATTACAAACGTAGACAGTGCAGTGGAATCAAATTCTTGTAAAATATTCCAACTTAAATCTACACTGCAATAGCCATACAAGTAAGAAAAAGACAGATAAACCATAAAATTATCTGGACCTAGAGCCGTGACTGCACCAGTCAGTCACATTTCTAGACGAATCAAGATACAACAATTTATAGATAAACATAGTTTTAAAGCCGGCCCTGTTCTCCGTATCCCCATATCTGATAAAAACTTAATCTGAATCTTTTCATTGTTAGAATAAACATTGTGATAGAATATTTATTATTGTCATTATTTATCTTCTAAATAAAAATCTAAATGTTTATTAATTTGTTTATTGTGGAGACCACGTAATTTTGACAAATTTAAATTAGATTAATCGTCCACCCTCATTTTAACAATTGACTATTTAGTTGTTCTATTGACGGACACGTGTCGGATAAGCCATTACCGGTGCGTCACGTGTCTAATGTAACTTTACAAAACCGATAGCTAGCCAAACAAAAACAAACGCATAATTATTCGTCATGCTACACTGCTACTACCAATTTCTAACTATATCTACTTGAATACTGAAAAAATCCATTCGAATTGATCGTTGTTCTGGTGCGTGACTTCCGAGATGCTTCAATACGTTTAGATATGCATGAATTATTGATTATTGATCACAGGTGTAAGTTTGAGTAATAAGCATTTTTATTGTTAAATATTATAGCAACAAAGAAAAATTAAAGGTTTTTATTTTAATTGTTTTAATACAGTGCCGGAAGTAAAAATTATGCGAATAAATTCTATTTCCTGATGGTTACGGTTTAGTAGATTTTGTAATAGTCTTATTGGAAGTTGGAAATTTCCAAAGTGTGCCACTAGTTGGAATTAAGCATTTCCGGTATGCTAGTCAAAACTTTCACGGTGGTAAAGCACCCCCTTATCCTGCCGAACACGTGTATTACTAATTTCATTCGGTTAAATGGACTTTTTTTTGCTTAACTTCTATATTGATGTTAATATTAAAATTGTTTTCAAAAATTTGAAGAAGAAGCTACAATAGAACAGTTTACTGTGTGAATTCACCCACATAATAGAAAACCGTTAGAATCTGATGGGAAATGAACATTTGCTATAGTGCTTTGATCCACCCCATCAATATCAGAGATCAGTAAATCTAAACCGCTTAAAATCGACCCAATTGTATACACATATGACAGGGTGACCTGGGAAATTTCCAACAGAATACAATACTTTCGAGGATTACCTCTGCAAAATACAAACTAGAAAATGTTAATCTCACAACCGTTATTCAACTGCTGATGATGTTTTTTCGTCCATCGAATTGATTGACTTAATGAAATAAATTAAAATGCAACAATGTTGGTGTGGTGCCACATGTTAAGTCAATATAAGAAGCTGCTGTATTAGGTGTAGGAACCCTGAATGGTACCATGCAATTACGAACATATGTGAAGCTATTCAATAAAATACACAACTATTTTTATAAAAACAGAAATATAGCGAACTCGATCTAATATACGTAACATTTGGCATCTGGGTGTGGAGAAATTTGTGTTTCCTTGACAGAACCCACAACCCATATGGTTCTTCGTCTTAGTTTGAAATGCAAGTTCTCTTTCTTCCCACCATTATTGATCATATCTGCAAATTATCTGTTTATTGATATTTTCAAGTACTTTCCGTTGAGAATCACACCACCCTCTTATCGACAGTGTCTTCTTCTTCTTCTTCTTCGAAAGTTTTTTCTTATGTATTTACCAAATGTATATAAGAGATATGTGTACATATGAGTAAATATGTGAATAGTTTACAACAGCTGTGTGATCGAGAAACCAACCCCCTAGAATTGGGAGGGGTTTATTTGTTATACTGGTCTCGTGCCATGTGCGAAACTACCATATACGTTGGAAATAGTCGAGCCTGTTCCTTAGAAATGAACGCGCACGCGACATAATTTCAATTGGTAACGACGCCGCCAATTTAATTGTCTAACATCCGGTCGCTTTATATTTGAAAAATAAAGATAAGAATTCTTACATGTCATTGCTTTTATACAACTTTTAACACTTATTTGTAAATATTAAGACTGCTACAACTTAATCAAAAAAGAAACGAAGATATTTTTGTAATTAGTGGAATAGTGTTAGTTTAATAATAATGGCTAGTGTTAGTGTTGTTCATTGTAATTCATCTCCACATAAAGTCCTCCAACAACAAAATAATACTACTAGTAATAGCAATAATAATAATAATAATAATAATAATAATTTGGATAGGCGCGAAATAATCGTTTTACGCAAAAATCCGCAAATTTTGCCACAACCGAAAGATTATACAAAAGGTGATATATTGATAACAAATACAGGTCGAAAGAAATCTAAAACTGGAAAAGATATTAGAACACAACCACAACCAGTAGCTGTAGCTAGACGGAATGCTAGAGAACGAAATCGTGTTAAACAAGTAAATAATGGTTTTGCAAATTTACGTCAACATATACCGAATTTTATTGCAGCAACATTTGAATCGAATGCACGCGGTGGCAATAAAAAATTAAGTAAAGTTGAAACATTACGTATGGCTGTGGAATATATACGTAGTTTAGAAGATTTATTAGCAATGGATAATGACAATAATAGTGAAACGAATTTATCAAATTCATCAACATTCTCATCACCACTAACAAAAACAATAACAACAACAACAACAACAACAAATTTACAATATCATCAAATTATGTCACCTCTGACCGATGATGATGATTTATCATCAAATCAAACATCATCACCACAATACATACGTATTGATACAACAACATATCAAATAATACCAACTCATTTATATGATGATAGTGAAAATCTTGAACCGCTCAATTTATTATCAGAGGCTGATTTGGAATTTGGTAATGGTCAAGATTTATTGCAAACAATTCATGGTGGTGGTGATTCGTTATCACCAGGCATCTACAGCGAACAAAGTCTATCACCGGGCATTATTGAAAAAGAAACAACAAATACACATCATTATCAACAAATTTTCCAAAGGGGTGATCCTAATCTAGTACAAATAAAAACTGAGAATGGTTGTGACATTCCTGTAATGTCATTGAAAACTGAACAGGAATTACCACAACAATGCAAAAATAATGTTATCAATGTAATGCAATGGTGGGAACAACAACAACAACAACAACAAACGGACAGACATGCCCAACATCCAGTCAATATCAGCTAGTTGATAATGCAAAAGTGAGTATAAATTCGAATATCAATCATTGTTTATATAAATCGTTGATATAATTCCAAGATTTCTCTGTACTGTCATCATTAATTACCCCCGGACAATGACAGTTGGCTTCTCAACGATAAGTAACACATAAGAGCGACAAATATTCGACTTTATTAATTATTCTGCACGCAATCGATCTGAAGTATCCAATGATGTTTTTTCCTCTATTATTATCAATACATTCAACATTATGCAGTCTGCTGATTTATCGTTTGCTAATTTTGTTTCGTTTGTTCTGTTTCTGTCAAAGTTAACATTCTAAAAACAAAAACAAAAAGCAATCGAAACAACTACACAAGACATCTCATCGGCAAAATATGCAAATTTCGATTATTAATTCAACAAATGAAATTGAATAAATCAAGACTACTTATCAGGTGAACACATTACGGTACATTAACTGAAATTTATATACAAATTTAATTCTACCCGCCCTAAATTTAATATTTAGATCTACTTGTGGTAGATTTTATTTGTTGTTGTTGTTTTTTTTCTATACTGGCACGCAAAAAATCATTAGATTTAATTTCTACCTGGGTCCTCTCGCACGTTATCGTTCATATTTTATACGATAAGCTCAACGCAGCTATGCCCCAATTCTGCCCAAGTTGTATTTAACAATAGCGTCCATGTGATTCCTTTGCCGTGACATTGAACTCAAAAGTCTGCGACCTTAATAACGTAGGTAGAAAATAAATTGAATGGAGGGAAGGTTTTTTTTTCATTGTTGTTGTTATTATTCAACATACTTGGCCGTCAGTCCTGGAACTAACTAGTCCTCTTTTCATTATGCAATCCAGACAGGGTTCAAGATGACGGAGACCATTCTTCAATTATTATTATTATTATTATTATTATTATCAATGTGAATGAAGCAAGTCGACTTTTAAGAAGAAATATATCGTCATGAGGGCCCCCGTCATCACCAGTACCGTCGCCGTTGTTGTTGTCGCAGTCTCGTTCGCCAGTCAACATAAATGAATAAAAGCTGGTTCGTTATTTGTATAGTAGACATTGTGACCTATCCCAAGGGACAACATTTAATAAATTCATTAATAAGTTTATGTTTCTCAAGGATCTTTAGTTACATTTTTAAGATTTACTAGGATGTCAATATTTAAACAGCCATAGTTGACAAAATTATACCTATTCAAATAAAGGTTTTTTTCTATGTGTATTTTCGGTTGGTATTGTTTGATTAGGCTTGCTAGGATCTCTGCCAGTAGCTGAATTCAACAAAAGCACACGTGTAGATTTGCAATTGTTGCAACTATCTATTTTCTCTTAATTCGGTGGCATTATCAAAATCTGAAGACTATTGAATCTTTCACGTTATTAGCATAATATTCACATTAGATAAAGTGTCAACATTTAATGTTCTTCCATTAAATCAACAATAGGAACATGTGCTGGAATACCATCCCTCCATAACCGGTACATTAGATAATTTCCTGTTTTACAATCAAAAAACTTAATAACAATATTGCATATCTAATAGAAAAGAAATTTGAACCAACACAAGATTTCATCAACAATTATTATCCTTATTAGCAATCTCCACCCTATCGAAATCGAATACTTTTCTATAACAACCCCAACAAATCAAACCCATTATCATAGTGATCATTGTTAGAAAAGGCGATGGAAACGAGTAGAGTGGATTGTACGGGAAAAAAAAATCTTGAATCTCTTAATTCAAAAACTTCCTTGTTAAGAAATTGGAAGCTAACTAATCAAAATCGGGCAAGCGTACAATCTTACAATAGTTAATAAATCAATTCAAAAGAAAAACGAAAGAACGAAAAGGGTTTCGTGCAAATATTGTCCAAAATGCAGGTAGAAGATCAACACGAACACACACACAACAGTGTGGGAAGATCTGGAAATTATGCAAATTCCTTTTGGTCCAGGTAGAACGGATAGAACAGAATCTTGAATTGAGAGCAAAAAAGTTGATTAAATAAAACAACAACATGAACCGGTAACGGTCATAACGGAAACAGGAAGATGTTTAACGTTGTAAATTAAATGGAATTTTAAATGCAGAGTATAATTTATAGTTTTTGAAGACTTATGACTACCACTAATCGTTCTATTGAATACAAGAACCAAATAAACTTGAGTAGCTGTGGTAATCTATTCATATTTAAAATAGGTGTAGGTGATGTCAATGGATGGCGGTCTATACACATACATTAACTGCTTAATGTCACCAGTGCAAATGGTTGAAATAAAACGTGAATATGTCAAAACATTTCTAGACCATACATCAGACTTAATGTAAGTCGAATAGAATCAAAACAGCTTCTGACATATTCGATGACTTTATTTCTAAATGGAATTCATCAAGGACAACAGTCGTCTTTAAAATGTAAAAATCTTGGTTTTTTTTTTGTAATGAATAGATTTGATGAGGATTTAGTCTGGTCGAGAACGACTATATTAAAAAGATTTTCGGATAAATGTCTAGCTTTGGATGTTACGGTTTTATTTAATGATTTGTGTTAATATTTCTATAAAGAAGAAGGGAAAAAGTCGGCGTGGCGCGATCAAACAGAAAACGAAAGGGTTGATCGTTAATTTTAATAAACGACATATTTCACAAAACTATCCCTTAGTTTGTAACTTATATAAAATTGATTGGAAATTGTTAGTGTTGGTGGTCTTTCACAATTCAAGATTTATACTACCATATTGTTACAATTTTTTTGTTGTTGTTTTCTACCACTGGAAGGTAGATTATCTCATTTAATTTCAATACACAAAACTCAAAATACATACATATTGGATATATTGGAAAATTATAATCGAATAACAATGTCCGTTATGATTTAAAACATTGTGGATTTATGTGGCCAACAACAACAACATTTCAACTATGCATATATTGTATACATATATCTGTTTGATTTTTATTCGTTGTATTGGGTTTTGCGAAATAAATTCTCATTAAACAGGAGATTTATCGCAGATATTGAAAGCTTGCCTGTTCCATTTCGGTTCAACTTCAATATATTGTATTGGAATAGTTGGCTTTTATATGTGTAGAGAGTGTGTAGCTCTTTAGCTATAATTTCGTTTTGCTTTTAGTTTTATTATATTCATGCATTTATCATTGATGGAATTTTCGAAATGAAAAACTATACAAGCTTGTTAAAGTTGAGTTGAATAATTGTTTGTGATGCTTTTTTCTCTATTTGTGTACAAATTGAAAACAGTAGATCGGCTATAACGACGTTCAAGCCAACATCGAAAGGTGCTAGCATTATACGAAAACATACATTTATTGAATGACTATGAAACATAAAAGCCATCGTTCCTTAGTAGCAGTTGGTAAAAAAGCTGGAATTACTAATCAGAAGATTATTTATTGGCAATTACGTTTAGCAGAAGTGATGGTAAAACTATTCAAAAATTGTTAATTTTTGATGCTATTATAACGTGGCTTTTGAAAGATGATCATTTTGTATTGGTGCGTCCGTGCATCGTTTTAAACTTTTATTTCAATAAAGACTCACATAAAAATTACGAGTCCTTAAGAAACTCATCTAACGATTGTAATCTACGAAATTGCTGTTGTAAAGATCTTTAATGTACGAGTTGGAACTTTCGATAATTACTGAGCCGTACACGTAATACATACCACATTAATGTCAAATTTATCATAAAATCATAAAATTTTTAGCTATTATTTCGTATAAATGGCGAATCATTAAAAACTATCAAAGCAGCTGTTAAAATACTCGATTGTTTTGTTTTTTGTTTTTAGTATTTTACTCGTTATATTCGAGTTGAAATTTGTCGTAATAGATGTGTATCGTTGTGTATTTTCTCAATATTTTTTTTATTTTGATGGTAGACAGAAGAAGCACCTAAGTAGCGATATTTTGTTATTTGTTCCAATCAAAGACAGTAGAAGTGGCTTATAGTGACATTCGAAATTTGTTGATTGTAACGCTGTAACGAACGATCAATCATAGAACAATTGGATCGAATTTAATTCTCTTCTCATAGATCTTCAATTTTTGAAAGATGAATGACGAAAAACACGAATAAAACCTGAAACTGTCCCCGTCCGTTAACTTTCATTTATTCATAGTACATGTAAAAGAAAAATGGAGCAAGTCCAAGAGCCGTTTTTACCTGTTATACGAAAAACAAGTTCTCTCTATAATCTATATATACAACTATATCTATATATATATACATGTATATATACCTATATTGTATATTCACAATATATTCAGGATAATAGAAGAATATAATGACAAACGTGGGAAATTTTCGGGTATCCCTATATGGGACCGTACATTGAATAAATCCATCGTGGTGTAGAAGAAAGATAGGTGTACGGTAAAATAAAAGAAGACTAGAGCAGGTTTTTACGATGTTACCCTCAAAAATCAAGTTCAATATTTAGTGGAAAAACCGTTGATATTTGCCTTTATCCCTCTCTCTATGTGTGTGTATATATATATGTATTAGCAAAAACACATAAATAGTGTACCAATTCGGTGTACTTTTTTTGTATTTTGTACAAATTTCGAGGGTTGTTGATTGAAACGTGGGAAAAATGTTCTCCACATATTTATATTTAGAAACTGGTGTCTCTTTTTATTATGTAGAGGCATGTCAAGGTGGTAGACACTTGGCGATAAAGAGGTGGATATCCATTAGTTGGGGACTTCCGTAGAGGAAGGCGACCATATGTGGGCCTCCACTATCAGACATCACAGTTCTTGTCCTTCACTCTCTCTCTACATTTCTACATATATATATATATATATAAAATATATATATAGATTGCCAACTGACATCTGGCACACTTCATCCACATTACATTCACCACCACTTGTTCATTAAGGAGTCTTAGAAGCATATCGTAGACACATGTTGAAGAATTCACAAGAAATTCAAACTTTAATTAAACAACCACAAATATATTATTAACATTACTATTACTGATGATTTGTGATTAAAAAGATGAAATTATTAATGATAACAAACAACCCTCGTGTATTTATCAGATTATTCAAAAATTTGCTTGTTTCAGATTATCGCTCCATCAGCAGCATCCATCACCCCAAGTGCCAGTAAAGAAGTTTAACTACTTCATTGTAAATATTTTTATAGTGAAATTCAAATTCAATTCCAACTATTGTTGTGTTATTTACTCTTTTTTATTACTACTATTATCATTATTATTATTAAATTCTATATTTATTATTGATATTATTGATTCTATTAACATGAATCAGAGATTGATTTATGGATCAAATTTTAATCATTGTTTTCTTTTGATTTATCTAATGAAAATGGCTGTAAATATATATTTTTTTTATTGTAAAAATTATTATATATATTTTTTTCTTTAATATTTATTAATATTAAAATATCAAAAGACTGCGACATTCTCTTATTTTTTTAATAATGAAGATTTGAATCAAATAATTAAGAAAATTCAAATTTGAAGTTGATTAATATTAACTCTAATTTGTTAGTTATAGATTATTAACATGTAAATAAATAAATAAATAAATAGATAAATGAAGAATTGTAGGATTGGCCAGTGTTGAAATTTGTTTATATTTGTAAAATATTAATTTATTTATTAATAGTTTTTAGTGTTTAATTACAAGATCTCAAAATTTTGTTATAGAAAATCAAGCAATTATAAATAAATTGCGTTAATTTATTAAATTTATTTAGTTTTATTTATATTGTTAACGATTACGTGAATGGATTCAAATACAACAAAAGTCGTCAGGAAATATAAAACAGTGAAGCTTTTATACCACAACGTACAATAAAGTTAATCTATTGGACTGTACAATTACCAACGTGCAATAAAGTCAGTTTGCGGTTGTTGTCATTATATTGTTTAGAAATTAAAGAAAAAGAAGCACAGGAATATAAGGGTTTTACTATTCAATTAGAAGAGCCTGTCTGCTGTTTTGTATAACAAGTACAAAAAGAATGCAATTCTTACAAGAAGAGACTGCTCAAAAGTTTCATTTAACGATAATAACTACTTTTTGCACGATCATAGAAAAAATAGCAAACAATTCAGTTATGAATGACAAAAATACTGAATTGAGCTTAATTAAATTAGCATCATTAATTTTTTTTTTTTAATATTGTTATCGATCAACGCTGTTGCAGTTTTTAGCCCTCTATAAACTCTCTTATATGTCTCTATCTCTTTCTACCATTGAAAATAACTAATCAATTAGATACAAGTCGAATACAATATTTCCCTCCTTTCAAACTTTCAATCATTGATTTATTACAAATTCCTGTAGTGTAGAAAATTCCCTTCACTCCCCTTCTTAATTTCATTTTTTGTTTGTTATTATTGTTATTGCACTCCCTTTTTCTCATTTGATTCATCTATGTTGCTAGAATACTCTTTTTTTTAAATAGAGGGTACCATACTGGCAGTTATACGTACCTATATTATAGTAAAGAATAGAAAATCCCGTCAATTGTTGTGCAAATCTAAATTCGAACAGAGTCGCGTGGCAAGAAGCGTGTCCGCCAGACATCCCCATACACCACCAGGTAATAGTTGTAGTAGTCGTAGTAGTAGTAGTTTTCCTACAATATACATCTCACTATTTCATTTCAACATTATATTATTCTATATAGAAATTGAATAAAGATAGATAGAAAAACGCATATGTATAGTAGTTTTAATGCACACACACAACCACACACAAAAGGTGAACATCTGGCATAGCCCTCAGGTCGCTGTTGCATCCATTCCAACCCAGTCAACCTACCCTCCCCGATAGCGCGTTTATCTGGACTTTCAAGTGTATATTTGATCAAAAAAATCGTTCGTTTTATTGAATATCAATGTCAAGGTTAATTCAACTAATCAACTTTTAAATGAAAATACAGACAGCTATTTGTGAATTAGAAATCTAATAATGTTTGTTATTTTATATTTTAATCACGACCGGGTGTAAGTAGATAGATAGGGTGGTGTCGTGTGCCACTCTATTAAACCATACATTATAATCACCACCCTTTCGTATCTCTATTTCTATCATATATCTACAATAAGAGGGCTGTTACATTCGGGCGTTACATTACAACAAGTAACTCGTCAACTATATCACAAATCTAAAGTGAAAAATCTGTCAACTTCCACCTTTTACCTTGTTATTATTATCGTCATTATTATTATTATTATTATTATTATTTCTCTTCGGTCTTTCCTGTTCGTTTTTTTTTGTACATAGACGTTTGAGTTTTTATTATAAAATCGAACCACAACACATGGTTGTTTCATTATTAAGTACTTTCCGGTCGGGAATCTTCAAAATTGAAGACTAATTGTTACAAAGAATAAGTAAAAACGATAGGCAAAAACTATTTTCCGTTTCCGTTTATTGTAGACATAACGGTTTTTTTTTGGAATTCTGTTGTTGTTAGAAATAGTTATTGAGGTTTATTGCGATGAATACCTATCGAAAAAGATTTACGCAGGTATAAAAATAGGGGATAAAACGTAGTTTTTGGGATAAGATCGGAGATGTAATTTTTTTTTTTGTAAAAAACTGGGATAATTTTATGCAGTTCTTTTTTTGTTGTTGTTGAATGTATCACATTTTGTCTGTTTCTTTGTTGTTGTTGTTGCATGACATCTTCGATATGACATACGAGAGAAAGAATGTTGTTTGATGTATGAAATGGGAAGAGCACTTTGAACCAATTAATTTATTTTGTTTGTACCACTTTGTACATGTAATTGACCATTACTGTTTTTTTTTTCATTCTTTCTCTTCTTTATTGGTTTCGTTAATTTAAACTTTTTAATGTTTGCGTGTATATAAATGTTATTTCTTCAACTGACCTCGTTTATATAAAAGCTTGGTACGTAAATTTGTGTCTGCAAGTTCAAACGGCTATTTCCTAATTAACTAGAAGTAAAATCCATTTTATATATTCTACAATATCAATACAATAAAAATACAAATATGAAGTGAAGCGTGACTAATGATTGTCTGCTATCTTGTATTCAGTCATCATTGGATTTTTTTGGTAACAATGTTTGCGGAAATTGAACACACCAGTTGGTATGGAATTGTAAATTTCGCGCTTTAAATTGTTGTTTCGTTAATTTTTTTATATTCTTTAAATTAATTTAAATTTTGTTTGGGAATTGATTGATTGGGAAACAGCTAAACATTATTGTTTTGACCACCCTTTTATAAACAATGATTACTGAATGTTGAGGGGCCAATCATGCGGGTATATATGAGGGATGATAATTGTTGAATCTATACAAAAAACCGCACAGTGGGTGATTCTAGAACGCATTATGATTTATGTTCAATTTATCAGAAAATCGTGATGACGATAACGATGATGATCACTTGACCCGCTTTTATCTTCTACTTCATACAAAAAAAAAACAACACGAAACTTTTATTTTTCAAGCATAATAATAATAATACTAATAATAATAATAATAATAAATGAATAATAATAATAAATAAAAGTAGAATTTGTCCGGCGCATCCACCAATTTTGCACCTCAAACGTTGGCGATGAAATTTGGTGGACGCGCCGCATTTCTATTAATAGAATCAAATATGCTGATTTTTTATAAATTTTTTGTTGTTTACAACAAAAAAACATCTGTCTACGCCTGTATAAACTTCAAAATTGTTGTAATCCCTTGATTTACTGTGGTTATTTTCCAATTATGATCACGTAAAAATGGTTTTTTTTAAACTTAAATATTTCATCATTTATTTTTAAGTATAATGGAAGTGATGAACGATGAATTGAAGAAGTGAAACGGGAGAATGCCACATAAAATGGACGTTGTCCATATCGTAACACCTGTCGAAGAAATTGCAGAAGGCACACACCGACAGCAAACTAAACACAACGAACTCACCGATACCAATAATGATATATTAGTATACCTGCGTTTATATGTTATTTTTGGGCAACGAAAAACTTTCTTGTATGCATATTCATGAGAAGTTACAATTTTGCAGCTGGCGCACACGAGCCACAACGAGATATCCTTGATCATCATATTTACGATTAAATCTATCTCCAAAATTTTGTTTGCTTTCTTTTTTTTTGGGAAATTTTCGAGCTCTTCAATAATTATTTCGATCACAAACAATAAAAAGTACAACCGGAAATTCAAATCACCCTTAATGTTTGGCAGTGTGTTAATAAATATTACACCCCTTTATCGATAATTTACAGTTCACCATGCGAGTTTCAAGAGAATTTCCTAATAAAATATTGTGGTTACCTGAATGAATGGCAACTAACTTGTCACAGTTAACATTAAAAACAGCTTATCTTGAATAATGAGCAACCCTCATAATAAAAATGGTTAAACATAGTCTGACATTGTAGCAACACAACTTTCAAATGATATTTATCTTAGATTCGACGTTCAAAAGACAATCTGTTCAGCTTCTTTTGAATATGCCATAAATATCGTTTAATTTCGACAGGTTCTAATGTTTTTTCGATTTAATATTTTTATGAATAAAAGTCGAAAGAACAAAACAAAAGAAACTAAGAATGTAAACATTTTAATTTGATAATAACAAAACAAAAAAATTGATGACGTCAATAGTAGATCAATTAAATTTAGAATAAATTGTCGATTATAGATTTCAGGTAATAATTGCAGTGAATTATTGTCCAGAAGTTGTTTGGGAGGTGACCGAGAAGCCGCCAGTTGAAGGTGATGAGCCGCATCCCTGCTGTGTCAAGATGAATATCGATCTGTATACTACAACCAACAAGAAAAAATATTTATGTTTTATTGGCTTATTTTATTAAGTAGTTAGATAATAGACCACCGTAAGTCACGAAAGGGTCATCATTAATCTTCACCGTCTCTGTTTCCTGTATTGAACAACAACCAAAAGAATCCTTAATTATATTGATGTTAATTAGAGATTTTAACGAAATTATTGCGAAATTCTACTGTTGTCTATGTGATAACAACAACAAATATTTTGTTGTTCTTTAGTTTGATATTTATCTATGACATGTGTTCGTTTTGTACGTATTTTAATACGGCATTTTTTCGTAAAGAATCCTCCCTAGAATCCTGTCAGTTGTTGTTCTGATTATAAAAAGGTAACGTTCTTCAAATATCGAAAATACCAGACGGCAATTTGGTCTAAATTAGGTAAGTTTTCTAATAAGATACCGATTAATGATAACGCACAGGATCACAGTAACAATTTTTTATAAGTTTGAAATGAAATCGGTTAGACTAAAGAAACAAAAAAACAAATGTTTTATAATTAATATAAACAAGAATCGTGTTTTTTTTTCACGGTCTTGTAACTAACAGCCGCCAACAAAATTAATGTATTAAAAAATTTACAGTTTAATGTAATTTAAAACACGTGGCTTTACTAGATAGATCTGATTTACATACGAAACAGGGGTCCTATAATAAAATCTTGATTAATATTCGGCCAAATATCAACAATAAAGTCAAGTTTCACCCAAATTTTGGGTAAAATTGTCGAATTTCCTTCGCCACTACGGCCAATTAGTAGTATTGCCATTTTGAAACGATATTTTTCAGACAATTCAATTGAAATATTACAGGACAACAATCAGTGTAAGCCAAAATAGCCATCGAGATGAATTAAAGCAGTTATGCATGAAATCCTCGATCTACAACGATATGATGGGGAACGAATCAACGATTGCAAAAAAAATAGATGGGAAAGAGACAAAACGCGAACGAATGGGATCGTCGTGCGCAGACTGAAGTAGAAGAATGAGCTTACATTCGCTTGTGTTCCGCTTAACAAAGATTTCTTTTTCCAGTTCACACTATGGGAACACGATCGAATGCGAACGATCGATTTCTTTTGAAGTACCGACAACTTGGCCTTCGTTCCGCTTCGATCGTGTTTGCATTGCAGTCCACACTGCAATCCTTCGTGATCGTTCGATAGATATGGATGGGGCTTAACAGTGCCGCAAACTATTTAATCAGCGATTTTCCGACTACTTAAACTCTCCGGTCATTGATGTCGTTTTTTTTTGTTATTGTCAACCAAGTCAAAATAGACAAAGTATACGGCGAGAAGAAAGTCTTGTGTATTCTATTTAACAAAAAAAACCCATCAATTTTCATTGAAATCTGGCTTAATTTCACGAATTTATTATCGACTGTTGCACTTTTGTAGCCTCATTAAAGATGTGTTATCATCAATTTGAATCTTATCAATTTTTTGTAAATTAAAAATAATTAAAATTCTGTTAATTTAATTACAAATAAACAACGACATTCTCTAATTATAATCAGGAATATGTGGTGAGCACCCTAGTAAACACATAAATTTTCTTTAAAAAAAAGAAACTTCTCACCACCCATTGTGTTATGTATATGTTGTTGATATTTTCTGCTGCTGTCATCTTGTTTTAGATTTCTTATCACTTAATTAAACAGAAACTCCTGAAGAATCTTTTTAATATTTCCTCATTCTCACAAAATATATGGAAAAACAAAAATACTGTAAGTAATTGCAATTTCATTGTATACGAAAACATGTAATTTTCAAGCGAACGAAAATTAGACTCCATCAAAGTTGATAAGTATTATCGTCATATCGCACGTAGTTGATTGACTTTGAAAACACAGTAATTTCCAACAGGTATGTGAACTATAAAAATGTATAAAAATAAAAACAATACAATGAAATCAATTTTGAAGTATGTGAGAGAATCAAACCACAACATCTAGCTACTGTCCAACACCACCAAAATTAAATATCGAATTTCAATTTTAATTCGTTTACACATTTATGTGAAACCTGTAAAAATACATTCTTGTAATAAATCTGTAAAATAATCTCCAATGTTGTTTTTTTTTCTTTCCATCCAATTTAATTCATTATACTGATAATGGCGATATATTCGGATGACATTAAATCGAACATCTGTTGATCGATTCTATCGACATGTTCGATTTTAATTTGGCAAAATTCCAAAAATAGTCCGCATATCTCGGCTATTATCTTATCAACGTTAATTTTAAAAATGCACGATCTTAGTGTTATTTTATTTAATTCAACTTAAAACAACAAAATGATATATTGAGCAAATTCTATTGTACTTATATTTGTGGAATTTATTTCCGAAAGCCAGTGCAATACGTAAATTTAAAACAAATAATCTACGTCAAAATTCTAAATGCTGGTTCACATGATCGATAAATTCGTTGGTTATAAATTTCCCGTTATTTGTTATGTATGTATGTGTATGTGTGTGTGCGGGTTGTTGATTCATTTAAATTACATAATGATTGTCCAACCTTTGGCGCCCTGTTGAACTATCCCTTGTCCTGTCCCCAGGTAGTATACCTCCCGAAATATTTTATACATATAGATAAATGGTAAAATATAACGTTGAGGCATAATTAAATATAAAATTCCAACGAAAATGGACAAAAATTACAATTTTATTGCGCGTTTAATAATAATAAACGACATGCGGTCGTACGACATCATTTTGAACAACATTAAACCCTTTGCGCTTAAGGGCACAAAACACAGGACCGGCTTGAGAGATTTATCGTTGAAATTCCACTACCAGAGAATTTTATTAATTGTAAATAATTTATGAAACAATGCTCGATCGACCGAATGACAGCATTTTGCATATTCTCAAATATTGCTGTTGTGAAATGATGATTTTGCATAAGACTCAATACGGTCCTGTTCCTTTTGTTAGGTGATCCACAACTTAATAATACCAGAAAAGATGACAACGTGTGTGGCAACGGTTCTGTTTTACAAGAACTTATTGTTTTAAATACAAATAATTACAATAGTTTTCTTATCATTCAAATTTGGAATTTATTTAACAAAAAACAAAAACAGTATTATTTAAATAGTTTTTCGACAATATCAAACATATGCATAAATCCAAATCTTTTTTATCAAATAAACATGCCAAGAAATCACTGTTTTAATGTTTTGAATGGCTCTAGATTAAGATGTGAATCGTCTTTATGTGACAATTTTAAATTCGTTATTTATTCATATTGTTATAGTAAACATCTACATATTTGCACTTTAAATATAAATGGCTTAATCAATATGAAATGCATCTGTTGTTTTTCGACATTGTGGCAGACTTTCGACTTCATCAACCTTGATATTAACAATCGGCAAAGAAAAGGTACAAAATGATTACGGATCAAAACAAGCCGCAACACAACTCTTTTTGCACAACACATATTGTCATCAATTGAGATGAGGGTGGAACATTTCAATATCTTATTGTTATCATAAGATGAGCTAATCGTTCATCAGTCAAAAAAATATAAGTGGCTGTCAATGAAACGAGGCATTGAATGCGGGCAAAAGTTCACATTGATACTCATAATGATGATGATGGTGATATGGATACTTCTGGCCAAACTATCCATTGTTTAGAAAATCTGATCGATTCGCCCGTTTTTCTTTCTGATTTGTTTCGTCTTCTTGATTGATGGTGAAGTTGAAAGTGGTATTATTTCAAAAATGATTTATCCAGTAGCCCATGAATCGGCTATATCAAGTGTCATTGAATAAAAAAAATCCATCGTCCACTCTCACTTTAGTCGTTTTGGTATTTACCGCGCTAGGGGGTAATCGGGGTAGCTACGGTACTCCAGGTGCAAGCAGCTGTTTTACCATCCCTTCCACCCGCCATATAAAACAACCACTCTAACGAACCGGCTGGATATATTATAAAATCTGAAATCAACCACCACTACTACTACTACTACTACTACTACTACAATCGAAAATTGTAATTATAATTTTTTCCTTATTTAAAAATCTTTCAATGTATAGTATTAAATAAAGTGGACACGTGTCTCTGATATTTTATTATTTAAACAAAAATCCTAACCAGTAGAGGGTGAATAATTTAAATCAACAATTTTGCATTATTATAAAATGGAAATCACCCCTGCATAATTCCACCCGTTCAAAATCAGGTTTCAATCACTACACACACATCCACATGTGTGTTTATGTTTGTGTGTGTGTGTGTGTTAACGCACCTCCCCCTACACTACAGGGCTGTAGTTGTGATCAACTACCCTTATATATTTTGTACGGTTTTTATTGTTATTATTCACATGTAAAGAAATGTGGAGTCACTGAGGGTGAACGTGAATGCACGTGTACACGTGCCATTGCCACCAACATAAATTGCGACAATAATGATAAAATGTAATCGTATAAATACAAAAAAAATACATATCTCAACTTCCGGAATTTATAAAGAGAAATTATTGTTGTTGTTTTGGTTTTATATTTTAACGATTATTACATCGATGTTCTACGTGACAATTATTAAAAAAAAAAACCTAATAGGATGGTCTTTTAGTGTTAATCACACGTTATCTAATCTATCAAGTTGAGATGATTTATCATTTTAACACGTCGAATATATTGATAATGACCAACCAACTAGATAATCTATATAAAAATACGTTTTAATAATAATGAGTTATTGAAATGGTTAACTTAATTTTCTAATACAGACTCCACTTATTAGCCTATCATCTATTGATCAATATGTAAGATGTACTCTACTACCACACTATTAAATTGATGGTAAGTTTTCATCTCTCAAAGTCAAGTAATATATGCATGTTCCAAGCAAAGCCGCCCATTTCGAATATATAATTTTATACAGTAGACGATGAGTTTGTTGTCCTGACTTAAGATAATAAATAGAAATGAAATAGATGAGAGTTGTTGATGAGATCGTCTCGTAATTGATGAATAGGCGGGAACTGAGATTTCTATAATGAAATGATATATACTGAAATGTTCCTCTTTCAAAAACAAAACAAAACAAATTATGCTCAAATTGTAGAGTACGAACGTATCGGAAAAAGTTTCACATTTAATAAACTATACGATAATTATTTTTTACACTTTCAAAAATTTCTATCAATAAAGCATAACATTGTCCTGACCCAGATATTAAATTTCGATGCCTTAATATCGATAATCCCTTCTTTCAATTAGTAAATAAATTTTATCGTTATCTGTTCGTAACAAAGTCGTTGCAGTCTATTAAAAAATTATGACAGATTCATGAATTTTTTTTGCTTAGATAAACGATGTGAATCATGTGAATTCTACTTTTGGCCTAATGACTCAGATACATTGTAAAGAAACTTGATAATCATTTAGTCATTTGATGATGAATTTTGGGTATTAGCCGATTTCAATACAGTATTATCGCCTGTTTACGGGAAAATTAAAGTAACGACAAACGTAACACCCTCGAAACAAGGGTGTGATCTCTATAGTACATCTGTTGTAATTTAAGATATCCTGATCCTATAATAAGTATTCTTATACGTTTGATGACTGTAATTTTTAAGTTATTGAAAGCGGCTGTTTTATTCAATTTCAACTATACACTTACAACAATATAAAACTTGGTTTGAAACCATTTATTTTCCAACTTCAACTATGTTTAATCGAGAGGGTTGATAGTTTGGAACGTGCCACCACCCTATAGAATAGTTATTCCATATGTGTGTTTCTAGTTATACTTGTCGGATTAGGGGTGGTTTATACGCTTTGTCATTTCACGTTCACAGTGCCGGTTCTATTGTACATTAACTCTATTGTTATTTATATAATGATAGTATTCTTTGTACAAATTCTAAAATTAAGAGAGAGAAGAGAGAGTGATCAGAAAAAATGAGCGTTATTCTAGGTGGAAATCGTTTGACGCTTCATTCTATTAGAATGAAACAATTTTAAACAAATTAAAACAGTAAATAATCGTTAATTTTCAATTAGTGCGAGTTTCTTATGAGTTAAGAGGAGGGAAAAAAATTAACTTCTTATTTATGTTATATATGAGTATGGGTGAGAAATATACCTCCCATGTTAGTAATTTTTCATTGGAATTTTGACATGTTCTATTTGATTTTTTTTGTCGAATTTTTAATGCACACATACACACTCTCTGAGAACTCATTTATTTTCAATTTCATTGTTCCCACCTACTGTGTATACCGTCTGTCTTTAAAGTGACGTTATATAAGGGATGTGTTGAGCCAGTTAAGATCCTACAATGATATCAAAAATTAGAAAAAAAACAACAACAATACAATCGTATTGTTTCTGTTAAAACATACAAATATTGTCTTTTATAGGTGCACTTTATCTGGTGCAAGATTTTCGTATGCAATGAGACAATAAAATAAACAATAAAATATGAAATAAAATAAAAATAAAATAAATTTTCCATTAAAATGTAAACAATTATCTTATCTTTCGTGTGAATATATAAATTCCACATTATGCAGAAATTTGATAGTATTATACAATAGAATTTTTGTTTAACGAAATGGGTACGAAAACGTCATTTCTATTTATATTGTTCTGTTTAATTGAGGTAATTTTTATCAATTTGATTTGTGAATATTTATTTCTATTCCTCCTAATTGTTGTAGTCGAGTTATGGAATTGATTTCAAACAAATTGTAAAGTTAATTGTTGATCTACAGAAAGTACAAAATAATTTAGATCAATCGATTCCAATATTTTATCAAGATGTCAATAATACTAGTGATGCAATTTCAAAAGATATAATCTATGCTGAAATTGAAGTTCAACAACATTTAAATCAAGTAAATGAATTTATAACAAATGCTACAGAACAAGCTCATCAACAAAACAAAGCAATTGAATCATGTATTGATAATGCTAATGATGATGTTTTTCTATTAGATTTATTGCGATTGAAAACATGCCAACAACAAACAGAGGATCTTGGAAATTTAATGCACTATTTGAATAATTTGAATCAGTATCGTGGAAATTTGCAACAATTCGATGAATGCAGCTCACCAAAAAACCAAGGTATCGTCGATTGTGTTTATATGGTAATCAATGAAATTCGTAGTGATTTAACAAAAATCCAAGAAACACTGCCGAATGTTCTGAAAAATGCTGAAATCTCAGCTGAAAACTGTATTGAAACTAATTTGAATTATTTGAATTCAGGCATTGATGCTGTCAAAAATGGTTTCGAACAATGTATTGAAAAAATATTGTTTTAACATAATAAAGATTAAATTATAGAGATACAGCACGATCTTATTGTTTTTATTCTAAAACTAAAAACCGATTCCCTTGAATTTTCCATACGTGTCTTGACTATAAATTTCAATAATCAAACAATTTATTAACTAATCAACCAACAGTTATGGTACAGTTAAGTTTAATTTTAATAATTTGTAATATTTTATTAGAATTTCAAATTAATTGTGAGGAATGTACAACGGGCGCAATAACGGTAAGTTTTCTAATTATTTACGTGATTTGCCAATCTACAACAACATTATTTTAGGGCATTTCCTGTCCTTCATCGAAAACAATTGTGGAAAAATATAAAATTCCAACAAATACATTACGTGATAGATTGACAACAATTTATCAACAAACTGGTGAACGTATCACATTTACAAGAGATTTAATTTTGAGAAATATCGCTGATTCGCTGATTTTAACAAAAACTCAATTAACAACATCAAAGAAATTGTTATTAAACGCTAAAGATGAAGTTAAATTTGCACCATTACAAATACAATCATGCATTAATAAACAGAATTTTGAATTAACGAAAATTTTACCAAATTCTCTAAATAAATGCAGTACAGATAGTAATTTTAATCGTTTAAGAAATGTTAGGAATCGCATAATGAAATTACAACAACTTTTAGACGGTTTAAATGACAAATGTATATTTTTAAATCCAATACGTGGAAGATTGAAAAATTTAGATGTATGTATTTCAACGAAAATCAAAGAAATCGGATTGGATTTGTTACAATTACAACGGGATTTTGAGATTGCATTGAAGGATGTTGTTAACATGTCAGTTAGATGTATTTTAAAGGAATCTAGTGAGGTTCATGAGAAAATCGGACGTGTACTTGGTGCTGTACGAAATTGTAGGAATATCAAAGTTGATTATTAAATTTTCAAACATTTGTTTTTTATTGTAATTTTGTTTCTTTTACACATTTAATTAGCGGCACAAGTTTTTAAATCTACTGTGATTTTTTCTAAAGATACAGTTAAATCTTCAAAATTTGTTTCAATACAATTCAAAGCAGCATCAGAGATATTTTTAAATTCATCTGTCACTTGTGTTGATAAATCATCAAGCTGATTCTTATCAGATTGTAATTCATTATCAAGACAAGTGGCTAACTGATCAGTATTTGGTGTCATACATCTTCGAACTGAACCACTTAATTTACCTTTAAGGAACCGTAATTGTTTTAATAAACGATTCATATTGTGTAATTCTTGTAAATTTTTAGCACATTCGCCTATAGTGTGTAAGTTGAGTCCATGCAAAGCGCCGTCCATTGCTTTTAAACAACTATCAATATCACCACCATTAGCCTGGGCTTCTCGTTTCAATTCGTTTGATAACTCCTTTAGATCACTCATAGATTGTTTGAGGTCACTTGCGGCACTACCAATTGATTGTTGAACTAATTGACGGAGCTGGCCGATTTCCAGTAGTGCCTTTTTGATTTCAGAAGAAATTTCAATTTGAAGTCCAGCGATACGTGCTCCATACTCAGCAATAACATCAGGCACAGTTCGACAATTATACCCCTAATGATTGTTTGCAATCAAAATTGATTGAAATCAAATTAATATTAAATTACTTACTTGTATTAATAACGCAATAGTTAAGAATATTGCAAGTTTTGATAACATTTCGTTTTTTTTTTGATTCGTTTTATTCTAACGCAAGTTTCGCACTGAATTCTATGGGTGATCACTCGAGATTTTATATAAAATTTATTTGGTTGACATTTTTAAAAATTATCATATAGTTAAGATAAAAATTGGGAAACTTCCTATCTTATGTATGATCAATAATATTTTTGTTGTTGTATTTTTAAGGATAAAGCACGCCTTAAATAAACAAACAATTATAAACACTATTGTATGTAAACTCAAGCACCTTATGGAAAAATTGTCATTTTACAGAAATAATAAAGTGTTTTGTTCAAATAATTACGAGTGTTTTTCTTTATTCGATGAAGAAGATTATTTTCGACAATTGTTGTAAACAAGTCATGATATATCGTATAAAAAAAGATCGACAATTTTCATGAGGCTTTATGTAAATTTTTTACTTGAAATTATCTTGTCATTATTGTAATTAGCAACAGAATATATCCATCACCTAAGGCTCTACATTATACTCAACGTTACCAGTACAAAGCAACAAACAAAAATCAGCGATAGTCTTTCTACAATTCCAACAACCAAATACAAATGTTAATTGAATTGTTGTTGGGGACCACCCAACATATTGTTTTCGGATCACACAAACATTTCGATATCCCTAATCAAAAGCGTTTGGCCATTGTTTATATGCAATCCTTGTTGTTTTATACGGCCAATTCCTTCAATCTATCCAAATAACAACAAAACTAAGCAAAACAGAAAATTGCATCGACTAGTCCATTTTAAAGCATTGGTATTTATTTAAAGTGACGTACAGATGGTAATTTATTATTTCAGAATTGATTCCACCAGTGGTACTGCTCCAATTCAGATCAATAAAATTAAAAAAAAAACAAGCAGAACCAACAAGTAGTAATTTTTTTTCAAATTGGAAAAAAATCATTAACTTAAAACAGGAAACGAATCCATCATTATAATACGATTCGAACGAAAAAAAATCTATTAAAGCTACCACATAAATCATTTGAGAAAGGGTTTAGTTGCAAATAAAGTAGTTGTGGTATATACGTTATCTGTCAATTGGCCAGTTCACGATCATCATTCATAATATCACAACAAATTATGTTATACATAACTTACTAAAAAAAATAATTTTTTTTAAATATAGTAAACCAAAAATTGCCTAGACCGATTCTACAACAATAATAAATTAATATCCATCAACCAATATTGTACAAGTTTCCAAAATTTCGTCAAGTTATTGTTCAATCAGCAACAGTTCAACAATTGTACAAAAAATTGAATAGATTTATCGCGCTGAAGAGCTCGCCCAAAAAGAATTCAATAGAAATTTACGTATAAATAAAACTCGTTGCGAGTTTCTCGCCAGTAGAAGCGAGCCCTAAATGTCGTAACTTTCACATTTTAAATGAATCCACCATGAAAATACAATTATATTGTCTAAGAGGCAAGTTGATTAACTGAATTGTGGCTCACTGTATATAAATCATGGGATAGGCATAGACTAGATTTTTTTTGTTAAATTTTTAAATAACGTATCTGTCTATTACTCATTTTAGATAATTATTTAAATAAAAATCTATCCAACACCTCAGGCTTATGTTTATTAGATCATCAAGAAGAATCACCACTTCGGCTAGAAATTTCTAACAAAATAATAATTAAATTCTAATCTAAGTTTAATGTGCTTCAGATACAGAATTTGCATACATAATATTCTTTCTAATGCCCTACAGATTGATATATCTTAAAAAAAAATATTTATCAATAATATTAACAATTTGGAAAAATATGGTCAAAATAAAATACGATGTGTCGATTTTAAGATAACAAAAAAAAATAAAAAAAAATAAAATATCACCAAAAATCCATACATGTGTAAAAGATTTGCTGATAAAATATTCACAATAATAATGAAAAAAAAATATATATATATATATATATATATATTTATTTTTTGTAAACTGTCGTCAAAGATTAGTTTCTAAAGAAATCCATTTCTTGTTAATGTTTATACGGACTGCGGTCAGAAAGAATTCAATGGTCAGTTTCTTTTATGATTTTTTCTATTTCATTTTAGAATGATCCAAGTGTATATCTAACGATTCTCATCTATTGTTAAAGCGACAATATTCATACAAAATCATTTGTATTTTTTTAAAATTAAGATTTATACCTAATAGGAATGTGACAATACTATCAGTTTCTATAGATTGATGAATTTATAGTCAACAAAACTATACGTTATTTGTTCTATTTGAAGCCGATTCAAAATATTTGTTTTCAATTATTGTTGAAACCGTTTAATTTTTGATAACCGACTTTTGTTGTTTTTAATGCGCGTGTAAAAATATTGTTTTTATCATAAATACATGGGATCAGTCACATTATAATTTTGATATGATCAATTTAAATATGTACGCCTCTAGCAGACGTCTTGTAGGCGGCACCGTTTATTTCAATCCTCTTCCATTCAAAGATCCTATTTATCTTTAATGATTGACGTAGTAGTAAGACAGTACGACACGCTTCTTGATTCATCATCATAAACCACCTTCGCTTACTTATTTTTTTTACGTGTATAGGGAGCCGCCTCTTGTTTCAGGCATTAAAAAAATAAACAATCTCGTTTATAACACATACATAAGATGTGTTAGTAACTGAAAAATGGAAAACGTCGACTATAAACGGACATTCTTGCAATTCGTTTCATTACAACGGATAATTGTTGCATTTCTCCACCTTAAAACAATAATAAAATATTTTTTTTCCTAAGAAACGACTGTTAAAAATCAAATATAAATTAGGTGTTATCATCAGTTCATTGTATCTATACAGTTGTTTCGGTCGCGTTTCAGACTTTAATTAAGAAATAAATTGTATTTTAATTGTAATTACATATTAAACTACAGTCGAATTATACCTACAATAAAATATATCATCTGATATAAGTTGTATCAAAAAGTAGGTAGTTATAAAACAGATAACATAGTTCTTTTATATTGTTCTTGTTGTTATAGCTCTACTAATAATATCTATCTCTTCTTCGACTTCGAGTAGTTGTTGTTCGATTAAAATTTGCGATTGTGATTCAAGATTAGATAAATGAGCGTGCTATAGCTAATTAATGTAGTTCTCTCTTATGTATAACTAATGGAAAAGATTATTGTTTTTTTTATTGACTAATCACTACGACGACTACTACTGGTGAATTAAAATGATTAAACATTATCAGAACAAAGCGATCAATATAACCGAAATATTGGTAGTCTAAACTAATATTAACATTAGTCAATTGTAATTTAAAACAATAAAGATTTATTAATATTGTTTGTAGAGATTAAGATAACGAGAATTATTGTTTAAAACAACAAAAACAAACAGAAAAAAAACCATCGATAATAGAAACTGTAGCAGCTATTTAATAACTATTCATGTATTTATAAAACTTGACAAATTACAGATAACTTTTTTAAATTTTATTATTTTCAAGTTTGTTCCAGTCGCTTGTTTTGCCTCGTCCCGCAAACTTCCTTATTCACTGAATAAAATGTTGCTTTTATATAATACTAGATAGTACTTTTCGTTATTAATGTTTCTGTGAGAATTAATGCAAAAATGTTCGATATCGAATTGATTTTTAGTTATTGGGCTTTCAGTAAACTTTTACTGTTTATAAAATTTTCACGATCCCCACCCAAGTTCAGTGTCTCGATCCCACTGCGTCAAAAGCTTTTGTACAATTTGTATGGTTGCAGTATGAGCGACAGCGACTTTCTGCACTTGTAACACAGCGACAGGGTCGTTGTCGTTAATGTTATAGGAAAAATCGATATTAACTTTTGACTATTATACGATTTTAATTGAATAGATTGTGTGACTCGGGGCGGTCATCTGTGCATAAAGCCGCCATTGCTCTTTATTATAATTTCTATCTTATCTATCTATATAGTATCAAACATTTTATGTGGAAAAAGGGAAAAAAATTAGTCACGAACAAAAGATGGGGCAAAAAATTCGCAACGTGTTGATGCACCTGAAACACAAATTCTCATCAGTTTCGTCAAATACATTGGCGTTCGAAACCGATTAATTGAAATTAACTCAAATCTCTTATAATATCCAAATTATTGTTACTTAAAAACATATTGTAATTAAGCTCTGTTCTATTTGAAATAAGATAATAAAGACATAAAAGTCGGTGAATTTATGATGATTTTGTGCAATTTGCAAATCATTGTCTAACAGCGTTAGATGGCAGCACAAGTAGATACAAAAGAATTTTTTTTTAGGCTATACAATATTCAATTGGCGCGTATACAGTAACTATATTTTAAAATAGGTATTGGCATTAATTGCATTTATATACCTACCAGTTTACTATCTACTTGCCAAACGGCATTTATATTCATTGTCAAAACGTACAACAGTAATCAACAACAACAACAGCTCAATTTAGTTGAAGTAATAAATAAATAAAGGTCATCTAAGAGCTCATGTTGTAGTTGTTATGCTGAGTTGGTACAATTCAGTAACATTAAACTAAAGACTTTAAACTGTTAAGAAGACGGCGGTCTTCATTAATGAATATCTGCTAGATAGTTGTTTTTTTTTAATCGTCTTTCAACGCGTTGAAATGGTAATATTCCGAATGCTGCTGTATTTGTTGAAGAAAGATAAATAAATAAGTAAAACAACGACAACGTCTGATTAAAGCAAGTTCAGTTATTTTTGAAATCATTTTATGTCTTCTCGAGTTAATAATTATTGATAATTCGAATCGAGAATTCCAAAATTTTTCCTATATGAAATTACTAAGATTAGTCCCATTTCTTTTTCAATGGTGGGCAATTCAATTATTTATGTTACCTGCAATTACTGTAAGGTAAATAAGTAAGATCGGCCTTCAGTAAATATAAAGCTGTATGCAATTGGAGCACCTACATACATCTATTGAACGAGGCTTGGTCGTATTTCATCATTTTCATAATGAATCTAGTTATTGTTTATATATATATAGGTCAATGTGCCCTTCAAAATAAATTACGGTCACAATTGTATGTTATGCATGGTCAGTACCTAAACATGTACTGTCGGACTTATTTGATTATTGAAACCGATTTGAGTACTCTGGTTTGGGCACGTACAAACAATATTTGAAATGAGACGGAAAAAAATTGTAAATGTACGAAAAAAAGACTATTGAAAGGGGATCATTGCAATCGCCCTTTAGACCCAGCAATACAATCAATTCAAGCATCACTTTTACAATTTTAATTTGAAATCAAAGAACAGAAAAATATGATTTAAAGTCGATCGACTTTAGTGGTAGAACAATTGGTATTATTATTGTATAGAGTAGTTTCAATTGTCCGTATGTGTTTCGGTTACTTGAACTATATATACCAATAAAAATTCGATAAAAATCCAATTTTGCTGGGCAGTGATTTTAAAAGGCACGTGTATATTTGTAACAACGATAACTACTCCAAAAAGAAATTTATATATTTCATGTCTGAAATTGTACCTTGTTTCTCTTGTAAACATATATGTATTTGTTTTTGTTTTTTTTTCGTCTCAAAATGTAATTGTAAAGGACTTTAAACACGTGCGCTTGTTATTTTGGCATCCATTTAGTTTAGTCACGACAACTTAGAAAACTAAGTAATGCAGAAAAAAATACTAAAAACGAACAACAATTACTGCTCCACTACGCTATAATTATATGGAAAATTATATTAAAAATGTATCTACATTGTGTTGTTTCTTGTATTGGAAAAAAAGTGGTAGCAATGGTGGTGTATTGAAATCAAATTAATACCCATTAAAACAATAAGAAGATAATTTATCGAACAATAGCGTCCAGAAGATTATTTATGATGATAAGTGCCCGTATTGTCTTGTCTTGGTGCAATATCCAAGTGTTCCTACTACATATTAGTTGTTCTATCGTACAATAAGATAATATAAAATGGAAAACTGTTCGATTAATATGCGCCCACCTACCTATCTCTGTGATCTATTAATTTTAAAAACAAGAACCATTAATTAACTGATCTAAATTAAATTAAATCATCAATTTTTAAATTAAATACGTTTTTATTTTCTAACGCCGGTCCTAGAATATGAAACAAAAACCATAAGCGGAAGTGCAGAGAACAGTGGCGCTTTAACGAATTCTGTGGGATGTTATCTTATCTCTGTTTCACTTATTTGAAGATCCCCACTAATCACATTGAAATTAAAACGAATCATAGCTGTTGCCGGTATATTCAACAAATGAGAAACAATTGTTACAGCATCATTAAATCATAATTTTCTAACTGTTCAACTATGACAGAGTCCATTTGGAATTACTACCGAAAAACGAATAATTGTGGTCATTACGGGAAAAAATTATTTTGATTTCATTAGTTTAAGTATTTTATAGAAGTAAGTAGAAATAGGTAGGTGGTCAATATACTTAAGTTAGCCGTAAATTGTCCAACTCTTCATCTTTCAACTCGCTCTCTATAAACTACAATACATTCATGGTGGCTTCCGATAGACATCAGTAATTACATGTTAGCGATGCTGCAGACACTGTGTTTGCCGCCGTTGGGGGAATCGAGTTTTGATATCTGTCCTTCCATTATACAACAATAAGAATCTATAAAGATCGTATCAAAACTTTAGTACAACTTGAAGAAGAAAAAAAAATGATAAATATATGTATATACAGTTAAGTGGTATCTTTATGATTGACGACGAGATGTCATATAAACATCAAATGTCAACAAAATGATATTAATAGAAAAAGCTATAAGATAAACAGTTGTTATCTATTGTGATTATTATTAAATATATCTACATTGTTTAATATTACAGGTTTGTCGCTTAATGGATCATTAAAGTCACTAATAAACTGTAAAATTCTTACTACTATATTAAATACGAAATGTTGATGAATTTTATTTGTTTTTCTTTTACCATTATTATTATGATTATTATTATTATTATTTGTTTCATAAAGTGATCAGCTTTTCTGCTGTTCATTATCAGTGTTGTTGTTTTTTTTCCGTCTCATTTTAGCCGCCTATATTCAAATGATCTCTATGGGGAGCCACCATCCGCCCATCAGCAGTCAATCAACTTGCTCATAATTAATATAATCTCAGTTGGTCGTACATGGATAGACAGCTATCCATCGATGTTCAAAAATAGTTGAACGAGTTCACTTTATAGTTGTATACACAACCAACAGCAAACAAACCCTTCACATATACATATTATACATAGTATGTATGTGTAAATACCCTTTGAAAGAAATTTTCCAATTCACATAAAGTCGGCATATAATCCATCACAAAGCGACTTATATAAGCTTCCATCTCTAATGTTATATGGTTAGATGGATATCGGCTCAATTCACCATCTACACTAATGTAAGTTGTGCTTGTCCATCTACCACGCCTTCTTTAGAATAGACGTGTGGCATCCAACATTAAGACAGGGGTTGTCTCTCTACTGTAGGGTGAGGGAACGTTATTAAATTACGTTACCAAGCCGATTTTCTAAGACTAAATATTTAACTCTTTCAAAATTATTATAATGGTTCAGTTTTACAAAGATTAACGTAATTGTTTTTCGAACAGGGCCTTCAAAAAAAATAAGCATCAACCTAATCAGGCCTACTAGATAAACGTTGTTGGAAGTAGGGCGGGAAAGAACTATCTATATAGAACAACATCAAACAAACTACCGACTACAGGAAACCATTTAAGACGGATTGCAAGATAAAAAAAATGCCACATACTTAACATTAAATTAAAACTTTACAAAAAAAACCACAATAAATGAAATAAATATAGATATAGTATCAATCAGATAACTGATATAATACGTTAAGTTGTGTTTGTGAAAAACCCAACAGATTCATAATCGATCGCCATAGTTCTGGTAAAATTAAAATGAGCCAATTTGTACACAACATTGTTACTTATAGTATAAGATTGTGTTGTGCAATTTTATGTACGTCTACCTGTGTAGTAACGTAATAAATCTTCGTGTTTCTTACCTTTTCTCAATACAACAGAGACAGAACAATCTTGACAATGCTGTCGTTGGCATTAATCGCGTACGATCAGCTCAATGGGACAGAAATATTCTCATTCAAACGCTTGTAGTTGAACAAACAATAAACCAATGCATTTTTCATTTATACGTTAATTTAAATCAATTTTCAATTATCTGCTAAATATAGTTGATATCACGTCTAGGCGCCATTAAAATCGAAAGTAGAAAAAATAAAGCCATACAATTGAACCTTCCTGTAAATAAATTCATCGCACGTGTTTGGTGTTTATAAAATCAACCGATTAAGTTAGTTCAGCTGTGTTTAAATTTAGATTTCTATCCAATAAACTGGACTAAATCAATGAACTTCCCTTTCGATTATCAAAGGAAATTGTTGAGAAAAAAATTCATCAAGATTAATGAAGAAACTTAGCCCTCTTAAAAAAAATATATTTTACAACGAAACCGTAACCCTTTTTTTTTTAGTAAATTAGATCAATAGTTTTTTGTAGATCTAGATATATGTTATTAATTAAATTTGGTTCTAATCAAATGGGGTTAATCGTCTGTATTCTACTAGTATTTCCTCTACAACACAATAACCTAGTTTTAATTAAGTTTCTCCCTATTGACTGAAAGCTATTAGAAAATCGTTAGAAGACGTTTAACGTTCTATTATAATTAATTTTTCTAGTTGTACTTTTCAATTTATTCGTTTTTATGCTTCTATTTTCAGAAGAAGAAGAAAAACCTACTAAAACTTGTCAGGCAATAATTTTAAATCTCCTTCAAAAGGAGTATAATAGTTTACGTTTTCTAAATTTTTGAACAATTGAAAATGTAACAGATCTTGTAAAAACCTTCCGCCTTCTCTCATTCAAACTATTCTTTTATTTTGTTGAAATCTAATAATGAAATAGTTGTAGTTCACACCTTCAACAAGCACATGTACAAGTCTATTGTTGTTAAACACACATACTTGACAGGAAGTAAGATATTATAGTAGGCACACTCCATACACATACACACACTAACGTTTATCTATGTATTAGTGTATATACATATATAGTTTTCTAACAGGACAATTAAAATTATGTTAGCCTTGTTGGTGACAACAAAGTTAAGAGTGTGAATTATGGTGGCTTTATTGTGGCCGTCATGGATGTTCTTCTTTTTTATTTCAAATAGAGGCTTTTAGAAATTTCTAGGAAGAAGGTACATGTAAAAGACAGTCGACAATGAATTTATTTTTGAAAAACGAAAGAAAAAGTTAGTGAAATGGCAGTAATAAATTGATCTCAACCATATATTCGACATTTATGTTCATTAATTACTTATGGTAATTATAAAGATCTGATGTTCAGGCCTCACACACAGCATCCAACATCAACTGAGATGATTACTTTGCAATTTTTGATTACATTAAATACTACTTAGTATCAATTTACTTAATTGTTTATCGTATTTTAAATGAGTTTCTTTCAGATAATAAATATAGGGTTATTTTCCCAGTATGACCTGTAGGAGTTTTGAAAAATTTCAAATTTCTGTAAAATATTGGAATTTAATGAGAACCATTAAAAAATTTCCAAGTTTTATTATGACTACTTTCATTATTTAATTGAAAAAAAATTCCTATAATTATGAACTGCAACTCTTTTACATCTTTTTATTTATTTTTTAATCTGGTTGTCTGTTGGTTTAATTAAACCGCAATCTAGATCTGGGTTGAATTTGTTTATTTATTTATTTTTTACAAATAATAATACATTATTCAGTGGATAAAACGGATTATCACAGAATCTGGAATTATTTTGAAAATTATGATTAAAGAGCGATTACTTTCATTATTGAACTGATACAACAAATAAATATTGTAAATTGATAATGCAATAACGGCAAATTTTAAACGGATTAACAAAATTGTTATTTGTATCACTGAGAGTCTGCACTTTTGAGAGTGTTTGCCGGACCATTCCTCCAATCAAGGTGTTTCCGGGCTACTTTGAAATTTCTACTGTATACCGTACTAGACTGGCAATGAAAGTGTTGCCAGACGATTTTGAAAACTAGTAATGTCGGACGTCTTTTATCAAGCCAAATCTAATTGTTTTGACTATATATAATTTCTATCTATTTTCCCAATCGCCATCTAAATCTCTATTTCAGCAAATTCGTATTTTATTAAAAGCAAAAAGTAGAGAATCACTCTCCACAAAAGTGTATCTATTTCGGAATTTTTTAACTACAGTGCTATTTTATTGTGTCCCCTATACATGCAATTATTATTATACCACAACAATAATAATGAAAGGTACGAAAAACAACAGCTACCCCAATATAGAATCATCTCCACGCGTCCATCATTAAAAAATCTTTATCATTTTGCCAACATTGTATACCCTTCTATCATCAACCCAGAAAATTAGCTAAAAATCTTCCCAGAACCAGAAAAAAAACGACAATAACAGATAATTGACAGTATGAGAATCATCAATATAATCATAATTTATTAACAATTTTTTTCTAAGGGGGTTAGTTGTTTAATTAAATTGTCGTTTTTCCTATGTTATTACTAACAATAATAATGAATTTTTCATATAATAATAGGATAGAATTGAACGCACAACAACAAAAAATAAATAAATTGTTGGAATTCTAGAATAACAGTAATAGTGGATTCTTTGTTATCTTTAAATAAATAGAGAGGGTTAAATTCGGTGGAATATTATTACGTAAACTCTTTTCGAAATGTAACAGGTCTTACGCCCACGCATTTCTATAAGCAACACTCTGCCACGTGCCACCCTAGTTTTACCATTATTAGCAAACAAACTTATCGTATAACATTTGAATGGTGGTCTTTATTATTATTTTTTTTATATAAATATATATGATATTTATTTTATAAATATACAATTTAAATAATCATATTTTTCATTGGAAATCTAATCTTTTAATACTTATGTAAACGCATTGTCGGATATGAGCTTTAAAAAAGAAACGCCCAGGAAATTTGGCAGGATCTCTCCTAATATCAATATATAAACTCTATGAAAATTTCCTATTACAAAAAAAAAATTATAATCGCCAAATACCATCAATATTGTATAGTTATCAATATTTATTAACTATCATCATCCATCATTTTCAACATCATATTTTAAACCTATAATGGTAAATCAAAATGAGAAATGGAATAATTAACTTTGTTCTTGTTATTGTTATCGTATTGATCGTCAACGAACTTGTAAAAGAATAATTATAAAACATATTATTCATTAATGTTATTCTATAGATTTATTTAAATTAACTTTTATGATTACTTTATAATGTTGTAACAACTATAACTTTGATTATAGATGAGGCGTAAAATTGACTTTATCGTTATATAACTCCTAAACCAATACAGATTTATTTATTAATAATTTTTCTTTACTTATTTACTTGTTATCAAGTATGCTAAGAAGGTATATAAATTGTTCCTGATTTACAATTGTTCATAAATTTAACAAAAAAAATATTAATTTGTAAACGAGAAGATTCGCAATTATTCAGTTGCAATAACTACCATAAAATGAGATTTTTAGAGTCATAGACGTAGTAAGTGGGCCCGTAATGGAGTGTGAAAGTAAAAATTACTCGAATCATCGGTGAGTCAAATAGGAATTAATTAGAACACACATCCAGTCTCTGTACCCATTTAAAACAGAAGTTTTTTTTTATCAAACTTACAATCTTTAGTCTGATTTTGTATCAACCTCCGATCCGTAGTTCAACAACAGCAACAACAACAACAACAACAACATAAAAACGTTGTTAAGACGTACTGTTCTCCTAGACAGGTGATGGTCCTTCTGGCGCACTTCAAGTGCCAATCTATTGAGCGGTCATTGTTTGACCACTCATCCGCATATCGAATCTGATTTTTAACATTTAAGAACAAACAAAACCACACCAACTGACCACCGATGTAGTTTACTGGACCATAATATAAGAATGATGACCATCCGTCCGTACAAAGATCAATCCTATTGAGGCGTCGGCGCGTGACCACGAAAACACTACAATCTAAAATATTACTCTAAGAACAAAAGAAGAAAAAAAGGCAGCGACAAAAAAGAACAAACTAACAAACAAACAAACAAACAAAACTAACGCGTGATCGAGATTCAGAACAATGCCCAAAACCATCAGCAACATAAAAGTATAGGTTAAAATCATGTAATTTAGTTGTTTCGTTGTATTTTTTTCCTCCTTTAATTTTTCCACAAAAATGAAATTAGATAAATTGTTTATGTCCTGTTGATATTTTTTTAGCAAAGTCACTATATAAACAAGATTATTTATTTACTAATTTCGGATAAAAATAGAAGTTGTCTTCTTTTATAGACAACAACATTGCCAAAATCCGTGGGTGGTTCGTGTTTTTTTCAAGCTAGATCTAAATCATTAATGAGCCTACCTTCCGGGCCGGTTAGTTTCATATCTGGAATCTTCAAAAAAGGTGTGAAAATCGTTTGATTGGATGTTAAAACTGAAATAAGAAAAAAAATAGAGTCATTACTAATTCAAAAGACTTAATTGTTTCACACAAAACCTATAGCCCATCGTCATTAACTAACAAAAGGGTACCATCCTGGACCATTACCATAACAATTCACGCAATCGATTCCTGATGTTTGATAATGAAAATTTCCTCTCAATTCCTTCATATGTGGTCAAATAATGGACTATTGTTTTTTTTTGTAGATTGTTGATCAAATCAGAAATCGTTTGCAAAATCAGTAATTCCGTTATTGTTATTATCCTGGTGCTGTATGGTAGGTCTTTCGAACATTTATCGTTAGACAAAATCTGGATAACCCGCGGAGGTAAATTGGATTGGCGATGGTTAACAAAAAAAATAAAATTCAAATTTAATACTTATTAGGACTGTCAGATTATATCGTTTAAATGCCCTTAATTACATCTATTTAGACTATAATAGGCTTTTCGATGAATATTTTAAAATCGTTAAATATAGACAAAGTCTTAAGATAGGTTAATACCATCATAGATTAGGTATCTGAAGGTTAGAGAACAAAAAAAAAAGGTTTGCTAAATAACTTTTTAACTATCCACGGGCAGACTTAAATTTCGGTTTCTTTTATTTTCTATTCTTTTTTACGGTTAAAATTGCTGAATTTGTGGTCAGTGTGTCGAATACTATTCCATATGTGACATTGTGTGTGTGTGTGTGTGTGTGTGTTAAATATTATTAATAACCGTATAACCTCTGGTAGTTTCTACAAATCGGCAAAGATATTTTTGTTCAGTTGTGAATAATACATGAATGGGCAATGGCAATTCTTTTTCAGTTTTATTCTACAGTATGACAGCATTTCGACAATAGAGGCTCACGCCTCGATGTCAATGAATGCAATTAGGCTACTATTCTTGTAATTTCTACCTCTATTGAGCTTTTCATGACAACACACTTGAGTGATGTTCACACCAATGAAATTTACAATATTTTCAAATTTTCTATAGAAATACCAAAGAATTTTGGTTTAATGTTTTGTTTTAATCACATGTAACGTTTTTACTGTTTATAAATTTTAATTAGATTTGTGTTTAAATTTTCCCATGAGACCAATAATAGAAATTTCATCTATATAGGTAGTGGATTTCAATTGTAGAACTGTCCATCACAATTGCTTTAATTTTTTTTTTGTTGAAAGAGAGCGACAATAATAACCCTTTCAATTTCAAGAATAATGTGAACAACATCTCTATTTGGTAACAATAAAAATCTTTAAGACCTACATGTGAGAATTTTTCTCAGTGGGAAAGTGATTGAAATTCACTATACGTTTCGCTCTCTACATGCCTGCACCTCAAATTTTAACAATTCACTATTTCTATTAATGTAAACTAATACTAATTAATAGAGTCTCAGATCTCGCTGATGGGGACCCACTGACGGTCCTGTCTATCCGTCAATTTTTTTTTTAATTATGATGTTCTAATTAAAGCGTTACTTCTGGAAAATTCTTTCTAATATTGATATACTGACAGACAAACTGTATTATTCTTACGTTGACAAGTTTAAATATTTTGACAGATTGATATTATAATCCTACATTCATAATATATTATCGCTCTTTTATCACATGAATACGGACAATTTTCTAGTAGACTAATTCTAAAGCAACATGATATGTTAGAAATTCTGACACTTGTTAATTTTTGTAAGTCTTCATGAGAAAAAGCAATCTGAATATACACACACACACACACACACACACACTTGTCGTTGTTGTTGCTGTTGTTTGTATCGACAACCCTTTACAGACAATGACTTTCAAAATTTATCGATCAAAATCTTATCCGACATTCTATTTTTACTACCAAGAAAACGTTCATCAGAAGAATTTATACGATTTTTTTGTTGTTGTTGATGCAATTATCGAAATTGGGTTAAATTTGTTTGGAAATATTTATATAGAAAATAGTGATTATGTTATGGCAATTTATACAAAAACCACGTTGATTATATACAATTTGACATAAAATAATAATTTCAATGTTGAAAACCGATGTTTAAAATAATAAATGCAAACAATTTCGAATTACTTTTTCAATTATATTAAATGAATTATAAGAGATTTTCAATTACTGTTAGTCATTCTGTTTACATTAAATTAAGATCTGGTCTTGCTCAATTGAGGCCTCCACACCCACTGAGTGAAAAAAATCAATTGATCAAAATAAATAATGAAACTTGATCATTTATTTTATTACTACTATATCCATCTTATATTTTATTTTCTTTTTTGTGTTGTGAATTTCTCAAAAATCTCCCACAGTTACTATTTACACAGCCTCTATCCACTCGACATTTGGCAGCAACCCTTCTAGTTTAACAAGAAAAACAAATGTGAAAGAGAGATGCAAAAAAAATTGCCAACAACACACACACACACACACGATCACGTGTCTTCTTTCAAAACAGTATCTTATATACGAAATCAACATCAAAAAGACCAGCTGCCTACACCCTTTTATACACCTGATGATAAATTTTTAACAATTGCACAGTCCTCCAGGTCCTAACACACCAAATTCTTCCCTTCCAAAAAACAAAGCACGAAAGAAATGTTGTTAGCAATTCAACCAATTGGTAGTTGTCTACGAAATCCAACAAATGATGACAAATTGTAATGGTAGTCAAAATGGCACAATAATTACCGTTCGGTAAAATTTTTTGCTTAAACAAAACTACAATTACCTATAGTAATGGCTGATTTAGTAGACATGCTATCAATTCAAAATAATAGGGAAAAATCGGTGGAAAAAAAATGCAGCTACCAGTTTAACCGAAATCGAAAATTCGACCACCTGTTCACTTCGATTTATGTCATCTTCGAATAATTTATAAGCCACATTGGTGCTATAACGAATTCTTAATAGGTAGTCTCATAAACGTTTCAGATTACGTATGGTATATAAGTGAAAAATTGGAGAAACCGCAAATTTTTATAGAGTGGCCCTTTTTTTCGTTTTGTTTATTTGTGGAATTATTAAGCGACCACTTTCGGTTTCTTTTTGTTGTTGTTGACGTAAATTATTGTCGACTCTATTTTCACCCTACTTTAGAGAAATCATCAGTCCACTAATAAGATTCATGTTTATTCATAATATTGCAGGGTGTTACAATAGTTTAGAAGAGAGGCCTGTCAGTGCTTCTTTTGATCTCTTCATTAACTAAAGTGGGCGCGGCACGTAGACTCTTCCTCTTCATCGTCTTTTTTCTACACTCAATCGGTTTGTTGTTTCATTCAAAAATTTTTATTTTTTTTATTACATTCACCCTTAAATGTAAAAGACCAATTTCCTCATATCATGTCAGGATTGACTGATGCTGGTTGTAAACTATTGTATTTATGTTGTTTGTGGTCCATTTCGTCCTTTTATTATTCAAATTGCAATATAAACCGCCATCATTATTATTATTACTATTACTATTATCGTATAATTAAGTCACAATTTAAAAATTTACTATAAACGAGTCGATTTAAGATCATTTCTACTAATTAGTTTAAGATTTATGAGGTTTTTTTTGGGGGAAAAGAAAAACGCCGAAAAATAACATGTCAGATTTATAAAATTTATTTTTTTCAACGTTTACTTAATTTTCTCTTCACTAATATAATTATAATCTAATCAATAGAGTAATCTTTCAATAGTGATATATTTGATATATTTCTCTTGATATTTAGTAATTTATTTTGAAATATCGATAGAATTATCATTTATTTCGCTATTATTGCCTCAAAAATTTTTAAATCATCGACCATTAATATTCTACACTATTATCTAATGAAGATGTTTATTACTTTTTTCGTTTTCTTTTTAATTTATTAATCGGTAATTATTAGATAACCGACTATAAATTTTTATTGCTTTATTAATGAATTTTTACCAGAAAGTCTCCCAGTCTAATCAGGAACGAGTCACAACATTATTAGAAGAAAAAAAATTATTATCTATAGGCCGTTTCAAAATCTAAGCACATCAACCCTAATCTATGGCCTTGGTCGTCTTGTAGTTTTAACTTGATCTTTGGATATTTGATGGTCTATAGTTGCCATTGCTTCAACATTAAAGTCAAGTCAAAGTTGGTTTACTATACTTCCATATTTCTAATTAGTGCTTTATTGCATTACTTGATATTGAATTGGTATGTGACATAATCATTAGCAAAGATGATTATTCCAGGAAATAAACGCAGAAGAAACTGATGCCGATTATTAAAGAATACAGATTCATCCTGATTATATTAGCAGATTTATGAGATTCTTAATGGAGAAAAATTGTATATTGCAATTCTCTTCGAATTCAATCCCAATTTATATTCTAAAATGTATTAATTTAAAGATAAACTGAAGAATAACAACGGTTACAAAAGCAAAAAAAAAACAACAACGAACACAAGAGTAGCGGGAATCATTGTCACGTAACATATCTAGTCGAAATTAATTATCATCAAATCTAACGACAAATTTAATTGGCAGTTTGTCCTTGATAAGTCCATATCAAACGAAATTAATTCATATTTGAAATTATTGCGTAGCTATTATTGACAAATGTATATCTTCGATTTCTTCAAACAGGACCGGAGCGAGTGTGGCTGACGCTCCTTGGCGAAAATACGTTGAACTCTTATCTCTCTGTCTTTCTCTCTTTTCTATTCAGATATAGACTGCCCGATTAAAATATTCTACAAATTAGTCTTTTGTTTGATAATAATTGAAAAAAAAATCACACAGGCTAGCTAGCTATTCGACCAATAGTCGCTCAAAATAGTTGGATTGTGTTTGTAAATTAATCAAAATAACGGATACTTTGTTGAGCCCTCCATTTACAGAATGATTCTCTACAATCGCATAAGTTCGTTAAATTTAATAATTTTGAAGACGAATCTCCTCAAGTTTGTAAAGAAGCAAGGATACAACAAATCTCTTGTTATTAGGCGATGACAAAACACATATGCAATTGTTCAGAATTATTAAAAAAAAACGATACTGTCGACATAAATTCCTTAATCTTGTTATTGTATTCAAATACGAAAGCTTATCCTCATAAATTTCAATCATAATACATTACCATCTTGTTATCAAATATTTAATAACTAAATAAATATATATATACGGCTAAGATTAATCCATACCAATCATTTTATAATAGAATCAAATCTTGATAAAGTTTTTAAAGTGTCATATCTTTTTCCGTTGACTTCTAAATTCTTATTTAGATATACACATTTAATATTTTTTTTTAAATAAAAGTCAATAAATTTCAAATTGAAACAAGATGATGGTTTTAATTTAAAATAATTTCTTTTTTGATCAGAATTAAGCCGATTATAAATATTCAGATGTCTTAATTTACGAAACAACCAAAAAAAAAGAAGAAGCAAATTAAACGATACATGATTGGGTATTGTTTTTTAAATGTTTCATTTGCCAAAAAAGGGTCGGACATCATTTATTTTTTTTGATTTATTCGATTGGGGGGGTATATTGCGAAATATTGACGAGTCATTTAACGATTCTTTTGAAGGGTTGTTAAGAGGCGGTTCCTATTAATAATAAATTGTTAAAAGGACGCTCATAAATCACACAAGTATTTAAAATAAATGTTTTCATTTAAATTCACAAATTAATTTAAAATTTTTAACTACAACTATTTAATTCAAATTTTATTGAATATAATTATTTATAAATGTCTCCATGATTAACGATACGAAGAATTTCTAGTTAGTAAGAGTAGTTTGAAAGAAGCTGTAAATTAATGATAATTTAGAGGAATCAATTTGATAAATTACAATTCGTTAATTTATAAACTTGCATTAATTCTTAACCTCTCAAGATGTCGGTCATTTTGGAAACATCGTAATTTACAGTAACGACTCAACTGTGTTGGAGTCAACTCTAGCAAATGCAATTATAAGCTATTTGAATTGTTATACAGTTACCCCGGATAATGCGAATATATTTTACGCAAGCCTCAAGAGAGCGATGCAGACAAATTAAAGCAGATACATGCATTCATGAAAATCTTGATCTGCTTGTCATTAATATGTGAAAGCCCCAAAGCGCTCAAGACATGTCCAATAAAGTTATCAAACCATTAATACAGATGGCGATTGAGAGAATTACAATAATAAATTGTTATGTCGACTCTGGTCGACTTGAAAAGGTAACACTTTTAATCAATTAAAGAACAATTAGAGAGTAAGAGAGAAACGTTTGTTTTAAGTCGTATTCATATGGGAATTCTCATCAGAAATATTCGTTTAAATTATCATTCATCAAATGAATAATTCCATAACAAATAACCATGTTTTTTCGATTTATTAATTAGCTTAAGACGAACCGGTTCCATTAAAAAAAGACAATCTAGACAGTCTTTTTAATTTTGCATAAATTTACAATTTTTTTTCCTATTAATAAATAGTTTATTTAAACAAATTGCTTTTTCAACGATTTTCATAAATGTTCAGACTTCATTTTCATCTCCGGTTATACTAATAATAATAATAACCGACTATCTAGTAGATTTCTGTTCTTATTTATTCATTTTTCATCAAAAAAAAAGTTGAATGGTAAAACCAACAATAGTAAAAGAAAATCCATTTTTATTTGTGACATTTGTGTAAATGTGGGGGTAGTTTTTTTCTCACAAAAACCAGAAGGTGGAGAGAGTTTTGAATTACTAAAAGCCAGGTCTCTCTGTGGGATAGAATTAGTGGTCAGTTTTTACATGAAATTTATTACTGACTTTTACTAGTGTCGTTATATAATTCTTTGAATTCAAAATGTTTCATTTTTGGTTGAATTTAAATTTCAAACATCTCAATATTTTTTTTAATTAGATACGCGTCTTAATTATTCGATTGGTATTTCCTGATCACATTCAGTTTATTTTCAGTTGAACTATACGGTTGTAAATTTTTGTTCCATTTGATCTATCATCATCATCATTATTATGAAAGTCATTGTTGTTATAATGGCTATTGGTCACAAACTTTGTGATTGTTTCAGTCTCACATGTATTTATTGATGGAAACAAAGAGGTTTTCAATTTTTACATCAATTCACCCTGAAGCTCTTTTTAATCTTTGATTGATGATTGATATAGTTTTAGTTTTATAAAGTCGGCGCCTGTGATTATTATCAAATATTGCTTTAGGTTATTTTTTTTTCTTCTTCTTCTTCTTCTATATGTAGTTGGTACCGAATATATTGGACGCCGAATATATTTCACAGATCGCTAGTTTAAAAGAAACTGTTTATCTTAAGTGTTTGAAAGGTCTTTGTTGATTGTATATGGAGCCGACTCGATATATTCTGATATTACATATCTTTTCATCACGATAACAAAGTGTGGAGACAAACACTGGATTAATCACTTACCTACATTTAAACAAACAAAATTTTTGAAGCTAGAAGGAACAGAAATTATTTTTGCCATACTATTCAGTGACATTAATGTAACGAGAGAGTGAGAAAAAACAACAACACGATACAATACATTTGAAAGATTTTGTGGTCTGAATGCTTCCACAATTTTGAATAGCTTAGAATATAAAATATCTATCAAGAAACTATTGAGCTCTACATAGATGAAATATAATGTAAGAAAATCGACCTTAAAACAGGTAATTTTAAGGGTGACATTATTGAGTGACAATACACAATAGATAAATGTATACAAATAGTGTAATAATGACCGAGGTAAACAACAACAGATTTTAGATTCAAAAAATTCACAAAAGATCCAGACCACCAATCGTCATCAATCGAAGAAGATTCCATGATAGAATAGAAATTTCAAAAATGAAACATTTTCAAAATCGATAGATAAAGATGATAGTTATTTGGCTCGTGACTACTGAAAAAATACCACCCACTTTGTATGTTCTTCAATGTAGACGTCAAACTCAAACGTAATGGTGGTGTCATTTGAAATTTCCCACCACCACCCCCATCCCCATCCTCACTATTTTAATTGTTTATTCACAATAAAACTAGAAACTATCTTCACATCTAAACACATGAACATTTAAAGATAGGTGAACAATAATATTTTACCACAACATGTTTGCCGCCTACTGTGAACCAATTTATTTATATCTGAAACTAGGGTAGGAAAATCAAAGGTGGGCAAATATATCTAATCTACATCCAGGTGAGGTAGGAATCTGCCACTAAGAAGAAAACCACCAGGAGATTATTGCACCGTTATTACCCTTTCAATACTTTTCGTTTCAATCCTTTGAATCTTCTTGAATAAGAGTATCTGCAACTGGTCTTCAACGTGTATAACATGGGATATTTGATAAATTCGTAATCTCACAGGGAAACAAAATCTGAAAGTTTTCTTAGCTATTTTTGCTGACAATTTCATTCTGAAATATAGAAAATGTATGTTTTGATCCACTTTCAGATAAGACAACATTTATCCTCCAGAAATCTTTGATATTTCCAATTTTTCTTCAAATATGCAATACATTCGCTCAACTGATATCCTCAAGATCTTAGATAACTGTTAATTGATATATCTTTGTTATTTTCCCTTCCTCAATCTCGACTTAAGATCTTAAATGAACCTAAACTTTCACCTTGTCACACGCATAAATTCGACTTTATTAAAATAAGGCTTATGTTCAAGACACGTAAGGGTGATTTAAGGCAAGTTCAAGATTCATTAAGATGAACCGGGCCTAAGTCAATCTTGTTTTTCGATTTCTATTAAAATCAAATTACAGGCCAACGAAGATTTTAGATTTCACTACGAAAATCGTCGAATTTTAGAGCTGCTCACCTCAACTTTGTATTTTCTTTAAGTATTGAAAAAGATAAGTCTATAAAGTTTCAACGACCTAATCGTATAATCAATGAGAAACAGTAGTTAACATGAAGTTTTATTATAATTAGAAGTAAAAAAAAACAACAATCTCTTTTATTGTGTAGAATTTCTATATTTGTATTATGATCATCATAAATTATATTCAAAGATTTACGTTTGTAAGGTTTTTTTAATTTCTGTCACCGAAAAAAAATTAGTTGTTTTTATTTCTATTTCTTTATTTTTCTCTCTGTATATCCTAAAGCTATAATTTTATTATTGGGACTAGAACCTATAACTATTGTTTTATGTGATTTTCTAATGTTACCAATTTCTAAACAGTAGAACATCCGAACAACATGTTTCATTTCGATTCGTTTCTTCTTATGATTCAGTGGGAAAAAAGTCTCAAATATAGGTATAGCTTAAATCATAAATCCTTCGATTCTAATTCAGCTTTCATCGCTCGCTTCTGGTTGGAATTTATAACACTTATTTTTTTTGTTATTTAAAATCCCAAGTTGTCATTGTTTCCCGTGTCTGTTCTCGCTATTTAACATTAGAAGCTTTATATCATTTTGAGAAGGGTTGTGCTTTCGGTATTCGTTTCCTTTAGATTTATCTGCATAAATTTCAAGGGATGATGATGACGATTAGAACAGTCGTAGTGGTGTGTTAGAATTATCAACGATTGATTATTGTCATAGTGTTGGTTGGAATCAGTACAATTCAGTTCATTATACTGGATGATACACAACAATAAGATCAGTATAGCTTTAGGGAGCACACGTTTTGTTGCCTTTTGATATGCCGCTACAATATTACCTATCATCCTATTACATGTCGATTACGAGATACATTTTAATTGAAATATATATCATTATTAGGTGTTTTGTTGTACCACCTTTAGTTCAAATTGGTTGTAATAATTGGACCGATTATGGTCAACACGGGCCCTTTAATCTTTCTTTTATTTTTCTCATTTCTTTTCATTGATTATTATTAGAATTTTTTTTGTTTCAATCATAGATGATGAAATTGTAAACATTTCACACCTCCAACTGTGTTTCGTTTAACAAAAACCAACTGTTGAATAAAATAATCTTTTATCATCTGATTTTATTGTTTAAAACAAACACGAGTTTTCTTTTAAAAATAAATATTCATATTATACGATGTTGTAATATTTTTTAAAATCATCTTATAGATACGGGTAGATATAGAATGATATTAAAATATAAAGGTAATAAATTGTTGGTTTAAAAAAAAATAAAAATAAAAACGGGTGTCGGTTACCACCATTGATTTATGTAGACGGATTTTGCATAAAACTGTTTCTCTATGGTTGTTTTGTTTTCTGACATTTGGAATGGAAGAAAAAAACAACCAAACAATTTGACGCGTGCGATTTCATTAAAAGATTAAAACAAAACAATATAAAATAAATAAAATTTCAATATTGTCGCAGGCGGCATATATATATATATATATATATATATATATATATATATATACGTATGTGTTATGTGATATAAGAAAGTCGGCTTGATTGATCATTACAAAATTAATCCAAGTAACTAATAAGGGCTTTAAAGATCTTGTTGACAATGCGTCTAGCCTAGGATGTTTGTTGCTTTTAAAAGGAAACAAAAAGCAACAGAATTTTCATTTATTTAATTTGGTCTAATTAAAGAAGAAAAAGAATCGATCTGTTTCGATAAAAATAGAGTAGTATTAGATTTGGTGTTTCTAATTTAAGAATTCTTCACATTCTTTCAAAGATTCTCCAGTGAGTCGGCTTGAAAACTACAGAAAAAACGATAGAAAAAAAAATTGACTTTATTGATCCTAATTTATATTGTTATCAATTTGTGATGTTTTCAATCAAGGTGGTGAAATAATTTCTTTGTTTTGTTTTCAATTAAATAGAAAATTAATGTTTCTGCAACACTGATCTTTAAACAAATCGTTAAACTATCTACGCATCATTGACAAAAGTTAGGTAAATTGGAAATTTTTTGACACCAGACAAGTATCTTCGACCACCTAGAAGGTATTTCAATTTTTAGCACAGATAAACAAACTAATCACAATGATAGATAAACAACATAAAAGAAAAATAAAACAGTTATAGTGTTGGATTGTCAATAGTAGTTTATCTTTGAAATTGTTACTGAAGCTCTGATAAAGCTTTTCAGTTTCAACGATTAGAACTAATTAAAGTCGAATTTATATCTTTAGACATTTGCCGCTCATAATAGCAATGTCTTAAAGAAGCCGTTCTTTATTATTAAGATGTGTCATTGTCGATTCATTATAAAATTCACTCTTAACAGAAGTCAGTTGATATTTTAATTCATATCATATTTGCATCAGTAATGTAAGAACGAATTGAGTGGGCTTTCGTAGAATTCGAGCTGTTAGAAGATCTCATTCATTTAAAAACCATCATTATATATAATAGAACAAAAATTTAAAGTAGATTGTAATTAAGATTTAACTCAAATTTGGCACCGTACATATTATAACCAACGGGTTCTGCCTTTACAAATGCCGCAAATCAGCATGGTATAGTAATTAGAGTTATGCCATTAGAGCGGTGTACATTTACATTTTTTATAAATATCCTAATTTTTCAACGAGTGACAATTATGGTATTGGTAACAAAAAAAAACGATATTTCTTACGGCGAAATTTTCGTTTAATACAGATCCAGCGGCGCATTACGCAAGTAATGGTTGTGGTGTGGCCAACAACTGGACCGACATTGATAAAAGATCTAATTGTTGAAATCATCTACCAAGAAATTTCTTTGAAGTAAGACACCAAACACAAAAAAGATGCATTCCTGATGAAGTTATTAAGAATTACAGTGGCTGTGGCAGAAATGAAAGATATTTTCGGACATTTAGTAAAATCATCAGAAATCATCGCTTGAAGCTGCTTCAATATTTGAGGAAATCATCAGAATAGTATTTCGTTGCTGATCCTTGAAATTTACAACTACGATAATCAGATCATGTGCGGAAATCCTTTAATATTAATTAATTCTTATTTTAATTAACCGACAGTGTTTTGAGATGGCCTACATTTCCTACAGGACTACACTCCCATAACCTCAACATTTCTAACCCGCTAATTATCAACGAATTAACAATAAAATGGGCGAAAAGAAGTATTTACTCACCAAAATGATGAATGCAGTGGAATATTCCCGATTGCACAAACACTATTCACTAAAATTAACAACAATTGCCGTTTAAATTTTACGAGATTAAAAAAAAATTCTTTTTACTGTACCGATATAAACCGTAGGTGGCGTGGAGATAATGACGTCACAGGGGACGCAGGCCACTATGTTAAACGACTCTTCCTTCAAAAGAAAGACTAATTTCCACCTAAATTGATGTTAACATTACCGCAAATAGCAACAATTTTCTTTTTAAAAATATCAATTTAATTTTTGAAATAGATTATAATTGATCTTGTAAGAATTATTAGGAAAATTGAAAGCTTGCTCTATGAACAACCAAGTTGGCGGCGGCGTGTGTCTTCAGTGCGGTAGTGTTTTGTTTTTCGGTCGGTAAGTTTTTCGCATTGAAAATGGTGCAATTTTCGTCTGAATTTTCATAGATTCATATTCATTCAATTAATTTAAGTGATTGATTTGTTTTAACAACAATATAATTAGAAAAAAATGTAACGAATTTAGATTGTATTACTCTTAATAATTATATAGGTCATTCACCCCTTGGGTTGGTGTCGTACAGACGATGTCGCGATTAAAAATCGCCAATAATTCATTTTCAAACAGTAAAATATATTGGTTTTTTTTTCGTTTATCACTTATCACATATTTAATTCGATAATTATTTGTTGAAGTAATGATGGAAACTAAAAAATAAATTTTAGGTTATATGTGCTTTCTTATAATTTGATTTAACGCGTTTTATATAAAATGAAAAGTGTATAAAGTGGAAACGAAAAAATGGAAAATGCAATTTTACAAATAATTAGTGTATGTAAGTAAACTTGTTGTTTCTATTTACTAATTTTCGATTAGTCTCGGCAATTTTCTTTTTAGTAATCACCGTTGAGCAGCTTGAAGCAGAAACGTGGTGAGTACCTACTTAGAACATTCAACAATTTACTATTAATAGTGCGTTTTAAATGAGTTATAAATGATTATTTCACACAGAAAAGTGTAATTTGTATCTATCCACGGTCAAGTACCGGACTGGAAGCCGCAACAGGTCGGTTTTTGTTTTTTGGCCCATCTTCGGTTCTAAATTGGCACGATGCACTAGTAGAGGCACACCTCTAGCATGAAATACATTTAAATAATGAGTTTAAGCAACATATTGGTTAAAATTTTTGACTTACAATTGGTGATGAGTAAAGGGCGTCCTGTGTACATATTGATGTTAAAATTGAGAATCTTGACACTTCTTAGGTTTCTTTGACTTTGGCATTTGTATTGCACATCCCATTTGTACGTTACGTCACTGATTCTCGTTTAGCTAGATATACCAATAATACGGCCATCATCAAATGTCGGTGTGATTGTTAAAATAATATCTTTATCGTGTTGGTTTAACAGTTTGCGATAAATTATTTCAATGCAGTTGATTGCTAAACAAATTTTATTATTTGAAACGTCTGGAAGCCGTTAATTTGTATTTTATTTATGTAATAAATAATAAGTTGAATTAATTGTGAATGGAAACTTTTGAAAGAAGAACTTTAAAAACATTTGTCTTTAATTGTGACATTTATTTAAATGGGAAAAATAAATAAATGAATAACAAACATTATTTATCAATGTTGAGAATCTTAAAAGTGCAACCAACTGTATCGAAGGGCATAGTACAACGAAAATCTCAAACCTGTACCAAATCACGACCTTTTACATATTTATTGTTAGAGACAGGTCTCTGGTGGTCCATTTTTCTTTTAGTGGTTTCTTTTCCGCATCCCTAAGCATTAAGAAAATTTCACGGTTCAAAGCAACACCACCGTTTTATGTATTTTAACGTTCTTACATAAACTATATATAAATGTTGAAATAAAAATAAATAATTATTAATAAAAAGACCAATTACTATGATCGTATGTACATCTTTTCTTGTGAATAATTTTTAAATAAAGTAGCAATTTAATATTGCACGGGTGCATGCAAATCGATTGATCGCGTGCACACTTTAACGTTATCGATAATTTCTGTTCTTTGTAATTATGACGGCGATCGAAATCGACAATATAATAACAACAACAACAACATGGAAATCTAAAAGAAATTGTGGAATTTAGTTCGAATTTCTTAAATACCAAAAATTTTCGAATAATTTCCGGTATGTATTCTGATCTATCATTTTAGTCTCTTTTATTGATTTCCTGTCTGTCACTATTATTATTATTATTATGATTATTACGATTTTTTTGTTCAAGTCATTGTCGCTAGAGATTGTTGTGAATGGTGATTATATCAGTGTAGGGCTTTTGTATAGTGTGGCCAAATAGAGGACGTTTGATCCAGCTTTGATTACTTGCACGCGATACCGGTTTCACATTACTCTCGATATGTTAATGCATCTGTTATGTGTATGTCTTCTTTACGTACATATGATCAAACAAAAAGCAAAGACCAACGACCAGACTATAGGGCGATAATTTTATTCTTTCTCCAATCGTGAAGGAAAACGAGGACTACAGCAGTCTCTCCTCCCATTTCCGTTCTATGTTTACATTTCTATCTTCTAGTAAATTTTTACAATCATATTTTTTTTGAAATGTTACACAATTTTATTTTGATAAAGAATTCTAATAATTCCTCACCGAAACCTGTTCTAGTCATTAAAACGAAAAAAAATATTAATAATTACAATTTTTTATAAATGGACATATCATCTTCACCAATAGCTCTAAGTTATAAGACTAATTAATTAAAATCTACTTTGTTTGGTTGATATAATCCACTAATTCATTAAAAGAATTTATAATATTCTTGAATTTTTAATGATTTTAAAATTATAAATGACCATAAATTGGTTATTTATTCATAGAATGGTAGTTAATCGAATGGGAACATTTTGGCGACCATGACGATCCAAAGAACACGCAGAGATGAACATTTTTTATAAGAAATCTCCCACCTTATTTGTACATCACTAAGATGATGCTTTAGAATGAAGCCTTTGAACGATTATCTAAAAGCTTTATAGTGGTTTAACTGGCTAGGTGAGATAGGGCAAAAATTTTCAAAAAAAAATATCTCCAGATCAATCAAACGACTTCAAATTAAATACCAGTAGTTATTAAAGTAATTGTAATGGAGAACGCCTTCAGGAGCATTTTGAAGCCTACACACAGCCATCAGTGCGACATTTTTTTCTATATATACAACCAATCTTATTAGCATATCAACATGTGTTTTTCTTTGGAGCAGGTGTATCCTTCTCATAGCACGCGCCACAAACCAAACACCTTGCCATCTATTTTATTATTAGGTGCATTTTTTCAGACAATTATCAAAATCTAAATATATAAAAATATATAAACGTTTTTGTTTTTTTTTGGAAAAAAAAACTGAATTTATTTCAATCAGTACAAAAGTATCAAAAATACTTAGCAAAACTTAACTTAAGTCATGGAACTTGGAACTTAACATTATTTATATTTATTAAGAAAGGGAATAGAAAAAAAACTTAATCTAACAAAGTATGAGAAAAATTCGTTTCAGTACACGTTCTCGGAACGTTTTTTTTCCCTCTTGATAAAAACTGTAATGTCTTCGTAAGATATTTTTCAATTATTTAGAAGTAAACATAGCAATTTACTTAAAACTAATAATTATTTACAATATTTACAATAAACAATGACTAGAACAACATAATAAACTATTTGTAAAAAATATATAAAAAATTTATAGCAAAAATATTGAGATTTCGTTGAGTTGATTTATCACTCGTTTGAAGGCACTGGATTACTTCGTAATTATAATTTTTTTGCAAAGAAAAAAAGTATATTCCTTATTTTGAAATCTGTAACAGAAAAAATTTTAACCGTCAGTAACATAAAACACCACAAAATTCTACAACAAAGAAGAAATAATACATCAGGTTCTCTTTTTCTTTATACAATTTCGCAGACGGTATTATATTTAAGTGAATGGGATTTTTCATCCCTCTACTTCCCTAGATTTTTGTATGTGTGCGTGTGCGTATGTGTGTGGATATATATGGATGTGTGTACTTTGCACCCCCTCGACCCGATCTCTCTTGCAGACTCTTTTCACACATACATCTAAACACAAACACATGCACAGATTGGGTCGTTTATTTTATAAAAAGGAAAGGACGAAGGGACCTTTACAAATGCAGGTAAAGCAGGTTTCTCTTAAGTCGGTTGTTATCATTTCTATATAGAATTAGATTGTGCAAAGTTCTCCGGAAGCGTATGAATTTCCCGTAATATATCTTATATTTAGATAGTCAAAGAATTTTAATTATAAATATATGGGAATTTCAAGGATAGATCAAGCGGTATTCCCACTGTAATTTTGAATTAATAAAACTTAATGATAATAAATCAAAATTACGTTTACAGTTTCGTACTTATTACCGGTTTTTTTTTTGCAAAGACACAAAATTAATTGGTTTAGATCGTTAAAAATCAAAAGTGATAAATCGAGGATGTATTAATTTGAATTTTATATGAATTTTCTTCTAATAAGAAATTTTAAATGAAAGCAAAAAAAAATGATTGTGTAGTAGAGTGTGAAAGAATAAGCGCTGACCGCTTAATCAATTGAATCATCCTAAAACTAAATAAATACAATGTCGGCGCATCCGACAAATTCGTTTAAATTGGTCTAATTAGTATTAAAGGAGAGACAAACAAATTTTAATTAATATCAACTGACCTTTAAGGTTAGTCGTTTTGTTGCCATGAAAATATAGCATCCAATAATTCCTCATCTTCAGGACTTTTTGGATCGTAATTTTCGAAATTCTCTTGATGATATATTGTATGTGAATATGTTGATGATGATGTTGCTGAAAATGATCCTTCTGAACTATGTGATGGTGTTGGTGAAACGGAAGCTTCTGAACATGTTGGTGTTGGTAATAATATCGGATATGATGCATATTGTTCCAGACTATTATTATAAAATCTTGAATTTTCTTGTAGATTATCATTGGATGTAGTTGATGATACATCATTTTCATGATCGTCAATCATTTGTTGTAAACTTCTAATATATTCAACAGCAAGACGTAATGTTTCGACTTTACTTAATTTTTTTGAAGCTCCTCGTCCAGCACTAGGTCCTTGTGGTGTAAAAGCTTGAGCAATACTTGGTGGGATATGTTGGCGTAGAGTAGCAAATCCATTATTAACTTGTTTTACACGGTTTCGTTCTCTTGCATTTCGTCTTGCTACTGATGCCGGTTGTTGTTGTGGTCCACCATATGGGACAAATTGAATTTTACGTTTACAACGTAAATCATTACCACCAACTAAGACTGAACCACGTTCTGGTGCTGGTGCTAATGGACGTTTTCCCGATAATGTTGTTGTTGATGTTGATTTTTGTTGAGCACCACTTCCAGTAATAATCACTTGATGTTGTGGTGATTGTTGGATAACGTTGTAGATTTTAGTTTGTTGTCCAAGTGTCATCGTATATGGATTTTGAACGACTGCCATGTGAACACTTTAATAACAACGCGATTTATAAACTTTTAAAATTCAAGAGAAGAGATTGGTCGAGCTTTCGATTAAAAAGACAAATTCTAAATAAAAGCTACTCCCCGAATGAAGGACTTTGATGATCTACAAGCGCTTTGTAGCAGAGCGGCACATATGCCCCACCATCATAGGGTGCGCGCGCTGAGGGTTGTGAGCGCGTGCCGTGAGACAAGAGGCGCATGGCAAAGTGAGCCGGCCTACGATCTTGACCATGGTAGGTGTACAATTCTTAGGGCCCGGAAGCTAACATGAACACTGACGCGGCGCCCGAGTACGCGTCTGGACAACAATCTAAACACTTTGCTAACTACCCATCTATCTAATAACAACTTTCTCAAAGCTTCTTCTCAATGAAAACAAAACAAAAAAATTACATTTAAATTAACAATATTTTTTCCAAAACGAAACAAAATTCAATTCGTTATGTAATTATGATTTAAATAGGTAAAATTCGCCAAGGTAATTTTACCTGGACAGCTTTTATAATATGGTAACATAACGATAGATGGTGCTGACAAAATAAAAGCTGCCGACTTTTGCTTTTTGTATAATGAGAAAGTAAAAGTTGTTTTATATACATTCCTAAAAGGCGCAAAATTGATAATCAAAAAATTACAAAAAACAAATAAACGTAAATAATATGATCTTTTAACAAATAACAAATTTAAATAAGATGTTATGTACTCATTATACAGATGATAAAAGTGTCATCATTCATTTAAAATGATTCAAGATCATATTGTTGAAATTGTATAAAATTCATAATTAAAACACTGACTGTTATCTACATATATATGGTTAGTAATTGTTAAAAGTCATTTCATCCGTAAGTCCAGCAGTTGTTGGTAGTTGTCGGCTTTTTTATCAGAACCATCCATTATGATCAGAGAAAAGCAAGAGAAAAAAAAATTCACATGATGTAACATGGTGATGGAATGACAATACCATCTAATGGATTATATACGAATGAATAGTTAAATTAGTTGGTATGGCATATCGATGGACTTTCGATGATGATGATGATGATGATGAGATGAGTAGCGGCTTCTTCAACACCACATACCCACATAAGATAACCTTCTATTGTTCCACGTTTCAATATATTGAATATGAATACAAGTCTGACAAGTTTCCATTAAGAATAAAATGTATAATAATTGTAATGGTGGCGCGTTTTTTTAATAACAATTGTTTAAATAATTCGTTTATTAAGTAAGTAAAGATTTTTCTGTCTAGCGCGTTGAATTCTTTATTCTAACAGCTTTGAATTAATGATAGTCAACTATAAATCTCCAATGTAATACAATACAAAACATCGTTTGTATGTGGTTGCTTTCCTAACGAGCTCATCAATAGTGTAGCCATATTAAACCATGATCCTTTTGTGATCTATTGATGTTATTGTCACGGAACCCTGATAGATCAATGTTTCACATTAACCACAATAACAACAACGATATATATATATATATATATATATATATATATATAAAAACAACGAAGAACAAAGAATAGATGGGGGAACCAATGGATAAATATGTGCCGAACATTCCGTCAATCTACCCGTCTATTTTACGCTCTCTTATCGATTATTCATTTTCTTTCTTTCTGAAATTTTGAATTAACAAGAGAACAAGATAACGCTACACTAATCCAGTTTCATTAATATCAACCAATCTCCTAACCTACGACAATATAGAAAAGGGTGCGTTTGAAAATAAAATACATTTAGATCAGTTAGATAGAGGGTGTATAAGTTTTGATTTCCAATTAAGCATGATCTGCCTTTTTGTTGTTCTACGACGGAATTGAGATTCAAAACGATTAGATTTATATTTATTAGAAACAATTTGATGATGTATGAAGATATTCCATTCAATGCCAATGTTGTAGAACTAGATTCTCAACACAATCTCGTCGATCAGTTTGTTAAGATTTAAAAACAAAAAAAAACATTGCCCAAGAATGTTGTGTCGATTTAAAAACAAATCTTTAAATTCGGGAACAAAAGAAAAAATTTAAATAAAGAGAAATCTTGAGCTATCGATAAATTCTAATAAAAACTATTGGAATCACTTTAAATTCTTCTTACAAACATTAATTTTATTAAATTTTTTAAATTAGAAAACAGAAGTGGAATTTCACCCTTACAGTTTTGATCTTCAGGTAATATTAGTTGACCTCCAGGCGGGAAGGGTTGTTAGACTTTATAGATATTCTTTAAATAACAACAACAACAACAAATGAGCACCCTAAAATAACTTGAATTTTTTTTCGAGTTTCGCCCAATTAATGTTTTGTTTATTTTTATATTTCGAATAATCAGACCAATAGAGTTTGGCTTAACAAATTTATGGCGGCATATACTTATTTTAACGAGAACATTTTATAATTTTACGGTTTTAAATTTTTATAACAACAATGAAAATTTCGTTCTCTCTCGCTCGCTCTCTCTCTCTCTCTCTCCTCCTCCGACAAAAATTTGTATTTTCTAATTTAACTCGTTGGGGAAGATTTTTTTATGAAAAAATCTTCTCTTATCGATTTAAATCTATTAAATTATGAAAGAATTGTTGGTCATGATGATGATGATGATGATGATGATGGTGATGTGCGAAATTTACAAATAGCCAATTAATCAATTTCAATATGAGTACGTAATTCAATTATAAAACATATAGTGAATATTGTTAATATCGACATGATTTAATCAGACATTGTTGTTGTTACACGATGATAAAATCTTTACTTTGATTGACAATTTCATTAATTTAATATTGAACGTTTACAATGAACGTTTACTTTAAACGGTTCGACAATTTTTAATTAAGGAAATTATTATTTTTTCTATAGAATTATTAATCATACCTGACATATAGGCCGGACATGAAATTTTAAGAGACACAAATTCATATTTTTGCGGGCCCTATTCGCAATGTCATGACAAGTATCAGGAGTTGAATCTATTTTTGATTGATTATTATTTTATTCTATTCGGAAAATTTGGGGATCTATGCTATTATTCTACAAAAAAATCTATAAAATTTTCAATAAACTCTCAAACTTTAAAGAGAGAATATTGTGTAACGAATAGAAAGAATATATACCTGGCCTAGGCTGGAAAATAGGAATGAAGTTGTGTATTTACTCTTCATAATTGCGACTCCGATTCTGTTTTTAATTGATAATCAATTTGATTCCATTTATTCGAAGTTGATTCAAAGGTGATCATTCAACTTTAAAATTGCTTAAGTTATAAATCAATATTTTTTTTGTTGTTATTGCTGTTATTATTATTATTATCATTATTATTACTATTATTATTGTTTAAAATTTTAATATAGGCAGTCTCACAAACTGATGTGCATGTGATAGTTTAATGAACGCGTTTTTCCCATTTGCATATTAATAACATAAAATTGCTGTACTTTCACTTTTGTTTTCTTCTGCAATAATAACAAAGATTAATTTTTATAATAATTAAAAAAACTTATATTTTACGGTTATAAATGATCATTATTCAATTGTATTGATTGAATATTCGAGTCTTTGTAGGTGGTTTGTTGTTAATTTCTATACAAGTCGGCATCATCATCATCATCATAATAAGACAGTTGTGTATTGATATGTGATGTTTCAGTATTCTTAAAGTTAGATCTTAAGTCGCAGATCAACCATCAATTTTCTACTCATCACTGTCTACAGTCAGGATATCTGAAGAGATTCCACCACCATCAGACAGATTGTTCAATGTTATCTATCTTATTTTATTTTTTTTGTATAAACGATAATGATTGATAACATTGAAAGATGATAGATGCAAATGAGGCGGCATACTATTGTCACTTATAATACAACTATAATTTGTTTATTATTAGGTACTCCCTAATATAACGATTGATAAAAATAATAATAATGATAAAAATAACAATGGAATAAATATGATTGTGGAAATTTCCCACGTGTTTAGTTGCGTGCAGATATGTTCGACTATGTTTAGGGTAGTTGGTTCTTATACAATAATTGTAATAAAGATTGGTCTACCAGTATCCGGTTTATATTTAAAGATTTCGTAACTGTTTAACATGGATAACAATCCATATTTATAATTGTTTGTTAGATAGTAACAACATGCCCTCCAGTTATATACTATGAATTTAATTTGGACATGAAAAATGAGCTATTTTTTTTTGTTTTATTTTCTTTTGGTAGCAAGCGAAATTAATTCTATAAGATAATTATCACCCTAGAGCATGGCCGTAACGATTATTTGTATAGAAAAACTGAAACGTTTATACAGTCATAATTTTATTATTAATTAATAAATTAGCTAAAATATCAATAAGTAATGCCTATGGGCAATTATTCACGCTACAGTGAACACGTTTTTATGTTAGTTAGTTAGTAAATCAGTATACGTCCATGTTTGTGTATATTGAATAAAACTTGAAATTTCTTTCTAATTTGTTTATACAGTTATTCATATCAATTGATTTGTGTAAAGTTGACAAGATTCCACAAGTCGAAGTGTGTATCCCTGCATGATTTCATGTGCGTGAAACCGTTTATGTGCAACCGCTATCATATCTAGTGCGATTGTAAACAACTCGATATCGTTAATTTACTGGAATTTCCATTATTCTAACAGATTTTATTAAATAAAAAATCATAAATTTGTACAAAACCAGGTTTTGAAATTCTTTCATTAATGACAGTTTTATCACACCAACATAAAAATTATGCGAAAATGGAGCCATTTAATTTTAAAGTGAATGCTACTGATATTTTCAATATTAAATGGTTTGCAATGTTGGTTCGTTTCTTAATTGTTCTTATAACAATTTTGATATAGACATTGAACGTATAATTAACATTCTTTTATTAAAAAAAAACAAACAAAAAAGAATAAACTTTCAAGATGAACTCTTTAAAACAGAAGGTATGGAATTAATAGTTGGTTTTTCTTATCAAGCAGAAATTGTAACGATCGATATATATATCTATAGCTTCGCCATTCATGCATTTTACTGCCATATTATTTATGAGACTCTTATAGAAATCTTTAATGGAACATATAAGGATAATGAGAGAAACAGTATTATTTATGATGGAATTAGAGAATTTTCTTTGTTATTGTGTTGTTGTTGTTGTTCTATAGAACATTACTGGAATAATTCGATTTAATTATCATGAAATTTGCACGATATTCATGTTCCATTAGTGTATTGGAAAAAAAATTCAAAATTCTGATAAAATTGTGTAGGTTTTAATTTATTTTCTTGAAAACTTTACAACTACTTTACCTTACGAAGGAATTATCGAGAGCAAACAAAAAAAAGAGTAAGAATTTCTATAAGTACCGCATTATACATAAAATTTTTGAGTGTAGGTAGATTTTACGATAAATAAAAAGTAAATATAGTTCAATAAATATATAATAAAATTTGCCAATGATTAGATATCTTCATTTATGAAATTTATACATAATGTTGTTAAATATCAATATTTATTGCTGTTTTGACATGTAATTGTTGATTCAACAACGCCACTTTCGACTGTTGTTAATGAAGACAATAATTGAGTCATGCCAATATAGCAAACAGACAACTTATTCGCAAAATAATTACTCTTTGTCGATTGTACACAATTTATCTGTAGTCTTGACGATATATGCTGTGTTGTAAAATGCTTCTTCATCGACGGCATGTTTCGTGTCAACACATTTGGTCTAAAAACCAACATAAAGTTCTATACAACTATTAAACGGCAATTTTTCAATTTCAAAAATCGGAATTTCGATGTCAGAAAGGTGAAATTTTTAATTTGTACATTATCAATAAAAATTCCGTCTTTTTTGTTTTTTTTTTAATATCATTCAATTTTAATTAAGTCACCTTAATGATGTCGTTATTCAGCTTAAAAATTGATTGAAAATAATTGGGTACAGTGAAAGAATCGAATATTTAATTATCATACAGATGAAATTTAACAAAGGACACATATTCTTTCTGGTGGATGGTTTTGAAAAAAAAATTGCGTAACATGTTATGTGTGTTTTATTTCCTTCCATCATTTAATAATTGTTCGCGATTGGCACACCTGCTGCTCCAATATTCAGAAACAACAAGCAGATGCAACCGTGGTGTTATATTAGGGCTTTTTTGGGTGGAATTTCCGGCTTGACACGCTATAGTTTCAATAATTTCTATAAAAATTTCATTGGGAATTATGCGTGTGTGTGTGTTTTTTTTCCACTTTAATTCGTACGACCTTGATGTTGTTAAAAATCTGACTAACTATAAATAAATTCCGTTTGCAATTAAAATTTGTCGGTGTACTATTTGCTTCAAGTCGTGTGTAAAAAGTGATTATCTCGTCGTATCACGAAAGATCTTATTTTAATCCTGCTGAGTTGCTGAACTGCATTTCTTTAACGCATTATTAATGATATCTGATGATGTTGACTAATTTGTGTTTTATTGTAAAATAATGATAGTTGATAATGGTTAAGTAAGTAAAAGAATTTATCAAAAATTACCAAGACGTTTCCTTTAATATTGTTGTAAATGCAATCAGTTAACTTGGTTATATTTCAGTCGACTTTATATCAACCCAAAATTACTCGCAATTGTTAACAGTGTGAAACGATACAAATCGGCTTAATACTTGCTGAAAGCCCGACAAGAAACTAAATTTCCCTATCGAAATAATAAACGACTACGATATTATTAGTATGATAAAATTCACAATAAATTACCTCTCAAAAATAATTAAAAAATAAAATAAAATAACAACCACCAATCATCAGTTCAGGTGTTAATCTCGTTTATGGGAAAGTTAAATAAATTTCTTTTTAAAAAATTCCCATTATTCATACAATAATTAAACTGAAATTGTTATCTAATTTGTGTGTTAGTGAAATGCAAATTTTACAACAAAAAAGGAATTATAATGGCTATGGCGTGATTCCCTTTTATAATGAATTTCAAACGGCTGGAGGTCTTCTTGTGCAGTAGACCTCCTCTGGTTAATTTCGTTTACGGTGGCCCTAAAAACGTATTCACCCAGACAAATATACGTATGTAGAATTTATTAAGAAAAAATAGTCTAAAAAACTCAAATATTCCTAGGAATATAAAAATAAAACCAGAATATTTCAGCATTCTAATGATCTGTATATGGAGACTTTAACGGTAGGTCAAGACAGCAAAAAAAAACAACTCTTATTTTAATATAGCAAATTAATAGTTTTAATGATATATTTACAATAATTATATGTTGTTTTTTTCCGTGTAGGCTTATGCAATAGTTGAATCAGATTAATTCAAAGAAGCTGCTGATCTTTTAGAAATGCTCTAAATTATATTAATTTGCGAAACAAATTAATTTCATTATCTTTGAAAATTTGCTCAAATTAACGATCACATTCGGATTGATTTATAAATTGAAAATAGATTGTTTAATTTACATAACATTTAGTGCAATGACCTGAAGATTATCGATTCCGAAATCGTTTGAAAGTTTGCGTGATTTACACCTTTTTTAACGATTGTTTTTTATTTTTTATTTTTTTATTTTTTCGGTTAAATTGTATAGCTAGAAGCATAGATTTTTCTAATAACAATAATAGTAATAATTGTGATGGTAGTATTAATATAGGAAATGGGATTTTTCAACACCCTAGCAGTTTCTTATAATGCAATTTTGGATCTTCATCACGATAGATCGCTTATCTTTGATGTATTAAGTAAAGGTGTGAAGATGGTTTTTGCTAAATTAATGGCTCTTTGGTTTAGAGTTTGGACTCATAATTCGTTCGTAATCGGTACGAATCACGGAATCTAATGTTTAAATTATGGTTGGCAATTATAGGAACTCATTATAAAAGTATAGATTTCAATCAAACTGCTCTTTTTTTTTGTTCAGTTTTCTTTCGTATTCTTTTCTTTGAATTGTTGTTTATATTATTAAAATATACATACATTCGTTAAGATATTTTCTTATTAACAAGTCGCTCGAGCCTAATTACAGCTCGTGCTAATTGATGTCCAGTTGGCCAGGCACTTGCATTTGTGTCGTATATCTATAGCCACAAGTTGTTCTTGTTCTTTTTTTAAACCACCATCGATCCGATCTGCATTCCGGATTGTTATTTAACGTAATCAACTGATTGATGCTTTCAAAATACAGATGAAGGCATTGGAAACAGGTCTGAATAGTTTAGTTTTTATTAATTTTTTTTCATTTCCAACTTGATAAGCATTTATTAATATTTTTTTTTGAGGTTTAATAAAAACTTATTATTTACTTTATGTATTTACAATGTCATTAATGAGTCTATTTTAAATATTTTCTGAATTTTTTCGTCCAAAACCGAACATAATTAAAACGGCAATCTGTTTTTTATCATCTGCGATTTATACATAATCATGACATGAGCACCTATTTATTTAGGTTCATTAAAAATACATTGAATTGAGTCTAATTTGTTTTAAGTCCTATGGATGATTTTCCTTTTGCTTATTGTTATTCATCATCATAAATCAATGAGCGTTTATTTTATATTATTTTTGTTTAATATTCAACTTTCTACAAAATTATAAAGCCACTTCCGAAATTGAACGACATTCAACTTTTGTAAAAATATATGCTTATCATTAATGTCTATAAAATTACATATGCATCGATTGTCATAAATTAAACATTGACCGGCGGTTGAGGCCATATTATGGACATGGTTATAATGTAATAGTTCTTCATTTTGAATTCAACATGCGTATTAACTACTATCAGAATCAGAGGCTTACTTTAACTGCCATCACGCCTACAGCATATATAAGAATAGACCACATAAAATATTTAGATATTTTATAAAAATCACCAAATTTTATAATATTTCAAGACAAAATTTGTGAATATTCAAACAATCATTGTTCGTAAATTATAAATCACAATATAAATCTATAAAAATATTCAGCTATTTAATTCATTCGGTTTTCTCCAAACTGCACTTTCAAATACTTTTCAGTTTTCCAGTAACTTAACTGCTTGATATAAAAAGCCTTTCATATTATCTTCAATAAATTTAATTACGTGGAGCTTGTGAAAATATAGTTGAGACGACGTTTATTTATCTTGTCTTTTCCTTTTAATTTCATTTTGATTAATTTTAAAAAATTACAAGTTAAAATTGCTCTTCCTTGAAATACTGTTACTTTCAAGAAGTATGTTGATAACAAGTCACTAAAGCAACGACATGGTAATTGCAGGTTAACCAACTCTACCTTTTAGGAACAATTACAAACAATTTTTTTAAATCGTTGCTGTTATTATTATTGATCCTCCTTGATAATACTTGCTTAATATACCTATGTAGCTCAATACCTATAAAATGATCAGTAATTTGACAAATATTTTCTTTTCTGAGTAATTACCAAATACCATAAACATTAATCATACAAGAAATATATCAAGCTACTGTCTGTTATTAAATTAAAAATAGTCATCAACGCTCAACAAAGAAAAAACAAAGTGCGATAAAAAAATCATCTTTCCCTTTTTTTTGTAATTATTACTTTACGGTAGTAGCAGTTGCAATTCCGTATTTTATCTTACTTTTCACCTTCTATAGATACTTCTACCCTTTATAATTAGGTAAATGATAGCACACCTTTGCTAATTATGGTTCAAAGCCGACATTGGAATCTGCCGACCACTATCAACTCCAACACCCTTTTTTTACTCTTCGTTCTACCTCATTTTACATGATTTTGTAGGACCGTAAAGGATACAGCTTGAAATTTTCGATTAGATGTATCCAATTAAATGACTATTGCTACTTCTTATTACTTGACTCTGATGGATTTACTTTTGCTTTTTTATCGATTCAAAGATATGAACAGAGCTGAATTAACAATTGTTGTAATTCTACTGTTAGTGCTCTACCGTAATAGTTTTGCTATTTACATACCGGTTATGAGAGGAGTATAGAAATAGATGAAAAAAGTTGTTATTCTATCGTATAAAAAAAAAACTTGCTGCATCAACTTAAAGGCATCCTGATTCACAACTTGTGTTGCATTCACTCAAGACTAGTCCATTCACTATAACTAAACACAAATATGTATCTATAAAAAAATGTATGAAAAAAAAACAAGAAATTGAATGAACGAAAAACGGTTTTTGTCTATGAATATCCTTGGAGGTTTGTAGTAAAAATTCTTCAAATCAAATAGTAAAAAGATAACATGTTTACTATATAACAACTTTCACTTCTTTTTTCTAAATAGAAAAAAAATTAAAAGAGATTTTGGATTGTTTGTTTTTTTGGCAGGTTTTTTTCCCTGTTGTTTCATTCAAAACGAAATCAATGTTGATCAAACGGTTATTACTCAATACGCTAATTATTATAGAGATCGTTGGTTGGTTCGATACGGCAATCTTGGTAATTTCCATTTGATTAATAGGTGCGATACTTCAGAAGCTATCAATATTGTTCGAAAATATAATACGGCAGCGATAGAAGCAAAGTATATAGCCGACAAGCGATCTACCACCGGCTGATTACTGCAATTACCTCATGTAGGTGTTAAACACTGGTCGATGCGGGTAAATATACGAGAAATTCACGTTTCAAGGTAACAAATCTAATTTGAATTCCTACTCAAATAATAACAAATTCATATAAAAAATATTATGGTTATTGTTAAATGTCTAGGATAGAGATGTCAATTTGATTGTGTGGGTGTCTTGTTGCTGGTGTTGTATAGGTGTTTGTCGACAATTTGTCAGAACACCAATCCAACCAGGCGTAAAAGGTCTAACCGCTCTCACACTAACAAATCTGTTATTTTTAACACCTCGATCTCACCCCGTTCATCATTTATTCGATACATATCTTTGAAACATACCACTGTTTTTCCTCATAAAATCCATCATTTTTCTTGTCTTCTGCTACAGGAGAAAAAAAATATATCTCTAAACGTAACTTGTCTTGGAGAGATAAACGAAAAGATATCAACTATAGGCAATTATAATTATAAAATCTGATCTGATGTTAAGGGCTAAAAATAATTAAATCTAACACAACAACTTTATATATGTATAAAAAAAACCTAAACTACATAACATTAAAATAGTTTTATAATAAAGTAATTAAAGTCGACCGTATTATAATAAACGATCTTTCATTTCTAATCATGTTCACGTACAAAGACAATATATGATATTAAAGTTAATTAATTTAATAAAATAGTCTCTAATTACATATCATTTCTTCCGATAATCTAATGTCCACGGATAGGGTTGAGATAACAAGGACCTCCATGGTGGTCTATTCAATCAATTCCACTGTCTAACGAAAATGTGATTATATAGGGACTAATAAAGCCCTAGTTAGTTTTTTTATTCTCTACATTTCAAATCAAACGGGGTGGAATTTATCGAATTGTTTTAAATATACACCTATATAACTAATCTAAAAACTGTATCGTGGTGGTCTAGTCTAATTTAAATGGCTTTTTTTATGTTTAATACTAATCTTAATGATTATATTCACATTCTTTAGTTTCATTAATTTTTTTCAATCAAATAATGAAATTAACTAAAATGCGAAGATAAAAAAGCAATTTTGATCAAAAAAAACTCGAAAATGTTGATTTTCAGTGAAATGTTAAAAGTATGTAATCTAAAAGCTCTCCAGACTGGCGTCATACACAAATCTATATGCTAATGAAGACACAGTTACGTTTTACATGACATCGGAATCGGCATTCGCACTTGAACAACAATATTCGAATTAGCATACGTTTCATAATAATTTACATGATCTGGTTGATTTCATGTATATATATGTATATATATATATACAGGTCGGACAACTCATTTTGAAACATTTGACAAAGTAGAAGTAATGAAACAGTCTTATGATGTGCGCGTGCTGAAAAGAGATAAATAGTAAACATTAGTAGTTGCTACAATGTTTCTAGATGAAAATGCCAGTTCTGTATATTAAACATACAGATGATGATTATGCCTAAAATTTGTAATGAATAATTTTCTTAACCGTTAACAAGTACCTACTAATTTATCTACATAGGTATTTTTAGTATTCATTCGTATAGTTCAATTGATAAAAGCGGATAAGATTTTTTTTTGTATTTAATTCATGAATTTTTTATAAAAGTATTGAGAAAAAAAAACGTGTAAATCTATCATGTCAATCAAACAAATGCCAGACGCATAAATTCTGGAAAGGTGTAAAATGTGCTAAAAACAAACCTTGATGTCATTTTTATGGCATTGTATCTTGATTTTTAATTTAAAAGATATACCAGAATTGATTTGTAAAATGACGATTTTCTGTTAAATATAATCAAATAGAGATTTTGTTGTTTTTAGAATTCACAAATATTCCCAACATTTATTGTATACTAATAAAGTAACAGCTGACTTACTGAAATGCGACGTTTCAGACTGAAAGTAAATTTGTATACTTAATTGTGCGAAAAGCGAGGACAAGAACAGATACATCGACCTACTCGTTCTTTCTTGTAGTTATTGCATGTACATTTTGTTGCTAAATACGTAATATAGTTGCGCAAATACTGTACTTTTATTGTTGTCTTATTCGCAAAAGAGTTCTTTGTAACGCTAAGCTACAACATTTTTATGGACTTGTGCATTATTTTGGTAGTAGCGTGGAAATAGACACTCTAAACTAATAACGAATTTTGGAGGTAGAGTTGCAGTGAAGGTAAAAGTGTTTTTATCTGATCATCCATCAATGCAGCGATCAAAGAAACAGAAAGAATAGATAAAAGCTTCATAGAAATTACTATAGTTACTACAGACACGTTATATATAAAAACAGAAAGATGGTATTCTTCTTATAGATTCAGTAAGACAGTCTAGCCAACATGCCAGACTGTAGCTAATGAGATGGCACGTGTTTGTATATGTATGTCTGGTGAATACCAGCGGACGGACGTTAGTCGATCTTTTATTCAAACAGCTGGCGCTAAAGAGATCCCAGTACCATCGACTATTGAAAGTAAACACACACATTTATGCAGACATTTATTTATGAATCTTACATTAACTATTTAGTACTTTTTTATACACAAAACTGATGTCCTTTCGATAATATTCTTGAAGGACTTCTACCTCTTTATGTTCTAACTAAAAAATTATTTGTGTAAACGTAAGAAAATCAACTGGTTTTTGAATTCATAGAATGTACATTTACATCCATTGTAAGATTGCTTGCAGGGGTACAGCATTTTATAGCGTTATTGCTGTAATTAATTCGATACTAAAATATACGTTGTTGGTTTGGGTATGAAATGTACATTGGTCTCGTGTCAACGAACCAATAGGAGCAAAGGATTGGGGCGTCTGCAGTTACGTTTTGGAAACCACCTGCCTGTTTTAAGAGAAAACACCACCACTACCACCACCACCAACAACAACCACCACCAATAGTAAAATTCTAGAAATATAGAACGAGAGTCCTTACAAAATAAAGATGACACGATATGACAGTTAAATCATTCCCATCAATAACGAATTTGTTTTGTAAAATAAGCTTGTCTCGTCAAATGAAAACAAAAGTATAATTACTCTTGTTTGAATAAGAAAATTTCAGCGTACTTATATACAAATTTTTCTGTTGTTGCTATTATTATTATTATTCGTATTCTTTTGATGTTGTGTTGGTCTTGCACAACTAATTGCAACACGCACACACCATGAGTATTAAATTGCTATTAACTCACGTCAAAGGCTTTTTGGTAAAGTTACAGCTACTTGTTTGTTATTAAGTTTTCATTATTTCTTTTATTTTTCCTTTTTTGTATGCATGTGTGTGTGTGTGTGTGTTGGTTGACGTTTAATGAACCAAACGAACTTCATACAAAAACGAATCAAATCACGCTAACCTAAAGAAATTCATACATTTTACTGAATTACCCTTCATCTTCTCATCGTTTTTTTTTTATTTAATTAAATCAAGACCTTGATACTAACAATAAATTTCATTCATGATGAAGTGAGTGTCTACTAAAAGCTCAAGAATATAGTTAAGGTATATAAAACATTTTTATGAGCTTACCATTTTTATAACTTCGTATATATAAAAAGATGCCGTGATAAGTATATATTTTTCAAATAAATCTCATTCAATATAAAGCCTATATTTTCCACCAATGTATCATGGTAAATTGTACATCCATTGAGCTATTAACAATTAGACGATTCAAAATTGAATTAAATGCACAATAAATTGTTAAAGAAAAAAGAAAAAAACGAAGCAAAATATATCTGTATAGAAGATTACAAGGTGAACATTTATAAGAAGGAAATCGTTTAATATCCACGTGCATAAAACAAGATTGTTAAAATTTTTATAAAAATTTTGTATCGAGTATAATTATATTTTTGTTGCATGTTGTTGACTTAAAAAGAAAACACCATTAAAATATGTTAATACGACTATAAACTTGTTTCCAAAATAATAATATCCTAAAGACTTTTGCTCTATATTCGATCGATTTTTTCACATTTTACTCATTATAAATGACGACAACAACCGTTCGAAATGCTTTTGGCTTCATAATATATTAATGTATATGCACGTTATGTCTACATTTTTATTATATACAGTGTGATTTTAAGTAGTAAATGGTAAATCGACTTCGGTTGCAAAATCAAACAATTTGAAGGCTGTATCATTTTAAGATTTTGTACTGTTGAATTTTATACGACCGCAACATCTTTCAATTAAAAAAGGAAGCAGGGCAGCCATCAAGGATGCAATAGCAAACTGGGTATTCTACAATTGAAGATAATTCCTCAAAGGTTAAAATTCTCATAAAAATTATACTAGACGTAGATAAGAAGTGAATAAGAAACCAAATATATCAATCTACATATCAATTAGGTTATTTATTAACTTGCATAATTTTAAAGTGCTCTACAAGAGACAATCTTTAAATATGAAGATGATTATTCAACTTTAACATTTTTTACTGCTATATCTACTAATTTAGAAACATGTTACTCTATTAGGCTACATATGTTTTAACTTATCAACATTAAATTGCTATTACACACGAGAACACCTACTGTGTCGACACAAAATCGTGTTGTGGCCCCACAATTACAAAATCACTATCTTATATACAATGCCAACGAAAACCAGTATCTCATTGGCAGTAAATGATTGTTTTTACACTATCATCACCAACGATGAAACGTGATAATAAATTCATTAAGAATTCGCCAATTGTGTTGTAGTCTGAAAGTTTCTTCTTCGCATGTTTCTACGAATCAGCCTTGACTCAGAAATCTTACCGTGAGAAACAGTTCTTGATAATTCAAATACAGATTGTTCTTCAACCGTCAAGATTCAATAACTTGTTACCTTTCGCACTCACAGTTTATTTATTTGTTCACTAATTCACTACAAACTAAAGAATAACCGATTCCGTCAATTTCAAGAACGTTGTAGAAACTTTCCAGGAATGAATATTTTATTAAAGATGGTCGGGGAAAATCGTTGAAATTATTTAATAATTATAAGCTATGTAAATGTAGCCTTCTATAGAAGACGAGTTTCAAAAATTTAATCGCTTATAATCCTGAAAATAATGCAAAATTAATTGAAACACTGTGTATATTCATGTAGGTTATACCTTCATAATGAATTGTAATTTAAGAAGAATTTGTACAATTATCGAAAGTTTAAACAGTAGGAAAATTTCAGAAAATAAACCGTTGAGTTTTTAGAGTGTTGATTTGTTTTAAAATTATTTTATTTTATAAACGTACGTTTATAAAACAAAATTACGAGAAAAGTAAAGAAAACTATATGGTAGTGCTGAATTATTTTGCATAACATTCGAAAATCTCCCACGTTGACATCTTGCAAACGCAATATGCAAATTCTGGAGACATTGAAATGTCAGTAGCTGGATAAACTTATGCAAAGGAACTGGCGACAAGTTGACGAACAACCCAAACATTTTGTAAACGAAATACAATCAACAACAGACAGATAAAATTTTCGTGTGGAAAAGCAGAAATTTTATACCACCATGAAGTCTAGAAATTTCTGGATAATTTTGTCTTAAAGAAATTACTTTCGAACCAATAAGAAACAGTCTAGACTTATCCATCATTAAGATGATGACTTAGAATTTTTCTAGTTTCATTCAGGATGTTGCTTTATAACACGGTCAATAAATAATTCAATTATTAATTTTAATAATAGGATTTTTTCTTAATACCAAGGGTTGTTGCAATCTACTTCTTTTTAATGTTTTTGCTTCATTTTCCATTTTTATTTTCAACAAGATTATAAATGTGCAAAATGAGAGAGTCTGCAAATTTAGTGGAGAGAACTAATTATCGCATATTTTGGTGAAAAGGCTTCTATGCGTATGTGTACATGGAATGTTTAATATTTTTTTAGGTGTTTAAGGCGCGTGTGTGTTTATATGTGTATGTGTTGGTACAGGTGATCGCGACTACAGGTACCGTTAATTGGTCCACCTGCCACATTTTGCCTTCTGCAGAAAAAAACCACTACGACTATGGTCCAAATCAAATGAAAAAAAAATACAAAATCGGAATTAAAAAAAAGAAGAAGGAAAATATTGCAAATCGAAAGAATAAAAATCATTTCTCTACTCATAAACTTTTAATTTCTCATCATCAATATGTTTATTATAATAATAATGCCGTTAATGGTAATGATGAATTACCAATTTTCCATAATAAGATGTCTTCATTTTGTTTCGCGTTATTACTTTAGATGACAGTTTAAATTTCAATACTCCAATGTAGGAAATTCCAAATCACATCATCCGCTTATTATTTGTAGGTAATTATACCATTTTTGGTATTGAATAAATTAAGTTTTAAGTTAAAATAAATTATCTTTAGTTTCATAAAAAGGTCGACCAATGACCAATACCATAATAATTTCAATAAGAACAATTAAATACCATATTCTATTCTAATTGATAACTTCTTAGAATAATTTTTTTCCTCAACACTTTAACTATATAGTTTCAAACTTATTTAAGTTGGGTTGATAATTTATTCATCGATAAAAAAAATTAAAATCGTAATTAAGCCGCTGCCGGTTATAATTTATTTACACTCCTCAATTATTATCAATAGATACGCTCTTTTTTTCCCACAAATAATTCAATTTTAACTAGTAGGTTTTTTGTAGATTGTTGTCACAATTAAGCCTAAAGCAATCAATAATAGACTTGAAAACAAATTGAAAATTACAGATATTTAAAACACTTTCGAGGTGTTGTTGTTTCTTTCGTTTCCATGATAATTATCAAATTTGTGATCTTTAAAGTGAAATTTCTATAAATTCCAAGTGAAATAACATATAACCGTTTATTATTCTTCTCATTATTCTCATTATTATTACTATTATTTTAAATATATGTTGAAGATAAGAAAAAGCCAATTGAACATAGTGGTCAATAAACCAATCGTTTTTGTCGAATTACTCCAGGTGTTAATTCAGGTGCAATTCATTGTCGGGCTCATCAATTTGTTTTCCTTTTCCTGTTGTGTGTTATAAAGAGAAATATGAAGAAAGTGGTCTAGATTTTGACTTATTCCTCTGGTTTTATCATATTTGGAGTTGCATATATGATCACACACTGATACAGATCATTAAATGTTCCCGATATGTTATCGGAATTTATTTATTTATATTCTTCATTTATTTTATATTAAAGTTGATCATTAATTATTGACTTCAATTAATTATGTTTCACTTTAATAAAAATTTTCTTTTATCTTGTATCAATTAAAGATTTACATTTTTGTTGTTTATATGAACTCGTTAATAATAATAATAATCAAAGATCAAAGAAACAGCTTTTAATTTTTTCTGTTACCGAATCGTCAAAATTCACTACTTGTTAATTGAATGAAATTCAACGGCTCTACAAAAAATTGTTAAAAAAAACATCTAAACATGGATATGGGTAGTTTTAATTGCCTGTTTGACCGATTCGCTTGTATTGTTTTAAGCGAAGTTATGAACTGAATAGCTATTTTTTTATTAAAAAAAATCATCGATGATTATCAATGGATTTATACAGAACAACAACTGTATTGATTGAAATTTATCTATATAAAAAAAATAACCGATCGTTAGAACTACCAAAACGTTTCTAGCATACAAAATAGCATCATTCATAATTTTCAGATTACTTTTTGAAAAAGAGCTTGTTAAGCCTTTTTTTCTTTTGATTATATTTTTTCTTCTAATTAGATACATCTATTTGGGTAGTGTGCTTGAATATTTCTATATGTGCAAATAGTGGTCTTTTAGTTAAAGTAAAAATGTTAATTCGTCCGGAACGTGCTAGTTTGTTGAATGTAGGCGCTTATTCAGCCAACATATTACTTATAAAGGTGGCACAAGTGTCGCGATTTCAATGGCAAATCTGCCACGCGTTCATAGGCAGGTGTTTTGGACCACCTGGACTATATACTGGATGAATACCTACGTAGGTATAGAGTAGCTGCAGACGACGTGCAAACACACACACATATATGTATATACATATATGTGTACACTCTATTACATCCATTTGGTTTACGATTTCTGTTAGATTTACAACTAGTTTTTAATTATTCATAAAGTTGAAATGGAAAATACAACTAATATTTATTACTATCTAAGTTTTTAATTAACACAAAGTCAAAATAAACGTTCAAACGAATCATTAGAGTTAAATTCATAGATGAAATTTCTTAGATTTTTCTATCACATAACTCATTAGTAACATTTGTTTGTTTTTTCTATAATCAACTTTTCCAAATGTTAGGGAACAAGTTTTGTTGAAATTCTACTGTAAAAGATCGTATGCATAACTTTAGACAGTGTACTCTAACTTGTTAGTTAAAATATGATGATGTGGGCTATGGTGTTTTTTGAAACTGAAAGAGGCAATTAAAATTGAGCGTATTACGCTAATAATGCTCTGTTAACTTCTAATAGTCTACTGTTATTATCCAAAGTTATACATATATGCTCACTTACCTTAGTGTCTACCTTAGTAACTAAATGATTTCTGTTATTCCTTTTATATGGATTGGCTTCGAGTCCCTTCAGCATGCTCCATAACTGAAATATCTTCCTCTGTTCGCCAAACTTCATACATTTTTAACAAAGATTTTAATGAGCATCATAAAGTTTTAATTATCACATATAAAATCAATAGAGATTTGTTCATTGACATTTAAATTGTTTCAAAATCAAGCAAGATCAGTAATTAAACGACTATCTTATAACACAACTCAGCTCAACTCAACTCTTCTAATGAATCACTCAAGTATTTCAGAAAGAAATAAGTGTAATTTTTTTACAGAAAAACTCTACCATAGTTCCAATTAAACTTGTAATCTTTATTTTTTCGACGATTGCTGATTGCTAATCTTGATCACAAGATTGCATAGACTATAATATCGGCGCCATAATTTATCTATAAATAAAACAAGTTATTCAAACTAGTATCGGTTAATAATTGTTCTTCGTCATACGTTCATTAAACATAAAGTGTGTAGGCTATAAAATAATGCATTATATAGATTATTTAAGCACATACATAAAATATTGAAATTATTTAGGTTATAAGATGCTCAACTGTCTTATCATAAATCGATTATAGTTTGTGCGACCAACGCATTTATATATGTTTTATTTGTTTATTAATACAAGTACACCCATCTTGGTAGTGTTTTTTCTTTGGTCTTGATTGTAATGATAATCGTATGTTGCATAGTCATCTTTAAATAATTCCTTATACTTGATCGATTTGGCTTGTCATCAATTAAGACATAAATTTTATCAGAAACGGTCGCACGTAATTATGATGGGCGTTGCATATGAACTATAGTAGCCGGACTATATGTATACATATAAAAGTTCAAGATTGGTGTGAAGCTAAAGCACGTCACACATATAAACATGTTTCAATATAATTGCATACTATAGGAATGAATTATCTGTGTCCACTTTTATGGTACTTGCTTCTACTAACTTACTTGCTTACTTATTTTGTTCGTTTACATGGAAATTCCGCTTTCTTTTATATATAAAATGAAAAACTGAATATTTGTTGTCTTTTTTGTTTTTGTTTTTTCGAATAATATACAAACTTAGTAAGTGGCTTAACAATAATTAATTATCGTATAAATATTAAAATGTGCAAGTGTTTAAAGTCCAATTTGTTGTTCCATTCACATTTTAATCGTATACTGTAATTAACGATTACGATCCGAACAGAATTCAACCTTACGGCAATAGTGATGTGGGAGGACGTATGATCATTTTAACTGAAGTTTTGTTTCCTCCTGCTATACCAATCCACATATCAGACGACTTGGTTTTAATCATACAAGTGGCCAATGATAACATGAACACAAGCAAAAGAGAAGTGATGCGCACCCACCCGCATGCCTATCAGCGATATTGCAATTATTTTTTCATATCTTTTACTTTTGTTGTTGTTGTTGTTGCTGTTGTTGCAATTTTGATACAAAGTGAATACAGCGTGGGATTAATTTAAACATAAACAATACTGAAGATGGATGTAATGTTATTATTGTTTTTTTGTTTGCTGTTTAATATATGCAAGAGAGTGATATGGATTGTAAAACAGGATGGTTTACTGCTACAGGAGTGGAACGAATTAGTGATGTACGTTGAGGAGCGGGCATTCGTTACGCTGTTTAATGGTAACAGCAGTTAATCATTGATGATGCCAAGCTTTTAGATAGTACATGATTTTTAATTACCTACTGGCTAAAATAATGGCTAAAGCAACTTAAATTATCAAAGTAAATCGATATTTATTTTTCATTTAGATATACACTCAAACTAGCCGTGTCTAGTCAATTTATTTTATATAGTTACTGTCATTTAAAGTCATCTGAAATTCTTAATTAAACTATTGATAAATGTGCGGTCTTTGAGTAACAACATTTAAATGGTGTATAATAATCTTAATATCGTGCAGATCGCACTTTTTTTCTACCATCGATGATTAATTTTTATACATTAATCATGCGCCATAGAAAGTAAAAATTTTACTATACATAGATAGAAAAGCATGGCTCTAAAATGAAGTACGCAGTCAACAATAATGTAACACCACATTCATCTAAAACTATCAGAGCTGAAAGCCAAGTCAAATTTGATTTACACTATAAACTGTCTGTATTTTGAGTTTGTCTGAGATAGTTACAGCATTACAACAAGCCCTTATAATATTTTGTCTCATCTTTTTTTTTGATACATTCAATGATGATGCTAACACTAAAAAATAGTTGATTGATTCATGTGGTATGAAAGGTCGGATTGTACGAATCATCATCAATCAAATTCGAAATTTTCCTATTTTATTATCAATACCTTCCACAACGCACCGCTGAAAATGTATGATCAATTCAGTGCATTGATGTGTAAAATCTGCAATTTTCATGATTTACAAACAACTTCATCGGTGAATTACAAGCCTTTCTAATTCAATCGAACGTTACTCAGCTGTTGCTAGAGTGCTTAACCAATTTTGTTACAATTGATCGATAGAATTGTAGAATCTAGACTTTGTCAGTACCAAACCGTTGAAAATCTCGATTGTTGTAATTATTATTTCGTTATTGAATGAATTTAAACAAGATTAAAATGCTGAGTGGTAGTCGTAGTAATTTTTAAATTTAATTTATAATCTTATAGTTTTGATATATGGTATCCATTAAACTAGACAGCTATGTAGTGGTAAAATCATCTCATATTCCTACTATTTATATTTAATACCAACACAGTTGTAACTAATTATAGTTAATAATACATCAAACTATAAAGTAATTTATCATTTGATTTGATATTATAAAGAAAAATGTAATTTTTAAATAGTTTATTTGCGCCTCAACATTATTTTGATAGTGTAAAGATATTGGAAATTTTCAAGATATTTGTTTTAGATGATAATCACCTACCTGTTCGTATAATTCAATCAATTTCTATGTTTATAAAGATGAAAAATAGACAGGTACCATGACTGGAGATTTTTTTACTAATGTCTAAAAGATAATTGAAAAAATTCATAGGATTTAATTCAATTTATAAATCATAAATAATATTCGAATTTTACAATTATAATTATTATTGACCTCTTCTGGCAACTTTCTATAAAGGTGTGCTAATTGGAAACTTATTTAATTAAATAACAATAATTAATGATACAATATGAAATTTATTATATAAACATTAATAATAATCGACATAAAATTGATTGCTTCAAGCTTTAATATCTGTTATTTTAACTAAAATATTATGAAGAAGTGGAAGAAAAAAAATGAATTATAATAAAGGAGATGAATTGAAAAGCTCCTTGCTTCCAGCTTTTATGTGGGCGATTATGAAATGAGTTATCTCAACGATCTGACAACATTCGGACAGATAGATTCTAACAGTACGCAAGTAATTCAACAACAATAAAAACAACAAAAACAACAACATATTGCCGTTTGTGTAACACATTGCCGCCGAATAACTCGCCTCCTTTATTTGACTTGCAAATGTATAATGCCGAAACAACAGGTGAAAGGCGAGGGTGGAATCAAAATGTTTCGTTTTTCTTTTCCACTCTCTGTCTGTCCCTGAGAAAAATTTAACGATTCTTGTTCCCATATCATTATTTACTATACATATATATATATATATAGAAATATAAGGGGACAAAAAGACATATATCACAGTGAAAATCTATTTGCAACGCTCCCATGATTTTGTCCTGTGATACTTCCTGAATAATGGTAGAGTCAAGACAGGTGATGGGTTGTAATGTTATTATTTGATTATTGTTCGCTACAACCCTTATAGATTTCATAAAATTGTTCTTTTTTCCAAAAATAATAATTTGTCGTCTATCATTAAGTGATAAGTGTGAAATAATTACATGGTAACCGTGAGAATTTAATTATCTCATTTAATAGTTCAAATATCAGGATGCATTTTTATAGTCATTGAATCGAATAATTTTTTTATGGTGCAATTGACTTTTTATAACTTTTTAATTATTAGTTCGTTTAAACTCAATCAGCCTACCAACAACTATCTAAATGTTAATTATTTTTATCTATAATACCAACTTGTGTACCATCAGTTTTAGAATGTTGGTTGGTATTTATTAATTGGATAGGTTTCGATTGAATTTTATTGAAACAGTAGTTATTGAGAAAAAGAAATAAAATGATAAGAACAACGCGAATGTTTTCATGTCTGATCATTATTTGACTCCATTTAAAGGCGTATAATACAGTATGCTTTGATTGAGAAATATGTTGATATTGTTAATATCGAACGATTTATAATCGAAGCACCTTATTGAAGAAACAACTTTTTCGTGTATTTTTCTCGTTTGTTAATCATATTCTGTTATAGAAATTGCAAGGTGAAAGCACCATTTAATTCGATTTTATTAAAAAACAAAATAAAATTCTTGTTAAAAATCAGTATCTTTATCTAGTTCCGTTTCGTAAACTTATACGTTATAACAACACCATATAACATATGGTATTGGATTTACTGTGGGAACTTGCGGTAAATTCCAGTCTGTTGGCCATTCATAACCCACGCATCGGATTCAAGCTTTAGGCGGAATGCTTTTATCCATCGTGACTGCCAATCTGTATGTTGTTATTGTTGTTGTCTTCTCTTTTTCAGGATTTACCTTTATATCTGTCAACAATCCTTTTGCCTTCTTACACATGAAAACCATAAATAAAAAACCAACAACAACAACAACAAGCTTGTCATTGATAAACTATATTTTTATTGTGTTTCTGTTACGATAATCTTATTTGAATTAATTGACTGTGTAGGTGAAATAACAAGTGATATTTTTATCATTGTCGTATATCACATAATGATTATAATGCGATAGGGTACCTGTTATTTTTTTTTACCTCTCTCTTTTGCCTCATTCTCTCCCTAAAACATTGATTGACCGTTAGATTTTTCGTAATGTACACACATATGCCACCCACTTTTAAAATAGGGTTCTGTAGATTATATAACCGTTATTTTCCGCCCTCTCTCCACTTTATACAACTCTTCCTGCTTCCGCTTTTTCTTTTTGTAAAAGAGAGCTTTTATCATTGCTCAATTGATTTGACCCAGATTCTATATAACAAACATAAATAAGAAGGAATAACAAGAATTTTGATTGAAATCGAAAAATTTTCGTTTATTGAATTCTTTTCGATCATATTCACTTACAACAATTGAAGTTTAAACTTGCAACTTGTAAAATTGCAATCGAGTTCAAGAAACTAAAAGATGCAATATATGCACGCTAACATTATGAATTATTAACGAAGATGTGAAGGTTCTCACGTGCCTGTTTACTATTAACAAAAAGACTATAATAGGCTAACCAAATTATGTGTTTGTAGAAACTAAACGCAATAAGTGAACTTAAAATGAGATTTTGAACCACTTCAGTATGTTTGAACTTTTGTGAATAGAACTAGATACAAATATTGAAAGATCTCCAAGAAATTTTACAGAAGGAGTGGCAGACAATATCTGAGGATGATTTATTATAACTTTAAAACAACGTGCCAAAAGTGCGTGAAACTGTAATTCACAATAAAGATGAACGTAGTAACAGATTAACATGTAGACGGTTTTTTTATTTGGATTTATTTCAACAAACTACTTAATTTTTTTCTAAAATTCCATAACATTACAGACATAGGTATTTTAAATATTTTGAAAAATAGCTATTTAGTAATCCACGTTCGGCACTTAATGCATTAAAACGATTTTTTTCCAATAATAACACATGCATACCGTTGGATAGTTGTTATTATAGCTGTCTTTTGCAGCCATCTTTGAACTCCAGGTAATGATTAAAAAGGTTACAATTTTATAAACTGTAGTAGTCTTGAGACGTCCTCTATTTTCCACAGTTTATTTTAAAATTTTTATCGCGTGATATTGCAGAAATCCATCTAGATATTGCAAGTGATTTCAATGTCAGATGAAGAGATTAACCTTCACATGAGTTGTTTGTATGGGATGGTAATGGTGTGACAGAAAAGATTTTCATTCAATTTGATATTTTCTTTTTCATCTTCTATATATATACCTATATATTGTCAGATCTATAACAATCTATTCACATCATGTCGAAAATATAATTCAATATTTCTTTAACCCTTTATGATTGTTGAAACTTTGAGAAAGAATGACATCTTTTACCATTGTTGCGGTCACTTGTTTATTGTCCCCAAAATGCAACCTAATAGTAAAAACGAAAAAAAAGATAACTATTCAAATCCATATTTGTGGAAATGTCATTGGAATTCATATTCAACGACAGATAATCGCAGATTTCCGTTTCGATCTTTCAAAATATGAATGAAATAAATATTATATACAACATACAAATTATAAACAACTAGACCTATCGTAAATATTTTTATATTATTACACACTAAAGGATAAGTAAAATGTCAAAATAATAGAAGATGTTGTAACAATGATGACCCTTTTTCAATCCTTCTTCTTGTGTTTTCTGTTTGATCTTGATACAGAACCGAATGCCATGTCTTCATGTATTTATATGTGGGAGTTGAATTGTTGCTATATTTAATTTTTATGTCAGACTATATAAAAGGGGCAAAATTTATCTAGATCTCTTATTCGATCTCTTTTATTTATAAAATAAATAAAAAGCAATAGAACGATATCTACACATTCTTTAACGTCTACTATTTAAACAATATTAATTCAAACAAATAACAACAATACAACAGACGGAAGAAATAGGTGAAAGAAATCAAGGTAAGAAAAAATCATTGATGTCTGGCATTGATAAGAATTATTTTCATTGATAATTTCTACTTTTCAACGATCTTATTCAATGACAGACCTGAATTCACCAAAAAATTTTCATAATTTCTATGAGTAAATATTTATTAATTTACTAGGAGTATTAAAAAAATTACAGAGCTGCCGTTCCTTGTTTTTCGATACGGTTGTCATTTCAATTTCAGAGTTTCTATCATGGCTACTTAAATTTATTACAACTGATGAGTTTTGTTGGTTTTTATAAATAATTTCTCTAGCTCGTTTGGTAATGTTTTCCAAAAAGAGTTAATATACCAGATATTTATTATTTGTATGTTGAAAAATTGCATCTTTCTCTATAAGTAATAATGTAGTAATTCTATTAGATAGTTTGTTTGTTTTTTTTTTAATGATTGCTGGTAATTACGTGTATGAGGGACTGGTAATATAGCAGGTGGTATTGAAATATGTTATAATGTTGCCTGTTCATGTCGGATGTGGATAGTTTTTCATTTTATTATGATTCTAAAGAAAATAAGACTTCTAACGATATGTATAACAGAAAAGTGCATCTGCGGGCGCTAATATGTATTAGACCGACCCGCAGACGATAGAGCATAGTAACCTACTGCACATAGCACGTAGCCAACAACAGCCAAGACATCTTATAAAACCTAGTTCAGATTATAAGGTGTACTGTAATCATGTGGGTACCTGTTCTTGATGATTGCACTAAGGCAGATGCATGCGGATAGCACATAGTTACCAAAGGCGGCGATAACACCAACCAACCCTTAAAAATGTCCGGAAATGCAACAAATCTCTACAATCAATTTATTGGTAAATTTATCAATTTCTAAACAAAAGTTTATAGATTTTTATCAATAAATAATAATGAAATAACAGAATATTGTTGTCATAATATAGACGAGTCAGCTTTGTTATTGTCGTCAAGGCCGTACGGCGCCTTGGTCTCGTGCTGTTGCACGTTCTTAAGTACATTCGACTGCTGATGATGATGATGCGGGCGCCCTTACCTATCTCCTTTGGATTCCACACGTAGATTAGCCGCAAATGCGCTAGTAACATTTACAAAAAAATCCATCCCATCCGTTCAAGAAGTTATTAACTCGTCTCATTAAATATAGAAAATAAAATGAGATAAGTCTTTATATATTTACTTACATAGATATGGGCATGTAATGGACTAAATAAATTGGATCAAAAATTTATATGGGGATTTAAAAATAGATATAAGCTTCTTATTTTTGTAAATCTGAACACGACAATAGATTTTTGTATGAACAAATCAATATCAAAGTTCTGACATAATCTCCTTAATATTGTTTTTTTTTCCTTTGTTTAATCTGCTAGGAAAATAATTAATATAGAAGAGAGATCGCTGTGAGAGGGTAGTCAGCCTTCATCGGCAAGAAAACATTCTTCTTCTGGATATATACAGAACGATTCACATAAAGTGTGAATTAATTGTCCTTATACAATGTAAAAATATTACAAGATTTCTTTATTTCTAGTATGGAATCACTTTGAATTCTTTAAGATTTTTCCATTAACGTCTTCAAAAGTCAATTAAAAAAAGTGTGGTGTGGACATTCTTTCAAATTAAAATTCCTTTAAATCTGTGTATTCAAAGTTTTCAAGATATTTTCTTAATTGTTACTTAATTAGAATTGGAATTGCTGCTTTAACCGCTTGTTCTATAAGTCACACTCTCAACATTACATTTCATAAATATTTCTGTTCTCTTGTTATGTAGTAAGTAGAGTTACTGAATGATATCAGGAGAAGGTTTGTCTCTTGCTTGTCTACCCTCCACCCCCTAGTAGATTCATTGTATGCTCCCTTCTTTAATCGGTAGCTTAAGGGGATGGCCACAAATTTCATCCCTACTTAAAAATTTCTAGAGGTATAGAAACAAATTTTGCCTACACGTTGCTTATAGAAATATTTCGATGTTATGCTATCTACTATATACCCTGTATACATACCCTTGACACGTATTAAATGATAAATATGAAAAAATCGCTATAAATATCAAATTTTCACATCTCATACGGAAAATGTGTTTCTACTTGGTAACGCTCAGCAAGTGGGCTTACCAATAACAATTTTAAACATTGTACGATACCGGCATCTACGCAGATTTATGTATGATATTAATAATATGATCCGACAACGGGATGGTTCTTATTAAAATTAAAAATTTACCATATAACAAATATGTATTTTATTCATAACGTTTTCTGATAGTTTTTTGATATAAACAGAAATACCACTAGGGGGTATATGTATAGGCTTTATAAACAGAACAGAACAGAAACAGAACAAGACAAAACAATACAAGAAGATGACTCCCGGAAATTTATTAAGTCCGGTCAAAACAAACACTAGTATTATTGATAATACTGTTTTTATTTAATCTAACAAGATCAATCTCTATGTTTTTATTTATAACTATAAGTTATATAAATTATATTATTATTAGATAGACTATCTTTAGGTAGGTATAGTTGAGGATATCTTTATTTTTCTTTTGTCACTTGATATTTCTCATTTTTCCTCACTGTTGTTTTCTTAACTATATTTATAGCAATAGAGAGGTGTGGTCAAGATTCTGCTATATACACATACACATGTTGTTAATTGCAATGAAACACATTTTCTTTAACAAGTCATGTTTTAAACATGCAATACACTTTTATCTAAATATTTATTACTCACGTAAATTCGTATTATCATACCTACCTACATTTTAAAATAGCAACAGGTGCCAAATATTTTACTTAAACTATCGAAAGCAATAATAACAAAAAAAATAATTGTTAATTAATTATTTATTTATTTATTTAATTTTATCAAAAAAGAAATTGAACTTTTTAGATCAATGATAAGAGCTGTTTAATTTGTATTGATTAAATTGAACAAGTGACACCTTGTCCAGTTGTATTATTATTTGTCTGGAATTTAAGTGTATTTACAAAAATAATTATCTGTAAAAAATCATTTGAATTTCCTTATTTGTCTTCACCACAGTGACAAGAATTTCGTCAACATTACATTTATAGCCTTGGTCCTATTAAATTACCACTATGTGTTAATTATTTTAAATGTGCGGTTGGGTTTTTTTTCCGTAAAATTTAACGCGTTATTACAGCTTTTCAAAGGCTCTAGCATAAGCGTATGTCGACTGTAAATCTTCAATAAAAATCAATTACTGAGTAGTGTTCGAATCACATGTTTCTATCTAACGTATTCAGCTTAACTACAGTGTAATAATAGTCTGGATAAACACGTTAAGATCACTAGGACCGAAGCTATTGATTGATCAGTTAGATAAAAAGACATTGTTCATCAAAGCACGGTATTTATAACGAGGTTACTCCACTTGCAAGAAAAAACCATAAATTAATATGTGCTTTGGAAATTACTTAGTAATCAATGGTTCTTTACAAACTATTACAGATTGAGATTTACAATTGAAAATCCACTAGAATTTATAAATTTTACAGACAATAATCCCACAAATAAATACCGGCTCATGTACAAAAATTTCAATTCAAAATCAACCACAAAATAGACGATTGTTATTTAAGTAATACGATTTGCGGAAGAATCAAAGAATTTTTCAAAAAAAAGAGAAACGTAGAAGTTTAATTAAGCAAAATGTTAAAGTTAGAAATGTTCGATATTCAACAGAAATTCAACTCAAATAGGTTTGAAGAGAGATTGGTTTTTGATAAAGAGCTTTTCTATATACACGAAACGATATTATCTAGGTAATCGTGCGTAATGAAGGATCATTATACGTATATGTATAGAATAAACCATTTGCTTCATAGATATCCAATTACGTTTACATAATAATATTTTTACATTTATTTAAGATATTTTTATGTTTAATAAATGTTTTTTCTTTGGTAATTAATGTAGCATATCGTAATAATTTCATCTGACCTATTTGTCAGTTTGTAAAAACCATCTGCGCCCCACTTTTGGGCCCTTCTTCTTTATTATTATTAAAGTATTGCATTGCACCACCTGCTTCTTTTCTAATCTGAAAACTTTTGCCAAATGCGTACACAGACGCGTGCCAACACGTGTTCAAATGTTTCATCCGTTATAAGGAATTTTTCGAAAACGATCAAATACCAAAATCACCCTTCTCATTAATAAAACATTCATATGTAAATATTTCATAAAATCTATAACTGTAACATATTTGAATATCATTTCAATTTATAATTATTCTTGGTAGATTTGATAGATTGCTCTTTGGCTGTAGTGAAAAAAAAATTGTAACGAAGAGAACTCTTGAATAAAGGGCATGAAAAAGGGATCTAGGTATTAGACTAGTTTTTATTGTTAATCTAGGCCGTATGATTTGCATTAAAATAGGAACATTGGCAAAAAAGTAGGTTGAAAAGCTTAGGTACAGGAAGAGTGGACGAATTATAATATTTAACAAGCAGTTTTTTTTTTGTTTGGTTATGGTATTAACATAAAATTCAACTCAATAAATATTCATCGGCATATTTTTTCTAGTCATGTTCAAATATATCATCTATTTTCTATAATTTCAATATTAGATTGGAACACCACAGGGGGTGGTCAAATGGATGTGTGAGCAATTGCTAATAAAAATCTAAAATTTCTGTTTGGAAGAAACGAATAATAATTTCGTATTAAGAAAATGATGAAACATCATTTCCGGTAACATATTTTCAATTATAAAAGCTATTCCAAGACGTAACAAATCGGTAATTCAGGATAATTTGCAAAAAAAAAGCAACTTTATTTCATCTGCGGCACTTTATATAGATTAATTTTTCTTCATCTAAATTTGCTGTTTATTCTTGATTTTCATTTTATAATATCATACATCTGCTGCTCAATAACACCCCTTTACTTTACCTGTTGGCAAACATCTGTATTTTGACCAAAAATATATATCGTTTCCTTTAAATACATAGATTTTATATATTATATTGGTGTATTTTTGCGATTCAAGCCTTTTATTATAAAATGATGAAATGCAAACTGCTCAAATTCAAAAAAAAAGGTAAAATTTCACCATCTGCTTATTCCTATTTTAATGTTTACCTCTTTTACATTGATCAATTGAATTCGGACCCCTTCAAACATTATTGTATCCAAACTGATAAGGTGTGTGGGTGGATGGTTTGCACACCACACATGAACTATTGTTATTTTTCGTTATTATTGAATGATGCAAGCTGTTTTTGTCAATTTATCAATTTATCAATGGTGGTACTTATTCTTTTTTCTTTATATTTCAAGGGTAGTTATACATTATGAATAGATATAGGTATACAACAACAAAAAATAGAATGTGAATGTAAATGAAGCGATTATTAACATGAATTGTTGGATTGCCTAAAAGGATTGTAGACTAAAAGGCAGAAGTAAATACATATAAAGTTAGTTTGTGATGTGATTTACTGGGCGAGCAAATGATTATCGCAAACACGCCTTCAACGCCTAAAGCGCCGCCAACCCATTTAAAACAAACACTGTTCTTACTTGTTATTTTAATATCTCGTTTCCCTTATAGCCCCCAGTTGCCCTTTTTGCCCATCTTCCACTTGAATAATGGCTATTTTATCTACGCATCCGTCTATTCATATTTTATATAACATTAACTTTTATTTATATATCTGTATTGTATAGATATTTACCATTTCATTTCAGCATATAATTTTATATTATTGTTTAAACAAGGATAGATTATTATCCAGTTGCGATTATTGATGAGAATTGTTTCGAGTAAGTTGCATGATTAAGAGATTATTATTATTATTATTATTATTATTATTATTATTATTATTATTATTATTATTACTAATAAATGTTTGTTGATTTTATTTTAAATAGGGACCAATAAAAACAATTATGAGACATTGGTTGTGTCACTCTCACGATGCTAAAACAAAATTCACTATCCCCCCATCCTCCTGTCAAAAACATCAAAATTAAAATAATTGATATAAAATTACATCAAAACAACATAATCTTTATTATTACAACAACAAAGTAAACAGATGTAAATTTAGGAAACGGAAACGGCCTCAATTAGTATAAACAAAAATTTAAAAAAAAATAGAACTCACCCTCACAATTTGAATACCTGTCGATTATTTATCGTAATTTAATTGTAGGGGGATGTGGTGAAAATGGATTGAATATGATATCATGTTAATGGCTCTTCATCAATTATTTTTATGTTCAACAATATATTTATACAAAAAAGCCCTTTCATAAAACGATACTTCAACTATTTAGAAGCAGAAACGTAACTGGTCAACTATTGAGTTCCTTTAATTGTGAAACCGATCCTACACTGAAGAATACTTACAATCTAGGGAAATATCCTTCTGCAAACTTATATAAGCTACGCGTTTTATATAATTGTTATCTATATTGTCGAAATGGTCCTAGTATTCCCTGCAAATCAGGTTCTCGGCCTTAATCTCTAATAAATCTTTAAAAACAAAGATGAAGATCCAAATAAAGACATCTAGGGAATGCCGCTGCATTTATATTTTCCTTAATAGTATTACAATCATTTTTGGAAAAAATCAATTAAAATACGGGAGGATTCATAACAATAAAGCTTCATTTTAGAGACGGTTGGCAAAAATTGAATAATACGATACTTGTAGGTAATTTGATTCCAGTTTAATTGTTGGCCAGTATAGTAAAACTGACCATCAATAGTTTCACGTTTATTTTATAGAAAAAATATCAATTTCGTATTGTTGATTTGCTTTTTATCTGCAGCAACTTAACATAGAAAACAAAAATCAACAACATATTATTCATTATGGAATGTTAAAAGAAACGAGTCATTTCATGAGATTGTGTAAATTACATATAAGCACCAACAACAATTCGATTAACTACATGCTGTTCTTATAATAATATCCAGCAATCTTCAACAAGTCTGCATGTTGTTAATATTTTCCACCAACACAAATACTGACCTTATTTTAACAAAAAAATAAATAAATAAATAAAAAATAAACTTTTCTGTTGTTATATGATTTATATTTGTGCTCTTAAAAGACAAAACTAGACCACTTTTGTTATTTAATTGAATGACAAATATTTACAGAACAAAACTACCTTGGGAATAATGGCCCCAATTTCCGGATCTTGCTCTCAAGACAAAGCAAAAAAAGACGGTGTTGAAACAATAATAACCTAAAGCATCAGCTGAAATGGAAAATATTATAATAATTGAAATAGTGGCATCAAGTCACTTTCCATTTCAGCTTGTTATTGTTAAATAGTGATTTTCTCTATCGCCTAAAGTAGTGATTATCTCTACAAATCTTTTGCCTTCTTCAGTTGTTTGAAACTTTATTTTTTTCTATCGTTTTAGACGAAAATTTCAAAGGTTTAATAATAACGTGTTGAACACACTGAGATCACACATCAACACCTTTTGACATATACATAGAACTGTTGTACACACATACATATGAAACATCTGCCCTCCGGAACGAAATATTAAAATGTTTTCGTTTAATATTTAATAATATGGCTGTTGCATTCAGGTCCTGTTAAAACACAATGCGGTGCTTTACCAGATAATAAGCCGACTATGTTGTAAATCAATTTGGACAAGACATGAGGTTATACTGCTTGACCAACACCAGCAGTACATACCATATATACACACTGTTCTATGGTATTTGTTGGTTTTGTTTTTTACTTTTATTTATATTTGCGTTTCACTGATTTACAAACGAGGTTGTGGTGGCCATCCTATTATTATCGCCAAAATAAAGTATCCACAACCGAAGAAAAAAATTCAATCTAAATACCTCACGTTGGCCCAGAACAGGGATCCTTTACGAAACTATATGACACAGATTGATCTTACGCAAAATCTACAAATGCTTAGTAGGTGGGACGAAGCACTTTCAAAATGTATATTTACATTCGTCCCAATAGGCGATTAAGGCCAATTTTTCAAATAATCTCAAAACTCTTGAGAAGGTTGTGCAATAGCAACAACTTTTTAACTTTATCAAAAATCGATACTAAATTGTCTTATTGTTTTGTCTAAAAAATATTAAAGTTTTGAGCTAACTAAATATATAGGATTATGAGACTCCCTGTATGGACTCAATCAATCTTTTGGATACCTAATCATGTCTGCTTTTCATAAATTGAAATCGACATTTGAAAGTATGCTTGCTATAGAAAAAGACTACAAAAACCTGGCCATTATCGATAAATGAATAATTATATATGAGGTCTTTTTGTCTATGATTGATATTTAAAAAGGAGGTAGTGACTTGAATGAGAAACAAAACAAAAATTGTGTGCAGACTGCACATGTTGAACTTTCGAAAGAATCCGCGTTCAAATAGGTTTCATGTCGATTTTTACGGCTTTTCATTCTAAACGTGGCGTGTGCTCTTCTTTTTGCTCTTATAATAATACCATGGAATACCATGTAAAGATTAGTAGATTCTTTCAACACACAAAAAAAAAGCTTCAGGTTTCAAGATAATTGAGTTAAAACCAGAACAGTTCGGCCACTGGTCAGTACTATCTATACATGTATATAATAAACAAGTGAACAATAAACTACTATTTTTCAAAAAGCCTTTCTAAATCCATCAATTAGTAGAGATTACTGCTTTTAACAAAATTCTTCACACTATATGACGATAACATAGTAGTTTCCTCTTAATCCTTTTCCTCTTCTACATTAGTCTAAAGGAAAACGAACAAAAGTGAAAGAGTTTTATCAACAACTAAAGGAAATTTGATATTTTTCTCTGCATCCTTTCGTTAATTCTTGGCATTTATTGTTTAAAGAGACAATAGTGTTTATATTGGTAACCACTTGAAATAAGTGGTTTGTATATTCGAAAAAAAAGCGTAGGGCTAGAATATCAGTTACAACTTGTATGTTATTGTATTACTAAAATATACACATAAAAGGGCATCTGCCTCGTCCACTCCACTATTAACTACTAGTAATATAATTATTTTGATAGTATTATAGCCACTTGTGGATAGTTTTCCATGTAAATACATAGTGTTGAAACACCCTCGTGTCATGTTTTACACAAATAAACGGTTGCGTTTTTAATAGAAAAGATACTCGTTGAGAGTATTTTTTGAAATCAAAATCTCAACCCTTAACACCGTTGTGTTTTTGTTTTAATTTTCCTATAATTATCTTTTCTTCACCTGTCCACGTTAAACTTTTGGATGATCAATATAGTGAGAAAGCTATCTTTAAATAGTTAGATTTAAAAAGGAAAATAACTGAGTAGTCACTTACTAAATGCTTATAAATATTTATCTTAACTTTAAACATTGTTTGGCGCTATAGAACTTGAAAAATAACGGGTGATGCCAATGATTTAACGTGAATTTCGTAAGTTCGGACTTTGTGGCTTTTGAAAATATTGAATGTCGCAACGTAATGACCTGCAAAATTTGATGATTAGTGAATTCCACTTTCTGCCAGCTTCTATGATTCACCTACTTATGAGTTAATAATTATTTAATTCTAGTATTTGTGTCCAATTTCCTTTTTGAAAATCACCAATTATCTAATTCACACTATGGCTATACGTATGAATTTTTGTCTCTTTCACAAGAATAGCTGATTATTACTTCTAAATAATAAAACACATGATTGTGATAGAAAAAAATTTCAGTAGAAAATTGCATTTTATTCACTCCCCTTTTTTGTATAACCATAACGAAATTACAGGTTTCGACGGCTCGTTTGTCGGGCGCCTTGTCTAGTTAACGTCTGATTTATGGATTGGGAAAAAACTATACGTCCTTTCTACAGTGTGTTACTTAAAACTAAACTAAAGCTCATTCATGTTAGAGAGGTTTTAAATATTTTCGATAATGATATTTATATTGAGATTTGTTTGGTAATTTATTAGGGAAAAAGTGGAGAGATTGTTGATAAATATTGTTGTTAATTTGTAGTTTTCGGATTGCTAACAAATCGGACGACCTGTAGGATAGTTCTCGTTGTTAGCCAGCTGTGAACCAATTTCTAATCGACAGGCTTTAGTGGTAGCGACCCACCCTATATTCACACCAACTTCATAGGTATTACAGACTCCGTACATAAAAAACCTGTACACTTAAGTATACCACAATGACTTATATATAATTATTAACTCATCTACAAATTAATCCATTTGTCTTATTGAGGGTCGCCTCGAAAATGTTCACTTTCCTATCAAAATCCTTTAATAAAAAGAGTTGTCTAATTAACGTGAAGACCACCTGGTAGCATAGTGACATATGTCTCACATAATCGTCGCTACCTTTGGCGGCATTTTCACCACGATATTCTCTTCAAAAATGAGGCACTTTTCACCTCAATCACACTGTCAACTAATGTGATGATGATTCGGCAAGAATCTTTAACACTTTAAGTTGCTTTCAACGGATTATTACCACTTTTATGGAAGAAATTTGTAATTTACTATGACCGATCCTTTCTTTACCGTTACACATTGAAAGATCCGATATTTACCCAAAAATAAAAGAATGAAAACATGCAGAATTGAAAGTAGGGAATTTTTGGAAAAAATTTCAACAATAGCAAAATTCATACAAAAATTCATCCACTTGGCTTGAAATCATTTTTAAGAGTGTCAATTCAAAGAGTTCAATAGAGCGTAGTATAATCGTTACGCAAAAACGAACCGAAGAAGAATAGACGGTTGAAATAAGTTCTAAGAATAGTTGAAGCTGAAATCTTGTTAGAAATTTTGTATTTACGAAAGAAAAAATAAACAGGTTGTAATTATAATATTTCGATAATTAACTATTTTGAATTCTTAATTATACCAATTTTTTTTCGTGGTGTATTCAAAATCACTGAGAATATAAGTAAATGTCAGTCATCTGTTAACCATCATCGTCAACTTTTTTTTGTGCGTGTGTATGTGTTTAAAACTCTTACAATTATCAAGAAATTTATTACTGTTGATTTTAAAATACCGCTCTTTATTTATATAAAATTATAGTTGGTGATAATGTAGCGTAGTTCAAAAATTTTAAAAGGCTACTCGTCAAGTTAATTGCAACTTGATAATTTTATATACACTCTGATTAATTGCAAGAATTTCTTATTGCCATCGATTTATCTGTTGTGCTGCGATAAATGCAACATTGTTACCTACATTTAAAGTTAAATTACTACGAACATTTGCCACCCACTGATGGCAATTTTTGACAATTGCAGAGTACCAAACAGGAAACGTTTATAAAGAAATTTATCTTAATGTTACCACATTAGGACAATGATCCGTTATTATTGGCCCTCTAAGATTGAACATTCGTAGATATTGCGTGACAACTGTAACACAAATAACTCAACTATCCTATGATTTATAATGTGTATAAAATTGGAAAGTCGAAAACACACAGCAGTTTCAGTGATTTTCAAGGGAGTATAAATTCTCTGTCATTCGTTTATAATTTGTCAAGATTTATATTATTACTTATTTGTTTGTTTGCTATTGTAAAATATAAATTATCCTAAAGAAAAATTATATTATGACCCATGATGGTGCATATCATCCTTATAATACTAATAGATGTCGTAAGGTACATCGTACTGTATGGTATATTTCAGTTATATTTTTTCAATGGTAGATTAATGCTATCATTTGTAAACCGTCCACAGTGGTGGATTTTTTTTCATTTAAACAAAATTAATGGGTCGCATGCTGACTACATGGGGAAAAAGTATAAAATTCAACAAACAATAATGAAAATTTATCAGCAAGGTTGCTGTTCTAATGTACTATTGAAGTCTCCTGAAATTTTTCTTTGGAAAGTCTACAGATAATGAGGAAAAGGTTTTAGGTGTGATGCACCATTGTAGTCTATAATTTGAACGATATTATTTAATTCAAGATAAAGATTAAAAAAACTGGACTATATGTAGTGAAGGCACAACATCATAACACCATTAGTAGACAATAACAAGTCATTGTTATTATTGCGGAAACATCAATTCAGACAATAATTTATTACATATCAACAGAATTACTACTGATAAAACCGCAAACATCTTCACATTGATTGTAGTCGAAGTCAGGAGGGCAAAAAAAAACGAGACCCACCATTACTACTAACCATTAGGTATAATTTATCATTCAGTGACTTTAATGAGAAATGGGACACTCGTATCGAGCGGGGGTGGTTGACGCCTTAAGCAGTCACTAACGAGGGGTTGAAAATAGCGTTAATATACAATACACATATACATAGATATATATATAGAAAGGGTAGTGATATTTCTTCATATATATCTATACATATGTGTAACAAAAGTTATGATTTATTCTTGGTAATTTTAAGAACTGAAAAAACTAGCTCCACCTTTATATGTCCATAATTTCTTAGAGTTGACGTTTGTTGTTTTCAGGCGATATATAACTTTGAATATCTTTGCTATATTGTTGATGGATGGTCGATAAGGGTGGGTTTGTTACAGTTTTTTTTTTACTGTTGTGATCGCCTAAATGTTGACCATTATTAAAATGTAGCCTTCAGCATTCGTATTTTGTGATATATTGAAGTGAAATTTTCTATAACAGATTAGAAATGCTATTAGAATACCACCTACATAACAAAAATTATTTTGATGTTATTTAGTAATTTAAAAATTGTTGATGCTATTCGGTTGTCGTTTTTTTTTTGTATGTGTGTAACAATTAAGGTTACGTAATTTAATAAAATATTAAAGTATAGCGGTAATGGAATAATAATAATAATAATAAAACTATTCATCATTTTGTTGTTATAATTTATTATGTTTCTACAAGCTGATAAATCGTCAAAATGTAATCTGTATGTTATTATCTGACCAGAAAATGAAATCACGTGCCATTACGGCATTGTAATGATCAACTCGGCACAATTCCCATTTTAATTTAACATTATCAAATTAATTCTGTTTCTTTACTTATACGAACAAAAGAATTATCAAGCTGCAATAATAAAAATTAATTAAGAAAAAAACGAACAGAAATGGTTCGAATTGAATCACTTTTTTGCTAATTTCAAACGTCTCCTCTCCTCAATGTCACAGTTTTCTAATGCGCATAATATTCAAACTCTGAATAAATCCCATAGAGACTCGTGTTTTAAAATTGAGCAACAATTATACAGCGCAGAAGTGGGAAATTACTTAAAATAGTCGTTCAAATACAGAAACTACAATACCTATAACTTGGCACGACATATACATCACTACTTTTTAAGCGATTTATTACATTTCAGGTTTGTCTTTAAAAAAAAACGTAACCCTCACGCTGAGAACGAGTTGCGTGTATATCAATACGAGATAATTAACCAAAGGATAATTATAGACAATTAAAGAGTAATTAAATTGTCGGTTACGAAAAGCATCCGACACTGTTTCTAGTTATCATTTTAATATAATTAATAGCCTACATATACACATAGTGTGTAGAAAAAGTCGAAGCTGTATCTATGGGAGAAGTATCAAATATTTTGATGTTAGTTATATTGGAGCACTAGGATACCATCTCCTGAAGTTCCATCAACAATTACCATCGTATATTATTTGTGATTTGTTTTAAATTATTGGTAGAAATGATGTGTACAACTCAATAGGTGGTGTAGTATTGTTGACTATCTGACATATCACTTAATTTGCTTTGATAGAATCATATAGTTAATAAAATAAGAATAAGATACTGTTGAAGAGAACCACCAGGGTGTATATACATTGATGGCAATCATTCTTTTATATTTTTTCAAATAGATTTCCAACTGAAACGAATAACAGGTTCTGTTTTATATAATGGATGAGTCTACCAACAAGTCCTGATTAGATATTGCCAATACAATCTTAATTAATAGTGGCTCCATTTTATAAATAAGATATCGTTGACTATTCTGGAAAGGAGAATAGAACAAATCTTAGATAAGACAAAGTATATATGATTGTAGGTGGTGTTTGTTATTTGAAATCAATAAAAAAAAGGTTATCATTTTCTCACCGATTGTCTTGTGAAGGTAATGGAAAAATTAAGATTGTGTCATGTTGAAACTGTTAAAAACGTATAACATTTCAATGTTTCTCAAAGTGATCGAAGGAGAAGACAGAAAAAAGAACGTAGGATTCGTTCAACATTCGAAAATAGAGAGTTGTCGGGAGAAGAGGCGGTGTTTATTGATTGAGCAATAAAATTTTATAGCTTTACATTGTTGTAATGTAGTTGCGGTATAAGTTCTGCTTTTTCATCTTATTTCTCTTGTTTGGTTTTTGTATATTGTGTGAATTCTTATGATTTTCAAAAAAATTCATAAAATAATGAAGATTTGATTTAGCCACGCGCCTATACTTGAGAATGTCGGGAAAAAAAGGAAAGGGTGTTCGTTTATCTTTCTTTTTCTGTGGGGCGATTTCTAAAAGGGGGTTTCTTGATCAAGCTACAGGTGTATGTGTATGTTGTGGCGGCGGGTGTACAGGTGCATCTCAAGGACACACCCCGTTTGTCTAATCAACTGAAATCCACTGGATTCGATTCGAAAAAAATCCCAACAGACGATACACAACCTGAAACATTGATCTTCTCTTCTTCTGTGTTGTTGTTGTTGTTGTTGTTGTTATTAAACATAAAACAAATACTTGAAAAACCAAGTCATTAAATTTACATATAATCAACCAATTTAATTACATTGTTGTTATCTTATAAATTGTATAGAATCTTCAATGGATCATGTATAGTTTAGATGGAAAATTCACACACAAAATGTTAATATATTCAGATGAATTACTAAGAAAAGATAATATTTAACGATGCGCTATCATTTTTTTATCGAAATGTATATTTAGACTATTATTGGCCTTTATAATTTACAAATCCAGAGGGTAATCTAGAATGCGCTAAGTAAATATAGCTTCTGGGCTAGTTTTTATGTTTCATGTGTAGACAAGTTGTGATACTATAAAATATATCAAGAGAAAAGAAGATCCAATAATGCTATACAATTTATTCTAGATAGTTCTTAATTTACATAAATCTTTCAACAAAACAAATAAATATATTATTCCACAACCAACTACATAAGTCATACTTAAGCCACTGATGTATAATTGGTTGCTTATCTTTCATTCGGATAAATGTTAGGATTTAAAATTTGATTTACAATAAACAGGATAAGTCGAGCATCTAATAGATCTATGATTGGATACATTTCTTAAGTCACAATGAGTTCCTGATATTGATTATTTTACAGCTTAAAATTGACTTAAATAACGGTTTTGTTAAGTGAACTTAAATTGTTTCCCCACGGGTTATTTATTAAAATCACATTTACTTCAGAAGATTTCTCTATAAATTTCATGTTGAAAATCACTTAATTCACGTAAATTTCGTTGTAATTTCAGAAATAAATTGAGACATGTGATGATTTCTGTTATCCAATTTGGCCAGGTTCTCTTCTGCCTTCTCAACATCGATTACAACTTGTATTCATCATTCATATGTGGGCCACTCTAATAATTTGTGAACATTCTTCTTTTTTTCCTTCAAAATTATTAATGGCCCATTGCATATTATAAAACATAATTACCAACAGTTTTTTTTTAAGATGTAGAAAATTTTAAGTAGAATCTTATCACAATTTCGACATCAATCAATATGTTATCATTTAATTTATCAAATATTGGAATAAATATTTGGTGGATTTTAATGTTCGATGAGACGACAAGATTGCAATTAACAGGGCGGAAACTTGTTGCTCACTTTAATAATATGCTTGTCTGGTTTGATTTCATTTTTATTTTTATTTAATGAAATATCGTAATGAATATATCGATCAAAAACATTCAGTGTTTCTTGTTTTTGAAATAGATCTTCTCTAAACGAACAGGTAACAAAATTTAGCAAAACCTATTACTCCTAGATAAAATGCAATTAATTTTCTGTTAATACTAGACTAGATTCACTGGTTTCTGGTAGGCATTTAATTCCATATATTTTCGTTGATTATAGAGAAATTATTGAGTAGCAATTTTTTTTCTGGATTAGAAATTAAAAAACCAGCAGGATACTGGCCTTTACGAAAATTCAAATCGTCTAAAAAATCAACTCGCTGTGTTTTGTTTTATAATGCACAAAGGTGATCCGGAAATGGTTGTGGGCTCCACAAACACACACACACACACACACACGGACGATCAGCTGCCCAGAATCACAATATACCATTGGTGGGTACGTTTTCGGGAGATTGCAATCATTATGTCAACTCCATAATTTCAAATCAACACATTATCTAAGAAACAATACGAAATAATGCTTAATTAAAAATGATGAATTTGATTTAAAGGAATTTTTGTATGTTCTTGTTTTTGGTAGTATTTCTTATTGGTTTCTGTTCGAAAAAATTTTGAGTGGTCAACGGCCAAAAGAACGGCCGCGTGACCAACCCGTGCCCGAGAACAGGTGAATCCACCTGCTGGTCGTCTTGCTATTGATGGGAACGTGTATAATCACCAGGTGTACTAGAAATAGATTATCGCTCCGTTTACTTCAAGACTGGAAATTCGGGACTCTGAGAGAAAAAGAGAACACATAAAAAACAGTTCTTTCACTAGTCTCACATCTTTATAACTACCATAAATCGTATATTTTTAATTAAAATTTGCAAATTATAAAAAAATATAGCTTCTATTGTACAATAGCTAGAAGGCGAACTCTTTATATTATATCTATTCGAAATTAAAGTGTTTTTCACACTTTTATAATTCCTAAATGCAAAGAAATGGAAAATCATACTGATCTCAACAACCGGATTTTGGATGTTATAATAATTACCGACACGGTAAGTGAGTCATGGTAATTGAAAATATTAAATATCACTAAAATTCAAGGAGCTTTAAATTATTTATGGCTCCTGTTAACGTAAAACCCATTCCAGACTTATCTAAGTATGTACCATACATTATACTTAAATATAGTTTTATGTTATGGGAGGAATCAGTAAAATGTGCTGAAATGTTAATTTATTTTTCATCCTCTTGTTCAGGAAGTTAAAGATTTGTTGATATAAATAAGAGAAATTGATGCTGCTCGGTTCATTTATCTGTTTTATATGAACTATCGCATTTTGGTGTCGCAATGCCGTATAAAATCTATAGAAACGATAGCACGCGTATAGTTGCGATGCGTCCAGTCCCGGCATAATGTGCGCTAGGCTTTACTGTTTACAGGATCTACCTACTTTTACCTTCAAGGGAATATCGATGATGCTCTAATAAAGTAGGGATGTCCATATTTTCCCACAATTATTTTAAATTTTTTACTCAAAAATTCTTATATTGCAGTCAAGCACCCTTAATATGTAAAATAAGAAGACATAGGGTGCCAGATATTGTTTTGCCTAAGGGTGACAACTGATCCTACTACTTACCCTACCATTACTGAATTATGTAAAATTAGATATATGAAATATTCAAAACAAGAACATACATACCCGTAAGCTTACACCAATAAGGAAAAAACAGCATTAATAACCAACATTACACATACATACTTCTATTGCCTAACAGAAAGTAGCCGAAATAAATTCATGTATAAAGTCGATTCATATTAAATGTTATTGAAAAATTCTGAAATAATTCATACATAAACGATTCTCATTACATTGTGTATCAATTAATTTCAGTCTTGTTAAATTTTCATCGCAAAAGGTGCTCTTTGATATTTACCTTGTAATTATTTTATACTTTTTTCTCAAAAAAGAAAACTTCAAATATCTGCATACACGAGTACATTACATTAATTCGACGTTAATATCGAATGGAATTTTTTCAGGTATTAAAGTGGCGGTATAATTTCAAAAGATTAATGATAAAATTTTATTATTTCGAAACAAAATTGTAATTAATAGAAAATATTTGCAATACAAGACGTTATCGAAGTGCATCTATACGTTTTTAATGTGTAATTATGGAGTTTATTAATAAATTATAAGATATTGAAGAAATTAAGTTTTTTAAAGCCAGCTCATAAATCAGCCAGAATTTTTTAAAAGTCTCTCTTTTTCCCGAAACAAAATTTAATTTAAACATTAGTCGTTATTACTAATAGTGTGTATTTAAACAAAGATGATTAATTACACCAAACTGGCCGTTTTTAATTAAAAACCACATATCTTAGGTGTTCGTTATTATCACAACACCAACATTATCGTACACTCAACTAATACCATGTAATTAATTTCAATTTAATTGAATGTAATTGAAAAAAATGTAGGAAAAAATTATAAAACAGCGAAATTTCCATAGTCTGACCATAGAAATTACCCAAGATATATGAATGGACTTGTGGATTTTGACACAATATTAGTAAGACAAGAAATCATGATTAATCTTTCTTCTGTTTTTTTTTTGATCACCACACACACAGTGCAGATGGAAATTGTTGGTTTATAAAAACGAAAAATTACTAACTTTTATTATTAATCATTAAGTTATTAAGAGCTGGTAGATTTTACAGTTGGATGCTTTAATTACAATTAGTTATTAATGAAAATAAATGCCTGTTATAATGAACACTTGAACTGAAAATAAGTATTGTAAGTCTTCTCGTTGGTTTCTTTTTTGCTCCTGAGTTTATTTTAGAAAATCAAATAAATCTCTACAACCAAATGTGGCCTCTTATTGTTGCTATTGTTATCGTTCAATCTTTGCTTATCATTCATTTTTGAATAGAACACCAAGCTTATAATTATCTATCTAATTGAAGTATAAATATTCAACCGCATCCGCTATTATTTCCTAGTAATTTGAAAATAGACCGGTTTTTCTTGTCTAAATTGCTGTATCACAATCAAATTTGCAAATAAAAACAGAAATATGATAAAATTTGTACGCATAGAGTATATTTGATCTTTGTCTCACGTATGTAAAACTCCCATAGAGTCAGTCGTAGTTATAAATAGTCACAATGAGTACAACAAAGACACTAGATGTTTTCGCATCTACTATTTAATAGTGATAAATAAAAACAACCATAAACAAAGAGACAAGATTATACCACACAAAGTATTCAAATATATAAACAAAGACACTTTTAAAGAAGAGCTTAAAAGTACCAAATTTGGCATAGCTTGTTGGTAGGTCCAACATAACGCCTTGTAATCCAAAGCGAAAATTCTTTGTAAGGAGGAGTACACTACCAGCGGTCAAGAAGTTGGTCGATCCAAAAGTTGATTCACAAAGCTATATTTTATAGTTTGTGAATTTGTTGGAAGTATCTAAAATTACGATATCGAAAGTCTGAAAATCTTCTCCTGAAACCAACATAAGTTTCGTAACAGACTTTTTGAAACAATTAGAAATAGTATAGCACTAGAATTATAAAACACAGTATATTGATATTAAAACCTTCTGCAATGCACAGATCGACATTAAAATCCAGTCTTGTAACGAATACAACACTTATAATAATTTGCAAAAACAATTAAAAAAGAAATAGCACGACATTCATCCTTCAAAGCAATTTCGCTGTATTATGGTTCGAGAATTGGGGAGATCCCCATACGATACGGGACATAATAAATGTTTTTAAGTGCAAGTAAGCAAGTCTAAATAATAAACCAGTCAACTTCTGAAGGTTTCCTCTAAAAATGATGAAGAAATTCCAAGATGTGGCTATACAATTAGAGATCCTTCCAGTCAAAGTAGTACAAAGTGTAACACAGAACTTTACAAATACTTACCTAAGTACAACGAAATTTATAAAGACCTCTCAGGCAAAACCACGCAAAGAAAATTAAACGATTGTTTGTACACAGTAGAGCTTAGAAATCTGCAGAAGAAAACTCAGAAAATTATGTTTTGCCAGTAAGAAACTGTCCTCGTTCAATGGTCTTTAACAATGATCAAAAACAAAAAAAATTTCTTTGTTTCGTATAACACACACTCACATAAAGCGGTATTCTTTGGATTCTAATTAGTTTTAATGGGGTTATGCTATTAATATTCAAATCCAAGTTACTGTAGATATAGGAAATCTAAAATCTGATTGAATGTTTTTTTTTTACTCCACAGTGTTCGGATCCTCTTCAACTCTAATTGAAAAATCTAACAACCACACAGCCAAACCAATAATAATTAAAACTCTTATAAAAGAAAAACAATAATATTGTAATTTAGGCGCCCTCCTGTTGTAGATATCACTATCAAATTTATCACTACTGTCATATTTTTTGTTTCGTTTTGCCTTTGCCTGCCCTCCCATTCATTTCTGATAGATGCCGCTTGAAAAATAACAGCTACTACCATTCAAAGAAAAACTAAAAGACATTAACAGATTATTCGAAACGATTATTTATCGTTTTGTAAATTGTAGTGATGATAAGGCAATAAGGTGCGATATCTGTTGGAATATCATAATGAGAAAAGATGGTCCCGACTACTATTTAGATCGTGTCTGATAAAAAAAACCGACTGGACTTCATAAATCTGAACTAATATACAAAGGTGTGAACATATTTTCTCACACTCTTATATATACAACAAACACATACATACATATATATTAACTGACGGTTAATTAAAGATTTATTATTTTAGAACGAAACGAAAACAAAAAGGCTTTTATTTCTAATCATGCTACCATTTTGGGTTAAGTGTATTTCTTTTTGATTGTTTGTTAACTGAAAGTTAATTAAGATATGCGTATAATAATGAAGAGTGTCTGATTGTCAATTATTGGTAAAAGTTCCGTTTTGATTGGTTCATAAAAATTCGTCCACATGAAATTGCTTCATTAGCAATTAAAATTATTTATAACCGTCTTAATGAATCGATGTTGGCCAAGTGAAGCTGTCAGAAACGTTGATGAAGTCTTTTATTATTATTGTTATTATTATTATTTCAAGAAACAAATGGTAATTATGAAAGAATATATTTTAATAACAACTAAATCGTAATTTTGTTCAATATTTGAATAACAGTGAATATAATTTAAAGGTAGTGAGAAAAAAAAATGTCGGTAGGTATTTCTTAGTAGTGACAGCATAATAAGAATCGTCGATTTTGTTATTAACTTTATGTAGTCACAATATAATTAAATATATGGAAATTTATAATAGAAAAAAATAAATATGTAACATGTCAATAGAAATGAATAGTTTCGTTCAATTTGAACTTGACAGGTGGAATTAGTTACACAATTCGCTTCTCATTTCTCGTCTACTATCTATGAATTTTTTTCTCTTTCTTTTACCATCTTCAAATGAATCATTATTAAATACCAATTACAACTCTGATAGAAGAATATTTTTTTCTACCTGTCTCAATACAACAATTTTCTATTATTACTTTGGATATTTCTGCAAATGATACAGAATTGTGAAATTAGCAACATAAAAGAATAATATATTGACGACGATAACAACAAAAAAAAAAATTAACTCTTTTCTCAGCCATTATCATCTCTACCTGTAATAACCGTCCAATTATTTTTAATATGAACTTGTCGGACCAGAAATCGCCTATAGATAAAAATCAACCAGAACTGTATCACAGGGATTTTGTTTCAAAAAATCTCAATAAACACAGAACGAATTGAAGGAATATTTTATTAAGAAGTGTACCTACACTACTGTGTTGTAAGAAAATTGAATTGAAATTGTTGAAGTAGTTGTTTATTGGAGAATCGTCGTCACGATTCTGCAATATTTCACCTGTTCCATTCATTGATTCTCGTTGCTTTAACGCCCCAGAATAGACGTATAACTAACAATCATAGTTACCTTTATAAGTGTTATTGGCTTCTCTTGTACACAATTTTTTGTAAATCGCTTCCATGCAACACTTCTGATAATTTTCAATGAACACATTTAAAAACGGTGTGAATCTTGACATTCCCAAAAACGGAAATAATTAAACACTTCCCTAATCCTTTTATCTTCTGTTTGTGTAAAGTGCTGCCGTATTCTTTAAATAACTCAGCAAGTTCTTTTATCTATTTGTTTGTGATTAAAATTATCTACTTTTTTCTTAAATGCTCTTTAAACTTTTTAATAGATGTATCATCAGCAAATGGGACTAACAATTACAAGTCTCACACAAATAACAGTAATCATGAAGTAGAGTATATCGTTAGAGAATATTCTCTAATTGTCTCTATTGCTCTAACATAAGAAATTATTGATAATATGATTTGCACTATAAATAAGAATACAGTTAATGCAAAACCAGCAGCTCTACGACAGTCTTTATATATTTACTCAGAACTTTTCAGAACCTAATGACTGACGCACAGTAATAAATGCTTGTGTGACTACTTATGATTTTTACCCTTGTAGGAGTTTATCAATGAAAATCAAAGATTGGGATGGGCGTTGATTTCTTAGAAATAAAAATCCATTAAATTGAAAGAGATGATTTTTTTGACTTTGTATCCAATTATGATCCCAACAACGTCAGTTGTCTGACTGTACTCCATTTTGGGATGATTGTCGGAACACTGAGTTCTTTCCCAATCATTCCCCATCTGAAAACGTATTACCTTCTGGTCGGTCACACAGTCGGGGTGATTTCGACAAACCCGGTATCAGATTGAGCGGATTGTACGGAGCCCAGTCACGCCCCCGAAATCATTCGTTAATTTATTGCATATCAAATTCATTGTAAGAAAATAATAACAAAGGGAAAATGAGAAAATTTTAGAGATCCATAATTTTACAAAATCAATAACAGGAAAAGATGGTAATGTTGACCACGTCAGTTAACAGAATTGGATGACCTAGAAACTTCCTAATGGCCATTAATTAATGAATTATTAAAAATGAAGAACAAAAGACCACTAGTGAACGGTATATGCTGACGTACGGCACGCACTTTTTCCTTTGAAAATAAACCTGATGAATAGAGCGCGTGTTATAGCAACCCCCATTTTATAAACAAAGAAAACAGATATCAAAAAACATTAAATATAAAATAACGTATTTGAAGCTATCTATGATAAATAATTAAAAGGGGTATACGTCTTATACGCCTGAAAATATAGCATATTCAATAATATTGTTAGATTAACATCATTTTAGTTGTGTTCGGTTCGTCAACGGAAGATAACATATAAAATTGACGAAATGTCGTATGTGGAACATTTATGGAAAAAATTAACAAAAAAAGATTGTTTAATTATTGTCAAATTTTGGGCATCAACGATATATCAGTTTTATTTGATAAAATTTTTATTAATTTTCTTTCTATTGATACAAATTCCATGTCAAGTGTTACAGATTTATTTGTTCTTTTCTGAATTAGATAAGGCAGAAGTTGTACGATATGTACCAGCATTTTGTTTCATATTCTATGTAATCAATTAATTTGATTAATTTCACATAATTATTGATTGTTTGATAATTTTTTTCGCTTTGTAAATTTACAGCCAATAGCTGGTGCAGTTATGGTGCTAATAAACCCAAAAATTGTTTATAATTTATTTGAAGAAATCAATATACAGCCAGTGGATAATGCAAGTGAAACAACAAAGGCAACAATTAAAAATGAGATGAAAATTGTATCACTTTTTACAATTATCAATACATGTGGCACATTCTTTAGTGCCCTACTTAGTTTTTGTTATAATCATTACGACTACACAACGTTTTTAACGATTAAATATTTTGTCGACCATTATCCAGAATATTCGAATATTTTAGCAGTAATTTATAAATTTGGATTCGTTATTGCTGGATTTACTACATATACAGCTTTGACTTACATAATTATTTATTACACACAACATATGAGATATCAGCATTTGATGTTAATTGATCAAGTTAATGAAATAATGATGTGTGAAAATGATGATTGTATTAGCGAGAAATTGGTGGATGATCCGGAATATCAAAAACAAGTAAAATTCAGACTATGTAACTTTATTGAACGTCATCAAGAATTGTTAATGTAAGTAATACGATGGATATTTGCTCCTCTTTTCAAATTATTTGATTGAAATTAAATTTTGTAGGCCAGTTATTAAAAAAAACAATGAAATATCAAATTACATCGTTTGCTTTTCATTATGCGGACTACTAGCTTGTATAAGTTTAATTTTGACACTTGTGACGGTAAAAAATATCTATTATATAATTATCTATTTCAATGAAGTATTGATAATAATTTAATTTTAAAGGGTTCAGTCATTTTCACTCATGACTATCGGTACGTACCACTAATGTGTTTATTCACTTTAACAACATTTTCATCCCACATGATGGCAGGACAATCTTTAGAAACAATCGTAAAGATTTATAAAAGTTTAATCAACAATAAAACTTTTTAATGCTGTTTCTTTTCAGACTGAAAACTTATGCGATGCATTGCAACAGATCGATTGGTATTATATGAATGTGGAAAATCGTAAAATTTATTTAATCGCTCTAACTTGTGCACAGAAGAAAGTTGCGATAAGATTTACAGAGAATTATTCAATTAATCATGTACTAGGATTAGCAGTTGAGTTTGCTTTTTGTCTTGCAATTTACTGTTGGTGAAAATTGTTTGCTTTTAATTTTTAGATTCTTCGTGGGGCATACTCAACCATGAGTGTTCTTCTTAGTTTGAAAAACTAAATTATTTATTATACTCACCATATTGCGCGCAATCAGCAACTGAATAAGTAGGTAATGTTCTGAATTGATGATTCTGATTTTCTGTGCCCAAATATGAGGCTATCACCTTGATAATGATCAAAACAATGATTTTGACAAAAGCCTGAATAAAAATTTGTGCTAAATATATCCTTATTACTGTTCATTCACATATAAGCAAAAGAAATTTTATTGTGATTCACAAGACTATTAATTATTATCTTGTGGTCCTATAAGTCAATGGTTTAACTTATTTTCTAGAAAAAAAAATTAATCCCCTGTTGCTTCTAGTAATTATTGTGCTACCATTTAGTAACAAATCGAAAAAGATTTGTATTTTATTAAAAATCTTCTCTTTTCTCTATAACAAAAAGAAGGACGGTGGTACAAAAAGAAAATCCCGCTAATTAATAATTAAATTTTGTTATGAATAATAAATTATAAATACATCTCTTTTGTATTAATAAATAAAATTTATTGTTTTACTAACATTACAACAACAGTATCATTATTAGTCATATTCAGTAACATTATTACGTTTACAATGTCTGATTGTCGTTAAGTTCCTCATCAAGAAATTGAATAAAAAGTTAAAGAAATTCATAATATGTAACATGAATTAACAAAATTCAATGATTTATTGATTATAAAATTGATTACATAAGAAATATGCTAGTTTTATATATCTATAACGAAATTTTCGAGTTTTCTATGATTATGAATTATGTTTTAAGACTGCCATACCGTCGAATGTTCGATTGAGTCACATATGTCAATCCCTTTAATGATTTTTTTTTCAATTTGTTAAAAACGTCGCCGACTTGACTACCCAGACTCGAACCCGGAGCTACATACTTGCTGGGTATATATGTTTCACCTAAAGAATACTCCCCTTGGCATTTCGTTGTTTATCAAGTCCCCTAAGGTACGATTCGGCAATGAATAGATTTACCTAGCCACTCTCTAAATATGGCAGAGCAAAATCAACTTTCGAAAGTTCCATTCAAGGAAAATAAAAACTATCCAGGAAGCATGTCGTTGTGACACTACGTTAGTACAAGAAAAATTAATTAATCAATCTTTGTCAGTTTGGAAGAAAAGTGTCAAAGAATAATTCGCTTTACACAGGTTTATTAAATCAATGTCTAAAACACAACGATATCAATAACAATAGCAATGAATGCAATGTCAGTATTAACACAGTTTATTTTATGACTGTAGTGGACTCCATTTTAAAGTTGAAATGAGTTCATTATTGATTTTTGGATTTCCAATGGCAGCATCTTATTTGATAGTTTTACCGGACACTTCTGGTGCGCCCTTGAACAATATACCTTTAATGGCGGATTTGTGAAGGATCAGCATATTCCGATACTTCATTAGTCAGATTTGATTCCGATTTGTTTATTTAGAAATTGGAGTTAGTGCACAAAATAAACCTTTTCTTAAGGGTATTATATGCAGTAAGGATCTACTGGCGGTGACTGAGTTGATTTTCCTGTTTGATCAAATAGATAAATGCTGAGAAATGTCTTTTTTTCGTTACATCAATATTAATTCATCTATTTATAACAAATGTCAACGATAATGCCAGAATAATGGGCAAGATAAGTAGGTATAGTTGCAATTGCAAATTACCGGAAAATTTTTGTAAATGAAAATAGATTTCTGAAACATTCCTTTTATTTACAATTAAACATATCATAATTTGTTTGTTAATATTATTATACAAATTATCTTTTGAAATTAAATCCAATAGATTTATTGTTCTTATTCGTTCTGCTTCTGTACTGTTTTCGTTTTGCTTCTTCTTTCTTCATGCCGGCGCAGACGATGTTTTTAATTAAATCGATCTTAATCAATCTTGTAGATCTCTAATGGGAAAATATTTTTTGAAAGTGTTGAATCTTTTATGTAAAAGATTTCTTTTACAATCTCTGATCAGCTTATAATTATACAATTATGTATTGTCTTATCAACAATAACATCAAAGCAGAAGCTAAATTGTAGAGGGTTGAACTGCCGGCCAATACAACCAACAACAAACACGTCTATACTACGACTTTTTTTTGATATTTTAGATAGAGAGATTACAAAATTTATAAATGAAAGATTAAAATCGTGAAATTAGTGGCGAAAATCTACCAAAAAAAAATAAACAAATAAAAATAACCAAACAGATAATTACTACGATTTATAATTGTTATTTTAAAAAAAAAACAGTATGTTAAATATTTACAATGGATCGACAAATTGTGACTGTAATTTATATGTAGAGACGTAAATTTTTAAAGATTCTTTAAATAGAAAACAATTAATTCTTTATGATAAGAATTAAAGGACTCTGACCTGGTGCTTACCAGTAATTTTAAAGAGATTATAAATGTGAATTTATAGTCTAATTGTTATTTAAATTAACATATTTACACACTTTAACAAAAATCTTGTCGACTTTGTTAAGATAATTGTTATTTACTAAATGATATTTAATAATTTCTCATTCATTCCATTATTGGTATTATTTAATGGAGGGTGAATAGCTATTGTTAAAAAAAAACAACTATGGCTAATAAGAAAATTCACCAAAATAAAGAACAACTCAAGTATGAATTGCAACCACCTGATGGGGGATGGGGTTATTTTGTTGCTGCTGCTTTAGCCATAGCTTGCGTAAGTAGAACTTCAATTATTTAATCCATAAAATAGTCGAAGAATTATTCAAATTTGTTGTTAGAATGTTACTGTAATACCGATGGCAGCGTTTGGTTTAGTTTATGGTAAATTTTTAGCTAGTGTTGGTAATGAAACAACAGGAACAACCCTTGCTAATGGTATTTTTAATACAGTCTTCAATTTCACCGGTAATTACTTAATAATTAGAAATTAGTAAATGAATTCAATTGTGTGTTTTTCTTCATTTTTCTGATAGGTCTAGTCGCAAATAGTTTATTACAAGAATATAATTATAGATTTGTTGGCCTTTTAGGGAGTTTTCTATTTTTCCTCGGTAGTTTTTTGTTAATTTTCGTTACAAATTTATGGCAAATGATTGTGTCTTTTAGTGTAATCCAAGGTATAATAATTTCAAATATTATCGTCATTATTATGATGCTTAATCGTTTTGTATAGGTTTAGGTATGGGTTTGTTGTTCCCATCACTTTTTACAGCGCTTAATTGTTATTTTAATAAAAAATTAAATTTAATGAACAGTTTAGCACAAACAATTATGGTTTTAACAACAATGGCATTCCCAATTATTATAAAATTTTTAATGGATGAATACGGTTTTCGTGGTACTGTTGCTATACTATCTGCATTAAGTTTAAATACAGTTTTGGCTGCTGTTGTTTTACAACCAGTTGAATGGCATATGATGAAAAAACAAATTCCCATAATAATTGATGGTAAATATCTATTTTAATACATAATTAATATTGTTGGTATTCCATATTTAGAAAGGAACATAAAAAATTGCCGTTGTTGTATGTCCACTAATTGAATCTGGATGTGTTCACAAAACATTTATAAACCATTTTTTGAAACATATGTTTAAGGTGAAGAAGTCGCTCAATTGGAAGCCTTATTAGAGCAAAAATTGAAAATTGACAGTAATGACGATGCAGAGAACAATAAAGAGAAATACGTATTACCAAAACCGAGAGCATCAATTATTAGTATCGGTGATAGAGCGTTATCAGTAACAACAATCAATCAAATAGGCAAATCACGACGGAATTCATTTGCACAATTATTTGATTTGAGTTTATTCAAAGATTGGCGATATATGAATATTTCAATTGGTTTATCATTAAGTTTCACAGCTGATGTGGCATTTATATCAATAATACCATTAGTATTATACAATTCAGGCTTTAATAATGCTGAAGTGACATTAATGTTGACAGTTTATTTTGGAGCAGATGTTGTGGGAAGGATTTTATTTTCAACTTTAAGTGCCCTCTTTCGAATTAAAAATCGTTATTATTTCTTGGGTGGTGCTTTCTTTAATGTCATTTTCCGAACAGGTATTTATTGTTATCGTCACCATCACTATTATCATTATTAATACAATTCGAATTACTTTTTTATAGCATTTTTAATCAGAAATACGTTATTGTGGAAAATGTCAACACTTTCGGTATTAGGTTTTTTGCGAGCTTTTATTCAAACACCGTTACCATGTGTGATATCAGATCAATATTCAGACAATTTCGCTACAGCATTCTCATTATATATGGTCGTTTGTGGTTTTGTTAGTTTAATATTTGGTCCATTAATGAGTTGTATAAAATCGATGACAAACAGTGATGAAATGGTTGTGCATTTATTAACTTTAGCATATTTAATTTGTACTGTAACTTGGTCTGTTGAACTTTTAATCAGCAAAAACCGCAATAACAAATAGGAAGATTTCCAATTTAAAAATGTAAACAACAACAGCAACAACATGATAGACAATCATTTTTTTTATTTACTATAACTAACTAACATAATTGATTGATTAAAACTATTTACAAGTTTATTGATTTCCAGTTATTACATTTAACGATTTTATTATTATTAATTTTTTAATCACTATATAAAACGTATCAGTCTTCTTTTGAAAAACTAGTGGATATCACACAAATATACCAAAATGTCTTTTCTTTCTTTCTTTTCTAGCAAATTTTATGATAATCAACAACAGCCTTGATTAAAAAGAATTATCACATGAATCGAAATACCAATTGTTGTTGTTGTTATTGATTTATAGAATAAATATCGAATACTACACAAGACATTGACTATTAATTAAAAATACTGTTACAATTATAAACTAATATCAGTTTGTCATGTTGTTGTTGTATCTGTTTCTGATTCAACTGTTCTCGTACGACAAAATCTAATGAAATACTCAATGGACCATGCTAAACAGCACAACATTATCAGGAAGGTCTGTGAATGGAGACAAATCGGGAAACTCTTTGTCGTATCTCTTATAATACCTGTAATACGGGGGAAAAAATTATTAATACTAATATTAATTAATAATTTAAGAGAATTCACCTAATAGGGGACCAATAGCAACAACAAAAAGTCCTTTACCAACCATATGTAAACCAAAAGCAGCTGGTAATTTTTCTAATGACGAATATTCCGATATGGTTATTGTAAAGTTGATTAATGCAGCACCACGGAAAAATCCACAAATTACTAACCAAATCAATATCATTGTCCAATCAGTTTGTTCAGCCAATACTGTAAAGAAAAAATCGAAGAAAATCTGTTAAAACCTCAACGAATTATTGTTTTATCAAATCTATAACGGATTCTGTTGTTTGAAGAAAAAAATTGATCCGTCGTTATACAATTTCATACGTTCAAATTTTTGATAACTTTTGTTTTTTTGTCAAAATAAAAGCCAAAAAATTAAAGAAACTAAATAAAAAATCGCCTTATGTTTTTTTTATGCTTATCTTTAGTTAGAATTATGCCTTAAAATTAATCTTCAAAGCTTACTTTTCAATGATTTTTGGGAAGTTACCTAGAGAGTTAGTCTTTGGCTCCTTCGGCTGCCAACAAAAAAGTCATAAACATATTAGATACATGTTTATAGAAATGAAAATGGCAATTTAGAATCATATAACGGTTTAAATTCCAATTCGAATTCAAAATTAAAATAATCATAATTTCTATTGTTATAACAGTAATAAAACAAAACCAAAAAAAAGATAATAATAACAGAATGACGAGCGAATTAATCACATGTGTTAAATTTCCTGTTTTTGGTATTGTTTATCATTAAAATTAACACATGTGTCCGATAATTATAAGTATGATGAAGGATAGATTCGAATTTATTTGAAGCAGAACAAAAAAACTTAAATAAAATACAGTGAAGCCTCTGTAAAACGATCACTTTTCTGTGTATAATGGTCGATTTAGAGATTCGTCAACAAATCATTTCTACAAGACAGCCATTTGAGGAAATGAACGAAATTCTTCAGTTTTATAAGCGAATTAATACCCTAAAACGACCAATTGATGGAAATTGAGAAAAGTACCAATTCAATCAGTAAATATTGGTACTTTTCTAATAGGACAAAGTTGCACGTAAATATTCCTTGTACATCTCGATCTCAATCTTAATTTTCATCGTTATCCCGTGCAGTACTGCAGTAATATCAATTTGGTGGCATTAAATATGCTTGTTACCCTTCAAGCTTTGAGATTTGAATATGAGTAAAAATTTATTTGACAACGTTGTTGATCAACACAGCTATCAAACGATTTGCTTAAACATGATAATGCAGACTTATAGCGATTGAGATTAAGATCAAAATAGCAACTTCCAAGGGATATCTTTGGATATTTCCTAAACCAGTTTGGGAATTGTTTTAGACAAATGATCGAAAAAAGTGGTTGGATTAATAAATTAACAAAAATAATAAATTATCAAATTGTTTTACCTGATCGACAAATGCCCAATACGAAGATTCCAATCATAAATAATGTCCTTTTTGATATTGTTAAACGATCACATATTGGTGGTAATATTAAACGTGCAATAATATCAGTTAGAGCTTGGACGGATAAAAACAATGCAATATCAGTTTTCGTATAGCCGATATTTGTTAAAAAGAATGGTGTGACCATTTTAAAATTTTGTTCAGCAACATAAAATATTGATAGACCAAATACTAAATTTAAATATATTGGATCTTTAAGTAAATCAAAATCCATAAATATAACAATTTTATTCCATAATGTTTTATCTTTCTCTTTTTGTTCTAATTTAAAATGTTCCTTTGGGAAATCAGCTAGAATTTTCGTATGTGTTTGTAATTGAACACCAGGATAACTCATATTCCGCCTCAAACGGTTATTTATTGACGATTGTCGATAAACTGGTTCAGTTGGCTAATAATAAGAATTAATTAATTAATTAATTAATTCGTTAATTAATTTCGAATAATTACTTCTAAATGAAGACCCAGACAAGATCCATTAAAATCCAAACGTGAATAGCTCGACATTATTGATTCTTTTGATGGTCGTCTTCTAGTAGTAGTACTGCCAAAAAAACTGGCTGTAGAGAAATTTCTTGGAAATGTTGATTTCCTTTTAAGACATGGCTCTTTTGACAATTCTTCTAATGTTTTAACAGCTAATTCTGACATAATTTTACTACTAATTAGATTCTGACCTTCATGTAGATCAACATCCTCATCATCTGTTTCTTTAATCGTTTCCATTTCCTAAATAATTTTTAATAAGATTTAATTTCAATCAGTTTGCATAATATTAAGGATGAAAGATTTTTAAAAGTTGATAAAAATTGGAAAATTTCTAGCAAGCAAATACCATGCAAATTCTATAAATAAGTTATATGGAAAAAGACGTTTCATTCCTCTGGTTTTACCTCATTGGATGCAAAAAAGAATGATATTCTCTGCAGCAGTAAAAATTTAAAAGTCCATATTAAGAAACTAGCATTTTCTTTTATATTTAATTTTAGCTGTTGTTGTTTTGTTTTTAATCACAATTAATTCTATAATCACCTGGTGGTAACCTTCTTCTTCATCTTTAATTTCGGGTATAAAATGCCATTCAGCTGGTTGTAATAGTGATGAACCGGCGATTGCATTCATTGCAAATGCACCCAATATTAAAATGGCACCACGGAAATTATATAAATCTAACAATAATTTAACAGCTTGTGGCATTAACATCATACCAAATGCGGTACCAGCTAATGAGAAACCAACAGCTTGACCACGACGTTTTAGAAAATAATTATTAAGTGCCACAAATGTTGAGGATGCCGTTAAACCAACACCTAAGCCTATTCAATATAATTTGTGTTTTATTTAGTGAAGAGCATTTCTATTAAACAGAAAACAACAAAATCTTACCATTGATAATACTGTAAGTTGCGATAATGTGCGTCATACTATTGGCTGGATAAGTTAAAATCAAACCGAGTGCACACAATCCAGAACCAACTAATGAAACTTTCCGATATGAGAAGGCACGTATTAATGGTCCAACAAATAGACCAGAAAAATTAATTAATGCATCTAATGTACTCATTATTACAGCTGCTCCTGTTGTTTCCACATTTAATTCGTTTAATAAATCACCGAATAATAAACCGAATGATGGTTCAATTGATCTTGTACATAACTAAAATTAAATTAATTAAAATATAGAATTGATTTTCATCAACAACAACAACAAAAAAAAACTTACATTTACTACACTGACTCCAATAACAACCACCCACCCCCATCCGCCATCCGGAGGAACCATTTTCTTGCCATCCACGAACATGATGTTCGAGTGTCTATCATATAACAATAGAAAAAACCCAAATAATAACAAAGAACAAAAAACAATAATGCGAAATTTTAACCGTTCCAATTCAACATCGAATACTAGTCTTTACAAAATATATGACGTCCCACAAAAATGTCCCATGTATACACTCGAGTCAAGTAAGTCGAAACCTCTGATAGGCTTCCCACTACATTGCAGACACGGTTTCTCCACGCTAGTTGGTAATTATGGAATTGATGAGTTTTGAGGAAATATGAAACATATGGCCCGTTAAATTTTTTTGTTGTAGTTATTCCACAAATTGTTACGAACTGTTTTAAACCGGTTTTTCTGAAGGAGAGTTATTTTTCGTTTATCCAGGTCATAGAAAAATAACTGTCTTTTGACGAATCTTTATCGTCTTCTTTATCTATTCGATATCTTTAATAGGCGATTATCGCTAAACAAACAGAATGTCACAAGAATGAGTACTCAAATTCACCTTCAATATTATTTATTCTCATAACGAATACAACAAAAGAGTGATTATTTATGCCAGATCCTGTATGTGGGAGCACAGCGACCTTCTAATTAGTTGACGAAATTTCATGGATTAGGATGGATGCGACAAAATTATTGAGACTCCGTGTACTTTCGTATAGATAATTCATTTGATAAAATCACTTGATCGATTTTTAGATAATCGAGTAACCAGTTATAGTGATTTAGATGAACAAATTTAGGTCAATCTATTTATAATTAACACAATCATACCCTGTATATTACAAAATTCATCTGGGGGTTGGCATTGACAAGATAAATCAATAAATCACCTGACCCTCACCAATATTAGATCGGATCATCATTACGACATAATAACAATAGTAAAAACTTATCAAGGTTAAGAATATATTTGATAAGATTATCGATCAAACAACGAATTTGATAATCAATAAATCTATTGTGAAACTAATTGAATTATGTACGAGTTGTTGTTTGCTTTTTTTTTATTTTGGCTGTTTTAAATTCACAAAACAAAGTTCATATTGTGATGAGGAAACGAATGTAGATTTTGATTTTACAAATAATAAAACAAAGTTCAAGAGCTATGTAACAAAGGAAATGTAACAAAGATGACGTTAAAAACAAATTAAAATAAAATCAAACAAAAAGAGAATTTTCAACAATTATAATTTATTTATAATTTGTTTTTCCTGTGGCAATTAAACAAATTCACAATTGGAAATTTGATAGACACGACATTCAACAAAATCGTGGTGTCTATTCACTACCCTTTATTCTCTCCCTATTTAATTTTTTTTTATCGTTAAATCAATAAACAATGATGGCAGATGTTTAAAAAAAAATTGTTTAAATAAATTATGGATATATACATACTCATCTCACAAGAGAGTACTATTACTCTCTTAAATATTCTTCAATTTCTTTGTTTCTTTTATTTTTATTAACAGAATGAAACAAATAGAAACGACTAAACAAAACTGAATAATGGAACGGCTGAAAATTCCATCGATCCCACCCTGATGATATGGTCACGTGATTTTTCGGATGGATTCACGCGCAGAACACGTGAACCAAATCATCCCCCCATTGCGTTCACCACCCTCCCAACAAATATTTGACTGTAAATAGGAAGAACAGCTGATTTCGTCAATTAATTATATGCAATTCATTATTACGGGGAAATTTGATATAGAACAAACAACAATTAGAAAGTTATTTTAATTAGTAGACAATTTGTATTCATTGGAGGATATGTAATGACTTACCTGTTAATTAGCACTTATTTCTTTGTTAATTGGAAAATTATAAACAATTTATGGATTTTCAAATAAATGTCACATCTATTCAACATTTAGCAATTAAAATCGAATCTATCTAAATACTTTCAGTATCTATAAATATCTGTTATAAAGTGATTGTGTTCACGTTTTTTTAAATATAATTTCCAGTGATTCTAAAAATGTTTAATTATTAATCAATAGATAAAACGATAGAATTCTGCCACATCTTCCAATTATAATTGATCATAAATTCGATGAATATCTATTGAATTCACCTGAATTTCATAGAAACAATTATATTGCTACAATCGACACGATTAAAATTGATTGGTTGGGGAAGCTCTGTTTTAAATTCGACAATTATTATCAATTAAATCGAATGAAATTCACATGTTGTTTGTATCATAGATGTGTTATAATCGTCATATCAATAAATTCATTATAAACTGGATGTTAATTATATTAAAATCGTATAAAGTTCGCGAAAAGTCAGTGAATGACGATGGGGAATTGTTCCGAAATATTTCTAAAATAAAAACCAGGAAACAAAATAAAATCGATAACATAATGTTTACATTATTGATTATCATTAATGTTGTTCAATTGAACACCCCCTTATTAGCATTATTTCGTGATAATAATATTGTTATCATTTATTATTGATTGATGTATTAATTGAAAAAATTTTGACTTCTCTAAAATAACTGATTTGAGGTTATCAATTTTGTTTATAATGAGACCACCTCATAATTTATATCTTGATTAATCATTAATTAATAACGTATTAACATTGTTTGATTGCGCTATTATTAATTAATCGTAAAAGGTATATTTTCGTTCGTCATTTTTGTAGTTTAGCTACAATGTTTGCAGTTTTATCTAAAAAATAATAATTTTAATAAAGCTATCAACATAAATATTACTCAAACATTGTTATCAATAGTAATTATAACGGACAATAAACCGTTATTTTTGTTAATTAGTGATAAGACAATTGTTTGTTGTAAAAATCCCAAACATAACCTCACTTTCTTCTTGTTCAAATTTGCAGTGTGGTAATTGTTGTAAGTAATTCCTATAATTTTTGGTATTGTTTCTCATCTTTACAATTATTGATTATCAATAAACAAATTTCCTGTTGTTTTTGCAATAATAAAAAGTGTAATAAGTAAGTTTTTTTTCTTTTGATTGCTTTTATTGTTTTTGAACGGGGTGTGTTGTTTTTTTTTAATTGAAGGGAGTGCCCTTTTTGTTCTTTTTCTTAGTTTTGTATCAATTTGTCTCATTATTGTTATTTTGTTTAAACAATTTATTTGGTGAAGGTGTAAAATATTGATAATAGATGGCGTTATCAGTATAGAGTCGACGAAAATGGCGGTAATTTAAAGTTTCTAATTGAAACTATTTCACGTTTGAAATTTAGCAGTTTTATCGATAGAATAAGCCAGAAAAATATGTAAATTTGACCCTTTTCGGAATACTTGAAAATAATAATAATAATAATTAGATACAATAAGTCTATCACTTGAAATTTTGATAGATCACAGTGTGCACGCCACTGGTTATTTATACTATTTATTATGGAAATATAAGTCATAACTAGGGATCGGACGAGTGCTTGTATTTCAAGTGTTAAATCGTAGAGGATTTGGGAATGGCGCCATCAGATATTCGACATTTATACCAATTATTGTTGTAATTATTCATCTTCATGATTATTGGCAAGAAGGGAAGATTATGGACGTTGGGAGTGTTTGCATTTGCAGGCTCAGCAGGTAGTTCAGAGCGTAAATTACAGGCCGACTTAGCGAAATCATTTAAGTAGATAGTAGTCGCAGTTACCCCATATTTCATGTATATACACACGGAATGATAGATAATGATTAAAACTAAAACATTAAAGAGGCACACAGGTACAACAAGACGGGGTATTTTCACCCGGAGCACGGTTACTCTGCGGGTGCCCTAGCTCGTTCACAGTAAACTTTTTTTTGTTCTCCATAGAAAATTATCCTGGTGAGAGGGATGCAAGCAACTGCTCCTGCTTTGCCCCTCCCCATCGACTTTCCCCGGAGTCCGCGAACACCAGGGTTTTGCCGGGACCGACTGAATCTGCCGGCGGCCCTGGCGGTACCTTTACTATTATTGTTGTCCTCCAATTGTTCAACTAAAAGTTGACGTCTCTAATTATGTCAAATAAACCAAAAATTCGTACCTCACTTACTATTTAATTGTTTCAAATTGTCTATTTTAGTTTCAACGTGTATGTATCATATTTATCCATTGTAAAGTGGTGGCAAAATTCAATTGTTCATTCCCTCATGTTAAGAAATCTGTGAAAAATGCCAGAAAAACTGGAGATTAATGGTAATAGACCACCAGATGGTGGCTATGGTTGGGTCATAATTTTTGCCATAACTATGATTAACGTAATTATTGGACATAATTCAAAATGGAATTGAACATTAATAAAATCATTGTTGTAGATATGTGTTCTACCGTTGGTGCAATGTTTTGGTATAATATTCCAAAAAGAATTTGATATGATGGGAATTGCAGCTGCTGAAACTTCACTCCTTTTACATCTTCACAGTGCCATTTTTTGTAGTTTAGGTATAGATATGTTTGATGTGTGATGAATTCAAAACAAATCAAATGAAAATGATTCAATTTCCAGGTTTATTAGGTAGTCCATTATTGAAAAAACATAGTTTTCGTAATGTTGCTCTATTTGGTTCAACATTAATGTGTTTTGGAATATTTTTAACAAGCTTCGCCCAATCTTATGCAATATTAATTTGTACTGTATCGATATTGATTGGTATAGGTCAAGGTATTTTATTGCCAGCAACATATTTAGCAACAAACACCTATTTTAAACAGAAATTAACAATAGCTATATCATTATCTGTGACTGGTTCAAGTTTATCATCAATATTTATGCCGCAAATTTGCAATTTTCTATTAACACATTTTGGTAGATTTGGTACAGTTTTAACATTGTCCGGTATCTCTGTGTTAGCTATATTGTGTTGTGTTTTATTAAAACCACTGAAACAAGACCAACACAACGATGATAATGATGAAACTTTGGAGAGTTTAAATGAGAATCATCAAAAAAATGAATCGAATCATGTTTATAATGAAACAACAATACCAGTAAACAAACAAACGAATTTCCGCAATAAACTACACGATTTATTCAATTTAGAATTGTTAAAATGTCGTCCATATGTTATTGCTATTATTGGTATGTCTATATCATATGCATCTGAATTAAATATTATTTTAATGATACCATTTGTATTACCTGAATTGGCGAAATTCGAACGTAGCGATGTGGCTACAGCTATGTCTATACAATCAATTGCCGATATAATTGGACGTTTATTTATACCAATTGTTGGATATAATTTGAAAATTTCACCACTTGTAATGTTTGCAAATTCATTAATTACATCAACGATAGGACGAACAGGTGTAGTAGAATTATTAATGGATGTTTGGAAATGGTCATCGACAGTCGAAAAAAGTTCGACTCGAAACCATCGGGATTCGAACCGAGAACGTCATGCTTGCCGGACAGTCGTGTTTCGAATAACATCATATCTCCGGACTGTTTCAAATGCATTTCTAAACATCTATCATTAATTACCTCGATTTGCAAGAAAACATATTTTAACACACAAAAATACTAATTGTCTTATTTTTATTTCTAACAGTGATGGCAATTTGGTACGATTCAAAACCGACAATATATGCGTGTGCAGTACTTTTAGGTATTGCTAGAGGTACAAAAGCCGTTTATCAATCGGTAATTATACCGAAATTTGTACCATTAGAGAAATTACCAGCCGCTAATGGTTTAAATATGTTGTTAACTGGTGGATTATCATTAATTATCGGACCAATTATTGGTTTGTATCGATCATATCTTATCAAACGAATTTAATTTCAAATAGCACGTGTTTTGTTGTTGTTGTAGGTTTAATCCATGATAAGACCAACTCGTATACATATGCCCTACATGCTGCCTCGATTTTATCAATGTCTTGTGTATTAATATGGATTATTAATTATTGCAAGTACAAAGATACGCCTCAGAACAGTGCAGAGAAATAAATATAAAATTAAAAACCATGATTTGTTTTTCATTTCCACAAACTTTTATTATTATTGTGATAAGGTAATAATGAATATGAGACAATACTAACTCGTGATAATAGATTTTAATAATGTTTTTATTAAAATTGCTATAATCTATAAACGATTTTTCTTGTTTCTTGTAGTTGTTGTTTGTTTGTTTTTTATCTATATTGTAATAATATTTAAATATTGATAATTGTCGATAACAAACTATTATTTAATAATTTATTATATCAATTGGCCAACTTGTAAATTCTTATTGTTGTAATATTTATCTACACAATGGCGCGTTATAGCTTCATGAGGCCCCCAGGCAAATTTGACTTTGGGGTAGGGACGTACCTAATAACGACTAACATTACTATGTTGGTAGTAATTATGCATAGCTACCGTAAAGCCCCGTCCACAACCATGGAGCAATCATAAAGGAATGGATACAAAGAGGAACGAATCAATGATTGCAAAAAAAGCATAGGAATGGGACCAAACGCGAACGAAGGGGATTATCATGTGCAGACTGAAGTAGATGAATGACCTTACATTCGCTTGTGTTGCTTTAAACAAGGATTGATTTCCTTTGAAGTACCGACAACTATCGGATCGGCGTGCAAGCCATTCCTTGGCCGGGGCTTTATACGTTTCTGTTCAAATTGAATTTACTGAAAGTCCTGTCGTTATTTGCCTTTGTTACAGGGGTGGTTAAAACAAGTTGCCCTAACTTCCAAATTCAAGGTTAATAAAAACGAAAATAAACGAATTCGCCTGCCTGCACTTACTCAACAAATAATGAAAAATTTGTTGTCCTAAATCACAGAAATTTTTAATGGTTTTCCTTTTCATTTCTGGCGATTTGTCAACTTGTCGAGTGTCTCAAAAATACGGCCGTGCTTTTGAGGCCTCATGTGTACAGTTTTGAATTCTGACATGCTGCTTCGGAGGAAATTCGATATTCTGGTCACAGTAATGCGTATAAAAAAGTCTCCCTTTTGGGGCCGCTTTAGGCGGCCCAGGCATTTGTTACATTTGCCCATGTATCTAGAATTAATCCAAATAATAGTTAAATAACATGATTATCATTAATTAGATGCGTGATATATTTACAACATCAACATTTTAAAGGCCGAAATTTAATTTGTTTAGAAAATATTTAAAGTACTTACTCTAATCTAGATTAGATTTAATCTTAATTCTAAACAAGTCACTCGTGACTCCAATTATGGGCCAATACACATATGATTATAAATGTCCCATTGAACTCTGCTCGCTTTTCTAATTTATAATAAGTAATACTTATTTATATATTCTTTAGTGATTCATAAAAGTGATGCTGTGAAGATCAATCCCAAGAATCAACAACAACTATTATTACAGAATTCAGAAATTAGTAGTGCGCTATTCCAAATTAAAATGGGGAAAAAAACATAAGACATAAGTAAATAATTGGAACGGTTTAATTTGAAAGCAATAAAGATAAATTAAGGTGTTACAGGCACCAGCCTAGAAATGACGAATCGCTCATTATTTAACCAGCACTATAATCACGTGAACAATAATAACGTTGATATGGCTAATTATCTTTATGGAGTTTATTGGAAAACATTGTAAACATTCATCAAACAATAATCATACTATTAATACTTTTGATGCAATCCACAATATAAAGTTGGATAAAAATCAAATCAATTCCCTTTAATTAGAGCTTAACGAATGGTAAATTCATTGAAATAATAAAATAAACTTTTTATTTCGGTATATATATATATATATATATATATATATATATATATATATATATATCAATATCGATCTTCAGCATGAAATTGTGTAACAAGTCAGTTAATAGTCTCGCCGTAGTTATCCACACGATTTGTCATCAAAGGTGTCCTATATAGTGATGGTAATGATGATAATCGATAACTGGAAACCTAGATAGGCGACTAATTTCTACGAAATCACTATTATTCAGAGAAGGGGATTGCGTAATTCAACAACAGAAACAAGAAGCGCTTCTAGAGCACCTCGTGACTTACGTAACCGTGCTAGTGTGTTGGCCCCTCAGTTTGTCCTCGCTCTAATCAAACACAAATTGCATACCTACTCTTTAAATTACATAAAATTAAAGAATTGTTAACAGCCGTTTCCAGAATATCCACAAGTTTTCAAAATCGGAGATACAGTTCAAGACTGATATTCGCATGGAATACTAATATCGTATACAATTTGTCCGAAAATTAAAAACAAAAACAATCAATTCCTATCCTTCCAGGAAATAAATTCGAGTGTCTGTGTGTGTTAAACTAGAAATTTTTCCATAATAAGAGTGGACAGGTTGATAATACAAAATGTTTTTTTCCCACATAATATTTTTTATTAAAAGATAACTCATTAATTGTTATTTGTGGATTACGATTTGGCTATCACTTTTAAAACAACAATATAGTAAACTGGATTTATAAGTTTCATCTCGACGCTCCAAACGATTCAGTTTAAATTAAATAGCCGTCTGAATCACAACAGTTTCATTTGTACATGAATTTTCCCCCAAAAAAATTCAAAAAGAAATCTAATAACATGTGGAAACAATAGTACAATAATAAGTGATTCATTTTGTGTTTTATTGTTGTTGTTAAAGTTTTCAATTAATTAATTCATTAATTGATTAACTTTACAGTGATATGAACATATTTGAAAGTTTACTTTATTAAAAAAAATATATTTATATACGTATATATAAATAGTAAGTTCTTCTATTATTAGAATTTGAGAAATGACTAAAATTAGCATGAAACCAACGTTTCCTTTGTTCCATTCACAAAGGACAATTAAATTAGATTCACTTTCTTTGTTGTTACACGTTCTGAAATTGTAATTAGAATTAATTATATGGTAATTAATTTTTCTCTTTGAAGCATAAACATTCTTTAAAGAAGATTACCAATAATTTTAGGAAATTGTTTGTTTTTTTATATAAATAATCTTATCTCCCAGCATAACTTGACATTATTCCAATCCAATTCTATGTCTAGTAGCAGTACAGCTTCTGTTAATCAGACAATAAACAATTATTTGTATTTGATAACTGCCATTTACATGATGATCATATGATTGATGTGTTTATCAAGTTGAATCATATGATTGAACTCTTTTTCAGAAGTCAATCGAAACATGAATAAACCGGCTGAGAAATTCGTTAAAATTGAGCCCGTACAGATGAAAAGGCGACGATTACGTGTAGGTGATCGAGATTTCACACCACCCGATGGTGGTTGGGGATGGCTTGTCGTTTTCGCTTGTGGCTTCAGTAATGTGAGTTGGTTGTGATCATCATATTGATAACAATTCGATGTGTATTTTTGTTATTTTTCCAGTTGAGCACATTTCCAATGTTCCAACAATTCGGTCTTGTATTCCGTGAGAAATTCCATAATATAGGAATAACAACAACACAAACAACAACAATAATAAATTTGAATTCAGCATTTAATTCATGTGTGGGTGGGTGCGTGTGTGAAATATATGAACAAATATTTGTTTGTTTTAAATAACCGGTGATGTTTGTATTTTTAGGTCTTTTAAATGGACCACTCTTTCGATATTTCACTTATCGTCAAGTGGCCATGTTCGGTTCATGTCTTGTTGCTTCATCCCTATTTGTATCGACGTACTGTGAATCGTTTTGGTCATATTTGATATTTTATGCAATGTGTTATGGTTGGATTTCTATCATTAATTTGATGATTTGTTCGTTTTTTTCTAAATAACTTTCGTTAAATTTTGTAGGTTCCGGCATTGGTATCACACAATCATCGAATGCATTAGCTTTAAATACGTATTTTAAGAATCGTCGCCGTATTGCTACCGGTTTATCATGGACAACAACAGCATTAGGACCAACTATATGGCCGTATATTATAACAGCATTATTAGGAATTTATAATATGGAAGGCACATTATTATTATTTGCAGCATTTTCAATGCATGCATTCATGTGTTCATTACTATTACAACCAGTTGAATGGCATACGAATTACAACGACATCCATCCACCGTTAATTGAAAAAGAAACAGAATCGAATTATTTTGAAGGCAAATTAAATAAAACTAGTAAATCGCGCAGTTTATTATCTAGTCAATATTTATATAATGAAGATGATTCGATAATATCACCAATAATTGATCCAGGATCAGTTACACCAATGTTAGTACGTTCAAATGATGGTTGGTATTCACAACCACGATCATTAGTTGGTTCAAGGAATTCATTAACGAATCGTAGTGCATCTAAAGACCCATCTAGAATACAATCCGGACAAAATTCGATGAATGTATCGAAACGTCCATCATACAATAATCTGCTTGATGCTAGATCGAAACGCGAACGAAAACTATCACAACATAAACCGATCATACAAGAAGAAGTGGAAGATGGACATAATGATGAGAAAATTGTGATTGAATCGAATAATCTAAACGTATCTAATCAATATCCGAATGAGAAAGATGTGTTGAAGACGGCCGCTAAGAAATTAGAAAAATACAAATTGGAAACGGAACAAGAAGACGTTGAACAACAAAAACTGACGTTTTCACAAAAGATTTGCATATTCTTCGATTTCGATCTATTCAAAGATCCGATTTATGTTAATCTAATGTTAGGCATAACGATAGCGAATTTTGTTGAAATCAATTTCTCCATTTTAACACCAATGGTACTGGAAGAATTCCATTTCAGTAAATATGAGATCGCTACATTTATGTCATTATTGGGTGCAACGGATATATTATCACGATTTTTCGTACCATTTGTGGCTGGTCGAATCGGTTGGGAGAATAAAACGTTCTTTTTAGTTGGTGTTTTAAGTATGGCATTTGGACGAATTTGTAATTATTGTCCAAGTTGAAATTAAAAACAATATTTTAATATTTCGAAATTGCAGTACTGGTACATACACAAAGCTACTATGTTGGTTTAGTTGTGGCTGTAATTATTGGAGCGGGTAAAGGTTTAAGAACAATCTTTATGGCATTAGTGATTCCATCACATGTACCATTAGAACGGTTACCAGCAGCATCCGGTCTGCAATTAGCAACAAGTGGTTTATTGTTTTTAATGATGGGGCCAGTTGTTGGTGCGAGTTTTCTTTATTTTATTTTTGATCAACATTAAATTACAATTATTGCTGGGTTTTTTTCCAGGTTGGATAAGAGATACAGTTGATAATTACGTCATTACTTTACATATACTGAATATAATGACGTACATAACAGCGATTTCTTGGACAATTGAGAGATATGTATCGAGCAGAAACCAGAAGGTGGATGAATCTTGATTGATTTGTTTGTTTTTTTTACAACTGTACTTAAATTAGATTGTACAATATCTATTCGTTATAGTTTTGTGATAAATAAATTTAAATTTACTTAAATTAACAATCATTTAAGCAACAACACATTTCTTTGTTCATTTATTTCACTGTTTCCAACATCATCGCCATCTTGATTCTTATTCTTGATTTTTAAGATAATTGCCTCAATTGTCCATAAGATGATTGTGGTAAATGTTACACAATTCAAAAGAACAACGCATATTTTATAACTACCAGTGAAATCGCGCGCTAATCCAATTATCGGTCCACCAATTAAAATACACAGACCATTCACCATCATCTGAATGCCGGAGGCCGATGCTAATTTCTCGATTGGAACATAAGATGGTATAACTAAAGGCATATAAACCGTACGTATACCTTTTGCAATACCTAAACCTAATGCAACAACCAATAAAACATAATAATTCTCGGATATAAAGAGAGCTGAAAACCAATTAATTTAAAATGTATTCAAATCAACAATAATGGCAACTTACAAAATCTTGTAATAATCAATAGAAATAATGTTAAACCATACATAGGTCTAGGTGGTTTATTCAAATATTCACCAATGTATGGGGCGAAAAATCGAAAAACAATATCAGCAACGCCTAAAACTGATAGAAATGTTGCTATTTGATCTGTATTCAAGCCTAAATCACTTAAAATAAATGCAGTTAGAACAGAAAAATTTATTTCAGCAAATATAGCTAATGACATGCCCAACATTATATTAATATAAATTGGATCTGTAAATAAATCTAAATCGAAATAATTCGAAAAATTTATCCATAATCGTTGTAGGAATGTTTTCTGTTTTATTGGCTGACTTAAGTCAGTATTGTAAATTGTATTGTTGGTTTTTTGTTGGGTTTTCAATTGAACAAAACTGGTCGTTGATATTTTACGTGAAACAATCGATTGACGACGGCCGGTAGCCACTGGAATCAAAACGGAAATTTAGCACATTTCGTCGATTTTATTAAATGGAAATTCTACTTGAATGTAATGACATTACACTGCCACTCAATGCTGATTCGATTCCATAAACTGTTGCCGTTTCCGCCTCATTTGGTTCGTCCATATTTTCAATAACCGAAACTGCATTCATACAATAATAGAGAAATATTCAAAATATAATGCCGAAAAATCCCTTACTGCTACGTCCGTATTTCGCACGATTAACATCAATTTCTTCTTCAGTCTTATTATCATCTTGTTCGGCTTCATCTTCGTCAATTTCAGTTTTCATATGCCATTTGATCGGTTGTAATAATGATGCTGATATAAATGTATGTGCAACTAAACCACCAAATATCAATGCAACCCCTTGTACTGTATGTATTTTCATTAAAAATCGTACAATTTGCGGTATAATTATTGGTCCCAGGCCAGTTATTGTCATTGCATAACCAACAGCTCGACTACGATTCTTAAGAAAATAAACATTTACTGCTAATGAATATGCTGACATACACATACCCATTCCTGAAGCTACAATATGTTTCATTATCTACCTATGATTTATTTAAAACAATAATTGATTGATTATTTACATGCAATTATGCCATAAGCTATCATGAAATGTAGGAAAGTCGTACTAAATGATGTTAAAACAACACCAAATGTTGATAGAAAAGCTCCGAGAAATGCAATTTTTCGATAACCATAAGTTTTGAGTAGAACACCATTGATCAAACCTATTAGCATGCCAAATGCTGAATTCACATTAATGATTAATGAGCCTTCTGTTGCTGATAGGCCCAATGCTACAAATGTATCTTTGAAAATTAATCCAAAACTTTGCATTAATGGTATGATGACAACCTAAAAAGCTATGTAGTAAAAACCTTGATCTCTTATCGATACTTAAACAAGATATAGTAGTATTTAGCAATCATTAATTAATTTATTTGGAATTAGTAATTAAAAACAAATATTCCACTTACATTGCTCAAGGCATTAGCAAAAACGATAACCCAACCATATCCCCCATCAGGGGGTACCTTTATTTCTACCATTATCTATTTGGCGTAATTTTTGTTCTAAGTACACTTATTTCACATCACTATCAGTACGTCTGTAGCCGAAAAATAATTTATCAAATCAATAAATAATCATTTTATATATACCAATTGTGATTGTTGAAAATATCAAATTTGTTATCAATCAGGGACGAATTGATAGATATCAGGTGATTAAAAAAAAACGTTGAGTAATTGTTTATTTTTTTTTGGTATAAAATTCACTCATATTTATTTATATTCAATTAGATTGCCATTTTTATTTTTGTAATCTCAACAAATCTATCTTTACCAGAGAAATCTTTGTAAACTGCAGTAAAATCGAACACCTCCGGGTAGCTTTTAGTAATCCAACTCTGTAATAATGGTGGTTGTGTGGGATCAACTTCTAAAAACAATTTTCCACAAATATTTAATTTGTGTGATGATATTTGCAAAATGGTTTTTATTAAATCTAAACCATCCAGATTGCCACCATTTAAAGCATCTACATCTTCATACCTAATAGAGATATTTAATGAAAAACATGAATAAAAATGATGGATAATTACATTAGAATCTCCGGTTGAAGTTTTCGAATTATATCACTTTTAATATATGGTGGATTAGATACGATTATATCGAACTTTTCCGGTATCTCTATTGGTAATTTAGGATTGTTTGGATCTAATTTATAATGAATTATATTGATACGTTTGTGGTAATTGTGAAATTTTGCATTATCTTCAGTTAAATTGCATGCAAATTCCGATTTATCGATTGCTGTTATTTTCAACTAAAACATATAATAATTGTGGATATATAGACAGTATTGTTGGGAAAAATCAAATGGGATTACATCAGCACGTTCAGCTAACAGGGATAAACCAACAGCTCCACTACCACAACATAATTCAAGAATATGTTTACATTGTTTTTCATCAATCTCATTTAATACTAAATCAACCAACATTTCTGTTTCTGGACGTGGTATAAATACAGGTGGTGACATTTTCAATATTAAATTTCGAAAATTCCATTCTCCAATTATGTACTGTATTGGTTCACTGAAATTACAGTATCTTTACATGTCAAATAGTTATCTCAAATCGAATTTAATTACTGTTTCATCCGTCTTGTACATAGTGTATTAATACAATCGATTTCTATTTCTGATAAGTGTCTATTATTACATTTATATAAATCTGGAAACTTGTTTAAACAAATATTTGAATTATTTCCAATCGATGGAATACAATACCTTTCTAATATTCAAACAATGCATTATTATATTTTCAGCTGATTGTTGAGGTTCTGAAATTGAATTATTTTGGAAAATCTTCGTCCATTCATCGACGAAATTACCAACTGTTGGTGAAATCTGAAAATTGCTCGAATGTTGATTCCTTAACGTTACTTTTTCTAATCCATGATTATAATGGTTTTTAAAAACATATCGAATTATATTGTGAAATCTCAACATAATGAAAATTGCAGAATTTTCAATTATTTTCAATCGAAAAACGTTTTAGACAAACTTGAAAATTGTTCCAAATAATTTGAGGTTAGAATACGAACGATGTTGCCAGATTATAAGCGCCTAAGCCAGTCCAAGCCCCCAAAAAGAGGAAGAGGTGGAACTGCGTTCACAAATTAGTCAGTTGTCGTTTTTAAGGATCAGTCATAGGGGAGCGCCGACACATTGTGCCATGTGTTCAACGCACACAAAGAAGAATATATATATATAGGGGCACCAATTGAAGTTTTGGACACGAGCGCCGGACACTTCTTGTACACAGGTGTAAAATAATAATGAAATAATAAGGAAACACGGCCGCAGGGGCCAGCAGGATTGACAACCTTGCTGGTTTTTTGTGTAGCATTCCCACGGACCCGAGAATTGGTAGTGCCAAAGATTCACGAAACATCCAACCAGTGATGCTGTCGAAACTGGTACTACGAGTACCAATAGAGCCCGGACTGGAATGGTGACTAGGTTTGGTTTTTTGAGGTGGATTCGTGGTTGTATAATGGTTGAGATTCGTGCAGAGTAGAGAAAGTTCTAGCAGCAACTGCCCTCGGCGGGCGAGCTACGCAGAACCAGCTCGCAGCTACCTTGATCGTAGTAGTAGAGGTATAGATATGCCTCGCCTCCACCAATAGCTTATAAGCAACAACAAATAAATACGTAAATAAGATAGAAAAACATCTCTCATTGGCAAAAATCTTCATTTCCAAGTACATGCTGCGTAAATGGACATTTTTCACACGGCTGATAGTAATAGAAAACTATGACAGTTAAGTCAAGGTTTTAAAAAATTCAACATACTTCCATCAGAAACCGTAAATTGAATGATGATTAATTTAATTCAACGAAGAATTTCGTAAACATGCGTAATAGAAATTTTGTGGACCAGAAAGCACAAAAAGGTCATGCAACGACATAAGAAAGCTCCATGAAAATCTCCAATTAAGACTGATTGTAGTTAACACAAGATCGTGAAATGTGGCATCTTTAGTGTACGTTAATAAAATTTTTACACGAACTGCAATGGAAATGCGTCAAATGCACGTATATCATATCCACGATTCTAATGTCGAATTTTGCAAAACTGCTGACAACCAAATATTGCAAAAGTCCCTAACTTTCTCCTACTATTTTACAGAAAAATGTGGATTTTATATTGGTAGTCCTGCTTTTCACCGTGTAGCATAGATAAGTTAGAGACAATTCTGTCATTTGAAATCCAACATTAGAATCGTGGATATGGTATATAAGTAATATACCTTCAATTTAAAGGATTGTTAGCAAACGGCAATATTGAATACGATTAATCAACCAATCAAATTAGGTGCTTGCCCATTGTCAGAATATAATTGGTAGTTGTAAAAGCGGGTAAATTGAATACGAAAGAGAATGAAATTTCAGGAAATATATAGTAAGAACATATATTTATTTGATTTCACATATATATATACACATAATAATGACAGTTACTTACAATCTCTTACATTATAATGCCCAACCTCAAATCATTATAATGTAATAGTTGGATAAATACTTTATTTTATTCAAATATTGTAGTTTGTAAAAAAAAATTAAGCTACATTACTATCAGAGTCATCAATCAATAATTCGTCAGATTCTCGTCCTAAACGTGGTGTATAATGTACTTGTCGATTCAATAAGCCATCATTATCATCGTCTTCATTGATAATTACATAGGTCCATGGTTTTGGTGCATTATCAATTGTATGAATTCCACGTTTCTGTACACGACCTAATCTTGGTCCAAACCACATGCCTGTATTTGTTGAACCAGTACGTTTCACTTGTGTGTTAATATATTTCTCATCACCAATCATATTATTATTATTATTATTATCATAATCATTATATAAATCGGGTTCGATACGGCCAATTCTTAATGGCATAAATCGTTGACGAACTGTATTTAAATTTGAACATTTTTAGTTTTAAATTGAATTCTTACTAATCAATATGTAAACTACCTAAAATATCCAAAGGGTCTTTTGAGCGGCGTCCAATTCGTAATGATGGTGTTAGAGCGTACGAGGCGATCTTGGAACGTTTCGGTTCCTTTGGGGATGATACTAAACAAAAAAAATACGGGTTCACCCTTTTTGCCGGTATTTTACTACTATTTTGAAACAAGAAATTTTTGATTATTTTCAATCGAATAAACCGCTAAAAATCGAAGAGTATAATGGAATAAGAACAAAGATCAAACGTGGACAATTATCTGGTGTGACAGACAGAAACTTTAATGAAACTTTAGGGGTAGTTTATCAAATTCCAGTATTTAACAGTTCCTATTTAATGTATAAGGTAACATTAACACAATATTAAGGAACGTAGTCTTTAATTACGTAGAAATATTATATGCATCTCGTAACTTTGTGAATGCGTAGGCACAAAGTAAGGGTTTGTTATACAGTAGAACCCATTATTCAAAGGGGTCATTTTTTTGACTTTTATTTTTAGAAAATGCAAGATAATTATTTTATGTTACATTGTGCTCTTGAAAAAGTTTTGTTTGAATAGATGGCAAATTTTGTTCTTCAGAATCAATTTTATTGTTGAAAATTATGTTAACATAATATTGCTGATGAGAAGATGAAATGAAGGAAAATCACACAGAAAACAAAGTCAGCAATCAAAACGGATTCATTTTGCTTTTGTCTAAGCATCAATAATTCCCAAATTTTCCCATCAATACCGTTGATTAGTGATTTTCTACTTATTCTCGACTTTTTATAATAAATTATGTGATTTGATAAAAGCAACTTACCACAATTAACAAACGACACAAAGAACACCAATAGAACAAAATGTAACACAATTGTTGTAAAAATCTTCATGTTTTTCGCTATTATTCTAAATTGTTGTCCGTGTAATTCCAATTAAAATCAAGAATTGTTTGTTGAACAAGAAACTACAGGTAACTGTTGTAGGGATGATTTTTGCCCTTTTTATATTTACGCGGGGTAGTTGTTGAATGCGTTTGCGCCTACCTTTAATTTGTCAACGTCACTGGCGCCACCCTCGAATACCTATAGGAAAAAATCATGCTAATAGACTAAATACCTAATCGTGGCTTTAATGAAAGTTTAGCAAACATTAAATTAAACTGCAGATCGTTACTTTGATGTCTTTTCCATTTTTAATGAGCCAATCTCTTCTGTTATTGTAATTAACAACGGGATTAATTCGAAATTGATTAATTGCCAGTGGCGCGAATGCACAGACAGGTGGGTGGCCCAAATTCAAATTCGCCTGGGCACCCATGAAGCTTCAATTGTTGTTAATTGTTAGAGCTATTAATGATCTAGTATTGAAATTATTTATCAAATAACTCTGATGAAAACCGTTTCTATCTTGCAGCGATTGATTTATTCTATGCAAAGTGATATAAAGTGATTCCTGAGGCGTAATTTATTGTTTAAACGAATCCGAAAATAGTTGCTTGGAATTTGTATGAGTACCATGTGACAAAATAGTAATGTCCTCCGCTGCCAAATAACATTAAAGTTAATTTTGAGTAATCGGTAAACGACTTGAGTTGAAATAATCGAAACAGAAATGTGATGAAATTGTATTATTTAAAAAGTGATGAGATTCCCTATCAAAGGCACACAATAACTGAAATTTCATTTTGTTGGATTCATGTTTAATTCCCTTTTGTCGTTTCTTATGTTTTAATCCATGAAATTTGACTGTTGAATAATTGACTGTATATCTGTATTAAAGATGCCGATTATGATTAAATCATGATAAGAATATATAAATGTAGAGATGATCTTCACATTGTCTTCTATTTGATTTGCTGTAGAATATTCTATTTGTTCAATACATTACGTTGTGAAGCTCCATGTTAAGAACAGCACTTTATTCCTATCACTAGACGTAATGAAAATATTCATCGTACCATTCTGGACGTGTATTTTGACTAAACCTACTGAAAGTTTGATGCATGGAATATTGATTCGTCAGCTATAATTTCATTACATTTTTACTAACTTATCTCTACAATACCGTTTCAATTCGGGTATTTCATTTAATAATGCACATTTTTCGCTATTGGAGATGTGAATTTACAATTGTGCATAGATGAAAGAGGAGGGATGATGTTCTACAAGTGAACTGAATAAGCAAAATAATCACTGAAAAATATGCAGATGATAAGACTTCACAAAATAAAAATTAATGGACACTCGGCTTTAATTATCAATTTCAAATTAAATAGTATTTTTTTATATACTTTTACAGTTATACAGTTAAAAAATCAGAATATTAGAAAAAATATGCAAAATGGTGGGTGCGCCGGGATGGATTTCCACATCTTTCTAAAATGTTTTGCAAATTCATCAAATTCACTTAGTTTTCAATACATATTTAACACCAAAAACAACGAATTTTCTGACAAAATTGATGATATTTACCAAAATGTCCATAAGGGAATAAATAACTAGTGGAGATCACCTTGCCAACTATGTTCTTTTCAAATATCTCTAAATTGGCTTCATTGTTTTGGTGATTTCAAAGTTCAGATTTTTTGCTATGTTGCCCTCGCCTATTTCATGCTAGAACTTGAATTTTTTGTTGTTTTTGGGATCTTCCATACTTGTAATTATGCGGGATTAAATGGAAATTACGGTTATACGTCTTTCTATATATTAAAATTATCGTTTATTGTTTCACCCTTAGATAATGAGTGGGAAATTTATTTGCATTCTATAATAGCCTTTAAATATTATCTAGTTTCTCAATGATCAAAAAATGAATACCCATTTTTGGACATGTTTGAATGAAAAAAGAACAAACCTTGCAAAATAAACATCAATTCTTATTTGTAAATGTGACTGTGAGTATGAATTCCAAAATGTATGTTATATCATCGAAATTGAACCTTTCCCCCTCAGGTACTTTACTTGTACATCACTTGACTGCTTTGAGAAATTGTTTATTCGTCATCATCAGCAAATGTATTGTTCTACTAGTTTGTTATTCAAATTTAAGAAAAATTCGTTTGGTAATTCACAACAGTTGTGGATGAATTTAAATAGGGGTGAATCGACGATTGTCTAATCTTCTTGAAATCACATCTAACAATCCAAATGGTCTGATTTTGTAAATCAGCAAGAAAATGAATACTTTACTGGAATTAGACAAAACAGTAATCCGCGCAAAAATGGTGGATGCGCTGGGTGAAATTATTGTTCGGCTATTCTCTTGTAAAACGCCTAAAAATGTGGAATTTTCGGGAAATTTGTTTTTCATTAAAGCGTTAACACAATCTTTGCCCTTCACACGATATATCCACTTGTAATCAATTGAAATTCAAAAATCAAAAGGGTTTGTAATAAGTAATTATGCCGGTATCGCATTAAAACTGATTTTTATTTTTTTTAGGGGTTTCATAATATAATAGGGAGAATATCCATTAATAATAATAATAATAATAGCCAACGTAAACCAATTCTGTGTAATAAATATAAAGTTAATTTTTATGGAAATCCGCTTGGAAAAAAACCAGCGTCAACTCAGATAGCCCCGTTTCACATGGGAGCACACCGTAAATGCTGACAAATTTATTTATGCAAAACGATTTTATTAACAGTTACTGGCAGGTGGTTTGATAACGTAAACATCCAGGGATCATGATCTAAAATCCATTACAAAACTCCTACAATTTACACATTTGTTATATCACGTCGTTCACGATTGATAGGGATTATGTCCAATAATTTGAATGTAGATTATTAGATTATTTCAAAAAATCACGTACACTTATCTGATATTATTAGGAAAATACACACACAAAAAATAAAAGAGAAATGTATTGTTTCGTCAGATATACAAACAATTCACCCATTGGAATGATAACAACTTTGTACTAATTCTTCCTGAATAATAATAATAATAATAATATTTTCTTAAAATAAACAAAACACAAATTGTAATCAAGATTGATTCGATCCGGGCATTGATATTTCTTCGATAGTCTTCGTTAATTCTTTATCAATAATTTTAATTGAACGTAAATCTGGTACTGAGTTTGTCAATGAGTGTTCCAATTTTTTTGGAAAAATTTTCCTCTCTTTCTCCTAAAAAAAAACCAATAGAATTATGAATCATTCTAGTTGTGAGTAATGAAATCAACTGACTTTGTAATTAACACAACAATGATGGTCTGCACAGCGTTCATCTTGACACTGTAGAACACAAGATGATTGAACATTTTCGGGTGTTGTGAAAAATTCTGGTTGAATTGTCACTTGTGTTATACCATATTCTATCAAGAATTCCTTAATATCATCCATTATTTTATGATAATCCTGGAATTTGATAATTATTGATAATTGTTTGGAAATTGTTAAAAACGTTACTTGTTGATTTTGGAAGATTATATGGACAGTTGAAATGATTTTCGTTGCTGTTAATTGCCATACATGGAAATCATGAATATTAATAATATCATTGAAATTCGTTAATAAATCTTGTTTTAAAACATCAATATTGATAGTTGCTGGTATTGTTTGTAATAAAATCAAACAACTTTCCTTCACTGTAAATATAAATGAATTAATGATTGTTATGGTTTTTATTAAATGATTTTAATTACTGTAAGGATAACTGAAGATCATTAATAATGCAGCCGATAGTAATGCCATCACTGGATCGATATATTTTGCAATATTCTTCTCAGTGAAATAGACAAGTAGAGTACAAATGATTACAATAACACAACCTAAAGTATCCCGACACATTTCTTTAAAACCTTGTCGCTGTCTATTTGTTACAGTTTGTTGCTGTTGTTGTTGTTGTTGTTGGTGTGTTCTTGTTCTGGATAAACGTCGGCCGCCTTGCGTCATTGTTTCCGGTACAATAACACGATTCAAGATAACATCACCGCTTTCAGTAACAAATAAAAAACTACCTTGATGGAATGTATAACCACCAATTAATAAATAACATAAACCATTCAATAATAAACCAATAGCACCTATACATAATACCGATATTGGATGATGCATCTCATCTAAATGATCTATATGGATTAATGTTTGTAATGCTTCAACAAATACAGAAAATGATAATGATGCCAAGAATATACAACAAATTAACATCGATATGACTTCAATACGTGCCCATCCGAACGTATTTTTCAATTTAGCTTCTTGATTTCTACTAGCTGATGTTTCAATAAATCCACTTTTATCTTGAGTATCGCTTGTTTCGGCTCTAACATTCTACATTGAAAATAACAATAATAATCATAACAGTAATAATTAATAACAATACACACTTTCATTGTGATGATACAACCGGTCAATGCGAAAATATTGCACAGCATTTGATATGAATTCATAAGTAGAGTTAATGCATGTGTTAAATGACTATAAATCAATTCTGTTAAAAAGAATAACATTGTCAATAATAAAATTATGTATAATTGGATTGGTTGGAATTGTCGAAACCATTCTTTCATCGGCATTATTGGTATTATCGTCAATTTAAAACAATCTACAACAAAAGTTAATGTTTAATTTATTTTGCAAACAAAAATTAATAAGATAAAAGATCTCTATTTGTAAATCGTCTAACGGATGTAATACAATTGTGTATGTTACATCTTTTAATTGAATAGATCTGACCCCTTACATTATGACACACACACACACACACGTACCGTATCAAAAAAGTGAATGATAACAGCACATTCAAATATTATTTAAAAAATATATCAATTTGTAAGTATGTAGATAGTTAACGTATTGTTATTGTTATCCATCAACACGACATTTAAAACTGAAAATGATAATACAATTGTCCGATTACTGTAGACTAATGATCGACATATCAGTCCTTAACAATTCCAACAAAAGAATAACATTGATAATAATAACAATGCAGATAAACTGTATTTACATATTTGAATAATGAAAAACAAATAAACTGACCACATTTCTTATGAAATTGTGGTTTTTAATAATCACATTTCATTCAACAAATGATAATAAAATAATATTGGATAAAATTGTTGATAACAATCATTTGATATTTGTCAATTATTATTTAATATAATTGAATTTAATAGACACAATGTCATACAGATGTACAGACTGTTGCATTTAAGTACTACCACTTCCTTCCTGTATGAAATGATTCGTTTCCATTTAAATGGAACATCCTGTAGAGAGTACAACAATAGAGGCTGCAATCAGGGCCGTACTTAACAACGGCGAAAGAGGGGTGTTGAGTCAACAAATTTGCCGACTAAAAAATCCCGAAAATTCTCAAGTACTCGCAATTCTATGTTATCTAGTAGTAATTATGTATCGCTACCTTCATATCAGACGGGCATGAAGATATCAGTAAGTTGTTCAATCGCTAATCCCGCATCGTAGATCTGTTATTAGTTTTTATCAATTTGAATTTACTGACGCTCCTTTCGTTACTTGCCGTTGTTACAGGGGTGGTTAAAACAAGTTGCCCTCATTTCCAAATTAAAGGTTAATAAAAACTGAAATAAACAAATTCGTCCGGCTACATTTACTCTACAAATAAATAAAGATAATGAAAAATTTGTTGTACGATGTTTTACGATTTGGTAATTTCAATAAGCAGATTTAAGAACAGTCGACTTGCTGACTTCGTCAAAAATGAGGGGCTGTCACACCCTCCTTCACCCCCGCATTCGGTACGATCCTGGCTGCAATGGCCTCATTTACAATCCAATTAGAAATTAATCCCAATGATAATTTGTTTTGATATTAATTAGAAAAGATATGATAAGAGATAATTTTTGTCTTATCATTTTCTTGTAAAAAAATTGACAGTTTTTTTTTTGGATTATTTACCGTTTTTCGTAACATTCGTCTGAATAAAATTTAAATACTTGACAATCGAAATTAGTTTCATTGCAGACCGGTTTCGGCCAAAACGGTTGTTTTCTATATCAAATCAATTGAAGGCGGTTTGAAACGATTAATTTGTTAAAGTAAATCGAGCACACTAAAAGTGATTTTATATAATAGTATTATTTTAATAATTCCCAATTGGAAAAATCTGATATCTCTCTTTAAAGTTCCCATGATTTTATTTTTAAAACAAATATCTAATTTTAACAAGTTCAACATGAAATTATTTCTGCTCGCCGCAGTCTAAACTCATAGATTATACCTTACTTGCAAGCACCCACTTGTATTCTAAAATCATCTCAACTCTTACCTCGATCCCTATAACAAAAATAATGATGATTATTTTTGTTACTAGCTCACCGTACTCGTTAGCTAAATAACCGATTGGGAAAAGCAATTTCTCAAGGTATATTTATGTTGTTCGAAATGCCTTATTTGTAGCTTTACTGAGCTCAATTTTGTTTTTCGGACCATCAACATTTTGTTAAATTTATTTCAGACGTTTCACATTATTCTGATATATCATTAGATGGAAATAGAGCGATAATTTCAAATCACGTGGAAGTTCTCGGAGAAGTTCCGGAATAATAATGGTAATTATGCAACGAAATTGTTGGTTTCAAGTTGAATTGTACAAGTATTTGTAATTAAACTACTTGTTCAAGATTTTGGTTAATATTTATTTGAGTAGGGATATCATTGTTTTCTCAATTAAAGGATGTTTTATGAACTTACGTTATAAACACTAGTCGATTGATAAACAGTCTCCAATCGTTATCAAATATAAAACAGATTTAGACTTGATAATAATTGTAGATAAGTTAAAATTTTATTTGGAAGAATTGAGTCAACAAATTTATTCTGTCATTCTTCCAATGATTTCAAATTCGCGTCTAGTTAGATTCTGTATCGTAAGTTCGGTATACATCATTCCAAGAACTTGTTCAAGTTTACTCTTGAAAAATTCAACTTTAAGTAAATAATGATCGAGCACGTTGATAGACAATATCGGTTGTTCAAGGATCGGAAGGAGAGTCATCCACTGCGTGCAGTGCTGAATTTGGGGTGTTACAAAATTATTAGCAACTAATCAGCGGTTAGTAACAAGTGATATCTTTTTGTAAAGTCAAAGGTTTAAAATTACAAACAGTAAACAAGAACCTTATCAGCAATAAAATCATGCGGCATAATTTCAAATTATTACGTTAAATAACAATTGATTGAAGTAGGTTTTCTCTCAAATGTTGGAAATGTAATTGAAAATAAATAAATACCTGATATTTATCCGTACGATTATTGGCTGGCCGTTATTATAAACTGAATAAAACAAAAATATCTGGACGTATTAAATATTTGTTTTAAATAACACAAATACGAAAATAGAATCAATGTAATTTATGTAAGTGAAGAATAAAAAATAAAAAATACCATAATATATTGGGTGTCCCACTACATTCGACTACACTCCAAATTTATATTTGTATGTTGGACATTGGTGTGCAATTGTTGTGGAGTCAACCAATGGGAATCGAGAATCTTCAGTGGCGTTAAACAACTGTCAATTCACATTGGCTAAAGGTGTATGATTTTAAATTGTGCCGTATTCGCCTGTTTAAATATTATTGAGAAATCACTAATATAATTCTAATATTCAATAAATATTTTTTTATATTTGTAATAATTGAACTTTTAATACGTTTTCTGTTAATTGTTGAACAATTATCCATAAAAAATAGCGCAAAAACTCATAAAATCTCTACATATCTACAAATTCTTCACATGAGCAATATAAAAAAATTTAAAATACAATAAATTTCTATTGTTGCAACTATATACAGATTTGATCTTTTCATGTAGAAACATTGGAGCGACTAGATGAAATGAAACAGTCTTATGGTGTGCACGTGCTAGAAAGAGATATAGAGAAGATGGATGGTCAGTAATTTTTACTACTTATCTCTTTTCACCACGTGCACATTATAATGCTGTTTCATTTCTTCGACTGTTTCAAATGTGTCTAGATGAGTTTGCCGAACCTGTATATACATATTGTATGGCCCACGTATAAAACGCCAACAATACATCGCCGCATGGCGGCGGTATACTTAAAATGGAACAGTCTGTACAAATAATATTGGAAAAAATCACTTACAGTTTTTCACTAGAATGAACGTAATCAATTTAGACTGTCTACAATTAGATTTTAATGATCCAACTCAAATTGAACCGGAAAAAAATTTCTATTAAGAGCGCATTATCTAATCTACAATTCCGTTAAAAACTAGGTGACGATAAAACTGAAGAGGTACAACAAATAAATCGGTTTGTTGGCTCATTTTTATTACTTGTTATTACTTGTAATTACTTCAATTATTCAGCTTACCGTTTTTAGAAAACTCAGTTTCTTCCATCCTTTTTCCGATTATATTTAATAAACTATTATAATACCGTGTCATTTCTACAGTTAAAATTGAGAAAGTTTTACAGTATACACACACGCACACACACAAAGATAAATAGAAAAGTTGTTATTATGTAACGATAAAAGTTTGTAAAATTTTGTTGTTTTCAAATTAACGAGACAACAATAAAAACAAAACCGGCGTACTAAACAAAACCAGTTCTTTTAATTTTCTAAATCACATAGGAAATAATTCTTCTGTTGTGTGTTATAGAACTGTTACATCTACATTTGACTGTTAAGTAATTTGTTTGTTAATTTTCCAGTTTATTAACTTCATTTCAAACAATTTAGAAACCATCTCAGTCTTTACCTTCAATTATCCAAACAATTGTTTTTGTCTATTATTTATTTTTATTTATAAGTATTTGTTCTGTTGCTGCTTTGTTTTTGAAAAAACTAAAATTGTGACCTTCCTCCATTGATATTTATTGCTGATTTAAAATTAGATCTAAAGTATGTCAAATAACGTTTAGTTCATTGAATCAATCAACTGAAACACTATTTACTTATGTTAATACTGTAGAAAAGAACACAAAATTATAATAAACACTCTGTTTTAGTAAAATATTCGTTTCTTTTTTAGGTAGATTTTAATGATTAGATAATGAGTGAATTTGTATAGAATCAGAATGGAACTAACTACTAACGAATTCACCAACTCTCACCAACTTAACATTTCCACATTCATGTATAGAAAAGACCATCTCTACTACTTTCTTGTTCTATTAGGATACATCAATGATTGTTTTATATAATTACAAATCAACTGTTATTGATCAATAATATTGAGCGTTGGGTCTAGACTGTAAAATTAAATAGTACAATATTTTGGCTTTGTTCAGAGTGACGAAAATAATGAAAATATTCACATCTCACTTCTTCACTGCTAATCGAAAATAGACATAAATAAGATTGTTTGATAGCAGCATTCCAGGGGTTTTTGTGAATAAATATGTTCATTGTTTCTATAAAATTTAAATAATTTCATAAATTCATTGTATAATTTTCTATTTTGTCATTCCTTGTGAAAAGATTGTCAAATAAGCTCATTGCTCGAATACCGATAAAAATAATAGTCAATGCCTACCTGTTTAATTACCAATACCCTTGTAGTGGGTATTCCAATAATCCTTTTACTTGACGCCTACCGATTTCCGCCCATAAATTTTCACCATATCTCAAAACATCTTTATCTGGATGCAAATTCGGTGTCGGCCATCAACAATAAAACTGGGAAAATATTGAACGAGGAACATCAAACTGCTTTTGATATGCTCAATCTATTCAAGAATCTCTCAATCTTACACACAGACTGTCAATAATATTAAGCAATATGGAATATTGACAATCATATTGGTAGTCTAGGAGCAGCTTAAGCCTTTCCGGAGAAAGACGCAAGAATTGTACTGTATATACAATTTATGGCCCTAAGAACAATCGAGCGATAACACTGTAAAGCTGTAAGAAAAAAACCGATCTTGGACTCATGTTGTCCTCATAATAAAACGTTGTTGTGGACAAATTGAGACCAAATCAAACATTAAAAACAAAACATTTTTGACTTATTTGGTTCTCAAAAACGATAATTTGAGGACAAACACCGTACAATTTTTTCGGATCGGATTGTCTGGAAATTTCATAGAATTCAAAAATCAGGAAAATAATTGTCGCTGTTTCTGTGTAATAAAAATGAGATAGCTGCATAATGTAATAATGACGTATTAAGAAACCATCGGTAATAAAGAAAAAAAGTTGATCTACTGATGTAAATGCCGTCGTACCTACGAAATCATCAGTTTAACATGCGTTTGTGGTACAAAATGAATAAAAACCTATTAAATAAATTTCCAAACGTGAACATATTCGTATTAAGAAAAACAGACTCATTAATTCAGAACATTTATTAGGTAACTGCTTATTCAATTGTTAAATATTTACAATATGGTGAGTATAATAAATAATTTAGTTTTTATAATTAAGAATAACACTCATGGTTGAGTATGACCCACGAGCAATCTGAAAATTGAATGGAAATAATTTGAAAGGGGCTAATTTCAAGACAAAAAAAAACAAAAGAACTCAACTGCTAATCCTAGTACATGATTAATCGAATAATTGTCTGAAAATTTAATCGAAACTTTCTTCTGGGCACAAATTAATACAATTAAATAAATTTTACGATTTTCCACATTCATATTGTACCACTCGATTTGTTGTAAGGCATCGCATAAGTTTTCAGTCTGAAAATAAACAGCATTAGAATGTTTTTGTGGTTGATTAAACTTTTATAAATCTTTACGATTGTTTCCAAGGATTGCCCTGCCATTATAAGGACTGAAAATGATGTTAGAGTGAATAAACAACCTGCTGGTATGTATCGGTAGTCGTAAGTGAAAATGACTGAACCCTATAAAATTGAATTATTATTGATTTTTTGTTGATATTACAAATAAATGTTTTTTACCGTAACTAGTGTTAAAATTAGACCTATAAAAGCCAGTAGTCCACATAATGAAAAGCACACGATGTATTTCGATATTTCTTTGTTTTTTTTAATAACTGACCTACAAATTTGCATTTTAATCAAATAAATTGAAAAGTGTAGTAAATAAATAAATAATCACATACATTAACAATTCTTGATGACGTTCAATAAAGTTACATAGTCTGAATTTTACTTGTTTTTGATATTCGGGATCATCTACCGATTTATCGCTAATAAAATCATCATTATCAGACTTCATTATTTCATTAATTTGATCAATTAACATCAAATGCTGATATCTCATATGTTGTGTGTAATAAATAATTACATAATTGATGGCTGTAAATGTTGTAAGTGCAGCAATAACATAACCAGATTTATAAATAGATGCTAAAATATTTGAATATTTTAGATAATAGTCAGCGAAATATTTAATTGGTAAAAACGTTGTGTAGTCGTAATGATTACAAAAAAAAGTACCAGACTACTAAAGAACATGCCACAGGTATTAGTAATTGTAAAAAGTGAAACAATTTTCATTTCTTTTTTAATTGTTGCCTTTGTTGTTTCACTTGCATTATCCACTGGCTGTATATTGATTTCTTCAAATAAATTATAAACAATTTTTGGATTTATTAGCATCACAACTGCAGCTGCTATTGGCTGTAAATTTACAAAAAGATAAAATTCATAGTTAAACAATTAATAATTGTATGAATTAAATTAAATAATTTATTACATAGAACATTATGCCAAATGTAGGTGCATACTGGGCAATGCCTTCCTTGTCTAATTCACAAAAAAACAAATAAATTTGAATCACTTGACATGGAATTTGCGTCAATAAAAAGAAAATTAATAAAATCTTAATTGGATAAAACTGATATATCGTTGATGCAAAAGATTTTACAATAATTAAACAATCTTTTTTTGTTAATTTCTTCCATAAATGGTCCAAATCAAACATTTTCTCAATTTTCTGTGTTATCTTCCGTTGACGAACTGAACACAACTAAAATGATGTTAGTCGAACAATAATATTTAATACGCGATATTTTCGGCCGTGTAAGGCACATACCCTGTTTTAATTATTAATTAGGGATAGCTTCAAATACTTTTTTCCATATTCAATGTTGTTTTTATATCTGTTTTCTTTGTTGATAACATTGGGGTACCTATAAGACGCACTCCATTTATCAGGTTTATTTTCAAAGGAAAAAAGTGCTTGCCGTACGTCAGCATATACCGTTAACTATATATTAATCCTTTGTTCTTGATTTTTAAATAAATCATTAATTGATAGTCATTAGAATGGTTGTAGGTCATCAAATTCTGTTAACTGACGTGGTCAACATTACCATCTTTTGCTCTTAATGATGTTGTAAGATTATCAATCTCTAAAATTTTCTCAATTTTCCCTTTGTTATTATTTTCTTACAATGAGTAATGCGAATAGTGTAGAGAATTTGACATCCGAAAACTAAGGAATGATTTTCATAAATGACAGGAAAATGACAAAACATGTTAATTTCTTAACAACTTCTTCGAAATTAAACTGGTCTGTAAGCTTAATTACCGTTTAATTTACTGTCAGTGAAAGTGAAAGGGGTTCTCTGGTCGTTTAGACAGTCAGGCAAAAATTTGATAACCCGACCGGGCATTCCTTTAGTTACATGATTGGGATAGAACTCGGTCTCCCGACCATCATCCCAAAAGAGAGTATAGTCAGAGGAAAGTCTAGTAGTCTTTAGAAATTTTCAGTCGGTTATAATATCTTTCAAATTTTATTAAATCCTCCCCCATAAAACCTAATAAAATATTTTATCTTTTATTCAACTGACAGGAGTTAATAGTTAATAGTTGTTAATTTTCATTTTGCAATGACAATATTTTCAATTTATTAACAACCTTGAATCATATTGTCATATTTTCCATTACCATAAGCCGTGCAGAAAATGCGATTTTCAACGGATGGGCCTGGAAATGTAAATTTTAACCAATGGGAGACGTTTTTCCATGGTATTTATTATACACGATACACGATACACGATAGAAAATCGCCTGTTTCGGTCCGATCGTAGAACAAAATCTTTATTTCCAAGTACATGCTTCGAAAATGATCATTTTCCATACAGCTGACAGAAGTATAAAAATATGAGTGTAGATTTAAAGTTTTTAAAAATTAAAAATTGGTACTTTTTTTGATTTATTTATATTTTATCATAGAAATAAAGCTTAATATATGTGTATACCACTGAAAATCTACCGGATTCACATTTATACAGAAATCCAACAAATATGGTGGAGTGTAAAATTGTGTTTTGTGTGCCAGATATTTTTCTTCTATAAGTACATTATATACATATATTAAACGGGTATATGGGGGTCAAGTCCTGCACACAGGCGCCGCTGACATTACGGACCGACTTTATTTAGATTATAAATGGTTGCAAAGAAGGAATAAGCAGCAACTGTAGGCCTGATACCATTTGATATCAATAAATTTAATTTGTTATTGCCTCGGGCGCCTTGTCAATGAATAAAATGTTTTTCGTCGGTTCGGCTCTGTTGCTAATAAACTTCTATATAGTTTCGGAATCGACCGGCAATTGAGTGCATCAGGTTCGATATGAGATGATGAAGTTGGCCTTGTTTCAAATTATTTATGATAGATTTTCAAGTTTTATTAATTTTGTTCGTGATTCCATCGTTTTTACTTTAGTTTTCAATTGCAAACACTCTTCTGGGAATTACAGTTTATTAAAACTGTACTTTTAGACGTTTTCCACCTATCAACACGACAATTGTATAGAATCTATATTTTTTAACGACATGGAATCAATACTTCATCAAACTAAACATGTGAATCCAAATAGTTGGTAAACACATTATTGATCGTTAGAATAATAAAGAATTCCTGTTGTAGCAAGAAATAATCAATAGTTTGAATTATTTCTCTATCAATAATCGATTTAATTGTTTTGCTGTATAATAATGACTTTCAGTATGTACATTATTTGATTTAGGTTGCATTTGACCAAAATTTGAAGAACTTTGATGTATCAAAGCCTATATTTCAAAAACTTCAAATGTCAAGAATTTTAATTTTTCAAATGGAACATTTTTTATGCCAGCAGATTTGATTATCTGGGTAGGTATAGGACATTGTTGACAAAATTGTAAGAGAGAAACAGGATGCCACAATAAAATATAACCTGTTCCATTTGAAAGATTAAAGTTTTTGACATTTACAGTTTTTCAAAAGTAGGCTTTGAAAGATCAAAGTTTTCCAACTGATGGTTTAGTGGAATCTATATCAAATCACGCAGAATTTTCTTAGCGACACACACTAGCTAAAAGATTTTCTTAGTTTGGAAAAACAAAGTAAATATGATTTCAGAAAAAATATCAAAAGAAAATTAGTAACTCTATAACCTTTGTGGTAATCTTAAAACACGAAAAACCACTGAATAGTCAACTCTAAACAACACTAGATAATATAGAAATATACTGAATGAGTAAAAAATTAAGTTGCATGCCTTTTCGGTGTAACCGGAAGAGCGTTACAGCTGTTTTTGAATTTTTGCACACCAAAGAGTAATCGAAGAATACCCATACCAATGACGTAGAAGTACATAGACTGCTCATCCGATCGACAAAAACGTGACCACATGTGCGCTGACATCTTGAATATTTACGGCTCAAACCAACTAGAGTCGCAGACCGATAACTCCGGGTTTGCTTACGAAATAATCTGAAAAATATTGTTATCTAAATACTTGCATAAAACTGATTGCGAATCATCAAAATAAGACTATAAACATTCTAAAATACAAATATGTATGATATATTGGTGATTTGGTTAATTTAATTCAACTTTTTTGGAATGATTTGCATATAATCAAGATTACCCTGTTATTTTGTAGTTATTATAATTATTGTTATTCGTATCTATATCCACATAAAACAAACCAGGGTACCTATTCTTGTATACTTGAAATTAATAAACTAATGAATTACATTCAAATAACAGACGCATTTGTAATAATTAAACAAATAATTGCAAATTAACAGGTAAAAATTGTGTGCGTGTAATCTTTACGCGCGATTGAAGTAAAACTTGTTTGGCGTTTATGACACGATAACATGAAACGATTAAATTTAACTTAAAATATTACAGTTTAGTTATATTCATTAATGATATACTTTACAAAGAATAATATAAAGCTATATTCACATTATGCATTAAAAATAGGTAATATTGTCTACAATTATATGTAGATTTTGATTTTATACATTTTCACCCTGAAGTGTGGGTATGTGGAATTCATTTTAATGATAATTCCAATGATCTTTGTTCATCCCAAAATCTAAATCATTGTGATGATGATGATTCCAATTACAACAACAGTTGGGAAAATACCGATTTGCGTTAGTTAGAGGGTGCTTTAGTTTGTTTGAGTTATATATAAATGAAATGCGAGAAGAGAACGAGATAGATGATAATACCAAATTTTAGATGATCAAATGAAATGTCCGTGAACAATGAGTGTTATAGAGAAAATGTGATCACGGGATGAAGTGACAAAGTGGAAATAAACGCATCGAGAACCACCATATAAATATATTCATTGTAAGAACACCTCGTAGATTATAGTGGCAATTATTAGGTATGTTCCCACCCACAATTCTAGATTGTTTGGTTGATGACTAGACTACGCATGTCTAGTTAGAAACTGATCACAAAGTACTTTCAAACATCACCAGCTGGACCGCATTTCTATTGAATTCATTCAATTTACAGTTTCTGATGAGCGTATATTTGATTTTCTTAAATCAATCGTCCCGTTTTCCATTACCATCAGCTACCGTGTGGAAAACGAGCATTTCCGAAGCTTATTTTTGGAAATCTATAGATTTCAACCAATGACAGACGCTTTAACATGTTAGGTATTTAAAATTGTGGTTGCTTAGCAACAGCTATACATTAATGCAATCGAGTACTTTCGGGTGCCCAACACACGATGGAATGTCGGCTGTATCCGTTGGATCGTAGAAAATCGTTTTCATTTATAGTACACTTTTCATATGAAAATTCACGAGCCGAATGGCTCGATGGTTAACGATAGGGATTTACGCCTAGAAGTCCGGGGTTCAAACCTCGGCACGGTATGAAAAAGGATTTTCAGAATTTTCCTCTTCTTATAACGTAAATTGTTAATTTGTCCATGCAACAAAGTACATGGATCAGTTAGCAAGATTAGGATGTCTGTCCCTAGCCCCCCCCCCTTGCAGGTCCCTCATCGTAGAAAAAACGTCTCCATCATCCATAAAAGGGCCCAGGGTTTGGTTGAATAGCAGTAAACCATCATCCATAAGTAAAGGGCATAGCCCGGGGTTTGGTTGAAATGAGCAGTAAACCACAATCCTTTTTTCCTTTTTAAACATAAAGTTAAACACAATAAGAAATATGAAAAAATAATAGTTTAAAAAACACTCTTTAATGGTAGACTGAACTAATAAGTAAAAGCTCCCTCTCCGGAAGGATATCGTTAATCCTTCAGAAAGAAAGATGTATGCAACTCTAAAAACTTTCAAAGCTTCAGCTGACATCTACTGATTCTCTATGATAGTATACATTAGAGTGAAACAATGATATCTTATGTCTCCGTTTACTGGGCTACGTAGCTTAATTCATATGGACTGCGCATTGTAATGAGATGAAAAGAGTGAGACAAACCTCCATATAGGCCCTCCTTTTTAAAGCACAGAAATTATAGGCGGTAAGCAGTCTATATACTTCTACGTCATTGGCGGTAAGCAATCTATATACTTCTACGTCATTGACTAGTTTAGAACGGTTAGTATAGTATGGATTGAGATGCGCACTATGGGTAAACTCCAAGCGTGCATCCTTGTACTATTGCCGCATTTTCAACACCACATATATCAAATATCATGTCAATTTTTGTTATTCATCACAATTGAGTTGTCTCATAAGACATTGACGTGAAACATATTTACACGTGGTTAATTCAACAATAATTCATAAACAAAAAGCAAAGAGTTTGCTAATATTCGTAACATTGGCAACTGTGCACAGTGCGCATATATCTCTGACATACTGTAGTATATTAGTGGTTACCGATAATGGCGTATATTAACCTGTAATTGTTGTAAATAAACAATTTGTGATAAATAAAATGTTGTTATATAAATAGAAGACAAATGGAGGCAGACGACCAATTTTTACACTCATATTTCACACACATATCTCAAATGAGTTATGATAAAGCCAAAGAACATGTTGTCCGTAAACTAATAAAAAAAAAACGAAACAATCATCGGCAAGCGAAAACCTTTTTAATAATTTTTTGTTTGTTTTAGGAGAAAGAAAAAGAAACAACAAAAACGACTAATCCACAATTATGGGTGTTATTTTTAAATTTTCTACAACAATTAATATTAACAGAGAAAAGCTTCGTTGATTTAGGTTTTCTACAACAGAAAAATAAGGGATTTTTACGTAAAGATGTAATTGATTTATTCTTATTTATATCTATTCGCTTATTTGATGGTATCATTTGTATTTTTGTGGGTTTTAGAATTCATTGAGATCAGTTTTTGAATCAATGAAATGTGATTTAAAAAAATGGGAAAATAGTTGTCGTATACAACAAGAAACACGGGTCCAAAATTATTGTTTAAATATCCATCAATATCTAAATGCCAAGATTAATATGATCGATTTATATGAACGTATTTATGCACTTGGTGTAAATAAAACTTATATTTATAACGAAATTTTATATTATATCGAAAATTTAATAGAGAAACATACATTAGAATTCACTGATATCAGTTTAACGCCGTGCAAGGCGATTTTTATGTTGGAAATTGAAATTTTACAACAATTATTTAAAGCATTAATCGAATTACAACGTTTACAATTTCTACCATCATTAGCATTAATACATGGTGCACATACAAGATTATCATTCTGGGAAGGTAAAATACCGAATCGGGAATCGTGGAAGTTGAATTTTTTGAAAAATAACTCATTACCAACATTAATACAATGGTTACAAAAATTGAAAGGTGCCGTTCTAAGTAAATTTAGTTTATATTTCCATGGTACATTAGCACAACAGACAACACCAGGTGATATGAGAACGTTATGTGCACGATTACACCACGACCATTATCAGAAGTAATTGCAAATAATTTTCTAGTATTAAAAGTTGTAATTGTAGAAGTCATTATCTTTCAAATGTTCGTTGCGAACCCAGTCTTGGTGGAAATATTTCTCTGAAAAATTGTAAATAACACTTAAGAGTCTTAGTTGCTCTGAGAAAGTTTGAGACACTCTGGAAATGTCTGCAAAATGTTGAATAAGCCTGAATAACTGAGTTATTTGGAACTCTTCTGACAGAGTTATTCAGACTTTTTGTTCTTTCCAAAATATGTGAATAACTCTTCCATGGGAGTTCCAAATAATTCAGCTATTCAGACTTACTCACACTTATTCAGAGTTTTTCAGAGAAACTTTTCCACCAGGGAGCACTCTGGCAAAGGAGAGTTCTGGATTCGAATCGAATATTTTTCGGGCAGCAGATGGAATGGAATGGATAATGACTTCTTTAATTAATACTCCTCCGATTATTAAGGGAATTCGATTTGAATTAAAATTTGTGTTTTTTGTTATAGAATGGTGAGTTTTCAACGTAAACATGAAGCAGCTTGCGTTATCCTATTATCAGACAATCAAGTCAGTTGTGATACGACAGATTATGATAGTTTTCCAATTATTGTGTCTTATCCACCGGTAATTATCTAAAAAAAATATGCACCCTGGTGGAAATATTGCCCTGAAAAAGTCTGAATAACACTTTAAAATGTCTTATTTTCTCTGAAAAATGTTGAATGAGTCTGAATAACTGAGATATTTCGAAGTCTTCTGGAAGAGTTATTCAGAATTATTTGGAAAGAACAAAAGTCTGAAAATATTCCAAATATCTCAGAGAAATATTTCCACCAGGGCAGTAAACGTAAATAAAAACGATAATGAATTTCCAGAGAAGTCCGCCACAATTAGAGACAATTCTAAAAATGATCCAAGAAACAGCCGAAGAATTATCAATAATTGATCGAATTATATACAAATTCAGTTCACAGGGCCAATGTACATACGTTTTAGTTACAGTTGAACCAAATATTTATTTAGTTATACTATTTGAATCGAAAAAATCGGAAAAAGATGTTTATATTTGTAATTTTATAAATGAACTATGTACAAATTTGCGGTGTACTAAAGTGTTTGTATGTTTAAAAAATTCAACAAAATAATTGCACAAAATTTTATAAACGAATCGGATTTTTTTTCCTCAAATTTTTAAAATTTGCGCCAATTTCGATTTCCTGTTCTACGTCATTCGATCCCATAATGCATTGTAACTCTCTTTTCCGCCGATAACGAGTGATTGAAGCAGGTTGGTTATATTTTCAATTACTTTTTTCGCATATTTTCGACAATTTTTACAATTAATTCAATATCACGATTAATTGTTCTCTCAATTTCGTAATTATGTCCGAATTAATAGCATGAATAAAGTAAATGTATTGTACTGAAGGAAAAGCATGGCGATATAACCTCACTAATTTAGTTGTTACTGTTACTTTTAATTTTCTGTTGTTAATTTACAGCAAAATGCCGTCTGTGACGCTTAAGGACGTTGATCAACACAAATTTGTGAAAGCTTTCTCTCAGTTTTTAAAAAAGTAAGTCTCCCAAACAAAATAAATCTCAGGTTTATTCAATATTTCTGTTTGTAGAACGGGTAAATTGCGTGTTCCTGAATGGGTAGATTTGGTAAAGACATCGCGTGCTAAAGAATTAGCACCATATGACCCAGATTGGTATTATACACGTTGTTCTGCTGTTGTACGTCATATTTATATGCGTTCACCAATTGGTGTTGGTTCTGTAACAAAAATTTTCGGTTCACGTAAACGTAATGGTACAAAACCAAGTCATTTTTGTCGTTCAGCTGGCAGTATAGCACGTAAAACATTACAAAGTTTAGAAGCATTGAAATTAATACAAAAAAATGCAAATGGTGGACGTGAAATAACACAACAAGGTAGACGTGATTTAGATCGTATTGCAGCACAGGTAAAAGCTAAAGAACGTAAAGCACTTAAATCTGGTGTGATTACGTTGTAATGGATGTTTTTTAATAATTACATAAAATAAAAAAAATTGAAATTAATTAATTTTTTTTTCTTTAATACATATCTTTATTTGTACCCTTAAATTTTACAAGTTTTGTGCATTTAATTATTTAAAGAACAATCACACAATGACTAGAATTTGATATTATTAACAATAGTTTTATCAATTATTTAAGTTGTTGTTTTTTAAATAGCAAATATACGTACGATTGGCACTATTGATAATGCAATGAAGCTATAATAAAATCAGATCATTTCTAAAAAAAAGTATAAAAAGTCAATTAGAAGGCAAATAGAGTTTGGAAATCTGCGAAATGGATGATTACAGATATTGCTTGACAAATCTAATAACTGCTTTCAATTAATCGGTATTTAGACCTGTCAAGTATTAAAATAGAATAAAACCATTTATCACAATTTCATTACTTTTTTTTGAAAATCAGTCAATTATTAAAAATTCCATTCTATCACAAATTTTTGAAGTTTGTTTTCCACCATTCAGGAATAAAACTGAAGATCTGGTACAGAGAGATTCTCAGAATTTAAGTATTCTACGGTCTTATTATACAGGATGTTCTATTGAAAAAATCGTTTTATTTATAGTATAAAACGAGATTAATATTACTTAAAAAAATGTAGCTAACATCCTGTATAATAAATAAATAATAGAAATGAGTTTCAAATTTCTAATAAATATCTGAATATTCTAACATTGTCGCTATAGAAATTTTGGCATCGGAGCTATCTCAAAGACACTATATGTATATATACCGGATGTTATTTTTATAATGACCATTATATGAGCCTAATTTTAATTAACACTAGTGGAAGATACGCAACAATGAACTGTTATCAATACCAGCTTGTTTTAACCAATGTCGTAGATTTCTTGTGCGTTCAACTAATGTTGTTGTTGCACCTTGTTGATTTGTTGCATGTGTTACCATTGTACATTGTGCATTAGCTAAGGCAACTTGCTGTCGATAATTGTGTAAACGATCAGCTAATGTTGGTATAGATGGTGGTGCTATTGCTGCTGCTGTTGCTCCAGCTCCAGCTACTGGTGCCATTTGTTGTTGTGTTGTTAATGACCCTGCTAACAGCGGCCAGCCTAAGTCAGGGTAGATTAATGATGGTGGTATTGGTACTGTGGAAAGAAATTTTCAAGATCCAAATAGCCAATTATTGATAGGGATCGACAATAAAAACTTGGAATCCCTATTATGATTAATTTTGTTTTTTTGTTATCTTTGATTTTAATTATACAGTGAAACCTGTCATTGACTAGTTGTGGTCAATTTACACAAGTTTCACTATAATAAATACCTGCAGCTATAGCGCCGCCAGTGTGCTGTTGTTGTTGTTGCCTTAAAATATCCCAAATTTCTTGTATTTCTAAATTTAAATTCTCTAAACTTTGTATAATTTCTGATGATTCTTGTAAATGATTTTTATTAATTATACCATCGGCTGTGGCAAATTCTGTTGAACTAATACCAGAACTAGCACTATGCGATGATAAATCACTTAATGTTGTATCATCTTGACGATTCTCACCAGTTGTTGTTGTCATTGTGGCTCGTTGTAATGATTGTTCTAAATGCCTTAAACGTATAACTTTCTCACCAAGTAGACTTCTAGTACGATGCAAAGATACTTCCATATCCGTCAATTCTTTCTCCTCCTAATCAAACAAATTTACAACAAAAAAAGAATCATTCATTTAATTCACATTTACTTGACATAATTGTTGGAGTGTATGCCGTGCCATTGAACCATGTTTTAATTTCAATTCTTTTTGGCGTTGTTGAAATAATCGTTTCTGATTACGTAAACTTTCTTTAGCACGCTTTATTGAATCCCTTTCTAAATGTATACGATGCCGGAAGAATTCCAATTCAGAACTGCCTTTATCAAATTTTTGTCCATCAGTAAATGGATAACGTAAATGGTACGTATCATTACAATCGTTATTTGTTTGTGTTGTTTGTTGTGGGAATTGATCTTCTAAATCTTCTAATTTTTGTAATTGTCTACGTAGATTTTCAACAGGCGAACAACTGCGTTGTTGTTGTTGTTGTTGTTGTGAATAATTTCGTCGACTTTTTGCTGTATTATTGCTATTAGGATTATTATTAATGCGAGATGTTGATGAGCTTTTTAAACGTGAAAATATCCGTTTACGACTTCTACCAGGATTAATACTATTATTATCAGATGAATCATAGTCATTAGTTTTGTTATTCTTATCATCACTTTTATCACTAAATGACGTATCTAAATCTTGCATAATTAATTGGCGTGTAGTTCGATGTTCTGGACGATTATGTTTGGGTGTTGGTGGTTTACGTAATGGTGAATTCAATGGAGTTCTATAAAAAGAAATCAATTAATTCTCAATAATTATGGCAATCAAATCGATACATCATTAATTGGTCTAAGCACATACTTATCTTTATTATTTGAATTGCTTCTTTCAGTCTCAGATCCTGTTGTTGTTGTGACACTCTGCTCTTTACGTTTATTCCGTTTCTCAATTGATAATTTCACATCAGTTTTTAAACGTAAATATTTATCTTTCAAACAACGATATTTATCTTCTAATAAACGTTTCTCACAACGTATCTTCTCATAATTACGATTTTTATTATCACCATTCTCATGTGAATGTTGTTCGTGGGTGAATTGTTTTTTTAATTCGTGCATTTGGTTTTTATGTTCACATTTTAAATAATCTTCTTCAATTTGAAATTCTTTTTTTAATTGTTCCATAATTATCGTATGATTTTGTTTTAATTGTTCAATATCGGAATTATTCGTTATTATTAATTCGTCTCGTTGTTTTTCAACTTTTTCAGCTAATTCCTTTTCAATATCAACTAATTTCTCTTCATAATATTTCTCTAATTCATCCTTTTTCTTTTCGTAATTATTTGTCATTTTCATTGTGTCCTCATCGAATTGTTGTTGTAATTTCGTTGTGATTTCTTCTAATTTCTCATCGAATTTCGAACGTTCTTGTTTTAATGTGCCTAATTTGCGATTTTCCATTTCAATACGTAAATTTTCCAATTCGTTCTTGATTTTCTCTTCGTATTCGTGTTTGGTTTTGATTAAAATCCGTTCGAATTCCTCGTTTTGTGATTGTTGTAAATTATTACGGAATTCAATCAATTCGTCATTTTTCACATCCCAAAAGTTTTTCTTCAATTTCTCCATGCGTTTCTCGGCTTTCTCTTCGATTTTCTTTGATTTTCGTGCATTTGAATCGGAATTCTCATCATTGGAATCGTCACTAGGCTGTAGAAAATCGGCTGGATTTGGTTTAATCAATTTTAAATTATACGAACTGTTATCAATATCTGTAACTGGTGATACAGTGAATCTTGATTTAGTTGATTTATTATCAATTTTTATATTTATGATATTTTTATCACTTGTGATGTTATCGTCGTCATCATCATGATCACTGGAACTTTTGTCGGAGAATGTGAAGGCGACGTCAGTGTTTGTACCGAGATTGAATCGAACACTCTTCTTGTCATCATCATCTTTCTCCGATTTGTCCGATGGTAATCGTTCAAAATCCACATTTTTTGTTATTTCAATAAAATTACGTTCACGTAAAATACTTTTCGGTTCATTTCTAATTGGACTTGGTATTGTTTGATCTGATTGTTTTTGTGTGTTTGTTTTTAAAAACATTGCACCACCACCACTAACAATCAATTCTTGATTTGTTTCTAAATGTTTTTCAAATTCAGTTTTTTCATCAAAACTATTATTAAATTGAATTGTTTTACGTGGTTTTATTAACTGTTCATCTGATCGTTGTTTCAATAGTTTATGTGGACTTAATGGAATTAATTTTCTTGGATTTGTTAATGGTTCAAGTTTCTTTGGATTTGGCTCATCAAAACTTGGTAATTCCTGATTGAATGTGGCATCTTCTGTTTGTTCACCACCAGCTATACTTAAACTTTGACTATCCGTACGGACCTTTTTGACTAAACCACGATAAACATCATCTAATGGATGCTCCCATTGGGTGTTCCCCGTTAAATTATTGTAGTAATAGTAGCATTTTCGATTGTCGTCATAACTAAATTTATGTTAATTAGGAAAGATTATTGTTTTTAATTGAGAAATTACCAAGGTTTCCAATCGGCCGGCAAAGCTTCCATTAAGCCTTCAGCAGCTAACGGTAGGAGTTCCGGTTCTGAATCCGGATCTATTCCGATCTTCTTTGCATAATCCCGAATTTCTAACAATTTTTTTGTTTGTTTGTTTGTATTGTTATCGCGAATAAAAGGTGGACATGAATGTAATTAACTTACCATCAACAGAAGGATGGCTACTCTCATCGAAAATCTCCTCACAAACTATCGACATTTTCTCCAGTTTAATTAATGATTCCCTGAAAATATTGAGAAAATTGTAAAAAATCTTGATAACATTGAAGGGTTTGTCGCCAAAGACAGCTGATAATTGAGTAGGGAACTAGGTTTTAAGGGTAAAAACAAACAAAACTAGGATGTAAAGCGACATCTATTAAGCAACACCTTTGAAGCATCACAAAATTCAATAATTTTCCAATTAATTTCAAATAATATCGTTAATATATATTTTTTATAAACAAGAATGGTGATTGTCGTCCGGAAAACTTGCGGAAAATCATTGAGCACGATGGAAAATTCCTGAAAAGTGAGCTTTTCAAGCTTTTAATAGCGTCCCATTATCTTGACGGCGATAAACCAAACTAAAATACCCGGAATTTAATGCATTGTTAGCTGTCTAAATTCAGGCGTTCGCTTGTAATTAATTTAAATATTAATTACTGGTGTTTTTCGAAAAATTTTTGAGAATTTTTCGAGAAAACTAGCTGGCTCCCCTTTTGATTTACCGTTAATATTGTTGGTAATTGTGGTAAATTGATTGATAGTGTGTTTTTTTTTAATGCGACTGTCTCCTTGTCCAGAATGAAAAGTGGGGAGCGCATAGTTGCTGGATTCTGGATGGACCCTTATTGATCCTGGAATTATTCCTCTCCCTCAGAGGCTACCAATCCACACCCGTCGTCGTGTCCGTGGTTGTTTTTAAGAATATTTACATTTTTTTTCTAATTTTTAAGAATAAAAAAACCCAAGTAATAATAAGAAATATGACTCGTGTTGTTATTGTTTTACAATTTTATCAATTAAAACAAATAATGTTTTCATAACAATAAAAATAATCATCAAGAGATATTTCAATAAAAAAAAGAAATACATTAATCAACAGATAACAGAAAATGTGGATTTTTTTTAATTAAGAAATGGCAATCACCAGTGATGGTAAATTGTTAATAAATACGATAATGGGACAGAAGAAACGTTTTAAATGGTGGAAATATTTTGTGCATTTGGACTATTTCAAACAAATTTACGTTTTTAGTACCTGAGATTTGTTGATAACAACAACAACAACAACAACAACAATAATAATAATAATAAGAAAAAAAGAAAACAATCGTATCTTCCATCAAGCACAAATAATTCTTAATTTTTTTTTAATAAATTTCCGTTTCCAATCTTCATAAATTCCATTTCTATTTACAATACGCACAATGTTAAAACGTATCCGCAAATTCGTGATCTAATCAACTGTAAAATACAAGAGAAAGTCTGGAAAACGTTTTTGTATCAAATTTGATTTCCGTAAATCTTCATTCTACTTACTATAATAATAAAAAAATAATAACGACGAACAAAAATCAAAAATCATGGTGGATTTAGGTGGATATGTTATCATTCTAGCTGAGACTAAAGATAAAAAGATCAAGCTTTATGGTAATTGTCTTGTTTCTAAAACAAATCGAAACTAAATATTTTTCTGTTGAATTATTAAAGGTTCCCCAGCTGATAACGATAATCTGGAAGTTGGCGATGAAATTCTGGAAGTGAATGGTAAAACATTAGAAGATGCTTGCCATGCTGAAGTTATCAGTCACATACATCAGGTATAATTGATAAAATTTCATTTATGATTGATAATTCCGAAAATTATTAAATTTCCAGTGTATAAGATCCAGAACGATATGTTTAAGGGTAAAGAGACGCAGTGGTGCACGTTTAGGTGAGTTGTGTGTAATTTGATCGTCAAGACGCCCCCTTTATTTATTTATTTATTTATTTATTTATTTATTTATTTATTTATTTATTTATTCCAAGTTAATCTCCCATTTTTATGACCCGTTTCCATTTGAAATCATTAATTAAATTTAGTGCTTCGTTACCAGTCGTTAGTGTTCGATCTAGCGAACAGGTAAAGGTAAATTTTTGTTTGTATGGTAGAATACGTGTGTCGTCCGCTTACTTTTTCACCCAACTTGTAATAATAAAAGTCAATAGTAGTAGTACCGCGATACGCGAATGTATCCAAACGCGGATACCACAAAACCAACCATATTTCATGGTTTGTTCTTGCTAAATTCTACAAATTTTTGTTAAACAATTAGTGATTGATTGGTGATTATTTTGTTGTTGTATTTAGTGGATTTTGTGTGGACCTGTGAGTGTGTGTGTAGGTGCATATGGTAATAGTCTAATCGGATTTCCTTCTAATTAATTCTAATTAATAACAGTTCACTGAAGGTATGTGATGAAAATCGGAAATTTTATTCAAATGACTAATTGTTAACAATAATCTTGTACACATATATAAAAGACTTATCTTGATATTTTTCCATTTCTGATAATAAATAACAATTTTATTTCAACATAATTGTTGATGTTGATTGTTTAAAAATTTCTTATGCAATAATTTTATACATTCAATATAAAACAATTTCATCAACCTTCATTTATATTATTGAAAAAACGAATGACCTAATAGCCTAGTTTTAATTATTTATTCCAATTTAATCATAAAATTATCTAATTGGGAAATCTCTCTCTTGTTCGGATGAAATTGATCAGAGATTTTCCTTTAAATAATTTTTCTCTAAAAGCAATCGTGTGTTTTTTCTCTCTTTCAAAACACATATTTGAACTCGAAGTCAAGGCTAACTAGTGAGAGACTAGCGCATGTTGCTTTTAAACATTGGTTTTCGGTTGGTTTTGCGTTTAAGTCGATTGTTGTTAAGATGAAGCAAATTTCCATTCTCATCATCATCATCACAGTTGCAAAGAAACAACGACCGAAAAAACCCCGATAATCAAACAATAGTTGGCTATTTTAACGAATTATATACATTTAGAAAATTAACCGGAAATACGGTGTTTTTTTGAGCGTTTTTTTTTGTAAAAAAAATTCTCTAATAATAGAAGGAGGTACCGGATATTTATTTACACTTCTGACGTCACGCTATGGTATAAACTACAAACATTCTTTCGAATTCTTTTAATTCAACCGCATTGGGTGGGTTTTCCAGTTATTAAAACAAATGTGTTCACATTTTGTCTATTTAAAGAAAATTACACAATTTTGAAGTTCCACCGTTCCTCATATTCTGTAAGAACACCGGCTCCAACGTATATAATTTTTGGTGCGTTATCCTAGAGGCAGCAAGGGCAAATACCTGGCACCTCCACAATGTGGTGAAAGAATATCGAATATTGCGCCCCAAGTTCAAATTTGCCTGGTGAGGCCATGAAGGCTATCACAGGCCACTGAATCATTCTGCATTTCCGTTTTCTGTTCATTTATCTGTTTCTTCTGCCCTAATTAACTATCTTTTAGTGCTATTGCAACTGTAACCAAATTAGAAAAGATTGATTAAAATGTGGCTGTTTTTACATAACAAAATGAGGTCATGAGAATTGTCGTTAGATATAATAAAGCTGGATAGATTTTCCATTATTCCATTTAGTCCAATTGGTAGAGTCTCCACTTTGACTTATAATGACTCGAAATGAGCTTGGCTTATTGTCTTTTCATTACAAAATCAGTGCGGCCAAGTTAATTTTCAATCACCATAAGATTTCTAATGAAAAATGAATGAATCATTTTACTAATAATTTATTAGAAACGAATAAATTTGGGATTATCAGAGTGTAATAGAAACTACAAACATTTCTAGAATTCTTTTGATGAAATTGCTTTGATTTCCTGCTTCGTCAAAATATTTTTCGTTGACGACCCGTTCTATTGAAACAACTGAGAAGACCAACTACATTTTTATGAAGCGCTTTAATTTCATAAATTGTATGTTTCTCTCAATAAATTGTTTATAATAAACCTAGAATATATTCTTATTACTATCTAGGCAATGTAGGCAAGCTATTTTTGACGCACTATCAAATATATGTCCAATTTCTAAAGGGACCCATAGATCTGCATCTTGGTTGCCGACTAGGTTGTCAACTTGGCATATTGCAGACCGTGTTAAAGGTCTGTGGGATAGTTGCAGTTGCAATTTTAGGTTGCTGCAACGGTTGCAGTGAAATCAAAAAGTTTAGATATTTTGTTGGGGGAGGTGCCTAATGTTTGCAACATTGTTGTGCAGTTGGCAACCAGACTGGAAATATCAGTACATCACTTTGTACTCTTGTATTATCGCAGAACATGTCCATTTGCTAAAAATTGGAGAGTTGCAGAGAGTCGTTCATTCGCCGAATTAGCATCAGGCATTATGGTGTTGATTTTTTCAAATAATGGCCGTACTTTTTCAATCTATTCATCTTGACGGGCCTAAAATCTGAATGAAATTGGTTTTGAAATATTTATAGTGATCCGTACTTGAACTTGGCCGACTCGCCTTTGGGGTGAACTGATCGATTGTTAATCAATGTGAACTTTTCCAATTTTCCAACAATTTCACAGATTAGTGGAAATTTTCTAATTTTCTACTATTAATGTAAAAAATAATTCAACTGGAAGATTCAACAATCAATTTTTAAATCATCTGACATTATTTAATAATAAGAGAAGAAAATCAACTTTTGGATGCTGCGAAAGATTGCGTGCATATCCAGAGTTCAGGGTATTTAACACTACAAAGCATATAGTCATAATGGGAATTATGGAAAAGTGGGTTGACGTGTTCTTTTGTTGACATTCTTATCAATCTGACATACACAATTATCTGGAATTTTGTCAAACGCTTTATCTAATTAATTACACGTTATCCAATATCCAATAGGATCCAGTTGAAATTTCCTGGAATTGTTTATATTTTATACGGGGCAAATATAATCTCTCTCTCTTCTCTACACCAGTAGCAAATCAATAACGATAAAGATAGATGATGGTAGTAATTGCCGAAAATTAGTATTCCTGTCGACATAATTGGTAGAAATTTCTCTTATTGTCAGTTCTTTAATTCGTTCACTTCGCAAAATTCACAATGCATTCATTTTTAGAACAATAATGAGAAAGTGACGAAAGTCTATGAATAATAAATACGATCCGAAATAGGTATTCCATTTTTTGTTTTGTCTGTGTGTATTTCGATAATAGAAGTGTTTTAAAGCAATATTTCCGGGATGATTGCAAGGCTACCCATTTTAGATCGGTGTGTTTAAGTGGGTAGATTCAGCTTTAGTCAAATTTCATTCATGTAAATCACATCTATTTTGCATTTAATCACATCTCATCTATACACTCGGTTAAGGGTTCGTCTCTTCTATGTAGATTCGTTTGCGATCAATTTCTTTCTATTTATAAATATTATATAAGTCAAATGGGGGAAATGACAAAATGGAAAATACAACAACAATTGTTATAGATTGTGTGTGTGTGTGTGTGTGTGTGAGTAACGCAATAATGGGATCAGGAATTTAATTTCACAAACTAAAGTGTAGTTAGTGTGTTGGGGCGAGACCAGTACAGTTAGCGGTCACCGAACTCACACCTGGGTGCCCCTTTTGCTCTCTATACACACCAACAGTCTTATCATAAAAACATTGGACCAATAGTAGCGACATTGATTCGACCCCAATATAACGAAAAAATCAAATTATTTCCATACGAAACCGTTTCGCTTTTGGGATTTGTTGTGGTTTTCTCAAGTCTACTTATATTACATTTCTGAATCCTTATCAACATCAAGGGTGACTTATATTTATGTTTCGAGTGGGCTTATTATTGACAAAGTTGTTTTTTTTTTGTTTTTCGGTTGTCGTGAAGATTCTAGAAAATTCTTGTGTTCTTTCTATGTTTCTGTTACAGCGGTAGATTTGGATTTGTGTGCTGGTAATGTACAAGATGCCTTCGTTATTGCCGTGGAACAGCAAGCTCAAGAACGTCTGGAGCGTCTTACGGCGCTCAAGCGCGTCAAGCCCGTCGACATGACCAAACTTTCGCAACAGGTAAAAATCTCGCTGTGCGAAATTTTGTCTTGCTGTCTTTTATTTGTCACCGCAACTTTACGATTTTTTAGGCAAACACGTATGAGTTTTGTTTTTGTTTTGCTTGTGCTCTTTTTATTTATTTGTTGTGTCATCATCACCATTTCGTCTGTTAATTTTTTCATCTTTTAAACGCATCTATCCACTTATGGTATACAGTTAACGGGCCTGGTTTGTCTCACAACTCGTATTCGTATTATCTAAACTGAAAGACTTGTTGATTACAGCCCAGATGAGAGTAATTAAATTTGAGGGAGAAATTTCAAAAATTTTACCCCAGAATCTGGTTAATGTTACCGTTTTGGAATTCTTAAATTTCACATAGGCGCCAATAGTTTCCAAACTATTGACTAGACAAACCTTTAAAGTGCCGGAAATTCAATACCAAAACAAAAAATATTCAAAAATTTATATATTTTTTGTTTCTCTGTTTAAATTACAGTTAAACCAACAAACAACATCTAGTGAAGAATTGAACGGTTTTATCAATAATACGCCGATTTATGTAACATCACTAACGGCCACTGAAAATTTGAACAACAATCGTAAATCGGAAAGTGTTAGTGGAGGAGGCGGCGGCGGCGGCGGCGGTGGTGGTGGTGGTGTTAACGTCTTATCAAATACAATTTCAGTTGTTGCCACAAAAGAAGTAACAATTGCAACGCCGAAATTGTTATCAAACGGTCATGATACAACAACAAATCAAGATTTCATCTTAAATAATCAACAACAACAGAATAACAAAATTGTGCCAAATGCAACTGGTACAGTTGATAATTACCAAAAACAATTAATAGAAAGTCCCCAACAACAACAACAAAATCTAGATATAAGAAAGTTAAGTGATCGTCGTGCTTCATCACCATTCCAAAATGGACGTACCGAATTATTAATCGGAGCTGATGACAATAAATTGAAAACGACAGCTATTGTTGAAAGCAATAATAATAAATTGGGCATTGAGTCTGAAAACAGGTAATTACAATCAAAATAGATAGCTAAATAAACCGTATACTGTTAACTGTCTCTATCTAGCCAGTAGCTTACTATGAATCCTTGTTATTTTATAGTGGATAAATAGCCGTTTCAAATAATTAGAATACAAATAAATATCTGTCTTTAAAGTTTGATCAATTTTTTCCACAAATTGACGCTACAGCAAGAGCTTGATCATTCCTCTACTTTAGTTTCCGATGTAATGCTTGTCGCATCTATGTCCCTGGTTATTTTGCCACTCCTGTATATTGAAAGGAAGTCACTATGATTGAAGGAGAAAGTTTCGTTTGCCTTCAATTGGGCTATTCTGGATATTCATCTCATTGTCAGTTTTATCAGTGGTCGTCCTAATTGTTTTGCCACACCTGTAAATTCAAAGAAACTTATTAATGATTTTAACAATACCAACAACAATAACAAGAAATTGTCGAGATGAAACATCAAAAATCCATTAAAATTCAATGAACATATGCGTCTCATTTTGTAATTCTTAACATACACATCGTCTCTTTCCTGTTTTAACATATTTACATATAAAATAATAATAATAATAAAATGATTTTCTATAAGTAGTTTTATAAGACGATTTTAAACCAAGCATGGCCTCAATTTTCCAGATTAACATCTCCGAAAAAACTTTTAAATATGTATATTGTATACGTGATTCTTTAGAAATGTTTAAATTTTTAATAAGTACAGTAGAGGGATAGAAGGGAAATGATGTGGGAGAGAGTTTTCATTGTATTCTCGCACAGACAGGTGTGTCTCTCTGTTTTCTATTTTATTTTTTTTATTTTCAACATTACTTACCTGGTTCTATATTCGATTGATGAAGGGCAATTCTTCGCATTTTTCTACACATATCACGTGTGATTTATCCAACGAAACTTTCTTAGTGGAAGAAAATATTGAATTTCAGATTGGAATATTTCTAAGTTTTCCCCAACTTTATTATTGCCTACAAAATAATTAGTAATAAGATAACACAAAAAAATATATATTGAGAAAACGAAAATCTACGATTATTGTTGGTAATAGTGACCGTGATGATGGTATTATAAGTTCTGGTTGAGCAATTTCCCCACGGACAATTCTCAGGTTTTTTTCTGTTGTTGTTGTTGTTGTTGTTCTGCTACTACTTATAGAAGAAACAACTCATAATAATACTTACCTGTATTACAGATATATAGATGAATGGAATGCCTGTAATATTTGTTTGGTCATTTAGAAAGAAATATTGAATGGTACTGTAGAATTTTCTATAAGCAACTATAGTTGGTTGTATTCAAAACTAATTTCCTTTATATACCTGACTAGCACACCCAGTATATACTAAAAACTTGCACTGTGTAGTTGTATTCAGTTTTCTGAAGTAGTTTGTCCGTACAACAGGTGGATAGTTTTGTGATTGTGGTGGATTTAGGGGTGGTTTTTTTGCCAGAAACAATCCACTCACATACCGTGATGATTGTTGTGTAGTGAATTTGTTGATTTTTTCTTTTGATTAAATAATTCCACCGAAAAAATGAGGATTTTGAAGTTGTATTGGTGAGATTTTGTTGATTTTCAAATTAAAAAAAAAACGAAATTCCGTAAAACCGTAATTTGTAATTAGCTTTAATTACGAAGACCGAGAGGTGAATGTGTACAATAATTGTACAAGGCTTGATTTCACCCTCTAGATACCTGGATATTTCGTAGAATTTGGGGCTTTTAAATTCTTTTCGACTTACTCACGGCTCGGCTGTTGTCTTTTTGAATTGTAAATACAAATATTTTTTGATCGTGTTTGTTTGTTTTGTTTACAGGCCACGTCGCCGATCCGGTAGCAGCATTGTTGTGTTGGATGGTGATCTGGATCCGGTGAAAAAACTACCACCAGACGATTTAGATGTTAATATTGATTATAACAATATGGTTATGATGTTGGCTAGTAGTAATAATGATAATGGGCCACATCGCGAAATGGCTGTTGATGTGCCTGATACATTTATAGCACGAAATAAAACACCACCACGGTATCCACCACCGAAACCCATTTTGCAGGTAAAACTATTTACAATCGCTTACATAATCCAATAATAATAATAATAATAAAACTGTTAATTTTCAATCAGTACATGCCGTATTATTATCGAGAAATAAGTCAATTATTCAACAACCATTGTATCGGAATTTATTATTTATAGTTTATGACGTTTAAACTTTTTTTAATTTTTTCAAATAAATTTAAACCCATGGAAAATTTTATAATTATAACTCATTGACGTATTATTGTTATTAATGTTTTCTAGTCTAGTGAAAATATTTTAGAAAATTGAATAACGCAATTTCCTTTGGTCGAAACGCAATTAAATATAAAAAATACAAGATTTATGTTAGAAAGTTCTGTTCTTTTTTTTTTGGGCACACTTAACCCTACGGTTAATTCTCTTAAATTTAAGTGCTTCTAGACGTTTTAACTGTTAATAATTATTTTCTTTACAAAATTTAATCATTAGAAATAAAATCTACCGTTAATTTGTTTAGCAATTAATTTATTAATTACATAAATTTGCGGAAATAATTTTTAATAGAGAGCGATCGATGTAATTTCTCTTTGTAGAGTAGTCAGTGTAAAAGCACAACAGTTTGGTCCAAAAGAAAACTAGCTAGTTCTAAAAAAGAGTCAAATTTCCAAAGGGCGATGGTCGTTCTATGGTCGATTCGCATAGATATGTACAAAGGAAAAAAGACACCAGCATTACGGCTTTGAAATGAGATAAAGCGGAAATAGAGGGTGGGAAATTTGGGCCCTCAACAACACCAACCCATAGACATTTTTGTATAATAGTCCCATCCTCTTCCATGGACAAAAATATATAGAACTCATATTTTGGTGTTGCCTTATTTGAAAGACAATGCCTAATAATGCTTGTATCTATCTATGCGACTCGATATAACCAAACATCAATGCTTTTCAATCCAATGCCACGTTTTTCTTAGAGAAAGTGATTACCGTACATTCAACAGCTGTCCAGTAACCATCAAATTTAGGCCAATAGCCAATAGTAACTAGGCCAAAAAAGTACACATAAACAACTTATCATTGGGTAATGACAGCAGAGACGGACCGCGGATCAATTTCACACGGGGCACACATGAGTTACTATGCAGCTGCCCCTCGGTCCGGCACTGAGTGACACAGCTTCCATAAAGACCGTGCCTGTTCTGTAACATTATTGTCGTGAAACGTAAACCAAGCCTCAACGAAACTTGTGAACGGACTCCCTGTACAAAAACTTTCCATTTTGACACAAAACAATTTAGATCAATCACACTACTGATTCAATTTTAAAATTATTGAATTGCCTTTTTGTATAATTTTATTATATATATGTGTGTGTGTGTGTGTGTGTGTGTGTAGTAGTTTTCTATTATTCCGTTTTAAATCATAATTATAGGTAGGATATGACCGTTTATTAGGAGTGACGTTCCATAGTGATGGTCAGGAACGTCCAGTTGATGTTAATCAAGAACGAGCAATTGATGTACCTGATAATTTTGTTGAAAGGAAAAAAACACCACCCAAATACCCTATCGTGAAGGTAAAAAGAAAGAACATGTTGCAAACAACAACAAACAAACAAACAATTCTTATAAATAACAACTATTTTAGATTTTCTCTTATTTTTAACATGAACAAAAGGGTATTATAACAGTAGAACTGTCAATCAGTAGCATATATTTATCTCTGCTCTATTTTCACATTATTGTTTTGGGTTATTATCAACATGTGGAACAATCAGTTTCCTCTCATCGTCTAACCATTCAAATTCTATTTCAATAATAATAGTAATATTGTTATTTAGAACGTGGTAAAAACATTTTCGGCAATCTTTCCAGAGCGGTGTCAATGGTACACCAGTAACAATCCCAAATTCTTCTCCAACAACAACAACAACCACAACAACACCAACAAAACCAATACCACCACCAAGGGATCATTTGAAAATTGAAAAAGATGGACGCATTGTCAATAAAACACCAGCACCGCAATTACCAGCACGTATCACCAATAATAATAATAATAATATATTGATAACGACAACAGCAACAACTACAGTATTATCATCAACAACACCACAAAATACAACAGTGACAGAACCTACACGTGAACAACTCGATAGTATTAAAAAATATCAGGTAAATGTGTAACACCATAAGAATTCCATAAGTACTAAATCGGGCGATTTTCGTGGTTGTTCTATACAAAAAATATTACAGATAGGTATATAGAAATAGAATCTCATGCAGTTATATGCGTCATTATCTATATTTACTTTTATACATTGATAGTATGATTGTCTACCTGGTCAGGTGGGTGGTAGTTGAAGTGGGGATATGATACAGTCATACATAAAAATAATGTAACTTATACATACTGCCATCTTTATTATACAAACAATTTCCAAAGCACGATATCTAACTCTCTTTCTCTGTTTTTTGTTTCTATTGATTTATTTGTAGTAGTGGAGTTGTTTAATTTAAATATTTTTCATTTTATTATCGCGCCTTTGTGTACATTGTGCATTATTTGACACGAATTATGCGTCGATTTGGCAAAAATTTGAAGTAGTAATGTTGCATTCGGATCACTATATTCACAATAATAATAATAATAATAATAATAATAATAATAATGAATATAGTGTTAAGGTAAATAGCAGGATTCGATAAATCTAAGTTTTATTTACGAAATTCTAGGAGCAGATCCGTAAACGTAAAGAAGAAGAGGACCGTATAGCGGCACAAAATGAGTTTTTGAATCGCTCATTAAGAGGTTCACGGAAATTACAAGCGTTGGAGAGTAAACCACAAGGTACAGTGAATGATGCATTTACAACAGAAGATGAACAACAACAAGATACAGCATCTAGCAGGTCGACAACACCGGCAACGTCTGCTGAAAAGGAGGTCGTCCATACTGTATATGGTAAGCTGCTTTGTTCTTTTTTTTGTAAATTTGTAAATGATATTACTTCAATACCTATCATTAGCGGAAGGTGCATAACATCGCGTACAATTTAACAAATGACGTCGATACTTCCGGACTATCACCGGATACCGGAATTTTTTTATTCTAAACTTTATTTTTCATTCTATTATTGTAGAATGTTATTTTGTTTACGAATCTGAATGTAGTTTAATTTAGTAGATTTATTGGTGCCTGTTTTCCTAAATGTTCTCCCAAGAAACTTAATATTCCGTTTTTCCGTATTCGAAAGTTTTATTTTGTTGTTGTTGTTGTTGCTGCCGCGCCGTCTATATTGTTATCGAGAGGTAGTTGTGAATTTCAATTACGTTAAAGACCTTGTACCCTATTTTATTTTGTTATTGTGTTAATTTTCATAATTTTATCGTTTTGCAGGTTACGGTGATTTGGTGGCATCTGTGCAACGGCTTCAATTACAATTGAAAAAATTCGGTACAGGCAGTGGTAGCGGTGGTGGTTTAAGTGGCTTAGATGGACGTATAGCAGCTGTACAATCGGTTTTATTATCACCGCAATTCGGCCGGGCATTATCTGTACATAATAAAGTACAGTCGGTACGTTTACGTACCCAACCTAGGCCATCACCAATAGCCCAACAAGTGTTGCGCGACTGTTTGGATGCGTTAGCGAATACGCAAAGTGCTTATGCTGTTGAATTGGCCAGTTTATTAACTGGATATGAATTTGAAGCTCTTATGGTGGCACATGATGGTGTTGCATCAATACTACCACCAGATTCAACAACACCAACAATTGATGATCAACAATCACAACAACAACAACAACAGAATGATAATAAAACAAATCAAAAACAGAAATTTACAAATGAAGAGAATATAAAAATAATCAAAATTGAAAAGAGTACAGAACCATTAGGTGCAACTGTACGTAATGAAGGTGATGCTGTTGTTATTGGACGTGTTGTACGTGGTGGTGCTGCTGATAAAAGTGGTTTATTACATGAAGGTGATGAGATATTAGAAGTGAATGGTATTGAAATGCGTTGTAAAAGTGTAAATGCTGTCTGTGATATATTACAAACAATGGAAGGTACATTGACATTCTTAATAATACCAGCATCAGCACAATCGCGATCATATAATGGGCGTGATCAAGTATTACATGTCCGTGCATATTTTGATTATGATCCAGAAGAAGATATGTATATACCGTGTCGTGAATTAGGTATCAGTTTTCAAAAAGGTGATGTGTTACATATTATAAGTCAAGATGATCCAAATTGGTGGCAAGCATATAGAGAAGGTGAAGAAGATCAAACATTAGCTGGTTTGGTGCCATCGCAAACATTCCAACATTATAGGGAGAGCATGAGACTGGCTGCTGAAGAACGTATGTCGAAACCACAACGAAAATCATCAACACTATTATGTGGTAAAACGGCTAAACGTAAAAAACGAAAAGGTGCATACTCTGAAGGTGGTTATCCAATCTATTCGAATACAATCGATGAACATGATCCTGATGAAATACTAACATATGAAGAAGTCTCTTTATATTATCCAAGAGCCAATAATAAACGACCGATTGTATTAATTGGACCACCAAATATTGGACGACACGAATTAAGACAACGACTGATGGAAGATTCAGAGAGATTTGCAGCCGCCATTCCACGTAAGCACTACTTACTCATTCTATCTGCATTTATTTTAATTTTTATCAATAAAACAAATTTAGATACTTCTCGGGCACGGAAAGAGAATGAAGTCGATGGACAAGATTACCATTTTATAACTAGAGCCCAATTCGAAGCCGATATCTTATCTAGAAAATTCGTTGAGCATGGTGAATATGAGAAAGCATATTATGGTACATCATTAGATGCAATTCGATCAGTTGTTAATTCGGGGAAGATATGCGTTCTAAATTTACATCCGCAAAGTTTAAAAATCCTACGAACATCCGATTTGAAGCCGTATGTCGTATTCGTTGCACCCCCTAGTCTGGAAAAGTTGCGTCAAAAGAAAATTCGAAGCGGGGAAGCTTATAAGGTACGAAACAATAACAACAACAAAAATAACGAAACGAAAGCACAACGATATTATTTATAAGAATTATGATAATGCAATCAATTTTTCAGGAAGAAGAGCTGAAAGATATCATCGAGAAAGCTCGTGAAATGGAAGACAAATACGGCCATTTTTTCGATATGATAATCATAAATAACGATACGGAACGGGCGTACCATCAATTGTTAAGTGAAATAAATAGTTTAGAACGTGAACCGCAATGGGTGCCAGCAGCTTGGGTCAAAGCACTTTAAGGGAATAATCAAGACAAAACAAAAACAAATCAAAACAGTCCGACTGATGTAAAATAATAAATATTAAACAAAACCGACTGACTTGTATTCTTCGTTATTCTTGTTGTTGCTAATAGAATATATCAACGGCGTGGTTGTGGTGGAAAACACAAAGAAAACATATACAGAAATAAGCAAGAACAAAGGTGCTAGTCCTTTAAGAAAGTCTTCTCTTCTTAAAGTCATGATCGTCTTTCCACATCACACATGTGCTGTGATCCAATGCTGCGAAACAAAGTGATAAAACGACAGAAATTTTTTGGAAGAAATTGACGGCAATAATGATACTATAAAATTAATTTAAAATTTTAGAAAACAAATTTTAGCAAAATGAAAAAAAATAATAAACAAAACTTGTTCGAAATCGTGTTTCGATTATTTCTAGCTATTGTAATTTAGTCAACAAATTAAAATAAATTAAACACCCACAGAAAAATATACAAAAAAATAAATAAATAAATCGAGTGTACTTGTAAATAAGAATTATTATTATTATTATGATTGTTATTATTATTATGAAAAGAAAAACAAAAATTATATTTGTCGTTAGAAATTACACGATTTGAATCGCTCAGAGATTTTAATTAATTGATGTTAGTTGAACAAAAATGCGAATTAAAACAGAAACAAATCGTATTTCAATAACATTCCTCCACACACACACACACACACACACATACAGAGAGAAATGAATTTGTTTCCTTTCAATAAATTTGAAATTCAGTCTGACAATGGGGGAATTATGTAATTGTGCCGCGTTTCGTAATTAATTTCTATCTTTTCCATAATTATTCTAAAACTAACAAACAGAGACACAGAATTCTCGAAAGCCTAGACAAGTAGGGGTGCAGTTTCTTACTATATCACTACTCATCTTTAATTAATTTTATTAATTATTTTAATTACAGTTAATTATCAAATTTGATTTTATTAAATGTATAGTTCTAGATTGGTATATATTCTTTTTTTCGTGTTTATATTTATTTGTTGTTTTGTTTCTTTTTGTGTAAATAATTAATTAATTAATGAATTAATTAATACTTGATATCAAAGTTGTAAATAAATTTAAAAAAAAAGCCAGACCCTATGGTGTCTGTAGAAATGTCGTGTATATTAAGAAGGAGGGTGGAATTGAGAATAAATAAAAAAATATATACCTACCGTTAGAAATTCTTGGGGTTCCTTTAATTATTATTACTATTATTATCATTATTAATTATTAACATAATTATTATTATTATCATTAATTATTATTAATATGAGATATTTTATTAAAATGCATAAAATAATTGTTTTAGAATTGCGAAATAAAGATTTCTCACTATTGAAAGTTGTTTGATTTTGATTTGCGGCCAAAAATGGTGGTCATGTTAACCAGGCCCGCGAGGACGGGAGGGCGGAGAGCAGAGTATTGCCCCCCGGGGTTCCGGCCACTCTGAAGAGGCGCCCTTGGTCGTCCAGCCTAAACTTATTTTGTTCTTTATACGATCTAAGCAGCTGCCTCCATTTTCCCCCTCCAATCTGCATAAATACGTATAAATATATTTATATAGGGGCCTGAACTTTCCACGGGGCCCGTCGAATCTCTCGGCCGCCCTGTTGTTATCAAAACAAAAATTTACTCCTCAACTATTTATTTATTTACTTATTTATTTATAAATGTAACGTAACACAATAATCTACCAATTATTCAATGAGCATTTTATCGAATCCCATCTGAAATGTGATAAATTAGAAATCTTTATTGATTCCAAAAGTGCGAATAAAATAAGTATAACTTACAGCTTTTGATTCTGTTATTGCACAATCTGCGAAATTAGCAGCTGTAATACACGGATCACCATCATTTGTTACTGAAACCGAAAGATAACCGTATAAACAGATTGGATAGAAATAGAAATTTTAGATGCAATCTTCACCATCTACACATTTGTTGAAGATTTGTAGCATCGAATTGTATAAATCGGCATCTAGATCTTTTAATGCTTCTATAGATGAACGACCACCATCAGCATCAATAGAACCAGCATCATTTTGCTACATTACAGTTAAAATACATTAAACATAATAATTGTGATTCCAGAAATGCTTACAATTTTGTAGATTTTATGCATACAGTAGATTGCACATTTGCCCTCATGGGTTGTTGGGATGGTATGTTGTTTTAGTGCAGTCAAATCATCTTTAAAGTAATAATAAATGAGAGATGTTGTTAGATATCATCAATATGTGTTTATGTATATACCAGGACTGGCATTCACTTCTGTTGCGCAATTTTGGAGATTTTCCATAAACATTTCCTTCATTTCTTGTGCGAGCTCATTATCCATCTGGAAATATGTATAAACAGTTGCATAGTTTTGCACGGAAATATGTACAGTGTAATCGCTCTAACATGCCGACTCGAACTTTTCTAATACTTACTGCAAATGTGATTGTTATGAAACAACATAAAACTACTAACGATTTCATTTTAACGACTCTTTGTTCGTCAGAAAAGATGATTTCTTATAGAATTGTATTTTACAAATAAACTTAACTAGACAATAAACAGGATTTTATAGTAAAGCTCCATTTCCTGTCCTTCATTTGTTTGTATACTTAATAACAGACCGAAAATAATTGCCAGCAGGTTGGGTATTAATCATAATGAATTGCATAATAGATGAGTAATCTTTGTAGAAAAATGTGTTTGTTTGTGTGCGCGCATCGGAAAATCGTCCAACTACAGAAGAATGACAATTAAAATAAAATCCCATCTATTATCGTTTTCCTCTTTGGAAACATACAATTCAATCATTATTTTAATTTTGTTATTATCATCGTGCACTATTATTATACATTGAACAAAAAAAAAATTACCAATTTACGACGTCAAAGTTAGCACCGCAATAACTGAACCTTAACCGTAAATTACTATAATTAACATTAAATATTGTTAATGGCTTTCGTTTTGATAATAATAAAATATTGTTGTTGCTATTTAGTTAGACGGTCATTCTGATTCATAAGCAGTATAAAAGCTTAGGTTTTGTTAGAGAATTTTTGCGAATTTAATTGTCCTCCACGTATGCCAATCCGGAATTTCCAGGTAATGTAAACAAATTACGAAGGTTTATAAATTAATTAATAATACATCCGTGTTGAACAGTTCTCTATAGTTGGACGAAAATTGATGCCTTATCTGTGGTGTTTTCCATCAGCGTTTCTACTAGATGGCAACGTAAGGCTATATGCGTTCCCAACCTAGACCGGCAACGTACTAGTCACGGCGCGGTTCTTTGATGTAGGACACCAATCTCTTCTACCTAGTTAATAGTGATTGAATTTTACTCTTTCATTTTGTTGATTAATTATGATATTTGTGTACGACCTTAATGTAGTTAAAATTGAATAATTTATCTATCATTAAATGAGCATTAAACCAAAGAATGTTTACAACAAAACTACATTTGTGAATGCAAAATCTGTATTAAATTGAAAAAAAATCGTGCTATTTCTACGTATTTTGTGACGAAAAGAACGTAGAATTGAACGTTCCAGGCGTTATTTGCCTACAGCGACGACTGGACTTTCGTACGAGACTCCGCACAATAATAGGGTGGAAGTATATATATATATACAGAGCTGATAGTTGGTTATTAATTTTTATTACTTATCTCTTTTTAACACGTGCACATTATTAGCCTGTTTCATTTCTTCTACTTTCTCGATTGTTTCTAGATGAATTGGCCGAGCCTGTATATACCTTACAGAAAAATAAATGGTGACAAAAGTGACTCGAAACAATACCGACTTCCAATCTGTAAACCGCCCCATTTTTTGTCACCAATGCTAATGCTTATTTCATCCGGTCTTGGTTTTATGGGATACCTACAAATTCGGCATAAAATAACGATTTCTAATTTATAGAAAACTTGTAAGAAACATAACGTAAAATTGGAATTAATCACGATATTTGTGCAAGATTTAAAAAAAGGATCAACGTAAAATTGGAGAAGAAAAAAGTCTACAAGATTTCTACAAAAATCTGCATGTGAATGGTGGAAAATTGTTATAATTTCCACGTAATTTCTAATGAAAACCAAAACTTTAAAGTCATCTGTTGGAAGTTTTTGTACGTTCCGAAGCAATAAAAACGTGAGGAGCCCCTTTGCGCGGTACATAAATGAGATAAAAAGCTTAGTTTCGAATAATATAATCGTTTTTAACCAGGCGCCCCACGTGTGCTAAGTCTTTTACAATAGCCCCATCCGTTCTACTCCTGTTTGCACAAAATAACAAGAGAAATTACAAGGTTTTTATATAATTTATAGCAAGAACAACGTATTTTGGTATTAGATAACAACGTTATTTGCACAGGTAATGCAGAATTAAGCTGGGGATATGCCCCGGTTTATTGGCTCGAGCCAATGATCACAGGGGCCCATCCACCTATACTAAAAAGTTTAATAATAATTTTAAACTTCTACAAATTGAATGGGGTCCAAGACTTAGCCGAGCTCCGGGCTTCATAACTTCTTAATCCGGATTTGTAACAATCAACGTAAGATTTCCATAAATGAGAAGAAATTAGGACATTGATCAAATAGGCAACAAACGTAAAATCATCGACAAATACCTATCAAACGGATTAATATATCATTATCAATGTTATAATATTGGTCACTTTATTAGCTAGTAATGCAAGGACGTTTAATAACAGTATTTATAGTCTGATAATTAAAATTGGGAATTTATTAGAAAAATTAGAAGCTTCATTTCGAGGACGAAAATAAAACAAACTCATTATTATTATACTTATATGCGCACTACATATGTTTCCAACCAATTTATGTCTATAAATTACACAGCTTTATCATTTAATTACTGTCATAGTTCGTTTCGGGTCATCTAATTAACAATAATAATTAGATGATAATAAATTTATGGCCTGTTAATTAGAAAAATCGGTGAGCATGCGTATACCCTTAAACAGAACATGAATTATTTTGATATATCAGATCCTGATCCTTGTTTTCCGTTTAGTAGTTGAATAGTGTTCGAATTGTAAACATATGTTTCTAATTTTCTAATAATTAAATTAATTAATTAAACAAATTAATTCTATTAATAAGAGCGATTTATTATTGGAAATGAATTGATTCGATCCATCTACACAGCATCGCATTCATTCGATATTTTAGATGTAGCCCGTCCTTCACCTTGAATTTGTAAACAACATTGTGTTGAAATTGATCAACAATAAACAATTTACATTAATAAAAAAACAACAACATATAATGAACTCTATGGGGCATATTGTAAGTTACAACAATATTAAAAGTTTATTATTTTTTTAGTAACACAAATGTTCGATGTTTATCGATTTATAAATATTTGGATAAACTATAAATAGAAATAAATCGTAGATAAATAAAAACAAAACGTGAATAATGGCATGAATTAGAAATTCTTTAATAGACAATTAGACTGTTTTTTTTCTAAACGATTTGTAAACAAAATAGAACAATTCAATCGATAGTCACTTCCTGTATATTTATCGATTATCACTAAATAATCTACGAATACAATAATGCTTATCGATTTGAATTCAATTATATGTAATTCCAATACTTGTGTATCAAAATATTTACATATCCGTATTGTTGCAGGTGAAGAATGTTGGTGCGAAATTGGTGCCATATTTCAAAACTGTTGCCATATATTTCGTCGTATTTGTTCCAGATGATAAACCATCGATAATGGCAACAATTTTGAAATGCTTACCAATACTGAGTCTAATGTTGTTTGTTGTACTTTATGGCATAAATTTTAGTGATGAGTATGTAGTTTAAATTAAGCACATATAAAATTTATTTAAAAGAAAACACACACAAACTTTCAGATACAAATATTCACGACGTATTCTAATTGGTTTAATATTCTGTTGTATAGGTGATGCTTGTTTAATATGGCCAAATCATTTCGAATTAGGCATGTTATCGTTTGCTATTGGCCATTGTGCTTATATATCGGCATTCGGTTTTAAACCATTAATTCTACCATTAACAATATGTTTGTATACGCTTAATCTAATCGGTTTATTGTTCCTAATATCAGGCTTACATGGTATTTTAATATTGGGCGTACCAATTTATACGTTCATTTTAACAGCGATGCTATGGCGAGCTATTGTCCGTTTATTCCATGAAAATGTATCAACATGGAGTAAATCATCAGCATGTATTGGTGCTATATTATTCGTTATATCTGATTTTATCATTGGTATTGATCGATTTCGATATCATATAAATTATGCCCAAGTAATTGATGTGATTAGTTAATTCGAATTATTGATTGAAACATATTGAATTTTCAGGTATTAGTAATGGCAACATATTATGCAGCCCAATTCGGTATAGCCTTAAGTATTGTCGATACGTTCCCACAACAAGAACGTATCAAACGAAATTAGATAATATTGTGTTCGTTTGAGATGGTCTTCCACACTTGTATTGGACACAAACAACAATAATAGACCGAAAATACGATTTAGAAGCATCAAGATAGAACACAAAAAAACGGAATATATTCAATAATAGTCTTCCTTTAATTTGAACATTTCTAGAATGCACATTATGACTGTGATTTTAATTTGTAGAAAAATTATTAGGAAAAAAATTATAAATAAATAGAGGAACATTTTGTAAAAGAAAGAACATAAATATTTGCGTTTTTTTTTGTTTGTTTGATGTCAACTCATAAGTACAGATTCTTTTTAATTGAATTTCAACGTATTTACAATAAAGCCCTATACTGAATAGAGCACATATATAATCTATCAACATATCGAAAACAGAAAATCGTTCTTTTATTCCATAAAAATAATTCTTTCTATTTACATATTGAGATTTGTTTGTAATTATTATAAACGATGATGTTTCTCAAATGTAAGACTAGAATATACACAATATGTAAATATTGATCAACAATTTCCGGTTAAAATATTATTAAGTATATATTGTGTTTTTAATTAATTGCTATAATTATGAACTTAATGAGATTGATCACAATTATTATTTGTTTTTTTGTCGAAATACAACAATACTCTGAAAAACAAAACAGCTCTAGTTTCTTTCTTTTTGTTAATTTATTATTAAATTGATAATTGTCAAAATTGTGGATCTGTTCCGCATCGTTGACATCTAATTGAATATTGTGAACATTGTCCACTATTTCTCACATTACAATCGCAGTCTTTTTGTTTTGATGAATTACCATTAGTCTCTAATAATACACCTTTTTCCATTTCATTCATTTCTTGTGAATTATTTATAACACTACCACGTTGACGGCACATATATGGTGTTGTGTTTGGGGACGGAGAATCACGACCCTAGAATTGTTTGTTAATATTTAAATAATATACCGTGTGGTCCTTGCAAATTGGGCGGAAGATGGACTACTTTCGAGAAAATCTAATTACTGATATCAAATGGATTATAATCAACATTTATGAGGCTTGCCCTGTATTATCTTTACGATATTTCTGAAAAAGTCCATCTTCTAAATGTCTGTTTCCCATGAGACAGGCCCTGTACATAATAAAAATAATAATAATAATAATAATTTACATGTTTTGATGGTCCACAACATGTATTTAAAACACAAGTGTCACTATTTGTTGTTTTTGGACAATCTAATACACAATCTTCTGTTTGTGTTTCTTCTAAATTATCCGGAAATTCACGATAATCAATAAATTCTGGTTGGATTGTTGTTGAATGTATACCTTCATTATGGAAGAATTCTTTCACTTTTTCAGCAATTTTCATATATTCAGAAAGATTACGACATCTATAATAAGTTTAATAATTATCATTTATCAAAATTAAACAAAAACAAAAAGAATGGAAAAGTGCTTCTTGAATCCAGAAGTTGCCAGACTGATGTATTAACCCCCTTCACATCTATCAAACCATCACGAAGGTATGGGTACGAATCAACGATTGCACACAATGGGAACGCGAACGATTGATTTACTTTGAAGTACCGACAACTATCGGATCGGCGTTCAAGCCATTCCTTGGCCTTCTTTTCTATTCGATTACATTTGTATTGCCGTCCACACAATGTTTCCGTTCGATAGATGTGAACGAGGCTTTAATCAATTGACACCACAGAGGAATATATTTAGCGTCGAGCTGTAGCTTCATTATTACTAGACTTGGAGAGGGAGGAAATATTAAGATCCACAGAACTCTCGAAATTTAAATACTACCCTAGACAACTAATAATTAATTATTTAGTATACGTGTATGTATAAACACACACACATATACTAAATAGTTAATTATAAAAATGTTTACCTTATATGAGCTGATGCAATGATTCGATCACCAGCTAATTGCCATACATGAAATTCATGTACAGCTAATACACCATCAACTTTTGATATTAAACGTCTTTGTATAGCATCAACTTGTATATGTGTTGGTACTGTTTGCAATAAGATTAATGCTGAATCTCTTAATAATGGCCATACAGAATGCATTATTAATATAACTAATACAATACTTAATGCTGGATCAATATAATAACGATATTCCCATTGTGTTAACCAAAATACTAATGCTGATATTATAACAATAACTGAACCTAATGCATCTGATAATACATGTAAAAATACACCACGCATATTCATTTGTGTTGATGGTGAATGTGTATGACCATGTTGATTTTTTTCAATTGTTGTTGATGATGTTTGTGGTGGTGGTCCTGTGTAGGTTCGATCATTCTCATTATCATCAGTAATAGCTAATTGTGTTAAACGATTACGACTATGCGATAATGTACCATGTGAATGTCCATGAGAACTACCATGTTCTAAAAATAGATATTTTTAATTATTTAAATGATAAATAATATAAATATATTACCATGAAATAAGAATAAACCAATAATATTTACTAATAATCCTAAACCACCAACAATAACTAATAATTGTGGATCATGTATTGTTTCAATTTCAATAAAACGTTTAAATGCTTCCACTGTTATTGAAAAACATAAAGCTACAAGGAAGACAGCATTAACAAGTGCCCCTAATACTTCAGCTCGTGCCCAACCAAACGTATTTTTCTTCCATTTCTTAGGCGACATCTGTAATGTTTTAATAATTTTTTTTATATCTAAATTCGAGAATTTCTAATTTATTTCATAACTTACTTTTACTGATAAGAAAGCCACAACAAGTGCTGCAACATCACTTAACATATGAAAACTATCAGCTACTAATGCCATTGAATTTGTAATATAACCAACAACAATTTCCACAAAGAAAAATACAGTTGTTAACCATAACATTGATAAAAGACGACATTTCTTTCCCGTAAATTTTCCCATTGTGCAACTGAAAAAAATAATTACAAATTTCTAGCCAAAATTACATGGAACTGCTTTGTAAATAAGAAACAGTCCAGAACTTATAACCATTTTTGTATTTACATAACGTTGTACTTTAGTCTCTACGGCTTGAAAATGAAATTAAATACAATCCTGATCAATTCTTATAAGTAAACATAAAATTTGAATGTTCAACAATCACAAAATAAGATTGAATTTCATTTTTGAGAAGTAATGTATTTGATGGTGAATTATTACCGTTATACAATAAAATATTCTATTCTTATGAATCTTTGACAAAATGATGTTTGTAATCAGCAAAAAAAGGTAACTTTAGCCTCACTATATGATTAAAATAAAATTTAAGTAGCAGAACGTTTTCTAAGTAATCTTTTTCTCACGTGATCAAAAAAAAAACCATTTGTAATTAATTTGTTTTTTTGTTGTTGTTTTTAAACCAATTAATTTGAAAATAAATGGTCTAAATAGCAAACAAAACAAATTTAAATAATTTGAAGCAATTAAGAAATTGTGTTAATGCTACCATTCCGTAAAAAAAAAGACTTTTGTTTTTAATGTAAGAATGTGTATCTAATAATAAAATAAAACTAACATTTCAACAAAACAAATGAATAAAAACAATAAATGCCGCAATTTTTAACAACAATTATAAATAAAAAATAAAATAACATTTTCATTATGTTTAAAAAGCACACATATTTATTAACCACTTTGTTTGTTATCGTTGTATTATTAATATTTTTCTCTTTTTCTTTATGATCTTATAACATTGAACTCAAATAATGCGAATATTTTTATACGAAACGAAACAAAAATAAAATGAAAACAATTACAAAACAACTGACGATTACCGTTAATTTACTAAAACCAATTAAATATTCATTGATTGCTTTTGACAAACGAAAATCTCTATTGCTTAATAATTATTATGGAACCACCACACGACAACTACTATTTTAAATAATGAATGACATAAATTATTCAAGACATATATTAAACAACACTAATTGCACACGAGACCAATAGTTAAATTCTTTTTAATATTTCTTTTTTTTCTATTAAATATTATCTTCTAGGAAGGAATAATAAATAAGATAAAATGCAAATCAAAAAAATTGAAAAACAAATTAACCACAAACAAATTATAACAACAATAGGAGATAACGATAAAAAAAATGATAATTGCTCAAACTCAAGTAGGTATTTGTGTCTACATAATACAGTTTCTTCGTTACTTTTGCCAAAGGAAAAAAAAACAACCGTAAATTGTCGATAAGACAATCAATACCAAATACAACTATTATTTTATGTATTTTTTAAAGATTTGAAAATTTCATATACTCGATGATTCTCTTTATTTAAATACATTTCAACCATTATCTCATTTAAAATAAAAATTTGTAATCAACAAAACTTTCTGCAGTTGTTTGCACTTAAATAAATACAAATTCACTCTAGTTTTTCTGTATATCATAACGAACAAAATGTTTCTTTTAAAACTAAAATTAATCCTTTTTCAACCGATTAAACCACAACTCTTCTAAAGCACGATGTAAATTCAATGATTTATATGAGGCCTTACACAAGATATCGTGTAGATTGAAACTAATTCTAATTCGTTACGTGCGGAATGAGCCTTAATATTTTGAGACTCACCTGTAAAAACGGTAAAAACTGAAAACCTTTTTACCTTTTTTGTGTCTTGAAGAGAACAGAAAATTAAAATCGAAATCAACCTTGAAATTATCAACACGGATATCTAACTGTAATTAATAAATTCCAAATAGAATCTTATTCATAAAAAATTCTTCGAATTACCTGTGATTTATTTATGAAAAATTTTCTAATAATTTCTATGAAAATTCAAAGTCACCATAAGAGAAAGCTAATACTACTTTAAATGGACGCTTTTTACTACAACGACAAAAAATACTTTCATATAGAAAATAATTATATAAACAAAAGTAATTATATCGAGCATTAAATGAAACAATACTTACTTTCATTGAACAAATAGATAAAGAGCGAAATAAATCTATTTCAAGTTTAATAAAAATAAGAATGAGTTGTTGGAAAAACTAGTTTTCGTCAATATTCACAAAGGAAAATAATAAATTAAAGAAATCCGTATTGTAATAATTCGTTCCAAATTTTTAATTAATCTTTATTTGCCGTAAATATTCGTTGTTTTTTTTTAAATCTATATTGAATCAATATTGAAGTAGGTTAGCGATAAAAGTTTTGTATAATACTTATTGTTTCGATTAACGATAAAAAAATTGTTTTATAAACTAATTAAAATCGACTAGATCTACTCACCTAATTACTTTAAATTACTTTTAAAGATACTGTTTAATCATTCTTCATTAATATTGAAATGATTTCATTGAAATATGCTCCTTTCTGTGTTCTTATCCAACAAACTTGATTCAATTTATAATATCACAGGAATTCTTAAAACAATTCAATCAGTCTACAAAATAATGCGATTTAATTAATTATTCAAATTAATTGGAATTCAGGTATTCACATGTCCAATGTTAATTAAATACAAATATTTTTTGATAACAATACAAAAATAATTCATCAAAAATGCTTTGACATTGACATCACTGATCACATGATCAACATTTGTCGCTAAACTCCGACCACTGAACTGTAGACATATCTGGAATGCTGGCTTCAATGGACGTGGCCGTTGCAGAGAGAGACAGCTGCTGTCGGTGCTTTAACTCTTTTTGGTCTAATTGTTGAGTGTCAATAAGAACAATGTGTAGGTTATGCTTGGATCTCTCCTTCTTTCCGTGTTCGCAGAAATTGTTCAGTGGTCAGAGTTAGTTCAATGATTCAATTGTCTTGAAGTACGATCAACTTTCATTTTAGCGAAATAAATTTGAGGAGCATCTCTCTACAGGTCAGATCGAGTCTCCAGAGAGTAGGGAAAAGGCTGTGTACTTTACGATTTGAAGTGATCCTAATCGTGTTGAACTGAACTGCTTACGCCCGCGCAAATAACATTTTCTATAAGATACGATATGCAATTGGGCAGGCGTAATCGATTCAGTTCAACATCATTCGAATCATTTCAAACACAACTCTCCAGGAACTCGATCTGACCTGTCGCGAGACGCTCATGTAGCTTACATGTCTGATTATTAGTCGACCACTAAACTGTGACCAACAATAATAGAACAACATCACTAAATAGCGACATCTATTTAATAAGTTTCAACTACATACTTCTGGCAACACTGTATTGTAACATTTTTGCGGTTAGTTTTTTGAAAAGTGCAAAAATGTGGTTCAATTTATTTAAAATAATGGTAATCTCAATAGTTTCTTCGAATTTATTGCAATATCTGATGGTTTGCACCATTTATCTTAATTCTAATTAAAAAAAACAAACAAACAATAATTTGTACTTGTTTTTAGAGAAATGCCGCACTGTTTAGTAAAAGGCTGTACTTCTGGTTATAATTCGAAATCTGAAAAAGTTCAACTTTTTAGCGTACCAAAAGATTCTGCATTAAAACATCAATGGCAAATTCATTGAGTCCAGAAGGAGAAGTTGTTGGTGTGGTAAGATACATTTATTATCATAGATAATAATAATTAATTAATATTATATCAATTAACGTATTTTGGGGATACTGTCTATGAATAATTTTGCAGTCACCGTACCAACGTCTACGATTACGAAATGGAGCTGTGCCCTGTTTATTTCCTTGGGCAAAATTGGAATTGCTAAATAATGAAATTGATCAAAACAATACTATAGTAAATAATACCGCTAGTAAACTGGAAGTGATTGGATTGCTTGAAAATTGTTTAAATCCTGATAAACAAAGAAATGTTACGAATAATTTACCTATGTTTATCAAAAGATTTTAATTTTACTTCTCTATCAACAAGTACTGTGCAACTACTTACATCATGGAAGCGTAATAATGTTACTCATGACGGAAAACCTTTAATAAGTTTTTCGTTTGGAACTTGTGATAAAATAGACGGAAACTATTCTACTTATAATCTAAAAGAAGTGATCGTATATTACTACAAAGAATGGTATTACAAGTGTTAAAGAATTAGAGGAGTACTTAAAACAAATAAGTACTTTAAAAGTTTGTCAAGGTTGCACAATATCTGAAATTCGTGATCACGAAAAATCTGAAGCGTTCTATACAGATAGAACAAAAAAAACTTGGGCATAGAATGTGCGCTCTATTGTGTCACTCATTGCAGTGCAAGGTATGCCATGATGCCAAAAGAGCTATGTTGCGAAATTTTGTACCTGGATAAATCAAATGTTTGGTGCCCGTAATCGCATTGAGTTTCGAGCAGTAGTGCCTAAGAATGACGACTTTAAAGTAATATTTATCGATATTGTCATTGTATATTATTTTATTTTCAGATTATTAAATTATCATTGCAAAAATTAAATGATTGGGAAGAAAACGTTATTCTAAAAAAAGTTATTCCAGAGACGGCAATTCTAACAATTCAAACAGCTGAAGGACTGCGACTCACTGCAATCCTCCCTGGATATTATTAGATTGTTGACATGCAAAAAATATGGTTTACCGTCCCTGCCTACGGGTAGAATTGATCAAGATTCGTTAGAGGTTCGATCTATTCTAAGTCATTTGAAAGTCATAATTGTGGTGGTAGCAGAGTAATTTTAATGCATTAGCTTAATAATTATGCATCTTTTGCTTAACTCCTCATTCTATACAGGTATTTTTTTTTCGGTGTATTTTTTTCATTTAAATACACGCTTGAAACAATACATTTATACTAACAATAATAAACTTATCTTTTTAGTTGTCTTACTAATGCGTATATAATGCTTTTACTTACAGATTTCCAAGCAAACATAGTCGTATTAGCGCTACCTCCAGGATGCGACATGGACCCCCCGTGTAAGCCTAGTGCCCCAAATTCAACGGCGGCCCGTCTCTACTGGTAATGGTATGGATATATAATTCACATCAATAAATATCGAATTTCCTATTTGTTTCTCTTCTTTATTCTACAGAACGATACTTTTTTTGTGTACAGAAAACTAACACTGAAGTTTATAATAGATTAATTAACCGTGTTGCAGGCGGATTGAAACGAATTTATAACACGAAAACAAACTGAACGGCTATTAGTAGAGATGTTTATTTAAATAAGTTCAAATTGATGTTTGTTACAATCAAAGCTACAAAAGATAAGAAAAATTAATTGTTTAATACTAACACGCTGTTAAATAATAAAGTAAAGCATCAAAATAATGTGAAATTTTAAATTGTGTTGACCTGAAAATAATAAAAATGATAATTCATAATAATATAAAAAAACAAACAATCAACTTACAATATCATCAATTTTAAGAATAGATCGTACAGTTTCTGTTGCAAAATTAATAGCACTAACACTAACCAATAATGGTTGTATTACATTCTCTTCTAAAATATCAGAAATCATACCTTTTCTGACATTAATACCAGCTGATAGTTCACCATTAGCGTGACGATTTCTTAATTCAGTTACAGTTTGTATTGGATTTAAACCGGCATTTTCAGCTAATGTAAATGGTATAATTTCTAATGCATTTGCATATGCACGTAAACATATTGAATCAATACCATCTTCTAATTTATTAGCTAATTCATTTAATTTGATAGCTAATTGTATTTCTGGTGCACCACCACCAGCAATTATAGCTGGTTTACGTACTAAACAACGTATAACACATAAAGCATCATGTATAGAACGATCAGCCTCTTCTAATACTAATTTATTTGAACCACGTACTAATAATGTGACAGTTTTACCAGCATTTTGTACACCTGTAATTTTTACCATACGTCCACTACCACTACTAAATTCTTCAACTAATTCAGCATTTACTAGATTTTCGGTAACAAAATGATCTAATGATGCAATTGGACGACAACCTAATGATTTACATACAAATTCAACATCTTCACGTTCAACATCTTTAACAACCATACATTTAATTTTATCCAAAAAATGTATAGCTAAATCACTAATAGCATCACGTAATATTGATTTTTGTATTAATAGAACATTACAACCAGTTTTTTTAATTTGCTTAATAATATTCAATATATATTGACGTTCTTCTTTTAATACACGATCCATTGCCGCATAATCGGATACAATAACATTATGATCCATATCAGTTTTTGGTGGTGATATACAAAATTGTATAAAACCAATTTTGGCTTTTTCAATACGTTTTGGACCATTTATATTTGCTGAACGATGTGGAAATACAACACCATCAATTAATTCTGTATCTTCAACTGTACCACCTAATTGTTTGATTACTTTAATATCAGATAAATTCACCACTTGTTCACGGCCTAAAATCGATTAATTTTAATATCAATAATTGGATGAATAATAAAATGGGGAGAAACGGACCTGGTTCAACTACTTTTAGAACAGCATCAACAGCTAATGGTGCCAATATTGAAGACTGTTGAAATACAACTTTCGAATTCAACGAAGTTGATGCGGTCTTTGTTAATTGTTCACGATTATCCAATTGGACTCGTGTTGATATATCGGTTAAAATCTGAATGAAAATTCAAATAATTATAAACAATACTAAATTGACAAAAACAAATAAAATACTTTAACAGCATGTGTAGCAGCTCTTTGAAAAGATTCAGATATTGCTGTTGGATGTATGCCACGTGATAATAATTTTTCAGCTGCATTTAATAATGCACCAGCTATTACAACAACAGATGTTGTACCATCACCAGCTTCAACATCTTGTGCTCTTGATAATTCCACCAACTATAAACACAGATTTTGATTAGAATTGAAACAATGATATCGAAATAAAGGAATATTCACCATCTTGGCAGCTGGATGAATAACATTAATTTGTTTCAATATAGTTGCCCCATCGTTTGTTATAGTAACTTCACCATTACTTGATTGGATCTAAAAAATTTAATTTTGCATTTAAGATGTTTTACCGATCATTTCCTTACCATTTTGTCCATTCCACGGGGACCAAGACTTGTACGAATTGCATCACAAACAGCTGCAATTTTAAATCAAATTTACAATCAACTCTAATCGAAATTATACAAATTTTGTGTTAAATTCTTATGGGATTATTGAAAAATTACTATTTAAACATAAATTTTTAATTACCTTTAGCTGCACTTATATTACTATGCCGGATATCAGTTGGTTTACTTTTATCTTTATAAACAAGATTTTGCGATTTGTTATTCTTGCCACTACCACTAATATTAGTTTGAGCCGTCATTTTGTTTATTTGAAAATTCAATTTCTCACTGGAAATTGTGATGATTTTTATGGGATGATTGAAGATTTATTTTGTCTGGATTTTTCCGGAAAATTCTTCAACAATTGACACTAATGACAAGTATGACATAAGTTTTACGCATGCGCTGATTTTTAGGAGCGCCAATATCAGAACGGTGGCATATGAAAAGATTGAGCTTAAAATAGAAATTTAGGCTTTTTGAAAATAATTGCTAATGCTCTTAGAGTAAACCACTAGGCAAAAAGTCACTTCGCTAGGCGTCCATATAATTGTTTAGGCTGTTATTAGTTATTCTTCTCACTGTGTAAACTATTATCAAAATAATAGTTGCGTTCTTACAGTACTAGAAATCGGTATATCTACCTGAAAATTGATCAATCTGGCATCATTGTTCTAGTCTTCTGTAAATTGTTAGTTGTAGCGCACTTTTCGAAAGAAATCAATTAATGGGAAAAAAATAATGTTAAATAATTTATTTAAATTTTAATTACAATCAATTCTATTTTCCTATTATAACATACTGTATATAAATAACAATAGTAATAGTGATGATAATGGCTAATAAACAATTATTCGTATCTAATTATTAATAAAATTTTATTCTTTTAATTTTAATTGTTTTAATATCTGTTCTGATACTAATTTTGTTGCTTTCTCAGCTTGCGGTATTAAAAATCGATCCATATCGGTGATAATTAAATTCTCACCATCAGGTATACCATATTTGAATGTTATTAAATCAGGATGTCGTTTGCGTGCTGTAATTTTAACAATTGCCGATAATGGCCGCTTAACAATAATTTCACCTTTTTTCTGATCATTTAACAATTCCCTTATAACAATTAATTCAGTTTGTGTTATAATTAATAAGCTTTTAAACATGAAACCATTCATTTTCACTTCTTGACAATGGAAATTCGCAATAATATTTGTCATTTTTAATATTGTTTGTATATCAATTATCTCACGATTATCATCATTATTACTATCATTATTATCAATGAAATCATCATCATCAATACGTGTTACATTACCATGATCATCATCAATACTAAAGACTGGTGCAACATTCCTATAACGTTTACCATTGATAATACTGGAGACATGACGGTCTTCATGTGTCATTGATGTATTATTATTACTTGTATTACTATTATTAATGTTATTATTACTATTATTATTGTTGGGATTAACAATATAATCCATCAATTTTCCTTTGATATCGGCTGATTTTGTTTTCATAACAGCAGAAATTTTGCCAAATAAATCATTTGATGTTGATGGTGTTGTTGGTATATTTTTAGTTTTAATTGTTGTCATTGTTGGATTATAAACGTTTTCTTGATAATTTGGTGCACAAACTATACATAATTTTGGATTATGATCAATTAAGAATTCATTAATATTTAAATGATTATTAATTAAATAATTATGTATTGATATATAACCACCATTTAATATTGATACATATTGTGTATGTTTTTGTAGAAATGATGCAATAATCATATATAAATATTGATCTTCATCATTCCGTCCACTACCTAAGAAACATAAATGTTCACCACCGGCTAATGAATTATACAAAATCGATTGTTTCTGTGCTGATAATAAACCTTGTATAACAGTATGATAAGATTGTGGTTCCTGTAACATTAAATTACAATCTAAATGGTAAGCAATTGATAAATGTCCAGAATTGTATTGCTCTATTGGACGACAATCAATCAAAAAGAAACGCACATTATCATTATTACTACTACTACTACTACTACTACTACCACCACCACCACCACCACCACCAATACAATTACTATTATTTTCAATTAATTCAGTTACATTAACTGGCAAACATAATTGTTGATTAATTTGTTGTTGTGGTTGTTGTATTAAATCTGAACGAAAACTCGATGGTGTTTTATTTGAATAATATTGTGCCAATGAACAAAAATCTTGTACATCATCAATTTCTAAACTATTTGGCATTTGTTGTAGAAATTTAATAATATTCTCATTATCATTCTTTTTATTATTATTATCATTATCATCATTAATCATTTTCATTGATAATATCTGTTCTCTTGCATTTATTATTATAATTAATGATAGAAAAAATATAAAATATGGATCTGATTGTTGAAAATAATAATCCCACATATTTATTATTATTTGTAAATTATTATTTGTTGCAGCAAATAATGTTTGATACCATTTTAAACAATATTTTTCCGGTTGTATACGTTTTGTATCCAGAAATGAACATAATTCAGGATCATGATATAATAATAATAATCTTAATATATTAAATGCATTATTACCACCAATACCACCACATGCACCAACATTATCATTATCATCACCATCACCACCAATATCGCTATCTTGTTGTTGTTGTTGCAAATTCTGTGGTATATAAATATCGATAATGGCTTCAAAAATATTGTAAATTACCGATTTTGTAATTTTCAATGTTAATAATGGCAATAAAATATCTAACCATCCATTATTTCTATAATATTTCACATTATGACTTTTACAATAATATGTTATTATTGATTCTAAATCACTTATAATTGATAATTTATCTAATTCATCGTTATTTAATTTTTGCGTTATAAATTCTTTACAATCCTCACGTAATATCGTTTGATTTGGTAAATCGAAAATTTCGTTAAAATGTTCCAATTGATTGCCTTTATCACGGACATCGAGACAAATCTATGGAAATACAAAACAATAATTGAAACACAAAAAAAATAATTGGTTATTCAATATCTACCTGCCACACTTCCGGTCTTAAACTTTCCGGTAATGGTTTACCTTTACAAATACAATAAATATCAGTTGCTGAACATTCTTCAAGTAGGGCATTCTCTAAATCAGTTATCCTATTGTAAAATAATTATTAATCGTTTATTCGTTAATCATTAAACATATGGATTATTATTGAAAATACCAACAATAAAAATAACTTCTTACCAATTATTCTTATCATCATCATCATCTAATCCTGCCATTTTCTTATCCTTATTATTACAACTTTCGCCTTTTAATATTTACACATACTAGACTATATAGAATACAAGAAAGTGTTATCGAATTGAATATATACGTCTTAATTAGCGATAACACCAATAAATAAATAAATGATAACAAAACAGAACACGACGACAGCTGATAGGAATAAATGTCAAATACAGATGATAAAAAGATAGAAACGAAACTTGATGTTCGACAATATTGACCTTGTGTACTACCAATAAAATGGCAAATAACCCATTCGAAAATTTAAACAATAGAAAATCGCATATGTTTAATCAACTAATCAAACGGTTTTAAAACACAAAATGTTGTTTTTGGAAATTGCAATTCTCCAATGAAAAGCACTACCAAAACAATGTGTTTTTGAAGTAAAACTTCTTTAGGCGCGACTTGGGGGTAACTCAGATTTTTTTCTGACGGAAGTAACGCTCGAAATAGTTTCCGCTATTTAAAATATTTAGTTCTACTAAGATCCTAATAATACTAAAATTCCCAACTTCATGTGACGAAATTTAGAAACTCCATAGATGTAAGGTTGGTATCTTAATTCTGGTGATATTTCTCGGTCATGTGACTACAACATCAGGAAAGCTATTGGTTGGCTGTAGGAATAGGAGAACAGGTTTGAATTTTGGGTAGATTGACATGGGCTGATTTAACCTTTAATTTAATTTTTTATTCTCAATTAATTTAATTAATGAGTGGATATTCTTCAAAAAGTGGGAGTGGTATTAATGAATTTTATATAGAATATAAAACAGTTTAATCGTTTCAGTGATATGTGCCATAAACGTCAAAAAGTTATACTTCAATCGCGCGTAAAGTTTACACGCACACAATTTTTTTTTTTGTAGTTAAAGTTAGACAACCAAGAAATATTCTTCATGTCAGTAAAGTTGGTATTGTCGTAATCGATACTACCAACCATCTTCAATGTGTTAATTGTAGCTCAAAATAATTATATATTTTTTTTATGAATTGGACAAAAATAAAAGAATTGTTATAACTACAAATGTTTAATAGAACTCGCCTGGAATGGATAAACAGAATAATTTGATTATTTATTGATAAATTGCATATCGATGCCTAAACGATTTGTAACTTTCAATTGTGACATTGCTGCATCTCTTAATGAAAATAAATGTGTCATTTCCATTTCAGATTTAGCCAATTTAATTGCTTTATTAAATAGCTCGATGGCGACCAAAAGATTTCCTCTGTAAAATAGTTATTATTAAGATAATAGCAATAATAATAAGAAAATAGATCATGATTCACCTTTGCACTTCGATAGTTCCCAATGTTTCATAAGCAAATTCGGATTTATTATCAACTTGAATGGCTTGATTCATTAATTTAACAGCTTTATCAATATCACCTTTCCATTGTAAATGTAATAAACCATAATGTACATAAATTGATGCATTTTTCGGGTCAATTTCTAATGCCTTTTTAAAATATTTCTCAGCTTGTTGAAAATCTTGTTTCTCATTCAATACTTGTGCATATAACGTATATGTTTCAATACAATTTGGGAATTTATCTAAACTTTTACGAAGATCATCTAAACTAGCCATTAATAAATCAATATTTTGTTGTTGCATAGCTAAACGATAATCAGAATAACATTTTTGTACATAAGCAATTGGAAAATTTGGATTTAATTCAACAGCTTTATGGAAATCATCAACAGCCTCTTTTGTACGATCTAATAATAATTTAATTTGTCCACGATGATGATAAACATCAGGTATATTTGGACCGATTTCAGCTGCTTTATTAAAATCATCAAGGCACTCCTGTATTTTTTCTTCTTGCATTAATATTGAGGCACGTTTAATCAATGAATTCACTTTAATTTTCTCATCGACAATATCATTATTGATAATAATTGTTAAATCATCAATGGCTTTCGTGAATTGGCCTGTTAAGAAATAGAATGATGCACGTAATGCGAACGCTTCAATTTTATATAAAGATTCAGATTCGGATGTGTTGATCTCTTCTGTACATGCAGGGATGATATCCTCGTAATTTTCCGTTGCATATGCCAATTTTGCCTTGTGAAAACCTAAACGAAACAATTAAAACAAATTCTATAAGAAATTCATCAAGTAACAAACCTTTCAATTCGCCTGGCCCCAGTGGTTCTTCTGTTGTATCTAATAATTTCTTATAAACTGGATCTTCCGAAAATGATGCGAAATATGTTTTGATAAATGTTTGTGATGGTATTATTGGTTCTCTATTTATCATTTCTTCTTGTGCATGTTTCTTACCTAATTCTTTCAATACACGATCAGCCATTAATAAAGCAGTTTGATTTTGGAATTGTTGCAATAAACATACACTAGTTATATCATCTAAACAATTCTCCCAATCTTTTAAAATTTCATAAATCTTAGCGCGACGCAATAATGCCTTTTCATATTTTTGATTTAATCCAATTGCATTTGTACAATCATTGATAACCATTTCATAATTTTTTAAATTTTCATAACATGCCGCCCGATTTTGATAATATGTTGATAATTCAATTGTATTCACATTTGGACATATATCAATTGCTAAATTATAAAAATTGATCGCTTCATCATATTTACCAATTTTAAACAATTCATTGCCTTTCGTTTTATGTTCTTGTGCTTGTTCTAACGGTGTTAATTCTTTTACAATATCACCATCATTCTTTTGATTTGTTTTATTAGTTTCATCGTTTTGTTCGTCAATCGAAATATTTTTGGATAGGGTTTTTGACATTTTTTTATTTGTTTTCGGTTGCTGTTGTTGCCGTAAATACCAAATTGTTAAGCCGATTGCACCAGCTGCACTTAATCCAAGTGCAATCTGCCATCGTGGTATCGGTGTGAAATTATTGGACGATGATGGCATGTTTGTTTCCTATTTAAACAATCAAATCATCAGACAATTTCTTTGAATATTTACACAGACAACACAAAAGCACAGATACACCTGCAAGAAGGAATTTTTAGGTTAAACCGAAAATTGTGAGGTTAAAACGGTCGATCACGGAAACTTTCACGCAAAAAAACGGAAGAAAAGCGAAATTAATCAAAAAATGTGCCACTGACAGAAATTTATTATTTATTTTTATTGATAGGAGATTCGCACAGAGTAGGTAAATGTTAATTACTATATAAAACAATTGATTTTGATGTGTAATTGAGCGCGCTACAATTAGTGATCGATAATCAAATGTCAAATAAATACGTATATACTCACGCGAATCCAACTTGGCGCATTTTTATAGTACCTCAAATGTTCCAATGTTTCAACATTAAAATCAAACAATAAAGGGTTTTAAACAACAATAATGAAATAAAAATTTCGTCTACAAATATCCATATAGTTTTATTTTAAATAACAACATCAAGAACATACAATTTCGTTATGACCATCTACAAATATTTGATTGATTAAAAGAAAGACAAAGCACTACAGCATTTCAATTTTTGAATTAAATAAACTTTATTAGATAAAATCACTCACAATTAAGTCAATTATAATGAAAACGAAATATGAATAATTAAGAAGACAAAAAAAAACAAGAAATAATCCAACAAGACAAAAGGTACTTAGAGTTGATTTTTATTTACACATAAAACAATAATAATAATAATAATAATAGTAATAATTACAAAGATTATTGCAGAATTCGTTGTATATTCTTTTGCTCGATCTTTAAATTATTGAATAAGAATAGAAATCTCAACATTAAAATTGTTCGTATCAAAAAAAAAGAAATTAATAACAAATCCTGTAGCACCATAGTTTAAAACAATAATAAATCTATGAAGCACCAGAATAATAGTAATAATTAAATATTAAACAGTAGCAATAATAATAATCATAATAATTAATAATAAAATATAAGGGACGTGTTAAAGTTCAGAAAATGCATACTGCCCAATTTTATTAAATTAAAAGGAATTTAATAAAAATATGATGTGTTGAAAATGAACAAGAAGGAAGTATATAGAAGAGCTTAGAAAACAAGGAACAAGTTACCATTTACCCATTAATATTTTCTAAATTCTAACTACGTCCCATTTTATTTTTAAATAACGTCCCTATCTTTTGTGTTGATATATAAATATACTCTTTTTTACATTAGTGATTAATCAATTAATTAACTACAAAATTAATTAAAAAAACTAAATAAAAAACTTACATAATATTATATATAATAATTAATAAAATATATAATTAGACCCAGTTCCATCCACCTGATTGCACAAATAACCCGATTCGTTTATTATTTAATAATTCTTTATAAATTATTTTTTGCAATGTTTGTTTGCGTGTGTTTGTGTGTGTTGTGTGTGTGATGTGTGTTTTACTTATTATTAATTAATTCTTCTCAAATTCTCCATTTCCTGCAGATAACTTGACAATTACTATAATAATGCAAAAAGAAAAACAGTAGAAAGAAACATTCTTCATAAAACAATAATAATAATAATAAAGAAAATAGATGAACTTATCACAGAAGGCAATTGATTCGATTTTTCAAAGAATTTCTCAATTTTCTTTTGTGTGGAAAAGTTAATTATTTGAATCAAATCAAAATCGAATCATTTCATTTTTTCCCTCTTCAAAATTATTAGAGAAATTATAGTGGCAATAAAATAAAATAAATAAATATTAACTAATTGATTAATTAATAAAATTGTGAATAAATAATTAGGTACGTACTTGAAGGAGCATATTAGCAAAATTTGAATTTGTAAATTTAAAATGTCGCTTATCGTAAAATTTCAATAATGCAGGACTATATGGATGTTTCTCTTTTAAATGTAAATAATGCACTTCTGGTTCACTGGTTGTATGACCACATTCTTCACAAACATAGACTTTTGTGCGACGTTCTTTATAAGCGTATTGATGTTGGACACCATGCACTTTTAAACAATGCGATTCTAATGAACAACGTTGCGTGAATGATTTCTCACACAAACTGCATTTATACGGTCGTACACCTGTACAACAGAAAAATGTTACAAAATAATTGTTTTGAAAAGCTGGACAACAGAATGGTTACCTGTATGGGTTCTTGTGTGCCGTTTCAAATCGAACGTATCATTGAAGCCTTTACCACAAAATGTGCATAAATATCGTTTAACATCTGAATGGCATTTCATATGTCGATTCAATAAACGTTGCAATGCGAACGCTTTATTGCATATACGACAAGCGAAATTCGTTTGGCCATCATCTGTTGTTAGTGTCACTTTGGCCTTCTCGTGTATGTGTTCGGTACTAGTAGCACGTCCAGGTCCTTGCCGGATTGTCTCCTGACTTGCCAATGGATTCTTTATACCATGCCCACCATTAACAAACTCCAATTGTACCTCTGATGGTAGACCCAACTGTAACAATAACTAAACAATATGGAAAATAGTCATTTTATGTGTTGTACAGGCATATAAGCATACAATTTGATTTGGGCAACTATATTTTCGGAAAATAAACATATCACAAAAAATACATATAGATATAGAAAAATCTTACTTTTTTTGTTTCAGTCAAATTAATATAAAATGATAGAAAAGAAAAAAATAATGCTTCCTCTTTTGTGAGAATTGTGTTTTGTCTTTTGCCTGCATCAAAAACGGATGCTTACCCTGTGTTGTAAAACATTTACTCGGCCCTGTAGTGCTGGGGAGACATCATTCGAACTTGAACTGCTTGTACGACGGCCAGTGACACTAGCTGCTGGTGGACTAATTGTACCACCATCACTATGTTGTTGTGACTGGTGGCCATCTAAAGAACAACTACCACCGCCCGGTGATGGTAATGATGATAATGCCGATGATGGTGGTGGTGAATCTAGATCTAAACCATTACCATTAAATGATAGTGTCGGTGATAACATTTGTTGTTGTTGTTGTTGATGATGTTGATGTAATTGTATTTGTAATGAATCATTATTGGTCGATTGATAATCATTATAAATTTTTGAAAATTGATGACTATATGATGTATTGAAATTATCACTAATATCCGATGTTGTTGCTACTGTTGATGGTGTTGTTGTTGTTGTAGTTGGTACAATATCATCATTATCATTTGTATCATTCTCATCGTTTGGTAAACGTTGTAGGAATGTTGTTAAATCAGTTGTGCCATCTGTTAAACTTTCAAGTAGAGCATGTTCAGCTGAACTTGAGAATGTTAATGTTGCTGTAAATTGTAATGGATCGATAATTGTACCATTTACCATATCTACCATCATTGATGTTGAATCATCATAACAATTATTATATGTTGTTTGTGATAGTAATTGATTTGTTGTTTGTTCATACAAATCAATATCTGTTGTTTCATCTTTCATTATGATACCATTATTATTATTATTATTATTATTACTATATGAAGCATTTTGTAATGTTGAATATTGTTTAGGTGAATTTTGACCATTATTACTACTACTTATTATTATTATTATTATTATTATTATTATTATTATTATTATGATTTAAACTTAAATTGGCAAGTTCTTGTCCTGTATCACATTCCATTTGTTGTTGTTGTTGTTGTTGGTGCTGATGCTGTTGTTGTTGTTGTTGTATTAAATAATTTGTAAAATTACTAGCATTATAATTTTGGCCATTATTATTACCATTTTTTAACGATTCATAAAATGGTGGCAAACTACCAGTTGGTGGACTACTAGGACCATAATTTTGTCTACCATCTCTATTACCACCACCATTACCACCACTACTACCACCAAGTAAACCACCACCACTACCACCAGTACTACCACCAAAACTAATACTACCACCACTATTATTATTCGTAGATGATGCTGATGATGATGTATTATTCGATTGTTGTTGATTTTGTCCATTTGATGAATTACGTCCATGTCCAGCGGCTGCTGTTATTATTGTTGGTGATTTATTATGTGTACCATTTGTACTACCAATAATTGCACGTATTAACGGTTTCGTTATTTTACTACTACACTGACAACGTCTTTGTTGTTGTTGTTCGCGCAATAATAAACGTTTCTCATCACCATCTTCTATATCGTCTTTACGTTTTGGTATATGATAATCGATTGGTTGTTCTTGTTCCGGCTCTTGTTGTTGTTGTTGCTGCTGTTGTTGTTGCTTCTGTATTATCAGACGTATATCTTCATCTTCATCGCGTTTCGTTGTTTTTGGTGTACGTTGTATAACAGAGAATTGTCGGACAGGTGGTGGTTTTGGTATATCTTCATCATTTGGTTTCTTGACTATTGGTAAAACTATCTTCTTATCGGGTGGCACTATTGGCCGGCCACCATATGGTATATCGCCACCTAATATCGATGAGATAAAACGACGGGGTGGCGGTGGTAATATTTCTTGCTTCTTCGATGATTCGTTCTGTTGTTCATCTTGTTTCTTTTCCGTTTCCTTATCTTTATCTAAAATACAAGAATAATTTTTGTTTTTGAAATATATTTGGAGAAGCAATGTAGGTTAAGGTGAACAAAATTGAATATTTTAAATAACAAAAAAAAACCCCTTCAACAACGGCTGGTTTTTTGAAGGTCAACTTGGATGAAGCAGAAGAAGTCGTAGAAGTCAAGCACCTGCTGTAGGGTATAAACCGGTACCTATAATAATCTAGACAAGATTGGTAGGGAAGAAGAGACGAAAAAAAAACACAATGATGGGGTGGTGGCCGTGAAGAATTTCCATCGTCATGTGGTCAATCTTTTGACTCAAGTCGCCTTTATATAATAAGGAAATTCTCTCATCTATTTCCAACTTGAAGACCGTTATTTGTAGACGACATGCATTGCGAAACTGTTTAGAAATAATCATAAGTAAAAGTCAAGGATACGATTGATTTAAATAAATATCCTTTTTAATATTTAAGACAAAATGTGCGGTAAACTTGAGAAATTTCGCAATAATTCTAGACATCTAAGTAATACAAGAACTATTTGCACAATAATTTAAATAATACGTAGCCTGGACAAAAATTGAATAATTTTCAACGGAATCGTGTCAATCACTTTCAATTTTTTTCGAACAAAGAAAACCGTATTCAAATTTCCAACTTCCTGTCCAAAAAAAAAGCAATATTTCCATATAGTTGTGCGTTATAACAGTCTTATCATTATTATTATCGTCATCATTAATATTGCTATTATCGTAACGGATTTTTCAATAATAGTCAAGGTTTGCATGTGATAGAATTTTAAATTAGAAGAATCGATTTTCATTATGTAGATGTGTGTGTGTGTGGATCAGGTCGACGAACGTCGAAAAATTGAAGGACGAATTCGGCGTTGTTCTCTCATTTGTATTAATTAAACACCTATCAAAAATAGAAACATTCGCTGATTTGTTAATTAATAGAACCACCAAATCTAGCTACGTAAGAGCATTTGTTTCCGTTTCGTTTTTTTGTTTCTTCTTTGTATTGAACGAGAAACAGGTGTGGTCAGTGTTTCCATCCACACATATTTGCATAACAAATATGAAAAGTATACACATTATTAGATCTCTACAAATACCGACAAAATTACAATTAATTGTCTTTATTATAAATTAATTTACAATGATCAAATGTGATTTCTAAATATCACACTGACCTCCACTGTCAATTAAATTTATTGTAACGTATACCTACAACAATCGTTGTTGCGTAGTGTGGCATTTATGAAAGTTCACTTTTGACAATTTCGCAAAGACTCACTTTTCGGGCGATCATTGCAAAACCCTTCAAAAATTTGAAATTCAAATAGAAGAGAAAAAATAGGTCACCGTAGAGTGATTAAAGGGTTTTGTTTTGGTCAGAATTTCATGGTCTACTTGTGTTTCAACAAAAAAGAGTGAGAATTTATGTTTAATTCAGTACAAAACCAATTAAATTCAGTGTCCGTTTGTATGGTTCTTCTCTAGATATGACCCAGAAAGTCAAGATAAACATCAAGTCTTATTTGTTGTTTCATCATATGAGAGAAAGTTCTTATGAAATGATAAGAAAAAGAAGAACACTTTCTTCTAGCTTGTATAAGTGATTAAATAATAATTGTGCAATGACCTTGAACTCTAATTTGATTGGTTGATGGATTTTCTTCACCCCTATGTCTAAATAAAATACAGTTAGCAATAACAACAACAACAAAAACAACAGGTAGACAAACAGATGGATGTCCACACTGTGTTCAAGCCCACAAATTTTTGTGTACCTACATAGACAAATATTGGCCTTGAGTTGTATAACGTATATATATTCCCTCATTGTTGTCGCCTTTGTTGGGTCAAACTTTTGCGCAAGCCGTCCCCTATTTATTGTTGTATACCTCTATATAGACGTTCTTTTTTCTTTTCATCCGAAAGGCACCTTCTTTATAGGTAGTTTTTTTTTTGTTGGAATATATTGGATAATATAAAATGTACACGAGATGTGAAATATAATGGAGCATTGTTCTTTTTGGATTACACGGTCGGCTAACCTTGGAATCTGTAATGGTTCATGGCGTTGTAGTGGTTGATTTTTTTTCGCATTATTACTATTATTTCAATCATACCACGTTCAAGGTTAATGTTTATTAGTATCTCTAAGCGTTTTAATTGATGTTGATGTCCTGGGAAACCCCTAATATGGTTTAAATTAATTAATTAATTAATTAATCTTCTATACGTATAAAACAAAAGCACTTATTAAATTATCTTTATTAAGCGATACTGAATGTTTTCCACAATCCCACATTCATTATAAAATCAAAGAAGTTGACCTTAACGACTTGATCTTGATAAATAAAAACGAATCTACAAAAATTCGTATTTTTCAGATCGTTTTTCTTGTTGTTGTTGTTGTAATGTAAAGCTCTCAAAGAGTTTCTTGTTTGATCTATCGTTGAAATCTCCTTGAAGCCACCAAGAAAACTTTTTTGTTTTTAATTTCAATTTTTATTGTATTTGACTCAATTATTTATTTATTTTTTTAAATTGAGTTCCGCACACGATCGATCATTGAAGTCTCTTTGAATATGTTCGTAATTATCTATCATCGGATTGTTTTGTTAAAACAAATAAATACCGACACGTGACAAGTGTTTATAAGACGAAAATGGGGCCTACACGTCTACATCCAGTAAACTATTTGACATTGATCATCCATTTTGAGTTATTGTTCCATTGAATATCTGTTTTGAACAGAACAACAGTTAGTTGTTTTAATGTGAGAATTGATTCAACCTTTAAAATTTATCTCAAATATGTTGTTATTTGTATTTGGTATATTAACGGTTTTAAATGATAAAACGAAGAAGACGAATTATTGTACCGGCCATTAGGTGCGTCATTTATAACAAATTAATGATCTTACCATCTTTCTTTTGGACAATTAGTGATAATGGTTGTGGTTGTTGTTGTGTTGTTGTTCTTGTTGTTTCCCCTAATAATTCATTTTTGGTTGTTGCTGCATTTTGTGATTCTAATAAACGCAACTGTTGTTGGTGCAACCTGTTTTTGATTAAAAAAATCTTCGGCATGTTATTATTATTGTTATTCAGTCATTTATAAAATCAATAATTCATCCCTATAGCCCATAAACAATAAACATCACACACTATATAACACATAAAACACCAAATATAATAATCATAACAGTAATAAATAAATCACATTTCATAAAAAATAGCACATAAAAAAGTTTTTATAAAAATTGTTCACTGTATTGTTCGTTTATATTTTTTTTTATGGTTTTACTTTAGAATAATCGAATACACGTGTTAGTTCTATCTGGTTCTGTTGAAGACTGATGACCGCAAGATGTAAAGGCGATGTGAACCGTTGTATGAAGCCCCTCTCTATGCCCCCCCAGTGCCTACCAGTTTAGGCCGACCTGTGTTGAGGTTACAATACCTATTCAAACTCTAACTTGGCATTGGCGACGCAAACATTGTGTGCACTGTCTGCAATAATTCTACTTGTTACCGGGCCACCACAATCAGAAATCCTTAATGATTAAATAATTAATTAACATAAAATGATTGTATGAGGGTTCATGTCTTGATCGCACATTGGAATCACCACAACAAATTGATCGAATAAACACACAAAACAGGTGTAGATATACATAAGCAGTTCGAGTTGATTCATTTTAATTAAGTCAATCTTGAAATATATAATTTAAAAAAAATTCAATTAACAATGTCAAGATCATGGACGATATTGTTATTATTAAATCTACACTGTTGCCACATAATTCTTGCCACCGGTTCTCTTGCAATCAGATTTTTAATTAACAATGGCACAGTAGTGTGTGCAATAAATAACCGAATAAAAACGATCGTTTCAACGATTATTCGATGATTTTTCCCAAAAATATCGAATAAATATTCTGTTCTTCACCTATCTGTTATTCATTGATTCTATTGTTGCTTGATTCGCACGTACACATCCTGTTTAATATTCAACATTTGCATAATGTTGCTGAATTTTCCCCCGATCGCCACCAAATAAAGCAAAAATAAAACAAAACAAACAAACACGGTTTAATTGGTAAAAATGTAAACAATCTAACTGTTTTTTTTTAATATTTCTTATTTTTATCCTTCTCTATAATTTATTCAAAATAATGTAATCGAATCGCTCATGACATTTCCTTTGGAGAAAATCCAACTTCAATGGCATCTAGTTATGTGTTGTTGTGGTAATAAATGATGGAATTTATTGAGATTTTCAGCATCAGGCAACTGAGAATTGTTGAAATTCGTCTCTTGTAGCACAAGCTACGTGTGTGATGTATCGTTGAGATCTCCATAGAATTTTCCCTATTTTCCGATATAATCGCAGATTTTCCAGCCCAAAATCAACGTAATGAATAGATTAAAGGCGTCTTTACAAGAAGTCACTGTTATCGAGCCCTTGGGGCTGTCTGAAATTCGATTATTGATAGTTCAAGTTACGTGTATAACGTATCGTTGAGGTCTCCATAGAATCTTCCCGTTTTTAGCGCAAATTCCACGATTTTTACTGAAAAACCACACGAATTCGCATTGAATAATATCATAAAGTGTATATTAAGCGTGATTATCAATGTTCAATGCAAAAATAAACATGATCAGCCGCCCAACCACATTCTTATTTTAATTGCTGTTACAATTACAAAATCAATTCTGTAATAATCACATAATTATACGCCTGTAAGGGTATATAAAATCAAGATTTATTTTCGAATCTTTAAAATTTTTGATTAAATTACAGTTTTGTTGAAATATCAAAACAAAAACAGAAACAAAAAAGGATTGTTTTGTTCTCTTTTTCTCAATACTGTTAAAATGTCTCGTGACTTATCATTTGATCACTTTTAGATTTATAAGCCTAGAGGTGTAATTCTATGGCCTTGACATTGACAACAACAACAACAACAACAACATTCTCCAAGAGGCCCTCGCGAGGCTTTCTCTCTCTCTCTTACACACACACTTTGATTTCTATATGTTCTTGCGTCCACATTACGAAAATAATTGAATCAACACATGAACAACAATGAGTCTAATTAAACGGGAAATAAATAGAGTGGAAATTGGTGGTCAAAAGCTTTTTTAAAAGCAAATTGTTGTTATATACCTACGTGATATACGTATATATATTTTTTTGGTTTGTCATCAATGACATTTCCTACTTATAAAATGTTTTCAGGATAAGTACCTGGAAGACACTTATTTGTTTTATTGTAATTGAAGTAATGATGGCGACAATCATATACTTCCGGTCGCCATTTTACCGTTATATTATTGACAAGCGGCCATATTTAATGTTTGATTCACTTTTTTTTGTTTGTATTGTGGTACTGTTCAAATAGTGGCTGTTTATCAAATTTTGCTGGTAATGCTGCTGGTAGTGATGATGATAAGGATGTTGTTTGAAACGTAGAAACACCTCCATATTGCCATAATTAATGCGAATAATTGGAAATAAATCAATTTTCAGAATATTATATCGTAGGTATAATGTTCGCCTATTCACCAGATGACTTTGGATTTTGTTGTTTGAATCGAGTAATTCTGGAAAATATGCTCATTATTTCCAGATTTTGCACAGTGGAAAGACTACAATACAATGAATTTAGAGATCATTGACGTTTTGAACTTTTCACTCGATTTAACATCGTAGACGTTTCTTCTTCTCGTTTTTCCTTTTTCCGTGTTCAATTACTCAATTACTTGAGGGACAACGATTAAAATACGACGAGTTTCCTGTGAAAAACAGGTAGAAGTTCTTTGTGAATCCTCAAAGTATACATATGCGTTACGGTGATTTGTCATTTATTTCTGGTTAAACTTGTATCAATTGTCCCAAATTTGTGCAATGATTCATCATCGTAACCTACACGTATTTCGCAAAATTTTCCACGAATCTAAAATTGTGTGTGTTTTTTTTGTTCTTCTTAGGATTTTGGTAGACTTCCATTGGCCCATTTCAATCGAGTACTGTGTATATGCATATATACACAACAACAATTAATGGAATGTTGTTGTTTGGCTGGTTGGTTAGTTGGTAGTACGACCCAATGGGGGCCCCCCGTTTACATGTGACAGTGACCAATTTGTGTTGGACAACACTGTGATGGTATACACATACAGAATTTTTGCTGGAAATAACGTTGCGAGAGTGTCATTGGGGAAGAGAGAGAAACACTCGGAGGGGCGGGCGAGCAGGGAGATGTGCTCGCGGACCAAGCAGCAGGTTCATTGCACCTGACGGAATGGCGAGTCCGGGCACTGACGTGCTGTTCTATAGATTGGATACCGTTAGCATTTGCGCGCTAATAGGTTCCGCTAACATTTACACACACACAAACAGCGGAACTTATTCTGCATCTATATGTGTAAGTTGTAATTGTACCTCTTCTATTCTATCACCTTCCTCTTAGGTTTTGATCATTCTCTTCGTCCAATTTCTAAACAATAGATGATCATACTTATATGATTAGCAAAATATGTTAGAAACGGTAAAGATTTTTTTCTTCTTCTCTGGAATAAAACACCTTCCAGCAAGGATAATTTTATTAAATTAGTTGTTATGCGGAAATTCCTTCTTTATTACGTACAATAATAATAATAAGAACAACAATTGAAACAAGGCCACAACATGCAACTCATGCATATGTAGGCTCGCCTTAGTCTGATGTAATGCAAGTCGTATGCCCGTTTTAATTTACTTATAATCAATGATTAATAATGAATGATACAAATCCATGAATACCGGAAACTCATTCTCTTTTCGTACATATTTGGCTGAAGATTTCCTGTGTGTTGGTGTCTTTTGTATTCAGCTCAATGTGAATTTTTTTTTTTAATAATTCTTCACACCAAAATTCAACTGTTGTAACATGTTTTCAACCGAAAAGAAAAACACCCGAATCATCTCTCTTTCTCTAATTATGGTAGTTAAAAAGTTTCAATTGTTGACGACGAATTGAAGTTGTTTTGTAAATCAACTTCCGCATTATTACAACAATCACGACATTATTTTTAGTCCTTGACCTGTGATGGTATGGAGTCCTAAATAATGGTGGATTGTAGTGAGGGGAGAAGATAAAACGTATTTGCCTTTAAGGAATTTAATAAATATGAATCATAAAAGTGGGACATGAATTATTGATGGATTTTGTAAAATTGCACAATAGATTTCGTTATTGGAAAAATTGGGGAAAAGTAGTGGATCTACACCAAAAAAGGGAAATTTGCCAAAATTAGCTTTTGTGCGACAGTATGTTATAAAATCAACGAAGAATCGTACAAATTTGGATTATTTGCAATTGTTGTATAAATAACTATTGCAACTATTTCTGATTCATTTAATCAGATTTGAATTTGATGCCTCCTACATCAATCACTCTGGGTCCAACTCATCGTATAGTCGGTCTTTCAAAGGCTTGACTGCCAAACTGTTAGTAGAGAAGATCAAGGTGGCCTTTAAACTCCCTCTCTTTTATCACAAGTAAAGTCACAATTAAACTACATTAAACTTTAAAATTGTAAGAGTGGTGTGCAAAAACTACCCCCCATTAAGATCACTGTTTACATTCTCTATATTAAAGGTTTTTTACTATTTGAAAGTCAAGTTGATCGAATCGAAATGGACGTAATATATAGCGCATAGAAATGACGATAAAGCGGGCTGAAGGGTTATTGTAAACATAATAAAAGAGGGTGTTTTGAGAGGTCCTTTGATGGCATATTGAGGGCGGAAGGATTGTGTCGGTCGGTGAGAAATAGGGTGTGGGAAAATCGTACAGGTGGTAAGTAGTTATTTTATTCGTACAGATGAAAGAAGAAACAGGGGAGCAAATCTATTATCTCCCATCAAAAAAAAAATCTATACAGACTAGCAAATAAAAAAAAACACAACGTTTCAAACACCTTCAATTTGTTCAAATACTTTCTTTCTATTGTATTATAAATACATGTTAAGCGCAACATTTGAATTAAATAAATAAATAAATTTAATAAATAAACGATTCTTGTTTGTACTGATGTCTTGATTTGTAATTCCAAAAAGCCAACATCGGTCAACTAAATGCGTTTCAAATGGTCAATGAACTTTTTAGTAGATTTCCTTTCACAAAATTATTTTGTGTAAATTTATTTGAATTCTTTCCAACATGCTTAATTCTTATTTTTATCATTTTAGACGATTTAGCCTTGATCAGGATCAACTGAACTAAACCAGAAATTAAAAAAAAAACAAATAAATTTCTATATGACTTCACATTCTAGAATTCTTGTTAAATTCTTATAGTCGCGCCCACATAGACCGATGTCCAGAAAGTCCATGATGATCATGATGATGATGATGATGATGATGATGATGATAATGGTGGTAGTAGCGGTGCGGTCAGGTAACATACATACACAGAAAACGGACCACGCAACAAACATAACGGGTATCGGAAAGTAACCGCGATCATCTCTCTTCTTCTTCATTTCATCAACAGTTATACAAAACAAGAGCTTGCTTTTATTCAAATTTTGATTTCGTTTTGCACTCCTTTCAGATGAATGTCGATTACATCATGTTTCACGTGTAATCAGATGAAATTACACAAATCTCGTTCGGTCACATAATATTTGGTTGTTTCTTTATGAATTTAATCAATATTTCCCGATTTTGCTTATCATTATTGAAAATTATCGTTAATCGTTGTTGTCGTCGTCGGTATTATTGGCGACAAGAAGATTGGTGGCAAAGAACGGGTTTGGTTCACTAGGCAAACACAGGTCATTGCTACCTGTAGAGGATGATGATGATGATGACGGCGACGACGACGACGACGACCATGGCCATGATTGCTTGCATACACTCACTCTTCTATGATTGCGCAATTTTTCTTTAATATTAACCAACAACATTCCATTCCAACAATAAAACGAAATTTTCTCGACATTCTTTTTTCTATGCATGTAGTTTAACTGGAAACATGAAAACAATTGTGTCCTTAATATTGTCAAAAAAAATTACAGTTTACTCTAATACTAATTCGTATTCTATTCTAAAGTCCAAGTATAATATGACTCAGATTTTATAAGGAATTTTAATTATAATGGTATACATATGAGTGAGATAGATATACATAGATATATGTTGGAGTGACGTTGCCATAACGTAGGTGGATTAAGTTTCCATTGAACTTCACCTTTTTGCGCATTGTATCGCTTGTAATGTATAAAGTAAAACAATTCCAAAATGCAGGTCAAGCTCAATATTCCATTATTTTATTGTATAATTAATTAGAAGTAGATTTCTTCATTTTATTTTCAAAAAAAAACCGGAAACACATACCGGAAATGTCCTAAAATTCTGTCATTTATCATCAACATCATTAACAATAAATGAAGAGTGCTAGAGTGAAATCAAGTACCTATACATGTATAGCGGTTTTTTTGGAAAGAATAAATATTCCAGATGGCCTTGTAGTTGTTATTGTTGATGATGATGATGATGATGATGATGATGATGATGATTATGACGACAATGTGTGCAGAACTATGACTTTAACTGTTTTTCTTCCTCTGGTTTCTTCAGGAAACCAAAAAAAACAACAACAGTGAATACGGCTACGGTTTTGTTGTTAGGCTTTTTTTTAAATTATACATTTTATTATTAAATAATACCATTAGTATTATTTATTATTATTATTATTATTATTACTGTTTGTTAATATTAGTGAGATCAATATGTCGCAACTCAAGCATCTGTTATTGCTTACTTACAGTTAATTTAAAAATCATAAAACAGCTTTTTTTATCACAATATTATAGCTTTATTAAAAATACAGTAGAAGCCTCTTTAAAAGTCGTTTGTTTGGCAAAAAAAAGGTCGGCTTAGAGAATTGCCAATATTCACAGGGAATCTTGTGGAGATTGTACGATTCTGTCTGTTAAAAGAGAATTTTTAATAGTATAGTGAAACCAAGCAAAGATGCCTTCAAACTATTTTAACGTGGTTGACTTGACTGAAGAACTATAAGAACAGTGCCGCTGCGTCGGGGGCTGCAGGAGCACCTACCCCGTATAAGTTTGAGTTTTTATAGGCAGACATAGACGCAATTTATTTTCGGCCCGGCTCTGTATAAAGCCCCGTCCACATCTATCGAGCGATCATGAAGGAATGGGTACGAACGGAAATGTAAATATTGTGTGAACGGCAATGCAAACACGGTCGAATTGGTACGAAGGTTCAAGGAATGGTTTGAACGCCAATCCGGTTCGTTCGCGTTTGGTCCCATTTCAAGCCATTTTTTTGTAATCGTTCATACGTTGCCTGTCGTACCCATTCTTTGGCGATCGTTCGATAGATGTGGACGGGAGTTTATACAGAGCCGGACCGAAAATAAATTGCGTCTATGTCTGCCTATAAAAACTCAAACTTAAGAGATCGAATAAGACCGGAGCTTTCGACATAAGTGGTTCTATAATAATGGCCATCTTATACAAAAACTCGTTACTAAAAACTTTGAACCATCTCTCTAATGCGAGCATTCTTATTTTTTTGAAAATTCCAGTCTGTACAGCTTGCAGATTTCAATGAAAATTCAGCATTAAGAAGAAGTCATTACCAAGAAGCTATTCATTTTTGTTTAATTGCAGTTCAAAGATTTCAATCAATTTGAGTGGTCGTGTTACAGCAGATTCAACAGGAAGTAATTAACTGAAAATAAAAAGGCATAATCTCGCTTTATCGACTTCCAATAATCGGACTGTCTTGTCCGTTCAAAAGAGTGTTTTCAACAGTAAAAAAGATAATGTATACTGAATCGATTTGTGTTTGGTCGACTTGATGGTAGAAGCTATACGAAATCCAAAACGACAGAAGCGTTCTATAGTTACTAAAAATACTAAACCACTGGAAAATTTGTGTGGTGTTGTTGCAGAAGAAGCAACAGGAAGTATTTTTTTCTTCAAATTAATCGAAAATGAAAACACCTCATTGAAGCACAAAAAAAAACCATCGAAGGAAACAGCTGCCTGTTAACCCCTTTATCCCTCATTTCCGACCTACCCCAAAAAATCTCTATACATATTGATAATATCTACAATATAAAAATAGAGGGTGGGTGTGTATATATCTAGCCGTATGGTGGATGATGGATTTTTCTTAATAGAAATCGAAAAAAATTCCCACACCTTTAAAATATTCCAGATCTGATATTCAGGTAGACAACTAAATGGAAACAATCCAAACAGGAATTCACGTATTTATACACACATACGTGGTGTGTATTTTTAAATAAATAGGACACGAACATTTATAAAATAAACAATTGTTAGTGTAACCAACCGCAGGATAATTTGCATCAATACATAACGGTCTTTTATATATTATTTAATTTATTTTGTTGTTATATCTGATTATTAACAATTGTTGTTATTTAGATTTGTGGATTTTAACGATTAACTATTAGTAATTTGAGATTTTTTTTAATGTTTAATAGAAGAGGTCCAGATGTTGCATTGTTAAACAGTACAGCTGATGCGGAGCGTCCAATTTTTTGTTTGGGCAATAAAAAACAATTTAATGAAAATCAATATCGTGGGCTGTTCGCTTATTAAAAATCCAAACAACATGAGGATGACCAGGTGGCGCTTCCTTTTCTCCAGGTAGTTGGGTATCGATTTACTAAAAATGAACATTTCTCATGTGTATACACCCACATAGAATAATCGTGGGAATATTTGCAAATTTGCCACATATCCATCAATTTTTTGTTGTTGTTGTGTTTCTTCTATTCGGAAAGAGGGATGATGTTATTATTGCTATGATAAGTTCAAGATCCTCAACAGATGGCTAATGCTACCTTGAAAACTATTAATTTGTGTTTTTCTTCTTCACGTTCTTTACAATTCTTTTATTCACCACCAACTGGCTAATAATGATACTTGAATAGCGATAAAAATAGCATAATTACAGTTGTTATTGATGGCAAACTTATAAATTTTATTAAAATCTATTATGTAATCGCACTTATTCTATCTTTTTCTTTATGTTCAATTCCATATTCATATCTGTACGTCTTTGTCTTTCTTTGGTAAAAGAAATTGTTGAATGCTTTCAGGTAACATCCAGTCATTGACCTAGCAAACACTTCGCCAACAAGTTTTTGAGTTGAAGAAAAAAAATTATGTAAAATACCTTGTTGGTTAAACATGGAGGATTTTTCGGGTTTTTTTTTTAATCGCCTCGGTGTAATAAAAAAATAATAATAATAATTCAGTCTTAATTATATTAAAGAGAATTTGTTGAAACCGTTTCAAATAAAACCATTCTCTTTCAAGGGTCAGGGTCTTGTACATGGAAATATCAAGAACAAACATTGATCCTGAATTGATTCCTCTTGTTATTATTGAAAATCCAACAAAATGGGTTAATTTCCGTAACAAAAATAACTCTTTCTGTGAGTTTAGACATAAAAAAATACGTAGATTGGCATAGCAAACAACAATTATTATGAAACTAACAAGATAGAACGGTCTTGACCGAAGAACTTGCTAGGTTATTGGCCTTCAAGCTTACACTTCCCGGTTTCTGCACAAGTCTCGAATTAAAAATAAAACGAATAAACCAACTCAATCATTCTCTCTCTCTCTATCTATCTATTTCTTTCCCATCTTTTATTTCTTTGAACTTCTTTTGAATCATTTGCTACGCCATGGTCACCAGTCCGCCAACCGTGCACAAACAACAACTTGACTATTATTGTAATTCTGAAACCATAAAACTACTACGGTTCGAATTCAACAATAGACACACATATGCACACAAAATATGTATCAAATCAAGATTTGATGATTTATGAATTTAGATTTGAACCGAACTCAAAAACGAAAAATTCAAATAAATATGTTCAAGAACGGATATTTGATTTCGTTCTAAATATTAAATAAATGTTTGAAAAACGATTTTTCTTAAGTAATTGTCAATAATGTGGTGACAACTAAACAAACATTACGAGTTTTTCACTAATTTCGAAGAGAAGAAACCGAAATTTTCAGGAGACTTCAATGGTCGATTGTGAACGGAACCCGATGATTGTTTGTATAAATATTCGAAAATTATTAATAATATAAAAAATTCCAACCCCCCTAATAAGGGTGCTGGAGATTTGAACAACAGGTCCAGGTAGAGGGCCGGATGCTCCTCAAAGCGACTTTCGTTTTCATTGCCGCCATTTACACCACCCTCTTATTGTTGTGAATTGCGTAACCAATAAAATTCTCGAACAAATGACCGTTCCGGGTTGTTTTTTATTGCGTTAAAATTGTATAATACACAAATATTTTTATGGATATGGTTGGAAATTGAAAGTTTTCGTGTTGAATTTTATGAAAATTTACGACAATCATCCCGGCTTGTTCCGAGAGTTCTATTGTGTATGTTTTTTTTGGTTGTTAAAAAATGCCCTCGAAAATTCGTCCTGACCTACGTTACGGACATTATTTGTTCTACAAAACGTCCATAAATAATTTCGGTTTCAATTTCGTGAAACTCTATGTATGTACAGCTATTTGGTCTCGTTATTCAATCCTGTAATATTACAATTTAATGTAGCGGATCTTTGTTGTCGCCATCGTTTCAATGAAAGTGATGTTGATGTTGATGATAATGTTGGGGCGATTGTATTCCCTTTTTAACATCCGCCTTCTCTCTAACTGGTTAAAATATAATACAAACAACAGTAATAATACCACTATGTAATATGTAGAAGATCGGTTTCAGTTGAAAACTGTTAAATAGCGTTCGTTTTCGTCAAGGCTAAGTTCGAGGTCGCATTAGGACGATGTTAAATGATTTATTTTCTTGCCTTTTAATTTTCACAGTAATTGAAGGTGAAATATCAATCAAATAGTAGAAATGTTCAATTTTTTTTTGTATTATTCTATTATTGAAAAACATCCTTGATCACGTTCGCTTTGATATAATTATAATTAATTTTTTGTGGTTGAAATTGCTCATTTTACGCCTGAGCTAATTAAAATCATTCGTTAATTCATAGAGATCCAACTTTGTAATTTTTGTCTCTCTTTTCCCTTCTAGTAATTTCAATTATTTTTTTTCAATACCGTAAATAAAACTATAAAAATGGTCATACAAATAATGGTGCAATTATTAGGATGCTTGTCACATAAACAACACAAAAAGCATTCTTTAAGTAACGATATTACAATAACAACAACGATGCGTGTTCCGTTAGTATATCGTTTAAAGTTTATATAAAAATTGGGACAACATATCCTTTTCCTTTTGTCTTCTCTTATCCATTGATACTACTGGGTTTTCCGATTCGATCGTTATTTATTAAATTTATTAAGCCGAATTTTGATGAAACAAATTTGGTACAACATAATAGATGAGGCCAATGACTGGATACTATGTATTTTTTTTATGAATTCTCATTACCATTATCATCATCATCATCATCAACATCATCAACAACAACAACAGTGTTCATTGTTTAAATAGCGTGAAAAAAAATTATACGTATGTGAATAACGTACCGGAAATAATGAGACGGTTCATGAATTATTTTTGCTTTTTATGAATTAAGTACGACATGTAGATGTATGATTACTGCGTATTTAATTACAATATATATATATATATATATATATATATATATATATATATATATATATAAATGCATTTACTATGGTTCATTCTGATTGTATTTATATAGATGTTATTTAGTTTGTAACGTTTTATTTATTTATTTCAAATCTCCTGAAAAGTGTATTATATAGATAGAGATTTTAACAAAAAATTACCGCCTTGTGGTTAGACAACTAATAATACTCTTTATTCGCGCTATAATTAGACTAATTAATTCAACCGGTAATGTAACAACGCCGCATCTACCAATTTCCAGTACATCTACTAATACTGCCAATTTATAGTGTTCGACTAAAGATTAGTAATCCTCTCAACTGATATTTGTATTGATATTTAAATGATAACAAATAATCACTTTATTAAACTAGTGATAAATCAGATATCTTACATATATACCGTATGGAAGTCACAAATTTTCAACTTACTAATGCCTTGTAATACTCATAAACTCAAATGTATCACTTGTTGAGGACGCTAAAAATTGTTGTGGATTGTAATTGGAATAGTGTACACGTAATGCCTTTAGTTTTTGGAGTGCTTTATTGATTCTACTGAAATTTTTTTTTGGCTACTAATTTTATAGAAAAACATTTGGCATCACTGTTTGTTTTGACATTTTAAAATTAATTTACGTCTGAAATTTGCTAAAATTCCATTGTCGTGATTACTATATTAGAGTGGATTGTACACTTGATATTGAATGTTTTGTTGTTATTTAAATAATTATTTTTAAGAGTACTCCATGGTAATTTGAGCTACATTTAGACAATTCAATTCTGACATTCACTTGACATTTGAGAATTTAGGTTATGTTAAAAGTGTGAACAATGACGTAGAAGTATACTTCTACGTCATTGAGTGTGAAAATCCCATTTTCTTCCCAGTATTTGAACGTTTTCCAAACAAATTTAGTGTTTTTCATAATTAGAATCATTAATTTATCATTTATTTGGACACGCTATTCGATAATTAAAAAAATGAATCCAACACAAGAGAAAAGTGAGTATTTGTTAAAATATGGTAAAGAATAACATTAAATTGTTTTTAAGAAGAATCTGTTGGCTTAACAAAGAAGGATAGGCGTGCTCTTAAAGTTAAAGAGAAACAACAACAGTCACCACAACAACGGCAACAACAACCACAACAAAAACAAGTTGATAATAATGCAAACAAAGAGCAACAACTAACTGAAAAACAAAAACGTAAACTTGAATGGGAGCAAAAGTTAGCCGAACAAAAATTACAACAAAACCAAAATGAAAAGCAACTAGAATCATTATCAAAAGCTGAATTGCGACAGAAGCGTCGTGAACAACAAGAAGCACAACGTTCAGCTAAAGTTAATGAACAAAAGGAACAACAACCAAAACAACAAAAACATGACAATGTAATAAAACAATCAATTGATAATAAAACAACAATAATTTCAAAAGAATCTCAACATAAAAATGTGGCAAATCACAAAGTGATTACAACAACAAAAACAAAAACGGCAACAAATAGGATTCAATTAGTTAATCATTTGTATTTGGAGAATTTACAAAAAACTGTCGAATATAAAGGTAGTTTGATCAATTATAAACATGTACATCCCGTATTTATACGTTTAGGTGATCAATATTTAACAAAAACAATATTAGGTTCAAATGCACGTTGTTTAGCATTATTACAAGCGATTAAAATATTAATAAAAGACATAGAAATACCACAAAAACAAGAATTTATACATTATTTCGATTCAACATTACAATCATGTGTAAAATATTTACAATATTGTCGTCCATTCGCTGTAACTATGACAAATGCTTTGCGTTATTTCAAAGGGAAATTACGCGAATCTATAAAATTGCACAATAACAACACTAGTAGTAATAACAATGATTTACGTTCATTTTTGATTAATTCAGTTGATATTTATGTAAATGATGAAATTGATAAAGCTAGTGAAGCGATCAGTTTGAAAGTACAAGAGAAGATTTCAAATGGTGATATTATTTTAACATACGGATGGTAATTATTATTATTATATAATTATCAATTTAATCGTCATATATTTTTCTAGTTCATCATTGATACGTCGTATATTATCAGAAGCACATAAAGCAAATAAACAATTTCATGTGATTGTTGTTGATGGACGACCATTATTGGAAGGTCGTCAATTATTACAACGTTTAGTGAAAGATAGTATCAAATGCAGTTATATACAAATAAATGCAATTAATTACGTAATGAATAAAGTGACGAAAGTCTTATTAGGGTGTCATGCATTATTAACAAATGGTTATGTGATGTCACGTATTGGTACAGCTCAAGTTGCATTAATTGCACAAGCATATAATAAACCTGTATTAGTTACATGTGAAACGTATAAATTTAGTGAACGTGTCCAAACTGATTCATTTGTCTACAATGAACTTGGTTTGTTTGTTGTTTCTTAGGTTTGTTGGTAAGAATTGTTTTGATTTGTGTTTTATTTTTATTTTCAGGTGATAATTCCCTGTTGAATTCTATTGATAATGATCAATCATCACTTACAGCAGTTAAGAAATATGAGAAATTGAATATTTTGAATTTATTGTATGATGTAACACCACCGAATCTTGTTACGGCAGTTGTTACAGAATTAGCAATTTTACCATGTACAAGTGTACCAGTTGTTCTACGTATTAAACCAACTGATTTTGTTTGAAAGCGTTATTTTAAATGGAATAAAATTTAATCGAGAGTTAATTTTATTTATATTCTCACATCCCTATCTCAATTGACAAACACAGTGGTCGGTGGGACAGAGCAGCGGATCGGGGCATATAACTCTTAATTTTTTCCAATATTTTCACCCGTTTTGTGTATTCACCATTTCAGAAATTTTCGTGACAAAGTAAGCATATTTTTGGCTACAATGGTAGAGACACAAGAAGAGGAACAGAAAAATGAACGGACACGAGGAATGTGTTAAATACAAGATCTAAAAATTGTTTTGAATGTTGCAATGCGTCTTTCTTCTTAACGGCTGAAGGCAAGACAGTAATTCTGAACTTTATAAAGATTAGATTAGACTTTTATGGGGCAAGCCTAAAAAGGAATAATGAGGTACCTGTCTCAGGCGAAAGTCACTGTCATCTTCTATTTGTTTTTTAATAATTATGTAATTTGGTCTCGTAAAATAGTACAGCATCAACATTCTTCACCTATGTCGTTATTTACTATTTATCATTATTAATTAAGCTGCACTTATGCCAACAAGCCAAATAACATCTGATGGATTTATTGTGAAATTCAACGAAGTGATGGAAAATGGTTTCTTTCATCTAATTATGATTCAGAAACATTACACTTTTGAAGTCTCAATCATATTGAAAGTTTTTTCAATTTATAAATAATCCTTTGTTTTTAGTTTGTTCCATATCTTGGCGACAAGTTTAAGGGGCACACACTGGATGATACTGGCAAAAAGCACGTGATAGATAATTATTTTTATTATTTATGACTATTCTTTTGCTCTTTTGAAGAGGGTGTGATGGTTTTTTTTCGTATGTATCACGTGTATAACGACAGAAAAAAAACTAAACAAATAGGTGCACTTATTTTCGTTTTATCAATTTCACTAAAAAAAAATATTGAATATACTCATAATAGTTATATTTTCTATTGAATTTGTAATCTATATTATCAATTGAAAAATTAATCATAAAGTGGTGCCTGACAAACTGTTTTTCCTTCAAGAGTTTTCTATTACGTCTCATTTTCTTCAAAATTATATGGGAGCCCATTCAGCATTAACAACTCGTAGATATTCTAATATTAGTGAGAATGTAATCTGTAATGGAGCTAATGAACAACAAATATTTTAAGAGTTTTTATAAAATCGTCTCGCTGATCCTTGAGTGTGTTTATATTCAGATAATACTTCTTTTCGATTATAAAAAAAATACCTTATCTTCAATAATAGCGTTCAAAATTGAAAGCCTTATTAAAATCACACACCTATTCGCATTCAATATGATGAAAATCATATTGGTTTTATTATTTTTAACTATAAAAAACTGTAATGGTTATAAACAAATTTGTGCTAATTTAGACAATCAGTCGGGCAACATTTCTGAAAATTGCTTAAAACAATTAAGGACTGCTTGTAGCAATAGAAAATTATTATGGACAAGTGAGTGTGTATTTTAATTATTCACAAAATATTAATTGATTTGTTACAAATAACAGTGTATGATGCTTCATCGAAATACCCATTCACTGGTATGTCTTATAGTAGTAGTCAAGATTTAGGTAATTATGATGAATGTGTAAGTGTTGATTATGAAGATATGAATGGTAGAATTTTGGGCAAACATTGCACTTATAGTATGATTGTTATAAATCCATTAATACCAACAGATTTAGATTTTAATTCTAAACAATATCATCATCGTTTTGATGAATTGTTAAGGAACAGAAACAGCGAAGATCTAAGTGATGTTACAGCAGATAATTCAGTGTTAACGTCAGTGTTATCAGTTTGTGTACCTGATCAATGTACAGTACAAGAACTTGGTGCTTCCTATATTATCAATAATTTGGACAATCTAACCGTTATCTATGTAGATGCGAATTGTGCCACCGCTGAAACATTTAAAGATTACGAAGCTGGAGATATTGTTTTTATGTACGTTTTCATTAACTTTGTTATTATTATGTAAATATCTCAATTTATATTTTTAAAGTACTGTTTTAGGTATTATTCTTCTTTTGATTATCGCTTCTACAAGTTATGATGTTTATTTGTATTATTCAGAAAGAGGTGCACATTACTTTTTTAATTATTATTTTATTTCTATGTTGGCATATATAAATATTTTAGAAGCTCAACATTCAATGCTTTTGGCGTTTTCTTACTTAACAAACGGCAGAAACTTGTTACACATTAGTAAAAGTGGACAAATCACTTGTTTGAATGGTTTACGCTTTATTAGCATGATATGGATAATAGCTTACCATTCAAAAGAAACTTTTAGAACTTCACCAGTTACAGATAATCCAGCCCGAACCTATGTAAATTTTCCAATTTTCATTTCTATGAATTTCATTATAAATATAATATTTCTAGTGGACACATCAATGGTACAGTCAATATTTACATGCAGGAACTTATGCTGTGGATACTTTCTTTTTCATTTCTGCAACTGTTCTAACTTACGGTTATTTAAAATCGAATCGTGAAAGTGATACTAAATCACAAATACGCGGTATACCGTTAATGATTCTCCACCGCTACTTACGGTACAGATTTTTTATTATTATTATTTTATTGTTTAAATCATTATATTGGAATATTTCAGATTAACACCAGCCTTGGCCATGGTGTACTTTGCAATTATTACAATTTATAAAAATATAGACACTGGAGCTGGCTTTCTAGAAGTTAAAGAAGGCTTTACAGACCCTTGTACGACTTACTGGTATTCATTCTTTTTCTATGTTCAAAATTACGTTAATTACGACAATACAGTAATTGATTTATTATTGTTATTATTAAATATTATTGGCGTTGGTTAATTAGTTTTATAAATTTTTAGTGTTTAATTTATACTTGGTATTTATCAGCTGATATGCAGATGTATGTATTAGCACCATTAGTTTTAATACCGATAGCTCTATTCTACCAAAAACAACCAAAAAGAGTGTTCATAAGTCTTGGTGTTTTAACAATAATCTGTACAATTTTTCCAATACTTATTGATCTTACAAATAATCAAAATGATAAGTAATTAATATTTAATTTTGATTTTCTTTTCAATTTAATAATTAATGATGAATTAACAGTATCTATCGCACCGATGCAAGATTAGTTGATTATCTGATTGGAATGTTAACGGGAATAATTTTATTACAAACTAGAGATAAACGATACCCTTTTACTAAGGTAAGATTAGAAAATTAAATTTGCTTTTCCAATTACAGGATGGCATTTATATTTTCGGAGACCTTAAGAGCAAATGTTTTTGTTTTTATATTATGAATTTTAAATTTTTGCCGGAAACAAAGTTAGATTTTTTTATGTAATTGTTCATGAGAAGTCAGCACTTAACATGTGGCCCCCTACAGTGTCAGATCGCCAGCTTGATCATAATGGTATATGTGGCCATTCTAACATTACAACCGAACATAATCCGTGGTTAAAGTGCGATAAGATACCTGCCTCTCGTTTATGACCATTTTTGCAACTCCTACGTTCCTATTTGTATTTGTGATCAACTCGTGATCAAATCTGCACATTAGGAAAGTGAAAAACTATGAATAGGGATGAACCTAAAGAAAGTGACGATGGATTTTTGTTCAAAAGAGTCATAATTTATTTATTTTTCGTCCTTCCTAACGATAGAATTTCACTGTTAAGCTATTGCGGATCATTCACAATGATTATTGAAATTATTGTCTGTCAATACAAATACTTCTTTTATTATTTATGAAATTTCAGTGGCAAAACATCACAATTTGGATTGTTGTCTTAATAGTTTTACTATTTGTGATTATTTATGGTAATGATATTGCTGTACATCCTGAAAAAACCAAAAATGCATTATACAACGGTTTCTATCGACCAATTTGGTGTATTTGTTTAACATGGCTGGTATATTCTTGCCATTCGGGTTATGGAGGTAATTTTGATATTAATTTTTTATATATCTTAATTCAAATATCTATCTTCTTTAATTGATAGGATTTATTAATTGGATATTATCAGGATCAATTATTCAAATCGGTGCTCGTTTATCATATTGCACATATCTTGTACATGGTGTTATTGTGATGCATTTTGGTGGAATTATAAGGACACCTCTATATTTTAGTGATTATATGATGGTAAAAGGCAAAAAATTAAAATTGTATTAAGGTAATTTATAAATTTGTAGTTTTATGCTTGGTGTGGCCATTTTATTGTATCGACGATTTTGGCATTTATATGGACTTTATCGTTTGAATTACCATTCCTTAAAATTGAAAATTTCTTATTGAAAAGTAAACGTAAGTATTATAATTTTATGGTAGCTGAGGTTTTCAACAATTTTATTTATTATCTAGGAACAGCAATGAAAAAATAACAACAATAATAACATACCAAAATAAAATGATAGCATTTTAATTTCATATTAATTACTTTTTATCCTCGGTCGTAATCTTTAAATTGAATTCAAAAAGAATAGAAAGAACGTACCGCAGCATCCAAACTCACTGTCGAGATCGATTTAACAGCGACAGGATAGCTGTATTTATACAGGGCAACACTGCACTATATCCATTAATGAATTTGACCGACAAATTCGTGACATATTTTATTATGGAGATAGTGATTGAGATTGACGTTGATTTAGAATTCGATTTTGAATAAAATAAGCTTACCGAAAATTATTTTGATTTGTTGATATTCCAACAAATAAAATCCATCATAATGATGTTTCTGTTGATTTTTGATTTGATTTAATACTAATTTCAAGATAAATTTTATCATCTTTTAGATATTTTGGTTTCATCAATGTTGTATGTGGAATAAATATATAACTGGATGATGATTCTTGTGGTTCATCATTATCTTCATCGCCGATTTGTCGTTTAGCAGAGATAAATTTTGAGAAATTTTTCGGCTAAAAAAATTAATTCAACACAACTAACAAAAAAAATTATTTAAAAATGTTTGAATTTACTCACATCTTCTAAATCTTCTAAATCACGAAGTGTAATTGTGCCATCAATATGACAGGGCCATCGAAGCAAATCATCATATTCACCTTTCAAAACATGTATCGACAACAGACAATAGCGATCTTTCCATTTTTTCAAACCATTCAAATATACTAAAATCTAGTCAAAAATTAACGAATATAATTACTATTAATTAATATTAATGATGATGTATAACAATACCCGAATTTTATATCCAAATTCTTGTGTATAAAAAATCGGACTTTTCAATACAGTTTCTGATTCCTTTGCCATTGATATTTTCGTATTGAAATCGGTTATTTTCCAAATAATATGTCCTGGATTTCTTGTTGGTAAACCAACATTATCGCTGGTTGAAGCTAAATCTTCTAAAATTTCCAAATCAAGTTTAATTTGTTCAAAATTACGTTTCATTTCATTCAATTGTCTTGTTTGAATTTCAATTTGTTCAGCAGTTTCTAATGTTGTTTGTGTTGTTGTTTTCAAATCGAATACAATATTTGTTTGTTTAGCTTTATATTCATCGAGTATTTTATTGGTTTCATCAAGATCAATTTGAATTTGCTCAAGCATTCGTTTATGATCACCACATAAAGCAGCAATTGTTGCATTCTCCTGTTGGAAATAATCATTAGATTCCTCTAATTTATTAGTTAATTCTAAAGCGGTTTGTGTGTTAATATTGTGATGTTTTCGTATAATATCATGTATCGAATCTATATCGTATTGGGTTTTATCGATTTTGATCAATTTATGTTGTAAAGACATCCAGTTGGTGGTGTGTTCATAGTTTGATTTCTGTAAAATATCATTTGATTGCTTTAATGTGTCCAATTGTAAATCAATTGCTTTTTTCCATTCGTAAAGTGATTGTTGTTGATATTTAATTCTATCTAATTCTTGTTTGTGTTGCATTTGCATCATTTTATAATATTGCAATTGTGAAAGTGCGGCCTGTCCATTATCTCTCAAATTGTTTTGTTCAATGTTCAACAATTTCATATCCATTTTTCTAATTTCAATTTGCATTTGATTCAGTGATTCTTTCAAATTTCTTGTAGATGCATCCAATCGACGATCTGTAAATGAATCAATAGTTTGATATTCGTTTCGATTTTATAAACATTCACCTAAAGAGTGAGTATTTGGTACTGCACCATCAAAAGATTCAACATAATCCGCAGTTGTTGCCAATTTCATCATTGATTTGTTAATTCTATTAACACACTCCCTCTTGTGTTTTTGTAGATCAATTCTAGCTATATATGAACCACATTTATTAGGACACGGTATTAAAACACTACCACAAACTGAAATATGCCCCTATTCACTCTTATTAGACATTATCGAAAAGTATTTGAAAGAAAAATTACCATTTCAGTATCATCGGTGATTGTTTTTTGGCAAAAATAACATGTAAATTTGTTCGTTTTTTGTGCCATATTTCCATCGAAAATGTAGGTTAAAATGTTTTTTTTTAATAGTAAACACTAGATAGATAAGATAATATAATGTGCAATTAATAATGTACAAATATTACTCAACACTTGGTGATAGATTTAATGGATAAAGGAATATAGTTGGAAATTTTCTGGAATACGATTCATCAACATCTTCAATGATGAATAATATCGGCATTTATTAATTGAAATTATAATTAATTAAAAATAAATTCTTGTCAAAGGCCAATACTTAAAAAAATTTTACACATTTAAATTTCTAAATTCTAACCAAATATACTGAAAAGGTAAAGAAAAACAGAACTGAAAATGCAATTTCACAGGAAACAAAACATAATCAATATTAATTTTGATTAACAAAAGAAAGATAACCGTTCGGTTGTTGTTGTTTTTGTCGCTTAAATATACATAAATGAAATTATATACATAATTAATTTACGTGGAATTTTTATATACTTAATTCTATTTGAGGCTATCTTTCCGCGGAAAATTAGGCATTTTCCTTTTTTCTTTTTGAGAAAAAAAACCTGCACAATGCGAATTATTCGAAAATACAATTGACTTCTTTTTATACAATTAATTTAGAGGGAAAAAAGACGTTAAATATTTAATGAATGACAATAATTTTCATCAAATCCAAACTAGAATCAGAGGCATAATATCAATATTAATTATGTCTATTACCAGGCCTTGGTCCATTTCTATTTTGCCTAGGCCTATTATTATAACCATTATTATTTTGATAATATGATTGATTATTATTTGGTCTATGCCGATTTCCAGCAGCAGCTCCTTGAGGTTTGTGCGTGATTTCATCAGATTGTTGTTTTCTGTGCACTGGTGGTTGTTGTTGTTGTCGTTCATCTATTCCGTTCTTGCCAGCATTCGGATTTAGATTAACTGTAGATGGATTCATTGAAGGTATTTGTGTTGTTGTCACTGCAGCTGCTGTTGGGGGAAGTGGTGGCGGTATTGTTGGTGGTTGTTGTAGCTGCTGTTGTGGTGGTAAATTCGTTGGAATATTTTGGAATAACGGCATCGCCATTTGAGGTGGTGGTGCAGCAGCTGCAACAACAGGCACTGCTGGTGCTGCATTGACAAAGCTTTGATTAGTAAATGTTTGAGATGGAATCTGTTCTGGTGGCGTATCTATTTCTGAATCTTGTAAGAAAAAGAAACTCCCAGTACCGAGCATTTCAGTAATAGGTCTTGGTGGTTGCTGTTGTTGTTGTTGTGGTGGTTGTGGAGGTGATGGTTGTTGCTGCTGCTGTTGATAAAATATTTGTTGTTGTTCAACTACTACTGGTGGTGGTGGTGGTGGTAGCGGCGGTGATGGTTCCAATTGGTTTTGGTTAATCATTTGTATTGGTAAGTGTTCAATTGAAAGATTCTCTATTGGTGGAATTGGTTGAGACGGATCTTGAGGTGCAATTGTTGGATGATTTAAAACTGGATCAACTTGAGTTATATCTGCAGGTTCACCTTCATATACTTCTTCAAAACCTTCAAATACTTGCTATAATAATAAAATATATTAAATAATTATATTTTTTTGTGAAATATAAATATTCACCGGTACTTGATCGAAATAACCACTTTCATGAATTTTGCCTAAAATTTCTTTAACTTGACTGTAAGTACCGCCATACACTTCTTTTGGTTTACCATCAACAACAGCAAGTAAATGTTCAGCAGCTGCTTGAACCTCATTAGTGAAAGCTGTAGGATTGCCTGCTTCATGTTTCGGTGTCACTGCCGGATATAAATCATCTAATAATCTATTAAAAATTAAACAAATTATTATAAGGGGGAAAAAACGAAAACAAACAAAATAAATAATTATTTTAAAAATCAATTACTTTAGATCCGCTTCAGTCAATTGAGCTGCACCATTACGTCCATGTAAGAAATCTTCACGAACATTTTCATTGCCCATTTGATTTAATGCATCCTGTACTAAAAGAATCTCCCTTAAACGTGCCAATTCAGCTTGATTCTTTACAGCTGCCTCTTTTTTTGCTTGTTTCTTAATTTCTTTATCATGTACCACAGATATACCTAGGAACTGTTTATATATATCTCGAGCAAATTCTAATGTTTGAAATACTTCATCGTATTTCGCTACAGCATTTTTTTGATCAGCATTTAATTCTTTACCAGTATTCTGCAATTCACGATACGATTCTAATTTTGCCTAAAAATAAAAAACAAACAAAATTTAATAATAAACAAAGTATTTATTGATTATTTTTGTCTGTGTGTTGAGTATTTCGTAAAACTGTAAGGTGGTAGAGATCTTCCGGCTTTCAATGTAATTTCTAGAACATTTACCAATTTACATCCACAATAGGAACAATTATCATTTATTTACATTAAGACAGCAATGTTTCTTATAATAGAAAGCGGAAGAATGTGTCCAATTTATTTGTATTTCCATTAAGGATCACAAAAAGAGGCGGTGGACTGTTAGTAGCATGCCGCAATCAACCATCAAAACTACTCACCTTTCGTTTCTCCAAATTCCTAATTTTATGTTCAACTAATGTAATTACTTGTTTAATTGGTGCCGAATTATTATTGTTATTATTACTATTATTATTTGATGAAGATTCAGCTAAAGCATTTTCAGGTGAAACTTGCTTATCAATTTTGACGTTAGCCGCTGATGGCATTTTTTTTCTATTTCCTTTAAATACTTTTCTATTTTAGTAAACTAAATTTAATGAATACTAAAAATAATAATTAAACCCCACTTATTTATGTAGGGTTGAATATGTTTTATATAAATTAATTTTATACAGAAAGTTTCAATCGGAAATTAAGAAAAATTCACTTAACAGACAAAGTGGATGGAATACCTCCATTCATAAAGACTGACTAATGAACGGAAATCGCCATTACTGATATTTGATTGGTTGCATTCACCGGAACTCGATGCTACACAATACAGTAGCGGTAAATTTGAAATATCGAAATACCGGCTCATTCTTAAGCCGCCCCATGTCGATCAATGGTTGAACTTGTGACGTCAAACAGAAACCAATGCCGGTGACCAGCAATACATTGCAGCCTAAACGTATACAACCACCAATGGTCTTTGCCTACTGGGGCCATTCCCCTATTCTAAATTAGAAATACAGTAGAATCTACCTATGAATGTCCTAGGTAATTTGTGAGGTATAAGAAAATAAGAATGAAATGCTGACCAAAAAATCGTTGCCTTTCGAAAAGAAAATTGCCAATACAAATGGTAATATTTTATTGACGTGCTCTGTTAAAATAACCAATGCTTTTAAAACATAAACAATATCACTTCTTTCTGTTTGTTTTTGTTTTACATATCAAAACTAAATGGCGAGCACAAACAAGAAATATAACTGATGCACAGCATGACAATATGCACAACCGTACTAATAAGACAAAAAAAATATATGGAGAAAACTATAGCTAAACTATATTAATTACATAATTAATAGTTAATACATTTTATATATATATATATATAAACTCTCATCCAATATATACAATAATTTTTGATATTTAAAATGTCCATAAAACCACAATTTGCTCACAAAATTAAAAATAAATCTTTCTTTTATTATAAATTTATATAAAAAAAGAAAAGAGAAAATAATTATTATGAGTGTGGCAGATACACTGAATTATTTTTTAATCTTAAACTGTATTCAATGCAGTCAATTTCGGCCCAATGGGTGCGCACCTCATAAAATAACTAAAAAAAAATATATAGAGAAAAAGGTAAATTATTATTAATTTGTTTTTTTTTAAATTGATTAATTTATTTTTAAGTTTAAATACCTGGTTCAACCAATTTTCATCAGCTAAAAGTTCATTTAATATACACGTTGTATCTTTACTAGGATCTGTTGACCGTTTCTCACTTACACGTTTAGCACATTCAATATACATTAAATATTTTTGATGTGTCACTCTATTAGAAAGTTCAACACGGTTTGCACAAGTCCGGCACATTAAGAAATTCTAAATTAAAATTGATATTAATAAATCAATAATTTAAATTTAAATAATCAATAATTACTTTTTCATTCATTGCTTTTGGATCTGGTTGGCAACCTTCTAATGTTGTTGAATTATAAGGTTGTCCATACATTAAAACACGTACAGAAATTTCATGTTGACCACAAGCTGTACAATTGTTTGTTTCTATACTAGATTCATTCACTTCACGTATTACATTAAAACAAGGCCATGTACATACAGCTGCTTGTACAGATGGTGGCCATCGTAATAAAGTCATTAATTTACGTTTTTTATTTTCTGTAATATCGTCAATTGTTTTCACATTTGATAAGAAATACTCATCTGTAACATTTAATTTTTTAACATCTTCATAAACAGTCAGACAAGTACACTTTTTGTCTTCTAGTTGATTGAAATAAAATCTGCTGACTGAAGGCAATGCCACACATATTTCTAGGAAGTAAAGTATTCAAACTCGTCAATTGAATAGTAACACGCATTTTAAGGCAGCAAATTTCATTCAACAGAATAAATAGATATTAAACTTCTTTTTTTTTTAAATCGAGCAATAATTACCTTTTTCTTGGAAAATCTCTGTCAAAAAATTACTATCTAATGCTTGTGATATTAATGTTTGTATATAAACTTCGAAATTATCTTGATAAATTTCATTGTCTTTCATACGTTTCTCTTTAAATTCATTATCAATTATCACCATTTCATTACGTAAAAATTCAACAACTGTTTCAATTTGATTTTGTGATTTAAGTTTAATCGGTACTGAAATATAGTGATCTTTATTTTCTGGTGTCCATGATGTATACTAAATGAAGATAAATGTAATTAATTCTAAGAAAAATTATTAATAAATAGATTTATTTACCATTGAAATATTTTTATATAAAGTAATTCCATTTTGTTCAAATGGTTCAAATTTCTGTAATAACATTCTACCATCAACACGCCACAATACTGGCCATTCGATATTAAGTTCTGACTTTATTACAAGGAATTCACCAGGCTAATTATCAAAAATAATCCACAATAATTAATTGATTAATTAATTAAGATAGATCCGAAATACCTTGAATGGATTATCATCACTAACAGTGAGTGTATTGTTTGGAATCGATGCAGCTATATTATCTTCAAGGGTAGGTGGACTGTTTTGTTTTTTATTGGCTAAAAATTAAAATAAAATCATTTTAAAAAGAATCTATATTTCTCTTAACATTATTATCGTTACTTTTATTTGTATTTTGATCACTAATATAACCATCAAGTTCTTGTATGCCGGCACCTTGCGCTGCTGCTGTAATCAGATTTCGTTTTTTCTTTGACGAATCTAAAAATTGAAAAGATTATTATTAAAATCCATAACATGTTTAATTAAATTTTGTATTATCTAACTATGTTTATTTTTCTTTGATTTCTTTGTCAAACCATCTTCATCATCTTCTTTAGCTTGTGGTGTCCATGCTGGATCTGAGTCAGAATCTTGATATTCGATTGGTTCTTCAATATCATCATCATTTCTAATTAAATTTTGTAAATTCGTTTTTTCTTTTGCAGCACGTTTACATAATTCACGTCTTGGTATATTTTCAATACTATCATCTTTATTATTATCTTTATATTTATCTTGTTTGGATCGTTTTGTACGTTTTGTACGTTCATTAGAATTTGTTGTTTTTCTTTTTCGTTTATCTTTATTTTGATTTGTTTTTGATTGAAATGGTAATTTTGTATTATTAAAAAAATCATCATCTGAACTAATACCATCATCAGAATCATCAAAACTATTACGTTTACGTTCTTTTGGTAATGGGAAATAACGTGGATCATCTTGTGGATCACCTTGTGATGATAAACGTGTTATTATAGGTGGTATAAGTGGTGGTGGTGGCGGCGGCACAGCTGCTTGTTGTTGTTGTTGTACTATACCATTAGTTTCTGGTGATTTATCATCATTTTGTTTAGTCTTACACCATGTTGTTTGTTTACGATTCGTTCTACCACCTGGCGGTGGTGAATTATCTCTTTCGCCTTGTAAAAATTTCAAATAACTACTCATAAAACCAGCACCAGCTCCTGTTTGTTTATCATTTGATTTATTAGATATTAATGGTTTATTTATATTATTTGTTCCTGGTCTTGTTGTTGGTGTACTTTGTGCTAAAAAGTTTAATTCTTCTTCAATATTCGGAACAACGACTTTCGGTTGATCCTCTTGTTGTTGTTGTTGTGGTGGTGGGGGATGTGGTTGCTGCTGTAGCTGTTGTTGTTGATGATGATGATGATGATATTGATTTTGTGTATTTTGGTCCGCATATGATGATGATATTGATGGTATTTCAACAGATGTAGAAAATTCAGTTGGATGAGGTGGTAGATGAAATGGTGTAAAATATGGTAATGGTGGTGGTGGATGATGGCCATGTGGATGTGGTACCATTAAATTTTGATGTTGTTGATGAATTGTTTGTGTTGATGAGAAAATTTTCGATGATGGCGGTGGTAAATTCCATCGATCAAAATCAAAATATGCACCATTTTGTTGTTGATTTGTACCGGATGTGTGAGCCGGTGGTGGTATTCTACCAGGTACATCATTAACTTGTAATGGAATTTTTTCAGTACTTTTTCTACGTTTGGCAGGTACTTTAATTTCTTGTTTAACATCAATTTGTGGTACTTGACAACTTTGTTGTTGTTGTTGTAAATTCTTTACAATACTCATAGGATCACCACGGCAACTCGATAAGTCTTGTAATGCTACTTGATGACCTGTATTTGAATCGAAATAAGTTTGTTGACGTTCATTAATTGTTAATGCTGATACTCTTTGTTGACCCTGTTCATTTCTATTTATTTCAATACTGTTTGTTGAATTATAATTAGATTGATTTGTTTGATTCTGGTATTTCCTAGAAGGATTTTGTCGATCATCCCAACAATTTTGATTATTTTGTGGTTGGGATCTTTCATAACGTTCAGGAAAACTTTTATCATTATTTAAAGGTCTAATAATCACTGATGGATATGCAACATTGTTAGATTGTGAATTTGGTCGAGGTATTGTAACATCTAACGGTGATGGTGGTGTTACTTGATTACTAGAACTCTGCTGTGGTGATGCAATTGAATTCATTGGACTATTATACATAGGATACGCAGGACTTGGTGCATGGCCCAAAGGCGATGCTTGTGAATGAGCTTGTAATGGACTTGGCCGTCGTGGTATAACAACACTACAATCAGGTCCATTTGAATTATTATAATCTGATCCATTTTTAGGCCGTTGAAAATCTTGTTCAGATGTCGAATTTTGTTGTGTAAAATGTCGATAGTTGGCATGTTGATATTGTGGTGGTCTTTTACCAGATGAATTACTACCAGAATAATTTAGACGACCAGGTGCATCCATTATTGAAAAACTAATCGGTGATGATTGGTTTTGAGCCTCTTCATTATTTCTTTGTCTTTCAGTTTGATTAGTTAATTCTGGATAGATTTTCGTTTGTGCTTTTGTTTGTATTTGTGGTGTTGTCTGTTTAGTTGGATAATTCTTTTCAACTGATCTTTGGGCATTAGGTGATGTTAAAAAACCACGAGTTGGTCCTAGTGGAATTCGATAATCTTTTGTTGTTGGAGTATTTGATAGTGTTGTAACAATACATGATTGTTGTATATTGGAAGAATTAGATGTAAAAGACTTATTAGTTGAATTATTATTATCAGAATTGGAGAATGTTGTAGACACTTGGAAAAATGTGCCTGAATTTGTTTGTGTTGCTGATTTTGATGTTGCTGCACTAGCAACTAATGGACTTTGAGCTCTATTTGAAGCATTTTTTGCTGCTTCCAATTGAGAATTTAAATGGTTTAAACTTTGAGCAGCGGCAAAATGAGCATTAAAACTTTCATATGCTGTTGTTTTTGCTGATGTAGTTACTGTTGATGCAGAACCAACAACACTTTCATGTGGTAATATACCAAATGGACTATTTTGTTGCCATGCAACAGCAGCAGCAGCAGCAGCAGCGGCGGCAGCACCGCCAGAATTCTGTTCAAAAAATGCTGCCTGCGTTTGATGATAATCACCATCACTAGATTGTTTAGCAGCAACAGCAGCTGCTTGAGCTTGTGCCAATGCCTGTGCCCTATGTTGTGTAACTTGTGTAACATAATGGGCTGCTGTTTGTTTAGCACCAGAATGATGGAATAATGGACTAAAAACTGTTTCATATGGTACTGGTGTTGGTGATAAGAAACCACCTGGTAATAATTGAGCTGTTGTTGATGATGATGATGATGATGTGACACCTGATGTACCTGTTGTTGGTAAATGATGTGGATGATGATGAAGTTCACTGGAGCCGGAACCAGCTGCTTGTACACCAGCAGCTAGACGATTATACGACGCGTACGCCGACCATGGCCCCACAGGATCCATGTCTAAGCAAACCTAGGATCTGTCGTTTGGCCATCCCATCTACAAAAACAAAAAGAAATTGAAAATTAATTATCATTGAAATAATAGGAAAACGAAATCTTAGTGATCATTTCCCATTATTAATAATTTTTATAGAAAGATAGGAAAGAAACGATCGGAATTTGTAGTAAATTGCGGTACTATTTTTAGTTTCAGTTCAGACGTTCTTTTAAAACAAACAGAATTCGATCAGTCTATGGTAGTATAAACTTTAGAAAATTGCAACAACAAGTTGAAAATTGTATAAAATTGCGCCAAAATCCAACTGGAAACAAGTTATTAATCCATTGCTAACCTTGAGCACAGTCACCGCATCAATCACAATTAATTACAGATTATTTATAATCAACATATTGGTTTTGGTCGATTTTTAAAAGGGGATTCCAATTGATATCTAATTATTTTCGAAATACTATCAGTGACAATTTTTTTTTAATAGAAAACACAACATTTATGACCTCTGACTTGAAGAGACTTTGTTACAACATCACAACAACATGGGACTTTCTACTACAAAATATATAAAAATTTAATAATTTAAAATGATTGAAATGTAACTAACTGGCTATTATTAATGAACACTTACTTCTCATTGAGAAAAGTTCGATTTATCAATAGGATTGTTACACATTTCGTAAATATGGCTTCATGTCTTTTTTAATAACAAAAACATACAAAAAAAAAACTACTTGATTTTTTTTTGTCTAATTATAAATTATTCAAAAATTACATTTAAAACACATAAATTAGTGAAACTACAATTTAAACACTGTATTGAAGATAAAACAGACATAATTAATTTAATTATCTTTTAATATTTAAGACATCGTTTGAGACACCAAACTTCAGGTCGCCATTTTAATAATTTCCCCAACAATACATAGAACGCCATCTCTGTTTCAACATTAATAACATAGCGCGAAATTCAAATTAATTACAGTGAAATCTTCTTAGATGAATACCCATCGAAAAACGCGTTGTTTGTCAAAACTGAAAGACTCAAAAGAAAGTGATTTACACAGAGATATTTCATATACACAGAATTTTAAGGAATGTACTAACAGATATTGACTGCTGAATTCGTATAATGATCATATACTTGATGCTACTCGTTATTTGCCAAAATTGGTTCGCTTGTTGCCAGATCATATTCCGTCTATCCAGAATTCTAGCGTTAGCTTTCACGTGATCTTCCCTCTTTTCTTCTTGATTGTAGATTAGATTAGATTATAGGTGTCTATTGGTCTTATTGGCCTTTCTGAACTGCGACCACAGTTCATCTATTGTTCATAACTCTTTGTCCAGTGGTATCCACGAAAGATATTTTTCTTGCAAAATTGATTATTTCTCTGTGAAAATTTTTCCTTACTTCAGCAGGTGACAATTAAGGTCACAATGCCTAAGTTGGATAGTCTTATGCGAGAAAGAGCATCGCATTGGCATAATATCCGTTCAGAGGTTTCATTATCCAATCCACATAAGTCTACATCTCTCATTGTCTGATTTGTATAGTTTTTTGATATGGATGCCCTGTTAGAAGTTCTGTTATGTGTCTTAATTCGTTCCTACTTAGATCCAGAAGCTTTCTAACATTCTTAAGTTGGTTACCCCACAGAATAGCTCCGTCGTCGGCTATTTGATTTCCAGCAAATCCATGGTGCCCTGGCACTCATGCTAGGGTAAGTTTGTTGCCCTTTGCCAGTTGTTTTAGGAATTGACGACATTCCCAGATGGTTTTCGATTCAAGGCTCTAGACCTTTAAAGCTTTCAGTACCGCCTGGGTGTCTGTCAAGATGCGTATCTGTGAACCTTTGAGATATCTTCTTAAGCAATATCTAGCACACATTTCTATTGCAAGAGCTTCAGCTTGCATTATGGTGGGCGATTTTCTTAAGGATAAGGATTTCCTGTAATTGAACAGTCTTGGAGTCCTTACTTCCGAACTTGTAAATGGAGCGAACGTAGGTCCAATAGTGTCTCCAGAACTCACACTCAGCCACGCTAATCACTGCAATTTCTACAGCTTGGTTAATTGCGTGGAATTGTTGTGTTTTCGTCCACCATATCAAAGGTGCGTAGGTGACGATGGGCCTTATAACTGTAATGGACATTCAATAGGTTGTTTTTGGTTGTAGACCCCAAGTTTTCCCAAATAGCTTACGGTATGTCCACAATGCAGCCGATGCCTTTTCTTGATTGTATCTTTGTTTACCATACCTTTTTCACCGGTCTGCTGTTACTCATTCTTGATAGGATGTTCTCTGAGTTGTTGGTGTCTTCCTTGTTGGATATTTCGTTTCCATCGTTGATATTTTACTTTTCAACTTAGTGTTTAGTACGGGGTCTATAGATTGATATTTATTTCATGTATCTCGTTTTTTGCGCACACATTACTAAATCGTTAGCAAATGCACATATTCCGTCGTTACCAGCGGAAAATATGGGTGTACCGAAATATCCAGTGTAACTTACAGTGAAGAAGTGAACTAAAGATTTGCAAAAGATGTAAATTCGTTATCATCCGTTTAGCAGAAGAACTGCGATAAAGAAGCTCCGTTAAGAGAGGTTCGACTGTAATCTAGAATAAAAACACTATAATAATCTTTATATATACATATATTCTTTTTTTCTTCAGATTCTATCTAATATATTACAAGTATATTTGTCCATTAATAAATCTATTATTCAGTTGGTTTTAACTACTTTGGCATATCGTTTATTTCCATTTAGTTAATCAGTTTTATTTTCACATTTGATCTACGAAAATAGAGAACTTGATTTGTATTGTAGAAACAAAACAAAAATGCTTTAATTGTTCATTATATATCACAATAATAAAGTAATGTTTTATCTAATTATCACACTTACAAATTGAGAATTAAAAGAGAATTGAAATAAATTCAAACAGAGAGAACGAGAGATATGCAACAAAATTTTGCTATCTATCAATTATTATTGAGTAATAGAAGAAATTATAGAGGCTATCCTATCTCACTTGATATCTGGTTTGTTCGTTTAATTACTATCTGATTGTGATCAAGTGGGGCAAGATTTCTTCTAGTAAAATTAAATTGATATGCCATTATTAAGTAAAAACAAAACAAAAATTTGGTAACTTTGGCAAGAATATTAGTAACATTCAGTTAATCTTGTCTTTGTATTCATCTAGGCCACCTTTTTTAAATAATATCATGACAACAAGCGCACTATATGTACATAATTTTTACAAAAATATATTTACAAGATTAAAGGAAAAAAATAACGCAAATATGATGAATTTTTATAGGAAAATCAATTCAAGACTAGAATGTTTAATGTGTTGATGAAGGTGAGGAAATACCGTGTGTCACGGAATTTTCCAAAACAACATCTAATTCATCCAGTGGTAATAGGATTTGTCTTAAAAATGTTAATAAATTGCGACTTCTTAAAAATGAAGTTTCTTCATACATTTCTAATGTTACTTTACAAGCTGCCATTGGTACCAACATTCTATGTAATAGATGTTCTCTACAATTAAAGAATAAATATATCAATTTTTTTTGATAATAATGAATTCAAGTGAAATTACCTAACACTTAAACAGATGAATAATTGAAATTTACCATCTTTACCTAAAGCTTTACTTGTATACATAATTTCATCAATTAAATGACAATAACAACGCCAAACAGCTACAGTTTCTTGATGATTTCTTTCTAAATTATTTGTAGAACGATTACCTGTACTCTCTTCAATTAATTCAATTTCAAATTGTTCTTTAACACGTACAAAATAATCCCATAAATGATTTTTACCAACAAATAATCTTGCTGATTTAAAACCAAATAAAAATACACTTTCTAAACAATGTACTAAACCATTTTCACCACATAATAATGCTGTTAATGTTGTATGTCGTTCTGAATTTCTTCTATAATGCCATTTAACAATATTATTAACACAATCACCTAACATATGTTGTATTTGTGATGGTTTTAATTCATTACGTTGTGGACCTGGTGAACGACAACGTGGTGTTGTTATACGACCAATACTACCAGTTTGATTGATTTCATCATTTTCATGTTGTTTTGGTATTAAATTACCAACTAATAAACGTTCAGTTGAACTATCATCAACACCACGACCCAACCAACGACCACATGGAAATCTATAAAATTTCATAGATAAATTAATTAATTTTTAATTCAAACAATTATCAAATAATTTTACGTGTATGTATGTCCAGTTATATCATTACGTACTAAAACATAATCAATCATCCATTTCGCATATAAACCACTATTATCATGTCCAATTCTTAATGTTGTTAAAACACCAAGATTCTTATGTTTATATTCAAAAATTAATGTTGATTTCGGCACTGGAATACGCCGTGTCTCTAATAATGTTCCTGATAAAACTACCCAAGCATTTGCTGAAGTAGTTGCGCCTTTTTTATTTGGTACGATCACAATGTGGTAGGTTATCACTGAAATATTATCAAAATTTAATAAAATAATTCTAGAATTTTAAAACAAATCTATAATACCAGTAGTAGGATAGGTACTGGTGAAACAAAAATAATCAACAGCATTTAATGATAGTAAATGATATAAAAATTGTTCTCGTTCTTCTTCACAGCGTAAAAATGCTGATCTTTTATATTGTCCTCTTAATAAACTCTGATCTGATAATAGAGTTCGTAAATGTTTTGATAATTGTTTCTTTTCTAATGCTAAACGTACCCATGCCTTTGCCATTCCAATTCCTGTTTTAACATCTGTCATTGCTTGAATATTACTGAAATTAATACGAAATCCGAAAATTAATCTTAATACAATAACAATATGAGAAAATTTACGTAATATCAAATAGTAAAGATTGTGGTAGTGGTGGTAGTTCATTTTTATAATTTCTATTATCACGTCCTGTCCAATTTTCAATTTGTGTTGATAATCGTGGCATTTCATTCGATGTTAAATATTTATTATTGTCAATTTTATTATTTAATTGATGGATTTCTTGATATGTTAATAAATGGGACCATAATGCTGATTTACCACGTTTCCTTTGTAAACCATGTGACCAGGCTCTTTCTAAAAATTCACATAATGATGCAACTAATGTTGTTTCTTCAACAGCACCAAATGTATCTGTTGCATTATTACTAGATAATGTAACACCTTCAGCACCTAATTTAGCTAATAGCATACGTTTTGTTTTCGCTTTACAATCTTTTAATAATTTCTCAACAAATGTCCAATTTGCTTGTGCAATCAATGCAGGTGACATATCTTGATTTGTTGTTGTTTTATTGATTTTGTCAACTTGTAAATTTGTTGTTTTTAAGAATGTTAAACCTTTATGTAATGCACTAGCCCTTGGAATACTGCCTTTATTAACAACAGGTGTTTTATTTAAAATTTCTTTATCCAATAATGGGAAATAACGACAAAAATTCGATTTTGTTTGTAATATTTCCTTTGGTAATGATGATTCAAAATCAGGATTTGTTAAACGTCTTTCTAATAATCTTTGTGTATCATGTGCTGTTGTACATGGTTCATACGATAAAGATCTAATTAAATTTTCACCACCATAACGTTGTTTTAATAATTTAATTCTATTATCAAATATTGATAAATTATTATTTTGTTCACCCCATATTGATAAAATTTTATTATCAATTAATGTTGCAAACATTTGAGATTCTAAAAAACGCAATAGAAAATGACGATGTTGTTCAGGTTGATCAGATAAAAATGATGCTTTATCAAAATTTTGCATTGAATCACGATTATTAAACCAATCTTCTTTATCTTGATTATTTGGGAATATAACGAAATTTTCATACGATTGAAATATATGTACAAATCGATTTAAAAATATTTCACGTATTGAATTATTAAATCTTAAATCTTCAATATATGTATCAATTGGTTGTTGTGTATCATTTTGATCTAATGCTACACCTGTACGACGTACAATATCAGCTATACGTTGTAATGCTTCAGAACGTGCTGAACCTGGTGGTGATGGTGGACGATCACAATCTAATGTATCATGTATTGATAATTTACGGCGATGTTGCGGCCGTCCTGGCAACGTACAACTTCTTGACATTAAATCCTAAAGAAAAACAAACAAAGTAGCCAAAAATACTTTACACAGAAAACAATAGAAATCTTCATTTACCTGATTATTTCTAATATGTTCCGAATTCGGCACATGCACACCATATTTATCTAAAGTAGCCCATAATTCAGCTGTAAAAGATTCTAAATGTGGCAAAATAGCAGTTTCTTCCGGTCTTTGAACTTTACATTTATCAATATCAACATAACATAAACTAGCTTCAGAAGCTACTTTAATATTTTCACTAGATGCATATAAACCCATTAAAAATGGTACTGGTGCATCTAAGAAATGATGTAATGATGCTGGTAAGATTGGTACATAAACATGTGGCCATGTAAATGGAAATAATAACGATGTTAAACCTTCAGCTACTACCATTAATCGTTGGCAATCTAAAATTTCAAAGATGTTTTCAATCATATTTTTTAGTCAAGTTAAAAAATTACCTGTACTACGTAATAATATTTGATTTTCTAATAGAAGACACGTGAAAATTTGCACAACAATATCAACACCCAACCATAAAAACATCAATCTTAATGGATAATCTAGATGTGGCAATTCAAATGGTGGTGATGGGCATTGTAGAACAGCAGTAGTTAATGGTAATTGTGGATCAGATGGTGGTAAATATATTAAAAGACTTTTACCAGGTAATGGTAGTTCAACTTCATAAATTAAATTAAATACATAACTTTCTAATGACAGACCAATTGATGTGTTTGTCCGTCTAGGAACACATCTAAAGAGATTCTCAAGGAATATTTTAGCAGCATGTACATATGCTGCTTGACATATTATACAAATACTCTTCGACACAAATAGTTTATCTTTAGATATATCATAAAATGTTAATGCAGCCCCATTTGGATTGTGCGGATTTAATTTAAAATGTCTTGGTAATGATCGAGATTGTGGCCCTTGAATTTGGACTTGTTGTATTGGGCGTGTTTTCAAACCACTTGACAATTCTGTTATATACATTGCCTAAAATTTATAATTATTAGAAACAAATTTGACAAAAACCAAACAGATATCACTTGTAACGTTTGCATAGCATTACAAATATCACGATTACGAACTTCTTCATAAAATATCAAACTGAAACCGTAACAACGTTTACCATCTTCACGTGTTATTAAAAATGAATGGAAAACTGGTGCTTGTGTTACTGAATGCTTTTGTGTACGAAATTTCAAACCTTGTGGTAGACATAACTAGAAAAGAAATTACATTTGAAACTATTACGCAACAAAGAATTCTAATAAAATTAATACCATGCATACTGCTGAAGCATCAAAAGGATTATGTGATACATTCTCTGGATAATGAGCTAACACTTTACATTTATAAGAACGTTCAAGTGGTGAAACATGTAAATTATCTTCTGAAAATAAATTATTGTTTTATAATGCATTTCTAATACGTTGATTTTAAAATATATCTACCTGCATATTTATCAGGTTCTAAGCCTGAACTAAAATCTAATCCACAAATTACGAAATAATCAGCAAATTTATTCATTTTTTTTGGTTCTCCTTTGAATTTAATCGATTTTTTTTTAATAACTTAACCTAAATTTTGAATTTTATTAAGAAATATTCCAATGTAGTCGATATTTATCACAATACACTTTAAATAATTCATTTATTTGTTTTGTACTTTAATTTATTTCGTATTTATTTATTGTTATTAAATATGTTGAGAATTGACACAAATATACTCCACCACCATTTTGTTTAATAATATTACGGTGTTGCTAGATGTAACAAAGTCGGTTGAATAAATTAGGAAAAATTCTGCAGGTTAACGCTTATCTTAATTCATTAAAGTCCTGTTTTGACTCCTAAAGGAATTTCTAAAATTATAGCCGCTGATACTTCATAGTCTTGTGAGTCTAAGATTTTACGAGGCCCTCAAGTGATTACCTATCGTATTGCGCGTCTCTGGTTATAACAAAATCAATTTTATAAAAAAGTGCTAGCAATGCGGACGGTCAAGAATCAAAAGTGTGTTTGGGATTTGAAATTAGAGTTAAAAAAACTTCTTTTAAGTGTTGATGGTATATTGCATGCTTTAACTATATTCACATCGAATGCGTCTTTTTTTATGCATCTTTAGCTTTTTACAAACACAAATTTTCTGTGTTTAGTTGGACTCGTCTTAGATGGAGGTATAAAGATAAGTGACAAAACTGTTTATAGACTAGAATAAAAAAATTACAGAAAATTAACGCAATATTTCAGAATGTTGCAAAATGTCAATGAGAGAGCGGGGCCATTTCCGCAAGCGTCCGACTACTCTGTGGGGGCCATTGATCGTTCAGAGTAAACTGTTTTGTTCTCCTTAGTAAATTTGCCTGGTGAGAGGGATGCGAGGAAGCTTAGATACATAAAAAAAACTTTTTATACAATCTCAGGGAAGAGCTACTTTCCCTGACATCCATCTGCATAAGTACGAATCAATATATTTGTATAATGACCCGAACACACTGCTTTTCCCGGAGCTTGTCAAATCTCTCGACGACCCTATAACTACATACCGAGAGGAATATTAATTGTAGATTATTTGTAGCAGCTAATGGATTGCGACAAACGGATGATCAACGTTAAAAAAGGTCGGAGATCTACGGAAAAATTGTAGATGTGGCGTTCTTGAATATTTTAATCTACTACTTTCACCGACATTAGATCTACTGCAAATATCAACGATTATTAATAATTTTCATTACTTCCATTTATACAAGTGTTATCATAATTGAAAATTTTCCATTTTATTCCATCAAATAGAATACATTACTTCAATATCGTATGTTTCAATTGATTAATTCACGAATAGTTCAAATGTAGCCGACATCTAGACCTACTATTCACGAATTGCACCAACATTCGAGATGTCCATTGTCAAATAAAATTCGGTAGAGAGCGGTGACTGTGGTTCGGATCTTTAAATTTTTTTTATTTTTAAATAAACCCCTCAATGTAATTATTTTAAAATCTATTTTAACGTAAATTACAACAAAAATGACTATTATTGTCTTTCTAATTGATACGTCGGCGTCAATGTTCCAAAGGTAAATATTTTTTGAAAAGTTTCTTCTCATCTATACAACTGATTAAAAAAAGAAAAATTGAGGTTAATTTGGTTGCCTGTATTCCAGGACGTATGTAGGTGGTCGTACAACACTCTTGGATGTTGCTAAATCAGCAGTGGAGACATTTGTTAAAATACGACAACGTAGTATGGATAGTCGTATTGATAGATACATGTTGTTAACATTTGAAGAAACACCAAATAATATTAAAGCTGGTAATTATTTAGTTTTAGTTTGTTTGTATTTTAAAATATAGCCTATAATGTTATATCGCCTTTATTCTAAATTGTCTGGTAAATTTGAATTCTCATCACAGGTTGGAAGGAGAATTTAGCAACTTTTATGAATGAATTGAAGAATCTCCAATGCTATACAATGACAACAATGGGTGTTGCTGTTAAACAAGCATTTGATATTTTGAATATTAACAGAATGACCTCAGGTATTGATACCTATGGTCAGGGCAGATGTCCATTTTTTCTTGAGACTTCTGTTATTGTTTTAATAACAGATGGTGGTAAAATGACAACAAGTAAATGAATTGATTGTTTATTTAAAATAAAGGAAAATATATTGATGTTAATTTATTGACTTCTAGTTAATGGGGTACAAGAGGAGTTTAATTTACCAATGCATTCACCAGTTCCTGGTTCAGAAATGACACGTGAACCATTCCGTTGGGATCAGCGATTATTTGCATTAGTATTAAGATTAACTGGTACACCAGCAATTGAACGTGATACAGGTTTAGTACCAAGTGATAGTAGTCCAATAGATGCAATGTGTGAAGTGACTGGTGGTCGTTCATATTGTATAACATCACATCGTATGTTAAATCAATGTATTGATAGTTTAGTACAGAAAGTTCAGAATGGTGTTGTGATAAATTTTGAAAAAATTGGTCCAGATCCACCACCAACATTAGAAAAGAATGAAGATATTAATAAAGATGAAAACAGTAATGGGAATGGTGGTAGTACTACTACTACTACCACTACCACTACTATTACAACTAATAACAATAATAATAGTAATAATAATAATGGAAAAGAAATTGATTTTGATGATAGATCAAATTTGAATAATCAACAATTACTATCATCAACATCATGGCATAATTGTAGGAAAATGATTTATGTACCAAAAGCAAATAAACAATATTGTGTTGGATTTTGGCCAATACCAGAATCATTTTGGCCAGAAGTAACAGCATCTGTATTACCAGCTAGGACGGCACATCCAAATATAAAATTTACATGCACCAGTTCCGAGCCTCTTGTTATTGAAAATTTACCATTTGATAAATACGAATTAGAACCATCACCATTAACACAATTTATATTATCAAGGAAACAACCGAAAACATGTTGGCAAGTGTTCGTTGCAAATAGTTATAAAAATTCTGAAGTTGGTCATCCATTTGGTTATTTAAAAGCTAGTACAAATTTGAGTTGTGTTAATTTATTTGTTATGCCATATAATTATCCTGTATTATTACCATTATTAGATGAATTATCAAAAGTACATCGATGGAAACCAACAAATGAATGGCGTACACAATTTCAAAATTATTTACGAACATTACCAGCATATTATGCTGGTCCATTACGTCGTGCGTTAACTAGAATGGGTACACCGGCAACATTGGCACAAACATTAATACCAGAAAATTCAGAAAATTTAAGTTATTCGGTATCGAATTATTTGAAACGTCTTAAAAATCAAGCAAAAGCTGAATTAGATAAATTATGTAGTGAAATTATATTAAGACAAAATACGCAAAATAATTTGAAAATTAATTCAGAACAGATACGTGTGATACCGAAAGTACAATTAAAAAAGGAATTAATCAGTCATCCATTATTAATTGATAAATTTAATGCACAACGTGATCAAATTATTGATCAATCAAATACATTTTTAATAACATTAGATAAAGAACGACATAATATTAGTTATAAAAATCCATTTGATATACCCCGTGATCGTTTAATACAACAATGTGTTAGAATGCGTAATAATTTCTTACAATCAGATTCAATAACATTAGATTTAGATAGTCAACATTCATTGCCAATATCACAAATGGGCAATTATCAAGAATATTTAAAACGACAAACACCACAACTCAGGGAAATTGAATCAGCACCAGTACGACAGCATATGTTCGGCAATCCATTTAAAATTGATAAGCGAATGATGGTAATTTTAATTGAACTAAAACGAAATTATAAATTGTTGAATTCTTATTTGATTATAGGTTGATGAAGCCGATATTGATTTAGTTGGATCTCCTGGCACAGGAAGAAATAATAAACGACCAAATCCAAATACTGATAGTGGTGGTAGGATACCAGTTAAACGAAAACCAGGACCATTACCGAAGAATTTCTCAATTCGTCGACCTAGTATTTGTGGATCAATGACACCAGAACGGCCTTCTCCTGCACCCTCACCAATACCATGGTATATAAACTATCATACAATGAATTAGACAACTGCGTTTCTGTGTTGAAACCGCATTTGTATGTAACATCTTCACGAATTGACTATTGTTAATGTTGCTTTGTAATCCAACAATGACACGGTTTCAATCCCCAAACCCAGAATATTTTAACCAATTTTTTTATAATAATTTACAACAATCTCGATTTTTACAGGTACAGTGCAGTTGAAAAGGATCTTCCAAGTTTCGATGAACGTCCAAATCTGATAGTGGTGAATGGTTCAGATAGTCCATCATCAAGTGAACGTTCACGATCACCATCACCAACATTAGAAATACCTTTATATAATGAAATCAATTTTACAAATCGCATTACATCTTCCAATCCGTATAATAACAATAATAATATTAATAATAACAATAATTCGTCTGGTGCCTTAGAGAATATCACAATGAATAACACGAATGATTTCTATTCTAATATCACAATGAATGATGAAAAACAGAATATTTCACAAATTTTAAAAGAAGCCAACAATATGATTGTCTATAATCAACAAAATAATCAAACGGAAATTAAACCAAAAATCATTAAGGTTCATATTTTCTATTAAACAATTTAAAAAAGAAAGAATAGAATATTAATCATTTCATAATTTCAGGTGATTACGGAGAATAGAGAAGAAATCGACAATCAAAATAACGAAATTAGAAAACATTTACACAAACTTGTCCGTAGGCCAGGTAAAAATTTCACAGAATTATTTGATAATATAAAAACATTAAAAGGTAATACAGATGTACAAATTGAAATGATTGAATTAATTATAAAAGAATCATTAAGATTCAAACGACAACATTTAGTTAATTTATTACGTGAATATATTCAAAGTTTATTAAATGTTGAAAAGAAAACATAGAATTATTCAATTAATCGAGAATTGTATTTATTTTAATTATTATTTGATATATATATATATATATATATATATATATATATATTTTTTTGTGAACAATCAAATTGTATTTTCATGTAAATTTAAGATTTTTATATAAAATGAAAAAGGATAAAAAATCATTTAGATTTAATACAAAATTTTTATTTTTAATTGTGCAAATTAACATAAAGTTCAAAACAAACGTTTCTCCCTTCCAAACCATAACCATCTTTATTGATTAAAGAAAAAATATATAACGAAATATAGAAAAATATTTTTATAGTAGATATGTTTATACTAGAATCAAATTTGTAACAATATAAAAATCAAATTTTGATATTGTTGGACAAATTTTTTCCGACCCATACGAGATAATCGTCAATATCGTTTTGAATTTGCTGCAATAGAAGAAATTTAAAACGATATTATTGTTTTACAAAAGTAACCCACAAGATATTTTACAATTCGATAGAAATCGTATAAAAAAAATCAGACTTTTTCGTTTCCGACAAGGCGATATGTTCGTCTTTGTATGATTGTTTTAATGGAATGACTTATCACTAATTATCATAATCAAAAAAAAACAAAACGGACGGTTTTCCTATAGTAATTATTATAAATTATTATAACTAATCAAATACCCAGGAAATAAATTACCCGAGTTATTATATACTGTTTGATTCTGTAATTTTTGTCATGTTGTTGTTGTTGTTGTTGTAACAGGTGTAATATTACTACCCCAACGTATCTCAGGTAAATATATTTCCTGGGCCATATCCTAGAAACGATCTTTTCCAGCTAATACATCCGTATCACTTAACATTTGTATTTCTTGTAGTTCTTGGAATTTCTCATGATCACGTATATGTGCATAATTAGCAGCTAAACACATCAAATAATGTACTAAACTTAATATAACAAGAATGGATGCTACTGTTGCTAAAATGAACATAACTTCAACTTTTTCAACATAATCTTTACAGAATGCTTTCACATCATGATCACCACAAACTTTCATATGATCCTGTGTTGTTCCTTGTGGAAACATGAAATCTTTAAAACGATTATAATTAGAAAAGAAAAGAATCATTAATTTGATATAATCACGTACAGAATTGTGTGAAATCGATACAATCTTGAAATGTTGCTACACGTTCATTTGTGCACATCTTCCAAAAGATTGTAAATAAGAATGTTGTGATTACCAAGAAACAGAAAATTAAGATCCAAACCAATTGAAGAATATAAGTAATACACATGAACTAAAACAATTAATTAATATTAAGTAATAAATGGTTTAATTACAGATAAACTTACAATAGCACAACTAATTCTACCACCAACACGAGATCGCCATGCTCTATATACACGATGTCTTGTTGCACCAGTTGCTAAACAACCAACTGTTAGTATCATTAAACCTAATGCGCCCATACAGGCACCAATTATAACAAATGTCATCTTAACAGCATCCACCCTATAAATTGGTTATTTTATTAAAAATATTCAATTTTAATCAATATGTGAAATTTACCAAAATAATTGCATTTTAAATACATCACTGAACATTAACACAGCTAATGTAGCCCCACGATACATTGTTGCACAAAAAATTACCACCCCTAAGGCACATTGTATCGTTGCAATAAGTGTTGCGTATGGGATTCGAGTTAAACATGAATCACAACCTGCTACAATAAAAAAAAAACAATATATTTAATTGTTTGTTTTAATAAATTCAAAACGTTATCACTTCTGTCAGATTCAATTGTATAAACCGTTAAACGTGATCGATTCAATTCATTTGGTTCAAAATCAAAAGATGTTTCTTGCAAAGGTGTTCGACTGTCTGCCATTATTTTTATTGTTTACTGTATTACAACAATGACTAATTATGATTATGATTGTATTAAAAAAATATGTTTAACAGTGGGGATATCAAACAAACGCCACACCTTTGTTAAGATAAGATTTATTGATTATGATAAGAGCGATATGGTTAGTACGTACCCATTTTTGATCGTTGTCTGTGAATACTTTTACGCAATTGTTTCAATTAATTGATTTAGAAAAAAGAATAACAACAATTAATTTAATGAACACATCCTCAGGTTAACGACTTTGTTTTCTACTGTCTCTAATTGTCATTGTATAGGGATATTTTAGTTGTTAACGTTTTTGTTCTGGAAATTTTCTTAGTAATGACTGAAATTTATAGATGCCGTTACTTGATAGAACTGCGTTCATAAATTAGAAAATAAGTAGTATAAGGAAATTTGAATGACTGTAGGCTATTCAGATTTAATGAACGATAAAGGGGACGTTTTTCAAACTCGGTGCACATTTGAAAATAACTTTATAAGATAAAGTAATTAATTTATGTGTTCCGTGAATAAAATGGCGCACCGTAAAGGAATTAAGGCTAATTTCTAACCGCTAGTTTATCAATAATTTTAATTGATATGAGATTAAATTAGAGAACGTTAAGTATTAAGTGTACATATTTTTTGTTTGTTAGTTACCAGTTAGTTAGGGTTTATTGTAGCGGAATCAGAATAGGTTATCACTCTTTGTTGTATTCCCTTTTCTCGTTAAGAATAGAATTTTATTTACAAAGCTATTTCAGTTGATGAAATTTTATTCGGAGATGTGGAATGAGCAGCACATACAAATAAGTGAAATGTGCGTTAATTTATTTCTTCACCATAGAATCATTCGCTCCTGTAATTTAGTGAGAAAGAGTAGCGCAACTTCGAATTCAAATAAGAGTAAGGATAAGTACTATCTTAGTGCGCGTCGTTTTGGTCGGTAAATAGCTGTTTGCTCATTGTACTACCCTCACATGACTTTTGCGTTTGTCAAACTACAATTTACGTGCGATAAATAACACTTATCGCACGCAAAATTTCGCGTGGAACATGCAAATTAAGAATGAAAAGCGCTCAATTCCGCTCTCGTGGACAATAGACAATTTGCCGCACTACTTAATTTAAGAAACTCTTGAATCAACTGTAATATTTTTCTATTATCCTCAGCCGTGTGGAAAATGACCATTTTCGAAGCATGTACTTGAAAACGAAGATTTTAGCCAATGAGAGACGTTTTTCCATTTTAGATATTTATTTGTGGCTGCTTAGCAACACCTACACCTACTATAATTGGGCACTACGCTCATAGAAAAAAAATCGTTTTCAGTTATACAGAGTCTTTTAATCTACGAATGAACGGGCCGAATGGCTCAATGGTAAATGAATTGGATTTACCATCGAATTCCGACAGGGTATGAAAAGGATTTTCGGAATTTTCCACTTCTCTTTAACCCTACTTTGTTAATTAGTCCATGCAACAAATGACATGTTCCAGTTATCTAGCAAATAAATTATGTCTGTTAGGTATCATCTCCAATCCAACCCCATTTACAGGTCTTTCATCGTAGAAAAAACGTCTGGATTTGGTAAAATTGACAGAAACCATCCATTTGAAATAGCATAAGCGCTAGGGTTTGGTGAAATGAGCAGTAACCACCTTTTTTTACCTAAACATAAAGTTGAACACAATAAGAAACAAAGATAGCGCATTAACTATTTTTTTAAATAATTAGCTCATAAAATGATTATTGTGATCCACTTATTTAGAAAACTTTTAATTATTGTTTTTATTTATAATGAATAGAAATGTAGACCTCATAAATAGGCAATTCGACAAGTTACAGTTTAAGTAACTCAAGTTGTGACACTTTAAACTAAAGGCATCTGTCTTTCCTGCCTAATGATAGTGACGCCTCTGGTAAAAAATGTACGATAAATGGAAAATTATGCAGGTAAATATTAAGTGCATTTCTTTTATTGAATTTTCATTAATTATAGTAAAGTTTTCATTCAACGAATGTTTAACTAAAAAAGCATCTCTTGAATTGTTGAACGAATTATGAATCCAGATTTGTTATGTGGTTGGAACTGGTTGGAATTCTATCAACAGTTTCCAACTGATGTTAGGAACGAACTCAATCTGGTAGTGTTTCATTTTACTTTTGCAACCTACATAAATACACCGGAAAGATCCAAATGTATACGAAGGAAGCCTTTTTGCCACCTAATTTGAATACGTTAAAAATAGAAGCAAAATCGTTAACTTACTACCAAATTAATTATTATAAGCCTCCCTTTTCTACTCAATTTTTTATGAAAGACGTTAAAACCGTAGAAATGTTGGACAAACACAATTTTTGGAACAGAGTCGATTAGTAAAAGAATCCACTTTTCAGATATATCCTTTTGCTGGCTAATCAAAAACGAGCGCTTCATTTCCACATTCATGTTGCTTAAGCAGATGTCAAAATTAAAAGTTTCTAATTTTTTGCCATTCAAATAGTAACTGATGGTAAATGTGACACATAGACCTCAGCAATCAATTGGTTGTCAGTTTTTACGATGTGTAATTCATCAACTGAATTGTCACATCTGATGAACAATGGTACGTTCATTCCTGATCTAAACAAAGAAAATCAATGGCTTGACCTCTATCTACCATCAAACTGCACACATACTCATCTTAAACTGATATAACCTTTGACAATTTATAGAATAGATTTATTTAACAAGACCATTTGTTTCTCGTTTTTGTGTTGGTTGTGTAGGCCCTTTTTTTTGTTTTGTTCACCACAAATTTAATGGAAAAACAAAAACAGGAAACGTACCGTATTTGAATCATTTGAAATTCAAATCAACCACAACTGAATTAGGTTTTCATTACAAAATTATTCACAATCGTTGTTAGTTATCAGCAAGGTTTAATGAAGCGACGACTAAACTCTAAAGATTCAACATCTTATTCATTATCATCACCATCATCATTGTATTATCGTAAATATTATTGAGTGAATTGAAAGAGTTGTCGAGCTTGTTGGTTTTATTGAATTTTCGAGAATATAATAGAATCGGCCCTTTGCTTAACTCACACTCTTGTTCTATCTCTATATATTTGTAATTGTTAGCCTCCACATTCCCATCTTATTTCTTTTTGTTTTATTACCTCTTGGTCGGTTCGTTTATTTTCTCCATTATTCTCGACAAATTGGCAATGCGCGCTTTACTGTTGCTTTCCTATGAAAGAAAACCAACTTATGTACGTTTTTTCCCTGTTTTGTTAACCGCAAACCATAATTTGCACGCAGACTGACAAATCAAAACCGTTCTTTTTTTTCGATCAAAAAAAATGTATCAAAATTAAATTTAACCAGCGCTTTTAATGTAAACAAATAGAAATGTACAGGGGTAGATCCTGTATGTTATACATCCACCCTGGAGCTACCGCTAAAAACATCAAAATTGGATCTCAATTAGTCGTGTGATTGTATACCGCACTTATTAAAGGTGAGTTTTGTTCGATACAAAACCAGTGGATGTTGTTACTATTTTGATGATAAACTCAAAACATTTCGGACTAAATCAATTGATAATAATTGTATTAAATAGTTGCACGTTTCTTATCAGAATTTCTTGGAAAAATTTAGAAAATTGCAATGCGTCTATGTTGTTTTCTTGTGCGCTTGTGCCAAATGATGATGATGATGATGATGATGATTTTCCGTTGGCTGCGTTGAACGATACGTTTCTATTGAAATCGTCCAGTATTTTCCGGTGTAGCAGGACGGCGACGTCGCGACGCCTAGCATCGCGAGTCAGCCGTCGCGAATTCGTTTGAAAAACTTATAGAAATAATAATTTTTCAAGAATAAAAAAAAATTCCAATAAGAAAATAAATAGAAAAAAAAACAATATTTCAGTGGATTTCTTTTTGTGTGTTTTATTTAATTCATCTTTTTCCATATTCGTGTATTAATGTGGAACAATATTGTGATGGTAATCGAAACTGGTTTGTTTTATACAAAATTATTTTTACGATAATTGCATTTGGTGTTGTTGTAGGAATTCTGCGTGTGAAAAATTATTAATTGATTGTTGTTGTTGTGAGATAACGCATTGCAGGTGAGTTTCGAATTCATTTCGACTATTTTAGTCTAGTCAACATGTACCATTTTTCATAAAATTTTTGTATATTCACCGAAAATTACGATCAAGGTGTCATTGGATTCGGAAAATTATGTAGAAAGTTTAAGGAAAGGTCCCAAATGGGGCCGAAAGAAATTGCAAAAGTTATAAACAATTTATTAAAAAAAACAACTAGGGGTTTTGTCTTTTTCAAATATCTCAAAAACTAACAAAGATATTTGAAATTGAAAAAAAAATCTGAAAAGAGCAGGAAATTTCCTAAGAAAAAGTCTCGACTTAACAATCTCGACTTAACAATCGAAAATATGAAAAAATTCAAAACTTTTTATATGTTTATTTAATAAACAATTTGTTATAAACAAATGAATTTTTTTAATTTATTGTTTCTTAAATACTTAATTCTATAATAAAAACAGCCATGTGTTATTTTTTATGGAAAAATTTTTTTTTCTATTTTTTATATAACATTTAATATTATTATGTCTTAAAACTTGTCATTTTCTTTCGCTCCTTTCGACTGTTAATAAAAAAGTGGAAAATTAAAATTGTTAAATTTTTTAAACGGGGATCTATTTTCATGCCTCTTAAGAATAACTCCACCAAGTGGAAAGAATCCTAGGGTTGTAGTTCAATAATAATCGGGTTTTTTATTTTAATATTCAATTCTGAAAAAGTTGTTAATTAGCAAATGTATAACTAATGGAAAAATGCGGATAAAAATTTTTTGCCTTTGGATTATTGTTTATTTATGCATCCCAATACTACTTGAATTTTTTCATTACTTAATATTCATATTTAATAAGTTGAAATGATTTTTTTTGTTACCGTGTCCGAGTGACGAAGCACGCGCGGAAATCAGACTACCCGTTTTTACCTCCATTTTCAGGGCTCTGTAAAAATTATAAATATTGGAGGTACAGTTTCGGAAGTCGAGACTTTTTCTTAGGAAATTTCCTGCTCTTTTCAGATTTTTTTTTTCAATTTCAAATATCTTTGTTAGTTTTTGAGATATTTGAAAAAAACAAAACCCCTAGTTTTTTTTAATAAATTGTTTATAACTTTTGCAATTTCTTTCGATCCGATTTGGGACCTTTCCTTAAACTTTCTACATAATTTTCCGAATCCAATGACACCTTGATCGTAATTTTCGGTGAATATACAAAAATTTTATGAAAAATGGTACATGTTGACTAGACTATTTGTTAATTGTTTGCGAAATATCGTTCTGGAATTGTGGCGGATGCGCCGGGAGATATTCAACGGGGCCAATGTTAAATAAACAATTCTTTTAAATTCGCATCGTATCAATCATGTCATCATAGTATTATCGAACAAAACCCACAGGAGTGGCCTTTGGATGTATTCAATTATTTTGAAGATCTTAATGTGAAATACGGGAAATTTCGATCTGCAATCATTTTATTGTTCCAATATAATTAGGAAAGTTTTGCCTAATTATTGTCGTCAATTATTTTGTTGGATTGATTTAATGAGAATTCTGCAACTCTTTGCCAGAGTTGTTTCATTGGCTTCAAGGATTATCGATTGATGATAATAACATAACAGAATGAACCGTTATCACTGTTACGCTTCTATTACATTTATGTTGGCGTGAAGTACTTCGATGAGGAGATGCACAATTAGTTTGGTGTTAACTTTATACAAAGTTCTACACTTTGACATTTAGACAAGCCAGTTCTTTGTTGCACCGTCTTGTTACAACTATAATTCTAGCAGTAGTTGAATATAATAAAACTAAACTATCTCCTGTGGGAATGGCTAATAATTACATTGCTTATTCATAAATACCGTTGAAGATTGATTACAGTTAAAGTGTACAATTAATAAGTAAATCTAAAGCAGATGGAACAGATAAAGATAGATGTATAAGATGAAAGTAGGCGAGAAATAAACAATGTGCGGTGTTTCGTTCGAGATTCACAGAGAGATATAACGTTTAAGATGCCAACAACAAATTTATGGGCTTTTTTCCCACTTTTCTAGTAGTCCCTAAGGATTGTTTTGCATAATGTTAATATATCTACGACATATGGAAAAGGGTGTATTGGTTTATCTATAGTTTTATAGAAAATGTTAGAATACGAATTTTAATAGGTTTTCAACATTTCGAATCGATAAAATTCAGGTAATCTAAAACCGATTTCAATATTTATTAACATTACTATTACAATACAAACAATAAATTAATAAACACTGGAAATGTAAAAGGTCTCAAAATAATTATACAGATACAACATAGATTTTGATATTATACATATTAAAAATAAATTGTTGAAGACATGATTATTGATTCTCATTGTATTAAACAGTCATTTGAATAATAATAATAGTTGATAAAATAACAAAAAAAAAACGCTTATAAACTAAATAATAATCGTGAAGAAAATTTGTCTTGGAAACAAATTTCGTATGTTACCGCTAAAGATTATGGGCAAGTCAGTTTAGGATGAGTCTTTTCATAAATTCACCGTCAATAGAGAATAAAGTTCAAGATAACAACATGTTCTTGAGGGTAATTTAACATCCTTTCAGACAGTTCAATATTAAAATTTTCTATAATAAAAAAAGGAAGAAGAGAAATTTATAACTTTCTTAAAAGATAAGTACTTAGGTCTTTTATATAAAAGAATTATAACGAAACTATATGAAAACGATTCTGTAATTGTTTTCCAATTATTTGCGTATGTTTGAGTGTGTGTGTGTGTGTGTATGTGTGTGTGTGCGTGTGTGTTAGATGTTTCCTCAATAGAATAATTTGAAACGTTGCTTTTAACGCTTTTACCAATCGTCTAAGGTTTGTAACTAGCAGAATTCATGTGATTAAATTAACTTCGAAATACGACGTGTCGTTCTTTTCAAAGAAAATACCTAACTGAATCGAATTAAGTTTAGTTAACGACACACTGTACATAAGTTTAGATGGAAGAAACATCGCAGAAACAGAAAAAACGCAATGATCAAAGTTCACTTCTCTCTCTCTCTCTCTCTCTCTTTCTCTCTCTCTCTCTCTATATATATATATATATATATATATATATATATATATATATGTGTTTGTGTGTATGCAATATTTAGTTTTATTGTCGGCACAGTTTTCAGAAAACAGTCTACGACGAAACTTTCATGCGTTTTGAAATGCAAATTATTCGAACTGATGCTAAAGTGATTTCTATTTTGTAGATGTTTAGCACCTTTTTCACATCGATTTCGTATGTATTCCTTTTCAAATAACAGAATAAACATAATACAATGAGATAAAAGTACATAAAAAGAGAAAAACGAATTTTGGTGGATGCGCCGGACTACTCAATTACAACAGCTATCGTCAGTCATATTTATTACTGAATTCCAATCAATGATGAATTGTCTATTTGTCGATTGTTATGAACAATGTTGCATTTCTCTAATTACTTCAAAATAATTTAGGATTTATTAATAATAATTGCTGTGATAGACAAAATAACATTAACAACACAGGATTAAGATGGTAATTCAATATTTTCTGGACCATATTGTTAATTAGATAAGTCACAAATAATACGAAATTACTGATCATTAAATTCTACAACTGTAATTATATCGAATTTCTATTGTTCAAGATTCTAGCGTTAACAATAAATTAATTTAATCATAAGGTGTACAATGTTTGTAGTTACCAGAAATAAACTTTTCTCTATGTTGTTGCTACATTATGTATCAGAACTTTACATTATGTAGTTATTGACAAGTTTACGATGGAATTATAGAGAAAGTACCAGATGAAAAAGTGTGATAATATAAAAGTTTCATGACAAAAATATGAAGAACGCAATGTTATTTTGATGAACGGGATATTTGTTACACTATTAAAAGACTTAATCTTTCGAATGCCATTTTCTGTTTTTGATACTATTATCCATTATTATATGGCCGTAATCGTATGAAACAACATTAAAATATTACCTATGTAGCCGATTATTGTATAGTTTCTATGCGTGCCGCTGCATAATTTTCTCTTTCTTTGCTATTTTTATATTATGTGAGTGAGAATGCTTCATGTTTATATGAAATTTTATGGAATTTACAACGTTTTCAGCGTTTTGCTGTTTTGTGTTGTTTATATAGAATTATTCAATTTTGATTTTCAATCCAATTCACTAGATTTATATGAACACACTCCTAAAATCAGTGTATTATTCAGTAGCATTGAAATAGGACAAGGGAGGAGGCATAGAGTAGAGAAACTGAAGTCTAACACCAGTCTCTTAGCGCTCGTTTTTCTTTCTCAAGCAGAACGACCAACAAAAACACCTTTTTATTTCTATCGAAAATAATAATAATTTGAATGATTCCTTATGTGAATAACGTGCATTTAAGCTGCATTAATTCCAGCATAAACTGATTGTAATTAATTTTAATAAGCAGTTCTACAATTTATGTAATTATAGCTTAAATAAAATAGTTTGTTTTTTTGAGTGACGATTAAAAAAAACAATTAGTATTTGTTAGCAGGACAACGTTAAAGAGCTAGAATAGTTGAATTACGACTTCCGTTGGTAGTAGCGTTTTAGTTCTTGTATTACACGAGTTAGTCAACGAGTGTATATCAGTTTTCTATTCAGTAGTATTCACTACATTGCCATCATCATCAAATTTATTGTGAAAACTAAATAGTGCTGTTTTTCTAACTTATTGGATTCATGTGAAATGTTCTCTTAGCAAAACTCGATTGACAAAATGGTTAGTAAACTGTCCCTGATTATGAAGGCATACAAAAGTCAATGGTATTGCTACTATATATGTGAAGCCATTATATTATGAATAAATACGGCGAAGAACAATTGGAATTCCATTAAAACTTATATTTGTAATAATGCTGCTGCTGTAGTAAACCTAACGATAGATAGATTTCCATCATTTTATTTTTAGGTAGGCACTATAGTGCTATAAAAACTAGGCTTATTGAAGAGCTGCGTTACTGTTTTTCGTTGTTGTTTCTGTTATAGAAACTTCAACTTTTTATATATTTCTGTTGTTGAAAATTTTTTTCACGTTAATTTTATTTTAAATCCCTCCTTTCTACGGTATAATAATTCCTTGTATAGATTACATTTCAGAAAGATAACATCGATAATTCGATATTTCCTAATTAATTCATTATTAATTAAGGGTGTATATTGGATTATATAAATGTAAATATGAATTCAATTAGGACAATTAAAGGATTATTTGAGTGATTACTATATATTTGTGTAAATATATATTTATTATTATTTTTTTATCATTTGCTCATTAGAGCGTGTTTTAGTTTATAGATAGGCGCAGGTGGTTGAGGCACCGTTATTGAGCCGTCACTAAGGTGACCTTGTGCCTCAGTTGCGCCTAGCCTAATGAACCATGTCGATTTTTCTATGCATCACTTAAAAGGGGAGATGTCCCACTTTGATGGGACAGTAGTAGCTTTGTGGAGCCAAACTAGACAACATATTCGCACAGTATAGAATTAAAGTAATAAGACCTGCGGGTTTGAATGATGTTGGAATTGGATACTCAACAACTGTATACGTTAAGTGTTTTCAAAGAATGGGTTGATGTTACAATAAACGATAAGAGAAAACACGATGAAAAAAAGTGAGTTGACTCTTCTTACTTATTGTTGTTGGCTCTTTGTAGGAAGTAACTTTGTTAAGCAAACATGAATTTTCTTTTCCTAATTTAATTATGTTTCATTTTGAATTCTCCTACATCTGTCAAAAAGAATTTTCTGCTGGTTTATATATTGTCTTATATACATGCACTATATATACATTATACATATATATGTATGTACAAAAGTTGGTTCAGTATAATCAAGTTGCAACCGCAAAACAATTCCACTGTAAGCCGTTGATATGGTAATTCAAGAAACTTCGTGCCTAGTATTCTAAATTTCGGTTTCGCTTTGTTTCGTTTTTTAAACAACTTTTTATCATTATTAAAATTCAACAAATTTATTAATCAATAATTATTTTGAAGTAGTTGATTGTCTCAAAGAATGGAATTTTTACAACAATCATCCAACTGCCGTTGAGGTACGTGCTTGATCCCTGGCGTGGTCGCTAAAACTTCTACCTCGGAATTTTCCACAGCAAATTCATCGAAAATCTGAACGGCCATCACTTCCCTACTGACCAGCTAGAAATTGCTGAAATTGTGGATTTCCAGGACGAATTCAGAAGGGTTACATACCATTACTGCTTAAACAACCTTTTGAAGGGAAATTTCGTTGATATGTGCGCCCCTAAAGAAAATATATCTTCATGTGAAGAAGCTAAATGCATTTTGTAAAAGGTTTTGTACATATTTTTCCTACATTCAAGGCATGATTTATGCGTTAGAAAACCGTGTGAAAAACGACTCAAGTTGGTGTACGTAGAGGGCGTTCACAAAATTCCAGAAAACTAATTATATTATACAAAAAACAGAATGTAATTTTAATAATTAATTTATGTAGATTTATGATGCCATAACTTCTCAGGCCTTTGTGACAATACTACATGATATTTTCACTTAGTGCTAAATTTGTTTGGAATTACCTTTGCATCTGCAAACATGCATTTGGTTGAATTGGATTAGGGCGAATATTATGAGGGCTATTATAGATGTTTACATGAACAATACACTAAAAAGGATACCACTCTTTGTGAGTAGTTTAATCGTTTTTGTGACGGTCGAGCGAACATCAATGACGACATTCACATTGGAAGACCGCCAACTTCAGTTCCTGAAGAGAATATCCGTGGTGTGGAAAATATACGGAGAAGAATCAATGCAATGAGTGCAGAAGTTGTTGTTGCATTCTGACAAATTTGACGACAATTCTGCCGCTTTTCTAAAGATATCAACGCAACACAACCATCAAAGCAATGCGCACCAAGGGTTAAAATGCCCGAAACACAGACTAAAGCAGAACGATCGTCTATGAAGTTACTATCCAGAATTTCTTTTGAATACTGATAAAAGCTCGAAGAATGATCATTGCAAGCTATACTGAAAAGTTTTAAAGAAGCTGCATGCAACTGTGGGAAGAAGCAGTCTGTCAAAGACTTCGCTCTGCAAGTGTTTCTGCTAATTTTCTAGGAAAAACTTAAATCTGAGCAGTACTCCGTCTGTATAGGCGCAGGCAATTGAGGCAACGTTGTATAGGGCCACCTTGTTTTTGGTAATTTTGTAAACACAAACTAATTGTCGCTATTTTATTCGGAGATAAATAAATAAAAGAATCTTTTTTAGTTAAATGACACAGTAGTAATCAATCATTTTTCTAAATAACTGTTCTCGAATTTTGAAAGAATGATTGAAGACGCAATTTTTGTCTACGAATAGATGACGTTATTTCTTGCATCATTTCATCTTTTATATTATACAACTACAGAATTTTATACGTTTTTATATTGCAAATTACTCATACGAAAGAAAGAAGAAGAATAAGAAGATCATTTATACAGTGTGTTTCACCTAAAGGAATCCCCCCTCGGCATTTCGTTGTTTATCAAAATAATCGAATACGGTTTTCATAAACCTAAATGAGGTCACCTAATGTACAATTCGGCAATAAACAGATTTACCTAGCCACACTCTAAGTATGCAAGAGCAAAATCAATTCTTGAAATTTCCATTCAATGGAAATAAAAACTATCCAGAAAGCATGTCGTCGAGACACTACGTTAGTACAAGAAAAATCGTTTCTTAATCTTTGTTAGTTTGGAAGAAAAATGCCAAAGGAAAATTCACTTTACAGAGGTTTGTTAAATCTGTATATTTTTTTGTTATATTTACTTGAATAAATCCAAATCGCAACACAAAGAACAATATTTACTCGTCAAATTTATTGTAAGCAATCATTTAGATAGAATTTCTATTTATAATTCACAGGAAAGTAAATAGGTAATTATTGAAAATGAATAAAATATAAATGTCGGTTTTGTATACATTTGTATGGACACGAAAAAAACCAAATTAGATTTCCTCCACTCAACGGTAGTTGAGTTAACGAATAACACTTGATCAAATATTAACACACTAGAAAATCAACATTTATTATTCTACCTTAAGTTTTCAGGTTGGTACATATTAAACAACTTTAAAATAACATTTTAAGCGAATATTGATGTTCACCTTAAATATGGTTGTGTACTGCACATCGTATACTTATCTATACTATTTGTCTGTAAATCAATCATTTCGCTATTTGTCTATTGTTGTAAATTTATGAATTGTGTTAACTACTTTAATTTGTGGTCTGCTAACATTGAAACCATGCAGAAACTTTTGTAGAAATCCGTAGCGCCCTTGTCAAAATGATGTTGTGCCAGTTGTATTTGGCCTAAACGAGTCGGAACATACGTTGATGACAATTTTGAAAGTGAAACCAAATGCAAAAAAGACGAATGATAACGCTGCATTATTAAAACAGAAGTAGAATGAAAATTTCATAATTTTTTTCTTGATAAATTGCCCATAATTTTGTATCTTGTTAGTTTTATGTAAAATTGATGAATCGACAAATGACCGTTGTTACGTTTGTTTGTTTTATTTTTGAATTGTAATTAAATTTTTACGAATTATTGATCGTTAATGAATCCAGATTTTCTATTAACGATAAGGTCATAGTTAGCATTAAATAATATATTTGTCGTAATGATGATTGAATTTAAATGAATTTATAAAAATTACAAATCAATATAATTCGGGTAATAATAATAGTTTAGTCGACATGCAAAATAAGGACGGGCACACACTAAAAGATAGACGTTAATTTTATTCTGAATTAGAATTGGCACCAATATTGCTTAGAATTAATTTCATATTATACTTTCCAACATGCGACATGTTGATCATGTATAACATAGAAAACGCATTGCTAATGCCAAATCTATACGAATATTTATGTTTCAATTGAGCTCATCAAGCTTATTAAAGCTCATCCTACAAATTCGGTTTTAATTATTTACAGAATTAATTAATTGCCAAAATCAACAGTAGTTACAATCGAATCTTGATTAGCGCCAGCTTGTTACCGTCATATTTCTGTTAATAAAAATTCAAGAATGTCGTTAATGTGGAAACATTCTAGATGATAAATTATTAAATGTGGAAGAATCAATAAAATTCGGGGTGCTTTTGTTTCTACATTTGTTTTGTTTTCTCAGTTCGTACGTGAAAATTTCAAGTTGATCAATCGAAAATTGAATATTCAAACCAGCATGAAATCGTCTTTGTAGACGAATAAATGGCTTTAGATTAATGTTAATTCGCCTCTAAATTGTTGATAAATGCGAACAAAACTAGAAAAGTTATGCTCTGTTGTTCGATGCCTACAAGTTGGTTTCTTTTGTATTCCATCAAATACTCGAGATCTCTTCAATATTTATTTTATCACAATTTTCCCACAAAACAACTTTCCACTTTAACTTCTAAACACTTATCCACGAAACTAATTCATTTATCGTTGATGAACTTGTTTATGGCAAAAACTACTAAAGTATCACTCGTTAAACAATCTCTTTAAATCACTCTTCATATATTGTTCGCTCTTGTAGCCGTTTTTTTGTCAGACTATCAAGATAACGTTATCAATTTTGACTTAATTTGAAATTTTGATATGATCTAAAATCATCTTGTTTAAATATGTGAATGCCTTAAAATTAGATCAAAAAGGTACAATGATGAACTGATAGGACTGTAAAAATGTACGAAAGCATCAGGAAGACAAACAAATCATGAATTAAGAATGGGGCAAAGTGTGGAGAATCGGATGGTGATTTTAGAATTGTTGACAGACATGAATAATTTAGAAAATGGATGCAGCTTGTGACAATCTGGACAACATGAATAGTGAATTTCGACGAGCAACAGGTATCGATTTCATGATAGCGATGCCCTTTATTTATCGAGATGGTAGTTTCATTTTTAAGGCATCCTAAAATTAAAACAAACTTTTTAGAAATGATCAAAATCGAACGATATCAGCAACCATGTCGCTCTTCATCAATTTTATTGGCAGTCAAATCGTATTTGATTTCATCAAATGGAAATTCGCCGATATTCTGATGTGTGTTTTTGATCAAAAATCTTGAAACAAGAACACGAAACCAATTACGTTCCGATTAACTTCTTCTGCTCGTTGCTTGATCTGCCGTTGAAGTGTGATTACATCTGTCAATGAACCATGTCTCTGGACATTTTGCTACATCTGTAATTTGATTTGATTTCGCTTCGATAGAAAGAAAATGATAGAAAATTTGATTTGTAGGCCCTTCGGCAAAATTTCCCAAAAGTAGCAAAAAAAAACAATTATCTAGAAATATTACAAGAATATAACTACTCACAACTACAGTATTCAATGAAGCCATAAATATATTTACGAGACGATTAAAATCGAACTGAAACTGATTGGATTATCGTTGTGAAGCATTGATCCTTTTATTGTATCGTAAAATGATAGATTTGACTTGTACAATTATGGTAATCGATGTATGATGAATACTTCATTGTAACAATTTGAAATATTCCACATTACGACAATCGCACTTTATTACTTCTTTTATTTGAAACGTGACGGACATTGACAACTGTGACAACGTTTTACTGCACTGAAATATCGAAACAAAATGTTCATGTTTGATGCCAAATGGGTAACAGGTATCGAATATTGGTAGACGCTACGTTGATAGGTCTAAGTGGACTTTAAACAGTTATTCTGTCGGTGTTGACAGAAATGCAACAGCATTTGAAGAAAAATTCCACAAGAAAATCGAGTCTTCCCCTGTTAGCGCGTTGGTTTATAGTTTACCTGATTGATCTGATCATTTTTCATTGAGATTCATTAAAAATGTAAACATATAGACAGTGGCGGCCCGATGCCCAAGTTTTACATTATACATTCAAATTTACATCTTGCTCCAAAGAACTATAAGTAAACTTTCAGGAATTGTCTGTGGGCCAGAGTTTCTTCAGTCTGCTTGTTTGAATGGATCCTTTGGATGATCTTGTGGCTGTTAAAACTCAGTACAATTATAGACATTTCCTTGGAAAACGCTTGATTACGTGTCGGTATTTATTGTCCTTATTTTCCTTCCTGAACTGCGATCACAGTTGATCTATTGTTCTTTATTCTTCGTCTATTGGTATCACAGAAAAGATATCTTTCTTGCGAAATTGATTATTTTTCTGGGAGATTTTTTCCTGACTTCAACAGGTGACAAGCTTACACTGCTCAAGTTGGATAGTCTTTAGAAAGTTTTAGTTCGAAGGTTTCATCGTCCAATCCGCATAGTCTACATCTCTTACTGTCTGATTTTCCCAGTTCATTGACATGGTATCTAACTGGGCAGTGCTCAGTTAGAAGTCCGGTTATGTGTCTTAATTCGTTCCTATTTAGGTCGAGACGGTTTCTAGCGTTCTTAGACAAATAGTCAATAAACTTTTTTGCCTGTCGCATACCTGGACACTGTCTCCAGTAGAGCATCTTTGTGCTCCATTCCCACCCATTGATTTCTTGCCTTCTGTGAGTTTTGATTGCCCCACAGAATGGTTCCGGTAGAGCCATAGTACCTGTTCTAGCAAGGTCGTCGGCTATTTTACTTTCAGCATAGGGTAAGTTTGCTGTCCTTAGCCAGTTGTTTGGAGGATTGAGACGACATTCCCAGATGGTTTTCGACTCTATCGGTCTATAGGTAAAGCTTTGAAGTTCCTTCTTAAATATTTTCATTCTTATATGTTTAATTTTTGATACATTGTCCTGTTAGATGCAGCGTCTGATTGTATGTGGCGCCCCGATGTGATGCTTTATCTGCTTACCGCTTAGCGCAGCCCCTGTGTTTGAAATCAATATAACAAACGTAAACTAAAATAATATACTGGTTAAGTGAAAAGTTTGTTTTATAAATTATCCACTCATTGTGAACACAATAAAAAATAATAATAATAATTTTAGTAATATAAAGTTTCTAGTTTTCTCTGGCAAACAAGTCTTGAATTGTAATAGCATTGTTTTACAATTTTCTCAAAATAACATCCTAGTTATGACACAAGGGAATACTCGACAAACACACCAACTATTAATCTAATGTTGGAACATTTCTCGCTCAAAACCTGGAATAGAAATGGACTGTGATGGTGTATAGGCGAAAATAGTAAATAAACATTGGAAGCTATCAACAATTTATCATCATACAACATCTAACAACTATATGTAGTTCATTGTTTTATGGACTGGAAACTAACATCGGAGATTCTTGAAATTCTCCAATTCAAATTATTGACTTTATTTTACAATATATATATATATATATATATATATATATATATATATATATATATATATATATTCATTGTATTATCTATTTTCTTATTGAAATATCAGTAAAAGCATTCCAGTCACGCTTCTATTGATCCCAATCAGAAATAATCTCAACAACCATATCTAACATTTTACGTATTGAGAGCTTTGACTCCTATTCGACTAAGCGGAACATCGTGTATAAAAGACACTAAGTATAGATTTTTCAACATGTTAAAGATATTTGTTCTCCTTCGATAGAATTTTGTATAAGGAAAACACGTAAATGATGGGGCAAAATTCGTTGATGATTTATCAATAATCAAATGTTGAATTATGTAAATACGATAAATTGATTTATGCGACGACATCATTTCTCAAAAACATCACCGCTAGTTAAATTATTGACGAATCAAAAAAAACAAACAACAAATACAGTTCGTTTGGTTATCAACTATTCATCATCAGCTTTATCCAATATTAACTATTAAGGTTTCTTAATATTGCATTCTGTGTTGTGTTATGTTTTCGTGCTTGGACGCATTAATGAAAATTACAACTGTTTTTCTATTGAAATTCCAATTTCAACAGGACTCATTTCAACTAAAGTGGATACACAAAAACTCGTGTTGTAACACTCTCACTATTCAATTTATATATTATATATATATATATATATATATATATATATATATATATATATCTAGCAAAAATGTTTCACATCGGGATTTCTGTTATGTAAGATTATGAAAAGAGAAACCACCTCCTTTGGTAATTCATTTATTTAATGGACCGACTCGTAAAGCAGTATCATTCCAAATATGAGAACAATCCTTTATGTTGAAATATTTTCTGTAATTTTAATGATCATTTGGTACATTGAGAAAATTGAAATGGAAATACCGTCTAATCTAGATGATTGATCTTTAGATAAATGATTCAAGTTTATTAATTTGTATTATAAATTTTTATTGTTGTTGTTGTTGTTGCGAATACCTGAAACAATTCGTGACTTTTCAATTAGGACAAAGCCCAAGTTGCACGGTTTGTTCTTGTTCGTTTTAATTAAATTCACGTGTCTCAGATACAAAAAACCGTATTGTCAGTGACATAAATAGGCAGCTGCCTTCATGTCCAAGCTATAGTAGAGGGTTCAGCTAGAATTCTTAGATTTACGATTAATTTTCTTCCACTTCAAATGTAGCTTGTCGAATTGACTCTTTATACGGTCTACATTTCTATTTATTATACCGTATCTAATAATAAATATTTTAATGAAAACAATAATTAGAAGTGGTGATACCTTGAAGTTTTCTAAAAAAGGACTAAGCTAATCACAATAATCATTATTTGAAAAAAAAAACACTACTTAATTCGCTTATGTTTATGTTTCTTATTGTGTTTAACTTTATGTTCGAGAATTGGATTGTAAATCCAATTCCTTTACCATTCGGCCCCTTTCAGAACATTTTTCTTTCGATCGTGTGTGGTGCATTCGAAAGTGTCTGGTTGCTGTAGGTGTAGGTGTTGTTAGGGAACGACAAATAAATACCTAACAAGGAAATGAGTCTCTCATTGGCTAAAATCTTCATTTCCAAGTACATGCTTCGAAAATAACAGTCATTTTCCACATGACTGATGATAATAGAAAAATATGACACTTGATCCGAATTTTTCCAAAATTCCAAATTCTTTCATCAGAAACGGTAAATTGAATAATGATTAATTTCTATTCCTTACACCCACAAATAATTTTATAGAAATGCCTTCCAGCTGATAATATTTGAAACTAAATTAAATAGAAAACTACATGCGTAGTTAAAAGCAAAACAATCTGGAATTGTGGGTATGCCATTTTTTTTTGGCTAATTGATCGATGTAATTCGTTACATGGACTAACTCACAAATTAGATTAACAGAAGTGAAAAATTCTGGGAGAAATTTTTCTCACCGTACCGGGGCAGGCTCGATTCCCGGACCACAACCACATTTGAATTGAAAGCGAGATTTTTTACCGTTGAGCCATCCAGCCCACTCCTATGACGATAAAAAGACTTACTGTAAATAAAAAAAAAGAACAATTAAGATTATCTAATAGTCGGATACCATAAAAAATAAATAGTGCTTTCTCCTGAATCCTCATTGAAAAATTAGCAGACAATTACAAACACAAGTTGCCTTCAGTCAGACAGGGCCAAAAAATTAGATACCAAGAATTTGCTGCATCAGAGAAAGAAGAAAATCACAAATAAATCTGATATTTGCATAGTTACTCTCTTTTTTTTAAATGAAGATAAAGGCTGATTTCTTCTATTGGGGGGGGGGCACTTTGATCTTCTGCCCTCGGTTCTTGAATTTGCAGTTACACTACTGCGTATTGCAGACTAAAAATATTAATGAGAAAAGTAGAAATCATTTCTGACATAAAATGAATGATTATTGTTGTTATTGCAACAGAAAATCTTCAACAGCTTATAATATTTGAAATAATACAAGATATTTTGACTTCTTCCTGCTTGGATTCTACAACACAAGCCGATAACAATATTTCAAATTTCAAATAACAATTTCGCCTGTAAGAACGTAATAAGATTTCAATGTAATCCGTTTCGTAAAGAAATTATTGAATCAACCAAGACTTTATATCAACTTTGGGTCAACAAATTTCCATTGAATGTTCCTTCAAATATTCATACAAATAGAAAATGAACGCATACAATAAATTTTTTGTAACACAACCACCTTCACAAGCTTCAGTAACTATGAAGTGGATTGTACGTAAACATTTTTTGATTGGTCTAAATAAAAACGTATAAATCACGAAAAATAGTAATACGCTAGTAGTAAATTTTGTGTTGGTTAAACATATAAAGTTTGCAAACTTAGAAAAAGATTAAGGGGTGAATTTTGGATGGCCTAGAAAGATTTAGTAGACACGTAGCAAATGCTTCGGAACTATACTTAAAAAAAAATACATACAAATATAAAATGAATGTTTTCATGCTACATTAAGATGATTTAGAAATTTTGCACATACACAGTAGTTTCACTCTTATCTGTTTGCGCTTAAACCTCCGTTTCACCCGACTATATTTCGATATGATCCTTAGTAAAAAAGGCCACTTTTTCATTTGATCTACAATTGTTATATACAAATGCGTATTTTTCCTTTAAATTTTGTCTCATTAACTTGCTGTTATCGAAACTAAAGTCAGGTCCCGTAGGAGTGGGCTAATCGTGTTCTATTTGAGTATAAAATATTAAATTCAACAACTCTAATAGCTTTCAGTAAAGAGTTTTTTTTTATAGCATAAGTACTTGAATTTTAATAGAAAACTAAATAACGCTATCAAAGTATTTGATAGGGCTCAAACTACTTGGATTTAACTCGAGATTATAAAGGGCCATCAGCATTTTTACTCATTCGAATAGAAGAAACATGTTCAGGAGAGCAATTAAGCACTGATAACTTTAGTTGGTGGCAACAAAGGAAGACTCGTTGTTTTGATGTGGCAGATCGAAAGTCTCAAAAACACTTCTTAAACTATCAATCATCTTGCGATGTCAGAGAAGACCACATGCTTTTCAAAGAGGAACGTAACACAACAAACAACATTTTAAAACCACAAGATTAATACTTAAGATAACAAAATAGAACCTTGTCGTACAATTACGTATGTTAATAGTTTTAACGGTAGGAATCTTAGATGTTACAAGTGGCATTGTAGCGAATGTTGTAATTTTACAACAAAGCCCATTATCGATTAAATTACGGCTATTATCTACAACTACCTTTGATATGTTGGAGGAAATTTCAATTAAAGTCGATAAATAAGATGAATTTAAATGTGGATAAATTCAAATAAAAATACGGTGTATTTTAACAACGGAAATTTCCAGACGATTTGGATAAGTTCCAGGATATAGTCTGACGTTTGCACTCCTTTTTCTTGTCTAAATCTACCATTATCTATATGCCAGTGGCACACACACACTAGGAATTTTTTTAACGAAACAATAATTTTTCAACGTTAATTACCGAAATTCTCCTGCCCAAGATTTTGCGCCCCCATTTGATTTATATATTGAACGAGTCCAAGTCAATTTTTCTTACATCTCGTTACCTTCATTCCGGTTTTCATTATAATAGTAATTAAGACATTTCCTTTGTTTAAAAAAAAACGCAATAATTACTAATTTAATTTGAAAGAAGAAATAAATTACTATTATTACTTAACTTAAGACACAAGCACGAAATGAAAATGGGGTGGGAAACACACACACACAGGTAATTGTGCAACGAGTTTCTAGCTACCGTTCAATATATCGTTTTCGCTTTAATACCTGTACGAGGAAGAATAATGGTGAAATAGGTGCAAAAGAGAACTGAAGGATTAAAGGACCAACCGGGATTGTGTTTGTTACTGAAACTTTGCTGCCATCATACTACCTTTTTATTGTTGTTTTTGTATTGCGCCACTATTAATTTCATTTATTTTTGTGCTGTTACGTTGTTCCTTCGCCTTTTATTTGGACTGCTTATACTTCCAAGTGTTTTTATTGTGTTGCTGTATGATTGAATTTTTATTGTGAAAGAATTGAATTGTCTCCGTTGATTTCCATATGGTATTTGTGACCTACTTCTGCTGTTGTTTTCTGTTTTTAGTTTTAAATTTTGATTTACAATGCTGAAATAACGAATAAAATAAAATGAAAACAACGATAAACTCTAATAAAAGTAGTATGCAATCGGCTATTTTACGATCGTATTGCCATTTGTTTATGATAAAGAATAGCAGAAGGCCACCCGTTTCGTTTACATAACGAACAGTGAAACATTGACGAAATCCTGATCTCCATCCCAATCGCTGACTTTCTAAAGCTTCCAAATTATCGACCAGTAAAATACAACTAAACGATGTCAACTCATAGAATCCTATAAAGATCAAATCTGATTTGAAGTATACCAATACATAAACTTTTATAGTCAATTTCTCTTATAACATAATTTTGATCTTCAAATTTTATCAGCACAGAGACCGAAAATAAATATATGATTTTTTTTATACATGAACCCAAAAAAAAACAAACGAATATTTCTTCCACTTGATGTGTTAACGAGAAGTTTTATTAAAATTCTAACAACTACCTGTTTGTTGATTCAGGTGAATTATTTGTTTTCGTAAGACTTAAATTATAAACATTTGTAGTGTAAACTTCTCAGATAATTAACGAAATTAAAAATGAATTAATTACCATTACAGAATCAATCAAATGTTGATAGTAGAGCGTAATTGATGGTTCAAATAATCTTCAGAACAGGCTCTCTTCGGATATTGGCGAACATATTTGAGAACTTATTCTTGAATGAGAAAGCTGAATAAAATTGTAATAATTACGACAGAGATATAAAAATCGTAAATATTCTTCAAGATTGGCGACGAATTACTATCCGTTCGACAATCATTGAAGCATTAGAATTATAATCCTATTTCGAACTGCAAAGACACGAATGAAACGCAAGTTCGTTCTCAATTCCCTATCTTCATCTCCATCTTCAAAAAGTGCTTATAAGTAACCGTATCGGCACGCCATGCGCAAAATACTAATAGAAGATATTTTGATACATAGCCACATGCGTAATAGACTGGCGCAAATCCAATTTCCACAACACTGATGTTATCAATTTTCTTTTGATTTCTTTTGATTTGAAAAGTTTCTATACGTATTTTAGCTTGGAAAATGTTTCAGTAAGTTTATTTTGAATGTAAGCTCTCAATTCACACAACTTGTAGATATGAAATATAGGCATTTATAAATAAATTGTGAAGTTTACTTTGTATGTCGAAAAAATGTAAACATAATTTTCCAAATTCTCGTCGTCTTGTAAACATTACCTTTTATATCTCTTGTCAGTGTTATACTTTGTTCCGGTTTTATATAGTTCAAACTATTGTTAGAAATTATTAACGATTCCTTTACAAATATTGTTCGTGCTATTCAAATACCACCGTCTCGATTATTATCACAAGCTTGATGAGAAAGCTTATAGATTAATAAGATGGATTTCAGTCGAAATTTCCATTATCGGATCGATGATATTACAATGGAATGTGCAAGTTGTATTAGGGCTATTAAGACAAATTCAATACTGTTCAGATTGAAGATCTTAGACGCACAATTATTATTCCAAGTGTATCTTCACAGAACAAGCCACATTGAAATTTAAATGATTACCAATTGTAATTGTGATTTGATTTGGTTGTCGTTGGTTTGATTTGAAAGTTGTAAATTTGGATATTTGAACTGAATTGTTTCTTCACACAAAACATTCAAATCACATTGACATTTGAACGTAGTGTACAATAATAAGGGGTTTTAACAAAAAAAAAAACAACAACGAATAAAACATATTTCTGATTTAGTGTCTTTGTCGCACCAATTATAATAGGTACAATTCCGCAGTAGATACATGAGACTTTCAAATGAGTCAGACGAAGACCATTTTTACTTTTGCTGCACCTACAAATTGTTGCTTACAGAAATTTATGAATTGTTTTTCTATCAAGTCAGTCTCTTTCGAAGTATTATCACTTGAATCAGAAATAATTATAACACTTATTTGTGTAACTATTACAAAAAGTACACATTGTGTTAGGATGCAAACTTTACTTTTCACATGTACTGTACGATCATTCTTGAACGACAATCTCCTTTAATTAAAAATTAGAATTTAAAAAAAATACACAATTATCTTATCAATACACTGGTAATAAAAAATAGCATATACATTATGTGCGGTTGACTATTGCCCACTCGAGCAGATAAGGGCACTCCCACCGTGCGTGCGCCTAGCCTCCGCTCTCGTGGGCAATAGACAACTTACCGCACTCATTGGATAATATACTATTAATGCACGATCACGTGATGTGCAAAGCGTTAATTTCAACATAAAAATACCGAAAATCGTCACGGATATAGAAGTCTCTTCAATATTTTTTATTATAGTAATAAATTAATAACAATAAGTCAAATATTTCCAATTAATGCATTGATATAAGTAAGGTTGAAGGTCGACAATTTATTACGGTGTTCACTAGCAAAGCCATATAAAAATTGTTGAAAATTATTCCAACATATAATACTTTATTGTTTATGATAATGTCAGTCACGAGCATTGAAGAATAAAATACTGATAATATTAAAATTCATTTTCAAACATGATGGTGAAATCATCTTTCTACTGTGTTTCAATGTTTTTCTATTTTTATCAGGTAATAATTAATTATTTTGAATAATTCTCAATTAGTGGATTATTAATTTTTTCCATTAAATAATGTATAGATAACGTTTGTTACATCGACTTCTTGTTTCAATTCTCTTGAACTTTTCAATAGTGCTAAAGATCTTGCTGAGAAGGACCTGAACAATGCTGAATCTGAAATTACTGATAGACAAAACTCATTCTTTAATGGCATAGGAAAAAATGTGTTATATTTAGAATTTATTGAAAGATTAAATAAAACTTGGGAGAATATTGAACCTTTTAGAAATAATGCAACGAAGTCTCTAGAACGGGAATTGGGAAATATTTTAAAGACATATCAATTGAATCGATGCGAACATTATCTAAATCCATTTGTAACAATAATTGCAAATACACTTCTAAAAATTGATGAAGGTCGAAAAGTCTTAAAAGCATCTGAGGATAGAGTACAACGTTGTCGTTGTTCCTGTCTAGGACGGATTTTGCCACATATGAAACAAAAGATATATGCTTCAATGTTAAAAACAAGAAGTGCTGTAGACAATTTAAAAATTAAAATGAACGAAGCACGGAGACAATTTGAGAAATGTGTTTCTGATATAATATCTGAATGGTCTAGTGAATTGACCAGAATTGAAACAGCAATTATTAACACGAAAACAACAACTTCTGTGGAACCAACTCGAACAACAACTACCATAGAACCTCCACACTGTACTGTATGACACCATCGCGGTCTACAAGTACCACTGCTCCTCCATCCTCCATCAATACAACGACAAAACAAAAGCGGATAATAATTTTGAAGACAACTCAAACATTTTCTGGCATTTGTAACATAAAACCCTTTGTTTCTAAATAAACGTTTGCAACTACATTCATTTGTTATTTCAAAAGAATCGCCAAAGTTCAAACGATACATTGACAACAATAGTGTTGAATAAAATGATGAAAAATCAAATAAAATCCAACTTTGACTGTATTTTTGAGGTAAATAAACATTGTTTTACAGGAATTAATATAATCTAAGGGTGATGTGTAGTGGTAACATGCTTGATACACAATTTCGGGCCACGAGTTCGCATCCCGATAATGTAGGTGCACTTTTTTCATCGCATTTATTAAAAATTAACTTCATTCTTGATTTTTCTTGTTTCAACGGAAAATTGAACCGTGACTTTCATCGTTAATATTTCGAATAATTGTTAATTTGATGTTGAAACAGTTTTTTTTTGTAGTGAACACATGTAGGTAACATGTGAAGTCATTCAATTTTTTCATCTAATTCGTTTGCGGTTAAATATCGAATCTTTCTTGTTTTTGTTGCATGTTCCATTGTCGTCTGTCGCTAATGTCTCTACATTTCTCTTCATATTCCGTCTTTTGTTAAATTAATTACAGTCTGTTAGCTTGGTCTTAGTGAAATATCCGTTCAACTGAGCGTTAAATATTAATTTATAGTTTAGTATTGTCGTCTTCGCCTCTCTTACTCGTTCTCTCTCGCTCGCTCTCGTTTATTCTTTTCTATGTTCATGTGTTAAATTGAATTTAAGTTGATGGGCAAAACAACAAAACAAAAACTAACACCAATAGAATGTTATCGATTTCGTACAAAAAAAAACTTGATCCATTTCTGAATAATGCAGTGCTTCTATCTTAATATTTCCCAATCATCATTTTCGCAAATACTAATCACATTTTAACTTGCGTAAAGCTTTCACTCGCTTACTCAATTATATTAACGATCCAGACATGAAAAGCACCAACTTTCCAACAATCTATTCGATGATTTCTTTGAAACAAAATAATAATAATAATAATAATAATATTAAAAGAATTAGCAGAACGTTATGTTGACGAAAAATGTTCTTTATAAAGCGAGAATTCAATCAAAAGCTATATTTATAAAAATGTCCGATGATGTATAAATGTAGAAAGTTTCATTCTTTAGTTCGTCGGTTCAAGCTAGACAAGTGCGGTTTCAATTTGATCAAATTCAAATTTGTATACTTTGAACTCTGCTCTATCTTCTACACAGATACGCACGATGGACAAAAAAGAACTTTGATGATAAAGAAATGCGTCAATCTAGCAGGCAACAAATAATGGTTGATTCTTTACAAATACCGGTATATCAGAAAGACAAAGTATAACACAACGGAGAAGCTTTTATTTTAAAACAAATTAAGATTAAAGTTGGCGATATTTGAAGATTTGTCCGCTATAAACTCACTCCGCTCCCGCCTACCCCGCCGCACGTTTTCCGCATCCAATTCTCCTAATTAACTACTTAGTTTTCGATGTAGATAACAGAATGGAATTGGAATTTTCTTACTTCATACTTATGAGTTACTTACAGCCATTTGGGAAGTTTCGCATTCATTGTTTAGTGGAGAGATGTTTTCAAAATGGTTTTGCCATAAGCGCTTTCTTTAAATAGAGATTTTTTTTGATTACCAATTTTTTGTTCAATATTGTTATACGAAAACAATGATTCTTTAAGACGAAATTCGCCAAAAACATGTTGAACAATGTGTTGAATATTTTCTTTTTATTCAAATAGGAATGAAATCGAATATGTTCCTTTACACTTGTTGTAGATACACATCACAACGTTGAAAGCTTAACGAAATTAGGGAAATTGAGATTGGTGGACTGTACACATGGGGAAACTCCGTTCTTTTCCTCTCCATTTTCTTTTGCTTTCTATTTATTTATGGCACGCTCGATATTATATTCAATCAATTTATGTTGATGGGTCTTTTGTTGTGGTTATCTGAAGTTTGTTTGTTTCTATTATTATTCCATTACCGATATTCTTTTAGCTGTATTAGATTGAACGATTCCCATATAAAATTAATAGATACCCAACTATAGATTTTCATTTACATTTATTTTAAACAAATATTTAAATACTGCTAATTAAACCTAATTAACAAATAATACCACTATTGGTTTCATTATTAATTATACCAATTGTATTTAATTTGTTATAGGTAATATGACTGTTTAATCACTATTACTTATCAACGAAATGTGTACATTTTAATATGGAAATAATTAATTATACTATCGCGAAATTTTAATGGTTTATTACCAATATTTAGGATAATTAGTCGCTATTTAATTGTCAAAATGGCGAATTGTCTGCTGTCGTAGACACGATCTATGGAAATATCAGACAAGTTAAATGTCAAACGACCTTTGTCAACGTAAAGATATAACTCATAAAAATCTTATAAATAAGAATAAAGCGAGTCACAACTCACTCAGATAAGAATTTCGGTGATTACAACTTTACATCGTTCCGTTTTTGTTGTTTGTTTTTTTCTGATTTATTTATTTGAAGTGTTTATTGATCAACAGCCTACGCTAAATTGAAATTGTTGTGGGATTATAAATGGTGGCGGCGCCAGGTGAATATTTGATAACGTTCACGGTTTTTTTTTTAAATTATTTTAAAGATGATTAACCCTACTCAACTGCTGGAATTAATTGTAAATAACTGATGAGGATAAATAATAATAATAATAATAATAATAACAAAGAAATATCAGGAATTCGTTCTGTGGAATTGTACATTATTTGATGAAATTTATGAATTCACCGTTGAAATCTAGCTGAAAAAGTTCGTATCAATGTGATGCTTTTAAATGTAGTAGCTACGGTATACACGAACAGTCGAGTAACAGATACAATGGAACAATACAAAGTTATATTATTGTTGGAAATTATATTTTAGGCTTTCAAACAATGTCAGTGTGTTGTTCCATTAAATCATCATTTTGCTACTTTTTGCATAAAATAGTCGAATAAATAATAATATAAATGCTAAAATAGATAGAGTTGTGTTATATACAGATAAGCCTCTACTAACACGGTGGTTGTTAGTGGAAAATCATATGATACAGAAGAACTAATAATCTGCTGCACATTAGCGTCATTTTACTCCGCGTCGCCCAATTTTTGTCGTCTTTCGGACACTGCTGTTCAATCAATGCGGGGGGGGGGGTCTTGACGACGATAATGTGTAGCAGGCAAAAGAATGTTCAAAGTAGAGAAGAAGACTGTGCGATCGTCTTCGTTATTCATCATTTTGATCCAGAAACGAAGGAAATGTCCAACGAAACGTTGTGTGTGTGTGTGGAAAAGATCTTGGCCCCATTTCCAAGCACAAAGATTGCCCAATTTTCGTTAGTTACTTCGAACAGGGTAAAAGGTATCCCCGTAGTTGAGGGTTACTCGCCGACCAATATTGGAAATAATCCATAGCTAAGTACAGATTTTGTTTTATTTCGATTATAATTCCAATTATCTGTGTTGATGAATTAACATCAATTATAATTAAATATTGACCGTAATGAATTAAAAGGAATGCAAGTTATGTCGGTTTATCTATGTTCTATCTAAATCTATTGAATATATTCATGATAACTGATGGAATGGTCTAATTAACTAGGGAATGGAATATGGTTGGAGCATGCAACGAGCACAAATGACCTGTTCGAATTTATAATAACATTGGAAAGATGAACTATGGTGATAAAATATACCTACATACCTACTTTTCGTAATTCATCATAATCATTATAAGAATAATGATGATAATGAAGAGCATATTTCCAATTAGAGATGAAATTGACTGTAATTTGATCAATTCATCAGATATCATATCAGAAAACTAGAATAGAAATTATCAATTTGGTTGACAAATTATTGGAATATACAATTCAGGATACTAATCAATGTTGTAATTTGAGGTACTTTCCATCAATATTACAGATTTTCGAAATGGTTCAATAGCACATGCGGAATTTCGAATTTAACAATAAATATTCAGATTTGTGATACAGTTGGGAACACATCCAACCGGCAAGCTGGACTTCCGTGTTCAATACCCAACAGTCAAAATCGAACTTTATTGTCACATATAGTAAAAAGCCTTTTAATTATTTCAAATATTAATATTAGACATCTTGCTTGATCACCTTTATCAACGTCTATGGCCAGGACCGTACCGACTGGTGATTGTAGGGGCATGTGACACCACCCCATTTTTAAGGGAGCCGGCAAAGTTGACTGTTCTCAAATCTGCTTATTAAAATTATCAAATCGTCAAAAATGAAGAAAAGAAAATCATTAAAAATTGCAGGCAGACGAATTCGTTTATTTCAGTTTTTATTAACATTCAATTTGGAAATGAGGGCAGCATGTTTTAAGCTCCTCTTATAACAACGGCAAGCAACTACAGGACTTTCAGTAAATTAAAATTGATAAAAACGTATCAAAGATCTACGATGATGGATGAGCGATTGAACAACTTACTCATTTCTTTATGCTCATCTGATATTTTATACAGTGATGATTTGGAAATTATTGTCGAAAAGTTGTGTGTAATTAAAAACCGTAGAATAAAGTTATAAAATTTTTAAATGTTTATTTATGTGAAGGTAGTGGGACATAATTACTCCCACTATAGAAATGTGAGTATTTGAGAATTTTCAGAATCTTTTAGTTGGCAAATTATTAACTCAACACCCACCGCGCTATTCGTCGTTATTTAGGTACGGCCCTGTCTATGGCGTGTGTGCCCCATTTAGAGATCATTCTGTTTTCATTCTAACGAACACAATGGATCTTTACGACTTGTAAAATAGCAAATTCAGCAAGAATTCAAATGTTGATTTTATGTAGAATAAACGTTAAATATTGGTTTATTATAACCATATCGTATAAAAACCTTTCGACGTTTTCTTTTTTTTTGTGGTTGTTGTTTTGTTATTGTTGAATGTAATTATTTGACTTATTTTATACATAAAAACGAAATAACATTATAAAAGTCAAAAATGTATAATATATATCATTCGTAAACGTATTCCCTAGCTAATATTTGAAATAATATTCCTAAAGGAGTAGGATATGTAAATTTTATAGCACAACGGCCAATATTAAGAGGGCATATACGTTTTGTAGGGTTGTTCTTATACCCTCTATATATAACCATAATAATATATTTTAACCACTATGTTTTATTGGTATTTCAACGAAACTATTGAAATTTTTGAATTTTAACAAATAGAATTTCCATTGATTTATATATATATATATATATATATATATATATATATATATATATTAAAAACAAACAATTGGCTTGTTGAACCGTATCTACGTTAATTAATTTAAACTTGAACAAGATTAATAGATCCAAAACAAAGATATTTGTGGTGTCTTAATTAAACTGTTTCTATGTTATTATTGTAACAAAACGTAAGCCACTAGAATAGATATACATATATATGTAGAATGGAATATTTCGGTATTTAGGAGGACAACTCTTGTACATGTTCAATCCAGTTGAAGAGGATCTTAGAATCCTTAATATCTACGAATGGTTGTGTTTGGGATTGTTTGTATATACAGTTGAAGTATTTACGTTAAAGACGTGACACATGCATGCATATGTGTGTATTTTATAGGGATAAAGACTTGTTTTTCTATCTCAAATGACTGACAGTCAACAAAATTCAGTCTAGAAACACTAAAAAATCTAATAATCTCGATTAGATAAGGGATTAGAAAATTTAATCACTTGATTGTCGTCAATTTTAACAACTTGAGATTCCCAACAGAATAAATCCATTCAATTTGTGTAATCATCAGAGAAAGACAACACGAGTTGGTTGTTCTACTATCATTTTCCACATGGAAACATCCGTTGTTCGTTCATTCATTCATTTATTAGATAGTTCACAATTCAAAATTCAACGAACAAATAGAATTGCACCATCTAAATATCGTGATCGACAAACAAATTGTAACAACTGTGACGTTTTAATGTTGCCTTTTCGTGTGTGTAGTCCACAAAATGAATAACCAAATAGTAAAGTTAATGTGGCATATCCATTTCCTGAGACTGTTTGGATTCGTCTTAATAGTTGGCAAGTTTGGAATTTATAGCGTGTGGTTCAACTATATAGAACACATCTGCATCTTCGAACGTTTCACACATAAAATTCAACAATTCCGTGAGTGGAACATAATCAGATTAATTGGGAAAATTCAGTTTGTGGGAACATTGTGTGTATTATTAGAGCACGTATGACATGCTCTATCGATATAGTTGCAATAAAGCTTTAAACATAGTATTAACGAGTTCTCTAAAAGGCTGCCTTGAAAGCCTTCACGTACACATTGTTACGATTACGTTGATTCTTAATCAAATCAGCTTCTGGTATAAAATAAACCAACCGTTAAAACTACAATATATCAACGACAATTGCGACCACTAACCCGCCAATGAGGTTTCAAATAAATGTTTTACATTACCGTTGAAAGTCTTTTAAGATATTAAAAACTTTTTTAATAATAAAGAAGAATAACGGATCTGATAATAGAATATTATTCCATCTATTTAGCCGGTGCATCTGGCATTCGTGTGGTACAGCTACTGAAAAACCGAACCACCTCTGCAATCTCACTTCAGCAATAAATCTAATTCACAAACTTAATACACAAACAGACTTACAACCAGCCAAATTTAGACCATTGGATTGAGTTCTCTCTCGCATTTCTATTATATTTTTTTCTCATGTTATCTTTTTCCTATTGCACTTGTATTATCGTTTTGTTTAGAACGGCCAAAGCTCGTAAATCAAACAGGACGCTACGTTTTTCTTTTCGTCTACCACAAAAACTCGAACGGGTTTTCTCTATTAAAATCTCTAGAGAAAATCGTTTATTTGCATAATTCTCATGCTACTTTGTTATCACAAATGATATCCATACAGTAAGGTGGAAATGGTATTCATTTATGGAATTATCGCTAAGAAGTTGTGCAATTTTAAAAATGCACACCAAACAGATAAAGATGGGAAAATATTGTTTAGATAACAACCATGGCAAGTTGGACGCGACGTCACGATTGTAGTGGGCCTTTAGAAAGTTTCCGTGTTGACAAAGGGTAAACTTTAACTCCCTAAAGAATACAAACTTGTTAAAGATTTGCACTATAATGTCTGCTTTTCTATTTCATCATACAGGCAATGACGATGATAGTTTGAAACTTGATAAATAAACTACAAAAAGCGAATTGTTAATGTTGGCACACTTACACAATGAAATAAAATCAATTTTTCAACAGATTGTTGCTATGTTTACTGTTGTATTGTACAACCATACATGATTTGAGAAGTATTCTTGAGAATTTCCACCACTTTTATTATGTGTTCTCCAACTCTACAGTATACTTGACATGATCAATTTCTACTTGAGAAGATTTTAAATTCATTGGTTCTTTCCTTTCTTGTTACAGTAATACAACAAAAGTTGATGTGAACTTCCCAACTAAGCTGCTTTTAATTTCGAGCATTTATAAAAGGAAACTTTTAATTTCATTTCAAAGAAACTCGGTTTCGTTGGAAAACTTTGTGATAATATTCACCAGAAATAGGGGGAATACAGAGGTGCAAATTATAAAAATATTAATCAATCTGATATAAAAAGGAGAAATCAATTTTAAACCAATTACTTTGTGTGTAATACAAAGCGTATAACAGAAATTTACATACGCCAACAACATTTACGTCGAAGTAGATTTGCAGGATTTTTTTCCCGTATAACAGAAATAATGATGATTTATACGTGAAATTAATTTGCAAAACAGTAATATACTAGGCGAGTAAATTGTGCAAGCATTGATTTTATTATTGTTATCTCTATGCCAGTTTGAGCATAAATTGATCATTTGGATATGACAAAACTGTGCTGTTGTGATGGAAAATGATTCATCGATGTGGAACGTTATCTATATTAATTCGTAAATAGATAAACGAGTAGGAGATTTGATACAACAGACTGTGTGATTGCACGTTTTTCATCGATTAATTCGAAAAAATTCCCCGAAAATTCGTGAACGGGGAGAGAAATAAAAACCATAAGAACGAAAATGGTGGATGCGCCGGGTATTGATGCATTATAATTCCCACAATTGTTGCCTCAACTGCTAACAGGCACTTCTCTTTATTCTTACTGAATTTCTCTGAAATTCACAATTTTCATGTTCGTATAAGTTGAATTAACCTTCCAGCCATTAATTTGTGATGGTGGTGTGAAAAACAACAAAACGTGATTCCAGTTGGATAACTTTCAGTATTTCAGGTCATTTAAAACGGGAAACATTGACAAACTACAATCTGGCTTCAGCCAACAACAATAGAAATCATAAATCGTGGAGAATTTACAAAAATAATAGAATGTTGCTATACATATCTAAAAAAAATTGATGAACAAAAAAACGATCAATAAAAATGTGCTCAAAATATACTTTAAAATTAAATAAAACATGTAATTGAAACAATTGTATTGTTAATGTTACTATTATTGTTTGTATTTTGCGTTAGGAAAAAAAATACAAAACGTTTCTATGGAAGATAATTCACCGTCCCTCGGGCTGGTTGATTTTCAACAAACTGTTCACAAATATACGTGATTTCGTTTGTTTCAACAATAAAAACAAAATACGGAGATTCCATTTTCTATTAAATTAGATTTATATGAAGTGCAATGAAAACTACCAAAAACAAAAATTAAAACAAATATGTGTTTTTGACAATAAAATGAATTTCTGTTTCAGATATTCCATAGATTTTCTCTTTGCAATAGAAACGATGGGAAATGATTGAATAATTTCAATAATTATGTGTTCTTTGTGGGCCATGTGTTTTAAGATAATAATCTTCAAATAAAGGTGAGTAAAAACCGATAACAATACGTAAAATTTAAATACTGTTCGGTATTCAATAATTAGGCTTTCAGTAAATTGTAATCTTGTTAAAATGGTAAACATGTACATCATCCGCCACTACTATAAACCCCACACCGAATTATTGAGATAACCAACTGATCAAGAGCCTCAAAATCTAATTACGTTTCCATAATTCACTTAATATGCAAATTCACTATCATTTTTGACTTTTAAATTGTGTTCCATTACACATTTCAACATTCTGTTAAAAAACGGATGAACGGATATTAAAATAATAATTTTTCTATAGCATATATCTGGTCTCTTTTTTCAATAGATTCAACAATAGTTGTTCGTTATGACGACTAGTCTCGTTTTAAAATTACAAAAATCGAAAAACTCAACTGCAAGAACTGCATTATAAGCTGAAATGAACGTGCTTTTGATAATACGAACAGATAAAGCTGGAATTTCACTATACAAACCTATAATTTCTATTTAAAAACAAAGATAATAAAAAATTAGATGAGCTTGTTTCGTCTATATATCAGAACAAAATAAATAGACAGTTAGACAATAGTAATAATAATAAACAAAACAACAACAGTTATAGATGAGACGTGAATATCAGAAAATTTAGAGAATTAATTTTTGATTAATCTGAGCTTTAATTCGATTTTGTTAAATTATCAATTTATAATTCAATTATATTTGTTTTAAATTATAGTTACAGGTGTGTGTTGCTATTTGTTCTCAATCAATTTAATACATACATGGAATTTGCGCCAAATTTATTGTTTCATTTCCAATTTTATTATTGAAAATAATTAATTTACAACAAATACTCGATCGGCGTTTCGCGAACTAAACGTGAACGCTCATTAGTTAGCACTGTACGCGCTGGATACATAACGAATTTTCTGATACACATTTGTAAGTGAATCATATTCGCCAGACGTATCACATTGCATTAGCCTAATCCAGTTTCGTATTGCATCCGTTACGTTTGGTATGGAGAGCTGCGGCACTTGTCGAGAATGTTGTTATCAGTTTGTTTATTGTTAGAGGATGAAGAAAATGGAATACGACGAAAAAGATAAACGTTGAAGTGCTAATAGTGTGGCATGATCGTTCGAATGACCTCATCAGAACGCGTTGCTTCGATGCGAGATTGTATTAAGCCCCGTAAACATCTATCAAACGATCACAAAGATATGGATACGAAGTGGAACGAATCAACGATTGCGAAAAAATTGATAGCAATGGGATTGTCATACGTAGACTGAAGTAGATAAATGGCCTTGCATCGGCCTGTGTTCCGCTACACAAAGATATTTTTCCATTCCGTACCATGGGAACATGATCGAACGCGAACTATTGATTTCTTTTGAAGTTCCGACAAGTAGCGGATCAGCGTTCACGCCGTTCTTAAGCCATCGTTCTCATTCGATCGTGTTTGCTTCGCCCTCTACACTATCTTTCGATTTCCATTCGTACCCATTCCTTCATGACCGTTCGACAGATGTGAACGGGGCTTTAGATTTCATACAAAACATATTAAAATTCGTTGCGTTGGTTGCTGACTAATGAGCGTTAACTTTTAGAACTGGAAATTGACTGTGAGTTTCTATCAGATAGGAATTGACAAAAAATGTACATGTGTAAAACGGAAAACGAGTTTCTTAGTCTTATCTCCCGTTTCCATTTGCGAGAAATTCGCGCATGTTTCTCGTCAGACTTATTTTAATATGTTTACATTATATGTAAATTCTTGACGAGTTTTTCTAGCGTGAGTTACAAAGAATTTGTTGCAAGGTTGTTTACACTGAACCATTAGACTAGCGCGTGTACACACGATTTTTTTTTGAAGTTTCTGTCTGCCGAAAGCTCGCTGCACATTTCTCGCACAATGGTAGTGAACATACTTGCAACCAATTTTCGTCAACTCCCAAACTTAGTTTTTGTGAATGTTGCTCGAGAAAGATTTGCCAGTTTACGTAAAATGTGCACACGAGTAAAACGAGTATCGCTCGAGTTTCTCGCCAGTGGAAACGACGCCTAACACAGGCAGCTCAGTTTGAGGTGACACCATTCTAATTACGATCGAAACAGTATACCGATCAATACCTAATTCCATTAATCAACAGAATTTTATTGAACACCTAAATACTTGTCGCTGTTCATAAGTTAGTTAGTTCATTAGTTGGTGTTTATGTAGTGTTGTCACGTTCCTTCGTTATAAAAATTAATGTTAATAAATTCAATAAAGTAACGGCTATAACGTAATTACTATTCTATGGTTAGTTTTCATCTTTTATTATTATTTTTTTTGAACAAAAACTTCTCCGCCAGTTTCTTTCTCAAGATCGTTCTTATTGCTCGAATAATTTTTCTCGTTCCATTTAGAAAATTGGTGAACGCAATCTGTAAAACGAATAACAGTAGATACATGAACGAGCTCCTCAGTTAGAAGAGATAGAAGTAAACAACAATGGTCTAATTGAGAAAAATTGAGTTTATTTCTAATGGAGATGGGTGATTTTTTGAATTTATCAGTTAATCTGAGTGAAAAATTTTCGTCACTATCTTTTTTGTTCCATAACATCAATTCATGCATATTAATAATTGAAAAGTGAAAACAAAATACCAACGTTAAACATTGATACGAACTATCCGCGGTCTACTTTGACCCAGTCGACCTGTCTCAGGACAGTCATTTGATAATTTTGGAATTTTTTAAAGTTAAGCCGATCAAGTCCAAATAGACAAAGTACACAGCTTTAATTTGAAGGAAATTCCTCCCTTATCCCAACAAAACGATTCAAAATTAAATCTCATCCAAGAAAATCGTCCTTTAAAGGTCACAAACACACACAATTAAAATAAACTGGTCGTTAGTTGTTGGTATATTCGCACATTTTGTAAATCCCCTTTCTGCTTATTCTGTTTCTGGTTTCAACGTTATCAAGTCTATGTAGGCGTTACCTCAACGGTTTGTGGAATCACAATCATGATTCTACATTTTTTTCTTGTTTTTTACTCCTCTTCTTTATTTCATTATTCTTAGTTTTATTGTACGCAGTTGGCTATAATTTACAATTTCAGACTTTATATTATTACTTTTTTTTTGGTAGTGTAACCGCCTTTTTGAACTTTTGTATTCAGTTCGAATATTAGTTGAAAAATAATGAAATTATTAATATGGGAGATACTGTGGCCGTTATTTGAATAATATCAGATTTTGTACAATGTTTTGTTTATCAGTGAAGTTTGAAAAATTGCAGTATACAATGTAATTTGTATTTGTACGATTATAAACGCTGATATCTCTCGCTTACTTCCTCTTGCAATTTCCATATCTCAAATTGGACATCTTTTATCAGTTTCTAAGGTTTCTACAAATTTTTCACAATCCTTAAACCATTATCCATCCGTTTATTGTTTCGCAAATTGATTGATTATAAGAAATTGTATTATTTTATCTTTGTACAACATTATGATAAAATCAACCGAACAATTCGTTTGTCTTATTTTAATTACTTGCTTAATCCCGAAAATGACTGTGTCTTTTCTGTCATGTTCGTGCTTCGAGCGATTTGATTAAGAACAAAAACCGTACAAAAGTCTCCAATTTTCTTTCTACTTTTCATTCTATGCATAAAATTTGTTTCGTTGTGGGACGAATAATTTATTATTCATTATAATTCAGTTCATCTAATGAAAAATACAATGACAATGCTGATGATATTAGTTGCCCATATTCGCTTCTATCTTTCTTCCACAATTCCTCATCGTCTCTCATATTGTCGAAATTTCAACGTTATTTTGTTAATGTTAATTGTTTCTGTGTGATGGTTTTATTAATAAAGTTCACTATAAAATTGGTGTCGTTTGACTAATACAATGATGAAAACTCACCAGTATATTCGCTTTTAAAATAACAAACGTATTTATTTTCTGGGATAGAATGAAAACTCACGATTTGAACTGACATAAAGTCATCTATTATCTAAATAGAAAGCTTGTTTTTTTGCTAGAACGTCGTGCCGTGAAATAGAGATAAACTGATGCAGATAGTGTGGCCATACAATATTCGATTGTTAGAAAGGAAACAGTCCGAACAACGACTGAGTCAATAAAATTTCGATATCCTATCCAAAATCCAATCTATATCGCAACAAAAAAAATAAAAAAAACTGATTGATTATAAAATTTGTCTTGATTTTGTTTTCCGTCTTCTTATTCTATAGTGTCAGTTGATTAAATGTTTGATATTTTGTTGGATCAAAACCGTAAAGTTCTAGCTTTTTCCTACATCAATCAGTTGCCGAATACACACACACACACACACACACACACACACACACACCGACCCTTAAGGTTTGTCATGTGGTCATTTTCATTGCGACTGATGGTGGCTACTATCTACTAGTAGATGCCTCTCATACTACTACCAACCACGATTTCCTGCAATCCGTCTTCCTGTCCCGTGGTCGGTTACCATTGGGCATACATAGATCACAATGTCCTAGCTTCCATCTGAAAACCTCAAAATAGCCACAACCGCATCCTGAATATTATTATAACAACAATAAATATTTAATAATAATATTGTGTTCGATCAAAACACACAGTTAAATAGTTGATTATTGTTTTGATAAAATTGATCGACTTCAATCAAAATCCAACCCTTGTTAATCCAGATAGATTAGTTGTAAATTGTATATTGCACAAAATAATATTGAATTAAACCTGTGGAATATGATATCGGACAGGATTCGGTATGTAACTATCGGATATCTCCAAAGTAAGCCATCAAATTTCAATAGATTTCCACTGGGATAGAGTTAGACAATTATGGAATAATCTAATACGTTCTGACGCTCTCCTCTATCTATCAAGAATATATTTATTTTTATATTTTTATTACATCGAAACTCTTAATGGTGGATGTTGCTAATTCTCTCACAATAACATAAATGTTCATTCGATTGGACAACGATACCAATCAGCACACTTGTCACGGTTCTAACTTGTCGTTTATACGATAGATTGGAAAAAGAAGCAGAACCAAACCGTTATTGAAACGATAGAGATCAACTCGAATTTATTTCCAATAGTGATTATCGAATGTAGAGAGAATCGCTGACTTTTAATTCGAGTCGTCGAACATCTGGAAATTTTTACAGTAGCACGTACACATTCAATCACATTATATGCTTTGAAATTTACTGTTGATGGCAGAGGAAAAAAAATGTTCGATTTATATCTGTATATAAAAATTTAAGAATGCTCAGAACTGGAATCGAATGCCAAGACTGGAATTACAAAAAAAAAGGAAAGAAAAAACAACACGGTGTAGATGAGGGAAAATAAAGAACTTACGATTGGTTCGTACGTGCCCTTTCGTTCCCTTAATAGCCTTAACTGTTAGTTCGTTCTTTTCAGCACTTCCTCAATCCATTGTTTCCGGTACATTTGACGTGTTTCCGGACCATATTCCTGTCCTGCACCAGGTCCTTATCACACCGCCTATCACTTCCTCTCCGATTATCACCATACTTCTATTTTTATCACATCTCATCCAAATGACATAAACCAACCACTCTTGATCTAACACATCGGTAACAACACAAAATTATCCCGTTTTATTCCCCTTAGTTTAAACAGAAATAGAGTGAGACAATTTGACAGATGACTTTCAGCATGATTGTTTCATGGACACATCTAAATTTAGATAAAACATAACAGACGACAGGAAACTACCACCTGGCAATTGCGAAGTTGATTTAGTAGGCGATACAGCAAATTTTCGTTATAACATATGTATTTCCAAAATATTAACCGAATTTTTGTTATATTTTGATGCGATTTGTTTAATTTCAGATGCCCGCTAGCAAATTTTTGGCAAAGATATTTTGTTTGAGCCTTGTGTTTGTTCATTTTGCCGCATTAACAATGATCCTACCGCCTTCATGTCCACCTGAGTGCATCTGTCTTTCACAAACGCAGGTAATTTCTTATCAATAATTATGTGCAAAATATTATTGGCGTGACGTGAAATTTAATATGACATCGATTACGATCGAACGAATAAATCTAAAATTTGGATGTTGTATCTGATTATTTCTTGTATTTATTCGTTGCAGGTGTTGTGTAATTCAGGTGGTCTACGTGAAATACCTGCAAAACTACTGCCATCCACTGTTGAACACTTATCGTTAACGCGTAATCATTTTCCAATAATAAAAAGTGATTCATTTGCCGGTTTACGTTATTTACGAAAATTATCATTAGATGGTAATAATATTTCAATAATAAAACCGTTCGCATTTCGTGGTCTACCAAGATTAAGAGAATTATCAATACAACAGACACCGTTAGCAACAATCGCACAATTCTCATTTGCCGGCTTGCAAAATATCACGTCAATCTATTTAAGTCATAATAAAATTAAGAAAGTTGAGGGATACTCGTTTGCCGGCACATCAAATCTGAAATTATTGGTATTGACGAATAATCCAATAATGAAAATTGAAAGTAATGCGTTCAGTGGACTGACAAATGTTGAAAGATTGAATTTCCCATCAGGTGTACGTATTTTAGAGCCGGACGCTTTCAATGGATTAGACACAGTTGGATATCTTAAATTGGCTTTTATGGATTTACCACGATTGAAAGAAGGTAATTTATTTTAATTTTTTTTCAACATAATAATTGTGATATAATGTAGAAACTAATGTCAGGCGCATCCGCCAAATTTGCAATTTTGCAACACTATTCACAAACGTGTGCCGCTGACAGCAAGTGTTGTTGCATAAAAAAAACGTTTCGACTATTATCGCAAATCGTAAATTTTCTGAATTTCTCAGGTACATTTCGTGGTTTAACCAATGTTGGTATTTTATCAATACAAGAATCCGATTTGGGTGTAATTGAAGAAGGCGCCTTCGACAGTATGACATTCATCAGCAATTTATATTTGTTAAACAATAAAATCGATGGCATTCAAGAATTGAATTTTACACAGGAACAACGAATCGGCCATTTGAAATTTCAAGGTAATCATATACTTGAAATACCAAAATCGGAAACGTTATTAGTGTATGTTGATAAACTTACTGTGATATCAAATCATTTCCCATGTGATTGTCACATACATGCATTATTAGAAGGACCTTTAGTTAATGGTAGTCTATTAGAATTTATATCGAAAAATTATTGTATATCACCATTAGAAGTTAATGGTAGACCGATGGGTGATATTGATATTGATTCGATTGGACGTTGTCAAGAAGAAGTGACTCGTGGTAATTTAGAAGCATCTAAAGATTCAACAAGTTCAACCAAACACATACAGTCTGCACGATTATTGATTATTGGTTGTTTATTGTTTGTTTTTGAATCTTTTAGGTGAAAAACAATACTAATATGATAGAATCATGAAGTAGAACAAGTTCATTTCTATGGAAACACACGTTTTTTTTCTGTTGTTTTCATTTGAAACGTGTGTAGAATACCATCGGATTGCTACCATTTAAATAGAGCAACTTGTAGACAGTGGTCGTTATTGATTTTACTTGAAAGGCAGTCAGTTTAGATCGGTAGCAATCTTAAAGACTATTTACAACGAATTCGTCCTTTTTCTAATTTTAATTTTATACAGTTTTTAGGAACTTGATTCCATTACTAGAAATTTCAGCTGTATTATTATCAACATCATCAACGTAACAAGTTTCTAATTAAGTAATTAATTGTATTTAATTCATTTTCAAACAGCAAATTTAAACACATATCGATTATTTATTACAGTTTTATAACGAAGCAATAAATAATCAATTAATGTAAATAGAAATGTAAATACGGATTATCAGTTTTATGGCGATAAAGAATTTGGACAAAAAAAAAGTGGACGATCAATGTTCCATGAAAATTTCGTTCGCTATTGTTGCTTAATTAATACATAGATACAAATCCCGTTCCAAAATTCAATAATAAGACTTATCTACATTGTAAATAAATAAATAGATAAATAAATAAATAAATAATGTCAATTTAGATTAGCATTAGGAAAATGTAGTAAGATATTATTCTTTATTCAATCCATCATCTTCTATTGAATAATTGTTCTTAATTCTATCATCATCATCATCATCATCATCATCATTATTATTAAAAGGCTGAAACGGTGCAGTAGTTACTTTATACTCAATATACTCTGATTTAGTCGACTTGTCTTTAAACGATAACGACCACTATGCACCTTCTAGGAAACGTTAATGCGCAGCTACAAGTGTAAAGTCGGCCAAATCGCAACAGATGGAGTATACACAAGTTTTTCGTTTTACTTCTAAAACATCAATGAAATCCAATCAATTCAAAGACTAGTTGTAATAATTACTGTTAAATAAATGTTAAATGAATAAGAAACTATCATTATTATCTATAAAAATAACTGTATACGATTAAAGATGAAATTATTGTTTAATATACGTTAAACGAAATGGGAGGTGAAAGAAAAACATGCAGTGCCTCAAATTTAAATGTAAATATACCTCCCAATTTGTAATTATTTATTGATTAAACAAAGATGGAAAAAGAAGAAAAAACCCAAGTATTATTATAGATGTGTTTCTTATTTGTTTCATTGTAATATATTGTTTAAAAAAAACATAAATAAAGACTAATTGAAAATCTATAAAATTTGTATCCGTATCCATATTTTGCCATGATTAAATCCCCCCTAAAAGCTGGTGATAACGAATTGTTTGCAACAAAGGGTTTTATTACTTTGGGACAAGGTCCGGGGCGTAAGCAATACTCTCACCACGACCACCACCATTCCCTTCACATAAACAAAGAGTTTTAGTGGCAAGTAATTGCGCTGCACCACACGCACACTCGCACATACTTGAAAACATCCAATTTACACCCCCATATAACCAATGAATAACGTTATATTACGCTATAAAAATGATTGGCGAATAATAGCCGGAAAATAATTTTCTAATTATACCTGTATAGATCCGGCCGAGGAACACAAAATCCTTAAATAACATCCTTTTAATCCGTCAAAACGCTAAGATAAAGCGGCAAACTTAACGGACTTGACTCTAAAAGGGCCACAACCGTTGCCGCCACATTAACTTGTTCTGAAAGGTGTATCTACCAATCTAAGACGAACTACTCTAAAAATAAATGAGATTTTTAATTAATGAAATATTTGAATAATGGAAATTATGCCATTTTTGTTTCAAATATAAAAAGACGAGTCAAATTTCCATATTTTGAAAGTTGCACGTTCAGCAATTTTTCAACTAGAGTTTTTAAAAGAGAACTGAAATTGACGGCTAACTAACTACCATTTTCCGTATTTTCATTACGATAATTACTGAATTCTAGATTTGCATTTTCCTATGCTTCGATGAAAGCATTTTTACAAAATTGACATCGATGTCAATCAATTGCAAACGTTTCAATTACATACTTTGAAAAAGAACAAAATAATTGTGAATAATAATAATAATAGAATTCTATAAAAAAATTCAACAAATAGAGTTAAAAGTAAGGGAATGCCGATACACCACCCACTGCATGACTTACAAAACCCTTTCAAAGCCCGAAAACAGTTTTATCTTTTAACCATTCACGACACACCAACGCATTTGTAACCACAATCAGATTAAAATAACAAACTTTCGTATATTTATCACTAACTCATCTTGTTGTGATCAACAAATCTAGGTACTAAGCATAGTACCTTTCTATCTAGCATTGTACATGAATAATAATTCCAACGATTCTACTACCTTTTTATTTGGAAATAAATGAGATTGATACAAAGGATCCATTTTCGACCATATTGAAGCAGCTGGATGCAGGTCAATATATTCTCACGAGTAACACCATTGTTATTCCCTTTGGTGACGATGAGTAAAGGCAGCACAACTACGCACTGTAACCTGATTTAGAATATCCTCACTGTGGCCACTTAAAAAACGATAAGCTCCACTGTGCAACGATGTGATAAAACATATGAATTTATGAAGCTCTTCATATGCGAATTTCAATTGCATTCAAATCATTTTAAACGGCAAAACATAGACAGGTTTGTATTAGAATAAATGAAATTCTGTTGAATAGCGCAACGAAACGATTCAACAAAACAGCAGGTGTGTTTTAGAAAGAAATTGACGAACAACAACAATCTTAAATTTTCCATTTAATTAAATTGTTAAAACAGTACAACACCTGTTCTCTCTTCAGTTTTATTTACATTGTTTCAGCTCTATTAAATTAACAAACTGCTCCTTTAAAATTGCTAATGGTCAACATTGGAACGGGACTAAGAAAATTTTAATAATAACAAAAATTCGGTCTCAGTATACATGTGATTATAGTTTCAAATTGCTAATATTCGTTGTTCTATTATTGACGAACGTAATATGTGAATTTGGATATTCTTTGTTGTGTTGTTACATTTCCAATATGTAGAATTCTATACAAGCAATGGAAATACGGCTTCATTCAAATGTCATAGTGTATGGAAGTATTTTTTTAAAGGCACGTACTACAACAATGAAAAGACATCGTACAATTTTAATGTGCAAATTGAATTGAACCGAAAAGGATAGATCTTTCATTCAATTTTATCAGGTTTCCTAAATTGATTTGGGTACAAATGCAATATTTTCCAAATACATCCAACATCCATGTTTATTGAATACCAATTTTACTAATACATATATATTCTTTCGTTTTTTCTCCGACTCTTATTTCCAGCACCCCTGTTTAATTTCGTATTGATTCATTTGGATCCACAAATATTATTTATATTCAACATTAACTTGTGTACAACTAATTATAAAAGGTAATACAGTATAATAATGGGAAAAGAACGATGAGGGTATAGAGAAGAGTGGATCCTTTTCCGGTCGTCATCTCTGTTGCATATTGATGGTGATTAGGAGCGCCGATGAAAACCGGAGGCGGTTGTATTGACTGTTCAAACCCTTTATGAAAGCTATTTGGTCGTTGTGAAGGCGGAATAGGCTATTGCTTATTCCAATCCAGTCTCCAGTTAGCCTCTTTAGTGAATTACTAGACAACGACTGTTACCACCACCACCATCATCCCCCAGACACTGTCATCATTACCAACAAACTGATGTATGCTAATAACCACTTGTACCAACCTCAAATACAATACAGAACAACAACAACAACTACAACAACAACCGGAGATTTGCTATTGTAATGTGTGACTTAATTGTATATGTGATAAGATAGGACTTGTGGATATTTTAATGGGAAAAGTTTGATACACTGTCAAAAAAAAATATATATGAATATTTCCGGTAAGTTTATACACCTATCTGAAATAGGGGACGAGTATGCAATCTTGTGTATTGTTTATTCTCTAAAGGTGGTGCTTGCGGCATGTTAGCAACATTTGCTCCCATTGTAAATTCGAAAACAATTCAATATTAGTTGATTTAAGATTATTTTACAAGTTTGTAGAATTTATGTTGGAATCTTCATTTTCAGTTTGTGTAAATTTACTTATATTTCGTCTGTAAATTCATCTTGAAATGAACGACTAAAACTAACAGATGGAAACTAAGTCCCAGGTGAGTCATAACCTTTGCCACTATACTATCAACTATAGAGGATTCTACATCCACTGAAACGTCCAACCACCGATTTATTACGTAATTAAATTACTACACACTTCATTAATATCCATTATGAGATAATAATTCTGTTTACGACAATCATACAAAACTGGAAGCCCAAAGAAGACTCAAATAATAATTTTTTTTCAATGGTCTTACACAAATGTCAACCCTTTTATGTGCGTTTATTTTTATTTTTTTTGAACAAATAACTAACAAAAGTATTAAAGGATATGTGTTTTGTACAGCTTTTTGTTTAAATTAATGTAAACAGTTGATATGGAGTAGATACCTACATAATTACAGCATTTGTTGTTTTTAACTGTTATCCACCATTCGAGATGACGCATATTGTAACACCCGCCTGACAGTTTATACATATGACTGTGACATTAGAACAATTTACATTAAATCCACCCAAAATGGAATTATAACAACGACGAGACAGATTCACAGAAGAGGCTTTTGTGCGTGTCGTGTGTATGTATATGTATATATGCCTTTTATGTAACAGTTTGCAGCTGACTATGTCAAGGATTAAATTTGTTTTCCCATTTCCACATTCTCTATTTGTATTTCATTCTTCTCCTAACAAACAACAAAAATATATTGAATTGGTTTGTTTTTTTTCAAGAGAACTAAACCCCAAGTGGACCCTAATTAAATATTCGTACAACTTGTCATGGTATTAGTGTTAAAAGCTGCATGAACAGCACTAATATACCGCACACTATAATTTAAGCTTAACAAGATGAGCTTGAATTACCATCGGCTAGGCTGTTTCTTTATTGTTCGAGTTCGACCTTTGACCGCAAATGCTGAGCTCACCAGTGTGCCTCCTATATAGTTACGTTTGAATCTATTAGAAAGCTTACCAGGCGACATCAGAAGAGAGACTGTAATGTTTCATTCACATCTCTCGTTATATCCATTTGATAGCTGGTACATTTAAATAAATATATAGAAATGGAATGTTATCAATTGGGGAATTCTTAATTAAAATCAAACTCAAATTCATTGTTTATCTTTCTGTATATGTCTGGATTTGTTTAATTGAGAACGTATTTGTTGCTATACAAATGTTAGAATATTATAATTTTGAATATATGATGGAAATCACAATGCAAATTTGACTTTGAACAGATGCAAATATTCAATATTATAAATTTTATACTTATTCAATTATAATTAAATCCACCAATGACAGAACAAAATTGTTATTTTCTAACAATTTATTATTTAAGAATATAACGCGCTTTTAAAATTTATCTAGTCGAATATCATCAGACTAGATATTTCTAAAATATGGGTCACGACAAATAGAGGAAAACGAAGGAAATCGCAGTTTACATAAGCGTTATACGAGCGAATGTATAAAACAAATAAATAAATAATTTCGAAGCGTCAACTTTTCAGATTATTTACTCATTTAATCGCAAATTGCAGTATAATCAACAATGGCTGGACTTTTTTATAGAAAAAAAAAACAAAAGATAATATGGCCATTTTTATTCACATTTATCGAAAACCTCTCACACTCAATGTGTAAGCCAAACATAATCCAAGTGCAAGAAGCGACTCGAATTATTATCCTAACTTATCAAAATTTTGTGGTTACAGATTTCGGAGAAGTGATACTGGCGAAATTAGTAGCTCATTGATTAGTAAAAGAAGTTTATGCTAATCAATAAAACTACAAATCATCTATCGTCAACTAAGTGCAAAGGCAAGTGCGCCAATTGCAAATTAAAAAAATGAGCACTGGTCCAGCTGGACTTTTTCTCCTCCAAACGTTTTTTGATACGATCGACCAGCAACTCCAGCATACGTATTTCATGTGCGTTAGCAGTGTTTCGTTCCTGTTTTGTAGAGAATATATGTATGAACAATTTCAGCCACCGTTTCAGGGATTTTCTCAAAAAGCAATAGGATGACGCGTAGTGATCATCGCCATCCATGGAAGCTGCATTACACACAACCACATTCAGCTTTTCCTATGCATCCCCTCGCTTGAATCCCCTTAAGTGTCATTCCAGAATTATAATAATTAGTCAATATAGTTAGAATTGTCTTATCTTTGAACGTCAAGAGCACCATCATTGCATTTTCATATTCCACAGTTCTTTTCGCAGAAAATTCTAGCGTCAGTGGATTTAGGGAGCATATTGTGAATGTCGCCAGTGGAGTACAAAAGATTAGCTTTAGAATCGCAAGATGAACCCGGACTAACACGATGAAACTCTCCCATAATTATATCGTTTCAATTATAAAGCCATCGGTAATGTACGTCACAACGACTATCTTTGACTCTGAAAATGCAAGATGACCAAATAACAATAAGTTTGGTGCCACGATGGAAAAAGGTCCTATTATCAAGTTAAGATAGCGTTAAATTGTCCCTACATCGAGTTAACTCACTGTACAGTTGCTTTAGCCTAAATTTTTCTAATTAAAAGTGAATTATTACGACTCTATTGCTATTTCAATTAACGCTCTAAACAAGACTTACAATTAATGAATTTGTCTTCAATCATCCACATTCCTATGACAATGTCTAGTTGGTTTCTAAGTTAAAATAGCAGTAATTACATGTTCGTCTTTATAATTTGAAAAGTTTACTGAACGTACACGAAAGTTTTCATATGCAAGATTCACAATAAACAATCTTGACGAATACGACACTTCTAATGCATATCAAACAGGATTTTTTACCAAGTTATCTTATAGATATATATCCAATAACAATGTTCGTGTTAGCACAGATGAAAACTCATCGATGTAAATTATAGATTTGTTCTTTTGTTTGTTATGTCATAAATATAGATGTTATGTATTGTTAGTCATCAAAAAAAAAGACAATAGTAAGTATATGTAGATGACCAATAGTTCCATTTGTTTCACTTAAGTGATAGAGAAGAAACAGATTTCTACTCTTATCATTTTCATTCTACATTTACTGATTTGCCAGAGAATCAATCTGATATGTATGGCAATTTTTCTAGCAAATACAAATAGACGCCAAAACAAAACAAAACAAAACAAAATTTCACAGTATCTATGCTTCATTTGTATGTTAGAAAGCAGTGTTTATAAATCAATATCCAGTTTGAATATGTACAAAATTATGATTTGGATGCATTTCAAAATAATCATCACATCTAAAGATGTAAGATAAATACTTATGTATTTCTCGTGTATAGTATATATATATATATATATATATATATACATATATATATATATATATATATATATATATATATTATACTAGTTTACTATTGATATAAACGGATGGAATAAAAAGGCCAGTCTGGCATCTATAAATCCGCTATCGGAAAATACTGCTAACTCACCCGGGATATAAAAATCCCCAAGTTGAAAAAGTGTCACGTAAATAATAGCGGTTTCAGATGCCGTTGTAGATTATTTACAGCCAAACGATTTCAAAAATACACATAGGAGAATCTTTCCAATGGGCAAACAACAGCAGACGTAAAAATAATAAACAGAGATAAAGAAAATAAGAGGAACAAGAAGAGAAAAAAAAACTGTGGAAGAGACCATAAGTAAACAATCGAATTTTGTATTGTCGTGAACAGAAAGCACCACTTATCGTTTCCACCTATGGAATTAATGTCGCATGCTATTAGCCCATTGTTATGTCATCACAAACCACCACATATAATATATACCACACACACACACACACACACACACAGGCACGCATACACGCACACCCGCACCCAAATACAACATCTAACACCAACAAAACAGATTGGGCATTGTATAAATAGAATTATTATTGTAAACCCCATTATTAAAAGGTAAAACTCGAATTGTAAGACATGTGATTCGCAAAATAAATAAATACTACTTCTTTTCAAAGACGAATAAATCAGACTTTCCATGTTGAACTAAGGCACAGTTTACTTAACGTACGATTATCCGTTCTAGATAAAACAGAATAAAATTGAAACTGGTTTCAGATAAATTTCATCGTAAGATTAAAAAACTGTAGAACTAGTAGAATAAGTAAAACTCCTTTATATTATCCATGGATAAGGATTACTTTACATTTTTATTTAAAGAGATATTCCCAAATGATCCATGATGAAAATGATGAATGTGTATTAAGGCTAATAATAATGATGATGATGATGATGATGATGATCATCAAAATAATAGATTGGAGTTCTTAAAAAGCTTCAACTTCTTACATTGTAACGATATGTCACGCACAACTATACAATAACATAGAATTCGTCATATGTGGTTAAGATTTAATTAACGTAAGAAGTTCTCTTACTAAGGTTAAGAAATTGCTGTAGATATTACAAGAAATAAGTTGTTCTATTCCCTTATCTTCCATGCTTTACCCTCCCTTTTGAGTCTGTAGGGAATTACAATTCCTTAGGGATTGTGGTATTTCTCTCTCATTCACTGTTTTGTTATTTACCTTTAACATCTACTTTTCTTCAAGAACCTGTCAGAAACTTTTCAACAATACCTACAATACAACTTATATTAAACTAATACAAATTTCACACAATTTTAACGAGAGGAAATTATGCAAATTACTCTCAGACTATCTCTTTCTTTTGTTATCGCCCATTGTCTACCATATCCTTGACTTTCTATAATATGGTATATGTATATCGTTATTGTGCATCATTTAACACAATGAGAGAAAATTAAACTACAACGTTTATTATCTAAAACCCTTGAATAATTACTGTAGATTATCCACATTTGTTAAAGTAAAACTAATCGAAAACACCATTCGATCACTATCTAGTACACACTTTAATGTAACCTTCTCTCTTTAAACTACAACCGAATATTGATTGCCTTTATTTCCGATGGGACTATTAAATTAAAGGCAACAAGTCCCCCAATTGTAACATAAATAAACATAATTCACGACAAACGAATTAAATTTTTTTTGTTTTCAATTGCATCTACAAAATTGGAATTTTAATCGATTTTAATGGACAAAAGTAAACGACAATTGGCGAAATGAATATTAAACGAGAACTCGACATTATGAAAATAGTCCGCATCATTAATGAAACATATTAAATTATAAATAAATAATATAAACTTAAAATTGTTGGCTCGTTGGCTCAGTAGGTTAGAGCGCCGAATTGATTATATCGTCTCGGAGGTCGTGGGTTCAAATCCACACGAGCCCTCATCAATCTCTAATTTTTACGTTTTTTTCTTCTAGTGGCCCTAAGATATGGGGGCATGCAAACCTTAATCTTAAAAACAGTGTTACCGAAAGTACTCAGATTTTGTTACGCACTTTTCCTAGAATAACAAAACTTCTTATTTAGTTCGCAACCAACAATAAATAATAATTAATAATACAACATTTAATTACTTAATATTAACTATACGTATGTTGTAAAGGCGAGAACATGTATGGAACGCATGAAAAATTATTGTGAATTGTGAAATAACAATATATATAGTTCCGAAACTGTTCAGTAACTAGCGAAACTTATAGTTTGATCAATAAAGCCACGATTACATTGAGCGAAATGAAAGTTGATTAATTTACTAGCTCTGTAAAGCTCCGTTCACATCTATCGAACGATCACGAAGAAATGGGTACGAACAAACAGGCACGAAGGCTAAGGAATGGCTTGAACGCCGAGCCGATAGTTGTCAGTACTTCAAAGGAAATCTATCGATCGCGTTCGATCGTGTCCCCATAGTGTGGAGGGCAATGCAAACACGATCGAATGGGAACAGAGATCAAGGAATAGCTTGAACGCCGATGCGATAGTTGTTGGTACTTCCAAGGAAATCAATCTTTCGTATTCGATCGTGTTCCCATAGTGTGGACTTTGAAAACAAATCTTTGTTTAGCGGAGCACAAGCTACTTCAGTCTGAGGGTGACAATTTCATTACTTCCCTTTCATACCCATTCCTTCGTGATCGTTCGATAGATGTGGACGCGGCTTAATGTAGATTACACACAGATTGTAGTAAGCTATTTGCTGACTAGAGGTGCATACGGCACAGGTCATTTTTTCAGGATTTATTTAATGGTACTCAAGGACTGGTTAAATCGTGGAAATTATTCTACCTTATACTTATCACAGACGTCAGAATTCCCGTAAAATAAACGCTGCTTAAATACTACTACCATTAGTAAAAAAAAACAATAGCTATAGTCACACACAGGTATTTTCGTATATATAGGATGTTCAGTCGTTTATACGTGCATAACTGGTTTTCATTTCGATTTGTTGTTTTTTTGACACTTAAGTACAATAATTGAGAACAAGCATAATTCGTACAATTTTCTCCCATTTCTCGGCTAGTTATAAATACATCTCTACCGGCTAATCACTCCCTAATGTGTCCCAAAATAAATCCGGTTCTTCCACAAATTCGACATATTGAAAATAAACACATTTTGTTTTACAGTTGAGCAAAACTGATGAAGCAGGCTCGTTAGCTAAGTTGGTTAGAGCGTCAAATTGAAATTGTCGATTGAAGGTCGTGGGTTCATCAAATCCCACACGAGCCCATCGTGAATTTTTTTCGCTTGTTGTTTCATATTATCAACCCCTAATTAGAACTGATATTATCATAAAAAAATACATAATTTTATTATTTGAAAAAGTTTAAATGATAAAACACAATATAATTATAAGGAAATTCACAGGGAAATGAGTGCGAACATATCGATGGCAGAGGCAAAGAAATACAAAAATCCCTTGACGGCCGTTTACAATGAAACAAACAAACCAATTAGTGTTTTTAACGTAGATCTCATTAATTGATACGGCGGCTTAAAACGAATAGAAAAACGAGAAAATAATTGTTTGAATCAAATACTTAGGAACAAAAAAATAAACAGTAAAACGATCCAAATGTGGGGAAATGTGATAAGAAAATGTTGAAATAATACAAGCAGATATGACTGATTAAAGGGAAAGTGGAGGTTAACGAAATGGCCATTGTTCGTTGTATAATACCTGTAATTTGTCAGGATCGTCTTTCGGGACTAATCTAAGATTTTCAACGTCGTTTCCTAAAATTTATCCTGTCCATAATCATCAGTTGTTCATTAAAGTTGGCTTGTCTGCTTCTAGCTCACGTTCTTCGTCATGGCCCCCAACACAATTTCTAACTATATAACTAGGACAAGATTTCGAATTCCCATAGGCGGACTTCTATCACATAAGCTGCAATCACTGATAAATTAAAACTCGATAGAAATTTACTGAGATATCTGTCTTATAAAATATTCTTCTTGTTCTATTTTTTTGTCTGTGTTAAATATGGCACTACTATTGGTATTTGTAGTTTGAACAACTTTTCACAACCTTTTTCAAGGATGTGTCCGTTGATTCTGCCGCTTCTACTCTTGCAAGATCTTTGATGGATGCTCCAACACTTGGGCGAATACTAAGTGGTTGATGTTAAACTTTCCACTCAAACAAAACCCCTTTTCTAACACGCCCAGTATAAATTATTACATAGTATATCAGTTATATTCGTACACTTTTGCCTGTGTGAACACCGATAATACAACATTCTACAACTTTCACATGGTAATATAATTTATATGCTGACTAAAGATTTTCTTTTTATGATCGTCATGGGAGCATTGTCTCTAATACATATAGAACAAAAAACGAAACTTTAACATAAACGGGTAGCCGTTTTTTTCAGGACAAATATGATGTGAATTATTGTTTGCAAATGGAAGAAAAAATTGCAGTTGTAACCTGAAGGACTAACTAATATTGGAAAAACATATGGATTTTTAATTTCGAAAATCAGAACCTTTCATAAATATTCATCAATATTTTGTTATTTACATACATGTTGCCCGATTCATCCATGAATATTTCATTACTCTGGTTTTTTGTTGTTATTTTTTTTTTAATTACAATATCCAAACAATTTATTACTTATCACGTCGCTTATTCGTCAGTTCTTATTCCTGATTTTAACATGAATATCATGGTATCGAAATAAATTAACTAGATAGCAATATGTGGAAATTTGAATTTTCATTTCACAATCATATTTATTAATTCTTTTTGTATTATACAAATAAATTGGGATTCACAAAATCCACTGCCATATTCAAATGGATCATCATCTCTACGTTTTTCATTATCAATAATAATGGAAATAATAATAATAAGAGAATAATAATGAAACTGCAGGAAAATATCCAATTTTCATCTGAAATTACGTTATTTTATGAAATTTATAAGATTTCTCATAAAAATTATTCAACAACAAAGTATGTAAATATTTATGTTTTTATCTCAGACAGTTATCAACGTTATTCCGACCCTATAAATAAATCTTGGACGAAATTTGAAATACTAAAATACAATTTATTTATAAAAACATTTTCTGCTAATTTAATGAATAGGAAAGGTATGGTCAGCGGCGCATCAGAAGTGTCCGACGTCTGTATCCAGAACTTCAGTTGATACCTTTACTATCCTGGCGCCAGTGTGCGCCGCACAAATTGCACACAGTTTGTAAGTTTTTTTTTTATCGTCGCAAGAGTGAGCTGGATGAGGAACTGGCCTGACAATCCAGAGGTCCGGGGTTCGATCCTCGGGAAAAAAATCTCTCTTAACCTGAGCAGGAACCAATCATTCTAAATGGCCTAAGCGCTACGGTTCGGTGAAATGTGCAGTAACCATACTTTTTTTATACACTACATAAACATAAAGTTAAACACAAAAAGACGGATAAAGTAGAAATTTGTTCTTTCAAGTATTTCTTCTTCGCTTGAAATATATAGCGTCTTTACTATTCTGGTGAACACTGCGGCGCTTAGCAACATCTAAAGAGCCGACAAGATGGAAATTAAAGATAGTGGGTATCTGCATGGTAGACGATACGTCAAATGCCGCAAAAAGATACCCATCACATTCCATCAACAGTAGTAGCAGAATTAATGTCCCTTGGTCCCCTGTCAGGTTAGAGAATATACTTCCGAATGCCACAAAGAATGATCTGAAATACCGTTTGGAGTTGGATTCAAGCCAACGTGTCTTTCAGTGACGTAGTCAGTGTCCAGATCTCAAGCCCCTTCAGTGTCTTTGCCCAAATGAGTAGGAGGCCGAACTCACTAAAATAAGAGTGATTTTGGTCCAATTAATTTTACCTTCTTTGTACTCGGCTTAGCATAGTATTTGGCCCTTTTGTTAGTAGGTTAAATAACAATGACATTCTATTAAAACAGAAATCTTTCCTCTTCTGTATTACATGCTTGCGCCTTATATCAAAATAATGTGTTCAAAACATTAACGCTTTTGTTCTATTTCATACATAAGTTGTATCGAAATATATTCAGTATGTATATGACGAAAATTAAATGTAAACGAAACTTCTTGACAACTTTGCAAACTTATTCTAATCAATTTATAAAAATTCCTGACAGTTTCCTGTCTTTTATAGAACTTCACATCATTTGTTCCCACTAGACATGCCAAACTTTTGCTTTAATTCTCGTCTAACAATAAGTCTAGACTTTAACATATTTTCTTTGTTATTATCGGTAAAAAATGAACATACATATGTTTGTCGAAGTAAGTGACTAGATAGCTAATGAATTCAATTACAACTTAGTGAATTAATTCGATTGCAATACAGACAAATGAATAATAATCATTTTATATACAAAACACAATTATATGATTTATTGTGGAATTTGTTTGTATTTTATTCGAAAATATAATTATGTCGAGAGACCACAACTCTAATTACAAAACAATATTAAATTACTAAAACTCATAATTATAACGATTATTGGGATTATTTAATTAAAATTGATTAAATTTTATCGATTTTGTTTGTACAACTTTCTGTACAGGAATATCAGGATGTTTCCGACAATTACAGACAATCTCTCCATAAAAATATTGACTTGATAACTAATAATAGATTTATGTGTTATCCAGTGGAAGATCCAAATCTAACAGAATATAAGTTTGTTCCAATCCATTGTTCCAGTCTGTTTTATATAAATTAACTGTTATAAAAGAGATCCTTTGGAACAACAATTATCTGATACAAATTACGGAATATTAATATTAATTAATATTGATTAATAGGACTGAGAGAACAATTTCCAATAGTTGGTAGGAACAAACTTTATATTAACGAAAGCAGCAACGTTAATAGCGGATACAATGTAGTTTTATTTCGATTTAAAGCTTTTAAAATGTACGCTTTAGATACAGTATATGCTACTGGTTTATTTACTTTGACACAATCATTTGAATCAATGCAAAATAGTATTTGTGAACAAAGTATAATTTGTGAGACTCCTATATCGTTTAGATCCAAATCAGAGTATTACATTTTTATCACTTGATATTATTAATATGGATGGTGTCTGGCGTAAATTCGATGTAGATGGAAATGGTTATATAAAAGGTATTGTTCGATGGAATTTCACTTAAATATGGAAATTTTAAAAGAATCTATAGATGCTGTTAGAAATCTCGATCTATCATCTATTAAAATATAACTAAACAGAAAACCATTAATTATTATTGGTTCTATTCAGAGCCGGTCAAGTGGGGGGGCCACCCGATCTTGAAAGGCCCGAAAAGCGCAGTCTCTTTTACAATATTTGTAAATAATTGGACATATTTAAAGGCACGTCTACATCTATCGAACGAACACTAACGAATCGGTGCGAAGGGCTTAAAGTACAAAGTAAACAATTACTCAGTCTGTTCTAACACACTTTAAAGGTGAATAATTCGATATGTAAGTTTTATTATTTCAATTTGATGATTTTTTTGTTTGTGGACCCCAATAATGTTACTGACCGGTCCTGGTTCAATTAAAACGAATTCCACCTTAATATCATTTAGCCAAAATACTAATTAATAACAATCTGAAATGTTATATAAGCGTCGACTAATTTAAATTATAACAAAACCATATTTAATTGCAGATGATTCAGAAAAGGGTGATGTATATAATGGATGTTTATCGAAATTCAATTTATTATGGTGAATTATTAAGGATAAAGTTCGTGTGAAATAAGCGAGCAGTGAAAATGCTTGTATTATCCTTCAATCATATTATAAATCAAATTATAATAATAATAATAATAATGAAAATTCATCAATTCAAGATCCTTATTATACAAATTTTAGCGAATATCCTAATACCTCATTCTAATGATAATCATGAATTTCTTATAATGATTAATGAAATATTTCAAAATCCGATAGAAGATTGGCAATTTCGTGGATATCAAATCTTAAATAACGAGTTAAAATTGATTGATAAACTTTATCATTCTCCTATATAGGTTTGAGACTCTTTTTTTTGTTATTGTTGTGATAATTACTAGATAATACGGATCGCATCTCGACTATGGCAGCAGGTGCTACCCTCTTTCTACTAACGATAAGTTTACCACCGTTCGATTTTTAATTATCTAATTGATAATCGCAAGCTGCACATATGTTTGTTGTTGTTAACAGCAGAGAAATACGCTACACGTCTCCCTTAAGGTGAACGCTCATTAGTCAGTACCGAATGAGCCGCAACGATTTTTAATATACTTTACATGAAATCGAATAGAACCGTGCACACTAGTCAGCAACGTACCCATCGCCTATCAGCAGAATGAGGAAAGTCATCAAATTCCCAGAAACGTATTCTAACAAAACCATGGTAATTATTTGCCAAAACTGATGGTTTGTATAAAGAACGTAATTAAAACAAATGTTAATTGGAAATTAATAACATTTCAAATTATTAATAGCTAAATATGAAGATCGGACTCTATTTCTGGTCATAATTGAATAAAATTATAAATAGATAACGAAGTTGATTTAACAACATTTTTACAGAAAATTATCAAAAGACTTAAAATGGCGAATTTTTAAGGAAAATCGTTTATAATTAAATAACATGAAAACTAAAGGAATTTCAAATAATTTTAATGAAGCTAATTTTAACACGGTCTATTTATCATTTTATAATATTTGGAAAACTAGCTATATAGGACAACGTTTTTTTAGTACCGTGTGCACGCCAGAGGGGGCATTTCATAAGGTAGATCACAAAAACAAATTAGTCCAATTAAATAGAACAAAACAAACAAATAATAAAAATATACCCTCGGCTTACCAAATCAATTATTTGTATAAATGGAAAACCGAACAACAACTTGCTCCTCCACCAAGTAATCAGAGGCATGACCAACGGTGGCTATGGGGTCCTCCCTAACTGAACGAAAACAACGGAGGACACGAGGAATATATTTTAAAAATCCTCAATACATTCAAACGTCTTATTGTTGGATAAACAATTTATCAAAACAATAATAGGAGTACTACTTATCAATGATTACCGACAGGATTTTTAGAACAACAATAAGCGATTGATGTTTATTTTATTTACATGGGTATTAGATAATACAACTTCACAATAGATTCAAACAAACAAACAACAAACCATTAGAAACTTAGCCAGTGCGGGGTCCGGGGCAAAGTGATTTGCGAGGTCAATGTCAAAGTGATTTACGGGGCTCAGGGCAAAATGATTCTTGAAATTTATAATCAGGCAAACTATTATCATAATGGATCCGAAAATTCTTTATTCACAAATGTATATAAAATAAATGACGTTGTGGGACTTAAAGCCGCAGAGTCCGTTGCAAGGGTCCCGCTGTCCCCGGTCTAAGCACGACTCTGTGGAGGTATATGAAGAAAATTGGCATTTAAAAGTCAAACATAGATGGAATTTCATCGGAGTACATAAAAAAAAATTATTATTATAAATATCGATGTTACTCTTTTAATAATTTTAACTATTATTTTAATTAGCAGAGATAAAGCATTTATTAATTGGTCTTTATCGTGACGTCATGTTTATATTAAAATTGTAAATAAAAATTCCTCAACTAATTAACGGCGCAATAGCGTTATTAAATTCATCATTAATAAAACAAAAAGACATTAAAATCATTTCTAATTGTACCTACTGTGCGAATAGAGAAAATGATCAAAAACTAAAAACCATTTAATAAAACAAATCATGTTTTACAATACCGTAGAGCGTCGATTATCCGAATTAATTCTGTCCAAGATGGTTTGAATAATCAAATATGAATGAACCTACCCAGTTTATAATTACAATGAAATCTTTTTTTGATCTTTATTGATTGCAAAAGTATTATTGAAAGAGTGCAACAGAGTCGCGTTACTGACGATTCGGATCATCAACGTCCTACTGGATTTGGAATTCACACACCATTCAATTATTCTCAATTATCAAGCTTTATGTTCATTGAAAAGGACCAACGCGGTAACAGATACAGCAACAAAAACTATTATTTCATACTCTATTCAATGATTAAAGAATAACGTCAATCGATGTAGACACACATTTGATGAAGATCAAGACAAATCTGGATTCATGTTTGAATATTTTTAACTAATTACAACAACAATCATCGAGAATGATTGTTAATATTGTATAGAATCAAATGATAATGATGATAATAACAATTTAATAAATAAACAAATTTAAAATCAATTAATCGTAATTTCAGTATTAATAGCCTGGTGGGCATATTTCTCTGAAATTCTCTAAATAATTTTCTCTGAAACACTCTGAAAAACGCCGAAAAAATGCAATTAAAATTTCGAAACAATTTGATAATAATTTTAGTTACATTCAATTACATATAAATTCATTAATTAGCTATTGCATATGCTGATAAAACATGTGAATTAACTAATATAATTTAAATTTATAATTTATAGATGATATTATGTGATAACGATATGATTTTTAGTTATCTACCTAAAGGAACAAAAAAAGAACAAGTACAACCACCAATTGCCGATCCCAGAATAGTGTAATAATAACGTTTTGTATTTAAAGTTTCCCAATTATGTTGTTAAGTACTTTATATGGAATGAATTTTAAATAGGGTAGAATAACGACCTAAAAAGCCGCCATTTCACTAACCATCCCTTCTGTCTTCAAAGACCTTCTACCCTTTCACTTCTCTGTTCATCCCTCTATAAATATACATATATATTATAAATTTATGGAAAGTAAGAACAGGGACATCACAAGTTGTGATGAACATATTTAACTTTGGACGTAATTCATTTAGTTTCTAAACGCATATTCTATATATTAGATACTGGAAAATATTGTACACAGTTGAATATTAATTGAAGAATTTTCATTTATACGTTGAAATTTGTTACAAGAATAGTTTAAATTTCTTCAGACTTTTAATGATAAAGTTTGTTTAATTAACGTATTTTTATTAGACAATCATTCTAATATGGAAATCTATTAATAATTCCTTAAACATGAGTATAATTTTATTAACAGTGAGAGAGAGAACGACTGATGCTGTCATTAATAAAGTTTTAATGATCAATTAGTAGATTTAACAGGCTGATTTTAATAAAATATTCAATCACTCATACAGCCCACACACAGATCCTCGTCTTTCTCTATTAATAGACCATCATTTTATAAATTGTATCTAATAATTTATTATTATTTGAAGATTGAAAGCCTGTTAACAAATATATAGCGTACACTTTGAAACGTTAATTAACAAACAAAAAAACAATAATAATTGAAAATTACTATCATAGCGGGACCGGGAATACATTGCGCCCGGTTTAAACATGAGTTACAGGCGCCCCATTAGAAACCGCGCCCAGGCCAGGTGCCCCTGTAGCCACCCGGACCGGCACTGATTACCATACGCATTTTCTTTAACTAGCAATATTAAAAGGCTTTAATAATAATTGAAATTTATTATTAACATGTCATTTAACGGGAAAATTGTATCAAACGAACAAAATCAGTTGTTTGATGTTAATTCATTAGAAATGTTGGAATTTCATTATAACTTGTTGCTTGGTATCACTCAGAAAGTTTCTACATTAATTAAATAACTTCTGTTAATATTTATAATTAGTTAATGAGAATAATTTCGCATTTCGACGGAAACAAAAAGATCATACTTATATAAAACTTAAGTACTATCAAAATAAAGCTTTTTAATATCTAGAATACACAAAGCCGGGCCGACAATCAATTCGCCCAGAGCAAACGTGAGTTACAGGCTGCTATATCTATCTATTAAAAGTCAAACTTATATGATTTGACGCCCCATTGGAAACCGCAGCTCCCCCTCGGACCGACCACAGAATACATTCAATTATCTGCTTCAGTATAAACGAAATAATAGAAAAACAAACTGGAGATAATCTATCGAACGGATGGAAATATCGAAAGATCAAAAATACAATTAAATTACAAGAAAACGTGGACGGAGCAGAAATTATAGACAGATCAAGACATGTGAAGATAGAACAAACGACATTATGATAGGAAAAAGTAATTTCGTTGAATAAAACACAAGTCGACAGATAGTAATGAAGACCACATACATCCACAAAATTAAATTTAACAAGAGAAAGAAAAATTGATGAGTTTTCCTCGTATATCCTCATAAAATTACTAGTTTTTATATAACAATAACGCACCAAAACAAAAAATCTTTTACCAACCTAGGCCGAATACATCTGTTTCCTGTGTAGTTTTTGTTTGTTTTATGTAAAATTTTCAATTAATTCCAACATTGAAAAACATGAATTTAAAACATGCATATTTGCGACTCTAATTTAAATTAACAAATTTGTATAAATACATTCATGATTAAAGTTAACTTACTTGGAAATGTTTTATTAGTTGTGTTTGTTTCCAAAGTGACGAACTGTTTTTGTTAATTACCATCAACATCCGGAAGTTTTTCTAAACGTTTTAGTATAGGCACAATAATTTGTTAAATATTTTCAGGAAATTCTTTCAGGTATTGATGATGTAGTGTGACAGGATTATAACGTAGGAAGAATAAAGGATGCTGGAACGAACAAAATTTTTATAAAAAGCCAATATTTATTCATCATTTTTTTTTTGTAGATAAGACTGAATTTTAGAATGAAAACACATACTCACCTTTATATTTTACTTTAATTTATATTTACATCAAATTAGATTTATAAAACAACTTTTGGTGGTGCCGGTTGTGGTGATGGTTCATCAGCATCAATACCTTGATACAAACCATGTTGAAAAGGTTTTAACTCCCATGGTACTTGATCTTCCATTGCTGTTAAATTTATACCTAAATCTTCTAATGTTGGTATTGCCGATTTAACATCATCTGTTACATATTCACGTTCAACACGTTCCCAATGTAAGTTACCAATTGGGAAACCAACACGTAACATTTCTGTTAATGTAACTTTAAACTTAAATGTTGGATCATATTTCATATCGTATCGTTTAAAGCCCCATTCTTTATCTTTACGCATTACTCGATAGAACCAATCAATTAATTCAGAAAGATAATATCGTTTTGGACTAAAACAAACAAAAATAACAAGTAACAAAAAATATCGATTTAAAAAAAAGACAATACCCAACAGCTTGATAGATTTTGCCTTTGGTGTCAGGATCTCTAAGTGCTGCTACAATACCAGCAGCAAAATCACTGACATGAACAGGTTGCTTTACGGTTTTTTCACCTTTCTCCCAAAGTGGCATCCATTGTCCTTGCCGTCTCCACAAATGGGCGTAATATCTAAATAATTCCAAATAAATAATTCAGAATTACAATAAAAACCAATTAACAACCTTAAGAAACGATCTTCCTGACCATAAACATCAGCAGGTCGGAAAATTGTCGCTTCTGGAAACTCTTCTAATACAGCTTGTTCACCATTATATTTACTAAGTAAAAAGTTTGAACCCTTTGGTAACAGTATACTTGGTGGTTTATTTGATGCATTTAAAGCAGAAACATGAATAAATCGTTCTACACCAGCTTGTTTAGCAATTTTTGCTAATAATCTAGCACCAGTAACATGAACATCATTAAAATTAAAATTTCTTGTTTCCCAATCCCTACCAACCAAATTAATTACAACATTTGAATATTTAACAACTTTATGTATTGATTCTTCATCACGTAAATAGAATGGATTAAATAATACTTGACCTAAATCACCACAAACTTTTAAACGCATAACTTCTGAAGCTTCTCCACGATAAGGAAGAATCATCTATAATACAAATAATATTTAATAAAAATCATCAATCGATTGATCTAATTACCTGAGAACCAATTTTACCCAAACGATTACAAACATAACGTCCAACGAATCCAGAACAACCAAACACTGTAGCTACAATACCATTGAAACTGGAACGGCCACCAGTGCCACGTCTCAATGTAGCCAAATTGTACGGATTTTCAGTACTGTAATTATTTGTTTTGATAAGAGCAACTCCAACGATTCCATTCTGTTGTTCTGTAGTAAAATTAAAAAGAAAAAAATTTGGAGAATACTGACATTTGAGGTTATGTTATGTAATAACAACAAATTTATAATTATGATTGATTTTTACAATCAATGAGAAAGCCATTAAGTGATATGTAATTGAGTTGGAATGTTGACTTTTTTTCAATTAACAGCATTATTGTTTTAAACTTACTTAATAATCGGGCTAGTGTAAATATTACAGCCGCCATTGTTTTCAAATGTCAAAATGTGTCCATGTTGCCAAATCTAATAGATTTACATAGAATCAAAGAAAAAAAATTCAACTTTCAGAATTTTAAATTTTCAAAGTGTTAATGTTCTAATAAATTTGAAATGAGTGAATCCAAAAAAGCGTCAACATTTAAAGAAGGAGTAATACAAACCACTGAAAATTACTTCAATGTCGGTTAAATAATAAAATATAATTATATTTTATGTGGCGATGGTGGTGTAATGGTCAGCATAGTTGCCTTCCAAGCAGTTGATCCGGGTTCGATTCCCGGCCATCGCATGAAACTTTTTATCACATTATATTATGGTAAAAATTTTACAATTTACGCTAATATGCTGTGTTTAGCTATTTTCCCTGCACTGAGGTTGTTATTTTAGTTATATACCGAATGCTACTGTGTTATTGGAGAAATAAGTCTAATTTTTAGCAAGTAGACGTCACAGTAAGAGACGCTTCTTACCCTAGTGTCAAGCTTGCGACAGAGTCGCCGCGACAGTGTCGACAAAGTGTATAACACAGATTCTTATGTAGGGTGTCAAGTTTGCGACTGGCGACAGAAAAACCGTCGAGCTCGGCGTTTTTGGAAATCGTCGACAGAAATGCTCACCATACATTCTTATGGAGCGTGTCAAGCTTGCGACTGTGTCGCGGCGTTTTTATGGCCCAAGTTGTTTATATTACTTAGAATTCTTGGGAAAAAGATAAGAATTGGAATCTGTTTAAGATGTTCGATGGTAGGGGCATCATAAAAGTAGTAATTGACAAAGTACCGACAGGCCATTGAGCAGGTGGAGGTACATTGGCCGTTGAAAAATACTTCAAAAGCAGATAGTCAATTACCTTTTAAGTAGATATAAGAAAATTGTGCCCCGATTTTAATATTTGACCACCAACAACTCGCGAATGTCAAATCAACACGGTCGCGACATTTTTATGTATAGATTGTTGGTAGTATGTAGAATTGTTGGTAAAATGATGAGAATTTTAAACTGTTTGAGATGTTAAATTGCATGATTCATTCTGTCGTGTCGCTGTCATGTCGCTCTAGCTTGACACCTACAAATGTGTTCATCACTTGGCGACGCTGTCGCGACGACTCTGTCGCGACGACTCTGTCGCGACGACTCTGTCGCGACGACTCTGTCGCAAGCTTGACACTAGGGTTATATAGTAGAATTTTTTGAATCTGAAGGGTAGCCCAATAAACTTATAAAAATCCGTATCAAGTAGAAGCGGAACATTGCTGTCTCTGCATCTTTAAATAACACTGACTAACTTGCCGTTATCCATGAAGCTCCGTAGAAATGATGTACCCGAACGGTCTTCGCAAGAGGACAACTTTTTACCTGCGGTTTATACTAAAAGAACCCTATTATTCCATTAGTATTAAAGGCTACATTTGTTTGAAATATATTCTTATGGAAATTCACAATTCATGCGATTCTAAAAATGTACAAAATCTATTTACTGTAAACACAGGAGAAAGCGACGCAGAAAAACATTTTTGGAATCGCATAAATTGTTAATTTCTCTCGATAAAGCTATTATTTGTCTTAATTAACATTCTTACTATTGTTACGCATCTATTGCTACACAATCATTGCATTTTTTTTGTAATTAAATGGGTATCGCAATGGTAGTTGTTTTTGAAACGACCGGTCCGAAGTACGCCAATGTGCCGCGGGACAACCGTACGACATCCCCACGATAAGTATGACCGGTCTCTAACTGTAACTATATAATTCAATGGTTTTAGAAAAAAATAAATAATAAAAATATAAGTAATGAGTAATGGGTACAACATAAATCAATCTACAATAATAATCACAGAAACAATATTCGTATTTAATTAATACAACCTTCTATCTATTGCGTTTTATGAATTTTCATCTTAAATATTTGGTAATTAATATTATCTATAGACGATCTTAGTTTAGACCCTCAATTTAATTTATCTTACATGTAATAATAATAACTGTATAGTAATGAAATCGTAAAAAAAAACTGTTAGACGAAAAAATAAGGAATCTCTAAAACATGTTTTCGTTTAATAAGTATCTGGTTGTATTATGCAAAATTGCTTCCATGTCTCCCACATAAACAGTTGATTCTTAAGGACTGCAATAAAAAAAACTCATGTATTTTCTCACAATTTTTATACAGCTATAACTGCAAATATTACAAAAGACTTACTGTGGCGACAGTGGGTCTTCTACCTTCTCTTTAGTCTCAGTACACCGATCAGCGTATGAATACCCATAAACAATGGGGGGAGATGAGCATACAGGTGGTCGACCTTCCGGCCAGAAACGTGAAGAATTACTCGATGAATCAGATTGTTGGTTCACGGAGGATAATGGAGATATCGACAATGGAAAATATTCAGATACAGGTTGGCGCTGTTTGGATAACTCGTATCGACCTAGGTTAGCATTTAAAATTACTGTATTGATATGATGTTGTGCGAGTATACAGGAGTGTTTATCCAGCTTTCTCAATTGCGATGCGACGTACTCCCCGTATATCGCAAATTCATCTTTAGAATTGTCTTCCTTGACTACAGCTGTTTTCAGTATATCGTAGGCTTCAGCAATCTTCGGTTCTTCTTTTATTTTCTTCGGTGGTAATTTCGGTGACACAAATGTCTTAGATACCCTTTTGTACGATGTACTTGGATATATTCTATCTTCGTCACTATTAGTACCTGCTACATCAGGGTCCGGAGTTCTAATTCTATTACTGTCTACAATTTCTGACTCATCAATGTCTGGTTCAACCACAAATACACTGTGATCTCCACTTATCTGAAGCATCAAATAAAACTGTATATAAAGACTAGTGGAAACTAGAAGTAATATAGAAGATTAGATAATAAGTTACAGTATATGAATAATTAGCAAACGATACTATATGCAACATTAAGAAATGAGCTATTGTAATATTAGTAAAACAATAATCTCTTACTTGTGCAGTGCTTAAGCTGTCTCTAGGTTTGTATCGGTCACCCATAAAATGCATAGCTGTATATGCAAACCATCCCGACCGATACACTTTATCCACTCCTATACCCGATTGTTTTATCTCTCGCCCCTTCTCCCGTCTATACGATGCCTAAAAAACAAAATTAATTGAAATGTACCCTTGCCAAACCCGGAAGGAGGCTACAGATGAGGCGCCACCCCATATAAATTTGAATTTCTATAGATAGACATAGACTAAAAAGGGTGCTTGCAAGCCATGTTTGCCCTGGGGCGTAAAATACAATTATTTGCAAATTTATCTCCATCAACAGAAATATTAATTTTTTTCTGGGACACTCGTATATTGTATCTAGAAGTAATTATTTTGGAATTTAAAGGGACGTACCAGCAACGATAGCCATTTACTTTTCAATGCGCCACCTGAAGTTTTGAACTTTTGTCCCAAACTATCCCAAGCATCGTTCTTCTTCCTTGTTATTTTATAAAAGGGATTTTGGGAATCCCATAGAATTGGTCGTCTTTCAACTTCACCAATGAATGACAATGCAACATCATCAGACCATTCCATTGTTATTTAACAACAAACACTACCTACAGAATCAATGCTGAATATATATAATAAATAGATAAATTGTATATTTATCACTTAATCTAAGTACACTCGAGTTCATCTTGCCTCCCTTAGAACAGTTTGTGGGTTGACCTTGTCTCACACGATGCTAAGCAGAAAATTGTTGCTTTAGACATTTAATGGGGAGCGTGCCCTTAAAAAACGACCCAAATTCAGCTGCCGAAATCGGGCACTTAAACTGAATGTAAGAAGAATATTCACCGTTGAAATATGTATGAGTTTAAATAATTCAAATGTTTATGAGATAATTAAGAATGTTAATAGACCCTGTAATAAATAGATTAACAAATTACGTAGTTGTTTTTTTTTGTAGAATTGGAAATACAATCTTTACAGTAATCTTGCAAAATGCACCTAACCGACAACTGTATGGATAAAAGTTCGAATTAAATATCCCTTAAATTTAACCAATTGATGAACCGTGCATGCGCCAACCAATGGCAACACGGCGTAAGAAACTTTTCTGAAACCAGGGAACAAATTTCAGGAGCTTCTCGCGCCAGGTTTGATTGAGTCCCCGGAAAGAGTAGGGAAAAGAGACATTATTATTGAGCATGACCAAGCAACAGAACTTTTCCTTGAAAAATGATATTTCCATTTTCCGAGAACAGGCGCCTTTTTACATTTACGTTTTAAAGTTAACAAAGCAAGGCGAAAACACAAAAACTATTAAGAAAAAGTGCAGCTGGTTTGTTTATATACACATTAGTATTTAAGTTTATTGCTAAAACCTTAAGGGTGTTAATATTTTCTCTAGTCCTCCATGACATCATTCATGTCCACACAGTTCTTGACAGACCAATATTAAATATTCAAGATTTTAATTAATAATTTTTATGCGTTTTAAATAATTATAAAAAGTAATAAATTTTATGAAATCTAACACAATCATTTTTTAGCTTTAACTTCAATCTTTTAATTCTAAATGTAAACAGACTTTTGTTTTCTGTGCCACCTGGCTTCGGAAAATGGAAATCCTAATGAAAATATCATTTTTCAATGGAAAATTCTATCGCTTGGCCATGCGCAGTAATGATGTTTCCTCTGGCCCCTACTGTTTCTTGGGACTCGATCCGACCTGCCGCGTGACGCTCCTCAAATTACTAAGGTGAATGCATTGCCATCTGTTTATCTCACTTAATTTCAACCGACCTTAAAAATGGAATGGAATAAAGGATGGAAGATGAACTCACCCTTACCGATTCTTAATTGTCGTGTTAATCAATGTTAATGATTCACAAATTTAAATTCACAATACTAAATGTTTTTTTTTTCACACAAACACATGTAAATACCGCCCAACAACATCAACAGATGGCCTGTAATAAACAAACATTTGTATTTCCAGTCCGCACTATGGGAACACGATCGAACGCGAACGATTGATTTCCTTTGAAATACCGACAACAATCGAATCAGCGTTCAAGCCATTCTGTGTCTATTCGATCGCGATTGCATTGCCGTACACAATATATTTACATTTCGGTTCGTTCTGATTCCTTCGTGATCGTTCGATCAGGGGCGTAGATACTGCAGAGCAAGATGTCAGCAATGCGGAGGAAATTGTCCAAGAATGCATAATTTTTCGAAATATTATAAATTAATTATTTCGTATTGGCACACCGGTTCACTGAAATAATTTCTTTAGTTAAAGAAGATATGACATCTTCAGTGCCTTTTAAACAATTTTCAAAATTGCTTCTTGAAATGTATGGTTGATTGGAAAGCGAATTGATATAATGTTGTTCGCCACATTACCTGTAACAACAGTTAGTGTCGAAAGATCGTCCAGTAAACTAACAATAAAATATTATAAAAAAATAAACATACTATGAGTCAGAGTAAATTGCAAGAACTTACAATATTCGGCTTTGAACATAAAGAAGTTGCAAAATTGAACATGACAGAATTAATTAATGATTTTGCAAATTTAAAAAATTTTAATTTTTAATGTAACGTTGAAAGCGTAGAATTTAAATTTTTGTCCTCTGTAAATATTTTTATTTTGTGTCGCATTACATCAAATTATTTTAGGATATAATCCAATACAAGAGTTTGTCTAATGTAATTAGCAATAATAGCAATTTGGAGAAAGATCCTTCCCTTTCGTATAGCACATAGTTGTATGTAAATAGAGCGATGGTAAATTTTCACAATTACTTATTTTCAATTGAGATGACAAATCCAACAGAACTGTTTACATACAAACGAAAACGATAAAATGTTTTAAATTTTGTACATATTTTAAAACGGCAGGCAACAGCATTGACCGTGTTGTAAATAATTTAATTGAGAATTACCCCTAACATGATTTGAGTAATGTAAAAATTGTTAGATTAGCATTAGAATTGATTAATGCCACTGAAGTTATACAGAAATTCTGTGAGAATGATATTGTCGTATCGTTAGGTCATTCCATTGCAGATTTATCACTAGGTGAAGAAGTTGTTAATAAGGATGCAACACTATCTAATAACACATCTATTTAATGATATGCTTCCTGTAATTATTCAGTTTATTTCTTTTCAATAATTTGATGAAAACAATTCAAATTTAGTTCCAACTACTACCAACTACTTATTCGGTGGTTGAAAACGTGCATTATGGTGAGCATAATAAATAATTTAGTTTTTCAAACTAAGAAGAACACTCATGGTTGAGTATGCCCCACGAACAATCTGAAAATGAAACAATTTTCAAAAACAGTAAATTGCAAGACAAAAAAAAACTCAACTGCTAATCCTAGTACATGATTAACTGAATAATTTTCTGTAAATCTTATCGCAACTTTCTTCTGTGCACAAGTTAGAGCGATTAGATAAATTTTACGATTTTCCACATTCATGTCATACCAATCGATCTGTTGTAACGCATCGCATAGGTTTTCAGTCTGAAAAGGAACAGCATTAAAAAGTTTTATTGTTGATTAAATTTTGATAAATCTTTACGATTGTTTCTAAAGATTGTCCTGCCATCATGTGGGCTGAAAATGTTGTTAAAGTGAATAAACAAACTGCTGGTACGTATCGGTAGTCGTAAGTGAAAATGACTGAACCCTTCAAAATTAAATTATTATTAATTTTTTGTCGATATTACAAATAAATTAATTGTACCGTAACTATCATTAATATAATACTCATAAAAGACAGTAGTCCACATAATGAAAAGCAAACGATGTAATTCGATATTTCTTTGTTTTTTTTAATACCTGACCTACAAAATTGCATTTCACACAAACAATTTGAAAGGTGTTGTGAGTAAACATCTAATTACTATTACATTAACAATTCTTGATGACGTTCAATAAAGTTACATAGTCTGAATTTTACTTGTTTCTGATATTCGGGATCATCTACCGATTTCTCGCTAATAAAATCATCATTATCAGACTTCATTATTTCATTAACTTGATCAATTAACATCAAATGCTGATATCTCATATGTTGTGTGTAATAAATAATTACATAACTGAGCGCTGTAAATGTTGTAGGTGCAGCAATAACGCAACCAAATTTATAAATAGATGCTAAAATATTCGAACATTCTGGATAATAGTCAACGAAATATTTAATTGTTAGAAACATTGAATAGTCGTAATGATTATAAAAAAGAACTGCCAGACCACTAAAGAATGTGCCACATGTATTGATAATTGTAAAAAGTGATACAATTTTCATTTCTTTTTTAATTGTTGCCTTTGTTGTTTCACTTGCAGTATCCACTGGCTGTATTTTGATTTCTTTCAATAAATTATAAACCATTTTTGGATTTATTAGCATCACAATTGCACCTGCTATTGGCTGAAAATTTACAAAAAGATAAAATTCATATTTAAACAATTAATAATTATGTGAAATAATTTAAATAATTTATTACATAGAACATTATGCAAAATGCAGGTGCGTAATGGACAACTTCTTCCAGATCTAATTTAGAAAAGAACAAATAAATTTGAATCACTTGACACGGAATTTGTGTTAACAAAAAGAAAATTAATAAAATTTTAATTGAATAAAACTGATATATCGTCGATGCAAAGTAATTTCACAATAATTAAACAATCTTTATTTGTTAATCTATTCCACAAATGTTTCAAATAAGACATTTCGTCAATCTTCTGTGTTATCTTCCGTTGATGAATTGAACACTAATACAATGTTGTTAATCGAATAATATTTGTGGTACATAGTTACGTAGTATTCCTTTGTTTATTTAATTTTAAATAATTGATTAATGGATAGTCATTAGAATGGTTGTAGATCAATAAAATTCTATTTTAATGTTAATGTTGAAAATAATATTCTTCGAAATTCGCTTAACAATATCAATATAAACAAAACTTTACTGAAAATTAAGCATGTATTTCGTACAGCTCGTACCCCCACAAAGAATTTTATAGAAATGTGTTCCAGCTGGCAATGTTAGAAAGTAGTTTGTGATCAGTTTATAACTAGACATGCTTAGTTTAGTTAGAGACAAAACAATCGGGAATTAATTCCACAATTGTGGGTAGGAACACACCTAATAATGATTTTCACTAATCTACGAAGTGCTATATGTTAGAATGAATATAGTTCAAATTCAATACATTTACCGTTGAGGCTAACCAATGCCGCAATGATAAAAACTCATTAATATAAATAAATGAAATTGAAATGCATCAAAGAAAAGACGAAAATCACAAATAGATCTGATATTTGTATACTTATTGTTAGAGTGATTTGGAGATATTTTGCATTTGTTCGTTTGTCTTGATTACCTTTTATCTATATTAAAACATTTTTGCTTAATCTGTCTGCGTTCAGTCTTAGTCGATTTGACGTACTCGGGGCAAGTGCTCTGAGCAATTAAAAAACACCCAATATTTTATTATAATTAAACATAAACACACGCTTGTGGAATTTAAATTTATATAAAAATCCATAAGTTTTATTTGTATTTATTCATTGTTTTTAATTCATTTATTTAAAATATTATTAAAATCAACAAAGGGGGTCCTTCAACTATGCGTAAGGACCCGGTATTTCTAGTTACGCCACTGCGTTCTATAGATGTGGACGGGGCTTAATCCACAACAAAGAAGTCCTTGCGAGTTTACCGTTTACAAACTTAGCTTCACAACGGTATCTAATGATGACTTTATATTTTATACGAGTATATAAAAATTATGATAAGCATACAAATGATATAAAACAATTTTACACGATTATAAAAAATATATGTATTTATGTTGCATATTGGGCCGATTTTTGTGCTTTCAAAAAAACACGACGTCAGAAAATATTGAAAACAGCACCACTTCTAAGACAGCCTTCACCAAAGTCTCTGATCCTCTGTAATATGACTTTCTTACGATGTTGTCGCCACATAAAGAGCCAACCCTGTTTGCATATGTAATACATCAAGCTTTAGCTTTACGATTTTGTGATATCATTATAAGATGGTGGTGGTACTGTAAAACACATATATAACATATACTCCTATATAACTTTTCTAAATAATACTACAAGAACAACTTACGTATATCTAAATGTGATGGTAGCGGTGGAGCACTAGCTGATGAACTTGGTGCCGTTGGTGATCCACCTGGATCAACAGCTTTTTCCGGTATTAAACTCTTATATGATGGTGGCTTAATATCATCAAGACAATCTGTATCATCAGTAATAGCAATTGGTGCAGTTGCTGATGATAACAGTGGTGCTAATGGATAATAATCTGGTGATACACTAAATCCTATTGGAGGTTGTGCAGAATGATTTGTAAATCTTTCACTAGTTATATGAGCTAATTTCACATAAGTATCAATTTCTAAATCACTTGAACATCCATCTAAACATGCCACAACTTGAAATAAATAATTCACATCAAATAAATGACAATTTGTGAAATTTGGTACATCTATATAATCAGGTATAAGTATAGATAGATTGTACGTGTATTCACCATGAGCACCAACACCATGTTCTCTAACTGTAAATATTACTTCATCTGAACTTTTTGTACGATGTGATGGAGATGTAACTTTAAATATAACCGTCTGTAATAATAAATCGTTTGATAAATAAATAAAATATTTCATGAAAATATAATAAACAAACTTTTTCTAATCTGATTTCAAGTTGATCCACATTCACGTTTGATAAATTTGTTAATGTCACCTGAACATCAATACGTTCACCAGGTACAAATACCATACGAGGCATCGTAACTACCATGGAAATATCACCACCTTTACAGCACAAACAACATACAGTTTTATCATCTTCGAATGTTGTTTGACACTATAAACAAAAACAAATCTTTATTAAAATCTAGTTGATAGAAGCGATTCTTACAAGTTCGTCTGATGGAAATTTGTCAACATATAATGGAGATTTAACAATGAAACTACAATAATCGTCATAATCAAAACGCCAGGGTCTATCAACAATAGCTTTTAATTGATACGTAACGGAACCATAAGGACCTTCAAAGGATGATGGTACATTTGTTGGTAAATCAACTTTGAAATGATAAATATGATGGCCTTGTGATAGATGATGTTCCCCAGATGCTAAAATCATAATTGCGATAGATTCTAAATATTTGAAGATTTTGTTAATTATACCAGAACCATAGAGAATCTGTTCTTTAAATAAAATCGTATTATCTCCGGTATATGTAACACGTCTAGTTTTATGGCGTTTAGATGATGCATCATAATAACTCTCACTACTAGTCCATTGATTGTGTTCTTTACATTTTAATCGTATTTTAATACTTCTAAATGTTGTCGACTCATCAAAAATACATTCAACACGACCAATAATTTCATCATCACCTGTATAGGATCCTTCATAGTTTTCTAAATATAATTTACAAGACATTTCGTCTCACTAAAAATTATAACAATATGAATTCATGTTGTTTAAATTCTACATTTAATTTCAACTTACTGAATGAATTAACTGTCTGACATAATTAATCAGAAATACATTGCGAAACAGCTGCCCACCATTTTATAGATTATAATGCTTGTATTTAAAGAAACGAAATTCAACCTTGATAAATGTATAAAACTACTATATAGTCATAACAAAAACCGAATAACATTTTATTGAAACGTACACTGAATTTTCATATATTTTATTTTATATTGTTCGTATAGAGTGATGGAATTATTATTAAAAATATAATTTATAAAAATAATGGGGAATATTTTCTAATAATTTTACCATTTGATCCTACAATCTACGCCACTGGTTAGAAAATAGGTTCATAGACAACGATTTCAACAATTCATATGTGAGGCGCCACATCACTTCCGTCAATCCACTGCACATAATTATTTTTTACAATTAAACAGCTTATGTAAATTATGATTAATTGTTGTTAATTGTGTTGCATAATATTTCGAATAATTACTATTACTTTTGTAGATAAATTAATTTTTTTTTATCAAAATTTAAATTCCACAAGCGTATGTTTATCATTTATTATATATAATAAAATATTGGGTGTGTTTCTCAATTGTTCAGAGTACGTCAAAACGACTAAGGCTGAACGCAGACGCATTAAGCGAAAATGTCTTTCGACAAGACATTCTTTTTTGAGGTGTTTCCTCTGTTGTCACGTGTTGTCTGATCAGTATGCATTGGATACTGTTTAAATCATTTGTAAAATAGTTTGTAAAGTTCCGTCCATATTTATCGAAGGATCACAAAGGAATGGGCACGATGGGGACCAAATCAACGATTGCAAAAACGCGAACGAATGGGATTGTCATGCGCAGACTGAAGTAGATGAATGATCTTGCAATCACTTGTGCTCCCCTAAACAATGATTTGTTTTTCCAGTTCGCACTATGAGAACACGATCGAACGCGAACGATCGATTTACTTAAAAGTACCAACAACTAGTGGATCGGCGTTCAAGCCATTCCTTAGCCTTCGTTCCCATTCGATTGCGTATGCATTGCCGTCGACAATACGTTTACATTTCCATTCGTACCCATTCCTTAGTGATTGTTCGATAGATGTGGAGGGGCCTTAACAGACTCGTAGAAAAACTTTCTCCTGATACCGTTTTTGTGGTTCTACGTTCTGCCTTAATCGTGTTGACATACCCTGAGCAATTAAGAAATACACCCATTAGTATCAGTATAAAAGTTTGTTAAAAATTATAAACGATCGCAATTGAGCACCTTGGACATTACAATGGCTTAGCCCATTTGATGACTGTGTTTCTTAATTGGCTTGAAATATCTGATTATCAGTCAATGCCGACTTCAATTTTGTTACTATGGATTCTGTGGCCGTCAGGTCGCTGCGACCCATCCGCCGAGTGCGTTGGAGCCCTAAGAATTATACATATGTGGTTTTAATATAGGAAGAAAAGGTAATCAAGAAAAACTAAATTTTCTGAAAATTTGCTTATGTAAGTATTAGAAAATATGAAAATTTACCACACAAAATGTTCATTCATACAAATCTACTTTAAATATAATAATTATGACTAAATTACATAGACATTAAGTCTATATTATAAAAATTAGATTAATAATTAATATGAATAAATGCTCACTGACGAAATGCATTAAATATTTACTAAACATAATTTTTTTTAATTTTCCTTATTCAATAAGAAATTGGGAAATATTTAAAACAAAGAATAATACTTATTTATGTTTGAAACACCACATCTTCTCAAATCAATGGAAAATGCATGTCTTTTTAAATCTAATATTGCTTTTGAACATAAAGTGCAACAAAATTTTTAATCACAATCAATCGACCTGTTTACAATTTTTGAAAGGAGCCGCAAAACGGTGTCGGTTATGAAAAAGCAAATAGACGAATCAAATTTACAAAAAATATCAAAAAAGCAATACCACTTTCAACTTTTTGGAGATATTGCTGGTATCAACAACATTTCGACTGATTATTGTTTGTTTTTTATTACGATCCTGGCACTATTGCCGGTACACTTTGAACCTAAGCCGGCCCTGTTTACTTATGTATTCACATCTAGCATTATTACGATTTTATGATATCACTATAAGATGGTGGTGATGCTGTAAAACACGTATAATATAGAAATTCTATTGAATAAAAACTACAAGTTACTTACGAGTCTCTAACGGTGGAGCAACAGTTCCATTGTTTGATGATGATGATGATGGTAATAATGGAGCACTCGCTGATGAACTTTGTACTATTTGTGGTCTACCTGGATGAACTGCTTTTTTCGGCATTAAACTCTCATATGACGGTGGATTGACACCAGATAAATTTATATCATCAGTAGTAGCTGTTGGTGCCGTTGCTAATGATGATAATAATGGTGGTGCTGATGGATAATCTAAACCAGGTGATACACGAAATCCTATTGCAGGTGGTGAAGAATTTGACGTGAATCTTTCACTAGGTTCGTCTGCTAATGATACATAAGTACTAACATCTAAACTATTTGAACATCCATTTAAACACGCCACAGCTTGAAATAAATAATAAACTTCAAATAAACGACAATTTGTAAAATTTGGTACTTTAATATAATGTGGAATAGGTATAGATAGATTGTAGGTGTGTTCACCATGAGCCCCAACACCATGTTCTCTAACTGTAAATATTTCTTCTTCTAAAGTTTTTGTACGATGTGATGGAGATGTAACTTTAAATATAACCGTCTGTAATAATAAATTATTTGATAAATAAATAAAATATTTCATGAAAATATAATAAACAAACTTTTTCTAATTTGATTTTAAGTTGATCCACTTTCAAGTTTGATAAATTTGTCAATTTCACCTGTACATCAATATTTTCCCCAGGTACAAATACCATACGAGGCATCGTAACTACCATGGAAATATCACCACCTTTACAGCACAAACAACATACAGTTTCAGCATCTTCAAATATTGTTTGAGTCTATAAAAAAAAACAAATTTTTATTAAAATCTAATTATTAGAAACGATTCTTACAAGTTGCTCTGATGAAAATTTGTCAACATATAATGGAGGCTTAACAATTAAACTACAATAATCGCCATAATCAAAACTCCTGGGTCTATCAACAATTGCTTTTAATTTATACGTAACGAAACCATAAGGACCTTCATAGGTTGATGGTAGATTCATTGGTAAAACAAATTTAAAGCGAAAAATATGTAGGTTTTGTGACAATCGATGTTCCTCAGGTGCTAAAATGTAATTTTAATGTATTAATTTTTAAATTCTTAACGTTACAGATTTCTTACTATTAGTTATACCAGCACCATAGAGTATTTGCTCTTTAAATAAAATCGTATTATCACCGGTATATGTAACATGTTTAGTTTTAAGGCGCACAGTTCTTGAATCATAATAATTCTCAGTACTAGTCCATTTATTATGTTCCTTACAATTCAAATGGATTTTAATACTTCTTGTTATCGACTCATCAAATATACATTCAACTCGACCAATAATTTCATCGCCAGCTGTATAGGATCCTTCATAGTTTTCTAAATATAATTTACAAGACATTTCGTCTCACTGAAAATAACAACAACAATAATTTGTTGTTTATATTTTACCAATTTCAGTAGTTTCAGCTTACTAAATGTATGTTTTTAACCATTAATTTTCTGAAAACAATTAATTATAAATGCATTACAAAACAAACTGCGCACCATTTCCTAAATTATACTTTTATAAAAACGAAACTCAACCTTGATAAAACTACTTACCATTCATCATGAAACCAAATTAATAGTATAATGAAAGGAGAACTGCATAGAAACTGATTTGGTTGCAGTTTTCGGTACATTCGGTAATATTTAAGCTATCGTTATTAAATTGTGCATACAATCACAAATCACCTCCAGGAACAAATATAAATGACTCCTCTTTCGATATCTAGCCCCATTATCCTTAAGAAGTACCTTTTTCCTTGACATTATCTATGGGCATAGATAACTCTAGATCGCCGACTCAATGCTAAATTTTAGTGTCTGAAGCTGTAGGAAGTACTCAGATGGCGCTAAAGTATTAGGTGCTGGCATTGGATGCTGGTGCAAGACTAGGATAGGTTCATGTCGAAACTTGGTTCGAAACCGAACTTAAACACGTTCACTGGGCTGCTCATTATTCTCATTATTTTTTTTTCGTTAATGAACAGAAATAAAACATTAATTAATTTATTATAAGTATATTAGAAGTAATAATTAAAAAAAATAAGTATATTTACATATATACATATAAAATATAATAAGGTGATTAAAAAAATCATTAGATGATGCACTGATTACCAAATAATTGTGTGATGTATGCATATAGACAAAATACTTTACCTTTTATTATCAGTATTATCAAATATACCTTTTTACGTACTTTTGCGAGTTCTTTGAAAACCAATGTAGAACTGTTTCCTCATCCTCCGTTGATCCGCAAAGAATACTTCTCCATAGTTTTTATTCTTTTGTAAATATATGAAAATAATGTAGTTTAACAATGATTATTTCTGTTGATATAAAAAACGTAAATTGTGTAAATGCTTACCTTGTATTAGTGACATTTTAAAATATATTATTAAATTGATTTTTTATAATTTCACACTGCAAACTGAATTTTATTTAAATTTTGTTTTGGTTTGTAAAATAAAAATAACGAAATAAGCAATGGCGTTTGTTTACACATAAAGAGACCAAAACAAAATTAGACAGAAAGTAATAAATCTATCAATAAAGGGTCGACGAAATACAAAATTTAAAAATTTCTATCTTTCTCTTTTTTCCTTTCGCCATCTAAACTGACATCTGATGGCGTCAATATAAACGATTTAGTAAGACCCACAGCGCCCTCATTTGTCTGACAAATCTGGAAACTATTTTGCTATATAAGTCGTGGGAGGCTGCTATGGGGCACAACTTGGTCTGACCAATCAACGCGAGTATAAAATTGGTAGGGCATATGATTTACAGCGTTGTCAAGTTATGTTGTTATCCCATTCTTAATAGGTAGGCAACTCAAATTACAGAAATCAAGAGTGTATTATCTAACTAGTGAGAAATTTAGCACCCGGAGACAGAAGATTAAAACTGTTGTTCAAATGGAGGAAATCAATTTCAATCTTTATTTAAAAAAAAAAGAATTTTAACAAAAGCAAAATATTTCCAAATCACTCTAACAATAAATATACAAATGTCAGATCTATTTGTGATTTTCGTCTTTTCTTTGATGCAGGTAATTCTTCTATAATAGATAATAATAGATAGGTTTGTTCAATTTTATAGCGTACTCATATTTCAATTTCATTTATTTATATTTATGTCGTTTTATCATCGCGGTATTAGGCTGGTTAGGCTCAACGGTAAATGTATTGGATTTGAACTATTTTCATTCTAAGAACACCTCGTAGATTAGTGGAAAGCATTATTGTGTGTGTTCCTACCCACAATTCACGATTGTTTTGTCTCTAACTAAACTAAGCATGTCTAGTTATAAACCGATCACAAACCACTTTCAAATATTGCCCACTGGACCACATTTCTATAAAATTCTTTGTGGAAGTACGAGCCGTACGCAGTACATACTTGATTTTCAGTAAAGTTTTGTTTATATTGATTTTGTCAAGCGAATTTCGAAGAATATTATTTTCAACATTAACATTAAAATAGAATTTTATTGATCTACAACCATTCTAATGACTATCCATTAATCAATTATTTAAAATTAAATAAACAAAGGAATACTACGTAACTATGTACCACAAATATTATTCGATTAACAACATTGTATTAGTGTTCAATTCATCAACGGAAGATAACACAGAAGATTGACGAAATGTCTTATTTGAAACATTTGTGGAATAGATTAACAAATAAAGATTGTTTAATTATTGTGAAATTCTTTGCATCGACGATATATCAGTTTTATTCAATTAAAATTTTATTAATTTTCTTTTTGTTAACACAAATTCCGTGTCAAGTGATTCAAATTTATTTGTTCTTTTCTGAATTAGATCTGGAAGAAGTTGTCCATTACGCACCTGCATTTTGCTTCATGTTCTATGTAATAAATTATTTAAATTATTTCACAGAATCATGAATTGCTTAACATTATGTATTTATTTTTGTAAATTTATAGCCAATAGCTAGTGCAGTTGTGATGCTAACAAACCCAAAAATAGTTAATAATTTATTGGAAGAAATTAATATACAGCCAGTGGATAATACAAGTGAAACAACAAAGGCAACAATTAAAAAAGAAATGAAAATTGTATCACTTTTTACAATTATTAATTCATGTGGCATATTCTTTAGTAGTCTAGTAGTTTTTTTTGTAATCATTACGACTACACAACGTTTCTAACAATTAAATATTTCGTTGACTATTATCCAGAATGTTCGAATATTTTAGCATCGATTTATAAATTTGGTTGCGTTATTGCTGGACTTACCACATTTGGAACGGCCTCATATGTAATTATTTATTACACACAATATATGAGATATCAGCATTTGATGTTAATTGATCAAATTAATGAAATAATGAAGTCTGATAATGATGATTTTATTAGCGAGAAATCGGTAGATGATCCCGAATATCAGAAACAAGTAAAATCCAGACTATGTAATTTTATTGAACGTCATCAAGAATTGTTAATGTAAGTAATTAGATGTTTACTCACAACACCTTTCAAATTGTTTGCGTGATATGCAATTTTGTAGCTCAGGTATTAAAAAAAACAAAGAAATATCGAAATACTTCGTGTACTTTTCATTATGTGGACTACTGGTTTTAATAAGTATTATATTAATGATAGTTACGGTACAATTAATTTATTTGTAATATCAACAAAAAATTAATAATAATTTAATTTTGAAGGGTTCAGTCATTTTCACTTACGACTACCGATACGTACCAGCAGTTTGTTTATTCACTTTAACAACATTTTCAGCCCACATGATGGCAGGACAATCTTTAGAAACAATCGTAAAGATTTATCAAAATTTAATCAACAATAAAACTTTTTAATGCTGCTTCTTTTCAGACTGAAAACTTATGCGATGCGTTACAACAGATCGATTGGTATGACATGAATGTGGAAAATCGTAAAATTTATTTAATCGCTCTAACTTGTGCACAGAAGAAAGTTGCGATAAGATTTTCAGAAAATTATTCAATTAATTATGTACTAGGATTAGCAGTTGAGTTTTTTTTTGTCTTGCAATTTACTGTTTGTGAAAATTGTTTCATTTTCAGATTGTTCGTGGGGCATACTCAACCATGAGTGTTCTTCTTAGTTTAAAAAACTAAATTATTTATTATGCTCACCATATTGTACACAATCAACCACTTAATAAGTAGTTACTTAAGAAGTGTTCTGAATTGATGTTCTGATTTTCTGCACCCATATATGACAATTGTCATTAATGATCAAAACAATGATTTTGACAAAAGCTTGAATAGAAATTTGTGTTAAATATATCCTTATTACTGTTAATTCACATATAAGCAAAATAAATTTGAATGTGATACACGAGATTATTTATTACTACCTTCTGGTCATGTAAGTCAATTATTTAAGTGCCCCATTTGTTATATATAATATGAACACCATCAGCGATAATACTAAAATATGCAGTTGTTGTTTTTGGAATATTACTTAATGTTAATAGACCGACTAATCCTGGATCTCTATGATGGAACTAAATTTGAATTGTTTTAATCACATTTTTGGAAAGAAATAAACAGAATAGTTACAGGAAGCATAGCTTTAAATAGATGTGTTATTAGTGTTGCACCATTATTAACAGCTTCTTCACCTAGTGATAAATCAGCAATGGAATGACCTAACGATACGACAATATCATTCTCACAGAATTTCTGTATAACTTCAGTGGCATTAATCAATTCTGATGCGAATGTAACAATTTTAACATTATTCAAATCATGTTTGGGCTAATTCTCAATTAAATTATTTACAACACCGTGAGAGTTAATGCTTTTACCTGCCGATTTAAAATTTGTACAACATTTAAAACATTTTATCGTTTCCGTTTGTATGTAAACAGTTCTGTTGGATTTGCCATCTCAATTGAACATAAGTACAGTGTAAACTCCATTTAACGTCACTCGATATAGCGAAAAACTCCTTAAAACGTCGAAAGTACTCAACTTTAGTTGGTTCACCTTATTGTTCATACAATGATACACTCTAAATAACGACAATAATATGTCATCATTAAGCAATAAACAGTACTTGATAAGCAGCCGAAATTAATACGAACTACAGCTGTGTTCGTTCTATTGTTTGTTATTTTGTTGATTTATTGTCTAGCACGTATTTACCTTGATTATCGGCATCGTACGTACCAAAAATTCTACGAAATTGGCTCTTGTCTTTGTTGGGATTATCTTTCATATGTTAAGCTCAGCTACTTATCGATAAGTCGTCATATTCTTAGTTGGTTACAAGCCTGTAAACTGTGAACACGGCTACCAATAGAAAGTCTCTGTGTATCAACGAAAAAGTTTTGTTAATGCACGCAATAGAAGCAGGAGAAATGATCAGTGATGTCGGAAGACGCTTTGGATTCAGTCGATCTACTGTATCAACAATATGGAAAAAAATAGAAAAATCTAGAAGCAGAAGAAGGTGGAAAATCTTCGAAGAAATTGAAAAAACCTAAGTACGAAGATTTAGATTAAGCTATGCTATCATGCTTTTACAGGCAGCGTCTGAATAATACCGGTTTCGGGCTCGATCTTAAAAGCCAAGGCAGAGAAGTTTGCTGAAGAACTCGACTTAAAGAATTTCAAAGCATCAGAAGGATGGCTCGGGAAGTTCAAGCAGCGTCACAGCATCAATTATGGTAAAAAGAATGGACAAGCACAAAGTGTTGATACGAATGTTAGCGATGACTAGATTAATAGAGTGTGACCAAAATTACGAGATAAATATGCTCCGTGTGATATTTTTAATGCTGATGAAGCTGGAATTTTTTACAAGTCAACCACTGATAAAGCTTTGAAATTCAAAGGAGAAAAGTGTGTGGGAGGAAACTCTCCAAAGAACGTATCACAGTGCTTGTAGCTGATAATACGAATGGCACTGAAAAAAGAAAGTTAGTTGTAATAGGTAAATCAAAAAATCCGCGTTGTTTCATGAACATTAAAAATTGCCTGTAACTTATGAAGCTTAAATAAATCAGCCTGAATGACCGGTCAAATTTTTGAGAATGAATTACGAAAGTGAGATGCAAAATTTAAGGGTAGAAAAATCTTGCTTGTGGTTGACAATTGCCCTGCTCATCCTCTTATAAGTAACCTCCAAAACATAGAGTTGGCATTCTTCCCAGCAAACACGACTAGTGTTCTACAAACTATGAACCAGAGTGTCATCAATACTCTTAAGGGTCACTACAGACGAAACGTATTGATGGAGCTGGCTGAATCTAAGCGTAAGACATCTATTAACATGCTACACGCAGTCAATTTTTTATCCAAAGCTTGGGACGAAGTTACAACAACAACTATACGGCATTCTTTTCGGCATGCTGGACTATATAATGAAGTAGAACCAGGACCAGAGCTTAAAAGTGAAGATAATCTTCCATTACCTGAGTGGGCTCGACAGTTTAACATGCCACAAACGTTAACTGAAAAGCTGCAAACATACATAGAAGTAGACAACAACCTAATTACAACAGCTTCGCTTACAGATAAAGAAATCTTAGATTCGGTGAGAAAAACTGAAGACGAAGAACAACAAGAAGACGAAGAAGATGAGACGGAGGATCTTGACCCCCACCCACAGTTAAGCAAGCACTAGATGCAGCGAAGTTATTGGACAAATACTTTTTATATAACCAGATTGACTCAACAGTATCGTAAGACATGAATAAAATATATAAGAAATTACAACTATTATACTGGAGTAGCGAAACACGTCAAACAAAAAAAACAGACTATACGCAACAAGCGTTGTAAGTTCTGATGGTATGAATATTTGTTGGTTAGCTCTGAATTTTATAAATTATGAATAAATTTTATAGTATAAATATATCAATCTATTATTTCTTTTTCCGTTTAACGACCACTCTCAATAACGTCGCAGAGTGCACAGTCCCTTGAGTGTCGCTATATAGAGTTTACACTGTAATTGTAAAAATTAACCATCGCTCTGATAAGAATTGTAAATTATCCCATTGCTATTGTTGGTAATTACATTAGGCAAACTCTTTATATCATATCCTAAAATATATTATGTCCTAATATAATTTGACTTATTCGAACTTATAAATCTTGTTCACTATTTCCAGTCGACAACTATACCACTTCCAGCTTTTGAAGGCATTGCTGATATCAACAATATTATTCGACTCGTTTAGCTCCTTTAATATTGTTGTTTTTTTTATTACGATACTGGCCCTATTGCCGGTGCACTCTGAGCCTAAGCCGCCCCTATTTACATATGTATTCACATTGATCACTATCTAGCATTACGATTTTGTGATATTACTAAAAAATGGTGGTGATACTGTAAAACACGCATAATATATAAATTCTATTAAATAAAGACTGCAAGTGACTTACGAGTCTCTAATTGTGGAGCAACAATTCCAGTCCCGTAGTCAAGGGGGTGCTAAAGAGGACAATGCAAACCCTATAGCCTTTTTGGCCCCCTATTAATTATTTTATTATTATATTGTATATTATATCTATTTCAATTAATTAACTAACTAATTATTTGAATCGATAATTATAAAAATATTGACAGTATGCTTCCTGTAAGACTTCCATTAATCTTCATGGATCTAATGATACGATTACACTATCAAATAATTATTGTTTTCACTTTCTGTCCTTTTCGCACTAATTGAAAACAAGCCAAGATCAACTTTATCGTAGGTAATAAAACTTATTTTATCCCTTATCCAATTTGTAGAGAAGTTTTTTACCTTTTATTGAGAATTTGAAAAAGAGACACTCTTTGTCTTCCCAAAATTTTCATTTGTCCCTTCTGATACTTCGGCCTAGCTACGGCGCTGAACAATTCCATTTTTTGCTGCAGAAAATTCTTCTAAAATAGATATGTTTGTTTAATTTCATCACGCAAACACATTTCAATTTTTTTTTTTATATTTATGCCTTTTTATCATCGCAGGATTGGACTGGTTAGCCTCAACGGTAAAAGTATTGGATTCACAATCCAACTGCCGTTGGGTTCCCGGGTTAATATTATACGAACGTTTTGAAATATATTCATTCTAACAACACCTCGTAGATTCGTCGAAATTATTAGGTGAGTTCCTACTAACAATTAAAGGTTGTTGTTTTTTTATAACTAAACGACGCATAACTAGTAAGAAACTGATCACAAACCACTTTCAAATATTGCCAACTGGACCACATTTCTATAAAATAATTTGTGGAAGTACGAGCCGTTGATTTTCAGTAAAGTTTTGTTTATATTGATTTTGTCAAGCGAATTTCGAAGAATATTATTTTCAACATTAACATTAAAATAGAATTTTATTGATCTACAACCATTCTAATGACTATCCATTAATCAATTATTTAAAATTAAATAAACAAAGGAATACTACGTAACTATGTACCACAAATATTATTCGATTAACAACATTGTATTAGTGTTCAATTCATCAACGGAAGATAACACAGAAGATTGACGAAATGTCTTATTTGAAACATTTGTGGAATAGATTAACAAATAAAGATTGTTTAATTATTGTGAAATTCTTTGCATCGACGATATATCAGTTTTATTCAATTAAAATTTTATTAATTTTCTTTTTGTTAACACAAATTCCGTGTCAAGTGATTCAAATTTATTTGTTCTTTTCTGAATTAGATCTGGAAGAAGTTGTCCATTACGCACCTGCATTTTGCTTCATGTTCTATGTAATAAATTATTTAAATTATTTCACAGAATCATGAATTGCTTAACATTATGTATTTATTTTTGTAAATTTATAGCCAATAGCTAGTGCAGTTGTGATGCTAACAAACCCAAAAATAGTTAATAATTTATTGGAAGAAATTAATATACAGCCAGTGGATAATACAAGTGAAACAACAAAGGCAACAATTAAAAAAGAAATGAAAATTGTATCACTTTTTACAATTATTAATTCATGTGGCATATTCTTTAGTAGTCTAGTAGTTTTTTTTGTAATCATTACGACTACACAACGTTTCTAACAATTAAATATTTCGTTGACTATTATCCAGAATGTTCGAATATTTTAGCATCGATTTATAAATTTGGTTGCGTTATTGCTGGACTTACCACATTTGGAACGGCCTCATATGTAATTATTTATTACACACAACATATGAGATATCAGCATTTGATGTTAATTGATCAAATTAATGAAATAATGAAGTCTGATAATGATGATTTTATTAGCGAGAAATCGGTAGATGATCCCGAATATCAGAAACAAATAAAATTCAGACTATGTAATTTTATTGAACGTCATCAAGAATTGTTAATGTAAGTAATTAGATGTTTACTCACAACACCTTTCAAATTGTTTGTGTGATATGCAATTTTGTAGGTCAGGTATTAAAAAAAACAAAGAAATATCGAAATACTTCGTGTACTTTTCATTATGTGGACTACTGGTTTTAATAAGTATTATATTAATGATAGTTACGGTACAATTAATTTATTTGTAATATCAACAAAAAATTAATAATAATTTAATTTTGAAGGGTTCAGTCATTTTCACTTACGACTACCGATACGTACCAGCAGCTTGTTTATTCACTTTAACAACATTTTCAGCCCACATGATGGCAGGACAATCTTTAGAAACAATCGTAAAGATTTATCAAAATTTAATCAACAATTAAATTTTTTAATGCTGCTTCTTTTCAGACTGAAAACTTATGCGATGTATTACAACAGATCGATTGGTATGACATGAATGTGGAAAATCGTAAAATTTATTTAATCGCTCTAACTTGTGCACAGAAGAAAGTTGCGATAAGATTTTCAGAAAATTATTCAATTAATTATGTACTAGGATTAGCAGTTGAGTTTATTTATTATTATTTTTTTGTCCGAAAATTGTTTCCATTTCATTTTCAGATTGTTCGTGGGGCATACTCAACCATGAGTGTTCTTCTTAGTTTAAAAAACTAAATTATTTATTATGCTCACCATATTGTACACAATCAACCACTTAATAAGTAGTTACTTGAGAAGTGTTCTGAATTGATGTTCTGATTTTCTGTACTCATATATGACAATTGTCATTAATGATCAAAACAATGATTTTGACAAAAGCTTGAATAGAAATTTGTGTTAAAAAATAAATTTGAATGTGATAAACGAGATTATTCTGGTTGTATAAGTCAACGCTTAAAATTAAGATCACTAATTAATGGATAGATTTAGAAATGTTACTTCTGGCACCCTTTATTATTTACCATTTCAAGCCTTTATTTGCTTGAATATAATATAATATTGTTATAAAAATATAAACATACTGTACATAGTATCAAATAATAAAATTCTGTTTAGAATAGACACATTCACCAGCAATCCATGTCGAGACTAGATCAAGGTTATTATTCAACATAATAAAATCAGCATCAGCCCCATAATCTAAAGTACCTTTAATATGACTAATGCCTAATACATTGGCAGGATGTAAACTGGCAGCTTCTAAAGCATATTCTAATGAACACTCTAAAATTTATTAATTATTATTGAAATGCATTTATTTATTGAAAAAATTGTACTATAATCACCTGTAGCTTTATGAAATAATTTAACACTATCTATCAATGGTGTAATACTACCACACAATGTATCAGTTCCAGCAACATATGCACATCCATTACGAACTTCTATTACAAGTTGTCCAATATTGTGTTCACCTTCTTGTAAACCTAAAGCGGATATTGCATCAGTTATCAGAATCAAACCATCAGGATGGACACGATAAGCTATACGTAATGCCGCTGGATGTGTATGAACACCATCAGCGATAATACCAAAATATACAGTTGTTGTTTTTGGAATATTACTTGATGTCAATAGACCGACTAATCCTGGATCTCTATGATGGAACTAAATTTGAATTGGTTTAATCACATTATTGGAAAGAAATAAACTGAATAATTACAGGAAGCATAGCATTAAATAAATGTGTTATTAGTGTTGCACCATTATTAACAGCTTCTTCACCTATTGATAAATCAGCAATGGAATGACCTAACGATACGACAATGTCTTTCTCACAGAATTTCTGTATAACTTCAGTAGAATTAATTAATTCTGGTGCTACTGTAACAATTTTCACATTACTCAAATCACCATAAACTTCTTCAACACTATCAAAACCCTAAAAATTATACCTTAATATAATTGAAATATGAATCAAAAAACGAAAGAAACAAACATGATCGAATAGTCGTATGAATTTAGGTGGATGTGCCCCTTTCTTTTCTAAACTAATAAAAGGCCCCTCTATATGAATACCTAAAACTGATGCACCATGTTGTCCACCTGGTCGTTTCTTAATTCTACTCAATACTTTATGGTAAATTTCCGGTGGCGATGTCACTATAGTTGGACAATATGCAGTAACACCATGTGATAAAAGATTTTTCGATACTAAACTAAGACCATCTTCTATATTTTCTGTATTATAAGAGAAATCATGACCAAAACCACCTTGAATTAATAACAAAATTATAATAATATTAGATATTTTGATAGACAACATTATTTTACCATTTATTTGAATATCAATAAGACCTGGTGCAATTATATTACAAAAACAATCAATTTTGTGTGTTGATTCGATTTTTTCATCGAAAAATATCTTTTCAGGATTAACAATTTTCCCATTCCTGACCCAAAGATCTTCTTTACTTATTTTGTGATTACGTAGTATTTTACAATTGATGAATTGTAATAATGGTGGACTGGTCATTCTAAAATTGAAAAACTACAATTAAAATTATCAATTGAAAACGACAAGATTGTTGTTGTTGTTATTGTTGTTTTTTGATAATCTGGTGACCTGTCACTTTATTTTCAAATTTACCACATAATTTCCACCAATCAAACACCGCAAATGCAAAGTCACGTGATTGGTTTTTTTTTTCGAAGTAGGTCGAATATACAGTGGTGTAGATCAGTTTTACTTGTAACGTCTTTATTTATTAAATTTTATTTTTTTAAGTAAATCAATAAGTAAAATTTTTTAATTTAATTACCTTTGAATAGAAAATTCAATTCTGGTTTGGATAATAAGTACAATTCAGTATACCTAAATGTAGCGTACCACCTTTGTAAGTTGCAACTTTTGTACTTGATTAATTGAAGTATTTTTATTGAAAACAATATTCAAATGGGATGAATTTGTTATATTGGTAATAGAAACTCATATCTTATCATTATTGGGTCAATAAACCATTGAACAGTTGTGAGATTTGAAGTATATGAAAACAATGTAATTGTCATGAATATTGTCAAAATATTGACATACATTGTGATAATAGCTGGAAGATTCAAGTAATTTTACATTTATCTGGCCTATTTACCAATATTATCAATAATTTAGGGGTTATTCAACAAGATTTGTGGAAATTCTTATAAAAATTCCCAATAGATGTCAGTCCCTTAGCAGGCCATCTAGATGCCGTGTTAGCAATTAACTACTTGTAGTTGTTTTTACACCAAGTAACGTTTCTGTGTTATTTCCATAAAAAATCCTGAAAAAATCCAATTAAAACAATTGAAATTATTATTGTAATTAATATTCTAACGTTTGCGTAAGTTTTTCATTCAAAAAATAATCGAAAATTTATGTAAAATTAACATTAAATCAAACTATGTTTTAAAATCAAGTTGTTTGGGTATTTTGCGCATGAAATAAAATGGCGAACAGTCACGTGACGTCTGTTTTTTTTTCCACCTAATTTACAAGTTTGTTTTTCAGGTGACTAGATTCAAATTTTTGTTGGGGAAATTAATATATTTACAATAAAATTAACAAGAAAAGACAATGGAATTTACGCAAAATTCAAAATCGAAAATGTATTGTAATATGTGCTTTCGTAAAAATCCAGCCGAGTATGCTTGTAATAAATGTAATAAATTTTTATGTATGGATTGTAAGACAGCTCATGAGAGTATGGTCTGTTTTTATGGTCATCAATTAGAATCATTAGATTTTAACGAAATGTTACAAAATGGGGCAGTCAATAATTTAGTATCATTGGTAAATGGTAATACTTCATCTAATTTACATACTGAAATATTGAAGATTTCTTCAAATCATGGTAGAATCGTGTTGTTCGTTTTGTATATAGTTATAATTATTCTGTTGATTATTAGATTTGAATGGCGCTAGAAAAAATGGGGAGACAGCTGTGGTATTACCAATAGAAAATGGTGATACATCTTCTATTCTATGTAACGAAATCGTGAAGATTTTATCCAATACAGGTAATGAAAAAAACTACAGATATATTTGATGATTTTCCTAATTGTCCATGGTTATATAATTGTACAATTTATTTTCCTAATTCAAAATCCATCTGCTTCTAGATTTATTTCCTAATGAAACTGATAATTTACCTAGAATTCCAAGTCCTGTAACATCTGTATGTAGTGGTTCAAGTGTTCAACCTATCCTTGATCCTGAAATCACTTACAATACTTTAATAGCTGATACTAATCAGAGAAATTCTAATGTGCAGCAAACAATACATAGAATGCAAGTTTATAAAACATTTGGTCAAAGAGGTAGTGGTAAAGGACAATTTAATTCACCACATGGCTTATGTTTAGGTTTTGACGAAGATATAGTCGTTGCGGATAGTTTAAATCATCGTATACAGGTAGTTTAAATGATATATTTTCAATTAATCGTTTGTTTTTCTGTAAATAATAAATTGTTTATTACAATTAGATATTTGATAAGAATGGTAATTATAAATCTGAATTTGGTAAAATGGGTCGTACAGATGGTTATTTATGGCATCCACGTAAAGTGGCTATATTACCAAAATCACGTAAATATATTGTTTGTGATCGTGGTCATAAAAGATCACGTATGCAATTATTTGATAATTATGGTATTTTTTGTCAGAAATTTTATATATCTTATATAGAAATTGTTGCTGGTTTAACAGTAACTGATGATGAACGTATTGCATTAGTTGATAGTGTTACACCAACGATTTTCATTTTAAATCTTAAAGAATCATTACGCACAATTGATTGTCGTAATCATATATGTGAACCATCTGATATTGTTGCTAAAAATACATCATTATATGTATGTGATTTTAAAGGTCATTCAGTTGTTGTGGTAGATTTAGATGGTAATTTCTTACGAAAAATTGAACGTGATAATGTAATCAATTATCCAAATGGTATTGATTTTTCAAATGGAAATATATTTATTGGTGATTCACATGGTAATTATTTCCATGTTAGTATATTTACAGAGTCTGGTGAATTTATTGCTGAAATGCGTTGTCCATTTGTTAAGGTGATTATAATTAAAATTTGTTTTTCTTTCAATACTTCTATTTTTGTTTTAAAACAGTCTTCACGTTGTTGTGGCTTGGGATTCACATCGAATGGACGTATTGTTACAGTAGATAAAAACTATCATCATGTTATTATTATAGATACAATACGTTTTGAGTGAAAACAAACAAACAAACAAACCTATACAATGTTATACACTTTTGAGAGAATTTTAATATTTAAAAGATTTGCGTAATTATATCCTTTTCTATAAATTTACATATGAATATATATTATGTATAGTTTGTAGTTTTAAATTATTAAAATTTAACAGTTATTCTTAAAATTAAATACTGATAGTAATACGAATTTTAACTTATTTAATTTTTTCTTAAACGTATTTGGACTTTTTTTAAATAAATAATAAAAATTATTATTAATCTTAATGTGTGTATGTCATTTTTGCTTATCAGTGTCGGACCTTACGCCTTAGACAGTTTGTTGTCATGCATTATGATTCTCTTTATCAGTCTTATCAATGAATTAAATATTCGCGCGTTTATTTGCGTTTCCATTCGTGGTTTGCCAGATGTCGCTACTGCACTTGAAACAAGAAGAGTTATCTATGGAAGAAGTGACCTATTTACGAGGCCTTGACGCGCCATTGGATTAAACATCAGATTATCCCCACCACTTTGATACAAGCTTCATTATTAAAATAAAGCCATAAAACCAAACGAAATGTGTATTATAGAAGAATTTTCGATTATAATTAATTTTGTTAAAGAAATGATCAAAAATTCGTTATTTAATATCAATTTTAAGGAAATTATTGGAAACAATTGCCTAATTTGATGATTTGCAGCGCCATCTAGGTTGTGATTGTTATGCCGCCATCTGTAAGTTGGTGTTTCTTGTGGTGCTGCTGTAGTTCCATTGGTGAAATGTGTTTGAATTTTTGACAATTTTTTATTGTTTACAAATAATTATCAAATAGAAATTCTATTATAATACATTCTAGATATATTAACGAGTCGTTTGAATTAGTTAAATTTAGTAAATTCGTTGATTGGAATTGTATAAATGTATGAAATGTATATGACGCTATGTGTTTAGTTTGCTAGCCATATAGTAGTAGTGGTGACAACAGCCAATGGACGCTTTTAGAACGTATGCCTTATTATAAAATCAATTTCAAGTTTTAATTGTTAATAAAATGGAATCACCAACACGATCACGTTCATGTAGTAAACAAAATTCAACAGACGATGAAGAAACTGTAAAAACTGTATTAAATGATCATGACGAAGAAAAACTAGACAATATTGATGATGCAAAAGATGATACAGTTATAGATAATGCTGTTGTTGATAATGAAAAAACCAAAAATCAAGAAATTAAAGAGCATATCGAAGGACAACTTGATGAACACAGTGATACTAAAAATAAAAGTAAAAAACGCAAATTGAGTGCTGCGAAAGATGAAAGTGCCTCAGAGGAAGCCAATAATGAACACAAAAATACCACAGAAACTGCGTCTAAAGGTATTTTAAACAAAACAAAAAAATCTCACTTTTTCAATTTCTTTTTAAATCACAACCCATAGCATTAACATCAATAAAAAAAAATAACCAACAATTAAATTTGCAAATAATTAAAAAGGCCATTAAGAAATCGTCATTTTTTTTCTATTCTAAATTTGTAATTTTTTTTTTCATTATTTTGTATGACCGTAATTAGTAAGGTTAAGTTTACCTAACCTTAATTATTCACGTTATGTTGGAGTGGTTTTATCATTGAAAAAAAATGGTGTCTTCATGATTCTGCAGATTCTTAAATATTTCGTTATGTTGGTGTAATTCGATGTTTCTCTTTCTAATTTTCCAAAAAAGAAATGCCTAAATTTGCAACATAACCTCACTTTATATATGTACAATTAGCCAAAAAAAATATTGTAAATCAATTCATCATTATTTCAGTTGACGATGCACACATACCGGATTTATCATCAGATTTAAATTTACCACCCAAACAAACACTTGGTAAAGGTAAAAGAGCTCGAATACCAAATAAACGTTATAGTGATATACTGTTATCACCACAACGGCGTGTATCGAAAACACATCCAATTGAAAATGGTGATAAACATAATAATAAATCAGATACAGATCATGATTTAGATGAAATTGCCCATACAATAGTGAAACGACAAAAATTATCAATTGATATAAATAATCCAAATTATCGTAAACCATTTGAAATGGGTTGGAAACGGGAATTAGTTTATCGTGGTAGTACTGATAATGGTAGAACACCACGTATAGCCGGTGATATATATTATTATTCACCAAATGGTAAAAAATTACGTTCAATGAGAGAAGTATCAGAGAATATTGTAAATACAGGTTTAACACTTGAAAATTTTACATTTACGAAAGAACCGTTAGGTTTAAATGATCCAGAAAAGAGATAATTAGAGATGCTAAAAGTGGTTATAAAAGAACTTCAAGTACATCAAAAAGTAATCGTAACTCGCTCACAAGTGGTAAAGTTGTTGCAAATAAAGGAACAAGTCCGAAATTGGGTAATTTAGAAGGAACAACACCTAGTCCAAGGAATAAAGGCAGGAATTTGGGCAATATTAAAGTAAGTGATACATTTTTATTTGTTAAGTGTTTATTATTATTTTTAAACGTTGATTCGCTTTAGTAAGTATTTTTGTAAATCTTCTGGAGAACTTACAGGTGAAATTACCGAATAAGAATAAAGGAGATAAGAAGAATAAAATTGAAGATGAAAATTTGGAAGTGGAAACACCACCAGCAAAACGACAATCGGCACGGAAAGCATCTAAAACTCCTAATAGGTAAGTATTATCTTATCCATCCCAAATACTTCAAGATATGTTTTTCATTAATTAAATTAACGGAAAAATAAATAAATATCTTGAAGAAAGAATCTCATTCATACACGTATTGGACGTAGTTTATGTTGAAAAAAAATCGGAATTAAAAAAAACACGATTCCTTCATCGTAATCATTCCTCGGTTCCTTGAAAACATAAAATTACAGTTTAGAAATGGAGAGTAAACCTTGCCAGCCTTGTTCGATAAGATGCCAGGGTGTTTCGGGCATAGTACCTACACTCCACTGTCGACTGTGTCTCTGTCTATATCATTATGAATGCGTTGGATTATCACCACATATTCAAGTCGAAGGATATGTTTGTAAGGTACGAGTAATAATCCACTATTTATATAAAAAATACTTTGATTATGGTAGTTCTTTTTAAAGAGATTCAATAATTAATAAAATATAACCATAGTCAAAGTGTTGGGGTGCATCGTTTTCATTAATCCAATAATATGATTTTATTATTGTTGTGCAGAATTGCCAAATGGAACATGGCCAGAATGTTACCCCATCTCCATCAATCAATTTACCACCTTTAACACCAATTAATACATTAAAATCATTAACGACACAGTCAACAGTATTACCAAAATTACAAAGAATACCAAAACCTAATGAATCCCCTCATCAATTAGAAAGTGAACAACAACAATATGGAGAAGAAAACATGCCACCACCTGTGTGTCCGACTACGAACGATACATTATTAAACCAGCAATTAAATTATAAAATAAATGAAGGTAAAAGTCTAGTGGGTTCAGTCACATCATGGTTGCCCCATAGTTCAACAATTCAAGTCGATAATATGCAAAGGAATAAAGAAAATGAAACAATACAAACACCACGACCACAATATGTTGAATATTTGGCTGGTCGTAAATTTTTGATAATACCAAAACATAATGTTGTGTCAGTATCACCAACTGTAAATAAAGCACCACAAACATTACAACAGACAAATGATAATGATAATAGTGTTATTAAAGGGGATATAACAATAACACCAATTCCATCAACGACAACACCAGCAGTAACAACAACAACTACAACAGTAGCAGCAATCGAAATTACAAGAGAAGAAAGGGATGAATTCGAGTGAGTTTCAAATTAACGACGTTTCAAAAATTGACTCTTTAATTTTGTTGGGTTTTCAGGCACCAGTTCCATGTCCTAAAATTCTTCTTAATTCTCCTCTTTTAAAAAAAAACAATTGATCTTTTAATTATATCAAACTAGTCCAATGCGTTACAATATTTTTCCACCCTTTCAATAGATTCTAAATGTAATAAAAATTAATTTAAATCGAAATTGTTCCAGAGTCCAACAAATAACAGAAACATCAAGAACAAAGAAACGGGGACCAACAAAAAAAATCAATAATTCAACAACAATTGATCGTATTGAAGGACCAAAATTTATGGATAATTTCTTACAAAATCTATCATACGGTTATAATACATTACTTTATGTATTTCAATATTTAAAAGTTCAAGATTTATTACGTGCTGGTTGTGTATGTACAATGTGGCGTGATATAACAAGTCATTCATCATTATGGAAAACTGTACGAATGAAGAATTCACCAGTTTATAGTTTTGATGGTTTAGCAAATAGTTTAAAAAAACATGGTACAATACATTTAGATTTACGTAAAATGTTATTACCACCAAATGGTGGTGATGATATGTGGCCAGAATTTTCAAAAGCAATTGAAAAAGTCGAAACATTACGTAAAATTGAATTATGTCGTTGTCCATCATCCGTTATTGAACAATTAGCAATAACAAATAATGATTTAGAAGTAATTAATGCTGTAACAATTAAATGTGAAACAATTCATTTAGATAAATTATCAAAATTGAAGAATTTAAAAGAATTACGTTTAAAATCAACATCTGGCTTAACAATACAATCAGATATTGCTGCATTAAAAGAATTAACATACTTAAAATGTTTATCATTAACATCGATTAAAGATTTAAATAAATTAAATTTGAATGTAATTGCGGCATTAATCAATTTAGAATCATTAGATTTAGGTGAATGTAATGATTTTCCAAAAAGTTTCGGTGATGATGTTCTAATTAAATTATCGAAATTAGAACGGTTACGTTTAGAAAAAGGTCAAGGTAATTGTCATACATTTGAAATATTGAATGGTATAAAAAATATGCCCAAATTAGAACAATTAGAATTGGTTAATTTCGATATAAAAACTGGTTTTGATGTTGCATTAGGACAATGTTGTAATATCAAAAAATTATTAATAATACCAACATATATATCACAGAGTGCAACAACCAATCATATGGTATTAGGTGGTGTGCTACGTTTACAAAATACATTATCGCATTTTGTATGGGGTGTAACATTGGAATTATTACGTGTCACTGAATTATTTGTTGATCAATGTGAGGATATTGAGAAGAAAAAGAAAAACAAAAAGGGAATGGTGATAGTATACCTGTACTAAAACCAGTACCATTAATAACTGATAAAAATGATGAGATACCACCGGCACATGATCCGCCACAAGTTGAAATTCTACCATTGCCCAATTTACAAAAACTATTATTATTGAGTTTACCAACTACGCGTGTTAAAATTTTGAAAATACCGTTCCATGCTACATGGAGGCAAAGCATTACAGACACTGTTAATTAAACATTTTTAATCATTTTTTAATCAAGAAATTTTAATGAAAATATTAAATACTTCTATCAGATTTTATTTAAATTATTGTTTCATCTGTTGTACAATAATTATTGAGATGTAAATTTATAGTTGATAGTTTTTAGATGATAGAATTTATACACCTGCAAGGTACATAAGAAACAAGTTTTCCTTTGATTAGCGTTAATCACACACACACACACACACACACACACTATTTGTGTTGAAATAAATCACTAATTACGTATAATTTTGTGTCTGGAAACTGTGTAAATTGTAAAATTTCTCAATAAACTTTTTCTAATTGACTTTATTTAATTTTACAACAATAATATTTACACTTTGTTGTTACTTGTTTTGAAATCATTTAATAACAAAAACCATTTGTAAATTCAACGAAAATCAATGCCGAATTAGACATGATTTTCGTTGAATTCACGATATTTGGTGATTATCACAATTAGACATACAACCATTTCGCATGTATCTTCATAACAGATTCAAATTGATATCGTTTTGGTTTTGCGGATTGGAGCGGCGTTTCGCTAACACTTTTACAGAGCATTAGAAACGCGAACGAAACGTGGCACAAAGTATAAGTAACGACCGATAAAGCATTCGAATTATATAGATTCGTTTCTTTCCTCGCCTTTAACTTATAAAAATTACCATGAAACCAGAGCCAATTACGATGTGCCATCATTGGCTGGACTTCTACACAATATCGTAGTCGTACTAATAATCGTAATCAATAAGAAAACAGCAAGTAATAGCCTGTCTAACACTATAGAAGCTTGTTTCCATTCTAATTCAGTTAAATCACGACGTTCTTGTTCAGTCAGACGTTGTTCATTACGATCGATGCTCGCATGAACTTTATTTAAAATCCGTATAATTCGATTTTCGAATGCATCTGAAATTTAATTTAAGAAATAAATAATTGATACGTAGAGATAACGTGGACAATGTTTGTCGTTTACCTAAATCCTCTATATGGTGTTTTGGTGCAAAACGTGGTGATCGTTGTTGTGGCTGTTGTAGACAATATCCATCCTCTTGTGGTAGCTTATCAGTCCACGGCCAAGGACAATCGAGTCTATTTCCTGTTTGAGGATTAATCTCCTGCAAAATAACTTTTTTTAAATAAATGCACAAAAACACAACGAAATCTCTTTTTGATAGAATAGCATTTGTATGATTGATTCTTCTATTGGTGTTTTCCCATTTTGAAGGAAATGATTCCAGAGAGAAACCAGCAATTTCTGAATAATTCCATGTGAAACCATCAAATTCTACGTGCAGATAAGAATAGATTTATGATCATGGTTAATCTATGGATGAGCATTTGTGTTTGTTGCTATAAAAGGCATTTGCGAGATGGCTAATTTCGCTTCAGTTTTGATTATGAGAACACCGGAAATTTCATAAATTCTCAAACTTGACAATCGCTTAACAAATATTTTAATCCCTACAGCTTAATTACGTGTAAAATGAAGTAGAAGCTTGTCGAGTGAACAACGCAATCAATTTACGAATTCCATGCAACCTGGGATTTTTCTTTTAATAAACTAGGTGGTTTTAATATACTGGGGAACATTTGGGCGTTTACTTCACGTTCATTCTGCCATTTATTCATGGTTAATTGTAATTGCAAATCGGAATTTCTAAATCAATTGTCATGATTAAAACGAGAAAAAAATATGTTTCTCTTATTTATTGTCATTTTCAATTTGTCGCTGCTGAATTCAGTAATTTTCAAATTTCTACTCGACGAAACTAAAACGTTGTAGACATTTATGCATTAAAGAAATAAAATTCCACTGTCAGTCACAAAACGAACGTGTTATGTTTCTCATATTTTACACGAAATCTCTAATCTGTATGCGATGCGCAGCATCTGTCTTCTATTATCTTCAGCTATTTCAATTCACTTCGCATCGTTATGATAAAAATGAGTTTAGTTACCTGAATGTGTGAAGTTCGATGTCTCGTATTCGTTTCGAATTGCATAAAAACTAATGGTGCCAAACGTTCCAAAACGATCGTGCGTATAATTTGTGGTACAGCTGTACCACGGACACCGCGATGGTAAATATTCAATGTGACCACTGAAAGACCGGATGCAAACGACACCAAACAGATACTAGCTCCATAGTACATACCTTACAGAAAATTACCTTCATTAATTGATATTTTGACTAACAATAACGTCTACGAGAAGAACTGCTTAATTATATTAGAAAATAATTATAAATTTTCCAGTCAAAATACTGCCAAACTTACTGATTAAGGGTGTTTTTTCTGTAGGTGGTAGAGTTTCCCGTATCGTCATCAAGAAGACAGTCATCGATAATAACGCACTGATGCCCAGTGTGACTTTTTCACCTGACTCTGACGGCACGTAGAAGACCAACAGGGCTAGAAACAAAACAAAAATTCAATTGCACCGCTAGTTGCTTGTATTTAGTCAGTTTTTACCGATTCCATTAATGAGGATGCATGGTAAAATTAGATTAAAAACGTAAAATAACGGCCGCCGACGTAATTTAATCGTATAAGTTATATCTGGATATGGTTCAGGACAACATGAATAAAATTCGATATGTTTGACAGATGAGAAGCTGATCAAATCAAATTCACCATTAGCTTGATAATTACTAACATCCCCTTCTTCAGTTTGTTTCAGTAATTCGACCTGCAATCAAATTCTAAACGATTAAATATATATTTAGGTAGCATTCGGTTTTCTATATCCAATCATTAATCATGATTTTTCATCAAATATTGTCGTTAAAGTGCTGATATTAGTCGAAAATATGCTTTAAGAATATAATCGAACATAATTTATCATTTTGTGGTAGATTTATAATTGAAAATTGAAAAAGCTGTTGTAACCCGGCGCCTCCGCCATTTCGTCAATACGGTTTGAAATTTGAGTTTTTTTGCGGTGAAAAAAAATGGAATGCTAAACCACAAAAGCAGCTTTCAAATAGATTCAAACAACCCCACCTTTAATCAATAGAAATTTGATAGAAAGACAGTGTTTATCTCTAATCTGTCCATTGTGTACATTGATTAAAACCGTGGCACCATTCGGATGCTATTTAATAGAACAGGTGGAACAATAAATAGAGTATCATCACTACAAATAATAATTAGATAGCTGTATGTTGTGTTAAACAATATAGAATTAAGGGGCGTTTATCGGTCTTTACCGATTCCCTTTCAAATGAGAATTAGAAATAGAGTAGGCTTATTATCAATCCTCTGACGATAATACTCGAATACATCGCCAGCACATATAGAGATTCCTCTTATCTAATTTAGAATTACGGCTACTGCGATATGGATTTTGATCTTTTCAATAGTGACGTACATTCAACAGTTGCTGAAATATATTCAGTTCTATGAGTATGTTTTTTTTGGGCATTGTAAAATTCCAATTTATCAAATAATTGTAATGTATTTTGATAAGTGAATTAAACGAATCGTTATTGTCAACATACTGAAATTCTTGCTGATCCGTTCGATATTCTTTTGATTGTGGCAGATTTATGATTTTCACCCCCAACATAGCAATTTCATTCGTCATCAGATTGTATGCGTCGCAAATTGACGTCAATTTACAATCAGAACGTTGATGAGAGTGTTGTTGCATTTTAACCACTTAGTTAACAACTGAAAAAGATAAAACTGATTGAATCTATAGAAATTGATAATTATGTCTCAAATAATTTAGTTTAAATTCCATAAAAACAACACTTAATCGTTGTTATATACAGTTGTTTTTGTGCTTCTTCTTCTTCTTCTATCATCGACACGGTAACTGATTGAACACGGAAACCCTTTTGATATTGAATGATTATTGTTAATGTTAGCCTCGCACCCTTTATTGTGTAACAAAAAACGGAATATAATCAAGCAAGCAGCATTCGAAAGTGTCGCTATTGATAATTAAATAAAAAATAACGCAGGGTTTCTTAGACGTTTATTTCTTACAACCATAGAACTGCGCATTGACTAACTGACATGTGTCGGAAATCGCACAATTAGAACAAGCAAAACACGTGATATAAACATTGAGAGAGAGAGAGAGATTTGTAATGTAACCAGAAAAACAAGGAGCGCTAGTAGCCTACCACGTGACTTACGTAACAAGAGACCATCATCGATCTCTATCTATGAGTGTGTTCCACAGTTACAGAACCACTGATTCAAACCGATAAATAATTTTCCCATTCATCTTTCACGTGAACAAACAAAAAAACTGAACTGTCGAAGAAAGTCAATTTGTTCGTTGAAATGACACTTTCTTGTTCACCAACGATAATTAGAAAATTTACCTGATAACCATCGTATGTCCATGATGCCCATTTCATATTGCAACTTTGCAAATCAAATGGGAAATATTCAACATTAATATCACAAGATGAACGATAAATACCATGACTAAGCCATACAACTTCCCCATTACTTGATACAATCACATTCGTATTAATCACTGATGATTGAAATTGGGGATCGGCACTAAAAATGAAGAACGATCATTAATCAAAATATTTTCGAAATTACACAGTTGATAGGCAGGCATGACTTGAGTTTGTCTTTCTGTTTAACACTTTTGTTAGATGAATAGTGGAATCAGACACTATTTCTCAAGTTAAAACGTAGAGTAGACGGTTTAATTGCACGGCGTTCGTATAAAACGAGGATAAGTTGTAATAACTCCCTATTATACGGTAAATAAACTGCAAATTTCCCTAAAAACATTATTACTCAGCACGACTGTTGTGTCATGACACAAGACTTGTACAACACGAGTCTATTGTCTCACAAGTCTATTGTAATTAAACAGCAAACTTGTTACATGTAATACATATCCGGAAATGGTTCGTTCTACTATTTAGCTAAACATTTATGTTTGTCGTTCTGTTATTGCCTGCTTAATTGCTTTGACATTATTTTTCTTGTTTTGTCCTACAGCACACGAATGTGCTTATTGTATATAATGGAAAAATTGAATTTTTCTCAGAGGCATATCTGAGTTGTGCGCCGTATTGGTGCTTTTCTAATAAAATCTGTTCGTCACTTGTCTTGTTTCAGCTCTACAGCTTCCAATCTTAGATTTATACGAGATGTGTTGGCAGTCGTGTTGAAAACCGTGCAAAGGGAGACACTGATTCTATATGACAATAATAAACAAGTAGTTGATTTTTATTTACAAACGTGACGCATATTTTCAACGTTCTCCAAACGAATTAATTGGAAAAACGTGTTAAATAAACATACGGTTTCTTCTCTGTTGAACATATTTTTTATTGTTTATTGTTTACTAAATAACGCGAATCGTATAATCTAGATACTTGTACACATGATTGGTACTTACTTGTTATAAAGGATTAAATCAGGCCGCCAAACTCTCATATACGGTATTCGGATGACTTTAATACCAGCAAATTCCGATGAATTCCATCTTAAATGATGATCAGTCCAGATTTGTGTGATCCAACAATTGGTTGTTAAAATTTGATTTTTCTCATCCTATTTTGTCGTGATTTTGTTTGATGAATCAATAAGTCTTTTAAATAATTAATTCGAACACTTACCACATCGATAATATGGTGAAGAGATATACCGAAAATGACAGTCAATGGTAATGATGAATTCTCAACTGGTCTTACAGCGGCATCATAATCGGCCATCAAATGGCGCATCAAACGCGCTTCATTTGCGTCACACCAACATAATTCACCTTAAAAACAAAATTAATAATAATAAACGATGATTAAAAGCGAATGTTAATGGGATAGTGTTGAGCAGAACGTGAAAAATTCGACTTTGTTTTTTGGTTTGCGGTTGAAAATGAGAATTCTTGACCGAATATAATTTCTAGTTAGGAAACTCTTGCTATAGAGGATAGAAAAATTAATGTTTGCCTGTAAAAAATAAATGAGAATCTCTACAATCATCTCTTCTATTCACAAATGTGAAACCTTTAAAGCAAAATTATTAAAAACAGATCTCATTGTTATAGTTTTTTTCCATCTTTTACTTGAAACTGGATCGTATAAATAAATTTTCAAAAACGGTACTTTCCGTCATATAAGCACACTTAAAAATGATAAATTAGACCTGTTAAGAAGAGTGGATACGGATTAACTTTCTAATAAGATTTATCGAATTGATCGTGTTGTAAATTAACAGCGTTTTTTAACACAGAAACGTTCGATTCAATTAAAGTAACAAATCAGAACAGAATTCTCAATTTGCGGTAAGTGTTTTTGTCATTGCAGAAGGATTGTAATTGCAACGAATCGATAATGGTTTAGTCTATGAGAAATATTCTTTAATTAGATAGTGTAAAGTTTGCCAAATTCCCTAGTTGAAACGATTTTGTTGAACAACTATGTTGATCATCTGTAATGACTAATGTAGCGAAATAGTGGCATCTACAAAGTTTTCTGGTGTTAGTATAAGAAAATGAGATGAAGGTTTCGTGAATTACAGTGATAAACCCGAAGACATTACAATCAACAAACGAAGCCATGAAACCACAATTTGACTTGTAATGAGAGAAAATCCTCATGTGTCATCATTTTGTTGAAACAATTCAACAATTAAATATATACAGGACTGGTCCAGCTTTTCAGGATTTATGTTGTGACATCCAATTAGCCACAAGTTTTGTGAGGGATAGAAGACGTTGCAGTTGAAATAGGGACAAATGGCACTGCCATCTAGTGCATAAGGCCGCTAACTGATTCAAAGCAATTTCTAATCATTTTTCGTCTTCCTTTTGTTAAAAGTTTTTGTTCCTCTACATACGGAGTTGCTAATATTTCGATTTTTATACTAGTCGCATGGTTACTTTCAAGTTTGAATAGGTGCTGGAATAATTAGGCCAAACATCCGGAATATTTTGAAATGTACTGAATTTCGTTTATATGATGATGGTATATTTTTATGAGATAGTGTTAATAAAAGTGTTGTATAGCTCATCAAATTTACAGCCTGTATAACATTTACTAATGTCTACAAGCAGGGCCGTACCTAGGCGGTAGGCAAGGTAGGTGACTGCCTACGGCGGCAAAACCGCCTAAACCAAAGCGCAAAAAAACAAACACAACCCACAAAAATATATTCCGATTGTTCCCACCAGATCCTGCTGTTCTAAACGACAAAAAAGAAGGTAATGATAATAATTTGACTTCTTCAACTCTTCCAAGAGATGTCCCAGGAACAATTGAGGTAATGCCTGAATATCATGAACTGCCTAACGAGCGTGTTTACTGGAGTTTGAATGAAGATGTTGGCGCTCCATTGGTCCAAAATTGCATGTCTCGTAATCGAATTTTAGACATAAAAAGAAACCTACATTTCGTCGAGAATTACCTAGCTAAAAGATTGAATTAGAAAATGTTCAAAGTGAGATCGTTGTGCAATCTTATACAGAGGAATTTTCCATAAAAACTTTTCTGTGGATATGAGTCTATGATAAAATACTTTGGCCGTTATCCTGAAAAACAATACATTATGGAAATTGGGCTGCAACAAGTTCAGACGGGTATTGGAGCGCCTTTGATAAAATCTCTGTTGGCAACAATGCCGATTGTCCCAGAAGAGAGCAAATCGTGTACTTCGATAACTCTTTATAACTATCAGTCTGTGCATGACTTGTGGCTCTTAGACTACAGAGCAACAGGTACAATACGAGAGAATAGAACAAAGCAATGTACTGTTACCGCTGTGAAGGATATGAAAAAACAATCAAGAGCAGAGTATGACTACCGTCTTAATACAAAAAATGAAATCACAACTGTATGCTGGAAAGATAACAATGTTGTTACAATGGGATCAAATTTTGGGCAAAGTGAAGCGGTGGTGCTACTTCGAATGCCTGGCGCCTGAATGTTTTGTTTAGCATGAATGAAGCGGTGACTAATATGGATCAGTTATCCTTCAGGCTATTGCATCTTTTAATTAATTTATTTTTTGAAGCTTGGGGCGTCATTTTTTGGGTTTGTCTAGGGCGGCAAGAACGCTAGTGCCGGCCCTGCTGCAAGTGTTTTATAGAAAAGTAGTTTATTAAGTCTATTAACTATTATTATTATTATTATCAACACGATGGGTTACTTATAATAATTTCAAGTTAAACAAAACCGACGAACTTTGATTAGACTCGATATCTCCGTTATTTTACATTACAAGCAAAACAAACAAACAAGAAATACGATAAGACTTAATGAGTAGAAAAGTTGAAAGTTAAAGGAAGCCAGCTCAAAAATATAACAAAAACAAGCACGGTTGAACTCCATAGATCACAATAAGCTTATTATAATGAAGAATAATTTGTATTCGTTATCTTTTAATTTCAAAACCTTAACTAATCAATGGTTAATTCCTACAATTAATTATAAGTTAATGATCATGTTACTTGTGGAGAACGGAGAGTGTTGATGATAAATCACCCCTCTCTCGTTTTAGGTGTCTACAAAACTCCATATATTTTTTAAAAGAACGAAAAAAGCGTAAAAAAAATATCTCTCGCCCTATATTGAAATCGTTATTTTTACACGCTCAAATGGATTTTAACAAAATAAAACAGATGGAAATTCAATTTTAATAGTCAGCTAGTCTGATTTAATAATGATAATACTAATGGTAAATGATAATAGTATTGAAGCGATAATGTTGAATTGTGAAACAAAGCCAATTTTTGTGAAACACTCTGAAAAGGATACCCTCGAAAACAGACTATCGATTCAGCTGGAATTCACGTCAAATCAGTTTTAACAACAAGTTAACTTCAAGCGTCTTCCGAACTGCACCGAAAAAGCATGTCACACGGTATTTACTTTAAAATAAATTCGTCAATTGGTACCCTCTCTCATTGAAATGATATATGAAAAAGATCGTCATCTTGCCGAACAGACGCGTTTGCAATTAAACTACAAACGAGTCTCACTTAGCATGGATTTAGTAATAACATAATTCATCATAATCACAGTATGCGGAAAGCTGAAATGACGAGTTCGAGTCCCGGCAGTTGAGTCAAACGTTTTCGGATAATATGAAGAATAGTGATAGTTGTGTCAATATCTATCAACACTTCCATTTGAAAAACGGTATATTTGATGATTAACGATTGTTCGGTTGGTTAAGCTTTTCTGTGGGACACTCTGTATTTATACGAATGGCGTAGTTAAAATTGCAATTTTTTATAGGAGAGTGTAATTGAAATAAATTTGAATGGAACAACAAAAACAACAGGACCCTTCCTTTATTTCAGACGTGGTTGATGATACTCATAATTTTCATTAGGGACATATTTGTATTTGTCACTTCGTTCCAATTCAATAAGTCCTTATACTGTCTCATTCTCGGCATATGTTTGTATGCTTTAATAGCGAAAAATGTGGTTGATTGTTTAAAAAAAAAACGATATATCTTTGAATTAATTTCACCGTTTCACCACAACGATTTTGTGGCTTCTTAAAGCTTCTTTAAAAACACTTGTTGTTCCATCAGGGCCAGGAGTGCTATTGGAAACATGTTATCCAGGCCCATTCGACGACCTTAGCTTAATTATTGAACACTTATAAACACCTGTATTTTAATTATCTAATGTAACTCATCTGTTGATAACACGTCCGCCCGGCAAGTTGAAATTCCGAGTTCGAATCCGGGTGGTCGACTCGAACTTTTTTCAGATAATATGAAGGACTTTCTAATATTAGAATTATTATCATTGTTATCAATATTTAGAGCTTAATTTGACGACCTCCGTTTAACTGGCGCTTTGTATGGACAGTGTACAATGTACGATTCTTTTTAAAAACGTATACTTTTATGTATCATTGTTGTGTTGTTATTGTTTGAATCTATTGTTCGCGACTCTTACATCTTTTCTATTATACAAAACATATCTGTAGATAATGTACAAACAGGTACATCAATGTTGTTATTATCTACACAGAGAATATTAACCAACAAATCCATTCGTCCATCAAACAAATATGAGTTTTGTTTTGTTTTTTTAATAATTATGTGTTTAATAAAAACATGAAATTTAAAACACGAACGATTAATGTTAATTAATTAGTACTCTAGAAGATTTGTCATATTTGAAAACTCTATTGGTAAATCAACGAATTGTTACGTACACCTGCTGCCCTTTCTAGTCACCAATAGTCAAGAAAGTTTTTAATTAAAATCTGTGTAGTTCTCTTATTATTTCATCAATGTGATTATTAGAAGATTAAACAAAGGAATCGCCGAGAAGCTTGGGTGTCCGCTGAAAATTCTCCAAATCGAAGCAAGACTTGGCGATAAATAAATTGGGATTCATTCACAAATAGATTACAGAAGAACAATATTGTCACCAATACAAATCACATACACGTATGGCAAACGAAATAGCAACACGGACAAAATAAATGACGGTGCCATATTTGAATTGTTAACCGCTATCTCGATCTAACTTATGCAAACGCCAAAAAGGGTGGGTGGTTAGTTCTGGTAGTTTTTCCAATATTCTATTGTATTTGCCAGGACTGTATGTACATTTGATGGTGAAAGTGCCTTTGTAGCTAATTTGGAACTGTAGAAAATTGATATCAACCTTCAACAATTAAACGTAATAATAATATTCTGATTATATTGAATAATAATAGAAGATAAATGAAATAAATGGGAGCATGCAATGATAATGGTAATCGTTGTGGGCCGAACACGGCCCACCCGTAATAAAGTCTCAAGACAGACAAAGCGCCCTTTACGATTATGAGAAAACATTCGCCGCACTCTGTGAACGCATTCAGTCCATGAATACAACGAAAGAGAAGAAAATTGGGACGAAAACAGAAGGCAGGTTGTGTAAATAAAAATCAACATTTCACTGAATAGCATTCCATAATTGCCTTGACCACAAAGGAACGTACATCTCATCATTAAAATGATTATATTTTGAAATTCTTTTGAAATATTGATTAAAGGAACAACTCTCCACTCTTATATAAATGTAACTGTCGTAAACACACTTTAACATATTAAAAATGAAAATAAACTAATTGTTATTATAAATATGGTCATCAACAATATAACATCGGAAGCTTCACTTATCTGGTCGTATTTCAATAGAACTAGACTAATTTCTAATCATTAGTGTTTAGGTGAAACGATCATTGTCATTATGTTTGCTTGATCGGTTTTCTCGTTCAGTTTCTAATAGTTCCTTCAGGATCCTCCAATATGAAGAAATGATGACGCTTTAGATGAGTAGTAATTAATCATTTATCTAGCAGAATATTTATAAGAAATCTATTAAAATTGCGGTAGAAGCATGTTGATTACTTCAAAACGAGTAAAGAAGTAGACGACCAGAATAAGATGAATACATTTTAAGCCAAATTGAAGAACTTGAAATCAGAAACAATTACAGACTAAAGTGATAAAAGAGATAGAGATAGAGCTCTATAAAATTTATTGTTGAATTTCTATAGTGCTCTAATGTGAGCGCTAAAAGTTTATATACATAAAATTAGCAACGTGACAAACAGTACTAAATAATATTAACACGATAGGCGCTTACAACAAAATCAAGACAATCCAATTAACATCAACGTCAACATATCAGTGACAAGACAATGGTAGAAGTGTAGAGGAACACGTTAATTTGATGTAGCAACAGTTTTTTTTTGTCTGTAACATGGTTACGTCTCTGTATGTGTCTGTCTTTTAGAATATTAGATTTGATGAGACAGCTTGACGCTGCGTTTTTCTCCACATTTAGACAGGGACAATTTGGAATTTCTTGACTGTTAAAATCTGTAATGCCTACATTTTCGACCACAGAAGTGCCACCAATATCACTTTCTCTTCAGAAGAAGACAGTTTCTGCACGAGTTCGAGTCTCTCAATGTTTTTGTAAAAGTTGACAAAACAGAAGTGTGGATAACGATAGTGGATTGTAGAGAATATCTCCAGGTAAATAATTCAATATTTGAACAATAATTAAATCTAAACAAAACCACACGTGTCGACTTTACAACTTATTAATTATTTTCTAACAATGACCTTTACTGGAATAATGACTTTCACGTTCATGGTTGGTGGACTTTCTAGTTTCCAGTATTACGACTGAAAACGTGCAGCCAGCATGTAAATTTCCACGTCTTTAAATAAATAATAATCTGTAAACGTAGTTGAATCAATTATTTAAGTAGAAAAGCCACAAGACGTGTTAAAACACCAATCAATTTCGGTGTAATACACTGCTTTGTATTTCGAATTGTAGCAGTCCGTAATGTTCTCATATTTAAAATTAACTACTTTGTAGTTCGAATGTGATATATATGCAGCTATTCTAAAAATTACTCAATTAATTAATTGATAACTTTAATTGAATATGTTTAGAGAAAGTTCCCTAATGACTTATTGGAGCATTGTGGAAATTACTGAAAACTCTTAGCCCTTAGTGCTAAACCAAATCTATTCCATTGAATACAATTTTCTATAAACAATTATCATTGTACAGTTTTACTCACTTTGATAAGAAACTATAAACACCATTATTGAAAATCTCACAAATGTCTCTAACATTGTTGAAGTGACACGTCGTTAATTCAATTATAACAAATAATTAATTGACGGCAATATTACGTTTTCGTCTCGTCACAATCCCGATTGCCAAATTAACATGCCGATGTTGTATCGTCAACTGGCAGGGATTCATCCAGCTTCACGTAAAACTCTATCCTGACGCATGCCAATATAAGTTTACGTTTATAACAATCAAAAATGAAAGAGAAAAAAACAGACACAATAAGAATGTAATTATTTTATATTTGAATATTCTTTTCTAATTACTTGAATTTTGATTTTCTGTAACAGAAGAGATTGTGGAAACTGATCAACAACTTTCCTATTCAGCGATTCAAGATTAGTTCTTGTATGAAGCAATTTATAAAGTTTGTCAATATATAAATTGATCCGCTGAATTTAAACTTAAATAGACTTAGAAAATAGCTAAACAAAACAAAAATGAGAGAGAGAGAGAGAGAGAGGGAAATAATTCGGTTTAGAGCATGGAAATTCCGATTAAAATCTATTAAACTAATTAGATAGGAACTTGTTGATTGTAGCAGTTAGAGATTATGGAAATTTTGGATAAATCATTGACCCATTCCATGTAAAATTATAATCGGATATAACAGATATTGTTATTCAGAACTGCAGATCATTGTAATCCAAATTTCGAAAATGTTTTGGAAATTATGAGGAATTATAAACAGAATTTTTGTGGTATTCATTCAAAATAAAAAACCAAATAAGCTAACACCATGTAAAATCATCCACGTGTGAGACCTTTTCAAATACTATTAACTTAAGGCAGAGCCTTGTCTTTCAAAGCTCATTACGACACGAAATTGGCTTTTATATAACAAAATTCGTTGTCAATTTGCTGACGTAATGGAAGCATGAAAAAATATTGTGCCAGCTCGCGTAAAAATAGAATTGGCAAAGTGGTTTAGTCTCATAGACCACGGTTGCGTACTACACGGTACGTTATAGAGCAATATTTACCGTGTTATACAAAATATAAAAAGTAAAAAATAAAAGTAGATACCAATAGAACGATTTTGATGAAACGATAAAGTTGATGTGGCGGTAAAAAACAGCAACAACAACAACAACAAACGGTTAATGATGAAAGTGTTCGCTATAATAATCGAAAAATATAGAATTTTTTCGTGTTGTTTGTCGTTGGTTGAGAGAAGGAAAGATGAAAAAGTTAATAGGCACTTCTATAAAATGTCACGTTTTCATTAGTAAAAACGAAGCAGTTTTTTTTCTTACAAAACATTTAAAAAAACATGTTCCCTACTAACAGCCACATAATAGCCACATCACTATCGTACAAATAAAGATTTTATTCGTTTATTATATAGAGACAAATCATTAATTAAATTATTAATTTAGTCCTGAATTTGTATTCTCAAAGATTTTAATAATCTAAATATGTATTAATTACTGGATATTGGAAATTTCATCAATCAACAGAGTTTGATCGTTTCATTGGGGCCACACCCTAACCACTGGGCTAAATGGGCTGGTGCGTAAATTTTGCTCGCACTCATATCAGTTAGACAACTGGAAACCAGAAATTTATATTTTTATTTGTTAGCTACCAATTCTTTTCAGAGCGGCAGGCTCATCGGGCCTATTAGTGGAAGCGAAGCCTATACCTCTACTACCACGGTCGAGACACCTCCGAGCTAGTTCTGCGAGGACAGTTGCTGCACCAATCCCCTCAACTCTACACGAGTCTCCACCGCCACCTCAAAAAACCAAACCTAGTAGGTCATTCCAGGCTGGGCAGTACCCAAACCAGCAGGCCGTGTCTCCTTATTACTAAGTACTCTCTTAGGTAGCGCTGTCGCCACCATAATGAAGAGTCGCTCTCCGAGGCCCCTTTCGAGCACCTCTGCCATGTTCCTTACTACACCATTACTCATTGAGTTGTGATGTTTCTACTTCAAAAAGACGTAAAATTCTAGGCCAGATAGTTTTCTTCAGTAGAAAGAGGAGTGGTTATTACAAATGGGGTCTGGTGCCGATGGTATTTACTACTTAACCACCTACCTTTAGTATATCTCTTTTTAACACGTGCACATCATATTTCTATTTCATTTCTTCTATTTTCTCCTATGTTTCAACTTGAGTTGACCGATCCTGTATATACCGATATATATATATCGATTATAGTGTCATCTAGTTGCGCTCAATAACATCTCAGTAACGTTATCTTTAAATTATCATATTTATCGCTAAATAATTATTAACACTTCTGATAAGATTATTAATAAATTGATAAAATTTTGAATAGCTTACACAAGTATTTTAAAATGGAAATAATAAACTAATAAATTCGTGGTTATTTCCGGTTAAACTAGTGTCCTCTGATGGTGACTTTTGGTACTATTTCTATAAATACAGTAATTCGAGCCGTTTTTTTTTGTTCATGTGTTGTTAAAAAGCCTAATCGTGTTTTTTTTCCAGTGTTATTTATAAAAATACAATTAATTAATTACATAATTAGATGATGGGTCGCAAGAACAAGTCGAATCGTCCACAACAATCGACAAAAGTGTCTAATCGCCATCACAATCAAACACAAAACGAATTGAATAGTTTGATTGATCAATTATTACGTCTCAGTACAATACCACAAGAGACAAATATAATAAAATCATTGGAGAATCAAAAGAAATTAGAAGAACTATTAGAAAATATTCAGAAATACGAAAATCCAATTGATAAGAAATCAAATCTAATTACTAATAATAACAATAATAATGATCGCTATAGTAGCGCCATCATTGATGAATTTATAAAATGGATACGGGAAAATGGCGCTAAATTTGATGGTTGTTCAATTATTGAATTCGATGGATACGATTTAGGTTTGCGTGCCGATTTAAATATAACAGAATCATCATTGATTATTGCTGTGCCGAAAAAGATAATGATGACAATTGAAAATGCCAAACAATCCGATTTGAATGTTTTGTTAGAAAACGATAAGATCTTACAAATGATGCCGAATGTGGCATTAGCTATATTTTTATTGTATGAAAAATTTAAAGAGAATTCATTTTGGAAACCGTATATTGATATATTGCCAAAAACTTATACAACAGTTTTATATTTTACTGTTGATGAATTAGATGAATTGAAAGGTAGCCCTACTTTAGAAATTGCCTTAAGACAAATCAAATGTATTGCTAGACAATATGCGTATTTTCATAAATTATTTAACGCATCTGATGAACCAGTGTGTAAATTATTAAAATCAAGATTCACCTTCAACGAGTATCGGTAAGTGCTTTGTTTTCACTAAAAGAAAAACACATTCCCATTTAACTCTCGATCAGTGTAGTTATCTAAACATCAAGTTTTGCATTTCAGTTATGTTGATACGATCACGTTTTTATTTACTAAAAGGTCAGTCTCTTCTTCTAAATCACTTACACTCTGTTGTTGGATTTACTGCTTTTAAGACCACCAAATCAAATTTGTTTTTTTTTATGTTAGTTACTGACTATTTACAAGTTTCTTTTTATTTGTTTTTGAAATTTATCGCCTGTCGTCAACAGAGGTTTTGTTGGTTCTAACAGGTAGAAAGATGGTAGAAAGTATGTATAGTTGTTTGTGTATGTTTAGATTTTGGTATCAGATTACTAATAAATAACTTATTTTGCACTCTGTTCAGTTAGTAAGTTTAATAAATTAATTCTGTGGGATGTCAACCGATCTTTTTCCACTTATTTCAACGATTTGAATACGACAAAGATCCGCATTTTTAAAGCCATCAATAAAGAAGGGGGTGTTTTCAACAACGGAGAAAAGTTGTCTTTTTTTCTACTTCTATAGAATTAAGTCCTACTTTATGTAGAAAATTCCTGGATTTCATTTAAAGACTTGTTTTTTAGAACGAATTCTCCGTATTTTTGTTGTGAGATTTTAAAATAGTTTTGTACTATTTTCGATATTCTTTATAGGTTTGTCCTATTTTTAAGACCTAGAATCAACTGAAGAAAATTATAAAATGTGAATGTAAATAAAAGTTAATTAAATACCAACTGTCTATGGGAGAAATGTTTATTGTATCTATCTTAACAAGAAAACTATTTAGGATATATTCCGTTGAAATAGTGAATTTAATTTAACGTCATTTATGCGAATTTAATCATAAATATAATGAAGAAAGCTTCCAGTATTGTGTGAAACTTTTAAAATTGGCCTGGAGCACTAATTTGGTTGATTAGAATTAATGAAAACTAAGTGAAACTTAAACAAGCAATCGGTATACAAACCTAGATTCACATCAATGGTATTCGATGTCGTTTTCCTTTAACAATTTCACCTTGATTATGGAAATAAAAACGGTTGGTTTTTATACACAAAAAGAAAAACAATTCGTCATATTGTTTATTAAAAACCAGGCAGTAATAAAACTTACATCAAGGAAAAATAAATATTGCACACAATAATCACACACAACTATCGAATAAATAAAATTAAACACGAATTATTATTATTTTTTGTCTTCAACTATTTACTAAAATGTTAATTTTCGATCATTATCCCAAATACTATCCGACATACTGCTATGAGAATTTGTTTTATAATAGTTCTTCTTCCGTCCTAATGTTTCGTTCATAAAAGTTCTTAAAGTTCTATGTTTATGTTGTGATTCTAAAATTGCTGTACGTAGTTTAGATCTTGAAAAACTACCATCATTCAAGCGATTTTTCTGTCGTTGATTCCATTTAAATATCATTAAAATTGTTAAAAATACAAATAAGGATCCCCCAATTATAGCAAAACTAGCCAGAATTGCTGATTTTACACCGGATGGTAATATAATAAAAGCATCTTCTACTGCCGAATTTTCATCATTGAACTGCTGATTTAATATTTCTGTATCAAGAAAATTGTCGGGAACATCATCGAAATCGTTAAATATTGGTGGTACTGTTGGTACTTGTGCTGTTGTTGTTGTTGTTGTATTTTTGTAGAAATCTGCGTTAATGTTGGTGTAAAATTGACGCCAAATCGGTCCAAGAATGGACTGATTTCCATCAACATTTTTGTTCGATTCAATTTTATAAGTTGGAAAATTTGTTATTGTATATAGTGGTTTCGGTGTTGTTGTTGTTTCATTTACTGTTGGATTCTTTAATTCTTTCTTAACAACACTGGAAAATCTTTGATTTTTCGATTGACGACTTGGGAAATTATCAAAATACTCCTCCGGTATATAGCTCACAGATATTTCACCTTCCGGTTCAGGTTCACGTGTATGATTATGAAAGATATCAGCTAAATGCAATTGACTTGAACCACGTTCACGTTGTTGTACTAATTCATCAATTGTCATATTACGAATTTGTAAAATTCTCGATAAACTTTCACGATCAATTGGATTTTTTAATATTTCCATTATTTCATCTTTGGCCGTAACAAATTTCAATTTAACATTATTAATTGTTGTAATTGTTGTGTTCTCTTCAATCATTGATGATTTTGTTGTATTTTCAAACATATTATCAATATCGATTGTCATCCGTAATGGTCGATCATCATTATTCGTCTTCTTAATTTGTTCTTTAAAGCCGAAAATTTCGTTTATACCGATTTTAATAGCATTTGGTGGGAGTGTTGTTGATGGTTGTTTTGTTATTAATAATTTGTTTAATTTGGCACTAGTTATGGGTAAATTAGATTTTGATTTTGGTCGTATTTGTTCAATTTGCGGTATAAAAATCCGTCTTTCTGTTGTTTGTTCTGTTACAACTTCAAATTTATAAATTTGATTATCGTTAGTTTTGTGTAATAAAGCTAAACGTTTACGTTGTGCATCCAAAACTTCACCGGATGTTATACTTTCAACAGATTCATTAATTTGTTCGTAATTTCGATTTGTCGCTTTCCTTAAATCCGATAGATTGTTTTTATATTTGATCGTTGCAGAGCTGCCATTCTCCAATGTTTGAATTGTTTCTGTTGTTGTTGTTGTTGTTGGAGTTTTTTCAATTAACGCCGAAATTGCCTCCCGATTGCCCGTCAATAATTCCGACAATGTTAGATTTTTCTTTTGTAGAATTTCACTCAAACTACTGCCATCTGATTGTTTCAATATTGTTTTCAAATCAACCGGTATTGTTGTTGTTGTTGTAAATTCTGCATATGTTGGTTTTTGTTTACTTTCAGCTTCTTTTAATGCCGTAAATGGATCGCGTATTTTTTGTGAAATATGTCGATTTTCATCATAGTTCGGTGTAGATTTCCTTCGTATTTTCTCAATTATTTCATCACCAGTCTGACTACGAATTGGTATTTCATCATTGATTTGCATTAAACTGATCATAGGTGGACGACGTTTACGTTTACGAATTCGTCGACGTAATGATCGTAATTCATCAGTATGATATTGTGGCATCCAACCGGAAATGTCTGTTGATTGTGTGATATAATCCTGAAAATTCTCGTTTTATTAAATTGAAATCAAACAACAACATTTTTAAATTAAATAGAATTGCATTAATGAAGGTCAGTTTTGTTTTCATATAAATTGAGGAAGTACCAGTAACCTAGATCAAGGCGTAAACAAATAAATCTAGAGAAATTGCTAATTTTATCTATCTAAAACTATACAAAATAATCTAATAGTAGAAAATAAATATTAAAGTCTCAATTGTTATCGATTTGTAATTAATGGAAATAAAATCGTTTTTATAGAATGGGGAGCAGGATTAGCATTTTAAAAATTCAGGTGAAAGTTATAGAATTTTACTTTTACCACCAAAATCAGAGAATCAAAACAAAATTTACTAACAGGTAAACACTATCAGTTTCTAATCAAATTTAACAATAATAAAAAATTGTTTTAATTGAATTGGTAACACCTACATTCAAATTTCGTCCACTTTCAGCCACTTCAACATCAGTCTTTTGAGAAATTCCTTCAGCAATTATTGATGAAATCACTAAACAAATTACACAATATTTTAAAAACATTATCACAAAAGTCACAAGAAATTTAAAAACAAAAACAGAAATCAGTAATTTCCGAACATGTTCACAGTTGAATATCTAAAAATTATCTGCCATGTGCTTTCGATGGTTCGTTCTGTTTAGAACCTTTCACCGTTGCTGATAGAGAGTGGGGCTCTAATATTGATGATAATCGTGTTGTGATGAACATCATTAATAATAAATGATGATAATTATGGTAAAATAGCTAAATATCATTCGATCTAGATTGATAGCTTTCTCGATAAATTCATTTTTAATAAATCGATATTGAAAATCAATAATTTCGATTTCTGTTTGATTTATTATGCACAAAACATATCAAATTTCGATTACTAGAAAGTATATAAAAGTATATTGAGAATTTGCGTGCAATACGAGAAATTATAATCAGTATTCTCTACGTAGTCATCATCGGCAAATGTCATCAAACCGATCATCTAGCGTGAAATGTTAATATTAATCGAATATTTCCACCTTTTGAAGTACGATAATTCCAAATTCTCTAACTGATTTGATTGTATTTGGAGATGATGAATGGGTAGAGAATACAGTTGAATATTATGTGCTTTCACCCAACAAACTGGATAATCGAGTCGATTTAATTTAAATATGAAAATAATTATGAAATTATACAAAACAGGAAATTTTGTGGAAATGGATTGATTGTTCTTCCTAAAAGTAAATGGTTGTGTGTCTGTGTGTGTGTTTTTTTAATGAATTTTTGTGCTCTGTTTGTTTTAACAGTTCTTCAAATTATTGTGTAATTACATTGAGTAATTTTCTGTTTTCTATTCGATTTTCGATTGTTTTTCTATATTATTCGACAATTACGTTATTAATTTTATTCGTAAAAGATAAATTAAAAAAACACGTACCACTTTCTCTCATGATTTGAAATTCGTTTGTTTTCATATATTTTTAATCAATTAAGCGAATTAAACATCAACCATCTGACGATCGATTTCTTTTCCTTTGTAATCGAGATAAATATAGACGTTTTCTATTTAAAGAATATATACAAGGATGGCGTCTCTTATTCGTCTTTTATTCCCCCTTTAAAATGGACGATTCAGGTGAAAATTGTCGAGAAATTATAGAATTTCAGGATCATAAATATACAGCATTAAAAAATAAAGAGAAGAACTTTTACTATCGTCCTGACCCTGATACATAAAACCAATAGTGAAACTATAAAGAGAGAATTCCATTCATAAAATTAATGTTTTTCTGTGAACATAATTATAATAAAGTAAGTGAATTCAACCAAATTCCAGGAAGAAGAAAACGGAAAAATACAAAAATTAGTTATGGTCAATAAATGAGGCTAATTTACGTAATTATGGTATCATCAAAACAAAATAAAAACAAATGGAAAGTTCCTTAACAGGATGAGGAATCGATTTAGAATTAGTATTTTAAAGAAAATTAAGTGGTGAATGTAATTTTAAAATGAAATCAGTCGTTTATTATCGATTTCGTAAATGACAGGCTTGTTCTAGAGTTGTCTTGTGTTCACTACCAATTCTAGAATTGTTTGTTTATGCAACTAAAAAAATTCTACAGAAAAAAAGGATAAAAACTCATTTTTATGTAGGTTTAATAATTAACCAACATAGGATTTATGTTTTCGGTAATAAACAATATTTTTAAACTAGAATTTTGTAATTCTTCTCAAATATTGATTTTTTAGCGTAAATCTAGACGAAATCATCCCTTTCGTTTTCACACAAGTCGACATGAATTTCGTCTTTTTTTAAGAGAGTTTATTCTATTGACAACCTCAATGTCAAGTTGGTCAAGCCAATGTAGACGAAGTGTAGTGGATTTTTCACTTTCCGTATTACTATATTGCAAATATAGCTTTCTCTTCTTAAAATACCTTCTACAATTGCTGAAGATTCACAACAATTCTGTTAAATGTGTGTCAATCGCCTAAAGGTATCTATCTACCAAATAATTATGTTAACTATTCTAAATTTTCAATTCAAAATATTACTTTCAGATTTTTAATGAATTTATTAAATTCATTTCATGAAAAATCAACACACTTATCGTTTCGTAATTTTCTTTTGTATGTTTCCTTCTCTGATTTAATTTCAATAAAAAACAATAAAATAACTATGAAATGAAAGTTGTGGCTCAATAACGTGATTAAGATTCAACATGAAAAATAGAGATTTATGTCAACACCTGTTGTGTTTGTTCGCTAACTATCAATCGACAATATGTTATTGGAATTAAATTTTCCATTTCTCACGCAACATTGTGGTGTCAAATAGCGAAAACAATGTTCATCCAGGTGGTAATTTATTAAAACATTCACCTGTCACGATTAGAACTAAACCATAGTAAAGACATGGATATAGATAGATCGGTGGATATTTGATAGCGTTGTCATAATCATCGTTATTCTTCGTAATAAGTGCGACAAAGATCCAGTGATATCCTACAGAATTCGCTCAACATAACCGCCTATCTACTCTATATAAAAAAAAAACTGTCGATATGTCCGTAGATAATACAAATCGTAGTCTACCAACTACACACGGAAACGTTACTTATTCGAAATATGAAAGTAAAAAACTGTTATTTCCCAGCTGATCTCTCGTCCAAACTCTAATTGTAATTGTTTTAATTAATTTTGATTATCCGGCGAAAGTGATTTTTCAATTAATAAATCTCGTGTAGAACAAGAAAGTATGAGAATTATTTCATTCATTTCAATTCAATTGTCAAATGATAATAATCATAATTAGGTAGAAGAACATTTTTTTTAACACGCAAACTGTGAACATTCAGTCAATTATTTTACTAATTAGTTGGTATTCGTTCTTTGTTTGTTGATTCTCTTAGATGGGCAGTTTCTACAGTAATGACACGTCAAAATACCATCCCGTTTCAAGATAATTATTATGCCTTAATACCATTATGGGATCTGTGTAATCACAGTAATGGTACTGTAAGTAGTTTTGATTAAGGAATGATTTTTTTTCCTCGGATATTAATAGAATTTTCCCCCACAGATAACTACAGCATATAATCCAGAATTGGATCGTAGTGAATGTTTGGCATTTCGTGATTTTAAAAAAGGTGAACAATTATTTATTTTTTATGGTGGTAGAAGTAATGCTGACTTTTTCATTCATAATGGGTAAATTTCTATGCAGTAGAAGCTCACTTAACCGATTTTCGGATTATCCGACCGTTTCGTTTACGAGAGTGGTGCTAACCTTTGGCTTATCCGACAGTTGATTGTGCCCGTTGTAGTCGGTTAAGCGGCCTTCTACTGTATTTATTATTATCAAATGGTAACAATGATAAACATTGATGATTTTAGTTTTATTTATGAAGATAATGAGCACGATAGTTATTGGATACGTTTAGGTATAAGTAAATCGGATCCGTTACATCAAAAACGTTCAGAATTATTAGCGAAACTCTCAATACCAACTGTTCATGATTTTTGTATAAGACGTGATCGGAAACCAATTGATGGGCAATTATTAGCTTTCTTAAGAATTTTCAACATGAATATAGGTAATTGTTTAATAGAATGGATAAAACAATTGTTTTTTTTTTGTTTTTGGTTAAATTTGTAGAACAAATCCAACATTGGTTGCAAAGCGATAAAAGTGGTGATTTAGTTTATCAAGAATGTGCCTTAGATACAACTTTAGAAAAGAAAGCATGGATTTTCCTGCAAGCTCGTCTCAAATTACTTTTAAAATCATACAAAACAACATTAGAAGACGATTTGAAATTAATTGATGCAGTCAAACAACAACCGAATAGATGTCTTGCAATAAAAATGAGAGCTACAGAAAAACGTATTATCCAAAATACACTCGAATATGTTGAACAATATATTGCACAATAACTTATTAATTAATGATAAAAAAAAATCTATTTATTTTCTTGTATTTCTGTGAATTCGAATAAAATGTGTGTATGTGTGTGGAAAAGTTGAAGTTTTGCGCCGTCCCATTATCGACTACCTGTTCATTGTTCTGCCTCTAGGTGGCAGCGATAAATATGTTCCTAATCTTGATTTGTTATCAGTTTAGCGCCAATTCTGTTTAATTGTGCGAAGGTGGCGAGATAACAATTTTATTAACAATGAACCATGGCCAGGTACGTTACGTAAACTCTTAAATAAACAATCGCGATAATTGCAAGTACTTTAAATAGTTTCGTTTAACAAAATAAATACACAATGACACCGAATAGTGATAATACAGATGAGAAGTTTACAACTTCTGAAAGTATTCAATGTTTATATTTAAATGAACAGAATCAAATTTTTCCGAAACGGGAATTATTGTTTAAAATTATTGTAATTGGTGATTTTGGTGTTGGTAAGTTGCGGAATATTTGAAATTTATTTGAAAAAACTAATAATTTTTATTCGGCAATCTCTTCTAGGAAAAACTTCAATTATCAGACGATACGCTGAAGGTAAATGATCACACAAAATGATAACGAAATTAATTATTTCATAACTTCTTCGGATAATTCCATCTAAAAACAAAAATCGTTACAACTAACATTCCATGAATTCCTGTATAAATCGATACAATAACAAGCGCGCCTAATTCACATTCTTTTCCACAACTTAGACTTGTCTAAATTATCGATCTTAATACTAGTCAAAGATACAACAATACGAATAACGATAATATGCCGATTTTATATGTTTTCAGGTACATTCTCGTCATCATATCGGATAACAATAGGAGCGGATTTTGCAATAAAATCAATTGAATGGGATCAAAACACACGAATTAATTTGCAAATTTGGGATATTGCCGGTCATGAAAGATTCGGCTCACTTACCGGTGTATACTATCGATATGCGTAATTCTATTTCAATCAAAAAAAAAACAACAGATATAGAATTTTGTTAATGTTTCAGGGTAGCAGCGGTGATTGTGTTCGATTTAACACGTCCTGAAACGTTTAAATCTGCAGAAAAAGTAGTTAATTTTTTTTTGTTGGATTCAAATGAATTACTGATTAAAAATATTTAAAATTTCTAGTGGTTGTTAGATTTGAGACGAAAGGCATCTCTACCGGGTGGTCATCCGGTACCTGTTGTGATTTTGGCAAATAAAGGCGATATTACAATTGAAACATTACGTAATATCGAGATTGTTAGTTTTTGTGAAAAATACAATATTTTAGCATGGTTTATAACATCAGCCAAAGATAATGTGCATATAGGTGAAGGAATCCAAACAGTTATCATAAAATTAATGTATCATAACTAATGTTATAATAATTATAGATGAGGCAATGTTGACTTTGTTAAGTGCAGCCGTGGAAAACTATGATAATTTACAATTTTTCCAACCGACTGATAACGATATTGTCCAACTAGATGATTCATGTAAATCTGAGGAGAATAACAAAACGCATTGTTGTCAAACTTGAAATTTTATTCTAACAAAAAGAAAAAAGAAAACATACCAAAGACTAAGACATTAATATAATTTGTATTCGATTTCAACTAGGATTTGTAGGGGTTTGGCCTAATTTTTGTGCAGCCGCTAATGCGTTCTCATTGGCCAACATTTGGAATTCTTGAAAACGTTGCGAGATCCGCTGATTAACTTTCAAGAATTTTTCCAAACAATTCAATGCACATCTATCCTAGAAGTTAATTTATTTATATATATATAAAAAAGTAATAATCAATTATAGAATAATAATATTTACTTCACTGCCTTTAATACTTCTCGATGTAAAATCCGAAATACAATCAGTAAAACACATTTCAGCTAATTTATTGTAAGAAATTAGGAAATCTTTAAACTGAAATTTTTTATAAAAGTAATCAATAAATTATATATTTGGGATATTTGGAGTATTACCGTTTTAATCTGCTCACCATCGACATTTTCTATACCGGGTGGTAACGCGTTCATTTCGTTGAATACAATTAATATATTATTGGAAAATTAACGTGAAAACTTAGAGGTTATGTTGAAGGCTCAAGTTTTTCTAGGACACACGTAACCATACCTACAACATAGTAAGTAAACAGACACGCGCGCATGCTAGATAACTCAGTACAGTCAATGACTGTTGCCATATTGTCGCTATAACTAATTTGTTATAAACAAAAAAGGCGGTAGAAGTCTTTGCGATTGTGTTCAAGTTTTCATTGTGAGCGACATTATTGAATTATCGTGAATTTCAACATAATTAGTCGAGTCTAATTTATGAAGAAATGAGAAAGTTGGCAACTTTGGCAAGGGCGCACGTTTTACAGCATAATATAGTGTGTACCGGTTACTGTCTGTCTCATATACATAATGTTGCCAAGTGTTTTGATAGCAAATCCGTAGAAAAATATAATTTCAAATTTCAAATAATTCGAGACATTTCTCAATTTTTTTAATACTAATATTGATAGTTATGAAATGAAAAGTAATTTAAATAATCTGAAAGATACGACTAAACCAAAAAAAATCCCGTTTTGTATTATGTGTCCAATATTACATCGATACATTAATTGGTAGATCTACGTTGAAAGTAGCAAACATGGCATTGCTAATCAACCCTTGTGTGTGTCGATAATAAGAATTCCTGTATTGATTGTGTTGGATTTTAACTATTTTGAAGACAATTATGTATTAAATAATATCTGATTTGTCGATTTTTAAACATTAGTCAAACTTTTTATTCATCAATGGTCATTTATGGCACAAATTGGGTAATTTTGTTGTAATTCGTGATAGGGTTCACTTTTTAGGTATCGTAGTATTTGATAGATGGCTGTAGTGTTTTTGTTGTTATTGTAAATGTCAAAACTTTATTAATTTGATTTTTATTGTAAATTATTGTTTAAACAATGAATTTATAAATTGTTGTGAATTAAGTTTCATTAATTTTTATCATTTACTTATAGTGAATTGTTAAGTTTGATAAGATTATGGGTTTCAATTGATACTGGGTACATAACCTCAAAATTGTGTGCTTATAAACAAAACGAAAAAATGATCTCGTCAAGAAAACCATCATCAAATAATACGAAAAGCACATCGAATCGATCAAAAACAAAACAAAACATCAGCATTATCAGGCATTTTGAACCAAATAAGAAAAATCGAATATTATCAGATAATCTACCTGAATTCAACATTGATAACGAACATATAATAGCTGATAAAACTAAAATAATGATAAAAAATAACAAAATAAAATTGAACAAAAACAATTCAATTGATGCCAAGATAATCAATGATAAAAATCCAATTGAAACAAAAAAAATCAATTATAATCAACATAAAAGTCTTATCAAAAATGAACAAAATTTTGATAATTTCCAATTACAATCAATGCCGAAATCTATAGGAAACGAACGTATTGAAACAAATCTATCTAATATTAATAGAAATTCGAAGATTCGCTTGAGTTTAACAAGTGAATTTTGTAAAAATATGGAAGACAATAGAGAGGAATACACTCTAACTTACGGATATTTGAAAAATATCCACAATGAAATTCGAAATTCACGTAGAACTCTAAATCGGAATCAAACTGATATTAACGGATGCCCCAATAAACCTATTGTTGGTGGCGATCTACAAGCAATTGATCATAAAAATGCGATTCATGATGATTATGTTGAAAAATTAAAAAATGAACTATTATTGAATAAAACGAAATCTACACAGAATCGTTGTGATTTAATTGACAAATTGAAAAGGGAGATTAATGAATACCGTAGAAATTTACATGATAAACCGGATAAACAATCAACATTTACAACAGAGAAATCCAAAAACAACAATAATGCAGATGGTATTATTACAATATTTCACAAAAACGTAATTATATTCGTTTAATATACAGGTATTGCATCAATTATGTCACCGGTGGAGACAATAGTCGAAACAGCAGACGTTATTTTACAAACAGAAGGTGTTTATTGTAATTTAAGCGTTGTTAATTAATATTAATTGAATGATTCATTCTTATTGTAGATCTGAATACAATTGATGGCATTGTCGGGTAAGTTATAGAAAATAATTTTTGTTTAGACTAAAATCGTAAACAAATCATTTAAATAATTCGTAAAATGATTGAATGTTTTTAAAAAAAAAGCAATGAATATGAGTCAGAATGTGGGCGCATTATTATTTTAAATTAATGGCAATTTTTTTTCTGAGTGCGTTTACAGTTTTTGTTTATTTTTAGTGACAAAAAAGTGATAGATTTAGTTAGTTTTCTTGGAATTCGTTCGATAGTTTTGTCATTATTAACAAGGTAAGTTTTTCTTTATTATTATTATTATTATTATTTTATTTTGTATGTCAGTTGGTTTGTCTGTTCAACTATGTTGTTTATTTATATATGAAAATATAATTCACTCTTATTCAATACATACGTGGTAGTATAGTTTGTTTGTACATGGTATAAACTATAGTTGGATTTTGTATATACATATTGGTCTATGATATTCCTGTTTTAAAATTAGATTTTGGTTATTTTTGCTTTTTTCCCCTCTAAACAATCTGTTTTATGTTTGAGTTGAGTGAAATTTTGTTATTGATTTTCATCATAAATACAGTAAGCAATATGTGGAATTAAAAGAGGCCACAATTAGGGCTTGTAATAAAAAAAAACCAAAACATTGATTTAAAATTAAAATAAACGAAAAATCAGAAATTATAATACGATCAATTAATTGCTTAATCTTATTTGATGTTTCTTTTTTTTATTATAAACAAATTAATGAAATTTGAATTTTCAACGGTTCTTTAAACAATCTGTTATTTGAAAGTATCTATTAAAAAAATCTGATGTATAAATATTCTTCTTCTTCGTTTTTTTTTTGTTTCTATAATGAGAATCTTTTAGGATAAACACCAAGAATTTTCGATTAAAATGACTCATATTATGCTACAGGATATCCATGTAATATCTGAAAATTTATTCGAAAAAATAATTATTGTTATTATGTAATATTTATAAATTATGTAGGCGAGATTGTTTTTCCATTAAAATTGTTGAAATTAACGACAACTATCCGTACTCCTAACGTTAACGCTAAAGAAGGAAAACTTATGTTGCCAATTTTATATCGCGTTACTACGGTTCCCTTTGATTAACGTTATTAACGGATATTAAGGCCCCTGTAAAGTCGTGACAATAACAAGCCAAAACAGTACGTTAATTGCAGTAACAGCTGCTTAATTTGTCTAATTAACGTTAATGTTACAGTTAAATCAGTATCTTTTTGGATACGCAGTATAGTTGTGTTTATTATAGTAGCCCAAATTTATACGCGTGTTTTTTTTTTGTTTCTGTTAGATATTAATAAAAGAGGAGAATTAATTTTCACACAACTTTGTTTTTCCAGAACTAAATAACAAACACTAAATTTAAATGATGCAGGGATTATTTTGTTTTTTTAATAAATTTCTTTCTTTAAAGAATCCTTGATCGTGATCTATTTAAAAAAATTCATGGAATTTTTCTAATGTTAGAATGTTGTCTTTAAGGTTTTTTTGTGTGTTTAATTTTTTTTCCTTTCTTGTAGTTGAATTAATAGGTCTTGTGTTACGTAATATGTGCAAAGCTATTGTAAGATTCCTTTGTATTTAGATTCATATGTACATATGTGACCCATTGGCAGATGTCTTTGAGAAAAAAAATTGTACCTTTGGGTCTCGTTCTTGTACAGCTGTCGTCCTGTATATGTGTATAATGTGGGTATGTATGTATGTAATACCACATATAGTTTGGAGGGTGTCTTTGTGATCCATATTTTTCAGTTCGCGTGGCTTCTTTCAAGAATTTACTACAATAATACCCACTACATTATACACGTCTTTGCGTTGTTATTTATACAATCATTCCACCTTTTACTTTCTATTTGAAGTCATAACAGAGGCGTCGGTTTTATTTATAATTAAATTGTTTCAATCCAAAGCGAAATTTTCACAAATAACAAAATCGTTAAAGATAAATACTAAATAATTAGCTTACACTTTCGATTAAATAAATTGTTATTTTCATGAATTAAAATGATTAAATAAATAAAGAAATCTACGTCCATGGAAAATCAACTCTATATAGTTATAATCATATAAAAAATTTTGCACAAAGTTCACCTGGTCCATCTCATTTATAAGGGTGAAAAAGAAGAAGCAAAAAAAAACCGAAGCTATAATAATCGACGGATGTGTTCTTTGTTTGAAAAGTACACGTGTCTTTAAGCACCTACTTATTTATAGTATTTGTGCCATTGAATCCTTGTGTGTATTTATTTGTAACGATTATAAGAGATTTTTCTATTATTTATTTTTTTCATTAAATATTATTAGAAGTGTAAGCGTCCACTAGCTCGATTTGCAGCAGTGCCGCATGGATTTGTTGGCGATCGGTTTGTTGTCGGTACTTGCGTTAGCATAGTCTGGACTTGGCTTGACATTTTATATAAACAGTATTAAAATTGATTGCGTATAGCGCGTACAGAGCTGACTAATGAACGTTCACCTTTAAACGAGTTGGGGTGTGTAATTCACAAAAAAACATCGATACAATGCGATTAATCGGAAATTTTCTGAATCGATTCGAAGTGATTAATGTTGATTCGAATCGACAGAATCGATTTATTTAAACAATGTCATAGTTCACTCTGATTCAATTGTCACTGTTGAATCGACATTTTTATTCACAATTGAGTTTGATTTGAATCACTTTAGCAAAGTAAAATCGACTCGATTCACTCAACGAATCGATTCGAATTGATTATTCGTTTGTTTTCACAGATTTAAAATCGACTCGATTTTTGATTCTTTTTTTTATCGATGACTCGATTCACTCAACGAATCGATTAATCGTTTGTTTTCACGGGCCTAAAATCGATTCGATTTTCGATTCGTTTTGTAAATCGATGAATCGCTGAGCGAATCGATTATTCGTTTTCTTCCACAGGTCTATAAACGACATAGAAGTAATTCCCAGCTGTATGCAGTTTAATTAAGTGCTTTTCTGTTCTGCAAATGTTTGTAACTCGTTTGAAGGTAAAGCTGGTGTGTGTGAGTAATTAACAATGAGACTCATTCACTAAACGCGGTTCTGTATATAGTCATCATAAGCTGTAGGTAACATGATTCGTCTAAATTGATCTGGATTGATTCAAATTGAAACAATTCGAATGTTTGGTGAACAGTTTGTTCCATTGTTTCTTTCTTATAGACTATAGAGCATGATTTATATGGATTTCGACTGTATTTGAATTGTTTCTAATAGGTTAAAATGACGTTACACTGCACCTTCGTCTTGGATCGACATATAATTGAAATAATTTTATGAAAATATCAAATATTGCACAAACAGCACTTAATAATTTATTCTACAAATATCGCCTATAAATAACAAATAATATGTTTATTATTTTGCCTACATAGATCTAGATAAAGTTTGTTGTTTTTATTATTTGAAATATTAGGTGTGTTTCATCAAATTTCATATCGATTGTCTACAGAAACAAAGATTTCGTGATGGTATTCAACAAGGTCAACATTTATGATTCTATCGATCTTATTATATATTAAGAAATAAAAAAAAATTAATATAAAATCATTGTTATCAATGTCATGTCGTGTAAATAGAACCAAAATGAGAGAATTGTTGATAAGCCTCTTTAGCTCAGTGGTAGAGCACTGGTCTCGTAAACCAGGGGTCGTGAGTTCAAACCTCACAGGAGGCAAACGTACTTTTTTCGTCCTTCACAATGTATATAAGTTTAATAATTTTTAATCTATATAACAATAATTAATGAAATTTAACGATATTTTAATTAATCGCAATATTTATATAGTTTGCGATTTTGTTAAATATTAACGAAATAAGTATATATTTCGTAATTGATTAATTAAGAAGTTATTATTTAGTAATTATTCATACACGCCTCGAATGTGAAGATTGATTCGTTCGGTCATAAGGAATGACAAGGAGAACAATATTAAACCACCACCATCAGTGGTGGTGCATTATTGAGCTTTCTAGGGTTGATTTCTAGTGCGCCTGTCATTTGATCCTATATAGTTGATATTGAATGAGAATGAAACGGATCTATAATTTTTCTATAAAAAACGATGAACTACCACGTCGCCTTTTATCCTGAATGGGAATTCCTTTATATGCCTCTTATGGGAAAATACTGTTATATAAACTACTACTACTAAAAACAATAATAATTATAAAAATTTCAGAAAAAACTCGATTATTGTTGTTTGTCGACTGGAACGTCATGTGATTAAAGACCATAAACTTTTTAGATTTTATCAAACCATCACCTATGCTGTGTAATAAACAAATAAAAATTAGAGAAAAATAATTACATTATACCTATATAAATAAGTAGATAACTTTATCGGGCTGCCATTTAAATTTTTTAACGTTTCATTAAATATGTTTTTTACGTATCAAAACTTGTTAAAATAGAATAATCGAGAAACAGTGAACGATCAATATTGTGCGAAGGCTGCACGGACAGAACTTATTGATTGTGGTTGTGCAGCTCTATAGAGCAAGAGAAACAAGGGGTGGTGTTACAGAGGCGAGCTGGACCTACCCCGCAGTCCTGGGAAACAACTCACATTGCTTATATAAAATTAATTTTGATAGAGAATTTAGGCGACCTACTATCTACCATCAGTCTGAAAACCTTCATGTTCGAATAAATCAAATATAAAAAAGTCCAAATCTCATTAGTTTCGTGAAACGTTATCGATTTTTCGATTTAGTTTTTCTTGTTGAAACAGGAATGCATCTTCTTTCCTGAACGTGTGTTGTTTCTTATAAGTATGTTGAATGTATTCGATCTTTTATTACAGTCAGTTTTTGTAAGAGAACCGGTCTAACGGGCCAGTAATACAACAAGAACAAGAACTAAATACTGCAATAGTCTCCAGTAATATTTTCATGTTGTAAAATTATATTCTTCTCGCGTTTACAACATTTCAAATCTTGTCACGTTCAAAATAGAGGCCCCCCCAACAAGAGATGTTCGTGGAAGTTTTATATACGAGACTGGGTCTAGTCATCTCGTAAATTACACATTTATTACAGAAATTATTTAAGGTTTTTAACATTCCCATCATTTTCTGGACTTTTCTCTATTTGTTAACTATCAACTTATATGTTATTAATTTTTATCATGCTACTGATACAAAGTGCGTGATATTGTGGTAGTATTTTACTAGTTGCGTGACAATTCATAGTCATGCGAACGCATATAGTTTCGTTCTTACTATTCGTATAATTGGCAATAATAGAAAACTTTATACAAAAACTGTATGGAGTGATTGTTGTCGTTAAGGAAAAATTTATTACTCTTCTTACAACACTTTCTGTCATTATTTTCTAGGTGTTACCCTTTAAACTTAATGTGAACGAAAAGACATTTGCTCGAATTTGTGGCAAATATTGCGTGATTATATCAAATTAAATGCAACTTTATAACATCTGCGAAACATTGCATTGCATAAAAGTATTGTCGCACGATAAAGAATTGTTTTTAAATAACGACAATGAGATTTCGTGCATTCAAATTGACTGTAATCATTATAATTTGTTGATGGCAAATAGCGGAAATATTCATCAATATGAAAACAAGAACATTGTATACAAGGAATTTGTTTTGAAGCTCTTTTAGAATACTTTTTCCTAATCTCTATTCTTCATCATTATTTTTTAGTATTAGGTTCGTTCCAACCAACAGTAATAGTAGTAGTGATTGGACAAAACAACTGATGCCACATTCTCTAGTTGAATTCTCTCATTTTTGTATTATTTTATCACGAAGGAATGGGTACGAATAACGACTGCACAAAAATGAATTGGAATGGAACCAAACGCGAATGAACCGGATTGTCATGCGCAGATTGAAGTAGATGAATGACCTTTTAGATTTAGATTATAGGCATCGATTGGCCTTATTAGCTTTCCTGAACTGCGACCACAGTTGATCTATTTTGAGTCTTAATTCGTTCCTACTTAGGTCGAGAAGCTTCTAGCATTCTTAGGCGAATAGGTAAGAAATTTCCTTGTCTGTCGCATACCTGGACATTGGCTCTAGTAGAGCATCTTGGTGCTCCATTTCCACCGATTTCCTACTTTCAGAGCTTTCAGTGCTGCCTGTTAAATGTGTTTCTTCTTAAACACTCTCTAGCACACATTCCTATTGCAAGAATTTCGGCTTGCATTATGGTGGGCGACTTTCCTAAGGATAAGGATTCCCTGTGATTAGATTCATAAATTCGTATGCCAGTCCCATCATTCGTTTTGGATCCATCTATGTACCAGATGGATCTATCAGATCAGCGTTCAAGCCATTCTTTGACTTTCGTTCCCATTCCATCGTGTTTGCATTGCCGTCCCACTATGTTTAAATTTCCGATCGTATCCATTCATTCGCGATCGATCGATAGAAATGCCTACAGCAAAAACGTATATTGTTTCGAGTAGGAATAATGGTTAATTAATCGTTTTCTTTATGATTTTCACATAAATAGAAACTAGTGGAACTCAATCAAACATAAGGATATTCTTTTACTTCTGTTCTGCACATGTTCGTTTGCGATTGTTGGCGTTTGTTTGCATTCGTTGTTGGTTGTTCCTTTTTTACTTTATTTCCGATGCAAAAAGCGAAGAATATAGATACTTTATAGTTGATTTCGTCACTAATGTTGACCGTTTGGTATAAAAACTATTTCGTAATAGTAAAAGCTTTCTACAGTCTCAAGACCCAATAATAATACCATAACAATCCATTTATTTCCCGTTTATTACTTCCACTCCACCAGACCATGGATCATATGTTTTTACTCTTGTGTTTCACTTCCAAAACGTCCACAAAATTGTGTAAAATTATTCGTTAGATTAGTACATTTTTATATTCAGCTCTGATGTATCCAGAATTCTAATGTTTTATTTATTTTAAAAGCAGTTGGACAGTGATTTTGCAATTCAAAATACACGATCCGGTCAATCTAATAGGCATGTCTCTTTATTCAACTAAATTCAATTTTATATATATAAAGAAAAACTTGTTTCAATACAATTTTAAAGTATTTTATTATTTCCATAGTTTTAGTCATGTTCCACAGTTTGATTTTCTGTGGCAGCAAGTCTTGCATCTACCTAACTATTTAATTGTATATGGATGCCACGGTTGAAGTTTCCCAGCCGTTGTCGTCGTTGTTGTTCCGCTCCCATAAATCGACGACCTTCTCATTGTCTTTCAAACTAACTATAACACCATCTCCATCCAACCATCCATCCATCCATGCATGCATGCATTTCATTTTCCTTCCTTTCTTCTTACGTTGTCTATTTAAAAAAAAATTGTACAAAATTTTCTTTATATTCATTATTGCACGATATTATTTACGCTCAGTTGATTATTTATATGATGTTAGATGTTGATAATGAACGATAAACATTTGAATGAGTTTTAAGCCAAATGAAAACACAATTAACGCATATTTTATGTAACGAAATTGTTTCGGACGATGGACTTTGTTACCATACATACACACACACGTATCAAGGATCGTTTAACATAACCAGTCAACCAACAGGTTCTCTCCATATTTTTTTTATTCAAAATACCTTTATAGTTTCTTCCTTCCTGTTGCTTTCATTGCATAGTTTTAGACTGATTAAGTTTTGTTGTTTATTTGTTGATGATGAATTTTGACGCGTCCAATGGGTCCGTTAGATTGACGTGGTTCTTCTCAAGGCCACAATTTTTGATGAATTATGTATTTGTATGTGTGTGTCTATAGTTTAAATACCACGCAGATATCTATGGTATAGACACTGTTTGATGGGTTTGGATAGGTGCTGGTTTCAAGGTGACATAATGAACATGTAGACATAATAATTTCAAGATGCTCCAATTTTGTTCCTAGGATTTTTTTGAATTCATTTGAAACAACAACACAAAAAACAAAGGTCTATTATTCAAGTACCTAGTAACAAGATAATCTTCGTTATCTTGTAATTTACGCAAAGATAGGTGTGAAAAATGCTTTTTAAATCTTATTATTTACTTTTTTGTACAGTTTTTTTTAATAGATAACAATAACAATAAGTGTACATGATAAGTACTATTTCCTAGTTGCATTTGAAATATATATATATATATATATATATATATATATAAAGTTAATTTTATGACAACTCTCAAAACCCATGAAAAGAAGAAGCCTTAGTAAATAGTAGTAAAACATATATAGATCAATTTATATTCCCTGGAACGAAGGGGATCAATATAAAGACATTTCATTCTGGTCATGTTTCATACTAAAATCCCCTATTTGCGTGTTAGTGTGTGTGTGTGCTCCTTCGGGAAACTCTACACCGGCATTCTTTCTTCATTACATTTGAGATAGATTTGTAACATTTTTCAAATCCCAACTTCCTCATATATATATACACAAAATCTAAACTGTATTTGTGTGTACGAAATTTTGATTGACAACACGACAATTTTAATTAAAATGCATTCATCGTTCTCCATGACCGCTCCCAATTACATTCAAGCCAATTAATCCACCCCAAAAAGACGAATGTGTAAATACTTAACATGACTTTATAATTTATTACAGCGGTAAATTTATTCACAAAATAAAATTCAACCAAAAAACAAAAACAAAACTATTTACATAACTGCAATATTTGTATCTAAACAAAAAAAAAGCTTTTGTTCAATAATCTCTACTCGTTTGTTTGTTTTTTTTTGGAGAAAAAATTTTTAGGATCGCCGGACAACAATGTGGCAACACAGTTGAATCATTCTCAACACGGCTGATTTTTCCATGTCCGCGCCAGAATGGAGTTCAAGGACTGATGACGTTGCCTGCTATCGTCCCTGTCTTCCACCCGCACACAACCCGACGATCCAGCGATTGCATATACACACAACAATCCATAGTTGAAATCGTGTAGGCTGCGCTCCGAAACAATGTTGCCAAATTGAATTTTTTTCTATATTAACAAAGTGGCACGCAACCAGGTGGCGCTCAACTTCACCACCATATTGAGTATAACCTGCTCTAATAAAGGGGAATGTTTATCAAAAAAAAAACAGTTCTTTTGTTAGAGTAGAATTTTTTAAATATTGATAATTGTTTTACGTAAAACTACCGGGAAGGAAGTGGTAGCCGTATTTATCACATAGAGATGCCCACAATTGTCAAGATAAATTTGATATTTCTATAAATGCTATCATCATCTGAACTCTGTCATTTTTTAAGAAATGGATTGTACGCAGTAAATTAACAAGCAGAAGATGAAAATCCATTCCACAGTCCACAATTATCATCAATTTCTTCTTGTTAATAAATTTTGATAATTGCCAATAGGTAGTTTCTATCTCTGCAGCTTCTTTATTTCTTTTGAAAGTGAAAAATACAAATCTGTTTGAAGGATGTTGATGGTGTTTTTGCCGAAAACAAGCAAATAGAAACGGCGAAGAGGACTTGACGGGCCGTTATACCGTTACAGTTATTTAGTACGACGGTCCATTCTTGATAAAAGGAGGGAATCTTGCTGTAATCTTGTTGGCAAGTAAGATTTTATGTAGTTAAAGAAAAAAAAAGTCTCAATTATCTTGTCAAGTCAGTCTATTCATTTATTATATAACGGATCATTTGCTGATTATTTCTCTATATAGTATTGGAATTAGGAAATTTATTTTCGTAATGATAAGAGACGTAAACATTTGAGAAATTTGATAAGGGATTATTTAAATATAGAACATTTAAAAAAAGCAATAAAAAAAATTGTTTTTCACATATTATAAAGACTATATATGTATGTATGTATACATAATATGACAGAATCATTCTGTTGTGGAGTGTTTGTCATTGATAAGATAACAAACTTATATTAAAATGACGCCCTAAATAACCTGGTGATAAAATATACATATGCATACGAGTATTATTGATAAGATAATTTTTTTTATTGAAATGTCTAATACTAGAGTCAGATAGTGTTTGGTGGTGGTTTTTGTACAAACATAAACATTCGAACAAATATGTACCAACTGATAATAAAACTAAAGATGAGTGATAATTATGAACAATAGGTTTACGTCAATTGATTTAACGGAAGTATAACAAGATAGAGACCACCCTTATAAAAACAAAAATACTTCAACTTAAAAATACACATTTTTTTTTGAGTAAATAATTTTATCATCTACAAGAAATTAGTTGATAGTAGATAGTACTCTGGTTTTAACATTAACAATACGAAAAATTCAAGAAATCTGTTTATAAACTTATAAATATTTATAGAACAGGTGTCGTCATATCGTTTATTGCCTTCCTTCCAAACTTCCTCCTACTAATATTAACAAAGTAACAACCTGGTTTCGATTTTTTTTATATTATTTCAGAACAGATTGTATTAAAATAGTAAGGCTATTTGTAAAATTTAGACCAGTAAATTGAATAAAAAAAATCCGTAACATTTCTAAAACACACTACAGCCAAGTTTGCGGGCGTATTGAGTACAAAATTTGACAAAAATCTGTGGAGATCAGATAGAGCCAAACATGAGTTAGTAGGTATAGCCTAATTGAGCCCCAATTGCCCTTTTTGCACCCACTGGCTAAAGCCTAATATCCGGATCTGTTTGAAAAAGATCTGTTGAAGGAACAATGACCCATTCCATCTTCAATAATTTTGTATGTACTTTGTAACTTATTCCAGTAAACAACAATTATTATCGGGAAGTACGTGCACTTTACAATATCATGTCTGATAATGATAACTTCTTAACAAAAATAGGTTGATAGTGGATGACGAAATTGAAATGTTTATGTTCGAAATGGCTTTTTTTTACAGGAATTTTACACTCTATGAATGATTGACAGATTGCTTTTATGTGACAAAAGTGTGATAAAGCCAAAGTATATTACCCCACTCCTTTATAGTGAATGTGTGGCGTCGTTTGGCTTTTACCACAATGAGCCGCCGACGTCGTCGGTACGTCGATAGCGTATATTAGCGTCTCTTTTTCCCGGGACAAAGCGTCGTTGGAACGTGGGTGTGCAGCAGGAGCAGCAGCAGCGCTAGCAGGAGGGTCAACAAATAATATACTCTCTCTTTCCATTTATACAAATGCACATACTACTAACTACCCTTCAGTAGGGAATTTTGGAGTGTTCCAACTTTTCTCTCTGACTGTATATAAATTGTGTAAAGGATATTTGTAAATTTGGTAAATGGAGTGTATATCTCTTCTATACAATACAATTCCAGCTGGTGACGTCATAAAATCGATATTACAACAACCAACAAGTCGAGACGTTCTGTTGAAAACCATAAGAGGGAACTTCACCAGGAATTCCTGTGTTTGATCAAAGAGATATTGAGGCCATTTATAGAAAGAGAGTGTGTAATAGAAATTTTTTGAAGAATGTGTGCGTGTTGTTCTTTTTTTAAGATACCACTATTTTTGACTAGATGAATGTCTGGTGGTACTGTAAACTTAATAACTCCCAAAATAGATATCTCTCTTCATATTTTTTTTCTTATAAGATTCATCAATGATAGGCTTCGAATATTAATAATTTACCTCATGTTTTATCTATTGATTTCAAGATTTAACGTCTAGTGGACTGGGGGGCCTGATTAATTTAGAATGTAAGATGCATGGTCACGGCTTCGGTTTCCCCTTGAAAAGTTCATTTACTCGAATAGGCATGGCTTCCACCACAGGATCGATTCAAACTTGTAAATATCCTTGGCAACGTTTTATTACGCGCCGACATTTCTAATTTTATAAACAAACTCATTCTTTGTCGATGTTGATTTGTATGTTGTTAACAAATGACAAAATGTACAACAATAACTGATATTGTTCAAAAATCTTCCATTTATAGGGCATCCTCATTTAGATAATGATAAGTGAAACGGACATCAAAATTGGATAATATTTAACGGATGGCCGTGGAGTTGCGTGCAAAAAGAAGGTCGTTCCGTTTGGAACAGGACCAATGACACATGAAAGTTTCATACATCTCGAAACGATCACATTTAATAATAGATTGTCTTATAGTTGACGTCACATGTATACCATAATAAATCAGTCTAATTCAACATAATCATTTTGATTGCCATTAAGTGTTCTGATGATGGACAAGTGGCATGTTGTTGTGGTAATTTTAACAATTTTGCGATGAAATTGGCGAAATTTCCAAATGATTTTCTCTTTAGTTCGTATTCTTTCTTCATCATCTTATTCACTCCTGCTTACTGAATCATTGCCAAAATGTTGTTAAAAGTTAAATTTGTAAAATCAGCAGTAAACGTGAACGTAACATAATTTCCCAGAATATAAACGAGTCGTCCTGCCAGGAATATATCAAGCACCTTTAATACTCTATTAAAATTTATATTTGTGACGTTTTGGAGACGTGCCATTCATGACTTTATGTTTGTTTGGCGTATGGCGTCCGTATTAATAAACAGAAGACATTTATGTATGCCAATAAATAGAAATGAATTTACCATTATTTACAATAATAGAACAATACGTGGATAATAAACGAGTGCAACGGGTGGCCGGCCGTCCACTTCAATATACCACCAGGAATTTATAATTTATTACAAATTGTGTGAATAAGTAGAGAAGGGAGTATTACGTAAAAATAAATATTGTGGGGCGGTTTTAATAGTACCGTGTGCACCACGCCAGTTTATAAATACAACAAATACTAAAACATCAAGTGCAACAGTACAGGATGTGAATGGGGATATGTTTAGGGTTTATTACACCTAGAACCAGGCCTTGGAATTGTTCTAATTTTAAAAACCCTCTGTATTTTCCCATTTATTTTCGATATATTCGTTTTTTAGCCAAAAAAACCAGTCCAGTTCCTCTGTAGTAGGTAGCTATTATACGTATGAAATTTCTAAAATTAGATCAATATTATGATTGTTTATTGGTATTTTGTTATTAAGTATTTATATTTGCCAACTAAAAGGTTTTTAGCACTTAATAATTTGTATGGACAAAACAACAACGAGATTATAGTAGAATAGCAGGAAGTTGTGTGAATTTTCCACATGGAAAATTGTCAACTTAAGCAATGATATAGAGAGGGTCATGACGCTTGCGTTATTCTGTAATGTCTGCAAGACCAAAAATCGATCGGTCACCTGTTTTTTTTTATTTTTTTTTTGTCCTTTATTTGTATGAAGCGAAATAAAAGCGTTCAGTGCACTTTGGTATGCAAATAGAAAATGCAACTTGATGTTCGATATTAGCTGACGGCCGCATGCATTGGAAATTTTTTGATTTATCGTTTAAAAAGTATATGAACTACATATGTATAAGCTTATGTGTGTATATATATGACGACTTGTTTTTGTTTATTGTGGTCGCGATGCCGTTACGTCAGAAAGAACGGAATCCTGAACTCTTTAAGCAAGTCGAAGATGACGTGTACCACGGATGGCTCACGTGCAAGCCCCGGCGATCTTTAACACTTCCGTTATCTCTCTGTATGTTTGTCATTAATATTTTATTTATTTATATATATATATATATATATATATACTTCTATCTATATACTATATGGATAACAATATACATAGAAATTGTTTGCCTTTTGTTTGGGTTTCAACTGATTAATTTCTACACAAATATGTTGCTGTGGATTTTCGAAATATTTTTCTTCGATACCTATTTATCTAAAAAATCTGTATGATAATGATCATCAATCACCATTTTTTAATTTGATAAGATTATAAATAAAATAATATCATTACGTAATAAAAACACTTTATTATTACACGCAAATGATAAATGTATTTATTTTAATACAATTCAAATATTTGTAAAACACAAAAACAATGATCGTCTTTTCCTAATTTATTCTTCTCAAAACACTTGAAAGTATACTCATTCATATTTTGTTTTGATATTTATAAAATAATTCATTCCGTTTGTTGATAGTCTTTTTTTTTGTGAATAATTTATTTAGAATTGTAGCATTGAGCGTAAAAACGAATAAAAAACATCTACAACATCTATATTGTATGTAAATAAATGAAAATTTTCCCGAATTCGTCAATAATCATTGTAAATGTTTCTGATTCCGTGACCTATACCAAAGTCTTATATACAAAGGTCAACATAAATACAGCACAATCGATCCGTTTCTGCTGTTGTTTTTTTCCCTTCCTTCCAATATAAGTGATGTTATTACATTTTTGTTTAGGTTTAAAGTACAGATCGTATTTTCCAACGTTATTTCTCTACTTTTCGTTATTCTTCGTTTTTTTTTGTCAGCTATTCTAAGCATTATTGATTTTTCCCAACAATAGTGTTGCTCTTCTGCAGATGTACGATAAATGAGTGTGATTAAATCGTACAAAACTTCCATCTCTACAATATGGGCAATGTTTTGCAATTTCATTCTAAATAATTGATTTTGATGTTTTTCAGTAATGCGTTTCAGACATACAGATACCAGAGCATCAATAAAAGCAGTAATAGCAGGAATAAACAATCCATTCGTCGTAGTATGGAATATTAGCAGAAGATTGCAGCGCGCGCAAATTGTGACGTAGTCGCCTATATTGCTATTGGTGTTCGTTGCGGCATGACGTCATCAACGTGTAACGATTACCCTAGTCCTTTCTTCCCCTCGACTGTTTTGTGTGTTCCGCCCCACCTTTGCATAGTATTGAATTGTGGATGTGCGGGGCGAGCAACGCGCATCATGTTGAATTTAGTCAGCATTCAGCGCACAGTCAGTTTGAATACAGCTTTTGTAGGTGTTGTGCTCTTTTATGTGTGTTGTGTCTATGTTATCGTGTGGATGCACAGTCTTATTAGTGTTTTATAAAAGTATGGCGTAGTGCCATATTAATATTATTATTATTATTATGTTGTTTAATTTATTCAATTAATTCGAACAGGGATTGTGTTAAAAATAAAATTTAAGGGTAAAGTGTGTGAGTTTCCATTAGATGGTGAAAATGTCCGTAATGCAAATGCAGCAAGCCAAAAGGCAACACTGCTATTTGTGCGATTTACCAAGGATGCCGTGGGCGATGGTACATGATTTCTCTGAAGCAGTGTGTCGTGGTTGTGTTAATTATGAGGGTGCTGATCGTATTGAGATCGTTTTAGAAACAGCTCGTCAAATGAAACGGGCCCATGGTTTCCAAGAACAACGTCCAAATACTGGACATGGTGCCAAAACGCATAGAACTGCCGCACCCGGTCATGAACATCAAAACGGTGAAGCGGTGGCATCGTCAAGTAGACAACAAACACAAAGCCACCATTCCAGTTCATATATGCATCATTCACGTTCAGGAATTTTAACTGAATATCAAACAACACAACAACATCAACCACCACCACCACCACGTACAACAACAATGCCACGGCCACAGATTGAATCAGCTCCAGAACATGAAGCTATGGCAAGAGCAGCAGCACGATTACCTGCAGCACATCTTGCCGCCGCCGCTGCTGCTGCTGCACATCATCCATTGCAACAAAGTCATCATCATGCCGCCAATGGACGACCAATGCAGCAAGCATTAAAACGTGGTATATCTACAAATGATGAAGAAGACCATCATGGTCATCATCATTCCAATGGTGATATGAATGGAACGAAGAGGATGATGTCTGTTGAAGAACATAATAATGCAGTTAGACCGCCACTACAACGTGGTGAATCTTTACCTGCTGTTTCTTTAGCACAGCCATTTATCGTTTCCACAGAAAGAACATTTAAACAAGAGAAACATCCAATTAGAACAGCATCCTTTGATACTGCAACATCTTTTAAACCTAATGGTGAGCACACACACTATACGAATTTTCACCCATTTCTATAATATTCTTGTGGAACGGCATATGGATCTAATCAATTTGTTGTTTTTGTTAATGTGTAGTTTACATACACAGTGATGATGTTACATCACATCCGGGAAAGTTGTGTGTTGTTTTTTTTTTGTTTATCTCAAATCCATCAATTTATAATTGGAGTTAACCCATTATTTTCAAATCGATTACTAATTTTTAATGTTGATGATTAGATAATGAAAACAATTTCGATTTTCAGGAATAGTGGTAATAGAAGCGGCGATTGTTGAGGTCCAGTTTGACATTATGAAATTTAATTGCCTTATTCGTTCGTCATCCGTTTTGTCGTCTTCTATTTTTGTCTATCCATCTAATCTCTCCATACTAGGTTTATATACGGTATAATTGGCCTCGATGATATTCATCACATCATACCAAAGTGGTTAACAACCGCTACGTTGCCTCTTTGCCCCTGAATGTCCCCCAGTTCGCGCGCGTCGTTTCCCGACGCGCGTCCCCTGTCAATTTAAAGGAGACCTTGTGTGACGTCATGGTATTCTATGCACGTAACGATGACGCGTCATTATGCTGTTTTGCCACAACTTGCCTTCAATATACAACTACTCTATACACATGTATAGGATTCAAATACAAAAGATTGTCTCCTGGGCATGAGGGAGTACTTCATCTTTATTATTAAATCAATATTAATAGAATTTACAAATAAACAGTTAACGATTTTATATTATTATAATAGATTTGTTATTTTGTACGGAAATGTTTTAGATAGGTTGGTTTTTTATTGAAAGTAGGTCGGTTAGTTTTTTAAAAAAATTGTTATTATTATCCTCACTATTCAACGTTGAATTTTAATGGATGAACTATTTAGAACTATTCCGTTTTTGCCAACATAAATGAGTACATGATACAAAATATGTAAAACTGTAAAAATAACACACAACGATATATGTTTATTAAAATATGTATCTAATAGTATAAGCATCGATAAATGATCAATTAACAGATTTTATTCAGTTATAAAATCATCAAATTATTTTCGAAATGGTTCTATAATTAATAATAATAATTATTGTGATGCAATTTATTTTCGCAATAAATAATGAGAGAGTATGGATGGCTGTGTTTGTTGTTAATATTATTGTGTTGTGCAATATTTATTTTGGAACAGAGAACCGAGACATCGACCGAATCCAGGGTCTTTTATATTTTTATTAGACTTATTGTGTAATTGGAATTGATTACATTTTTGTGAAGTATTCAAAAAAAAAATAAAAATGATTAGAATTATGTCTGGTCGAGTCGATTATATTGCTTGTTTAGGTAGGTGTGCATAGTTATGAAATGTCCATCCGTTTGTAAATTGTAAAGGTGAACGTCTCATATTTCGAAAGCTGTTTGCCGTTCATAGTCCGAGTGTTGTTGTTTTTTTCAATTCCTCCAAAGAGGAGAGGAAAAAAACAGACATGTATGTCGTATGTACATTTATGGTATAGTAGATAGATGCATTTAATGTCCAATATAATCAACAAAAAAAAAACCTAACGTATACTACGTGTATATTGGCCTTTGGTCTCTTGTTGTTATGTTGATATCAGCGCTTTCACTCTAGAATCAATATGGTCGGCGACATCAGGTGATGATGTAAAGACTGATTACTGTCAGATTCTGTTAGTTGTTGTTGGGGAATGATTGTCTGAACACGGATCTATCTATAGTGGAAGAAAGTAAGACAATAAAACCTTAAAAAAAAACATAATGTTGGTGATGGTGGGGTAAAAAAATAACATTTCTTAAATGACAAGACCGGTTTCTTGGCCATGTCTCGTATGACCGGTTCTTGTAATAACACCCAGTCTGCTATTCTACATCAAGAACCGGTGAGAGAGCGCTCTAGTAAACTACGTCATAAGCAGCTTTCACAACAATAAAATGCCGTTTCAAGAAGATAAAGATATATATATATATATATATATATATATATATATATATATAATATAAATAAATAAATAAATAAATAAATAAATTTTAGCAGGTTTACCTACCTGCACTAGAATAATAATAATAGTAATAGCAGCAGCAGTAACAATTTACTATAAAATGATGGTTATGGCCCCCTTTCTACCAACTTAACTTTTACCGTTGCAATAATAATAACAACAACAACAATAGTACAATAGACTTGAAATTTCTAACGAATATCGAAAATCTATGAATTTTCCATTATTTTTTTCTTGTTTATAATTATATTTTGATATAAATGCCACACACGTCGGGATAGAGAAGCCAGAGCTTGATGAATAATTGAATTCATGGCATTGTACACAAATATTGGACATAATACAATGAAGAAAACAAAAGAGCAGTCGTGAAACCAGTCTGGCGGGATGTTGTTTGTGTACATTTTGTTGTATGTACATGATGACCTTGAAGAGAACTTTCTCACGGATTACACACACACACACCACTAACCCTGATGGTGGTTTTACACAGTACAATAATGCAGTTGATGCTGTATCCGTTCAATCCACCAATTTTGTATCAAATACCTTATCAACATCAGTTATAATGAAAACACCACAACATCATAACGACCTTGATTATATCAAGTTTTTAGAATATTCATCCATAAAAAAAGAAAGAAAATAAACATAAAAACAATTCATTTCAAATATTAATAGTTTGGAATTTTGATTGTTCATTGTTCTTCTTAAATAAAATAACAACATTTCATATTTTAAATTACCGTAAAGTAACAATCGATGTGTGTGTGTGTGTGTGTGTGTGTTGTTGTTGTTTTTTAGTTACTTTTCGATAATAAAAATTTCGTTTTGTTTCTTTTTTTTATGGTGCTTTGTTGTTCGTCTCTTAAATGGCAATAATTTTATTTCACTTCAAATATTCCATTTAAATTTTCTTTATTAATTATTTATAAACTAAACAAATGTAGTCATACTAAAACTATTCTCTATTATTATTATTTAATTAACAACACGTGGATTTTCCTGTTATTGATCTTTCTATTCTAGTGTTTTGTTTTTGTTTGATTATTAAATAATTTATTAAATTTGATGAAACTAACAAAAAACCGAAGGGATATTCACCTGGTTCCGTTTTACAACTGATCCTCATCTATGTTTGTTTTGTTTTTTTTTATTCGAACAATTACACGAAATACATATGAAATAGGATCAATGGGGATTTTCTTTTAAGAAAACAAACAAACATATGGTGGATATTTCCCTTTATTTCTATCAAAATAACACGAAACAGCTGTTGTATGAACTACCTATATCCAAAGGAAATTGTTAATAAAAACGTGTAGTTTTCTATGTTTATTCCAAGACAACAACGGTATCATCGACGAACACCTGTCTTCTTTGGGTCAAACTGTTGGTATCACCTTGAGGCTAATTCATTGTTTAGATAGGGGCCTAAAACAGATAAAAATAATTATTATTAAATTTCACCTGTTTAGAATTGTCGATTGTTGTTGTTTTTTTTTAATTAATGTGTCTCTTTTCTTGTTGTTGTTGTCTAATCTGGTCTTTTCTCTATCATAATACGTGTAGTTTCACGTGACCCTGTTTTGAAACGTGTCTAGTTACGTAGAAGATCGTGTTTTTTTTTGTGTGTGTGTGTGTGTGTGTAATTCAAACGGAAATGGCGTCATAATACAATGTTGCCACATTACACGAGCATGTCATCACGTGAATTACACTAATTGTACACTTTTATTAATAATTAAACATGTTTGAAAAAACACAACAAATGATTGGTGATAGATAATCGAAAAATTATTATCACTAGATAATAGATTGCTACTCTGTTATCTATCAATTATTATTGTTATTTTTATTTCGATTGTCATTCATTACTATATTTAGAAATAGTTATTTGAAATGTTTCATTCAAAATGGCGCCGATTCATTTGATGTAGTTCGACTTTTTGTTTTGATTGTAAATCATAATTTATGATGATTTGATACAATTATTTTCATAATGAGTCATTCGATATCGTCTTTCGATAACAAACATATGCTAAATATCAATAATAATAATAATAATAATATGAGAAGGTCGACTAAATCGTATATATTATTGAATAATATTTTTGTTTACTTGTAATAAATTATTATATTTTGTCTTCTAATATTGTATACAGGGCCGGCCTTTTCATCTAGAAACATTGGAGCAATTGGAAGAAATGAAATAGTCTTGATGTTGTGCACATGCTAAAGAGAGATATAGAGAAGATGGGTGGTTATTAATTTTTACTGCTTGTCTCGTTTCAGCTCATCAACATTAGAAGGCTGTTTCATCTCTTCTACTTTCGCAAATGTTTCTAGATGAGTTGGCCGTTCCTGTAGATGGTCTCCTTTTTAAAAACTTGCACCCATCTATTTTAAAGTTCATTCCTCATTGATTATGATGATGTGAGACGGCCATCAACAACAATCTAGTTTAATTCGAAAATCATAATTTAAATTTATAAATAAACATCATTTGTTCTGGATTATCGATTTGTACATTGTTCCGTAACTGTGGCTAGATTTTTTCAAATACGTATCTTTAATATTTATAATAGTAGCTGGATTTGATATTAACAAATAATATTTTGTTGTAATATTCCATTAATATGAAATCGTCTATTTTATTAATATCATTATTATTAAACCAATTAATAATCTATTTTTAGCGGAATTATAAACAAATATATGATAATTGTCGTTTAAACGATACTTATTATTACTTATTTCTTTATATTTTGTTTTTTTTTTCTGTTTGTTTCTTTGATGTAGTCCCAGTTTCTGTGGCTAGTGCAAACGGTTCAAGTTCAGGTTCCCCATTAAATAATCGAACAGGTTCACCACCAGAAGCAAATCCAGCTGGTACAACACAACAAACCCAACCAACAACTGGTACTGGTCAGAGTCCAATGGCTGCACTAATGTCAGTAGCTGATAATTTACCACCAGGCAGTCCACGTTCAACTGGTGGTAGTCCACCAACAAATCCAGTACCACGATCAGCTTCTAGAGGTTCACAACATTCACCAAATTCTACAGGTAACATTTGAGATAATTAAACACAAATTATATTGAGAATCAATGTTGAAATTTTCTAGCTGGTTCATCTAGTGGAAGACGATCATCTGGATCTAGACATGTATCATCAACAACTGTTACATCAACAGAAGCTGGTGGTGGAATCGGTCCAAATACTGATAATATGACTGGTAGTACAGAGACTGTTGCAGCTCCAGCTACTGCTGCTACTACAGCTACATTAAAATGTACATTATGTCAAGAACGTTTAGAAGATACACATTTTGTACAATGTCCATCTGTGCCACATCATAAATTCTGTTTCCCTTGCAGTCGAGAGAGTATTAAAAGACAAGGCGCCGGTTCTGAGGTAAATTACAACAAAAATGATACCAAAATAAAAACAACAAACAAATTCTAATAATAATCATTACAGGTGTATTGTCCTAGTGGTGAGAAATGTCCATTAGCTAATTCAAATGTACCATGGGCATTTATGCAAGGTGAAATAGCAACAATTTTGGGTGAAGAATATAAAGTGAAAAAAGAACGTGAAACTTAGAATAAATTTTGAAGAGATTTTCGGCTCTCGCTCGCTCTCTCTTTCTCTCTATCTAACTCTCTATTGTTTGGCTCGATTTGATATCGGGAATAATAAATAAAAATTCGTCTGTTGAAATGTTTTCAAATTAGAAACAGACAAAAATAGAGGCGATCTGTGTTGATTTCGTGTTAAAATGGCCGATCGATAGATTTGGATTTGATCTAATACAAAACAAAAAAAAAATAAAATCAATAAATAGAAACAAATACGATTTGAGCTAGAATGGCTGTGTTGAAATATATTAAAATAATAATAGTTTTGGACGAACAGAGTCCAATATATTTGCCAGTCATATTATAAACTACCTACCAAGATAAAACAAAACATAAACAAAATGGCTATTGTCGCCGAATTTTTGTACATATATGTCAGATAAGTCAGTCTATAATTCATTTATTTGAACAGGGACGTCTTCTCTCAATTAAGCCGCCAATACTTTTTATTTTGATTTTCATTTGTTTCCATTAATATTAATCATACATATATTTCTTTTTTAAGTTTAATATCGTGTCAGCTTTAAGTTTTGTTTTTTTTAATTATTATTGTATTATTGGACTCTTTATATTTTGTAAATAATATGTAAATATTATAGATTATATTTAAAGAAAAAGTTGTGCTAACTTGCAGGAAATTATGTACAAAGTATAATTATTTAAGTGAGTTAGTGCTTTGTAAGTGTCTAAAAAGAATTTTTAAATTAACGCACAACTACTTTAATATAAACAAGTTTTCGTTTCGCAAATGGAAAAATTTCTCGGACTAGTTGCCAATGCGAATAACTTATTATTGTTGGGGAAGTATGATTTGGTTTTATTTTTGATCATTGTAAAACAATTCATACTGTATAAACAAAAAGGGCTTCTTTCTTCTTACATTTTTGAATTTAATTTTTAGAAAAAGCGCTGTAAATATTGTATATTCATCAGCTCTTTGACGACAATTAGAAAAATCGATACGATTTTGAAAATGTGCCGTTCGTTTGTGTTAATTTTGGAATTTCTAATTTACCGATTTCGGATTTACAAAAACAAAAAAAACTAATGGTATATTATAATTTTTTGAATTTATGGAAAGTAAACCTAGTCAAAAAAAATATGTGAAACTCAACGTTTCACACATATAGGAACTCAAAACTCGCTGGTATATTGTAAGAACGATAATTTAAAAAAAAATGATTAAAAAATAATATCCTTGATTAAAAGTAACTTTAACTTGTATATTTATACCGTGTTTAAATGTCCAAGGTCTCTCTCCCTTTCTAATATTTGTTTGGTTGTTTAGTGAGAATACAACAACAACAACAACAAGAACAAGATTTTCAACAATTTAAATTTTTCAACAATTTAAATAGTGAAAGAGTTTTTGTTTTATTACCAATTTCGAACTGAAATGAAGCCAGTTTATTCTTCCTAAACAATATCACAAACAAAACTGACCATATTCGACTTTATTACATTTGTATAGACCTTGTATATAAATATTGATAATACAATTTGAACAAACATTGTGACATTGTTAACCGGCATTTTATCTTCGTTTCTGTATGTTATTTTCAACAACAACAAAAATTATTAATTTATTACTACAACAGGTAACATTTGTGAAATTGTGAATTACCACCTGTATGTAGTTTTTCTGTTTAATAAATAGTAAGACTAATAATAATAATAATGTTGAAGATATAAACAAACATATTGGTGTGTGGTAGTGTTGATGGAATAATTGTGGAATTTTGTCTAAATATAAATGGTCCTAAGAGGAAGTGGAAAAAGTCGACAAGTTTTGCAACAATCGAGTTTTGAAAAACAAAAAAAAATTTGTGATAAATGCACAGATATATGTATTGACAATGTCAATCTCTTGTATATTTTTTTTTATATATATATATATATAGTTTCAGAGTAGTTGTTAATTTGTATAACAACTGGATAATTTGATTTGTTTGGATGCTTGTACAATCTTCGCTGTTAGTTGATGTCAAAATAAAACGAAATAATCAATGTCATAATGTGTTTTTTTTATTAGACTAATTTATAAAGAACGCGATGCCCATTCCCTTGTGTCTCTGTTATAAATTTTTGATTACAATATCGTTAATTATTGTTATAGGATGGAGAATTGTAAAGAATCGTGTCAGAAATGTAGTAAAAACATTGAAAATCAAATTCAAGAGGCCCACAATTTAATGAATCAAGTAAGAGATACTTTACAAGACATGAAAGGAGTCCTCATTATGAAACAAACCGAAACTGGAAAGAAAGACTTTAGAAGAACTACACCACCACGTTCTTCTCCCACAAGAAAACTAACAGGAAACACAACAAATTTGAAAGATAACAACCGACGAAATGATACAAATATTGGACTAACTGCTGTAAAACTTGATATTATTCCAAAACAAAAATCTGAGAATGCTCGATGTGAAAATTTTGGAAACCCGACCATTCCAGGTCTCCACTCGATTTTCGTCTTGTGTTAGTTTTATTAATGTTAAACTTTGATTTTCAGATGTGATCGTTATAGATCGAGCTTCAAGTCCCATTGAAAATCCACCAAAAGACCAAATGAAATCATTTAAAGATCAATGTAATCAATGCGATTGTGATCGAATTGTGCCGTCTAAGACAATAACAGATGATAAATGTTTAGGAACTGATGTAATAGAGTTTGATGTAGTTGATGAGATGAAAAGTAAACAAATCAAATCACTAGAAATTATTGATAAAACCCATCAAACAACTGATAAGCCTTCTAAATTATCAATACAACATTTACCATCAATTGATATTCGTAGAGGCTTAGTAATACAAAAAGCTTTGCAATTGAATATTAAACCAACAGAATCAATCAATACACATGGTGATGGTGTAACGAATATCGGTTATAAAGAGATTCAGTTGGGGGAAATATCAGAAAAATATAATCGTCCTACACAATTGGAAATAAATAGAATTGATGCAGCAACAAGCCCATTTCCACTTTATGATGATAAAGGTGTACAAGTTTCTGATTTTGAATGTGAAGAGGCACCGCATTCGAATAATAGCAGCGATCGTATGGCAATTTCTCAAGGTCTAATTGAGTGTGTTAAGAAAAAATACGAAGTAGCTGAAGATTTAGATCATCTATCAGATGATATTGCTTTAATTTTAAGATCTTATCAAGTTTCTGATAAGAATTATACATTTGATTTAAGTAATGGAACAAAATCGCCAATCTCACAACTTAGTTCTAGTATTAACGAAACATTTATAAATCCAAATGGATTCACACAACAACAACAAAATTTAAGCAGTGCTTCAAAAGATAATACGTTTAGAGATGATAGAATTAGTGATAAAACATCAGGAGAGCTACTACGAAAAACTGAAACCACTAAGGATGGTTGGGATATTGGTTATCATTCATCACAAGCAATACAATGTAATCTATCACCTAACAAACTGATAAATGATGATTTAGACAATCAACAGATTCATGTAAAAGATTATTCAGCTGAACATCAATCACTAGTAGAATATCTTGATAATAATAGAGAATTACCGATTAATTCAACTTGTTTTACGAAATATTCAACTGGAACAATTCCAGATGATTTAGGCCAATATGTACATCATCCTACATATCAATTGTTTAATTTTCGTACACAATTTAGAGCTGATCCTACAGTTAAATTATTAGATTTATCGATTTCTAATAGCTCATCAACAGAAACTGGAGAAATCAGTTGTTCTGATAATGAATTACAATGTAAATGTAACAATATCAGTATTGGTGAAATACATAATTGTCAAGATTATAATAAAATTGATGCAAAATCATTAGATATAGCCAAACAGAAAACTGTTTACAGAAATTGGGTGTCTTATGCTTTAAACAAAAAATCGAAAACACTTATCGATAATAGCCAAAGTAGTTCGATTTAAATTAATTATTTGTATGAATCAATAAACTATTTGTTACATTTATATTTTTATTTAATTTATAAAACCGTTTGAAAACGCTGCCACTGTTTTTTTCCCGTAGACAGCGTCATCTATTATTGATTGAGAGTATAATTGTGCGGCAATTGACATTCGTGTTTCAGTCGGTAATTAGTTGATGTAAATGATTGTAAGGTGGCAGCAGTATATTCAATCAGCAGGCGATCGGTGGTTAAAGAAAAGAACATGGCTGAAACGTTGATGGTGCGTTATAATCGTATTGTTAAACAAACGTAAAACGGGGCTGATTTAATTTAAAAAAATAATGTGTAATAGTAAAATTGAACGTAAAATGTTGGTTGAATATAAATAGTGAGATTAATTAATTAATTAATTTTGTGTAATTAAAACGTGAATGTTGTTATTATAAAATCAATGGAGACGTGTTTTCAAACATTGATCAATTTTGAAGACAAACATCATCATCAGCAGCAGCAGCAGCAGCAGCAACAACAGCGGGTGTTTTGTGTAAATCTGTGTTGTACTTATTATCAATGTCGATGACCACCTGCATATAAAGCCATATCTTTATTTATCAATAATGGGAATTGTTAATTTGATTGTAATTAATCAAAGGATAATTAGATTGAATTGGTGAGTTGGCTGTGTTGGTTATATTAAATTTCAATAATACATACCCCTTTTTGATAGTTGTAAATGGTAATCAAAACAAACTGTTTTTTATTACATTGCGAACATTGAAGAGGAATTAAAGTATTTCAAATATTTTGTGGTTGAAGTATTCGCTAAAAATTATGGTTAATACACGCCAACGAAAGCAGGCATGGCATTGCATAATTGCATTGTTAAATATTACCATTTTAGTACACATATACGGCAATATGATTTTTTTAAGTATAGTTGTCTTAACAAAACATTTACAAGGATTTGTTTAACTTAACGTCAATTATATTTTCATATTATTATCATCATTATCCCGTTAATCAGAATGTTTCAAATTGTTTAACTAAATAGTAATGCAGAAATTGTTGGCATTTGTTCAAAAAATTTATCATTTATTACTATCACTTTAAAGAATCGATGTGTGTTAATGACCCCATTTCACACGAGTGTACGATTTTTCTTTCATTTTCTTTCGATTCTTTCTATTTTAAGACCATTGAAATGCTTTCGTTTAACTGTTTATAATTCATTATTGGATTTTTCTTTTTTCAATTATTTGTATAATCTTAACAAATATTATGTTTGTATCTTCGACTTAAAAAAATAACATTTATTATTTAAACAAAGAAAATTCTCAATTAGTTGATAAGAGAATTGTCGTAAAAAACCTATAGATTATATATACGTCTTGATTAGTTTTCCTTTGTTATAGTTTTCCACACATCATATTTATTTAAATAGATAAAAAAAAACATGAATTATCAATAAGTATTTATAACGGTCTATAATTATCACCACGTATATTTTATCAAAAATTGGCCGCATGATTTTAAATGCTAAATAATTTGAATATACACTGTTTGTGCGATTTTGCCGACTTGGCTGTGAAAGTATCAAGACATGTGAATAATTTGATACCAAATTGAACAATTAGTTGTATAAGTATAGTTTTTCCAATTCTGGTAGAGTACTGGCTAATATTGTAAATGTTTATGTTTTGTTAGCAAAAAAAAACAACAGAATCAGCCAAAGGGCCAGTTAATTAAGAGCCTTTGTAACTAAGATGGCTTTATTTTAGTAACAAAATACATTGTTAAAGTCAAGTTGTGTCGATTACAGAGTCCATGTGTTTGCTATAGTAGGTAACCAAAGATTAATGGCGCAGTACCTACAATTGTAGTCAATATTCTGGAGAATTTTGAGAATTATATTTATACTTTTAGAAAAGATTAATAATTGTTTGATATTTCAACTTTTTATCGATCTATTACACCATAAGATACTTCTAGAAGAGTAATATTTGCAGTTTCTTAAACTCAATACTTGAATCCATAGAACTTTTCTATTTCAAAATATTAAAACGAACCATTTTTATCTGAATTAAAGAAATCTCTCGGATTTTAAGCGTAATAGGCAGTAAATGTTTCAATTTTGATTGACTGATGCCTGGTTCATCATTCCTTTGTACATTTTGACTTAAGATTTTAAATGTACTTAAAACTCCTTAAATCCTCAACATAAGGATGATTTAATGGTACGCAATTGCGGTGACAATTAGAGATTCTTGAAGTTTGTTCAACGATCATAAAAATTAACAATTATTAAGGGACAAAACTATTTAATTTTACAGTTGAACCAAATTTAGTTTCTGTTTTATTTGTGATTGGATCGTTCAAATTTTGCAGTCTACATTGTTGTAGTTTTCCACCTAAAGCTACGCCACTGAATATTTGATTAATTTTTTTTTTAAATTTCGGCTGAACTTATTTAAACATTTTTATTGATTTAACATTTTAATCTATTTTTTTTTTATAATTTCGATAATATAATATCTGTTGGATATATATTTTTTATTTGAAATAAGTTTGTTTTTGATTTGATTTTTTTTGTATGGCAAAAACAAGTACAGAAACATGTGTTACAGATAAAACAGATAAAATTCCATTCTTTAACCGATAGGTAAAGTCCAAAAAAACACACATTCGTTTATTGTTTCGTTCCACTTAAAATACCTTTATGATCTTCTCTTTCTTATCTAAAATTATGATTTTAGACGAGGTAATAACAAATAAACTGTGTTTCTTATCATAATTACAAGTGTTCCATAACAGTATTTGCTTTTTGCGTATTATCAATAAGTGGAAAATCGATTTATCCATGCAAGATTATATTATGTTATTTACATGATTTTGTTTTATGATAAACTGAACATATTAAGTTGACAATTTATTATAATTTCTTCTTCGAAAAGATTCCAAAATGGTCATCGACTTTTGTAAATTGCCTGTTTCCTTTAAATTTGGCAATTGTGTATAGACTTTCACAAAACGTTTATTTTTTTTTGACTTGTTATTGTTTCATTTACGGAGATTGTTTACTTTTGGAAATCGTAATAAAAATTTTTGAAATTATTTTTATTGAATAATAACTTTTTTCGGATAATGATAGGTTGTGTTGTTGACTGCATTCCTTACGAGACATCTCACATCTTTGGAATTCTCTATAATAGGGGTGTCTGAACTTGAATATAATGGGAAATTTCTGTATAATTCCCAGTTAAATAGGTATTTTCCAATCTAAATTAATTATAACAAGTGTGAAATATTTCAATTTTAATATTTCTCATATTTTAAATTTAAAAATGTTGAATTTTTGTTGTCTAATTTGAATTTTTATCATATAGTTAATTGAACATAATTTATGTATCTTCATTTCCTCGAAATTATTTGAAAAAATTTGCAGAATCTTTGTAACGCTAGTCGTTTTAATTTATTATCGACAATTTCGCGGTTAGTTAAATAAGAGTTGTTAGATAGTCTGCTGTTGCTATTTAATAGAATTATTACAGTTGAAAAAAAAATAATTTGTGTAATTTTATTTTTGTGTATGTCTGACAGACTTGACGAGCTCGACGGATGCCTCCGTTGGTGGAGCATTGCCGCTTCCTGACGTCCATGGAATCGTCCCGCAATGGAGACATGGTCAGCTCGATTCATCATCATCATGTGGGCGAGCGTGGAACAACATCAACAACAACCACATCAACAACAACAACTACAATAGCAACATTACACCATCGTACCGCCAATCCTATTACACCAACATTATCAACAGCCCTATATGATTATTATGCCCAAGGTGAAGATGAATTATCATTACGTAAAGGACAAATTGTTGAAGTGTTATCAGAAGATGCAAAAATATCAGGTGATGAAGGTTGGTGGACTGGTAAAATTGGTGATAAAGTTGGAATATTTCCATCAAATTTTGTTGTATATGATGATCCAATCAATCATGTTAATACAATTATAGCTGATATACATCCAATACAGATAAATTTCTTCGAGCTGGAACTTGAAGAAGTTATCGGTGTTGGTGGTTTTGGTAAAGTGTATCGTGGTATGTGGAAAGCACGTGAAGTTGCTGTAAAAGCTGCACGTCAAGATCCGGACGCTGATATTTCAGTAACATTAGAAAATGTTATTAAAGAAGCAAAACTATTTTGTTTATTACAACATGAAAATATTGTTTCATTAGAGGGTGTGTGTTTACAAGAACCAAATTTGTGTTTAGTATTAGAATATTGTCAGGGCGGTTCACTTAATCGTGTATTAGCTGGAAGAAAAATTAGTCCAGATGTCCTAGTCGATTGGGCAATACAAATTGCTAGAGGTATGGATTATTTACATTGTGGCGCGCCCATTTCACTTATACACCGGGACCTGAAAAGTTCGAACGGTAAGTTATTTTTATTTTTTATTATATTTTTACACAATAAATAAATAAAGAGGAAAAAAAATATTGTTGTATCGGCGCAACGTAGCGTAGCGGGCGAGTCAACCACGTGCTCCATTTCTGATAATATCTAGTTTTGTAGATAGGCTACAAAGGTCATTTACTAAGTAAATTGCCGGGGTAATACGAACAAAAACTAAATTATAATTATTGTAATATAAAACAGGTATTTTGCAATTGAGTTGGTGTCTGCGTATACAGTAAGTATGTATGTTGCAAATGATATTTCCCAATATCGGCCCCTGGGAAATAACTTCTTTTTTTTCACCTTTCATCTCTGTCATTGTTTTATAATAAAACCTTTATATTTACATATAAATATATGTATATTGATGGACTCCTCCACTCGGATATACCTGTATTTTACGCAATTATTAATATTATACTTCTATTTTACATCCAATATTATTATAATTAGTTATGTAGGCGAATATTCATCGATTTTGATTAACTATATAGATGTTATTTTATATTTATTTTATAAAATGTAATCGTCTTTATTATTAACTTTATAGCTAATGATATGGTAGATAAGTTTGTTGTCTTTTTTTCCTTTTGTTTTCCTTTATAAAGTTGTCGATATTGTATAGAATATTTTATGGCAATCTAAAGAACGTTGACACTAATGTTTGCAATTATTCAAGACGTATCCTTAGAACAAAAAATATATATATTTTTTTAATAAAACCGATACCGGATAGATAAAAGAATTACAATTTCCTTTAAGTAATTTTGTTGTTGCTATTTATGCTTTATTAATTATTTTTATCTATTGTTAAAGTTTGACTAGATAATTACATAATTATTCATTATAAATCTGTTTTAATTCATTAATGTAATTAATGAGATTTATTAGTTGTAAAATATATATACCTATAGTTTACAGTGTAAAATAACATTGCATGTGATTGAAGTCATAAATTTTAAACTAATAAATGTCACCTTTATCATAAATACTTCTTTCTACAATAAAAAAAAACACATTTTGTTTGAAAATGACTTCGTACCTACTTTAACGAGCGTTCATTTTCAGTTTATTAAGTTTTGCTGTCAATAGTTCAATTAAATTTTCTTGACAGAATATTTAGTAAAAAAAGTAATAATATTTCTCATTTTATAATATTCTACCAAGAAATAGAATGTACACTCCACATCTACGCAAATTCGGTCGGCTTAACTTAACATTCAAATAGAGAGCAGTATGTTGTTATAACTTGTCTGCATACGTGTCTGGTAGCTTCTTTTGGTAATTTTCACGTGCCGATAGGAACGATCTCAAAAAGATGTCATGTTTTTTTATCAACAAAAATTCATGAAATGCCATCAACTACTTCCAGCAATTAGATTTCAGTTTATTACTTGACGTATTCGTGGAATTTGATATGATTTTGTTGATAAATGCCAAATTAATTTATTGCAATCGATTTTCCGGAATTATTAATGAAACGTCTCAAACAGTAAATAGAACTTTATAGATGTTTATTTCGTTGAAATCAATAATGATTTATGTTCATTAAAATTTTATTATAAGCTGATAGAAAGAAAGATCTTTAAATTTTCATAATACTTCAATACGACAAAATTATGTTTTATATGCAGTATAATTCGCAATTTAATATGACATTTTATATGTTTATAATATTGATTGAACATAACTATGTCAGTTATAAAGTTATTTATATCGTTTTTCACATCATTGTTATAATTATATATATAAGATGTCCCACTTTTGCAAATAGAAAAATCAAATTGTCCGTGGTTTAGTGAGAAACTATCTACCAAGATCCATCAGTTAAACTAATTTAGTATACTCAGTTTATTTTATTGTCTCCTGAGATATCAGTGATTCGATTAGTCAAGGATATCTCCGGTATTTTTTTATACCTCACGGGATGATTTTTATATCACTAGATCAAATTAGATTTCTTATACTCTTACTAAACTATAATAAAATTGGATTGTATTTAATATGAGTTGCAAAAAAAATTACTTGTACAAATAAAAATGCAACCCTCTCCCCACAAAAACAAAGTTGGGTTGGTCTTTTTCTGACTTGTCTCTCATAGATAAACAACAATATTTGACATAAATCAAATTTCGTTTATTTAAATTTTACGATTACCTTTTACAAATACATTCTTTTATAATTGACCTAGAACAACAATCATCAATCTTTTGCTAGAGATCCGTTTCGTAAACATACATATTTTATATTTATTACGTAAGCTTTATGATGTTAGTTTCAACACATTTAGAGAAAACAAAAAATGGATGTCACGAATTTTATTACAATAATGCACATTAATAACTACCCTATTTTGATTATTATTAAATTTTATACATGATAGGAGGGGGATAGATTGTATACATGTGTTTTTTTTTATTGTTATTATTTTGTTTGTGATTATTGTTTGTTGGATATAATGGTCGCGTGGATGTTTCTAATTTATTGTTTGAAATGATTGTAACCCACACAATTTCGTGTATGTTGTCTGACAAAAAAAAAATAGTGAAGTTTGCGACCGACTAATAAAATAATTTCTAGAGAATTGGATCGCTTTCAATATAGCGTCAGTTTTTATTCGACATTAGACGTATGCCTTAAACGTTTTCAATTGCTTTATATATACGAATTACAGTAATACTAATATCTGTTACGAACATTCGCCACTGTTAATTATTTAATACAATATTAGCCATCATATATACACACATAGACCTTTCTGCGACACCTACAAAACATTGTAAAAGATGGGAGTCCTACTGTATATGCAAATATTAGAATATTAATATTTCAATAATTTCAGTTTCTTTTTTCTTTTATGGGTATCTTTTGACTGTTATAATATTAGCCTTGAACTGCAGTCCTTTATAATATCCTCTCAATTCTTCTCGTCAATTAAAATTTAATAATAATGATTGGGTGCTATAGAAATTATTAAACATCACAGAATTATAATTTTAGATAAATGGAAATTAATTGCTATTATTTTTCTATTAATAAAAATGAGTTAATCAGTATTTATAATATGTTGATATTGTTGAAATTTTTATTAATTCTATTTTGATAATAAACAAATTTTTTAATTACGAATAAATTAAACACATCAGTTGTCTTTTAAAATTAGCTAAAATTTTACATATTTTTCTTTTTCTTATTATATAGTATTGTTTTTTTTTTTTTGAATAAAATTGATAAGTTCTGACTAAAGTTTGTGGAATTTTTACGTCAATCGTTTTCGTTGTTACTTTATTTGTTGTTATTAGATATTTTTGTCGAATTTCGCCATTATCTTTTAATAATAATTTCCTCTTTTTTGTGGTAATCGAGAATAAAACTATAATACGTTTATTTTTAATTGATAATGTCTATTTCAGAGATTGGATCGTGTTTACTGAGTCGTAAAATAAACAATATCAAAAATATTCGTTTTGTGCTCGTTTATTTATTTGAGAATTTGCTGTATTTTATCGTCCCCAGTTATGAGATGTTATTTGTTTGTATAGAATTTTTCTATTTTCTTATTTGCGTTTCCTTTTAATTGATTCTTCTGTGGAATGACCTATAAAAAGCAATTCTCTTGAGTATTTCTTTCCATTTTCTCCTCATTTTGTTTTCATTTTTATGTTCTTTTACTGGTGCCTGTATATTTATTATCTTTTGAGTATTACACAGTAACATGAAATGGTAACCTTTTAGTTCTCTATGTTGTAGTAGCCAAAAAGTACTTTGCTTTTTCCAACAATAAATGCCATCAAAATTCCATATAAATATCGTATAGTCGCCGGTGTAATTATCGTTAAAAACGATTCGATTCTATTATATTCAACTTTTATAATTTATTTACAGTTCTTCTTAAGGAGACAATCGAAAATGACGATTTAAAATTGAAGACTTTAAAAATAACTGATTTCGGTTTGGCACGTGAAGTCTACAAAACTACACGTATGTCACAAGCTGGAACATATGCATGGATGGCGCCTGAAGTTATAAAAAACTCAACATTCTCAAAAGCGAGCGATGTATGGAGTTATGGTGTTGTCTTATGGGAATTATTAACTGGTGAAACACCATACAAAGGTATTGATACATTAGCTGTTGCTTATGGTGTTGCTGTTAATAAATTAACATTACCAATACCATCTACATGTCCTCAACCATGGAGACAATTAATGGAAAGTAAGTAAAATATCTATAAATATTTTAGTCTAATACAGGCGGGGTAACATCGTTGTTAATCTTTTTGTTTTTCGTGTGCGTGTGAATGGATAAATATGTGCCGCATGCCGAAAATAAAAATGTCGCGCCGTTGATGATAATAATAATAATAAGTAAAAGACAGGAGGAATGGGTGTGCGTTCAGTAAATGACAATGAACTGGTCCCCCGACAGTATATCGAAAGACAAAGACTTCTGAGTATAACATTGTGACATGATCGAAATAAGGGAAAACCAAACCACAATACAAAAATAAGATATTATCAGGAAACTGTCACCTGCAACAATACAAATACTCAATTTATATTCCGGTAATGTTCATAGTTCTAAAGCATTATTATAGTCTCGTGATTTATTATTATACAGAACGTTTCGATTGTCAAGAATGTTACAATTTTTGTTTAGAATAGAGAGAACTGAAATATAATGGCAGGTGTAGTTTCCAAGAATGTCAATTTTACGTTTCATTTACTAAAATTAATGTTCCAATATGAAATTAATATCTTTTAACTTTTCCATAAGATTGAAAATGTTTTTTCATCATTTATTCGATTTTATATAGAATGTTGGGAATCGGATCCACATCACCGACCATCATTTGAACAAATTTTAGAAGATTTAGATATAATTGTGCATTCATCATTTACACAAACACCACATGAAAGTTTCCATATAATGCAAGATGATTGGCGACAAGAAATTGAAGAGGTCCTCTTAGAATTACGCAGAAAAGAAAAGGTGATTATTTTCTTCGTTTTTGTTTATTAGTTTCCATACAATTTATTGCTTAAGAATTATATTGAGATCAAGCGGTTTTTTCTTTTTGTACGGCTGCTTACTAGGCTTGTAAATCATTTGAAGAGGTAAAAATTTAAGTATTTACTAATAAACAATTTAATTAAGATTTTCTCAGTAATTGATTTTTAACAAATGTTTGTTTTTCTATTAATAGGAGTTGCGTTGTCGAGAAGAGGATCTAAATAGAGCTCAATTAAAACAAAGAATGCACGAGGAACAGTTGAGACAGAAAGAACAAGAATTACAAGCTAGAGAAATTGATTTATTGGAAAGGGAATTACATTTTATGATCAAACAACAAACTCCTACACCAAATAAACGGAAAGGTAATTTTATTAGTTTTTAGTGTTGACGTTATTCAAATTGCATATTTCAATTAAAGGTAAATTTAAACGATCACGTTTGAGATTATTGAAAAAAGAACCTGGTTCAAATATAAGTTTTCCATCTGATTTTCGACATACAATTACCGTACAACATACATTAGATCATAAAGCTATAAGTGGTGTAATATCACCACATAGTCCACCTGGATCACCAGCAATACCTAGATTACGAGCGATAGCACGTGAGTATTGCTTTTTGTTTTCCTTTTTTTTGAACGTAAAATAAAGCAAAATAAAATTGGAAAAATTCTTTCGGTCAATAAAAGATCGCATGGTTTTTCACATTTAAGCATGAGTACTTGTGTTCGTACACAAGCGTGTGTGCATTTTATTTTATTTATTTTTATTTTTGATTATTATTTTTTTTTATCTATAGATTCGTGTGTGCTTAAATTAGATTTTATTTGTTGTATTTCTAGTTAATTTCACACTTGTTTTTTTTTTAAATTTTATTTTCAAATTCATTTAGTCCAATTGAATGATGATCCTCACTGAGTTAAATTTTTATTATTGTATAAAAGAACGGGGGTGAGCGATCCAGGAGTTTTAAAATTAAAATAAAACTAATGGTTGGGTAGAAATTTAAAGGAAATTGGCATTGGGGAAACACACGTACTCATATTAATAAAAAAAAGTAATAATTGAAAAAGACTTAGGGACAGGCCGCAAAACACAAACAGGCTTGTTTTTCAGTGCCCGCTGATGGTGTGAAAGGTAAAACCTGGGGTCCAAGTACATGTCATCAACGTGAACGTGGCCAAATCACCATGTTACGGCCAGTTCCAAATAGTTCAATATGGTCGAAGAGTGCCCCAAATTTGGATAAAACAAGGACATCATCAACAGCAACAACAACAACAACAACACCATTAACAACAACATTGATGCCGAAACCACCACACGACATAGGTAACAACAACACATCTACTCCTCAAATAGACAATAATAAAAGTTCATCAGGTTTACAAATGTTAATTAATAAAGTGTCGGCATTAACACCATTATCAGAATTTAAACGTTTTGGCAGCACATTGCGCAATAATAGTTTTCCAACAAATAATGCTTCATTAATACCAAAATCGGGCGCCTTAATAAAACAAAATAATCGTTTAAGTCGATCAATTGGTAATATAACTGAATCACATTATGATACTGTGTTTAGTACTGAAAGTTTCGTTATAGCTAGAGGTGTTTGTAGTAATTCAATTGAACTTAATAAAAATTTCACTGATGTTAATGATAATCATGATGAGACAGAACAATTACTTAAATAGAATTCTTTCAAATTAATAAAATTTTCAAATTTTTGCTCCTTTATAAAAGGCATTTCCGAGGAAAATCTGCCCAACTTGTTATGTAAGTCGAGCTCCCCAAAAAGAAAATATAGATAAGTCCGCTCCTCTTTGTTTTAGTTTTAAGCACAGTAGCATGTTTTTGATTTTTTCCCCTAAATAGATCCTGTTTTATTTCCAGCTTAACTCTTTATGTAGTTTTTTTTTAAATATTATTATAATTATTATGATTATTATGATTATTAAAATGATTATGATGTAGTTAAGAAAACTAGACTATAAAGCTGTTTGTTTTTTCTTAATAGTGATGAGTGCTCTTTGACCACGTTTCAGCGTGTTTCAAGGGCTTATTGTACGCTTGTTGTGATCTTATTATTATTTCTATTATTATTATTATCATCATCATTACTATGAGTTTTAGTGAAACGTGTTCAAATTGCTTTTTTTTTAATTTTGATTTTCATGGTGATGGCTCTTATTTTATGTAATATGATTTTCAATAAACATTGTAATAATGTTTTTTAATTGCTGTTATTTTATTTTTTTTATATAATTATCACTAGCATGTCCTTAATTACTGGGAATTCCGTGTGGTGTGTGTACGCTTCAGACTGCATAATATTGTCGCTATTTTATTATTATTTTTTTTTGTTGTTGACTATATCTGCAATCTGAACGGGGTCTATATATTTAAACAAGAAATTTAATTAAAATTTTGCTTTTCTTGTTACTAAAACCGTCTTTTTTCTTTAATTAATTTTACTTAATTATTATAAAAAACGTCCTTGTTTCTAAGGTTATACGTTAGTAGCTTCATTATAGTTTAGATTTGATAGTAGAAATGTTGCTGTATAACCTTAGTCTTGGGACAATAATTATCGAATAATAGGTATTAACCAGTAATTTTATGGATAAATGAATTTTTTTGTAGTATACTATATATTTTATTTAGCTTTTTTCGTATCTCGTGTTGTTTTTTTTTCTGTGTCGTAATCATTGAGATCTTTTACAAATCGCTTGAAGTTTGTTTAAAACGACCCTAGAGTGTTTATTTGGGTTAACAGATTTCATACCACCTGAAGATTGGGGTCCAGAATATCCAATTCCGGGAAATGTTAGACATAATGTACCTATACCAACCTTGTATAGTGCTGATGGTAATTTTTTTTAAATATTTGTACAATAAAAAAATTATGGAATTTTTTAATTAACAGGCCAGAGAATTAAACCAAAATTGAGTATTGTGGAATTAGTTTTGTACAATATTGCTGCCATGTTAGCTGGAGTTGCTTCAGGATATGATGTACGATTATCGAATGTATCACCATTGCATCCCAGGCTACAACCAAATCGGTAGATATATTTTATACATTCCATTTTTTTAAATCTACTTCAATTTTGATTTATTTGAATATTACAGGTCTGAAATTGGGGATTTAGCTTGGCGACCTGTTGGAAATCAAGATTATGAATATTCAACAGTATCCGGTTATAGTCATAATACATACCATGGTCCAACGCGACATTATCGACCAATGTTAACAAATTCACAATTGATAACATTACAACATGATGAACAGAAACCGTTAAGATTCACAGATTCACCACAACATCATCCACCAAATCCATCACCACGACGTAAATCAAGTTCAACAAGTAATGATGGCTCAGAATTGTATGCACCATACGAACGGAATGCCACAATATACATTCCTGGTGATTATCAAAATGAATCTCATTGTCCTAGTTGTTCAATAAGACATGAACCAACATATAATTCTTATCAAGATCATAATTATGGTGGATATAGTTCAGAATATAGTGGAACAACTTTATATGGTTATGGAACAGATTATGCATATGATAATCCTAGTAGTGTAAGTAGTCATAGTGGTTCAAGAACACCGCAACGTCATCCGGTACAAACACATCGTCGGACACCATCAAATGTATCTAATGCTAGTTCAACAACAACCAGCGGTTCAAATATTAATCCAAGTTTTCATTTAGAAGATGAAAATCAAACATATACACCAACGCATTATTTAAGACGGCCACAATACGAATATGATTATACAAATTATTCACGACAAAATTCATCACATGATTCACCAAATTTCGAACGACCAACAACATTGGAAACAACACCAAATATAACGAAATTACGATCAAGTTTAAAACGAAATAATTATCAAACAAGTCAACAACAACTGTCCGGTGGCAATACACCAACAAATCCAACACCACCTGATAGTTTAACTAGTGATGATAGTTCATATGTTTCAGCTAAAGATAGTAATAGTTCAGTTAGTAGAGTTAGATTCTCACCAACAACATTGATTGATCTACCAACAACAACAACAACTGGTCAAAATCAAGATGCAACACTACCATTGCAAGCTAGAAGGCCCAGACAGAGGCCCTCGTTGACTGATAGAGAATTCTTGACGTAATTTTATGCTCTACATAGATTTTTTTTAAATGTAAATGGGGCGATTACACCATTTACACCTAATCTATTATTACTAGTCGAATTATTTGTATTATATTATAATTATTGATTAATATTATTATAATTAACAGTGATATCGCCCTGTTACACTATTTTGGCTGTAAATTATTGTATTTATAATTAATATTGTACGTATTTGTTTTTCGTAAAAGAAGATGGAGGGGAAAAATTCGATTTTCGTTTGCGCATTTGTCACTGCTCAAAATACAATAAACAACCGAATTATACGGTAAAATTGTGCATTCAATAGCAACATAAATAATAATAATAATTAAATCAACATTTCACAATCCATAGTGCCTGATTAGTAAGCAGCTTAGACGTACAAGTGATAAGATAATGAACGTTATTAATAGTCATTTTTGGTGCAATTTTATTCGAGATTTTTAGCCAAGACATGATTTTTATATATAGATACTCTTTTTATGTTTCGCAAAGATACTTAAAATGATGTGAAAAATAATAATTGAAATTTTCAAGATAACATTATATGGCTGCCTTATGGATAAGATTTAAAAATTTTGCCTTTATTTTTAATTAGTTTAGTTTTTAATCTTTCTTGTTTGTTGTTGTTATTTTAAATAATTCCTAATAACCCTAATAAGGGTGGTGGAAATGGATTTTTCAAAATTTCGATCAAACGTCAAGTTTTTCCTAATTAATCAATCCGATAATAGAAAAGACTGGCTTAACACATTCCAAACTATATCAAAATTTAACTTTGCTTAATGAGATTATGTGTTCGTGTAGAATTTAATGGAAATTCCATCTTTTATGTGTACACGAGATGACCAACTTACTTAATTTTATTATCTAATAGTGGTTTTAACGTGACTTTACCTATTAACGTATTTAAATTTTGTTTAAGCTTTACGAAAATTATGGGAAAACAAAAATGTATTATTGAATGTGATCCGGTATTCCACTTCTCAGTTGATGTTTTTTTTATTTAATTTTTCTTATTGCGTCAGTAGTTGTACTCACAAAATAATAAGGTTCCAGTATTGAGAAAAACCCATTTGAAAATGTAAATATCGTAATAATAAATAATTTAGATTTTAATTTGGATAACACGTGGCTTCCACATCATGAGAAAGATCTTATATTTATTTATTGAGGGGAATTTTACGAAAATTATTTCACAAAAAAAAAGTCAACTTGTGTATTACATTATACATTCCGATGTTCTTTATCAAACAATAAAAAAAAAACTTACTCAAATACTCATTTGTGTGAATTGCAAACAACTCAAAAGAGAGGAGGAGAAAAAATAATAATAGAATTTATAAAAACTAGTCTGTTTAATTATTATTTTTTATATTATTATGTAAATAATACAAATAAGGAATTGAGAATAGAAGTAAGAGTTCAAAAGTAAATTTTCTTTTTTATTAACCAAAATTTACAGTAATGATGAACTTATGGTATTGAAGGGTCCTTCAACACGAAAAATGGATATCTACAAATTCAATGCTGTGAATGGGATTATAATTTTTTTATATATTTAAAGCGAAGAATTTCAAGATAATGTCCGATTTGATTTTTGTTTCACATTTTTTTTTTTGTAATTTGTGTACATCTTGATAATTTGTTGATTGAACGGATTTCATCGAGAAATTCAATCGCAATTTGATATTTTCACTATATAGAAACACACAAGTAAAAAACCCAACAATACAAACTGTTATCTAAAAAGTCTTTTTTTTATATGGTATATATCACCGATGTCGTAGTAGTCGTCGAATTTTTTTAGCATTTTTTTTATACAAATTACCACAATGCTTCTGTTAAAATAATGTATAAAATTCGAAAGAAGAGAGACAAAAATCAACAATAAAGCTAGGAGAGAAAGTTATTTAAAAGAAAATCAATTTCTAAGTAATTGAAGCAAAAAAAATATGACGTGAAACAAAAAAGAAGCAATTTTATAATAAAAACATAATAAAACAATTTATTTGTTAGCAGTCTTGAGGTATAACATACCACATAACTCAACAACCTAATAAATACGGTGACTTTTCTTTCTTTTTTTTTAAAACAAAAACCCACTAACCGAACAGAGATAACGTTTACGACACTCTCACACGGTTATTAGACCACCGGTAATTCTTTTCACACCTGAATGTTGTAGATTCTAAGCGGCATCAGTTGCTATTGTGACAATTCTCTTGATCTTGATTTACATGATTACTATCAATTTGATTTAGTGTTGTTGTTGTTGTTGTTGTAGGTCGAAAAGCAGCAGCATGTGGAAATCTCGTCCTACACTTTGAAATGAAACCTTCAATTTCTGTATCGCAATCACCGAAATCACCTCGTTGTAAGGCTTCCAAAATATTTACACAATTCTAAAAAGAAATACATTTAGAAATGGCAAATTATTTATCGTTTTAAATACTTGTAAATTGATATCTTCATATTTATTGTCGAAACTTGTTACAAGATTTACAGCTGTTGTTTGAGTTTTCGGATCTAAATGATACATCATCTTAGCAGCTTCTAACACAGCCTCTAAACTGTTTTGGTTGCTCTCTAAATATTCGCAATTCAATTGTTGAGCATCTTTTCTTTTAAATAATTCGGTTTCTTTTTTAACAACTTCTTCAACAGCTGTATCCCAATTATGTTTATCATTTGCCGATACTTCATAAAATCTAATCAAACAACTGTGAAGTTTCGGATTATTTGGAGAAACTTTGAATGCTCGCTTTAATGATTGCAACATCAGTAAGACTTTTTCTACAATAATTTAAAATTAAAAAATATTAAATAATTAAATTTGAATACAAACTTTTTCTAAAATAGACTTCAAAGGCCATTAAGTGTGTTTCTATTCGATTTTTTGCCAAACATTGAAGAGGCTGCAGAAACTTGATTGCTTGTTCTAATGGATCTTCTACTCTAGCTAGTTTATCTGGTATTAATTCATCTAATTGTGGTGCATCAGCTTCTACATCACCTTGTTGACGGGATTTATGATGGTGTTCTTTTTTAACTTGAGCTTCTCTAGCTTGGGCACTCTCTTGTTCAGCCTTTCTACGTGCTTTTCTTTGTTTATTTCGTAATTTTTTCAATTCAGATGGCGCCAAATTCTCTACAACACACAAAACACAAGAATATTTTAATAAATTTCGTTATTACGACATTTTGAACAAATAAATAGAATTCTGATTTAATTTTCATGTCGATTAGAAACAATGAGAGTTAGGTAATATGTCGACATGGTGAATTTAATCAAATTAAGGCGTGCATTCTTATTTGATGGCAAACCCTTTTTGATTTAAAATTCTGTCATTTTCTTTTTGAAATTTTTATCGAAAAACAATCGATTTAATTTTTCAAAATTACTCAGTGCCACGAAAGCCGACAACAAACAATACGTCCTACACACCGTTCTCTAAAGTTTTGTTTTAGAATTGATTTAAATAATAAAACTATTAATGTAGGAAGTGATTTCAGCACAGGAAATTGTAATTTTTTACGCAAAAAAGGCCGATGATATAACAATAAATTATAATACATTTGAATTCTTTCAACAAACATTTACAGTGAATTTACAATTACAACATAGAGTTAAGAGTCATGACTGAATTTTCACATTTTTCACACAAAAGAACAACAAATATATCAATCATTTGTTTTTTGTAATTAATTGGATGTCATCGTCAGTTATCAAATCTGATTAAAAGTCGGAAATTGTTACGTGAAAGTATGAAGCTTTCTAATTGATTTTGTTGATTTGTAAAGTAATCTAAAAAGAAATTCAGAATTTGATGAACTTGAATTATTACATAATTAGTTAATTTATGTTAAGTTACATCGAGAATTTATACCATAAACTACATATAGTTTTTTACTACGAGATCACCACACCCAAACCAGTTATTGACACCACCGTACATTCTATTTCTATAAATCCTTATTAACACCTGATACCCAATTTTTTTTCAAACTTACAAAACAATCAATCCATTATTTTACGTATGAATGATTGGTGGAAATGCATGAAATTAGAACAGGAAATATAATTTGCAATTGACAATACATTGAATAGAAAAAAAAAAGAATCATTCAAATTTTCCAACAAAACATTGAATTGTTGCATAAAATTATAAACTTTCATATTATATTTATACATATGTATACATATTTTTTCCAAATTGTGTAACAATTGCGATATTTTTGACACTACTAGAGCAATTTCCACTTGTACTAAAAATTCACCACAACAACAACGAGAAACTTTATTATAAAGAAAATTTATATTAACAATGCAATTTCGTTTCCGTTTCAAAAGTTCTCAAATTAAATAAGAACTGTAAATGATCGATTATTGATACAAAAAAATTATAATAATAATCTATTGAAGAATTGTTGGCATATATAGAAAGTTTTTTCGAAATCAAATTATTCGTTATAACAATTATGTCTCGGTCCAATTTTAATAATAGTTGAGATTACGTTATTTGAAAAAATTATTCCAGTTGTTTCCTCGATTAATTAGTTTTACAGTAGAATATACATTAAAAATACAACAACAACGTGCAAATTCGTTTTCACTGAGAATAAATTAAAATCCGATGAATAACCAAAGAGTGAACGAGACTAAAAATAGTTTGAAATCTATGTGAACAAAAAAATGTATGGAAATTTCAATTGAGTGTTAAACATATGACTTTCAAAGAATTTCAGGTGTGTATGTAAATATGAACATAATCCACATGATTATTAACTAGAAGAGAAAGAGGCCAACAATTATAGAGCTATTTCTCCAATAAACCATAAAATAGACCGAGGTTTCCTTATTTTCAGAGATACAAAGACTAATTAGAATCACAATTATTATTAAGTATGAGAATAATTTAAAAAAACCAACTTTGTAATCCTTGACGAGCAACCAAAAGGTCAGTGCTTTAGGTGCTCTGATTGAATAGTTGTAGATTTTGCAACACAACTAGCACGCTAAAAGAACATTCAAACAATTCTGTAACAAATATTTCAATCTTGAAAATATTCTATTTGGTTTTCTAAAGGTGTAACCACCAATTCTTTACTAATTACCAATTTGGAAAGATCATTGGCCTTTCAAGTTTAATTTAGTTTATTACCCAAAAATCAATGACAAAACTAACAAGTTTCTCAATGTTTAATTAAAAAATAAAATAAAAAATGATTGTATGAGGTGCATTAGGTGCAATTTGGCATTTAACCTCATGACAGAAACGAGTGCAGCAATTTACCTTTTACTTCAAGGTGCAATTTGTACCAATAAGAACACGTCTTATCATACAACAATTGTAGCTATAATATTAAAACACACCCAATGGTATATTGTGTATCTTATATACCGCAAATTTACGAAATTTCAACCAAATACGATCAAATATCGATTTTGAAAATCGATCTATATTGGATCAAATTATTAAATAGTGGGGCAATTTGAAGTTATTACTGACAGTCTCTTTTTGCTTTTAAAGTGTGCCAGGACAGCTTCAGGTGGTGTTAATGTTGCCTTGTACCTTTTGCTAAAGATATCATTTCAAATTTTCTTTTTGCTATTGATCAAATTTGTGGAATTTTCAAATAGTTCTTGTCAAATTGAAAAACGTACCGTTCACCTAGATTTTTAATAGATTAAAAAAATTATACAGTAATTGTTTTTTTATAGAAACTTTCCAACATTAATCATCGTTCGATATGAATTAATAAATGATGAAATTACTTTATATTTGTTTATTAAAAAAATCAAATCAACAACTACATAATCTACTTTTTATTGCGTTACACAATATTAATAATATTCAATAAAATTTTTTCTTCATAAAAGTGAAAGAAAAATTACTATTTATCAAACACACCCGCGTTGTGATTCAACAAGAAAAATAGAAAATACATAATGAATTGAATATTAAATAGCTTACATAAACTAATTAAAGTGCAGCAAATTAACATTTGTTTTTTACCCTATACATTCGACCTTGTTTTGGGATTAAATTTTATTTTTTTTAGTTAACAAAAACGATTTCATAATGGGTGCACGTTTAAAATATAAACTGCCCAACATCGTCGACAAATGTTTATAAGATAGAGAGAGGTCACGATTTGTCCAAACAATTATTGCAAAATTCAACTATAATTCCGCCAACATTCTAAACCAAATAACAAAAATCAACAATTAAACCATTTCAATGTTGGATGACAACAACAGGAACACGTCTAGTTTAAATTTTTATTATCCAACTACTAGTAATTATGTTGTAATTAATTAATGTTCTTTTATTGGCGCCATTATTAATTGACCTTCTTGTGATCATTCAAGGAGTTATTTTATTTTATTTTGTAATGGCGCGTGCCTCATTTTAGTGTAATCAAAAAATCGGTGGGTGTTCAAGCGAAAGTTATCTTGAAACTATATCAAATCGATAGCTTCTACAATGGAATGACCCTTGCTGCAGGTTAAAAACAATAAAAAAAAACTAGCTAACAAGATGTTGATCTTATTATAATTTAAATTAACTCAATAATAATAATAATAATAATAATAATAAAAAACGAGTTACATAAGATAATTATTGTAAATACGTTCGATTTGAATATTAATTTGAAACAATTAGAATATCTACATCTGATCCGGATATGATTAGATATATTAAAAAAATTATTCTAAAACCTCCTGTAATCACCATTCCACATCAAAATTCATAATTATTTTGTTAATTTCGTTAAAAGAAAAAATTGTGCAAATCACTTTCATAAAAAATTCTAGTCCAATAATTATTCTATAAAAATCAACAAATTTTATGTTTATTGATTAAAAAATAAATAAATTAATAACATTATCATCGAGTGAAATTTAAACAACGATATAAACTTTTGTTATACCAACAAACTTATGTCATTACTGAATTTTTGCAATATTTAATTATAATACAATGTTTCCTATATATACCAACGCAATTTCTTTCATATAATATTTTATGTAAAACTCTAATTATGAATGTATGTATTTGTTATACAAATTTCCACATACAACAATAAACAATATTGAAAAACTGCTAATTTATTCAATAAACTTTAAATAGCAATATCAACTGATGGATAAGGACAATTTGATATTTTTAACAACACTTATTATAGAGAACTTCCTTGTTCACCACAAAAAGCAAAGACGGTAGTCAATAAACGTCTAACATCATGTGAAATAAGGAAAAAATAGAAGAAGCAACAACAAGAAATCCACCTTCACTTCATTCAGAATTTGTAACGGATTGAAACATTTTTTTTAACATGAATACGTGAAAATATTTCGTCCAATTATTACTATCTATTATTATTACCTATTTAAGATTTTAAAAGTGAGTAATCACGAAAAACCCATCATCATTATCATGAGATTTTTTTTTTGTTAATGCTCTTGAAAATGTATTAAAGGTTATTTACGGTCATTTTGAATCTTGCAAGTAATTTACTTTATTCCATAATTTGTTCTTCTCTTATTTTAAAACAAGTAGTTAGAAATCGAAAGTAGAGTCGTACGATAAACGATCTTGATTGTTGGTTGGTTATGACCATTGGATTTAAATGTGTAGTACTTATTTGTAATAGTAACAACAAGAAAATTGAAATTAAACTAAGGAAATGCCACTTTCACTATTAAGTTTTCCTTTAAAATTAGTTCAAATAAAAATAAAATACAACCACTTTTCAATCAACCTTTTGTTCAAGTAATCAATGATAAAACAATGACAATTAAATCTTAATATGTGTGTTTTTTTTTACCACGATTTCAATAAGAAAGTACAATAAATTGTTGTTCAAATCGTCTCACTAACCTAGATATCTTTTTTTTTGTTTATTTACTTATTTTATTCACCAAACAAATCAAATTAACTATAAACATTACTAGATAGATATAAAATGTACTAAAACCGTGCGACCTTGTTTAATTAAATTCTCTCTTGTTTTGTTGTCTATTTCTCATAGAAATATGGGTAAATTGTATTATATTTTGTATTATTTTTCTTTCTCTCAAGAAAAATTCTATTCAAACTCAACTAGAAATTCATATAAATTTCACCGATTTCATTATGGAAAATGAATCAATTCTTTATAGAATTTTTAAATTGAATAAATTTATTATTTTTATACCTATTAATCATCTTGTCAAGAAGATTACATCTATTAAATTCCATTACATAATAACTAATCAATTTTCAATGTCAAGTTCGTGAGCATCATCGATACGACTATAAGAATTCGTTTTGAAAGGGAAAAAAAATCAATTGAAACACTATCCCATATACATGATTTCATTTAGGAACAAAAAAATTATAATTGTTTGAGAATATTTACCTTGAAATGTCAAATAGATGAATATTTATATATTGAACAAAAAAAAGTCGTGACTTACTTGCAGCAGTATAACGAGATAATTATAAAAAAAAATAGTTCTATGTATAACCGGTGATAAAAGTTATTCTGCTGTTAGTATGGTAAATGGAGAAACAATTGTCTTTTCTTCGATACCTTTTGTTTCGCTACTTGTTGGACAGACGGTATATTAATGTACTTGCAAAGACATTGACAGTCCCACTAGTATTAATTTACTATTTATCTAACAGACACTTGAATCACTTTTTGTGTGGCCGTAGAAAATTTTTATTTATTATACATTAGAAATAGTTCAGCTTTAACAAAATAAGATCAATTCTTTTTATTTAAATTATTTAGCAATTTCCTTCTGATCTTATGCTATAAATAATACAAACATATATATATATTAAACAAAAAAAACACATCGTAATTGTCAAGGATAGCGAAACACGTTTCCTTTACTTAAAAATTTCACTATTGGCGTTAAATTATGATAAATCATTAAAATTATTATTAACAATAACAACAATAAAAAAAAATTGATGTTGGCGTCTATTTAATGTTTTATTTGTTAAGTTCAAGGTATCTGCCGAAAATAATTAGAAAAAAAAACCAACAGCAACTGATGCTAAATTAATTTATAATTCGATTTAAATTAATAAATCTTTATTGTTTTAAATTAGCCGAATATAATAATCAATAAAATTGATTACTCATAAAATTATACCATAACTGATTTTATAAAAATAAATCTAGTTACAACGATAAATATTATTCTTAATGAAATATAATGAGTAATTTCTCTTTATTGTACACGAATAGTCTCTATGGGAAAACGTATAAGTCCATATGTTATGGGAACTTTTCTTCTGTTTTTCAAGGGAAATTTATAGCCTAATGTGAGGTTTAAATTAACTACAGACAAAAAAAAAACGGGATTATCTGAAAATAAGAAACTGGGTAATTCCTTCAATTTTTCGTTCGTGTTAGGTCATAATGATTTTTCTGTTTTTTTGTTTGTTTTTGTTTGGCGACAATATTGAATTATCCCCACTTTATTATTATTAAAACACAGTCGTACCGGGGAACTATAGAAACTGAAACAACAATACATTTCAGTACAGCCACGCCGGCCTATCGTATAAGAAGTGGAAAATTTGATTATATTTTACGAATTAGATCGCTATGTGAGAAATAAAATTGTAACAGTTTTCTTATATTTTGTGTATATAAAGTGTTTAGTTATTGTGTGATTCGGATACAAACAGACTGTGTTTTCTTTTCTCTTATCTTTCAATAAAATGTAAGGACACAAAAATATCCTTCAATTTCTCACTTGAATGTAATAATTGAAACAAACCAAGTTCACCTTGACTGAATCAAAGTACAAATTATAACACTTTCTGTAGATAATTGAGTAGAAAAACATAAAAGAAGAAATGTCATACAAGATGATTCTAATCAAACCTTGATCGATAATAACAATAATTACACCATTAAATTATTCGATCTTAACCTATTGTGCAAAATGAAATGTTAACATGTCGTGATTTATCATTTTTAATAAAAAAAAAAACAAACAACAAATACCAAATTGATATGATCATGGTAAAATTATTGCACTATCCAAATAAAACAATTCAAATTTATTTTGGATAGAGCAGCAAATTGTCTGTTCATTTTTCTTCATTTCTCTAATCTTATATTGGCTCTACATTCCACAACGAATACCAGAAACGATCCAAAACGAATATTTCGAGTTTTAAATAAATTTAAAAGAAAAATAAGTTGAGAAAGTTATATGTTTCTTATTTTTATTTAAACTAATTTCTATCAAGTTCAATGCTATAAAGAAACTTCATCATCCCATATGTTGTACCATAAAATAACCAATCATTTATTATATGAAAAAACTATAAAAAAATTAAAATAATTAATTATAATTGCCGTCCTACTTTATTATATTCAATTGTTGAGATGCAATAACATAAAAATCTGGGAGAATAATCTTTGAATAATGAATCATTTCTAAACAATTCCCATAGTGGTTAATTCGAAACTGGAAAATATTACGAAAATTACAAAAAAAATAAATAAATCCTTGCACCTCGACCAAATCGAATACATATTCTAAATGAATGTTTATATATAAATAAGAAAAACAAAAGGAAAACTGTCAAATTTTTCTGCTCTGTTTCCTTTTTGCACCTTATACAATGAAACAAACAATTCAAATGTTGATTAGTCTATTATTTTTTTTTAATTTGTTTTATTATAATAAAGTTTCGAAAGAAAAACGAAAAAATTCCACACTTTGAATATTATTAATGGAAAAATTAGAAAGAGAACTAAGTAGATCGATTAGAAATTGTAACAGTTACCTAACCTTTTTTGGTCGTTTTTGTTTTATTATTATTGAACTATAATTACAGGTTGTAAATATGATTTTTTTTGAGAGCCATTATAAAACCTTTAGGTTAAATTCGGTGCATTGACGGCGTGTGCTGATCACTAATCTTTTTGAATTGTACAATCAACAAAAAAAAAATGATTAAGAAAGAAATATAACCATACCGCACCTAAATTAAAGCAATTATTTGTAAAATAACATTCCAAACAATCATTTTTATCTGTTATATATCTTTTAAAAATGATTATTAAATGTGTTTTTGTTTTGTTTTGTTTTTTTTTGATTAAATGAAGTGCATTATAAATTTAATTTTGAAATTTCAAGGTATTTTTCTCTTGTCGTTATTGAATTTTATTGAAATTTTATGCAACAATTCATAAATGTGAAAAATTCCCTCGGATATTTCGAAGTATGTTTGTGTTAAATGTATTGTTCACCTTTGAGTAGTACATGGACAAACGAGCACAACAATAACAATCAAGTCTTGCGAATTTTTCTTTGCATCTTTTTTGGTTTGTTTGTTTGTTCGATCAAATTCATCAAAAAAATTAACAATTTATTTATAGATAACATTATTTTTTTGGGTAGTCAAATTGGTCGAAATTACATATATTTTAATTGTAAAAAACAAAAAAAAACAATGTTCATTGTGTAACAATGTAACGTCAACATAGAAATTTCTATTAAAATCACTCGACCTCGGAATTTATTATTAAAAGAAACAGTAAATCTGTAAATTACTTAGATAGATAATGATCAATGAAATTTAATTTAATAATTCAATTAATCCCATTGTAAAATATAATTAAAGATTAGCACAAAAATTAAAAATTTGTATTTAAAAATGCGATGACATCTCTACAAACAAATGTTTAATTAGGTCTATTTTATAATTAAATAAGAAACTTCCGTAATATTTGATAAAAGTAGCCATATCTACAAACCATATACTACCTGTCTTTTAATTACATCATAGAACTATCACTTAAATAAAATAAATTTATTAGATCGTAACCGGAATTTAATTTATTTTTTTTTGAAATTTTCATTGTTTGTCTAGCTGTTTATTGAAAAAAAAAACAAACAATAAAAATATATTGGTGGTTAGGAAAAAATCCATTTACAGCAAGAGTCAAATGACAAAAACAACATTCAGTTACAACATAGTATTGTTCACTTTCCCGAATTTTAACAAATCTTGAAAAAACAAAAATCTAGAACACACCATAATTGTTATTTGGTATAAGTAAATGTTTTTGTACGTGTTTAGAAAACAAAATTAACAATAATTACAATTGTTAATTTAAAAACCAAATTATTCTTACAACATATATCAATTATTATCTATAAAAATAATAAATTAATCATTACAATAATATAGTAACAAACTGTCTTTGTAAAAGACCCTTTCTCTGAGATTTTCCGGACACACCCCAACTTCTTTACAATACAAGGTTATAGTTATAGTTTTATTATTATTTAAAATAAATAAAACCACTGGTAGATAGATTGAAGGTTGGAATAGATCAAAGAAAATTTTTAATAAATCATACCATTCACTTGATAAATTATCTTGTAGCAAAAATCTACATGTTACTTTCTTTTTTGTTTTGTCTTTCATTCTTACAATTATTTTAATATAATCTCGAAATATTTATATTTTACAGATGCGTTGGAAGCCTTTAATTTATTTAATGGCGTTTTCTGCCTTAATTTTAACGACACAACAACAAGAACAACAACAGAAACAACAAAATCCAAGAATTGTGCATAGATTGATAGGTGGTCATATAAGAATAAATAATAATGATGATGATGATATTGAATCATTATCGGCTAGTGCTAGTGGATCGAAAAATCGTAAAAATAAAAAATCAGATGATGATGAAAGAAAAACACTATCACAACAAGTTGTTGATGGTAAATATGGTTTAATACAAAAAGAGTTATTTACAAAACCAATAAAACGACCAGGTGTTATTAGTTATGATGCTAATCCAGAAATACCTAAAGATAATGTTAATAATTTAGGTGGATTAACTAAAAATGATATATGGTTAGCTGAAAATCATCTATTAGTAATAAAAGGTGGTCGTTATCCACCACATAATGATCAGAAGGATTATTCAAATCAACCATCAATATGGCCAGCAATTGATAATTATAAAGCACCATTGAGACAAGTAAAAATACCATCACATCGAAAAGTACCGCCGCCATTTCCAGTCCAACTCACCGATGATGGTCCACTCCAAATCTTGGGCACAAATTCTTCGCGAACGATTAATGGAACGTACGACACGGCCGCGATCTATGCCATACCACCTCCAGAAATCTATGAACAACCAGGAACGAATCCGTTCTACTCAAATACACTCAATCAAAATCAGGCCAACATTACTACCGGGCAAACTCCGTACCCAATATCTCCGTACAATCAGGGGGAGTTTCCCGGGGGCCACCGTTCCCCCATTCCTATTGAACGGTACATTACCGCCTTTTTTCGCATCTTTACCCCCTGGAGCAGCAATTCTACCACCACCATCAAATCAGACCGAACAATTCGACGAAGACGACCCATCAATATATTATCCACCGCCATACAGTTTCTATTATCCAAAGGATAATTCATCAAATGTACCAGCTGGTCCATTAGTGCCGGGAATTATTTTGCCACCACCTCCGAATTTCTTTGCACCTTTAGAAGAGAGTACAACAATGAAGCAACCGCAAGTACGAAGTCGAACCAAAGCAACAACAACAACTACAACGCCATTACCACAAATTCGTCCAACTACAACAGCATTGCCACCAACAGTTGTATTAGATGAGAAGAGAATGAGAAGACCAATACATGTATTCCCACCACATATACCATCAGAAATAAATAACGAATTGAAGCCAATCGTGACAACACCTCGGTCAAATATTGTGACAATTCTACCACCACAAATTATCAATCGAACACAACAACCAACAAAGAGACCATCTGTTACAATATTGAAACCAGTGAAAAATACAAGTGAATCACCTAACATTTATACGTATAATAATGAAGTACCACGAAAACCATTTGATGTGTATGGACCACCACAAACACGTGTAAAAACAGTGTTAACAACAACACAAGTACCATTAAAAATCTATTATAGTACAACGAATGATATTGAAACGAATTCAATAACACAACCACCAGAAAAATTCCGTATTGGTATTGCACAACGTTTACCAAAAACACAAACAACAAAAACACCAACACAATATTATTATTATGAAGAACAACAACCAAGAGAAATAACAACAGAAAAACCAATACAAACAAATTATTATGATATAAATGGACGTTATTATATACCGAAATCACAAAATTTAATACAACAAACACAACGACCCCAATATATTTATGTAACATCATCATCAGTAGCACCATCACAAAAACGGCCACAATTCCGTTTTGTACAACAACCAAAACGTGATAGTTTCAGTGTACATATAGCAAGATTACAAAAACAAATACATCAATATATAACAACAGCACGTCCAAATAATTATCAACAACATACATCAAAACCAGTTTATCAATTTAGTTTTCAAGCAACAAATTATCATCAACAGAATGATAATACACAAGATAAATTTCGACCATTACCAAGATATAGTGTACAAATACAACCAGCTGTTGAAATTATACAAACAGAACCGACACCATCAAATTATTATCAACATAATACAGAACGACCAGCATCATCTAAATATTATACAACTGTTAAACCTGATTATGAGTATGATGATAATATTGATGTTGTACAAAAAGATGATGATAATAATAATAATAATAATCATCAAAATCGACAAATAAAACAACAATATAAGTATGAAACAACTTCAAATCCAATTTATCAAGGTTTTTATACGAAACCAGATGAAAATTATTTTGATGAAAATACAAAAGAATATTTTACAACATTTGGAAAGAAATTACCAAGTACAACACCAATACCAATACAAACACAACAAAGACCAAACATTTATCGACCATCAACCATACAAAAACCTATAAGTTTACAAGGTGATACAGCTGTAAATTATTTACCACCATTACCAAAAATTAATCCCAACGCTGAATTTATTAGACCACAACAAGTTAATTATCCACCACGACCACCACCACCACAGCAACATCAATATAGACAAAACAATCAACGACCAGACATTGTTAAAGCAGTTGAAGTACCAATAAGAGACAGACAACAAGGTTCATTTATTTCATATCAATTACCAGGAGATGATGGAGCGCATTTCTATTTTTTAACACCACAATTAGCACAAAGCCGTAATCAGGGAGCTGGTTATTATTATGAACAACAAGATAATGTGAGGAGATTACGACGAAATCGATCTATATGAACTTTTTTTCTTTTGCCTTTATTATTAAGAGCTGTGAGTATATAGTGGACGTTTCCCTAGTATTGTTTGTTTATAAATTAAAATATTATATGCCTGTGATTCTAATTGGACTATTTAGAAAAAGAAATATTATTTAAATATAAGCGCATATTATTGTGCTATAAAATACGAATGTAAACGTTAATTTATTTTTGTAATTAAACGAAAAAATTCTTTATACTAATAAAGTGATAAATTATTGTAATAGTGTGCTTAAATAAAATCATATATGTATAGATAATTGTTAATATTTGAGTATTAATTATTGAAAAAGACAAAAAAACACTCACCAGTATTGAGTTCTTGCTCAGTATTCTCGTCTTTTAATGGTTCATCGAACAGATGCAGGTACACTTCAATGGCACATTTGGCTGCTTTAAAATAAAATGGATGTCCACGTAAAACATCTTCTAAACGTAACAATCCTACATATGATCTGAGCGTCATTTTTCTCATACAATATGTATGAAAATCAAATTGATCTTCAATTATTTCCGAGAAATGCTACAATTATTATATATATATTTTTTAATTGTTATTATTATTATTGTTAATTTGAAAATAAATAAAATTACCCTATCAGTTTCATGGCATTTCTTTAAAGCTTCCCATATTTACCTAATCGTTGAAATGCTAAAGCACATTCCGTTTCAAACCACATACATTGCATTTCATTTAAATTTTCCATAGCTGAGACACCTTCACGTGTGAATTTAGCACAAATATCTTCAGCTTCTTTAACTTTATTTGCACGCAACATGTATTTAGCACATTTCGAATTTATATAACGATCAGCTGTATCCAATGCTTGTGCCTCCTCTAACCATTTAAAGGCTTCTTGTGGATTGCCTGCATGCTATAAAATGCAAATATTAATAATTTATTTGAATAAACGTACGAATAATTACTTTATAGATTCGTCCTTTGGTTACAAATAATTCAATTAATGTTGGTGTATGCTCAATAGCGGCATCAATATATTCTAATGATTTTTCTGTATTATTTAAATAATCGTAATGTTGAGCTAAATAATAGTATACCCATAATAATGCTGATGCTGGTTCTTTTGGACCATTATTAACTTCATTATCTGAATATTTACTATATTTTTTTAAACAATCCACATATTGTAACAATAAATTTTCGATTGTCTCTATTTTATTTTTATCAACATATAATGAACGTAAATCAACAAATAATGGTGGTACACCCTTTGATAATGCACGTCTCATATATTTATCAACTAATTCTTTAAATTGTTCACCATATGCATAATTTAATGGTAATCGTTTTGGTGGTTGTGCCCTTGGATATTCTTCACAATATTTTATATAAAAATCAACAATATCATCAGGTTTTGTTAAATTTTTTGAATCAATTAACTTTTTATAATACATTGTATTTTCTGGATTACGTTGTATTAATTCTTCATAATGTTTAATTGCTTTATCATATTGTTTTAATTTTAAATTTAATTCACCGAAATTCTCTTTTAATGTTAATTTATCAACAATTTGATCTTGACAAATTTCTAAATGAAGTAATGCTTCTTTCAAATCACCAGATTCTTGGATCACCAGGTTTTGATATAATAATAATTCACTATGTTCATAATCGTAATTGCTACCCTTCTATAAAAAAAAAACGATAATGATAACAATAATGATCCGTTGTATTCACTAGGTAGACATCATCATTAAATGTCATTGGCTGTCATTTTCGTTTGCTCTACTTTGTCCACTTTGTTAGTCCATCATACTTATATTTCTGTTTAATATAAATGTTATCACTAATTTTCGTATGTTTTCTGTCATTTGAAAATTGTTTTATCAATACAGATTAGATCAATCATCTCCAATCGATTGATACATGAAAATTAAAATTAGAAATTTAAGTAAGTTTAGCTTGTTTTGCTTGTCCCATATCTGTATAAAGTGTAGCCAACGAAATAGGCATACAAGGATCCACAGTGTTAAATTCAAATAATGGAACAATCAAAATATTGTTGCATCTGTGTATAATTTAGTGTTATGTATCTTACAATAATTATCAAGAAATCATTTTTCGTACACAGAGAATCTGTTGGAAGGCGGCCATTTTATCAGTTAGAAAAAAACTAAGCAAAATCGTAAAATTCTTGGTAATTCTACATGGAAGTCGATTAACATAGTGCACAAAAAACGAGGCTTTTGATAGCGAATTAAATTATCAACATTTAGTGATGAAGATTACGTAGAGAATATGATATTATTTTAAATTAAAAGATAAATTAACCTGTTGTTGGTCGAGAAACGTGTCCAATATATTTAATGCATTCTTATAATCTTCTAATAGATGAAAAGACATTGCATAACCTATCCAGGAAGCTCGTTGAGTTGGTCGTAACATGAGCAATTGATAACGAGTATCCTAAAGAATAAAAAAAAAATTAGTTTTAAAAAAAATTGTAATATAGTTCAACAACTTACTCGATAACCTTCCAAATCACGCATCTGTATTTGTAATAATGACAAATCACGTAGAATTTGCATATTATCCTTTTCCCATTTAAGGGCATTTCTATAACATTTAATAGCTTCATCATATTTTTTATCTGAACGTTGCAATAAACCGTAAACATGCCAACAAACATGTGATCGTAAATCGTTCCGTAGACCACGTCTAACATATTCATAAGCTTCCTCTTTCCGGCCCAAACAATTCAATGTTAATCCTTTCATCGCTAAGGTTTCTACAATGGAATTATCAAAAATTATTCATTCATTGAACGAATATTTGCTAACTAACCTCCATGATCTGTATATTTTGGATTTGATAGAATTTGCTTGGCAAATTTCAATCCGTTTTTGTACTGTTTCTGTTCGTAACACCTCTGAAAAATACAACAAAATACAATTACTTGGGTGTTTTTCTTTCAAAATATTCATTCTTAAAGTTGAGGTTATGTAAAAAGTAGATAAAGATGGGGATTTGGAATGCATTAAATGACTCAGGATATTTCGATATAAAAATTCAAACGTAACATTATCTATGTATGTGTGTACATATTATTTTTAACACAACCAGATAATAACAATTACCAAGGTTTTTTTAACGAATCCCCATACATAATCAACATAATAATAATAACGAATGAATATTCGGAAAAAAAATGATTATAACGAAGTAAATAATACAAACCAAAATTCTTTTAAATAAGGCATTTTCTTTCGGTGGTAATGGATTACTGGAGGGCATTTTTCCTATCAGCGCACAATGAAATCAAATTCTCACAAAATCTTGCCAAATTTCTTCTCGTCGTGTTTCAATTGGGATTAAAAAATAAAATTTGAAAAAAAATATGATCGAAATTTGTTAATGCAATCAAAACCTCGTGGCCACAAATGCCTCCTCAAATGTCGATTTGATCGTCACGTGACCAATGTCGCCCTCCACATTTGCTATCTACAATACAAATTCAAGTTGTTAAAACAGACATCTGTAATCTCGCTACAACAACAAAAAAACGACAAATAAATAAATAAATAAATGTATAAACAAATACGAATAAAGAAAATTTTAAAATTTTACGTACAACTAAAGAAAATAAATGAATCAAAAATTACAATTGACAAGCTGTGGAAAAATGTCAAAATGAAAATTTGAAAAATATGGCGGGATACAGTGGTGGCTCGTGCAGTTATATAACTTAACGAATATGTTCGAAAATCAACAATTCAACATTATATTTAATTCAATTTGATAGGTAAACAGCAATATTTTAATCAATAAATTCTGTAGTGTTCAATTGATTTTGATATTTGAGTGTTTTCAAAACGCAGCAGATAGTATTGTTAGTTGCATAACAACCCGGACAAAAATATCTATATACTTTTACTATAAATTTCATTTAAAATTGCAAAATATTCCACATTATACTCACATTCCAATTGAAATTGCTAAATATGATCGAATCTCAACAATATTCCCAACAACCAATGTATACAGAGTGATTTGAAAAATGCGTTAGGGCTGATTCACACTGTATACACTCACAGAATCAACCAAACGTTCCTACATTTCATCATTATTTCTAGTATGAGTGGTAATTCTTCAAAACCAGTTGGTTACTGTTACATATTTATAGGAAATACAATGTAATTAGAGATTACATGTGGTATAATTAATGATTAGAAATACCATGTTATCTAAATTATTTCATATTACAAGGATAATACAAGCTGAGAATGTAGATTATAGTTAAATGGAAACTAAGTAAGTAGTTATCCACTTTCAATTTTAAAGTAATTGTATGTAGAACAGATTTAATAATTAAAATAAATACATAAATAAATAAGTGTATGATTTATTTAAAAATATAATAGAAAATACTGAAAGTCATTATTATAAAGCAAAGCAATTGAATCAATTATCGATAAAGGAATAATTCCAACTATTGATTATTTCTTGCTACAACAGGAATTCGTTTTTATTATAACGATCAATAACGTGTTTACCCACTATTTGGATTCATATGATTAGTTTGCCAAAGTATTGATTACATGTCGTTCCAAAATATAGGTTCAATACAGTTGTCTTCTTGATAGCTGGAAAACGTCTAAAAGTAAAGTTATAATAAACTGTAATTTAGATAAGTGTGTTTCCAATTGCAAACATAAGTAAAGACCATGGAATCAGAAAGAAAATTCATAGAATTTGAAAATCTGTTATAAATAATCTAATAAAAGGCCAACTCCATCATCTGACTTCGAACCTGAGTCACTCAATTGCCGGTCGATTCCGACACTAGAAGTTTGTTAGCAACAGAGCCGAACCGACGAAGAATTTTTTATTTATTGAAAAGGCACCCGAGACAACCACGTTAAATGAAATTTTCTAATATCAAATGGTATCAGGTCTAAAGTTGCAGCTCACTCAACTCATACTTATTTATTTTTATTTATTATTATTTTTTCGTAACAAGCATTTATATAGAATAATCAATGAAATACACATATTTTTCTTTAGTAAATACTAATCATTAAAGAAAAATATGAGTCACACATAACACAATTTTACACCACCATATTTGTTGTACTCCTGTATAGATGACAATTCGGGAGATTTCAATGGTATAAAACATATGTTAAGCTTTATTTCCATCATAAAATATAAATAAATAAAAAAAAGTAAAAACTTTTAATCAACAGTTACAGTTTCTATTACTATTAGCCTTGTGGAAAATGATCATTTTCGATGCATATAGTTGGAAATGACGATTTTAGCCAATAAGAGACGCTTTTTCATGTTATTTATTCTCCGTTGCTTAGTAACACCCGGAATAGAATATGGGCTGTTTCCGTTCGATCGTAGAAAGAAATAGGCCAAATGGCTCAATGGTAAAGAAATTGGATTGATAATCTAGAAGTCCGAAGTTCCGAATCCTGGCAAGGTATCAAAAAGGATTTTCGGAATTTTTCTCTTTTCTTAGCTCCTTTTGTTAATTAGTCCATGTGACATGGACCAGTTGGCAAGAGCAGACTCTTTCCATCCCATTTCCAGGTCCGTCATCATAGAAAAAGCGCCTGGATTTGGTGAAATGAGCAGTAACCATCTAGTCGAAAAGGCATAAGTGCCAGCGTTTGGTGCAATGAGCAGTAATCACCCTTTTGTTTTCCTAGACGAGGTAAACATAAAGTTAAACACAATAAGAAACATAAATGTTAATTAATAATCGTTTTATTTAAAATATTTATTATTGGATACCAGTAGAATAAAAGGAAATGTGGACCTTATAAAGAGACTCATGATATTTACGCGACTGATATTAATCTGATGATATATTTTTTATAATTAGTAGAAAAACAGAAAACCGTATTGAGTGCAAGATAAATTATCTTCTTAAGTTTTATGGGGGCGGATTTAATAAAATGTGAAAGAGATTTCGCGGGACGTACGTTACACATGCCTAATTTACAATAAGGTTTTGTTTGTATCGATATTCTCAAGCAAATTATGAAGAATACTATTTTCATCATTAACACTAATATAGAATTTATTGATCTACAAACATTCTAATGACTATCCATTAATGAAATATTTAAAACTAAATGAACAAAACAAAGGATGACTACATAGTTACTATATTATAGTTATATACGTACATCATTAACATTATTGTATTCGTGTTCAGTTCGTCAACGGAAGATAACACATAAAATTGAGAAAATGTTTGATTTGAACCATTTATGGAAGAAATTAACAAGAAAAGATTGTTTAATTATTGTAAAATTCTTTGCATCTTCGATATATGAGTTTTATTCAATTAAAATTTTATTAATTTTCTTTTTGTTAACACAAATTCCATGTCAAGTGATTCAAATTTATTTGTTTTTTTGTGAATTAGACAAGAAAGACGTTGCCCAGTATGCACCTGCATTTTGCATAATGTTCTATGTAATAAATTATTTAATTTATTTCATATAATTACTAATTGTTTAACTATATATGTTTTCTGACTAAAAATTTACAGCCTATAGCAGGTGCAGTAGTAATGCTAGTTGACTCAAAAATTGTTTATAATTTAATTGAAGAAATCAAAATACAGCCAGTGGATAATGCAAGTGAAACAACAAAGGCAACAATTAAAAAAGAAATGAAAATTGTATCGCTTTTTACAATTATTAATACCTGTGGCTTATTCTTTACTACTCTGGTACTTTTTTTTTGTAATCATTACGACTACACAACGTTTTTACCAATTAAATATTTCGCTGACTATTATCCAAAATATTCAAATATTTTAGCATCTATTTATAAATCTGGTTATGTTATTGCTGCACTTACAACATTTACAGCCATCAATTATGTAATTATTTATTACACACAACATATGAGATATCAGCATTTGATGTTAATTGATCAAATTAATGAAATAATGATGTGTGAAAATGATGATTCTATTAGCGATAAATTGGTGGATGATCCGGAATATCAAAAACAAGTAAAAATCAGACTATGTAACTTTATTGAACGTCATCAACAATTGTTAATGTAAGTAATTAGATATTTATTTACTACACTAATAAATTTATTTGATCAAAATGCAATTTCGTAGGTCAGGTATTAATAAAAACAAACAAATATCGAAATACATCGTATGCTTTTCGTTATGCGGACTACTGGTTGCTATAAGTGTCATATTAATGCTAGTTACGGTAATATTCATTCATTTGTAATATTAAGGAAACATTAATAATAATTCAATTTTATAGGGTTCAGTCATTTTCACTTACGACTACCGATACATACCAGCAGGTTGTTTATTCACTGTAACATCATTTTCAGCCCTTATAATGGCAGGACAATCCTTAGAAACAATCGTAAAGATTTATAAAAGTTTAATCAACAACAAAAACTTTCTAATGCGGTTCCTTTTCAGACTGAAAACTTATGCGATGCCTTACAACAAATCGAGTGGTACAATATGAATGTGGAAAATCGTAAAATTTATTTAATCGCTCTAACTTGTGCACAGAAGAAAGTTGCAATAAGATTTACAGAAAATTATTCGATTAATCATGTACTAGGATTAGCAGTTGAGTTTTCTTGTTGTTTTTTTTTGTCTTGAAATTAACTCCTTTCAAATTATTTCCATTTAATTTTCAGATTGTTCGTGGGGCATACTCAACCATGAGTGTCCTTCTTAATTATAAAAACTAAATTAGTTATTATACTCACCATTATGCACACATTCAACAACTGAATAAGTTGTTAATGCTCTGAAAATGTGATTCTGATCTTCAGTGCGAAATTATTAGGCTATCAGCGTAACAATGATCAAAACAATGATTTTGAGAAAATCCTGTGTAAAGATTTGTGTTAAATAAGTATATGGTAATAATTGTCAATTCACATGTAAGCAAAATAAATTTCAATTTGATAAACAATATTACTGAGCATTACCTTCTGATCCTATAAGTCAATGATTTAACTTTTATCCTATAAAAAATATGTGATTTAAGCTCTGTTGCTCCAAGTAATGATCCTGCTACCATTTAATAACAAATCGAAAAATATTTGTATCTTATTATAAACCTGGTCTCTTCTCTATGAAAAAAAATGAAGAACAGTGGTACAAAACAAAGGAAAATCTCGCTAATTAATAATTAAAATTCGTTTTAACAACATCACAACAACAAGAGTATTATTAGTCATATTCAGTATCTAACATTATTACTTCTTGACGTTAAGTTCATCAATAAAAAATTAAATAAAAAGTTAAAGAAATTCATAATATGTAACATGAATTAACAAAATTCAATGATTTATTGATTATAAAATTAATTAGATAAAAATGATGCTAGTTTTTCATGCCTATAACGAAATTGCCGAGTGTTCTATGATTCTTAATAGATGAATTATGTTTTAAGACTGACAAACCGTCCAATGGTCGATTGAGTCACATATGTCAATCCCTTTAATGATTTAGCATTTTTTTTTCAATTTGTTAAGAAAGTCGTTCGACTTGACTACCCGAACTCGAACCCGAAGCTACTGTTTGCCGGATGAGGAAGGCAAGTAACCCAGTTGCTACGCTCATGGTAATAATATGTAAGTATAATAAACATTGCAACTCGGATGTCATTGGCCGTATATACAGTATGGGTAAGGGTCAATGACGTAGAAGTATATAGACTGCTTACCGCCTATAATTTCTGTGCTTTAAAAAAGAGGGCCTATATGGAGGTTTGTCTCACTCTTTTCATCTCATTACAATGCGCAGTCCATATGAATTAAGCTACGTAGGCCAGTACAGGGAGACATAAGATATCATCAGTAGATGCCAGCTGAAGCTTTGAAAGTTTTTAGAGTTGCATACATCTTACTTTTTGAAGGATTAACGATTTCCTTCCGGAGAGGGAGCTTTTACTTATTAGTTCAGTCTACCATTAAAGAGTGTTTTTTAAACTATTATTTTTTTATATTTCTTATTGTGTTTAACTTTATGTTTAAAAAGGAAAAAAGGATTGTGGTTTACTGCTCATTTCAACCAAACCCCGGGCGCTTATGCCCTTTTACTTATGGATGATGGTTTACTGCTCATTTCAACCAAACCCTGGGCGCTTATGCCCTTTTATGGATGATGGTTACTGCTCATTTCACCAATTCTAGACGTTTATTTCTACGATGAGGGACCTGCAAAGGGGAGGGGAGGGCTAGGGACAGACATCCTAATCTTGCTAACTGGTCCATGTACTTTGTGGCATGGACAAATTAACAATTTAGGTTATAAAGAAGAGGAAACTTCTGAAAATCCTTTTTCATACCGTGCCGAGGTTTGAACCCCGGACTTCTAGGCGTAAATCCCTATCGTTAACCATCGAGCCATTCGGATCGTGAATTTTCATATGAAAAGTGTACTATAAATGAAAACGATTTTCTACGATCCAACGGATACAGCCGACATTCCATCGTGTGTTGGGCACCCGAAAGTACTCGATTGCATTAATGTATAGATGTTGCTAAGCAACCACAATTTTAAATACCTAACATGTTAAAATGTCTGTCATTGGTTGAAATCTAGATTTCCAAAAATATGCTTCGGAAATGCTCATTTTCCACACTGTAGCAGATGGCAATGGAAAACGGGACGATTGATTTAAGAAAATCAAATATACTCTCATCAGAAACTGTAAATTGAATGAATTCAATAGAAATGCGGTCCAGCTGGTAATGTTTGAAAGTAGTTGGTAGTCAGTTTCTAACTAGACATGCGTAGTCTAGTCATCAACCAAACAATCTAGAATTGTGGGTGGGAACATACCTAATAATTGCCACTATAATCGACAAGGTGTTCTTACAATGAATATATTTCAAAATAAATATTGTTGAGGGTAACCAATCCACTTCTGCGAATATGAAAAGATTGAAGAATTTTTGAAAAAAATCAGACTTATTTGTGTAAAGCTTTACAATCAAATTGAAGTAGTGTTAAACAAATATTTATTTATATACGGTTTACTTAAATGTAGTCAACTTTAAGGCAATTAAAGCAATTGAAATCGAGCCACAATTGTCAATTTGACAACGGTCAAGTCAAGTCGCACAGATTCAAATCGTCAGAGTATAGATCTTCTCGTATTTTTAAATGAATTCCACATACCCACACTTAAGGGTGAAAATGTATAAAATCAAAATCTACATATAATTGTAGAGAATATTACCTATTTTTAATGCATAATGTGAATATAGCTTTATATTATTCTTTGTAAAGTATATCATTAATGAATATAACTAAACTGTAATATTTTAAGTTAAGTTTAATCGTTTCATGATATGTGCCATAAACGTCAAACAAGTTTTACTTCAATCGCGCGTAAAGATTACACGCACACAATTTTTTTTACATTTTTAGAATCGCATGAATTGTGAATTTCCAAAAGAATATATTTCAAACAAATATAGCCTTTAATACTAATGGAATAATAGGGTTCTTTTAGTATAAACCGCAGGTAGAAAGTTGTCTTCTTTCGAAGACCGTTCGGGTACATCATTTCTATGGAGCTTCATGGATAACGGCAAGTTAGTCAGTGTTATTTAAAGATGCAGAGACAGCAATGTTCCGCTTCTACTTGATACGGGTTTTTATAAGTTTATTGGTCTACCCTTCAGATTCAAAAAATTCGACTATATGAATTTGTATGTCATCAAGACAATGTTGCCCAATAACATTGCCTCTTAGTTGTTTGACAATGGCACCACGTGTATCAATTTTATTGTGTCTTTTGTGATTATTACAACTTACTGAAATTAACATAATTATTTTTTAATTAAATAAATAATTAAACAAATAAATAAATATGTTCGGTGACGGCGATACTACAGTAATTCCAGATATCATTTATGATCAATGTTCGAAAACCAGCTATAGAAAAGGTCGTTTTTTCGGCAAGGTTTGTTAAAATATTATAAAACATAACTATACTATTTTCTATTTGATTATTATCCTTATTATTATTTATTATTTTGTGTTTATATAGGGTGGTTTTGCGCAATGCTATGAAATTGTTAATATGATAAGATAATGAAGCCTATGCTGGGTTTTATAATTCTTTTGAGGATAAAGGTAATATTTATATTGTATTGGAACTGTGCAGGAAACGGGTAAAATTATTTTTTAAAATATCTTTCTATTAAATATCATCAATAATAATAGTAATTAAAATAATAATAATAATAATAAGAGGAAGAAGAAGAAGAAGAAGAAGAAATCAAATATTTGTATATGAGTAATCAATAATTAAATAATACATAAATAATTTATTGAACATACTTCCGGATTTTTATTGCGTTTTATTTAAATAATGATGAAATTCTATATTGAAATTTCAATCGTAAAAATTGTTGTATTATCAATTTATCGATATTTGTCTATCAATAATAACAGGTTTTTTTTCTTCTTCTTCTCCTGATACGGGAAACAATCTACTTTTATCGATTTATTTTGATGTTTGTTAGAAAAATATTCACCGATTCCGAATGAATTATAATTGTTTTATTGATTAATAATTGTTTGTTTTTGTTTTTCTTTGTTTTCTAGTCTATGATGGAATTGCATCAACGCCGTAAAATCTTAACAGAACCGGAGACACGTTTCTATATGAACCAGATATTAAATGGTGTTTCATATTTACATCAACGGCATAAAATACATCGTGATTTGAAATTAAGCAATTTATTGTTAAATGATGATTTACATGTGAAAATTGGTCAGTTTTTTTTAGCTACACAAATACAATTTGCTGGTGAACGTAAAACAATACCATGCGGCACACCAAATTATATAGCACCAGCAATATTGAATAAACAAGGGCATTGATTTGAAGTTGATATATGGTCAATTGGTTGTATTATGTATACATTATTATTAGGATGTCCACCATTTGAATCTAGTACATTAAAAGAGACTTATACTAGAATCATAAAATGTTTTCTCTTCAGATTAGTTGGTGATATTACAGAGATTGTAAAAGATATGATTGTTAGAATGTTACAACCAGATCCATTATGTCGTCCAAAAGTAACACAATTATCAATACATGATTTCAGCTGGATCTGTCACTTCATCTAAAAATATGTGTGTTTTCGATGTTTTTGATTTTAAAGCTTTTGATAACATTGAACGTAATCTAGAAAAATACAAATATTTGATTTCTTCTTCTTCTTCTTCTTCCTCTTATTATTATTATTATTATTTTAATTACTATTATTATTGATGATATTTAATAGAAAGATATTTTAAAAAATAATTTTACCCGTTTCCTGCACAATTCCAATACAATATAAATATTACCTTTATCCTCAAAAGAATTATAAAACCCAGCATAGGCTTCATTATCTTATCATATTAACAATTTCATAGCATTGCGCAAAACCACCCTATATAAACACAAAATAATAAATAATAATAAGGATAATAATCAAATAGAAAATAGTATAGTTATGTTTTATAATATTTTAACAAACCTTGCCGAAAAAACGACCTTTTCTATAGCTGGTTTTCGAACATTGATCATAAATGATATCTGGAATTACTGTAGTATCGCCGTCACCGAACATATTTATTTATTTGTTTAATTATTTATTTAATTAAAAAATAATTATGTTAATTTCAGTAAGTTGTAATAATCACAAAAGACACAATAAAATTGATACACGTGGTGCCATTGTTAAACAACTAAGAGGCAATGTTATTGGGCAACATTGTCTTGATGACATACAATTGATAGCATTATATATGAAAACAGAAATTTTGTTAACACAATTTTTGATAATTGAATACTGACTGAAATTATGTCCCAAAAGATCAATAATTGGAACAAATAATCTTTTTTTGGATAAGATAACAGTAATGTAAGTTGTACCAATTGTACCACGTGACCTCATTTGACGCTCGAAACCAGCGTCGAGCGTCAGCATGAAAATGCACCTAGAATAACATTGTTATTTGTAGACCTAAAGATTTAAATTATTAGTAATTTAAAAGGAGTTTTGTGTGCTTTTTATTCAAATATGAGTTCAATTTGCTTCGATTGATTACAACTATATTCATCAAAAATATCATATTTTTCGTCTTTATTTTTAAGTAATAAATTCGATATACAGTAAGGGCAGATGAGGTAGGTTTACTGAGAAGAAAATACGCAGAGCATTTTGTGTACGATTCAGACTTGTAATTAAGGCCGATCGCAAACTGTTACAGCAAAAACGTTGTTAGTCATAACGGTTTTGGTCGAATTTATAAACTCAACGCACACAGATCGAACAAAAACGTTGTTATACCGAACATTTTGTTCTGTCTCGCAGCGTTTCTATACAAAATATTTTGTTTTACAGTATTTTGTTCGTTCTGGACGCACATTGATAAAACATATGGGTGACGACTACAAATTTTTGTAACAAGGTGATTGTGTGTTTTTAGGTGGAGAAAATTGTAATCGACTTTCCTAATTTCCATGAACTTCCAAATATATGAAAAGTAGCATGAAAAACAAATATTAAAACAAAAAATCTGCCCGGCGCATCCACCAACTTTTTTGTACTTTTACATCCACCATTAATTATGATTAATGGAAAATCACGATTTGCTCACGAATTTGTTTAATTCGAAATTTCGAAATATTTGATCCACATAAAACAGGATTTTAATCATTAAATCCGAACAACGTTTTTGCTGTATCAATTTGCGTTCAACCTAAGGCACAGTCAGATCTGAAGAAGCAGTTAAATAAATAAAATAACTACACAAATGTGCAAATTTCCGTCCCAATACTTGAATGACGAATTCCTTTGAACTTGTCGGAAGAGCCGACAGAAAATGAGTTGAGATTAGCAGCTCGCAAGCCGATACGGCTCTGCTTAGATCCGCTGCTGTAGGTACTTCGATTTACACATGTTCTCTATTTAAACAGTTGAGAACATTCCAAATTGACCACAATCTATTAACGATCCTTTCCCAATTTTCTTTGCAGGTTATCGGAATAGAAATACAGAGGTATCCCAATAAACTGATCCGTCGTAGTGGATGAAACATCAAAATTATTGACCCTGGTCTAATTGTGCCCTAAGTAAGTCTAAATCGGGAATATATACCCACAAATAATAATAAAATCTTTGTGAATAGTTATTGACAAAATATTTATTGTGATTCACTCTTTATTGATGCAAATAGACTTCATAAAAAAAAAACGTGCACATTACTCATCTAAAAAAATATCAAAACAATAAACACTACAATAAAAAATCTCAGTATAGATTTTACAGAAATCAAAAAAAGAACTGCAATAATTAAAATCAATTAAAACTATACACACATAGGAATGTATTCTAACATAGTAATCATAATAATAATTAAAAAAAATTAATAATATTTGAGTATGGCAGGTTAATAGTATAATTATAAAAATATGTTTATCCAAAAATTGAGAGAATTTTTCAAATTTAGTAAAAAAATTACCAAAGAAAGAAGAAAGAGAACCTGAGCCTTTTTAATACATTTTTTTTTAGAATTTAATAGTTAAACATTTTAACAATTCAAATACTGTTTATTCAATGTAATTATTTGTGAATATTTTCAATATGCACAAGAGAATTCATTTATACGACAACACTTAGAGTGTTTGCCAATTTTTTTTTGCTCCAAACTTAAAGTAAATTAGTGAAAATTGACAATTCCAAGACACATGTAAAATCATTTCTGATTTTGTAATAAATGCACAATACACCTACACATATATTTATAGAGAATGTTCGGTTTTTTCTAATTACTATCCTGTTAAATCTGAAAGTTTGCCCGATGTATATAGCTGCCTATATATCATATATGTATAACAAATCCAATTTAAGGCAAAATATAAGGCAAACTTGCAATAATTATTAAATTTAAAAACATTCTAAAAAATCTAAAATCTTTCAAAAACAACTTCATCATTATTGGATAATAATACTAAAATAAAAAAAAAACGACTAGATTTCAATTTACAAAAGACTACCACAATATCTGCGAATAAATTTTCTTCTACATATATCATGATAATTATTTACGTGTAAAAATTCCTTAAAAAAAAACTAATAATAATAAATAAAACTAATAGAAGCTTCAATAAATTCTAATACAGAATGTCTCACTTGAGATTCATTCCAATTAATTATTAGAAAATTTTGTGAGACATTCAGTAAAATTTTAATGAGGCACATTTAAAAATTCGATAATTTTTTTTCTTTATGTTTTTGTTTAAATTTAATTCTATTCACAAGCTAATTTGCCATCGAAACTACTTAATGCAACAGCAAATGCTTGTAATGCACACATTGGATAACGATAATCCATTGTGAATACATCTTCGGCAATACGTCCAAATTGCATAACAACATATTCTGTATCACTATCATGGACAATTTGAAAATTTTTCACTGATGCCTGTGTAACACGTCCATGAAAATTTAATACATATGATTGTGTATCATCATTCCATACAGGTGTTTTATTATGTAATTCAATTAAATTATCCATATTTTTTGATTTCCAACATTCTAATAAACTATCACTATCATCTTGTGGATAAATTGTTATACGTTGTTGATCAATTGTCATACCAGGTAATATTATCGTCATTTTACGTGGCCCTTTAAAACCCAATACATTTGTATCATATGTGATTGCAGCTAATTCCTGTCTTGGCATATAACCATCTTTAATATTACCTTTACGTGATGATACACCATTATCATATACTGTGAATTGTGTACCTAATAAATTTGAACGTAATTTACCTGGAACAAATGTATTATTAGCGAAACATTTGGTGATAATGCTATCAATATTGTTGGGCAGGTGAAAGTACTCAAACAAGGACAATTGTTTTATTTATTAGCTGATAATAGAATACTAAATAAGAAAAATTGATTGATTTCTGGTGAGACCGGAAGTGCTAATTAAAGAAAACAAATAAAAACGAATTAATTGTTGTGTAGTAACTATTGATTTATATAAGAGAATCCGGAAGTTGTTGTTAGATCAATAATGCGTACAATCCTAACAACAAATTCTAAACTCTGTGTGTGTATGTGGAAAACAAATACCTATTTCTAATTTATATTTAAAAAGAAGGTCAAATAACAAATTATCTAAGTAATATCCAGTAATAAATAAATCAATATTTGAAATAGTAAAAACAAAAACTTACCAACATAAGATTCAGCACTACGTGATAAATCTGTTGGATCCGTTGATATTAAATAATTGCTAGTTGTACTTTTTTTACGTTTTCTTGCAGCTAATAAAAATACTTTTTTACCATAATCACGTTCTAAATGTAAAAAATATGTTGGATATAAACCACGATCCATACCTTTGCGATCTCTTGTTATGCGACATTTATATAAAACTTTTTGTTGGGCTGGTTGTAATACAAATTTCTCAACATTACCTTCTACATCACCCTCAATTTCTGTTGTTGTTGTTGTATTATTAGTATGACTATTATTCATTTGATTTATAACTGTTGATTGCTCGATTGGATTAATTGGTATATCATTACTATTATTATTATTGTTTGGTGGTATTATTGTTGTAACTGCAACTGGTGATGATTCATCATCTTCAACATCCATTAAATCACTATTTGCTGTAATTGTTGTTAGATCTCCAACTGCAACATCTAGGAAATTAGTATTTTAAACATTAATTTATCGTTAAATGAATGGTAATTACCATCATCAGGACTTGAAAGTATTGAAATAACTTGATCGGGATTACTATCATGAGCCATACTATATTGTAATGGACCATCATAGCCTAAAACATTTAATTTAATTAATCATATAACATTTGTAATTGTTAATAATTGATACCGTGTAATTCACGTCGATTTCCACTATTTGTTCTTAAACTTGATGCTGAATTTTTACGTATATCTGATGCCTGTATCATACCTGTAGTCATACGTTTTTGTTTCATTTTCTGTTCCATGATTTGTCGCTAATGGAAAATAAAAAATTAATTAAATCAATCAGTGAGTTGAAATTCATAGATTATAGTTTTTTTTTATTGATTTCGTGTTAATTTGTTGTTGTTCTTGTTAATTATTTAATAGTTTTCTTACTTGCTGTTCTAATTTTTGTGTTCTGACATCCATTTCTGTACATTTCTCATTCGCTGTTTTATTATATTTGATTCACAATTTATTTATTGATTTTTTTTTCAATAAATTAACAAGTAATTCGATAAAATAAACTTGGAAATGTTACTTATATAATTCGATTTGTTTGATTTGTTTATAGTAACAAAAACAGGAAAAGCATCGTTACTACCACCATCTGACAACTGCGCTTGAATCAAAACCGATAACTAATTGCAGCTCAACCATAAATGCAACAAATGATAAAGACAGTTAAGTAATGTCTGTGTAATTAATATTATTATAATTCAAACTTCACTGAATTCTTTGTAAATTAAGCATTCATCAGAACAGCTTTATAAAAAATTTCCTCTGGTAATTGTGAAATATGAAATCGACAAACATTAGCTACAATTAGACATTTGATACCATTTTCAGTCAGTATTCAGGGTGCGTTCATAAATTTAAATTTCGAAAAAAGTGCATTTATTCGTTATTGACCGCTGATGCGTTTTTTGAATTTTCTAGACTCTACTATCTTTATGTGACGCCATTTCGTCTAATTTTGATTGTATATACGTTTTATGCCGTACTAGCCGAGCAGAGATCAAATTGTGTGTTCGAAAATCATATTCCAAAGATTTACAGAATTGCCCAACTCATTTAAAAACATTTGAGAAAGTAGAAGAAATGAAACATCATTATAATGTGCATGTGCTGAAAAGAGATAAGTAGTAAAAATTTAGTAACCACCCATCTTCTCTATATCTATTTTTAGCACGTGCAAATCTTAAGACTGTTTTTTTCTAGATGTTCCAATGTTTCTAGGTGGAAAGGCCAATTTTATCGCAGTCGAATGGGGCAAATTATAGTCGGTATAACCCTTACGTTAAAGATGCTGAAATAGTGGACCCCGTAATCACCGTGACAGCACGTAAAGTAACAAGTCTTGTATTTATATACAGTGGTGCTTCTAGCGGCTCTTTGCAGTCAACTGAGACTGTGGATGAGATTGATTTATGAACGCAGCTTTGCAGGCTTCTCAATTGTCTGTTTACGACAAATTTCAAAAATTTCCCTCCTAATATTTTCTCATTTACAACACAAATTTAGAAGCTTTCATTCGATAAAATTTCCATAGTTTATTATTAATTCATGTCAAGAATTTTGAATAATAATTAAATTATCATTGTAAAACTGAAGATAATCAACTTTTCTTATGATCAATTTTACTTTGATATTTGCTCATCTGTCGGTAGATTTTCGAACTAATTTTGAACGTGGCCAACGTGTCATGGTGTCATAAATTTCTCTAATTTGGTAATTGTCAAAGTGTTTAATTTCTGTTTAAATTCACAACTGAATAAACAATAAAATAATTAATTAATTATGGAATTCCAACCAAATAAAACTGATATTGAAGCTGTATTTCATCGATTACGTGCAATACCAGCAAACAAAGTATGTATTAACATGTCCTTGCACAATTTAGGTTATGTGCACCTTGAGTGACGTGTATTTTATAATTTGATATAAAACAATTAATTTTCTGTTAATTTTTGTACTAATTAATAATTTTGTTGGGTAATGTTTGTTTCAGATGTGTTTTGATTGTAATGCGAAGAATCCAACATGGGCTAGTGTAACATATGGTGTATTTATATGTATAGATTGTTCAGCGGTGCATCGTAGTTTAGGTGTACATTTAACATTTGTTAGATCAACACAATTAGATACAAATTGGACATGGATACAATTAAGACAAATGCAATTAGGTGGCAATTCAAATGCTATACAATTCTTTAATCAACATAATTGTATAACACAAGATTCACAAAAGAAATATAATTCAAGAGCTGCACATTTATATCGGGAAAAACTACAACAATTAGCCAACAATTCATTAAAAACAAATACACAGGTATGTTGGAAAATGTACTTTCATGAAATCGTTTGTTTTTTTTTATTAAATAAGAAAATAAATTGAGCCGCTTAGTTTCCAATTAAATCAATTGGAATAAGGTGAGATTTGTGTTGTTGCATTGAAAAGAAAACAACAAAAACTGGCTAACGTTGTGCTTATTTTTGTTATTTGATTTAACATTTCTACAGTTACATGTTCATCCACATATTGATGAGACAAATCAAGAGAAAGAAGTGGATTTTTTCACTGAACACGAAAATTTTATTGTTGACGATGTCCCTCCACAAACACCAATTAGTAAAAAAGTATGTTTGCATGTTTGGTTCTTATTAAATATTGTAATGTTTCTTCAAAATAAATTGTGAAAATATTACAATAATTAATACTATTGTTGTTGTTGTTAATAGATTGAACAATCACAATCTCTTCAACAAGACAATCTTGAAGACGGTCCAAATGTTGATTTTACAGCAGCACAAATAAATGAACCTAGAAAATCAACGATAACATCACGTAAAACACCAGCAAGAAAATCAGGGGTATTTAACTATTACAAAAAAAAATTATTTATTTTTTAATAATCATTAATAAAATTAAAGAAATATAAATGTTTATAGTTAGGTGTAAAGAAGGGTGGTTTAGGTGCAACAAAAGTTAAAACAAATTTTGCTGAATTAGAACGTGAAGCTGAAATTGCAGAAGAGGCACATTTAAAAGCATTAGAAGAAACAGCAAAAGCTGCTACATTATCGTTAAAAGAACAAGAAGAACGTGAAGCGGCTGTACGTTTAGCATATAAAGATTTAAGTAATGAACAATTAAAGAAAGAAGAACAATTACGTAAATTAGATCCGAAAAAGGCTGAACAAGTTGAACGTTTAGGCATGGGTGTAGGGACACGAACGTAATTATATTCTCTATCAGTGTGTTTATTCTATTTAACAAAGGTTTTTTTTTGTTTTTAAACAAAAAGGGGAGTGAGTCATTCAGCTTTTAGTGATATGCAAGTGATTGAACAAGAAAATTTACAACCGACACAAAGCACATTAAGTTCATTAGGAAAACTACGTATATCCGATGATAGTTTCTTTAATGATTATGATCTACAAGTTATCGATAGTGGTTTTAATATGAATCGTAATAGTAATAAAATGAATTCATATATATCTGAAAATAATGTTGCTACTAGCAGTAGTGGCAGTAGTAACCGGGATAATTGGGTTATTATTGATGATCCTGTTGAAAAACCCAAAACTAGAACTCCAGGTATCTCTTATTGTATTTCTTAATCGCGTGTATATATTGAATATTTGTTTGTTTGTTTTTGTTTTGTATCAGAAAAATCGTTAAGATTACCAGAATCGACATCAGATGCAGCCCAAAAGAAATTTGGAAATGCTAAAGCGATATCATCAGAACAATACTTTAATGATCATGGAAATGATTATGAAACTAAAGCAAATTTGAATCGCTTCCAAGGATCTTCCAGCATATCCTCAGCGGAATTCTTTGGTAATAGTAATGGTAAGATATTATCTCAATTATCTCCCAAAAAAAAAACATTGTTTCTCTTATTGAATTTTGATTAAATAGAAAAAATAACTTCCACAAGCATTTATCAAGATTATGATTTAGAGGATGTTAAAGAGAGTGTCCGACAAGGTGTTACAAAAGTTGCTGGTAAATTAAGTTCATTAGCAAATGATGTCGTATCATCACTTCAAGATCGTTACCGTTATTAATTAGAATAATTGCTAGATTATTATTTTTATTGATTAAATTATGGATTATATATTGGTAAATATTGTTTGTGGATAGCACATGGAGTTTTTTTTATATATATTTAAAAATCACAAATTGTGCCATTGGTGCACATTTATTTTGACAATTTATGATTTTTATTCAATTTACGTAAATGCTTTATTATAAAAATTGTATTAGTATTTAGTTGTTGGTCTTTTTTTTTGGTCAATAAATTTAAATTTTGCCAACATTCTTTATTATTATTATTATTATTTAATTGTTTGTCAATTATGTAATGTAATTATTTCAGCTAACATTTTCCTAGTGGATAATCAAGGGTGATTCATTCATTATTGTCCTCGAGACCGTGACCCTGTGTTTTGAATTTATTTAAAAAAAACAGGATTTCGTGTATTTGCTTTCCACGAACGTTAGTAAACAATGATTGCGCAACATGGAGGAATCCAATTAATAACTGACCAAAGTTTTACCGGTTATTATTTTTTTTTATATATTTGAGAAGATAAATCATCGATGTTCCGTTTTTTGTTTTGTTTGTCGACAGCTACAACTTTGTCCCCAATATTTAAATATTTTTGTAATGGTTTGTAAATTGTTTCTTAATCTCTTTGATTTGAAACAGAGACCAGTTATTATTAAATGAAAGTGTGTTATTATAACTGTTTGGATGCGAAAAAAATGAGTTAGACCACTTTTATTATATTTTGTCTATTCCTTGTACAAGTTACAGTAAATGTTTGTTAAAGCTATACAAAGAGACAATTAACAAAAATAATTATTTTTTATAGATGGTTTGTATTTAATACAACTGTAACAATACCGTTAATTTAATTGTAAAATTGTCGTTACAGATTATCGCCAAGATACTGTATTTTTAACAATTACGTAAATGGTTGAACCTAGTCGTTGTTTCATTTGAAAGAATACAACAATATTATATTAACGCATACGTCCTCAAAAACTATTAAATTCAATGATAAGCAGAGTGCAAATGTTTAATTGTAGAGCGGTACGTCGTTGGAAGCAACATCTTAAAAAGTGCAAAAGACCTATTGACGTTGATTTTTCTAATAATTATTTTTTGTTTAACTGAAGTATTCGCCCTAACCAGAGCCGCAACGGGAATAGATTGCTCCCGTAAACATAAGTTACAGGCGACCGTTTTTAATCTATGTCTATCTCCCGGGACAGGTGCCTCTATCTCGGATCGGCACTGGACATAGCCATAGCGCTGGGGTGGCAACTTTAGATGGAAAATGTCTGATATTAACATGTATCCAGATTTTCTATTGCCTATAGGGAGGATTTTCAGCTTGGCCATTGTTCACTAATCTTCTGAAGTTGTCGACCTACAAGACGAAAGTTGCTTTGACGATATTAAAGGGAAAATTTAGAAAAACAGGCTCATTCAATTATGATAAGGTAGATTGAGAAAAGATCCAAGAAGGACCTATTTACAACTGAGACCAGGCCCGACAAGACGGTTGGGAGAGCAGGGTATTTCTCCCGGGCGCTCAGCTACTCTTAATCGTCTGGAGGAAACTTTTTTGTTCTCCAAACAAGAATTAATTGATGAGAGGGATGCGGTGAAGCTTGAAACAAAAAAAAATACGATTTTAGGGAAGAGCAACTACTCGTGTTTTGCCCCACATCTGCAAAAGTACGTATAAATATATTTATATAGGTGCCCGAACAAGACGGGAGTGAAAGCGGCGTATTTCCCCCCAAATTACGGTTACTCTGAGTGGGCCATAGACTGTCCAGAGTAAAGTTTTTTGTTCTGTATAGAAAATTTTCCTGGTGAGGTTTGGCCCGAGGAAGCTTGGAAACAAAACAAACTTTTTATACGATCTCAGGGATGAGCAATTGCCCCCGCATAAGTACGTATGCTTTCCCCGGAGCTCGCCGAATCTCCCCACGGTTCTCACTGATACGCAAATAAAGCTTCAAAATCAATACAATTTTGCAATAAATCTATCACGATTGTATATTAATCGCTAATGTTTACTACACATGTTCAGTCAGAAACCTGTTTGATCGTCAAAAGCCAATACTGCATCCATAAACAGTTATTACGAACCAATCAAACTCTTTAATACCACCTGTTGATACCTGCAAAACTTCGATTTATCTTCATGTGCCGTTAGATAATAGCTTAGTATTCGATTACCAATCGTATCAACTTTAAACAGTTTGCAGTAATTCCTACAGCATAGAGTCGATGAAGTATTCGAAAAATTTTGATTGGAAAAAAATTGGGTTAAAATGCATCGGTAAACAAAATTGAATTAATTCGCTGCTTCAGGACATTATTCCTCAGCCGGATTTAAACTGAACGCAAATAAATAAATAATTAACAGAAATTCATAATTTTATCTTTGCAATAGTTTGTTAATTAGATACTATCCTATTATAAAATTGAAGTAAGGAAATTGTTTTCGCATCAAAAATCTTCAAATATATTTATTGTTGTTGTTGTTGTTATGAATGAAAATTCAGATAAACTCACATCAAACATTCATTTAATAAATTTCGTATATAGATTTTTCATGTTATATTTTTTCGTAAAGATGCCCCCACTTTATTTTCTAATAAAAACAGATACAGACAAATACAATCCCTGCTTTTAACTGTTTGTCTTTTACACAAATGCGTTCGCTCCTGCCAGATCTATTTGTTGTCCGACAACTTCTGCAAAAACCACAAGAACTCAACAGCATCCTCACGCAAAACTGGATATTTCTACAAGTTAATAAATACGAAAAATAATTGCAAATAAATAAATAATAAACGGTGCAAAGAAGATCAACAACAAATAGTGAAGTTACAAAAAACTAGTGTTGTTTAATTATTAATTAATTAATAAATTAATCAACAGTTTTCTTTTCGAAATACACCAGGAATGAGGTGAGATACGATTTTATAGATTTATTACTCGTACGAATTGCCGACAATTGCGTTAAATCAGTGGTAACAATGTGCGATTATTCATAGAAATCGATAGTATTGTTGTAGAAATTAACAACTTGTTGTAAATTGAATAGATCGTAAATACAAACAATTTAATAATAATTATTCAATCTAGTCGAGTTTGTTTTGATTTGATAAGCACCGAAGCCATTATGATAAGCTACATAATTAATGATTGTGTAGAAGTTTTAGGAGTTCTATCATCAATCGTTTTGTTATTACCTAGTAACCTACAATTAGAAAAGTGATTAAATTTTTTTTTCGGTTAAACTATGAATGTTACCATTCTCTTTTATCTATATTTTTCAATACGGGCTTTCCAATACGTGGAACTTGTGGAAGAATTTTTTTTTATGGTTTATAAAATGTTCACCTCTAGTGTTAATGAAATTATTCATTCCGCTCTAGTTGTAGCTATTTGCTGTTCATTTAAACTATTAGAAATCAAATCTGCACACAATCGAAACAATACTTTGTAAATGAAACTGTATTTAGCGAAATGTTGTAAATCCAGTAATGTTATATCATACTACCTTGACTTTGTTGTAACAGTAAACCGGACTTGAAGATTGTTTAGTTTAGAAATATCGGTCAGTTCTTATTTGGATCTACAATAACGCACACTATACAGGGTCATTATAGAATTGTACAAATAATTCATTAATATATTTATAGTAGACAGCTAGTTTGAGAATTACTCAGTAATAGAATTCAGTGATTCGAGGCATGGCCCTGTTGTTGTGCCATTCCAAAGCTCTAACAGAATTCACAGTTCACTCCATGGATCAATCGAGAATGATTTAAAAACAAAACAAAAATGTTTATAATGTTGTAATTTTTATCTAAAGTAGAAGAGAATTTGATGAAAGTTGGTCGGTCGAACGGAAATACAATTTTATTTGACCTGAAAATCGTAATTTATTGAATTTTCTTGAGATTCAACATTTTTGCGTGTTTTTTTTTTATAAATCACGCACAATCCACTAATTTATAAATTGAATAATTAATTAAATCTTTAATTATTTTCGATAACTTTAAATTGAACGCCTTGATGTTATGCAACTAACTATACGGCCAATATTTAAATTTAATCACACATTAAATTGTTCTAAATATCATTCTCAAGATAATAATTATATCTGTGAATGTTTATTTAGACCGTATTTGCTCAAAATCACATTTAATTGCGTTATTTAACTTTAATTTAATTTATAATTTGAATTTTCTCGATTTAGAGTATGCAATTAAATATACAGATTAAGCGCGGAATTTTTGAAAACAATCAATAAACTGTTCTAGTAATTGATTGTTTGATCAGTTTTGATAGCAAACTGTTAATTAAGTGATCTGTACGATTTGATATATTTTAATTGTTTTTTTTTATTATCTAATTTTAGGCTACAGACATGGATACCGCTATACCGAGCTCTTCAGTTCTGCCGGAGCTTTTACTGCCAGTAGTGCTTCAGATGTTACAGTGTTTACAGTGCTATAACAATCAAGGGAAACATTACGAAAAACGTACGTATAATTAATACTTACTATTAAAAATTTGTACGAAATCAATTAGATTAAATTAATTAAAGTTAATAACGCGTTTTGTGTTCAGATTTCTTTTTGTTTTGTTGAATTATTATAAAAAAGAAATTCTAGTCCAACAACCCTACAATTAATAGAAATTTTTCCACAAGAATTAACATGCTATTTACAAATTACCCTAAAAAAATGTTACTAATTCGAAATTAACTAATTAGCTTAATTAGACATTATTTCTTTTATTCAACTATATGGCCGTATTAAATTGTGAGAGGAAATTCCGCATTTGTAGTTCCTGTAATGAATTTTCGATTTACATTTGTGATTCATGTAAGAATCGCCGTGAATGGTCAGGGAAAGTCATTGACCGTAGCGGTATTATTCGAACAATTACCACTGTTTTTGTATATTTATTTATTTCTATCACTTCTATCTTCTTCTGGAGTTTTTCTTTTTTCGTTTGTTAATTACAGTTACGCTCATTCGATTAAGTTCTTCCTGCATAATTTTCGACATATATGGTATTAATACGCAAAAAAATTAACGGTAACAGCATTCCATTTGGTTTTGATTTAAAACTGTATTTCAATACAGATAGATTGTCGAAAAAGATGTCTAGAAGGAAAAGAACTGTTAATCGTATTGGCCTACATTCTTCTTTGGCAGATGTAGGCAGGCGACATTCCTCCAGGTTCTTTCGATTCCGAACAGACCCTAAGTACGAATAGCTTGAAAATGGCTACAAAACTATAGCATTATCTACTTTCAAATCAAGTCTCTAATTTAGATTTTTTTTGTTGTTGTTTCAGATGATGTATCAAAGTATTTTAATGTTAACAACATTATCAATAGTGGCATCAATGCCAACAGAATTAACAACAACAAAATCAACAACATTAACAACAACAGCCAGGTACATTAATAGTGAAGACGAAACGTCCACAATATTACCTCAATTTTCTGATCAATTATTAAATCAAAATAGTACTAGTCGTAAATTACAAAATCATGTCTTCTTAGCTACTTCTAATAAAGATAATAAGAATAAGTTAATAAAATCCACGTCAAATTCCACTGTAAATAATTTAAAAGGTAAAAATGGTTTGAAAATTAAAATTCCAACAAAACCAATAACAACAAGAAAACCGGTGAAAAACATCAATGCAACACCTGTTGGTATAAGAATTACAAAAAAACCAACAGTAACACCTTTATCAACGAAATTGCCATTTAAATTAAAAATAATTCGGACAACAACAGTAAAGCCACAAACGAAAATCTGGCCAAATACGAAGATTCTAACAAAGAATGATTTAAATCGCTATCGAAATTATACAAAATTAACATTGAATATGACAAAAAAGCCAACAATACATCGTATTGTCACGAAATGGTCGGATAAACCAACGGAAATTAAACAAAATTGGTATGACAATTCAATACCATATCCTACACCAAATCCTGAAATTTCATCGAATTCCCCACAGTATTCATTGAGTGATTTATCTGCACCAGTATCGTTATTAAATGCTGATGAAACTTTCGATGATGTTGTCGAAACTGCTCCCGATGAGCAATTCGATGAAATTTCCAATTCGAATCTGAATAATCCTCTAACAACATTCAATCTAGACATGTTACCATCTACTAATACGAACGATGATGCAAATTCCCCATGTCCCGATGTTCATATATCAAGTTCTGTATTAACACCCCAACAGAAACAAGCATGTTCTGATTTAAATCTTGTCATAAATTCACACTACCATCAAAATACAGCTACTGAACGTATACCAAATATACAAACGTATGCGGCTGATCAGCCGCAAGTAGGTCAATCACAGGCTGCTGCAACACCAGGACAGGCACAAGCCGATCCAGCACCGCCTGCAGCACAAGCCGATGGGGGTGGTAGTGGTGGTGCAGCGAGTGGCGGCCCGGGCGGTTCTGGTGGTAGTGGCGGTAGCGGTGGTAGTGGTGGTGATGGTGACAGTAGTTGGACATGGCCGGATTTTAAAAATCTATTCGATTTCATCATGTGGGCATTTGATAGACTTGGTGGTCTTTTTGGCTTTTTACGTAATCCTTATCTCTATTTAATACCGATGGGGCTGTCGTTTTTGTTAGGTTTTTTGAAAATTCTATCGTTATTCCCATGGTGGATACCGGCGTTATTTTTCTATGTCGGCTCAAAAGCTAATGATAAATCGCAAATAACTTATTATAAACATATCCATAAGCCGATACACCACCCAGATGGTTGGTTTTGGAATCATGAAACGAAAACGTGGAATAATGTCGCTGATTATTATCACAAAAATAATCGAATTGATAAAGATGTTACTGTTGCAGAAAGTATTGAGAATTTTCTGAAAAAATACGGTGATGAAAGTAGTCAATCGTGGAAGTGGCGTAGAAGGCATAATAAATAAAAAATATTCACAATAAAAATTAAATAAATAATTTGTAAATATTCCTAACGTTGTGATGTATTAGAAAATTGAGGCAAGACTATATCACTTACCTGTAAGTCTATTTATTTATATAATTATTTATTAAATTTATTTAGATTGTAAATCGCCATAATTGTATCTGTTGTTATCAGCTAACAAACAAAAAAAGAAATAAAAACTGTTGAACTTTTTCGAGTCTTTTTCCCAAAAATTTTCCACTTGTTCTAGATTACCATCAACAACAACAACAACAGCAACAGTAAAAATTGGGGAGACTGTAAAACAACTTACAAATCAATTATTGGATCTTAATACAACCACAGATCTTGTAGCATTAGATACAAGAACACCACCGAGAGTGCAACAGCAAATCACAAAAAATCAAAAACTAAAACATCACGAAAATTTCGAAAATTCATATGCCGGCATTGCAATACCATTGAATGAAGATGACATTAATTTGGATGAGGAGGCGACGAAAAAATTGAATTTTTATAAAATTGAAAAAGTACCCACCACAACAACAACAAGTGGCTTATCAACATGGGTTTTTCTAAGTGGACAAACAACATCAACAATAAAACCACCAAAGAAACCGATTATTAAACCAATAAATGAGACACACAATAATACATTGATTGAAACAAATATGAAAACAATCAAACCATTATTTAAAAAGAGAGTTACAACAACAAGAAAACCATTCTCACCGAAATCAACAAGAAGTACAACGATAACACCGAGTAGCGCTACACCTACAACCACCACCGCCATCGCAACAACACCCAAACCAAAAGAAACAACAAAACTAACGAAAATCAAAGCATCAATCTTAAATAATGCTGTCAATAAGAAGAACCAGAGTATTACACATAATAATACGTCTACAACAACTGTAACTCCAAGCGTTACTACACAATTAAAGAATTCAACAAGTCTGCCAATCGAAGCGAAAGATGGCGATACAGATCTGTTGAAGGCTGAAGAGAAGAAAACAAAACGTCCATCAACCAAGAGGAAGAAGAACAAAAACCGCCGCCGCCGCCCCACTACGAATAAAAACGACAATAATTCGACAAAAATTGAAAAACATAAAAACAAAACAAAACCAGCCAGTACACAATTGTATAATTATCTATCAAGACAAGTCGTACCAACTGTTAGTATTGGTTTAGTTGGTTTAATGGCAGCTGCCGGCTTAACTTATTTCTTCTATCCATTCGCTGTGGCTAGACGTAGTTATGAACTTGATCGACGTGTTGATAACAACAATAATTATTCTTATGATGATTATTCTACTGGTATTGCTGAAGAAGAAGCTATAGGTAAAGTTATTGCCGGTATGCCAGAGAATACCCTATTTGGTAACACGTACAAACAACCAACATCAAGGAATACATTGCGTTACCAACAACAACAACAACAACAACAACAACAACAACAACAAGTCGACCATCGAATCTTACAAGGAAATAATCAAAACAATTACAATCATCAAGAATTTGTTGTTGGTAATATCCCAACAACTATAACATCAACAACAGAAGATGTAACGCCTGTATCTGTACCAGAGCATGGTCCTAGAAGTCTTACATTGCGAAAAAGGCGAAGTATCGAAGAAATCGATGATAAAGAAAATGAAATCGGAACAGATTTTGATAGTTCAACAATTCCAACACAAAAAACTCCAACTACAACTCCAATATCAGTAGATAAAACAAAAACATTGTTTGATTTAATTGCAGAATTGCTCCGTTTGAAGATAAATTTAGGCCTGGCACTTTTACAAAATGCAACACAAACCGTTTCTAGATATGTATCGCATGTACAAAGGCGACTAGATGACCATTACAACAATTCAACTAATCATTAATTTTTTCCTTAGATTATTGTAAAAGTAACGATTTATGTACTCTCTGGTTTACAAGATTTTGTAGGGTAAAAAATTGTAAGCCCGACAGTACATAGATACAATTTTTGGGCAGGATTCGGGATTTTATACCAAAATTAATATTATTAGAAGACTGTAACTATTTATTTATATTAATTCTAATTACGCATATAAAAAAAAACGAAATAAATATCTTTTTTATAAATATTTAGAGATTTTCAATTGATATTCCGGTATTTGACGTTTCCGCCGTCGTTTCCCACCCATCGCCATCGGTACTAACATAGCCATCGTTGCTGGTATCATACCAGCACCAACAGCTGCCAAAAGTGCTGAACTATCGGCATAATCGCGTTTTGTTCCCGTTGTAAATGCTGGTGTTGCCACAACTTCAGTGTATTTCCGTTGTGGCCTCTTCAAGTTTTGCTTATTTTTTGGTACTTTCCTTTTTGGCTTCAATTTATTTTTCAAATATTGATCTTTGTCTTGTTCAACAGTATGAAATGTTGATTCGACTTGCAATAAACCACCATGGGATGTTGTCATATTGACTTTAGAGTTCTTTAATGGTGGTAGTACTGTTAAACGTACGCCACGATGTGCACCAATTGATTGTGGTGTTATTTGTAAGGCACGTTGCCGATTTTGGGGATATTTGTAGCCTTTAGTTGTTGATAACAGTACCCATTCACCATCACCCAAAAATGGATGTGAATTTTGTTGCAGATCAGTACCTCTACGACGATTTGATTCTGTTGAATCTGGGAAATTTGCTGGTAAACCATCTGTGATGATTTCACTATGATGATCATCATCATTACCACAATCATCATTTTTATTTGTAGCATAATTTACGTGCACCTTTTGCCCGAACTTTGTTGATGGTTTCGTGAATATTGGTTTGCGTGTAATAAAATAATTATCGTAACCATTTGGTTTAATTGTAACACCTTCATCATAGTAGGATGGTTGTGGTCCATCCCATGATGGTCTTGATGGGTATTGATTGTAATCACTATCATATGACGGTTTTATTGATGGTTTTCTAGTAGTCTGCCATTTGGAGATCTTCGATACTGACCATGGTACTGGATCCATACTTACCCATCCTTTTTTATCATCATAAGGATGATGGTGTTTTTGCACATTTAATAGATTCCAATTTTTCAGATTTTGATTACCATAATTCGCTTTCGTTACGAATTCAACGTCGACATCTTCAAATTGATGGTTCTGTTGATGTTTCTTTGCAATTTCGGCATAATTACTCAAAAAATCTTGTAACACATCAGGATCTTCTTCGTGATTTCTACGATTGAACGAACGCCGTTGATTATTTGCTGTTGCAGCCCATAATGGACCACTATCAACTATATGAAGCGTATCATAATTTGGTGATTGTGTTGTTGTTGTTGTTGTTGTTGTCGTTATTGGCATAATATCACCAAAACACAAAAATATCAAAATCAACAACATTTTCACACTAAACATAATCCGGACTGAATAATTTCACAATCAACACCTCATAATATAAGTTTCCGTCACAATAATTTCTAAAAATCTGGTACAAACCGTCCCTTCTACCTCAACCAATACAGAGCAAAATTCTTACAAGAGCATTACGAATAGAAAAATAAAACTAATAACAATGACACGCTTCTGTGGAAATCTATCTTTGTTTAATTTGTTGAAAATCATGTAAAAGTGAGCGAGATAGCATCACAAAAATCAAAGTGAAGAAAGGCTTTCTCCTCCAACAACAACAATAAAACTATATATTTTTTTTATAATTTGTTTATATTATCGATAATACCGTTATTTTGCAATAATTGCTACTAATTAATGCCATAACCGTTATAATCGATCAAACTAGAAGGTTGTAATAATAACAATAATAAAAGTGCGGATCTAAGTTGTAACAAAATCAAAAACTGTGACGATTTTGGTGTTGCTCTTCCTAACACTTATCACTAACTGGGTCATTATTGGTTCCACTTCAATAAATCGATCTATTGCTAACGCGATTATAGTGTTAGTGCCCTATTTCTTTACCTATAATTGTAGCAAAAATCTTCATAATAATAATAACAATTAGAAACTAGTGAAATTATTAATTGTGGACAAAACACAAAAAAAAAATTTTTTTTTGTTGCAGTTGATGATATCGTGACCGAAGAAAGGAGAGCAATTTTTGTAGCACAATTAACCACGATTTCGTTATTATTATTGTTTTTCTAGCGGACCATGGCAATATTCGTTGAAAACTTTTATTTTTATTACTCAGGACTCATGCAGAAAACGCATAAACAAAAAAAATAAAAATTTCTAAGTGAAAACTAAAATAAGAGTTTTTTATTATTAATTTTCGGAAGAACAATGGAAGACATTTTCTAAAAGGTTTTTTATTTGTTAATTATGAACAGGCATAGAAACTGATGGCTTTTTAATTGCAACTTGCCCTTTCCGCCATAATGATGTTACCGTTTTCGTTTCAGTATAGAAATTCAATCCTTGCTTCCCATAGAAATGCAAATCACCATGGAAACTACCACGTGTACCAGTGAAACTGAACATTGGCAATGGTACAGGTATTGGTACATTGACACCAACTTGACCAACATTGATTTCATTAACGAATTGTCTAGCATGACTACCATTTGTTGTAAATATCGCTGTACCATTACCATATGGATTCGAATTGATAATGCTTATAGCATCATCCAAATTATCAGCAAACATTACACATAAAACCGGACCGAAGATCTCCTCTTTATAACACACATAATTCTGTTTCACATCAATTAATAGTGTTGGGCCAACGAAATTACCATTTGGATATTTGTCAACAACAACATTACGACCATCTAAGACACATTGGGCACCCTAGAAATTCCCAACAAATTCCTCAAAACAATCCAAAAATTTTGTAATTGAAAATCTCACTTGTTTAATACCAGATTCGATTAATTTCAAGATGCGTTCTTTAGCTTGTGGCGAAATAACAGGTCCAATATCTGTACCAGGCTCATGGCCAGCATTAACTTTCAATTTTTTTGCACGCTCAACAATCTCCGATATCCAATTCTTCGTGTCACCTACCAATACGGCAACACTTAATGCCATACAACGTTGGCCAGCCGCACCAAAAGCTGCACCAATTATCTGATCAATTGTTGCATCTTTATTGCAATCGGGCAATACAACAGCATGATTCTTAGCACCCATATTTGATTGTACACGTTTACCATGACCACTACCACGTTCATAGATGTATTTGCCGGCCACATCTGAACCAACAAAACTTATTGCTTTGATGTCAGGTTGATCGCAAATGAAATTGACAGCGTCATGTGCACCATGGATAACCTACAACAATTTTTTTTTGTTCAGCAAATAAACGCAAAATATTTTTGGACTTACATTCACAACACCAGGTGGACAACCAACTTCATTCAATAACCCCATCAAGAGCATTGTCGCTCCAGGATCACGTTCTGATGGCTTAACAATCATAGTATTGCCAGCAATTAAAGCTAATGGGAACATCCATAATGGTATCATTGCTGGGAAATTAAATGGACAGATACCGGCAGTAACGCCAATTGGTGTTTTATATGAGACAATATCCATATCTTTTGAGATATTTTGTAAGCTTTCACCTTGTAATAGAGTACCAGCAGCACAACTATGCTCAACAACCTCTAATATTGATAAAATCAAAAATTTTGACCAACTCTTGGTGGATAAATTTCAAAATAACATCACTTACGTAAACCTCTAATAACATCACCTTCAGCATCAATTAGCGTTTTACCTTGTTCTAATGTTATATTGGCTGCTAATTTTTTGATATCTCTTCGAATCACCGATTGGAATTTCAACATTAATTGTTGACGTGTCAATACGGATGTTTGTTGCCATTGTTCATACGCTTGTTTTGATGATTCTAATGCTAATTCCATTTCATTTTTTGTGGTTTTCGGGATACGTGTCACAATTTCATTTGTTGCAGGATTATACAGATCAATCCAATCAGTTGTTTGAGATTCATGAAATTTACCATTAATAAATAATTTTGTTGTTGTTGTTGGGGTTACATTTGAATAATTCCGTTTCAAAAATGTTAGCAACGATGTCTATAAAAAAAAACGTGTATGTATAGATAATACAACTATCGCTAAATTCTGAACAAATCATCATCTTGATCATGATGGTTGAAATTGGAGATAGCAGTCAAGATTGTGACTTTGTCTGAATTATACTATATTTCCATTAAGATTCAAGACGTGTTTGTTTTCTATTTTAATTAAAGTGAAACGTATCAAAAATTATTGTAAATTAAATCTGACATACTTAAGTAATATCTGCATACGTTAAGTATAATTAAGGGAATGTTATTGTTGAAGAAAATGGAAGGTTTTAAAGCGATGTCAGGTTATTATTGTTAGAAAAATTGAAACGATTTTAGAATATAACAAAGGAGAAACTATTCGGAATTATAATTCGACTTTAATTGTGTTATTTATGAACAGATGAAAATTTGAGGTTAAGTTCACTTATTACTTAGAATGTAGCGATACGGAAATTAACAAGAATAATTCAATTCTACTTACTGTACGTGCAATATTGGCCATATTTCAGAATTGATAACAGTTGCAATAATGATTATAAACGATTCAAACCAACGAAATAATCTGAATAACAAATAAAATTAAATGATGTAAATAGGTCCCCACTATAGTGAATGATGTGAAACGAAATTTACATACGGGTTATCATTCAATTTTATACACAATACTTTATTTATTTTCACCGCTATCAGAACGTGGTAATGTAAATACCGAAATTATAAATATAATAAGTTTGATTGATAATAATAATCGAGTTATTTTCAGATGAGAACCGGTTTCAGATGATATTATTGGCTGGAACGTGTAAAAGTTATCGATTATAAGACTATTTAGATATTTGAATGGATAATGGCTGTATAATAGATGGAAATTTCTATTATTTAATATTCAATTATTATGCATTGTAATTTTGACCTTTATTCACTGATAATAAAACAACAAGGTCAAGTGTATAATCAACAATTGCAGTGTTTCTATTGAAAGAAAATCAAAAAATTAAATTGTCTGCTATCAAATTATTATGTGACGTAATTATTTGATTTGTTGAAGAATGGAGAATTTGCAGTGCCGGATCTACTATAGTGGCCCTTTCCCAGTGAGGGAGGGTCTTTAACTCCTGGACGCATGATTAGATAGACGACAACAATATTTAAAAGGATTTTGTATGTTTTCGAATTGATTAAAGGCGACGCTATAATAAATATTGGATCCCCTTGAAACATTATTAAGGCCGGTACTGGTAGATAAACTGAGTATTTTATAGTTGGCGCATCCACCAATTTTATTCTTTGTATTATAGCGAATGTCCCGCAGAATTTCTGTGACAGAAGTATGTTTAAATGAATCTTCTAACAAATCAGATCAATGAAATAGAACAAATTCAATATAAACATGTGTTTAACACAATACTAAAGTGTTTAATCTTCAACTTATCACAGACTTTTACATTATTCACACTTTCCACAAAATCAAAATTAGTTGAATTCTCCATGTCTCTTAATTCTGATATCCCTAACAACGATGGGGCAAAAAGGGGAAACGATGGAAGAAATTCCCTTCAATTAGTCCAAATAACAGGATCTCAAATGGACCTTTTTATCGTTGCATGAATTTTCTTTTATTAACAATCAACGACGATTGCATTTAGTATCAATGAAATGAAGAAAATTAGAAATTTGAACAGCCATTGAGGGGCATATAGACCTGCAACTTGCTTGCCACACAAAGTATGGTCATTAATTGAAAAAAAACGACACCATAATGCTATTTCTGCAAATGAACGGCTCTCTGCAACTCTTCAATTTTTATCAAATGTACTTCGAAGACTTCAAATTTCTTCATGAGATAGCACCTCAAAATCTAGGAATAGTAATAATAGAGACATGTTTTGCTATGATACAAATTTTAAAAGAGTACATAAAGTAAAGTGATGTACTAATGTTGCCAGTCTGGTTGCCAACTGCACTACAAACTGAGCAACAATGTTGCAAGCATTAATTGATTTCACGGCAACCATTGCTGCAACCTAAAATTGCAACTCCAACCATCCCACAGGCCTTCAACACTGTCTGCAACATGACAAATTGGCAACCAAGTTGCAGGTCTATAGGTTCCAAATGGCGTCGGTACATCAAAAGAAATGCATTGTTTGTGCACGTTCAATGGCAACAGACTTCGTAATTTCGATGAACGATCAATGTTTGCAAACTTATTGCTTTTTGCGATTTTTTTTTGATTGATTTTCACCTTAATACGACCACGCACACTAATCTGCAACGTACGCATCGCATATTAGCAGAATGCGGAACGACGCCAAATTCTCAGCGATGCATTCTGATGACGCAATTCGAACCATTTCACACGTCATTACCCCTCGAACGTTCTTCTTTTTCTTCGTATTTCATTTTCTTCATCAACAATAAACAACTGACAACAATGTTCCATAACACTCCATACTAGGCTTGTACGTTCACTCCGGATGGAATACACGAATGCGAAGCGTTTGGCGCGTACGGTGCTGACTAATGAGCGTTCACCTTTAGATTAGATTGGTCTTATTGGACTCCCTGAACTGCGATCACAGTTGATCCATTGTTCTTAACCCTACGTCTATTACTATCCCAGAAAAGATATTTTTCTTGTGAAGTTGATTATTTCTCTGGGATATTCTTCAGCAGGTGACAATGCCACACAGTCCAAATTGGATAGTTTTATGCGAACGAAAGCATTACATTTGCATAATATGTGTTCGAAGGTTTCATCGTCCAATCCACATAGTCTACATCTCTCACTGTCTGATTTGCCCAGTTTATTGAATGTCCACTGAAAAATCTTGTTATGAGTCTTAATTCGTTGTTACTTAGGTCGAGAAGCTTTCTAGCATTGTTAGACGAATAGTTAATAAACTTCTTTGCTTCTCATATACATGGACATTTTTGTGCTCCGTTCCCATTTGGTTAGCCCACAGATTGGCTCTATGCCTGTGGGTAGAGCCCTGCATTCGCCTCTTCAATTTCGCTCTAATCGTCCAGAAATTAGTCGGATTTATTTGTTGCATGTTTTTGGCAAAATTACGTCGAAATCAACCGAGGATACATTGAAATAACAAAATAATTAATTAAAAATTCTATTTTATAATTGTATACATTGATTATAAAAAAAAAGCCTTAATATAAGGTAAAACTATTTGTACTTTTTTATTATTAGTATCATCATTATTATTATTAGTAGTATTACAATTATAAACTATTTACAATAATCGAAATAAATAGATTTTAATGGATTGATAGATTGATTGATTGGTATGATCAAAATATGGAAACATATAACACAGTCTTTAATTTAATGATTAAAATAATACTTTTAAATAATAATACAATGAACACACATATTCAATTTTCATTATTATTATTATTACGAATGGTCTTTTGCTAAGCTTTCGGTGTTTGATTTACCATATTTTTTAAATATCCAACTGATAAACGACTTTGTGGTATTTGTGTATTATTTTGTTGTTGCGATTCAAAATAATTATTATTATTAATTTTACATTGAATTGTATTTAAATATGCCTGTCTGTATTGTTTATTCATTGTTACATAAACAACTGGATTAACACATGCCGATATATAAATTAATAAATAACAAATAACTTGTAATGGGGCATGTTCAACATCTTGATCGAATATTTTAATTGTTGTTATTGGTAAATAACACACAATAAAACAGACAAATATAACTAATACCATTTTTGTGATTTTCATTTCGCTACGTTTAAAATTGCTTTTCTGTTGTTGTTGTTGTTGTTGTTGTTGTTGCGAATCATTATTATTTGTTGTTGTTGTATTATGTTGTTTGAGGCGTTGGTGTGATTTTTTAACAACTAAATAAATCTTTAAATAACAAACAACAATTACAATGCACGTTAAACTGAAAGCGGTTAGAAATAATGTCGATTTTGGACTATTACCATTCTCATCTTCTTTGATTGAACATGTACCTAATTTCTCATCGAAACCGTACGTACCTAACACACCTAACAATGTTGGTATTTGTATACCGTAACTAAACAACCATATGATACTTATAAAAATAATTACATTGGATTTCGTGTAAATCTTTGTATACAATTGTGGTATTGCTATCAATATATAACGATTTATCGATATTGCAGCTATACTTAATAATGATATCCCTACACAACCATAACGTAATAATGGTATTATAACACATAGAACATCACCATGTATCCATGTGCCATGGAAGAATTGACTGGCTGAAAATGGCAATACTGTGAAGCAGAACATCAAATCGGATACGCATAAACTGTAAAAAAAATAAATAAATATTTAATATAGATTGTGTTTTTTCTCTCATGGATTTTCCCCATATTTTTCCTAATTACTTTGCAATAAATGCAGCTGCAACTGTACGAATTTTCGAATTGCGTACTAATGCAATAATTGTTAATAGATTTCCCATAACACCAACAATCATGATGATTAATGTGAATACACCGGCTGCTGTCATCATTGGTCGGGAATATCTGGAAAAACCACAGATGATAATAGTAATAATAACGGGAATTTCGTTTACTTTTGATATTTACAAAAACATTACAAAAACAAAACAAAGTCACAATTAATTGAAATTAATTTTCTATAATGTTCATCATGTCGATTTCCATGTTTATTTTTTGGTAATTCAAATTTTTTTGAGGCTCTAATTGAATGCAAATAAGTCTTGCACTCTTTCATGTAACAATAAGGGTAGAATTATAAATGGATAATGGTGGCCTTAAGCGCTGAAGGCTGGTGGCGATTGATTTGAGCGTAGTGTGCCGTGCCTTTAATGAGCCACCGCCCAAGTGCTAATTAACCGATAGCAATGATCTTTCAATCAATGACGCGTTATCCTATGGACAAAAGGGACAACTGATCTTTTATAAACGCAAGTCGACTTTCCTCTGAATGTAGGTACATCAAATTCAAATTTGCCTGGAGTCCCATGAAGCCATAGCACACCATTGCTTCTAGATAGGCCTGAGGCGGGCAAAAGAAACATGAAGAACTGCCACAAAGATAATAAAATAATTATATTCAAATCTAATTAGAGATTGATAGTGTTAAAGCCGATAGGGGAAAGGGCGGGGTATTTTCCCCCGGGGCCAAGCTACCATGCGGGAGTCCTTGATCGTCCAGGGTGAACTTTCTTGTTCTTCATAGGAAATTTTCCTTGGGAGAGGGATGCGAGGAAGCTTGGAAACAAAAAAAAATATTTTTATACAATCTTAGGGAAGAGCAACGGCCACTGTTTTGCCCCTCATCTACATAAGTACGTATAAATATATTTATATAGTGATCTGAACACACTGGCTTCCCCGGGAAACCGCCGAATTTCTGGGCGGCCCTGCCGGTCCCATAGGTGAAGCGAAATCTCAGGCGCTACAGACAATGAGCCCGGCCCTGGATGGCGCTCGCTTTTTTTTTAATTAAAATTAAGTATACTAGAAGAAAACAGCTCTGTAGATTTATTCGTATATGTAGATTCTAGCGTGTAATGAAACTAATTTCGATGATACTAGCGTGTGCAATAAAGTCACTCGTATTTGTGTTCAACGCGTTAAAAAAGCATGTTTGCACTTTTCGTAATAGTTATACAAACTGATAAAAGGGCTGTGATTATTACAGGGAAATTTAGGGGGGGGACCATTCGCTGAGACATGTAGTAAGTTTAATGTAACAATTGAACAAATACCACGACCTTCTCGATTTAAATTATCATATATGTGATCAGCAGAAGTTAATTGACTTTTATGACAAAAAAATTGTTGAAATATTTATCGACATTATTCAACAATAATTCATAGAATGAAACAATGTGACTCATACCTGTTTTCTTAGTGAAACCTTGCTATTTCTTCAAATAATTTACAAAGTATTGGAAAACGCACACACATACCGGTAAATTAATCATCAAATTAATCACTGTGAAAGTATTTAAATTATTTGAAAGAAAAAATTCAACTTCAACAATATAACCACTTAATCATCAAATTTTACTGAATTTTTTTTTAATACAAAACAAAAAAACTGGCTCAATTCAAATATTCATTAATCAAATATCGAGGAAATAATGTTTCTGTTTTTAAACAATCACACAATTGCAACAATAAAACAAACCAAACAAATCAATTAAACCAAATTAGAATCAGCTTGTGTAAATAAATTGAAGAGTTTAAATGATCCAACAACACTAATCATGAGTCTGTGAAGACAATAAAAATTTGAATTAATATCTCCCAAAAAAAAACAAATATGTATATATAAAAAACTGTGTACATATGCACAGCATATGCGCCCTAATATTTGAAAACAACACAAAAACCAAAAAGAAAAAAGGACGTTTTTTCGTGCGAAACACAAAAAATAAATACGTACCGGACCAAATCCGAAAACTGCGACCTTGACACTTGTTCATCCATTTTGTTGGTAGGTTTTTTCCAAAAAACAAAAAAAAACAAAACACAAACCGTCAATATTCGATGGAAATTTCAAATATGTTATCAACAATACAGTCACAATTAAAATGATAAAAATGGGAACACAACAGTCCCCTTACACATACAACCACACATGTAGCAATAATAATAATAATAACCAAATACAGGATGGTTAAAAATTAATTTTAATTGAAACTAATAAAAAGACAACTTATCTACTATTAAACTGCACACACATTTAATAAATATTTCACTGTGTGTATGTGAGAAGAGAAATGAATTTTGTTTTATTGTAGAATGACCACCAAAACCCGCATTTACCAGACTTAGTCATTTATTTATTAATCATTTGAAACCATTATCATCACTATTATTATTATTATTATTATTATTAGTATTATCAGGAAATGATTTTTAAACAATTTAAATAACGTTGAATGGTAATGGGTGATACTGTTCCAAAGAAACAGATAATTACTAATTGTACAACTAATTATACGATTAATGAGTTGTGTGCATCAAGAAGGCTTTGACACGATGTACTATTTACAAGTGGAAATTGTAAATAAACGATATTTAAATGGAATATACGTACCTTTCATTCAGTATTGATTTTGTTAATATTTAAATTATGATAAATAAGTGTTTATTATTTTTTTTCAGTAGAATTCAGACATTTCGAATGATAACAACAAAACCACCACCACCACCACCAGCAACCAACATCCGCCCTTTGTTTCCGTTCCATTATCAATTTGATTTGTATTAAGGTGTAAAATATGGAATTCTTTGGAAATTCAATGGGATTTTTATCATTCATAAAATGATGTTTGAAGACATTTGTGTACATGTTCAGATTTCATTTCCGCATTGATTTTTTATTAAGTTTCCTGTCGATTTTATTGACGTCATTCTTCTTCATCTTCTTCTTCTTCTTATTATTATTATTATTACTATTATTAGCGTTAGAAATAGTACAAATAATAGAAAAATGAAGTTGGGAAAATGCCGCCCATTTCTCTTTAATTTACAATTAATTAACACCAGTAAAGAGTTGTTTTTTGATGATTATAATGTCAACTAATATTGTTGTGTTAGTCATAAAAATATATATATGTTAGTCATTTGAAACTTTTGTTTTTTGTTTTTTTATTTACTTATAGTATAACTGTAGTTTATTCAGAGCCGGCTTTAGTATTAAAATAAGATAGCACTGTTGTGTTGTTCTTGTTGATTTGCGCAAGTAAACAGGACTGGCATAAGCGGATGTGTAAGTTGTGGTGTCAAAATCAAGATAAGGGCCATTATACCCAAAAACCAATTACATCACAAACATGTCCCGCTGACTGAAATATTATCATCACAGTGATTACTGTGGCGTCTGTGTGTCTGAAGTTTTAATTCGAATACGAAAAAACAGGAAAACGTTGCTAGTAAGGTCGCTAGCGTGTTCGTTCGAATGACCTGCGTTGCATACTAGTGCGAACTTATGTGCGTTTTTGTATTAAGCCCCGTCCACATCTATCGAACGATTACTAAGGAACCGACAACTTGGCCTTCGTTTCTATTCGATCGCGTTTGCATTGCCGTCCACACTAGGTTTACTTTGCCGTCCACACTATGTTTACATTCCCGTTCGTACACATTCATTTGTGTTCGTTCGATGGATGTGGACGGGGCTTTAGATTAGATTAGATTATAGGGATCGACAGTTGATGTATTGTTCTTATCGTCCAATCCATATTGTCTACATCTCTGAATTTGTTGAGAGGACTTCTAACTGGACACTATTATCTTAATTCATTCCTTCTTAGGTCGAGAAACTTTATAGCATTCTTAGGCAAATAGTTAATAAACGTCTTTGTCTGTCGGATACCCGTAGAGCACCCTTGTTCTCCATTCCCATCCATTGATTTCCTGCCTTCTGTGGATTTTAGTTAGCCCACAGAATCCCTCCGTATCTATGAGTGGAGTTATAGCATCTGTTCTAGCAAGATCGTTCATTATTTCATTTGCAGCAAATTCTTGGTGTCCTCGCACCCATGCAATGGTAAGTTGTTTCAGGGATTGACGACATTTCCAGAAGATTGTCGACTCAAGGCCTTTAGAACTTTCAGTACCGCCTGGCTGTCGGTCAAGATGTGTATCTGTGAACCTTTGAGAATTCTTGTTTCTTCATCTATCGAACGAATGCAAACGATCGCAAACATTCAGAAAGGCCATACGCAAACAGAATAAGATGGATGTCCTTGCCGAAACTTAGTAAACATTTGTATTTCCCGTCTACACTACAGAAATGCGAACGAATGCGGACGGACAATTTCGTTTGAAGTGCCGATAACTCACGCCATGTTCGTTCGTTAAATGTGGACGGGCAGAACCGCCCTTAGACCGGGGCGAGCAAAGCACATGTGCTTTTAGGGAACCGCAACATCGTTTATATTATCTACAGTTATGCGAGAATTTCCGGATCCATTATAATAATAGTTTGCCTGATTAGAAATTTCAAAAATCATTTTGTTCTGGGTCCCGCAAATCACTTTACCACAGGCCTCATAAATCATTTTGCCCCGCATCCCGCACTAGCTAAGGACGGCCCTGTGCACGGCGCTTTAGTTTTCATACAGAAATATCTTAGAATCCGTTGAGTACGGCACTTATGACGCTGACTAATGAACGTTCGCCTTTAGAGTAAACGCAATTAGTTAATTTTTCGTTAATATTTTTAATTGAATTCAAATGACTACAATTTCCCCATAACTGGAATTGGTTTTGTGAATAATTAATCACACTGTAGGTACCAATTGTAATCAGATATTGTTTGTATTGATGGACGACTTACTTAAAATAATTGAAATTTTCTATTAGACAGTGTTTTCTGATATTACCATACGAATGTTGAATACAAACTAAATCGAACGAAACATACGAAAATATGGGAATTATTGTGAAATTAATTTTCCGTATATCTGAAATTTTCTGTTTATCATTACCAAATCTATTTAATTATAGTGGTGTATCAATTGATTATCAAATCTACTCAATTCTATTGTCTTCATTATTAATTAGTCTATTGATTATTACAATTTATGGTAGATTTATCCATATGTATCATCAAATTCTACGTACATCTGTTATTTTGGAATTTCTAACAACAGTAATCACAACAATTACGTGTGTTACATCGATAATTTCATCGAGTTTCATTCAGGGTCAGAATTTGGTGAGAATTGTGCGGAATTTGAAGGGAATCGAACGGAAAATCAACGCGAAATTCCAAACAACACCGAATTTCCATAATAAATTGTTCGATTTCGCATTTATTTCGATTGAAATTGTGATCATCTCGTGTGCTATAATTATGTTAATAATGGATTCGATTACAGGAAATTTGAAACTTCACCTTTTCTCAATATTAACGTATATCGATATATTTTTAATATCGCTTGTAGTGTTTCAAATCTATTATTTTTCGATTGTTATACGTGACCATTTCAATATTATCAATCGACAATTGATGATGTTCCATCATCAACAAATTCAAAATCTCAATACGGATATTAGGATATTTTTGAAATTGTACGACCGTCTATGCGATACAATCGATTTGATTAATCAATCGTATGGCGTACAGATCGTACTCATATGTGTCGTTATCATTATCAAATTAATTGAATGTATGAATTGGGCAATGAAATTCGCTTTAGGTTTAGAACGGATCCCCAACAAATGGACCATCGTGATAGTATCCGTTCACACCTCACTATCTCTTATGTATACTGTAAGTTTCGTCACTTAATTAATTAATACGTTTAATTGATTGTTTTTTGTGTTGTTTTTCATAAAGGTATTTGGTGTAATATTGGCGGTGAGTTGTAATAAAACATCAAATGAAGCAAACAATACAACAACGATTTGTTATAAAATTTTATTAGATTTTCCAATATATACGCAATATCATTATCAATGTAATATAAAATACGATTTATTTATGTTAATCGAACATTTAAATCAAAAGAAAATTAAATTTTCTGCTGCTGATTTTTTCACAGTTGATCATACAATGCTTTATATGATATTTGGATCGATTACAGCTTATCTTGTTGTTGTTTTACAATTCACATAAAATTAAATCAATTTGTTTGATTTGTATTTTTTATTTAATGTACACCGACAATTGTCGCTAAATATATAAATAATGTAATAACGTTGCCTCATTTGCCTGTGCCTTTTATTCATTTTGAACCATATATGGTGACAGCGGCGCATTATCCTATGTGTAAGAGAGGCATATGTGTGGTGCCCCCACGAACAGAGGGGCTCCCACAGCAACGCAAATGTCAAAATTCAAAGCAGTACATGGTCGGAGAGGGTCGCAAAGTCTGTTTGGTGGCCGAACACTGGAAAGATTTGAGGTACAATAAGAGAATCTTGTTTTCTAATCATTCCCAAAATTTGCAACACATGTAAGTTAGAGACATGAGGGCAAGGAAAAGTTTTATCTTTCTTGAATCCACAGCCTGTTCAAGTTTACACACAAACAAATGGATTTTTTGATTTTTTGAAGGGTTGGCAGAAAACATCTTTTTCCGGGGTGTTAGAGTACATCTCGGTCCGACTGTGGGTGTCTTAATATAGGCATTTGAATAATTCTGTTTTTTTTGCGAAGCTCTTTTCCAAAAATCTTGTCTGTCATTCGTTTCATAGTCAAAGCGGTAACTGTTTCCCATAAAGCCCCGTACACATCCATCGAACGATCACGAACGAATGGGTACGAAGGAGAACGAATCTGCGATTACAGAAAAATGGATTAGAATAAGACCAAATGCGAACAAATGGGATTGTCATACGCAGATTGAAGTGACCGTAGATTCGTTTGTGTTGCTCTAAACAAAGATTTGTTTTTACTGCACACACTTTGAGAACACGATCGAACGCGAACGATTCATTTCCTTTAAACTAGAACGACAACTATCGAATCGGCGTTCACAATATTCCCTTTGATCCAATATTTTCGCGTTTGCATTGCCGTCCACACTATGTTTACATTTCCGTTCGTACCCGTTCTTTCGTGATCGTTTGATAGATATGGACGGGGCTTAAGCCGTATGAAATAACAGCTTCCTAAAGGGCCCCACTCACATTCCGGATATCCTTGAGGAAAAAACTGTAGTTCTGTACAGTCCGGGACTGAGCACACGCTCCGGGAAATCGGAAGGCCAAAACTGTACAGCATTTCCTCAAGGATTTCCGAAGCGTGATTAGGGCTGTTTAGTTTATAGTAATTAAGAGTTTCCCAGACATCGGTGATTGTTATCTTCGACGTATTGGTGGCCTTCTTTCGTTTTGAAAAATGAATATGTAGGGACAAAAAACTGTCACTAGTCTCTGTTGTTTTCAACCAGTTATCTGTCTTTCGCGACAGATGGCACCGCAATTTGTCCCTATGTCGATTTCAACGCTACCAATTAGCTGCAAATGACGAAATTCGGAAGACTTTTGATGTTGTCTTCAATGGTAAATTATTATTTATGTATAGATCATGCGCCATTAATTTCTCATTGAATCTTAGCAACCATCGATCATACGCGTACACTACGATAAACAGTTATAAAAATAAACAAAACCAGAATGTCAATAATGTCTGATGATGATACAGACACTGTAACCAGTATACCCTTTCTAGATGGTAACAACTGCAAATAAATAATTTTTAAACGATAAACTAATTCCAAGAAACAATTACAGATAATGGCGATTTGGATTCAGATGATTATGACTCATTTCTAAGTCAAAATTGTTCAATACCGGATGATATCCTTGAATTTGAGTATCCTTTTACCGTCATCATCTTCTATCATTTTGATCTATTATTAGAATTATGTTGTTTTTTATTCCTTAACAATTTCATTCAACAGTTACTCGTTTGGTTACAATTGTAGGAAATTTTCGAATTTAATCAATCCAGATCCGAATCATTTAATTTTCACATCGGGCAATTTAATAAATATTTTCGATATTGACACACAACAATTATCGTTTCGTCGTACTGTCTTAGGTGGTGGTGTTGGTTCAATTAAATTGAATCCAAATTCGGAATTTCGTCATTTAATAACAATTGCTGAGAATTTTTATAAAAATCGCAAACCGATCATTGTAATTTACGAATGGCCAACATTTGATAAGATACGTACATTGAAAGGTGGTGCATTGAAATATTATAACGATCTAGATTATAGGTAACTATATCTATACCAAAACCAAAATTATGTTGGCCGACTTGACTGTAAATAATAAGCGACATCTGCTGTGAGAGATTTTGCGATTAGCTCCAAGTCAAGTCGACCAATTCGAATTCGTTCTAATCGTATAAATTTCAGTCCAGATGGTACATTGTTGGCATCACAAAGTGGTCAACCTGACTGTTTGATAACCGTATGGAAATGGCGCGACCATACAATCTTATTACGTACCAAATCCCATATAAACGAGGTGCATCGCATCAAATTCTCCAATTATAATCCAGGACAATTAGCAACTTGTGGTTGATATCAAAAGCACACATTTCTAATTCTAATTAAACACAGTGCTAATTATTTTTCTAAAATATAGGTAAGGCCCACATCAAATTTTGGAATATCGAACAGACATTCACCGGCATTAAACTGAATGATAAAGATGGTAAATTCCGTAAAACAAAATCAACCGACATTTATAATTTATTAATAATGTTTAATGATAAAACTTTGTCGGGTTGTACATGGGGCAATATCTTATTATGGGAGAATAATTCAATTAAATTGGAAATTTATCAGAACAATCGTAGGAATTGCCATAAATCAGCAATAACGCAATTAATTTACAATGATCAAGCTGATGAATTATTAACAATATCAATGGATGGACATATAAAATTTTGGTGGTATAAAACAATTGAACAAACGATATTAATCGATAAGAAACAAATTATTGAAATGGAACCAAGTTATGATTATTCGATACCAAATGTTATGTTTATGTCAATTGAAAAACGTTATTTTGATATTGATGATGATTTCACATATTTTGCACAAGTTTGAAAATTGAATTCGATTTTAAATTAGAAAAAAACAAAATTAATTTTTGTAGGATGGCAATGGTGGTATATGGTTGATAGATTTAAATAAAGATCTAACAAACCAACAAACACCAGAACAATTATATAAATGTCATGGTGGTAAAATAATGGATGTGGCACCATGTCCATGGGGCCCTTATCTTATCAGTTTAGGTGAAGATGGCCAATTGATTCTCTATCAATATCAAAGGCAATTGATGATTTTCAATCATCAATTCCCATCAAAAGGCACTTGTCTAATTTGGTTTAATTCTAACGTACCATCTAAATTACGATGAATTTAATTAATTCGATTAATTATTTGAATTATTGTAGTTATCATGTACTGGTGATGAATTGATTTTGGGTTTTGATGATGGTGCTATTCGTGTTTGTATTATAACAATCAAAGAATACTATGATAAGATTAATTTACGAGTAGTTCAAGTAATTGAAAGCTTCGATAATTACCTTATACGAGAACTTCTAGTTAATCAAAATAGAAATTACTCGTACAAGTCACTTGTCTATGTTTACTATATCATAATCGTGCATTTTTCTTGTTCAAGTGATGCCTTTGGTGGAAATATTTCTCTGAAAAACTCTGAATAGGTCGGAATAAGGCTTTTAAAAGTCTTATTTTGTCTAAAAAACTCTGAACAAGTGTTATTAAGTATGAAAATCTCTGAATAAGTCGGATTTTATACAAAATCTCGTACTCTTCCAGAAGTTATTCAGAGTTTTTTGAAAGAACTAGCGGAGCAAGATTTTCAGACTTTTTCAGAGATTGTTAGTATAGTTAAAAAATCATATATTCTATGAAAAATAATCATTCAGTTTTCATAACGTAAGGATTTAATTTACTGCCTGGTGGAAATGTTTCTCTGAAAAAGTCTGAAGAAGTTTGAATAAATCTGAATAACAGAACAGTCCAAATTTTTGTAGAAAATCAGACTTAGAGTTTTTCAGATTTCTTCAACATTTTTCAGAGTTTCTCTGAGAAAATAAGACTTTTACACACTTATTCAAAGAAAAATTTCCACCAGGACATGTGTATCTTCAATCAATAAATAGAGTTTTGGGCCTGGCGGAAAATATCCTGAAAAAGCCCGAATAACACTTTTAAAAGTCTTATTTTCTCTGAAAAAGTCGGGAAAATGCTGCATAAGTGCGAATAAGTCTGAATAACTGAGTTATTGTGGAAGAGTTATTCAGGATTATTCAACATTTTTCAGACTTTTCTTCTTTACAAAAAAAAATCTGAAAAACTCGTCCAGAAGACAACTCAGTTATTCAGACTTTTTCAGAGAAATATTTCCAAGCAAGCGTCTACACTTCGAGTTCTCGTACAAGTTACTTGTACAAATCAATTTCAACAGAAAATTAGCGTTCATCAGAGTTCACACTATGAAAAATCGTTCTATTTATAATAATTTTTGTTTAATTTTACAGATAATAAAGCCCCATAATAAAACAATAACAAATCTAACAATTAATAATGATGATACGATTTTAATTAGTGCTAGTGAAGATTCAACAATTTTCATTTCACAAATCAAATACGAAAATTACCCAATTTTAATACCAATTGGTTTTGTAATATTACCAAATCGTGCAACTTATCTAATGTGGCATTCATTTAAAGTATACAAAACTCATTTGAATTTGTTCGAATTCAAATTGAATTTAATTGAAATCATTTCTAGATAAATACAATAATAATTGGTAGTTTAAACGGTGAAATTATCCAAATTGAAATAACCGAAGAAACATTGAATAATAATCGATCTGATAGAGTTTCTTATCATTTGGATAATTTAATACAAAGAATTGATAGATTTACATCGTGCAAATCGCAAATACGACATGATGCGACCATTCAAAATTCAGGTATGATCTGTAAAAAGAAAAACACTTTTCAGCACGATAATTCAGTTTTTTTTTTGTTTGCATGTAGAAATGTCTATAGAAGAAGAAGAGTTGGAGCCTTTATACGTACCGGAGATTCCTAATCGAATATTATGGATGCAAATGGGTGATGATAATACGATTGTGGTATCAATGGGCGGTTATGACGCCGGTTATCTCTACGAATATGACATTGATGAGATCACAGAACAACCATATGGATATCAACCGATTCCGGAAGCTCCTGATAGTGAAATTTTTACATTTGTTTATAAGTATTCAATTTTATTTTTTTGATAGATTTTCGATAATTCTAACCGTTTCATTGTAGTTACAATAGAAAATATATAATTTTTGCAATGGAAACGGGCGAAATACGTATAAATAAATTGAATAATAACAATTTAGATGATTTAACAAATTATTTAGAATTATCATTACATAATAATCGAAACAATTATATACCGAAAATATGTTTCAGTTATGATGAGAATTATATTTTTACATGTGATTATGATGGTAATATATTTTCATTATTATTCAATCCAGATGATGCCGATTATATTCCGTATGAATTTATCAAGAAAATCAAACCACGTGAATTCTATCCAAAAGCATTGAAAGACCAGTTATTTTATAATGTTTTAACAATTGAAGAGATATCTGTAAAGCATCAACAAGATGAAATTAATAAATTAATTAGTAATAATAAAATACAATTACATGAACGATTAGATTTTTTAACACAACGTTATTTGAATTTGAAAGAACGCAATGCGAAATTATTAAAAAGCCAAATGATACCACAAATTATTGAATTACAAATTGATCAACGTGTTCTCGATTATATTGATAAGAGATTTGAATATGAATTGCAATTAGTTAATGATCGAATGGCATATAGTTTGGAAAAATCACATGTACGTGCGAAGAAATTACAAGATTATTTAATAAATTGTTTAGATTTGTATCCAATTAATATTAAAGCATTCAATCAAAATCTATTTGTTCGATGTTTACCAACACGGAAACAATCAAATCAACATTACGATTATTTAGATATGGTCGAAGAGAAGATTTTGACCAACGACAATCAAGGCAAATATTTACGATTATTTTAATAATACCGGTTTCGGCCCTCATCTAATTCATTAATAAACAAATTGACGAAACCGGCATTATTAGTATTTTTTGTTTAATATTGTGACTAATCAAATGTGTTTTTAGATACTGCCAAAATTGAGGAAATGTAAGTATTGTGTTTTCTTCCATTTGTTGTTTTGTTTTTGATTAATTTTAGTTTAGAGTTGAAGATTCTCTGACGCGTGTTTCAACGGAATTTTCATCAAATCTAGAACAAGAACGATACAATTACGAATATTTCTTATCAGATTTATCATCAACAACTATCGAATATTGTTTAGGTGATCAACTTAATCGTGCTTTAGATAAATACCGTTGTCGTCGGAAAAAATGGCAAGAACGACAATATCGGGTATAATATGAATTTTTTAATTTATTACTTTTCGAACATTATCACACAATTATTACATAAACATATCATCGTATCCCGGTGGTAAGAAATCGTCATTATCTGGTCGATTTGGTCGGCGTGGTCGATTAGGATCAACATCTGGTGGACGGAATGGATCAAATCGGGCACCAGGTGGTATACTACCTGGTGGTAAACCGAAACTAGGTCCTGTTGGATATCGTGAACCTCTTGGTGGTTCAAATAACATTCCACCACCACCACCACGACCAAATGGTTGATTACCAAATGGATTACGTTGTCCAAATGGAAATAGATCATGTTCACCAACATTTACTGGTCTTGGTTGCTGTAATGGATCATCTGAATGTGGTTGTAATGGTTCATCTGGATGTGGTTGTATTGGATAATAATCTCTTGGTTGTCGTCGTTGTTCACGTTCAGTTTGACTGGAATTATCTTGACTTTTTGTCGATATAACAACATTATCAATTAATTCACGTTTAAGTGTTGTTATCATATCAGAATGTTTTGGTAATACTTGTTTAAGACTACCAGTACGTCCAGCAACTAAATTTCGATTAAATTGTACAACTGATGTTGTACGTTCATCAATTCTTAACAAATTTAACATCAAAGCATCATCTAATCTCGTACATTTTAAATTATATAAACGGCCTTGATATAAATATCTTAATGCATACGAATCAGACCATCCTTTTGGTAAACTTTCAGTTTGTGGTTCATTACCATCCCATATCTTCGATTCACCCAAACCAATACATTTGAAATCATTTGAAATTAATACCAAATGTGTGAAAGCCAATAGAATATCATCCGGTGTTTTTATATCGGATTCAATACTTTTCAACAATAAATCCCAACCGAACAGTCCAGATGCCATTGTCAACGCTTTATTTTTCGTTTATTTGATGCCAATTAAATCACAAAAATTCAAACTACAAAAAAAAACACAAAAACAATGACACGACACACAAAACCTAGGTTATGTTGATGCGGCGCACTAATAATAGGACATGATCGTTGCTTCTATAAAATTCTAGAAAAAACGCCAATAATGGTAGATAAAAAATATAAAATCATTAATTATTACATTAATTATAATAATACTAAAGGTTTAATTACGCGAAATTATTATAAAAACAAAAAAATTACTATTGTTAGGCAATTAGTTATACATTAAAATAGCGGGTAATTTGAATTGTTCCTAGTGGGATAACTTCTTGTTGGAGAATCCATCAAACGACACTGATTTTAATGAAAATACATTAATATTAGAGGAAGCCGAACAAACAATTGGTTCTTTTAAACTGAAATCATCCAAAGATTATGCAGTATCAAAACAACAATGTGAGACAGCATTCAAAAAATACAAACAACTACTACTAGCAAATGAAAAAGTATCAAATTTCATGTTATTAACAATTTTAAATGTTTATCAATCTTGTATTTTTACAGTTATACGAGATAAGGCACAATTTCAATTTGAAAGTTTACAAATTACGCGATAACAAAACACGAATCCATCAAGAATTAGAGAAACTAATAATTAAAGCAAATGAAATTCAACAAGATTTAGAGCCGAACGATCTTATTGAAATACCATCAATTGAGAAATTAGACGATTACGAATATCCTGAAAGGAATTTCGAATTAAATCTACAGAAAACTGATGATATCATTGAAGCACCAATTCAAATATTATTGATTGAATCGAATTTTGTTAATTTAGAAAAACAAATTTTGGACAATTTCGATGTGGACAATACGAATAATTTCGATTTTACAGATATTTTAGAAGCAGATTTCGATATATTATTAGAATTATCATCGAATGATGAATTCAATACGAATTGGGAATTAGATATGTATCGAAAACGTTATCAACGTAAATTAACTGAACAAAAACACACAATTGATGCAATCAATACAAAAATCAATAAATTCAATAAGAAATTGATTGAATTGCATGATGAATCATTAATGATTGAGATCAATTCGAATTTTCTAAATCATTTTATATTGATATTAAATCAGGAATTAGTAATATTGAAAGATTATGAACAATTACAAGAGAATTCACAAAATGTACTTGAGAAAAAAACGAATGAATTAGATGACATCAATAGATCACTCAATAATTTCAAAGAAGATGCGAAAAAACTCGAACAAGACATTAATGAATTGTTGGAAACCAATCAAAATCTCGAAAAACAATTTCTACAGCGTGTAAAAAAAGATGATAGATTTTTCACATTTTTACAAAAAGTATTTGAGAAGAAAGTCGAACTATATACAATTCATCAAAATACTGATAATGGTAGAAAAATTTATTATTTAATGAACTATTCCAATTATTTTATATTGTTTTTAGAATCTAAAGAGGCAAATGAAGATGATGATGATGATGATGATGTCGACATCGATTCAGACTTAGATTTAAATGTTTGTCCGAAAGAATGTGATTTTGCAACATTTATTTTTGCAGTTAATTTACGTAAAGAACGTTACGGGAACGATGACGAAATTAAAGACAAATTAACTACAGTTCGATTATTGACGGAAAAAATTAGAAATTTCAATGATAAAAAGACAATTTTAGAAAGCTGCATAAATAAGACTCAAGCTGATTTAAACAGATATCCAGTATTTATCTATTTAATACTCATAAAAAATATATATATATATAAATATATAATAACTATTCTAAATTTAGATCGAAAAACAGAAGAAATTGAATAAAATTCGCGCAATTATGGTTTTACAATTTGATCAAATACAAAATCTAGATGAAAACAATCAAATAATCAATATTGTGGATAGTTTAGTATTATCAAAACAAGAACTAACAAAATTGTACAAAAGAGTTGATGAATTGGAATGTGAAACGGATGCACTAAAAAGATCACACTTGTAAGTTGTATAATCTTGTAAATAATTACGTAAGTCACGTGTTGGCTCTACTTGTGTTTCATTCGTTCTCTCCCTCTAACATTTATTCCACGTGACTTACGTGACTAGCACTCGTTGAATTTCAATTGTAATTCACGACAATTTCAGACCGAAAATACAACACCTGAATCGACTTTCAATTGATATGAATTTTATGGAAACGAAATTACAACAATTAAAATACGATCTATCCGAATCAATACGAAAACAATTTGGTTTTAATGTTGATGTTGAACAAATACAAAAGAATCTATTAACGAAAAATTTCGACAAAGACATTCTAACAGATTTGGAAGAGATTATATTAAAAAAATATGTGTACGATTTACGTTTATCTGAAATCGATTTAAAACAACTTTACACAAAGGAGCTGAATTTATGGAAAGTAAATTTTTTTTTAATTGTAATTAATTTTATTTATAATAATTAATTAAACATTCTTCAAGGATAATGTTGAACAAACACAAATAGAATTGATGGCAATGTTGAAAGAAAATACGCAACGTCAGGAATTATTGAAAATGTTATTAAAAGAGAAATACGAATTGATGAAGTTTTTAGAAGTACAAAATCAAAAACAGGAACATTTATCAAATATTGAATATAATATGGACAATAATCGTAAAGATATTGAAAAATTTGAAAAACTCATCGATAAACAAAATAAGCAAATAATCGAATTGAAAAATGAAATTAAACAATTAAAAACAAAAGGAGTATTGCCGAAAATCGTTGAGAAGAAATTAGAAGAGCCATTGGAAGCCATTGTTGAAGTACAACTACCACCAGAAGGTGAAGCAGAAGAAGAAGATAAATATCAACGGTAAATTGAAAGCGATCTAGTGTCTATAGTGGTGTACGTATGTCTTCTACAGATATATTCATACGACATACGTCTCACTAATAGCTAGATTAGTTTTTTCTCAAATTATCTAATAATCTCTTAATTTATTCCAATAGTTTATCAGAAACCGCTGAAGAATTCATTAGGAATCTATTGAAACAAATGTGGGCGAATTTGGATGTTAAGCTAACACAAAAATCACAAGAAAACTTCATAAAAACAATCATGTCGAATATTTTCGATCGTTTTAGTGTCAATCAAATTGTAAACGATCTAATTCACAACTTACCTGTTGAAATATCTGATGAGAAATTTCCAATACTTGAAACAACAGCAGAGAAATTATTAACAATACCAGGCACTGAAGTATACTTCCTTCTATTTCTTTTTAGAATTTGTAATTACAGTTTTTTTTCTCTCAATCAATCCAAATTGCAGTTAGATGATGATTTGCAGCATTATTGCACTGAAATACTTGAAGATCTATTAAATGAAATTTCAAAAGTAAATGAACCTGTTGCAACAATATCAACATTTATCAATCAATTAATATCACAATTACCAGTTGATTTTATAAGGAAACGAACAAGTATGGAAATTATAATTGAGCATTTTATTCAATTATCATTAAATCAAAAACTCGATGCAACCGAATTAGATAATAAAATTGATAATGATTTGGGACGTGAAATAATAAAAGAAATTTTAGAAAATGTTTATAAACAAATTAATATTTAAATAAAGTGAGAACCCGATTAAATTAATACGATCATAATTATTTGTTATCAAGTAGGGCTAGATATTGTTTTAAGAATATCTCTTCTTGTTGTAAACTCAAATCTAAATGATCATCATCGATCATTGTTATATCTTCGGCTAAACGTTTGAAAGCTTCTTGTTTCTGTTCATTTAATAATTCGTCTTGTTCATTTTTATTTTGTCTATTATTTAGATTTAATATAGAGAAATCACCATCAATTACAATACCATTATTTCTTAATAATTCTTCAGCGGCCTTCATTATATCACCATCATTTTTATGTAAAGCTACTTTGGCCATTGATGGATCGAATCCGGCAGCTACCAACTAGAAATAATTACAACAATTTAATGGATTAAATTAACGAGATTTTTTTCAAACACCTCTGGAACTAAATCATCGAGCAATGAAATAAATTCAAAACTGCGACTATGACTTGGACCCGGTTGTGGATTTTCTTGTATATATTGGATACTATCAGAGATTACATTATTTGTTTGTTGTAAGGCAATACGGGCAATCTCTTTATTATAACCCATATTAACCAAATAATTAACGAAATTCGGATCAACGTACTGTTTACCATCAACGCATTTCCCCAATTTCTTTTGTTTCCTGATAGACAATAACAAAATGGTTTAACTGGAAAATCGGCTTACAGTCTCCAGTTTAATCCAATCTACAGAATATGTGTAACTTATAGGAAAAGTACTTGCCCTACTCGTTATCCATGCGATACTTTGATTGGATTAAACTAAAAAATTTCAGACCGATCAATTTTAAATAAAAATTATAATCTACTTTGAGAAAATCTCCTCAGCCAGAGCCTTCTTCCGACTTTCAGCGCGTTTATCACGATTTTCTTTGATATAATTAGCAGCCCGATCAACATCACCATGATTTGCACGTAATCCAATACGTGCTTCTGCTATTGTATAACCTGATAAATTTCAATTAAATTACACAAAAATCCACATTCAATTAAAATCAATATTCAACCTAATTCAACAAGTAACATAATACTGTTCTCATCAACTTTCAACGCTGATAATTCCTCTTCAGCTTTCTTCAATAACATTAAAGCCTCTTCACGTTGATTTTTATGATAGAGCACAATAGCTTGTAATAGATGTAAACGCATAAAGAATGCAGCTTCATTTGCTAGAATTTATTCTTTATAAATTCATTATGGAGAAATTAATAAAATTGAATTTTTTAATATACCAGCAACGCCTTTTACAGCAATAACACGTTCAAAATGTTCACCATATGTTTTATTTAAGCGTTCCTCACAACGTTTCAATCTATCATAGGCTTCTGGTAAATGATTAACACTTTGCAAATTTAAATAACACCATGCTATATCTAAATCAAGTAATGCATAATTATCAACAGTATCTAATAATTTCGAATTGCAACGATTATATTCATTATCAGCTTCTAAAAAATATATTAACGATTTTGAATAATTTTCAGATTTTAATGCTGTACGTCCTTTCTCTTGTAATGTTATTGCAACAATTAATGATTTCTTTTCATCTTCTGGTATTTTAACAATATTACCAAATTGATCTTCCAACTAGAAATTATTAGTTATCTAGTATAAATATAATTTACAAATAATAATAAACCATACTTGCACATATTCATCATCTAATGCTAATAAACGTGAATCGGTTTTTGTTGCTTCTAAATCTTTAAATTGATTCTCAATATTTTGTAATTCATCTGGTGTTTCATTTATTGTTATTGCTAATATTTGTTGGCCATTTTTCACATTTTGACTAATTAGATTTTGATCATCGACAAGTACTCTACCCGAATTGATTAATTTAAGTCTAAAATGATTCATTATAATCGAACGACATTGTTAAATGCAAATATAGAAATTATTACTTATTTGATGATATATCAATGTCTTTGCTTATTAATTCTTTAAATTCCCTAACACACATTGATAATAATAGTTCTTTTGTTATAATTCTTGGTGGACTATTTTGATGTAATATTTTTATTTTTATTGTTGCCAAACCAGATTCTTTATATCGATTGCTTTGTTTTAAATTCTCTAATGAATTGTTTTGCAATTCTATTAATATCCCATAACAATCAGCATATGGTATTTTTAGATTTTCACAAAAATTCTCAGCAAGAATCTAAAATTACATATCCATATCGTTTATTATTAATTGTTTATTATGATGTATAATTAATGGTGGCCTACCTTTAAATCATTGTTGGATGGGCCTGTTGTTTCATTGTAGTACGGTTCCAGCCATAATTTAATTGAATCTTTACGTAATTTATCGCGGATTTGTATTAAATAGTCTTCTTTTTTAAAAATTCACACATATCCATTTTGTTATAATTTAAAATTGTTTATAATAATGGAAATTTATGAAAATCATCAAACACGAAACGAAAAGCACAAAAATAAACAAAAGTATGAGTATGACAATAATACAAATGAAGTTAGCTAATGAGAAATGACAAAGAAAGTCCCTAGATAAATGTTGGCAATACACGAAACTATAAATATACAGGAATGGTAACTTTAATACTGGAATCGGAGAACAAGTGGAAAATACCGTATATACCACATAAATAATACTATACAGATAGGCCAACTCAAGTAGAAACATTTGAAAAAATAGAATGAAACAGAAATCTGATGTGCATGAGTTAAAAAGAGATATAGAGAAGATGGATGGTTAACTAGTACTCTGCAAAAATATCCACACTCACTTTCTGCACCAAACCCCCTTTTGTAATAACCACTTGAATTTTCACTAAGAAAACTCTCTGGCCTAGAGTTTTAAGTCTTTTTGTAACAGAAACACCACAACTCAATGAGTAAGAGAGATGGGATTACAAGGCCATGATTTTAAGACATTTAGTGAATTTGAAATTAATCCTATTGAGAATAAATGGCCGATTCTGTATTGTTAGGCTATAGCTCGGCTAACTCATCTAGAAACGTTTAAGAAAGCAGAAAAAATGAAAAGAGATAAGTAGTAAAAATTCATTAATAAGCATGCTTCTTCTCTATATCTCTTTTTAGCATTTGCGCATGATACGGCTGTTTCATTTCTTCTAGTTGCTGCAATGTTTCTAGACCAAATGCCAGTCCTGTATATGATACCAAATTATGTAAGGCGCTCCCTGACATTGAAGAACCGAACTAAACGATTTGCCGCTTTATTCAAAAATGCTAAACAACAACACCAATATAAGGATATATCCAATAATTCCGCATTACATTTATTGTTAATAAATAATAAGAAATACAATTGATTACATAAACAAAACAAAAATCACAGTTTCTCTATAATGGAGTACATATTATGTAAATTATTTATTTATTAGTTTGTTGAATAAAAATCTTATTCTTCTGTCTGGTAACTTTAGCTTGCGGTACAGCCGGTGTGACATTTTGTAATTGTCTTGGTACAGTACTCGTTTCATGTCTGGTTGCATACCTTGTAAATCTCGCTATTAAACTATTTTTATCAACATGTTGTTTCGTATTACTATTATTATTAGTAGTAGTAGCAGTAGTATTACTACCACCAGGCATCTGTAATGTTACAGCACAATGTTTCGATCTAGTACCCATAACTCTCGATAATACTTTATCCGTACCATTATTATCGTCATTATTATTAAAATGTCTTAATACTAATTGTAGTTTATCTTCATATTGTTTTTGTAATGTTATTAAGCGTTTCTCATTATCTAAACGTACACGTTGTAATGATTGATTTAGATTATGTAAACGTATTAATAAATTATCGTTTTCTTGTTCATAATTAATTAATTGTAATTCTAATTTTTTACTATTTAAACGTAAATCGATGATTTTATTGAAGAATTGTTGTAATAATAAACGCATCTCATTATTGTTTAACTTCAAATGATTCTCCATTAATAATTTATCAGCCTTTTCATCGCCATTTTCTTGTTGTTGTTGATTATTATTAACAATTGTGGAACAATCATTATTGCCGCATAAAAATTGATTTTTATATTCAATTGCTAGATCGATAGCTTCTACGGCTTCTTCATATTTTAATAATTTCCGTTCATCTAAATCGTCCAATAATTTCTTATTTTTTATATCGATTTTATAGCGTTGTTCTAGTAAATAGTCGCGTGTTTTACGTAAATTGCGTATTTCGTGGCGTAAACATTCCAATTCATCTTGACTTAATGTTGTATCTTTTGATTCATATAAAACTAATGATAGATTCTTGGATTTTCCAAATTTTTCAACAATTTTTATTTCGGACTTTATAATATTGACATTTTCATAAAGAATTTTACGTTTCTCTTCTTTATTTTTGGATTTTTTAATTTTCTCTAATTGTTTTCTCGTTATATGCAAACTATTTTCTAATTCTAATAATTTACAATTATTCTCATTTGTAATTGTTTTAATTATATGTAATTTATCCTCAATTATTTTCAATTCGTTACGGTATTTATCATCTTGTGTTTGTAAATATTTATCTTCTGTATTTTTGTAATGATTCTTTAATTTTTCCAATTTCTGTTCCATTTTCTCTTTTATATTACATTTGGTATCTGTATTTTTTATTAATTGTTTGATTAAATTCTCTTTGATTTTGATTGTTTGTTCTAATTCAATTATTTGTTTATCGTAACTTTCTAAATTCATTAGAATTTGGCGCTTTTTCATTTCGTTCTTTTTGATTTCCCCATCATCTGTTGTTGTTGTTGTTGTTTGTATTAGACAATCATCAGTGCTTTGTGATAAATTTGATAATTCCTCAACGCAGTGTATACTACCACGGCGTCCACGTGCACCTCTTGTATGATATTCAACATTATTCATACTATTATGACTTGTTTTAATTGATGAATCTTTCGGATGATCCTTGCTGCAAATTTCCTCAATTAATTTGTCAGTTTTCAAACGAAATCTCCCATAGATACAATCAATTTTTTCTTGATTATTACCAATATCATCATCATCATCGATATCTTCATCATCATCATCATCATCAACATCATCAACGATTTCTTCATCATCTTCATCACTATTCTCAATTAAACTATCAGTGATTGATGTGAAATCTTCAATTTCCTCATCAATACGTTCTAATGAACGATTTTGTTGATTATCATCCTCTTCATTCGAAAAACAATCATCACATTCCTGCTTCAATAATAGCCATTTTGTTATTTGTTCATTATCTAATTTTGTGATATGTGGATTTTTTAATAATTTCTGAAATATACCTTCAGCATTTATCACTAATTTAAATAATTGATTTGTTGTAAATTGCAATGTAAATAAATCACAATTATCATTTATAGAATCATTTGTTTGATACGAATTAATTGTAACATAATTTTTTATTGTTTGACAACGTATTCCCAATTGTAATGTATATAATGTTTCTGTTAAATCATGTATTAATGGTGATATACAACATATTAATAATGTTTTAGCACGTCCACCAAACGAATCTCTCAATAATGTTGTTAGAACTGATTGATTATACGGTATATTATTGTTATTAATATTATTGTTGTTGTTGTAGCCAGTTAGAAATTGTTCTGATAAATTCACAATACATTTTTGTAATGTTTGCATACCATGATCTGTTGGTATTGTTTGTAATATACCACAATTATCATAAATTAATAATTTATCACTAGATACTAAATCACAAAAACTAGCTGTCGATATGCGATGTTGTATAACATTATCAATTAACCATTGTTGTTCTAATGTTAACGTAAATAATGTGTGGGCATTTTTCGTTGTTATATTCGTCATACCATATTCGATTAATTGGAACATCTCATTAACACTATTACATTCAATACTACCACAACCACCCAATAAATCATGTATATTTTCACCATAAATTTGCGACCATGTTACATGTATTGTTGTATGTCGATTGCGGTATTGTTTGATTTTATTGAATAATTGCCGTATGAACCTCGGTATTATACCATATTCGGATTCATTTGCTAATATATTGATACCATTGCCGTATAACGTGTATGTTTTACCTGTATTAATTTGTCCTAATGTTATTATCGATATATCACAACCATCTATTACATAATTAATTAACGGTATTATAGATTGTTGGAATATTTGATTTTGTTTGATATTTATTGGATAAACATAATTGAATTGATAATTTATTAACGAATTCGTCAATTCGATCGTGTTATTTATTGTATTTGGTTGTAAACATATATTATTTGGATTATTATTATTATTTGGATTATTAATACAATTATATGGTAAAGGGTATATACGAACAGCCGTTTCTACATTTACTTCCATTGTTTTATTATTATTGTTTATAAATTTTTGTTTAAATAATTGATTACAACAACATAACCTCAATTACAGACGCGTCAATCTATTTCTGTTGGTAACACACAACAACAATAAAATCCCTAAAATTTTCGAACTGGTTTTTATGGAATTTTTAAGTAATGATAAAGATTTTATATGATTTTCTATTAACATCGATAGAATACATTCAAATTCATTCCATTTATCTTGGATTTTTATTTATTTCATTTGGTATTTAATTGATATAAAAAATCATTGTGTAAATATTTAGGTTGGTAATGGATAACCTATTGAAAGCCACAACAAATACCTTGTTAATATTAATAAAACATTGATTGTATTAATATTTCGAAGTATTTCAGGTGTTTCTGTATACCGAACATTCGTTACACCAAATATAAATCATGTGGAGTTCTGGGATGAAGCCTGCGAATGCAAACAAGATTGGGTCTTCGTTAGAGGTAGACGTCGGTCCCCCTTTCTAGGTGCTGTATCTACCTTTATTGACAAATTATAAAGTTAAAATAGGAATAGAATATGTAAATAATATGCAGCTTCTTTTATATTTTAGGATGGCTGGTGACAATCGGCGCAATGATGGGGGTTTGGCTTTCGTTTAGGATCCCAGTACAACAATTTACATATTGCTTCATGGTGACCAATTGCGAACCAGATGATCTGGACACTTTTAAGGAATCTGCAAAATCTTTTTGATGTGGAAGCGATTCGAGAAGGTAGAAGACAGCTAATGGAGTCACTAGCATAGGCCACACATTGTTAATATTCATATTCATTGTCGATATTATGTGGGTGTCGCATTGCTCGAAGAATGATTGGACAATTTTTACATACATTTCAATTCAATCAAATATATTTATTATAAATTAATTAAAGTGTAATTTTCCCAAGTTTAGCAAATAATAGCACTTCAGTGATTCCAATCAATTTATGAGGTTGGTGGAATGAAGGAACATTAAAGAACAATCGGCAATTACTGACAAGCCTATACTTTAAGAGAAGGTAAATTATAACGTCTTGAAGAAAGATCCCACAAAAAAAAAACATTGAAAGGACTGTATACCGAAAAATGAAACAATATGAAGACCATCCGCGGCACAAAACACCATAGCCAACCACTACACGCCTACTCTCTAAGATCCAAAAAACCTAGAAATTTCTTCCATAACCGACTGGCGAGAATCCTCCACTTTCGATCCAAAAATAATAGACATAAGTCGGTTTTAGTAATTATGCCAATTGAAAGAGTAATGGACAGAAAGCCTAGGACAATAATTTCACTCTTTCTCAAACCATTCACATCAAAATAACGCAACACCCACCAGAATCTACAACACGGACGATATTTTTGTATGGATATGCACGGAATCAAACAATCACGCTGAGGAACTTGCTACATGTAAATACCATTGATAGAAAATCGATAGGTATCCGTAACATTTTAGATTTTCAACGTAGAATTTTGAATTGTATTTTATTAAAGTTTATTAATTTTTAAAAACTGTTAGCAACAATTTTGTTTTCTAAAAATTTCTTACGCAACTTGTTGTGTTCTCCTTTCGATTTTCTTTTGTACTAATTTCGTAATATTTCCATCAACATTATCTAATGGTTGATCACATCGAATTGCCATCTAAATTTGGAATTTTAACAATAAACAAAGATGTTCTTAATATATTTTAGAATTGTGATAGATAATTACCTCGATTTGTTGTACTAATTTAACTTCTTCTGGTCCAGCAATGAAATTCGTTGCTTTACATTCATTAGAACTGCTTAAACGTCCAATACGTCCAATTCGATGTATATAATCGGCAGCGTACAATGGAAAATCATAATTTAATACATGCCGTACATGTATTGTATCTAAACCTCTCGAACCAATATCTGTACATGATAGGATCTGTGTGTGACCATTAATAAAATTATTCCATTGTTCAATTCTAATTGAATAATTCATATCACCATTGATATTTGAACAATTTATACCATTTTCACGTAAAAACATTGCTAACCAATTGCATGTTTGATTGCGATTTGTAAATATTAATAATGGTTGTTTATTGATTTTGGCAATTTGTAATAAATGTGATGGTTTACTTGATTTTGCTAAACGTAAAAATCTCTGTTTAATATTCAATAATGGCTTATGTAATTTTGTTGATAGACATTGTTTTAAATTATCTTCAATCGGTTGTAGGACTGATGGTAGTTTTTTTGGTAATGTAGCTGAAACTAATACAAATTTCGATTGTGATAATCGTTTAACAATACTATTCATTCGATCAATGAAACTATCATCAATTAACGTATCAGCTTCATCTAATATTGTGTATTTGACTTTATTTAATCGATAAATACCAACAGTTGATAATTTACTTAATGCACCAGGTGTGGCTATTAGTATATCAACATTTTTGAATTCAGGATTCAACATTAGTCTCTTTGTACGTCCACCAACGATTATACTAATATTAATATTTAGATTATCAATTAATTTCTTTGTTATATCATCGATTTGATAAGCTAATTCACGATTTGGCACAATTATTACAGCTCTAGGTGTATTGAATTCATTTATCTTCTGTTCACCAATAATATCTTCAATGATCGGTATTAAATACGATAAAGTTTTACCACAGCCAGTTTCAGCGGCTAACATTAAATGACAATCTTTTTTAAACATATCGATTGCATCTAATTGAAATTGTGTTAAATTTGTTATATTTAAATGATTATTTAAATTATCGATTAATATATCATCGGAAATACCCGTATTTCTTAATGGTACCATTTCATATGTTATCGGTTGTTGGATGATATTAAAATAATCATCTTTCGATTTATAATGTGACCATCCTTTTGATGCTAATTGTATTTGTTCAAATTTATTATAATTTGTTGTTTTATAATGATTCAATTTTGTATGTTTACAATCAATTATACAATCTGGACGAATTTTCTGTTGTATTGAAAATTGTCGTATTATAATTGGGAAATTTATTAATTTACGAGACATTTCTGTAAAGACAAAAAAATCAACCATACATAACCTCACTTTAAAATAGTTTCAGTTTTGTTTACCTTAATCAAGCAAATACCACCAAATCGACATTAAAATTGATTGATTTTTATTAGATTTTAACACGCTTTTAATGAGAATTTTCAATATTTTTATGTATTTAAAAAAATATATATATTTAACCTCAATTTGACAATTTTCATTGACGTAATGATGTAATAGAAAAATATACAGCGGTGCTGGTACGATATAAGGGGCAGTGGCGATCCTACCCACTGTGCGAGTAGTGCGTCGCACAGGGGCGGCCAGTGACCAATATTTAAAAGAAAAGTTTTATATTTACAAAAATATAAGTATAACAGAAATGTATTGTCGAACTGATGGATTATGTAATTTTTTTATTTGTCCTGACGCCACTGAAATATTCATCACAGTGAAAAACAAGATATATCTATATAGAAAATAGTTACATATCACGTTACATATACAAGCAAATGTGACACTTTGTTGAAGTTGTAACTGTTATTTTTGTAAAAATTTTATCAGTTTTAGCAGCAACAAAGAACAGATTGCCTATTTAGGAGAAAATCTGTCATTAGTTTTAAAGAATATGAAAATAGACTAGAACCACTTGTTTCTCATGAAATTTTTGGGAATACTGAGAATGAGCACTTTGCAGTTATTATATCTTAACATTCATCTTTTATCGCTTTCTTTTCATTTGCAAAAGCAATAGATCAGATAAAATCCAGCATATATGTTGGTAATTGCACTTTTTTTCTTCTCTATTCTACGAAAACTTTGTATGGTGATGACTGATGTAAATCCCACGATCGTATATTTAGTAGAGATTGGTTATCCCTAATGAGTTTCTTCTTCTTTAAGTCTACTGTCAAGCTTGCGACAGAGTCGTCGCGACAGTGTTGTGAACACATTTGTAGGTGTCAAGCTAGAGCGACACGACAGAATGAATCATGCAGTTTAACATCTCAAACAGTTTAAAATTCTCATCATTTTACCAACAATTCTACATAGTACCAACAACCTATACATAAAAATGTCGCGACCGTGTTGATTGTTGACATTCGCGAGTTGTTGGTGGTCAATTATTAAAATCGGGGCACAATTATCTTGTATCTACTTAAAAGGTAATTGACTATCTGCTTTTGAAGTATTTTTCATAACGGCCAATGTACCTCCACCTGGACAATGGCCAGTCGGTACTTTGTCAATTACTAGTTTTATGATGCCCCTACGATCGAACATCTCAAACAGTTTCCAATCCTTATCTTTTTCCAAGAATTCTAAGTACTATAAAGAACTTGCCCATAAAAACGCCGCGACACTGTCGCCGAGCTCGACGTTTTTTCTGTCGCCAGTCGCAAGCTTGACACCCTACATAAGAATCTGTGTTATACACTATGTCGACGCTGTCGCGGTGACTCTGTCGCAAGATTGGCAGGGGCTGAAAATACATGCATTTCTTTTTTCACATCTAATTTGTACATGTTTAGTTTCATTAATAAATTCATATTATAATCTTCTTTAACATTTAGCAAAATGTGTAGTGTGTTTTATACCTATAGAAGACTTAAAAGGGCGGCCACTTTCCGTGTGGCACATGGGCGGCCAATTATCTAGGATCGCCGCTGGGACAATTATATAGTACATAAACGACTAATATGACGCAATTTACAATCTTCAGCTTCAACATCTTCTTGCCATTGCATGTCTACGACCTGAATGGTCTGCAACATTTTCCGTAACATAATGACTTAAAAATGGTATATGACGTGGTACTGGTACAAAATGTAACCGTAGACTACCATAAACACTTCACCACATGCGTACAACTACAGGACAAAACACAAAAAAATTTAACGGACAACTTCTTAGATGATAAATTAAACACTCATCTTACTTTTCCTTCCTGTGATACAATAAATAATGACAATGTTTTTGAATCAAGCGATGTACCACCAAAGATAATCATTTAATTTATTTTCCATTTTATTCAATGAAAATTTCATTCTCAGCATTTCTTTAGATTATCCCACCATGACATGCGATCTAAATTAAATTCAATTAGTTGCATTAACTTTAAATTAATAATTGGTATTTCCTTAATTTCACCTGTATCATGTCTATGTAGAGGTAATCCACACTCTAATGTTACTTTCACTACCATTCTTCGTTTTGTATCGATAGCAATGAGGACATCCATACAAGGTCGGTGATCCCACGCGTACACACCCAAACATGCTATAATCATATAATACTGTACTGTCGTGCTTAGCAAGAATGCAGTAAAGTTCAATTACTGCCTTTTTTAAATTCCAGTGCTAATCTGTTTTTTCAACAATTTCCTACGTATCAGTCATAAAATATTTCATTAAAAACTTTTTTTTTAATACGATAGTCACTTTTTAAGAAGGGCAAATATTTTGAATTAATTACATTTTCTCAGTATAAAAGCAGTAAATTTATTTCTCAAAGTAAGAAAACAGTAATATTATATGTATTGTCATGGAATATATTATCAGTCATTTAATTATAATTATATAAGAATAGTAACATTAATACAGTTTTAAAATATCCGAAATTTAAATGCGATTTTTCTCCAATTTCATGTTTTGTACTTTACTGCCTTTTTCCTAAGCACGGCAGTGTAGATATTGGTAGTCTCTTGTGATGATGTACTGCTATGCAACTATACCAATAATACTGTTGTTTTTATTGTCGGTGTATTGCCAATATCAGAACAAGTTAAAAAAATTGTACCATCGACAATTGACAGTTTCCATAGGATTGGTGGTATATATGTGTCGTCCATATCCCATCATTGCAATACGTTTTATAATAATTGTAGTGAAACAATGTATAACAAAATATTCAATCATTAACTTTTCGGATAGTTGATTAATCAAAAATTTGAATAAAATTGCGTGTTTTTGGTAGGTTGGTTTCATATCCATGTATGTTATTTGTTTGTGGACAGCCTAATAACACAAGTATGTACGATTCTGTACTGAATGCACGACAACTTTGCTGTATTTTAATACTTCCAATCAATGCTACATGTCACCATTCATTATTAGATATATAGTATTGTACATATATAGCGCATGACAAACTACTGAAACCATGTACTGTTGTTTGGTGTAGACCAATTTTTGATAAACCAGCACCTACTGTTATCTTATCCAAAAAAAGATTATTTGTTCCAACTATTGATCTTTTGGGACATAATTTCGGTCAGTATTCAATTATCGAAAATTGTGTTAACATGGTGAATTATCGTCGCCATTAGTGAAAATTCCACCACATATAATAATAGCTAGTGGTAGTACTAATGTACAATTATTTGTTGCTAAAGAGAATTTTTCTACAATACGTTCAATATTATCAAAAGCTTTAAAATCAAAAACATCGAAAACACACATATTTTTAGATGAAGTGACAGATCCAGCTGAAATCATGTATTGATAATTGTGTTACTTTTGGACGACATAATGGATCTGGTTGTAACATTCTAACAATCATATCTTTTACAATCTCTGTAATATCACCAACTAATCTGAAGAGAAAACATTTTATGATTCTAGTATAAGTCTCTTTTAATGTACTAGATTCAAATGGTGGACATCCTAATAATAATGTATACATAATACAACCAATTGACTATATATCAACTTCAAATCAATGCCCTTGTTTATTCAATATTTCTGGTGCTATATAATTTGGTGTGCCGCATGGTATTGTTTTACGTTCACCAGCAAATTGTATTTGTGTAGCTAAAAAAACTGGCCAATTTTCACATGTAAATCATCATTTAACAATAAATTGCTTAATTTCAAATCACGATGTATTTTATGCCGTTGATGTAAATATGAAACACCATTTAATATCTGGTTCATATAGAAACGTGTCTCCGGTTCTGTTAAGATTTTACGGCGTTGATGCAATTCCATCATAGACTAGAAAACAAAGAAAAACAAAAACAAACAATTATTAATCAATAAAACAATTATAATTCATTCGGAATCGGTGAATATTTTTCTAACAAACATCAAAATAAATCGATAAAAGTAGATTGTTTCCCGTATCAGGAGAAGAAGAAGAAAAAAAAACCTGTTATTATTGATAGACAAATATCGATAAATTGATAATACAACAATTTTTACGATTGAAATTTCAATATAGAATTTCATCATTATTTAAATAAAACGCAATAAAAATCCCGAAGTATGTTCAATAAATTATTTATGTATTATTTAATTATTGATTACTCATATACAAATATTTGATTTCTTCTTCTTCTTCTTCTTCCTCTTATTATTATTATTATTATTTTAATTACTATTATTATTGATGATATTTAATAGAAAGATATTTTAAAAAATAATTTTACCCGTTTCCTGCACAATTCCAATACAATATAAATATTACCTTTATCCTCAAAAGAATTATAAAACCCAGCATAGGCTTCATTATCTTATCATATTAACAATTTCATAGCATTGCGCAAAACCACCCTATATAAACACAAAATAATAAATAATAATAAGGATAATAATCAAATAGAAAATAGTATAGTTATGTTTTATAATATTTTAACAAACCTTGCCGAAAAAACGACCTTTTCTATAGCTGGTTTTCGAACATTGATCATAAATGATATCTGGAATTACTGTAGTATCACCGTCACCGAACATATTTATTTATTTGTTTAATTATTTATTTAATTAAATAATAATTATGTTAATTTCAGTAAGTTGTAATAATCACAAAAGACACAACAAAATTGATAGCATTATATATGAAAACAGAAATGTTGTTAACACAATTGTACATTAGTACTACCACTAGCTATTATTATATGTGGTGGAATTTTCACTAATTGCGACGATAATTCACCATGTTAACACAATTTTCGATAATTGAATACTGACCGAAATTATGTCCCAAAAGATCAATAATTGGAACAAATAATCTTTTTTGGATAAGATAACAGTAGGTGCTGGTTTATCAAAAATTGGTCTACACCAAACAACAGTACATGGTTTCAGTAGTTTGTCATGCGCTATATATGTACAATACTATATATCTAATAATGAATGGTGACATGTAGCATTGATTGGAAGTATTAAAATACAGCAAAGTTGTCGTGCATTCAGTACAGAATCGTACATACTTGTGTTATTAGGCTGTCCACAAACAAATAACATACATGGATATGAAACCAACCTGCCAAAACACGCAATTTTATTCAAATTTTTGATTAATCAACTATCCGAAAAGTTAATGATTGAATATTTTGTTATACATTGTTTCATTACAATTATTATAAAACGTATTGCAAGCAATGATGGGATATGGACGACACATATATACCACCAATCCTATGGAAACTGTCAATTGTCGATGGTACAATTTTTTTAACTTGTTCTGATATTGGCAATACACCGACAATAAAAACAACAGTATTATTGGTATAGTTGCATAGCAGTACATCATCACAAGAGACTACCAATATCTACACTGCCGTGCTTAGGAAAAAGGCAGTAAAGTACAAAACATGAAATTGGAGAAAAATCGCATTTAAATTTCGGATATTTTAAAACTGTATTAATGTTTCTATTCTTATATAATTATAATTAAATGACTGATAATATATTCCATGACAATACATATAATATTACTGTTTTCTTACTTTGAAAAATAAATTTACTGCTTTTATACTGAGAAAATGTAATTAATTCAAAATATTTGCCCTTCTTAAAAAGTGACTATCGTATTAAAAAAAAAGTTTTTAATGAAATATTTTATGACTGATACGTAGGAAATTGTTGAAAAAACAGATTAGCACTGGAATTTAAAAAAGGCAGTAATTGAACTTTACTGCATTCTTGCTAAGCACGGCAGTACAGTATTATATGATTATAGCATGTTTGGGTGTGTACGCGTGGGATCACCGACCTTGTATGGATGTCCTCATTGCTATCGATACAAAGCAAAGAATGGTAGTGAAAGTAACATTAGAGTGTGGATTACCTCTACATAGACATGATACAGGTGAAATTAAGGAAATACCAATTATTAATTTAAAGTTATTGCAACTAATTGAATTTAATTTAGATCGCATGTCATGGTGGGATAATCTAAAGAAATGCTGAGAATGAAATTTTCATTGAATGAAATGGAAAATAAATTAAATGATTATCTTTGGTGGTACATCGCTTGATTCAAAAACATTGTCATTATTTATTGTATCACAGGAAGGAAAAGTAAGATGAGTGTTTAATTTATCATCTAAGAAGTTGTCCGTTAAATTTTTTTGTGTTTTGTCCTGTAGTTGTACGCATGTGGTGAAGTGTTTATGGTAGTCTACGGTTACATTTTGTACCAGTACCACGTCATATACCATTTTTAAGTCATTATGTTACGGAAAATGTTGCAGACCATTCAGGTCGTAGACATGCAATGGCAAGAAGATGTTGAAGCTGAAGATTATAAATTGCGTCATATTAGTCGTTTATGTACTAATTGTCCACGTATGGCCGGAACATTGGAAAGTTAAAAGATACGTGATATAGCATATGGCACTTTATATTCAGCTGTTATAAGAAGTACTACTGAATTGTGCACCCATGTGTTCTACTGAGTATGGTTGTTTTGGAAACGGTGAAATGTAACACACTTAATTGTGTAATTTATATATGTATTTATATTAAATATATCCATGATTCAGTAGTGAACAATTGCCTATGCAGTTATCTCGGCAACGGCCCACAACTTTCGCAATTTGGAGTTACTAATTTACTTTATTATTCATACTTATTTTACAATTATTTTTACTTAAACTGTTATGTGTATTATCCTTGTTTACATTCACTTGGTATTGCCAATATTTATTATTACCATAGTTTTATTATTATTTTATAAATTACCGTTGTTGATAATACTTATTTAAGGGTAAAACGTTTGAATTTTTGGAAGCCCCTGCATGTACGCAACCAGCAATACGCCCAGCACCGTCCAACCCTATTATAACTAATCTACACGTAATTCAATCAAATTGGAAGAATAAGAAAAATATATACCAGCGCCACCCGTCCTTTTTTTTATCGATCGATGATGGTGAGGTGTTTATCGAATGATCTAAGGGGGACTGGTGTGAATAGCTGTGATTTTTAAGCTCTTGACCACCTATTTTTTGTCTAACTCATACGGAAACCATAAAGGGGGTTGGTATTGGTATTTGCCCCCATGTTCCCATTTTGATTGCCATAGCTGGTTGGACTATTGTCTCACGAAATAGACGGATGTTTTGCACATCTCATTAAGGTCTTAGCGGTGGTGGTCAGGGAATCATCAGCCTTTGGAATGGTCGCCCACAGATATATATCTTGACAAAATGCCCTTGCATGGGTATCAAGGCACTGTCCGATTTGTACAGTTTTTTGAGATTATCAGTCTTAGTTCGTACTGAGATCGAGAAGCTTTCTAGCATTCTTAGACGAATAGTCACATAATCCAGCTTGGACACTGTGACCTTGTCACTTGCTGAAGTAAGGAAAAAGTCTGCCAGAGAAATGATCAACTTCGCAACAAAGATATCTTTTCTGGGATATCAATAGACGAAGGATTAAGAACAATAGATCAACTGTGGTCACAGTTGAAGAAGGTTAAGAAGGCTAATCGACTCTTATTATCTAATCTAATCTAATTTAGGGTGGGTGGTATCCACATCCGGAATTCTTAGAGTCTTTACCACCTATTCTTTTGTATATCTCGTACCAATTCAAATTATAACCGTAAAGATAATTGGAACAACTATTTTTCCAATGTACTCAAGGTTTGCTGAGTCTGTAAAGAGATGTAAAGTAACGATTGTCATGTCACATGACTCATGTGGCATATAATTCAGTAGTGTAAACGGTATGCTCTTCATGGAGAGTCCGAAAATAGGAATCTCCTACAACAAAAGCAGCACCTACACCAAAGTCCGTTCTGAACATTTTGGCGGATTTCACATGAGAATTTTCTTTTTTTTTAGTTTTTCATGTGGTCTTACCGAAGAGTTACTAATCTGTACACTACAAAGAACCGATTTCCCAAGAAACAAGTATGGAGCTGCTTTAGAATACCAAATCGCCATGATCTGGCATAGGCCTTTATCAAACATAATAGCGACAACATATGAAAAAATGTGGACAACGGTTGACCCTGAAGGCCATCCCTAAAACTTCCCGCTAATTTCAAGCTCTTCGCTTATGGTATCAATATTGGTGTATTTTCCGCCATCAGTACATTATTAAATCAATTTATTCTGCGTTATCCTTAGGTAAAATTACAAAAATCTCTCACAATTGCCCATATTTACCAGCGAGTGAAACGTTTGTTGAGATGGATGTACAATTGAATAATTATTCAATAATTAATTAAGACTTAGTCATGGAAAAAGAAATTGAATCAAGTAGTGTTGGTCGAGAACAAAAAAAAAGGTAACCCATAGTATTGGCAAAATAAACATATTTATTTGGCAAACGTTTCGACACGGTTTTTTTGCCAGTCGTTGATTTTTTTTTATTTTTTATTTCTCTTCGTTTGTTAATTTTTTACAACTAATCATTCAGCAACATGGTAAGACTTTCTTTTATTGGTCTAAATAGTTTAAATGAAAAATTGACGAAATATTTGGAAAAATACTTGGACAATTGTTTCGTGATCTGATGGACGCCATTTGCAAATTTGAATAATTTTTTTTTCGAATCAATTAATCGATTGATTTATTGTTGCAGCGTGAATGTATATCAATACACATTGGCCAAGCCGGAGTCCAGATGGGTAACGCCTGTTGGGAATTGTATTGTTTGGAACATGGTATCCAGCCTGATGGTCAGATGCCCTCTGACAAAACTGTGGGCGGTGGTGATGATAGTTTCAATACATTCTTCAGTGAAACTGGTGCTGGAAAACACGTACCTCGTACTGTATTTATTGATTTGGAACCAACTGTAGTTGATGAAGTACGTACTGGTACATATCGTCAATTATTCCACCCAGAACAATTGATTACTGGTAAAGAAGATGCAGCTAATAACTATGCTCGCGGTCATTACACAATTGGCAAAGAAGTTGTCGATTTAGTATTGGATCGTATCAGAAAATTGGCTGATCAATGTACAGGTTTACAAGGTTTCCTCATTTTCCATTCGTTTGGAGGTGGTACTGGATCGGGATTTACATCGTTATTGATGGAGAGATTATCTGTTGATTATGGTAAGAAGTCAAAACTTGAATTTGCCATTTATCCAGCACCTCAAGTATCTACCGCTGTTGTTGAGCCATACAACGCATGTTTAACAACACATACAACATTAGAACATTCAGATTGTGCTTTTATGGTTGATAATGAGGCAATTTTCGATATTTGCCGACGTAATTTAGATATTGAACGTCCAACTTACACGAATTTGAATCGTTTAATTGGCCAAATCGTCTCATCAATTACAGCCAGTTTACGATTTGATGGTGCCCTCAATGTTGATCTAACTGAATTCCAAACTAACTTGGTACCATATCCACGTATTCATTTCCCATTGATCACCTATGCTCCTGTAATTTCGGCGGAGAAAGCATACCATGAACAATTAACAGTTGCTGAAATTACGAATGCTTGTTTCGAACCGGCAAATCAAATGGTAAAATGTGATCCACGCCATGGTAAATATATGGCATGCTGTATGCTATATCGTGGTGATGTTGTACCAAAAGATGTAAATTCTGCTATAGCAACAATAAAAACAAAACGTACAATACAATTTGTTGATTGGTGTCCAACTGGTTTTAAAGTTGGTATTAATTATCAACCACCAACTGTTGTACCTGGTGGTGATTTAGCTAAAGTCCAACGTGCTGTTTGTATGTTATCAAATACAACAGCGATTGCTGAAGCATGGGCACGTCTTGATCATAAATTCGATTTAATGTATGCTAAACGTGCATTCGTACATTGGTATGTTGGTGAAGGTATGGAAGAAGGTGAATTCTCTGAAGCACGTGAAGATATGGCTGCTTTAGAAAAAGATTATGAAGAAGTTGGAATGGATTCCGGCGCTGGTGAAGGCGAAGGTGGCGAAGAATATTAAATTTTTGTATATGAAAATTTTTAGTACGATTAATAAAAGAGTCAATTATTTTAAGTTGTTTATTCTCTCCCCTTATCACTTCCCTTAATTAATAATAACTGGTCGGTACTGTGGCTCCATAGAATCCGCTCTGGAAAGTTTACATAAACAGTGTGAAGTATTCAATCTAAATTACGTGCCAAAAAAATTGCATCACCTAACAAGAGTATAATCACAGATCTGACATTTCCACAATTTAGTTATCAGTCTGCAAGAAGTTGTTGATAAAATGATCACACCGATAAATTAATTGACCAGATTCGTCAAACCAGGAGGACCGCATCCGTTTCATGGAAGCAGAAATCAGTTTCGTACATGCCGGCCATTTTCCTCTCTTTCAAAATCTGACAAACTCTATCAAATGCTGCCTTGGGCATTGCGAATAAACAGTGTAATTATATTAACATTAATTTCTTAAAAGTTGGTAACGAAATTTGTGATTTTTACCTTTTCTAGGTGATGCAGTTTTTTTGGAGCATTTTGATTTTACGATAATTACACGCAGTGTAATACACCTGTAGTGAACCAAGATGGTGTAAATTGGTGATTGAAGTTAAAATTACAGAAATATCTGGTTGTTTGGCAGCACGAACAGCTCAAAACACATTAATCAACACAAATACTGAACAAAATTTGATTGCAAACAAACATATCCATTGTCGTATTTACAGTTTAGTACGTTAACGTACACTATAGTGTTTATATCGTAATCATCACTTTTTTCTCCGATACTAATTTTGTATTGGTTTTTCTTCTAGTGGTAGTGTGAAAATTGCCCGTTTAGGTGAATTAGACATTAAAAATACTACAGAACCTGCAGCACCTGAAGATTTCCAAGTTGGTCACACTTTCCGACATCCAAAATACAAACCACCATCGAAATACCATGATATCGCACTATTACAATTGAATAAAATTGTTAAATTTGGTACTTACATAAAACCAGCTTGTTTATATGCAACTGATGTAATACCAAAAGAACAAATAACAGCAACTGGATGGGGTGTTACAGATTTCCAAGGTGAACCTAGTTCGCATCTATTGAAAGTTTTTATTGATTTTATTAATTATCCTGAATGTAAAAGTGCATATGCTAATGCACCTGTCCGACAATTAGAGCACGGTATTCTAGAAGATATTCAAATATGTGCTGGTGATGTCGATGGGAAAGATACATGTCCGGTGAGTTGGAAATGTTTCTATTTAAAAAAAAAATAAACAACAACAATGTTTGATGAGATAATTATGAATTTTAGGGTGATTCTGGAGGACCTTTACAAATTTCGTTTTATGATAGAAATCTAAAAGCTTCATATTTCCAAATTATTGGTGTAACATCATTTGGTAAAGCATGCGGTTTTAAAAATAGTGTTGGTGTCTACACTAGAGTGTCTGGTTATGTGTCATGGATTGAAAGTATTGTATGGAGAGATGATTATGTATTCCAATAGAATGTTAGTTAATAATTGTAACGTTCAAGCGACGACAATATTTCTGTATTATTATGTAATTCATTAAATATTTTATCTAGAGTTTAAGTGATAATTAGCGATAATTATTTAAAATTTCTGGAGTTAATTAATTGTATTGAAATTGTTCGATAATATTTGGATATTCATAACTTACAATAAAGTAACTATGATTAGATGAAATTTCATGTAGGAAACAATGAGAGATTCAAAGTTCCCTTGAATATAACACACATACCCCGATATATGCGGAAATTCTACCCTGTTTCAGTAATGGAAATAACTTACTATCTAGCACTCCAGTGTACACTAAAAAAACTGCTTTGACTGCTTTATTGGTCAACTTCACCAAAATATTGTACAAACACATTGCTGGATAGTTGATCAAAAAAATACTCAAAAGCATTACAAGACTATTGCGCAATATTTGACTTCTTCGTGTTACTAAAACTGGGGATTTTTTTGTTTTTGCAAATACAGCGTAGCGTATAAATAAAACATTAGCAAAATAGAATCTTGTGGTCGATTTGAGAAAAATACCGCATCACATACAGAAATTTAATAATATGGTGAAAATAACCCGTCTTCTATTATAGGTATAATACCTCCTTGGATTTTCTGCAAAAAAACTTCAATCGTTCAAAAAGAAGAGGTGTTTGATTAAACTTTAAATTCGTCAATCGAATATATAAGAAACAAACAAAACACATTGAATTTTATTGATGGGTACTTCCAAATGACTGCAATCTTACTCCACAGTCCTGATTAAAAATACATTGAGTTCAGTCTGAAGGATGTCAAGTATCGAGCTGGTTTTGTTCACGCTATTTGCTTTCAGCCTCGGGCCATATGAAGGTAAAGTTGCGCAAATAACAATTATTTTATTAAAAAATTGTTTTGTTTTTGTGTGAAATAAGGCGATGAGTGTTTGTTGGATACGATGACAACGTATGGAATATGCACAATTTTAGACAAATGTCCTTATGCTATGGATTTATTGCAAACCAGACAAAGGCCGCAACATTGTGGATTTCACGGTATAACACCAATAGTATGTTGTCCACGTAAAAACGAACAATTACAAAATCAACAAGAACGTATAAGCCAGCAAAGTATAGAATTTGAATTTTTCCACAACTACAAACGCGATTTATATTAATATTTAAACAAAATGATTTACAGAATGTCTAGGATACCATCAACCCGAAGTTAAAAAAGATGACGGTTCGTTTGGTATAGCTGCTTTTGGTGGTATTCAATCATTAGCAGCTGAATTTCCGCATATGGTGGTGAATATACAACTAACTTTCACGAAAGTTATTGATTAATTAATTAATTTTTTGTAATTTTTTAGGCTATTTTGGGTTATGGTGAATCGAATGATATCCAATGATGATGTGGTGGATCGTTGATTAGTGATAGATTTGTTTTAACAGCTGCCCATTGTTTAAGTTCATCAAAATTGTTACCCGGGAAAAAATAAATTATATCTACGCAGATCTTCTTAGATCTCCGGCGATATAATTTTTGGCGCAGTGATATCTACGTTGATCTGCGTAGATCTACGTACATCTCTCTCAATAAAATTAACCTTTTTATCTTTGAAATCGATGGGGGTTGTTGGAATTTCTCTAAGACTTGTTGTAGAGCACCCTTAACGCTATCAGATTGTTCAACAAACATTTCAATATTCAAATGATTCTGATTCGTATTTGTCGGTAGATTGCGAATTGTTTCTTCGGCTGCTTGTAAATTACAATCTACTGCTATTAGACGCACCCTCTCTAGCAAGTATATTGCATGTAGCTCGACCAATACCACCTCCAGCTCCTGGAATATTAAGATGTACAAAAACTATGCAAAATAATTAGAATTCAGTTGAAATACCTGTAACTAGAGCTAATTTCCCTGCTAAAATTCCTGCCATATTCGTCTAAAAATCACTGGGTTTTGTAATGTTGCTTATCTGACAATGATGGAAAGGAAAATTTTTTTAATAAAATCAAAGATAAAAGTCCGAGATCATAAATAAAATATGAACAAAAACGGGCTTTTGTTGAGTTTTGAGGTTATATTGAAATCTCTGGTGAAATAGTTAATAAATAAAATTGTTCCGAACATCGGTTCGAACGGCAAAAAGTAGTTTTGAGTTATTCAGGTCACTGGAATGAGTTGTTCGAACGGATTTTCATGCGACCAGGCCTTCAATTGGAATAGCAGTGCCTTGCGTTAAACTGAGCTGGCTACTATCAAAATTTTCGGGCGTCAAAAATTTATCATAAAGTTTGATTGATTAATTCTACTGTTTGAACAGATAGTTGACACCTTAATTGTGTGCTTTTTTCCACACCACCTTAGAGGTAAAGCACAAGGCGCGTTTTTTTTTATAGTGGTATCCCCTGTAGGCCTAATCCACTATCCCAGCCACCAGTGTTAGTAGAACAATTACAATGATTTTAGACAAAATCGCAACCCCCGCATATATACTTCTAGAAGTATTCGCTAGCGACCAAAATTAATGAAGAAAAATTGTTGAAATGCCAAAAAAACAAAAACGCCAACACCAATTACCCAAACTACCCCAATGAGAAATATTTCTGTTTCCTTGACATTTTATTTTAAATTGATTTGAAAATAAATCATTTTTAATTTAAAAATGAAAATAAATTTTGGTATATTTAAAAGTACATAGAATTGCGTAATACTTATCTGTTTAAGTTTTTTCACTTGCACTACACACACTTGTTCACTAAATCACTCGAATAAAGCGCGGAAAATATGCGAATTGTACGATTTTCGAGGGTGGTTTCGAAAAACGAATTTGAATAAAACTTCAAAACGATGGAAAATATCAGTAAATAATTTCCAAATTGTCCCTAACAACAAACGATGAATAGAAGGAATATTAGGAAGAATATGTACAAATTAATAAACATGGAAGGTACTTGCGAAAACATCACCTAAAATACAAGAAAATAAAAATCTTAAATTACAAACAATTTCAAATTACAAAAACACAATCCAAGTTGAAACAACGAAATTGATACAGTTTTAATTTAATCACACATGTACTTTTAATTGTTTAATATTTACCTGTTTAAGTTTCTTCACTTGCACTTCACACACTAAATCACTCGAATAACGCGCGGAAAACACGCGAATTGTACGATTTTCGAGGGTGGTTACGGCTCATTTCATCAAGCCCCGGCGCAGTTTTCGTTTCGAAAAACAATTACAATAAAATCTCAAACGATGGAAAATATTAGCAAATAATTTCCAAATTGTCCCTAACAACAAACAATGAAATGAAGGAATATTGGGAAAAATTTGTAAAAATTAATAAACATGTAAAGTACTTACGACAATCACCTAAGATACAAGAAAATAAAAATATGAAATTCCAATGAATCAAAAATTACCAAAAGACGATATAAAGCTAAAACAGAATTTGATAAAATTTTAAAATAATCACATATATAATTAATTGCGTAATACTTATCTGTTCAATTTTTTCACTTGCACCCTACACACACTTTTTTCACTAAATCACTTTTGTTTCGAATAAAGCACGGAAAATACGCGAATTTCACGATTTGAGAATGGTACCAAACTCTGGTGCAGTTTTCGTTTCGAGAAACAATTTGAATAAGACTTCAAACGATGAAAAATATTCGGGAATAATTCACTACATGTAAAAATTAATCAACATGTAAAAGTACTTACGGAAAATCATCTAAAAAGGTAAAAAAATAAAAATATTAAATTACAATGAATCTAAAATTACGTAAAGATGATATAAACCTGAAACCTAGAATTTGAAAAAATTGTATTTTAATCACATATAAGTACATCTAATTGCGTAATACTCATCTATTTAATTTTTTCACTTATCACTAGAACTTGCACTACACACACATACATACACACACACATCCACACGCATACACACGCATACACACACATTACACACACGCACACACTTAATAAAACACGAAAATCGCGCGAATTTCACGATTTGAGGGTGGTACCAAACCCTCACGCATTATCGTTTCAAAAAACAAATTCGAATAAAATTTCAATCGATGAAATATATTTGAAAATAACTCCCCTTTTGTCCCTAACAACAAACGATGAATAGTAAAGACCTATTGGAGAAAAAAAAATGTAAAAGTTAATAAACATGGAAGGAACTTACGAAAATCATTCTAAAATGGAAAGAAATAAAACTATTCGATTACCAAAAGACGATATAAAGCTGAAACATAGAATTTGATAAGATTTTAATTTAATCACATGTATATTTAATTGCGTAATATTTACCTGTTGGATTTTTTCACTAGCACTGCACACACTTTTATTTCGAATAAAGCACCGTAAGCTCGGGAATTTTACGATTTGACGGGAGTAACTGCGTATTTCACCAAACCCTGAAGCATTTTCATTTCGAAATCCAATTTGAATTAAAAACAAAAAACAAACTATGAATAGAAGAACTATTGGGAAAGAAATTGTAAACTTAATAAACACGTAAGAAACTTACGAAAATCATTCTAAAATGGATGGAAATAGAAATATTAAATTAGCAAAAGACGATGCAAAGCTGGAACATAGAATTTGATAAGATTTTAACTTAATCACATGCATATTTAATTGTGTAATATTTACCTGTTTGATTTTTATTTCGAATAAAGCACGGGAAGCTCGGGAGCTCTACGATTTGACGGTGGATAACTGCGCATTTCATTTGAATAAAAAAAAACAAACCATGAATAGAAGATCTATTTGGAAAGAAAATTTAAAAGTTAACAAACATGCAAGGTACTTACAAAAATCACCTAAAATGCAAGAAAATAAAAATATTAAATTACAAAGTATCTGAAATTACTAAAACACAATATAATGCTGAAACATAGAAGTACATCTAATTGCGTAATACTTATCTGTTCAATTGCATAATACTTATCTGTTCAATTTTTTCACTGGCACTACACACACTTTTTTCACTAAATCACTTTTATTTCGAATAAAGCACGGAAAATACGCGAAATTCACGATTTTTGAGGGTGGTTACTGCTCATTTCACCAAACCCTGACGCAAACGATGAAAAATATTCGCAAAATAATTTCCTATTTGTCCCTAACAAAAAACGATTGCATAGAAAAGACCTATTGGGCATGTAGGGGTGGGGGGCGGGGGCAACCTATCTTGAATCCCTATAATAGGGCGAGGGAGCATCCTAATTGAATGTTTATTATGGGCATCCTTATTTGTTAACTGGTCCATGTAATTATCCATGAACTAATTATAGTCCATGTAATTATCCGTGGACTAATTAACAAATCCTACCTTGGATGGTTTCCTCTTCTAAATCCCGCGACGTCCTACCTTTGTAGCGTCCTCTTCTCAATATCCCCGACTTACCGGTTAGTTGAATCTCTGCTTACCCCTTGGTACTGCATGGCAAACCAATCCATTCACCAAGCACTAGCACTATTTCACTGCACTGCACTAACACGCACTAACACTGCACTGCACTTTTATTATTACTAAAACGCTAATGATTTAAACACTGTTCACTAATAAATTTAATAAATTGTTAAGCCGATGCTAATACTCCGACGTCTGAAACTCAAGTGATAGAAATACTAGATACAACAAGCCTAGAAAACGCTGTTAACTAAGCGTTTAAACATTTATTTGTTCTGTTATCATGAAAAACCAGATAATACTTTGACTATCATCGAATAATCTGAACACATAAAAAAATTATAGATAAATTTCAATTTATAATAAATTATATTCATAGTTGGAAATAAAATACGATTTTCTCTTTAGAAAATCTATTATTCCTTCAATTAGCACAAAATCTTTCTGTTGCTAATCCTCTAATCACATTTGGAAAACTTTTACCTTAAGATCGACGTACTCGAATCAAGTTGTGTTCGAACAACTAAAACTTCTTCTTCTTGATGCTGTCTTTAATTCTATGTTTGCGAAATCTAGGAAACAAAAGGGTGGTCACTGTTCATTTCACCAAACCCAAACATTTTTCTACGATAGGAGACCTTTAAAGGCGTACCTAATGATTTTTCTGATAACTACTCCATTTGATTTGGACCGGTTAACAGATTAGGTTGAGGGGCATGGCTTTTCCACGGTCCTCAATGTCTTGCGTTCCCGAGACGCCACTGGTGCTCAAATGTTTTTCTAAAATCACACTAAATGAGCTACAATTAGTAGTGATTATCACGAAATGTCAAGAGTCCGAAAAGATTATCTGTTGTAAAGTAATTCAAATTTTAATTAATCCAATTAAAAACATGATGTACGAACAATATTTGCTAACATATCATCAAGACGTTATTGAGCATTTATTAAAGGATAATGACGAGAATCGTCATCATTCCATCAACATTAAGTAAATAGAAAATTGAACGTTTTTAATGTGTTCTAAATGATTTTGTTTTGTTTATAGTTTTGTAGAACTTTTCGAAAACGATCCAAATCTGGTTAAAAACTTGCTAACGAATCCTGAACAATCATTAGAAGAATGGAATAATGCAGCACGCAGTGGCGATCCTACCCACTGTGCGAGTAGTGCGTCGCCCAGGGGCGGCCAGCGACCAATATTTAAAAGAAAAGTCTTATATTTACAAAAATATAGGTATAACAGAAATGTATTGTCGAACTGATGGATTATGTAATTTTTTTATATGTCCTGACGCCACTGAAATATTCATCACAGTGAAAAACAAGATATATCTATATAGAAAATAGTTACATATCACGTTACATATACAAGCAAATGTGACACTTTGTTGAAGTTGTAACTGTTATTTTTGTAAAAAATTTATCAGTTTTAGCAGCAACAAAGAACAGATTGCCTATTTAGGAGAAAATCTGTCATTAGTTTTAAAGAATATGAAAATAGACTAGAACCACTTGTTTCTCATGAAATTTTTGGGAATACTGAGAATGAGCACTTTGCAGTTATTATATCTTAACATTCATCTTTTATCGCTTTCTTTTCATTTGCAAAAGCAATAGATCAGATAAAATCCAGCATATATGTTGGTAATTGCACTTTTTTTCTTCTCTATTCTACGAAAACTTTGTATGGTGATGACTGATGTAAATCCCACGATCGTATATTTAGTGGAGATTGGTTATCCCTAATGAGTTTCTTCTTCTTTAAGTCTACTGTCAAGCTTGCGACAGAGTCGTCGCGACAGTGTTGTGAACACATTTGTAGGTGTCAAGCTAGAGCGACACGACAGAATGAATCATGCAGTTTAACATCTCAAACAGTTTAAAATTCTCATCATTTTACCAACAATTCTACATAGTACCAACAACCTATACATAAAAATGTCGCGACCGTGTTGATTGTTGACATTCGCGAGTTGTTGGTGGTCAATTATTAAAATCGGGGCACAATTATCTTGTATCTACTTAAAAGGTAATTGACTATCTGCTTTTGAAGTATTTTTCATAACGGCCAATGTACCTCCACCTGGACAATGGCCAGTCGGTACTTTGTCAATTACTAGTTTTATGATGCTCCTACGATCGAACATCTCAAACAGTTTCCAATCCTTATCTTTTTCCAAGAATTCTAAGTACTATAAAGAACTTGCCCATAAAAACGCCGCGACACTGTCGCAAGCTTGACGTGGCCCATTAGTCCATAAGTATGGTGAGCGTTTCTGTTGCCGATTTCCAAAAACGCCGAGCTCGACGTTTTTTCTGTCGCCAGTCGCAAGATTGTCACCCTACATAAGAATATGTGTTATGCACTATGTCGACGCTGTCGCGGCGACTCTGCCGGAAGCTTGAAAGGGTGCTAAAAATATATGCATTTCTTTTTTTCACATCTAATTTGTTCATGTTTAGTTTCATTAATAAATTAATATTATAATCTTCTTTAACATTTGGCAAAATGTGTAGTGTGTTTTATACCTATATAGAAGACTTAAAAAGGGCGGCCACTTTTCGTGTGGCACATGGGCGGCCAATTAGCTAGGATCGCCGCTGTTGTTTAAGATGGAAAACTTCCAATAATACTAGAAATAACAGGAATGAAAGCCATTTTTATACCAAGAGTGAAGCGGGACGCAGAAGAAGAAGTGTACTTAAACATAAGTGAATGGTTTTTCTTTTTTCATTTCTGTACAAGAAATATTTACATAACTATTCTAAAACGTGTACGCTGTATAAAGATACAATAGAACGTCGGCATAATAAATTCTGAATATTTACATATTTATTTATATTTATTTCGAAAATCGAGGTGAAAACAATAACTTCCCCTATCTTTTTTTTTGAAAAAGGCGGGAAGTTAAAAAAATTTAGCTTAACGAGAGCGTCAAGTATCGAATAATTTAGTTTGTTCTAATAAAAGTATTATTTTAAATAGCTTTTGATTTTTTATTAAATTTATTTTGTTGCATTTCGCCTTTCAAATTCACAAAGTTAAAAAACGACATCTTTCTCTGGTCCAATTTACATATTTTCTACAATATCATATTGTAACAGTCGCGAATCAAACGAATAATTTTAGGTTGATTGACGTTCAATACAATTTCTTGAATTTTTCTTTGATATAATGTTTGCGAAAGTACATTCGACTAAAATTGTATTTATTTATATATTATCTAAATGTTATTAATTAATAAATTTTTACTCAATAAATCATACCTGTCTAAAAGTATTGTAGATATTTTCAAACTTGTTGCGCAATTCTAAATGCTGGAAATTCACAAAAAAAAAATTAGTCTTTAGTTTCTCAAAAAAAAAACAAAAAAACTGTCAATAAGACAAAGGGGCCAGCGACATAATGGTAGTTCGGTAATTTACAAACGGATGTGTACAGTGGCGCGTTATTCTATGTGCGAAAAGGGCACATTTCTGAGCCCCTCCCCTTAAAGCGAACGGCAGGGGTATGGGGTATGGCACAGAATAGACGTTCGCATGGAGTAGTAAGGAAGTGGCAGAGGTGCTCGAAAGGGTCCTCGGAGAGCGACTCTCCTTTGTGGTTGCGGGAGTGCTTCCTAGAAGAGTACTTAGGACTGACAACCCTGCTGGCTGGGTGTAGCCATCTCACGGTCCCAAGCCGGCCCACTATAGTGCTAAGTATTGCAGGACTCAACTGGTAGTGACCTAGATTTCACGAAGCATCCACCCAGGATTCGTAGTGGTAGTGGTTGAGACTCACGCAGAGTATAGGCGGTTGGTGCAGCAGCTACCCTCGGCGGGTGAGCTACGCAGAACTAACTCGGAGCTGTCGCAGAGGTATAGATAGACGTCGCCTCCACCAATAGACCCGATGAGTCTGCAACACTAAGGGAAATTAGTAGCAAGATCTAGCGATGTTGGTTGGGCATTATCTCAACCCCACGCACTGGGTGCGGTGTAAGTCAAGTCCAGCGACAGGTATTGCACGTTAAATCTACAAGAAAAACTATATATGTAGTAAGAATATAAAAGGTTTAGATAGACTTCGCTTCCACCGAAAGTCAGCATCTCCTAAAGTCTGACGACGCTTATGTGTGTGTGTTGTAAGAATATCGAATGTCCTCACAAGAAAAATGTCTAAATTCTACACTGTTCGCCTATGTGCAGTTTGGAAATTACACCATAATCAAGAAATTATTGCAGTTTATTCCTACATTGTCTTTTTTTCTAAATTGTCAGAAAGACTTATAATAGATGTAATGTAAATAGAGATTTGGACAACAGTACTCACAAGAATACTTACATTTTCCGCATTGTTCAATACATTTTTATCTAAATCACACAATTCCAAATTTTGTGATTTTTTTGACATCAGATGACATTTTAAAATATTTGTAATTTTGATTTGTTGAAACAATTGGGAAAGTTTCGAATTTTCATACAATTGAGAATTATACGAAATTGTTGTACGATTTTTGTATAATAAGAATAATTTGTAAAGAATCCAACAGCTTAACTGTACAATGGAATGTAATAAGAAATTCCACAATAATACATTCCAATTTAGATTTGTATTTTCGTTAATTTCTCCAGATTTCTCTATTTTAATTGATCCCTTATAATTTCGTAAAAAATCTTCTAAATCTAAATAAAACAAATAATGTATTTTTTTGTACATGTTCAGTAGATTAAATCGAATTAATTCAAACTACACAGTGAATGTTTCCTCCATTCAGGTTCTCCAAATAAATCACAATAAAATGCAAAGATCCAAAATAAACAGCTAATAATAATTAATCTTTCCCAATTGACATTCATTATTATTTATTATAATGTCTTTATGTCTATTACAAGCAACAAATGGTGTGAGAAGGACTGGAGATGAATGCCAAAAAATTTGACTGAGACTGTCTAGATCTCAGTGGCTGTCCAATTATTTACCCTGTTGTAATAGTGTTGTACTAAGCAATTATACTTGTATGCTTTTAAAAGTAAATACAGTTAGTCTACTCTCACCCGTCTACTAGTAAGACATAATAAATAGTTTCCATAATCGACATGAGTTTCGTGGACGTAAGTGTCTACGATATCGTGCACGTTGCCCATAGGATCCATCTTGGGGCTGTCTTGAATCACCATTTGGATCCTGATCACAATGTGGTCCTGTATGTTAACCATCACATCGAGGTCTAGGAAGCGGTATCATCTTGCCACCGACACCATCTGTCGATTACGTCTTTTCTTTGATGGTTCCGCTGCTTGTTGTTGTTCAGTGTCAGCCTTAATGTTAATACGGCCATTAGGCTGATGCCTCGATGTTCTTTCTTCATTCCTCATGTTGTTGAAGATCATTATCCACCATGGTTCCATCTGTTTTGTTCTCCCTTATTTGTATAATGTGTTGCCTATATTTTAAGAGACATCCAATTAAACTATTCGTAATTAAAATTAACTTTTATTAATGATGAAACTATAATTAGTCTTATAAACAAAGTTGAATTAATTCAATATAATTGATAATTTCATCAACAATTGGTTTTAAACTGCCCACATGTGCGGCAATACTAAATTGTTTTAAATTCCGTCCGAAATTGCTAATTATTTCCAAATTCATTGAAGTTTTATACGTAACAATATTGTTATGGAACAATTCTTTTATAATATAGAAATAATAACATGATAATTGAAATGTAAATTCGTAAATATTTGAATGGTCAATTAGAAGGAACTTTTCACATTTTCGTAAAGTTTTCTCCATAATAATGCTCCAATAATCCGATTCTTTACTAAAATCCGTTAATATGTTGATAATTAGATTGAATATGGCTACTTTTGTTTTGTAATCATCTTGTTTTAGATGATTGTCAAATATGTTTAACAAATATTCAATGAAGACTTCCACAATTATTTTATCGTTGAAATATTGTTTGATTGTTGGTAATTTTGTGATTTTTAAAATTGTTTTGATTTTGCGATAATTATCGAAGATTACTTGTGATTGTTCATTGGTTCCATAATTCAAACGATTTTGTAAATTTATCAATAAATTGAGAATTTTCACATTTATACGATCGAAAATGCCCAATTGCAATAGAATCTCTCTAATTCTATTCGTTGGTATCTGGTGTAATTGCTGTATTTCCAGATTTATTTCGAATAATTCGGTGATCTCCTGAATTTGACAATAATTCGTATTTTCCAATTTTACAAATAGATCAACAAATTTCATCAAAATAACGATAATTTCGTCGTATTCGTCCACAAATATTGGCCCTTTTTCCATTTTTCGACTACAATGTTTCTCAATGTTCTAAAATACAAATAATTTTTTTGAAAATTAGTTATTTCTTAGGGTTATTTGGATGTTAAGGTTGATGATACAGATGAACGCCATCTGGGCAATGACACTCGCAACATTATTGAAGCGGTTTATTTGAACGGTATTCCCAAGAATTCAATAATGGAGCCTCATATGACTGTGGATGGCTTGCTGACTACTGAATTCTTTACCGCAAACTCTACATGCACACGTTTTCGGTTCGACGATATTATGTTTGGAACGACGATGTGTACGTAATGACACATTCTGTCGGAAACCTAGCCCGCACACTTCACAACGATATGGTGTTTCATTTGTATGTTGTCGCCGGTGTGTGACTAAAGCACATCGACTAGAGAATGCTTTTTCACAAAATTCACAAATATACGGACGTAATTTCAAATGTTTCAATTTTATATGTTTATTTAAATAATATTTCGTAACGAAACGTTTACCACATTTATCACAAATATGATCTTTCTCGCCCGTATGCGATTTGCAATGTTTCAAATAATTATAATGCACTTTGAATGTTACATTGCATTCCTCACATTTGAAACATTTCTTACTGTGCGTTATTGTCATGTGTACACGTAAACTTTCAACACTTTTCAATGTTGCACCGCACAATTCACAAATTTGTTTGCCCGATGTGTGATTTTTCACATGCTTCGACCAATTATTTCTCGATACGGCAGCATTACAAATTGGACATTCTCTACGATTATGTGTATGACTATTCAATTCTATATTGGTTTTGAATGTTCTCAAACAAATATTACAATTGAAATTGGTCTCTTTGTTTGCTACAACAATATTTTCCACATTTCCACAATTCTTATCGTTGTTTAAATGCTTTTTCATATGTAAATTATATAATGATGCATAACGAAATTTCAGATCGCATGTATCACATTTGTAAAATTCCGTTTTTTCGATTTTGTTCTGTTGGCAAATGATTAAATGTTGACGGTATTCTTGAATATTTTTAAATGTTTCGGCACAATCATTGCATTCTTGTACAGATTGGAAATGTTCTTGTAGATGTTTGATCATACGTTTTTCATCAATTGAAATACCACAAATTCGACAAAGATTGTCACAAATGTTCGTATGGAAAATGTCTTTTCTTTGGTCTGTAATTATTTCATTCGGTTCCACTTTGATTTCGATAAAATTTAAACAATTATTACGTAATTTCTCATCAACTTTCAATATGTTTTGTTGTATTTTAAAGGCCAATTTTAAATTTAATAAACATTTCGCACATGCTACTGTTGATAATTCATCATCGTCAGTTACCTGAATTTACAAAAGAAAAACAATTACAATTTGTTTTATATGGTTTACAATTGATTGATAAATGATTAAGATCGTACCTTTATTGATGTTAATGTTTCTAACATTTGTGAAATATCCGAATTTAATAATGAAAAATAGATGGGAAATTGTCCTAAACATAATCGACAAATTTTTTTTGCCATGACATCAACTGTTTATTTGGAAATTTGACATGTAGCCTCAATGCGCCACCAGGAGCAAATCTATGCAATATACCATTGATAATGTGCCCTTTGATATTGTCCCCCCTATGTTAAATCCTTAAAAAGGACGTTTCGCCCTAACCAATCAGGGCGCGTAAAACACTGGTTCCACATATGATTCGCAGCGTTGTCACATTGCTAATGGGTAGGCAACTCAAATTACATCGACCAGGACCTTACTCAAATACTATGATAGGAATCAAAGAGAAATTTTACAAACCATCGGAATGTGGAGAAAATTCAAACAAATTCCCGAAATTACCCTCATTTTATATAAATAAACCAACACATGTGTGTAGTTGAAACGTATTGATAGATATCGTTATTTGAATAAATCTAGTGATATTTGTTATTATTGTTGGTAGCGGTTTAGTGGTCTACTAATAGTTGTAAATATGTTAATTTGACAGAACAAGTTTGACAATCATTTGTGAAAATAATATCAAGCCGAGCTCGGTGAAATTGTTAATAAGACAATGTGATGAGGTCGAAAAATAGTCGGTGGTAATATGATTAAGTAATTAACGAATTATTCTATTTGGTGGTAGGTAGATATAAAGAACTCTACAACGATGATTTTTTATACGTTTTTTTGCGTAAATCGGTAGATTAGCTCTAAAAGAAGGCACTTGAATGAGGACAAAATCTACCTACCACCCTAACAATAATACAGAGAGTTTTATTTAATGTACTACTTCTAGATATCACTAAACAATACGACAAAAAAGAGATTTGTTATGGCCTTTGGGTAAATGGTGAAATTAGAAACAGGTGTATAATACGGTATACGTTTAACTTTTAAGATATTTATAGTACTTACCTACATAATAATAGAAATCTGTGTATAATAAGTAAGACTCATTTTAAAAACGTCTGCACGGCTTATTTAAAAACCTCTCTATGGAGTAATTCCTTTGCAACATTACTGCCATTCCACAGTGACTTCACTGGTATTCGTTGTAGTCGCCCAACAGCAACAATACTATGTTGCAATGCCTTTGCGGTGTTATTGCCATTTTAGGTTGACTTCACTGGTATTCGTTGTATGTAATCGTCCCTCTATCCGGATTGTTACTCATTTTATTATAGGTGGTTAAAAAGTGGATTAGGAATAAAGGGGCTACCACTATAAAAAACGCATCCTGTGCTTTACCTCCCATGTGGTGTGGAAAATTGCACACACAATTATTATTAGAATGTATTTATTTTTACTTCACGTTTTTTTTGATGAAAATAAATAAATGCATTATTAAGTATACAAACATGCTTTTACTCTTTAAAAAAAAATTGGCTTTAATGTAATCTCATATGACTTATAATAGCTTGTCGACTACTGAATTCTTTCCCACACACATCACATGCACAAGTTTTCGGTTCAATAATATTATGTTTCGATTTGCGATGTGTACGTAATGAAACATTCTGCCGGAAACCATCACCGCACACTTCACAACGATATGGTGTTTCATTTGTATGTTGTCGTCGATGTGTCCTTAATGCCTTTTTAGTTGAGAATCCTCTTTTGCAAAATTCACAAATATGTGGACGCAATTTCATATGTTTGATACGTATATGGTTATTTAAATACTGTTTCGTTACAAAACCACGACCACATTGATCACAAATATGATCTTTTTCGCCTTTATGTGATTTACAATGTATCATATACCTATAACGTAATTTAAATATTAAATTGCATTCTTCACATTTAAATCGTTGTTGACTGTGAAAGTACGACATGTGCCCCCTTAAACTTGCTAAACTTCTCAATGTTGCACCGCATAATTCACAAATTTGTTTGCCGGACGCGTGATTCTTTACATGTTTCGTCCAATTACTTCCTGTTATACTTGCTTTACATATTGGACATTCTTTACGATCATGTTTGTGATTATTAAATTGTTTACGTGAGTTATAGACTTTCGAACAAACATTACAACGATAGATCTTATTGTCGGTTACTATCATACGGAAATATTTACCTTTAAGACGTTTCTCTGGCTTGTAATCACTACTACTATCATCATCATCATCATTGTAACTATCAACGTTTTGAGTATTATCATGATTTTTTACATGTAAGTTGTACAATGACTGATAACCAAATTTAATATCACACGTTTCACATGTATAACATTGCTTATTTCCATCTTTTAATTGGCGGCAATTTGTTAAATGTTGTCGGTAATCGCGGATATTTTTGAACTTTCCATTACAATTCTGACATTCTTGTGTCGATTGGAAATGTTCTTGAATATGTTTATACGCATCCTGTTGAATCGGCATTCCGCAAATCTTACATGAATCATCACAAATCTTCAATGGTTTGATTGATTCAACGGTCACATCGCAGATCTCCTCTTTCATTTGTATATCATTTTGATAATTATCACGTAATTTCTCATCAATTCTGATAATATTCTGTTGTATATTAAATGCTAATTTCAAATTTAATACGCATTTTGTACATGCCACTGTTGATAGTTCATCATTTTCAACTATCTGTAATTTGTGAAGAATTTTTGGATTATTGCAACAATTGTAAGATTACGTACCTTGATTGATGTTAATGATCCTAACATATTTGAAATTGGTGTGTTCAATAGTGAAAAATAAACGGGAAATTTACCTAAACATAACCTACAAATTCTCATATCCATAATGCCGAACGAAATTGTGTCAATTTAATAGAATTCCAATCGAAAACGGTATATTATTTAGGGGTTTATTTGAAAACTGGACAATTAACGCCGAATACCAATTAAAATTTTATAATTATTTCAACATTGTCGATTAACATCTATACATCACTGAACTGTATACATAGCTGGAATGCTGATTAATATGGACAAGGTTGTTGCATACCTCTCTAGCCGCTTGCCGCTCCTTTATCTCTGTCTAGCATAGCTGTCTAGTCTCAAATACTATGTTGTGTATATGTACGAAGCGCCAATGAGAACAATGTTAAACAGAGAAAGAGAAAGCCCATGCTCGGATCTCTCATTATTTTTCGCGTTCGCCGATTTAACATGACAGTCAGCATTCCGTATATAATTCAGTGCTTAGAGCACCATAATTGACAATAAATAGCGCTAAATTTGAATAATGCACATTCACCGACTTCACCGTCCATCACGTTTGCACCATATCTCAAAAAGTCATTACCTGGGTGCGAATTCGATGTCGGCCATCGACAATAAAACATCTGAAAATATTGTACAAAAAATATCAAACTGCTTTTGATATGTTCAATATATTGCAGGGTCTCTCAATATTGCCAACAGACTGTCAATAATATTGGACAATATTAATTTTGCTGCAATATTGATAGTTTAGGGGCGGAAGTATTTATAAAACAGGATTTGAAGCGATCAGTATACTAAAGAATCTCTCAATATTACCCACGGATCATCAATAATATTGAGCTATATGTATAGAATGTTGGCGATAATATTGATAGTCTAGGGCCGTTGTGGGCGTTAATTTCAACATAAAAATCACGAAAATAATTACCAAAATACGAATGTTTTCAATATTTTTTATTATAGCAATAAACTAATAGCAATAAATGAAATATTTCCAATTATTACATTGATATAAGTACAGTTGAAGGTCGACAATTTATTATAGTGTTAACTGGCAAAGCCATATAAAAATTGTTGAAAATTATTTCAACATATAATACTTTATAGTTTATGATAATGTCAGTCACGAGCATTGCTTGAATTTCCACAATAAAAGGTGCAGATATAAAGGGTCTCATTTGGGAAGAATAAAATAATAATAATATTGAAATTCATTTTCAAACATGATGCTGAAATCATCTTTCCACTGTGTTGCAATTTTTCTCTACTTTTATCAGGTAATAATTAATTATTTTGAATAATTCTCAATTAGTGGATTATTAATTTTTTCTATTAAATAATGTATAGATAACATTTGTTGCACCGATTATATGTTTGCATTGTCTTGAAAGATTCACATATATTAAAAATGATGCTGACAATAAACTGCACATTGCTGATAGTACTATTGCTGATAGAACAAATAAATTTTTTGATGAACACAAATTAAATGAATTATCAAGAAAATTCGATGAAGATTTGAAGAAAATTTGGAAGAATATTGTAGCTTTTAAAAATAATGCCACGAAGTCTCTAGAACAGGCATTGAGAAATCTTCCAGATGAATTTAACATTGCTTTTAATCGATGCAAAAATAATCGAAGTTTAATTATAAATCCGATTGTATCCACAAATAAACAAATTGCTACAAGTCGAAATGTTTTAGAAGCATCTGAGGATAGAGTACGACATTGTGGGCTTATTTACAGAGTCTGTCTAGCACGGATTTTGCCAGATATCGAACAAATCATATGTGCTTCAATGAAAGAAACAACAGATGCTGTAACACATTTAATAAGTAGAATGGACGAATTACAGAAACAAATTGATGATTGTGTATCTGATACAGTATTTGAATTTCTTCGTAAAGCGGACAAAATTGAAGCAGCAATTATTAACATGAAAACAACAACCTCAGTGACACCAACTCGAACAACAACTACCATAGAACCTGCACTTTCCACTGAATGACACCATCTCGATCCACAAGTACCACTGCTCCTCCATCTTCCAGTATCAATACAACGACAAAACAAAGCGGATGATAATCTTGAAGACAACTCAAACATTTTCTGGCATTTGTAACATAAAACCCTTTGTTTCTAAATAAAGGTTTGCAAACTACATTCATTTATTATTTCAAAAGAATCGCCAAAGTTCAAACGATACATTGACAAAAATAGTGTTGAATAAAATTATGAAAAACCAAGTAAAATCCAACTTTCACTGTATTTTTGAGGTAAATAGGCACTGTTCTACAGAAATTAATATAAGATAAGCGTGATGTGTAGTGGTAACATGCTTGATACACAATTTTGGGCCACGAGTTCGCATTCCGATAATGTAGGTGCACTTTTTTCAGCGCATTTATTAAAAATTAACTTCATTCTTAATTTTTCTTGTTTCAACGAAAAGTCAATTTGACGTAGAAACAGTTTTTTTTAGTGAACACATGTAACGTGTGAAGTCATTCAATTTTTTCGTCTAATTAGTTTGTGGTTAAACATCGAATCATTCTTGTTTTTGTTGCGTGTTCCATTGTCTTCCATTCTCTTCATATTCCGTTTTTTGTTAAATTAATTACAGTCTGTTAGCTTGGTCTTAGTGAAATATCCGTTCAACTGAGCGTTAAATATTAATTTATAGATTAGTAATGTTCTCTTCGCCTCTCTTACTCACTCTCTCTGTTTCGCTCTCGTTTATTCTTTTTAAAAATTATTTTAATTGTATTTGATTTGTTGTAGGTAATATGACGGTTTAATCACTATTACTAATCAACGAAATGTGTACATTTTAATATGGAAATAATTAATTATGCTATGGCAAAAATTTTAATGGTTTATTACCAATATTTAGGATAATTAGTCGCTATTTAATTGTCAAAATGGCGAATTATCTTCTGTATTAGGCACGATCTATGGAACTTCGGTGATTACAACTTTACATTGTTCCGTTTTTGTTGTTTGTTTTGTTTTGTTTTGTTTTTGCTGTATTTTTCTCTGATTTATTTATTTGAAGTGTTTATTGGTCAACAGCCTACACTAAATTGAAATTGTTGTGGGACTATAAATGGTGGAGGCGCCAGGTGAATATTTGATAACGTTCACGGCCCTTTTTTTAATTATTTCAAAGATGATTAACCCTACTCAACTGCTGGAATTAATTGTAAATAACTGATGAGGATAAAACATAATAATAATAACAAAGAAATATCAGGAATTCGTTCTGTGGAATTGTACATTATTTGATGAAATTTATGAATTCACCGTTGAAATCTAGCTGAAAAAGTTCGTAACAATGTGATGCTTTTAAATGTAATAGCTACGGTATACACGAACAGTCGAGTATATATAAATGCTAAAATAGAAAGGGTTGTGTTATATACAGATAAGCGTCAACTAGCATGGTGGTTATTAGTGGAAAATCATATGATACAGAAGACCTAATGACTAATACAAAAATCACGATTATTCTCTGCTTGCTCTGCACATTAGCGTCGTTTTACTCCGTGTACTTCAAACAATTTTTGTCGTCGTTCGGAAAATGCTATTCGATCAATGCGGCATAAAAAGGAAGATAATGTGTAGCAGGCAAAAGAGTGTCCAAAGTACGCTACACACGTGTTACATAACGATCAATCGAGTACCGTTCAGACAATATATTAACAACATTCGGAGATGAATGTCCGAATTAATCAACCATTCACAACTGGGTTGATGATTCTGAATGTGAACGAAAATATTTTATGGTAGAAAAGAGGACTGTACGATCACCTTCTTTATTCGTCATTTTGATCTAACGAGTGGTTCGCCGCGATACAAACAGTTTCGTGTGTGAAAAAGATCTTCGTTAGTTACTTCGAACAAGGTAAAAGCCAAAAGGGTAAGTCAGCTATTCACCCTCGACTTTGAGAGTTACTCACCGACCAATATTGGAAATAATCCATAGATAAGTACAGGTTTTGTTTTATTTGGATTATAATTCCAATTATCTGTGTTGATGAATTAACATCAATTATAATTAAATATTGACCGTAATGAATTAAATGGAATGAGCCTATAAAAGCTATTGACGCGTATCGGTAGTCGTATTCTAATTCTGTTGTTTTCATTGAGAACATTCCAAAGGCTACACTTATCAATAATAATAATCCACAGAATGCGAAATTTTCATAAGTCCTGGCCTGCAAAAATTACATTTTTGAAGTAAAACTTCTTTGGGCGCGACTTGGGGGTAACTCAGATTTTCTTTCTGGCGGAAGTAACGGTCGAAATAGTTTCCGCTATTTAAAATATTTAGTTCGACTAAAATCCTAATAATACTAAAATTCCCAACTTCATGTGACGAAATTTAGAAACTCCGTAGATGTAAAGTTGGTATCTTAATTCTGGTGATATTTCTCAGTCATGTGACTACAACATCAGGACAGCTATTGGTTGGTTGTAGGAATAGGAGAACAGGTTTGAATTTTGGGTAGATTGACATGGGCTGATTTAACTTTTAATTTAATTTTTTATTCTCAATTAATTTAATTAATGAGTGAATATTCTTCAAAAAGTGGTAGTGGTATTAACGAATTTTATATAGAATATAAAATAGTTTAATCGTTTCAGTGATACGTGTCATAAATATTAACACTTCAAGTGTTCCGTAGAAACAGTGCACCACTGTATTCACGATAGACACACAAATCTTGGAATGATCTCTATTTTATTGTATTAGAATAAAAGAGAAAACGCTTATCATTTCGATTAATGATAACAAATGATCATGCAGTCCAACTTGTACCATTTTTTCTTGTTTTTTTTTACACGCTTTATATTAGCTTCACCTGTATGTTTGCAACGGAATCTTCGAACGCGATTTTCACCCACTTAAAAAGCGTCAGATTCATTTGAAATTTTGTCCCATTATCCTGGCTAGGATCATCAGGATTAACGATTTCCTTCCGGAGAGGGAGCTTTTACTTATTAGTTCAGTCTACCATTAAAGCGTGTTTTTTAAACTATGATTTTTTTATATTTCTTATTGTGTTTAACTTTATGTTTAAAAAGGAAAAAAGGATTGTGGTTTACTGCTCATTTCAACCAAACCCCGGGCGCTTATGCCCTTTTACTTATGGATGATGGTTTACTGCTCATTTCAACCAAACCCTGGGCGCTTATGCCCTTTTATGGATGATGGTTACTGCTCATTTCACCAATTCTAGACGTTTTTTTCTACGATGAGGGACCTGCAAAGGGGAGGGGAGGGCTAGGGACAGACATCCTAATCTTGCTAACTGGTCCATGTACTTTGTGGCATGGACAAATTAACAATTTAGGTTATAAGAAGAGGAAAATTCTGAAAATCCTTTTTCATACCGTGCCGAGGTTTGAACCCCGGACTTCTAGGAGTAAATCCCTATCGTTAACCATCGAGCCATTCGGCTTGTGAATTTTCATATGAAAAGTCTACTATAAATGAAAACGATTTTCTACGATCCAACGGATACAGCCGACATTCCATCGTGTGTTGGGCACCCGAAAGTACTCGATTGCATTAATGTATAGATGTTGCTAAGCAACCACAATTTTAAATACCTAACATGTTAAAACGTCTGTCATTGGTTGAAATCTAGATTTCCAAAAATATGCTTCGGAAATGCTCATTTTCCACACTGTAGCAGATGGCAATGGAAAACGGGACGATTGATTTAAGAAAATCAAATATACTCTCATCAGAAACTGTAAATTGAATGAATTCAATAGAAATGCGGTCCAGCTGGTAATGTTTGAAAGTAGTCGGTAGTCAGTTTCTAACTAGACATGCGTAGTCTAGTCACCAACCAAACAATCTAGAATTGTGGGTGGGAACATACCTAATAATTGCCACTATAATCTACGAGGTGTTCTTACATTGAATATATTTCAAAATAAATACTGTTGAGGGTAACCAGTCCACTTCTGCGAATATGAAAAGATTGAAGAATTTTTGAAAAAAATCAGACTTATTTGTGTAAAGCTTTACAATCAAATTGAAGTAGTGTTAAACAAATATTTATTTATATACGGTTTACTTAAATGTAGTCAACTTTAAGGCAATTAAAGCAATTGAAATCGAGCCACAATTGTCAATTTGACAACGGCAAGTCAAGTCGCACAGATTCAAATCGTCAGAGTATAGATCTTCTCGTATTTTAGAATTTTCTGATTGTTCATATAGTGTTTAAAAATGTTCTTCATGTTAGAATAGCATTCTATTTCCGAAATTCATCAATAGTTTAAATATACGGTAAAGTTTATTTCAGCTATCTAGACTAATCGTGTTCATTGAAAATGAGCCATCTGTATGATAAGAATAACCTGCCAACGTTTAATCGTTTCATGACATGTTGCCATAAACGTCAAACAAGTTTTACTTCAATCGCTCGTAAAGATTACACGAACACAATTTTTTTTAATTTAAAAAAAAATAGATTAATAATGTATAAATAGGCAAATACCCTGCAGTCTCACAACTTCGTATAACAAAATTAATCAAACGAGTGAATCGCCATTATCGCATCTCATTATTTCGTTAATTTGATCAATTAACATTAAACTTTGGTATTTTATATGTTGTGTGTAATAAATGATCTGATAACATTGTGCCGCAAATACAATAGGTGCTGCAAAAGCCAAGCTGCATTTATAAATATTTGTAAAGATATTCAAATATTCTGGACAATGATCAGTAACAAATTTAATTGACAAAAATGTTGTATAGTCGTATGTATTAAACGAATACAACTGCGATACCGACACTAATTGCAATTATTGTATTAATAATTGTAAAAATTGAATTAATTTTCATTTCTTTCTTAATCTGTGATTTCGTCGGTTCGATCGCATCATCGATTGGCAATATTTTCATTTCGTCAAATAGATTTTCAACTATTTTTGGATTTAACAACAAAATAATTGCACTTAATATTCCCTACAAATTCAAACAGTTACTGAATTATCAATCAAATTAATTAGAGGAATTAATACGTAGAAAATAGCACAGAATCCTGGTGCATATTGCGTGAATTGTGTCAAATTCAATTCATAAATAAATAAATAAATTTGTATCAATTGGAATGGAATTTGCAATAATAGAAATAAAAGCAACAAAATCTTCATTAAATAAAATTGATGTATTGTTGATCCAATCCATTTCACAATAATTAAACCATCACTTTTTGTTAATTCACTCCACAGTGGTGGTAGCTAGTATAATTAATATACTCATTTCTTTTCTGAATAATTAATTAATTCATCATCATCCATTATTCCTAAATTGATGAATTCTCCCTAATAGAAATTCAACGTTTCTACATATTTGGTAATGATATATTAATGATAATACATCACTAATGTGTGGGCCTGCGTAAAAAAAAACGGTTAATCGAATTGTCGAGTGAATCCATTCATTGATTAAACAAGAAATCATTCGGAAATCGATTCGATTTGACTTTGCTAAAGCGAATTAAATCGAACCACAATGTGAATAAAAATGTCGATTCAACAATGACAATTGAATCGACGTGAAATAGGCCTGTAGAAGAAATAAAGAACGATTCATCGATTCAAATCCAACCGTCGAATGAATCGACTCATCAATTTAAACAAAAAAACGATCGAAAATCGACAAGTAAGGATCTCACACACCAGTGCGGTACTGCGGTAGCGGAAGCTTTTCGTACGACGAGAAATAAAATACGCTTTCCACGTCAAGCATGTACACCATCGATGGGAATCTCATATGGGAATTTGTAGGCGATAAATATCGAAAATCATTATCCGCATTGTGTCACCCGCGTACTTCTTTAGATCAAATGTTCTCGGATGACGAACAGACTTTGTTATTTATTAGGTTTTACAAAATTCTTTCCAATGGTTTTCCAACGATGTCCCGAACTTTATTCTACTTCCAACAGTTTTCATCATTTTAATGCGACAGGTTATATAGAATTCGATACTTTACCACAATTTTAATTAATTTTTTAGTTAGTTACAAACGACATTCTTATAAAAATTGACTGCTATGGGACACGGGAAGAACAGTGCTTACAGCGTTTCATAATAAAACGATATTTATGCTGGATTGGTTGCCGCGGTACGCCGCGTAGGTGTGAAAGAAATGATATCCAGCAACGTAAATTTATAGGAGATTCATAATCAATGAAATACATTCTGTCAAAATCAGAAGGCAATAGAAAGACTCAAAAGCACGTTGCATAGGGACTATTGAAAGAATGGTAACAGATTTTGGAAAAATGCGAACACGAACAAATACAACATTAGAAGAGACGGACTTTGTTGATAAAAGTATCCATCATCACATCATTTGTAACTTAATACTGAAAAGTATCTTAATGTTGAAACATTATATTTACATACCAACTAGATAATGTAATTGGAAATCAATAAAATTCATTAGTGATTTCGTTCATGGACAAATACGATGGCTTCAACTTAATGATATTCACGTGGAAGCCAAATAATGGTAATGTACAAATATTATCATAAACAACAAAAACAATTAATATGGAAACGTGTCCTTTCTTGTATGGACAATCTGTCAATTTAGGAACGATGTAATAATGATGATGAATTAATTAATAATTCAGAAAATGATGGAAATACTGAACGAATTAGCTAACAGAAACAATATAAGAATGTTTCTTCACTTGTCTTGAATTCATCAACGAGAAAGAACCTAGAAATTTGATTAAAACAAATTTTCTAAAATGGAACATCTGTGGTGTGAATTAACAAAAAGTGATTGTTTAATTATTGTGAAATGGATTGGATCAACAATACATCAATTTTATTTAATGAAGATTTTGTTGCTTTTATTTCTATTATTGCATATTCCATTCCAATTGATACAAATTTATTTATTTATTTATGAATTGAATTTGAAGCAATTCACGCAATATGCACCAGGATTCTTTGCTATTTTCTACGTATTAATTTCTTTAATTAATTTGATTCATAATTCAGTAATTGTTTGAATTTGTAGGGAATATTAAGTGCAATCATTTTGTTGTTAAATCCAAAAATAGTTGAAAATCTATTTGACGAGATGAAAATATTGCCAGTCGATGATGCAATCGAACCGACGAAATCACAGATTAAGAAAGAAATGAAAATTAATTCAATTTTTACAATTATTAATACAATAATTGCAATTAGTGTCGGTATCGCAGTTTATTCGTTTAATACATACGACTATACAACATTTTTGTCAATTAAATTTGTTACTGATCATTGTCCAGAATATTTGAATATCTTTACAAATATTTATAAATTTAGCTTGGCTTTTGCAGCACCTACTATATTTGTGGCACAATGTTATCAGATCATTTATTACACACAACAGATAAAATACCAAAGTTTAATGTTAATTGATCAAATTAACGAAATAATGAGATGCGATAATGGCGATTCACTGTTTCAAGAATTGATTGACGATTCTGATTATCAAAAACAAGTTAAATCTCGATTGATTCATTTTGTTGAACGAGGTTGTGAGATTGCAGGGTATTTGCGTATTTATACATCATTAATCTAATTTTAAAAAAATTAAAAAATGTAATTTTTGCAGGCCAGGACATATGAAAATTCGTGAAATATCAAATTACATTGTTTGTTTCGCATTCTGTGGATTATTATTATTGATAAGTATAGTCTTTGGAATGTTCTCAATGAAAACAACAGAATTAGAATACGACTACCGATACGTACCATTAACTTTTATAGGCTGTTTAACAACATTCATTGCACTCATTAATGCAGGACAATCAATTGAAACTGTGGTAAATGTTGATTTTATTGATTTTTAAATAATTATCAACTGATTTTTTTTGAATTTTTTGTTTGTTTGTAGAATGAAAATGTCTATGGAGCATTAACGCAAATCAATTTTGACAATATGAATATTGAAAATCGTAAGATGTATTCAATTGCATTGAGTTGTACACAAAGACCAATTCGTATACAATTTTCTGAAAATTATTCAATCAATTTCGTCTTAGGATTAACAGTTGAGTTCATTTATGATGTTTCTCCGTTTACCATATTTTGATGTATTTTTGTATTTATTTTCAGATTGCACGGGGAGTCTATTCAACCGTAACAGTTCTTGCTGGTTATATGGAAACTTAATTATTTCTTAGTAATAAGTCATTAATAACATTATTTCAAATATTGTTAATCAATGTTATCAATATGTTATTTGTTTAATTTATTTATAAAGTACCCGTATTATAGTTATTTATCTATTTAGTAAGTAGTATTTGATGTGTAATTATTGTTCGATTTTAATGTTTATGGTCATATGTACACTCCGTATACTATTTATACACATGAATAAAGATGATGCAATCCTAAAACAGCGTTTTTATTTAACATTGCACAACAATATTGTCTATTATTACATTCAATCTAAATTATAAGATAGATCAAAATCAATAAGCAAATTGATTATTAACTTTGCCATGTTCTCTAACTGTTAGATAGTAGGAAAATAATAATGAAGTAATGACGATAAATATCGCAAATCAATAAGATTTGTTAACAGAAAAATCGAAATATTTCTTGTAATTAGAGCCGATAATGAAAGGAAAACTTGTGTTGTTTATATCAACGAAATACAATCAAAATTAATCCTTTTGATCACATTGGGATGTGTTTTGGAGTGATTGGTGTTTATTGAAATAATAGATGAAGATAATGTGCCATATTTATGATGGCTCTTTTGTACACATACAATAAGTACAATTCATTTTAATTGCTATTTTCTTCAGTATTGACCATCAAAATTTTAATTTACCATTATGCGACAACAAATAACGATTCTTACATTAAACATCATATTTACTACTTTATAAATGAACTAAATTAATAATAATATTGATAACATTGATATTGACAAATATTAGAAATTGTTCTATTAATAAATTATTCATAAGAAACAATTATATGTTTTCATGTAACCAGCAAGAACTGTTATGGTTGAATAGACTCCTCGTACAATCTGAAAATAATTCATAAATAATTTGAATTCTATTGAATCAGTTATTAACTCAACTGTTAATCCTAAGACAAAATTGATTGAATATTTTTCTGAATATATTATGCGAATTGATCTTTGTGCATAAGTCAATGCAATTAAATACATTTTACGGTTTGCAATGTTCATACTGTACCATTTGATTTGTTTCAATGCCTCACAGACATTTCCATTCTAGAAGCAAACAGACATTCAAAGAAATGTTGATAATTCCTTAAACAATAAATAATTACGACAGTTTCAATTGATTGTCCTGCAGTAATGAGTGCAATGAATGTTCTTAAAGAGCCTATAAAAGTTATTGGCACGCAGGTATCGGTAGTCGTTTTCTAATTCTGTTGTTTTCATTGAGAACATTCCAAAGGCTACACTTATCAATAATAATAACCAATAGAATGCGAAACAAACAATGTAAATTGATATTTCACGAATTTTCATATGTCCTGGCCTGTGTAAAATAAACGATCTGATAACATTGTGCCGCAAATAGAATTGGTGCAGCAAAGACCAAACTAAATTTATAAATATTTGTAAAGATATTCAAATATTCTGGGCAATGAGAAGTAACAAATTTAATTGACAATAATGTTGTATAATCGTATGTACGGTATATATGTAAAATGTAAAATTTCGGTATTTAGGAGGACAACTCTTGTACATGTTCAATCCAGTTGAAGAGGATCTTAGAATCCTTAATATCTACGAATGGTTGTGTTTGGGATTGTTTGTATATACAGTTGAAGTATTTACGTTAAAGACGTGACACATGCATGCATAGGTGTGTATTTTATAGGGATAAAGACTTGTTTTCCGATCTCAAATGACTGACAGTCAACAAAATTCAGTCTAGAAACACTAAAAAATGTAATAATCTCGATTAGATAAGGGATTAGAAAATTTAATCACTTGATTGTCGTCAATTTTAACAACTTGAGATTCACAACAGAACGAATCCATTCAATTTGTGTAATCATCAGAGAAAGACAACACGAGTTGGTTGTTCTACTATCATTTTCCACATGGAAACATCCGTTGTTCGTTCATTCATTCATTTATTAGATAGTTCACAATTCAAAATTCAACGAACAAATAGAATTGCACCATCTAAATATCGTGATCGACAAACAAATTGTAACAACTGTGACGTTTTAATGTTGCCTTTTCGTGTGTGTAGTCCACAAAATGAATAACCAAATAGTAAAGTTAATGTGGCATATCCATTTCCTGAGACTGTTTGGATTCGTCTTAATAGTTGGCAAGTTTGGAATTTATAGCGTGTGGTTCAACTATATAGAACACATCTGCATCTTCGAACGTTTCACACATAAAATTCAACAATTCCGTGAGTGGAACATAATCAGATTAATTGGGAAAATCCAGTTTGTGGAAACATTGTGTGTATTATTAGAGCACGTATGGCATGCTCTATCGATATAGTTGCAATAAAGCTTTAAACATAGTATTAACGAGTTCTCTAAAAGGCTGTCTTGAAAACCTTCACGTACACATTGTTACGATTACGTTGATTCTTAATCAAATCAGCTTCTGGTATAAAATAAACCAACCGTTAAAACTACAATATATCAACGACAATTGCGGCCACTAACCCACCAATGTGGTTTCAAATAAATGTTTTACATTACCGTTGAAAGTCTTTTAAAATATTAAAAACTTTCTTAATAATAAAGAAGAATAACGGATCTGATAATTGAATATTATTCCATCTATTTAGCCGATGCATCTGGCATTCGTGTGGTACAGCTACTGAAAAACCGAACCACCTCTGCAATCTCACTTCAGCAACAAATGTAAATAATTCACGAACTTAATACACAAACAGACTTACAACCAGCCAAATTTAAACCATTGGATTTTTTCCACTGCACTTGTGTTATCGTTTTGTTTTGAACGGACAAAACTCGTAAATCAAACAGGACGCTACGTTTTTCCTTTCGTCTACCACAAAAACTCGAAAGGGGTTCTCTCTATTAAAATCTTTAGAGAAAATCGTTTATTTGCATAATTCTCATGTTACTTTGTTATCACAAATGATATCCATACAGTAAGGTGGAAATGGTATTCATTTATGGAATTATCTCTAAGAAGTTGTGCAATTTTAAAAATGCACACCAAACAGATAAAGATGGCAAAATATTGTTTAGATAACAACCGTGGCAAGTTGGACGCGACGTCACGATTGTAGTGGGCCTTTAGAAAGTTTCCGTGTTGACAAAGGGTAAAGTTTAACTCCCTAAACAATACAAACTTGTTAAAGATTTGCACTATAATGTCTGCTTTTCTATTTCATCATACAGGCAATGACGATGATAGTTTGAAACTTGATAAATAAACTACAAAAAGCGAATTGTTAATGTTGGCACACTTAAACAATGAAATAAAATCAATTTTTCAACAGATTGTTGCTATGTTTACTGTTGTATTGTACAACCATACATGATTTGAGAAGTATTCTTGAGAATTTCCACCACTTTTATTATGTGTTGTCCAACTCTACAGTATACTTGACATGATCAATTTCTACTTGAGACAGATTTTAGATTCATTGGTTTTTTCCTTTCTTGTTACAGTAATACAACAAAAGTTGATGTGAACTTCCCAACTAAGCTGCTTTTAATTTCGACCATTTATAAAAGGAAACTTTTAATTTCATTTCAAAGAAACTCGGTTTCTTTGGAAAACTTTGTGATAATATTCACCAGAAATAGGGGGAATACAGAGGTGCAAATTATAAAAATATTAATCAATCTGATATAAAAAGGAGAAATCAATTTTAAACCAATTACTTTGTGTGTAATACAAAGCGTAAAACAGAAATTTACATACGCCAACAACATTTACGTCGAAGTAGATTTGCAGGATTTTTTTGCCCCGTATAACAGAAATAATGATGATTTATACGTGAAATTAATTTACAAAACAGTAATATACTAGGCGAGTAAATTGTGCAAGCGTTGATTTTATTATTGTTATCTCTATGCCACTTTGAGCATAAATTGATCATTTGGATATGACAAAACTGTGCTGTTGTGATGGAAAATGATTCATCGATGTGGAACGTTATCTATATTAATTCGTAAATAAATAAACGAGTAGGAGATTTGAAACGATTGCACGTTTTTCGTCGATTCATTCCAAAAATTTCCCAGAAAATTCGTGAACGGGGAGAAAAAACCATAAGAACAAAAATGGTGGATGCGCCAGGTGGTGGTGCAACATCATTCACAAAACTGTTGCCTCAATTGCTAACAGGCACTTCTCTGTATTCTTATTGAATTTCTCTGAAATTCAGTTTTCATGTTCGTATAAGTTGAATTAATCGTCCAGCCATTAATTTGTTATGGTGTTGTGAAAAACAACAAAACGTGATTCCAGTTGGATAACTTCAAGTATTTCAGGTCGTTTGAGAGGCGGCAAGCAGCTGCCTCTATCCGCAACGATTTTCTCCTTTTAAGTCAGCATTCCAGATATGATAGATCGACGTTGGTAGTGATTAATTGCGGGAAACTTAAAATAGACAATTCCTTGTTTGACATAGATATTTTTTAAAAAGGCATGCAATTTCTAACCATTATTTACAAAACATAAGTATATTGAAAAATATTTCAATAACAAAAAAATAATTAAAAAAAATACCTAAAATAAAATAAAAAAACGACATTAAAACATTAAGTTATCGAGGCAATGTTAGCTCAGTCTTCTTCTTCTACTTCAACACTAATTTCTAAATTACTTTCAAAATGATTTGGTAAAATACTGTATTTTGGTGCTTTTGTCCAAAGTGCACTTGAAGTACGTTTTAATATTTTCGGATTGGTTGTCTGGAATAAATCTTGTAAGTCAACCGTTTGCACTTGTCGTGAAAAGAAAGTATTTTTAATTTTCTCCCCAGCAAACGCCATTTTATATTGTAACCGTTCTAAATTCTCATCTGTAATTAATAAATGACCATTTTAATAAAAATCAATTAGTAATTATAATGAAGATGAGAGAATTTTAAAAACTTACCTTCACACCAATCGGGTATTAAAATTTTTTTCTTGCGATAATCTTCTTCATCAGAATCATAACAATCATTAGTTGGTAAACGTGGTATTTCCATTGTTAAATATTTCGGTTTTTCTATTGTTTGTTGTTGTTTTTGTTTCTCTTTTAATGCTTTTTGTTTAATTAATAAACGTTTACGTTCAGCTTCTTCACGTAATTTCTGTTTTTTCTGTTCTTGTTCAAATAATAATCGTTTATGGCGTTCATCTTTTAATTTCTCTTGTTCTTCTAATTGTTTCATTTTCTCACGTTCTAATGCTTCACGTTGTTGTTGTGCTTTTAATTCTTTCTCTTCACGTTTGCGACGTCTTTCATCCATTAATTGTTGTAAACGTGCATTACGTTTTTCAATGGCAACAATTTCTTTCTGACGATTCACTTCGATTTTCGTTTTTATTGTTGTTTGTGCTTTATTTATTGGTTGTTGTTTAATTTTTAATGGTATAGGTGAAAAGAATTTGGCTTTTTCTTTTACGTTATTTGTTGGAAGTAATTTGATCGAATTATTTATTGGTACATCTTGTTGTTTCGGCTCTTGTTGTTGTTGTTTTTGTTGTTCTAATGCTCTAGTTTTGGTACGAGTTACACGAACTGGCAGATTTACAGATGCACCAAGTTTTTCGAAAGCTTCTACCTTTTTCTTAACTGGACTTTGTTCGAAGGCACTGAATACCTTTAAATCAACAAAAACAAAAAATTGATTTTATTTGAAGATAATAATAATAACTTACTTGTTTTGATGTTGTTAATTGTTTTGAATTATATTTTGATTTTTGTTCTTCATCAGATTCATCATCTGTTAACAAACTATCAGGAATATTAACAGATTGTTGTTCTTTTTGTATAACATCAGTTGTAGTGAATTGTTGATCAATCTTTTTATTAACTGGTGATGTAGCAACAAATGTAACATTGATTTGTTCAGCATTTTCAATATTTGAAACAGCATCATCATAATGTGTTTGTACTGAATCATTCTTATTATCAACATCAATATTTGAATTTGATTTGGATTTTTTATTTAACATATCATTATTATTCTCATTTAATGTATCACGATTACGTTTCTCAGATGATTGTTTCTTTTTGAATGATTTATCAATAACATATGTACCTCTTGTAGAATCATCATTTGTTTTAGTATTAATTGATAATGTTAAATCGACTAATGATATTCTAGGTTCTTTTAAAATAATATCCGATTCTCTTATATTTGTTTCTTGTTTAATTTTATTAATATCAATAATTTCCAGATTTTCAGGTATTATTGATGTGTCTAATTGTTCTTTCTTAATTCGACGATTCGGTTTTGTTTTTATTGGTAAACATTTAGGTGGTGGCATTACTGCATTATCATTATCGTTATCATCATCATCCGAACCCTTTGTCTTATCAATTGTATCTTTTGGTGTTACTGATAATTTCTCGGTTTTTACATTCATATTTAATGATTTCTTATCGATCACATCTTCACGACGTAATTTATCATTTAATTTCATACTGATTTGTTTATTGATCATTTGGGAAGCTTCACGAAATGCTGCACGTTTTGGACGTGAATTCGTTATTGTTGTTGCTAATGTTTCTGATGAAACAGGTGAATTTTCTTTATCATTACCAGCTGGCGTTGGGATTTCCTCGAATTTCGATATTACTTTTGCTGACAATTTTGCAGCTTGTTCATGACGTACTGACAGTTCCTCTATTAAATTTCGGGTAAAAACCATTAATTAATTAATTAATTATAATTAATAAATAAAACAACAGAATTTTCAGTTGCAATTTACCTAATTTTTTCAAATCAGGTGTATATGGTTGACTGGTCTTCAAGCATTTTCCTTTTTTTGTCTCCTCTTTGCGGAAGTACTCCCTAATTTCCTGTTATCCAACAAAACAAACAGATTAACAACGAAAATATACAAAGATCAATAATAAATCTTTGTCAATTTTGTAAAAACTATAGCGGTGCTACCGAAAACATTTATGTTTGACGAACAGAAATCGTTATATTCTCCAATTGTTATTAAAAAATAAGCATAAATTTATGATAACGAAATTACTTGGTTAACTTCTTCGATAGGTCCCAGAAGGGCTTGGACGAATTCCATATCTCGGTCGACTAATTGTTCGAAAAACACATCGAAATTAGACATTTTTACAACAATTATCAATAAAATAATTGATAAAAATTTAATTAAACAAAATAACACTCAACACACTACGTTGACCATCACTAGATAAAATAACGAACTTTTTGAAACTATTTGTCATGCGCACTGACTTCAAATCTATTGGTTGATTACTATATCGTTCTTTTTCTAAATAAACCTCGGATCATCTAATTGGATAAGCGGAGACCCAATGAGAATTTTTGGCGCAATATTAGTATTTTCCCTATCAAAAAAGTCATGGTTTTTGTGATTTTCTTTATTTTAACTATTAATACAAGAAAATTAATGCAATCTCATATGACTATGAATGGCCTGTCGACTGCCGAATTCCTTTCCACAAACTTCACATGCACACGTTTTCGGTTCAACGATATTGTGTTTCGATTTGCGATGTGTACGTAATGAAACATTCTGCCGGAAACCTTCACCACACACTTCACAACGATATGGCGTTTCATTTGTATGTTGTCGTCGGTGTGTACTTAATGCATTCTTACTCGAGAATCCTCTTTTGCAAAATTCACAGATATGCGGACGTAATTTTAAATGTTTCAATTTTACATGTTTATTTAAATAATGTTTTGTTATAAAGCCACGACCACATTGATCACAAATGTGATCTTTTTCACCAGTATGTGATTTGCGATGTTTCAAATAATTATAATGCACTTTAAATGTTAAATTGCATTCTTCGCATTTATAGCGTTGTTTACTGTGCGTATGTGTCATATGGCCTCGTAAACTTTCAAGACTACGTAATGTTGCACCGCATAATTCACATATTTGCGGTCCAGAACTGTGATTGCTCACATGTTTCTTCCAATTACTTACAGTAACATTTGCATCACATACTGGACATCTTTTGCGATCGTGTGTATGTTTTATGAATTGTTTACGCGATTTATAGACTCTTAAACAGGTATTACAACGATAACTGATTTTATCGTCGATCACGACACGGAAATATTGACCATTTAAGAGTTTCTCACTAACTTCACCATCCTCAGCATCGTTACCATCGTCGTCATCACCACCACCACCATCATCACTATCAATATTATTATCATTTTCATGATTTTTCATATGTAAATTGTATAGAGATTCATAACGAAATTTACTACCGCATTTCTCACATATATAGGAATCTTTTTTCTCATCGTTTTGCTGTTGACAATTTAATAAATGTTGACGATATTCGTAGATATTTTTGAAATTTTGATTACAATTATTACATTCTTGTACTGATTGGAAATGTTCTTGTATATGATTCATCATATTATCTTTAACGGAGATACCACAAATTTTACATAAATTATCACAAATTTCTAATGATTCTGTTGTTGTTTGTAATATTTCATCTTTCTCTTCAAGCATCACTTCGCAGATTTCTTTCTTTATATCTTTGTTATTTAAATGGTTATTTCGTAATTTCTCATCAACTTTCAATATGTTCTGCTGTATATTAAATGCTAATTTAACATTTAATAAGCATTTCGTACAACTCACTGTTGATAATTGATCATTTTCGGTTACCTGTTTATACAATTGAAAAAATTAAAATGGTAGTTATTCAACAAATCATATCGAACCAAAATACCTTGATTGATGTTAAAGATTCAAGCATTTTTGAAATATCAGATGTTAATAATGAAAAACAAATTGGAGCTGCACCCAAACATAACCTACAAATTTTCTTCACCATAATAACCAATTATTTCTATACGAATAGTTTCTAAATTGGATAATTACAATTTTTTTGTTATTTTGTTCATTAATTGCGATTGTTAACTAATCATGTGTAATTAACTCTTTTATCAGTCACAGTCTAAAATCTAGGGATTTTTGTTAATTTCATAATACCAACCTAGAAAATAATAGAGATGGGAGTGTTCTTCGCAATATAAAAATACGGAGGTAGCCGTTTAATGTGGCCACAATTTATGTGAATTTTTAACAAAACTGTAAATTACTCATATTTACAAATAAGTTACGTAACTTCTGGAAATATTTCTCAATAATTTATATCTTTATAGCTCACCTATTTGACTTGGTCTCAAATTAATCAAATTAAGCAGTAATCACTATATGTGCATATTGAAATCAAAACAGAAAGAGAGAAATTTATGGAAAATTATTGTTTGTTTTTATTTTTTCGATATCTTCCATAAATACAATACTGTTCTTCCTCACATGAATTTCACGGATTTAAAGTATCAATCACATTTGAGTTTTAGCGCGTTGCTAGCTGAACCGCAAGGTATTATGGTCTTGATGCGCCCCTCCTAATTCTACACAATCCGAAACCCAACTCTACAAAATTGGCGCAATTATTCAATTACCATCAACACTATTTTTCGTTCTGATGAAATACGAAAAGATATTAAATAAAACAGGAAATATTTTAGAGAACTATCAATTTAATCAATGCATTTCCATTACAACACAATTATGTGATAATAAAACTGTACATTATAATTGATTATTTAACAAACAATATAGAGATTTATTGTTGAAAACAATTACAAATTTTTCAATTTGCCTGCAACAGAAGCATCGCTACTATTTGAATCATCTGTTGAATCACTATCACTCTCACTAGTGTCTTTATGAAATTCATGTTGTCGTCTATTTAGATTTGGTTCTAAATCACTATCATCCTCACCATTACTATTACTATGACTATTACTATAAACATTATTTTCATCATTATGACAAAATTCAATTGGCCATTGATTTTGTTGTTTATAATATTTGATATGGTCATTTGTTAATATTTTGATAATTTCACCTTTAACTTTATTACCTTCTTTAATTGGTTCAACCAATAAATAATTACCACGTCGCACCCAAAATGTTTTACGAAATTTTGTTGGCATCGACACTAAAAATTGTTGATTATTTTTTGTTATAACTTCCTGCAAATTATTGCCACGATTTTTTATAACTTTAACAACAAATTGATTATCAGTTGGCAATGATAGATCATCATTTAATAATTCACGTAATACATGTTTACGTTTTGTTGCTCTCGACATTGTCCTGTAAATAGAGAAAAACAAAATTAATTGTCTGATAGGCCCTGGTGAATGTGGTGGCAGTTTTTCACATTTCATCACACATTTCTTATTTGGGCGTAGTAAATATACGTTCTTTACAGGATTTTGCTAATTTCTGATATACAATAAAGACGAACAAAACATATGGTGAATTTGTGGAATTTTGAGGTTATGTTCAATTAGAAAATGCTACAATTTCCAAACAATAACTAAAGATGAATTCAATGGTAAAATACTTACTGTTATTATTTCCAATAACTTGCTAGTACTTCTCGATAGTAGATTTAGGATAAAACTGCTTTAATTTGAAAAAGTTGTACCTAAAATGGCACAGTCGTCGACTATCTAAAAACAAACAGAAAAATCCTATTAGCCGCTTTTCAATTTTTTAAAAATTACTGTATATGTGCGACAAACTCAAATATTATTATTATTATTTGAACTTATAAATATCAGCTTTTTATTTTAATATTTTCATGAACTGAACTTATAAGAACTGAATTGTCAATGAACCGTTTACGCCTGCGCAATTGGCATTTTCTGTAAAACAGAAGATAGTATTTGCGCAGGCGTGACCGCTCAGTTCAGCACCGTCAACAGAATTGAGTCGTCCTAAGTAATCGAAATATACGATAAATTGTCATATCTGACAACATTGCTTTGGCTATTCTAATGTGGATGTGCAGACTTAACAAAACAAAAATTCCCCAAATATTTCTGTAATTTTAGACAAAAATATAAGAATAGTATCATAATTCTGCTGATATTGCACAATATTCTCATTTTCTTATCAGTTATTCAATGAGAATTATTTGTAGATAATTTAGATTTTGATAAAAAAATTTGATAAATTCGAATGAATATTGGTAGGAGTGTTTTTAGTGTAATTGAGGGCTGATTGATTTGTGTACTTGGGGTAGGTCATTTTTAAAGATTACGATGTTTTGATTTTGGTAACAAGATAAAGATTTTCATTTTTAATTAATTAATTGATTAATTAAAATTAGAATATAATAGCATCACAGAAATGATGGAGAATCCTATCGTTTTCCTAGATATCAAATTTGGTGCTGCTAAAGGTTATTTAATTTATTTTAGAATTGTTTACGTATAAAATGAATTTAAATTTACAGCTGGTCGTATTGTTATTGAATTATTCAAAAGTATTGTTCCGAAATCTGCTGAAAATTTCCGTGCTTTATGTACTGGCGAGAAAGGAATTGGTAGAAATGGCAAACCATTGTGTTATAAACATTCAAAAATTCATAGAGGTAAATAATAGATACGGTTTCTAACAATTTTTGGTTTTGTTTTTGTTGTTTATTGTCAAAAAATAAATCAAAATTCTCGTGTTTGAAAATAATGCATTGTTGTAAAACTTGTACTGGAAAATGTGGACCTAATGATCAACAATCATTAGAAGAATGGCGGAGAGATTTTAATTTTTTAAGACAACAATGGTCAGACTGTGGTGTTAATGAACAAAAAACTTGTTGTCCAGTTTGTCCTATTGAACGAAAAACTTGCTGTCCAGTTTGTCCTGTTGAACGAAAAACTTGTTGTCCAGTTTGTCCTGTTGAACGACGAACTTGTTGTCCAGTGTGTGGTGTTAATGAACGAAAAACTTGCTGTCATTGTACACCAAAAGTACGAATTAAATTCCGTGTCGGCTATATAATCAGTTGTCCAGATAAACAAGATGGTAAATTATCGGGATGGGAGGTGGAATTGTGTGATACACCGGCAAAAATTGAACAACAATGCAATCGCTTAATAAACTGGTTAAATTCACCACCGATTTCATGTAATTCTTGTCAGAAATTCCGATTCATCCAAGAACAGAGTACCTGTTGCCCTTGTGGCAAAGATAACGAAAATGTAGAAAATTGTAACGATAACATTGCTGCCACCTCTAAATAATTTGGAACAATTTGAATAAATCAAAATCTTGTAGAATATTTGTATTTTTTTCTCTATTTACAGTTGTACCACACTTTTTAATACAGAGTGGTGATATAACAACCGGCGATGGTTTAGGCGGTGAAAGTATCTATGGTGAACAATTCGAGGATGAGAATTTTCACATTTTGGTAATTAAATACAAAAACCAATTAAACAAATTAGATGTACATTAATTTTTGTTGAAATTCAAGCATGATAAAGAGGGAGTTGTTGGTTTCGCTAATAATGGACCAAATACAAATAATTCACAATTTTATATAACAACAGTACCATGTCCACATCTAGATGGTTTAAATGTTGTCTTCGGTATTGTGCGGAAAGGTTTTAATATTCTATTAGAAATGTCTGAATTACCAAGAGAAAATGAAATACCAATTGAAGTATTGTTCTTTTTTATTTTTGCATACACTTTTGTTATTGAGAAGAAAATGATAAATTTTGAACTATTTTAGACGATATTAATTGAAAATTGTGGTGAATTTCCCTCGAATATACCATGGGTCATTGGTGAGAATGATGGTACAGACGATGTATATCCACCATGGCCAAACGATTGGGATAATAATCAAAACAATAACGATATGGAAAATGCAATAGAAATTATCATGAATTCTGGTAAATTATTTCACAATAATAACAATTTCATTGATGCTGAACGTAAATATATAAAAGCATTACGCTATATTGATAAATACCTACATGATAATGATATAGATGATGATAAAATTTTAACATTAAGACTGCAGGCATTATTAAATTTAGCAACAGTACGTTTGAAACGTAACAAATACAAAGATACGGTCGATTTATGTAATCAAGTGATTTTGAAGAATTGCAGAAACGCTAAAGCATATTATAGACGTGCCCAAGCAAAATTAGCATTACAAGATTATGATAAAGCATTAAAGGATTTACATAAAGCACAAAATCTACAACCGAACGATAAAAATATCAATAAATTATTGCAAACAGTTAAAAAACAAAAATCAAATTATTTAGAAAAAGAGAAACAAATCTATTCCAAATTATTTAAATAATCATTAAGAAGTATTATATTAATAAATAAATATATATATATATATATATATATGTTGGGTAATTGTTGTTCAAGTTAAATAAAATTTTTTTTTTGAAGTTACCGCACTTGATCGATCATTTATAGTGTAGCCACCATTAATTATAATGTCACCAAATTTGTCTATCTTTAAAGCAGCAACATTGCCAAGTCTATACATATTTAACTAAATCTAAGGATGCGTATTATGGTTACTTCATTCCATCAAATATAAGTTGAATTTTAAAAATTATTTTAATTGTAAATCATATAATAATCGAAGTAATTGTTGGAGAAATTAACATCACTACTGAATCTTGTATTTTAGGCTTGCATTAGAAAGCTAAACATCAACTGAACAGCTGTTTTAATCGGCCTCCACTAATTGCTACGTTGAATGAAAACTTTATTGAGAGGTTTGGTGTGTAAAATTTACGTAAATTTTAAGCTGAAACTAATAATTGTTATTATCTAGTTTTCATTTCTACCATTTTTTGGAGATACATCTGGCAGCGCTGTTGCAGTGTTACCAATTGTTTTTTTGAGTGGCTTAGACAAATGCTTGTGATAGTTTTTTGCAAAGTTTGGTGTTTTTATAATTTGGTTTTATCTGTGCTTCCATTGCGTTGATCTCGAAATTGTTTCTTTTTATAATTGTAACAATTATATTCAATTGTGTATGTATGTCCATAAATTGATTATGTAATTCGGGATTGTTGAAAACAGCTTAATTACCACCATATTTCTATCTAGTGAAAGTTTGCATTTGTTTTGTTTATTTATCTGCTTTTTAATGTTTATTTTTCGGAGAGTTTCTTCGATTTCCATGAGAATTCTATTTAAGTTATAAAATTTTAGAATTGCAAACATTGCCTGGTAGAAAGAAAACATAAATGTCGAGCGGTAGTAACGAACCATCGACATCACGTGGCCGTGGTGCTGCGATAAACAGGTTGCTGAAGCAACACAAGCAATTACAAGAGATAAGTGGTGATGAGGGCGAAGAGAAAATACCACCACAATGTCGTGGACGTGCTGCTGCACTTGAACGTGCACGTGAACGAATAACAGTTGGTACCGAAGAGAAACTAAAAGAGACTACAAGTGAAACAACAGTACAAAAAGACATCGTTAAATCAGTACAAAAACTTTCAATATCTGAACAAAAAGAACCTTGTTATTATCGTGGTGAAGCTGGTATACATAAACGTGCCACAACAAATTATATACAATTAGAAATTGAGAAAGATCAAGCCGTTTATGAATATGAAGTACGTTTTCAACCGGATGTTGATGCCAAATCGAATCGTTTGAAACTTGTTAATATTGTATTGAAACAATTGAAATCAACAAAAATTTATGATGGTGGCAGTTTATTATGTTTACCAACTCAAATATGTGATCGACAGAAAGAATTCAATGAAACGTTACCAACATCAGGAGAGCCAGTTAAAGTAATTTTAATATTTAAAAGACGTAAACGTTTCTCTGAATGTTTACAATTATGTAACATATTATTCAAACGTATTATGAATATTTTATTGTATAAACAAATTGGCCGTAATTATTTTGATTTGGAAAGAAAATATGTACTGCCACATCATAAATTAGAAATTTTCCCAGGCTATGCGATACATTGTGTTGAACGAGAGAGTGGTTTATATATTTGTTTAGATACACAACATCGTGTTATCAGGACACAAACGGCCCATGAATTATTAGAAGAAATCCTACGTGCAAATCCTGCTAATTTCAAGGAAGTGGCTATACAATCATTAATTGGTTCATGTGTTCTAACAAAATACAATAATCAAACTTATACAATTGATGATATTGCATGGAATATGTCACCAAAGGATACATTTGATTTACGAGGTGGTGCCAAAATCACATTCATTGATTATTATAAAAACAATTATGGTATTAAAATTACCGATTTAGATCAACCATTATTAATTAGTCGAAAATCAAAGAATATCAATGGTGAGAAAATTGAACAAATGGTCTGTCTTATTCCACAATTAAGTTTCTTAACTGGTATGACCGATATAATGCGTCAAGATTATAAAGTAATTAGATTTGATTTTTATTTTTTAAAATTCAAATAATTTTTAATTTAATTTGAATGAATTATAGGTGATGAAAGATGTGGCCGCTTATACACGTTTAACACCAAATCAACGACAATTAGCTATCCGTAATTATATGGAAAATATTGAAAACAATGAACAAGCTATCAATATATTGAAAGAATGGGGTTTGAAATTACCGAAAAATACAGTTTTATTGAATTCACGTCAATTACCAAATGAAATCATACATTTTGGTAATCGAAAGAAATTAACAAATGGTGATTGGACAAGGGATATGGGTGACAGTGTATGTACAGGACCGATTGATATTAAGAATTGGATTATATTTTGTACAAGTCGTGATCGCAGATTTACGCAAAGTTTTAGTGAAATGGCATTAAGATTGGCAAATGGTATGGGTTGTAAAGTGGATGAACCGAAAATTATTGTATTACAAGATGATCGTAATGAAACATGGAGGAATCAGTGTCGTAATAATGCACAAGCAGGGACACAGGTACACTCTATTAAGCTCGTTTCTATTGTAATTATTGACAAAATCATCAAAGATTTACATGTGATAACTTATATCAATCGATAAGTTAATAAAAATTGCACATATACTGCCTTTGAACGAATTCGAACACCTGGAGAAAATGAACCTATTGTTCGGGGGATGGGGCAAAGCACGCCCATCTAGCTGTGATCGAGCTCCTTATAGGTGTTCGGATTGTTGAAGACAAAACTTACTAATATTATTAATTGTTTGTTTAGGTTGTGGTATTTGTTTTCCCAAATTTGCGTGATGATCGTTATGCAACAATAAAGAAATTATGTTCAGTTGAAACACCATTAGCAAGTCAAGTGATATTAAGTAAAACATTATCGAATCAACAGCGTCTTCGTGCTATTGTACAGAAAATTATGTTACAAATAAATTGTAAATTAGGTGGTACATTATGGCATATACCAATACCATTAGAACATTTAATGGTATGTGGTATAGATGTGTATCATAGTAAAGATAGAAAGAATTCAGTATGTGGTTTTGTATCAAGTATAAATGATAGTATAACCAAATGGTATAGTCGTGGTATGTTTCAAACTGGTGAAATTGGTGATTTCTTTAAATCAACATTTAAAAATGCCTTGCAACAGTACAAAATTATAAACAAATGTTATCCAAAACGTATTGTTATGTATCGAGATGGTGTCAGTCATGGACAATTTGCACATGTAGAACAATATGAATTGGCACAATTCCAACATGTCTTAAACGAATTAAACTTAGATACAAAATTAACATTAATTATTGTTTTAAAACGTATTAATACACGTATATTCGCGATAAATGAACGCAGTGTTGATAATCCGACGGCTGGTACAATTGTTGATTCTGATATAACTGAACGTGATTTATATGATTTTTATTTAATACCACAAAATACAAAACAAGGAACAGTTAGTCCTACACATTATGTTGTCTTATATGATTCAGCCAATATGAAGGCTGATCACATTCAACGGTTGACGTATAAATTATGCCATCTGTACTATAATTGGACGGGCACAATAAGTGTACCAGCACCATGCCAATATGCCCATAAATTGGCTCAAATTATGGGAATGGTTATCAAAAAAACACCCCATCCAGATTTAAATTTCTTCCTTCATTATTTGTAATTGTTTCGATTTGGAAATATTTATTTATGTTGATACGAATAATTGACGAATCATTTATCACTTATTTAGAATGATTAATTTTCTTAATTCTTTGATGATTCATATGTATTTTTATATTGCTAAAATGTAAAAGAAATGCTGTCTAATTTAATACGATTTTTGTGTTTATTTCAAACCTTTTTTACAATTTGTTTGTTTGTTTTGTCTATTTGGGAATTGTGTTTTGGGGGACGGATAAACAAAAATCATGGATTAAGAGTATGCAATTTATTTTGGACAAGTTATTGTTTTCAAATCAATAAAGTGGCAAATTGTTTTTGACCATTTAACTGTTTTGCTGGAACTTCTGGCATCTATATACATTTATAAGCGAATATTTTTATTGTGAGTTATTTTTATAAATTTTTCATATTGTTTATTTTATTTTTATTTGTCTGTTACTACTTTTAACAGTGATTTTCTCTGATATTTATGGACACTTAAAAACTAATTTTTATGCAATTCATTGCATACATTCATTAAAATTTTATTATAAAAATATTGATTAGTGAGTTTGAAACATGATAGTTTTTTTTTTGTTTTGCATTGCAAAGGCAGACTTTTTAAGAGAAAACACAACGAGAAATTATTTGAATAAAACCAAAATTAAGCATATATTATTTTTTTTTTGTTTAGATCTAAAGACATAAAAGGCATATCAGTATTTACATTAAAAACATTGCAATTTTAATGTGTAAAGACGATTTTTTTTGTTTGTTTTGATTTTTGAGAATTCACACACACACGCACACAAAAACTATACAAATTAATATTGTCATTTACACAGAATTTCTCGTAAATTTCAAGCGTGTTTATATTAATTTCGTTTATGTGACTATGTGTAATTTAGTTATTTTTATTTATTTTTTTTTGTTTAAATATTGTAATTAAAGAAACATTGATTTGTTTTGGTACGTATTTAAGTTATAATTCAATTGGTCTACACAAGAAAGCTCAATCTAACGATCGATCAATTTTAATTTGATCATTTCGTTATGTAAAGCTGACAATTCAACATTATTATTTAGGTAAATTAAGCAAGCTTTATTATTATTATTATTATTAAACTTTTTTGTGTTTTTTATTACATAACATCAACTATAATTAATTACAGCTGTGTTGTTTTGTTTAATTGTGATTCAAAGCAAAGCTTGTTAATTTCCTGATTAATTATAAACAACTACAAAACATGTACAAATCTAAATGTTGTTCTGTTTTTATCCTCCAACGATTTACTTAATCAAGAATTATTTTATTTATTCATTGTTTTTAAGTAATAAGCCTTAATATTTGCTTATTTCCCCCTACGTAAATAGGGCGTGCAAGTGCCATAATTATACATACATTTTTAGAATTCTGTACAAATTTTCTCTATTATTATTATTCTATTGTAATCATAATAATAGTAACAATAGAATCAAGGTGCTACCTCGAAATTGTTTAATTGTTTCAGTTCCAATATTGGTGATGATAACGAACGGCATTCAGCTGAAGAACTCGAAGTTATATATTTTTGTGTTAATGGTGATTGTAGATGTTTGTGTTTTATAACTTCTCGCTCTACAGGCAAAAGACATAGTTCCTGTTAAATTGAATAGTTTTCCAGTTTTAGAACAATTAAGAAAATGATTGTTATCTGTGGAAGAAGAACAAAACAAAACTGGAAACGGATTAAATTCATTGTTAAACACGATTTTTTTAATAATGGTACACAAGCAGGGTAAGAATTAAATGTTTTACATAAAAAAATTTGCAATCATCCAAAATCAGCAAGTGTTCACACTTACGGTGGGTCACAGAAAACAAGTAACCAGATCATTGATGAAAGAAAGTCGAATTGTTTTAATCCGTTTCTGTCAAATAGAAAAATTATTCAAATTACCTGTAGAGACTGGACCGTATCTCAAGAATCTGTACTACGACCTTTACGCCCTGTTAATGAACCAACAATTGATTTTAATGCAGCACCAATACTTTTACCCGGTGTTTGTAAATTGGTATTATTACGTTCTAAACCTTGTGGATGGGCATCTAAGCATTTCTGATATCTTAACTAGAATTTATTTGTTTTTATTTAAATTTTGGTAAGTTTAATAAAAAAACTCGAAGAGGAATAACTTACTTTACATGCAGCTTCGACAGTTTTACATAAAGCACCCGATGACGGTTCACAATAGAAAACATGTGCAACAAATGTATCTTGTGCTGTATGCATTATGAATGCACAATGTTTGATTATTTTTCCAATACCTAAAAATGATAAATAACGGACTCGACATTCAGCTATCAATCGATCATCCTAAAACATATATTCGTTTTCTATTGAGTATTTCTATTGATTTTTATGAAAATTACAGTCGGGCTTTGGATGGAGATCATTGATGGTGCTACAGCAACATTAACAAATTGCCATTGTTCTGGTGGTACCGATGTACTTAATCTATCGATAGCTTCATTTAAGATGTCCATACCAGTAGCTTGTGATACTTGTGTTGTACCTAAATATTGGGCACGTAAAACTTTCTTCGGTTCCTCCATTGGTGTTGGGAAGGATTGGGCTAAATTTTGTTAGATTCTCAATTCTAATTAATGACTATTTAATTAAATATTGGAAAACATACAAACTAACGATTGACCGTTACGTGTGAATCGTCGATGTTCAGTTGGTAGATTTGTTGGTCTTGTTGCTAAACTTCTACCATTAATATCGATTGGTTTTGCTAAATTTTGTTGTAAACTACGTTCAATCATTATCTTCTTGCAAATATCCCTTAATGTATTCGCTATAGTACGGGCTGGCATATCGCAACGGAACACGTGACACATGTGTTTTCTTGTACTACGATCACGCGCTACATACGCAAAATCCCTAATAAAACAAGATTTTTAGACAAAAATTCTGGTTTTATAAAACAAATAGTCGAATTCTTAGATAAATACCTCTCTCTATCATCCGTAATTTAGCGTTAATTTTATAAAGAATTGGGAGTATTATTTGAGATGATTGATTAAGGGTGAATGATCATAACTTACCTGCCATTATCACGACCAACACCCCATACTCTAATCGTGTGTATCGGTTGTGTATTCAGTACAGTTAAATTTTCCGGATCGATTAATTTTAAAGCACCCTCATCTAAATCCATAAATAAATCTTTACCCTAAAATAATGATTATATTAAAAAGAAATTATAAAATTTTTATAGAAACGAATGTAATTACATCGCCCCATCTGCCAACCACATCAAGTAAATCATTTTTGCCAATAGATAAATCAACGATACATTTATTTACAGCTTTACTACTACGTTCCGGTGTTAAATCGTCCTCAGCAATTTCAACCCAACCTAATGATCGTACAGCAAAACGTATTGGACGTTCTTTAATTGTTTGTTGTGTTGTTGTTGTTTCTTGTTGTTGATCAACTTTTGATGGATAACTACGTCTTTTCAATATTGTGTCATTATTTTTTTGACGTTTCTTATCGTCACATTCTAAATCTAATGCTGAACTCGTATTACTTCTTGTTACTGTTGTTGGTATTGTTGCATTGAAATTATCAAATGTCATCATTAATATGTCATTTTCTTTATTTATTAAATTATTTTTCGTTATCGTTTGTTGTTGTTGTTGTTCATTATTATCGGGTATTATTGGTACTTCACGTTGTATTGTACCACTTTTGATATGCCAATAATATGGACCATCATTATCTTCATGTTTCTCCCAACCAGGTGGTAAATCATTATCACTACTTTCTTTATCTGGTGTGTAAATCTCTTTTTCTTGTTCATCTTTTTGTTGTTTTGTCGATGGTGATTTTTTCTTTAATGGTATTGCGTATAAATCATTATTTAATTCGCCTGGTATATGTGTTATTTGATTGTCTTTATAATTTTTTGTTGTTGTTGTTGTTTTCTCGGTTATACTGAAAGAAAAATTTAAATTTTAGTTGTTTGCCACTTGTTCAGTCATAGTGGTTTCGATTATGAAATTCGCAAATAAATCTAGACAATTCGGCCAATTGAATCGAATCGTAAACCGTGAATGCGTAAGGAGACCCATTTTAATGGGATATACACAAAAATTGTTGAATTATTCAATTTTTCCCCATAGTTATAACGGATGATTAACGAAGCGTGCAAAATAGAAATAATGAAATTGTTTGATATGATGTGCTCATTTTTATGTTGTTGTTTATCACTTAATAATAAAGCAAATGTAATTTTTACACTAATTAACTATGAAACATAAGGAAAACCTACTTATCTCGGATAGTTCTAGAATTCTCCGTGTTTTCCATCAGGTTTCCATTCCGTTCAATATTCCTACAACAAAATAATAGAATTGTTTTTTTAGGTTTTAACAAAAAACAAAATCCAACTAGAAAGGATCAATTCGCACACCATATTAAAACACTTCATTCATTAAATTTGGTTCATCCCATTTATTATTGTTTTCTTTTTTGTTTAAGAATAAATATTGTTGTTGCAGCCGCTTACCTTTTATTGTCGTTTATGTTGGTAGAATTGATATGGGCCAATGGTCCTGTATTAATATCAACACCCATTGTACCAATATCTAATGTTGCATATGTTTTACGGCCATGTCCACTATGATGATTTTGATTGTTTTTAATAATATTATTACGTCCTATATTACACATATCATCTAAATGTTGATATAACATATCGTTATCATCATCTATATCTTCATCATCATCAACATCGTTAAATAGATTTGTATTTGAATTGATAGCATCATCTAAACGTGTCGGATCTAAATGATAATTTGGATTTTCATAACTTAATAAGCCATTTTCTGGAAAATTCGAATTGATTTCCACAACATTATTGATATTTGTTGTAGTTATTGTAGTATTTTTCACGTGTTTTTTCATACCAAGATAAATATCATCATCATCATCATCATCATGTTGTTGTCGGTCGTGTTGTTCCAATTGTTGTTGTGCTGTTATAGCTGCCATACTTTGTATGAATGTTAATAATGATGTGTATGGATTACGATAATCCGATATTGATGTTGTTGTTGTTATTAAACCAAGGGGTGCTTTGTGGAATTCGCCACACAACATCCCCAGGCAGCACTACCATTACACTTTTTACCTGCAAGCAAGAAAATTTACCCAAGAAAAATCGATTATTAAATATCATTGACTACAATAATCGATAAACAAACAAAACAAATAGACTATTTGATTGGTTCAAATAATATTAACGAAACCAATCGAAATCGATTTAATTTTTACACCAATAAAATTAATCTTATTATCATCATTAATAATAAATTATTGATTGTTGATAAACCAATCATATTTCTTTTGTAATCTAATTGGTTGCAAATAAAAATTTCGTCTATCGATAGAATTGTAACTATTAGATCGAAGGGATTTTCTAATTATATGTACAATGAAAAGGACGAAAGGTCAAGGTGGAATTTTAATTAAATTTCGACATTTACAAACTAAATGAACAATAGATACTTCTTATAAAGCCCTTTCAGAATGAACGTATAAACAAACAAGAACCGTGTAGGTATTGACGTACAGATCAGGTTTGAAGAATGAGTCATCGATGAAAATTCCTTATTCTAATCAAAAATAAAGGGGAAATTCGTCGCAATCTTTGATTAAAATCACTGAAATATAATGGGGAAAAGGTGCCATAGTGGCGGCTCACTTTACTACTTACCGATTAATCGAAATACAAGCAGCAGACAAATTTGGACTGTAAAGGAGAGATCGATCAACGTCAAGGGGATTGTAATATGTTGTTGTATATGAAAGGGGGTGAGTGACTTAACGATTGATAATGCTAGAGAAAATCAAATACGACGATATTATCGATACAAATATGAATAATAGAGAATATGGCATCTATAATGGCCCGAAATTAATTCTCTTCTACCCTAAACTGTAAATTGTTGGAATGCCAGGAAACTTACCACATTTCCTCGATGTTTCGTCAATATTTCCCATAAAAACACAGAATTAAATCGTTAAAACAAGATGGACATAGTTTTTTTTTAATAAATAACACAATCCCTACATTTATCGTTGATGTCACACAATAAACCACTTTATCAAATTTCTTGCAAATGCAGTGTAATAATACACTAATAATGGTGGATACGATTAGAAATACGCGTGTTATAGTCACCGAATACAACAGGATAACTTACAGGACATTTATGAGGGGGTGGAATGGAAATGGTGACGGCGCTGATAGTACAAGAACATTATTTAGTTTTCTCTCCACCACCACCACCCGACTACCAGGACGATGGGCTATTGATTTTTCGATTGCTGCTGACGCCGCCACCGCCACCACCACCAACAACCAATACCACTACTATCAACCAATATATGACCTTATTTGTTAGATTACCCAACTTCCGAAAAAAAAAACATCAACAATTCTCAACCCTTGTTAATTCATTATTTCATTTTTAATTGTTTAAAAACTCATGGAAATTACAGAAATTTAACGCTGATACCATCTTGATTGTTTCTATATCTAGTGAGCATTGTTTTGGAACGAACGATATATCCGTCACGATTCCCAATTAATTATAAAATATGTTGTTATTGTTGTTTTTTTCAACTAATTATGCTTTCCTTTCCCTTTTTAGTGGAATTAATTCATTTTCATTCATTAACAACAATAAAAACGATGAAATCAAGTGGGCTTGAATAACATAACACAAATGTCATTCATGCACAGCCTGCTTATTGCAACATTTCTTATTTCATTTTTTCATCAATTAACAAATTTATAATTAAATTGTGACCATTATTAATTCGAATATTTTCTGGGGGGGAGGGGGGGCAGCATCTGCTTTATTTCTATTAAGTAAACATTTATCAAAAATGATGAAAATCCACGTAAAAACCATTCATGAAACAAATGACAATCGATGTTATGGGAAACAATCGAATAATAATCATGGAAAATCGATTTTATTTGGTTATAATTAAAAAATCAATTAATTTGATTTAAAATTAACAAAAAGTTTACAAACGAACTTACCCACCCACCCCTTTTCCACCTGTTTACAGTTAATTATTGTTCCAATCAAATTTCATCCGTCACTTGGTACCTTTCAAAATTATATTGAAATAACGTAATTTTTCTGTTACTAAATCTTTAAATAATAAAAATATTTTTGTAGGGTAAATAAAGCCGAATATATTCTATTTGTGTTGTTCGGTAAACGTTCGGTTTACAATATGCACGATAACCGATGCAAACTGTGGTATTTGCGCTGTTGCCAGTGTTACTAAAATGCCTACGTTTGCCGTCTGCTGTTCACAAATCTTCATCCTTTAAAGTTGCTATAATTCATCCGCATAGGTGGAATTGTTGTCTTGATTACAATTTCGAAAATTTCTACAATTTTGATAGTTGTTTTCAAATTGTTCTAATGATAACATGGCAACAATAATTGGTTGCACGTTAGATTTACGATGCGCGCGCATTTTAATTTGCTCCATTTTATATGCACGGTTACATGTGTTCTTGATAATAAACTTGAGCCGCATTTTGGTATCCTCTTACCACCAAATCAAGTCGACTGGGAGTAATGGACATCTAATTGCAGCGCTGAATACAGACATTTTTATTAACAACAAAAGCAATACAACAGCATTTCGCTAAATTTTTTATTATAAAATAATCTTATGAGGATTCTGTAACAAAAGAAAAAACACTACTACTTCGAAAAAGAATTAAGGCTGATACATCGACTTAATTATCTCCAATAGTATTATCAAAAACAAGTGATAATCGTCTGGATAGATTATTCGATAGATTCAATTTTGGTGTTTCATCATCTTTATTTGGTAAATCATTTTCGAGTTTCATTGGTGTTGATGTATTTTGTGGTTGTTCATTTGTTGTTGTTGTTTGTTTATCTTCTTGTATTTTTAATATTCTCGATTTCCTTTCTTTTCGTGTTTTATTTGTCGGTTTCTTCAATTTAATCTTAAATTTCGGCGTCAATAATTTTGTGCCATTCTTTTTGATTTTATTTGGTCGATAATTGTTATTGTTATTATTATCGTTTGTTAAATCAATATATGGTAGTTTTTTATATAATTTCAAATCATTGTAGACATTGGCTGGAATTTTATAGATAGTTTTTGAGACTGGTTCCAGATTCAATAATATATCGAAAGTTTTACGTTTCCTTCCAAGATTTGCTTTAACTTTCGGCTAAAAAACATAAACTCCCTTAACTGTACGACTGTTAATAAACAATTAGACTTACAAAGCTTTTGAATAATCCGTTTTTTACAAAATATATAACGTCTTGATAATAGCAACAATCAAGACATAACGATTTAGTCTTATCAATTTTAACGTCGATTCCATGTATGGGACGCCAATTATCGTTCAATCTCAACAAATTTTGACCATTATAGCACAATTGACAATAATCATGTGTTGATTCTCTCAATTTCTCAACAGTCTCTTCATTATTGATCAATTCACATTGGCTATTTGCCATTAACAACTTTTTACAACAAATCAAACACAATTTTACATCAATTCTAGCGAACTACAATAACAAAGATACAAAAATTATCCGATTTTCAACAGAACCAACAACTTACTTCACCAATATTCAACGATTTCTTTGGTATTATTCGTTGAATGATATCAACAAATTTCTCTGTGGATTCATGCAGTAAATTACATGAATTTTTATGACAAATCGTACAATTACCAACAGTTACGTTCATTTTTATTACATTTCTTTTATACGGTTTTTTGGGACAAACAAAAAAAAATTGTTGATAATCTTTTGCGCTAGAACAAAAAGAATTGCCGACTTTTGGAGGGAAATTACAGGGGATTTCCTCGTACCAACATCCGGCCGATAAATGCACCAAAACTTTCGTGGAAATTTACCGTAAAAGGCGAAACACCCGCATAATTAGATACTAATTGTAAACATGATCTAATGGAGCATCAGCTCTTCTAATTATCTTTACATTATTCTCATATTTTAATTATTAATTTTTGTTTGTTGGCAAAAAATTGGGGTGGTGGTAATTTATCATTAACAACATACCAATATAAGCGATTGAAAATCACTGTTAGTTCCTTTTAAGTTGGAAAATTGCCCAAGAATGGCTGCTGGAGTGAGTTTTTTTAATATTCGTTTTCTTAAATTATTCAATTAAATTCCAATAATCATCTGTTGAAATTTATAGAATGCCGTTGGTTTTATTGAAATTTTTCACGAATACATCATATTTTTGTTCCAGACTCTCTATTCGTATGCTGACAATTTTCGTGCAGCCAAAGCCCTTGTTGCTGCCCAATATTCTAAGGCTGATGTCAAATTATGTCCAAATTTCGTATTTGGTGAAACCAATAAAACGAAGGAATTCTTAAAGAAATTCCCAAGCGGTAAAGTAAGTCTCATTTATTATTGATTCTATTTACTTAGATTAAGTAAATTGGCAAATATCTATTTTTGGATATATATGTGTTGTTTTTTTTTTGTTCTGGTGAATTCCAGGTGCCCGCTTTTGCATCAAACGATGGTAAATATTTACAAGACAGTAATGCAATCGCTTATTATGTTGCTAATCAGCAATTACGTGGCAATAATGATTATGAAAAAGCTCAAGTTTTACAATGGATTGGTTTTGGTGAATCTGAATTATTACCGGCTGGTTGTGCTTGGGTATTCCCAATTTTAGGTGTTATTAAAAAGGATGCAGCATCTGAAGAGGTAATTTTGCCATATTTATCCGATTTGATTCAATTTCTACCTTTGTCAAAGGCGAAATTATTAATTTAAATTTAATTATTTCGTAATATCAAAGGTTAAATTATTTTTTAAGATATTTGAAATAGGTGGAAATTTACATTTTTCCTCAAGTATATGATCATATCTAACAATTGATAACTAGTTATCCAATTGATATGTTAATTATTTGATGTTTTGTTGGATATTTAGGCGATGGCCCGTGGTCGTGACGATTTGAAAACGGCTTTAGCAATCTTAAACAGTCATCTATTAACACACACATATTTAGTTGGTGAACGTATCACATTAGCTGATATTGTTGTTGCTTGTAATTTATTAAATCCATACAAATATGTATTAGAACCAAGTTTCCGTAAACAATTTGTTAATGTTAATAGATGGTTCAATACATTGATGAATCAACCACAATTTAAAGCTGTTTTGGGACAAGTTCAATTATGTGAAAAAGTTGGGCAAGCTAGTGCTGCTGTTGCTGCTCCTGCTCGCCAACAAAATGAAGGTAAATCCTTATTTTATATCAATCTAATCAAATTTTAACAATTGACTTCACTAAAATTACAAGCTGCTAATTGTAATAATGTTTCGGAGAAAAATAAAAAGAAAAGTAAGTCATGATCGTAATAAATTACAACGATAAATTGAAATATTTATGGACTAATCGTAGAATTAAAAAAATGTACCTTTTTTGATTAGATAAGAATAAGAAAAAGGAGGAAAAGAAAGAGAAGAAACAACAACAACAACAAAAGAAAGAAACACCGAAAAAATCAGAAGAAAACAATGAAGAATTAGATGAAACTGAAGCAATATTAGCTGCTGAATCAACAAATAAAGACCCATTTCAAGATTTACCAAAAGGTACATTCAATATGGATGATTTTAAACGTTTCTATTCAAATGAAGATGAATCAAAATCTGTACCATATTTTTGGGAGAAATTCGATCCAGAAAACTATTCAATATGGTATTGTGAATATAAATATCCACAAGAATTAACAAAGGTCTTTATGAGTTGTAATTTAATCAGTGGTATGTATCAACGTTTAGATAAAATGCGTAAACAAACATTCGCTTCTGTATGTGTATTTGGTCAAGATGATAATAATACAATATCTGGTGTATGGGTATGGAGAGGTCAAGATTTAGCATTCAAAGTAATCTATTTTTATATTATCAATGCGTTGTTTGTTTTTTAAATCTCGTCTCAATTATTTTAGTTAAGTCCGGATTGGCAAATTGATTATGAATCATACGATTGGAAGAAACTTGATCCAAAATCAGAGGACACAAAGAAATTAGTCAAACAATATTTCTCATGGGTTGGTGCTGATAAAGATGGTAGGAGATTCAATCAAGGCAAAATCTTCAAATAAATGTGTTTAAATATGATTTTTATACTCTCTCGCAACACACACACGCGCATACACATCCATTTCACCAGTGAATAAAGTTTGAAATTTGGTTGTGCACATTCGATTCATTCATTTATTTAATTTAAATTCTACAAAAAAAAATTGTTTAAAATTCCACATCATAATCATCACTCCTGCTAATTGGATCGCCTTTCAATAAAGCCACAATAAGACTAGAAAAAGTCGTAATTAACGATTAAGCGATCAATTATATCAATAACTTACCAATATAAATAAATGAAAAAGAACGTTAAATAATATCCTAAATTGATCATGCAATCTCGCATGTGCCTCTTCAATTGGCCACGATTATGTATTTCGGTTGGATCGTAAACACCAATATTACCACTTGGTACACGAACTATTTCGTAAATTAACCATACACCCAATGGTAGATTGAATAATGCCAATAACCAATGACCGTGTATCAATAAGAGAAACGTTAAAAAATAATGTGCTATCAATTTCGGTGTGAACCACTGATTCAATTTATTGCAGCACTGTTGAGCATTCAGATAATCACATTCTAAATCTGATAATGTAATCACCTAAATGAATCATTAAGGAAACCATGTCGAATTATAATTAGTACTGTACCAGGTATTGGAACAACAAAAGGATACAAAATAGATGAACAAAAATAAAACAGCCCCCGTATTGACTAGAGAGAACGCAAACAGTAGCGGATCAGAGAATATCATTTCTTATAAATAACAGTCAATTCACATCACTAAAACACAATCTGAAAATAATTATTTAATTAAAATAAATTAAATGAAACGCTGAAAATTTACAAATTCCTATCAATAAACAAATTTCAGTGGGATTTCTAGGACTAATTCGAACCATCAGTGTAGCCCACCTGCAAATTGACGTCCAAACCTAACCTCAGTTTTGTCAATCAACAAATCAACTAAATATCAAAGTCTGATCTTAATGAATTTAAAATAAATTTAGCGATGTATTTCGATTGCATGGATGCGAATTTGATAAAATTTCGCTCTTTTGTGATCATATTCGTGTGAATTTATTGCAAATCTGCGGTAATTGTGGTGGTCTTGACGGATCAGGTTTTTGTGATTTAGCCAATTGTGCTTCAGCAGGTGGAACGATTGTTCTTCGTTTATTATGATTATACGAAAATACCGTTTATCGGAGACAAATTGTAGAAGGAATTTACAAAGATTTTTGTATAAATTCGATTTTTATTAAAATCATGTCCCATTGAGCATTCAAAAATGTTTGTAAAGGACCCCTGCGGTATCTGTTGTATTATTGTAACATATTTAGCAGTTTTCTATGCTGATTATGTTATAATAAAATGGGTTGTATTGCAAACAATGATAAACAGGTATGTATTTATATGGTTTATAGCAGATTTGTTGATTGATCAATTTTCGTTTCAGTTTATGGGGTGCTTTCAATGTCGTCGTATTCAATACGATCATCTTTTTGCTATGTATGTCCCATTTTCGGGCTGTAGTAACCGATCCTGGTACTGTACCATTATTCCCAAGCCGATTGGATTTCTCCGATTTACATTCCTCTGAAACAGGTTGAATTGTAATAAAAAATGTTGTTTTTGATAATGATTATTTAATGTTTGCTATCATTTTTAGAAGTTTCAATTCTAGGCTGTGATTTCGTCGATTGGACTATATGTACACGTTGTGAGATTTATCGACCACCTCGTGCCCATCATTGTCGCATTTGCCGTCGCTGTATAAGACGTATGGATCATCATTGTCCGTGGATCAATAATTGTGTTGGTGAACGTAATCAGAAATATTTCATACAATTTCTAATTTACGTTGGCATATTGTCAGTTTATTCAATCATCTTAGTTGCTGCATCATGGATGATCGAATGTAAAGAATGCAGTCAGGACATACTTATAAAACAAGCTAGAATGTATACATTTATCCACAATTTGTTTAACTGAAATCGTTGTTTATCTTTGAATTCTTTTCTAGAATGCATTGTCTAATTTTATTGTTGGAAAGTGCACTATTTGGAATGTTTGTATCGGCAATATTTGTAGATCAAATACAGGCAATTATCAGTGATGAAACAGCAGTTGAACAAGTACAAAAACAAGGACCATATCGTCCACATAAACCAAAAATGGTATTATTAAGTGAGGTGTGCGGTAGAGAACATCCATTATTGTGGATATTACCATGTACAACGACAAAACAAAAATTGGATACACCATTAATTAACCATCATGTCTGAAACACTCTAGTCGGTATAATCACAAATATATCGGTGGACATAATTTAAAATAATTACATTTTATTTATTTATTAATTTGTTTTGTTTTCAAAAGCTTATATTAATGTTATTACTTTTAAAAACATATCTTTTATGTACCTTTGGAATTATTCAATAATAATAAAAAAAAACACCTATCCTTTTATGCCAGTTGTTCGTGGTCTTCCTATTCAATTATTGGTGGTTGTATGTGCAATAGGGGAATATTGGGAATTTTTACGAATTGTCTGTGTTGATGAATATTTCCAGTTTATTTACAAAAAGCGGCGGAATAATTGAAAATTTCGCTTATACTAGATACTTGATATGCAATATCAATAATCATTTTTTATTAAAATTTCTTTCAAGAATTAATCAAAAAGAAATTCTTACAATTACACAAAATTCTTTCTTTAAGAAAATAAAAACCAAACAAAAGTAGGTCAACGATAAAATCTTGTTAAATCTTTCAAGGCATAAGTTACAGATTTCGAAGTATCTGACCTGAAAAACAAAGATTATCAATTATTTGTCGATGTAATTTAAATAAAGATTAATATTTACCTGGAAACGCAGGCATGTATATCACTTAATTGTTGTGGTGTCGCTGTCATAATACCACCATTATTCTGTTTAGGCAATGTATCTAAAGCATTAGCTAACCATTTACTTGTCATATCACGATCGAATTCTAATAATTCAATAATAACATCAGCTACATCACTCAACATATACGAATGTAAATAAAATACGCATGCATGTAATAAATTTGTTAATAATTGTTGTCCAAATTGATTTAATAAATTCGTAACTAATAATTTACGTTGTTCATAATTTGAATTTTTCCTATCACATTTTCCTGTATTAATTAAATCATAAAAGAATTTCATAACGGATGTATTTGCTTCTTTATGATCTAAATTGCATGCCATTAAACCACATTGTATTATCGGTACAATTGTGCTGCTATGTAAAAATTCAATTGGTGAACGTTGAATGAAACGGGCACACAAACGAAAGAAATCATCAACCGTATCTGGATGATTGCGTAAACCATTCTCTTCTTGTAATAAGTGAAATGTTGGTTCAATAAATGCTTGTAACATATCTAATAAGCCTTGTATACAATTTGGATTTGTTGCAAATTCATCAACTAATATACTACCAACATATAAAAAACATGAATGCTTATAAATTGTATAAATTTGTATGATTTGTGTGACTAAACTTTCTAATAATTCACATATTTGTTGATTACAACAACGTAACATAAAACGTACACAACGACAACATCGTTCCATTATACGTAAATCATTTTGATATTTATCATATGTACGTGATAATATTGGCCATACTTCTAATACAACTGGTTTACATGGATGTAATTCACCATCATTCAATGTTACATTGATATGCCTTAAGATCGATGATAGACGATCTAACCATAAAACCGGATCAGTTTTTGTATTTTTAATTGGTGTTATATTCTGTTCAATTATTTGACATAACGGTTTCATTTGCATTAAACACAATTCTCTTAATGCATTCGTTAAATCATTATGTTCCATACAACTGATTATAGCTGATACACCTTTTAATAAACCAATCACACTATTGTTTGTTATATTGAATGTATCAATTTGTTGTAATAATTGCAATAAAATCGGTATATGCCTAGACATGTGTTCATTACATGTTGTACAGATATTTTGTAATGCAATTGCTGATGCACTACTTATACCCGACTGTTGTAAACAGCACACTAAGAAATTTAGTATTGGATCCAATGTATTTGGATGTTTCTCTATCCATTCACATAATTCACCTAATAATAATATTGACGTATGTTTCACTGCTATATGTGTATTTTCTGGTAAATTCAATAATGCTTCAACAACTTTCGGAACAACTTCATTTTCAGTACTATAAACAAAACCAAAATCAAATAAAAACATTCTTGAATAATTAATAAATACTTACGGTAATACATTTTTAGCAACAGCTTGCATAATGAATAGAGCAGCCTCACTAACATCCCATGTTACATTTGATTGTTGTAAATTAACAAACATTTGCCGAAAACAACTACTACTACCAACAATAAATACAATATCTTTAATTAAATCGGACACTTTCAAACGGAAATCCTTAAAATCATCACCATCTTCTAATAGACCATCATGATCAGGTTCAATTTGACAATGTCGACATAATGATGTTATTAAACGTTCAATATATGGACGAAATATTTCTGTTAATTCTTTATTATTTTTTTGATATAATTCTTCACTTAATATATACCATAAATTGAATGTTATTTCAGCCACTTCATATTCATGATGTCCACAACATATTAATATTAAATCTAATATTTTTATTGTATAATTTAATTGTTTTATATTGTTGTTTGATATAATTTTCTCTAAAAATGTTTCACCTAATTCGGTAAATATACGACAATAATTGATTGATTTCTCTTGATCTTCATTTGCCACAGATAAATGATAAACATATTCTAAATTGATTATATTATTGAATAGATAATTTTCTAAATATTGTTGATTATTATTATCTTCTAAACATTGTAATAATGTACATATACAATCAGATGCTGCATCATGTAATGACCCAACTAATTGCGGTTTATCATTTTCTGGTTTATAATTTAATATTGAAAATGCTTTTGTTATTACAATATTCTCATTGCAATCATTCAATTGTATAGCACCTACTGATACCCATGATGTGAAACAACGTAGAATTTTCACATTAATTTGCACATTCTCCTGCCAATTATTACCAAACGTATTTGAACAATGTGTTAAAAAATCATTTATTGTCGGTGCACAATATTTAAAGTCTTCCATAACTTGTACACGGCGATTCTCACCCAATCTACAAGGAAAAAATAATCGTTTTACAATAGATAACGCATATGTCGACGATTGTTCCGCTAGTTATAGTAATAGCGCCATCTAACGGCATCATAATAGCATTCACAACATTACTAACCTCACAGCACGACTTTCAAGTTCTTCTGGTAATACAGTTAATACTTCTAATAATGGCCATACATTTGTTTGGGAATATTGTTGTATTAAATCTAAACTGGGATGTGGCCATGTTAACATTTGTAATGCTAAATCAGCTAATGCTAAACATAATTGTGTTACAATAACTGTATTTGTTTCTTCATTAATTTGACTGATATGTTCTAATAATGAATCTCTTAATGATGTATGCGTTTCAGCCGGTAATTCATGAAATGATTGATGGATTTTTGTACGTAATGTTTGTGCACCAAAATAACAACTTTCTAAATCACGTTTATGATGTAATAATTCATCAGCAATTGTCCAGGCATGGACCTAAATAATTCAAAAATTTAAAAGATCATCTTTTTGTTTAATTATATTTGTGTTAAAAAACAAACAAACAAACCAAAAAGGAAACTTACGGATTTTTGTAAATCACCAAGCCATTGGGAAGCTCGCTCTTTTTCGCTAGTATTTGGATTGCTGTATAATGCTGAAATTGCAGCATATACCAAATCTAAATTAGGCTTTTGATCCATTTTTATTGAATCATAAAAAATACATTATCGATCTTGTTAATAAAATTAATAGAAATTGAAATTTATTCACTGGCTCAAACACGAAAATTTTACAGCGGTTAAAATGACAGACGCCAATGCGATGTCAAAATTTCGGCAACATAAATATACGAAAGTCACTAGATGTCTTAGGGGAATTTCAAATTCTAGTTTCCAAAAATTTTTCTAAATTAGAGATGGGGCCAAAAATTGACGACCATTGAATATCGACAACACAAAATACACCGACAATTATTGGTTTTAAATAGAACTTCTCTTGCGACTATTGATTTTTCTTATCGAATTCTAAAAATTATTCCTGGCATCACTCTTTTCATGGAAATTTGTTTTAAATAGAACACAAAATACATCGAAATCTGATGTTGTGGCTATCTTCCGTCAATTGAATCAAAAAAACGCTTTTATCCTACATTCATCTTCTGTTCGATGCCACATTAGTGGCTGTTTGAGGGCAGGCTTATAATTAAATGGAATAAATAAAACAAACAACTATGAAACAAATTGTATCCATCATTTATAGTTCACTCAAAAAAAAACCATACATTATTATTACAAATCAATTTCTACATGTTTGTTTCCACACTTTTTCTATTTTAACGTTATTAAGTTGACAAAAATCCTGTTCTTGTTCGGTTTCTCCATTTGTAAAAATATATCGGAATACAATGGTGAATTTCCATTGTAAAAAACCATCATCAAACTCTCATTATCCATTTTTTCAACGGTTTGGAATGAATTAATTTTAAATTAAATCAACCAAATGTTTCAAAGAAAATCACATGGAGAACTTGATTTGTATAATAAAGAGAACATGTATCGATTCTTTGATTTTAGAATAAAAATTGTAGTTATATAGTACGTACTATTTATTATTAATAAAATATTCATCTACGACATACGTCCATTTAAACAATTACAAAAAAAAACCAATTCAAATCGACACATGTTCATGAAGTTTTCCATATAATTTACAATGAAAATTTGGCAGTGTTTTGTGTGTGTGTTGTGTTTACAAAAGAAAAGCAATGCTTTTCAATTTAAAAAAAATGATGGAAATTATTTTAAAAATATGAAAAATTAAAGTAATTACAATGGTAGATGATTTTTTTCCGTCATACATACAAGAAAAACACACGAACCTAAAAAAACAAAACAAATTTGTTGTCGACTTTTACTTTTTTTCTATTTTAGCCTAATCGTGTTTTAAAATTTACTTTTAAATACCACTTTATTGCCCTCTAGTGCAATCGATGAAGAAAACAAAGGATGCATATGTTAATATGATCGTTACACAATAACGATGTCTTCTCCAATTAAAAAATAACATTATTTTTTTGTTAAATTTTTCTTTATTTTTTTTTGTAAATATTTGGCAGACTTTCTTAATGAAAACCGCTTGATGGGCTGTTGTAAATTAGCATTTTTGTCGTCTTCTTTCAAAAACTCCTTTTGTACAATTATCGTTCAATTTAAAAAAGAAAAAGAAAACACTGTTATTATCAGAGACAAAAAAAAACTTAATCTAAAAAATTTATACCTATTTTTACATAAAATGGACATTTTTTACAAATCGAAGGGATAAGTTTTAATAAGTTAGAAAAGTCAGGTACCGCGGATTACACGCAGTTCACACACGGTCACTGAACAGTTCTTTTTCTGATGTTAATTATTATTATTGTTGTTGCTCAAGAGCACAAAGGTCACGAGGTAGCCTGTGGCCGAGCATTATAGAAGATCCTGCTCCTATTAGGATAAACTCTTATACTATTTATTACTAAATATTATTATTATTACGGGATAAATTCAACAAACATAGTTTAAAATCATTTAAAAAAAGGCAAATTATAACCTATATAATTTTAATTCAATTAAAAGAGAACGTTAAGACTTAAAAAAAAATTGGATTTTTGAGGGGGCTAGGGCCACAAAGTAGCTCGATACTTTGCACTTTGAGTGAAAAAAAAATATATATAGAGAGGGTCCGTCACATATTTTACACGTTGTAATATTTCTTTGACGGTCACTTGTATTACATTATGCATCCTCTTCTTCATCTTCCACACCTTCTTCGCCCTCTACATCTTCTTCATCTTCGTCTAAAGTGTTATATTTCCATTTTTATTATAATTATTATTATTGTTTTCAATTATTTAAATACAATATACAAACCTTCACCTTCTAATTCTTCATCATCACCTTCAGGTATTTCTTCTTCATCCTCATCTTCTTCCCCTTCAACACATTCTTCTTCCTCTTCATCTAATTCTTCACCTTCTGAACCGGCACCGTTTTCCTCTTTCCTCGCTTTTTTAACTTCCTCAGTTTTATCCTTTAGAAGAGAACAAACACACCAAATGAATAAACTTGAATTAGAAATTAGAACGATCAACACCATTACTGTTAAAGGAAAAGCGTGAATTCGAACAGCTGATGGAAAATAAGGGGATGATAGAAAATCCCGCCAATTCTAATCGTGTGTTTTTCATTAATATATTTACTAATTGATTTAATATATGAAAGACTAACGAAGATATAAAAATACCTGTTGGTTTTCTATGGTAAAAGTAATCAAAGACCGGAAACAAATAGTGGGAGATTAGAAGATAAATTAGAGAGAAAAATACATGATATGCATCAATTAATTTTAAATTAGTAAATAATAATAATAATAATAATAATAACAGAAATGATGGGGGGAATTTTCATGATTTTTTTGGAAGAATTTCCGAGAATTTCTGCTATAATTAATTTATTAAAAATAATGAAAATACTAAGATCATGTTGGCAGTTCTACTATGACGCCGTTATCCATACAAAACATACGTATGTACATACAGGGGGGTGGGAGTAATGTTTCTTCAAAGTTAACGTGATACATGGAAGAAATAAATACCACACACAAACAATCTCTCTCTCATTCAGGTCAAAGATAACAAAATCAAAAACGATTTTTATATCATAAACATGACAAAATATTTTTTTTTGGAAAAAGGTTAATTTATTATAAAAAAAAGAAAGAATACACCACAAATCTAGAAATTTGTATATAAATAAATCGAGTCACCGATGGCGAAAACCTTCAATTGTTTGTCAACAACATCAACGTACGGCATGGCGTTCTCTCATTCAACAAACTTAATCTTAATTTAATTAAAATTAATTGAAATAAAAATATTTTTGTGTTATTATTTTTAATTAATTATCATCATTATGTTTTCCTACTAATTAAGGAATTTTCTAAATACCGGCATTATAATACGTTAACAAAAAAAAATGGTTAAAATAGCCTCTATACAAGGCAATAATAAAGTTACTATTGATTTCGCCATATTGAATCTAGCAAGCTATGCTAGCCTCTAATACAGGGTCATTTAGACTTCGATAACTGGCGGGATACTTTCAGGACCCATGTTTACCAATATACAACCACGCGGATAATTCATATTTCCATCAATTTTACGTAATTCTCATTGCAATTTAGATATTATTACTGATTATTTAACATCATTTAATTAGTATTAATGAGAGTGAATGGCATGTTCACATGGCAACAAGCGTCATCTTAAAATCAACCGGAATAAACTATGAAGAGTAAATGTTACAAAATCACCAATTTATAATTAAATACAACCATGAATTTCACGTATTTATTGGATATTGATCGATTCTAAATGATTTCATGTGCTATTAAACGTGTTATTTGTAAATAAAAACAATTGGTCGGTGACTTACCTCTGCCGCTCGTTTTGTGCCTTTTAACTCACACTTGCCATCGGTCATACTTTTGTCGTTGTCGATTTTATCGACAGCTACTTCTTTATTTTCTTTTGAACTCATTTTTATTTTGTATTCTACGTTGAGTTTTGTCACTTAATTATAAGGTATTTACCCTTAAGTTTTTCTTTCTCTATTTTTTTAAGACAACTTATGTCGACTCTTGTTGATCACACTACTGACCGGCTCCGTACCAGCTTTGTTCAAAAATTAAGATGGCGCCGCTCAAACCGACTCAAACCGTATTTTAACGAGAAACCGGCTTCGTTTACAACTGAATAATTATCCAAAAATCATACACGAATCAATTTGTCAATTACCGATCAATTTTTAACAATAATATTCAAACAAAACGATATTATAACTCATGTGAAATCATTTCATAATTGTTGTAAAATGAGGGTTTCGAGACTTGAGATAATTCTATTTGATTTTCACCGAGATTAAATATTCGTGTTGCAAGAATGCTACCGGTAGAGGCGCTATTTAAAAGATTCCCACCGAAAATGATTTAAAAAAAAACTACGTTTTAAATAAACATTAAAAATATTTTATCATTCAACAAATAAGTTTCATATTTATTCAAAATAAATACAAAATTCTTATATCAACAACAAATTTGGTTTAGTTTCGAACATTTACTCTAATCCCCGCTGGTAATAGAAATAAATTATTTAATTAGTTAATTGTCTTCAGTCGTATTATTTATAAAAGATTTTTTTAATGTAAATATTGTGCGTTTTGAACGAATGAACGTGTTGAATAGATTTACGATTTGAAATTTGGCGCTTTTACGGGTAACTACAGATAACTGAAAGTAACCAAATAGAGCGACATCTACCTCAGTTTCTTTTTCGTGTTTGTCAAAGCAACAAAATGGTAAGTTTATCGTAATTTTCTAATTAAATCTTCAATCATCTATTAATATAATCGATATTTTAATACATTTCTACTGTAATTATGATTGAAAAAAATCATTTAATTGTTTTTCGAGAATATTTATTATCAAATCTCAAAATATGTAATTTCATTTGAGGTTATGTCATGTTTTCATTCATTATAATTGTAGATTGATTGTTTTTAGGTGAACGTACCGAAACAACGTCGTACATTTTGTAAGAAATGTAAAGTACACAAGTTACATAAAGTGACTCAATATAAAAAATCGAAAGAACGTCATGCTTCACAGGGTCGAAGACGTTACGATAGAAAACAACAAGGTTTCGGTGGACAAACGAAGCCAATTTTCCGTAAAAAAGTACTTACCTTCGTCATTCATACACTATCGATATACTAACGATTGCGATTTGTTTCAGGCAAAAACCACAAAGAAAATCGTATTGCGTATGGAATGTACGGAATGTAAATACCGTAAACAAATCCCATTGAAAAGATGTAAACATTTTGAACTTGGTGGTGATAAAAAACGCAAAGGACAAATGATCCAATTCTAATCTGTTAATTTTATAAAGTGATAGAAAAACAAATAAAACAAATAAAAAACAATTACAACATTTTATTGATATCATGATATATTCGAAGAAGTTTCACTGTAATTCTCTTCATTATTCGTTGAAAATCCTGGCATTACAACATTAGGTGTACTGAAATCAATTGGAGAGAATTTGAATGAAATTAAATTAGAATTGGGACTTGTTAATTTACTCGAGAATATTTGGATCGATTCCTTCTGATTGCATTTTGAGTTTTATAGCTGGTGGTGGTACGCCGAATTGTAGCATTTTAAAGAATTTCTTAAATCGTGTATCTTCACACGCTGCAGCACCTGTAATTTGTTCGTTTTCCTGTTCTGGTTGTTTTGCTAATGAGTTATCTTCGATTTGTACTTCTGGTAAATCACAGATAGTTGAATCTTGTTCAGTTGTCTCTAGATTTTCGATTTTGTCATCACTAATATTGTCTAAGCCTGATATTGATGATAACTATAACGTTTTTTTTTCTCTAAATAGATTCATTCGCAAACGTGAGATTTCTACTTACTTGAGATTCTAATATTAATAGACTAGCCTCGACTTTCTGCAATTTATATTCGAATTCCATCAAACGTGATTCACAAGATTGTGCGAATTTGTTTAGAAATGACACCGTATTCATGACAAAATGATTGATAAAGGCAATAGTGCGTTTTTGTTGAATTGGCAAAATCTGTAGACTCGACAATATTTTAATTGATGTTTTAATTCGCGTATTTTAAAAAGGAACTTACCTGCGTGTAGTCCACATTGGGATCGATTGCTGGTAAATCGTCTACTTGCATTATTACCAGTTTTCAATTGAAACATCAACAGACATAACCTCATTAAAAATGTTGGCATTTCAAAAATCCATCTAAATATAGCGTCAATCAATTATTAATGGCGGCAAATTCAAACATTTTTTTTTTAAACAAATCACTTTATTTCGATAAAAATTTACAAACTTCAAGCAACCTTTTATAAAATATATAATGTATATATATATATAATAAAAAAAAATATAAAATTGAACCAATTGCGATGATTTTTAAAACATTTACTTATAAATAAATTAAGCAATACTAATTTTTGAAATTTATATACATTAAAATCTATTAGAAAAATAAAATAAAAACATAATAGATAGAATGAATATCATTAAATCAAATGATAAATCAACAAAATTGCACGTATTATTATTATTCATATTATGATTATTAACAATAAAAAAAATTATGATTTTATTCAAAATTTTTTTTTTAAGAAATCCTTTCGAAAGTATTGATCGCTAATCGCGTTAAACTGTCAGACATATTCTGATCTTGTACATTAATATCAGAAAATGACAAATTAATGTTTGTTAATGATTCAGATAGATTATTTGTTTCCAATTCTGAACTATTTATACTGATAACTTTCAATTCAGATTGATTTGTATCTAAATCTAATACATTCCATTCAACATTCTGCTGCTGCTGTTGTTGGTGGTGCTGTAAACCGCTAGGTCCAGGCATAATGAGATCATTTTGTAGTGATTGTTGTTGGGTAAATTCCAACAATCACCTGCTATATTCCATATTTGTTGTGGTGGTTGCATCACACTAGTTATAGGTGGTAGAATTGTTGTTGGTATATTACTATTGTTGGGGCTTGTAAATACTGGATCTAGTAGTGGTGGTGTAGGTGTTGGTGCCATATACTGTGGTGATGGATTCGAATAATTCGGACTCAACACTTGATAACTGAACGGTGATGGCGTCTTATCTCGGGGCTCTATCTTAACTGGATCCACTGGTACGTTGAGAAGATACGGATTCGCACCTAGAAATCACAAAATAATCAATCTACTACAGCAAAATAATGATGGAACAACAAAAACATGCAACGAAAATCATGCACCAAATGAAATCAAAACAATAAATTAAAATGAAATCAAACGAAACACTACAACAAAACAACTACAGAAAAGTACCTTTTTGTTTTTGTCGTAAATTTCCCTGAAACTGTTCAAACTATAGGATAGAAACTATTGAAAATTAATCAATCAATTTATAGAAAAAAAAACACCTTTAATAAAAGCCTTAAATACAAAGATATAAAGCTCTTAGAAAACACTAACTACATTATTTATATAAAACTTTCCGAACAGAGTAACACACGTTAAAAAACATTTTCATTAAGAACTATTTCAACCTTCCTTATTTGTTCTGTAATATGAATCTTAACAAAAAGAAACGAAAAAAAGATAATATGAGCCACAAAATAATTCGACTAGACAAAAACCAACAGATTTAAAGAAAAAACAATTTGCAGATAGATAATAAAGAGATTTGCATCACACAATATTCGCTGTTTTTTTATTTGTTCAACAACAACAATAAAAAACTGTATAAAAAGTGCTATAATAATGATGTTAATTATGAATGAAAAATCCACCACCAAATTTTGACAAAAAAAAATACAAATGAAGAGAAACTTACGAATTCTCTCTTCTAAACGCCTTAACAGAGTTGTATCGTCAAATTTTTGCCGTTTTCGTTTGCCTGTTTCTAAAAAAAAAACAACAAAAAAAATATTTCATAAATTTCAATAACAATGATATGATTCTTCATCAATTGTAAATAATAAATAAAAATTAAAAAAAAAAAACAAAAAACAAATTAGGTTTTTGACGCTAATCTCGACAACATTTCGCTATTTGTTAGTATTTTGCCACCTTCAACTGGTGCATAATACGTGGACATTTCATCAAATTCACTTTGTGTAGCATGCGGTGCCATTGCTGTGTATAAAGCATAATGTTCAGCCTCTGTTAAATCTAAATTTAATGTTATCTCATCTAGATTTTTATTATTCTGATCAATATCCATAATTTCAATATGATTATCATCTTTTAATGGTATACGAATACTTGTTGTTGATGATGCTGATGATAGATTTCCTTGATTTACATTTTTCAATGATGGTGTAACACTTGTCTCACGACTTATTGTTGGTGTTTTACTTTTACGTCCAAATAGTTTCGAAAAGAAACCTTTCTTTTTCGGATTTGGTAATGTTGATGATGTATTGACTACAATTGGTGGTAATGGTGGTAATTTGTCTAAATTCTGTTGTGATTTTGGACGTGGTAAATTAATTGAATGCGAACGATTGATTTTATTACTATCATCATCATCATGTTTTTTTGTTGTGTTTATTAATATTTCATCTTCTGCACCAATGAAAGTTTCAATTTTTTTAACACGTTTCGGTGGTAATGGTGGCTTTTCTATATCAATCTCCCTTTTATTATTCATTTGATTTAAATCAATCTGTTGTGGTTTGATCAATTCAAATTCATCTTCTGCAAATTCAATTGGATGTTTAAATGCTAATTGTATACTAGAATATGTACGCATATCATCGAAACTATCTTCAGTATTCTTCGAAATACCTTTAAGAAGTTTTATTTGATTTTCCGAATAAATCTCATCTAATTCTGCTACTTGATTGATGATTTCATTAAAACTTTTCTCATCATTTTGTTTCTCATCGTTGTTGTGATTGTTGTTCAACAACAATCCCTTCTCGATTATTTTCATCTATATTATTATTATTATTATTATTATTCTCTAAATGTTGTTGTGTTGTTTTATCTGTATTTAAAAATTGCAAACCTAATTGTTTTTTAGCTAGAAACTTTGTATCTTTAGCTAAAATATTACTAAATAGATCGTAATTGTTTGTTTTTGGTAAATTTCGTCGAAATGACCAATATAGTGGCCTACCTGAATCTAATGGTAAAAATTCGAATGGTAATGGTTCACTACAGACACCATCAGATGGACGTTTTAATTGTATAAAAACACGTACAGGCTCTGTTATATCTAATTTATGATAACGTGGTGTACGAAACCATATTGCTGTTTGTTTATGTACTTGACTTGGTTGGAATTCACCATAACCTTCCCACACTTCTTTACCATTTTTATCTTCATAGAAACGAACTTGAATATCTTCCTTTGCTACCTATTTCGATAAATGTAAATTAAATGGATTTATATCATATTTTTTTTCAATGATAATATTAATACAAACTTTTTCACAAAGCAGAATGATATCTTTCGAACCACCATCAACATAACTAACACAATCAGATAATTTAACAATAACCAAATCGGACATTGCTTTCTTATCATAAATTGGTTGACTAATAACTGGATTTAATTGTACGGTGAATTTACCAGGTGTATCACCTTCTAAAAATACTTGGAAACATAATCGTACAGCATTCAAATCTATAGAAGTTGGTTGGTTTCTATGTGAAAAACCAGCTAGAATTAAACAAAACATTAATTAAACTGTAAAGAAATTAATAAAAAAAATACAAAAACATACTCATAAAAGGATCAACTTTAATCTCTTCTCTAACTTTAAGGGCACTTTCAATATCTTTCTTCTTCACACATTGTATACCCAAATTAGAAAATGTGATTGTCATTGTTTCTGGTGGTATTTCTAATGTACATACACCTTTTTTACAACCTTCCCGACCAACTAAATTATGAGGATGTGGCCTGTGTTGTAATCAATCAAAATTGTATGAATTTGTCACAAAAAAAATAAATAATCATCACTATATTTACCTATATGGTTTATCTTTTGTTACACAGGAGACAACAACAACAGCTCTACCTTGATAACCACACACTTGTATAGCGGGAAATGTTTTATTTTCTGGTGTACTGGATGCACCTGGTATTGATCCAGCTGATCTACCTTCACATTCATAACGGAAACGTAAAGCTTTCGATGCTGGTTCTTCAATAATTCTTACATAAGCTGATCGCCGACGACTATGCGCTACTGATCGATGTGATTGTTGTAATGATGATGACGATGATGCTGATGATGATCGTGATACTTCACCACCACCGTTAAACATTGTGCTGGACTCTTTAAAGTCCGGATCTGTTTCAATAATTTCAACTAAACAAAATAATCGCAAAAATTAGTTTGTTTTGTTCACCACAATAATATTAATAATAGTAAAGAAACTTACTGACATCACTTATATTAATTGTTTCATCGACTGGCATGCCATGATCATCATCTAAACAGAAAAACTCAATTAATTTCCAATAATTACCCAAAAAAATCATAAAGAAGCGACATTAGTTATTAGTAATAAATCTGTAGTGTATTATTTGTGTGTTCCACTGTTATAACTACCTGAGTTTTGATTAATTTTATCTCTTATCGTATTTTGATACCAATTTCCGGTAAAAAAATGCAATTTTATAAATCAAGATATTTCACGGTATTTCAAATCTGTATCAATAATAACGTGATAGTTATCTACACTATTTGTCATTGGTTAACGCTATTTAAGAGACGTTAACTTAGGAAATTGTCCCTTTTGAACAATCTGCTGTGGATCAAAGTGATGGTTACTTAGCGTATTTTGGCGTATGAAGATGAAAAAAAATCAAAATTAACTTCTTTTTTTTTGGTGACAAAGACAAGTGTTGTTGTAATTGATGACCGATTGTTTGTCATTTACTTAATTTCTGTTTTAAATTATGTATTTTCAATATTTAATTTGATAATTGTGTGATAAACAAACCGGTTCTGAATTGGTAACAAATATTTTCGATAACTACTACATCTATTTTGTTGATATTAACAACCCACAGGATGAAATTTTTGTTCTAATTCTAAATATTTGTATAAAGTTACGTCATGATCGTCTCGATTATAATAATTGCCTCAATATTCCAAAAAATAATGACAAATAGATCAAAAATTTTATTTAAAAAAAGAAACTTTGATGATTTTTAACGATGTCGCCAACGATTTCTATAATTAAGTAATTTGTTTTAATTTATTCTTAATTTGTTGTTGTTACTTAAAAACACATTTTTAACGATGATGATGATGATCGTCGTGATTGAAAAAGAAAACTAATTTTTGGAGAATCGTTGATAAGCGATAAGGCACATTAATAATAAACCTGTGGTTTAGTGTATAAATTGTGTTGATTATATTGCTAGAGCTACCATGCAGCAAAAAAAAAATGAAGAATTTTCGTATAGACTAGTGGGTAAAATTGGTTTGAAACCATTGCCAAAATATTTTAGTTCATTCACCGATAAATTTAGAATTGCTAAAGGCAACACAACAAAGCTATAACACAAAACTACACACAACTCAAAACAACAACTTTCTACTCTATAGATACACGATTGTTTTATGACTAATTACTTTCAAATCAGAAGTAATAGAAATGTTTGAAGAATAGCAAACGAAAAAAAAAACAAAACCAAACATGCCATATTAATTAAATAATAGAAAAATAATTATAACACACAATTATTACACACCTAAATGGTTCTTGTCCATGACTATTTATATTTGTAACACTGACGGTTCTCTTGTTACAACAGATCCTTGACAGAGAGAAAAGAGCGCTTTTAAAGCAGACCATACATTCACGCTTTGAAATTTCCACCCGTTCGTGTAAACTTTTAACAATAAATCTATACGCGAACGAGTGATTGTTCAAAATCGAAATCTGGCAGTGTATGGGCCGCCTAACAGGTTATATATATTGTTTTTGAATACTTCTATAATCGAGCTTGTTTTTTTTTGGATTTTAAAAAGGTATTGAAAAAAAACATTGTAAAAGTTGTATACCGCTAGGTAATAATGGTGAAACCATCCTCACCTCAAAAATCATCGTGTTCAGTAGTTCCAATCAAAAAAAAAAATTTGCCAACTCTAATCAAGGTCATAAATTGATCGCACAGTTTGTTGTTTCGTTTTTCTTTTATTTTTTGCACGTTTTTATCACAACCAAACAGACCGAAATAGAACAACAACATTCACTAAAAAGATCACACTATTTAGAATGTTGTTTGATAATGCGCAAATTCGTTAATTTTCAATTTTCTTTTAAATATCAACAAAATTTCAAATAAAATTAATTATTGTTGAAAAATAAATGGTAGAAACCCGAAAATAACTTGGATGCGCACACACAAATCAACGAACAGTACAACAACAACAATAACAACAACAACAAACAAGAACACTCTCAACGTTCAACTTCGTAGATAGAAATAAACTTTTGTTCCCAGACTGGTTGTTAACTGAGCGATCACGTGCTTAATAAACGTCACGACTTGACCGGCTGTTGCGCATGACTTCAACTTGAACGGAAAAGCAACGCAAAAAGGAACGCGCACAATATTATTGGTTGCTTCTTTTTTTCTTACTAAATAAATGGGGATTTTACGCTGATTTTTACAAAAAAAAACTAACAAACAAACAGGGGGCTGCTCAAAATATTCACACGATTATTCTACAATTAACAGGTGCTTAACATTTATGAATAATTCGAATTTTTATGATAAATAAATAGGTTAATCCACCATCTATTATGCATATATTGTGCACATACACTGCGTCTATATGGGCTTGGTCGACTTGACTCTTGACAAAACGGTAACATACTGTGTGTAAGTACAAAAGCTGTCAGTTCTCAAAGTTGACAAACAGTGGACCTAAGTAAATAGAAACGTTTCAAGGGGGTACAAAAACTTTTTGGTGCTTCTTCCATGCAGCTTTGTCCTACCCTGTCAACTGTCAATCAAAGCAATGATTATGACTTGTTTTAAATCAGTTAACTGTCTTACGCAATAGATGGCAGTGCAATTTGTCTCTATCTCGATTGCAATGCTATTTTCGAACAATGGTTTGATAGAATAGTTAGACATGAAAAATAATAGTTGATCAATCAATATCCGGTGGAGTTTGTTGTTTGTAATTCATTTGTTCTCTCACTGTTTCTGTCTATCTCTCACGTAACATTAATTCTAACTAACTGCAGTTGTTTTCTTCTTTTAACAACAATTTCAGAGTCAATTTGATCAAATCTTAATGGAAATAGCATATAATGGTTTTAGTTTGTTTTTTACGGAATTTTGGGAAACACAGACACAGACAAAGCCTCACAGCATTTCGACTTTTGACCCATTTTACATATAGTATGGCTCAAACAGTATGCAACATAATGGAGAAGATTTTTTTTGGTTAGGCCAGAGAATGTTTCCGGATTTGTGGATATAGCCATAGCACCTGTTCTAGTGAGGTGGTGGGCTATTTAATGGCAGCCATGCAAGGGTAAGTTTGTTGCCTTTTGCCAGTTGTCTCAGGGATTGACGACATTCCCAGATGGTTTTCGACTCAAGGCTATAGCCCTTTAGAGCTTTCAGTACCGCCACGCTGTGAGGTTTCTTGTTAAACGATCTCTAGCATTTATTTTCAGTTGTCACGCAATGTAGTTTGGAGTCAAGTCGTTTGGGAATCAAGTGTGTTGCAAACGATTTTGCAATTGTTCAAACAAATTTATTTATTGTCAAATTTCTATTTACTCCAAATGAAAAAAACAAAGAAAATGGGTAATCAGAACGGTGTTGCTAATGGTGATTTAAAAACACTAATTCCCGTTCTACCATCATCATCATCATCATCATCAACAACACAAATTCCAACAAAAAAGGATAGAATGCAAAAACAATTTAAAGACGAATTATTGGTGAATACGAAAAAATCGAAAAAATTCCGACGATCAAAAAGTGTCGCCGAAATTACACCAACGAAAACAAAAAGTCACAACCGGTACGTAATATCTTACGTTCATATTGTTGAATGAGTCTAAAGTTCATTGAACATAAGACTGATTTTATATGTTGTAATAAGGTTGATTTTAAGCAAAGTGGAGGTTAAGCTGGGATTGAGGGAGGCAAGATGGACCAGGGCCGTTATGTAATAGTGGGTAATTGTTGTTGAATGGGGAATATGGGATTATTTTCGTTTCAGTTGAAGTGTATATTTATTATATCTATATATATATTTATTTATTTGGCAACTTCAACGATTTTATACGCCATTTCCTGTTTATATCAGATTTTTCTAAATTTTCTGAATTCCATCCCCTCCAAAACAACAATTGTTCACAAATTTAACAGCAGATGGATATAATTTTCAAATGTGATAAGACACATCTGCGGTTTGGGAAATTCTTCAACCAGTAAAAACCTGATAAATGCATTACAACGATAATTATAATTATTATTGTATTTTAATAAATACCGGTTATCCCTTCTATTATTGGCGCAAAAAAAAAATTAAATCAATAATAATACCTGTTGTAAGTGTGTATGGGTTATTGGATTGCTTCAGGGGCCTTATTATCGTATGACGTCAATAAAATTATAAGACCAGTTTTCTAACATACATTGACGACGATATTCATAATGCAATTCCAATTGTAATACATGAAGAATTTTAATTAATTTCCAATGACGTCATTTGGGGACTTTCAAAAATTGCGTAAAATCGAATTGATTGCAACTCCCATAATTTTTTTTTCTATTTAAAATATATAAAAATGATAATTAACTAGAAATTGATATCGGAAGAGGTTTGTTGAAATGTGTAATAAACGATGCCTTTAAGCGATTTATGGGGAAAGCCAAATTGCCTATTATTTCCCTGACCTATCTCTAATTTATTGGAATTGACATAATTTAAATTCAATTTATACGAATTATAATTAAAAATTTGCAAGTTTCGTTTTGTTTTTCGATAGACAGAAATGTACAACGAATTGTCCGATTGGATTGCATGCGACGCCTAGACCGTTGATTTACGAAGAGACGCCGTCGGGACGCTCCAGCAGTTGTAATAATGATGAAGAATTGAAATTGAAAGCATCATGGTTAATATATAGACGTATGTTGTTATATACATGGCGCCGTACTAGGGAACGCCTTATAACGTTGCATGAGTCATTTAGGCGCCGTCAGGAACTGGTTTGTCACCTGGACTAACAGACGACGCCAGGCGTCGATGTTTGTAAGGCTGATGACCAACTAAACATACAAATCGACAAATTTCTATAAATAACAACAGTTTCTTTTCATTTTTATATTATTTAATTTATTACAATCAAAATAATAATAGTGTTGATGCGACGACTGTCGTCTTGATCGTCGTCGTCGTCGTCGTTGCGTGTGAGTCAAATCTGAAAATAGGATCGACGCCTGGCCCACGACAGATTTACACCAAACATCACTCTTTTTTTATACAGTCATAGTATCATCTAAACTAAAACACGATCATCGCTAATTATTAACAAAAATAATATTAATACTAACAATAATATTTATAGGTATCCCAATTGGAGATGCAAGTTGAAGTATTGAGAATTTTACGTAAATCTGAAACTGATAAATGTGAGAATATTATAAAAGAGATGAATTTATTCAAAATTAAATTTGAATTTCTATTAAATGATCATAAAGCATTAAAGGAAGTATGAATTTTATAATTAATTGTTTCTTCTTTTTAAATTCGCAAAAATTAATTTCTATTATTTTTTATTTTATCTCCAAGATCAATATGAATTTGAAACAAGAATTTGATTTGAATCAACAACGTTATTCAATTGAAATTGAGAATCAAAAGAATGATATTTCAACGAAAAATAAGAAAATGCAACAATTAGAAAATGATTTCCAACGTAATCTGGATTTATTAAGTGTTTCTAATGAAAAGGTAATTAAAATTAACGTAAACAATTATACTCTGTGTATTTTCATAGAGATGGCTTGACTTTAAGTGAATCAACAGTCGATTCATTTTCAAATCGGTCAAGTCGGTCATATAAATGTAGATTGAGTTGAAAAAAAAAACGATTAATCGATTCGAATCGATTAACTTTACGAAAGCGATTCGAATCGAACTCAATTGTGAGTTAAAATGTCGATGCAACAGTGTTTTAGTGAGCAATTAAAGTCTTCAATCAGATCAGGACGATCGTTGTGCGCTCAACTATAAACCCCCAAAAAACACAGATGCATATGCAGGTGTTCATTAACTTTAAAAAATGAACCACCATCGTGTTGGAGGGCAAGACGGGTTTTTTTGTTGTTGTTGTTGTTGAAAGATCTTAAATCTGTAAAGATTTTACAAATCGTCTTACATGTTCAAGTTTCTTACATATTTTTTATTTAGCGTTTGTTTTATTAAATTTAAATTGCAATCTCCAGATTAAATCGATTCTCTTCCTGTATTCAGAAAATCGCACCACCTTAGGTATCATCCACCAATTATTATATCAAAAAATATAATCGTGAAAATCATCTTTAGCTTTGATGGGAAATTCCGTTTTTCATAGAAACATATATCTAACTACATAAAAAATAAATTTTGTATTCATTTGTTTAGAAATCTCCGAATCTGATAATTTATAGGGAAAAAAAACAACAAGCATAATAATGTTATTATTATTATTATTATTGCTATTATTATTATTATTATTATTAATGTTAATTAATGTAAAGGTGTGTCGTTATTTTTTATTATTACGTATTATTGTGGACGTCATCAATCGTTGGGAAAATTCTACAATTGGGGAAAGTAACAACACAACATTAAGAACACCTATAATAATAATAATAATAATAATAATATCAGGTGAAATAGACAGGTATCAAATCAAAAGAAACAGACAAGTCAAGGACGCTTTAGTTATTTTTAAATATCCTAAATTTTTATATTATGAGATGAAAAAGGATAGATATATGTACGTATGTATATACATATGTTTAAAAAAAATTAGCGTATAATAATCATCAACATAAAGATGATAAGTTTACTGGTATTCCCCATTTTATACGTTTGTTCTTTTTATTTATTACTATTCACTACTGGATAGTATTATTATTATGATCATCATAATCATCATTATTATTATTATTATTATTATTATTATTATTATTATTATTATTATTATTATTATTATTATTATTATTGAGAACAATAATGAATATCTAATTTTTATGTAATTCAATTCAATTTAATTTAATTGACTTCTATGAATTAGAAAGAGAGAGAGAGATAGAGAGATATATCCATATACACATATGTATAGAGAAATAGGTGTGCAATTTGGAATTTATCAACAAATTCCTAGGAATATGTTTAATAAATTATTATTGTTGAAAATCTATTTATAATAAATAAGAAAAAATAAAATGAGAAATTCTACGAAATTTTAAGATATTTACCAAGGTCGTTATAAGTTCACTTATCTGGAATTTTTCACTTATCTAATTCAATATGTTTCGATAAATTTGGATAAATCGTGCAGAATTTTTAATTGCTTAACCTTATTTGTAGAACTTATTATTATTATTATTATTATTGAACGTTTTGTTTCTGCAAATTCGACCGACTTAACTTTAAGATTATCAAAAACCGACAACGATTTACCGCTTTTCTATAGCAAAAAAAAATAATTGACAGTTGTTGAGTTGGGTCAACTAAATCGAAATAGATCGACTGTAGTAATTATTGTCGAATTTTTGACAAATTGCATTGTACAATTAATTATTTTCTAAAATAACATTAAATTAGTGTAGCGAATTTGATAAGGAAAAAAAGTCCCCAATTGTTCATCTTGACAAAAACGAAAATATTTGAATATTCAATAAAAGTAGTCTTACTTATTTCACATACCTACTAAACACCATAAATGACTCATAGATACAATCAAGTTCCGGATTCTTGGAATTATGTCCGGAATATATAAGTTAACAGATGATTCATCCTATATCCCTACTACCCTGTGTTGTATTTTCAACAAAAAGAAAAAAAAACAGTGGTGGTGGTTAGCATTATTGATCCATCCCAATTGGGATGCTGTTATGGCAACTTCATCGTCTTAAGTAATTTCATTCATAAAGATGATTCATCCGCATAGGGAACTGATAACACGTGTACACGTTGTATTCGATAGTAAGGGGAATTCCGAAACAAAATAAATAAAAACCTCAATTATTAAGCAGTATTTTTGCTATCTAGACAGTAGTTGCGGCCATTCAGATTTGCCACCCTTGGTTTTGATGTTTCAATTAATAAATCATTAACAATGAGGATGTGTAATGGATCGTCTTGTGTTGTTTTCACATAGAACTTAGCATTTCTTTTAATTATTGAAAATTTCTAGTTGAAAACGAAAATTTCGATCATCAAATCACTGCGAGAGACCGTAAAAAAATTGCAAAATCAATTCGAAATCACCGAAAATATCAAAATTCGATTGACTGAAGAGCGTGACTGCGATCTAATCAAATATAAGGAATTGTCCAGGTAATTTTTATTGAAGGCATTAACGAAAAACTATAATTAAAAAAATTATAATTCCAGTAAATATGAAGATTTAATTGTTAATTATAAATCGTTAGAGAACGATTTGAATTTATTGAATAAAAATATGGATAGTTTGATAAATGAAAACAAATTGCTGCGTTGTAATTTTCAATTGGATGGAAATACGAAAATTTGGACTTCTGTTAAATGTTTTCTTTTGTGTTTTGCCAAAAAACTGCTTTTTCATGGATATTTATAAAATAAAAAAAAATGTATGTATTCATGGTATTTTGTAATTTTTTGAGGAAATGAAATAAAACACTTAAAAACGTATCAACAATCTATTTTTTCAATTACTAAAATCAACAAAATTAATTAACAATTTCCAAAGACTAGATTAACTATTGCCATTATTATTATTATTTTTTTTTGATGGAATACATGACTAGATTTTCTAACGAAGAACATCAAATGAGTGCTTCAGTGATTAAAAGTTTCAGAAATTGACAATTTTGTGTGAATCAACACAGCTTTAGAAAGAGTATTTTTTTTATGTTCAACAAAACCAAAAACGTCTACGTAGTTCTTAATATTATTACTATTACAATAATAATAATTGTTATTATTACTGATAAAACTGGTAATATGCAATGCTTGAAACTGTTTTTCGAAGACTCAAAAAGTACAGTTATTCAGACAAAAACTACTACAAATCACACTATTGTGATGAGCCTGCGTACTTACTGACTAAAAGGCGTCTTTTTTTTTAAATTTATTTCAACTATTGTCAATTTACATTATTATTATTATTATTTCATCTAATTCGATTGATAAAAAGCTATTTTATTCGAACATTTTTGAAACACACTGGTCCCAATTGAATTAACATAATTCTCATTTTAATATTTTAAAAATGCGTCAAATATTTGTACTAATTCCCCTGAACATATTTTGGGAGAAATCTTATCACAAAATTATTAACAAACAAAAACAAGAAGCGGAATTTGTATCGGAATTGTTTGTCGATGAATGTGGAAGAATCAAACCATTCCAAAACCTTCAGTACCTTCACTAATCGCTAATAGGAGAGCCTTTTCGAAATGTTCATAATTATCGTAGTCTGGCAAGCAGAGTTGATTGAAACTGCAACAGAGCAAAATGTGAATTACGAAAATTGCAAACAAATTTTTCCAATTAAAAGTGTTGAAGAACAATCGGCATTCAATATCTTTGCTTGTTGTTAGATTGAAAAAGATAGGGTCAGTGCTCATTTAACACCACCAGGTTGCGTAATATTAATGACCGGATGATAAAGACGAGTACTTTCCTGACCACAGAAAATTGCCCAAACGTTTTCTAAACTTAAAATTTACAAATTCACAATCAGTTTTCGATGAATAAAGAAAATATTTTCTACATAAACATGCGATGATTTCTTATCAACCACATGAGACTTCCTCATTCATAATAATGCGATTAAATGAGTTTTTGTCAATGTAATAATAATTGTCGCTTACTGACCAGGTGTGGGCTGTTGGTAGATTGCCAAATGTAGGTGCTGCAGTTATTTGAAATTTTGGTGTTAACTCTTTGAAGCCACCAGGTGGTAATTGTGAACAACCAGTTGTGAATTGTAGTAATCTAGCCATTTCTTCTTGTGCAAAATTACCAACAGCTGCCCAAAACCAGCCAACAATACGTCGAAATTCCGGTGAATTGCCATTAACAACATGATGTTGTTTGAAATCAGCAATACTGTATTGGCCTGTACCACAAAGTAATAACTGAAACGCCCATAAGCATCAAATATTATTAGTGAGTTTCATAAAAAACAAACAAATTTCGATTATTTTAAAAAATTACTTACTTCCAATTCATTTTCATCGAAAATACTTAAAAGATTATCTGGTATCAATTCATTTAAGCCTTTCAAAAATGCTTCAAGTTCATCTTTAATATTCGTTGCTAGACGATATTGTGCTAAAGCATCTAAATATTGGAGTTTTGTTGAATTTTTCACACGAATTTTCGCTCCATTTGGTATTAATTCAATAAGTTTGATTAATTGTCCAGATTGATCGTATTGTTCTTCAACAAAATATAATTCTGTATCAATTTGATCGATATCATTCTCTAATAAATATTTAATTTTCGATAAATACAAATCGGGATCATCTTGTTCAAAATATTTATAATGTACACGTAAACCGATAACTTGTGCTAGAAATGAACGTGTAAATCTGGCACGTACCAATTGTCTATAAGAACCACCTAATGCACTCTCATATAAACATTTCCCAACAACTTTACCAGCAAATTCATAATGTTTCAATTTCAAATATGTTGGACGATTCGGATTTGGATGGACTAATGATTGTTGTCCTTCATGGAAACTTGTAAATAAACAATTTTTCACATCGAATAATTGCGAACATATCAATTCAAACCATTCACGACGCAAACCACCCCAATCTATACCTTGTTCACCTTGAAATGTTATTTCGAAATTACGACACCATTCTGTTACTGAAAAACTTCTTGTTGCTTTCATACTCGATTCTAATAATTTATCACGATTCACTTTCATTGATAATTTCTCATGGTAATGTTTTTGATGGTATTTACGTATTTCATGATAAAAGAAATCTTGTTTATCTTTAAATGTTTCAGAACCACCCATATTTTTTAATAAGAATTGTGCAAATGTTGCTGCAATTACATTACGTTCTTTTGATAGTAATTTGATTTTCGGCTGACAACCATCATCTATTGTAAATACACCACCAGCATTTTCGCCGAATTTTATTGGAGATTCTGCACGAAATGTGAACTGCAAAATTGGAAAATCGTATAAGTATGGTTGTCCACAGCAGAAGGTAATTATTGGGATTGAATGAAAATCGTAATGGCAATTGATATCATGTTTCTCGTTTGTAAACGAGTCGAAATTTTAGATTTAAACCAAGTGTACACGGCAGCATTTTTGTGTACATCTTTAGTGGAAAAGCATTGTTTTGAAGTCACTGGAATGAGTTTTAGAAACTAAATATGCGGTTTGAAGTTTCTGTGTGAAAGGGCATACAGACTTGCAACTTTGCAATTACAGAGGCTAGTAACATCAGTAAGCAGAAGACATTGCTGTAGGTAATTTCTTGTGTGTTGGTATCATTTCAAATTTCCAAAAGTAAAATTTCCGAAAAGAAAACAAAATGTGGTCAAAAGACTGGTATTAAAAACCGCTCGGAGTTTCCACATTCGAACTTGTTGAAAGAATTCCGAATAAGTGCACCAAGCGATTTTGAAAACTTTTTACGAATGAGAACAGCGTAACCCATGACGAATAGCTGGAAAAAGTACGACTGAAAAATGGACACCATAATGCCTGATGCTATTTCTGCGAATGAGCGACTCTCTGTAACTCTCCATTTTTTAGCAAATAGACAGACATTCGAAAACTTAAAATTCCTTACAACGATAGCACCTCAAAGCCTAGGAATAGTAATAATAGAGACATGTTCTGCGATAATACAAGTTTTAAACGAGTACATAAAGTAAAATGATGTACTGATGTTGCTAGTCTGGTTGTCAACTGCCCTACAAACTGCACAACAGTGCTGCAAACATTAGGCACCTCCCACATGATTTCTCGGCAACCTAAAATTGCAACCTTCAACATGACAAGTTGGCAAACCAAGTTGAAGGTCTTTAGGCTGAAATTGGAGGGCCACAAATTTTTTTTTCAAACAACATGAATACAAGGATCGTTTTGACATTTTTCGTCTTGTTAGAAAAGGATTTTATACCTTTGTTGATGGACACAGTCGGAATGTATAGATCCTCTTTGGTATAAATTTCAATATTAATTCTTTTATAATTAATTGTTTCGGTGACACATAACATAAGACTTTCTTTGGTTTCGTTATTCTATCACAATTGATACCAATTAATTTTGCTTCATAACATACATTATGATTTTTCGATGCAATATTTTTATGTACTAAAGTTGAATCGATACCTACAATAATAATAATAATAATAATCATAAAAGATAGTTTTTCTTGTAAATTTTGAACTTACTGTTCAAAACAATGATATCGAATTCCCCATTATGTAATTCTATACCATTATATTGAATTGTTGCATGATAGCAGCCCTCATATAAAAATTTCAATTGGATACTAACTCGTTGTATTTGCCAATCATAATCTAAAATGACTGAATAATTCTCATCGTCAATATTTAAATGTGATTCTTGTGAACGATTTCCCAATTGGAGAATATTTACAGAGTATCCCTAAAGAAACAAAAAAGCGGCAACATATATGAAAATTAGACCGAAAAAAAAACACCCCCGAACTACTTACCTGCGTTGGATTATCATCAGATTTAAAACAACAAATATTACCATATTCATCTCTTGGTTCAATATATAATAAATGTGCAACATTGGCTGTACATACAACTGTACTACAATGCCTTAAAACAACAGTTCTTTGTGCAAAAGCCGCACCAGCTGTAAATGTCCTTACAAATGGACTACCAGCAACATGCTGATTACCAACCATTATTGTTATACGATATTGTCCAGCATGACGTACTGTAAATTTCACTTTTGCTAAATTACCACTATTCGGATCTGTTGGGGAGCCTAATTCAGTTATTACAACCATCTAAATCATCAACAATAACAGAAAAAACAATCAAAAATTCCCAAAATTGAAATTAGTAAACAACAAATACCTTACGAGTACCTTCAGAAACATCTACAAGAAAATTATCAGTATCACAGATCGGATAAGGCTGTCCATTACGTTGATAGAATTGTACAGTAAAACAAACGGTATGGCCAACAGGATGCGGATCGGACCAATGGAAAATGACCTAAATATTTAGCAAAAAACAACTATAATCAAAACCTTAATAATAATAATGAATAAATCTCACAAAAGATATAATCTTCTGTAATGTATCCATTACATAATGATAATAAATAACATTGAATTACCTTACAATTTGATGGGAGAAGATATTTTCCAGTCACGTATTGCAATAAAGAATGTTTTGCTTCCGGTGCTAAAGATGGTTGGGTCATTGCGGCTAATGTCACAAGACCAGCAACGGAAACGGAAACTACCAACATTCCACCTGTATGAAAATAAATATTTAAGATGAATACAGAAGAATTGAGAATTTTACAATTTGTAGTTAAAGATGATGTTTTTGTGAAAGCGAATCTCCTATTTTGTGAAATTTCAACAATCTAAATTACAGTCGGTCTATTGGAATCGGCCGATATTACTTTTAAAATAGAGCAATTCACAATATTCCGTCTCGTCTGCCAATTTTTTGACCTTTGGAAATCTGAGTGTACCAAATCCGAAACGTTTGTATGGTAGCATCTAAAGAAAATCCACAATTTCTCAAGTGGATAAAAAACTGACTCAGAAAGTCTCGTCTGTAGGTTATAAATTCTTAAGCCCCGTCCAGCATCTATCGAACGATCTCGAAGGAATTGGTACGTACGGGAATGTAAATATAGTGTGGACGTAAATGTAAACGGGAACGAATGGAGACGAAGGCTTGTTGTCGATACTTCAAAGGAAATCAATCGTTTGATCTTGTGTTCCCATAGTGTAGATTGGGAGATCAAATCTTTATTTATCGGAACACACATCCGTTTCCTTCGTACCCATTCTATCGTGATCGTTCGATAGATGTGGATAGGGCTTTAAACAGTTTTGGAAAATCTGCGATTTCGTTCAATTGTTGTCAAACGCGGCCATCAAAAATCCATTTCAATAATAATACCGAAAGGGTTATTTTTAAGTTGCTGGCAACAAGGCCCTTAAAGTCAAGTTGACCACATTAAAATGGATCGAGTATAGATATAGAATAATTGGTAAATAGTTGAACAGCTAGAAGAATGTGGCAATGGGGGTAGATTAGATTGCACGATCGATGTTGTTAATGTGTGGTAGTTTCTGTTTCTATCAATTTATAAAAATCTTACTGAATCAATAAAAACTGAAAACCTTGACAGTTAATTACGAATAATCGAACGTAGTAATTATGAAACTTATTACTTTAAAGCAGTCTAGAATATGAAAAATATCACATTCCTCTCTTTATTGTCAAGGCAACCAAGCCAAAACATATTTCTTCGTTCAAAACGAAAAATATCATTATCAGGAATAAAGGGTCAATATAGGCACGTGTTTGGGACATCGTATAGAATTATTAAAATTCAAAACTTTATAATCCGAATCTTTCAAAGTGATTACATCCCAAAATGCTTCTAGCACGTAAAGATTTTAGTTTAATGAGAATTGGGGTAGGAGTAGGTATATATATACGATAATTACAACTCACCCCATGTCCATGCGTCTTGATGACTACTTGATTTAACAACTTCCGACCATAGATCACCTTTTAATTGTTCTAAACGTTGTTTTGATGTTGGCAAAGATTGTCTGGCTAATGACCATTGTTCGAAATCTTTTAATAATATCGTTTTAGATTTTGTATCTTCTAACCAATAAACATCTTCTAAACTTGTTACATCTATATTTAATAATCGTTGATAATAATATTGTAAATTTGATTTTGTTAACCACTGTTTCAATATTAAACGTTGTTGTAATATGGTAGCTGCTTTCTGTAAACGTTGTTCATCAGGAGCTGGCAGTTCTGGTAAATCAACTAATTGACCACATTGCGCCAATTGTGATATACCTATAATATTAACAACAAACAAATTTATCAATCAATAAAGAAAATTTATAAATGCGACGATCGAATTTCGTTTTAAAAAATTTCATCAAAAAACACGAGTAAATCGATGTAATCACCCATCAAACTGACAATCCACTTAAGGGAAGATCTACTAAGTAAATGATCAACTTTATCTATAATATCCCTATAGATATATATCTACCAAGACTATTTAGATTAACCCCATTTATGGTAAAGACGATTTAGAAGCGAATCCAGAAAAAGAATTATGACAATACCGCAAAACATAACAAAATTCGTGTTAAATTCAAATTAATTTCAAATTTTAATTTATTCCAAAAATGTATATCGCGTGCTTATTCCGTTGACATTGTTTATAATTATAATCCATACTTGATTATATTAAATGTATAAAACAGAGATAGATTGTATATTTGTCACTGTCAGTAGTATTAATTCTAAAGTAGATTGAATATGCATATATTCAAATACATTCAGGAAAATTTGCAAATAAAAAAAAATCGTTCGTCTGTACATTTCTGATTAATTCAAATTTAAATAACAACGAAAATATACAGAAATTGAAGACAATAAAATAGATTTTCAAACGAACAGAAAAAAAATACCGACCCGATAGGACTGTGAACATTATTAATGAAAACGTTGGCGAACACCACACGAATTGAAAATTAATTTTTCAAAACTCTTTTATTGGTGGAAATTCTCTGCAAAAATCTTACCAGAAGAGGCACTAGAGGATGGCTGTATGGTCATGCCAATTGAGCAAATCTCAGTATCATCTGACCACATTTTTCTAATTTCGATTTCCAAAGAAATTAATAATAGCAACTATATAAAAATTCCAAATAAATACAGCAAAAATTTACAACGATTCCGATTAATTTCCATTTGGGTTTTCAAATTTTTTTTTAAATCGTGCAGTTAGAAGAAAAATTGAAGGGTATTTAGATAGAAATATATATTATTGGAAAAGGGGAGAAAACACGCCGACAACACGCTTTCGTTTGATGTTCGACGACGACTGCTGCAATGTTGGGGCTGGTTTTGTTCGTTACCCTGGACGACTGAAGCCGTCATATACACAACCACCACTCTTGCGACACGAATAGGGGATGATGAGACTGCGCTATACACATTATTATAGAAACAAATGAAACACCTGTGACTGACACCTGGGGGATCATCACCATTACGACCAACACAATAACAAAACAAAATAATGAAAGAATAATCGCGTCTAACAGAAGTCATTTAATGCAGATCCTTGCAATTTGTTTTGTTGTTAAATATTTGGAATTTTCTGTAAATAATTGGAAGTCTCTGTATAATATACATAACGAGATTTCAGTTGAAGTTTCATTACTCATATGGTACTTTAAAGCGTTAGACGACCATCAGTCAAATGATTGTTAGTTTGCTCTCTATCACTCAATCTTGGCACGTTTTCAACTCGAACAATCTTTTCAAGAACTGCCAGAATTCTTCAAGTTCATTAATTTCCATCATCGTCAATAACAAGACTCACGATAAAAAAAAAACTGGGTGGAGAAAAATCAATAAATCAATATGGAGTTTTCGAAGTGTAATTACAGGGATTTCGTGGGAATTTGTTGGAAATTAAAGAGATAAACCGTCATCATTAATCATAACTACTAAATCCTTAATTAATTCTAACACATATGAATTTCATTCAAAATTTATTAACAAAACTAATCTGCATTAACTTCGTGACATGAATAAAATTCCTTATACATACAAAAGTTGTAGTTACATACAACAAAAAGATGACTATATAATTGATATCAAATCAATATTTCCACTTATTATTCTACTGTTTATCCAACGAAACTTCAATTAATATTCTTAGCAAAGACAAAAAAAACGCATAGACTCAAAAAAATATTCTGGAATGTTCGCTTACAAATCTTTGAATATCAACAAAAAAAAAACAGCCAAACTTCAACGCATTTATTTTGAAAGTTGGCGAAAGTAATTTGTACAATTTGCTTCGTCTTCTAATATCAAATAATTACCAACGGAACGTTTAAAATGAATATCGTTTTGTAATAATGGTGGATGTGCCATGGACAAAAACTGTGTAGATACAGGCACAAAATGCCACAATAAAATATAGGGTGTTTCATTTGAAAAAATAAACCCTACATCAAATCATGCAGAATTTTCTTAGCTACACACAAAACAAAGCAAATACATGTATTTGTGAGGAAATGTCAAAAAAAAAATTAATAACTCAATAACTATTGAGTTAATCTTAAAAAACGAAAAACCACTGAATAGTCCACACAAAACAGCACTAGAAAATCTAGAGATATACGGAGTGTTCCATTTCAAAAACTTAACTTCTATCCATTTCTGATGTAACCGGCAGAACGTTGCAGCTGAAAGAAATCGAAGAATACCCAAACAATGACACACCTTGTACACATTTGTAATTAATTTGAAGAAGTATTATTTTGAAAATAATATAAAAATGCGCCTTATCGATAATGTCACGGAAATTCATGATATTTCCGCCATGGAATATTCTAGAGAAAAGTGAATTTTCAACGGAAATTTCAAACTTTTCTCTTAGAGATTGACAAAATTTGAAGAGTTTGTGAGTGAAGTTATTGTAAACATATTTAATTTGATTAAAATTGAATTTATCTTGGAAATTACTGATAATACGACAGAAAATTTGATTGAAAATCTTGTGTAAAAATTCATGCCATTTACAAAATAAGTTCAAATGAAAAATGGTGGATGCGGTAAATGGGTACATGAAAAATAAATAACTTCTCATTGGTCTGTATTCACCAGGTATTGTTATATGAATTATTGCTAAACACATTATAACAAATGAGTTGTTCTTTTGAAAGCACTATCCGCAAAGTGTTTATTTTATTTATGAGGTAAGTTAGAAGTAAATATTACTTTCTAGTAAAATAGACACTCGTTTAATGAGAGTTTAGGATTTTACTACAGTGTTTCTAAAAAAATAATTTTCACTAAATTCAATAAATAACGAGACAAACGACACTTTAACCCATTGATAAACATTCTCAGTTTGTATTTAAAAAATTACAGCTCTACAGTAATTAATTATTTAATTAATTATGTAACATTTCTAACTTCTGCTTTAATCTCAAGTAATTATGAGAAATTAAAATCTATGTTATAAATGTACAAATGATGGATGTGCTTATTAAAAGTAATTTCGTTAAAAACTCACTTTACTGCATTAAACGAAATTAAATTCTAATTAAAAATTCGAGATTTTATAAACCGTCAAAAAGTTCGTTTAAATGAACAGATTGAAATGTAATAAACTATTTAAGTACATACTGTATATGTGTAACACTTATAACAAGATTTGTGACATGAATTTTTTTCTTCAACAAAATACAGTATTGCCCCGTTCTTTTACAAAGTTTTGCCTGCATTTGTGAACGGATAAATCTAATATGCCCCCTAGTCAGAAATTGTCCAGTTTAGAATCGTAAACATAACAAGATTCGTGAACGATTGGGGAGTGTAAAAGAACGGGATGATACTGTACCCACGTTTATACACCTGTTTTAAAAGATAAACGACATTGACGCGATTACTTTCAGGTTTAGACATTACTGGATATTCTAGAAACATTCTAAATAAATTTCGAAATTCAAAATGGAAGAACTTCCATTTCAATTAACTATAATTAATAATAATTAACTGTAGTTTATTGTAATAAATTCCCAAAAAACAAACAAACATAGATATGTTAATCATCCCCCAAGAGAGTTGTAGAAGTAAAATTATAATGAACTAAGCACAAATTCAATTTAAATAAGAAGAAAGAAAGCAAGCAAAAGCTTTGCATACGAAAAAAAAGCGACTTCCACGTCAATTACCATGATTGCCAACGTATAAGACGCACCTCAGTCTAAAGGTGAACGTTCACTACCCAGTAGAAATGGCATGTGACGTATGCACGTATTGTCAGCCAGTCGGCTAATTTACAAGCTGTGTGTAACTAGCGGACTAGTAAACTCAAGCTCAATGTCATCGACCCGTTAGTGTACGGAGCTAAGGAACAAGAACATTGTTGTCGGTGACGTGTTCGTTGGGTATAGTGACGACCAGTGAGCGTCCACCTTAAGAGGAACCCGCTTTTATATTGAATGTTTATTATATTTCCTTTGTTCAGACGATCTAATTTTTATACAGAGCCATACCGACTGCGGTATCGGCAAGTCGACTGTTTCAGTTTTTTGTAACCGTGAATTTGGGAATTTTAACCTCCTCTGTAACAACGGCAAGTAACAAAAAATAGTTTCAGTAAATTAAAATTGATAAAAACGTATCAAAGATCTACGATGCGGGATGAGCGATTGAACAACTTATTCATTTCTTTATGGTCGTCTGATATTTTAGACAGTCTTGATTTGGAAATTATTGTCAAAAAACTGTGTGTAATTAAAAAACCGCAGAATAATGTTTTAATGTTTTTAATTTTTTGTTGATGTGAAGGTAGCTACACTTAATTACTAAATACCAACATAAAAATGTGAATAGTGGAGAGCGGGAGCTGGAAGTTCCGATTTTTAATAAATACAAAATTATCCTATGAAAATGAAGCCTTGGTTATGCAATTTATCCGCATATTGAAAGAATGTTTATCAATGTTCCACGATAAATGTTTATTTATTTATTTTGTATTGTAAATGGTCTTCTTTCTAGAAACATTTTTCTGAACGAAATCTTAGCGGAACAATCAATCCCGCCGTGGGGCTGCTTGTTCCGTCGTTGAGGTAAGTTTGTCCGCTTACAATTTTGACAACATTCAATCAAAATACTGATACAATTCCGAAACATTTTTCATAAAATTAGCAACGTGTTAATAAGTTCTTAATGAAACACTATATATCAAAAAGTTGAAGCATGAAAAAATTCACTTCCGTGGCAGTTTTAAAGTTCTACACTTTTCCACCGTTGCAAGAATAATAAAACAAAGGTTAACCTTTCGGCACGGACTACACACGCTAATCGCTATATTTTTCTTTCCTGTCGTACGTATGCTCATTGGAACAACTTATCCAGGGAACTTCCAGCCCCGGGTCGCCAAATTGTTGACTCAACACCCCTCCCTTTTTCGTCGTTATCTAGATACGGCTCTGATTCGATAAATCGACTAACAAACAAACAAAATGCGTCTTATACACCTGCAAATACCGTAATTAAAATCAATTATAATTAACTTTAATGATATAGACACGGCGTGGAATCTATTTGTTATTAATTCATTGTTGATTACAATATCTTTAATTAAATAGGTAACGTTTCATAATTATTGTTTGTTTTGTACAAAAATATATACGATATAAAGCTTCTTGGTTTCTTTCAAATCCCCAAGAGGATTGTAGTTTTATATCTAACACCAATTTTACATTTCAACGCAATCCCGGATGGTTTAAACAAAGAAAAAATGGTGGATGCGCAAACTTCCAACAATTGGCAATCTATAAATAATAAATCCATTTAAAATCAAATAATTGTAATTTCGATTTGAACTAACCAAATCAAAATTGATTTAATTAATTTTTGCCAACAAAATAATGTAGATGCGCCAAATTAAAGTATCTACAATAATGATAGCAAAAATAATTGGGAATTACCTGTTAAACATACCAAAAAAAGCAATTAGAGTTCAAACGAATTCGTTATTAATTCATTAGAATCCTTAAAAATGACATTTTTGTAACGTTTATCAAACAAATAGACATTGTAAATATTTGTGTCTATACCTGACCGTTTATTTGTCCTACCTTTGTTTACGCTTTGTTTTTATTTACTATTTCGTATAGATTGCAACGTGCATAATTAATTATTAATAATAATAATAACAACAACCAATCTTACCTTTGTCTTCAAATAAATGTTTATATTGCAACAATTGATTCTGTTCCAACCATAAATCTAGTTCATTGTATTTTATATCTAAAAATTCATTCCAAAATGAAAAACACAATCTTATCAAAAATGTGGCACTAATTAATATCAAAAAAACAATTATAAAATATTTGGCAAAACGATTCATTTTGTTCAATTGAACGAATCAAATCAATGAGATCTCTAAACACAATTACATCGTGTTCCTTAGAAATTATTCGTTTGTTTAATTTCAATTACCAACAAAAACACGAAATTTGGGGCGGAGCGCCGTTATAATTATTTTTTCGACAAAAACACCAACTGGACAAACAGCAGAAATGTGTATATACAACACAGAAATACCGGAGAAATTGAACAAAAAAAAAAAACGGAGTAGGCAGTGGCGGCAGCCATCTGTTGTTGCCGCAAAACAACCAAACAAAATGGCCACCGAACAATTGTGCCGCCATCTATTACCGCTCAATTGCGATTGTTATTGATTGTTTTTGTTTTTTTGAAAGTCCACACAATCACAACAAAAATGTTCAAAAATGAACCGAAAATTGTTACTGAAAAACCACAAGAATTCAATTTTGCAACATTCACCATGATGGAAGACTTATTGGATAAGTTGAAATTATTAAATTACGAAGAAGAATTTCTGAATGGCATTAAAATCAAACCATTACACAAGTACGTAATCAATTCCCATTGAATTCATCCAATTAAACCAATAATTGCAGATATTACTTTGTTATAACGAAAAACCCAGGTGAACAATTCTATTTATTTGCAATGCTATCATGTTGGCTGATACGTAAATTGGGGAAATCGATGGAAACACCACAAGAATTCGATGATCCAAATGATACAATTGAGAAAATTCTCACAGTTGTTCGGGAAAATGTTGAATAACATCGACAATATGCATTAACGAATATTTGCAATTGAATTGTTAATTTGTAGGGGGCGACCATTGATTTTCCATCAAATAAATTGAAACAAGGCGTCGGTGAGCAGGTGGTCTACATTCTTGATAATCTAGCAAATCAAGCTTTAAACCAAATCAACTTTAATTGGCAAACGTATTCGAATATTCCACTACACCATTATTATTATTATTATTATTACAATTATTTTGCAATGATTTAGGCCTAAACCGCCAGTGGAGAAAGAAGATGAAACCGAAATTATCGATGATGAATGCGAGATAAATTTAGATCGTGTTGAAGAAGAAATGATGGCTGCCTATTCGGATGATTCAGATGATGAAAATTTATTTCAATTAGATCACGTATCATCATCATCAAATCAAAAGTATGATTTTAATGATTTAACAACAACAACAACAATCGATGAAGAATCATGGAAATTAGAATTGGAACGTATTTTACCAAAATTGAAATTAACAATTCGAAATGACAATAGAGATTGGCGTACACGTTTCGAACAAATGAAACAATTAGATAAGAATATTGATGGTATTTTATTGCCTGTTAAAAATCAATTAGAGAAATTATCAAAAGAAGTTACAATTAATTTAGATAAAATTAATAATCGCGAGAAATATTTAAATCGTGAATTAGATACAATATTAAATGATTATCGTTTATTGCAAGATCAATTATCAAAAATTAATGATAAATATAAGAATTTGAATAGTGGTGTTGTTGAACGTAATCGTGAACTAACGAAATTAAATGATCGTTTGGATATTGTTAAACAACAAATGGAAGAACGTGGCAGTTCAATGACTGATGGTAGTAAGTATTTCGTTTTTTATTGTCTTTCAATATTCAATTCCGCCCCATCACTTATTAACAACGATAAGGGTTGATGAGAACCAATTCTAATTTTGTAATTGGTAAATTTGATTATACAAACAATTAGGGTGTGCAAGTAAATTTATAAAGTACACATCATTAGAGCGCGTTAGATCATTAAATGATTTTACAACGATAAGTTTACATTCTTATTTTATTTATTATTCGTAAAACAACGATCTTTTCTTTTGGGATGGTTAGTGGGATGTTTTAATTAAATACCAATACTTTTTCGGTTTTCTTATTGTATTTTTATACTTAATTAAACTTGGCGATTAATCTTCGAATCTGACATGTAATCAATGAGTCCAGTCCAACAATTCCACTTCAAATTCTATTAATAATAATCAGTAGGTATGTTGTTTTTTTTTATCATAATTACATACATTTTGTGTGGATTAGAAGTAATTTTGATCACCAATTAAAGGTAATTCCAAAATTTAAGTATTATATAATGTGCAGTAGACGTAGTTTCATATAACATCTGTCTTTCTGCGCAGATAAATAATGTGGTTATTTTGTATTCATTTATAGACCCGTTACAAAACGTTTCTACTGTAGCTGTTTTTTTCGGCAATACTTGAATAAAACGCAACGAAACATCCTTAAATTCTTCCTAATTTTTTTAGATCGATAAAGGTGTATGTTGTTCGTTTCAAGTACAGTACTACTACGCGGTATATCATGCCCTACAGGGATAACAGTTTAAGTTGATCCAACAAGCATTCTTAGGAATATGTTTTATGTTTACAAAAGAATCACAGTGAACTTAAGGGAGGGAATTTAATCTGATAACATTTTTAGATCGATAAAGGAGTATGTTGTTAATATAGAGTATAGTACTATCCCTTTGTATATCATCTCCTACAGGGATAATAGTCTCATTTAGGCAGGAATAGAAGTTTTGCAAAAGCGTCACAACTTACTAAGGGCGGATATATTAACAAGACTTTATTTGATCTAATAGGGCGACTCTTATAGGAACAATAGAGATAGAGATAGTTGTTTAAGTTTCATCAAAAATTTAAAATACAGTAATCCCAGAATGACGTTGTAGATAAAAGGTTACGTGCGTTTGTTATACAGGGCTGGCCATTTCATCTAGACACATTGGAGCAACTAGATGAAATGAAACAGATATAGAGAAGATGATTGGTGGTCACTTATTTTTTACTATTTACCTCTTTTCAGCACGTACACATTATAATGATCTTTCATTTTTTCTATTTTCTCAACTGTTTCTAGATGATTTGTATGTTGTAGGAGCTATTCAGCAACATACCTTTTAGGACCCTGCTATTTGTTTTGAGTAACAAGTAAACCTTTAGATCAAATTTAATTGTTTCCAACAAAAGTTTGGCGGACGATTGTTGTGTTTTTTTTTTGTGTGTTCTTTTGTTTTCATTGTGGTACGACTATAAAGAGTACACAGTGGAAGAAAGTTCTCGACTGGCTGTTTGTACTTCTGATCCAATAGAATTGTGAATGAAAAAAATTCTTTTTTCTAATACGATCTATAAAGTATATAGTTTTCATTGACAAATTGTTCACTTGTTACTTTTTGTTTAGTTTGTCATTTATCAAAGAGAAATCCAATAAAGATTTGTTGGGTGTTTTTGTGTGTCAGTACATGAAATAAGATTTTTTTTTATTTGGAATATTATTGCAGCTCCTTTGGTGAATATTAAAAAATCAATTTCAAAAATCAAATCGGAAATTATCGACATGGATATCAGGATTGGTGTATTAGAAACGATTTTATTACAGACAAAGGTGTACGATGAGAAATTATTGGAAAATGAATTTGGCCAGACAATTTCGGTATTTTGAATTTTCTGTAGTTTATTTATTATTAAATAAAGCATTTTAATAGGAAACAATTATTGATTAGTGTTTGTATTCAAACTATTGTTATCTGATTGTGGTTAAATGCATAAATAAAAATTATCGATTACCCTCTCAACTACCACCACTGCTCTACCGACCTCAGTGGTGGTGGTGGTGGTGTGAGCTTATTCTCTATTTTTATCTATCTATCTTTCTCTACCATCGATATGTGCACCCTTTGAGATATAGTTTTTCAAGGGGGCGCTCCCTGGCATCTAATAGAAGAGATAATTTTTCGAGGGTGTCTTTGTGCAACAGTGTTTCATAATATTGCTGTTTCACATATATACTGTCTTATATATATGTCTATGTATGTATATAAAATGATATAAGTGTGACAAAGACAAATAACTTGGCGCTTCTTTATTGTTACTATTACTTCGCGATTTTATCGCATGCGCTTTAAACGTTGATTTTCTAGGGGACCCAGTAACAGGCTATGCTCGAACGTAAAACTAAGCTAAACCATCGACTATAGCCCAGTCACTATATCGTATTTATCGTAGTTATATGTAAAATATATATAGAAGAAACGTTAGTAAATAGATAGAAATTTGTTTGTTTTTTTAAATAACAAAAATGGTGACGTCTGGCGGCCGAATGTCGTATTGGACACCATCATCATCATCATCGTTATTATTATCATTAAAATTATCCGACGGTGGTAATCGTTAAAGTGGTGATTTACAAATTAATTCCGTAAATAAAAGTCGAAGTGAATGGACGTAACGGAAGTATTTCCATTCGATTGCACTTTCTTTACTATCGTGGTGCTACTACTGCGACAACAACAACAACAACAACAACAACATCATCCACCTGACTGGCAAGAACACCACCACCAGAAACAACCACCGATTTTCGAAATTTCCAGTAAACCATCATCAATAAATTAACACGAAAAAATCTTAGAAAAACAAGCAATTATTGTTGTTGTTGTTGTTGTTATTATTATTATTATTATTATTATTATTATTATTATTATTATTATTAATGTTTAATAACAGTGGGACAAGTGTAGAAAATGTGTGATTAGTTTAAGAAATTTCGTTAATATCAAGCAAAAAAAACAAGCAACAAGAAGACCTTAGAAGAGTAATGTCAACAGTACCGGGGGGCAGGTCCGGAACGGCCCAAGGGCCCCCAATAAATGCCGTCTCATTAAAGCCGATTGAAGTGCCAGAAGCACTACAAAATGGTGAAAAATTCATCAAATGGGACGAGGTATGCGTGTTGTATAATAATAATAATAATTTTTGTTTCTCCCCATTTAATATCTCATATTTTTATCTAAAGAGCCGGACCATTAAACCTGCACTTTGCCCATTGAAATTTCACCATAAACGATTTTGTATGTGGCAAGTTTTTATATGCACGTTTGTATCTGTTCTGGGAACAATCCTATCAACATTACCAATAAATATTTTATGGCCAATTATTTGATAAAATTTATAACAATGGGGGTGAAAGCTCTACATTTACCTACATATGTATATGTGGCTATAATTCAAAAATCCAAATATCAACGCCTACTATTTTCTTGGTAATTTAGCAGAAAAACATTTCGCAGCCTATTTTGTTTCCGTTGTTTTTGTGTTCAATTTTTCGTTTTTTGACACTGACCTGTTTTGTTTTATTTTCGGTCTAAATTTCTATGCTTTTGTTGTCAAGGCAACACAGGTGATTTTTGCGACATTTTCGAATATCTCGCAATTTTCCCCAAATCTACAGTGCGTCCCACAGTGGAGCATCTATCATTATCTGTTATCTAGAATCAGATGTTGCGATACCGATTTTAACAATTAGTCAAAAAGAGATAGAGAGTGGTCGAATTTTATTAAGTCTATGGATTCGATCTCACTTATTTTAACTACTCACTGAAATTATGCAGGTCTATAACGAGTATGATCAGGGGGTTGTTTGGAAAGCGTCATAATGACTAGGATGTTTTTTCCTATATACATGTTTAATTGAAAACTGATCTTAAAATAAAAATGCGGTACTGGTAGTACGTACGTTTTGAAATATATCTGCGCATGCGTCGGATAATTTTGCTAACGATTTCCAATTAGGAACAAACTAACGATTAATGTGGGGTGTTTTTGCTGGTACACGCTGTCTATGTAGTAGTTTTGTTTCGATCTTTCAAATCAATTAATTCAATCTAAATATGTACAAAACTATTAATTAATTTTGCACCTTTTATCATTTCCTGTTTACGAGTTATACAACATCCATTTTATTTATTTTTTGCAACAATCCTGGTTATAGCAGCCAATAGGGATTTCTTTTGATTTCCTACACCAATCACTTATTTATCTATTTACCCAATAAAGGGCTTGTATATTTTAATCAAACAACGCCCATTATTGTTTAGATAACTATTATCACGTCGTCGCCCTTCAATCCCATATTTTGCAGGTGTGGGGTAAACTATAGATACTTATCTAGATAACAAAACGATTTATTGAACAATAATATAAATACGAACAGATGATCGTCATCTTTCTTAGAAACTTTCCATATGTCTGTTTTTGTACACTATTTTTTTTTCTTAATTATTATTATTATTGTGTTGTTTCTAAGCCAACTTTTCTAATATTGTATGAGATAAGAAAAAGTTTGTTGACCCCCCCACTTATTAGTGGTATTGTTGCCAATGACGAAAATTAGAAATTATTTAAAAAAAATAAAACCAACAACAAGAAAACAATAAAAATAGATGTTTAATCATGACACACAATTAACAGTGAAAAATAATAATTGAATTCGACATGTGCCAATTTATACATGCAGATTGAATTACAATAAAACTTTATTATAGAATTTCTAAATACGTTACAGTAATATTAAAAAGGTGCATAAAAGTATTTAAGGTTATATCAATATAACCTTTAATAAATTTAATGACACATTTTGTTGTTGTTGTTGTTGTTTTTGATAGGTAACAATTAGAGAATTCACCTTTTTTTTTACAATTTGAAATAAAAAAAAACAAGGGTAAAAGCAACAAGGCCAACCACTTATATTTAATTTAAATTATAATTACAGTTTTTTTTTTAAATTTTGCTTAATCGACACCCATATAGGTGCACGGTTTATAATTTCCAATTAAAATTCATAGACAAAAATGATCCAATTCACCCGTTAATTGTGATGATAGTTATGTTGGAAATTATCCAGATCTGCATATTCGTTTTATCTTTCTACATATGCCGTTTTTATTTGATTAATAAACATATCGTTACCATTTTAGATTGAAATTACGAATAAAATGACAGAAATTTTCCATGGATTCGTTGAGAATCGAAAATTTTGTCAGATGTCCTGGTGATATATACGGCATGTCCGTTCGATAGTGTGTCCCTAGCAGTTTTTATTTATTTAGAGATTCGTTCTTATCAGCTAATAAAGGATCGAGACTGTAGTTTAACATCTTTACTTTGATATTAAGTTTAGTAACAATAAACAGTCTCTCCTGAGATATGCTAATTATTCCCATCTTATTGCTCTTATTTATAGCGTTAACGTGGGCTTACCAAATGTCGTTGTATGTGTTTATTAAAGCCATTCCGTCATCTTCTTAACGTTAATATTGCTGTGTATTATAGAGAAGTTAATTAGTTATTTAATGCTACAATTCAGTAAATGGATATGTTGTACTTAAGCAATTGAGACTTTTTTCATAAAGCTACCCAGTCTCCTTGTGATTATTGAGTTAGTTTATTGGAAAGCCAAATTAGTATCGACCTAATGGCAGGTACAGGGCCGGACGCATTGATTGTGGCGACTGAGGCAAGTCTCAAAAAAGTCGCCTTTAGAGACACTCAATTTTGGCACCTATCTAATTCGGCGCCTGAGGCAGTTGCCTTGCCGCACCTATGGCAGGTATGATAAAAATGGTGAAGGTGCAGTGACGCATTATCCTATGGACAACAATGGCAAATGCCTGGGGCCCCCACACTAACGCGAGCCCTTTCAATGATTGTTTGAGCTTTGGAGATGGATAATAATAATAGGATCAAAGGGCAATAAGTGATTTGTGGACAGGGGCACGGAAAGTTTCCTTCGTTGTGTTTTCCCAAGATTCGGTGCCATATTGATCTCAATAAATGGAGGCAACAATCTTTTTGAACTGATCAGAACCAGAACGTTTCCACTCTTCAAACGTTTCTTTAATCCATATGAGATTTTATTTAATCCATTGAGATGTTGTCGTGTCTTTAGGTGGGGCCAATTTGCGGATGGTTTTCAGTCACGATTTCCGCTTGTAAAAGTGGCCCGTTTTTATTTTTATGTTTTTGGAGAGAATTTTCATTTTCTTGTCTTTATCATTGCAACAAGAAAACATAGGGAAATTAAAAAGACGAGAATCATGTCAATTTCTGGTTTATTTATAGGTTGTTGCAATATGATTAGAGAGCTACTATAGAAGTCATCATAGCACTTAACTGAAACATTCCACTCTCTCAACTAGAGTGTAATGAAACAGTAGAAGCAATTCTAGTTGTAGAGCAATCTAATAAGTAATACACCAAAATGGAAAGCTTATAAAGTTAGGTCTTGATGTATGGCCTTTTCACTATTGTGCCACTACTAAAGCTCTGTTTTCAAATTGAAAGCAACCATTTATATACCACACATATTGTTGTATAAAGAAGCAAAAACACTATATTGAAATAAAAACAATAGTGAAACAATAATCTTTTGTTTACTACCATATTTATCGATACAATTTACAATTACTATATACTTCAGTAACGAACAACAACAACAACATGGACAACTGAAAATAGAATGCGACAAAATGCGAAAACGGCTTCGATCCAGCCAAGAGTTCTACGACCTGACTATTTTTATTTACTCGAACAAGAAAAAACAACAACAATAAATTAACCAAAACAGCATCATTATGTTCAATTAAATATTTCTACTCGAATGCTTCCTACAAGCTTTTAATAATTAAAAGACATTTTCTAATTAAGCTCTATAGAAAATTTCGATGTTGTATCATAATCAAGATTCATTTAAAAGAAAACGAAAAGGAAATAAGATTTCTTATTTTAATTGTTGTTTGTCAATCAATTGGAAATAATTGCACGGTTAAGATTGAAATACTTGAATGTATATATTCAAGTTTCATTTTTTTTTATGTACTTCGTAAAGACTTTTATTTCTAAATTGTGTTCCAATCTGTTTGACAGATGGGTGTTGTTCTTATAAATAATATTGGTGCTGTTGATTTGTTTTTATTATTATTGTATTTTTCTTGTTATAGTTGTTAAATTTGAATTTAATTGTCTTTTTTTATAATAGAAACGATTTTTGAACGGATAGTCTTCGAATGTTGTGATATGACACGAATTTATAAAATGTTATTTTTATCTATTTATAGAATTTATTGTTTTCGTATTATATTTCGATAAATTTAGTTAAAACAAATAACATGAATTTGTTTATTTTGTTTTAATTTGTATTCTGTAAGCAAATCATCATTATTTTATTGAAATTTCCCCAGTAATATCGTTCTATGTACATTTAAAATTCAATTGACAAGATAGATAGTCGAAGCATTTGGAGATTTCTATCAGGATAGAGTGAGAAAACCTGAGGCTAATACTAGACGGCCTTGTCAACTATAGCACCATGTGACTTACGTGGCCTTACGTAAGTCACGTGGTGCTATACTGACCTCCCTTTCCTAGCTTTCTCTTGCTCTTTCTCTCATCGTTGGGATTCTGAAATTGGATAGTTAGGGTATTCTGAAAACTGTGCTAAGTGTCTCGGATGCCAGGTTTCTGTGTATAGGTACAGTAATGAGAGGTGCTCGAAAGGACCCTCAATCTGCTACTTACTCTTCTACTACCGAAAAAGCGTGAACAAGAGTTTCGAGTTGGTTCACCACTGCCTCCCGAATACCTCATCAAGGATGTAAATTTGCACCATGGGAGCTATGCTAAATTAGCGCGGGGCTTAGATAGGGTTCGTCTCCACTGAAAAAGCGTTGGAGTTTGCAGCTCCAATGAAATTCGGAAGTCTGGCTGATGGCAATGACTGACACAGATTTTATTCGAGATTACGCGTACAATACTGAACTGTATGTAAACACTTAGAGTCAAGTTAACCAGTTCGAAATAGACAGAGTGTACTGCAGTTGAATTTATGCGGTAAATTGTATAAGAACTATTTAGAAATAGGAAATTCAACAGAAATTAAAATAGTTCAGGTGAAAAAATTTAATTAGTGAATACCTGTAACTGTCGTTTGATATATTACAAAGGATTTGTTCATGGAAATTGTGGAATTAAAGTAGACTGAATAATAATAAGAAAGATAAAAAATTCATAAAAAGCTATGTAAACAACTAAAGCTTGCATTAAAAGAAAGAAAAAAACGGATAGACACACACAAGAAGGATAAAACGGAAAAGCAGGAATTTCAATAAAAGTAAAAAATTATTAAAAAGTTTCAACACGAATCTTGACAAAATCTCCAAATATAGCAAAATCTAATAACTGCAAAGGTAAATAATATCGGGAAAATATTGGAAAAACACGAGAAACTGTTAGAAAATCCAATAAATGATTGCAATAGTCGAGGCTCGATAGGAATCAAAAAAACCTAAAAAGAGGTTGAAAGTTTCTTCTTTGATGTAAATGGATGTGTTTTTTTATTACCTTTTAACGTTTAAATTTTTTATCGCCAGTTTCATTATCAATTTTCTTATTTCCCCATTTGTAAAACTAACTTACCGGCATTTTCAATCTTCTATAAAATTCAATATTTGACTTCTGTCTTAATTCTTTAGAGAATAAGAAGACAACACAAAATGAAATGAACATTCGATTTGTTTCAATCTCTTATAAATAATGGTGTTTCATTTTAAATGGACATCACTAGTTTTTTTTTCGTCCAGGTTTTATTAAACACTTCAGGGAGAAATCTCGATTATAACAGAAGGATTTAAAGAGCAGTGACAGCGACAGGGTTCCTTATATGGGTGGGTACAAAAGTGGTACAAAAGTGGTACAAAAGTGGTACAAAAGTGGTACAAAAGTGCCACACATTTTTTGACTTGGACAGGGCTGCCGAGAGATTCGGCGGGATCCGGGGAAAGCAGTGTGTTCGGGCGCCCTACTTATGCAAATGGTGGGCAAAACAGGGCTAGTTGCGATTCTCCTGAGATCGTATAAAAGTATCTTTTTGGTTTCCAAGCTTCCTCGGAAATTTTTCTATTTATAATGAAAATGTTTACCCTGGACGACTAAGAGCGCCCTCAGAGTAGCCGGGCCCTAAAAGAAAATACTCCGCTTTCTCTCCTGTCTTGAGTGAGTGAAATTAGTGTTATCGGACTTTAAATTAATCATTTAAAAAAAAATGAGTGGGCACTTCATCTTGATCTTCTATTAAATAGATGGAGAAACATCTACTATCTTCGTCGTGTACGTAATACTTTATAATTGTTGATGTGAATCCAAAGACTTTCAATGAGCGAGATAAAGAGCATACAGTAGTCTTTCGCTGTCACTGGTAACGTTCATTAAAGCAACTTTATCGTATGCTGTGTTACAAGACGTGTACAATAGCATATCGTTCTTAGAAGCATGGTAGCATTTTTGGTTCTGACAGATAATCGAAATTTTAAAACTTCCTCAAATATGGCGCAAATCCTTATAAAGGAACAATACGTATATTGATTTGTAGTAATGTTGGATCAGATTGGATTTGATACTTTCTCGATATGTGAAAATAGAAAATAGAAAATGCAACAATTGAATACGAAATTATTCGGAGAAAAAAATCATTGGTTTAAATAGAACTTTTCTATTGAAATTAATTTTTTTTGTTATTTCATTGTTCAAACTATTGGCGTATCTAGAGCTTTCGTCGTCCGGAACCAAAAATACTCACACAAAGATAAAAAAATATATATTTTTGCCGCAAAACTACCGACGACATTGTCGGAGTCTATTTCGTTAATTAATTGCTGTTCTTAGATAATTCTTAATGAATTTTAATTGAGAAAAACACCTCCCACAGTAAGCAACATTTGCAACAGTTGTGTGGAAAATTCGCAGTATTTGGAACTGAATTCTCGAGAGTGTATCGATTTTAGAATAAACTGCAACTGGTTCGTCATTGTGTTGTACCAACAGAAATATAATTCTTTAGTTGCAGTAACCATGAAATTTCTGGGCCCATGTACAGTGTAGAATTCACAGACGTTTTTATTCGTAGGCAATTCGATAATATTGCTGCAGTAATGCATTTGTGGGGACCGCAGACGTTTGTCCTTTTTATCAATAGGATAATGCGCCACTATTCAGATTCTTGAATCAGGCTGCTGACTAAAAAACAAGCCAACATTCCTATGATCTGATCAGTTTTGTGCGACAATTCAGCATCTCGTCATACATTTTAATTTTCGGAAATATTATTAAATGTATGATAAAATAAAATTTATTTGTAGAAGTCATGGTAACTATACTACCTGTAGCGAGTAGCGAGCGAAAATCTCATAATAAATACAGATTTATTTATTTTCAACATTTATGTGTACAGTAATCGCCGTTTAATTGGCTACTATCAAACTGACATTGATAATAATAAACATGCAACATATGTTTAAAGGAGCTGCAAACATTATTCTTCTTCTGTTATCTAATGATTTGCACTTCCATCAATGTTAGTGGTAGCCGGTTTAATGTTATCAACCAGCTAATGCGGCATTAATCAACGAACAGTATTAAACAGCGACCACCGTATTTATTTTCATTTATCGTTAATCATCACCACCGCGATAATCTCCAACATAGATTTATTTTAACTATGCTTATTTTGATTTACGATAGACGAAATGCACCTGTACATGCATCTCTGCAATAAATATTTGTAATTATAATTAATAATTTTGCAATTATTTTTATAAATGATTAAAATTACGAAAAATCTTTATCGAAAAACTTCAAAAACAAATTTTTTATCTAAACTATTTATTAGAAATTTATTTTTATATATAAATGAAATTATTGACTGTTTTTTTTTGTTTTTATCAAAATGTCCGTTACATTATCAGTTATTATTTGTGATGATAAGAATAATTGGAAAATACAAAATAATTGCAATCATTGTGAATGGCCTATATTTTTCAATTACATGCTTTATCTGTACTATACAGGATGTCCTGTCTGAAATGGGTACATTTTCGAAAATTTTCGATAAAACCCACTTGATTTATTCTCCCTGTTGTTTATTGTTGCTGTTGTTGTTGTTTTTCAATTAGAATTTTAATTGATTTTAGGATTCGGGTGTTGGGACACCAGTTACATTACGTGTGGACAAACATGGCTTCTATTTGTATTGGGTTGATCAGAATCTTGAAATGGACTTACTTGATATTGCTACGATACGTGATACACGAACAGGACGTTATGCAAAAATACCGAAGGTAAGTTAGCAAAAGATTAAACACGCTCAAATTGCGGTGATATAGGATAGGTAATAATTAAGCAGCGGGCATTTAAGCGTTAGGATCAAACGCTACATCCGTGCCTCTGATGTATTATTTGGCAATTATTCAAACGAATAACATTGCTGTTAATTACTACTTGTTGTTCCGCACCCTAATAATAATATAAATAGTTCTATGGATAATTACGATAGTTTGATGTATTCACTTTATCTTACTCAACTAAATTCATTAAATTTATCGCTTTAGTAATAAAAAACCAAGCAATATAAAACCCCGTCCACATCTAACGGACGGATGCAAACGAATCCAAGCATACGCGGACACACGCAAACGAATCAACGAATGTCCTTGACACCACTTGTGTCCCACTCAATAGACACATATATGTATATTATGGGGTCATTTGGTGGAGGTGAGGCTTATATGCCTCTGCTGCCTCTGCAAGACAGCGTCCGAGCTGGTTCTGCGTAGCTCACCCCTCTATTCCGTGGAAATCTCAACCACTGCCCCATGAATCCAACATCAAAAGCCGAACCCGGACGCTACTCCGGGTACAAGTACTAGTTCCGTCAGCATCACTGGTAAGTGCTTCGTGATTCTTTCTCACTACCAGTTGAATCCTGCGATTCTTCGCACCGGACCTGACCTGACCGGCTCGGGTCCGTGGGATCGCTACACCCAAACCAGCAGAGTTGTCAATCTTGCTGGCCTCTGCGGCCGTGTTGACTCATTACTGAGTACTATTTTTGATGGGGTTCCCACCCGCTTAAGAAGAGTCGCAGTTCGAGGTCCCTTTCGAGCTCCTCTACCATCTTCCGTGCTGCACCATGAGAACTCCTACCCTCTGCCACCAGAGGGAAGCTACGCACAGTACAACCGCATATCCAACACCCCTGTCGCTTAGCTGACTACTCGACGGGTCGGTACTCCATCAGGTAGCCACCCAGCTCACGCCACGAGGAGGCACAACATAGGCCAATTTACCACAGTCAACGCACACGGTGCTTAAGTGATAGATAGAGACTATCACAAGAGCTCTTTGGTCGTTAGATTACTCAACAGTGGTCCTAAAAACTTTCGATTCAATTAGCCGCCAATATGCGTTGATTTATGACAACTTTATTGCCTTCAAAATTACCATTTTAATATTTGTTTTTTTTTCTGTGTGGAAAATTGATCCTCACTTTCTGATATCAAATTTTATTTATTTTGTTTCATTATTTCTGATTGTTTAAATTGAAATTTGACACAGGTTGGAATATGATCGGATCATTGATCGACAATTTACCGGGTGGTGTTCTTCTTTTTTGGTTGCTCAATGTGAGAAAAAAAATACAACAATACAAAATCAATAATCGACTATGATTCGTCTAATATGTGATTGATCCTAATTGAAAAAAAAACCCAACAATAAACAGATTTGACAGCGTTAGACAACAAAAACTCATCCATTGAGCATATATACAGCATATAATGAACGTTGACGTTAACGTTGAACTATTTGTCATGCATTTAATAATATCTTGGGCTATAATAGATAGAATAATTATTCTGAAATTAGTGAAGTGTGATGATTATGCTTAGAGGCACATCTATTTTGGATAATATAACAACAGAACGTTTCCTGTGGTAGTGGAATTTTAGTAAAGTTCCACATAACAATGTCACGATGAAAATTGTTCATATGTCCAACATCAAATATAACCAGTACGAAATAAACGTGCACCTACCGTATTTATATCCCAATAGAGATCTATGTGTTCATCACTATTTCTCTCTAACTCATTTGATTATTGTTCTGTTTCGTTTGCACTCATTCAATTATCAAAGAACTCGTATACGTGAGTGGCGAAATTACTTGGCCACATAGATAGAAAGATACGCTATAAACTTTCTTACGGCTTTTATAGTAGCTAGCGTGAGAATTGATTCATTCACATCAACGTCATATCTATTCCTATGATTGTCGTATGAAAGTGTATTAGGTTCCTTTCTGTCTGTGTGGCCAGTAACTTCGCCACTCATGTATTCTTATTTCATCGTTCTGGCTGCTAAATTGAGACATGATTAGATTTAGCTAGAACTTGAATTGTTCAAGAATTCTAGCTGCGCATGCGCCTGATTGCCACATATTCTACGATCTAACAGTTCGCAAGTGATGGGAGGAACGAAACTTTTGTTGAAACACATCAGGAGCGGCTTTGAACATATCTGGGCCGAAAATGCTAATAGAATAGATTTTTGGTTTTAGTAGGAGTTATTTCGAGTCTGTAGAGAACCAAACAACGATGAAACTGGGAGAGGTCTTTCTTAATTGTATATCCCTAAATTTGTTGTATTTATTCGATAAGGATTGACTACGATAAATAATTAACAGATTGGAAAGACCACGTGTAGGCAAATAACGTTTAAAGTATTATGTGTGTAATAAAAGTCGGTAATTATTGTAATAAAAAAAACAAAACAACGAAAACATGTAAATTGAATTAAATTTTGTTTTCATTTTAAAATTCTGTTTTTTTATATAAACAACAACGATTCCCCGTTTTAAAATAGATATGTTTTTCTATTTTTTGGCTAATTAAATAAACATTTCACGGTTTTTATTGTTATTATTATGTTTTTTTAATATAAATTTCATCCAGTCTATCCGTCACTCAATCGGTTCAATCACATCTCACATTTGTTACGATTTGATTTCAATTTTTTTTTTGTTACGGTCATTATTAAAGCGATATTTTTGGATTTCTTCGATTGTCAATCGTGCTCTTGTTTTTTTTTTCGTTTGATATAACCAAAAATTAATTAGTTTCATTAGATAGGAAATGGAAAGACCTGTTATAAAGATATTATCTTGATGAAGATTTGTTCCATTCCAGACAATCAATAAAAACATGAATTCCATTTCAATTGTAGTATTCTCTAAGATCATTTAGAAAATATTTGGGGAACTATTTAGAACCCTTATTGTTGTATAGAAATTATAATTTATAGTATTTTACCATTTCCGTGACGTTCTCATTTATTTTTCGCCCTCATCTTTCTTTCTTTCTCTCTCTCTCTCTCTATATATATATATATATATATATATATATATATATATATATATATAATAAACAGAAAACAAAGCGTAAATGGCAGTAGTTGTTAGGGTAGAGAAATAACACTGATAACGACCGAGTCTTTCTTGCTCTAATGAATAATTCTATAGGACAAACAGAACGAGATAACGTTTATTATGTCTGTATACCTATATGGAAAATTGCATCTAAAACAATCCAACAAAAATGGTGCTTTTCAAACAATTTTATAAATGAACAAAACCGTAGGTACATATATGCGATTATATTTCTCTCATTCATCCCCTAAACACCGTGGATTAAAAATCTATTATTTCAACCCTCACCCTATTTTCAATTGATGATTGAAACCAGAATTGTGGTTGATTTATTACAAACGTAACATGAGTAGATAATTGAAATGTAAGATGATTTAAATGTGTTGAATTGATAAAATTATTATGCAATCAGAGTTCTACTATATAAAAACAAAACGAAACGAATTATTTAATTGATTTAAAAAGGAAAACGATTTAAACTAGGGATTATATGATAAATGATTAGAAACCGAACAGATAAAACACTTTAGTTGATCATTAATCATTTTCAAATAACTGTATCGATTCGATAGTCTTACGATATTTTCATTTTTACTTCCTGTTTTGTTTTTGTTGTTAATATCACCGCCGGATTAGAAGATTTGTGGAGCTCGTATATTGCGACTCCCCAGGGATACGCAATAAATTCCAAAAAAAATGTTGGTTCACTCCTAATAATATACGTTTTCACAATAGAATTGTGAATTGAAATCATGGTGTTTGTAGGTAATAATGAGAGGCTTGAATCCGGTAACGCTGCCGCAATTGCTTTTCATAGAGACTCATTGGCAGAGGTGTGCGATTCGCTCATTAGCGAGTCGATGGTCGACTCACAAAAATAAAAAACAACAACATCGATTCAGTGCGATTATTCGGAAATTTTCTGGATCGATTCGAATCGACATGAATCGATCAAATACAGGAAGAGAATCGATTTAATCTGAAGATTGCGAATTAAATTTCATAAAACAAACTGTAATTCTAAAATAACTAAGAAACTTGAGCGTGTAAGACGCTTTGTAGAAATTGAATTTCTTTTTTCACAGATTTAAGATCAACACGATGGTGGTTCATTTTTTAAAGTTAATGAAATCCTGCATACATCAGTGTTTGGCGATAATTTCTCGTTTTGAGCAATGACCAAAAACGAAAACTTTTGATTGTTGCCCAGAATAAGATTGATGTTTGACAAATAAGCATCAATTTTAAGACTTAACATCAAAAAGTGATGCAACTTGCAGTAATTTAAGGGGTATTCTCGTTTTTTGTGAACAAAAGGTCGATTTTTATTTCGTCATCAATCAGTTTGTGATCTTGTTAGATTCAATTCACGTAAAAAAAGATCGAAAATGACCTGACCTGGTCTGATTGAAGACTTTAATAGCTCACTCAGTAATTTTATTGTCACTGTCCTACTCACTACCAGTGACACATCTATTTAGTATAAGAACACCTACGACCCCCGCATTCGTATTTTCGTTGTTATTTTAACAATTAAAGCAAAATGAACACGTTTCGAACTGAAAATTAAAGAAATCGGGCCGCTCCTTCATCTGTCTACCACACATGCCCTGTTCGTTGTTTCTGGAAGTTGTGCTTGTTGGAATCTCAACAAATAGTCAATGTTTTGTTTAATATATATTAATAAATCAAGCGTTCTTGTCCTAACGAAAATGGGGTAATGCAGAGAAGTGGTTGAGAATGAGAAGAAAAAAAATATGTTTGATCGACGTGATGATTAGGCGGTGACAATATCAAACTTGTAGTATCGGACCAGACAGCTTTTATTATCATGGAAAACAACAAAAACGATTAAAACTTTTTCGAATAAACTGTATTACGATATAAAGTTGTTGTTATTGTTACAGAGTTAAATTTTGCTCCCACTACCCCCCCCCCTCTCTAAAACTAATTGTTTATCAAACAGAATAAATAATTATAAAGTGAACTTTTGTAGGTGGAGAATATTGTTTCGTGTAGGCGATGATTTTCGGAAAAAATATCTTAATCGACAACTATTACAAACACCCACTCTTCAACACAAGTTTACTCACAAACCCCCATTACTGACATTCTAACTATCTATATTACATGTTGACATGCAATACCGCATTTAACACACAACATTATTGTGCTCCTATTTTATGAGTGTTATTGTTGTTGTTGTTGGTTCGTGTAGATTTATCAAAACTGTTGTATCTTTAAAAACACGAAAATTTGATGAATAATCACCGAATAAAAGTTGTAATTAGATTAATCAGTTTTTTTTTTGATTAAGAATAAAAATAGTTGAAGATATGAGAACATTTACAAACAATATGATTGCAAATCATTAAAATTGTTGTGTGTTCTGACATTTTAATTATGTTCACATCTCCTTTTAGATAATACACAAATCAATAATAACTTGATTTTAAAGTTCAAAAACTAGAACGAAATGAAATAGCAATTTTCCATATTGATTTATATACAGTTGGACAGGTTTTATGACGCCTTTTATCATCATCTATTTTTAGGGGTGAAAGTAATGAATATCATCATTCTATTGTAATGCAACTTGTATATTATCCACATATTAAATTTATAATAATGGTTAAAGTATGACAGAAAAAAAACCATGTAACGATAAGAGCTTTTAAAACGTTGTGATGTGATTTAGATTTGATCAACTAAAAGCTGGAACACTTCATTATTTAATTTAGTGCCAGGAAAAAAAACCGTCAAATTCTAACGCGGCGCCTCCACCAAAACTCAATCAAGCCAGAACAGATTATTATTTTTTCAATTCATGATTAGAAACGCGTTATTTACATGATTACTACTGTGAAACACAAAAATCAAACAATATCATCAGTGATTCCCGGAATGATGGTAGGGAATCGGGAAAAGTAAATCAATGCCTTTCAGCAGCCCTTGTACGTATCACAAAAGCTTGTGATCAACATCATTACCATTATTATGCTTGGTGGAATTCCTTGATAAGAAATCTGGTTGATTAGTTTATTGATTTGAAAATATTCAACGCTAAGAATTCCACCATTTTCATTTACTCCACCCTTTTTGATTGTTGTCTTAATAACTGTACGAACTTTTAAACTGGTTTTAAGTAAACCACTCGCACCTACCTGAAGATTAAAGAATGACGAACGTAACCCCTGTTGTGAATGTTTGAAATTGTTTGGATTTCGCTCTTTTACTGGTAGAAAAATGACAAAGACTTGTCGTTCGTTCGCAAAAAAACTCGCTTCAACATCAAAGATGCCCTGTTGTGGGAGGCTGACGTTTTTTATTATTAATTAAAAAAAAAATTTAAACGTGTTCCGTGTTATATTTTTGGATTATTTAACAACTGACACATTTAAAATAATGCGAATTTTCTTTTTTTAATATTTCATATGTTATTCGAACACCTACAGTTTCCTTTTCCTTTAATCAACCCAAAACATTATCAGAATTATGTTCTGGTTTAGATTGATTGTGTTTAATGCATAGATTTTGTTGTGTAGGTGGTAGAAATTTGTCTACACAGTCTATCCATGCAACGTATCCATTTTCTGTGGTTTTCTCTTCTAACACATCCTGATTGATTGATTGATTGAATAAAATGAAAAGATTCTACTTCTGTCAATCTGTTTTCATTTCTTTTTCGTTTTTTTTTTGCTATCTCGAACACTTTTCTCTATATTTGATATCTCAGATATCGTTTTTTTTTAATAACATTATTATAAACGAAATTCTTGGAATGCTTGTGCAATAAAAGTCAAATGTAGTTCGAGGATTTCTATATAAAATAAAATCATTCGATGACTAATTGATTATATGTTAATCACAAATCATTTCGTAGTAGTATTGTTTATGTTAATATTGATTGCAATATTGCAACAGTATGTTTAAATGAACGTCAAGTTGATGATGAGATTTCAAATAGAAAACAATCATCAAAATCCGTTGAAATACTTTATACAGACCGGAAATTCGATAGGGATTTTTGTCCAAAAATGAAATAATTGTTTTCTTTAGATAGACCCAAACAACTGAGGCAACGTTATTAGTCTGAATATGGAATAACAATTTACAATTCGATCGATGATAATTGTGCACAAGCATTCAGGAATTGGCAGTTTCAATGTAAAACATCGATCGTGAGCCATTTTCTTTCGTATTCTACATGTGATCGTTTATTGTAGATTGATGTCGGAGAGGAAATTTTCCACTTAAATATTATAGCAAATCGTTTGTGTTTATAAAAGCCGTTTTCAAAAGGGTCCTGATGCTATATTATAAATATTTATGCATAGAATCAGAAGGTGTATAAAATGTAAAGTAAATGTTCGTTCAACAGTTTATTTAAAGGTTTTATTGTAAAAAGTCGATAGAAGAAGGCGCTTGTTTATGTGCATTTTTCCAAATAACTTAATGATATTCGAAAAACAATTTTCCAAAGTCCTCTCAAGTCGGCCAATACATAAAACAGAAAACTACCCCAATTTAAAAAAAAAAGAGATTTATTGTACACAAAGACACGATATCATTCAGTTGAGACTTATCTAATCATCAACGTTAAAGTGGAATTTAACGGATGTCTTTGATCTATTTAACGATTGCTTTTTGGTATGCAGACATGAAAATAATCAAAGAAGATTTCTGACATTCGCGTTTTTTTCTGTTACTGATGAATACAATTTCTTTTTGGAATTGATCAAACAAATTGTATAAAATACATTAGATATTAATTAAATGGAATTTTCATTAATAGAATAACTTCGATTATGTTGTTTGTATTGAACAAATTAACATCGTAGATGTGACTTTATGCGACTGTAGTAGTCAAGTCGACCGATTCAGAATACACACGAAATGTTGATTGTTCTTGTTTTGTATTGTTGCAGGATCCGAAATTACGTCAAATCGTAACAATGGGCAGTCAAGATACATTAGAAGAGAAAACAGTGACTGTATGTTGTGCCAATGATTTTGTTAATATGAATTTTACAAATTTTTGTTGTACAAGAAAAGAAATAGCAAGGCTGTGGACTGATGCATTAATTAATTTGGCATACAATTTAAATCAAATGAATGGCACAACAAATATGTATTTAGAAAAAGCTTATACGAAATTAGTGTTAAGCACCGACAAGACTGGAAAAGTACCAATTAAAAAGTAACAACAACAAAATTATTATTTAAATAATATTAATTAATTGATTTTGTAGCATAATCAAAATGTTTGCACAAAATAAAGATGATAAGAAACGTATAGAAACTGTAATGCAATCATGTGGTCTGCCGTATGGTAAAACGGACACAATCAACCCTGAAAAGTTTCAATTTGAAGATTTTTTTGCATTTTATAAAACATTAACACAACGCACAGAAGTCGAGAAAGTATTCAATGAAATGTTAGTGATTCACATGAGATTTTTTACCTTTATCAAATAATAATTAACACAACATAAAATTCAACACTAATTTTAGAGTTGGTTCAAAGAAATACATGACAGCATCGCAGTTTGTTGATTTCTTAAATAAAACACAACGTGATCCACGTTTAAATGAAATCCTACATCCGTATGCAAATACAACAAGGGCCAAAGATATTATCAGTCAATATGAACCGAACAAATATAATGCACAAAAGGGTCAATTGTCGTTCGATGGTTTCTTGCGGTATCTAATGTCAGAAGATAACAATATAATGGCACCATCGAAATATGAATTATGCGATGATATGGACCAACCATTGGCACATTATTTTATTAATTCCTCACATAATACGTATTTGATTGGACATCAATTGACTGGACGTTCTAGTGTTGAAATGTATCGACAATGTCTTCTAGCTGGATGTCGGTCAGTTGGTTTTTGGAACTTTTTTCTTTTATTAAAAATTTCAGGAACCTACTACAAAACTTTCCCAATGCCTGTTCACATAAAACTTGCTTAAGTGGTTTCATCTATTCGCCTCCCATTATTTTCGTTTTGGTCTTGAGATCTTTTTAGATGCTTCAAAATTGCTTGCTTCCACCTCTTTTGTATAATCAATACCAATTGTTATTAGTGTAACATCTTTTGATTTGGCAAAGTTTAAACGATCCTATATTGTGTTCATTCAATTAATTGCTTTATTAGCCAGCTATAAATCAGTGTATATTGTGGCTTTTTAGATGTGTAGAATTGGATTTTTGGAATGGACGCACCGAAGAACCTGTAATCGTTCATGGTTATACATTTGTTCCTGAATTACCAGCTAAAGAAGTATTAGAAGCAATAGCAGAGAGTGCTTTTAAAACATCCGATTATCCTGTAATTTTATCATTTGAAAATCATTGTAATCCCCGACAACAAGCGAAAATTGCAAATTATTGTCGCGATATATTTGGTGATATGTTATTAGATGCACCATTAGATTCTTATAAATTAGAGCCTGGCAATCCATTACCACCACCATCAGTTTTAAAACGGAAAATTATAATCAAAAATAAAAGGAAACACCATCATCCACATCATCATAAGAATAGTAATGCAACTGCAACAACAGCAGCAGTAGCAACAACAACAACAACAACAACAACGACTACAGTAACACAGTCCTCGATTGAAATTCCGCAATCGGAACCAACAGGAAATGGTGATATTCCTCATCATGCCCCACCATTACTACAAACAAGACAAGTATTGTTGATTTTTTCTCTATTTGTAACTAGTTTTTGTAAATAGAAATTTTGTAGGGATCTAAAGAATCAACAGGCACAGAAGATGAAGATACATCAAGTGAAGATGATGCTGATAATATTGAAATTGATGCACCATCTGAGGCACCAATAGGTGGTGGTGATCATAATAAAGTTGCAGCTAGTGAAACTGAAGCCGGTGCTGAAATTTCCGCTTTAGTCAACTATGTACAACCTGTACATTTTTCTAGTTTTGAAAATGCTAAAAGTGTGTATCGTTTTCTCAATCAATTCTTTGATTATAATTTTTCAAAATGCTTTTAGAAAAAAATCGCAGTTACGAGATGTCATCATTTGATGAACGTCAAGCTACATCATTATTGAAAGAATATCCTGTACAATTTGTTAATTATAATAAACATCAATTAAGTCGTGTATATCCAGCTGGTACACGATTTGATTCGTCGAATTTCATGCCACAAGTCTTTTGGAATGCCGGTTGTCAACTAGTTGCATTGAATTATCAAACATTAGATTTGGCAATGCAATTGAATTTAGGTATATTCGAATATAATAGCCGTTGTGGTTATTTATTAAAACCAGAATTTATGAGACGTACTGATCGTCGTTTTTATCCATTTGCTGAATCAACAGTTGATGGTATTATAGCTGGTACTGTTAAAGTCACTGTGATAAGTGGTCAATTCTTGACTGATAAGCGTGTTGGTACATATGTTGAAGTTGAAATGTATGGTTTACCAGCTGATACAGTACGTAAACGTTTTCGTACAAAAGTTATACCAAATAATGGTATCAATCCGGTGTATGATGAGGAGCCATTTGTTTTTAAGAAAGTCGTATTACCAGATTTAGCATCGATACGTGTTGCTGCATATGAAGAATCTGGTAGATTTATCGGTCATCGAATTTTACCAGTTGTTGGTTTATGTCCGGGTTATCGACATATCAATTTACGTACAGAAATTGGACAACCGTTACCATTAGCTACGTTATTTGTACAAATTCTGGTTAAAGATTATGTACCGGATCGTTTATCTGATTTCGCTGAAGCTTTAGCTAATCCAATCAAATATCAGAGTGATTTAGAGAAGCGCGCCCAACAATTGGCTGTATTAACCGATGATATGGAACCAACTGATACTACTAATAATGAAACAGAGATGAAAAATAGCCTAACGAAAATCAGTAAGGAACAAACTAGTAATGGTAGTCCAATACAAAGGCCTTCAATCATAGCCGGTGGTCCAACAACATCATTCGATGTGATTGATAATGAAGCAACAATAATGACAACAATAACAACAACATCATCACCAGCACAAACAACGACAATTTCACCATCCGCAAATCAATCAATTGAATTAAATTCATTATCGAAACCGGTTGAAATTAAAGAAGAGAAATTCGAAGAGATCATTGCTGAACCTTTAGAGAAAATTCTAGATAATAAATTAGTTAAAGAGAAACGTTTCGAACTCGATAAGAAATTGGAGAGTTTACGAAAGAAACATGAGAAAAAGAAAATGACATTACAGTCACAAAAATCCGGAGATTTCACAGAGAAACGTTCGAAATTAATCAATATGAAACTAGTCAAACGGCTATCCAGTAAAAACATGTAAGTGTCTCTTTAATTTATCGTAATTTTTGTGTGTATGTGTGGGTGTGTATCAGTATAATGTGATTCGTTCATCATTTTAATGAATAGATGATTTTTGTTTTGCTGTTTGAGCAAATTAATTAATTTAATTTGTCGTAAAATTGGGAAACAATTAAAGGGCGGACAATCAAGCCAGTGGTTTTGAACAACCAACTGGTGTTTGGAGCTTTTGTGCACGATGGTGAGTTTTTTGTTTATAAGTATGTTCACGACAATAAACAGAAGAATACAACAATAACAACAACAACAACAACACGATTTGCACGCAAAACAACATTTGCACATTTTTATTATTTGATAGAAATTTTTGCTCAAATACAGCATGTTTGTGGGCAAAACTGGATATCTCCTTCAAAAATCATCTATTCTCAGATAATTTTATAGAATCTGTTCCAGTTTTGTTCAATAACTTTCTATTATTTGGATATTTTCTTAAAATTCTATTAATTATTTTTGTCTGTATAAATGTTCCAGTGTCAGTGGTGTATTTTCAACAGAATCACCTAGTGCTGAACCGTTGACTAGTGTAACAGATGCACCTGAAACTAGTTCAACTGAAACTGATAAACCATCATTGCCACGTAGCCATTCTGAACGTTTATTGGCTGTCAATCGTGAGTTTGTTGTACAGGAGAAGGAATTACGCGAGAAATACCATGAAACTATCTACAATACAGCTGAGAAAGTCATGAAAATGTCCCAAAATAATCAACTAAAAACTTTAAAGGTATGCAAATTGTTTTCAAATTAATTTTGATTGATGTTGATCGTATTTTTGTGTGTTTTTAGGACCAATTTGAGCGTGAAACATCGGATTTAATGCGTAAATTACAAGCTGATCATCGTGAAGAAGTCAAAGCATTGGCTAAAAAACATCGAAATCGTGAACAATTTACACGTGTTAAACGTGAAGCGGTGACGGCTGTTGTTGGACGTGGTGTAACAGAACGTGAACGTTTAGGGCAAATTTTTGAAAGTCGCCGTGAAGAACTACAACGACAACATGATGTTGTTAAAGATGCTTTAACAGACAGTCGCGATAAGGTATCTAATTAATGTTCTTTCATCCATCAATATACGATTGATTCATTTTAATTGGTGTTTCTTAGGCGAAAGCAGCATTGGAGAAAGAGTTTGAAACACGATTAGCTCGTGCTGATGGCGAAACTAGTGGTGTTGTTTGAATGCAATAATTCACAAGAGAAAGAGAAAGAGTGAAAAACAAGCAAACCTTTTTAATACAAACCAAGTGCAATACTTTGTATGTGGTCACAAAGAGGTAAAAAGAAAACAGAAAAAAATCTTTCGACAATCAAGTTTTTTCAGTGGTTAGAATAATAATATTAATATTAATAATAATGATAAAATATACACAGAATCTTGTTATCTAACATTAAAATTAGTATTTGATGTTTGTCGTTTATTGTGATAGTAATTTTTAGAAGAAAATGTAGATTTTCGAATTGGAACAGCAAATGCTTTTGTTTTTATTTTAGTAAAATTTTCTTTTCTTTTTTTTTAAATTCTAATCTTAAATATAGAACAAGTAGTGCCAGTTGTAGTAATTCTCAAATTAGAAACTAATTACCTCTTTTATTGTTGTTATTAATTTTCTTTGTTATTGTTTGAAGAACAAAGCAATAATACAGATCGTTAAATAATCATTTGCACTAACGTTGATTACACTCAAGGATCTGTATAGTTATCTAGTCATTTAATTTGTTATTAGAGAGGGTGTCTAGACTATGTAATCGGAATACCGCATAGATTCGTTGTTTGCTAGATAATCTAAAAACTGTAGGTACTTATAAAATGATGAAAACAAGCGAACTTGTTACGAACACAATCAGTTAATTTGAGATTTAAACAACAACAACAACAACCAAAAAGATGTCTAAATGTGGTGATTGAGTTCGTAGCAATACGTTGTTTCTAGCAATAAATGGCAAAGTATCGTGCTTGCGACAAATCGTAAGCCACCAATCTGTGGAGATGTTCCTAGTAGCGCCTGTCACCCCCCCGATGATGATATCATTTTATTTTCATTCAAGACGTTTTTAAGACTTTGTAAATAAATTCTTGTAGTGTATATGTATTTCGTTTTTGTTAAATTTCAAATATAATTTATGGAATTATAGTTTTTATGACAAATATAGTGAAGTATAGCTATTTACTTATAAAAGTTGCCAAATTTACTTAATTATATTCTTGGTTGTTTTATTTTGTAAACGTTAAATAGAGATAGCTTTTTTGCGAATATGTAATTTTTCTAAATTATAAAAAAGAATCTTGAATAATACTGAATTTTCCTGTTTAAAATTATCGGAATATTATTCAAGACTGTTTAGTGCAGATCAGAAATACTTGATGTTGCTAACTAGTATTTGTTGCTACTAATTGTTAATATAAATGGTTGTTATATAGAATTCATAGTGGAAAAAAGCAAGAGAAAGAAACAACAGTTTAGGGTTAAGACCGCTGATTTTTCGTGGCAAAACAGGAACGTATTACGACTTCCATTGAAGCATTTTGATCAAGGTTTGTTGAAGGTTTTGAACCGTTCCACAATAGTTAGTTGAGAAGAAGATGATGAAAGAAAACGGCCTATTTAGTCTATTTAAGATAGTTCTCATCTATTAGTGTGAATGTATGAACAACAAGAAAATAAAACTAAATGATGTTTTTGTTAGTTGAAATGAAAATAGAACAAATTTAAGAGAATTGACTCCTTAAAATCTATTTCGAATATTATTCTGATTTCGTTTTATTTTCTTTTATGGGGAAATTTTTCGATTCATTACAAAAATAAGAGTAACATTCCCAATTATAAAACAATATTTAAACGAAAATAGTACGAGAATCTTGTATTTTTCCAACTTGTGCCTTTTAACCATAAACTTTGATTTACACTTCCACTTTGAAATTTTTTAACAAGAAAAAACGAAAGAATCACCATTTAATAATAACGTATGTGTTTATTAACGGAATTAATGTTTGGAGAAATAGAATTTGTGTGCTAATTATGATTTTTTGGAAAATTCTCTTTTTTTCAAGAGAAATTCTCCCTTTATTCATTCCATTTATTGTATTTTCTGAGACCTAAACTATTATAAAAAAAAACAACAATTTGTTAGTCTTGAGAAATAAAAATATATTCTCGAACAGAAGGTGTTATTTCGATTATTTAGAGTAGTTACATAAATAAAAGGCTTCTAACACGAGAACACTTGGATCTTCAACGACTGTAGTGCTGTTATTGATGAAGATACTGATTAATAGATTATTAGTGATAGCGCAACTACACTAACTTTATGTGTACCTCGTCTAGGAAAGGTGGTTATGCGCATTTCGCCAAACCGTGGACGTGTATGCCTTTTCGAATGGATGATTCCAGCTTATTTTAGCAAATCCAGGTGCTTTTTCTACGATAAGGAACCTAGAAAATATGCTTGGAAAATGGTTGTTTTCTATTTTTTAAGTCCACTTGCTACATCAAAGTATGGACAGAAACTCCCAATACTTGAGCAACTATTGTAAAAGGAAAAGGCGCCTACACGATCTATTTTCTAAAACGTAAAAAAGAAAAGGCAGTAGCATGGATTACCGATAAATCGAAGGACTTATCAATACAACGAATGATAACTCCAGAAAAATATTAAAAAAATATATTGAAGAATGTAAAATGGAATCAACAAGATGCTAACAAATATGTAAAAACAAAACAATTTAACAACATTTATGTACAAAAAGAGATTTCGATTATTTACGTAAAATTGTCGAATTTGCTAATGTTAGATTTGTAATTTTTTTTTATAGATAAATCAAGAAAAAAAACGAATGTATTTGGAACTACACACAGCCTAGATGTTCTTGTTTTTTTATCCTTCATTAATTTATTCAACAGTAATTAATAAATCTTCAGCCTCTAATTTCATATCCATTTCAACATTTAATGTTTTAACAATACCAGCAACTGAACTTTGTACAACAGTTTCCATTTTCATAGCTGATAAAATAACTAATGGTGTACCCTTTTCAACTTTATCACCAACTTTAACACGTATATCAATGACTGTACCAGGCATTGGTGCACCAACATGACTCTTATTTGTTTTATCAGCCTTTGGATGTACATGGATCTCTTTACCAGCATCTTTATCACGTATCAATACACTGCGTAATGTACCATTTAATTCAAAGAATACTTCGCGATCGCCATTCTCAGTTAAATCTTCAGCCATTGCTAATGTTTTTATACCTAATGTTTTGCCTTTTTCAATTGTCGCTTCGAATTCTTCACCAACTTTCGGACCAACTAGAAAGATTCTTGTATCTAATTTATCAACAGGACCATATTTCTCTTTGAATACTAAATATTCTTTTGTTACTTGCGGATATAAAGCGGCCGACATTACATCACGATCGGTAACATCTGGGAAAGTCTCTTGTAATTCATGTTTTAATTTATCGAATTCTAATGGTGCCAATGATGCACCAGGTCTACCCTCAATACGTGGCATATCACGTAGAACTTTTGAACGTAACGGTTCTGGGAAACCACCATACGGTTGCCCAATATGTCCTTGTAGATATTCAACTACTGATTTTGGGAATGATAATTCTTCAGCTTTATCTAATACGTCTTGTGATGTCAATTTATTCTGTACCATGAATTGGGCTAAATCACCAACAACTTTTGATGATGGTGTAACTTTGATAATATCGCCCAATAATAGATTTGCTTCGGCATAAGCTTTTTTAACATCCTCAAAGAAATCACCAAGACCTAATGAATAAGCTTGGAATTGTAGATTTGTATATTGGCCACCTGGTATTTCATTATTATAAACATCAGCATTGCCCGATTTCATTGTTGTTGTACATTCAAATGGTGCATATAGTGTACGTGTTTGTTCCCAATATGCTGAATATTCACTTATTTTTGATAAATCGAAATTTGTATCTAATTGTGATCCTTGTAAGGATGCAACAACAGCACCCATACTTGGTTGACTTGTTAATCCAGACATTGAATCAACAGCAACATCAACAACGTCAGCACCGGCCTCAGCACAGGCTAACATTGCAGCAACACCAGCACCACTAGTATCATGTGTGTGAATATGTAGTGGAAGATCTGGATATTTATCACGAATAGCACTAACTAACATTCTAAAACAAAATCAATTAAGTAACAATTTAAGAACTATCCATATTTTGCATAAACAACATACTTGGCAGCTTTAGGTTTAAGTAATCCAGCCATATCTTTAATAGCTAAAACATGCGTGCCAGCCTTCACTAATTCTTCAGCTAGCTTCAAATAATAATTGAGATCGTATTTCGTTTTATTCGGATTACTAACATCACCAGAGTAGGAGATTGCAGCTTCTACAATACCACCAGCTTTACCGGCTGCTTCCATACCAACAATTAAATTTGGTAAGTAATTCAGAGAATCAAAAACACGGAAAATATCCATTCCAGTTTGAACCTAAAAGATTTTTTTTTTGCAAAGTCATAGAAATTCACCCCAAAAAATAACTTACAGCTAATTCACAAAATTTAAAAACAACATTATCAGGATAATTGGTATAACCGACAGCATTAGCACCACGTAGTAGCATTTGGAATGGTATATTTGGTATTAATTTACGCATTTCTTCTAAACGTTCCCATGGACATTCATGTAAGAATCTTAAAGCCACATCAAATGTGGCACCACCCCAATTCTCTAAAGAGTATAATTGACTGAAATTATGCGTTACAAATGGGGAGATTTTTAATAAATCATGTGTTCGAACTCTAGTAGCTAATAACGATTGATGAGCATCTCTGTATGTTGTATCCATCAATAATAATCCTTTATGATTGCGGACAGCTTTTGCAAAAGCTTCAGGACCTTGTTCCTTGTAAATATCTCTAAATCCTTTCGGTGGTTGTACAGCTATTGCAACAAAAGAATAAAAGTACGTTAGTTTTCAAGGTGTTGCTTTTTTTTTGGAATCAATCAAAAAATGTATACAACAGGGTTAGTTACAAGCAAAAATTGAATGTTAGCAAAAAAATATAAAGATTAAATAATACATTACTTGGGTTTTGTTTGGGTGTCGTCACCAGGTACTCTGTCAAACAAAAAATTAATAAAATGCGTGCAAAAATCTACTCAACAAATAATAATTAAAAAAATAGAAAAGAACACACTACAACCAATTTAAGTAGTACACAGAAAAAACAAACAAATACTTTCAGATGTTTTAATTTGTTTTTGTTTTTTACCTTGTGAAACATTCGGTACGTGTGGTTTAATTTCTGCTGGTTTATTTTGTGTAGCTAATGGTGTTTGTGGTCCATTCACTAAAACTTGTCCTAAATAGTTTAATAATTTTTGGGCACGATTTCGTGTCGGACTAAATTTAAATAATTGTGGATTTTCATCGATGAAATATGTGTCGACAGAACCATTTAAGAATTTTTGATTTTCTAAAACATTCAATAAGAATGGTATGTTTGTTTTAACACCACGTACACGGAATTCTCTTAAGGCACGATTCATTTTTGCACATGATGCTTGTAAATCATTCGAATGTGCAATTACTTTCACTAACAAAGAATCATAATATGGTGAGATTATAGCACCAGCAAAACCAGAAGCGCCATCCAATCGTATACCCATACCTTCACCAGATCGATAGACCTCAATACGTCCAGTATCTGGTTGGAAGTTTTTGGCTGGATCTTCTGTGGTCACACGACATTGAATTGCGAAACCCTAAAATTATTATTCTTATCATTATTTTAATGGAATTTTATGGAAATACTAAGGTACATCAGGTTTTATACGGTCTTGTGTGACACCCATTTCTGGTAGAGTCATGCCTTCAGCCACACGAATTTGTGCTTGTACCAAATCAATGCCTGTTATCTCTTCAGTGACAGTATGCTCAACTTGTAAACGAGCATTGACTTCAATAAAATAGAAATTGCCTTTTTCATCGCATAAAAATTCAACAGTTCCAGCATTTTCATAGCCGACATGTCTAGCTAATTTCACAGCTAAATCGGTCATTTGTTGACGTACTTTCTGATCTAGATGTGGTGCTGGTGCCATTTCAACAACTTTCTGATGACGTCTTTGTACAGAACAATCACGTTCAAATAAATGCACAACATTACCAGCTTTATCACCTAATAATTGCACTTCAATATGCCTTGGACGTTCAATGAATTTCTCAATAAACATAGCACCATTTCCAAAAGCACTTAATGCCTCACTAGATGCTCTTTGGAAATTCTCTTCGACTTCTTCCATTTTACGTACAACACGCATACCACGACCACCACCACCATAAGCAGCTTTGAATATAACCGGTAAACCATGTTTATGACAAAATTCCAATGCTTCATCTTTTGTTGTAACTGGTCCATCCGTACCAGGAACAATTGGTACACCGGCAGCTATTGCAGCTACACGTGCAGCAACTTTATCACCCATTTGATGGACAACTTGTGGTGATGGTCCAATAAAACGTATTCCAGCATCGATAACAGCTTGTGCAAAATCAGCACGTTCCGATAAGAAACCATAACCAGGATGTACAGCATCTATACCATTATCTTTGCAAATTCTTATTATTTCTGGTATATTTAAGTAAGCTTGTACTGGTGGCAAGCCTTCACCAACCAAATAACTTTCATCAGCTTTTAAACGATGTATATGTGAACGATCTTCTTTTGAATAAATTGCTACCGATTTTATACCTAATTCTGTACATGCCCGAAATACACGTACAGCTATTTCACCACGATTTGCTACTAATACACTACGGATTGGTTTGTATTCGACTTTTGTTGAAAAATTACATCTTGTTGAACAATAGGAAGATACTGGAACTGTTGAACGTAGTAATGTTTTTGATACAATCAAACGGACAATCATTTCGATGATTTCTTCACACAATCAAACGGTGGACAACTATAACAAAGAACAATTAAACAACAATTTGGAATTTGCTCGAATGTAATGTAAATTAAAGAAAACAATTGTTGAATCGGTTAAGTGGATGTAAATTGTGGTTTTGATAAAATTGATGTCAATCAAAACTTACCACAATTGGAAATTCTAAAATCGTCATAGAAGACACAACTCTCAAAATTTAGTCAAGAATTTTTTTGGCACAGTGTCAATAATCACTCAGAATCATTCAATTCAATCGACCACTTACTATCTCTTGTTATATAAGTACGCGTTACAAAAGAGATAAATTATTTGCCAACCTGAGGAAGCTTTTATCTTTATCGTACTCGTCATTGATAGATTATAGCTTTATTGTGGGGTTTCAAATAAGCTAGATAAAGATCACAAGATATGGTGCCAAAGAATTCCTTTTTTATTTATTTTAACTTACAGTAAGTTTGGCAAAAGCCCATTTAGATTTAATTTTAATTTTTGCATATATAACGGTTCTAACGACCTATTGTGATGCAGTTAAACGCATCCCAAAGAATTTTTCTGTCAGAACTTTTTATACTGTAGTCATTAAATAGATATGAAACTATCTGGCATCTTTGTCATCTGTGACTTCAATCGGATGCTTTCAATTAACCGGAGTAGAAGTGGATGGCATCCCACAGAACTAATTAAATCGACAACACTTCAATTAAATAAATCTTTGAACGACACTAACTGGTAGAATGTTAAAAATGTTCTTGAATTATCAAAATAGTTTTGAAAACATCAATTAAAAAAGATTGGATTATACTAAACTAGAAACAATTAATTAAAACGAATAGATTATAAATAGAAGATTTTCGAAAGTCATTGACTTGGAAATAATTTAATAACAATAAAAACAATTTCGAAAATAATCACTGCGAAACCAGTTTTTTTTTAAGTCGAAATGTTTTGATAACAATTTAATTGAAATGCAAACGAAAAATTCCATGGTTAAATGCATTTCTCCTGGCACCAACAATTAGATGATTCATAAATTGAAAGGAATTCGAAGGGAAAATCAATATTTCATGAGTCAGCTGACTGAAAACTACCCAGTCGCCGTATTGATGATGATTCTCCAGGTCTTCGTAACAACAATGGAGGTCAAGGTCTTTAGGAACAACACTAAACAAATAGTATACTAAATGTACGATTGGTAAACAAATATGTTTCTAATAATAGCTATTCTATAAAAAATCGAATAAGTTATGAAGTCGATAAGAAATTACTATAATACTAATAGTTAATGTATCATCATGCTTAACAATATTTTCGTTAAGTACGTTTTCTTTGACCTTTTCATATAATTATTCGAAATTGGCAATGTCAAAATAGGGACCTCCAAACAACCTGTAATATCTCGATCAACAATCTAATTATTGCAATAATTCTACAAAATAGCCATTATAACAAATTTTCGAATTATTTATATGAAAATAATGAATTTTTAATAAGGATTTGACAAATAAACAATAGTCCCCTTGTGTATGTTAAAGGATATGGACTTTGTTATTATGAAAATATGGATTCACGATTACATGATTTGTTAATTCGAACTTTGGACCAATTCGAAAATCTATTAATAAATAATAACAACCATAATAATAAACATTTCTATTTCTTTATAGAAATTCACTAATCACCAATTAACGTTTATGAGCGGTTGCAATTGTTTGTACTTTATTTGTTACGATTTTTAGTAATCTTCAACGAGAACAGTCACAAGAGAATTGTTTCAATAATTGATGTCAAGGAAATTATTGTAATTGCATCCAACAAAAACGCGACTAGTTTTTCCATAACATTTTTTTTTATCATTTCAATTGTTGATTGTATTATTTACTCAATGATTTAATGGAAACATCTACGTTTTTCAAGTAGTAAAAGAACGGAAATATACACGTGTAAATCATATCTATTTACTTACATATTTTTCAACTTGTTTCTTTTTAAATTCTTGTTGTTGCTTTATTCAAATACGTTTATTTTTTGATGGATGTATGTACGTGTGAACAACTCAACAATATATGCGGCACTAACAACTGGCTGTGAAATGTGAAGCCGGTGAATTATTTTTGAAGCATACACAACTAAAAATTTTTGTGGGAGAGCCAGTAGAAGCGCATGCGAAGCCATGAAAACAAAAACTCTCTAAACGTATTAACATATATGTGGATAGAGAATTAGTTGCTAGTAAAGGTGATAATTTGATAATAATAAAAGAGATTAGGTGCTTTTTACAAGGGAGCTCTAATTAAAAGTACGCTTATTTGTCCATCTTGAAAGTGTAATTGTCTAATTCGTCACAATGAATGCTTATTGTTACATAACTTTTGTTAAATAAATGATAAAAATATAGACAGTGTCACTGCTGTATATTCGATAATAAATAGTGTACTGCTTGTTGATTTATTTTTGAATATAAACGGAAAATATGATAAAAATTGATACAATAGTTCATTTATCCTTGACCTATCCAGTGGAGAATCAAATCAATAACATGACTAGACGCTCTTTGTATTACATATTTGTGATCTATTTACATAATAAACAGTTGTTATTTACGTATTTTAAATCCGAATTATGATCAATTTTCAAATCTTTACATTGATCTACTTTGTTATTACGAAATTATTATTGCAATCATTCCAAATACGTCGTTTATCTTTGAGGTGGTATTTCGATGGGACATCCAATATATAAATGCTATAAATATCGACGTTAGTTATGCAACTAACAATACAACATTTGATGCTAAATAAAGTACACAATCTTCAATATAGCCGTTGTCATCAATGCCAAATCAAGCTAATTCTCAGCAGATTTACTAATTTGCACGGAATTCTCAAGCGATTTACCGTTGAGTGAATAATAATTCACTCAACACTATTGCCCATTCAAGTCAAAAGCTGTTCAGAACTGTAAAAAAAATACGGATTAAGTGCTCTACATTTATTTTTGTTAGAATTCATCACTTCTAAATAGTTATTATGAGAATATTTGGCAACATTGCTTCCATGTAAATTCCGTGGGAGTTAAGCTTAACTCGTGGGTTAAGTTTTCCGAAATATTCCCAAAAAAAATAATAATTTCATTGCAATTGCAATCAGCCGTAATTAATTAACAAATAATGCGGCAAGTATTGATGGTAGCTGAGAAGCCGTCGTTAGCTGCATCTCTTGCTAATATTCTAAGTGATGGTTCGAATTCTACACGAAAAGGTATCTATTTTCAATGAAAAATTTTTTTGAATTTATTATAAATTTCCACAATTATTTAAAGGATTGAATGGTGTTTGTTCTGTACACGAATGGAATGGTGTATTTCAGCAACAACCAGCCCGTTTTAAAATGACATCAGTTTGTGGACATGTGATGGGTGTTGATTTTCATAATAAATACAATAATTGGGATCGTGTTGATCCTGTTGAATTATTCACATGTCCAATTGAAAAGAAAGAAACAACACCGAAATTACGTATGCCACAATTTCTCAATCAAGAAGCTAGAAATTGCGATAATTTAGTATTGTGGTTGGATTGTGATAAAGAAGGTGAAAATATCTGTTTTGAAGTGATGGGTTGTGTTGCACGCAGTCTACGTGGAAATGTTTTCTCAAATCAAGTAACATATCGTGCGAGATTTTCAGCAATCACCGATAAAGATATAAAAGCAGCATTTAATAATCTCTGTATTATTCAATATAACAATTTTTTCATTGATATTTTTCTATTGTATATTGTTTCATATTTTTAGTGTATCCAAATGAGAATGAAGCTAGAAGTGTTGATGCTCGACAAGAGTTAGATTTAAGGATTGGTTGTTCATTTACACGTTTCCAAACGAAATTCTTTCAAGGCAAATATGGTGATTTAGATGCATCATTAATTAGTTACGGGCCATGTCAGACACCTACATTAGGTTTTTGTGTACAACGTCACGATCAAATACAAACATTCAAACCAGAAACATATTGGTTTATACGTGTTATAGTAATAACAAATAATGGCGATGATGTGAAATTAGATTGGCAACGTGTTCGTTGTTTTGATAAAGATGTGGTGAATGTGTTCTATCAAAAAATTCGTGATCAACAAAAAGCAAAAGTATTAAGTATTATATCAAAAGAGAAAACGAAACATCGTCCAATTGCTTTAAATACAGTTGAATTAATGAGAATTGCTAGTTCTGGATTAGGTATGGGACCACATCATGCTATGCAAATTGCTGAAAAACTATACACACAAGGTTATATTAGTTATCCAAGAACAGAAACAACACTTTATCCTGAAAATTTTGATTTATTGTAAACATAATTGTCTGATACATATTTTTAAACTAGTATAAACATTCAAAATTACAGGGGTGTATTACGACAACAACAGAACAGTTCTGATTGGGGTGATGAAGTGAAGAAAGTTTTAAATAAAGGCATAAATCGACCAAGACAAGGTCGTGATGTTGGTGATCATCCACCGATTACGCCAACAAAATTAGCAACTAATTCCGATTTAGATGGTGATGCTTGGAGATTATATGAATTTATAACACGCCATTTTATTGGTACATTGTCTAAAGATTGTAAATTTCTAAGTACTACAACTACTCTAAGTGTAGATGATGAAATTTTCACAGTAACAGGAAAGTCATTAGTTGATCCTGGATTTACGTCAGTAATGACTTGGATGGTAAGACTCACTTAAACGTCTTTTTGATGAATATTTTATTGAAAATTTTTAAAATTGTAGGCCTTAGATCGCAATGAGATCGTTCCAAATTTCACAGAAAACGAATTTGTCACAATCAAAGATATAAATTTAATTGAACAACAAACATCACCACCTGATTATTTAACAGAAGCTGAACTAATTACATTAATGGAGAAACATGGTATTGGTACAGATGCATCAATACCTGTACATATAAATAATATTTGTCAAAGAAATTATGTACAAATAATTAGTGGACGTCGTTTAAAACCAACCACATTAGGTATTGTATTAGTGCATGGTTATCAAAAAATTGATATCGAATTGGTATTGCCAACGACACGTTCATCTATTGAAGAGCAATTAAATTTAATTGCATTAGGTAAAGCGAATTTCAACGATGTATTAAATCATACAGTTGAAATATTTCGTTTGAAATTTCAATATTTCGTTAAAAATATCGATAGTATGGATCAATTGTTTGAAGTGTCATTTTCACCGATAAGTGCATCAGGTAGAGCTTATTGCAGGTAGAATTTCAAATACGAATTATTACCATAATTTAATGCAAATATTTATTTTTGATTAAACGAAAAAGATGTGGAAAATGTCGACGATATATGAAATTAGTTCAAGCTAAACCGCAACGTTTGCATTGTCCACAATGTGATGAAACTTACAGTTTACCACAGAATGGCACAGTGAAATTATTCAAAGAACTCAAGTGTCCCCTTGACGATTTCGAATTATTAACATATTCAACTGGTCCGAAAGGTAAAAGCTACGTGTTCTGTCCGTATTGTTACAATCATCCACCTTTCAAGTAATTGTATCGATTCTTTTCACCATAATTATATCAATAATGACGATAATTTTAGTGATATGAGAAAAGGTATGGGATGTACAGCTTGCACACATCCGACATGTCCTTATGGTATGAATACGAATGGTATTTCTAGTTGTGTCACCTGTGAACCAGGAGTTCTAGTTTTAGATCAATCATCAGCACCGAAGTGGAAATTGAGTTGTACTCGGTTTGTATTTCAATTCCAATTATCTTCTTACCTAAAATCAAATTAATTGAAATTTACAGGTGTGATATTATTGTGAATTTATTTGAAAATGCACAAAAAATCACAGTTTCATCGGACACTTGTGATTGTGGTGCACAATTTGTTAATGTTGAATATAAAATTGATAAAACGAAATTACCAAATCAATTAACTGAAATGAGGGGTTGTATATTTTGTACGAAAGATTTTATGAATTTGGTTGATAAACCGAAAACAATCACAAATAGTTATTTTAAACAACGGCATACGGGCGGTATTAAACGGGGTGCAGGTAGAGGTCGTGGTAGGGGTCGACCAAAACCCAAAGATAAAATGTCCCAACTGGCTGCTTATTTTGTATAAAGTTTTATGTGAAAATAAATTTATTTCGCAACTTTTAACTTGTGATCGTTCCATTCAGAGAGGAGTCCAAAATAATTCTGCCAATCCTTTCACGAAATTATCAACAATAATCAAAATGTAACGTACTTATTCTGCATAGAAATTTATTGCATCAAAACACGATTAAATGCAAACATTTTATTTTTAAATTTGTAGAATTTGTACAAAATTCCCGAATTCACGCTACATTTAGTGATTGTAAGTGTAGACAATTCTGCCAATTGCCGTGCGAAATCGTAAAAGTCACTAGATGGTCGGTTCTTTTTTTATGGAAAAATGGCAAGTGTTAGAAGTCTTTTTGGTATTTTGGGTACAAGAAATCTAAATACTTTGATAACACCACACCATCAGAAGATTTCAACCCGGTTTCTACACCATTGTTTACAGTGCAATCGACCAAATGTACTCAATTTAACAATTAGAAATATTTTAACCAAAAAACGTGAGTACTTTACGTTTTTACGTATTTATACCAATTAGATTACACAATATTTCATCAACAATCTGTAGTTATTTTGTTTCTATTGAATATTATTTCGTATTTAATCAAATCATTGTTAATAATTGTACATGTTTCTAACATAACCACACTTCGTGTCGTGTTTCAGTTTCAGAGACAGGATATAGAAAATTCCATTTGAATTCAATATTACAAGCTGGTCAAGATTATTACCAAATATTAGGTGTTAGTAGAAATGCTTCAGCTGCTGAAATTAAAAAAGCTTACTATAAATTAGCGAAAAAATACCACCCTGATGTTAGTAAAGATGATCCAAATTCGGCAAAGAAGTTTCAAGAAGTCTCAGAAGCTTACGAAGTAAGTCCTTAAATCTTAAATTAAACAGTCTTAAGTCCAGTAAATGTATAGAAAAATTGCGGTAATTTAGTAAACACAAGATAGATGGCGCTATTACTATACAGTAATGATTGCTTTTTATTGGTAGATTTTAGGCGATGAACAGAAACGAAAACAATTTGATACATGGGGCGCTACAGCTGAACAAATGGGTGGCATGGGTGGTGGTCCACATGCAGGTCCCCAAGGTTTCGCAGAAAATTGGCAATATCAATCGACAATAAATCCAGAAGAATTATTCCGTAAAATATTTGGTGATTTTGGTAAAGAACAAACATTTGATGATTTTGCTGAATCAACATACGGTTTTGGGCAAGCACAAGAAGTTGTTGTTAAATTAACATTTCAACAAGCTGCACGCGGTATCAATAAAGATATACATATTAATGTTGTTGAATCATGTCCAAAATGTAAAGGTTCACGTTGTGAACCTGGCACAAAAGCAACAAGATGTACACATTGTGATGGTACTGGTATGGAAACTGTTACACGTGGCCCATTTATAATGAGATCAACATGTAGATATTGTCAAGGTACAAGAATGTTTATAAAACATAAATGTGTTGAATGTGAAGGTAAAGGTTCAACTGTACAAAGAAAAAAAGTAACGGTTCCAGTTCCTGCTGGTAATAAAATAATTTCAGTTTTAACAAAATGAAAAATTACATTTTTTTGCTATTTTAGGTATTGAAGATGGCCAAACTGTTCGAATGTCTGTTGGTAGTAAAGAATTATTTGTAACATTTAAAGTAGAAAAGTCGAATTATTTCAAACGTGACGGTTCTGATGTACATACAGAAGCAGGAATTTCCGTTTCACAAGCATTATTAGGTGGGACAATACGTATTGAAGGTCTATATGAAGATCATACAATTCAAGTACGTTATAATTATTATCATTAATATAATATAAAAACGTTGTTAATACAATATTATTAATGAATCTTTAGGTAATGCCAGGAACCTCATCACATACTCGAATTCGTTTATCTGGTAAAGGTATGAAAAAAGTCAATGCTTATGGTAATGGTGATCATTATGTAACAATTAAAATTAATGTACCGAAATATTTAAATCAAAAACAGAAAGCATTAGCTCAAGCTTATGCTGAATTAGAAACAGATACACCTGGACAAATATTAGGAATTACATTAAAAACAGATGGTGGGTAAATTATTATTATTTTTTTAAATTTATTTTGAATGAGAAATTTTTTGATAGCAACTTGATTGGGATTTGGTTCAATTACAATATCAATTTTGTTTTATTTCTGTTATTTAACAGGATCAAAGGATGATATGCCTCTGGCAGGTACCTCAGCCAAATCCCAAATTGGCGAAAAACAAAGTCTGCTATCAAAAATTAAAGCGGCATTGTTTGGTTAACAATAATTAGCTAAAAATACATTTTTATAGTGTACATTCAATAAAATTATAAATAAAATAATTAAATAATTATTTGGTTGTTAAATGAATAAAGCTTGTTTTTTTTTTATTTTTAACTTTTAGGTAGTAAAAGTTATGTTTCCAATGACAAACACCAATTATTAGATGCTTTAAAATCCACATTGGAAGGTAAGACATCTAAACATGATGATAATAAAAATAATGAAGCAACTAAAAAAAATAAAGACATTGTAGATGATAGTGATACTAATGAAAATGTTGAACGACAAAAAATATCGTAATTGTATATTTGTTTTGTTATTATAATAAAATAGCACAACGTTTAAATAAATTTAGCATAAATCACATATTTTCCTTATTTTTGCATTTCTTGCATGATGACAATGCCGGATTAAGAAGACTTGTTCCCTGGAGCTCACCTTGGGCTTCTAGTTCCCATTGATAAATTTGTGTTCCGGCTTAATCCGGTATTGCAACTAGTTAGATAATATTGTGCCCGTACACAAATTTTAGCTATAAAATAAGGGTTGAAATTATAAATAGTTAACAATAAATACATTATTATACTTTATTAAACAAATAAATATAGATATCTTTAATTTGTAAGAGATGATAAAATTTCAACAATCAACAAAAATGATATGAGATCAATAAATAAATTCACAACAAAAATTTATGGAAAACACAACACAAGGCAATTTCAGATCACATTGAAAATAGGCGTTGGACGGTATTCATATTACCTGTAAAAAGATTATCTCTATCCTCATCTGTCTCTCTCTATCTCTATTTTTGTATGATAAAAACAATTTCGTGCCACTATAATTTGTAAGCGACGTGTCAAAATTCATATTGAAGTAGAAATCTGGATCGAGATAATCTTTATGGGGAATACATTAATAAATTTATTTTGAATGTTTCAGATACAGCCTGTTTATAAAGCTGGTTTTACACAATTCTATATAATTTCATAATTTAATTAATCTGTGTGTGGACTTAAGAGCGCAAAGACGCTCTTATCAGTGTATCCAATAATTATTTATAGTTACTATGATTGCTTAATAGTAGTTGGATGGAATTGTAGTCCGATCAACGCGCCACTTTTTACACAATTCGATTGAAGTAATTGCACACATAAAGGAACGATTTGGATAAATTCTCCCATTTGAAAATTTATTGTCTAAATAAACTTATCAAACAAATATAAAAGGCAAATTGTGTTTACATCATTGGCGTTATAACAAACACATTAACAAAACACAACAAAAAAGGCACATTACGTATTTGTTAACAATCCTAATTTTAAACCAACATCAACAAAACCACGCGCAGCAGAAGCTTGTATCAATGATAATACTAATGCTGCTAATGTTACAGCAAATTCTAAATAGATTGCATATAAAATCCGTATATAACCGAATTGTTTTGCCACACCACCAGCTGCTGTAAAATCTAATGGAAACATTAATGAATCAGTGATATTATGTTGTCTTATACAACCAAATATAATAACACCAATTATATAATAAAACAATATCGATATAATTGGGAATAATTTCAACCATTTTGGTTGTGGTATTGTTGGTATTTCACTTAATGAATTACAATTACGATATGCTAATTGTTGTAATTTAACAGCACCCAAATTGCCCATATTCAATATTAATAAAAAATGTAATGGTATACCGATTGCTGCAAATAATATTGCTGAGACACGTCCTAATGATGTGCGTGGTACCGGTGCACCAAAACCTATTTAACAAAACAACAACAAAATCAATCAATAAATTTAATGGAATTTCTTTACCAAGTGTTGTTAGTAGAGAGACGGCAAACAGTATACAACCAGGATATGTCCATATATTACCATTACCACCTTCACCATATCCAGCACTAACTGCTTCTAATATTGATGATTCATGTTTCTTCATATATTTACTAATTGTATTAAACCATTCGTCTTTATATTCATCAGTTTGTCGTAAAATTGTCGCCAATTGGATCGATAAATCATTTTGGTGTTTGATTAAATCATTAGATTGCTCTAATTCGCGAGGACCTATCAAATTACGAATTCCATATAAATATCATTCAATATTCATTTGGAATTTGTTAAAAGTTTCTATTAGTTACAACTGCTGCATTGCAGAACGAATTTCGTTAAAAATTCGTGTGATTTATATTCAGTTTTAGTAAAGTTTTATAAACTACCAACTTCTTTTTAAAGTTCCATTACATATAAAATAGAAAAATCATGATTTCTTTAAATAATAAAGCAATGTTGTTAATAGTTTGAAACTGTTATACACGCACCCAGGACCGGCCCCACAGGCCTCAGACACCACAATCAGTCCGGCCCTGCACGCACCTACACCTAATAATTGAATATTAGTGTTCGAAATTTTCGATCGTTTCAAATGGAAATTCAATAACACCAAAACTAGGTGAAACGGTGTCTTTGAACTGTTTATAATAAACAGACGTTCCGCAACATAAACGCTAACTGTATGTAAAGCGAAAATGTCACACATTAACATTTAACAATAATTTGAACACACGCAATTTTATCGTAAATCGTGCGTACAAGTTCTCTTTAATAATTATTTTACGAAATTTATGATACTTTTTATTTGTGTTATGCCATCATAAATCTTCTTGATGCCATCATCAAGTTGAATTACGTTTACTGTTAATTAGCCAAATTGGAAACTTGAGATATTTAAAGAATAATTGTTGTTGCGAATTAAGTATAAGAAAAGTCATTAAATTACAACTGCAACACTGTAATATCGATTAAATGCCACATGTAAACGCTGAAGTATTTAGGTTGATGAAACGATCTGCAGGCCAGTAATAATTAAACGAAACGCACACAATTACGTTTAATCATGAAACACAGTTAACGTGAATTTATAATGACTTATATGTTATTCGCTTTATATTAATTATAAACAGATGGAAGCAAAATTATAATGAATCAATAACAATCCACATTTAACAAACAGAAATTAATTCAAATCGAAGCGTGAAGATCTCGTCATGGATTTTGATTCGTTTGGTTACGAAATAAGCATACGCATGTACAGTTATTTTTAGTTTCACTGTGAACGCACATTTAATTTAATTGAACTTTATAAGGGCTTGTTTCCACAAGCGCCAGTTAGAAACACATTAGACAAACTTTGGTGGGAAACTCGCGCGACTTCACGCATCATGGAAACAAGCCCTAACCTTTTCGTGATTTGATGTGTACAGTTCAATTCTGCTGTTATCATTAGCGAATGATGAGCTACAATGTACACGTAACTTTAGCAAAACAAAGTCTACGAATTGTTTCGTATCGAATAAGTACTTACAATTACAATTCAATCATGCTGATAATTACGAATTTAATTGATAAATTAATGTTTAAAATATGGCAACAATGGATAATAAATTAAATTTATGTCTTTCTTTCTATTCTAATGCATATTCTAAGAATAGTCTTTGCTTATCGTTAGTTTTATTAAAAAAAATAATAATAATAAACCGTACTGTGCACATCATAAAAATTAACAACATTACACACAATAAAAAAACCCATGTACTAATGACAATAAATTATCGATCATATACATAAAAAAAATTGAATAACCTTGTGGCATTAATCTGGTAGTGTTAGAAAAACAGTAGAAAATCGATTTCATTATTCATTACTATTATCACATAGGAAATTTGGCGCATTATAGCCTTAGCCAAGTTTGAATTTGGGGCCGTCCCTAGAAATATAAGAAATTCACTCACCTTCAGTGTGATAGAAAGCCAACGCACCCAATAATGCCCATATTAAGACAACTATACTTAAGCCAATTTGTGACAATAACCATTGACTTACAATACGACATACACATGTTATACGTATTGTTGTACAACAATTCGTTTGATTTGGATCACATTTCTTATCACATGTTGTACGTGGCCAAAATCTCAAACGATATGGCATTAAATGTGTTGTTTGTACAGATTTATTAATTAATTTATTAATATTATTCTTTTGTTTATTATAATTATTCGTTTCCAAATTGATATTATCGATATCAACACATACATCTCCTGACGAAATTGTTGTTGTTGTTGGTGGTGGTAGATTTCGCATTCTATTATCACAGTTTATTGTTGTTGGAACTGCAACAGAAATTTTACCATTTTTTCTCTTCAATTTAATAAAATAACAATACACAAGTTTCAACATAATGAAATCGTCTCTTTTCGTTATAAAACCCAGCTATAAATACAGTACGCTTGCGTACCATCACAAATAAATTAGATAATTACTTAATAGTTTAAATATTAGTTACAGGACCGGCTTTAATCATACTGTAGGAGAGTTTAACATCATCTAAATAATCAGATAACAACAGTGCTGATGTTGTTTCCTTAAATATTTCTAATCCGGTCCTGTCTATTAATTCCCGTCTAGTAGTACACACAACATTATCATTAATCAAACAATTTGTTATTATTATTTAATGAGTACGTACCTTCCTGGGATATGTGTCGTTTCAGTTTCAATTTCCTTGGTGGTTTTTCCGGCGGCACCAAATCATTCGGTTTCGTTTGATTTGGACAGTTATATTTCAGATTGATTTGACAACGATCTATTACCGGCTCGTACATATTCAATCGTATTACCTCCAAATTTTCCAATCATCAATTGTCAACAAAAACAAAACAATTAATAAAAAAGACTAATACTCACTTTTACACCGGTTTGATATGCGTTTTTTGATGGATTTTCAACTGGAAATCAAAGAGAATTGGGGCGAAATTTCGTGAATGGAATCCAATTGTTTGTATTACCGTTTCTGTGTTGTTTTTCTGATGAACCTTCCCGATACAATGGTGTAACTTTAATTGTACATATCGGAAATTGATTCATACCAAAAGATAGTTATAATCAGTGAATTATTATCATCATCGTCATCATCATCACCATCATCACTGATAATGGTGACACCATCGCGACGCTTTGTTCGACTCTATTATGAAATACAACAATTGGGAGCGGTAGTAGCGTCGTGACGCTCCCCTTTTGCTCTGATAGCGTGCCACTACCATTGATAAACTGTCAACAATCCCCAAGATAAAAAAAAATTAGTAACATTAATAACGGTGGTGGTATATAAAAATAAGTAGAACCCCACCCTTAAATCAAAATCATACAAATTAATTGATTGAGGTAAATTAATAAATCGAATGAAATTAATTAGATATCGATTATTTTTTTGTGTGTGGAACATTTCTTGAAATTCATATTTATGAAGCATCAATAATGATTGTTTTTATTAATTTTTTCTTGTTTTCAGGATGGACATTTTTATTATTGATTTTTCTTTTATACTGCGTCCATTTTCACCGCAATTGCACTGCAAGAAATTGTAACGATTTCCACCACCAGGGTGTGTTACGGTAGTTTTGTATACATTTTCCTAAAGTAAACACGTGATGTTCCCGAATAAAGTGGATTTTGATTTCTTGTTAAGTAATACATAGTTTAAGTCATGTATAGATTGTTGAAAACGTTATTTTTATTAACATTTATATGTTGTCTGTTATTAATTGTAAATTATTCATCGATTTTCCATGGTGATTTTGATGATTTCCATTTGAATGTGAATGATGTACCTGGTGATTATTTATCGGCATATCAACCGAATGCAAGTCATTGTAATTTTCGCTATAGTCTTCCTGAAATTTTTTTATATGACGATATAGATTTAAACTACCCACCCGAACAAGGCGAAGCGAGTCCTTATCGTGTACTTGATAACATAATCGAAGGTAAACTGGCTGATTTACCTGGAATTACCTACGCTACACACATTACAGTGGATTTTATCAATTATCTCCCCGAAATTGCTAGGTAATTTCGTTTTTTCAATTCAACAAAATATAATGATGAGGATTTTTGTTTTTTGTTTTTTAGATTTTGGGACGGTCCGATTAGTGTGGCAGCATTCGTACCCGATTTCGATGCAAATTTAGCGATTCAACAATTAGAACATTTCTGCCAATGTACACCGGAAATGTCGAAAATTTCATTACATTTTGTATTTCCTATAAATTCATCACCAAATATCGTTAATAATTTATTGACGAAAACGGATTGTAAAGTAGTCGATTCGAGGAAATTTCAAACATTTCGCTATTTAAATAATCTAAAATATCCGATCAATGTTTGTCGGAACGTTGCAAGGAATTTGGCTAATACTGAATTTGTTATTGTTGCTGATGTACAATTAATACCAAGTCGAAATTTAGCAACGAATTTAATTAATTTCATAAATAACAATGATGATGATGATTTAGAAACGAATTTAATTGATACGCCCCTAGTTTATGTGGTGCCTGTTTTTGAAATTATCGATTTCCGAATACCGATGAATAAACAACAATTATTATTATTGATAAAACATGAACGTGCCGTATATTTCCACCGATATATTTGTACACATTGTCAGAAATTTCCTGGTATTATTAGCTGGATAGAAACGAATACAAACACAATTAAGGTAATCATTTTTACAAACATTGATTATTTAGTTGTTGACAAACACGCATAATTTCAGTCTTTTGCTACCGTTAAAAGAGAGCATCCATACCAACGATGGGAACCTATCTATATTGGTACAAGAAATGAACCATTATATAACGAAAATATGTCCTGGGAGGGCGTTCAAGATAAGATGAGTCAGGCAAGTTCAAAATACGCGCCGAATTACCACCACTACAAACACCAAACGACAGATGTCACTACATTCAATAAATCTATAAATTCCTAAAAAAGTAGAAAAAATCAAAACTGATCAAAATAGTACTATTTTCAACACACAAAAAACTTTATATTTATCACTGAAATTTGTTAAAGCAACGAATAATAATTCAATTTATTGAATAAATGACAAACGAAATTTAGTGACATCTGTAGACTGGACAGCCAACCTGCAACTAAATGGCGGTAAACTTAAACGATCACCGTTTCTAGATGTTGGAAATGTGCCTTATTGGTTATAATTTCGTGATTTTGGATGGTGTATTTATGGTACATTGGCCCGGTGTTAAGACGCACCATAATAAGAAATTGGAACAAACACAATATCGTCGGGAAAATTCAAGAATCTATGATCGACTCGTTAAAGATTTACGTGAGAAATATGGAAAAAATTCTAAATGTGGCATTTGAAATGCTTATCAAAATATTAATAATAGTATTGGCTGTGTTGCAGTATTAGTTTTGTTAAAACAATTCCTAGTCGATTGAGACTGATTCCTTATAAAATTTCTATTTTAAAACAAATAAATAAATTTTTTTATGGTTGTTTTCAATAAAGGTAAAACTAGCAGACAGATATGGTCGTTTTTTAATTTCTATTACAGTTGGAGTTTCTGCCAATCTATAGTCGAATGTTTCGAAAATCATCTCTATTGTAGTCCCCATAATCCGTATAGTTTTTTTTCTATTTATTCTTCGTAATACCGTCTTATGGAGTGGATACTCAAAAACAGACAGTAGATACACTCAAATCCGATTACTGTCATTATTAATAAGTCAGTGGAGGAAAACGTCAAAAGTTGATCATCTACCACAAGTCCTGCTAGCTATGTTCAACTGACAACTTATGTTGGTATAATTCTCGAAGAAAAGAAGAAATTCACTGATTCTGTTGATTAAAACAATTTTAACGAATTCATAAATGCCAATTAATGTAAATTATTGTAATACGAATTATTTGAATTTCAATTATAATGCTCTCACTGACACGTATGTGGGTTATAATCCTAGATAGCGAGAACAATGTCACTCACTGATAATCCTAATGTGGTTTTGCTATTATTAAATTTTAACATATCCGTTTATGATTGCTCTAATTCTAGATGGGGGATCAAGGTAGCAAAAAGGGACGTGGAGCCTTTATTATTCATAGTTGTCATGGAAATACGGGAAAAATGTAATTTTGCTGGCCACCCGGCGCATCCACCATTTATATAACATTCAATTTCTTTATACAGCATTATTGATAACATATTGTGGAGATAATCAATTCCTATTCAATTGATATAAATTGATATCGAATTCTTGATTAGTTTTTGTGTTCCGGATGATCGCAATCATAAATAAACAATACGAAATTAATAAATAGGAACATTTAATACGATGTTGACTTGCGTAATACATAATCTACGTTAATTGGCGATCTCAACTGACGTAAACTTATTGTAATTGTAATCTATAGCTTCTCAATATTGAGTAATATGTGGAAGTTAATAAGCATCTGGAAACATTAGTGCAGTGCATCGGTTTGTTCTTAATTATACAGATAGAGTAAACAAGTGCAAACATCCAGTCACAATCTGATAATGATTAAATTGCAGATACTGCAAAAATTCACCTCTATTTACACGTTTAGTATCCTCTTTTATCTGTTTACAAATTAGCTACGAGAGTACTTAGGCCGATCAAATCTTTGATCGATGGCCAAATAGAAACCTATCGGGCATTTTTGCCGTACTCGTTGTTGGTAATGCTAACAATACCACAGATATAATCAACTCGAGCCCTTGTTGTCTTTACAATACCATAAACAAAAGGCCCCAATCAGTCATCAGGCAGTCAGATCCAACACCTGCTTAATTGAATTCTGCTTTTACATTTCATTCACTGTCAACATTTAATTGATGAACAAATTAATGCTACTAAACACTTGAAACGATTTTAAACGTTCTGTCCCAATCGAATCAGGTGTGAATTGTTGAAATTGTATTCATAGAACTGAATACTTTATCATGTTGATTGGTTTTAAGAAACTTTTTAAAGAAATTCGATTGCAACCATTCCATTTTACATAATTTTTAATTAAAAGTTATCATAACTTTAATATGGCATGTCACAAGAGATGTGATATATACGGTATTCCGATACAAGTTGAATTTATTGCTCGCATTCCACATAATTTTTCATAAATAAATAGACCTGACGCTCCATAAATTACAGTAATTGCATTTGTAAGAATGTATTTTATTTACGTAATATTCTCTTTAAAAATTTGAAGAGTTTTTAAATTTACGATTCGATTTTTATGTGAATTAACGGAAGTTTCCATTTATTACGATTATAAAACCTGATCGTCACAAATCTCCAGTTACTTGCTGATTATCTTATAATTCATTAAACACTCTAAATTTAAAAATGAATTCGATAAAGAAATAGATGGAGGTTATTGGATTTCCTTCTTTTATTTTTTGATTTTTAGATAATCTCAACTAGGGAATCAATTAAATCATCTAAAAGTTATTCGAATTTCGTCCATAAATTCGTCTCGTCCTTGTACGTTAAATTCAAGATGTAAATTGGTCTCGTCTTCAACGCCATTTCAGTATCTAAATTTATGTACATTCACACTGAAAAAATACTCGTTTATTTTATTCCTTTTTCTGCTACTCATCAAATTTGATGGAGGCAAATTTAATAATTTCTTAACAAAAATGAAATTCTTTATTATTATAATTTGATGTTGATTAATGGTAGTATGCAGCAAGACACTCATCTAGCTCTTGTTCTTGTCATAATCAACGTTAACGTATATTTTCTTGTCGTGGGCGCCGAAACGCATGCCCTTTTTGTAGGAGGCGTCGTCCACCGCCTGCAGTATAACCGCGCCACTGGATCAGCGGACGCCCCATTCACCATCAACAACTGATAGTAGCAACAAACAATAAAAACACGAAAGTTATCATCAACGATTCCAATATATCGTATCAGTTGTACAATTTTTTCTTTTAAATAGACGTGGAATTTCATTTGCAAATCAATCATGAAGTATACGCGGTTGATATTGACGTCCTGTATTGTCCTAGTCCTTGCTGAATTGTTACCAACGGCACATGCTGGGCCGTATCTAGACGATGGTAAGTTGAATTTCATCATTAACAAAACAATTCGGTCGGTTTGATGGATTTTTGTTGAAAATTTCCACATTTCATCGATGCGTTTCTCGCCGAATACTTAACATATGTTAAGCGATTTGCTGGTAAAATTTTTATCAAAATACTCAATTTTCGGGCGTATTCTCAAGATTTTCCATTGAAAGATCATACAAAATTCAATAAAATATCGATTTACTGTCAATAATATTTGTTTATCATTCATGCTTGAAGTTCGCATCCATTATGCACGTGAAATTCTCATCAATTTCTTTTTAAATTTGTTTACTATCGAATATAAAAATAAATGTAATCCTGTAACAATAATTCATCAATGATAATAATAATAATAGATTCTCTTGCCAGTTAAAATAAATGACAACGTTGTCGAATTCGTTTCAGCAATTGATCAAATACGGGAATAATAAAAGCGTTTGGCACGCGCCTCTAATCATACGCAACAGGCATCCTTATCAAAATGAATCAAATATTTCCCATCGTTGTACTTGATTAATTCCGTCACCTTTATAATGTTACTGTTATTATTAGAATGTCAATTCCACTGAAGTAAATCTAACTTTTATTTATCGATGCGTGAAGTAGATTTCATCCTTGTTGAATTTTAATTACAATAAGTCTATGTTAGGTTATTAGAGTTGATGATAATGAAAGGACCACTGAATTTAATATGTACAAGGATCGTGATCTGTGTTAGCGAGATTTCCTCTATTTATATGAAAATAGCAAGTCTTTCAATTCGTTAAGAACGTGACATTCATAATGGAATCATAGGAAATATGTGACCAAATTAATTACTTGAAACTTTAAAATTGTTCGAAGAGAAATCGACAAATTTTGCAATTTTCGTATTTGTTAAATAATACGATGTTTAATTGATTAATAATTTATGAAATTGAAGCAACGAAAGAAATGGTGGATGCGCCGGACGAGCTATTAGTATTTTACAAGATTTGTTTGTTTAAATCAAACAATTGATTTGTTCAAACATTCTTTCATATCCGATTTATCTTTATTTAGAGTAAATTTATAATTCAACTATTACTTCTAAATTGAATTGCCTAGGTTCGATTCATGATTAGAATGGACTAATTTATAACAAATTTTTGGTTACAATAAATGTTTTTAGATTTTCTTTTTTCTGTTATTGTTTTTAAGTTTTTCAGTGAATTGTTTGTGAAGCAATAGTAAAGAGATTGGAGTAGATGGTATTAATGTTAGAAATCGCAGGTTTTCAATTCACAATCGATGATTGACTTGACGACAGTGAATGTAGTGAAACAAAAAGAAAATACAATTACATGTTTCTATGTATATTTATTAATTTTGCTGTTTATTTGAAATTTATTTGATGTTTTCATTAGTATTGCAATTGTCTCTGCCGGTTTATTTCAGGATAGTATCACGGGGCTCAGCATTAATGCTTGTGTGTAGATAGATTTGAAAGACAGTAATTTGTCATCTAATCAAGTTCGATTGAACAGCATAATAAATTGGCTGTACATCACTGTCATTATTATGGAGATTGGCGATAACATCTTCAACTTAACGATCGGCTTTTCATGTAGTTGGGGCAATAATTTTAGATATTATACTACTCAAAGTCGTAGCTATGAATAGAATGATTTTTTTGCATATCAACCACTGAATCTAGGGAGTTTTGATGGAACTCTAGAGAGATTATTAAATATATATAGGTAGTCGAGAAAGTGGGAAGATTAAATGATGTTAGCGCTTATAAATATTCTCAAATACTATCAAAGGACGGATATTCTTAACCAAATTTCACTCGACTTGGCTCTTACATTACGAGTCTCTTAGCGAAATCCGATTTGATAGACCCGTGCAAACAGCGATTTTTCCAAGGACTGTTAAAAATACAATAAATCTGATACTTTCGATCGATTTTTATGAAATAATTAGAAAAAGTTCAATTAGTCCATCACAAATTTAATGGTTTCGAATATCTGCTTTCAGTATTTTCTAGATAGAAACACATCCCTGTGGTATTCGATATGTAACCGAGTTTCAGTCGAAACCATTGATGTGGCTCCTTTTATCTTATTGTTACTCATAGAATTCTCTTGGTTGAATCCTCTAATAATAAGTTGTTGACTATTTCTCGAATTCGTGTAGAACTTGTTAACATTGAACCATGTGTAAGTATTTGTTTCTGTTCGCCTTTTCAACGTTGAAACCTACATTCGAATAGGCACCTAATCTTGTCAGTATTTCACAGAACTTTGAAGCAACAAACAACATTCAAGAAGTTCCATCTGTACGGGGTCGCTTTATTTTATAGCTGTCGGCTATAGGAAAGTTTCACAAAATATGAAAATTTTGCGCATTTAAAATCTTTTAGGGACGCATAATGTGTCTTTTGTAGCGTACATAGAATCTCCAATTCCACAATCAATTTGCGACATAATACAAACGTAATAATTGGCATTTCAACAAGAAAAAGCGCAACGTACCCCGAATACAATGGAAATATTCCAATGAATGTATAATCAATATAAAATTTAAGGGATGGAAAAATTTTTGTTGTGAAAATGGTGGAGGCGCCGGGATAATATTTATATACAAATCACGTTTTAATTTATAAAAACGAATTAGTATCAAATCGAATTTTTAATATTCACTTAATTAGCATACACAACAATAAATTACCATTCGAAATATATAACAAAATAACGACTTGATTAAATTCCAAGACATTTTCCACTTTATAAATTTCATTTAAATTCAAGCTGGCTCAATTCAACTGGAAGTTTTTGTGTTTGATTCTATTGTTTACAGATGACGTCTTGCCACCGTCAGAGGACGATTATTCGGAAAATGCTGTTGATCGCATATTCCAACCAGCACAGAAGTGAGTATAAAATAAGCAGACATAAATAGTTATAGCTTTCTTGGCAATCTGTTATTAAGACTGAATTTAACTTGAATAAACGATAAAAGTCTTTATTAAGCTCTATGAGGCTAGATGTTGTCTTTCACGTTCCTGTGTTAAGAAAGATATTTGCAATTAAATGGAGAATTGCCTACAGCTGATCAAAAAAACGTTCGTTGATGGAATTAATTGGTAACGCTGTTTAAAAATCATCTACAGGATTGCCCAAAAAAAAACTCTTGTAACCACATCGTGAAAGAGTACTTTGTAATTTACATATTATTACGGAAAATTTCCATTAATATTGTTTATATATTGTTTATATATATATATGAAATTTTTGGGAAACTTCAAACTACACAGTAGTAATATGTAAATTTTTGCCATTTGTAGCTAGTCAATGTTGTGCACTGTTTCTCATTTAGATTTAGTTTTAAATATGTTTTAAATGGTAAAATATCGAGTCGATGTGGTTGTAAGTTGATTCTTGTTCTAATTTTTTCTCTTCCAGACGTTCCTCCTTAATTTACCTTTTCAGACGTGCTTGTATTAGAAGAGGTGGCAATTGTGATCATCGTCCAAATGATTGTTGTTATAATAGTTCGTGTCGATGTAATTTATGGGGATCGAATTGCCGATGTCAACGGATGGGGCTCTTCCAAAAATGGGGTTAATATCGATTACCGCACGACAACTTTATAACGGAAAACCAAACACACGTCAGACATCATTTATGATTTATTCAAAAGTAACAAAATAAAATATGTAAAAAAAATTTTACCACAAAATTATCATTTTCAAACATAAAACATATCGGTATTTCTGAAATAAAGGGAATTTATGAAAACATAAAGTCTGGCGTTGTTAACAAAAAAAAAAATCTTTCAACATAAAAACTGGCGCGTTTCCTGGCTACGAGATTTGATCCAACTTTATTTATTTTTATTGATTCTCCTTAACAATCAAAATTTATTCTTTAACAAACACATTGATCAACGAAAACAATAAATAAATATAAAAAAAATATATATAAAGAGTTTCTGTGTGCGAAAAATCATCAAAATATATACTCTCCACATCAATTAATACTAAATTTGGTTGAAATTTTGTCAATTTCCCATTTCTGTGGGAAAACTTGATGAGGAGTGTGATACGTATCTATCACCAGCTGCCCCCCATTAAGGGTCCTTCCAGCCACACCCTTAATGGGGATGCATGCCTGGGCATATCTCTAATTTTAAGCGATCCTATATATTTAATTATCATATACTGTAATTATGTAACTATGTATAGATGTATGTATGTTGAAATAAATTACAAAAAAAAATTGCGGCGCGCACTTTAAATTCTCAGCGTGCCTCCCAAAAAAAAAAATTACATGAACATATATAAACAAAATCTAACAGAATTTGTTGTTACAAAATTATTAATAAACTATTTAAATATTTCTATATGTCGAGAAGGGTACAACATTGAAGTGATTCTGTCAATATTACTAAATATATCACTTGGCCTAATTATTGTGTTTTATTGCCTCATCGTTAAGAAGATCTTTTTCGTACTTCTAATTTAACAAAGCAATTAAAGTCGATGGAAGGACGAACTTTAATTATTGTTTGAAGAAACAAAAGTTTCATTGGCTTCGTCATAATTCCCAAAGTAACGTCTCAAATTTAATTCCTTTCCATTATTATAACGGTTATTGATAAATTTGAGATTGAATTTAACTTGAAATCGTTAATAAATTAAAAATTCGGTGACAATATTGATTCGATCTATTTTTACATGGATATTCGAATAGTAAATCAATTGAAACGTTCTGTAAGGAAATTACGAATTTCTGTATCATTCATCGACTTGTCGACAGGACATACAGATTATTGAATATATCGAAACATCTCATGTGTTTGAGTGAATGGAAAATGCTGAATTCGACACGTAGATAATCTATCAAAAAAATAATGACGTTTCGATGCGATTAGTAAGCAATTTAGAACTTTCAATAACGAAATCGACAGAATCGTTGGCTGTTATAACGAGATAAATTCGCAGTCTCCTAGCAATTATCCGGGAACTGACTAGTGAAATTCACCGACATACAAAATTCTACCCCCAAAGACCTACAATCTCTTAATCCACATACGTTCGTTCTGTATTTTTCTTTTTTTAGTTTATCTCCACCGAACAAATGTTTGTTGTTAGATTGGTTGTAGTAAAAAATTGTATCGTATGTAAACGATAAATTTGAGGCTACATGGATGTTTTGGTCTCTAGAGATGGACAACTCCCCAAAATCCATAATCATCATAAAAAGTTGACATTTTGCTATTCTTTGATCGAAAAACTCTACTACCCTCTAATGATTAGATAGTCGAACATCGGCTATCTTTGTCATAAAGTTATGAAGCTTTATAATTTCAAATCACATAAAAACAACTTTCTAATAACAGCAACAAAGATGAGAGAATATCCCACAGAAGTCTGTTAACAAATACGAACTTGTCAAAAAAGCTGTAAACACATAATTGATTGCCGTAAAAACAACGTTGCTTTAGTAAAATACTAAATTACACACCGGGAGTTTTGGAGTCAACCCTTTAACTGGCGTTATGAATAAATAATAATATTCATTAGTGAATATCAGTTTTATCGACAAGTTTCATCAATATTCCAATAGAATTTTTGATGAACTTAATGTCTGCTAGACACAAATTTACAAGAAAAATATCCCATAAATACAATTCTTTTCCTTTATCGTTTCACTGTTGCACAGAAATAACGTGTATAGACTGAAGAAAAATGAGCATTTTACGACACAAGACTTGTGTAGTTATTTTTTAAATTACAAATATACAAAGTTAACAAACCACCCACACAAATTTAACCATTTATCTCTTATCAGTCGGTGGTAATTTTCTTTCATTTTGCCTTCTCATTTACATTCTCCAATCAATACACAGCAGCAAATGGGAAATTCTACCTAATTTAGAGGAAAAACTGTGGAAAGTCATTATGTTACCTACGAAATGTAGTGAAACAAAATGAAACTGTAATTGAAAGGTTTGTAATCGATTATATGTTGGCCGTTTGACGTAATAGAAGGAAACAATAATGATATACTGTCAATAGTCGTTCTGTGACATGTTTCTATTTCAACAGCCACAACAAGCACGAGACCGAATTGGAAAATAAGTGAAAAACCAATCGACAGATTTCCTATTGGAACACCTACACATTTGTATAGAGAGAAAACCTATTAACTTATATCACTTGAATAATCGAAGGTCGTTTTGTGTTTACGCAAACACTTCCAATTTTACCCAAAACCTTTAATTAAACTCTATGAAATGAGGATGTTAATAATACATTAGCAAAAATAGAACGATAGTGATAAAAATACTAAATATCGTATTACCATATTTAATAATCTAATTGGTTCTAATTTCAGCGATTAATTTTTGAACTTTGCTCTTTCTTATTATAAGAAGAAATTAAAGCCAACCACGAATTATTCATAACCGTAATGAATATAGATTATTACTGCTGTTATTGAAATTAAAATGAATCTTTCGCTATTATTTCATTGTTATTGTAATACAGAAAACAAAAGGCGCAATTATTCGAATTTATTTTGTTAGAGGCTGCTGGTGAATTCCGAAAATGATTGTGACGTGAATTTCATTTCATTTATATAGTTACAAGTGAGTTTTCATGCTATAATTACATTCGTAATTGTGTATTTTAATTAAGAAACGCAATTTAAATGCAAAAATGAAGAGCACAACAGCTGTAAGGACTTCCATATTGAAGAATAAGAGGACGATATCTTCAAACAATTTTGATAACAATAGAAATAACGCAGAACAAAGAGAGATTTAAAAAAAAATACGATTGGCTCCATATTTGACCAATTCGAAATTGCAACAAGAAGTCTTTGATTATGGTTGAAATGAGATGAAAAAAATAATCGATTACCATTGGTCAGTTGGCGGATCTTCCCTCAAACAACCACCGCCGATCTCTCTAATTTAACCAATTATAGCGATTAAATAGATGCAAAAATTGCGTGGATAAAGATTGGCGCTGAAAATCGATTATTATTGGTTCAATGCTAAATCATCCCCAACAAATTGGCATTTGTTCAAAAATCAATTATTCAACAACAACTGGTGATGTTTAATTTAAGCGTTTAGTTGTCTGCCTAACTTCAGGCGTTCTTATTGTTTTACAAAAATCGATTTTCTTTTTATCGATTTAACGGTAATTTTCTTTTAAATAAGACACAATATTCAATTGTACCTACGTGACTCAAAAGCCAATCAATTATTGTGGCATTTGTTTCTAGTCACAATTTCGTTGGATAATGAACGATTTTCGAATCAAATAGTGACAGTTTTCCGGAAAGTCCAGTGACTCGCTTTCAATAATGATTGTTTTTGAATATTCTTTTCGAATAGGTAAATTGCAATAGTGAATGGATTTAAGCACAGCCTTGACGCAAGTCACTGACCTATCAGATATATTTTGTTAGAAAATAGACCTACCTATTGTAGCTATTTGCTTTATGTATAACGTGTCTATTGACGACCGTACCAGCTGTATCTAGTCTTTTATCGCCGTTTTCCTGATTTCTCAAATATACGCGTAGACAACAAAGGTGGAAACAGGGTACGCTATTGGCGGTACACGTCGTATAATAATTGTAAATAACTCATTTGCGAATCTGAAGACCAACCAATTTGCCATTGTATTTAAATCAATCATACAAGTCACCAACTGCCTTAGTCATTAAGTTCATTTGGAATTTGATAAATTCCGATTACAGGGGTGTGTAGATCCTGCACCTTTTTATCATTTTACAGCTAATATTTGCGTCAAAATATAGCCAGTATTCCATCATTTGAGGGTAGTCGATTATCTTAACATTATAACAATGGTTGTAAGAGGGTTTGTTTGAAATTTAATCTAACGACAATTAATTAGTCGATTTTAACAAGGTAATAAAAGCGTTTGGGAATAGGTAAATATTTCGAATAGATTCCCATACATTTCCAATAATTAGACCTAATTACCCCATTATTTCTGAGTGTATTGTGCCATTAAAATTACAATTAACGCTGTAATATTTTAGGAGGATTTTTGTGTTTTTGTTGTTTTTTTAAAAATTTGTTTGGAAATATTTGTGATGGTGGGACTGCAATTTTTAATAACCACCATCATCACCGTGTTGTCTACGTGGCCCCCTTCCATTTATGAAATGCGTTGTTGTGGCCATGGTGGCGGCACACCTCGTCGAAGGTGTACACGTCGTTCCATTAGAAAACTGGTCTTTAGTTGGATTAAAACCACGTAATAAAACTCGCGCATCTTTACCATAACAACAATCACAATAACAACAACAACAACTACTACTACTACTACTACAACAAGAATCTCTCTCTATACAAAAGTTGTAAAGCGAAAATTATCAAAACTTATCCGAATGATTGTAAACATAACATTCAAAATTACCCCAATTTAGGGATAGTATTGCGAATTTTTCCATCGTGTGCGTGTGTGTGTGTGTGTGTGTGTGTGTGATAAATAAACAGGTGTATCGATTTTAAAAGTGTTTTTGTGTGTTTGGAAAATTCTACGATTATTTTTGTGTGTTGGGAAATCGTCATGCGCTCTTTGTTAATACAAAAATTTATCAATTTCAAATTGTTATTAACAGTATTGATAATAATAATCTAAACATATTTGTGTGTTTGTGTAAATAATCGTTGTGTAATTTTTTTTTTTTAATAAACATTCGCAACAAATTGATCATGATTTGTTATTTATGATATATTATGGCGGAGATTAAGCCTTTATATTCTACATGTGTTGCCGTTTTGGGTTTTATTTGTTTTATTGTTGGCGCTACTGCAATTGGTATACCTATGTGGGGATATTTCGACAGTCCTTACGGTAATGGTAAGGCTATAACAATTAATTTTTTACCCGTCTGTATACAGACTGAGGACGATTCTAGATACATCCTCGATCTGTATATGGCATGATGACCTATCATTAACGAAATAATTTATTAATAGAGGTGTAGTAATAGTAAATTTTTTTATTTACGATCAAAAAGTAGGTTAAAAAACAATTAGAAATGTGCTGATAAACAATTTCCAATTAATATTTGTTTGTTTTTTTGTCCATATTATTCATGATGTTCTTCTACCGATAGAACAATAGAAATGGTCGTTATTTGTTAATTATGAGAAAATGATTAAATTGTAGGAAATTAAAAAAAAATCTAAATTATTATGATTGTTATTATTAACATAAAAATAATTTCTTAATATAGTTGGCTTTGACAATTCAAGGTCCCAGGTTTTTTTATACAGAACGATTCATCCAGACATATCAATTTACATGACATATTAATTAAAAGCGATCTCAGACATACGTTATTTGTTAATGGTGACATAGAAATTAACAATTTTGAACAGATTTGTGTGTTGGCATTCCAGGTTATTGACCATTTGTGTGTTGGTATCAGTCAGGTGGAACACACACCTGTTTACGACCCCCGAATTTCGATAAAAAGGGGTGATAATGCCTTTTAAAATTCCTGTATTCTGATCAGTTTCAGTTTTAACCAGTTTTTAATTGGGAAATCTTGCGCCGAACCTGTTATTTTTTTACTTTTCAGATGAGTCATTCCGCAATATGCATTCGAAATGCATATCTATCTATCTATTCGATAAAGATGGATAGATGTAGTAATAACGAAAATATGCAATTAATATTCCGCTAATGATGGCACATGGATAATGTGCACGTGTGATTGATAATTTCTATTTGTTTGTTGTTTTATAAATCTGTAAAACGATCTACAGTTATTTTTGAATTATTTATTATTTTATTTATATATAAAAAAGAAAGTATGTCTGTGAATATTTCATCTATGAATAATTTGTAAATGTTCGGTTCAATTGTGGCCTTGATTAATTCTTTCACCGCATTTTGTCTGCCTGACAAATGGACAATTTCAAAAATTTAACACGTATCAAATGTGAATTTAAAGGTTATAAATTTATAACCTAAAATTCAACATACAAACTGGAGTTATTTGGTATTTCCAAAGCTGCTATATGATGATATTTTATGTTCTTTTGGAACAAATTTCCGTCGAGTTTTTCTTTTTGTTTGTCTGTAAACGTTAAACTTTTCTCCATTGTCTATGTTTATGGCATTTCCAATACGATTCGTCTATATATTGTGGGAAAACTGACAGTTTCCGGTCTTATTTGGTCAATTTTTTTTTGTCGTTTTTCTCTCTGCTGCTCACTGTATTTTATTACTTTTGTGTGTGTGTGTGTGAATGTGAACGGAATTTCCGTTCTACTAAACACACAACTGTATGAATATATATGTATTCTGTATTTTCTGTGTGTACATGTATTTCAACTTATTGTTGAATTCGTATTTTCAACGTATACCTATGGAGAGATAGATACCGATACAATAGTTTTGTAAGCGACTAATTTAGATTTTAAATTTGTTTCAATGTCGATATGGAAAAGTGCATTCAGAAAATTTACAATCTATTTACCGGTATCTTTTTATTTTTTGACCAACTATTAATCACAGTTAATTTCTAAAGTTTTATAGTCATGATTTTGAATTAAAGGTCTATCGTAAAAAGTGTCTGATATCTACCCTTAAGTAATATTAATAGTGAAAATGAAAGCAAACAATAGGGCAGAGATTTATTGAAATTAATTAGGTGTTATTCTCTGCGAATAACGATCTCGAACCCCATCTCTATTTACTATTATATACCCAGTTCCGCTCGCATTGACATTCTGGAACTGATTTAACCTAAGGGTAGACATAGACTAACTAGTTGAGCCGTTAATGTAATGCTTGTCGAATGTTCACAGTAAAATTTTTGTTGACGACCAAGAACAAGCTAAATAAAAGTACATATCGAAATACATGTCAAATGCGCAAATTGCCGTCGCAATTGGAACGACGAATTTCTTTGAACTCGTCGGAAATGCCGACAGAAAATGAGTTGAGGCGAGCAGTTCGCAAGCGATTCGTATTGTGTTCACAACTGCACGACTCTTACTGCAAGCATGTTATAGGCTCGGCTCGTCTAGTGTGTCTTCATCCTAATAGAAACATAAAAGCACCGTTTAATAAAAGCTAACGAATGCGTGAATTAGATCACTGCTCGTTTGTTTGTTCGTGTCCGTTTTGACGTCCACGCTACATTCGATTGAATATGCTTTCACATTCGTTCGTGTTCGTTTGATTGATGTGGGCATTCTTTAACAAATTTATGATTATGTGCAGGACGTCATGTAATTGGAAGATTCACTTGAATTCAATAAATACAAACAATTTGTGAGTCAAGTTGACGAAATTAAAATCGATGAAGTATAAAAAAACTGTCATTATTAATAATAATCAAAAGATTATTTTGTAACTGAGCACTTTATGGCTTTTATACAATAAAATACTGCCAAAACAAAGAAAGCTTGACACCATCATTGTATTGTATATGTCACTTGTTTTTTGATAAACTGTGTTCAAAGCTTAACGTTTCGTTAGACAATTTTCATCCCGAATGATGAAAACGTGAGACGTGATTCCATGTTATTTATTTTTATTGCCTTCACTATTTCCGTGCGAAAAAAGTGTTTTCCGTACTGCTGTTGCCTAGCAACAGTTGCACTGTACAGGAACTGCAAATTTTATAGATTCAAGAAGGGGAAAGTTATCTTAATTTCTGTGTAATCGAATACTAATCGATCAAGTCTCACAATATAAAAATCGAGATTGAGATCGAGACTTTGAGAAAACCACAAACAGTTCATCTATCTAACAAGTATCTAACTTGGGAATTATCTCACGACTGTCAGTTATTTCGTTTATTCCTCATTGTTATTCGTAAAAGTAGTCAACTTTACCATGGCTAACTTGTTGCATAATATTTGTTACTTTTATTATTATTTTTTAAAGCAACATTGTCAAGTTCAGAAACATTGAAATAGTTATTGTATTCAACAGTTGCATCCTATTTAAACGGTCCAATATGATTTTGAATTTTTTTTTGCTTCTGGTTTCTACCACCTCCTCGAACAAAACAGGTAGATACGTACACATTTGAAGATTGTTTAAAGCTAGATATTTTAACGGAAGAATAGCGAAGGCGTCCTCTATTCTATTTGTTAGAGAGAAGAGTATCTACAGGTTGATGAACTTTAAGACGAAATCCGTGGCCTCAAACCATCATCAACAACATTATTACTATTGAGATTTCATGAAATTGTATAACCTTTATTATGTAATTTATTTAAAAACATCTTTTTGTCTATCTAATAATCAATCAATATTTTTGATAACAGATTTTTAATCAAACAGAAAATTTGAATATTGAAACTTCTTTCTATCTAAGTCGCTTTGTATTTTCTTTACTATTACACTTCAAGGGGTTGTTTTTCGAATATTCCACAGCTTATAATGAGTTTTATTAATAAATGGAGATTTATTAGAAACTGATACAAAGTGGAAATCTTGTCACATTAAAGTATTGACAATCAATCGATATTATCCGGCAAGTAGGGTAATATTCAATTAAAATTAGAATATCATCAAAGTGACTCTAGAGGGAATTACAAATTCATCATAGATTTATTATTTATTTAATCACAAATCTTGTATACATGTGGAAATTTTCCGTATATCGATATAAAATAGACGAAAATTTCAATGTCTCTAGAGAAATATATTTTATAATTTCCATATTCTTTTCACGTGAAAGTTTTGATTATATCTGATCATAGGTTTTCATTATTTTACATTTGACACATATCTATTTTCTCGTATTGTTCCCAGCATTACCAGGCGATGAACGTGGCTATTTCGGTCCATGGAAAACATGTAAATTACTACTTTACAATAGAGAACGTTGTAATAAAGATTCATCCCGTTTCCGGCCGTCAAGTGAGTATTCACAAATTTGTTATTTATTTAATTAAAACGAAAAAACAATTATTATTATTTTGTAAATCTTGTAGTTGCTGTATGGGCATCTGGTGTTGTTGCTGCAATTGCTGTTTCGATTTTAGGAATATTTTGTATATTCAGTGTCATCCAATTGGCCATGTTGAGTTCAAAAGAAAAAGTCGTGATGAAATACAGTCTTGTTGTTATTGTGAAATTAGCGTTAGCTTTACTTGCAAGTAAGTAATATTCAAGCTTTGTTATATTACAAAACTTCCAATTAATTAAACAAAACAGAACCTTTCTGGTAATCTAATTAGAACAACACGCAAAATTCGCTATAACGAAATAAGGATATTGAGCCGTTAACGCAGAAATTTATGTATGATATAACACTGTTAGAAAGAGTTGGACGGAACCCGCTGCGAGTTTTTCGTCAATGCTAACGGGGCCTTAGACAGTCCCTCAAAAACATTCTGTTGCAGTGACTCTAAAAGTATAAAATCGACAAATTCCAATGCCTTGAACGGCTATAACGAACAAATTCGTCGTTACTATCGCGTTCGTTATAACCGACTCCAAATGTGTGTGTGTGTGTCCTTTTTGTCGTCGTATATACTGGCCTGTCCATCTAGAAACATTGGAGCAACTAGAAGAAATGAAACAGTCTTATGATTTACTCTTTTTAGAACGTGCACATCATATTTCTATTTCATTTCTACTTCTACTTTCTGAATTGTTTGGATTTGAATTGGCCGATTCTGTATATATGAATAACTCCCTTTACAAACATTGATATAAATACACCTTCAAGGTTGTAATAATTCATTTTTAATGATGTTAAATGCAATGATGCAATTTTATTTAACATGTTGCATAGTGTATTAACACTGTGAATTTCAGTTTGAAAACCATAATGGAGAAATGTTGTTTTATTAAAAACATAAAATAAACAAAATATATTTTTAATGATCAATAAAATTTAACGACATTTACGTGATTGTGTGTACCTACGAAATTGTAGTAATGTTTTTTTTTTCATTTTCTTTATTTGTTCTGTTGGAAATTCAGTAAATTGCATACATCAATTTTTACAAGGAGTTGCGATCGAATGCGAACGACTGATTTCTTTTGAATTACTGACAACTAGCGGATCGGCGTTCACGCAAATCCTTGGCCTTCGTTCCCATTCGAACGCGTTTGCATAGCCGTTCACTCTATCGTTGGTGCCCATTCCTTCGTGAACGTTCGATAGATATGGACAGGGCTGTACAATTCACGAATTCGGCACAACTGCACGATGAGGACAACATTCGTTGTGAAAAACCAATGATGTCAGGGAAAATTTCGGAATTTTTAAAATGATATGATATTATTGCATGCCACATTGTCTTTTATTTAATCAATAAGTTTCGCTTTGATCATCTCCTTGCTTCAACTGATTCAATAATCCAGTCAGAATATTGAATAGTTCTAATAATATTACGAACTTGACAACAATGTTGTTTTAACGAAGAGAATGTGAAAACATAAAAGACAACAATCCTCCCTCCTTCATATTCTTACGCGTCTAAACAATCATGGTATAATCAATTCACTGGCGCAAAACATCTTCTTTTAACTAGAAAGATTCTCTTATGGCCTCCTTTACAGAAACGTTCACGTGGAATATACCTGCAGAAGGATAGCTTAAAAGTACATGATTAATCGCTCGCTTTTCAAAGTACATCTGTATACTGTCACCCTTAATTGAATTACAACAACAGTGCGAAAGAACAAAGGATGTGTCAAGCAAAAAAAATTGAACAAGACTGCTCGTTAGGCTATGCTCCTGTTCACTACAAGATTCTCGAAGTGAACCAAATTGTAAAACATTAGAATTATGTAACCACATCAAATAGTCTTTATACTGCAGAGATGCTGTGTGGCACATGCAAGTTAGCAATAAAACAATATCAAACTATTAATAGTTTGGATTGTACAGACAATAATAATATCTAAACTAATGGGTGATTGTTAAACAAGATGTTACTCGACACGTTATTATTAATAGTGCTATCAATAGATTGAGAACATGTCTAAATGTTTACAAAGCGACTCATTTTACCACGGATATTTAGAAATTCTAGACGAATTGTGTTTGTTCTATAGATTTTTTCTTATTCAAGTTTACAATAAGTTTCAAATTTCGTCTTTTTGGTGTATTAAATAATGTGCTTCCGGTGTTTAACTCTTCCATTTTGTTCTAAATTGGTAAATTGCAACAGTGTAAAAGAGAAACACAATATTGTTCATATTTAATTTCAGGTTTTTTAATTTTTTCTAATTACACTTCCAGCATTATTATCGATCGCTGCTGCTGGTCTTTTCGCTTTACAAACTGATAGTGAGACTAGCGGTTTTCAAATCACCAGAGGTCCAGGCTTTTATTTACAAGTAAGTGGTGTGGATGGCATAAAGTTAATAGAGAAAATTTATGTTGATTGATTCAATTGAAATTTTAGGTTTTGGTGATAATTCTATCAGCTATCTTATTTGTTACATCAATTTATGATGTTTTATTTGCGCGACGTGAAGGTGGTGATCCAACACATACATCAATGCCAATCGATTCAACAACGTATGGCAATCCTGGATTTAAAGAGCGCAGCAATGGTGATGAGAAAATCTTGAAATTTCAATTTGAAAATCAATAAATTTTGCTTTCAGTTGGCGATATATCAATGACTGATGCCAGTGGTAAACCGTATTTACCACATGCCTCAAATGGTAGTATGGTATCAATGCAAACAACATCAACAACACTAGGATCAACGAATGGTTCAACAGTGGGCTCATCATCGGTCACCCGATCACCATTACGGTCGAGCTTAAAGAAACCGAAAGCAAAAGATGGTTTAGGCATACAAAATCCTGGCTTTTCAGGTACATCACCGACATTATCACGAAATGGTAGTACGAAGAAAGTACGAATACAAACACACAGTACTGAAGTCTAATTGCCAGGACATTAGTTTCGACAACAAAAGTACAAAAATATTGCACTTAAAAATATCAAAAAAGCATATAATAAACAGGGTTGAATTGAACAACAGCCCTGTATAATTAGTGTAAATAATTAAATTAACAATCACACGATGTACATAATAATCCGTCCATTTTCTTTTTTACTCAGAAATTATTATTTTTTGACTATTATTACGTTATTCATTATATATATTTTATTATTGCATGTCTATTAGAACTTGGCCATCTTGACTTGGCACCCTTGTACTGTGTTGAAGTCGAGTCGCCCAACGCACAATAGACAGAATATATTGTTGTTTTTCTATATTTTTTTTAACAAAATGACAAAACAGAAATTTAAGGGTAGCGGGTAGGGTTTCTTTAGAAACAATCATTTATCATCGTCATGATGTTGATAATGATCATCAATTATTATTATGAGTAGGCCTGTAAATATATGCAAAAATTATTTTCTCCCCGAAACAAGAAGAAGCAGTTGTGATAAATCTGAGAAATATATCTTGAATAACATTATTAGATTATTTTTATTAATCAATCCTTTACTCTAAAATAAAACCAATTTGAATGTTTTTTTTTTAAATTAAATAAAGCTATTTCTCGATTTTATTATTAATTCTTTTGTCAACACACATCACAATTTTTTTACATGCATTCTTAAAAAATAGATAACAATTTTTTTTTGTTTGTATTTTCCTCTTTTTTTGACTAGTTCCCGACTAGATCTAATGGACATATATCACTTGTTCCTTCTAATTACTAGTTTCTGAACACATTTATTGTTGTTGTTGTTATTTGTTTTATTTCGATGGAACACTCGATATTAGTTCACGTCTTTTATAAACTGGTCCTGTTTGTTGTGATGAGACAGTCCTTTCCTCTTTGATTTCTTGATGATTTCTAGTTTCCAAACTTTCTGCGTCCGGTATGTGACGTGTTGGATGTCGTGAATCTGTATAACGTCGTTTCGTGTACTTTTTCTTATCGGAACTACTTGTGGTAGTACTAGCGGTTGGTGTTTTTGTTTTTGGATCAGTTTTAGTGATACGTTCGAATTCTTCTGTTTTCGAACGTAAAACAGCTCCACCAATATTTGTAATGCTCGGTGTGAATTTCGGTTCGAATGATGATGCACTGTAACTTTTTGATATTTCCGTTGTTGGTACTTTTGTATTTGGTCGGATCTGTTGGATTTCTTGTGTTGATGAGAAACTAACTTTTTGTAAGATCGGTGATGTTTTTTGGATTTGTTGTTTTTGTAATTTACTACCTAATTGATCTTCTGGTATATAATTGGTTGATGTATGACTGTCAGGTGATGTTGGTGGTGTTGATCCCCATGATGGTGGTGAACTATAAGTACCAACATCAGCATTACTACTTTGTGTCATTGATGAACCAACAGCTGAATCGTATTGTGTTACTGGCGGTAATCCACTAGTTGATGAATCACTACCACTAATTGAACGTTGTCGTCGACGTGGTGGTACTGATGGTGTCCCACTAGAATTCCGTACTAAACCAATTGTTAATTGTTGACGACCATTTTCAGCATCTTCAATATAAGGAATGTCATCATCCACATTCAACGGTTGTACCGGTATTGTTAAACTTGCCGTTATTACACCACTATCATCTAATAGATATGGTGATGATTTGCGTCGTTCTTCATTCGTTATCGTTCGTGATTGTATACGTGTTAAATCACTATCTGTATGTGTTGAACTTGTACTTTCGATTGATGATGATCGATTTTTATTATAATGATAACAATCATCATCTTTCTGTCCACGTATACGTGATATTATATTCATAGCTGATGAAATACCATCATCTTTACGTAAACGACGATTTATTGATTCATCATGTTTCCGTCGATTTGATTTATCACGATGTCGTATTCTCATACTTATATTTGGACCACCAGTTGCGGCTGTTTCATGTAAGAATTCTTCACGGGAATATGTACGTTTTTCTGTTGGACTCCATGGTGCTGAATAACTTTCACTATCCAATTCATCCACTGATCTACCGGGAACAAAAACAAACAAACAAAAAACAAAAATTAAATAAACACCATAGAATTTTTGGGTTGGTAAGTACGAAAGTGTCAAAACTACTCGAATTAGGAACATAACGTTCTTGATCTTTAAGAAAAAAGTAGTAAATGGGAATTATTTGTTGGTTGTTGAGGAAGATTCACATTTTGATTGAATGTAAGCAAAATTCGTTGAACTACATACAGTGAGTATGGATGAATTGGAATGATCCATCAAACAACTAACAAGTAGCTAACTTGCATTTTAAAGGCATCATATGTGGACTATTGGAAATTTTTGTACTTACTCATCAGCGGCCGCTGCAATCGCATCTTTTTTATTCAATAATTGATCTAAAACATCAGGATGTGAATCCATCATATGTACATAAATTTCATCTAATAATTCAGCTGAAATTGTAAATAAATTTTGATAATGATCAATTAATGTACGTACAACATTTATAATATCGATACGATCTTCTGGACGTGGATCATTTGTTATATCTTTTGAACTGCCAGCTTTTATATAATGTAAAATATTTGGTGCAAATACTGTTGCTAAATTATTTGAATCCATTTTATTACCAGTTACAATACATTCACCAGATTCATTTTTGATATCATCAGCATTCCTAGCTACCAATGCTAAGAAATTGAGTAATGCATATAATGTATCACCATTGGCTGATGGTAATAATTGGATTAGATGTTGTAGCGCTTCGTATTGTAATCGTCGATTACGTATCCCTTCGAGAATATCTCCTTTCAATAAGAATAATTTCAAATTTTCACACAATTTAACTTACTTTGCGTTTGTACAAAAGCATGATACAAATCACGACATAATAATGGATCTGGCAAGTCTCTCAGGTACTCTTTTAATAATGTTGCAACATCATGTGGACAATGATGTTCATCTAATGTTGTCTCCTTGCCACAATCGAAATCCTCACGTAATTGTCGGATGCGTTTCTTTGATGTACTGACACGAAATATACCTAATGTGTGTAAGCCATGTTGTTCTAAATGACGGAAACATTCATTTAATATATTTGGTACTGATGTTTCTTCATCGATCAATCCACTACTAATTGGTGTTGTTGATAGATCGGCTGTTGAACCACTACATGATAATGAATCTAATTGACCGGGAACACTACCAATGATACGTTCCCGCACCAATAGATTCTCACAAGAACCACCCTATAACAATAATAACAACAACAAAAAAACGTAATGACAAGAAAAATAAATGGCTTTAATCTAAATTTGTTGTGATTGGGAACAATTTGGATCATTTGTTATTTGTAGAAGAGGCAAAAGTAAAGAGCGGCAGATATAGCTTTTATTTATCTTGGTACAGATGTTGAGAATTTACTGTAAATAAAAATAAAATTTATGAACAACTTCCCCATACTTTTGGTATTTTCGTAAGAGTTATGAATTGAACGTAAGTGCCGACAATTTAATCTTATTTTTCGGCTCTCCTTTTTTTCGTCTTGTGATTTAATTGAACATTCGAATAAATTTCTTTTCTCAAATGCAAACAAATCCGACCTGCACCTATTTTGGCAAATTTTCCTCAATGGTGTGAACGATGTACGTTTTAATTGTTGGATGAAAGTTTTTAATTTGCATTCGCGGTCATTTGATCAAACGAAAAACATGACCGGCCTGTGTTATATTTTTGAATATCTTTCAACTCAACGACTAGACTATTTTATAAAATTGTTCGCGTGCCAAAAAATACACAAAAAATAATTAAATTTACCTGCAATCATCCAAAAATACGAACGAATTTTTATTTCTCAAACACACAAATCGTATATAACCCAGTTTTTTTCTTCGTTATCTTCAACATAAATATCAAAGGAACAACATTACCAATTTTAAATCTGTATAGAATAAACGTAGATTTCGACCCTGACCGCATGAAAAAAAAGGAATACGTCCAAGGTAAAATCGTTGCTAAACACATGAATCGCAAGACTTATTATTTCAAAATAACAATAATAAGAAGAAGATAAAAACTGTATTTTTGGATTATTTCGTCTGTCTTAATAACGTTTTGTTTACGTTACAGGATTAAATTTGGATAGTCAACAAAGATTACAAAAAGAAAAACAACTTAAGAGTTATTATTGTCTGACTAGAAAATTCTGAGAAAAAAAAGTATGTTTTGATTGGTATTTATTGTGATTTGGAAAGATTCAGAAATTCGTCACAATTTTTTTTTGTGTGTGTATTCACTAAATTGTTGGCATTTTAATTCTCTTTCTTGCCTCATCAATAATACAGGATGAATCCTAAAAATATCTTACCTCATCACCAACCCGGTTATTATTATCAATTAATGAACTAAAACTCGATCTGGAACCATGTCGTCCAATCACAGCCTCTTCATGATTAATATTATTATTATTATTATTATTATTGTTATGACCAGTACGGCCATCACCACTTGTCCGTAATGCTGTTCTTGATAATCGATCATTTTCCACACATTGCGTTAAGGGAATCCCAAAAACCAAACCACCAGTGTTACCATCTTCAAATAATAAAAAAGAAGCAAACATTTATTTCATACAAGTGTGGATTTTGTTTTGTTTTAAATAACCGTGCAAAGTGTTTCTAAATTTAGTCGATGTTCTATTTATGTACATCGAAATTCCTTGTGTCAAAATAGTTTGTCAAAAATTTCAATACAAGAATGTGTTTGATATTATCAAAAAGAAAAAGAAAGACGGATTCTCCTTTGGAAGGAAATGGCAGAAGAAAACCGTCCGGGTCGGATTACTGACTCGAATTAGATTTCTTCGAATTTAATGCCTGTTACTTAATAAAACGCGACAGACGTGTTTACGAACGGCTAAATATTGTAATTCGCATTTTCAAAACAATAAAAGATAAAATCGAAAGTAAAATAAATGGGATTCTTACCTTTGTCGCCACTGTCTTTTCGATTCGTATCGAAAATTGTTGTAGTGATGGCTTTGCGTTTGAGGAGATACGGACGTCGTTTTGGCTTGCTGGAGGCAACGGTACCACTAACACAATCGGCTGGTACTTTAATGGCAACACCTAAATTCAGTGCTTGCAATTTAGCTAATGCGACTTTCTGTAGGACTTTCCTTTCGATCTCCGTTAAGTGGACCGATTTAGTATCATTTAGAACCACTTGACGACCTGTAAGATTGGTCCATGTGCAGCCACCCTGTAAAATAAATAGATTTCTGAAATAGACAGAACGCTGTCGTTATTCGAACAAATCTGTTTTCGATTGATGTACATATTATCAATTTTTTTTTTATCCTCCCATATAAAAAGGCTTGTAACTCAACCGAATTGGTGAAGTGAGATGTTTACAGAAAATTGCCGAGTTCTATTTCTGTCAAAAAATTTATAGAAAATTTAATCTGTTGAGTTGTCTTTGTTTGTTTTGGATTACGAGTAGACAGATTGAATTTTGGAAATTTTTCTAATAAAAAAAACAAAAATTTTCGACAACAACAAATAATTTATTCCACTCTCATAAATTTGAATCGGGAAACAAGTGAGAATTTGTAGAAAATCTTCTACGATCCGTTTGAAATAATAAATCGGATAAGTTTGATTTTATTGATTTTGGCAAATGATTTTAAGTGTCTAGTTATTAAGAAACAATTAAAATATAAATTGATTTTTTTTGCTAATTGATTAGTTTTTGGTTGTTTTCAAGTCTTCTCTCTCTCTCTCTCACACACACACACACACACACACCCGTTGTGTAGTGTGAGAAAAAAGAACGAAGACGAAAATTAGATCGCAGTGATATTGAACAGATTTTCTATTTTTATATAAATGTAATGTTTTAAATACAGCATCCACGAACTATTTCTGTCTTTTTCTGTTGCGCCAACACAATATTTCTACAGTTTTTCCCTGCTTTTTTTCCTTCTTTTGTGTATATATAACTGAAAATATTTATATATAGGTTATAACATATATTTGGAGGAATATACAATTAACCAACTAGCACAGTTATAGTTCATTAATTTTACGAGAAAACCATTTGCAGACAAACTAAACATATCTCAAAGACGTTTACCAAGTATCGTGTTACGTTTTGTAAATAAAGTAAAATGCTTTCCCAAGGACAAGAGGCAAAATAAAGACACTGAGAGCATCAAAACAGCTCTCATTTAATAACCACTGAAACGTTCACGGTTTTTTTTTGCAAAGAGTATCAACGTCGGTGGAACCAAGACAATGTGAAATGATAGATCTAAGAATAAAAGCTAAAAGAGATTTTTGTGAAGTGAAGACTCAAATGAGATGCTCAAGTGTGTAATGAAACTTGTTGCTAATTTATTAATTACCTGAGGTGTCCAGCTGCAGGCTGCTTGCGTCGGTCGCGTTTGACTCTTCGACCGCGACTTGAATATCTTTTTGGCCATCAATCGACTGCCATGGTGCATAACACTGGATGATGATTTTGATTTTTGCACAACACTACCACCACTAACACCACTTGTATTGTTAGTAGTACCGCTAGTACCACCACTACCAGACGTTGATGTTGTCGTTGTTGTAACAGCTAAAGATTTATCATGTTTACCACCATGCAATAAATGACTTAAGAATGATTGTGATTTTGTTGTGGATGGTGGTGAAGTTGGTGATGATTTATTATTATCATTATCATAAAAAATACTATGATCAATACTACTACGTGAACTAGATAAACGGCTTTCATCATAATCATTATCATAATATTGATCAAATTTAAAATCGCGATAACGCAAAATCCAATCATCATCCGTTTGACAGCCTTTATTAAGGCCATCATCATCGCCCGGTTTGGTGATTTCACCTTTTGGTTTTATATTACGCAAATTGCGATCATAATTAACACGTTTAAAACGATCAACTTTATCTGTATCAACACTTTTTTTACGTGCCATGCGTAAATAACGTTTAATTGTATCACTAACTGATTGAGAGACATCATCGTTATCCACACTACTTCGACGGCGGCCTTGTGGACGATTATCGCGACGTTCCTCCTCCTCTTGTTTCTCCACCGATTTCTTATATTTCTCTTCAATTTCATTCAAAATATTCTCGGGTAGTGTTGTTGTTTGTGTAGCCCAATCATGATATACAATTTCAGGTGTTTCACTTTCAATTTCGATCAACGGTGGTGGACTGTTAAAATCGAATTTTTGATAATGATAACCACCATCTGTTTTACACGTAGTGTTTCCATAATTCGACGATGTTGATTGATAACCGCTACCACCACGACTACCTCGGAAGCCTCTAGTTTTTCTCAATTCAAAATATAATTTCTCTAAAGCTTTTCGATTTGTTAATAGATCCGATATGGTTTTATCGCGATTTGTTGATTGACAAAAATAACGATTTAATGTTTCATACAATGATTTTTGTACATGATCACCATGAAAATGTACTTGACCAGATCCTGTTTGATAATTAGGAAATGCTTGGTAATTATGGCCAATTAAATTTAAATGTTTTTGTAATTTCTCGATGAGATCCTGATATTTCAAGTCAATATCCTTTGATTTATCTGTTAAATTCAAATATTGCTCTAACATATTCAATAGTTGATCCTCTTGGTGCTCTTTTTTTGTGACGCCCGGTAGATAGTTTACAGGTGATGGTGGTTTATTTAAGAAATCGTATTTTAGCTTTTGCAAATCAAACCTTCCACTGCCACTTGGTACTAATGTTAGATCTTTTGGTCTTTCTAATTTAACATCTTGATCGACTTGATCAGCTGAACACGCTTTACGATAACTACCACCTTTCTGTTGATGTGGATCTTTACGTTTTTTGCGGAATCCTAATGCGCCTGGATACGAATTTTTCCGCCATAATAGAAATTTCGGTTCTTTCTTGCAGACCTCCTGAAAATACGCTTCGATCTTCGGTAGATCTTCTGGACGATTTTGTACACCGTCTGGTATTAATTTACGTCCAGCATCGGCCATATACCGCCATGTTTTACGTGTTAATAGCCAACGCTCTTTTGGCTTTTTCTTTTTTTTGTGACCGACCGACCCATTGTTAACGAATATTCAGTACTTTCAGTTGATGAACTACGACCGATTGCCTTTAAACGGTGCGAACGTTCCGCCATATTACATCAAAACGAAAATTGTGTGAGAAAAAAAAAGATACAAAACAAAATAAATAAACATATATATATATATTTCGTGTTAAGAAACAATAAGCGGTTAGAAGAGAGAAGTATAGCGAATTATAATCTAAAATTGAAACTATCTCTTGGCAAACCTTCTTTTGAATTTTACGAAGCGTGGGTTCGTAGATATTTAAATTATTTCATCGCGCACATTTAGGGTAAATTGCATAAAATTTTGTTTTCCCACAATAAATATATGTATGAATAATATGAATATCGTTGAAAATTTGACGAAAATCGACACTCGAAATCGACACGAAATTGCATGATTTTTATTGAATATTTGCACCGATTTGATCACGAAAAATTTCCTAGAAAAATAAGAAGAATGCTATCGCCGTTCAATAACTAGCAGTTCTTTAGGAAACCATTACTATTATTATTATTATTATTATTTTAAGGACAAAATGGCAAGGATACGCGGTCAGTTTAAGTCCACTTGGTTAGCCACTCAACACTGACGAGCGACACACCGGAGAGAGCAAAGTAGCGGCTACTTGGAAACAAAAATATCCCATTTGGCAAGAGACACCTATCGAACTAGACAGAGTTAGCAAAATAAAGATAAATATTGTACAATAATTATGAGCAAAATGGGCGAACGCATAAACACTAATTGCTATAAAATAAAAACAATTGTTATATCATACAGTTAAGTCGTGAGAGAATCTCAAAAACTCCCATAGTAGTAAAAGAGATTTGTGGGCTGTCTTAGAGCCTTATTTTTTTTGGAAATTCATCAAATGCCAATAAAATTATGCACAGATCATTCATGAACTGCCATTACTATTACTATCATTACAATTATTATTATTAATATTTTGAAAGATTTAAAAAATTCGATCTTATCTTTAGCCTGTCCGCTGAAAAAGAGCCAACACTAATGCATTTATAGTGGCCTAAAATATAACAAATCAATCTAAAAATTCTACATTTAACAAACTGTGAACATTCTCCGATTAATAAACCATAAATTTTTGGATTATTTCGAAAATTTCCAACAATAATTTCTAAATTTATCATCGTAGAATCTATAATTTACGAAATAAATTGTAACAAAAAAAACACACACACACAAACGTATAAATAAATAGAAAATTGTTGCTATTTGATTTTGTTGAAATGTTTAGAATTAACGTGTCCAATTCGGTCGAAATGTTTATCTTTCAAGCAATTTTCTTCGTTTTTTTTTAATCCGTTAGCCTTCACCAGAGACGAAATTTGAATTATAAAAACAATCACAATCAAGTTAGAAAAAATAAATTTCCTGAAAATCTTCACGAAATACTTCCTGAAAAATGAATGAACGACATCTATCCGACATAATCCCAACTATAAATAAACAATATTTCATATTGGATTATGTTACAAAATTGGTTCATGTTGATTGCAGTAGTGGCAGCACCGTACAATTCCTGAAAATTCCTGAAATTCTAGTTCAACAAACCCACCATTAGATAGCGTCAGTATTTTCGCATTCAAAACAAACGAAAATATTATTGTTATTGTTTATTATTGTTATTTATTTTAATAGGTTTTCGGGTAGTAAACTTGATTTGTTTTGATAACAATAAAATAACCAATAATTGACGTCAATGATGAAAAAGTTTCAAGGCACTTAGTGACGAAATTAACAACTTCAAAGCTAATCACGAACGATTGAAGATTTTTCGGTTATTTTTGCTCCTTTATTTTTTTTCCAAATTTAAATCTCAAGTATCTCTCAACTTTTGATTGAGGGAGAAAAAAATTGTTTTGTCGGTGGCAACATTTCTTTGTGTAGACTGTAATTAACGGATGGATGATTGGATGTTTGCATTTGATAATTAATACACGATTTAGACATAATCATCGTGTCATTCAAAATCGTTTAATTTACATCATTTTTTTATGTGTTTAGCTTATTTTAAGACTATAGTCACAATTGTGAGCACCGCACATTACGTGTTTTATTTTCTAAAATTAACTGTTTAGAGAAAAGGTTGGCAGCTGAAAATGTGGTTTTGATGGATAAATTTAGACTTGATTTTCGTACACTTGTAGGAATTGGGGAAAAAATGAATTGAAAAGAAGCGGAAAAAAGCAAAACAAAACACGTCGTTACAGACGGAAAATTTCTAATAATTCACCAGAAGAAAGTCACGTATCTTTATTATTATTATTTTGTTTTGCCACGGAAAAGTTCTTTTGAAAATAAATATCTGCATGTCAATCAACTCAAGAAACATTTGGCATAAGGCTCAGTTTCTTTCCTATTTAATGATAATGATGATAATGACGGAAATAATAAAATAATTACCCATAGCTTTCGTTTTATGAACATATTGTGTTGTCGTTTCAACACTCATATATGATTTAAAGGAAGTGCTAGTTGCCACTTCCAAATCATTCCTCGCTACTGTTATCATTGATAATTAGTGTTTTACCAAATTAATTACATCACTGATATGTCTCCACATTCACTAAAAATGAAAACACTGAAAAAATCCAAACACTTTTATTTTTGTTCTATTGCAGAGAGAAAAAAGTAACAGAGTAGATACAAAAGAAATTCGCTGACACGCGCCTATTTTTCAGATCGTAAAATCTAACACATGTAGTTATCGTTACCGTGTTAAACTGAAACTGAAAAGGTTTCAGTGATTTGATTTTTTGGCTTGTGAAAGTAAGCGAGTATATGAGAGAACTTATGTCTCTCTATATTATTCTATCTCACTTTTTTGGCCATTATACCTACATATATTGTTTAGAAACAAATATTTCGTATTTCCTTGTTGCCATTGTGAATTGATAAATGGAATACTTTTTCAAAATGTAAATTATTAAAGAGATTTCAAACAAGCCGAAAATGTACGGTTGGATAAGTAAACGTTATTTTTTCCTGTATGTCTATTCATATAAAAATCAACGAGAATATCATGTTCAGGAAATATCTGTGTGACTAATTCAAAAAGAGATTTACACTTGTAATGCTGTTTTTTTTTAATGCTTCTTCCAATATGAATCATAGACTACTTGAGAATTATTTTCAGCGAAATATCTTCAGATTAGTTGGTAAATTTTTGTAAATCGACTGCTGTTTGGTGTTTGTTTGTGATCAATTTCGATACGAAGACATGGTTTTATCGGCAAATGATCATTGATCCATTATGTGTTTTCTCTTAGTTTTTTTCAATAATAAATAACGAATAATAGAATTAAATAAATAAATAGAACAGCGGGATGTTCGATGAAAGCGTCAAGATATCCTAAACAATTTGACCGAATTGAATTATCGAAATAATCTTAGATTTTCATCAAAAATCGATTTTATTGGAGCAAATCCACAAAAACGAAAACTCTCGTTAATTAGATGTTAAACATAATTTAAGAACGGATTTTTGTATACATTTCAGTTCATATTTTCGGAGTGTTGCAGATAGATTTTATCAACGCCATCTGGTTATGTTATTTTTAAGGCGGTATAATTGTGAAAATTGTTGATTAAAACCATGATCTTTCCCTTCAAAGATCAAAGTAGAATAGAGATGACGTGGAGAGAAATCATGGATTTTCTATTTTACATATGACGTACACACACATAGAACAATTTCCAATCATTCTAAGAAATAAATATAAATGTAATAAAAGCTATTTGTTTATTGCTAATAAGTATATAACAAAAATAAACATGGAATTTATTCAAATTCGTTGAACATTATAATAATAGTAACGGTTTGAAGGAAAATGTGTAGAGAATATTGACCTGCGGGGGGTCAATTTATGCCCGACAATTTCCCGATACTCATTTTCTTTCTGTTATCTTTTTATATTCGTCTGACGTCATTCCAATTCGACTATAACAAATTCGATATGCAACTGATTTTTTTTGTTTATTTATAAAGATGATATACGTATATTCTATAAGTCAAGTTATATGTTTTAAATTTAGATAGATTGGCCATGTTTCCGTAGCAGCAATCGTCATTGTAAATTTTCTAAAAGATTCATTTCTCTTAACAAGAGAAAACGAAATGCTGCCAGATGATTCTACGGTAATTACAGCCTCTCTACAGTATCCTAGCCAACGCAATTAAACGGAAAACAATTAATTTGGACAGAATAGTAGGAAAATATTAAACTTCCAAATTGCAGGCTTTGTGAAGAGACTAAACGAGTTTACATCTGTTTTCGTCGTTGTAAATCACCGATAATCAACAAAATATCCTTTTTGACGCAATATTTTCCGTAATATTACCAAAAAATGAGGTTTAATAACACTAACAATTATAGTGATACAATGAATAATTTTGTCCCTTAGTTGTGAGTTTTGTTATTTAATTTAAATTTACCGCCTCAAATATCTCAACAGGTGCGCCAACCATTTCGGTTAAACTGTAACATTGCCGCATGTACTTGATGAAAAGAAAATACAGAAAAGTAAAACAGGTAGAAGATTTCCTAATTCTATCATCATAAACTCCTAAAAGAATATTTCTTTTTAATCAAACATTGATTATACGAACTGATTATTATTTTTTATATAATTAATGGTATTGTGTCGGTATTCATGTGGCAACATTGATATTAGTTTGAATTGAAATCCGTTTGAAGTCTGTTGATAGATAAAACTGTTGTGTTATCATTACGATTTTATTAAATTTTGTTCTTGTTTTGAATTATTTGTGAATTATGGAAGTGTATTATGATAGTGATGAAGAAATTGCATGGGGACCATTAACGTTAAAAGAAATCAAAAAGGAACTTTCAACGAAACGCCATGTTAAACAACGCCACAGTATTGTGTAAGTTCTAACTACAATTGCTTCGATATAGAATTTGAAATAATCGTCGATTTTTAGTGTTACAGAATCTAAAATGAGTAGTTTCAATACTACAATGTATCACACAACAGAAGAAGACATTAATAATGAATTAGAAAATGATCAAAAAGATAATACAACATACATAACAACATCTGAAAATATTTCTCGTAGTCATTCTAATATTGATGAAAATTCATGGAAAACCGTCTCTACAGACCATAACATATCGTATCATTCATCAGCTAATTGCATCATTAGCGATGGTCATGGTAGTGATGACAAAATCCAACAAACAAGTGGAATAATAAAGGACGATCAGATTATTGATATCAGTTGTGATGATAAAGAGAATCTAGAAGATGTACAACAATATAAAAATAAACTGCCGATAATCGTACAAGAAAATAAATCAATTCTTAAAGAGCATGCAATTTCTAATATTGAAACTATCGATCTTTGTTTAGAAGATGAAGTTTCAAATCAAATCAAAGATTATTCAACTGATAACTCATTCAATTTCAATGATACTTTAGAAGAAATGGAGAATGCTCTTAAAGAATTACAAATTCCAATGAGTAATAAAATCGAACAAATGAAAATTTGTAACGACAGTGATATGATAATGAAACGAAAAATACAATTGAATAAATACGATTATATTGTAAGTCCAATTGGTGAATATATCAGAGGTAGATCACCAATTGCTGAAAAATTTAAAACACCCAAACCTATATCGAAACGTACAATTACAACACCAATTTCAAAAACTAAACATCTACGTGATATTGTTAGTCCGGTAGCTTTATATATTAAAAATACACCAACTACACCATTAAGACAAAATATACCATCAAATAGTAATGTGTGTATACCAGAAAATCGTTATTTAACACATACTACAACTAGTATTGTCAATGATCTACCAAAAGCTATGTATAAACCGTCCAAAAACACAAAACATAACAATATTAATAATCCAAATTTACCATTGTCGATAAAGAATACGGTTCCATTACCTGTCGTTACAACACATGTGGAAAAGACGGAAAAATTTGATGAGAGTGCCATCGAGAAATTGGCAGATGAGGACCTAACGATGGCTTCTGATACAATTGGATCTATTGATGTTTCATTCTATCAGAACAAACAGGTTTTTATAAAATAACATTGATGATAAGTTTTGTATACATATTTGTAATTATAATTCTCTTCTCTTTTTATTTGAAAGCGTATTTTTATCAATCAAAATTCAGAATTACCTACCAAATTGCAATCATTCTATTCTTTATAAAAATAGATGTCTCAAATCGATTCTGTAAATGAAAATTCGTTTTTTTTAAAATAACATTGTATATCAACACGTTAGTCGAATTTATGATTTTTATTTCAGAAAAGTTAAAAGTAATAGCGATTTGAATGATAAATTTGACATTTAAATTAATTGAACAAACACAAAAAATAAACCATCTAGAATTAAAGAATTATACACCGCCTTCTAATATTTTAATATATTGCCAAATTTTTCTTTTTTAGTGTTCTTTAGTTGTTGTTTTTTTTTCCGTAATAATATTAATAATAATCATAATAATATCTGGTTAATGGTTGATGTCTGGTTGTTTTGGAATCAATCCAAATCCTTGTAAACTTTTAACTACATATACATGAATCGACCAGATGTTTTAAAATGGAATAGATTCTAAGGAAATACATATACAAATTTATGAGAACGTCATCATCGTTAATTGTTACCAAGTCAGTCACCTGTTTTGAAAATTTTCGTTTAATCGGCGATAAATATCCGCAATTGATGGCCTTTGTTTTTGGTCTAATATAATAAAAATCGTACTGACATTGTCTTTAGAACAGGATAAACGCTACCACATCTTCAGGTTTGTGATCAATAAGCCACTTTACACGTAACATAAATCAGCAAATCTTTTTTTTTGCCTTCTGATAACAGAACCAAAAATTTGTAAAATTACTCAACAGACTTGATTACATGTACTTTTATCAGTTGATTTGTAAACGTCGTTTTGTTAATATTTCGGAAATTAGAGATTTTAAAGCTTATCTTTTTTTAAATATTAATAGTGTGAAGTGTTAAGTGATTGTTTTTTTTTGTGAATCGACTTCCAGCATTAGAAAGAACAGTGTCATCTAAAAGGTAGGTTTTTACATATCCTAATTATTGCTTTCTCTAATCTTTTTTCACTTTTGAATTACAGTGAGTAGGAAGTTTTTTTTCCCATTTTTGTCGGCTTTGTCAACGAGTTCAAAGGAATTCGTCGTTCAAATTGGTATGGCAATTTGCACATTTGTGTAGTTATTTAGCTTGTTGTTGTCTTGCTGATGGCATGTTCGGCTGTTGTTAGTAGGGTCGTCAACAAAAATTCGATTGCGAACATTCGACGAGCATTACATTACAGGCTCGGTTCGTTTAAGATTTCCGGTTGGTCCTAAATGTTACATTATGTCTAAAGATAGTACATTGTTTTAAAAAGTAATTCTAAATACAAACAAACAAGTAAAAGACTATTAACGATCATTATTTATAAATTATGTAATTAAAAGTAGTTCAACAACATGAAGTGTGATGAGTTATAAATTAAGACTGGTCAATAACATCAGTGCTTTAAAAACAAGCATCCACAATTATTGATGCCAAAATTATCACACTTTTTAAAGTATCTAAAAAAGATGTTTACGGGTGTTGTTTTTTTTTTGTTGAGATTAAATAGGAATAGAGGCGACTCGTTTGTTGCAAGTCAAAAATACACACTAATCGATCGCATTTCTATGAAACAACAAATTCTGTGTTGAGTGTTAAGCGCCGTTGGAATAGTCGTTAGAATCAATTACTTCTAAGGCTGTAATGTCATTGTCTAATTTCAGAGATAACTGAAATCGTGATCATGATTGAGATCGAGATCCAGACTCAATCAGAATATTTTTACTAAATTGGTAACAAATACTGCTGGCCACCTCATCCACACAACGGTTTAGAATAACAAAATCACCTTTATTGCTATTTACTCTCGATTTATTGAACAAAAAAAATTTCCACGTCCATTAACTTGTATTTCCTAGAATAAAATTGTAAAAACTTCACAAAATATCTCAATAAATCGGTCGTTTCACAGATGATCAATTAATACTGCCAGTATTTCATTCAGTATTAAGCCAAAATAATAATGATTCAGTGAATATACAGATCAAAAACCTCAGTTTAACTAGAAAAATTATTATTATTATTTCCTTCTTTTTTTATATAAAAGAAATTTACGATAAATCTAATTTGATTAGATGCCAACGAAAGTCTATTTTATAATGATGACAGGGAGAATTTTGGGCTGTGTTAATTATATTTTCGAATAATTGCCACTATCAAAAATTTATGAATTGATCGTTGAAAATTTCATAAAATTATTAGAGCAAATTTAATTGAATTTATAATTAAATATATTTTATTTATAACAATTAAACACATTGCAAGTTAAGAGTAGTACATCAAAATTCATTGAACAGAAAGCTGAAATTCATATTAATTTAAATAATTTTCTAAATAACAATAACAACAATTTATTAAAGCAGTAAACTTCAACAAATAATAATAAATATTGAATTAAATTAATTGGAATTAATCTAAAATTCTTTCAGTAATATAAATAATAAAATCATTGGTCGGTACGTGTCGTTTGATTGTTTTAATTGATCTTCGTTGTTGATTCTCATCAGTGATTTTCTTTTTAATCTTTCTCGTTAATCGCATTGGTTCAAATTTACTGTAAACATATGCTTCAATATTACTATCATTGATATCATCATCAATTATATGTTGATTAATCAATGATTCGGTCTTAATCACTTTTGGGATTTTAACAGCGTCGTTACTATTAAAAACATATGCTGGTTTATATTTTGTTGTAACAAATCGATTATTATTATTAATTTTCAAATTTGACGATGCTACAATCGGATTTATTTGATGATTTGTAAGTGTTTCAGTTTTTAATAATAACGGTTGATTGTAATCATCGAAACTTGATGATTGTGCTTCATTTAAATTTGGATTTGTAGGAATGTCTTGTTGAATCAATGGTTTCGTTTCAATTATTTCGGTTATTTTATCATTATCATTGCTATTATCATTCACTGTCTGTTTATCATTATTGTAATTATTATTGAAAAGAAATCGTGAATCGTGTTGTGTTGCATCAAACTCGTTATTTTTGATTGTTAAACTTGTTGGGCTTACATAATAATTGGGATTTGTTGTCGTTAAAGATGATTGATTGCTATCAAAAGTTGATTGCGATCTGTTAACATTGATATCAACATTGTGATTAATTAACGGTTGTGCACTAAAATACTCGTTAATATCACTACTATTATCGTCATATATTGTTTCTTTTTTATCGTAATTATTACCGTTGATAGCATATGAGGAATCGTAGGTTTTTGAGGTTTCTATTGGATTTTCTGGATGATTATCGGTTAGTTTCGTTTGCCACGATGAAGTTGGTGGTAGTATTTCTTTTACAACTTGAAATTTACCAGGATCGTCCTTCAAATTGTCCGTTAATTGTTGTTTTATAGGATAATGATAAGGTGCAGTTCCAGGAATTCTCATATTTGCCGTTGATTGTTGATAATAGTAATTATTATTAATGTTAGGTCGTTTCGTTGACAGTAGATTCGTTTTACTAAATTGATAAGGCCGATATTGTTGTATATATTGACCATAAACTGTAGGCGCTCTCACAAATTGTCTTAATGGTCTTTGTTGTCCGATAATCTTATTATAATTTAGCATTTTGTAGTGATTTGATGACTTTCCATAATTATCTAGATGCGAATCGTACAACTTATAGTTTTTATTGTCAATTGTATGGGTGAATTTAGGCCAAAATTGATAATATGTTCCTACTGGACTTTCGTAAGGAATTCGTGCTTTGTAATATATTCCAGAACAAGATTTCATTAATAATAATAATAATAAACCGAAAGTTAACCAAAACTGGAACAATTTGCGATTGATAATTAAACAATTTTTGTCAATTAATTTTTTTTGCAAAGCAAAAATCTCACCAATTTCGTTAACATTGTTTCCACACACACAACAAATAATCACACTTTTACAACTGTTAAACATCAATTGATGGTTATCAACGGAAAATTTAGAGTTTATATGAAATTTTACTCTAATTTATTGTTTATAATTTAACGACTTTTACCTAATTTTTCCGCTTTTTAATTTAATACTCAAAAATAATTGGTGTTAATTGGGATATGTTCGAATTTACCGCAATTTTCTAAAATTACTTCAACTGAAATTCGATAGATGGCACACTACATACAATCGTTGACAACCATATAATAAAAAAGTCTCTACACTCATGACCACCAACGTTAAGAAGTTTAGAGGGAGAGAGAAGTGGAAAGGAGCCAGTATCAATAATAATACAAATTGATCAATATTCTGACTTTGCAGTTGATAATTCAGAAGCAATAAATCTGTTTGTACCTAATTACTTCGAGAAATAATCATTAATTATAGCGAATTAGAATGTTTTTGAATTTACCGGAATTTCGAATTGAATGCAACGATTTTCCAATAGATGGCACACCGAGTTAAAGGTGCAACAACACGCAGCAAAAATCCCTAAATTCACTATTACCAACGTGAAGATTGTTGAGAAATTTCCAAGTGAACATTGAGTTGCAATTAAGAAATCGATTATTTTTTCGTGAGAATTTATAAAAATTTCCATTAGTAAACGATGGTGGAAATTACCGACGATACTGGTACGATAGTACCAAAAATAGATAATCAACCAACTCCGGTAAATATAAATTAATCAATAGCCTAACCTCAAAATTGAGAATCGTTAATATTTAGCATGAAACTCCACCATCATCATCCTCTTGGAACAACAGCAGCAACCACCACGTCCACCAACTGCAATGGAATCATTCTTTTCAGTAACCAAATCATTAATAGTACGCGCATTAATTATTTATTTTATAACATCAATGTTCCGTCGACCAGCACAAACACCCCAACAACCCGATGGTACAAATGTACCATCAACAGTAGCTAAAAATTTATTCATGGATGGTACATCATTAACATTACATGTTTATGTAAATGATGAAGATGTTTTAAAGAATTTCTCTATTGAGAATTTATTTTGGTATAAAGACGGTTTAGTTTACGGTGATTGGAATTCAGGTGTCAATAATGATGGTTGTTTTTTTATTGAAAAAGATTTACCAATTACTGAACATATACGTAATAATGGATCATTGTATTTGCATGCTTTTATAACGAAGAAAGGTCAAAGTCCTGATCCGAATTCAAAGAATTTCGCTAAAAACCAAATGACACGATTCACAAAACAATTAAATAGGTATTTGTTTAATGATAAATATTTATCAAATTACTATTATTATTATTATTATTGAAGGTATAAAAAATTGAAATCAAGCGGTACTAAGAATCTATTGACAGGTGTTAGTGAGAAAATTGAAATTGAAGATGGTAAAATTATATCACATTGGCATCCAAATTTCACAATCAATTTAATTACGGATCAAACTAGTTGGACATATGGTAGTGTACCGGCACCATTAGATACTTATGTAAAATTTACAAATGATGGTAAATATTATAAACCAATATTGTATGGTAATGATTTTTGGAATATGGCACGTGATTATAAACCATTAAATGATAGTTTGAAGTTACGTTTAAATTATCAACCATTAAGTTTATTTAAATGGCAATTGTATGCAGCACAGAATATGCGTCAAATGTGGAATATATTTGGTGATAATAAAGAACCAGAAACAACAGATGATGAACAAGACACATTAAAAGAAACATTAATGGACACAAATCCATATTTACTATCAATAACAATATTTGTATCAATATTGCATTCGATATTCGAATTGTTAGCGTTCAAAAATGACATACAATTCTGGAATAATCGCAATTCATTGGAAGGTTTATCTGTACGTAGTGTCTTCTTTAGTGTTTTTCAATCATTAATTGTCTTATTGTACGTATTAGATAATGAAACGAATACATTAGTACGCGTCAGTTGTTTTATCGGTTTAGGTATCGAATTGTGGAAAATCTATAAAGTTGTTGATATTAAAATCGAAAATGGACGTATTGTAATAAAAGATAAAGGTTCATATGTTGAAAGTAGTACGAAACATTACGATAATTTAGCATTTAAATATTTATCATGGTTGTGCTTTCCATTATTAGTATGTTACAGTATATATGCGTTAATATATTTAGAACATAAAGGTTGGTACTCGTTTGTATTAGATTTATTATACGGTTATTTATTAACATTTGGTTTTATAATGATGACACCGCAATTATTCATTAATTATAAATTGAAATCAGTTGCACATTTACCATGGCGGATGTTAACATATAAATTTTTAAATACATTCATCGATGATATGTTTGCATTTGTTATAAAAATGCCAACAATGTATCGTTTAGGTTGTTTCCGTGATGATATTGTATTTTTAATATTTTTATATCAACGTTGGATTTATAAAGTTGATAAAACTAGAACAAATGAATTCGGCTATAGTGAAGAAACTATTGATGATAATAATAAAGCTATTGAATATCAAACAAATCAAGAGAATAATGAAAACAAAAAAGATAAATAAATTTTCTGTATTACCATCTATTATTATTATTATATCAATTAAAATATAGTAATAATAATAATAATTTTGTTACATATTTTCTGTTAATAATTGTAAAATTTATCTTAATTTTATTGTATTTAATTTTTAATTTAGAATTGTGTCTATGCCAAAAATAATTGAGAGCTTTATATAGCTCTGAAATGGATCGACTAATAGTATTTTATCGTTAATCTTAGATAATAAATGCAATAAAAATAAATGAATCCAGTGAAATAAATATAATTAAATGGTGTTGAATAGTGAACTATTTATTAACAGGTATTTACATTTACTTACCCTTATCTGGTGCGGCGGAATGCGGTTGCTTTCTCACTGATAACGATGATTTATTGATTCGATCATTGTGTATGATTTAGAAGTGGGTTGATAAAATCTTTAATAAACACCAAGTAGATGCCTCTTATTTGCGGAAAAGACAAGGAAAGCTTCGTAATTCGTAAGACTCTATTGTGTGCCGCATTCAACGCTTAACGTAGCATGCCAAATTGAACGATCTTAGTGCTTGAGTTTCTAAATACTTTATCGAACTGAAAATCGAAATACAGTCGATTATCCGAACCACTGTCACATCTGCTATACTATCGCACCAACTTTAATTGCAATCGTAAACTGGACATATTCATTTAGTTCGGTTAAGCGAATCGATTTGGATTCTGTTTAATATCGAACAAATTTGTTTGTGGAAATTCCGTTGAATTAACACTTCATCTTGTTGATTGTCGAAAAAAGATTTTAAAAACCACAAATAACATGACTGATATTACGGTCGAGATTCCAGATAGCAGCCGCAGATTCATCTGAAAAGGCCACCTCTTCCTTTTACTTGATTTTATAAGGAAATTGCCGTACGAAATGTGGGAAAGGAAATGGAATTAATATATCAAATTTTATTTCGTTGTGTGTGTGTGTGTTGGAAAGAGAACACAATTTTCTTCTCATTATTAGTTTTCAATTTTACACTAATTAGTTCCTATATTTGATAGTTATTAGTTGTTTTATTTCACCTGTGTCTAGAACCGTACATATATTTAATGTCTAACAAATTGTAAAGTTTTGCATGCAATGTAATAAACTACATGAGATTAGTTTCATTTTGGTTATAACCATGGATTCTGTTACTTTCATTGGTCCCTAGAGATATTCCACCTGATCCTTGGACGGTCTAGAATTCACCATACTATAAACACAATTAAGAACCTTCTACCAAACTATAAATCGTAAATCTTGTCATCTCATCTGTGTAATTCATTCTGTTTTATAAAGAATCTAAGCGAACAATGGAAATTGAGGAAGGACGAAAGGAAACCAGAATAAAATGAGTATTCCAGATTTTAATTATTTTTGTTGATTTGAAGGAATTTGAATGAATTCTCTTATTCGTACAATTCTATCTCGTCGTATCTTTTGTATTATAGAAGACTATATTCACAACTTTTCCCATCAAATAAGCTCAAACAGGGGCGTAAAGGCACTCCAATTGTTATCACTACGACCATTATGAACTGTTCGATTAATTCGTACTAGGGGGGTCTCCTCATATTCATCCAGGCTCCTGAAAATCGTAAGGGCGTCCCTGATCTCAATTGCTGATTTAGGAGTGATTTGAGTATTCAAATTTTGTTCTTTATGTGTTAGCTTAAATATTTTTCTATGATGATCTTGTTGTATGTCCCTGTGGCGCAGAGGATAGCGCGTTGGACTTCTAATCCAAAGGTCGTGGGTTCGATCCCCGCCAGGGATGCGTGGCACAATTTTTTCTTTTTTAATTCCAGTTTTCCCACAATTTTATATTGCAAATAATTGATAGATGAATTTAAGTAACTCTATCTTTCAATTTCCGTTTGTTTTGATACAGATAATTTGTCATAACATAAACATCTGTTGTATCTACGCATCATTGTTGGAAGTTTGAAACAAAAAAAAGGCGACAATTTATAGCACAGTTGGTGGAGAAATGTCGAATACGTGATCCTCAAGGTACAAGTTAATCGAACTGTAGTCCTTTAATCCACCCCCACTGTACTCCAACACCTCATCAATTCTCCAATATTTCAATAAAAATCTTAGAACAATCGTTGCTTAATGAATCTTCCCATGGAATTATCGAATAAATTGGGGGAAAACAACGAAAAAAGCCGTCGACATATCACAGTTTTTCCGCCAAACTTGCAATGTAAAATGGGGAAAACAATAGGTACAAGGAAGGTACATGTATGAAAATAGGAGAAAATACCCAGACCGAATCCTATTCACGTTCAGTTCTTGAACAATTTTGATTTGAACGTGACACGAACCGGATAGATAAATGGGCCTCACACACACCCACAGACAGACATGTTCCGGAGGGATTTTTACGATCGCACCGAGAAAGTTAACGGGAAAAAAACCAAAAAAAAAACGTGGTATATAGTAAGTCGTCCAATAGGAATGTGGCGTTTTCCCAAACATTTCCAGACCATCATATCAATATTCCAACAGTGTGCCACTCAAAGTTATTAGTTAATTATCGATTTAGGCTGCACTTCATTTTAAATTTACCGCTTTTCGGCGCCGTAATTTGATTGGTCTGAATAGAATAATTACGAAAATTCGAATTTCTTTGCTAATTATTGGAAAATTATCAGCCATTCATTGTTGTTTATCAATAATTTTGATTTTATTTCATAATGATAAGAAATTATCAAATGAATAGTACTGAACAGAACATAACCTAGAATCTTGTATTACCTATGTATTTTGTCTCCTAATTAGAGAAAATTCGTTTGTTCGCCAGAAACATCATAGGAAATCATTTAATTTTAATGAATCTCAATGAAGGTAATTAAAATTAATTAAAATAACTTGCTTCTAATACGAATTGTCACACATAACCTCATTTTTCTTTTAATTTAATAGTTGTTCAAGGTAATTACAAAATTGTTAGAGAAAATGAAGGGACAGTCCGAATAATTCAAGATAATTACGCAATAAACACCGAGAATTTATCGGAAACAACATTAATAACAATCACAAATTTACAATTAATCAATTGTAATTTAACTGAGTTCCAATCAGTTTTTCAACAATTGCAACAATTAAAAGAATTAAATCTATCGAACAATCGGTTAATTGAGATACCAAGTTGTTTGTATTCGAATTTTAAATTATTAGAAATCGTAGATTTATCAAATAATCAATTGAGAAATTTCGATATCGAACCAGCATGTTGTCAACGATTAAAAGTATTAAAATTGAATAATAATCATTTCAAAAATATACCACAATGGTGTTTAAATTGGCAAACAATCAATTTAGTGAAATTCGTATTTAGTTATAATAAAATCGAGAATTTACGAATTTCACACGATTTAAACGATTTACAACATTTAGAATTGTGTTGTTGCGGTTTAACAGATAAAGATTTGGTATTTTTGAGAAAATGCAAACAATTGCAGCACTTAGATTTGAGCAATAACAAAAGTATGAAGAATGGATGGAATTTGTTTAATGATTTCGATAATATCTTCTACGATTTGAATCTGATCAATCTGAAAATACTCAATTTAAATTGTTTATTATTGTCAATAATACCGAAATCGATCTTCTGGTTGGAACAATTAATCGAATTATATTTGAGTAATTGTGAATTATCTTGGTTATTGGGAGACATTAAATATTTAATTAATCTAGAAATATTAGATGTATCGAATAATGTAATTAGTTGTTTGCCTGATGAATTATTCGAATTGAAAAAATTGAAAATTCTAATGTGCTCTTCAAATGTTATATCGACGTTACAACAAAGATTCCAATCGGAACAATTGTTCTTGTTAGATTTTTATTACAATAATTTTGAACAATTACCGGACGATTTGCACCACATTGAATTGATCGATTTTGAAATGAATTATTTTGATGCAAATTCAATGGGTGATGACCATCAGAAAAGGGACAATTTACGTAAATTCGTTCATGATGAGTCTCGATACAATGGCAGAAGAATTTTAGAAGATTTAGATGATGATTCTAGTAGTCGTAGTAGTTGTTCCTCTTCTGATTATGAGAATTCCTGTTGTAATTCTAATCAATCGCAATTTATGGAAGAAGAAAATTGGGAAATTGAAGCAAATCGGTTGGTGTGTCCACACGAAAATTATCAAAAACATAACGATATTACAACATCAGATGATGAATATGTTGATTTTGATTTGAATTATTATAAGAAACGTCGAAAGAAATTGGTAAGGAATTTTATTGATATTAATGAAGATTGGATTTTTTGTGATGCCGATTAGAATACATTTGTTTTTCTATATGATTTTTGTAGTTATTTTGTTGATCCTTTACAAATGTTTCAGTCACCTAACGGATGAGTTATTAATATTCGCAGACGTTGAATTCTTTAAGTGTTGTGATCCACTCCGATTTACTTCTCATTAGGACGCTATTAGCTCTTAGATAACTGCACTTTGATCTTCAAATTGGCTTAATCCGTCTTACAGGTTTGGAGATTCATAAAAAGGCAATGAAGCACAAAGCTCCCTGTCGAAATGTAATTGCTGTTTGCTGCCTCTAGAGACCATCAAAAGAGTGGGTTAGAGCATCGAATTGATTGTCGTGTAAAACGATCTTCAATCTACCAATTTAATTTCGGAAACAACATTCGTATATATTTCATACAGGTTTAATCTTCAAAATAAATGATCGTGTATCGAAAGTAAGATATCTATATTTTTCATATATTCCTCTACATTATTGATCTCTATATTCATATTGCCACAATATAAACCATTCGAGCAGAACAAAAAAAAACTATTGGAAGGATAGTAAAGCGATATGTATTTTGAACATTCCAAATACTTAAATAAGAGAAAAATCGAAACAGTCAGTTCACACATTTGTCTGGGAATTTTCCAACACTCTGCAGAATATCACTATGTCTTTGAAAAGTTTTCCGACGATTTTGTTGGCCAATTGGATAGTCGTAGATCGTATACTTGTAGATGTAGAGGGAAGTTCTAGAGAGTGAATTAGTAATAAGGATCATGATCGAGAATGGCAAGATTCTCTGAATTCTAGGAATTTATTGTTAATCAGCCAGTACAGAAACCATCAAAGACGAATACTATATGCATTTCAATATAAATTGTAATTATTATTTAACCTAAAGCGAATTTCCAGTTGTAAGTTTCATTTTAACAACTACTCTAACAGAAGTTGTATTAAGTTCCCTTTACTTATAATTATTAAGTGTTCATATAACTACTCCTATGAGTATAATTATAATTTACACTATTATTCTCCTTAACTGTTCGACAATATTAACATAGAACGAAATGGAAATGTAGACAGAAGAAATGAAAACATTAATCAATGCAGTAAAGTCAACAAAAAAAACTGAATAAATTGCCTGTGTCGAATTTCATAACAACAACAAACCAACCATTGCCAATAGGCGACTTTCAGAATGAATTCACACGAATTTATACATCCTGTAGGAGTCATTTCCGACAATCACTACCAACCGATTCACACCTATTTCAGTTAGAGTTTCCAACAACAACAACAACAAAAAAACAAATCTTAGTAAAGCATTTTTGCTGGAATCCTCAACAAGAATATCGCTAATAGAGGAAGCCAAAAAAAAACCAGGCAAGAATGGTAAACAGTTGTCGTTTTTGTTTTGTTGTTATGTGTGTAACGTTTGGTTGTGGAGGATCATGTTTTTGAGAGTTTCCCCTACAACTTTAGGGGCAAACTAGTTTGGCGTCATAGTGACGCCGATGCTGTCGGCGCCAATATAGACGCCACAATGTCCCAGATCGTCTTCTAAGCAATATCGTTGCAAATTAATCGTTTTGTTCCAGTATTTTCAGATTTTCAACGACACAAGGTGATATACAATCTACAAGGAGAATTGTTACAAGTTTTTATCGATTTTTAAACAAATAACTACGCCGGCTATTTGCCTAAAAATTACACATTTGTTTGAAAAGTAATATTTTATTAACGAACCACAAAAACTGATTTGGTAGTCAAATCTATTATTAGGAATTATGAAAAGTTTCCAAATGACAATAATTCCATTCAATTTGAAATTAAAATATTGTTGATTATTTCATTTTAATTGGTATTATAAAATCATGTTGTTGTTGTTATGTTGAATTGGCAATGTTAGAACGAATATTGATCTTATACGTTGCCCTATATTTCAATTCTTTTATTTTCGATTTTATTCTCGCCATCTTTCAGATTCTGCATTATTATTATTATTATTATTAGTCGTGGAATAACCGACATGCGAAATTATAAATGCAATTTAAAATTCACTGTGATTTATTCTTTAGTATTTGTCTCTCTTTCTGATTCGTACATTTTTGATTTATATTTGTTCAGATTAAATTCAGGTGGATTATTATTTTTTCGTACAACAGAAATGAGAGATTGTATTGTAATGAAGAGAGAGAAGAGAGAATTATAAATAATTCACATGTCTGAAGCAAACATTATGTAATTATCTGGCAGTATAATTGACTGGAATGTGCGTTTGTTAAATTACCGCGTAGAAATGGCGGAGGCGCCAATTTATAAAATACTGTGAAATTCTCCCCAAATTACCGATTTGATTATCGAATTATATACACAAGAAATATCAATAAAATCAATGTTGATAAGAAAAAGGGTATGCAAATTGTTAACTTTGCCCTTTTCTTGTTGTTGATGTTTCAAAGATGCTTCCTATGTATATATTTGAAGAATATTTAACTTCTGACAACTGTGGAGACTTTAAAACTAATCAAAGTTAACACCTAATAACAATAAATCGTGTGTAGGCAACAATTCTCAAAATCACCGTGTTTTTTTTTGTATATTTTCTAAAAGGGTATAACAGACAAATTTTCCGTTTGCAGAATAGGGATTCTAACGATTATGTCTATAATAGAAGGAGAAAATGGGTCATATTTTCGTTTATTTTGTAATCCATTATCGTTTAAATTCAGTGTAGAGCTGTAGCTGATTTTTTTGTATCTACTAGAGGGAATTTTCATGAGCTTCTCTAATGAAAGGCACAACAAAACCACCATAGAAACAATCTAATGCGAATATTGCATGATATTTTGTTATAACCTAAAACCCTGTGTTTGATTGAATACAGAAACAAAGTTTACGAATTGTCGATATATTTAAATGAGATTCCATAAGTTTAATTAAGGAAACTTGAATGATTTCTAAATTACAGAAACCTTAAAAATTAGACGATATAATGCTAGGAAATCACTAAATTTCCCAATCACCAGCATTGTTTTTAATTGTTTCCACAATATTCAGACCAGTGGCGTAACTAGGGTATGGCAGGCATGGCACGTGCCATGGGCGCCAAAAGAAGGGGGTCGCGAAAACACACCTAACGTAAAAATATTTATATAGATATAAATATGAGTATAAAAAAACTACGTAAGCAAAAGAGAGGCATTACGAGAAATAGAAAAATGCAAGATGAAATATCTTGTTCCCAAAACAACATCATAAATCTACGTTATATTGAAAGGGACCTCCCAAGAAGGCTAAGGGCTAAGGGTTTTACTAAATTACTATAACAGATGTTAAACAAATTTGTAGTTTTCTTTAGAAAATAAAACGCAAGCAACCTATCGCCCGAGAGGGGCGCAAGATCGGTGTTTGCCATCGGCGCCATTTACTCTAGGTACGCCTCTGATTCAGACGATATCTTGAAACGTTTCTCGAATAATTGCTGAAACCGTAATCCTGAAAGCTTTTAATTCGTGTAGTTATGTAGTTTCAGCAATAAATTGATTCAATTCTCCTGAATAGTTTTCGTTTACAGAATTTTAATGAATAAACTTTAAAATTCGATTATTGTTGTTTATTATAACGATTGTATTAGAGATTTCATCAATATGATTGATGGAAGGAGGCTTTTGATGGAAACCACTTGATGAGCATGTATAATAATTAGTAGAACACAACAAATAAACGTCTTTGATGGGCAATTATTGACATTAATTAATTTATAGTTTGTTAACATTAACGGCGCCCTTAATTAAGTTATAAAATTCGAAATCCTCGATACGTATGGCGGATTTTTTTTTGTTCAACTCTACCAGAACGCCCTTAATTACGATTTCACATATAGCAAATCTCTAAATATAGCTAGAATTCGACAGCTGTACTGGTCTTTAATACTGCTACCCTTCCAGCTGACCTTTACCCCTTTTAATGCTCAAATAATTTAAAAATTTGTGTGTATGTGGGTGTAGAAAATGGATGGTGCTTATTAAAAGTGTTCTCTCTCTCTGCTTTTTTGCTACCTCTCGAATTCAATCTAAATTATAAAAATTCCATAGTAACATTTTCAGAATATTTCCGTGCGACAATGATTAAATCTCAATTATTATTAGATTTGATGTTATTTGCACGTTTAATCAATTTGAAATATTTGAGAGTTCCTAATAAGTTTGCCAGTGATTGTTTTATCTGTTGAAATCACAAATATAATGGTCATATATATTTGTGAGAAAATTGAAAAAGTTTGTATAAATAAAAGAATGATTAGTTTGATGTTTATTTTTAACCGAACGAAAACAAATTCAAATAGAAAGACAATTTGGCAGCGCCGTCAAGATTATATCACAACAATATTAAATCTGACATTATTGTTGTTGTTGTTGGTGTTGTTAAAACTAGTCTTGTCTTTATAGATTTTCTACATTTCATCAATGATTGATCGTTTCCATCTACCATCTACACGAATCAATGGTTGAAGTTTTTTATCAGAACTTAAAGAGAAAAGTTTTCCGTTACGTTTTCTTTAATAATTAGGTCAATTGTGTTATTCCTTTTTTTTCTAATCCTTGTAGAGTATTCCACTCCTTAACAATTAGTACAACGTTTTACATTTCAGAGCTTTAAAGCATAATAATTTCATTAATTGTAAGGTCATTTGCATTTGAGAATAATTGCGTGTCGCATGCAAACTGATAAGAAACATGCGGTGTGTACAAACAAAGGTGAAATTAGGCAAATCGTTTTGTCATTTAAAAGTAATTTTCGGCTTTGTCCAGTTGTGTTAAGATAAGCAACAAATAGCAAGCAGACCATCACAACGTATTCTCGAGTTTACGCATTTAGTTTTCTAGGCAAATTTGCGTTATCGACACTTTGAACGATTTTTTTACAATTAATTAAATTGCCATCTGTTTATAGCGTTACCAATAAAAATGTTCCCATTAGAAGGATAATTATATAAGCGATAATAATAATAATAATAGAAATAAACAGGATGCTATCCAATTGAAGAGTGTCATCATTGCAATGGATAATATGATTATTATTATTATTATCATCAACAATAAAACAAAATGTGACACCAACATTAACAAATATAAGCCATGTGCAATCGATGTAAAACAGTTTTCGGGGGAGTTTCTCTACAATCCTTCCCAGTTTGGTCCATGTGGCGCCAGTATAATTTCGCGCGCGCCGCCGCCTCCACTACGTTATAGAGGACGATCATCATTTTCTGTTCTAGACAATTTTCCTTCTTTATAAAACGACGGCTTTTTTTTTACCAGTTCAAATCTGTTAAAATATCATCAACATTTTTAATTCGAATTGAAAAAGTTTCTATTTACTAATAAATAAAAGTGCTTTATTTATTTATTGCGAACGTGTTGTGTTTAATTAATAATTGAGACGAACTTCATGAAGAATGATGGTTAATTAATTCTAATTATTTCATAGAAAAATATTCAAATATCGTAATACTGGTAAGTTTTTAATGGGTGCATTAGTTGATGGACTTGTTAACTTGTTGACGCTTCCGTCGTTGTTGTTTTTTTTTTAAACGATTTATATCAAAATTGATTAACGCCTGCCCACATTCAGAGTTCAATTGATAATTAAACTTATTAAAGTCATTTATTGCTGAATTTCTCATTATCGAGATATCCGTTGATAGATGATTATTTGCAATTGCTTTATTTTATTCCATTCAATTAATAATTTATCATCGCTAACGTTTTTTTTTTGTAGGTTTTTAATTATTCATGTTTCAAAGTGCTTTTAATTATTTTCAGTATTTCAACATTTTCCATTTGATATTATTTTGAAATGCGACAGGTTTCACAAAAAATTTTTTCCTCCCAAAAACAAAACTTCTGCCATAAAACATAAAAACACTGATAATACAAAATATGCAGGATTTCAAATGAATGTTGCAAAATATGACAAATTTAATTTATTGTAATCATTGATGCTTTAATTAATTACAAGTAAGCAATAAGTAATCGATACTACTGTGTTTAAAAGTAGAACGAGTTGAATTTGAAAACTAATCGATAGTAAAAAAGTTTATTGTAGAAATTCTTTATTGTTTCCTCTAAATAGTCTCTGACTAAAAATAATATTCCATAATGTTATGAAAATTGTTATTTTTTTTTGGTCGTTCAAATTAGTTTTAAAAATAACTTAACAATCCATTAATTGAATTAAAACTAATTAAACTTGTGTGTGTGTGTGTGTGGATAACAATGAGGCATAATATTGTTTCATTTGTATTTCGTTTTATGTTTCATTAAGAATGTAAAGGGTTGGAAGTTTAGTGACCTGAAATATCCCTTCAAGGCTATCTGTAAGTTACATAAGTATGTACAGAAACTGACACTTACACTGACTATAACCGAATGTTTGAAGATAGAGTTGAGACAAGAATTTGCAAGCATTCAAGATCCCAAAAAGGATTACATAAAGGCTTACAACTGACGAAGCAAGGATCTGTTTTGAAAATAATTCGCTGGCAGACTGAAATAACCTATCAAATAACAAGGAACGAGTCTCTTTATAGGTAGCCTTAAGTATGGATAGAGATCTTTTCACAATTTTCAACTCGGCTCTGTGTCGGCTGTTGGAGAACGAGTTTGTTTTAAGTCTTGAAGTAAAAAAACAATAACAATAACAATGCTCAAATTGATTTGGTTCCTTTGTATGTGGTCATTCTACATATTTTCATTGGATTCTATTGTAGGAGCGTAAGGGTTTATCAACAATACAACCCCATTGAATAAACACACATATATCTATCCAATTTAATTTCGTCTTTTATAATGTACGAACAAACATAGGCGTGTGTAGCGTTTACTTGATTTTTCTTTACGACACAAATTGTTCAACCTTCCATAAATACTCATTAAAGACCCCCACCTTGTTTGTGTGTATATAATATATAAACACAAATACCCTTATAATATATTGATGTAATATTGTTTGTATAAGGGTAGTAATTTCCAATTTATTAAAATTTTATTTGATAGAGTATCAATTAAACTAAACTGTAACAAACGATTGATTGCCTATAAATAGAATGACTTTAATATCGTAAAATATAGTAATTTCCCCTTATAAAAGACTAGACGGTCAATATGGCCCTATCGAGAGTAAATAAAAATCTTACGTTCCAAATACCAGGATCAATCTAATAGCTGCTATCAAGTTATTGACGTTTGACAAGAACGAAATCTAACAGACAGGACGTCTACGGCGGTGGCGTAAAGGAATTCATTGGTGTTTTTTGTTGTTGTTCTTGTTATTTTGATCAGAAAACGAGTAAAAAAATTCAATAGAAAATTTACTTAAATTTTTTTGCTCGAGTTCCTATCAACTTTCCACTGTACACACACTCACATGTTTTTAAGCAAAAATTGACTTAAACTTTCCACTGATTGGATTTAGAGCATCTCCAGGAAACAGCCCTTACTACAACTACACGAAATTCCCATTCTAGTTGTAGCGAAGTTTAACAAAATACATCAACCACTAAATCTCTAAGAAGATTACGTTACGATTTTTTCTTTTATACAAATTCAATACAATTTTTTTATGGTTAAATTTACTTATGGGAACATCTGTGATCATGTTTAACAAATTTCCTTTGATCAGCTCTTTTCACTACTCAACCTGAAGCAACATAAGAACGTAATTTTGTAATTTAATTGTCCAATGATTAAGTTGGTGGTTATTTGATAAAAATTCTAACCGATAACGAAGCACAGCTTCATCACTGTTTGCTTGAATAAAGTTCGCGTGCAGATCAAAAACGATGTTTAAATCGTTCAATTTTCAAGAGATATTCAACACTTTTGGTGTGTTTTTTTTTGATTATTCGCCTTATCAAGTTGGGATGGTTATCAATTAATTTGGAAAGTTCACAGAAATAAAGGAGTTTCCTTAATGGAGGGAATATTTTTGTTTTTGTCTCTTTATTAAAAGCTTCGAATATAATTACTTGATTGATTTTTTTTTTGATAAATGTATTGGACTCTAAGGGTATTAATTTCTGTTGCCGTAAGGTGAATTATATCAAATCTATATGTTCCGTTAGGCAAATATTGCTTATAGCTGCATTTCCAAATTAATTTCCATCGTAATTAATGAATGTCCAGTGGGGGTAGTAGCAAATAATCCGCCAATTTTAGTCTGTAAATCCGTTCGAAAGTGTTTGAGAGCATAGAATGGAATATGGGGGAAATATAAAAAAATTAGAGACCTGCAAGAGAATTGGGGACATCTGATTGAAAAAAATGCGAAACATGAGAAGATTCTTAGAGGATTCCGAAACTTAAACGTACAATAAACGTGACAATAGCCAAGAATAGTGTAATTGAAACAAATGTTTTGATTTTTACACTCCATTCCGTATCATTGAATCAAAAGAAATGTTTCCAGTGAAACTGAGCAATGAACGAAATGGAAATCAATAGTAGTATAACCGAATGAATTGAAAATAGCCAAGTCAATGAAAGACTGCTGTCTTAAAAAATAGATGAAAATAAAAGATAAAGAACACATTCACGTGTTAATGGTTCTTATCATAATCACTGAAGTCCTGAAATCCTGAAATCAAGGATTCAAAATGAGGCTGTACAAAGTTGTTCAGTACGCGCCACAGAATTCTGTTTTTGATTGTTCAAAATTGGTGTAACGTCAATGATTATTACCTAAACAGGGTCATACTTGCGAAATTCAAGTTTCTTATTTTATTTATGTGTATTGGAGAGAAAAACCATGGCCATACCGTCCATTGGAGTGTTTTTTAAAGGAAGTAAAATTTGGAATTCAAAGAAAACTATGAGGTGTCTCCGTTTTTCCTCTGTTTGAAACGTATACGAAGTATGCTTCTTGTTTTATTTTTCACAATTAATCGATCGTTAACTATGATTTGACTTTCGTAATTTAAACTTCAGGCAAACGTGTCTTTATCGTCATAATACTTTGGGAGTTTGTGAAAGTAGACATATTGAGAGAAAATCTACAAATTTCAGACTACGAGAAATCGTATACGTTATAACAATAATAGTTGAAAGGTGATTAATTCTCTTGGTTGGTTACCTTAATACAGTAGTGCAGTTGTGGTAATTCGAATTATTGAACTATAGAGTTCATATAAAATTCCACAACGAGCTCGTCTTGTTATCCTGCACAGTTGATAGATCAAAGGGAAATCTAATTAATACCCACTTTATAAGAGATAAAAATCGATATTTAATAAAACATCATCGTTTTTTTTTATGTTAAACCTCACACAATTTTTCTGTATTTTCTGATCAAGTATATATGAAAAAAAATTGCTTGTTTTCCAGATTTAAACATGAAAGGAATTAGAGATGACAGCATGTATTTCTTCATCTGTTTTGCAACAATTTTCGGTAAGTATACAATTATTTATTAATCTATTCGATTTTCGTCTCGATTTTGAATTGAAACATATCACAAATTGATAAACAAAGGTTTTCAGAAACATTTTGCGATCGGCATTCAGCTCATTAATTTTTAATAAGCTTTGTTTGGTTGAACAACAAATCAAGAAGAACAGAAGACAATACAAATATGTTCAATAAATAATCATTTCAAAACAACAACAAACAATCCCTTAATTCATTTATTTACAAAATCGCAAATAAATAATCCTGTGGAAGTAGGGTAAACAAGTTGTGTTGAAAATATAAGCATCGATGTGGAATAATTATTATTAGAATCGACAATCTTCAGTGATTGTAATACGATGGAACCCATCAAATTATCTGTTAACAATTTCTATGAAATCTGGAATAATGATAAAAACAAAAAGTGTTTGTTCCATATCATAAAAATCCTTGTTGTCTGTTAAATTTTAGTGGTTTTTATCGGCTAAGAATTAACGTTTTTAATTAAAAAGTAATGACGTTGTTCCTGTGTGTTTTTTAAAGCAACATAAAACTGAAGTCGTTTAGAAATATCTTTTCAAACATAAATGATAAGAAGGCAAAATTTCTACGATCTAAACTAATTCTTTTATGTAATTATTATAGAAAGATGAAAGAATATTCTTTTTATGAATTGCAGTATTGACATCAAAGGATTTTTTGAAATTTCGCCCCTGTAAACAAGCCATAATGGAAATTGTGAATAATCAAAACACATAAACGAAAGGATAGATCCGCTATATAGGGAAGATTGTGTTTATATCATTATTGAACTAAACCAGCTAAGCGATAAGGGACCCAACAGTATAACTCGATTGGAATAAGCTTTCTCATAACTTATCGTCAGTGGTTCGTTTAACGGCGATTTGCCTGAAAAGAAACCAAATCTGTCAGATGAAAAATAATTGTTTTTTTTTGTTTCTATTTCTGAAATGTGGCGTTGTTGATATTCAATTTCAAAAAGTGCAATTCTGAAAGTCCCAATCCACCTGTTTTGTCCCAAATAGAGGAAATGTCTTTAGGTAAATGGAATGTAGTCACTTTATAAAGTCCTACAATATTTCAAATTCGTTTTTTTTTCTGACAGTTTCGAGAATAAACATAAATTCATGCATATTTCTCCTACATGCATATTTCATTCTGTTGATAATGGAATTGGAAGTGGAATTCATGCAAAATATATTATTTGTGGAATTGACTTTAAATATAAAGAAATGGAATCGATTTTTGTATAATATTTAGAACAAAATGTACGAAAAAAGTCGGATAGTTATAAAGAAGTTTTTGGTCGGTTGGAAAAGCTTTTCTACACAATAGCTGCCACTTATGTTAGTTCAAATGCAGCAATATTTTCTTTTACGATTTACCTAACAATTCAAGAATATATAAAAGTGTCCGCAAGAGGAAATTTATAGCAGTTAACCGCCTTGAAAGGTTACACCTGTACGGTTTTTTTTTTCCAAATCGATGATAAATGAGTTTGAAAGAAACCCTCAATTAGCACACTGATCTCCAGAGACGTTAGTGTACCAGTGTAGATTAACAGGAACATGGATCAATTTCGCTTTCTATAGAACTCTACGTTAGAAAGCTCACTCTTGTTGCGTCATCTATTTGACTCTCTTCTCTGCGTTTTTATTCGTTTCTTGTACTTGATATTAAGTTTTGCTTTCACTACTCTAAGTCTTATAGAATTTCCAACAGAGATCCCTCGTTTAGTCGTATTCTTTTCCTTCGCCTGTTAAGTCTTATTTGGTGTGCAGATTTTCAATCTCTTCTTCAATTGTTTGAATTACGATACTTTTCGCTTTTTTCCTTTCTGTCCTGAACACTTTCATTTCCACCATTTCCTTTATTTTCTTTTTGCTTTCATTGCTTATGGGCCACACACATGACCCTTAATGTTGTCAAAGATAAACGAAAATCTCGTCTAAATAACTGACACGTCTAATTTAAAGTAACTTGAATTGACGATTAGCTTGATTAGTCTTGATGTTGTGATCGATTTTTGTTTGCTAAATCCCATCTGACTGTTTCAATAAAACATCCGCTTAATTACAATTCATTAGAAATTACAAAAAAAAGAGAAAATAACAACAACAAGACAACAACGAACTGTGTTGTGTTTTTGAAGGATAAAGGCGAGAAGAATAAGTTGCAAGCTTTACGTTGATTACTAGACTTGACAGCTGAGATATTTCTTTATTTAGAGCCAGATTTAAATTTAGATTCAACAAGATTTTAGATGCGATAGAAAATGGATTCTATTTCAATTATTTTCTGTTTTCTCTCTTGTATTTCCAATTCGAGTTTATTACAAGTTTTATCGGCAATTTTATTACGTACTTTCTTCTAACAAAAAAAAACCCCATCAAAACACTGTTTAGATTTATTGTAGATTAGACAACATTTGCTTAAAATTAAAATTAAGCAAACATGAAGTTTTGCCGTGCATAAATTTGCAGCAAACTTCAAAACTATGATTTTTGTTATTTTTTTCGGTCTTTTTTCTTTTGAAGAATTTCTCTCGTATATATTGATATCCCGTCAATAGGTTTGAATTTATAACCTGTTACTTTTACAACAACAGTCAAGGGATTTGAAGAAATGAAATATTGACGAAAGGTGAGAAAGATCGCGATATATGACAGAATGGTGTGCTGATTTAGAATAGTAAATAGCAATTATTAGAATGCATTTGTGATCAAACCAATGAAAATTTGGTCGATTTGCTGGTTTGATTTTATTACGTATGTTTTTTCCTTTTATTAAACACGCTCTTTCTTCTCCGGTTGAAATATCAACTCAAACCTGGAAATATTCCAATCTGTTGGCGTTCATTTTTTGAAAGAAAACTCTAATTCACTTTAATTAAATTCCTTCATTCGGAATATTATGCTGAATTTATGTTATAGTTATGTTTTCTTGTTGGGCAGAGTTTCTACGATATCGATTTGTTAACAGGCATTAGCAGCACAAATATAACAGCAACGATTCTAATGTGGCTGGTAATCTACATATGTGGACAAAATGAAATGGAGAAGCCAGCATGTAATAATGTCTAATACAAACAATACCGACAAAATAAACAGATGAGTCAGTGGGCCACTTGTAATAGAGTGTTAAATACAGTCACAACAACGTTCATTTATTGCTTGTTGTTGTTGTGCCGATTATGTTGCGAATTATTCAAACGATTTTCATCAACACGCATCATATATATACATGAATGGTGAAGCTAACAGCCATATAGACAGCAAGACACGCAATACACTTACTTCCGGCTTTCAAAGAAGCTAAAACGAAATACACTCGCTCACTACAACGCCATATATCTATTCTATCTCGCTTTAACGCTCATGAAACTACGCACGAAAGTATTTTGCGTGCTTATTCTGCCTATGTGGCTAGTAATTTCGCCACTCATGTATATATGTATGGAACATCTATACCGGAAACATCGACTTTTATGTCGTCCATAAACGATATGTTTCTATTTTACCAGTTTTAAAGAGATGATTTGTTTCCAAACCATACTTTTGTGTGTTTTTCTCTTGTAATTTATGGATAGCTATTTAGTCTCTCTATCTCTCTCTATTTCACCATATATGTACATGTCAAGTTAAAAATTCATAGCTGTCTGAAAAATATCCACTGGATACATATACCGACTGGTCGTCGACTACACTGTTTGTCATGATTTTTATCAAGAATAACGATCTGACATTGTCATAGAAAAAGAGTAGGGACAGTTATGCTTTAGATGCTTGAAGTATTAAGCCAACCATTCATATTTTCTCCATGTTTTGCCATTAAAACAGATAACAATTGGATTAAAATATTTGTAGAATTATCCGAACTTTTATTGTAATGATAATGTTTGGTAATGCGATAAAAAAAAAGATTGTATTAAATAGGGACAAAAACAACCAGATGATACAGTTAAACAATCGAATTAAAACCATAAAGGGATCGGGATCAGGATGATCGAACCCTACATCTTTAACAAATGGTGATAATTGTTTTGTTGGCATTCAGCAAGCTTTGTTGTTTTTATTATAAAATAAAACATCCGAACAAATTACGGAATTGTTTGGATTTCGATATCTGATAATAACACAAAACAGGTTGATTACAAACGCAATTTCAACTTGGTCAATATTGATGCGAATTCTAGATAATTCATCAAAAATTAGTTGCATCGAATTAGATAAGCAGTAGAATAGATCGAGAAATGATCGTTGTAACAAATAATTCCGTGGTTTTGTAATGGTTTTGCCCCCCTTATTCTAACTATTTCCGTTCTTAACGACATTAAATGAAAATTCTTCTTATTCGTTGTTCGGAATTAGTTGGGGGATTTCTCTTTGGTTTTGGTAATTATTTGGTTCAACGAGGCATAGAATTGTTTCAACGTCTTAACTTTGAATTTCACTACAACTATAATCAAGTAAATACAGGAAAGAAATCAAAATAAAACCCCTACACATATTAGGATTACATCCAATTGATCATAATCCCATACTGATTGTCGCCTCTGTTGTTAAGAAGGAACAATCCAAGAAATGGGGAATAGAGACGAAAAAGACGGAAAATTGCTGTAGAAAGGTGTTTAAAAGAAAAATGATGTTCAGTCCGAATTTGTTCGACAAATGCAAGAACAGGGAAGTTCTAAACTGGCCATTTTGAACAGACATTCTATGTCATCATCACTATTATTAATGGAAATATTATTTATAAAAGGCTTCATTCCCAAGCTTAGAACAACTATGATGGGCATGTAAAGTTAAATCTGAACTACAACTAAATATCTGTAGTTAATTAAATGAAAGCTTACAAGTAAGCTTGAAACAAAACTAAATCATTGTAGTTCTCTTATTTTGTGATATATGTATGTTTAAGGCATTATTAACATGAATTACTTTGGAAATAACTTAAATATTTCGTCGTCAAATTAATAAAGTTTCTAACTACGTCTCTAATCAGTCTAATCAAAATAAATTTTTTCAATTTTCCTTTTTGTTTAATAACTATTGTTGGAAAAACGATTCAAAGATCAACGAAAAGTTAACTTTTCAACATCTTAAGTTGAGGTTGGGGGGTCTGATTCTTTTTAGATACGCAATAATAACTTCATAAAACATTTCTCCAAATAAGAAAAAGCTCTTTACCTGTTTCGAATACAATCTTCCTGGAACTTGGGTGAAAACTCAAGCCGTATATTATGAAATTGAAAATTTAACATTTCAGTGATCTATAGACAAACAAAAGTGGCGTTTTTGTTCACAAATTTTAATGATATTTCCGTGCAAATATGGCGGAATACGTTAGAAACTTTAATTGAAATTGAGTGGCAACAACTTCACTTTTAGTTGTCTTTTTATTGTCTGTTTTGTCAATGACAAATTATTGATATTTTGAGATTGTTTGTTGCAAAATCGTTTTTAAATGAAACTATCGATTGTCGATATTGCTGTTACGGTTAAAAAGGATAATAGATTTGTTTGATTTTATGCTTATGTAGCTATCGGGCACCACCACCAAGATTTTCAATTTATAACGGACAAAACTACAAATATGTGATAAATTGATGTTTCTCTGGAAATTTATATTGCAATTTCTTTCGAATAGCTCGGAACATTGGAGTCGTGATTTAACTTGGATAAAGAATAATTGCATTTTTAGGTAGAATTGCGTCGAAACAAATTTTCCTTGTTATTGAATTTTTTCGTAGCCAAATTCATATTGAGCTCCTCAAATTGACTACAGTACTCACAAAAGTAGGTTTCTTTAAAAAAAATAAAAAAAAATTGAAAATTGGTTGCGTGGTTGATGTGTTTGGGAGAGAAATGTAATTGTTAGTCTTCACATATAATTGGCGAAAATTCAGGTATATTCAATAAAAATTTACAGAAATTCACGTCTACAACTTTGCCATTATTTGAGAACAGCTATGAGAGAGACAAGTGTTTAGATAGTTGGAATTCTTTGATGAAATATTCATCCATGGACGGCTATACTAGCTATATGTTTATATCAACGAACAAAAAAATGTTACTTGACTCACATTGTCTCGCTCCTTTGTTGAATGAAATGGTCCATTTAGGCAAAAATTACCCATCGTTTCAGCTACAGCGGACGATAACTATGAATATAATCAATCCATCTTATTGTCTATCTGTTCAACAGAAAAACTGGAAATATCTGCTTAAATAAAAAATTCGTGAGCTCATCCAATACAGTAGCTGTTGCGGATGGTGTAAAAGTAGGTTTCGCAGCGAAAAACTTCTCGCATATTTATTACTCTATTTCTTTTATGCTCTATTTGTTTTTCGATAGGTGCTGTACACCTTCTCCGTAGATTGATCAAATGATAAATCAAATTTCTTTTGGAATATTTCGAGTACTTTATCGTAAATAGAACAAAGTGTCTCGCTTCAGATGTAGCTTTGTTTAAAATCTCGTCAGGAAATGTTTATAGAAAAAAGTTTTTTCGTTATTGCTTTTCTTAAAGTTCAAGTTGGATTACTTAAAGTTTATCGATTGACATTATCTGCATTTTAATTATACAAAATGAACGTAATTGTAATACAATTCGAGAAATTGCAAAAATTAACAAAACTGCTTCTTATCTCAGCTACAACGAAGCCAAAAAAGATGTGTTTTGTAACCTAATGTTAGTTTCCAACCACTGCTGGTGATTCTCCATTTCTCTACAATACATTTTCGTAGTAATTTAATGATATTTACTGAACTACACTAACATTTTAAAATGCAATTTATCTGAGATTAAATCATTTCGAATATTACATTCTTCAATGAACCGTTAACTTTAATTTGTACTAACTAAACTATAAATGGTACAGCGTGTATTTGAATGAGAAAAATTTCCACACAAATTGATCGTAAAAATCATGTGCTTTTTGAGGGATAAAATATTAATAAAGCATTTTCACCATTTTCACATGACGCAAGGAATTTCCGATATTAGAATCTAATATTGCAAACATCTGTTGAAGTATCAAATTCACCGTAAGAAACCGTGGAAATTTCTTCTAAATGACTTTCTGATGGTACAAATCTATTCAAAACGGTAACGATCGAACGGAAATTGAAACGCTAATACGCAATTATCATCATCGACTCAATATTCTGTTGTTATACTGCTATTGCGTTTCCTAAATTTGATTGATTTTAATCCGACTACAATTGTAGGGTATATCTTTGGTTTAAATCTTTGAATAAAACATTATAATATTTGATTTGTTTTAGAACAAAACAAGCAGTTATTTTACGTTGTTTGTGTAGTAATTTCATTTTTTTTAGTAGACCGTCACGTTTCAGTACTACATCATTTTAATTAATCTTGTTGTTGTACATTCTGATACACATATTAAATCCGGTAACTGTACAATAAATTATTAATTAATAGCAAACGGGTATCAACTGGAATTGGTATGGATGGGCAATCAGTATGTTTGAATTGTTTAATTAATTTACCAATATTAATTTCTTATTATTGATAATAGCTATACGGACTAAAATGTACTCAATTCAATAATGTTCATATTCTCTATCAAATAATATTGTCAAATAAGTATCAAAAGGGACGAATACTACAAGCGGAAGATGAAGCTTTGTGAATGTATCAAAGGAAACGGGATGACTCTTACCTCTTCGCTGCACAATGCCTCTCATCTATTTCAACATCATTTGTCATTTTTGTGCTCAAATTTTGATTATTTCTAGCCATGCAACTCGAGCAGTAGCAAAAATAGGGGAATGTTTTTTAGCTTTAGATAAGAAATTGAGAAAGCATTTATTATATGATTGAAGAAATAATTTCATATATAATAGAGACATTGTCTGGTTTTCCAGTCCGTAATTGGAACTTATTGTTGTAAACAGCATTATTATTTCGATTATTGTCATGTTGTGTTCCAGAATAATGCGAGATTTTGTTGGGAAATTCGCCTAAGAAACAATAATTAATGCAACGAAAAACGTTGTAAATCCTCCAGGAAAAGGATACCTGTAGAAATTAATCATTTGTATGATGATGGACAGCTGGCCCGGCGCATCCACCATATTTCACATTGCATCGCCAATTGATCATATAAAATTTTCTAATAAAACTTGCAAAAATAGTCCCTTCAACAGGGAAGATTGCGCACTTCAGGGAATACTTTCGAAATTTTACTGACACGTCTGCAATTGATTCTCTTCTGTATCCACTCTAATTCATCAATCTAAAATTATTGAACCTCTCTAATGTCAATCAGACCTAATGGGGAATTCTCAAAGTTATTGGAAAATCTTCGTACTTGTTAATTTTGTTTTAATTCCACTTTTATTGTTTGTTTGCAGTACCTGATGCGTTCAGTTTACGTATAACTTTGGAATCAACAACAAAATTATTGAATCAAACATTCGTTGTTTTGTGTAAAGATGAAGCTGGCCAATCTGTTACGTGGCGTGGCCCGAAAGGATTACTGGGCTTGAAAACACGTCCATACGTACAAACATCATCATATGGTACAGCTATTGTATTCAATCAGACCGTTGCTGAAGATGCTGGTACATATGTATGTTCTGCTGGTAATGAAAAACGTACATTCAATCTCACTATTGAAAGTAAGTATTTCCTTAAGTACTTCTATAGTAGTTCAAATAATCAATCAATATCTGTCAGAATATGATTGAATTTAGATTCAATAAAGACTGTAACTATCATTATTGTTATCATTGTAACGATAAGCTCGAGGTTTGTGGTTCTTGTGGTTTTGTTTGATCAAAGAAGAGCGCATCTGTTTACGTGAAATGACAGTCAGCGTCTGAACTATGAGGAACTTTATAGTTAACCGATACTACTGTTTGGAAAAGCAATTTAGACAAAGATCGAATGTAAAGTAAATTCCTCTCTAAATTCACAACACGAAATATCGATAATTTACTCCATTATAAATAATTCTAGTCGAGTGTTGTTGTTGCAAAATACAAAAATATATTTATAAATTTTTTTTGCTTGTATTCGTCTATGGAATTATAACGAATACGATATAGAAATAAACTGTAAACTTTCCGACTGTTTGTAACCACTTGAAATTAATCTCCATTTATCCTTTTGCCACTTCCTCTCAATGGTTCAATATCAAATAACATTTCCATTTAAAAGCGTTTACTCGCTATATTGTTGCAATTTTTAATGGTTATTCTTCATTTTCATGTCCAATTAAATATTGTTCGTTACACATATTTCAATTCGTTCTATTTTGTTTATTGGTTGACACAAAGTAACTGTTAAAAATTGTTGAACAAACGTATAGTTTGATGTTAATTAAATCAGCTTCAATATTTATGTCGACCATATAGAAACGTTACCATTCTACTTCCGACAAGTACAAATAAACTATTCTATCATTAATATGTACGTATATTGTATTCAATGGATTAATTAATCTATTTGTTTGCGAATTACCACAGTTAGTTTGAGTTTATTAAACCGCTTTGCTCATTATTGATACAACTATGTCAAATTCAATGATTAGGGTCGAAATTTCCAAATATCTCAAACTAAATTTGCTTGTATTACAAAACAATTATTCCCTTCGCTGTTTGCTTCTTTCTCCAAGCCACACGAAAATCATAAAATTTTCTATTAAATTCATTTGTTGGCGTAGTAAAAACCCGTCACTCATTTCGATTAACCAATAAATCATTATTGGATTATACGTTTTTATGTGTTGCAATAATTTCCACAATATCTTTTTTGCACATAATTTTTTTGTAGCTCCATTAACATTTATGGATACAGCAATGACACAGAATGGTATTGAAGGTAAAGATGTGACATTACGTTGTGAAGTACGTGGTGGTAATGTTATTTGGTCAGTGGAAGATGGTAATATATCAGGTATGTATGTATGTCTGTTTGGAATATATCACATTTGTAAATGATGGATTCCCAAATTGAATTATGTTGAAAATTTATTACTGTTAACCGACAACATTGGATTTATAAATTCATTAGTAATTCGATCATTTACAGAATACAGAAAAAAAGAACAATATTAAAAGTGTAGCAATTTAAATTCAGACCATCAACGTGCTTCTTTTCCATTCCATTTGATCCTATCCACAGACATTCCCCCGCATTTTAAATATTCTCACACTAATTTGAACGATTTTTCCATTTATTTTTCCAAATGACAAGCATCAACATCAAGTCTTATAGACCGATTGATTTGATATAAATCCTGTGCCTTTTTTGGGGATCTTTTCTGTTATAGATAAGGAGAAATTTACTATAATGGGGGATGGTTTACTGATCAAAAACGTCAATCGAAACGATAGTAAAACTTATACTTGTTCAGCAATACAGATAAGTACCGGAATGGTGGTCGATCGCAAAATAAAGCTACGTGTCTTACGTAAGTATGTTTACGTTGTTATTATCTAATTGTAAAACATTTTCGGTGGCTTTTATAAGGGGATAAAAGCGTAGAAGTGTGTTTTAAAAGAGGATAAAATTCGATTTCGAAGATACTGTGTACAAATTTACATAAAATCGACTCTAAACGTGACAAACATATAGAAATAAGTCTTTGATTAGTTTAAATATATCTTGTTGACTATCTTCAAACTAGTAAAGCCAGATAAATAATCGATACTATAGATTGGAATTTGATCTGCATTCTATTGTCATATTATTAAATTAATAAATTCGACCCGATCATTGAATGTCGCCATAAATTATAAGAAATATCCGACTATGTTGGAAGGGGAATTTGTATAAAAATCGACAACAAAGGAGTATTCATCCAGGTTCTTTTTTCAATAAAATGAGCCTTCTTCGGTCGGTAAATACGAGAACTTCCGCTAGCACTCCATTAGTGAAGCAATTGTTGTGTTTTCTGTCTAATGCTGTAACACTTCTGATTTGTAATTGTACACTTAAATATTAATTATCTACTCTTGTTCTAAATAGTGGCAATCGATTTCTGTACATCATAGAAATACTGAATAAACTGCAATTTTATTCAAATAACGTTTGGCAATTTCCATTTTGTTATCATCCACTTTAGAATTTATTATTTCAAATCGTTAAAATGAAATTCCATTTACTTCTTTACATTTCTCAACATGTACCATTAGATAACTCTCCACTTTGTCCATTCATTGAATATCTGATAATTCAGAAATATTCATAGAATGTTCAGAATTCTATTGCTATTAAAAAAAAGTTGCAATAGAGAGCAATAAAAATGCTACAAATTTATATGCATGACTATACCTATAATAAAGACCATCCCTCATCCGATTAAGAATTTTATAAAAAGGAAACTAAGGAAGGTGTAATGGTAGAAGAAAAATTCAAGTTTTGCATGTAAACTACATTGTTTCAAATCATATTAAAATTCTATAGTAGCAGTTTTCGAATACTGTAGAGTATGAAACGAGTGCAAATTAATAGAACTACTAGGTGTAAATAGAATCGATCGAATGTTCTAAATAAACGTACGTCAAGTGCATTAAATCGTTTGTATCGACACATTTTATTATTTTACCAACAAACGAAAAATATATCTGTATCTATATTGATATGAATTGCGAATAGCAACTTCTACATTCATTTAGCTGATAACGCAGTCCAGTTTTGGAAGTCGAAGTATTTCTAAACTAAACGAACCCCATCAGTTTCCTGCCAACAAAGCGCAATACGGTTACAATGTAAACAGTGCGACATGTGGAACAAATGTTCAACAAACACTACGGCCAACACATCCATATAATACACAAACATTTATACATTGTGGAATAATAAAAGTGTGAAAATCATTTGACAAATTCAACAATACAGACATGCAATAGAGAGCAATCATTTAAATACATTTGCTTATATAAATCGAGTAAGAAAACCCTATAGAAATAAAATTGCATTTGTAAATTAATACGTTTTACAATGGATGATTTAGATAGAAATTAGTCGAATTTCAACTAGAAATACATTATAATAGATGGATTTTTTGTTGGAAAACTTCGGATTGTTCTTGTACCAAATCCTTTCGTACAAGGATATGCAATTAGTATTTGCCACGAGCCGATAACGATCTCTTTATGATCGCTGCGAGCCCTAAATGTAAGAAGGGCCCATTTATAAGTAGATAACTTTGTCTGCCAAACTTGTTTCATCGTCCATCTGGAAACATGCGAGATAGTTATGAGACAAAAATTCCTATAAATCTGACAAGGCTCTTCTCAACAAATCTAGATAGTGGACAATTTTTTCACTAGAATTTCAAGGTGTCTTACAAAAACAAAAGAGTGAATTTGCTAAATCTTCTTGTAGTTAGTTGGGATCTGATAATATCACAGCAAGCATGTTTGAGCCTGTCATGGCAACTTCTATAAAGGCTCTCTTAGAGTTATCAAACATTTTCGATGTAGAAATAACGTTCATTGTTGACAAATGCAAAAGGAAAAAAAGTCTGAACGTTCTGGGATTCTAACCATACAATAATCCATTGTCATGTTTCATCTACCAGAATGTAGCTGATATTACTAAGGCAATGCAACGTTTCCACTTTATAACTTGTAAAGAAAAATATTATTTCTCATATTATCTGATTTCTTATGAAACTTAGAATTTGTCAGACAGGTTTCACCAAAATAAGACTGTCTCATTGACTGGATGTTTTATAAAATGCATGTTTCATTAGTACCTCCAAACAATGCATGTAGTATTAGAATTCTGGTGGTTGCGCCGGGAGAAATTTAAATTAAATTATTTCCGCAATACATTAATTAAAAAAATAATAAAGAGTACAATGAGAAAAAATTAACAAAGAAAAAAACTGAGTGTAAAATATTAGAATTGCGTTGAAGAAACAACGGAAATCAACAGACTGTAAGAGGTCAGATAAAAGAAGGAAATCCATTAAATGCAACCAACAATAGAAATCTGATTTTAAATTTTTATCAACTTTTCATATAATTATCGAATAACTTTTTGCTATTGTTTTGAATCTAATTAAAAGTTACTTTTGTTATACAACAAACAATGAGCTAGAAAATCGAAACAATTTGAATTTTGATGCAAAGTTTTTTTTGGTAAAGTAAAAGAACTGCTTGGGAGTTTATTCAGCATTCTGCATTCAGCTCCTCAATTACTTAGTAATTAATTCCGTCAAAACTACGGTAGAAGACAATGAAAAAAGAAGCAACAACGTTAAAATGAAATTAAAGATAAAACGAATGGATGGAACAGAAATCGATGCTTGAAAGTTTATTCATGTCCCTAATGAATCTACTACATGAGATTTCATTTTGAGCTACACGTAGATAAATCTAATCAATTTATTAATTCTGTGGATACAGAAAAATCCAATCTTTCTCTATCATAAATAGAACGTGAACAAAAATTGCAATTGAAAGATCCAACATATGTCATTTAAGATGTAAGTAGATATTGGAGACTGTTTAAGAGTTCAGGAACTTCAAAGTATTCAAGTCCATAGAGAATGTTGAATTTATTGGAACAGTGGTTTGAATCGTTTAATTCAAAGGAGTGTGTTTCTAACGTTAAACATCTACCTGAGTGTATTTGTGCGAACATGTTTGAAACGAACAAATTTGATAAATTTCCCCTTTATAGAGTCACTTTGAATTGTTTGTTGTCGATGCCATTGTTTGTTGTTGTCGTTTGAGTATATACCAACGACATTAATACATCCAGCACGTATATGTAGACATTAATTAAGCCCTAACACCAACCCTCTATACACGACTATTTAATAGAGGCAAGTTGTTCTAGAATGAATGGTAATGGTAGTTGTCGGTGTGTTGTGGAAAAGCCTAGTTTTCATTGACAAAACAACCACAGTCTGTGTGAGGTCCTTGTAAATTACTACAACAGCTACTGGTGCTAGTTTTTCTGAAAAATTAACTGTTTATGCTACACATTGAAACAGGAGATTGTTTACCACTCTTGAATTCATTCAATTATAACATAATTAATTATTGTTTACAGTTGCAAATTTAAATTTTGTAAATCAAATAACATTTTAAATGAAATTCTACACAACCAAGATGAATGGTATTTGAAAATAGACAGTTACCATACTTGATGATTTATGTTAGTTAGAGAACATTAACTAGTAATTTAGTGATATAGTGAAGATAGCAGGTGTAAGTTTCACCCATATCATCTTAATGTTATCACACGTAAATGTCTGACCGTAAGAGATAAGGGCCCCTGATTCTAGTCACTTTTCGTTCACACTTATTTCATCTATTATTAAAGACGATGATAAATGATTTTTGTCTTCTTTGCTCGTTTTTTTTTTTGGCTTTTTCCCGTTATATTCTAGTGACACTACGCACATTAGATTCGTTCTACTTCACAGTGCATAGGTCGCGTCCGGTTACCGTAAATCTCATCAGTAATGTCAAAATAAATAACAATATATTGCCGCCAAAATGTCCAACAAGATTATTCTTTCTTCGTTCAATCTCAATTTTTTGTAATTATCGTTTTATTGGACGGGGAGGGAAGGACTGTAATGTGTAGATGCGAAGAATTATTGCATAGGCTTGGGCAATGAACGGAATTTTAATTAAGCTTATTGTTACTGGGAGAACTTTGAAGATTTCTATTAAATCAACTGACATTCCTTGATTATTATTATCATTTAAATTACATTGCATGTTGATTTTGGTGGATGCGCCAGACGAACTGTATATCATTTATTATTTCCGCAATATTTCAACAATGAAACAAAATTCTCTTTTGTTATTATTACGATTATTTTTATTTCACAGATAAGCCAATATTCCCATTACCAACTTACGCACAACATGAACAGGCTTATGGTTATATAAATGGCACAGTAAATCTGACATGCATTGTTATAGCTGATCCAAGTCCTAGATTTGAATGGCATCGTTCATCATCTGATCGTAATAATAAACAATTAATTGGACGCATCTTTAATATATCAAATGATATATCAATATTACAATTACATATAACTGATAGGAAAACATTTGGTGAATATAAATGTGTTGCAACAAATCCATATGGACGTTTAGAGAAGCACTTTAGTTTGGATGAAGGATTTAAGCCATCACCACCAATTAGTGTTCTATTGAGAGATGCAAATTCGAAATTATTAGATCTACTTATACATGGACCAAAGAAGACAACAATCAAAACAAATGATATTGAAAATGATATACCTGGGATGGAGACAACTGGTTATCGGGTACAATACAGGAATGTTCAATCAGATAATTGGCAGGTGCTTGATTTCAATCTAACATTAGGTAAGAGATAGAATTGTGAACAGGTGTTGATAGAGGGCTAGATTCTGTCCCAACTATACGCGTAAATGCAGCTATTAATGGAAATTAATGTCGCTGAATAATCCGTTTAGAAGGTGTGTGTGTCAGTGATGTTTCTTGGAAATCTCTTCATTTTCATTTTTTATGATTTAATTCTAGAGAAATTGCTCTTTAATTTACAAATTTCACCTGTAATGCCAAATGTGAAGCGAGAGTTTAATCTATCGAAAAGCGACTCGAATACCTTGCAATTTACTCTTAATTCGTTAACACGCATGTAGCACAAATGAGTGCCTATTGGTGAAATAATTTCCTCAGTTAACTGTAGTGAAACAACAAGCTTTTCGCATAAATTTTAAAGACAAACCATTAGTTTCTCTCACACACCAACGATACATTTGTACATCCACCTGGAAGATTCCATTTACAATCCTCAATATCTTTCCTTAATCTTCAGCTTAAATATTAACGTTGTAGTTAATCAATTTTTAACGCCTCTTACACGCTACTCTACAATTCTTTTGTTTGTGTCTATTGCAGTTGGTTGTTGTACTGGAATTTCCCAAATTATCATTATTTGGTTTATTTATAGCATGATTGATCGAAAATAAATATAAGAGCAAGTCATTGCCAATTCAAGACTCTTATTTACTTTCGATTCAATAAGAAAAATATTGCATTATTGTTTTTTTTCGATTTTATAGAAAACAACTATCAATTAGAAAATTTAACACCGTCGACGAAATATGCAATTAGAGCGGCCACAAGGAATCCAGCTGGTTTAAGTGATTATAGCAACGTTTATACATTTCATACATTAAATTCAGCAATTAGTTTTAATTATAAAAGCCAACAGTTTTTCATAATTATAGTTAATTTTGTTGTTGTTTTGTTTACATCAACATCTTTTAATAATTCATGTTGATAACGATAATCATTAGTTAAAAACTAATTGGTGATTTTACAACAAATAAAAGAAATTAACCGGGCAATACTCTTCATCATCACATACGTACATTTATTTTGCTTATTTATTGTTGATTATTGATTATTATTGTTATTATTTGTCAAATTATCCAAAATAATAATAATAATAATAATAATAATAAAATGAAACTTAGATAATTGTGTATAAAATCATCATATCATTTCACTTAAAATAAATAAACAAAATAAAACAAATAAATGATAATAAATGGATTGTAGTTTCAAAGGGCAAAATTTTTCTGTATTTATCAATAATAAACAATTAATCAATCGATTTCCTTTATAAATTAATTTATTTATTGTAAATACCAACGAATTTAAAATAGATTACAGTTGATTAAACCAAAGAATAATAACAAAAAAAAAATTAAAAAAATAATTGAAAGACAAAATATATGTGCTGTTTCCTGATGTGCCAATATTTATTGTATGTTGCTGAAAATATTATACAATGATTCTGTTACAAATCCAAATAAACTACAGTTTTTCAACAACGACAATGTATTTGAACTAATACGGTAAATGCTGAGTAATTCGTGGGCTAGATGTTCGATTGTTGTTTCGTTGAAATACGTTGGCGGTGTTGAAAAACTGTCCAAAATATAATCGGAGACTGACAATAAGTCCATTATAAAAGGGGCGATCAAAATTATTTTGTTTTTAGATACTTTAGCGTTTATTCAGAATAGAAAATAGTTTTGATTGCCGATTATTCCAATCTATTTAGCACAGAAATTCAAAATAGTTCGCCTCAAATATTCCACAAATTAACGATTTAATAAAAATTATTTGCGTTAATCATCGCAATTCAACACAAATAATTTTTAATAGAATTTTAACTTTTGTGTTAAACAAATAGAAAACACTTGCTTGTAATTGTAAATATTTGTTTTTATTTCCAAAGTATAAATGATAATAAATGAATTAATGACAAATTCGACTGTTTCTCCGGCAATTTTGCTGGTTTCTGTTGTCCCAACGACTGAATTAAAAAAGAAATTGAGAACGAATGTCGTTCGACGAAACAAAACCTGAGGGAGTTGTAAATATCAGGTATGTTTGATTGGATTTTCTTGCACGCCAGATACGGTGAATACACAAAGAAAAACAGCTTAGGCATGAATTGTTTTAATTTGAATTTGTGTCAAAGTTAAAGGGATTTTTTCGGCATGTTCTCGTGATTACAATAATAATGGATAGAAAATATAAAAAAAAACGACGAATTACTTAGATGTATAGACTGTAAGAGTCTTCTCAATAGAATTCATTCAATATGATGATGAATAGAAAACGAATGAAAACAATTCAGTTCAAACAAAATGGATGCGGATTCTTTGTGTAAGAATTGGAAAGAAAATTATTATCATGTTCTGTTGAATTGTTTCTTCCCAATTCCGGTCAGTTATAATTTTTTTGTTTTTCATCTCGGCTATCTTTTTATAAGGATATAAAGTTTCTTTGGAAATTCTTGTAATTGTGGAAGATAGAGTCGACTGAAGAATTTTTCTGGAATTGGTGATAAATTTTTAATAAAGAAAATTCTATTGGGTATATAAAGGAATAGAAATATATAAACGATTTTTCTTTCACATTTCTAGAAATCCACAAATGTTTCTATATAGAAGATAAAAAGATTTCGTTTGGTTTTCCTTATATTTATTCTTTTCCATTTCTAATTAAGAAATTTATAGGCACGATTGTGACAAATCTATCAAGGAAAAAGTGACTTTTCTTACAAACACCTAGAATCTGCATTTTTGTTGTCCCATCAATGAACATTTTACTGTTGTATAATCTAGTGGGTCAATTTCGATCTGGTCAACTTAACTTTGACACAATAATTGTGATAACAATTTATTTATGCTGAATGTAGCGACCTACAATTTCTCTTTTTCTAATTCATTGAAGCGACCCTGACCAAGTGTAAATAGACCGATTATACTAAGGCAACTCTAAACCTAGAGGGCTGGATAAACGAGACCTATCCGCCCTACTATCGTATTTTATGCAGCCATGGGAATTGTAGGGATGTCTGAGCCACTTGAGAATGATAGATTTGTTCTATTCTAAAGTTGAACGTCAGATGATCAACTCACATCCTAACGTAACCGAAATTGTTAATAAACGGAAAATGTTACATTTTACATAATTCTTCCTCTGTGTTTAATTTTTCACATTTTTTTTTTAGTTTTTATGAGTCTAGCGCATCCAGGAGGGGAGGAATGACAAGGAAGCAATTGTGCCCCCCTTCATCTGTTTATTTTGCTACAAAGTGATTTATTAAAAGATTTCATAAAATTGTAATTTTTTTAATTGATAGAATTATAAATTCGTATATTGTTACGCAGCAGTTGTTTCCAAAAGCAAAAACATTCAGCATTTCTGTTGTCTGTTCCACCCCGTTTGCAAAATTTCTGGGTGCGGCACTGATGAAAGGCAATTCAAATAAACTTTATAGCAACAAGCATGAAATGACATTACAAATGTAGAGGATCAAACAAATGATGCTTGACGCAGCAACAGTGACAGATACAAATTTAAGGAACATTGGTATGACGTGCAATTCTAGAAAATCAAGATTTCTGACACATCGGCTAAGGGCCGTCTTATCAAATTTTAGGGCGCCCCAATCACTTTAGATTGTGCAATAATTGAGTGTTACACTCTCTTGTAACTAACGATTCGTTCATGGTGAAAGTACTGTTTCAAAATAGGTTTTTTTTCGTTGGAATGAGCTTTTACGGATACACAAGGAATAAGTTGTAAGCGAAGAAAATCGTAAATTTTCAAGACTTTATGGTATTTGCCCCCATTTATGGACTAATTACAAGATCATTTCCACCGATTGATTAGATATACCTATCGCTAGAAAATCCCCCATTTCTAGTAAATAAACAGTTTCTAAAGCCGCAGAAGACATATGAAAAGATTGTTAATTTTTCTCATTTCTCTAGCTCTCACCAAAAACGTCAAAGATACTCCTGCACCGGCCCCTGCTTATAGTTAACAATAATAAAAATGTTATGATAATTAAATAACTATTTCTATTTGTATTTCAATCTTTGATAGGTTTACATTTACTGATTCGTCTTCGGTATCTTTAATGACATTTAAAAACGAACAAAAACATTTTTATATTCTGGGTTCACGCGAGCATCAAGGGCGTCCCTGAACTTAACCTTTTAGCCCACACGAATTAGTGGGACCGTATATCGACTACTTTTGTTCAAATTGTCCTCTTTCTATCAAATTCAAGTTAGACAACCATTATTCCTAACGTCTATAACGAAAAGACAAAACACACACACATCCGCCATCTATTGCAATTCTAATAAATATTTGTTTATACTTTAGTATCCTTTATCATTTCGATCAAATGTTTACAAAACATATTGTGTGTATACGTTTTTATCATTTATAATCCAACAAGATTATCGTTGGATTGTTTGTTGTCGCACATGGTCTTTATCATCAAACAAAATTTACGACAATTTACAAACAATTGTTTGAAAGTTTGTTGTTATAGGAATATTTGACATTGGAATGATTGAAATGTTTGAATAGTAGAAAATCATCAGTAAAAAATAAACAAAAACGGAAAGACAGTGTTTTCAAATTAAATGATTGCCAAAATCATTCGCAAACATCATCTTCTATTGTTAAATTTTATCGTAATTTAAATGTTTGTGCTTGAATTGAATTGTTCTATGACAAATATTTAAAACACCGTTTGTTCAAGGGTGACATTTGTGTTAAATGTAACAACATTTCCCACAACAAATAGTTCCAGTGTTTTATTAATAAATTCGATCCGTTCAGGGTTTGGTAATTTTCCAAAGCACCTGGGTCGCGCACGCTCAGTCCTAAGCACGCGCTTAATATATCTTGTCATAGTGGAAGATTGACAATTGCCGGCCGGTAGATAACGACGCAAAAGAAAACCAACAAATACGTGAATACTAATTAAATTCACCTGTATTTCATCTAGAAACGAAGTACGTGTCGTTCTTGGTTGACACGTTGGCGGATTAAGCTAGGAAACATCATCATGGGCCTGTGGAGACGTCTACCAAGAGTACCATCAGAGAACAATTTCGACAGTAAGTATAGCTGAATGTCGGCGAAAAACAAACACAAACAAACAAAATTGTCGTGTACAAATGATTTGGCGTCTATACCTACCTCAATATCCATCTTGACCTATATTTGTCTGTTTCCCCTCTCTATCACAAAATTAATAATTGTTATCAATTTTGCATTGTTATCAAAATTTCAATAATTGTGTCGTCTTCTATTTTATAATGATCGAAAATACAATCAATTTGTTTTAGACAACTATCGAAACAATTTCGATAACCCCCTTACATAATCGGAGCTAAAACAATTTTGATGTTGGTGAAATTTCCATGTGATTTTGGCAAAAACATTTATGGATGATTGAATGAAATTCAAGTTGAAATCATGAACAGTACACGTGATCACCAATGTGGAAATATTTTTTTTAATTCCCATAATTCCATAAATGAGGTCATGTTTTCAATCGATTGAATCATTGGATGATATTCAGAAAATTTTATTCTCCCTGTTGTATATTCAGTTGTAGCTTTATGGGGCCTCAGAGAATTTTGTGTTGACCATGTAAACTGTTCAATTCAGATATTTTGATATTCTTCGCTAGATACAAGATACAGTAATTTATAAAAGGTCGCTTTCTGAGGAGTCCTCAACATTTGGATCTTTTGTCCATATTCTTCAATCGCCAAATTGATGAGTTTTAATTTTAGATGGGCAGTCTGATATTCTATTTTTACTTAGAATTGGATCATTCCTGTTAATAACGTCCCATTTTCGTACCATCAGCGGAAGCGGATTCGATTCTCAGATTTTTGCTGTATTTCAATAAATTAAATAGAATCGAATATGTGTAGAGAATGAGGCGCTATTTTTACCATTTTTACAATATAGCCCAAACTTATAGAGATTTGCTATTTATTATCTATTTAGATAGTTTTAAAACAATGAGGAAATTTATTAACAATTATAATTTTATTAGTTTCATTATGGTGCCAGCTGTTTTATGTTAGATATATTATCTCATATTGTTGTTATTATTAATAATTTTTTTTGTTATTATCACAATCATTTTCGTACTAATAAACATATATTCCAAGGAAAATACCTATGTGATAAAAGATTATTTAATACTTTTATCATTTCTCATAATAATAATAATAATAATAAAATTCTCATTATTTAGTAATTAGTAATTTGTTTATCGAAAGCAATAGAAACGTCGTGTTTTTATCTAAACATAACGATCAAATTTCTGTTGTAAATTCTTTTCTTTTTTTGGGGGGTCCGAAAACATCAATATGATAGAAGATCTTTGGTAAACACGATTATTAAGAATTATAATTTTTTTTTGTTTCCATAAAAACTAATTTATAGAAAATATTGTCAACGGTTTTTTTTTTATTTCCTGTTTTTATTTTTTAATTTCGTTTTTAGAAAGAACCTCACGTTTATTTCATTCAATGTTCACGTGTAGAAGTAATTAAATTCGAAATTGATATTACAAAAATTTATTTATTTATTTATTTATTAATTTTTTTAAAAAGAGACATTTGCCGATTTTCCATTCGCAATTTTTGGAAAATTAACAATTTCATTCCATTTCGTGTATTTTGTTTGTTTGTTTTTTTCTTGCAGTTATTGTTGCAAAGAATGTTAAATGGACAATAATTAATTATTAAAGGTGTACGTCTACACCTAGAGAAACACATCATCTAATCTATTTTTAATTAGATCATAATTATTGGACGTTATAAACGTTAAAAGCGAATTTAATAAAACGTTTTATTAGCCTGCCTAAACAATTTTATTATTTTGTTGTTCTACGATAGCTTGAATTCGAGTATACATTTATTGTTCAACAAATTTATTATCTAAACAATAAAGTTCTATCATTCTTCGGCCAGGCTCGGATTGACTGAAACTGGGGCCCTAGGCAAATACATAATCAAAAAGTAATGATAATTTTCTTAAAGGTAACTTCATCATCAAAACAAAACATTTATCATTGAATTTGTCAATGTTTATTGAATGGAAGAGATTCAATTTTTCTTGCTGCCGAATACTCCATAGATGGATTTTTAAACATGAAAACAGGGGCGTTCTCAGAAGGTATGCACAGGGTGTCTAAAATGCTGGTGGCCAAAATTGATCGAATTTTTAATTATTTAATTTTATTAAGTAAGGAGTTTCAAAATAATTAAGCTAAAAAAAATTCTCCAATCAGCAACTCAATCCATGCACAGGCTGTATTTTAATTATTGTTATATTGAAGTCTTAAATTTTGTTGCTAAAGGAAAGGGCGGCTAAGGCACCTGTAGCATACGGGCGGCTGAAACTATAGGGACACCCATGCATAAAAAAGACCTCTCACCGTTCGCGTTGCTAGGAAGGAAGAGCTAAAAAAATTCCCGGCAAAATAAATACATTTGGAAAAAACTGCATTTAACTTATTGTCTATTATAAAATGATTAATTTTAGCAATAAATTGCCGTTATGATTTTGTGCAAATGATTGAAACTGTAATAGTTCATAGGCTTAATCTTCTAAATTTATGTCGTCTTTATAAATGTTGAATTCATCAAAAAATTGTGTTTCAAAGTTCAAGTTTTTTATATTGAGTAACACTTTATATCGTTTTCCTTTAATAATTTCTGGTGTGTTTTCAAAATCTTCAAAGTTATTTCGACCTTCTCGTATAAAATACAAATGTATTTAGTTTTAAAAAAAATCGTAAATAGAGGGGCTCTAGGCAACTGCTTAGCTTGCCTAGGCCTAAATCCGCCCATGATTCTTCCATCAATTAAATTTGAAAGTGTTTACAAATCCATCAAACATGTGAGAGGCCTCTAATTTTGCAATTGCAAGGGGTCATTGATCGGAGAATTGGTTACTTTTATCAATTTTACTGAACTTTCAATGAACTAAATTTGTGGGTACTTGTACAACTAGCTTGTAAAGGCAACTGGTACATGCACAAATCGATTTTTTAAGACTACTCTAAATCATTTGTTGTAATAACAACTGCTGTTCTTTCATAAATTATTATAGAAGTATCTTCTATAGTTTTTATTATAGAATTTAAAATATTTATATTTATTTAATGTTTAATTAATAAATATTAAATTAATTTCGTGTTTATCATTTCATAGAATTTGTTGATAACATTTGAAAAATTGAAAATTTTCCTCTAATCCTTTAATCGTTCGTTATTTCGTTTGTTTTTTTTATCATAAATTATATAGGTTAAATTATAAGTTATTCATCATAATTAGTTATGTTTCTATCGATCTCTATTATATGTGTCGTCAATTTGTTTAAGAATTTTATTGGACAAATAGAACAGAAATGCTCTGACTGATTCGAATACAAATCGATATCGTATTATGAATAACAATTAATTCATAATTATTAATGATATTTAATTTTCAATTATTGGTATTAAATTAAGGCTGTTTTTTTTATTCTCCTTTAAAAAACAAATATAATTATATTAATTATAATCTTGGTTAAAGTTAATTTAAATGTTTGTTTATATCGATGATTGTGGCAATAAATTTTCTTTTTGTTAATGTCATTAGTAAGATTATCAATTTATAATTGATAAAAGTCTAGTCGAATCGGTTGTTGTACAGTGAAGAAATGAATAACAAATAAAAAAAGGAATTTGGACATTTCATTTATGTGGGGAAATGGTAAATAAATGCTGTTTATTGATTTTTTTCTTATTTTGATGCGGAACAACTGCGTATTTTATGTCAATAACAATAACAAACAGATTCGTATGGCATTTATTTGTTGAATAATTACAAAATAAATTTTCTTAAGGAAGTGACATGAAATTTAATGAACTTCAACATTCTTTCTCTGTTGAGTCGATTCAATTTTCACAATTTGAAAGTGTTAAGGATATTCTCTTCTATTAATAGGATAGTGTAATTGGCACCTTTCGACAGAGCTTTGGAAAGCTCAAAAGCGCCTTTTACATCAAGTCAGAATTAACATCAATTTTCCTGTATGTAGGTACTTGAAATAAACTTCAGGTGACGATTTAAAGATATCCAATTGCTTTCAGCACACTCTCCTGTCTTCTGTAAAAATCAATACTGTGATTTATTGGTGAAAGTTTTAATCATCACATTTTTGATAATGATAACGTCTAATTAAACTGTTTGCCAACAAACTTCTACACCTATTCTTATGATTGATTTAGATTTATTAACTTTTTAACAAGAATAAAAACTAATCGTGATGATAAACATAAATGGCCTTTAATGTTATACTGGTTGTCGTGTGTTTTGTCGATTGAAGAATACCAATCATTGTGTGGTGGTTATCTGAAACTATTCATCTATAAAATTCGATTATTTCTGTTCAATATTGATCAGAAACGTGATTTTCATTGTTGTAATGCTTATAGGTTTTGCTATAAATTCTCATAATATTTCAATAACGGTCTATTATCCGTATGTGGCATTCGTTTTGTTGCTTTTTGCACGCTGGAAATTCATGTTCTATCTATCAATCTTTATTTGAAGTTACAATAATATTAAAAAACGATCGAGTTTTGTGTGGAACTTATGCAGAGCCACACTTGGACCGGGGCGAGCGGGGCATATGTCCCAGGCCCCGCAACGTCGTTTATTTTAATTTTTTCAATTATGAATAAAGAATTTTCGTATCCATTATAGTAATAGTTTGCTTGATTAGAAATTTCAAAGATCATTTTGCCACAGGCCCCGCACTGGCTAAGGGCGGCCCTGCCTATATACATTGATCATTGATCATTGATTATAAATCGACAACAATGTTGATAATGGAACAGTACTTTCTAATCAAATTTACTCAAATATTTCAAAACAAACAATCATTTAAACAATTGATAAATAAATGATATTTTGTATTATAGATATTAGACCGAAAAAAAATATCGAAAGAATTTCTAGAACTTTTTCCTTCAGAATTGAACGATAAAAAATAATCTTTTTTCATTATTTTTTATTTTATTTTTTAATTCAACATCTTGTGATTGTGCTCTAGTTTTCATGCTCTTTCTTATCAATTTTGATATTTAAAAAAAAAACAAACAATTTTCAATATATTTTCACCTCATATTGCTGATTGAATTTATTAGATGGTAATAATTGATAATGAAGAGACAGATGATTTGTGTTGTTTTGTTGTTGTTGTATATCGCACCAACATAAGGGGCAATTGATTAACAAACAACAAAACTAAATGGGCTAGAATTTATGATAATAACGAATCTTATTGCTCAATTATAATCACGTTGGGAATGTGTGGATTGCAATTTGGTAATAAATCATTTCTTGAAATTGACGTCAATCAGCTGCTACTTTTTTATATCAACAAAAAAAAAATATATATATATATATATATATATATATATATATATATATGTATATATTATATACATATATATATATTTTTTAATTAGGCTATATTTGATGTTCCTCAAAATATGTAGAGCTTTCTCTCTAATGAAAAACGACTAGTTCAAAGCAGTTTATTGCAACATGATCTTGTATTGTTAATTAATAATATTATTGTTTATTAATAATAGATGAGAATGAGGGAAAGAGTGAGTGAGAGTGGAGTTATTTTAAGAAAGAAAAAATTTATATGTATAGTAGAGAATTCAAAACAAACATGAGGGATATCATCATTCAATGATTTGACCACTATAGTTTCTTTATTTTATTTGATAAACTTTTCTTGACCTTTTACGTCCGTGTAAAGACGATCTTTGTCCATTTTATAATTTAAATTCGTATCACCATATATTAATTTATTCAGTTTTGTATCATAACTTAATCGTGTACAATTAAAAATTCGAAATAATATTTTGTTGATATTGAGAGAGTGTGGTTTTTTTCTTGTTGCCCCTGTTCGTTCATAAATTGATGATGAATATTTAATTTTAATTCTAATAAAATTATCAGTAATAAGGAAAAATAATAACTATTAAATAAAATAACAAAATGACAGTCGAAATTGTAATTTCTCCTGGTAATTTATTTAAAATTACCATAATTGTGTTTGATTATTTTTTTCCCTGTTCTTTCTTTAGATGTTGTTATGTCGTCTGGTAGTATGATAGTAGTCTCTAATCGGCTACCATTCGTATTGAAGCGTAATGCTGATGGCAATTTGGAAAGGAAATCTAGTGCTGGTGGTTTAGTAACAGCTGTTGCTCCTGTCGTTATCAATGGTAATGGTTTATGGGTCGGTTGGCCTGGTATCCATTTAGAAGATCCAAATGAACCAATCCCAGAATCTGATCCTAATGATATCACACCGACTGCTGGTCTAAAATCTGAAAAAGTAAGCTTACAAATTTAAAAAAAAAACAAACATATTTCTTAATAATATTTTTATAAATATTTAGGTAGTAGCTGTACATATTGATGAAGCTGTTTTCGATTCGTATTATAATGGTTGTTGTAATGCAACATTTTGGCCATTATTCCATTCAATGCCAGATCGTGCCAGTTTTAAAGGTGAACATTGGAAATGTTATGTGAAAGCAAATAAAGCATTTGCTGAATGTACAATGAAAGCATTACGTAGTTTACCAAAACAACAAAAATCCGAAGACATTCCATTAATATGGGTACATGATTATCATTTAATGTTATGTGCAAATTCAATCCGTCAATTAGCTGAAGAAGATGATATTTTATGTAAATTGGGCTTCTTTCTACATATACCATTCCCACCATGGGATATATTCCGTTTATTCCCATGGGGTGATGAAATATTACAAGGTATATTGGCATGTGATTTAGTTGGTTTCCATATTACCGATTATTGTTTGAATTTTGTTGATTGTTGCCAAAGGAATTTGGGTTGTCGTGTTGATCGTAAAAATTTATTAGTTGAACATGGTGGACGTACAGTACGTGTACGTCCATTACCAATTGGTATACCATATGAACGTTTTGTTGAATTAGCAGAGAAAGCACCGAAAGTATTCTCAACAAATCAAAAAATTATATTAGGTGTTGATCGTTTAGATTATACAAAAGGTTTGGTACATCGTTTATTAGCATTTGAAAAATTATTAGAAAAACATCCTGAACATATTGAGCATGTCTCATTATTACAAATATCTGTACCATCACGTACAGATGTTAAAGAATATAAAGAATTAAAAGAGGAAATGGATCAATTAGTTGGACGTATTAATGGTAGATTTACAACACCAAATTGGTCACCAATACGTTATATATATGGTTGTGTTAGTCAAGACGAATTAGCTGCATTTTATCGTGATGCATCTGTTGGTTTAGTTACACCATTACGTGATGGTATGAATTTAGTTGCAAAAGAATTCGTTGCATGCCAAATAAATACACCACCAGGTGTATTGATTGTATCACCATTTGCTGGTGCTGGTGAAACAATGCATGAAGCATTATTTTGTAATCCATATGAAATTGATGATGCCTCTGAAGTTATACATCGTGCATTAACAATGCCAGAAGATGAACGTATATTACGTATGAATTATTTACGTAGACGTGAAAAATTAAATGATGTTAATTATTGGACAAAATCATTCTTAGCAGCAATGGGTTCATTAGTTACACAAGAAGATCACGATGATATTGGTACAGTATCAATGCCAGCTGTTACACTTGATGATTTCGATGAATATTTAGCTAAATATATTGGAAATACACATAAATTAGCATTATTACTTGATTATGATGGTACATTAGCACCAATAGCACCACATCCAGATCTAGCTATATTACCAGTTGAAACAAAACATGTTTTACAAAGATTATCAAATATATCTGATGTTTATATTGCAATTATATCTGGTAGGAATGTCAATAATGTTAAAGAAATGGTAGGTATTGAAGGTATAACATATGCTGGTAATCATGGCTTAGAAATTCTACATCCAGATGGTACGAAATTTGTACATCCAATGCCAGAAGAATTACAAGATAAAGTTGGCGAATTATCACGTAATTTACAAGAGAAAGTATGCCGTGATGGTGCTTGGGTGGAGAATAAAGGTGCATTATTAACATTCCATTTCCGTGAAACACCTGTACATTTACGGCCACAATTAGAAGATCAAGCTAAACAAATGATTGAAGATGCTGGCTTTACAGCTGGCAAAGCACATATGGCAATTGAAGCCAAACCACCAGTACAATGGAATAAAGGTAGAGCATCAATTTATATTTTACGTACAGCTTTCGGTGTTGATTGGAGTGAAAGAATTCGTATTATCTATGCTGGTGATGATCTTACTGATGAAGATGCAATGCAAGTAAATATACTACCATTATATTAATTATTTGTTTGTTCATTATTTTGTTTTTAAGGCTTTGAAAGGTATGGCTGCAACTTTCCGTGTAACAAGTTCAAATATTATTAAAACAGCTGCTGAACGTCGCCTTCCATCGACTGATTCAGTTTTAACAATGTTAAAATGGGTGGAAAGGCATTTAAGTCGTAGAAAACCAAATGCAGATCTTAGTACATATAGAAGGAATTCATTAGTTGCTAAACAGGGTGGTTTAGGTGGTGCTACTGGTGTTCAAATGGAAATGTCTTTCAATGAAAAGAAATAAATTCTCATTTCAATGTACCCACCACATACAATATATTTTGTTGTTGTTGTTCATCTCTTACATTATATACTATCCAAAAGACTTGAAATAATAATAATAATAGTGGGAATAAAGATATTTTTTGAAATGAATATTACTAAATAATTTGGTATTGTCGAATTTATAATAGTGTAGTAGAGATTAATAATATTGAAAGTTGTTGGAGAGCACATTATAACTAAAAAATATATATTTTAGTTTTGTTTATTTTTTACTGTTTGTATATTATTTTCGTTATAATGTTAAATAATTGTATTTATTTTTATAGTTTAGAAATTATCTGAAAACTTTGATTGCGTTGGCGTTGTTTTAACGAAATTGATAGACTGTTGAATATTTCATTTATTTCTAATTTGTTTCTCTATAAATTTATATGAAAATTGGGCACCATAGATATTTATGTTAATATGTGGTACCGTCTTAATAAATTTCTATCAGATTACAACTAACTCTGTAGCATTGTTTTCAACTAGCCACAAGTGAAAGGCTTATCGGCTGGACCTTTGTCTAGCAAGAGGATGCCGCCTGTTTGTCTCGACTCAACTCAATCCTATTGAGCTAAATAATTGTCGGTTCACTCGATATGTTTATCAATGATTACATTTGTAATCATTCAGTAATCTCGAAAACGTAACCTTAACCTTTGACACGGCCACAAGTCGCAAAGATATCAGAAAAATCACTTACCATTATTTACAATCAACACAATAAAAGCACCCGCTCACACACATAATGTCAACTGCAATATTTCTCGTTTGTATCGAGCAAAAATTGTCGTTTCATAACAATAGATGTTTCGTAATCGTTTGTATTTTAATCGAATTGGAAATGTTACAAAATAATTTTATTGTGAAAAAAACCCATATCAAAAATCCATGTCAAATACAAAGAACAATTCTTTGGTATTGTTGGCAAACTAAATCTAAATTCTATTTTACACAATTATTTACAAATCTAATATCATTAATATTAAAAATACTATTTATTATAAAAAAATAATAATAACTAAGAGAAATTTATACAACAAAAGAGATCTTTCGAGCCGCCATTTACAACAATCATCTTCAAATCAGACAATTTTTAAATTAAATTAATTAACAAATACATAATTGTTGAATATTATTATAATAAATAATCTTACGAACTAAATTTAAGTTAATTTAAATCAAAAAATAGAAAGTATACTACTGTCTGATTTTATGATTCCTACACGATACACAACGTGTTATCCTTGCAGACTGAAATTTGGGCTTCCTGCATAATCCGCAAACGTGGCCCTAATGGTACACCCATCTTCTGTAGACGTTCCTCACTCAAATACGGCAATTCAACCATGCCGATTCGTTCATTTTCAAAGATGTTTGCGTATTTCTACAATCAAAATCGAATAAATATAATGTTTCAAGGAATGTTTTAACGCACCAACTTACTTCATAGCCCAATTTCCTGAGAAATAATCTGAGTAATGGCGGCTCATCCCCAAAAAACTTTGTCAATTTCTTAACTCTAGTCGGATTTGCCAACGTTGGTAATTCTTTTGATGTATTCACCGATCGTTGTATCGATTGTGAACGTACATTTAACATATTTGTTTGTGTACGTAATGCAGCAATTTCCGTACGTATATTTTCCATTTCTTGTATCATCAAATGTTGTGTACGCATCTCTGATGATAAATGTGCAACACTTCTAGCTAATGTCACAACATGCGATTCTAAACGTTGAAATCGTTTATTTATACCACGTAAATCACGTACTTTTTTACGATCATCATAAATATTATTACGTCTTTTATCACGTATTGGACGACTACTAACAGAACTTGATGGTAATGATGACATGCTACCATAACAACGGCGTTTATTAAAACGTGGATCTGATGGTTGGTAACGTGAATTTAATGGTTTCTTTACACCTAATAATTTCAAAACTTCCGAATACATGGTTTCTAGTCCTTCTAATTGTTTGCGTATCGTACGGGCATCAGCTGTACTTAAATCAACTTCTGAATCTGTTGGACCATCAAGCATCGATTCTAAATCTAATGATCTTGTTGTGGTTGATGTCAAGTCAGTTGTGTCCAAACCAAAAACTAAACAAAAAACATGTGTGTTTCTATTGATTTATCAAAAAGAATAAAGAAAACTTACTTTGTTTCCCACGCAGAATTGCAGCATGATCCAATTTTTTGATATTGCGATATTTCTGATTGGAAATATTACCACTATGCCATTTTTGTTGTTCTCTTGATGAAGATGCCTGATGTAGTTTCGTTGTTTTATTATAATTGTCATAATCTGGTTTACTGCCATATGGTAAACTACTGCTACAATGTTTGCCATAACGTCCAGAATTACGCGGTGTCATATTTGGTGATGAGCAATCATCACCAGGTGATAATGGTGGTAATGGTGGTGTCATTGATGATATACTTTCACTTAATGTTGAATTGGGCCTGCCACTACCTGCACCAACATTACCATGCAATGATAATTCATGTAATTTTGGTTCGAGTATGTGACGTAATTCATTTTCAACAATATCCACCCATTCAGAATCTTGATCATTCTTCGTATAATTATCGCATGTTTCATTAATTGGTCCACGTCGACCACTACTATAAGCGGCACTACCACGACCCGAATCCGCATTCGATGATGATTGACCACCGGTTTTATCATAATCAGAACTGGCAGCAGATCCTGTTTGTTTCTTATTACCAGATAGATCCTCTTGTTTAACTGTACGTTGGCCAACATTATAAACACCTTCAATTTTACCAATCTCACCTTCTAATTTCTTGCGTGGCGTACCTTGTAATGTTTCAGCAATTTTACTAGAATCGTCATCTTTGTTATTTTGTTCATCACTTCGATTATTACGTTCCAAAAAACCACCATCATCACTGTCTTTATCTTGATTTTGAGAAATTTGTGTAGTTTCCACCAGATTACCATGTGAACTACGTATAGACTGTTGTGGTTGTGGTCGATGATCTTGATCCGGCTTACACGTTTCATCTTCATAAGTTAATTGGGGGTGAGAGGCGGCCCGACGTGCTTCAAAGCTCTTTTGACGCAAACTATCACGTTCGATTTGTTGAGCACTACGTTTCATTTGTTGTTGCTGTTGTTGTGTATAATTTGATGTTGATAAAAATCGATTTGTTGGCCGTTGAGGTGTTGCTCCATAACTTTGTTGATAATAGATTTGATCATCTGGTCTTGGTGTGGTTGTGGCTAACATTTCCTGTGATCTAGCCTGTATCATTTGTTGTTGATATTGTTGTTGTATTTTAATTTGTTGATTGATTTGTGCTTGTTGTGCTAATATTATATGTTGATTATAAGGATCGATTCTTGATTTACCATAAATATTATGTTCAGTACTTTGTTTCTTCTCTTGTAGGTCTTCATTGATATTTCTTTGACTACGTCTCAACTCATCTGTTACATTATTTAAACCTGTATCGTCATTTTTTTCATCTGCCTCTTTATTATTGCTATTATTATTATTAATATTATTATTATTGTTACTATTACTAATATTATTACTTTTGAATTTACTTGAAATCATATCTTTTATTGTATGATAAGTTTTCGTCATTGTTTTCGTAGTTTTCTGTTGATTATTATCTTTATTATTATTACTATTCTCAATTTGTACATTCATCTCTTCGGATTGTTGTTGTGTTTGGTAAGGTCTGGGGCAGGTTTATTAGGATCTGGACTATGCCATGATTGTCTAGGTACAGCTCCTGTTGAACCATTATAATATTCTTGTCCTGCATGATAATTTGCACGATATATTGATCCATTATCCTGTTGTTGTTGTTGTTGTCCAATTGTTTGGATCATTCCTGAATGGTTCTGGAATAAAAAGAAAACTTCACATCTTCATAATCAAATCTGTGAAATAGATGAAGAGAGATATTAAACATTTAATGTAACGGAAATGTTATGGGAAAAAATATGCGAAATTTGATTGAAATAACTGATTGGCCAACGGAAGACTGTTTTATTAGAAGAGAATATTTTAAGGAAATTTTCAAACTTACAGTATCATAATTCAAAGTGAATTCGACCATATTTATGTGTTGTGTTGGCATTAAACAAACACTTGAAACAATACTAACGAAAACTGAAAGACGAAACGTTTCATGCTTAATTCGCAGTACAGACTGCCATCTATCCGGAATAATAAACAATACCTTATAGATAATATCTTTCTTGGGAAATCCAGTGGAACAACTATAGTAAGAACTATGTGAAATAACCAGAAACAAGTGTAACATTTTAATTGGTTGTTTGTTTTATAAATAATAAAGAGCTTATTAGAATGCATTAAGTAAAGAACGGATATTACATAGCATTTTAATTGAAAGTCGTTGAGCTTCGTATTTTTCGTTTTGCTCTTTCTTTTAACAGTATCAAAGCGAATTTATTAAAATTATTCAATATTCAATTAAAAAAAATGAGATTTAATCGTTTGATTACGAAAAAAACGTATTGCAACGTTCGCAGCCTTTACTTGTATGAAATCTTTCGAAAACGTACAATAAACTAAATTAAAATGCTAAAGATATAAGAGGCAATGTGCCTGTAGTTATACGAAGAAACTTGTTATAATCGCGTGTTCAAAATATGACGTGATCAGTTTATTAAAATGAAACAAACAAACAAACGAAAAAAAGTGTTTTCCCACTAACAAATTTAAAACTACTTACTTGGTCCGGACTTAAAATTTGACAAGTTTGTTGTTGTTGTTGTTGTGTCCAAGCTGCCATTTGTTTTGGTGGTATGTCCGGTGCTATTATGGCACCGCCTTTTGTACGTTTCTTATAATCGTGGAGAATTGGTATTTTTGAATTTTTATCAGTACTGGAAAGGATCACTTCACGTTCAATCTAAAAATAAATACACAAAGTGAATGAGATTAACGCATAATTAACTTTGATTAACTATAATTAGAAATTTTGATGTTATTCATAAGATTATTCATTCTTTATGGTGTATGCGCTCAAGACGGGCGTGCAAACTATCTAAAGATGTGAATGAACTCGTCTAAGCATTGTCTTCATTACTATTATCATCATTATTATTATTGTTATCAAAAAAAAGGATATCGTGTGACGAAATTATTAGATTTTTAATAAACATTCGTAATGGGATCTTTTCATGATTTTCTTTCTAATTATTCGAAATGTAAACGATACAATCGTATTACACGTGGGAAATTTCTCATTATTGCAGAACAAATAACCATAACAATAGATGAATACCATATTAGAAAGCTCATCTTGAGTGTTAAATTGTTTTGCAAAAACTCAGAAGTTTCTGCTATGACACACTATTAATGTCTCCAAGCGTGTTTGCAAAGTTATTCCTTTAAATTATGAAAATCTATAATTTCCTGTTGTTAGATATCAACTTTAATATAAATGCAAAGCATTTATCAAATTATTTTGATCTCATTCGCAATAAATAAATCAATTTTGCGATTAATTATAAGGGAAATCACAAATCATTGATGTAACAACCTACCGGAAACTTATTTGAATGTGTATGAAGTCCTTGATTAATTCCTGTTGGTGGTTGTTGTGGTTGTTGTTGTGGTTGCTGTTGTTGTGAATCTACAAGACCTGCAGCTCCTGGTATACTTGACTCATTATACAAAGGATACGGTGGCATTCTGTAAGGGGGTGGTGTTTGTTGTTGTACAGCTTGTTGGGGGTATGGTTTTGGTGGTGGTACTGGCTTATAGGGCCCATAACCTTCCACCTCAACTGTAACAAGAAAAATATAGAGAAAGTTAAAAAAAAATTACACCACTACTGGAGCATAACATTCAATTATATAAGTTTCTTTCACTTTAAAACAATAATCGTTAATTACCAAAACTACTGCTTTTAATAATTTTAGCGATATTCCCATTTTGTTTTTGTTGTATTTCCTGATTATTATCGAAATGTATTGGATTCAACGAATTCTGGGATCTCCTTAAACGTTCCCCATGTTTTACTTGACGTACTGTACGTCCTGTTGCCATCAAACGATGACATTATACAATCGAATTGTTAAAAGAAAATTACACTATTTCTTTATTGTTGAAACGCAAATTAAATCACAGTTTTTATTCTAATTACAGATCTAGTACTGGTTTATTCTACGACTGACTGCCAAACTAACGGACGTATATTGTATTGTTTTTAAGTTTATTTCTTTCACAGTTAAAAAAAATGTATGAAGAAGGTGGGAGAGAGAGCAGTAACTAGTAGCTTTACTGATCTGTATAGATTAGAAAAACGGGAAGTTAAGGGGGCCTTCTCTTCTATATATATATATGTTACGGTTCTGTTGGCTCGTGGAAATTCCATTTGGAAACAATCAACAAAGATGATTAATATATTCATTTTTGGAATAAATTATTCGATATTGTTCCAAAATAACAGTAAAAACCGATTAGAGTAACAGGAAACAATGATAAAAGTATTATTTATTGAGGGAAATTTTCTCATAATTAAATTATTATTTTGTTGTTGTTTTTTTTTCATTTTGGAACAATCTCACATACAGGTTAGTGTACTAACGTACTGTGAAAGTCTCCAATAAGAGAAATTTCCTGTAATAATTCCCAAAATAATACGAATTAACGCATATTGTTGAAGCAATGTCGACAGTATTAGTATTTTTCAACCACATCTAAAATGATTGATAAATAGAGAAAAAAACAGTGGAGAAGTCGACGGTTGGACTGTAAAAATCTGAAAAACCTGAATTGGATTACGATACAACATTCTTTAACTATTTTATAAATAAAAATCAATTGTTGTTTGATAACATTCAACGATTTTCGATCGGATAAGTATCGATAACTTGATGACTTCATTTTTACCTCTTGTTTATAGAATGAAAGCTCACCGAAGAAAAAAAACACATTAAAAACTTCAAGTTTTAGGTTTTTGAATTAACCAAGCGTGAATCCTTTTCACGTTCACACGATTCTTACTGGGCGAACATAAAAAAAGTCATTGTATTGGCATTTCTGTATAAACAATCATGCATATGTTGCGGTTTATTTACATTTATTAAATTAAAATCGACGCATTTATCAAGCACACAAACAATATGAACAATGTTGTACTTGCCATAAGGTCGAAAAACAATAAGAAATCGTAAATAAATTATCCACAAACAATGCAGGCTGAAATGTCAAAATGTGGGCTAAAATTTGAGACGACCTCTAGTTCTAACTTCGTAAAAATCGACATTGTCTTAACTTAAGTAAAAGTGATTCAACAAGCCGACGATTAGAGGTATTTTTGGACAAGTTGTGGAAAAAAAAGATGTCGAGCACCTGTTCTAGGCGAACGTTAATATTTCCGGTATCAACCGTCGTTTGTTCTTAGTGTTTTAGCAAAATTTTCGACAAATCTTTAACGTACTTACCGTTATCCGGGAAATTTTGATCCAGTTTTCCTTAAAGTTCTCGTTTTAATTGTGGAGAAAATAACATCAATTACAACACAATTGTTGAGGATGGCTTGATGAAATTTGTTAGTTTTCTAATTTCCAGACAATTAGCGTCACATTTCTAATTGGTTTCAATTAAAACAAAAATTAAATGAAATAAATTGAATTGTTAACTTTTCAAACACAATTGATGAAAGAAACAACGTCGTCAACACATATACACACATTGATGGTAAAACAACATTATAGATTCGTCGTTGTTCGGCTTGAATCGATACAACACACGACGAGAACTGATGAAAAGGAATGTTCAATTGTTAGAAAAAAATATTAGAAACCAGAAAAAAAACAAGAAGTGGATATTAGACTTTTAAAGTTGTTAAAGGAAATAATGTTTCATGAAATTGTCAAAACAACAAAAGAACTTAACGGTTACAAGAGAAAACAACATCATCAATCACATGGATAAAACAAATGCGCTGAAATCTTGTGGCATTTCTATTTACATCTCAATTATTCCACACGAAATAATTAATTAAATGATAATTGCTGTAAGAGAATTCGGAGACGTTAACGGTCGATCAAGTAACAGTCTTGCAGTTGTGAAACTGGAATCGTTAAAAAAGTCAGTTAGAATTGATAAATCTTTTATAAATCGTCATTTTCAATAGTCAACAGTCGTCGAAACTCATTTATTACGGATTAAATAGGAGAAAACTTGGAGACATCAATGCAAGATCAAGAGCTAAACTTTACTGTAAGCGATTAAACAATTTTTAATAAAATTGTGAAATTCTATTATGAACTCCTCAAATCAATGTTATTATGTCGGAAAATTAAAAGATTTCTAGAAAAATTCTTGAAAAAATATTTAAAAAAAAACAAAACGTGGAGACTTTAATAGGCTATTAGACAAGAAACCTCCAACAATTACCTGGCAATTTCGTTGTTGTTGTTATGGTCGGTAAAGGGGTAAAAATAATGGCTGTTCTGGGTGGTAACGGTGGTGCTCCACCATTGCCTGTTAGTATACCTTCAGGCGATTCGTTTTGGTGGTGTTGTTGATGCTGTATTATTAACGATCCTGTAGTCTTCTGTAACATAACAACCAATCCTATAATTAACTGAATTCCATATATAAAACTATAGATGTTGATTATAAATTGTTACTCTTCTATCAATTAGATGCATGAAACAATACAATATTAATCTGGAAAAATTGTAATTACAAAAGAATGATTCATATGGACGTATGTATGTATGCATGTATATAAAATGAGAATGTGTAGAGAGTATAATTTATCATAATTTTCATAGGCCGCACCTCCTTTAGAAGAGACTATACTCGTCCTTGCTTTTGTTACAGACGAGTTAGTGTAGAAATCTGGACGTTCGAGTTGAGTGAAATCAATTTTTTATAGTTGTTTAAAAAAAAATCGTTCTTACATACTAATCATTAATAAATAATTTTACCTCATTATTTGGTGCCCTTTCAATATTGATATTTTTCGTTTGCATTCTGATTACATGAAGTTCATCAGTAATTCATCTGAAACAAAATTTTCGAATAATTAGCCTTCGTAGCAATAATATAAAAAAATAATTAGATTTCTCCATTAATAAACCACTCAGCTTTATCTATTCAACAATAGGTAGCGCTAATTTCGTTTGAAAAAAAGTCGAAAAAAATATCGAAAGTCCTTCGATTGTTGTAAGCCATTTTCAGGATTCCTTTTATTTTTAACATAATTGATCTGTTTTCAACAATAACAGAGTCGTCACGTAAAGAAGACCGATAGCTCCATTGACACGTACAAGATTTATATGCAATTTGTTTTTGTCATAAATTGTTATTTACGATAGATGCAACTGGGTATTTGCTGAAAACTACGTCAATTCAACCATTTTATTGTTATAATTATAGAAAGAATCATCAATTGCCGCAGATGATTTTTTTTCTTTATTTCAGTAAATAGTTGATTTTGTATTTCCAACTTAACCATCATTAATCGCGTTTTTTCGAGTTGTTGTTTCTTATTAATAATAAAAGATCGAATGTACGCATGTTATCGTATAATTACACGCATCTGTGTTTCATTATTTGCGTGCATGTTCATTTCGAGATCCTGCCAGAATCTATTAATTAATGTTAGACTTTGTGAGAAACCAGTTTGAAACTTGTAGCAACAATATTCCTTTAAATTATATTGCTAATCTAGTTTTGATTGTTATTCTGATAGAAATCCTCAATAAAAAATTTAAACAATCTAAAGCGCGAGTGAGAGAGATGGATTGATTTGAATTTGATAATCAGCACGTTATACACATGACTCTTAAGAATGTACAGTTGAAGTTATAGAATAAAACAATGACCTTTAACGGATTTATTACGATTTTATTCAGGATTTATAACAACGAAAATCAGCAAAGACACACCTGGTGTTGGTGGTGGCTCGAACAAAACGATGCAGACGAAGAACAAAACCAGACAAAACGTAAAGAAATCGCTGATGAACAAGGTCAAGATTTTGAGACAACAAGTGACCGGATGCTGATTTCCGCTCAAGTTTTCTATACAATTTTCATCTTAATTTAATTTGATTACCGATTAACAGAATCGTCTCCGCACACAATTAATTCTGAAGCATTTTGTTGGCTGATTTCCTGATCGTAGCTACACGATGTGAACAGTGTGAAGTGCTACAATTTTTACTGCTAACCACGTCCGTTCCGAATGCGTTTTAGGATGAAATTTTTATTTTTTTATTATCATAACGGATGAAGTTTCCTCAATTTATCTTGATATCAACGGTGAATTTATGATATTATGACGGATTTTTTTGTTGAATTTCGCATAAACGAATACGTAATTAACAATCGTAAAGATGAATTTTTCGTTTTATGTGAATTATTTAAATTGTTCGCTATTTATGTTGATGGTAATGAGATACACGTGCAATTTTTTTTCGCCGCTATAACGGAACTGTTCTATTGTAAAATTCTGTTTTATAACATAAATTACAGACTTTCTGCGAATGCTGGTAAGAAACAAATAAATTACACAACATTTAAATAAAAAAACATATTCAATGGGAAATATTCGTGAAATTAACAGGTGGAAATTGCTGCGCTCAAACTTCCAATATCAATTCGAACAAATACGAGAAACAATTGTTATTGTCGCCAATGCTTACTTGTAACATTCATAATTTCAACACAATCGAGATTATTTATGAATAACGCGCACAATTCACTGTTATCACTGGAAAATTTGTGGATTTTCATTGTTTTATTGTACGGTGTGAATCTTTAGAGAAACTCGTGAGATTATCGATAGCCGTTCATTCTGTTGTTGTTGATGAATCGATACGAAATCGTATTTGGTGCAGGCACGAGTACAAGCACTTACCACTACGACTGCTGCACAGCTGAAGAAGACTGAAGAAGAAGACCATATATCAACAACATTGGGGTATACGTCCCCGCTATTGTTACACGCCCCACTATTTTTCTCTATTCTAAAATACCACATGAAATCTATTAAATATATAACGCTATTCGTATGATTATAATTATTATTCTAACTTCCATAAATATTAATGGGAGTTGATGGTACAAGTGTGAATATGCGAGACAGATGGGTATTCTGTTTATAGTAAAAGCTTTTATCTTACAGATGAGTTTTAGTATTGTTAATAGGCGTGTATGTCGAAATTTTATCCAGAACTACACATAGTTGGAGGAGAAATCTAATATCTATCTAATTTATCGTCCGCTTTCTAACACTGTTAAAATATTAGCCTTGTCTGACTTATAATAAAAATAACTGAAATTATGTCAGTTCTTTCGAAAGACGGTTGGTAATTACCAAAATAAGATTACAACGAAAAATCTCATCTTGAAGTCGACCCTAATACACATACTGATTGGCAGATGATTGTATGAATTCGAAATTTGCTTGTATATGCAACGATAGAGATCTTTCAATAGATACAATTATTTCAGCATTAACTGATTACAATTACAATCTATCGAATTTCATCTCCAGCAATAGAAACTTTTCCAGCGTTTTCCATTTGAAGAGTTCATGGAAAATAAAAAATAATTGGTGTTCTGTTCTGGTAGTTTCCTATGAATTTATGTAAATATTTGTCTGATCTGTTTTACTAAAATGGATGGTGAATGTATTTGGGGGCGGAAACAGATCCCCTATAACACACATGCTCCTGTAAGAACTACTATTACCACTTCAAAAATGTTCTCACGCTTGGTATAGTGGTATTTTACTTCCTGCCTGTCTGCAATTTCATCCCCTATTTTTTATTTTTTTCAAATGTGTATTGAATGTCAAATACATCGAGTGTATGCGAAAAAATTCTTAATTCCTGTATTGTTTCTTCATTTATTGATATTCCTATCTGTGGTTGTTATCAGTTGTGCAGAGAAGAAATTCTCGGAAATAAATAGAAAAATTTATTTTGTGTATATATGGAGGATTAAAAGCATTTCCATTGTTGTCAACTGACATTGTTTGTCTAATGCTATATAGAAACGAGCTTGGAGAAGACAAATGATATATGATACGGACGGCAGGGACGGCTCAAGGGTGGCTGGTGTCCTTAGTAAAATAGAAAGTCCTAAATTTTATTGTTCATTTTGACCCCAATTGCCCGTTAAATCGATACAAATACTAGTTGAAGATCAAGCGAATGGACAATTTAACGTTATGCATTACGGATACACTCGATTTCATTCACATATATTATCAGTGTCTAATTCTAACTGTAAAAAGGCGCCTGATTTAGCCCTAATACTGTACTAATGCGATTCACTCAAATCCCTTGATTTCTGTATTATCTGTATTATCTAACTAGAAAGTTGGTCCTGGTAAGCTTCTTTACATCATGACCTTTTTCTGCTTCTAATCAAATCGTACAAAAAAAAGGTACAACATCTCTCAATTAAATTTGCTCATCTTTAAACATAATTGTGTCGATTTATCCGTATAGTAATTAAAATAAAGCAACTAGAATAGGACAATAACCCTCGCAACCCTTACGTAAGTTCTTTAGGGAGATTTATTCGCACATAGCTTACGAATACTGTTCACAACCAACCTATAAATGTAAGGTTCGCCGCAGGATACACCTTTATTGAATCAATTTTTATTTATGAAAATTTAAAGGAATCAATTTATAAAATGCCACCTTCACTTTATTTACAACTCTTAGCAATTTCCGAAATAAAATGGATTGTATGTAGAAAGTAGCGTGGTTTCAAATTTAAGATCAAAGTGGGCCCCCCATTGGAAGAAATCAAATCAACAAGAAAATGTTTACAAAATCAAAATATTTATAATTCACTCCAATAATAAATATACAAATAGTAGATTTATTTGTGTTTTTCTTATTTTCTTTGATGCAGCAAATTCTTTTATAATAAATATGCTATCTAATTTTTTGGCCATCTCTAAATATTATTTATTAATTAAATGTTTGGTTTTGCAAACAATTGAAAAATGTCCGACTGCAATTTGTGTTTTTAATTGGAGGAAATTGTCTGCTAATTTTCCCATAACGATCTTATAACATATTTTCTCTAAATTCAGAAGAAAGCACAGTCTATTTTTTGTGGGGTCAGATCATTAAATAATCCAAATTTTGCTTACTTTTATTTATAACAAGCTTCCTTATCGCTCCAGGAGTGGATTGGATGATTCAACGGTAAATGAATGGGATTTGCAATCCAATTGTAGCTAAGGTCCGGAGATCGAGCCCCCAGCATTTTGAAATATATTCATTCTAACAACACCTCGTAGATTAGTGGAAATTATTAATTGTGTTCCTATCCATAATTCCAGATTGTTTTATTTATAATTAGACGACGCATGTCTATTTAGAAACTGATCACAAACTACTTTCAAACATTACCAACTGGATCGCATTTCCATAAATTTTTTTGTGGAAGTAACAAATAGGAATGAATCATCATTCAATTTACAGTTTCTGACTAGAGTACTTTTAATGTTTAAATACCTTGAAACCACTGTCATATTTTTCTATTGCCATCAGACGTGTAGAAAAGGACTATTTTCGAAGCATGCACTTGGAAATGAAGAGTTTAGCCAATAAGAGACGTTTTCCTATGTTAGGTATTTATTTGTCGATATTTAGCAACACCTACATCGTACGGGAATCGGGCACTTTCGAATGCACCACACACGATGGAATACCGGTTGGTTTCGTTCGATCGTAGGAAAAAATCGTCTTTATTTACACGAAGTTTCTTAATCTACGAATAAACGGTCCGAACGCTTCAATGTCAAAGGAGTAGGGTTTACAAATCAGAAGTCCGAAATTCAAATTTCGGCAGGGTATGAAAAAGAATTTTCGGAATTTGCCTCTTACATGGACCAGTTAGCAATACTAGGATCATCTCCCATCCCTCTTTATAGTTTCCTCATCGTAGAAAAAGTGTCTAGTTTTGGTGCAATGTGCAGTAATCATCCATTCGAAACGACATAAGCGTCAGGGTTTGCTGAAATTAGCAGTAATCACCCTTTTTCCTTAAATGACGTAAACATAAAAAAAAGAAACATAAAGATACCACTTTAACTAGATTCAAATAGTTAATTATTGTTTTATTTGGAATATTTATTATTAGATATTGTATAATAAGCAAAAATGTTCGTCAAGCTGCATTAGAAGCTAATGATAATACCGAAATTAAGGTGCGTCAATCGTTAGGAAGTTCACCACAACATAAAATTACAGCTAAAGTTGTGTGCCGTTAGAGTCTCTTTAGTAGAGAACTTTCAATATATTACAAATTTAACAATTATAGTTTAAAGTTCGGTGAGCCTCCGTGCCTCTTGATAGTTACGCCACTGTGTACACACTATAACAAACTGTTATTGTCTCATATATCATCGTTTTACAATGTATTTCTTTTTAGAGGGAGAATTCCGGAATGTTACAGTTTAAGAACGTGGGAAATTCGACAGAACAGACAATTTATACACTTAACATTTTATGAATTTTAATCATATTCTGTCATATTGCCAATTTTTAAGTCATATTAAACTAGATCCATGCCTTGTACAATTTTCTTAAATATTCAAACTAGCAGTAGTCACGCGATATTGGTTTTTGTATCTTTTTTGTTACGTTAAAAAATTTCGTTGTCTTCTCCAAGCAATTTTGAAAAAATAAAACACCTGCTAAATCACTGAACCATGCAAGCAAGGTAAATTTATTGATATACCTGATTTCATCAACACACCAACAATATACGTTGTGGAATTTTTAATAAAAATGTCTCCAAAAAAAAAAATTGAAAACACAAACAGAAAATTAACCGGAAGAACTAATCAATTATTCTCTGTAAGCTTATCAGGCAATTATGTACGTATATAAGGGATGGGGAATTGTTACCAATTGCGTAAACGTTATTCTATCTTCATAGGTAAATATTGATATTAATAATGAAAGTGACAAGTAGTTGCCTTAACGTACGGAGATTCTTTCAAGGGACATATGGGAAATATATGCGAATCCTTTGATAGATTATTTACACTGATCGATCTGTATTTCCAATCTCTACAGAAGCTTAAAATGGTGCTGATCAAAACTGGATTTATATCAATTTCTATTAACGTTAATCTTACGTGTCCGAAGTATTTGTGATTTTGTTAAAAACAAACAACAAATATCCTTAATATACAGTTCAGTAGGTCTTATAAACTACTAATAAATAGAGAGAGGAGTCATATTGGTAGTTAATGTTAAAAGGAGATAGATGTCAGTATTCGAAACAATGACGAAATCAATATTTCACATCCTCTCCTCTTCTATCTAATGCCATTCATATCTATATATACATATAGTCTAACCACTTCAACGTTTTAATGCAAGAGGGAAAAGTGTGTCTAGGCGTCGGGACGCATGCGTCTAATCAATGAAAAACCGAATATAATCAACGTCGAATTTCAGTACAGGTTTGTGTTTTCAGCGTGAAAGATAGGCAACACAAATCATAAGCAAAGAAATATATAGACTGAAACACGGTGTTGCCTATCGAAATTTCCAATAAAAAAGGCTATTATTAGTGGTAAACTATCAAAGAAGTCCAACATTTATTTGAAGTGATTAGAAGATGTTGATGATACGTAAGATATTTGAATGTTTTATATAAAATTCGGGCATTTTAAATCAATAGAATTTCCACATCAGTAGTTGAACTGTTTCTTGTAATTCTCATTAATTTCTAAATCAGATTCATCAACAACACACCTGCAGAAAACTTCAAATTAATCTGTCGTTAACAATAGTTTTATTACGTCAATTGTTTTGCAGATAATTCCCTTCGTTATTGTAAGATGTGCCAGGAACAGTTTTCTCTCAATCGATCAAGCAGCATGAATACTGAAAAAAATATATTCATTTGTTTGTCTGTGAAACGAAAAAAAAAGAAATGAAATAACTCTATTCGAGATTTCCATCATACCCTTTTCTGAATACATTAGGTTTTTGCATTCAAGCATCTGAAAATAATCAAGATTTTCATTTATTTTTTCTTCTTGTGTTTCATTCATTTTACAATTGTTTTACGGCTCCATTATTTAATTACTCATAAAACTGACTAATTTGTTTTTCTCTTTTTTTTGTAACGTACACAATAAGAGAAAATAATTCATTGATTAATTACACAGGATAGTTTGCACAATTTTCCTTTTCTGGCGTTTTCCATAGCTTCAAAATTTTCAAAGTCCTTATTGGCGAAACGATAAAGTTGCAGCGCGTTCTGTAACGGTGTTAACGATTTGATGCATGGTGAAATTTCAATAAATGCTAACTAAATAAAATTGCCATGTTTACATTCACTTGATATATCGAATAGTATAAATATAATATCAAACACTTACCATCTTCATCTATTCAATTATTTTAAATTGTATTTGTGTATTGATATACAAGCACTTTAGTTTATTTTTGATAATTTTCCAGCTTAAATCGAAAATAGCAGCGAATAAATAACGGGGAATTTCGAAAAAAAATAGAGGTATCTGTGTAGAAAGAGAGAAGGCTACGACCACCACACCAGGTGAGCTGTGTGTTAACTCCAAGTGACAATCCAATTAACAACCTGGTGCAAACCAATGGAGCAATAATAGTGAATGTGATAATGACGGTGGTGACTGTGTGTTGGTGTTTGGTTTATCAAAGAATTGTGATCGATCATTCTGAATAAAAAAGCTCTTTTGGGGTGTGATAGCGCGCACGTGTGTGTGTGTGTGTGTGCACATATCAACAAATAATGGGGTGTAAATTAGGGAAACTAGCAAGTAGCAGTAGTGGTGGCGATGGTAGTGGTCAAAGTAGTCATAAGAACCCATCAACACCAGCTCCAGTTGATCCACGTCTACCATTAACAGCCAAACAAAAATACAACATGTTGGCCTCATGGAAAGGGATCAGTAGGGCTATGGAATCAACAGGAGTTTGCATGTTTCTAAAGTGAGTATTAAATAAATAAAATCAATAATATTGTCTTTATTGGTAAAGTATGTAATGACGTCTGTGCAATTTCCTGTCCAAATGTCTTGCATATTAATTCATTTCTTCCTATTAAGAGTGCTTAATTAAACGTCTGACTTTTGTTTGTTGTGGTTGGTTAATCATAACGGATATTCGTTGAATATTTATTGAATAATAACAAATTCATTTTTATGTTTGTATATGTTGAGATAAATGATGGCATTTCTATGTAAATTCGTGATAATAAAATGGAAGAAGACCTTGTTGTGTGGAGAGTTAATTAAAACGTCCTCAATGTGCAATAAGAAATATTATCAAAAAGATGACTAGAATTAATTATATTTTTTGTTGTTGTTGTTAATTACAATTAAAATAAGGTTACTCGTTTATTTCCAAATGAACATCATCGTCATTGAAATCCGTGTTTGTCAAATATAATACAAGGATAATGGATAACAATGGGAAAATTATGATTATTGAATTTAATGATTTAAAAGCTCTATTGTTGATCGTCGTTCACATTCAAATCCTCTCTTATCCTGACAACCGATCCGCCTTCCTTACCATTTGACGATAAAATAGTCGGAATGTAATCCTCTTATTAAACCTAATGAAACTGGAGCTTCCTTCAAAGACCTACACTTTACAAAAAAAAAATAATGATGTTTTGTTTGTGATACACGATCCAAATAAATCAATCGTATCGTGGAATTATTGTTAAATAAAACAAATCTTGTTGTTATCAGTATTTTCGTCAATATATTTTCCTATATAATAAATATGTTAGAATGAATTGTTTACATGATGAATTTGATAAATTGTTCGATGAATTCATATACAAGTTTCACTGGGCCTAGAAGACCCTTGAATAAATCGTGGCTTGGATCAGGTGTTTTTCGATTAGATACTGTATCAACATCATTGGCAGCTACGTTCGAATGTTTTTCTATATTTGGATTGTTTTCAAAATTTGGTGGCACGTCCGTATTGATACGATTCGGTTCATTTCTGGGTTCATCTGGCAATTGTTCTGTGTTTGGTGGTATTCGATAGAAATTGGTGGGAAATGGATGGATTTGACCCTCTCTTGTATGTACAGATCCTTCATCTATATAATCGACATCTTCATAATTATTCACTGTATTCAAACAAATTTTTATTGAAATCGATCTATAAAACGGAATTATTCGACAGATATTCTACTTACAGAGGAATTTTGCTGCTGCACTTCTATAAATGATTGCTACTAAGATGATTAGAAAATTGAATGAAATTTTTCTAATAATTGACATATTTTTTCTTTAACTTTTTCACCTTGCCAAATTTTTACAACAAATAAGACAGATTGATATTGACTAAAATATTAATGTAATATTTTGTGTTTAAATATCGTTAGCAATTTGTTCAACATTATTATAACAATAGAAAATGATTCAATGACAATTGTAAAGATGATTAATTGATAAAAATTGTATTGTTTTACGAAAATTTGAATGCTATTGCATTATTAACGTTTATTGGTATTATCGCCTCCACATCATCAAATAATATCGATGAATTTCAAAATTGATATTTATTTATTGTTTAATTAATTCGTCTCTGAATTGTTCGATATTCCACTACTTTCAGATTTGTTCAATGTATTTTGATAAGAAAATTACGTAAATTTCCAGTGTGTATAAGATGCAAATACTTTATGTGCTTAAGTAAAATTTATTGAGCACTCATTCCAATTCAACTCTATTCGCCTTGATTTCAGTAATATATTACATAATTCTCTATAGATAAAAAGCTTTTGCGGGGACTTTTTCTGTAATAAAATTGTCTTTTATGAACTAGAAGATTAGCACTCCTAGACAATTTTCTGGGTTTATGTAGTGAGATAAGCATTTTTGGTCTCAATTGCTAACAATCTAATTAAGGATGGAATATTACTGTTGTTGTCCTACAAAGTGATTTCCTGAATTAAGTCCACGACAGTTAGCTCTCTTTTCAGGACGTTCCAAATTATTCGACATTATGGAGTTTATAGTTAACAAGTTGTATAGTGAATATTCGGTTGAATTATGTTGCTAAATGATTGATACACCAATGGATTTGTAGAAGAGGCGATAAGTTGAGAACTGACTGATTAAAACGTCCATGCTCTTCACATCCGTTCATCTATTCTACTCTGATTCATTATGCGTAATTGCTACTGATTGTTAACAAGTGCTAACGCCATCCAACCATTATTCCGATTTAGTTGAGCCCTAAATCGATATTTCTTCAAAATTATGTAAAGCACATTCAATAATTGAGAAATGCAAGCTGCTTGCTGTTCTGTAAACACTTTGTAGTTTTGTTTCATTATTGTTTTATTCCAATAGTAGACCTAATTCACTACTAGGATGAAAGTTTGTACGAACTGTGCAGTGAAGCTTTATTTTAAGATTTCCCTTGTTCCTGACCTTAAAGTTGCTATAATTTGTAGTAAAATAAGGCGGTTGAAGTTAAAACAAACTAAGAACTTATACTTTAATATTTATCACTCGATAAATTTGCAATTATGTGTAATTTAACATTTATTTCAACGAATATTGTTAACGTCTAGAAGCAGTTCTAAATTGCACCGCTATAAACACAATCGACAATATTTCCTTTCAACGTACATTATTTTGCTTCACTACCCAATTTCGTTTAAAAATTTTCACACTCGTTATTTTAACAATTCTTTCAGGCTCATTAACAAATATGGTGGCGTTTTCTCAGAAGGTGAATCGATTGAAACTTTTGCTCGTTCACAAGTGTGAAATAATGGAAATTAGAAATGCTCTTTGCAAAACTTTTAATGATCTGCATCATGGAAATGAGAATCAAACAAAATGGGGATGGGAACAATAGTTAATAACAATCAAAAAAATTAAATTAATTTTCTAATTCTGTGAGAATATTATTAGATTTCTAAAAATCCCATTAAAACAATCTGAAATGAATATGAATCGTATAAAACTTTTACAATTTTGAAAACATTTTCAAATCATATCCAATTTCATTTTCAGCGATCGGTACATTTTGTTAAAACGTAAAAATTGGGGATTGTTTAAATTTTGGTGAATGCGAATTGTCAACTAAAAACCGACAGATTGTATTAACATTATCAATAATAATTGGCAATTCACCTGTAGTTCTCTTCAGAGTAGCTTGTTCGATAATTAAGCAGGTGACGATGAATACAAAGGTGAAATTAATTGAAGATGTCATCATCTTCCATCATTTTTGTTGGAAATTCTAGAAATATCGAAAGTTTTCGCTTATTTATAGAGAATATTCAAAATTACATTTCAATTAGCGTTAATAATTTTCAATTAATTTTAATTTTTCTATCTGTTGTTTTACGATTGTTTTATCTTGCATTGTTTTTGTTGTTAAATGATTAAATTTGTCATAATAAGTACGTACTTACATCGACATGAATCTAAGTTATCATTTTATGGGCAATTTAATGAAATTGAAAAGGCGTCCCGACGCTCACTCTGCCTTCCAACAATATTCTCACATTATCGATTGTACTGTTTTAACAAAATTACAATGCTGTTGTTCCATACAAATATTAATCAACAAATGTATGAAAATCGTAATATTTGATTAATATTTAATTAAATAATCAACTAATTCACTTAATGGTGACGGAATGTTAATGGTCTCTTTATATTTGAAGCCAGTGCACTCGGATTGGCAATTTCCATAGATAATAATTATTAGATAACTGAAATGTACTAGATTTTCATTAACTAAATAGATAAGATAGCCACAAAATGATAATCCCTTAATAGAAAAAATAATAAATTAGCACAATATTGTTAATTTCGAAAAACGCTCATCTACTTATGGAAAACTGCTCGGAGGGATTTCCCTGAGGGTGACTTCGATTGTTATACAATAATAAAAATGGGTAAACAGAGTGTGGAAAAGAAATGTATCAAGGGAAAATGGTTTTTTTTTCTCTCAATCCGAATGTATAAAGAAAATCATCTTATTACTTAAGTACTTTCGTCCTATTTTATTGGACCGAAGGATCTTCGTGTAAGCGTAATCATGTTTAGTTCAACAGACTGAAATAAGAATAAAACAAGACAGTTTTTATAGCTATTCAAAACAAACAAAAAATCTATCAACTTTATCGTGTTTTATTTAGTTTTTAGTTGACTTTAATTTTATAGAAACGTAAAAACAGACAATTCTACTCGTTGATAGTGATTTATTGAGTTCCATTTCGAAATACAACTTGTTTTAGGTGATTTTAATAATAATAAATGATTCGGTGAATATATATGAAAGTAGAATCTGTCAATGTATCAATCGATTTATTATGTTGCACGTCCAATGGCTATTAATCACAATTTTCAAATGATGTTCAAGTTGCATGAAGATCTAATGTTTTATTATAATGAGAATCTTGTTGTTTACAACATTTTCTGAAGTATCCGAACAACTTGAAACACAATTTAGAGTTGAAGAAGCAACGATTCTAATATAAAATCAATGTGGTTTGTATTCATGTCGTCTACTAAGAGCCTAAAATTTGCAAAAATTGATAGGACATGTTGGAATCTTTTTCGATTTCAATGATTGTCTCTATGCCTTCCAATGTTTCCCAATAAGAATTTCATTATTGAAGTATAAATTCAGTTTAAGATGATATTCAACAATCTTTCAGGATTGTAAACTGAAATTTCAAGGTAATAAGGTCGAGTTTCAAGAAAATTAATAATTATTCGGAGCAACTTAATTATGAGTGGTGATTCTTTCCCGATTTTACATCCGAATCTAAATAATTGAAATTTAACGTACAATAAAGTCAATTTGATGGATGTTAATAATAACCGTGAAGTAGGAAATACTAATATTAAACAACAAAATATTATAAGGCCTGATTGATGGATGTAGGAGACACCCTTGTGTAACTTTGTACTGTCAAGGGTCCTGCAGTCGCTATAAGAAAAATGCCCTCAACAAACGAATATTTAAAGATTTTGCAAGTATTCCATTCCACATGGGAGCTGTGAGAATTGAAATGTAAAAAGCAAAAATATCGGAGATGTGGTGGAATTCATCTCCAATTTTTGATCTATTCGATAACGAGATCCAGAGGATTATTGGAATAACAAAGAAGTGGTTTCAAATATTTGATAACGTTATGATTTTGTCATCAAAGGACTGTTGAAAAGAATAAGATATGGAGAAACCGGATATTGCATCGAAAAAGATTTGTTACATACCACAATAAATTAATGAAGGATCTCTGTTCCCAGGTACACTATCAGTGCTTCTGCTTGTCATGTTCCTCTTTTTGTTATTATCCAACAATAGAAACTCTATCTGGAAATCTAATTAATTTCTAGTAATTGGTTGTGCGAAATTGAATAAATATGGATACGTATCAAATAACATTATCACATAAAATCACTATATACAACATATTATTGTTTAAAGCACAAATGCATCTAAGTGATGTGAGTCGGAATCTTTCAAAACTGGATCAGAATATTTACTTCAGATCAATGGAACAACAATTCCAACTTGTGTACTCAACAATGGAACTTTACAACAATCTTTTTTTTAAATTTTGTCCCAACTCTGCCCAACAAGCCAATAAATTTCCACTATCACTTCTGTTGAATAATCGTTAATTAATGCATCATGAGACTAGAGTAAATATGTTTCTACTCAACATCTCATATTTTCTACTTAATTTCACTGAAATTTATAGATTTAGTTTAAAAGTTGTCTACAGAGCTAATCATATTAAACTCGACTGAAACCTAAACTTAACTTGACATATGGGGATCAACAGGCGATAATCCTCCAGTGATCCTGTACCATGTGCCTGCAGGAGTTGTAAAGAAACAACTACAATTTTACAATAACAATCTCACTGTAAATCTTTCAAAACTCTTGCTACAAGTGCATGTCGATTAAACAATATTACTTTTGCCTGAGAATATCACTAATTCAATAATAAGACGAATTTCTAACCCCCTTAAAGGTGACAGAAATATCAATTATTGTGGATATCTCAACTAACTTGAAGGGCATCTAGAGCAATATTGAAATGAATATATTTGTGTTAAAGGGAATATTTTGTGTGGGAAAACCGTTCCGTCATTTCCTTGTTCTCTTTCCATTTTAATTCGTGGAAAATCTGTTTAGAAAGTCAATTAATTCCCGCTAACAATTCTGTTGAATAGTTCTTAATTAGTTAGTCGATCATGAAACTAATGTAAATATGTTTTTGTTTCGATGGTAACGATGTAACTTCATGTGATATTTGCAGTTGTTACAAATCCTCATCCTACTGACACTAAAAATTAAAGGAATTCATTAATAGGTGCCTTGAATACGATCCGTTTCTAAATATAGATATCTGTCGGTGTTAAACAATATTAAAATTAAATTAGAAAATGTGGTAAATTATAATGTGGACGAAAAATGGTGGAGGCGTCGGGCGAATTTTCAGTTTCTTTTGCTCTTTCACACTATATATTTTTAATTGTATTTCTAGAAACAGATCGATAGACCCTTTAATAGGTCAATGATAACGTATCTCTTTTGTGCTGATTTTCTAAATTTAGTTAAACAATTTGACCTGAAGTTGTTGTGAACAGATAGGGTTGAGTTCCTGAAATTGTCTCATCAATTGTACTTGTTATCTGATCGTAAACATCATCAATATATGAAATAAGTTATGATGAAAGCCGATTTTTTCGTTTGATAACTATAGATTTACAATATAATCAGTTCAATCGTGCGCACATGATAATTAGAGCCAAAGGTCTTTTTTAATAAGTAATTAAATAAGAGACTCGACTATTCCCCATTTACTTTGCCCTTTACAAATTGATGCTTTGATTATATTCCTCCAATAGAAGCAAATTAATTGCTACTTTCATAATTTTTGTTTCATATTCTGCAGATTATTCGAAGAACATTCAGAATTACTGGTATTATTCGATAAATTTAGAGAATTAAGGACGAAGGAAGAGCAAGCTAACAGTTTGGAATTGGCCGAACACGCCAGTACTGTAATGAATACATTGGATGAAGGCATCAAAGGTTTGGATAATTTGGACGCTTTTTTTGAATTCTTACATCAAGTGGGCGCCTCGCATCGTCGTATACCCGGATTTAAACCGGATTATTTTTGGGTAAATTATAGTTAATTTTTTTATATATCCAACTCAAAATTGATTGTTTTTAGAAAATCGAACAACCATTCTTGACGGCGGTCGAATCAACATTAGGTGATCGTTATACGGATAACGTTCAAAACATCTACAAGATAACAATCAAATTCATGATAGAAACATTGGTGCAGGGCTTCAACAATACTAAACCGAAAACGTGAAATTATTTATGTTCGACTGATTATTGAGAAAAATCTAATCAATTTGTTCTTATTGTTAATTGTTTATAATTATGGCAAATCACCTGGAATTATCACTAAATTTGACGAAAAAAAAAATTGAAGCTTCCCAATGAATCATGAATGCGTGTTTATCTGTTTGTGACAAAAAGGGTTGGGCGTGTTTTTTTTTTGTTTGTTTTTTTTTTGGAAAAATCATCGGTCAATTGTTAGTCAATTTGTCTATTGAAAATTATTTTTCTAAACGAAAAACCACAAACGCCAAAAAAAAGTTTAATTCAATTAGCGTATGTATGGATTGCATTGGTTGAATATATTTAGAATGTCAAGGATCACAAGTACGTTTTTATATAATTAATAAATGGATAATTAGATAAATAATAACAATAATAGTAATTATGAATAAAAATACAAAAAATAATAATATAATGATAAAATTGTGGAGTTTGTGTTACACACACAAATCGCTGTACGTACTTATAGTATACTATTGTTAATGTATATCAGTATAAACTTACATGTTAAACGTAAGAAAATATTGTTATTTATGTATTAAAATATATAGAACTATATGTCAAAATGGGTCATAATTATTGATTAGTTTAACCTAAATTCTTCCAACAAGAAATTTGTTTTCCTTTTTACTAACAAGTAAACAAAGTTGTCGCATTGTAAATTTGAAATTCCTTTCAACAACAAGCGCATTTTCATTTTAAGATTATCTTTGTATTTATTTATTCCTGTCCTCTAGAAAATGAGTTACATAATAAATTTATAAACAATGGTGAAGCTTTAAAGGTCATATTCATAAATTACAATGTTGTTTTGTTCTCAAAATATTCGAATAGATCATTTTATTTGTGCTGGTTATATTATATTAAAATATCTATTTTTTTCTTGCAGTATTTTAAATAACAATCTACCACCACGAATGAATAACTAAAACTTTCTATTAGAAGAAAATCAATTCGGAGCAGAAGCAAAATTATATAAAGCAGAATGCGTATTCCAGTTGAATATGAAAGAATCAAAAATTCATATTAATTATTAATATAAACGTTGTTGTAGTGAAATAATTGGCGATGAAGACGATACTGCTGATGAGATCTGATTGTTAGAAAAGAATTTCTTGTTAACCTATTGTAGTTTTGTCATCCAATTATTATCGCGCGGCGGGCAGTATTTGTAATTTTAATGTAAACAATCCTGACAAGTTAAAATGTTCCGTTTATAAAGATTACAAATTAATTTCATATTGCACAAATATCATTGAGTTAACACGTATTTAATATAGTTCTGTTGAAAGCTTCTTATTTACCCTATTTGGTGATATTTTTAGATCAAAGAAACACTGTTACTTTTGATTCAGTATTAATTAAATAGAATTATTTGGTTGTGTGAACATCAAATACATTAACACACAAAACAGAAATACAACAATAATGAAAATAGGAACTATAAATAACGTTGTAGATATACAGAAAGATCATTATCAGACTTATCAATGATGTAGGTGTATTGTGTTTTATTTCTAAACAGCGTGTTGTGCTGAAATGTAATTATCGATGGATATTTGGAAGTTTTCGTTATTTTTTGTTTGAAAAACTAATTTACTGTTATTAGAATGAATGGTAAACTCTAGAATATAAAGAATTTCAATCATACGTTTGTAAACAGGAAATTACCCTCTCAAACAACACCGACAATACGTTGATGTCCAGTCAATAGTCAATAGCTTTTTGAAATAACGGTATGAAGCAACTCGATCTCGGTTATGATCTTTATCTATACCGTTGTTTCTGCTGTTTCTAAATAATTACTTAAACAAAAAGGCGAAACTGTCAGAAAAGGCCAGAACGATCCCTTGTAATTGAATTGTGAGTTGAGGACTAACGTAGAATATCTAACAACAATTGCCTTTTATAGACATTTAACTGCAATTCTTTATTGGAAGAATTCTATTAGTCGATTCCGACAAGAGCCAGCCAACTATTTTATATGTTCCTCTAACAGTTGGGCGTCAAAATTATCAAACGTGATCGGAATTAGAATGGAGATTTGTAGAGAATACCAACAATACAAGCATCTGTTATAGTCAATAGCGTAACTGTCATGCCTCCAACTATCGTGCCTCAAGGGCCAAGTTAGTAGCGTGCCCACCGAGTTTAAAACTGTAATTGTTAAGTTCTCTACTCAAGAAACGTAAAGGTGGCACAACTTGAGTTATAACTTTATGTTGTGGTGAATGTACCTTAATTTTTACATTTTCTTTCGCAACTAAAGTAGCTTCTCGAATTGACTCTTTACAAAGTCCACGTTTATCTTTATTATATCATATCGAATAAAATATATTAAATAAAACAATAATTAAAAGTGGCGAACTAATTATTAAGAAAAAAAAACAATACTTACTTCGCTACTACTTCTTGTGTTTACGTTGTTTAGGAAAATTTCAGCAAACCCTAGCGTTTATGCCTCTTTGAATGGATGATTACTGCTTATTTCACCAATTTCAGACACTTTTTCTACGATCAGGGATTTATAAAGGTGGATGGGAGATGATCCAACATTTGCTAATTGGTCCATGTTATTTGTTGCATGGACCAATTAACAAATTTAGTTGAGAGAAAAGGAAGAATATGAAAATCCTTTTTCATACCCTGCCGGAGTTTGAATCCCGGACCTATGGATTGTAAATGCAGCTCCTTTAACATTGAGCCGTTGGCCCGTTCATTCGTAGATTAAAAGGCTTCATGTAAATGAAAACGATTTTTCGTTACTTCCACAAAAAAAAATTATGGAAATGCGATCCAGTTGGTGATGTTTCTAAGTAGTTTGTGATCAGTTTCTAAATAGACATGCGTCGTCTAATTATAAATAAAACAATCTGGAATTATGGGTAGGAACACAATTAATAATTCCCACTAAACTACGAGGTGTTGTTGGAATGAATATATTTCAAAATGCTGGGGCTCGATCTCCGAACCTTGCAAATCCAATTCTTTTACCGTTGAGCCATCCAGTCCACTCCTGCGGCGATAAAACAGCTTGTGATAAATAAAAGTAAGCAAAATTTGAATTATCTAATAATCTAATCCTACAAAAAATAAATTGTGATTTTCCTTGAATTTAGAAAATATTTGTTATCCGATCCGTATGAGAAAATTAGCACTCAATTTCCTCCAATTAAACACACAAGTTGCACTCAGACCTTTTTCAATTATTTGCTAAAGCAAACGTTTAATTAATAATTTTCAATTAAAAGATATAATACAGAACAAGAGAGGGCTAAGAAAATATATCTATTATAAAAGAATCTGTAGCATCAAAGAAAAGAAGAAGATCACAAATAAGTCTGCTAGTTGTATACTTATTATTAGAGTGAATTATAAATATATTGATTTTGTAAACAGTCTCTTGTTTTTAAATAAAGATAAAAATTGACTTCCTGTTTCCGGGCCTTAAATTCAAAGAAACGCTACTAATTGTTGTACATGTATAATTCATCGAATATTTTACTTCAATTATTTTTTTGAAAATTGTATTTCAATTGCAACTCGAAGATGCAAAGAAATCGTTCAAGCACGTCATTAATTGCCCTCATCATTTATTAATAAACGCTTACGTTATAAAATGGAAATATTCTCTAGACAATATGAAGATTAGAGAGAAACGTGATTAACACTTTATTTAGAAATTTGCCATATTTATTACGGCAAAATTATAGAACATTCTAGCCTATAGACTTATTGGCCTTGTTCCTACCGACGATTCTAATCGGAAGTGGACCAGTCCTAAATTTAGGGTTGGAACACATTTCTATTAACACAACTCTGTGGTGTCAAATTGAAAGGCAAATAAGGGTGGAAGGCTTGCAACAATGTTCAAGATCACGGTAGGTAGCGTCCCTAAGATCGGTTAACCGAATGTGCGCTGGGCCCCGCTCCCAGTCACCTTATTTTAATCAACAACACCACATATATCGGACGCATTAATAAAATAGACTGAGAGGTCGACATTTGATGCAAACTATTCAACATAAAGCTAAAACCTACTTTCTTTTATTAAAAATTAAATATTTTATCTATTTATACACCTTTTTATTTACTGTGGTGTCTCACTCCATATTTGTGTCCGTGGCCTCAAAAGGGCGGCGCAGGTAGGAACGATCGTTATTCTAAAGTGACTCTCAACATTTTCCCGACGAGAATAGATCACACTTCATTTTTCTCTACAAAAGTAGTAAATAATTTGTACCAGCCCTGTAGAGAATCGATCGAATATTGCCGGTAAAAAAAATTCCAAGCTTCAATTGATCAAACATTCAAAGTTTATTGTTCTCTAACAGTAACAATGGTTTGTTTCATTAATGTTAAAATCGCTCACGAATTATGAATAATAAAATAAGAGATACGCTAGTTGAAATTGATTATTTTAAAGATTGGAGTTATGAACAAATTACAAAAAGTTGTCAATTATCTAAAATAAAAACCTACAAAAAAGATCAATTAATATTGAATGATGATTATGGTGAACAAACATTCGTTTATTTTATTATTGATGGTTATTGTGAAATACTTGAATTAATACAAAGGACATTAAAGAATGGTGGAATTAAACAGCATTACGTCAAGGTATTGTGTAATATTTGTACATCGAAACATTATCATTTTTTATTTAATTCTACAGGTTTATCAGTTAACTAAATGGTCGTGTTTTAATATTGGTGAAACACATAAAAATCGTGATTTTATTGCTAAAATACCAACAACATGTTTATTAATACCTTATTATTGGCTAAAAGAGAATTTGACAAGTCAATGGAGGATTGTACGATGTTTTAATTTTTATATACCGACATCGGAGGAGGTTTTGGAGCGTTTGTTGAATGAAATCGAATGGCGGCGACGGAAGAAATGGATAGTTGGCAAACGTGTGAATCAATTGCACAATATCCCTTATAGTATTAGAATAAACAATTGCTTATAGATATCAAAAATGTCCTTCTTTGGCACATAAAATCTAATAATTAATAATAAATTGATCAATTGATCAACTGTACTGATTACACTTTAACACACTCCCAATCACGACTGTAACTGTTCACATAATTGTGTTGTTTTTCACTGTCATTTTTCGTTACAATTTTCTCTTGTTTGATTTTGTTCTCTGGCATATTCACATAATTATCACTACTTTTAACGATATCTTTATCGGATCGTTCAATAATCGGTGGTAGATGATAAGAAGGATTTGAAAAACTACTCGGACTATTACAAGCTGATTCAGTATCAGAATCTGTAGCAGACGTTTGCCGTAACATCGGTACCATTTCGGTTGAATTCCCATTTTCTGTGGTATTCTTTTTATTTTTCACATTATCAAAATCAAAAGCCCGTTCATCCTCTGGCCGTGGACTGAAAATTTCTACAGGTTTCATACACAAATAACCCGAATTATCATCATTTATTTGTATTTCATTGACATAATCGTGCGGTTGTGAAAATTTCTCATAATCAGGTGGACTTAACATTGCCAAATAATCATTTTCACCATTTTCAATACGTTGTGTATTCATCACTAAATATGGATCATTTAAATCGATATAATGTTTACGTACACAATCTTCTAACATTGAACCAATACGTTCGGCTAGATTTGGAAATGTTGGCCGTTGTGATGGTTTGGTACGCCAACAATCTGACATCATTTTATAAACATCTTTCGGTGCATATTGTGGTGATTCCATACGATAACCATCAACTAATTTATTGTAAAGACGTTCATCGGCTTCCATGCCTGGATAAGGGGTGCGTGCTAAAGAGAAGAATTCCCATAAAACAATACCAAATGACCAAATATCGGATTGTGTTGAGAAGACACGGTCACGAATTGATTCGATTGCCATCCATTTAACCGGTAGAGGACCCTGGGAAATATCAAATAGATTCAGAAATTTAATCAATAACTCTACAAACTACAACTAACATCTCCACGTTTCTTGTAATTATCGTTCTTATACATGCTTTTAGCTAAGCCGAAATCGCAAATTTTCACAACATTATTATCAGCTAATAGAATATTACGGGCCGCCAGATCACCATGTAAGACTTTACGTGATGCTAAATATTCCATGCCACGAGACACTTGAAATGCCCATGTTAATAAATCCTTTGTACATATAGGCCGTACAACACATCTATTATAATCACCATGATAATTTGACCTCCATTCCGGTTGAACACTGTTATTACTGATTACCAGTCCTTCACTACCAATACCAGATGATGTAACCAATGTTGTATCAGTTACACCTGTAATACCACTATAATTTTTACCACGATAATCTGCCATTGCTGTTGGTATATTACTGTTATTTGAGAATGATAAGGCAGCATATTTTAAATTCGGCGATTGTGGATTACTTTTATTACTAGATACTGAATATGTACGTTCCAATATCTCTTGACCTATTGTAAAATCGATTTGTTCGGTTTTTGGGTCTACTTGATCGATAAAATTATCACGATGCCTTAACAGGTAGTTGTGTAAATTACCAAAACGGCAAAATTCAACAATTACAAGTAATTCTCCTGTAATAATTAACAGAAAACTTAAAATAATATTGTCGTTACGTGGAACGTTAAAAGAGCTCAGACCATAAAATAACACGATTATCCTGCGATAATTTTAGAGAAAAGTTGGCAAAAGAAGAATGTTTTTCACACAAACAACACACGAAGAAAGCTTCCGCGCTTTCAGCGCGAACGCATTGTAGATGAAGCTTTCGATCGTTCGCTTTGGTATTCCAGCACTAAAGCATTCACTGCCACGCTTTACAGCGCCAAATCGGGAGACTTTTCAAGTGTTTGTATGCACAGAAAGCGTGAAAGCTTCCAAAGCGAACACGGCCAAAGATTTTGCACAATTTAAGGAGACTTGCGCAAGTGGTCTTGTGCCAGAAATAATTTCTGTAACATGTCACGAGCTTTTCGAACGCCCCAAACATATTCAAACGAATTCAATACCTACTTTTTGCAACATTCTTGGTACAGGCACCTAACAGATTAACAACATTTAAATGTTTACCTAAATGTACCATAATTTTTAATTCAGATGCTAATGCTTTAATATATGTATAATCGGCATTTTTTTTACACATTTTAACAGCCACTGTTGACTTATCTTCACCATCAACAATACCATAAGCTTCACCTTTTAATACAACACCAAAAGCACCGGACCCTAATTGTTTGCCTAATTTCAATTTTTCTATAGGAAATTCCCATTTTTTATCATATGGTAATAATTCAGCTTGATCATCAATAGCTAAATCTGGATTTAAATTTTCAATGGCACCCTGTTCGAAATTAATTAAACCAGCAATTTGTAATTCCTTTCGTAATTTACGTGCATCCATCATTTTCTTTATTGTAAATATTGATACAATTGTTAATGCAATTAAAATTAATATTATTGAACCAATTAACCATTGAGAATTATCTTTTGGTTTATCTGTAAGAGTAATTTTTAGTGTTTTCAATTTATTTATTTTAATTAATAATAATAAATTTTATTAATTACTTGAAAATTTCAAATTGATTTGTTTCGATGTTGTACCAATACGATTTGATGCTTCACACATGTAATTACCTTCATCGTTCGGTTCCGTATAACTTAAAATTAGATTTTGATTTCTATCTGTCAGTTTAATATGTCCTTTTTCTGGTGGTTGAAATACCATGCCGTTCTGTTATTATTAAAAAGTTAAATTAAATTTGTGGAGAGCATTGACAGGTTTATTCACAGTACATACCATCAAAAGCGGAAACACACAAAGAAATTATGAGGCCCCTAGACCAGAAATCAATAATATTGCTCAATATTATTGTACAATAATATTGCGCAATAATATTGATAGTCTAGGGGCCGCATTAAACAACATTATCGCGATGTGGTCCACGTAGATGACACGCACTGTATAACAGAAGAATACGCTTACCTTGTACCAAATAATTGAAGGTCGCGGTATACCTGTAGCTATACAGAAAAGTTTCACATGTTCTGGTAGTGGTTTCACCATATCTTTCTCTAAATTTGTTTTATTTATAAAAGGAACTGTTGGTGCTTTAATCAAGTACAAGGAAATATGTTTAACATCACGAAAATTCTATGAGAATACAGAAAAATAACTACCTTCAACACGAATTGTAACATTCTTAAAAGACCAAATACCCTGTTTTGTTGGTATACGACAACTATAAAATCCATTGTTATCAGTTTGTATTGAATCAATCTCAAGCATCACTCGATAACTATAGGGAGTTTGACTCTTATGCAAGTTATAATCTAGAAATAGATAAGAAAATTGTTGCAAAAGAGAATGTTAAAATTTATTTTTCAAGACTACCATCGTTTGCTTTTAGAAGTTTATTATTATGATACCATTGGATGCCATTTGTATAATTATCAATTGATGCACCACAGGTCATTTTGAAACGTTCACTTCTAGCAACAATCATGCGATTCACTTGTTCATCAACATCCACAGTATCCGGTATATCAAATATATCTAAACCATTTTTAACGTCTACAACGAAGATTTTCTCAATAATAGCAAGAAAACTACAAGGCTGTCCCATTTCAACTGAACGCAAAGCCAATTCGGCTTCAATAACAGCCTAATTGTGTTTTGTTCAAATGAGACAGCCTAAAGAACGAAAAATTGTCTACCAGAAACGTGAATTTGTTGAATTGCCTGATCTTCACCCAAAGAATTATTAGCGGAACATCTAACAACGCCTGTTTCATTAATTTTCAGTGTTAGAAATGATATTAACTGTAGACCTTGCAATTTCGAATGAGATTCTTTCATCTGGAATTGTTTTTCAGATTAATAATTTGAAAACCAATATTAATTGTCGATTAATTACGTTAATAAATGCGCAATTATCGTGAGGGCAATATTTGAAATACCAAAATATTTGCGGTTTTGGATATGCTATTGCAATACATTTGATTTCGGTTGGTTTATTGATAAAAAGAAAATCATCATTTTCTATATGTACAGATGGTTTATCAGTGAGATTTAAAAATAATGATACTTGTTTCGTTTCATATTGATTTACTGCTATCAACGTATAATTACCATAATCATCAATTGTTATATCTTTTATTGTTAATACAGCTTCATTTTTAACGTTATTATTAACAATGTATTTATGTGATACACCATTCGGTATTGTTTCATTTTTGTTGTTTAACCACAACAATTTTGGTTCAGGATGACCTTTTACTAGAATACGCCACGATATGTCTGTAGTATTACCATCAATCAATGCTGAAATTTGATAAATATCGTTTTCTTCTATTAATTCAATGAAATGTTCATCGATATCTAGAATTTTTGTTCTAATTAACCAAACGTTTGTATAATTCAAGCAAATTGTTTACCAAAAATTGTAACAGTAATCGAATTGGAATTTGATCGACCTTGTGCAATTACTTTACAATAGTAAACACCTTTGTCTTCCAATCTGGTTTGTTTTATTGTAAAATGTTGCATAAAAGTTCCAAAATCCATGGGATGATTCATTAGTGGCGAAACAACCATACGTTTTTCCTGAAATATTGAAAAAATCCAAAAAAAAAATTCAATTGTAGATAATTGGTGACCCAAATCTGTTCAAGTCTAATAATAATGGAAACTAACTAGGGTTGATCCACTGTATTTAATGTAAATTGTTGGTCGTGTTATAACTAGGCCTGTGGAAGAAACGATTAATCGATTCGAATCGATTTGAGAAATAAAAAATGAATCAACAATCGAGTCGATCTGACTTTGCTAAAGCGATTCGAATCGAACTCCATTCTGAGTTAAAATGTCGATTCAACAGTGACAATAAAATTACTGAGTGAGCTATTAAAATCGTAAATCAGGCTAAGTCAACTATAAGCCCCAATAAATTTTGAAATACATAAAATTCTCGATTTTTTTTACGCGAATTGATTCTAAGAAGATCACAAACTGATTGGTAATAGCTGAGGCAAAAAAACCATTTTTTGTCCGTGAAAAACGAGAATACCCCTTAAATTATTGCAGATGGAAGTAGCATCATTTTCCGATACTAAATGTTAAAATTAATACTTATTTGTAGAGCAATTTTATTTTGGTCAAGAATCAAAAAATTTCCTTTTCGGTCTTTGCTAAAAACGAGAAACTATCACCAAACACTGATGCATGCAGATTTTGATTCTTGAAAGATCTTGAATTTAAAATGAACTTCAATTTCTACAAAACGTCTTACATGTTCAAGTTTCCTACATATTTCAAATTTACAGTTTGATTTATTATATTTAAAACGCAATTTTCAGATTAAATCGATCCATGTCGATTCGAATTGATTCAGAAAATTTCCAATTGATCACACTGAATCGATGTTTTTCTTTTTTGTGAGTCGAACATTGATTCGCCAATGAGCGAATTGCACACCCCTGTACGTGATCGCTTGATGACAATTCGAATCGATTCACAAAATTTTCGGTTTTTCGCAATGAATCGATGGTTTTTGTGAATCGAAAATCGATTCGCTAATGTGCGAATCCTATTAGTGTCTACGGTACAACTGTCATTATGGAAATTTCCTCGTTAATTTATTACAAAAACTTCTCTACACGAGCTACTTTAACAATAAAAGTTTAGAAGTAACACGAGATAGGTGGTAGCTTGCAGCTTAAAAGTAAAAATAAAAATATCACTTAGACTTACATCAGGAGGTCCTGTAGGCGTCATCCATTCGATTGTTACTGAAGCCGAACAATTTACTTTACAAATCAATTGCAATGGTTGACCAACAACTGTATGTCCCCCGGAGATTTCTTCTATCGCCGGTCGAGCAATCGAAATAACTAAAGCTATTAAGATTTACGTTTTTCTTTTAGAAACGATTTTTTAATTAAAAATAATGTTAGATACGAGAAAAGACAGAAAAAGCGCCAAACCAACACCGAAACTGGACTAAATTGTTTAGTACTACTAGCAATATATAAAAGAAAGACACATTTCCCAAAAAATTAACAAAACAACATCACATTACTTACGAGTAATCTTAAGGAAAATCATTAGAATTACTTCATTGTTTTTATATTTAAAATTACAAAAATAATGATCTTCATAACTTAAATCGTCAATAAAAAATTCGAATCCAGTTTTCGGATCGTAAGTGGCGTTTATTATCTGTAAAAAAATTAGAAAAAACCCCCCTTTTAAAATTGTTTAAATTAAATCACACTCACTTTCTGTTGATAATACATATGTTGTTTCGCTTAGTTTACCGTCTCTTTTAAATTTACACATCAATAATTTCTCTCCAACAGTTTCTGTATCATTTGTTATGAAACCATCATGGGGATGATAGCGGTAGATGATACCATCAACGGGCACATTGTTAAGAATCTTTGATTGCTATTAGAAATTTTTTTGTTCCATTTAAACTAATTGTTAGTAATTAGAAACCTAGAGCCACTTTCGGTTGTTAATTACACTTTGTACAAACCGAAAGTTGTTATTAAAAATCAACAAAAAAAAACAAAAGATCAAGAGAATACAACAGTTGTAAGATCCTTCAAGAGAATTTCCGCATCGTATACGCTAACGCAAAAATAGTGTTATATTGAACCAATAAGCAAAACTATTTACAGTGATTTGTGTTTGCGGAAACTCCTGAAGATTTACAGAAATATTTACAAATTTTAATTTTGATGTTTTATTGGTGAGAAACAATGAAATTTACCTTTTCCCCACTAGTTCGGATCAACTGCACATCGACATCAGGTGACGTAGGCCTACATGGAACAGTAACAGTTTTATATTGCACCCCAAAAAGCAGATTTATATCTTCAGTCTCAACAGATAATTGCTCTTCATCTGCCAAAAAAAAATCATAATCGAAATCTCTCAATTTTTGTTGGAAAAATCAAGGATAATCACCTTTAACAAACAGATAAATTTCCGATGATGTTTGTTTGCTATTTGCACTTAAACCTTGCACATGACATTTATAGTAGCCGACAAATGGAAATGTGAGATTTTCTAGAAATAGTTGTTTAGCATATAAATATTTTTTATTAGGTGATTGAATATCGTCAACAATAATTTTAGTCCAATCTTGATACATCTCCTAATTAAATCATTGAATTAATTATAATTAGAATATGTTAGAATTGATTAATTTTACAGGAATTTCAGGGGGTATCCATTCCAGTGGTGTATTCCCCAAACATATCACAGTGAAATTATCACCCTTATCTTTAATTGTTTCATATTTTGCCTCTATTATCGGTTTGATATCGAATGTGGTGGCATTTAATGGATCTGTTAACAAAATAAAATTAATTATATTCAACTTGATGTTATTTACGAATATAGTTTTTCGAATTTATATCAATAGGAAATGGAAGCCTACTCAAATCCGCTAGAATACATCCTTGATTCAATGAACTTGCTTAGTGGAGAACAAAAAAAATATATATAACAAAACGCAATTTTGTCTGTTTCATTTTGCAAAATTTATGAAAAATTACCAAATACCAAAATTCATCGTCATAGGAAGGATGTGGTTATTCGCCAAAATCACGCTAAAAATTACTATTACCAAAAAAAAAGATAGTAGTTTTAAGGGTGATTATTGTAGCACCAGAAACATAAGAGAAAATAACGATTTCGCATCTGTTTGTTGTTAATTATCTATTAATTTATTAAATTCTAGAATAAAAAAATATCAAATTATGTCACTTATTTTCAACGGAAAAACCAATGCAATATTTTATTTATATAAAGAAAAATGAAGATAAGATATTTGATTTGTTTACAAAGAATTTTATAGTTAAGTTAGGAAGGATGTGGTATAACAAAGCGTTAAAACTTTAAAGTTGTCTTCATTTATTTCCTATATGGAGACATTTAAATATTGCGTATCAATAAAAACCTTTGAAATAAACAAGTTATTAGAATCAGGCCCGGAACGGGAATAAATTGCGCCCGGGGCAAGCATGAGTTACAAGCGCCCTTTTTAGTCTCTCTGTCTATCTATAAAAACTTATATGATTCAGAGCCCCATTGGAAAACGCGCCATAGGCCCCCTTTCGGACCGGTACCGATTAGAATCGAAAATCTGCTTCTCACCTATACAAAACATTCTGTATACATCGAGCATTGTTTGTACTTCAACGTCTACTTTACTCTGCCTGTTATAATCTTGCCGACTTGACTCAATATAGTGAAAGTAATTGAGTAACTCAATATCAAAATTAAGTAGTGTGAAGATGCCGCCAAGATTCGTGAAATGTCCAATTTTCGTTCATACAACAAATAAATGTTAACATTTATTTGATTGCTTATGTAATAAAAATGTCTTTTATTTTTTGAAGCCCCGAGGCTCACACTGTTTGGGAGCCTACCTAATTATCCCAAGTTTTATCGAAACACTGTAATTTTGTCCTTTTTTAAATCGAAGACTTGGATAAACAAAATTTTATATAAAGTTGTAATAAAGGGGGCCCTTTGACTGAACGGCGACCTGGATTGCAGCCCATAAAGACCATGCCTAGATCCGATTCTGATCTATACACACATACACACTAAGAAGGTATGGCCATCGACTGACCAAGAGTCTAGAATCTTGTTCTGTCAGGGCCTTCATACCGTTTTACATTTTGTGTCCCATGAGTAACCCAAACTTGGCTTAAATGGATAGGCCCCCAAATCGTGTTAGTTGAGCATCCCCAAAGTTAACACTTCGCCTCTGAATACTGTAATAATTACACTTCATCTCCGCCCTAACAGAAATGTTTTCTTTTCACTCATTGCAAAAGTTACCTGGCACGCAGGCTTTTCAAAATGTGAATTAAATAAAAATGGCACGTGGAGATAAAAAGATTCGTCTCCCCTGCTGTAGGTTAACTCTATAAAATAATGATTAGATGCAGTGGCGTAACAGGGGATGTTTTACAAACGAAATAATAAGGATATCTTACAACAAATCCAGCGCCCTTGTTTAATAATGCTTGGCATCAACAACAAAAAGTTCTCGTTCCCATATAACACCGGAATTTTCTAAAAAATCCATCTATCGTATTGTATAGCAAATGCCTATATTATTCTACACTGTTACGGTACTGTTTATTAGAGATGTAAATCGAGATTTGAATACAGAATACCTGCAAAGAATATCTCTAATAGTTCAAGAATAATGTTTCGATCAATTTATGTTTTATTATCGATTTATGTAATTGTTAAAATAGAAAAACCCAAAAATAAATAATTAATACTGTTTAGAAACGATAAATTTTCCAGTTTTTAATGACGTTCTCTTTTGATATTTCTACTTCTAACTCAGAAATTCTCTAAAATCTGTAAAGGAAAAATAAAAACATTTGATATAAATAATACAGGAATTTTACGAAATTTCAAACATAAAATTCACGATATCGTACTACGAAAATGATATCAGATAACAAAACTGATTAGAAAGTTGATTTAGTGAAAGTGTTTCAAAATAATTAAGACACAACAGGCGAAAAAAGCAAAAAGGAAACGAAACAATCGAGGAAGAGGCTTATCAAAACATATTGTGTAGAAACGACTGGAAAATCAGATTACACACAAAATTCAATCAATTTAAAACAAATCAAAAGACAAACATTAACAACAATACGACAACAATTATTCTTTTAAATATTAGAAAAAGAAAAATATTTAACAATAGTTTAATTATAGATATTAGTAACTATTTTAAACAAGAATGTCGAGAATAATTAAATTGAAAATTCATTGTAAATTCCGGTATAATTTATTTACAATAAATTGTTTTCGAACTGAATCACATTGAGACTGTTTCTTTTTTCTCCATCACATTCGATTTTTATCAATTTCAACTAATCGTTAGATTGAATTATAATAATTTTATCGACATAACTGAACGACGTTGATTGTATGTCGTAATGTAAACAAAAATACCTTGATCTACTAGATTAGTCATTTTCTCTCCAGGTATGTTAGTAATCCACTGCGTGACAACATAAATGTGAGAAGAGACAAAATCATTTTTGGGAAATGAATCAGATATTTACAGATTAAAAAAAAAATTCATAACAATGTAAATATAAATAAATTACGGGATTCCCATTGGAATAAATTCGGCTTAGAAATCAAATCAATAAGATCCAAGCCGAAGTCCATTCGGTTAATTATTCCCGTTGTGTTTAATTAATTTTTGTCGAGATTTATCAATAAATAATTGATTGTAACACGGAGAACAACCGATATAATCATTGCACTTTCACTCTCCATTATTGACAACTTCAGTATCGTCAATCGCAAATATTTAAACAATATAATCCGTAAATTCTCAGAATATTTATATTTACTACTGTATAATATTAGAAATATTGTTTAATTCATTTATAATAATTATAAATTTTTCGAAATATTAAAATCGCGTAAATTTCGCGTTATTTTGTTAAACAAGAAAACATACCAATTAACAATAAATTTAAAACTATAACACTTAAAATATTGGAATACATCACGATTAAAATTATTATTATTATTATGAACAGCCGAATTTACATAACTTTACGAAAAAGTGCGCACATCTTAAGTGATTTAAATCAGTGTCAGTAGTCAACGTTCACGGTTACGGTTCTATGAAAACTGAAAAGTGGGTGTAACCCAACTTGTTGTTGGTATACGGCTGTACTTTCTGAATTTATTATTAAAATATTATTGTTGATAATGAAAGAGATAGAATTCTAATACAGTAGTATAGAAAAGAGATAGAGATAGAGAGAAATATTTAGGCAACTAAAATGAGACTTGTTGAATGTTTCTGGTTGTCGAGATAACATTGATAATTGTATTGTTGTTTGATATTGTTTATTTATTTATCGTTGTTGATTTGGATGGCATTCTTTAATTTATGATTTGATAATTTGAAAACTGTAATCGTTCAGTTAAGAAATGTAACCGGAAACAATGTACAACTTTTCTGTTTTTGTATTGATAAAATTTAAACAAATGTTAATGGAGATAATTTGTTTCAATTTCCTCTCATATTGGATATTTTCGATTAAATGTTACAATATTCTTAATGGTTATGTAAAGCTACTGTAATACCTATAGGGCACGCAGTATGGCCTGTTAAACTTTCTTAGAAATATAAAGTTTACAAAAACATGCGTTTTCTTTCAAACTAAACTTTTTATGCTTTTATTTCGGAACGTTAAGCAAATTAAAAGTTGGCAAATCCAACAAAATATTAGATTTTCCGATAATCAGGGGTGGATTTAGACAGCGTCTTTAAGGGGCTACATACAGTTCAGGCCAAAAACTATATCAAATAAAATAAATAAGTTCAATATCTCTTGTCTATAATTTTTCCTATTTAAACTACAATTAACCCCGATTTGGGTCAATTAGGTAAGCCCGTGGACTATTAACAATAATGCGCCCCCCTTCATAAGAGAATATATTCTCCCGTATATATACGGGAGAGGAAACTGAATCAGGGTAATCGATAAAGTGTTACACGAATTTCAGAAATTAAAACATAAATTTCGGCCTCCGGTCGTCAAACTGATTTGAGAGTACAAGCAAAATTGTCGCCCCAAATGTCTAGCGTTCCAGGGCTACAGCCCAGATAGCAATGTGGTTGGGGTGGTCCACGACCCTCAAAATTCAAGGCCTAATCAAGATAAGTTATTGAGATAGCAGGTCGTAACAGAAACCGGACGAATTTGATGTTGATCAAATCAAATCGATTTTCAAACACGCCAAAACAATATTAATGAACTACTCATATCAGTCGATATAAACGAATATCGTTTATTATGTAATAAATAACGATATTTCCGATTATGACTTGAAGAATAATTATTTTATATCTAGTTTTTTCAATATCAATTAAAAGATTAATTTGGATAATCTTCATTTGCATTTTCATAGTCTTTGTACTGCAGCTTATTCATTTTTACTATTTATGTGGTTTACAAACTGACTGTAAATTCTTCGTAATTCAGTCTTTGCCATTGTCACTCCATTACAGTCGATGAATTTTTGCAGACGAATTACCAAATTCCAAGCCTTTATACCTATCTGCTATGATTTTCTTTTTCTTACCAATAATGAAAAGTAACACTAAACCAAAACAGAATTGTATTGATAGGTGCAGTACAACGCAAGAAGTCTACGGGGATCCACAAACTGAAAACAGTGCATTACATTACCCATCAAACACGATTTGTTTCAATGGTTTAAAGCAATATAGAGAACTTTGTTATCCCATTCACAGGAAACTTCTCCTTTAAGATCCGCATTTTAATGATACCAAACAAAGTAAATGGAAAACCTTGTTCTGCTTCTCAGCTATCTAAAACAAAACAAAATTATATTTTTGTCAGGAAGAACAAAATTAGCCCTTATTAAACATGTATTTATTATTGACTTAATACAAAGTATTTGAGTGATTATTGTTGGAAATTAAAGTTTTAATGCGGTGGCGGTGGTACGGGCAACACGGTGCCCATTAGCGGTGGCGGTGGTGGTATTGCATTGAACATTGGTGGTCGTGGTGGTGGCGGAACAGGTAACATTGGTGGTGGCGGTACACCACTCATCATATTCGGACGTGTTATAATAGCTGTAGCTTTCTTAGCTTCATTTTTAAATGCAAATTGTAAAAAGAATTGTTTCGTATCTTTATTCCAATGTGTCCAAAATTTATTATCAGTTTTCTCAACTTCACGACTAGGCACTTTAAATGCAATAGTTTCATATGGTTCAGCTGCAAATAATAAATATTGCCATTTGCGATCTGGTGGTTCGATTTTTTGTTCATATGCCGACATGAAACGATGACGTGGTATAACATTATCGGAAATTTCTGGATAATCAATTTGAAATAATAAACTTTGTTGTCCAAATTCTGGATCACGTTGTTTTGTTACACGATAACCGGGACGGCCAATTTTAACAAATTTTTTCGGTTCAACCCTTGGTTTTTCTGGTTGTAATAATGTTGGTGCATCTTTTGCCTCTTTTGCAGCACGTCTTGCCAAATTTGCTTGATGCTTTTTACCTTGTGTATGCGCCAAATAACTGCCTTCATTATTGTGTAATGTTAAACATAATTTGCATTCGTATGATCCTAAATGATTTTTCATAAAATAAGGATCTTTTTGTAAATCGATTGTTTCTAATGCTAATTGCCGTAGACGTTCACGACGGTCACGATTTGTTTCTGACCATGATGCGACACCACCACCCCCGGTTTTACCACCGGGACGATTTTGGAAATCCATTTTTCACACAAGAAAATTCTAATAATTTCGAAGATCGCGTGTAACAACACAATAATATAACCTCAAAAATAACGATTGTCAAACGTTACCGCTACCAATATCATGTCGATAAAAGTCACCAAAAGTCTCTAGTTCTGTGGAACTTTCAGCGAATTGTGTTGGCAATGCCTGCTTTGTGAACTCTTTTCCATTTTGTCCCAGAAGCTAGTGGGATCATGGTGAGTTAGTTTTTCTTTAAATCTTAAAAAATCAAGAGTTATCCAAACCATCCATTAGTAAAATTATGTTGCAATTATTCAACATTATTTATTTATTAATAACATCGGTTTACTTTAAGTAATTATTGTTTAATTTTTGATAAATTGTAATTTTAACCTAACTTCACATGTGTGTTGGTAAAATTTCCAGTCAACCCATAAAAAGAAGACTAGGAAGTTGAGGGGCCATGTAAGCCATGGTCATGGTCGTATAGGTATGTAAAATCGAACGAATTCTTAATAGAATTCATCTAATTTTCTATAATTGCGTACATTTTAGGTAAACACCGTAAGCATCCTGGTGGTCGTGGTAATGCTGGTGGTATGCACCATCATCGTATTAATTTCGACAAATACCATCCAGGTTATTTTGGAAAAGTATGTTTAATAATTGATTGTTTTACGTATATTTCTAAAAAATATATTTATCTTCTAGTTGGGTATGAGAAATTATCATTTGAGAAAAAACTCAAAATGGTCACCAACTATTAATTTAGATAAATTATGGACACTTGTTAGTGATCAGACAAGGCTTAAATATAAAGACCATCCCGAAGGCAAGGCTCCAGTTATTGATATTGTCAGAGCTGTAAGTTTTCTAATGTTTTATTTAAATTAGTAATTTTATTAAAATGATGATAAAAACGACGGGCGGTCTGAAAACGATGTTGATTGTCTTAATTTCTATCTGATTCACATTATTTAAATCGCTATATATGAAAAACAATTGAACACCTTTATAACATTTTTTTTTGTGTTTGTTTGCAGGGATACTACAAGTTACTTGGTAAAGGTCGTATTCCTAAACAACCTGTTATAGTTAAAGCAAAATTCTTTTCAAAATCAGCTGTTGCTAAAATTAAAGCAGTTGGTGGAGCTTGCGTTTTATCAGCGTAACTTGTATTTATTAAGGAATAAATTTTTTTTAAACAGCTCGAATTTGTTTCAATCATTCCTAATTTCCAATCCAAATCATAGATGGTGCTTTTGCTGGATGCTTTTATACTCCATTTTCACATTAAACAAATACTTGTGCAAACGAATAAATCTAATCAAATTTTGATAATTATTACTGTTTACGTATGGTATAAAATTGCAATAATTAAAAGAGCAACAATAACAGCCGAAATGTGAACAACGTAAAAATACTTCAGTGCTGGTTATTGATTTTAAAAATAAATCCAAAATGATTGGAAATTTAAGTTCATCCCCATTGATTATCAGGTCCGACAAGACGAGGATGGGGGGTGTTGCTCTGTGAATCCTTGATCGTCCAGAGTAAACTTTTATTCTCCATAGAAAATTTTACTGGTGAAAAAGATGCGAGGAAGCTTCGAAACAAAAAAAATCCTTATACGATTTCAGGGACGAGCAATCGCCTCTGGTTTAACACCCATCGACATAAGTACGTATAAACATACTCATATAGGGGCCAGCGAACACCCTGGATTCCTCGAGGTCCGTCGAATCTCTGATTATGTTATCAAGGATACGGGGCCCTTCATTTGGGCTCCCCAACTAATTTTGATACAGGGCCCCTCCAAGGCACGCTACGCCACTGCTAGAAACAGACCAATTCATCCATAGATTATTGCAAGCCGGATCTGATCACCGTCTCGTACTCTCCAAAATTAAATTATCCATTCAAAAGACGCACCTTTTCGGAAACTGAATATATAGAATCAGTTTCAGACCAAACGACCTAGGATGTAGATTATAGCCGACTATCACAAAAAATTCAACAACAAATAAGCGATATCGACAATGGCAGAAACTGAAAAGCAACAATTGAAACCACCACCGTCTTACAGAGATTATCAAAATCTCCAGCAAAGTTTGTAATTTATTTTTAATCAAATGTCCTTAGGAGAAGCTGTCCTGGGCTCTACAAGGAATTCTAATCGGGGGCCCTAATAGATCTTAGGGGATCCTAAGTTGTTTGATAACTAATCGATGCGATTTTTAATGGACGAATGAGTTCAAAAAAGGACGTCGTGTAGCAATAGACGTTTTAATAATATAAATATTAATAGACTTAAATATATATGTTTTCATTTCGTTAATTTACAGCCAATTGCAACTGCAATTGCATTGCTAATGAACCCGAAAATTGTTTATAATTTATTTGAAGAATTCAATATACAGCCAGTCGCTAATGCAAGTGAAACAACAAAGGCGACAATTGCAAATGAGATTAAAATCGTATCATTTTTTACGGTTACTAATACATGTGGCACTGTCTTTGCGGGTCTGATAATAATTTTTTGTGATCATGACGACTACACAACATTTCTACCAATTAAATATTTCGTTGACAATTATCCAGAATATTCGTATATTTTAGCAACAATTAAAAGGTGACCACTGTAGGTACTTGACCGCGCACCTTTCCGTTCCAACTCCATGAGGTTATATTGACGATACTGCTGGCTAACTCTATATGGCCATTATTGCAATAAAATTACTGCAAGTTCATGTATGAACCGCACAATTGTACAATTGTGCTGACGTCAGAGCCCTATTTTCGCGGCAAAAATCCGGTCCATGGTTATTATTCACTCAATAGTATTTGTGAGTTTAATTGTATGATTGGAGATGTTAAAAAATACAGCTGATTGTGAAAGCACACACTATATACTTGAAATCAGGTGATAGCAACAAGAACCAACTCGGTGATTTTCTCAAGATAGAAAAAGATAATGTAGAAAAACGTATGTCGGGAACCAATGACGTAGAAGTATATAGACTGCTCATCCGATCGACAAAAACGTGACCACATGTGCGCTGACATATTTACGGCTCAAACCAACTAAAGTCGCAGACCGATAACTCCGGGTTTGCTTACGAAATAATCTGAGAAGTATTGTTAGTTGCATAAAAACTGATTGCGAATCATCAAAATAAGACTATAAACATTTTAAAATACAAATATGTATGATATATTGGTGATTTGGTTAATTTAATTCAACTCTTTTGGAATGATTTGCATATAATCAAGATTACCCTGTTATTTTGTAGTTATTATAATTATTGTTGTTCGTATCTATATTCACATAAAACAAACCAGGGTACCTATTCTTGTATACTTGAAATTAATAAACTAATGAATTACATTCAAATAACAGACGCATTTGTAATAATTAAACAAATAGTTGCAAATTAACAGGTAAAAATTGTGTGCGTGTAATCTTTAAGCGCGATTGAAGTAAGACTTGTTTGACGTTTATGGCACATATCATGAAACGATTAAACTTTAACTCAAAATATTACAGTTTAGTTATATTCATTAATGATATACTTTACAAAGAATAATATAAAGCTATATTCACATTATGCATTAAAAATAGGTAATATTGTCTACAATTATATGTAGATTTTGATTTTATACATTTTCACCCTTAAGTGTGTGGGTATGTGGAATTCATTTTAATGATAATTCCAATGACCTTTGTTCATCCCAAAATCTAAATCATTGTGATGATGATGATTCCAATTACAACAACAGTTGGGAAAATACCGATTTGCGTTAGTTAGAGGGTGCTTTAGTTTGTTTGAGTTATATATAAGGGAAATGCGAGAAGATCACGAGATAGATGATACTACCAAATTTTAGATGATCAAATGAAATGTCCGTGAACAATGAGTGTTATAGAGAAAATGTGATCACGGGATGAAGTGACAAAGTGGAAATAAACGCATCGAGAACCACCATATAAATATATTCATTGTAAGAACACCTCGTAGATTATAGTGGCAATTATTAGGTATGTTCCCACCCACAATTCTAGATTGTTCGGTTGATGACTAGACTACGCATGTCTAGTTAGAAACTGATCACAAAGTACTTTCAAACATCACCAGCTGGACCGCATTTCTGTTGAATTCATTCAATTTACAGTTTCTGATGAGAGTATATTTGATTTTCTTAAATCAATCGTCCCGTTTTCCATTACCATCTGCTACCGTGTGGAAAATGAGCATTTCCGAAGCATATTTTTGGAAATCTATAGATTTCAACCAATGACAGACGTTTTAACATGTTAGGTATTTAAAATTGTGGTTGCTTAGCAACAGCTATACATTAATGCAATCGAGTACTTTCGGGTGCCCAACACACGATGGAATGTCGGCTGTATCCGTTGGATCGTAGAAAATCGTTTTCATTTATAGTACACTTTTCATATGAAAATTCACGAGCCGAATGGCTCGATGGTTAACGATAGGGATTTACGCCTAGAAGTCCGGGGTTCAAACCTCGGCACGGTATGAAAAAGGATTTTCAGAAGTTTCCTCTTCTTATAACCTAAATTGTTAATTTGTCCATGCCACAAAGTACATGAACCAGTTAGCAAGATTAGGTAGGATGTCTGTCCCTAGCCCCCCCCCCTTGCATGTCCCTCATCGTAGAAAAAACGTCTAGAATTGGTGAAATGAGCAGTAACCATCATCCATAAAAGGGCATAAGCGCCCAGGGTTTGGTTGAAATGAGCAGTAAACCACAATCCTTTTTTCCTTTTTATACATAAAGTTAAACACAATAAGAAATATAAAAAAATAATAGTTTAAAAAACACTCTTTAATGGTAGACTGAACTAATAAGTAAAAGCTCCCTCTCCGGAAGGAAATCGTTAATCCTTCAAAAAGAAAGATGTATGCAACTCTAAAAACTTTCAAAGCTTCAGCTGACATCTACTGATTCTCTATGATAGTATACATTAGAGTGAAACAATGATATCTTATGTCTCCCTTTACTGGGCTACGTAGCTTAATTCATATGGACTGCGCATTGTAATGAGATGAAAAGAGTGAGACAAACCTCCATATAGGCCCTCTTTTTTAAAGCACAGAAATTATAGGCGGTAAGCAGTCTATATACTTCTACGTCATTGTCGGGAACAGAATTTTACATTGCAAGTATGCGGCCTTTGTCCTTAGTTTATTATAAACTCTTTGAGCGACTGAACTACACAGCAACATTTGAGAAAGTAGAAGAAATGTGCACCTGTTGAAAAGGGATAAGTAGTAAAATTAGTAGTCACCCATCTTCTCTATATCTCTTTTTAACACGCGCTTATCATAAGACTGTTTCATATTTTCTAGTTGCTCTAATGTTTCTATATGAAAAGGCCAGCCCTGTATACATTTGGAATGCTGACTGCCATGTTAAACCTGCGAACACATAAAAGGACAGAATCGAGCCTTAACACTACTTTTCTCTGTCTTACATGTTTTGAACGACATTGTAGTTGTCCCCAAAAGAGATACAGCTGTCTCTGTATCTCTGTCTCTCTGCAACGACTTTATTCATAGAGTCAGCATTTCAAACTTAGCAGTACATAGCTATCTAGTAATTTTAATAGTAGTAGATTGGTATTTCTGGTTTTTTGTTTTTATTTGACAACTGTCAAGCATTTGTTGTAATTTAACGAAAGCTATATAAATATTTTTCTTTATTATTGTTTTGAAATCCTTGATTCAACAAATTTATGTCAGAATCGTTAAATTTGGACGTAAAATATACAAATGTAGTCATAATGGAAAATATAATAAATGTGGCAGATTGTTGTCGTGCCTGTTTACGTATAGATTGTTCATTAACACCGACAAGTGCTCAAGATACTGACTCAATTAAATTCTGTGACAAATTATTATTGTGTGTAGCTGAAATTGTACGTTTTTCTATCTATCAAATTATTCATCGATACATCTATTTAATAAAATTTAACAATTCTGATTTGTAGATGTGGTTAAAAGAAGGTTTACCATCATTGATATGTTCAACATGTATAGAAAGATTACGTGTAGCTTATGATTTTAAAAATATTTGCCTACAATCTGATCATACATTAAATAAGTATATCAGTCATTTACATCAAGAACAACAAGATGATGCCAAACAACAAATAAGTGGAAATAATCGACAATTAACAACACCAACAAAATTTGAATTTGTATTAACAACAACAACTACTACAACAACAACAACAACAAATAATAATACACAAGAAGAAATACCGATAAATATTGAAGAATCACAAAATGCTGAATATTTACATTTAAAACATTTTTTAGATAACGATGACGATTTACAAAAAAATGATACTTTGAGTACTAGAAGCAATACACCAGAATTAGAAGTGGGAAATGCAGGTAAATTGAACATTGATTTATCTTATTGTCAATAAATAAAATGATTAACTTGAGGAAATTTTAGGATTTTTGAACACTCAACCTCAAGTATCTTCAATTCAAGAGCAACAACAACCACCAATTCATAATTCTCAACAACAACAAGTTGAAAATTTACAACCAATCCAGCAACAGTCGCAACAACAATTCCGTCAAGTTATAAAACGTACAACAGGTATACAATGTCGTCCACCGACACCAAATACTCAATTAGTAAATAATAATAAAAATCATTCAATTGATAATAATCATCATCAAAATCATGATTTTAAACCATTCAATTGTACAATATGTGGTAAAAATTATCGTAAAAATGCAAATTTACGTATACATATGCGTACACATACAGGTGAGAAACCATTTGAATGTAAATATTGTGTAAAACGTTTCTATCATTCATCACATTTACGTGAACATATACGTAGGCATACAGGTGAGAAACCGTTTCAATGTGCAATATGCAATAAACGTTTTACAATAAAAGGTGAATTAACAATGCATATGAAATCGCATACAGGTGATAAACCATATGCTTGTACATGTTGTGATCGGCGTTGTTTAACAGCTGCTGATTTAAAAGTACATATGCGTACACATACTGGTGAGAAACCATTCAATTGTATAACATGTGGTAAAAAGTTTGCTAGTACATATATATTAAATTCACATATAAAGACACATACAGGTGAACGTCCATATACATGCAGTATATGTAATAAATCGTTCACACAATCATCACATTTAAATGTACATATGCGTAAACATACAGGTGAGAAGGTTTGTTGTAAAGTATGTGATGCAAAATTTACACATTCATCACAATTAACTGTACATATGCGTGAACATACTGGTAAACAACCATATAAATGTAATATATGTAATAAAATATGTAATTATGCATCTGAATTACAAACGCATATGATGAAACATACAGGTGAGAAATTTACATGTATCACATGCGATAAGAAATTCACAACAGCAGCATATTTACAAGAACATACACGTACACATACTGGTGAAAATTTATCAACATGTACAATATGCGATCGACAATTTACAAGACAACAATATTTACAGAAACATATGCGTACACATACTGGTGAGAAACCATATGCATGTATAACATGTGGTAAAAAATTTACACAATCATCATCATTAAAAGTACATATACGTATCCATACAGGTGAGAAACCATATCAATGTAATTTATGTGAACGTCGTTTTACAACATCATCAGATCTATCAGCACATAATAAGAAACATAAAAAATATATTAATTTATAAAACATTTTCTAATTACTTGTTAAGTGGTAATTAACAAATATTTGTTTGTCCTCAACTTATGAATACTATTCAAGTATATAACTATACATGTATATTTATGCGATAAGGTTGTTTCTTTCTGAAAATTCACAAATCATTGAAAATCTTGTAATTTGTTGTAAATTGATTACAAGATTTTTTTTTATTTTTCAAAATTTTCAAGAAAACTCGCTAAATTGAGTACGACTGATAATTTCTATTATTTTTTACAGAAGATGAATCTTGAACATGATTTTTTTTTTGTGTTATTGAATCGTCTGAATAAATGGAATTTGCTAATGTGAAATTGTTAAAAAATGGTGATAAAAATCTAGTTGTTGGTTGTGTATTGTTTGCAATTTGTTGGCCAATCAAAGTTGAGTTACTATGGCAACCAACAATTGTTTTAAACACACAGTTGTTTCGATACACAATAATTGAAAATTTTGTTCGATTTTAAAATAGTAATCTTCGAAAATTGTTTTATTACCACAATGAATATCAAAAATTGGTGTTTTTATTTTGAAAAAACGACGGTAGGTATTTCACGTTAGCAAATTTTATTTATTAATAAGAGAGTTGAGTGAAGTGGAAATATTTCTCTGAAAAAGTCTAAATAACACTTTTAAAAGTCTAAAAAATGTTGAATAACTCTGTATAACTCTTCCAGAACAGTACGAATAACTCTTATTCAGACTTATCCAGACTTTTTCAGAGAAATATTTCCACCTGGGTGTATTTAGACATGTACAAGATTTCGGATGTAAAACGTTCGGATTAAAGACTGTGATAATAAAACGAAAATAGATTGAAAAACGGATAATATAAAAACGACAGTCGTATTCAATAAAAACAAAAATAATCCAGTATTATAATGCAGCTTTTTTTCAATCTAAAGCTATTTGAGAACAAAAAAAAGACTGCTTATTATTATCAACAGGATCTAAATTACTTTTAAAGTTACATAATCTATACAATCCTGTTTACTTATTATAATTAATTCGATTAGTTTAAAATATTTTTATTTTTTGATTTCAATGAAATTAAGTCACTTTTCTATCTATTTGTGCAATATAATCAGTATTTTATTTATGTGACTATAAATGTTTTTCAAAGAACACAATTAACAAATTCTAATTGGAAGAATTTTTTAATTTAATTCGAAAGTTGAAGAAAAATTTTGGTAGTTTTGTGATAATTATGCGATTATTAATAATTTTCTTATGATGAGATATAAATTTTAATTTAATTTAAAAATTGTAGGTTTTATAATAATAATAATAATAATGAAGAAAACAGCTTTCATTTATTAAAACAGTAAATTACTTGGTAATCAAAGTTTTAAATTTGTGTTTTTCAATCAATTTTCATGATCGCCAACAATATAAAAACAAAATCCCAATAATTCTCCGTTCATTTCCACATTTGTTTATTTTATTGTTTACCAATAATTGGTATTTTATGATTATTATTTGGATATTTGAGAGAAATCAAAGAATTTTTGATATTTATAGCCAAGTATATTTTAAAGTATACATTTCTATTCGATTGGCTACACTGTAATAATTTTTCAATATTAGTTTCTCATCAGTTCGGACACGAGCTTGTTAACAATTCAAAAAAAAAACACTTGCAAAAATTATCTAAATTTTATTGATAAACAATTTCAACAATTTCATGTAAGTACAGGTTTTATTAATAAGAATAAATTGATTATTAAAGGTTATGTTGATAATCCACGTATCTGTGTATATATGTAGACAGCTTTTTGAGATTTCCACATAATTATATCTAATCACTACTAGATAGCGCTATTACTATAGTTCTTCAAAATGTTTTTTGTAGATTTTTCAATAAATAATTAAATAATTGTTACAGAATGTCAGGACAAATTGGACAGGATCCCTATGGTAATTATTGGAATTTTGATCAAACACAACAACAAGATGGAAGTTATAATTTTGAAATACCTGAACAACCTGAATTGTACGTATTTATTAGATTTTATTGGTTTATTGATAGATATTTCCGTTAATCTATAATTAACACTTGCTATAGGAAATACATTAAAGCCCATATACTGATTTCTTTTTTTACAAGTAGTATTCAACTGAATTAGTTAAGAATAATAATGGATATTTGATTACTAGATACTAAAAATTTTCCATTATTTCCATGATAATTGAATCTAATCGTTAATGGTCATTTTAACAGAACTGTTTTATTATCAATAATTCAGCTTTTCTTTTCAATGATTATATAGTTTGAGGTCGGTTTTTATTTAATTTACATTATAGTGATTATCTGTTTATTGAAGGAAATATAGCACATATTTGCCAGTTTCTTTTTTTATTTGACAATCACTAAAGTATTTTATAGAGTCGTTTGTACAAAAGGATATTATTGTATTTTAATCAAAACAAAACTCGTTTAACAAAAATATTTTTAATTAAAAAAATTGTTTATCTTTGATTTAAGTTTTTATATTCTACAGTCTTTTTCTGTAGTATTTTAGAATTAATTTTCCAGTTCATTGGATTAATTGGTAGTAATGTCGGCTATTTTCTATAATACGACTGATGTCTTTTTATTTAACAAAAACAAAGTGTCTACACATGTTTTTTATATAGCTGTGAAGTTGATCTTAGTTGTCTGAGCATTTGATGTAAAATCGTTAAATGATTCCAGAAAAATTTGCTTTTTCATTCATCAGTAATCAAATTGTATGGATTCTACTTTTTTTATTAGTTATCAGTTTATATTATTGTTAATAATGAATATTGTAAATTTCGTACTATATGAGTTTAGAAAATACCCTAGTTGGTTGATGATTAGCTAGAGTAGTATGTGCTTTTTCATTGTCATGTACTCATCCATCACTTTATATCCATTCTAGGGCAAAGTGAATTAGTGTGACCGAGGTCGTTTTCTAAGGATAAGTAGGTTTTTCTAGTTTATCCTGGTTATTGGTTGGCTCGAGTAAAGAAAACACTGAGAATGTGGCTTTATTGATATTTTAGTTCTGATGATTAGATTTTAAAATGTAAAGTTTCAAATGATCGATGATGATTCAATAAAGTTTAGTTTAGTTTTTAACTTTGACACATTTATAAAATTTGATATCACTATTTCTCTGGACCGGTATAGTTATTATTTTCAAGTCTATTTAAGTATATATTCGTTTGTGTGTTTTACCCGTTAATTATTCTGCGTCAAAATATATAAACCACGATACCATTAGTATTCTACTTCACTTTACTCTTGAATAAATACTTGTGTCGTTATATCTGTGTTTCTATTGGGGCATAATATCGTTAAAAAGAGCTTATAGGTGGATTGGATACGGATGTTCCAACTATTGAAAAGGCTGTTTTCCTAGAGAAGTTTTTGTTTCGATTTAGTTTGTTGATGTTGTAATAACAAAAAATCTCCTCATCCATAAGCGTATGTCTTTTCTAGTTAATAATTATACTCTAATTATTACAATATCTATTTTATCTGAAGTCAAACACGTATAATTTAGGTAAAATTTGATTTGCTACTAATAATGAACCTTATTGTTTGCTTCAGAATTTTAAAATTATACCACAAAAGGATTCATTAAAAACTATTGTTACTAATGAACGTAATTAGCATACTTTTTTATTTATCTTCAAAGTCGGTTATTTAATCAATTTATTTGCTCCTTTTCTGTGGATTTTATTTATTTTTATCATCTAGCTATAAAAATGATTCTATGTATATGGAAAAGCCGTGTTTTCACTAAAAAAATTTGAATGTTAATTTTGTCCATTTTATATACGAATTTATTGTTTCGCATTATGGTTATGTAAACATTGAAATACTGCATGCAGTAGTCTTTAAACATTATTCATATTTAAGCAAAAATTGAACAATTGGAGATTTTTTCTTTGAAAATTTTTTCCATCCGATTTCAATGCAATTAGCCAAATTTTTTATTCGAATCGTTATCGACATTCTCAATGCAGATCTGTATCATTTCATCATATTGATTCATCAATTAGAGATTTAATGTTCATTAAAATTTCTCCATCAACTCTACAATAACTCAGTATTTTTATGTTTTCGCCTGTTTTTTTCTTCCTCAAAAATAGTAATAACAACAATAAAAGATTTCAATAAATTTTCATTTGATTTTCTGATTTTGTTTATTATTTCCAGAAATTTTCAATCTTTTGAAACAACAACACCAAATCTGAATTTTGTTGATAATAGTAATGTTGATAGTGGAAATATTTATGGAGCAAATCCTTATTTGAATCCAACTGTTCCATATATGGGTAAAATGCAACAACAGGATTTTATCGGTAGTACTACAACTGATGGGGATTTTGAAGATGAACCACCATTACTTGAAGGTAAAGAAGATTTTTTTTAAATGAAATAAAACAACAATAAAAAAAACGAAGTTTTAAATGTTCTATTCTAATAAGATGATGTTTGTTAGATTGAAAAACGTAATTTGGGGAGATTTTTTTTATGATCCAAATAAAGCGAAAAAGAGATTGAACAAGAAAAAGTTTGTACAAAAGTTTTGATTTAAATCAAACGATTTTTTTTTCAGAAGAATGTATTTGGCGGTTCTGTTTTTTTCATAATTCTAAATTTGAGAGTTTTATTTACAGTTCTTATTTATTTAATTATAATGATGTTCCATGAAATATTCTAAATGATTGTTTTTAATTTACAGAGCTTGGAATTAATCCTGAATTCATTGTTCAAAAGGTGAGTTACTTTTAAATACATTTCTATATATATATTATATTGATTTAACTAACGAGGAACATACCGATAACGGTTGATTTTAATGCCGATGAATCGAAATTCTTTTACTGTCAGAGGGTCATGTCAATATTTGCGTTGAACAAGAGAACAAAAATTTACTTCGTTAGGCGCCTTTTTTTTATACATATATATTTCTCGTCAAACAATTCTTTTATTGATTACGAAAGATGATGAAGTGAAATAATTTTTAACTTTCTTTCGTTTTTAAATTAGTCGTCACTGTTAATTTCACATTATTACTGATAATGGTAAACCGAAGTTGCTGTGTGTCCCTTTGCTTATATCAGAAATAGATACGTTTCTTTGTTGTGCAAGAATAGAATTTAATCCCCATTTATTTATTTTAGGCTTATTGTTGGTGTTAGTTTCGTTGATTACATTAAGCAACGAAAACTGTATATTCTTTGTTTTATAAGTAACATTAAATTTTGTTTATCAATAGTTGTACATTTGCAATCCAAACTATTTGACCTAATTTTATGTTAGATTAGACGCCGGCGTTGACCACGACCACGTCTATGTCGTCTACAACGATGTTGAAGATTTATCATTTCGGTTCATCCGGTTTGTGTTGTATGTAACATGTACAGTTTGAAAATCGTTGGTTGAATTGTTTCCGCAATTCAGAATGCGTGAATGTAGAGGAATGGTTGCTATTTATTATTAAACATGTCATGTTGATAAAACATTTTCAATTTCTATTTTTAAGATTGATTCTATTAAAAGATTGTCTTGTAAATTTGTTGAAAAATTGTTATATTTTTCCAGTTATTTCTCTCTAGTTCATAACATCATTTAGATATCTTTGTTCTTGTTCTTTCCGTTGATTATCTATAACATCTAATTGTGGAATTGTAATTCACAACTAAAATGTAATTTATTTGATTAAAATCCTCAGTCAAAAGCGTTTCATTGGATTGTGTGCGATATGTTTAGGTCACATTTGAAAATCGAGTCGACAGTTTTGTCAGCAAATAGTCATTAAAAATTCATATGTTAGATTTTAATTTACATATCATCAAAACGTAAATTTTCATATACATATTTGAAAGTTGTGGTACTTATTTAACTTAATAGGTTTATTGATATTTATTAGAGCACTTCAGTCTTTCGAATTTACAGAAGCATAACATGAATCTTTCTGTTTGTGACTTATATGTACATGAACCATTACACAATACTTTCTATAGTATATGGGATTTAATGTTAGTTATTTGAAATTAACTGAAGCCTTAACAAAATTTCTGTTAGCTATTTTACAACGTTGAACATTATCGAGCTGTTTGATAAAATAGTTTATACTTTTAGTTGAGTCAATATGGCTACATTGGAGTATTTACTATGTAGTTGAGAAGACTTTTTTGTTTAATTTACACTAATAAGGAACAGTTTATTGAATCAATTGTAGGGATCGGTCAATATAATCATATTGTAGTTAAGAATTAATGAACAAAAACTATTTTAACTGAACTGATATTAGATTTGGATTTTTTTTTTGCAACATATAAATAAGTTTTCAAGATATGATTGTTTGAAAAATTAAATTAATCTATCATCTTCTATTTGATTGGAAGGAAAACCTTTTTTTAAACGAAGCTTTTCAAATTAGTAGCACCGTTTCCTCAATCTCTACAGCACCGCTTAGACCCTAGTATTTTTCGTTGCTTAATTGTATTTAAAAGAAAACTCACAAATTGTGAGTAAATTTTTATTACTTATTGTTAAGTTCAGTTTAATCTATACGTAATGAACGGAGGAGTTTAAATGTTTTTAAATGTTTAATTATTATTTTGACGAAATGATTTGTTTCGTTGTTTTTATTCTGTTGAGAGTTGAAGAAAACAAAAATATCAACTAAACTTGATTATAATTGAATCAGGTACATGAATATTAGATTTTTATTTCAACTCTTGATAAATTAAAATGTAGTTTGTGTTTAGATGGAGAATAAAAAAAGATCATCTTTTTTCCTGATTTTCTCTTGGGTTCTTTCTACTTTTTCTCCATCTTTTTCCTTATCGTGCTATGAAATTGAATATTATTATTATTATGTATTCTGAACACGCATGAAATGTAATATTTATAACCAGATACTTAAAGATTTTGATATATCTAGAGGGTAACATTAGTTATTGATCATGCACATGTACATACATATGTACAATAGGGAATATACTTTTCTCTCATCTTATATTCCTCAACATTTTCATTTTAAACGTCAATAAATTTTGCTTTCAACTATAATATAACAAATGGTTCATAAATCAAGAATGTTTACGTATTAGTAATATGTTTCGATAGAAGATATTCTGTTACATGTGGAATACAAAATTAAATGATTCAAACAACTCATCCAATAACAAAAATGATACTGTTTGAATATTAAGGATTTCTAATTAAAATGGGCTATTATACAATTTTCGTTTCAATATTAATACGATTACCGATTTTGAGGGAAATCATTCTAAGATTTATCGATTGCGGATATATTTACACTGAATTCGTTCTAAAAGATTCAATATATCAAAAGTGGTGAAACTTTTGCTCTCTAAATTAATTTAGATTATCTTAGTTGGTTGGTTGGTTGGAGTAAAAGTTGCAAATCTACCAGGTTTCTGTGACATATGTGTATGAAACTTTATTATTGTTTTATGAAAAAGTAACACTGTTTTGCAACGTTCATTTAAATTAATAACAAATCACCCAAGAATAATATAAAGGAACAAACAAAACCGAGTAAATAATTATACTTGTCATTTGTTTTGATTAATACTATACAAAGACGATGAGAAGACTAAGAAATTCTTATTCAAAGTGTAAACGAAATATTCTTCAAGGGTGTTGTAATAAAGTCGTTGATTAATAATAGAAATGATATATGGTAAACAGGTGTGTTATAGATGTTTACTGTATTATAATTATCAATTTTACATTCAGATTGATATAAATATGATGCATATTTGTTTGGCACTGTAAAATAAAGACAATGTTCTTTCACAATGTATGTAAATAATGTAAATACAAAATTTTACAACAATAATACCACTAGATACTAATAACAATACTAATACTAATGAATTATGTGAGAATTCTTTTTAAGACAAAAACAATTTTTTAATAATTGCTATAAATTTCCAAATACACTTGAATAAAGAAATGACTACTAACATAGGCATTAATGGTGTTATTTTAAAATTTATGTCGTGTTTAAATAAATTTATTCCTGCCATTTAGAAGATTGTTTGGATCTTTTTACAATTTCATGTAGAAAACAAAAAGAAGAGATGTTCGTTTGTTTTTTTATGAAAATTCAACAGGACCGTACTCCTGAATATACCATCATATTGTACATGATAGAATACTCTTGTGGCAAATGGAAGACGAAAAAATCGAATAAAATATACACGAGTAACGTAAAGTAAAACAACAAAACAACATTAGAGAGATAACACTTTTATTATATATGGTTGTTTATTTGTAAGAGTTGAAGTATAAAACGTTTCCAACTTGTTTGTTTTCCATCACGTATCGGTTGAGAGGAATGACTAGGGTACTCGCCATTTACATTCTTAAAGAATAAGATTTAAAGTTCAATTGTTACTTTCAAGAAATGGGTGGGGTAGAAAAACGAGAACTAGATAAAAAAGAACGGGAAGACTTTGATAAAGCAAACAAAGCTTAAATGTTTCCCGAGGGTAAATACTCCAATGTCGTCCCCAACAACATACACAACGTTGTTGTTACTGTTGTTTCTTTACTGATACTTTTTGCAACACTCTCACACAAATTTTGAAATAATTTTAGACCATTCCTACTAATTACTCTGAACTTTTAAATCTGACAGTTTAACATGAATTATATATTTGTTGAATAAACAGAAATATTAGAAATTTACTTTCATGGTTATCTAGGGCTTAATAATAATAGACCTATGTGTAGGTTGTACATTTATTATTTATGGCTTTGTTGATTTCACATGAGTATGTGGTGTAGATTCGTCGATATTTTATTTCTTACATTATAGCAATGTATTCTTGTTTTGCCGAAAATATCCGTCATAATGACTTCAAAATTAGTTTTCAAGACACATTAAAATGTTTCTTTAATGACTTTAGTACTGCAAAATGTCAGAATGCTGGTAAATTTTTTTGGTGTCTCTCTGCACTGTTCTTCTCTTATTTCTATCTTCTCTTTGTTATAAATGGATAAAATGACAATGGCAAGAACTAATAGGATTATGTCAAAATCTATCGTCAAATCTATAATAAGAACGTAATTTGATAAAGTTGAAGAAAATCTCGTTTTATCCGTTATTTGTCGTGGAAAATTTCCATTTTGTTTATATAAATAGGCAGTGACAAATAATATATTATACCTAAGTAAAAATACATCAATAGTGTATTTTAAATAAATATCTAATAGTGAGTCAGTTTTAGACTGTTAATATAGAGAAACGATTACAACGTTGACAATGCCATTTCACGGCAGGTTTTAAAATGTCATTCGATTTTCATGATTTTCCTACTTCTATTTCCTTTTTATTTTTATTTCTCTCTGGGTGTGCTGTTTGTTTTGCATATTTTATTAATCGCATCACATCCACAAGGACTAAATTTGGAAGAGAACGTGAGGCGTTTTGGTTGAAAGATTGTCACCTTCAACAAAAAAAATAATTTTTTTACTATTTACAAATTCAACTATCCGTCTCATCATAAATGTTATTAAAATCCATAAAAGGTTTACTTTTAAAGGGAATATTGATTTCGGTCTAAAAACTGTTAAATTCAAACATTTTTGTTTTACTGTTCACTCAAATTTATTGAGGCGCAAGCTTTTTTCAAGCAATTTTCGAGGATATTTGAACATATTTTTATCATTTTCTTAAATGACAAAATAAAAAGTCTGGACTACTATGTCAACTTAGTTTGTACTTAGTCATTTTTCTTGTTATACCGCATTTTTTATTTTCCTTCTTTCTTTCTCATTGTAGTAATATTTCAATGTTGAAATGAGAACAACACAACATTTGGGTCGCATTTCGTAAAGGAGCTTTTGAAAAATGTTTGTCGGTGTCATTTATTGTTCATGGACGAATTTTCTTTTTCCCGTCTTCTATAGTATAATGTTGTTGTTATGCGTAATGAGACCACCTTCATCGTCCATATTGTCGTTGTCAGTATCATTTTATTTTATTCATTCCGCCTCTCATTTTTCAAAACGAAAAAAAATCAAAATTATTTTAAGTAGTAGAAAAAAGAGAAGAATGATACTACGTTCAAATCATCACCGATGACATTAATTGTTAATGAGATGTTTGTTTTTGTCTTCTGTTTTTTTGACCTTCCCTTTACCACCTACAGTCGTTCCCAAATATGTTAAAAAATAGATTATGACAAATATGTTTACATTTATGTTGTCTGTTCTTTTATGGAACATCTCTAACTGTAAATACATAATCCCCCGTGTTTTCCTCATTTACATTTTTCTCTTTATACTTTTTTCCTTTGTTGCTTCCATTTGCCGCAAATTGATTCACTAACGAGTGGAGGTGGAAGTTTTATTATTAAAAAGGAGCCAATTTTAAAAATGCTATTTGTAAAATGTAAATCAATTAATTGTTTTCAGTTGTTTAAAAGAAATAGCTTAAGTGTAAGAGATCTTTTCTTTTCGTTAATATACATCTTTTGTTCATATGTCAATAATAGATGTAGAGATTTTAAGTAAAATGGTTTCATTGTTTGTTATTACTTTTTACAATGGTTTATTGCACGGTAAAATTATTTAGCAGTCTACAGTCGTCTATTCAACATTGTCTAGAATTCATAGTAGTGATGGTTATTTGCAGAACAACTTCTAGCCAATACTAAGACAACTTTGGAGAGAGGGTCCTTTGGATATAAATCTTGTAAAAGGGTGTTGGTAGTAGTTCTAGACACAATACGGGCGAAGAGAATTGATTTCGAGTGAGATCGGAATGCTTAGATGCGATCTGATATATCGTCCTTTCTACCACTATGTGCCACCATTTTACCATCAACGTCCATACCGACAGACAGGCACAGATAGACAGACAGGCACATACATCCCTTTGTACAATATTAATCATGACTACTACCCTTAGTTGATATCCATCCCTCTCATTATGGCCTAATCAATTTTTATGGTTTATTGGATTGATAAATCCCATGATTTATTCCAGATTTCTTAAATATAATAAATCTTAGTATGAGTGTCAAGTATTTCTTTTTTGAATTAGTGGTGATATTTAGCATAATTTGATGGTTGAGTTGTCGGCAAACGATTTTGTGGTTTTTCGTTGCCGATCCTTTTTTCACAACTACCACTGATCGAAATAGAGAGTATTTTCAATTGATTGAATGGTTCTGGTAAAGTGGTAGTTTTCTACCAATTTCTATTGAGAGAAAATGATAGAAAGAGAGAGTGGTTTGATTTATTTTCTTATCCATATTCAAGTAGATGGTGGTAGCGTTCGTAGCACTGACGTTTTTTTATTTGGTACTGGGAATGTTTAAAGCAAAGAGAAATCGCCTCATAACTTTAAACTGATCTCAAGATTTGAACTGAATTCATTATTTATTCTTATAATCACTTTCACCTATATGTTTTACCACCGTTTCATAGTCATAGTTTGTTAAACAATAGAAATAGAAAATACTGAAGATTATTTCCAGTACTCTTACAAACAACAAAGGCAATGTATAAATCTATGCATTATTGATCACCATAAGTATAAATATAACAAATAGATAAACTTTTATTTCATTATCTGATTAACTGGAGGTAATAATTGAAATTGATGAGCAAATTTCAACAAAACAATATTTGTCGCAATTTGCTAAGTGGCGTATCCACCAAAATGAACACAAAAATGAAAAAAATATCTTAAGTAGTTCTGATTTTGATTGAAAATAATTGCTTTAAATATTGAAATGAATTTTATAAACACCCTTTTTTTTGCTTATTACATCTCGTTTTATATTTATCATTCCTTTATTTTCTTTTTCTTTAATACGATCGTAAATTCAAAAGATGTATGATAACTAAGTTATATTTCCAGGTATATTTCTTGTTTTTATTTTGATATTTGGAATATGTCAGCAAAAGCTTAGCTTTTGGAGAATTTCAAATTTTATCTCCAAAAAAACGTATCGTTTTTGCTCAACGAATTTTTGTTTTTATCCATCTATAATGATCTTATAAGATATTATTTAAAAAATCATATTCTTCTATTTATTTGTATCGTCCTTTTCGTGTTTTAAATTACGTATGTGAAATATGCAATGGCCAGCAAATAAATTGATTGCAAAATCGTGTTTGCTATAATAATTCCTGTTGAATGATGATGATATTGTTAGAATAGTATATAAAAGAAAAAGGGGTTTGAGTGGTTTTTAGAGTGTGAGTAAGGTGCAAACGAAGCTCTATTAATTTTCGTTTTACGTTAATGGATCTTACAAGTTATTTATTAACTCACCCGTAATCATTTCTCTCATGGCGACCTTCATTGCACCCAAATTTTGATTTATGACTTTCAAACGTACGATTTTACTTTATGAAAATTTTACGAAATAACGTTCAAAGCTATTTCTGAACAAGATTAATTAAGTTTTACATTGATGGTGTTAGTAATGGTAGATTTACGGGTTGAGTTTCAAGTTTTCGTTTATTAGAAATTGAATGGAATATATAACAAGTATTTTAAAGGTAACTGTTGATATAAAGAAACAAAATCGTAAGAAAACTTGAAAATTCCTGAAAAGGCCCTTTTTTCTACAACAAAGATAAGTAGAAAGAAAATTTGTGATAAGAAATTGTAACCGGAGATTAAAATTATAAACTGGGTTGGATTTTAAATATAAATTCAATGTTAGCATATCCTAATTTCTTACTTGTAGGAACGTCTATATGTAAATTAGACTGGAGGAAAATGGTTAAAACTTGAGTTGTCAGAACTGTAGTGTGTTTTCTCTTTCTAAAGTGAATGAGTAAAATGAAAGAAAGACAGAGATGCTGTGTCCGCCTTATCAGAGTTTGCTGCTTGGTTGCTTGTCTGCTACTCGCACGCTTTACAAGCCCACATTTGCCTATCATATCGCTAGGGACGAGTCTCGTATGCTGCTGCTGTTGCTTAGAGTTAGTAAAGAATCCTTTAGCCTCTCTCCAACCAAGCAACCAACATTTACTCCAATTCAACTTCATTCTACACATTGCTCAGATGTAGAAGTCCATTTTCAATAATTACAATTACATTTCACTTCTATTCCATCCAGTTCTATTGTAAAGGATTGTCAACAATCTTTTAACTATATAGTAATTAAACTGTTTTACATTTTATTAATGATCCCGCTTTTACTAGTCCTTCCTTTAACAATAATTTAACTGTCCACTATGCTCTAATTGAATACGAAACCAAGACAGGCCAATCTCCAATACATTAATTTAAATGTAAAATAGACGAGATGTAGAACCAACGAGTAACTGTTCTAAAACTAAAACTTATCTCTTCAATTTATTGTAGGAAGAAGGACGAGGGGGGGGCTTATCGTTATAAAGGTGATTTATTTAAAGTATTCAATCATAACTTAAATGTACGACACCCTAAAGATACAGATTTTTACAAAGTTTTATATGAGTGCTAAGTGCAAAATTAAAGTGCATATAATATTTCTTCAACAATGATAAATCTACTAGAATTATTTTTATTTCTTTTTCGAATTAATACTGGCAATGTTCCTTCTAACTATATGTTTTATACAGGGCAAACTTTTCTGGACGCATTTTTCTTATAACCATAATTCATAATAATTGGGTGATTTTCAGTTCAGACGTTTGTAAATATCATTTGAGATTTTATATATTTTAAGAAATTTTCTTTCTGTTTATTATTGTAATAATTTTTTCAATAATGTTGATATAATAACTGTTTGGAAAGATCATTGGTTTTTATTTTAATATTATGTTAGGGCATTTTCAAAGGGTAATGGTAGTCTGTACCAGCTGCTAGCGAAATTGTGACAAATGGCAATTTACACAGGAACAGTTTGTTCTCTCACACCATCTCTTAAGTTTTCTTTCAAAAAATGTACACCGTGTGCTGGTGGCCATTTAAAACCACGCAAACTTCCAGACAAACAGTTGTTACAACTTATGGGTGGGAGGATATCAAGAAAGAACTCGCACTACCTGTCAGGCAGATATTTGTTCATTTTTCTTTCTATACAAATCATTAATAACGAAATGTTGTTAAATAAATTTTTTTTTGTAGAAATCAGTTATATTGTATATGGGAGTATAAATATATGATAAAGGTCATTTGCATCAGAGTTTATCATTGATAGTAGTTATCATACTAACATCTCATGGGAATCATTGTATTACCACTCTACAAAGTTTGAAACTCAAGGGTGTATTTAGCATACGTGCGAATCAACTAAGGAGCTTACCAGAATGCCATGCCTCACTTTCATCAAAATTTTCTATTTTAATAACCTATGGTTATATGCTGCTAGTTAGTGTCTTAAATAACTTACCTATTATACCCTTTCTATCTTATAGTTTCAGTAGTTCTAAACATAAGGGAGTGGCTTATCGATTATATCCTGCCTACATATTCAAACATGTTACTCAGATGCCGTCGCTGTTAAGTTCCATAATTTGTATGCACTAGACAATACGTTAACGTTATTCTTTTTTAAGAAAGAGTATTTGAACAAATCAAAGGTTAATTATAACAATGTTACTTAAATTAATGTAAAGAAGATAATTAAAGAAAATTAATCTAAATAGTCATTTATGTAGTTCGCAGTGTTTGAAATTTGGAAGATTCTGTCGAAAAGTTATTCTTGTTTTTATTTTTAAATAAATTATGATGTCAATTTTGTTGAAAGGAAAATGAAATAAGATAGCAGTAGTAACAAAAACGATTTTAAAAATGTAGATTTTTCCAACTGTTAACAAATCAACTGTCAGTTAAAAGCTTTCCTTTATTTTTCTTCAATGGAGTTTTCAACATAAAATTACAGAATGGATCATATTCCTTGTAATTACGTACACAACATTGATGTTAGAAGAAATACTTAGAACGTCCAAAGCGTAATATTTCAGTTGCTTCTGGTCGTTGAAATTATTTCAATCAATAATACAGAAGTATCAATTTTCTGTTTGTTGTCACATTTTTTTTATGATTCTTGGAATTTTATGTATGTCATTTAATGATATACAGACGGATTCTTGAATAATTCGCTCATTTATTAATCGTATTTAAACGATTTGAATTAGATGAACCTGTACAATAGTATATTTCTAATATTGTTTGTTTGTTTTAACTAATTTACAGACTTGTTCGATATATCCATGAAGGTACTTCGTAATAAATAGGGGAAAATTATTTTAAATGGTTTGATTGAGAACACTGAAAAAAACGGCGTTCGAGACACACCCCGTAGTGTTTTTGCCATTTAAAGTTCATGTTGAGAGAGAAATCACAATAAATTTACTGATAAAACATTTTGGAATTAAATTATGGAAACATTCTGTTGTTCTCGAATGCTGTGTCCTGACGTAATAGAGTTTTGGTTAGATGCAAAGATGGTGTAATGTTTAAGATCTCAGAGTCAATTAGAGAATGTCTCTAGTCCCTAAGCCTATCGCAATATATCGTATAGAGCTTTTATTGTCTACATGATTAACAAAACATATACCTTGAATAATAATATCTTGCTAATATAGTACTGCTTGTAATATTTTATACTGCTACTGGTACACATTCCTTTTATTCTCTCTCTGTCTCTGTTTTCCTGCTAGATTCAATATTGAGATTCTATAACATTTACGTAATAATCAAGGTTTACTTATAGCATGTGTGTATAGCGTAATTATTTAATAGCACGGATTTTATGAATTTAACGGAATAACATAGCAAAAAACATTGAAATCATTTTGTTTCTTTTTCTAACTCGTACTAGTACTCGTTTGGGAATATATTGTTTATTCACTAATATAAATATAAGATGAACGTTACGTTTGTAATGTAAAAGTTACTTGTAGCAAATTAAAGCTATTTTTAGAACAATAAGTATAATTACAAGAAGTTGTGTTGGTGTGCTATTTTTGTACTACCTTTTACTCTACTCTTTCTCATTCGTTCGTATACCGTCAATTATATCACATTCTCATCCTTCTGTTTCTCTCCCTATATTTGAGATGGAAGTTTTTACGCTAAATACAACAATAGGTCTTATAATAATTTATTATTAGAGAAAAGATGATATATTTACACGTATATAAAACGTTAACGGGGGAATATTATAATTAATCCACAACGAAATCCTTTTTTGTCTTAATTAGTCACTGTATTTAAAAAGGCGTATTAATTAAAGCGAAACCACATCCAAATATAGAATAGACTGTGATTAGATTTTGTTTGTATTTTTAACATTATACCTCGAACTTTGTTTTGTTTGTTTGAGAAGAAAATTGTTCATCAACTCTTCTAGATGATTCTTCGTCATCGGTGTCATCTTACACAGAGGCACCTGCTTTTGCATTACAATTAGTTCATTACATTTACCTTGTACGACACATATTTTGTTAATTAATCATGAATTTTTGTCATTTTATTTTTATTGTTGTCATATTTTTCTTTTACTCTACTGTTTCCTATAAATGTATATATTTAAATTTTTGACATGAATTTAATTATTTTTTCAATATGTATGGAAATAAATCAAAATAAATTTTACTCTCTTGGAAAGTGTGTGTTTTTTTTTTATTTTACTCACACACACACGCAAGAGACGTCTAATTCTAGACGGCAATATGTCTATGTCTTTTACAAAAAGAATACGACGAAATAGTTGTTAGAATGGAGAAAACCCCAAATCTAGTCAAGTAGTTGAATAGATTTCACCAATATTTCAACAATTCTACTGTCACTTACACTTATTTATCTCAACGAGTTTATTTTTTTTTACTAGCCCTTTATCTTGTCTTTTTGATTATTTGCGTAGAAGAAAAAAATTCACAATTTAAGTGAATTATAGTCAAATGAAACTTGATTTTGTTACGTATGCATTGAAATTGATATTTGTATTGTGTTTCAGTTCTACCAACGAACTGAATTATAGGTAGGCATTTCGTTTCTTATCAGATTAGAGGTTGTTCTATTTCAGACCATTGTTCTTCTGTTTTTGTAACTGTAACTGAAACTGAAATACGCACAAATACTTTCGACTTCATACACGTAAATAATGACAGCTATTGGTGTGTAAACTATAAATCACAACCCTAAATCTTCTCTTTCCGTTAACCCCCTTCATCATTGATAATTTTCGTGGATAAAATATGAGAAAAATAATCAAAAATTCTGGTTATAGTATAGCTTCAATTAGTTCCTTTTAAGTATGATACCGATCATTAATTTTCGTTTTTCGCATGTAAAACTTTTGTAAAGTTTGTTAATAGGTTGTATAGCACTTCCATAACTTTAATGAGTGAATGATGTTAAATTCTATTGAAGAATGTCCTATCGTTTTGTTCCATCAATGTTCTCTCACGTTGATAGCCTATCATGTTATATAATTTTAAAGTTTGATCCTATATAGTTATAGGAAGGATGAGAGGATAGGCATGTATAAAACTTGAACAACAAATTGCCTAAAATTGTGGGATAATATGGTGACAGAGAGAGAAGAGAGGTAGTTGTGGAATCTATTACCATTGCTTCTCTAACAGGTTATATCAAACGAACGCGAATAGAGTAATGTAGCGAGCAAAACTGATGGCTGAATTTCAAGTTTGCTACGTCTTAATGCAACGAATTTATCACGTGTGTTCGGTCATTATTACATCTCCATGAATGTTAGACAAGCCTCATTATACTATGACAGAAATTCAAGAAAAACGAATCACCACCTTACCTATTATTATTAACAAATTGTACTCACAGAATTTTCATGTTTTCAATCAATAACTAGCTAATCATACTGATTGTTTTGTTGTTTGTGATTGTAGTTATAACTAGATAGAGTCTTCCAGCATGTAATTCACTTTCTAATTTTTTAGGAATAAAACGCATTTATTCACTAGTTGAGATTGAATCGTTCAAAATGTTTTATATGCAAAGCCAGGAGTTTCGTTCTGGCGCGACATCAGCATACTGGGGTGGATTTACAAAATTAGACGAAAGAAATGGCGGATTAGTAGTCGCGCATTGCATTCTTATTACTATTATAGGACTAATTTCACGCGGCCCTGACCATTTGCCATACCAATTTATAAGTTTGATCAGTAGCTGTTAGACTGTCAGTTACAAAAGAAAGAAAAAACGCACACTCACACTCATTAATCTCGTTTAAATAGATGAGACTGATAATCGGATAGAAATCTGCCAATACCTTATCACCTCTATAGGTTATTAAAATGAACAGATACATCTCTTTGTCCTCTATTTATCAGTTTAATGATACAGAAATGAGGGGTTGATATTTACGATTATCGTTAACCGAATGAAAACTAATGACTTTTGTGATTTGTGTCGTTAAAATAAAACGCGACAAATAACTTTGACTCATTTAGCGTCGAATACCGTAAACATAAACCTTTGAGGTTGTAAAAATAATTGCCAAATGGGGGCAAATAAGTTCTACCAATTTCTTAAGTCTTTTATTAAATAATAACCGTTATATATTTCGATTTATTTTAGTATTTGTATTGTAGAGAGCGAGATTGTTTGTTAAATTTAACCAGATATATTATAATAAAGATCATTTATAACTGCGAATGAAAGAAAAAATTATTATTTCGTTTCCTGTGGGTGGGTGCTTTTGATTCGTTAAGGATTTCATCTGCTATATTCGAACCAAAAAAATTTGCATAATGTTATAATATTTCTCTTTCTTAGCAGGAAATAAAATCGCTTGTGATTGGAAACATCAGGAAGTTGGAAGGTCTTCGATTTTAGTCTTTCTCTTTCGCTTATTTCCATGTTCTCTTTACGAATAAATCTCGCAGCAATGAACTCAAATAGTCTCATTTTAGGACAGATCATATCATTACAGAAAACAGAGATAAAGGCAAAGAGAGAGATTTAAACATTTTTTTCTTTCCAATAAATACACTGCCTTAACTTAGTAATCTCATTATGAACTATTTCATCACAGAATACCATTTGGTTATAATGATAATGATAATGATAACGATAATAGTGCTTTTATAAGGTGTTATATTTAGTGTCAGGAAATGATCAAGGATGAAAAAATATTATAAGGGGATGATGGGTTAAAATAACGGTTGAAATTCTAGACACGAAACTAGAAGTGAGATTTATATGGCCTTCGGTTACTGCTTTTGTCGCTCTATAGAGGTGCTCTATTTTATCGCTTCCAAGTATTAAACAAGGCAATACAATTCACACCAACACATCCTTTAGCTTTATCCAACATCATATCAACAATACAATTGTACTAGAATGGTCAGCATAATGTAGATTATCAATATTATCTGAAAGACAGGAGTGATGATGAACCATATAGAAAACATTTTTTTGTTTATTATATAAATAGAAATATTAAAAATAATTCCAATATCCATAATATTTTTCTAATTATTGTTGTTTAGTGTAGTTAAATGCGTAAGTGTAGACGTTGTTGTTGTTGTTGTGTGTTGTTGTGTGGTGGTGATGGTCGTTTCAGTAAACTGAAAAGTGTCTTGGGACAATTTCTTACAGTTGTTACAACAAATAGTTAACGCTTAAAGCTATGTGCGCCATTATTGTTTTCTTCGTTTCATTTAATTTTCTGTAGCAGTATCTCAACACACATTTTTATACTGAACCTAATGATTCCATAACAATAATTTAAAATTATACAGTGGCAACTACCAACAACTTACAAAATTTGTTTAGTTGTCAGTTTTCTAAGATTATGTTTTGAAATGTATTTGTGATGTTTTTAAAAGTATTCGCTGTTTTTTAAGTAGTTTTGTTTCGTTGTAGAACTTTTAATAGACTATGAAAACTTCACTACCTACTGCCTACCGCATTTATGGGTATGCTGTTTAATTCGTACATTTTTAAAACATGTCACTAAATCTTTGCCGTTTAACATGTCCTATCTAGTAGTGCCTTGTTGATACATTAAAACTGTTTGATGGTATTGTCATTTTCATAAATTAATTCTCGATTATTCTGTGTAGAAAATGTTTCTAAAGACTTGAAACGAATATTTTGATGTTGGCTATAAATGCTGTAAAAATCCAGTATCCATTTGTGTCTTCGTTTATTAAAATTAGTAGCCAGTACTTTACTATTTAATTCGTTTTTCAAGTTCTCAAGAATTCAACAACTGTAGATTATAAAGCATTCTTGAGAATTTTGTTCTTATCAAAGTTAAAAAGCTTAGTAAATTCTTTTATCTTTTTTTATTTATTTGGAGATCAATTTTATTTGCTCAATTTTGTAGTTCCAGTTATTTCAGTGTTTTAATCAATATTTGATGAAAAAGATAAAATTAGATATTTGTAATTTAGTTCAAAAAAGAATTTTACAAAATAAATTAACTATTCCCCAATTTGATAATATATTAGATAAGATTGTATAGAATATTAGAAACAAAACTGGAACAATGTTGTATGGTTGCTCTTGTTATTTTCAGATTTAATTGCCATTGTGGGATAATCGCATCTGTTTGTCTTTCTATATTTTGTATATATTGTATGTACGATTGTGTGGTTTTCAAAATTATTATCAACGAAAAACACATTTGAAAGAACATGAGGTAATTTTAGAGAATTTGTGAAGGGATCTTACTTTTCTGTTAATTCTCTTATTCGTATTATTTATTTATTTATTTACTTATTTATTTATTTATTTATTTATTTATTTATTTATTTATTTATTTATTTATTTATTTATTTATTTATTTATTTATTTATTTATTTATTTATTATATATATATATATATATATATATATACATAAGAAGAAACTAGAATAATAGAGATTCGTAATGAATCATTTGGGTTTAGTTTTATTTTATTATTTGTTATGAATACTATAATGTTACATAACTGTTTTGAAATTGTTTTAATAGAAAACAGAGTAGCTCCCTTGAGATATTTCAAACAACTATTCATACAATAAAAAAGGGATTCATTCATAACACAATAATCCTTTATCGTAATCACAGAAATTTACATTGAGCAAAAGAGACAACTTCAAATATAATTTCTGAAATTATCATGGATTTAATACTAACAATGACTAATATATAATAGAAGTCAGACAAAGATAGATATAATACAATTCATTGTTGCTATAGAACAGGCACGTTGAAATCCACCACCACCTCCACCACCACCACCATCATCATCATCATCATCATTATCATCATCATTATTACACCATTGCCAATTACACCCAAAAGTGTCACCAAACTAATCGAAGGAATCAACTAATTCGGTAGGCGGGCGGTTGTCGTCGTCGTCCTCGACAACGCCAACGTCTATTTGACAGGAGTTGCCTAAAAAGTGTTCTACACTGCAGTAATTACTAAACTTTGGATCTAAGGGTGTTGTCGTTGGTGGTGGTAGTGGTGGTGGTAGTATTGGAGAGCCTTTAAAGTGGTTCTTTAGTTTTCGCTTGAATCGACTTCGATTTTCAACTAAGAACACGTTTCTGGCATAATGCCATATAAATGTAAAATAAAGAACTTTTAACAACAACATAATTTCTTTAAATTTCAGTTAATTAAAATTAAATTATGGACATTATAAATTTATTTTAACTTAATTTTTCTTCTTAAATCGTTTTAAGAAAAGTTTCTTAACAATTTTAATCATTATTATTAAGAATAACAAAAACTTATATCAAATAGATAATAAGAAAATAATGAAATGTCAACTGATGGACATTTTAAATCATCTGTATCATTATATTGTAACACATTTTCAATCCACCAAATATCCTTATCAATTGATTTGATAGACTCTTTATTTAAAAGTGGAGCTAATTCTTCCAAATTTTATTGAAATCCACAAATTAATAAACATAGGTATTCAAAAAAAAAACATAGAACAAGCGCCTTCAATTACTAATTATTATTGAATTTTAATAATAAATTATTTAACTATTTCTTCATTTATATCATTAAGGTCTAATGATAAACCAATTTGTAGATATTCAACACCTTGATTATTACTAAATTGATATAAAACGGTATACCTAATATTGGTGTTTTTGTAATAATTGCTTCTTCTGTTGAATATAAACCAGCTTGTCTAATGAACAGTTTTGTTTTATTGTGCCCTAAAATTGTATTTTTACTATATTTCGTCGATCTTGTCTGGATCAACTTGACTTTAAGGTAGAATAGTAACACAAACAGTAAAATAGAAATAGTTTACTTTTTTTCTTGAGTTGTTTTCTGGGAGTAGCCGAGCGACACCGTGTTCTTTGTATGTAAGTATTTGTAGCTTCAGCGTTGATATTGTTTCTACATTTGTCAATAGTGTTTAGAAAATAGTTGCAACATAATAACAAAGAAAAGTACAGCTTTGCACAGCACAACACAGTTTTTGTTGAGTAATTAATGGGCTATTATGAACAATTGGTTTAAGTTGTGAATTTGATCATACTCTATTAAGGAAGTAGTTTTATTGGGAGAAGAATTAAAAAATACTTAACGAAAATGTAATTTATGGTATGAACTGTGAAACTCATCATTCAAATTATTCTGTGTCAAATCGAGAGTAATCTAACGAAGTACCTAATATGAGAAAACCGAAAATCCATTCATTCATTCACTCTATTAAATTTTACATCACATTCTTCTTTGCCCTTGCCTTGGAGTTTTTGTTCTTATATAGTACCTCAAAGTCATGCCGACCAAGTCAAGTTATATAGAATATAATTATAGTTATACTTAAAATATTTTCTGATTTCTGATTTTCTCAAATTCACTTTCAAATTTTCAAATGTCTATACGGTAATTGTTGGAAAACATTAAGGAATAGATTTTTTCGTTGTTCGAATAATTGATTACTTTTAATATTTGAATTTAAATTAAAATAAACAACACCATTTCTTGCTTTATTAATAAATTCTACTAAATTCAACGATAATGGTCTTGGTGGTTGAATTTGTAAACCATCCAATTGTATAATATTTGGTATACGTTATGAAATTTCATGGAATCCTTTTTAAGAGTTAAACAGATGTTTTTCGCAATTTCCAATAAATTGCTTGTTGAATTGTTTAAATATGTTTGAATTATTCACTTTTGTTGTTATAAAATTAAGAAATGATTAAAGAGTCTATCGAAAATGACTACAATTATTCGTTGGAATAAATTTTAATTATTATTGATAAATCGTAAATTTCTATGCAATTTTGCTATATGATGGTTAATATTACCAATAATGCCTTTTATATTATTTGATAATTCGATTGGTATAATACAAATAATTGCACAATTATATTTTTTAATAAAACCAAACCATGCAGGTACATGAATTTCACTAATAATTGAATCGAAATGCCGCTCATTATCATTAATTAGTGCATGTATTTCACTATTTTTTTAATTGTTGTTCAGTTTTCATTATTCATTGTATGATAAATATGTTTTATTAAAATGAATAAATTGGACTCTTCATTCATAATTTCTTCCATGTTATGAATTTCATATATTAATCTGAATGTAAAATTCGAATTAATTTATTGTTGTGTTATCAATTGGATCTGTTGTTATCACAGTAATATAGTTGATGATACACAGTATTTTACTATAATCACCAAAAATATTTAACAATACTAATGAAAACAAGAAGATCTTTATAAACATCTTTGATACAATTAAAAACCAAATATGTAATTATAAAAATAATTTGAATTTCTATCTCACAATTAGTGATAATTTTTGTAAATTTAACTATGATGTATGTCGTAGAATAGTGATAAAAGGAAAATGGGTTATATGTTTAGGTATACTTTAAATGCGATTCAAGATTCAATATGTCTCTTTGGACTCATTTCGGTTCGAGTTAGTTGATTTTCATTTCAAAATGTTAGATCAATTCGTAATCGTTCATTCTTCGCAATTTATTAAAAATTAATCAGAAAACTTTCACATATATACTTAGAAAACAACAAACTACATCAAGAAACGATACATCTTTTCCTCCGGGAATGCACTCATTTCTATAAAATACTTAAAGGGTTCGTTAGTTTGTATTAATTTCTTTGGAAAAAACAACGTGTAGACGCGACCTATTTCCTGTCGAGATAACTCAGTAATTATAATAAATGAATTATAGTGAAAAGCAACTAAAACGGATGGAATTTATAACGAGATCCTGTAGAAATGGGTTCAAGTATATACTGAATTGGTGACGTTATATCCGAGTATCATTTTAATAATGTTATCGGCGTAAGTTATTGTAATAACGATGGGGAAAATAATATATTTATATTTCTATAGAGGCCTACACGTGCAGAAACTTCTGTTTAGTATTATCGGTTTATTCTGCTCCTTCACAATATACAAATATGAATATTATTACTACTAATTGTATTTTATTTATATTTATCGTTTATGTCCTTGAGGGTCTACTATGTCGTTAGATCCAAAGTTTCATTTGATTGTAACAAATTAATTACAAATGCATTAAGTTTTATTACATTGTGTTCGGATCATCTATGTTTAGTCGTAATATGTCGTTATAAGGAATTTTGCTGCAAGTTTGATTGTATTTACTCTACCTAAACTTTCATACAAAATGTATTCGGGCTTGTATTTGTATGTGGTTACGTTTTGCTATATTGACTTTAAAACTGGCTTACAAACGGCACTATATTTCGATGTCATTACTTTTGCTGTAGTAAATGAGTTGTTATACAGGATATTGTGATAGTGGCAGTTTTACGTTTGGAATTTTATTTATATGTATGTAGTCACCCTAAAATATATCAATCTACTGCTAATGCTAACGATTCATTTTCATTTAACATATTTTCCAGTGAGCTACTCTAATGTTCTTATCATTCGAGTGTTATTTGGATATCACCCGGCAGATTATTGAGGGCATATTTTGCTAGTTGGAGGTATCAAACGAAATGGAATATTCGGTATACTGTTCATAAATTCCTTGCAGGGTGTCCCCTTGACAAGTCGTAGAATTTTTGATATTTATTCTTAGGTTTCTTTACGTTTTATAAATGGGCGTCTCTATTATAGTTTTAATTATTATCCATTTTTTAGGTGTATACACTAGATCGCCACAATAAATTTTTTAAATAATTTTAATAAAATGAATAATTATATACATAGAGAATAAATATATGAGATCTTATAAATACAGCTAACATTGATTAATTTAAAATTACTAATCTGTATGGCTTTTATTGTTTCTTAAAACTGATTTTGTTAATTTTTTCATAGTATTATAAAATAACAAAATCGGTTTAAACATACGTAATAATATATAAGAAACTATTAAAATTGCTAATATAAGAAATACAAATACATCAATTAAATAATATTGATAAAATGGTAAATCAACACCTGCATATTTTAAATGTTTAGCACCATTATGCCTTAATACATATTCAATCCACCATATAGATTTTTCTAATGCTGTTTGTGGATGATCTGTGGCAATTTTTGAATATTCCTCAATTGTCTTTTTATATTTTGGATTTCTTATAAGTTCGTAGATTTTATTTTTAAATTCATCAATAGTAAATTGATAGAAATTCAATGATAATCCATAACCTTTTTGTGTTAATAAATGTGCATTATAACGTTGATCACCAAAAAATGGTATTGCTAATATAGGTACTTTGAAATGTACGGCTTCATCTAATGATTGTAAACCACCTTGTGTTATAAATAATTTCACATTTTTATGTCTTAATACATCTTGTTGTGGTAACCATTTACGTATTTCAACATTATCTGGTTTATTTGGTAGATTATCATTTTCAAATTTCCATAAAATTTTATATGGTAACTGGCCAAATGTTTCTAATAGTTGATTTAATTTCTCTTTTGGTAAACGATTACTTTTCACATTTGTACCTAAACTAAAATAGATAACACCTTCGTTTGCATTATCTAAATAGTTTTGTAAATCATCCGGTAATTTCTTTGGCGGTTTTATATGTATGCCGGATATATCGATAAATGCTGGTACTGTTGGTATTGGATTTCTTATTGCTAAATTCGTATTTACCAATACTAAACTAACTTCTCTTGCTATAACTTCTAATGGTCTTATATTATTAAAATGTTTCTGTGCTATTTGATCCATTAATGGTGCTAATTTATATCTACTAGTTATATAAAATAAAATTTTAAATACAGAACTAATAACACGTTCTTTAAATGATAAATTTGATGAGAATGGCAATGTTACAGCTGGATCTAATACAGGATGTTGTGGATTACCAATACTATCATAACCACGACCAACTAAACCAATTGATGTTAAACCAATCATTGGACAATTGAATACATCTTTAAAACCATACATTATCGGAAATAAATATTCAACTAATAATAAATCATATTTCGTCTCGTTTCTTCTTAACAATAATTCTTTAACTTCTGGATGATTTAATTGATATTCACTTATTTCTACATACGTTTTTATTAACTCTGCCATTTCCTCAGATGTTGAATGTTCTTTAACGCCATTGATTACAATACTATTTTTATTCCATATTTGATAACTACTACTTAAATCAATTTCTGTGAGATTCGTTAGTGTTGGATCATTCAATGGATTTGGTGTTAATATTGTTACCTCATGACCATTCAATGATAATTCACGCCATATTGGTTGATAGACAATTTGATGACTGTAACTAGGTGTTAAAAAGACACCCAAAATTTTTGCACTATTTACTATAGATATTATAGACACAAATTGAATAAAGATAATTAAACGAGACATTTTTGCATTTTGAGCATTTGCAATTATTTGTCGATTTTATATACACATCCAATTTTTATTATATGAATGGATTTATTGATAAAATAATAGATTTTACGATTATTTTAAGAGGCGATACAAATGATATTGATTCACATAAAGATCATACATATCTAGCGTGATAATGATAAATTTTGATTACATTATAATTTAAACTTGTTGCAATACCGGTTGATTCAAGAGCATTATTATCTTATTCAATCACCATAGAAGCTTTTTTTTTGGAGCTTCTACACGTAATTACAATAAAGAGCCTTAAGTACTTGTCTATCAATCTTCTTATGTTTTCTAGCTTTTAATATTCAGTTGAATACACTTCTCGACAACAATAAATTTGACTAATAGTTACGCTATCATGATAGTTAATCGAATTTTACCTGCTATTCTATTATTAAAGGTCGTATTTAATCGTTGAGAATTTTTTTTTTATAAATCTCGGTTTTTGTTAATTTTAATACAATCGAGTTATCTCTACTTAATGACATCAATTCTCTGATATCTTAGCTTTTGTTTCTCTTATCATCTTCTCAATCCTGCCAATTTTAAATGTAAAAAGTATTATAAGATGTCTACCGTTCTTTTTTAATTAGTTTCACCACAGCATTATTACAAGTTGGTAATAAAGAGGCGAAATTTAAATTTCGAATTGATTAGATGCATTTATTACATAATTTCCAGTTATGAAATTTTCTTTAATGCTAATTGAATTTTATTATAATTGAATAAAGTACTGAACGCTTAAATGGATAGATACGTGTCTATATCATCAAGAGTAATACAGTATGACAAAATTAAGTTACATTAGATCCATTTCTTGACAAACACTTGTACTTTGTCTCTTACATATTTCTAAATTATTCTTTTAAGTGCTTTATTTATATAAAAATTGATCAATAATTAATCCTGTACTTATTATAGTAATATTCAATAGTTTTGTTTAAACAGTAATTGTTTATTACTTGCCTAGAAGTCTTAATCTGCTTAACCCTAGCCCGACACTCTATAAATAAACATTTTGAAATGGAAGTTTAAAAGAGATTCTGAAAGGCTTAGTTTCTATTCTTCTAAAGAAAACAAAATTTTCTCATAATTGAAAATACGAGACGTTTAGTATTTGAAAATGCTTTAAAGACGATTTTACCAGCAAACTCCTTTAAAATAAAAAGTAATTTCCACAATTTGATTTCAAACGAAACAAGTATTGTTAGCTTCCAAGAGAATTGCCATTTTTTTTAATAATATTGTGTATTTATACGTAATGTCTAGCTATAGTCAAGAATTCCTTTCGTAATTATATACATCTACAAGAGCAGTATTGCAAATTTTGAGTAATTAATTTACTTCAAAGCTACTAATTAATGGTTATAATTATTTCTGTTTGTATTTAGACTTCATTTTTTACAGAAGAAATACACTAACGTTAATTATGGATTATTGTTGTATATTCCAAAGTGAACAGAAGTCAAAATGAACAAAGTTCTAGATTAGTTGGTTAAATTCGACTGAACATATCAAAACTATACTCTGTGTTACAGTCCTATAATTCAATTCAATACATCTAAATATAGCGTCAATTTTTTCAAGTTGTTTTTTAAAAAAAGAGCAAAGGTTTTTTTATATTTACTCATTTTTTATTATCAATTTTTTTTAAAGATAAGTCAATCCTTCACCGTCTTCAATGATGCAATAATTATGTCGAATTACGTTGGTTTTCAATTGTCACTTATGTTATTGTGTAAGTGACACTAATCCTTTGAAGTTCCAATGTCTAATGTGTGTTGTAGATATGTTTATAAAATTTTTATTGCTTCAGCAAATAATTGCCCCATTTTTGATTTATCAAAAAATATCTCTTTTTATTGTTTTCGGTTGAATCAATGGACTATTTTATATGTGAAAGATTAATATAACTACAATTAAAACGTTTTGTTGTAAATAAAATTTATTTCACTTCAATTATATTTGAAAACGGCTATTGTACGTTTAAATTCATTACATTGCATTAAAAATAAACGATGTCTTTACAACTAGGTCAAGAAAATTCAATCAATCCTCAGCTTGTATCGTTTGTATTGGGCGAATGATCAATTTCAACATTCTGTAAATACAGTAGAAAATATCGATTTTCAATTAATTTTAAATATATTGGAAATACGTTTTATAAATTTTTGTAGTCTGTGTTCAATTTTATTTATTATTCAACGTTATATGTATAGTTCAAAATGTTAGTTCGATTTTATTTGGTAAAATGAAGTACAAATCGATTCGGGTTATTATTTACAATTTGTGCCTTTTCATTTTTCAATATCTTGTAGAGGTTTGTAGTCCACTTAAGGAGAATATGTTCATAAAAATGAAGCAAAATATGAAATGTGTTATATAAGGAAAACTGTTGAGTTTCTTTCAATTTTCTTTAAAACTTATTTTGTTTACTTTAGTTATTTCTCTTATAGCAAACATCTGGTATAACAAAATTCAATTTGAATTGACTTCAACTCTCAGCTGTAATTATTTACTGATTAATGGAAAAAAATGCAATTTAAAAAATTACTGTAGTTAACTGTTGAGTGCATGTTAATATCAGAATTTTTATCAGTTTATATTCATCAAAAAACACTCGATTTTATCATAAACTAGACAAAAAAAAATTGAAATTGTCAGGTGCGCCCTGAATGTTATCTGATTTATTCAATTGTTGTGATAATTGTTTCAAATTTTTCCAATATTTTTAAAAATAGAAAAATCTAAAGGTAAGCCGAATGTCATGCACTTTTTCAAACGATACTGATCACTTTTTTACGATCATATGTAATCTGATTTGTATTTCACTTATAAGTAATTATGATTAATCATTATAGGATGAGTATCCCCTAAGGAACAGATTCCAATTATATAATAATTATATTTTGACTCCCAACAGCTTTCACTTTAATAGAAACAATTCCCATTAAACTAACAATATCGAATAGGGGAAATTTCTGTTCAGTTTTCATATACAAACACTAATTTGATTTAAACTGATTAGTCTATCGGGTTAACATTTTTTAAAATAGTGAAGATTGAAAACAATGGAAAACAACGACGGTCGATCACTTAAAATCCGTCTTTATAAATATCCCACTATGAAATTGAATTGAATTTGAAAAATTATTAGACAAATTTTTATTTTTTTCTCATTTCTTCCATTTTTTTCTTTGAACACAAGCTACCATCACTAACAATTTTAAAACTTGTCACGAAAGCTTAGCTAACTGGGAACTTCCCTTGGTTATTCATAAATCAAGTTAAGCCCAATTCCAACTTACCGTGTACGTTTTATAATATATATAATTCGCCCCCTGCTACCCTTCGAAATTTTAGTGTTCATAATATATATTTATATATTTATGTCTTTTTGGTTGTATTCGTCATCAGGATGATTCAGTCATATTTTTCTTTTGTTGGTAATGTATCCAGTGCGCTTGAATGAAATCGGTTGTTTGTGGAATTATTCTTTTGCGTTTTGAATTTTGAGAATATTTAGGGTGAATTTATTAGTCTATATCGGTTGAGTCATGTTTGATTAAAATCTCTTAAGCTAAGACGAATAGCAAAATAAGTCTTTTGTTAGTTTCAAAAGGAACAACTACTAAGTTAGTTTTCGCTTTGTTAGTATAATCAGTGGCGTAACAATAAGTATTAGAAATAAAATAAGAGTGGTTAAGATTAATTCTTCATTTATCTAGTGGTGTTAATTATTTCTTTCTTAACCAAAATTGGTTGTATTGCTTCTTACTGTTTCTCTATTGGTTGCAGTGGTAATATAATAACCCAATAAACTGCTTTGCGTAGTTTTACAGATATTAAAAGAAGGGTATTTTTTCCAGAACTTTGTAGAGTTTGATTGGTTAGTCGTGACTCATCTTATATAGTTTCGAATGGACGTTCGTTTTTATTTCATGTATTTTTCCTTTTCAGTTATTTTTCATTTATTGATTAATTATGAGCTATAGAAAGGAGAAGTTAAGTTATCCTATTAATAGCTATGTTGATATTTCGTAAAACAATTTGTATTTTATAATCCTGATCAATATTACTCTCAGATCAATTTAAAAAACATTATTCGATAGTTTCAATCTAGAAGGGTCTAAGTAAATGTAAAAACACTTGAGCAACACGTATAAAATCAATAAGAAACACAAATCTATTATTCTATATTTAAGTTAGATTAAATGTTTTCATTTTTCTTTATAATAGAATGGATATGTGCTGATAATTAATTGTAAGTGATATTCACGTGATTGCTACATTTGTTTGAGAGCTAATAATTTCCAAAATATTTTCGCCACATCTCACAATAAAAAGTTGTTTTGTCTGGCAACCCCAATTACTTACGAAAGATTTCACTTTAATGTGATCGGCTTCTCGATTGTAACCTCTGTGATATCTACAGTGGAAGCATACCTTAAATAGGCAACACTAATTTTCGTGGCTCATCAGGAAGAGGGATAATCGTTTGTTTTGTTTTTTTTTAATAAGCGACATAGTTGATTTTTTAGGAACTTTCGCAAATAAATCCCTTTGGATTTATCTTGACAATTTTTGAAGTGGTTGAAATGATTGAATAATCTCCCCCAGAAATGAGAAATATCCAATTCATTATGTACGATTAACTATTCTAGCCTATTCTGTTTTGTTTTCTCCATTAATTAGTTTTAATTTTTCATGTTTATTTAGTGAGTTCATTGTCACCTTTACTTTTCATTGATTACTATAGCATGACGTCATCAAGTCCTTTAAAATGTATATTTCCCTTTGATCGTAAATAATAACATAATTCGCAAATGTAACTCTCATAAGTCATCGGTAGTGTTTCATATGGGATATGTAACGGTAATAGTAGGGATGTTACATGTTGTTGTTCACAAACGTGTTAATTTTTTAAAAAACTCTACACACATTTTTTTAACTTTTTTAATAATCTACCAAATGTTTCTTCCAGTCAGGAAGGGGTCAATATTCACATTTTGAAAAACTTTTAGTGTAAAATAGTAGATCTTCTATATGATAGTTTAGAATCGTTTATGAAAATAGAGATCAAGATCAACATTTATCGAGAATATCATTAATATCTTGAGGGGTACATGAAATGAAAAAAAAAAATTTTAATTATGAATAAGCAAAATCGCTTATATAATACAAATTGAAATATAATCATAGTAAATTGGTATACTGTCAGATTTAAAACATAAATTTTCCAGAAAGCTCACTGAATTGCGTCCATTATCAACTCTATAATCGGGTTATTACCCGCAATTGGGACTATTATAAATTTATAAACTAAATCTACTTTATTAGTAGTATGTGTTGTTGTTGTTATTGTTGTTGTTGTTGCTGTTGTTAGTTGTAATATGTATTATTATCATTGAATGAGGTAGTAGATTAGTGGAAGGTGTGTATTGCTGGCGAACTTGTGAGTCCAATCCACTTAAGTGTATTACCTTCCACAACAATTATCTACGATTATTACTGTTCCACGCCAAAATTGTACAATTGTTATGCATTTAAAACAGTTAACAAACACCAGGTAACCGTTTATAGTTGTTTTGTTCTATGTAGACACATATGTATGTATATTTTTATGGTATATGTACGAGTATGTGTTCTAATCTATATCTAAATTGTGATTTGTGGTGATGTTAGCCAGGTCAATAACAGTCCAGTATGGTTGAATACAACCGAGGCACTCTGTCCGTAGATCGTGACTAGAATAACTAACAAAACCCACCCGTTATTATACGACCAACCAGAACCACCCCCATTTAGTATCCCTATACGACAACGTTAACGGCGATCTATCTATCAAAAGTTTATCCTGGTCGATAATGTAATTTCCAACAGACCGGAAACGGATATAAACGGCATATTTACTAAGATGACGATAGTAACAAGTGATTGTATTCTATTCATTTATTCCTTAGATCTTTGTAGGTGGTATAGAGATGATACAATTATACTTTATGCCCTTGATCCTTAGGATCTGACATTGAGCCAAGTATATTTGAAATCAACATAACGACGTATAAAATGAAATTCTCTTTATAATCATTATTTGTCGTGAACGTTTTATAGAACATTAAATAAATCCTTTATTTTCTTATTAAGACATCGCTAGTTTTTTTTTATTAATTTTTTTGTTTATCTTAACAACTCGCAGTTCTTACGCCGTTTCCGTGGGTTCTTTTTCCATCATTTGAAATAAATTGCGTAAGCATGTATGTTACGATTTCCAATAGTGAGCTTTAGGCAACCAATCCTACGTTTCTGAACATATCTAGATTGAGTTTCAAGATTGAAAATAATTACAGTATTACTTTCCACTCTAAAAAGTAAAAAATCTATTTTGTACACAAAATGATTTCGTCGTCGACATCGTCGCTGTCTTGTTGATGATGGTTTGTAAGAAAACATGTTTATTTTGGTAATAGGTTTGGCTTAGCATGTCGTCATTGTCAGCGTCGTTCTTTACCGTAAACAGCACAATTTTCCATTTTTAAGCTTATTCTTCGTTATATTAAAGTTGTATGAGTTCATATAACGAAATTGCAATAAAAGCTGGAAATTTTCTAGGAGTTATAGAGAAAGTTTCCTCCATAAATTTTCAGTAAATATATCTTTTTTATTTGGATGAAGTTTTAGTATAAGAAAAGCAAAAGCTCTAATTTTAAGTAGCAGTTGTTTTCCTCCTACTTGTTTGTTTTACAAAACCTACCCCTAACGAAAATTTTCTCATCATCTAGTTTTCTACTTCCGCCCTTCTATCGTATTTGTATTCAGACTGGATGATGTGAGTAAAAAGATCTTCAAGTAACAAAAGAAAAGTTGATGAACGAATGGCTCATTTTTTCTACTCATTTAAACTGTACATGTGTGTGTGTGTGTGTGTGTAAAGCACGTGTATATAATCCACCCGCATATATACAGAAACAACAAGAAAATCTCGTAGTAAATGGAAACCTTTTCAATACCTTTACCATGAGGGAAACAAAAAATTAATTGCCATCTGTTGTAATGGACTACTTCCTTTCTTAACACACCACACACAAATACACCCACAAATCTACCCAAAAAAAAACATTGAAACATTCCTATATTAAATAGTTGAAATTTGTTCAATTTTTAGGAAAGCACTTTTATATTTTCATGTAAATTTCTAATGAAAATTCCAATTTTATCCCTTTTCAACTTTGAAAATTTATTCAACTCTAATTGAAATCGGAAAGTTGTGAAACTGTCCAACATGTGACAATAGGGTGAGAATTAGGGTGGTTCTTTTGTTTAAATTGTGCGTTCAAGTAAATATCGGTCCATTTTGTTGTTTACACGTAGGTACATGTCTATGCGTTCAAATTATCCCTAAGGAAAAATCGATTGTATACCATAAACAGAATAAATTTGTTATGAATTTTTTATTATATCGTTTTAGTTGGGTATTAATATCGGCAGACTTGGTATAATGTCAATCAATAATCATTTTATTATTAAATAATATTAGAAGATAAACTGACAAGTGACCATGTAATTGAAAAAAAAGTTATGGTATTTGCAGTTTATACTTGAGTGTAAATAAAAGATATTTGGAATAAGTCTCTCTAATTTGCAAGTACATTCAAATTTCTGAGGTTATTATTATTCAGTACTTGATATTTAGTGTTAAGTTGCATACACATAGGTATAGTGAAAGAATCTAAACTAGCGTTAACATACAGATACGAACAGAAGCAAACATTAATGGACCTTTACACACAAATTAATAGAATGGGGCAAATCGTAGTGTTTGTTTACAAATATTTTTCGTATATACGATTTGATATATATGACTTGAGATTATTCTTTTTTTCGCATCAATTCTATTCCGTCAAAATTGTCATGGATTAGGCAAATTACATTTACCTGTATTTACCAAACGTTAATGATATATACTGCGAGTTTCTATGGAAATGAAAAGAAAGCAATATAATTCATAATAGTACTAGATAGTGCAGGAAGAAAATTCCTATAATATAAAAAAAATTGATGTGTAATACACATGCGTTAAATAAGTAGGATTTAACAACAATATATTATTTTGATAGACTCTGTAAGGCAAATTTACAAAAGCCTTGGCGACTTTCTTTGGAAACCCACTAAACTTGCATTTCTAAACTCCTATTTGCTTACTAGGTAACTCGACTCGACAAATTACCTACCAACCACATTTTCGTAAAAATGCAAATTTATCCGGATAGACGAATAGCTCTAGTGTAATAATCCCTGAATATAATGATGTAATATGATCATAGTTCATAGCTGTGGGTTGTAAAATAATTATTAGTCACCATAGAAGCGCCAGCTTTCTAGTAAATTTTTTAAAATAAAACACAATAAGTATCTAGGTTTCAAAATAGTTATTTGTATCACTAGTCTAGAAATACGTGTAAAACTAATCATTCCGATGTTTAAAAAAAAGATAATCACTGATCACTTGATGCCTCATTAAGACATTAAGTACTGCGTATTGCTGAGAATGTATTTGTTGACAACAAATATTAGAAACATTTTTGACCAAACAGCTAGCGTTACGTACTGTAAATATCATCAAAAGATGCAGCTTCTCATGCCATCAAGCCTTATTTAAATCAATTAATACATATCAAAAATGAATCAAATGAACCAAATTTGAGACCCCTTCTGTTGAACTATACTTATAATTAAATTAAAAACGTGCTTAATTGAATTTTGCGATGTGAAAATAAATTACTTCAATTGTGTAAAGAACAAAATATAATTTTGTGAAAACTTTCATATAACAAGGGTGAACAACATGTTATCACCACCACTACTACTACAACTACCACAATCGCCGACAATTTCAATTCTAAAGCATTATATGCTAGTGTTAGTAACACGTGTTACCATCCACCTCTTGGAACTTTCAACGACCTGACCAACAGTTATGTCAACGTAAACGTGATAATAATGATAAATATGTTTTTCCTTTTATCTTTGGAATATAGTGGTGTGTATGAAATAAATTATTGTTTAGAGGGATGTTGGGGAGTTGATTTTGTTTGCTTTTTTTGTCTGTTATATGAAAACAATAGGCATCACTTCCTGTTTTAATTGTGGTTGTATTTTTAAATAAGAAAAATCAACACTATTATCCTCAATGAATTTAATTGTTATTCATCATATAATACATAAAACGGCTATCAAATATTTGAAACATATGTTCGTGTTCTATTGTTTGTTTATATCAAAGATTTATGTGGGTTTTTTGAAATAAACCGAACTGATTTTATAAAACACTAGATACTTTGAAAATATTTGTTAAAGAAAAATGTGTTAAAGGAAAAAGTTTATGTTATTGAGAAAATATTTGAAAATCAAAACCTTCAATCTTCCACAATAAAAGCTACTTATCTATTGTGGGTTTTCTTCGAATATCGAAAAATTTAATAAAACCGATTTGTTTGTTTTTGATATTGGAATTACGTGCGTTTATAGTATTTCTTTTTTGTTGTCTGTTCATGTTGAAAAGTTAAATATAAGAAAAGATCTCTTTCTATAAATAAATGTAAATTTAGGAAATGCTTCTATACTATTACTACTTACTCATATAAATTGGTCAGGAAAAAGGGATATGTTTTTTTTGAAAATATATGTTCACGTTCTGGAAATCCTGATCTGGATTATTATGAATTTGGCTGTATGTATTAACATTATTTTGTGTGAGGGAATTTTAGATACAACCAAACGAATCTGACAAAAAGATAAATCGATGAAAAATTGAAATCGAGATTTAATGGACTTGACTTTAAAGCAATAACAGCAATAAAATTGTCTATGAAGAGAAATAATTTATTGGTACCAACCCCCAAAGTGTGTCTAAATACCCATTTTTAATGTCAAAAATTAAAAATTCGAATAATTCATATGACCAAAAATTTAAGCATCTCGCCTCAGAAGTACGTGTTACACTTTATTTTTAATGTTAACTTATTATTAGAAACTTGACAAATACTCAATTATTCTGTTGTTCATCGCATCTAAATAAAGCTTAGGATATTTTTTATCGACGCTAAAAAAATGCCCTTAGGGAGTCTCAGTGGTGATCCTTTAAAATATAAAAGATTCTAGTAACACTAGTTTCAGTTCAAATTATCATATTTAGAAAAATGATAATCTTAATTACATTTGTTAGATAGTAAAGAAGAAATCGTTTCTGTTTGTCGTTAGATTTATTTAATAGATTCATGATTTAACGAATTATGTGTTGGTTGCATTTTCTCACGAAGAAGTACTGGGAAAACAAAAACATCTAATGTTACGCTTTTAGATTTTCGTGGTCGTCGATTTCAGTAAAGTCGGGAATCTGTAGTTTGCTTTAACATAGCAGAAATAAGAAAAGAAAGAACAACAATTGACCGCATCAATCAGCCGAGCGTATCAAAAAATAAGTCATGAAAGATCTTTGTCTTCAGAACAAATAAAACAAAAATTTTGTATTGTAGAAAACATAAAAAAACAACACTCTGATACGTATATCGACAATAAACCAAGTGGAAATGAAGTTAGTTTTTTTTGAAATTTTCGATACCAGAAAGTTAATTAAAATTATAATTATGCATTTTCAAGATTATTTATTATACCAAAAACTGTATTTGTTAAATTTTTTCACATTTATATACATAAACCTTGGTAACATTAAGAATACTGAATTATTTTAATTATTACCGTTAATCATATTTTTTGTTTATTAAATATTGTAACACTTGTAAATATTATTTATCAACATTTACGCCGTTTTTTCTTATTATGTGTTTTTTTCTTCACACAACAAAATTTACAATTTCTGTCTAGTTTTAAACTATTTAAGGTTTACAATAAATTACAAAAATAAATAAATTGTACTAAAATTAGATTTCTTTCGATAAAAGAACTTTCCAGGAGTCTATGAAAGTGAGCAATTTACTATAGAAAAAAGAAGTTATTAACAATATAGATATTAGCGGGTATAGAAATTATTTATGTAAGATATGCACAAATGTCATCAGTCTTTTTTTTATATTATACCTGGAAAATCTTAACCCCGATCCCCGAATTATTTCCGAAACAAGATTATCTACAATATACACAATATTTACAACAATTTCCAAATTATCACATAAAACAGAACAAACAACAACAGAAATGATCCAGTTGTCACAGCACGTTATATTAAAAATTAAAAAAAAGAACACACAAACACTGAAGAATTTTTCAATATTGAAAATAATGAGCTGTTTTGGGTGTCTTTTTCATTTCATTAGGAACCAACCAGTCTTTGGTAAATCGTAGAATTTTTTTTGTAAATTGAAACAGTCCTTCTTTAAGCTTTTGTCCATCGTTATTGGTTGCTTTTTTTTAGACATCAGTACCGCAACCTTCTTGATATCCTTCATCCGGTGAATTCCTATTATGCGTTAGTGCCCTTTTTAATGCTGTCACTGGTGGTAGGACTGGAACACCACCTTTTTGCCAAACTCGTAACGTTTTGGCATTTGTTGGTAAATTAATTTGTGCAGCTGTTGATGTTGTTGTTGTTGGTGTTGTTTCTTTTTGTTGTTGTCCAATAATAGGAAGACCATAATCGGATGGATAATTTTGTAAATTTCTGAATGCTAATTCTTCAATTGAACCACCATTACTCATATCGTCTATTATAGGTGTTTTGTCATCATAATTTAAATGTCTTGTTGTGTAAGTCTCATTGTCGCCACTATTATGATGATTTGGGGTTGTTTCCCATAAACTTGATGGGTATAATGAATCAACATTTCGACTGTATTCACCACTAGATGGACGTTCTATTGTTTCAATAATATAAGTATCCTCATTTATTTTTGTATCATTTATTAAATCTGGATTATTACCAGAACCTGATGATGGTGATAAATAGTTAGATGCTGACATAATACTACCATTACCATTATAATTTGTTGTTGTATATGGTATATCATTCATACGTGGTGGTTTTTGTACAGGATTACAAAAATTCAATTCAACTGGCTTATTGTTGCTATTACATTCATGACTATCATTTGTCGTTGTCATTGTTGTCGTCATTGTTGTAGGTGTTGTCACTTTACCATTAACAACACCACCATTAACAACAGTAACCACTTCAATCTGTCCTGGTGTTTTAGTTTCAGTAAATGGTAAACGTTTTAAACGCACCAATAACACAAATATTGTTAATAATATAAAAATAATTAATATCACTAATGCAACACTCAAACCAGCTATTTGACCATTACCTAGTGATGTTATACCAGCTGCACGCATTGTAACATGTAATGTAAAATTAGCTTCAGCATTACCGGCACGATTTTCAGCAACACAATAAAATTCACTCGAATTAATCTCTTGTGCATTCGTTAATACTAAAATACTGCGTTTCTCTTGTTTGCCATCTTCATAGATGAAAATTTTTTGTAATGAACTAAACGATGTATTATTCAATAATAATTTACCATTCCAATACCAATTAATTGTTGCAATTGGTATTGCATTTGCACGACATAATATTGTTGCATTTTCACCATTTATTGCTTCAATATAACGATTTACTGGTAAAATTTCTGGTTTACATGCAAAATCATCTAAATGTAATTCTGTAAATGTTTTATCAATAACTCTTTCGGGTCCACCACTACATACTGGTGCTATTGGACATGGTATATTGTTTGTTATTAACCATTCTTTTACAGATCTTAGACGGCAATCACATAACCATGGATTATCATGTAATTCAATACCATGTAAACGATTTAATATTTCAATTGTATGTAAACGTAATTCTGTTAAACGATTACCATTTAATTTTAACGATTCCAACATTTCAATACCTTCAAATGCTTTTGATGCAACAATTTGTATTTCGCAATTAGATAAATCTAATTTTATTAATCCTGGTATGGTTTCAAATGCATTACTATCGATTTTTTGTATTGGATTATTTGATAATATTAAATCACGTAGAAATGGTACATCTTGGAATGTACCAGATGGTATTGACGTTAATAAATTATGTGATAAATCTAATTCAATTAAATTTGTTAAACCACGAAATGCTAAATCATCTATTTGGCCGATACGGCAATTTCTTAAATATATCCGTTGTAAATTTATCAATCCTAAACGTATAAATGTTTCACGTGGTAATATTTGTAAATTATTCCCAGATAAATCCAATACCTGTGTTTCAACATCAATATTTTCAGGTATTGTTATTAAACCACGTTCCATGCATTCAACTGTTTGTTTACCACTTTTCCATTTACATATACACGGTGATGGACAGCTACCACCTAAACCACCACACACTTCTAATAATGTTAGAAATACAAGCCACAATACACGGGCGAATCTTAAATCTATATTCAAACACATCATTATTAATTCTATTTATTTTACATAAATATTGTTTATTTTTTAACAATCACTTGATCATTATTTATTTATTTATTGTTGGAGTAGAAGAAGCGAACACTAATTAAGTGGTTAATCCCGTTGGTGCGTTTTCGCACACCACCACCACCACTACCCCCCGATCATCGCATATATTCATTCAAACGGTCAAATGTAGACTGAATGAGGGGCTGTTCTATTCTACTACTCCTTCCCTGTTGTTTTGCCTCTAGGCGCCCCTCTTGATTCTCACCATCGTCATCGTCGTCGCCGATGCGCACTGGTTCACATGTAACCACCGCATCACTGTTGGGTACTGATTTTTGGGGGGCTTTCAATCTCTTGTAACGGCCCGTACACATGATATTATTACTATTTCTTTTTTAATTATATTTTTCCGATGTTCCCCATTGTTTAATTAACACTTAATAATCTAATTATAGAGTGTCTTGATTTAGTCATTAAAACAAATACATTCTTTTACTCAATTTACATTTGTATGAATCGTGATTTATAATAGAACTTGTCAATATTGCTTAAAAATATATAACCTTAGACTGAATGCAGACTGAACAAGCAAAAACGTTTTTTAGGTTGGACTGCAAACGTTTTTGCTTGATCAGTCTGTGTTGATAAAACATTTGGGACTGACGATTGTCAATAAAAGTAGAATTAAACTCAGTGTCGATCATGTCGACAGCCGATTATGACGTCTATACTGTGCTTATATGGCATTTGCAATCGATAACAGCTTGCATGTATGGAAGCAAATTAACGATCCTTGTGGGTGCACCCAATTAATAAAAAAAGGGTGCAGGAGAATACACTTGAAAGATTCATAAGTGGCGATTCAAATATTAATTCAGTTCACGTTGCGTGGTCAACTAAAAACCCTCATGTTGAATTTTTAAAATTTATCAAAAATTGTTGCAGGAATTTATTCGAGAAATATTTTCCACATAAATCCTTTTTCTTATACTTGATTTTCAAATACTAATACCAGTTATTTAGTTTTTTTTTGTTGTTGTTTTTTTCTTTGCCACTGTCACAGGAATTAATTTTTAATCAACAATCGACTATTCACAGGTTCGATTTGGGATATCCAACTAATAATAACTAGGAGAATTATTTTTGTAATTATGCACGTACGCAACAGCTAATAAATGTTCGTTCATCAAACAAGGGATAGTGTGTGCACGTCCCACACGTTGAAAATTGTTATAACGTGTTGGATGGTGCTTGCTGAATACGCACGTTCATCACATGCAACTGTTTTATACAAAACGTTTCGTTTTATCGAACAACATATTGCTGAAAATCAATGCATATTGATCAAACAAAAATGTCTTTCGACAATGTATTTTGTTTTGAAGTGTTGTAAAATATTTGATAAACAGTTTTTAACAGAAACGTTTTGCCTGACAACGGTTTTGCTTCATCAGTCTGCGTTCAGCCTTAGAGACCTTTACATATCTACGAAGTAGAATAAACAATAGAATATGCTCGTTTTTCTATGTAAATCAGCCTCTAACTTCGCAGGTGGAACACTACACTTGTACGTGTATTTTTTATGACACCATTATGAAAACAGGACTATTTGTAATTTTATAGGATACAGAATGTTGAGTTTTCACAAAATTTCTAATTAAACTCGAATCTAAATCTACTGAAATTTTTATACTAATTGTCTATAGTTTCAAGTGTCTTGATGCAAAGTTCCTGTATTGTTAATATAATGTTGTTGTATGTAAATCGATACGATTTTATGGAATAATGAAAACCTTCTTGGTAACTTTATAAAGGCATCCAATTAGAAAGTTTCAAGGTTGGACTTTTGACACCAATCTCAGTTCAATTTTGAAGTAGTAAGATTCAGGAAACTGTAACCAGCGATGTAACAAAAGTTTCTATAAAATACAAAGCATCGATTATATTAATAACAAGAAAATGAAGTAGAAAAAAAAACTGATCTAATACAAAAACTTACGTCAATCGGCTTATTTCACGAATGAATGAAAAGGACAAAGAATTCTTTTAGCATCCGGTCCAGTTTCTACCTGTCCAAAATCTGAGTGTTACTCGAAGAATACAACAATATAGTCTAGAAAAATGGGTGGATCAGTAATCTGTGTTTAGGGTTGTTAAAATTGTGTTGTAATTTAAGAAAGTCCAATGTACACTCTTTGTTTTGTTAACTTTGAAACACTTTAATTTGAATATTACAACGGGTAACGAGGCTTGAATGTTTAAGAGACGGATTTTCACTATAGAGAAACTTGTGTGTTCTGTTTGTTCTGTAAGGGTATGTTTAGTTTAATACTCATCATCATCATCAAACAGGCAAAATAACAGAAAGATCCCCCAAAACTAAACCAAAATAACATTTCGAGTAAAAGTTGTCGGTTACTATACTTTTCTTTTAACTCTTCTTCGTTCTGTTCCTTCTCTCTTCTATGAAATGCAAAGTCGAATTATATGCGCACTAATAACTTTTATAATAGAGCAGTTTAAAATATAGTAGCTCGATTCACCGACTAACTTCATTTAAACCAGAGAAAAAATGATTTAAAAAATGAGTCATCATGTAGACAATCAATTCAAAGAAATTTTATGGTAGTAAATATTTTCTGTCAGAATTGTGGTGATTTTTTCTTTACTATTTCTCCACAATCTTCCCATTTCTTTTGTTACTAGAATATAACAGGATCTTCTCTAAGAGAGTCGCCCAGGGTTGAAAACAAACGTATTGCATCGTTGTCTCGCACCCTGTCGTAATAATTCAAACAGCAGGAGCTGATTAAGGCATCTTTTATAGAACAGTTACTGTTTCTATCTCTCTATATCCATCTTCACTTTATATCCCTTTAATATAATCACAATCTAATACTGGATTATCGTGAACCAAATTAAGGACTGCGCTGAAAATTTATTTGATCAGACTCGTCTTTCGATAAATGGCAGAAAAAAAAACATCAATCCACAATTTATTTATCAAACTGTTTTTTTTTCCTTCGCCAATATAGATTTAGATTTAGTTTTTCTTTTTCTACGAAATAACAGATTGCAAAGGGTCAAGGTGGCAGATGCTAGAAAGATCGCCTTCGACAATATTCCAAACATTTGGTACGTCTGGACAACAGACACACATGCGCTTCGTTTAACACATGAAAATATGAAAACGTTTATTTTACGAATACAACAGCAGTGGCACTACTATCTACAGATTTCATACGACGCATATGTATTTCTCTTTTTCAATATTATCCTCGTTTTTGTATATTCGAAAATAGGGAAAAAAAATCTCAATCTCACTCAATCGAGGATTTGCGTTGAAATGAAAGAATAGTGTTGGTGGTTGTTGGAATATTTTACATTTACCTTTAATTTTATTTTGTTGTGAAAAAAAAAGTAATGAAAAGAGAAACAGCGGGGATTCGTTGAATTTTCCGCTAGGACGCTGGTAGATTTAATATAACTCTACATGTATAGATTGTGGTACTTTTTGCGAGACATTCACGAAAATCCGATGTATAAAAATTTAGAATCTTGTATACTCATTCCAATTTCTTGTAAATCGTTGTAATTTATAAGCGTGTCGACAGGAAAAATTGCATTTTTCTTCTTCTCCTTTATGTTTTGGTTTTTATATCATGTTTGTTATAGTGGCGGTTTCACCCTATTACTAATAAGATATCCATCCTAAACTATCGTTTCAATTCGACAATGATTAGAGAAAGATAGAAATCGTGGTGAAATTGCGTACTGACGATTCTACTACCACCCAAACACTTAAAGGCTCAAATTCCAATATACCACCTGCTTTTTACCTTTATTGTATTTTTGATAATAACACAGGCATCTTTTAGGAAAAAAATAAAACCAAATTGTCTAGCTTCGTTTTTTGTTGTTGTTATTGTTAAGCTTGTGTATTTATAACTTTGATAATTGTTGTATTTTGAAACTGGAGAATTGTTTTTGTCTGTCGGTATATTTCTACTTAAGTCTTTTTCATTTATGGCATCATTTTGTTTTTCTTTTTTGATGTCTCCAATCTCATTTGTGATTCTCGGTATAGTGGTTTAGTTGGTTGCACTAATGACAGTTTCATCAGTGCATTTCACAGAGAATTATGATAGATATTGCTCTAATACAATGTCAGATTTGTGAAATATTCGAAACATGATTTATAACAAACAACTATATCTATCTTTGTTTAAGAAATTTTGTCAAATAATAATGAATAAATAAATGCAAAAGATAACATTATTAATATTCAAGTAAATGACTCAGACCTATTGTGTTATTATTGTAAATAATAATAAAGAAAGAATGAAATGGAGATGTATGGGCGGAAAGGCGAGGCAAAGACACAGGAAATGACATCAGAATAAGAAAAAAACAGCCTTATTATCACATCCTTTTATCGTTTTCTAAAAGGAGTGTCTATACGATATGCTTGATGGGCATAACTAACACTCATTAATAATAAAAATAAAAACTAAAGAAACAATTTTAAAATTATATAGATAATCTACGACGTACATACACACAAAGTGTAGAAAATCAGTTACATTGTCGAAACTGTAAATTGTGTACAAATTCTGTTATTCGTGGGTAATTGCATGAAAATTTTTTATTATGAATTTACTTTTCTATAAAACTATTTTCATTGTTGTTATTATTTTTACCTTAAACAGGGCATAAAATAAGGAACAGGAAATTGTACTGTATATTATGTATATATAGCGACTTAAAATAACAGCAACTGGTTATGTAAATGTTTCTGGCATGTTTAAACGCCACCTTATCATTGAATAATAATCTGCCCTAGAAGGAAATTAACTCTATTTCTATTAAATTGTCAGATAAAAAAGGTATGAGAAAACAAAGTAATCGTTAAAAAAATATTAATCATTCTAAATCAGTTATCGGTTTTGATTATATTTCATTTATTTTATAAATTATTCTGTCAGTCAGTCAAACATAAAAATTATTCAAAAGTTTCCGCTATATAAAGCAATCATATTTAAAGTACAGTACAGTAATCACCACTCAATATGATCATAATTAATATTACATTACGTGTATTGTTGTTAAAATTACATTTTCGATAATAAGTATTCAAATATACAGAAAAAAGTATCGCATTTTTATTTGTTTCTTCAATAATGATCAACTTCGGAGAAATGCGAAAAACTTATTTAATCTCATATGAACGTATTAAATGGCGATCATTGTACTAAGTAGATTGTTAAATGATTATGTAATATAACTTCGATTCTTCAATAAGTACGCAAGACATTGAGGTTATACCCGGAACAGATGTTGGTCAGCCTTTTGTTAAAATCGGCATTGAATGAGTCTACGTTCTCGTATTGTATCAAAGAGGGTAGTTTCTGAGCTATACAACAAACTATCGATAAAAAAATAAGTCAATGATTAACTACAGAATAGTGGAAACACTACAGTTTTACTCGTTCGAAAAGAACGAAAACAGTTTTAGTAAAATGTGTAAAAAGTAGAAGGAAAGGTGGAGTTGTATTTGAAATGATTTTTTTGTTGTTGTTGTATCATTGATACAACCGATGAACTTTTCAAAACTTTATCAAACAAACGCTCACAGTTGGTATAACATTATTTACTTTTTAGATGTCTGTTAATTGGACTACGGTTTCATTAATCGATTAGCAAATCGGTTCAGTTTAATTCACAATTTTTTGTTTTCTTCTACCTCCCTCTTTGGTAGCACTAATTCACGATAACGTGAGCGCTGCCTGTGTAAAAAAAAATAATTTGAAAGCCCGATAATAATTTCGCCAGTTTCTAATCATGATGTAGTAGTATCGTATGATTCACCGATAACTAGTTAAACCTTAATCAGAAAAGTTAAAACAAACTAATTTTGGTTTTTCACTATTTTATTTTCAGTTATGATGAAAAATTTTTGTTTGGAAAAAAGTGAGACAAATTACAATTTCGCGTGTCTTAATTTGATTACAATAATTTTCTGATAGGAACTTCAAGAAGCACCCTCTCCTTCTCGCCCCATTCTATGTAATATTGATCGATCGATGAATATTAAATTAATTTAGTATTGAATTAACTTTGTAATTATATTAAATAAACATCATATTGAAATGTTGATAATAGTGATTCTAACATAAATGTCTTGTTAACAAGAAGGTAATTCGACTTTATTCGAAATTAACATAATGAACACAACATATTTCAACATAAAATGACAATTCAATTAGAACTTTTTCGAGAGAAATGTTTTAATTTAGATTACTAAAAGTTTAAGTGATTTTTCCCATTTTTAAAGATAAATTTGAAGCCACCGTAGGAAATTTTTAATTAAATATTTTTTCTTTCGTATTATTCAATTTGTGACAAGTACTTATTGAAATAAGAATTCCGTTTGGAAGAAAAGTAAATTGTTGGGAAATTATTGGGACATCTATTCACAAATACAAGACATTCATTTATAAGAAGTTTGTCCCAGAACATATCATATTACAACATCTAATTCCATTAGAGATCTATCCGGGACATGTGAAAGTTTGAAATAAGTTAAAACTTCTGTAGGGGTGAAACAGACAGGAATAGTATGTGTGGTGACATCACTGGGGTATATTTATCATATCTCTCTTTCAATGTTGTATCCCCCAAGTGCTTTTCCACCTTTATATGTCGACAAATGTAACAATTCGCTATTCGCACATTTACAGATGAAAATTTCAACAATTTTCTTTTATCTTTGAACCGTTGCTGTTGTTGTTGTTGTTGCAATTATTCAAATAAGGGTATATGGTTATTAGTTAATTAATTCGTAATTATATTTAAAAACTCCCCTCTCTCTGTATATGTGTGTATCAGAACAATTAAAACTGTCAGCCACATGAATAGGGTTTACTCTCTCCTTCGTCAAAAGTTTAGTAAATACATCTGTTTTACTTTGTCAATCAACCCTTGGTCGTTATAGAGAATATTGTTTTGTAGTAAATTTATAATACAGAAATCGGGTTAGGTTAATTATCAAGGAAAAATAAATAGATCTATAATTGAGGGTTATTGTTGTTGTTTTCCCCGTCAAAATAACATTATGCCAAACATTATTTTTCACAAAGCCCTCTATATGTAAATATTTTTTTTACAAAAGAATATCCAACGTGTCCCTCATGGGACAGTTTTGTTATAGTAATTTAGTTTTAACCAACAATAACAATGACAAAACCAACCCTCCCACCTATCCCCTATTATTTAAAATTGTGTTTGTTTGAAATCCAGAATAGTGGCAGTGGTGTATGTGCTCGAAAAGCGTATAATTAAGTGTGTGGTCAATTATATGGAAATACATCCACGCGGCAGGCAATTTAAATTGTTCTACACACTAATATAGAACAACAATAACAACAACAACAACAACGGGAAAAAAATAACGAAAAAGTAGAAAGCTACCGCCACTCATACGGGATAAACAATACTTTCAGGATTAAAAAAGGTTACTTTTTTTTTGTAAAAAACAATACTTAATCGCCTGTTCTATGTTAGTACTTTTTTTGCGTATGGAAAGTGGTTTAGAAATGGAATTCAGTTTTAAGAACATTTTATTAGAACTACAGGTTTAGGGTGATTGACGCCCCTAAAAAACAATGAACAATTTCACAATTAGTTCTCGTCTAGCGGATAATTTTTTCCATGTTTGCTTTGTTAGTTGTATAGACACTATTGTTGCACCATTGAAAGTAACTCAACTATTGTGCCAACAATAAATCGTTTGATTTGTCTATGAGATCACTATTTATTACTGTTAAGTTTGAGACGATTTGTCACAATTTGAAGCTCCTGGTGTCATCTTGGTATTTCCGGTAAATTCCGGTTCTGTAAATGTCTTGATAGTACAAGCTGATAAAGTATGTTTATGTTTGTTTTTAAAGAAGAATCAGTGATTGATAAGAAAAAAATTACATTCTTTTCGCTTGTTGAAAGACCATTTTCTTATGTATTTTATGGAGTCTTAAATAGCGCAAGTCTGTTGTTGGATTTGAGGGTGAAATTCTCTTCTTATTCGTGCGGTATTTCTTTTGCCTACTGTTGTTACATATTGATTTTCAAATAGTTTTGTGATTTATATGATTTTATGCCGTAACCAGACCAGTTTTCTTACCCTCCCTCTCAAAAAAAAACCTCTAATGTAATTAAGAATAGGAGCATATTTTATTTTTAAAATTCCCTCATCATTTTCCAATTCATCAATATAAAACTTTATAATTACTTTCCAAATTTTAATAATCATCAACTTTTTTCTTTTATAGTGTATTTTATTGTATAATGTATTTAGTTGTTTCTTTCTCTTTCTACCAAATTAATTAAAATCATACTGATTAATATTCTAGCAGGCGTCGTATTTAAATGAGTTGATCCACTTATCGAAAGCCTTTAATTAAGAGAGGTGGTGGTAGTGGCATTGTTAGTCAGCCGGATCTCACAAAAAAAGGCCACAATGTCTGTGAATCAACCCTCAACTTATTATTAAATCCTTGCAACTTGTAATGGGCATTTTTTGTTTGTTTGTTTATCTGACTATAAAGTATTACGTTTTATAATCGCTTTTACTATCTACTCTGTAACAACTAAATATCTGCTTAAATATTTCTGTATATAATTCAATGACAGTAGTTTGCATCGCAACTAGCTGTGTACGATTGCTAGTTGAGAAAGATTGCTGATGCTACTAAACGAAAAATACATCTCGACATTTGGTGCAGAAACACGTAACAACTGTGAAATTCTTTTAAATATTATTATTGTCTCTCCAATAGTCATACACAATAAAGAAGAATTCCTAAAGAGTCTAGACAGAGTGAATTATGTAAAAAATACATTGGAAAGACAGAGAAAAAAGGAAAAAGGTATTTTTCTACCTGTGTATGTGTGCATCCGGATGCCAATACAAACGGAATATGTTTGTATAGAAAATAGAAAACTGAAGACCCCACACCCTATGTAGTCAACTTAATTATTTACCTTTTCCTTTATTTCTTCCACTCAACATCCATCTAGTGCACGATTCATTCATCTTTTCGACCGCACCATTAGGTAGACTGTTTTGGCTATTTACCATTCAGCCGGATGTGGGCTCCTTTGACAAAAACAAAATAATAGAAACTAGAACCGAAAATGTAATGCATGCTCTACAGAAAACACTGTTTACCATTTTTATTTACACAATATTGTCATTGAGTTATTGTTATCAATCCAAGTTGAGCCCCAAAGTGATAAGATTAATAGGTGACTACTGCAATTTTAATTCGTATTTGACACAAACACAATTTGTGTTATCAATTTAAAAAATATATCATTGTTTTATTGTTATCGATTTAGCTTCGTTTTAATGCGACTATATTAAAAAGCCATCACTGTCGTCAAGGTGAATTCGTCTCATCAAAAATGTGGTCTCGCTTCAGAAAACCTGTAGCACGGATGAAAGGAAGTACGGTCTGGTAACAAACATCTTTCTCTTCTCGTTACACGATTATATGTCTATAATTCTTTTAAATTGATTCAGTTTTATTTGAGGATTTTATTGCTGTAATACGAAATAATACAAAATCGGCAAAATGGCTTTGCTCTCATCGCTTTAACCATTGCCATTTACTACAGTTGTTAAAATGTTTCGAATTCACCCATTTTCTTCTTCAAACTAATCTTCTATTTTAAACAAATCTGTTAGAAAGTTTGAATGTTAGAAACAGGATAGTTAAACTTATAGATTTTCCTTAGTAGTGGTAATCGAGTAATAGTAGGAACGATTGGTTTAATAGTTTAATACTAGTGAATAGATTACTGGAATTGTGTAGGATTCTAATATTAATCGTGTAGAAGCATACAAGTTTGCCAATTTAGTACTCTTCATTGACCCTTTATAATCACACTTCGATGTGTTGAAGTATTTATTTGTTCAAAAAAGGAGCAGTGGAGAAATAAAATAAAAAATTGTATTTTGTCATGCGAACACGAACTAAATCGTGAATATTTGTAAGTATTTATCTTTTTTTGTTTGTTTTTTATAATTAAACCGATTGTTGTTCATCGGAAATAGTCAAAAATAACGTTTACAAAGTCAGAAATGAAATAATCTGAATTTAGGCAGGTGTGTGAGCTGTGAAGCGGTAAATTGTACACGAACTAGACAGTGACATTGTTGTATATTATTGATACATTCTTCTTGTCTTCTTCCTTTAGTCCATTTCTAAATTTTCTTGTTTTTCCTTTTCGATAGGGATTTTTTGTGAGTTTTTTTAGTATTAAAAAACACATTTATCGGCCATTTACCTACTGTTTTTCCATTCTTCTAACTAGTCCAACAAATATGTGTTATTTTAAAAATCAATAGTTCAACTCTCAATATGTATCTGTTGGTAACAGTTGCTAAATTCAATAAGCAAACATTTCGAAAATCGTGTCTGTAATAATTTTCCAATTATATTTTCTCCCTTCGACATTGTCGATTTTCAATTAAAAATCATTAACTTTACATTGAAAATATTTATTGTTTACGTAGTATGGCAATTATATAAATTGCCTCGTGTCTCAATAATTTTCGTTTTACGAAATGGATTAGAAAATTGGTTAAACATTTCCAATACAATTTTATAAATATATGCTTTTGTGCCTCTTATAGTTCTCAAACCAGATAAATTTGCATACATTTAGTATTCAAGTCGTGACTTTTTCAACTTCATCTGCTCTTTCCAATTTTCCACGTTGAACTCTTCTACAAAATAACGAGCTTTTAAAAAATATATCCAACGTCGGTTGTAACAGTACCATCCAAAAACAAATTCGTCATAAAATTATAACGCTATCACTATTACTTCCCATATTTATTTAATACTTGTATAAACCATTAAATGGGAATTTAATGGGATACCGCCACTTTTTTTTGTATTTGCTGCCGGAAATCATCAATTTTCATACGTAATTTTCGAGCAAATTTTCAACTGGCAGGTGGTAAAATTAATTTACTGACCTAAACGTGTATCTACATAATTAAGGAGATGTTTACTGCTGAAAAGGAATCGTTCGAAACTTTCCTTTCTTCCCTTCTTTTTTGTGTACATTTAACTTAAAAGTATAATAATTTCAACTTTAAGGCTTGTTATTTTACTTTATAAGTAAATATAATACACACATATAGACACAAAAAACTTTTGTACGATCTAAATGGATATCTTTGAAGCAATTCGTAAGGTTTTTACATGTTTCAAGATGAAACGAGATTGAGAGATTGTTATAAGAAATAAGAGTATCAAAATCAGAAATAGGAGGGTGGTTTGGTTGGTTTAGTTTTAAGTTGTTATAAGTGTGTCTCGTTTGGGGCACTTTTCATTCAGATTCCAACAACCCTAACAACCAGACCCCATCGTTCGATGTTACAAGCAGCTGGTACGTGCTACGAATTTTGATTATCTACAAATATTCTATTGACAACGTTTATATTGCTGTTCGAATGTTAATAATGGTGATGCATTTAAAGAATAAAACAAAAATAGAGACGGGAAAAGATAGAAAAATCTCTGAAAAATAACAAATAATGATCTTTCTTCCATTTTCAGTGGTTTGAACTTTAACAGAACTGTCTGAAGGCAATAAACATCCCTGGGACAATTATCCTCTGGCTAAATTCTGACTTAATCAAGATAATTGAGCTAAAAAGTTGTAATTAATCAAATCTTTTGCAAAAAGATGGGGTGAGAGGAAAATTGTCCAGTTAATTTTTTCCGTTTTCTTTGGTTTTTCTTTCTTTACGTTCTATAACTGAAACTGAAAATGGTATTTTAGCTGGCTAATTAAAGCGGTGCATTTTCTTTCACACAGTGTAGAATTTCGTGATAAATGGATATTTTACATTGCCATTCAGAACTTTACAACAAAATTCTTGATTATAACAGAGATGGAGCGACCATAAGACATTTGTATTTTGCATATAATGGAAGATAGAAGTATTGATATTAATCCTATATCGCGTGTAGCTTTATGTGTTTAGTAAAAGTTGTTGGTAGTGGTAGTGGTGGTGGCGGTGATAGTGCTGGCGAAGGGAAAAGCACTCGCTTGAGCTTCACGCCTCGTGAAGTCAGGACAAAGAACCGAATTCGACATGCTATAGTCAAAGGACTTTATGCCATTATTTCACTAAAGAACTCGGTATAGGGCATACTAATCACATACAGACATTCACATACACACACATTTATAGATTTTATTCCATTCAAACTAAAACTGTTACTCGATTATTTCTATAAAATGATTTACGATTTCTTTTTTGAAATTTCATCAATAATAAATTGTCGTTGAATAAACTGTTTTTCCTACAGAATCTGAACAAGTTTATCTATGTGATAATCCCAAGAGTACGTAGTATTTTTACTACCATTGATTTCAGTGGGAAAACGAAACAATAGTTCAATAATTGAAAAGTTTGGTGAATACAGAGATTCCTTTTTGATTTTTTTCCCATGTCACATGTGCAGCTTACGCCACTAATGAGATAACGCATGAGTAAATAGCTCCCTATAATTGGATATTATCCTAGAGTTGTGCACAGTAAGCCTCGAGAGATTTGTGTCCTAACTGGCTTAACAACCAGAAAAGCACCATGTCATTATATTTAAACTATCCAGCATTAAATATTTTCCTACATTTATCAGAAAAACTAGAATAGAAAAAATGTTGTAAAGTTGACAAATTGCTAGGAATAAAATGAAATTTCTACAATCTTTACCCTTGTCCATTTTAGAATAAGATATTATAAATTGAAATCAACGTTTATGAAGGATTTATAGTATAAGTACTCGAAAGTCAAGTATAACAAATCTCTTTAGAACTATATAAAAGAATAGACGGAAAAGAGGGAAAAGACCACGTTTTTGTAAAAGTGACAGACACAGTTTTATTCCAACGTTCTTGTGCTTTGAAGTGACATTTCATTTATAAGAAGAGAGAAAGAGAAAGATAGAGTGAGAGTCTGATTTGAAACGTCAAATAGTGAGGAAAAGTTACCAGAATTCAAAAATTATATGACAGCTATAAAGATTTCTCTGTATATTGGAAAATGTCATGTTTCGTAAAATAAAAAGAAAAAATCCTCTTCAGTTTAGAGCGAGATAGAGTTTTGGGCGAAGTATAGTGAAAACACATTAACCACATACGAATCTATTACAACCACATTTTATATAGTTCGATTTTAAAATTGATACTTTTTCAGTAAAAACAAATTGTTTTCTATCTGACATTGTATAATCCTCTAGAGCATCCTAGCTAATATACCTAAGGGTCTATTTATCAAATTATAAGTTGTAACCCCCAATACGACCCTTACATTTATAGGTATTGTACATATTGATTTTGCTTTGTCCCGAATGGAAAAGTGGAAAAGTACAAGAGATAATATACAGAAGTAATGAAAGTAAATGGACGCGCCCTTTATGATTCTTTGTAGTTTTGAAGTAGATACAAAGGACTTTCACTTAAGTGTGACAAAGATCGGATGACACCTCCCAGAATCGTTTTAGCTTAATCGTTAATTTTCTTCGTATTTTCCCAACTTTTGTGTATCTGTGGTAGGTGAAGGGGCAACAAATGTTGCAACAGTTGGAAAAGAAATTATGTCGGTTTGTTATTATTTTTAAATGAAAAAAAAAACAAAAATAATTGAATATTTATATTGAAAAGAAGGCACCGCATTGACACCATGAAGAAATGGAAAGGATTTTATGTTATCGTAAAATGTAAATTTTTTTGCACAAAAAGTGTAAAACACAGATAAATGTGTAAGTTAAAAAAAAACAGACTGGGCTTGCGGTGAACTTTACCTTTTAAATTTATGGTCGTTGCCTTTGCTTATATAATTTTTTTTAAATTTTAATATAGAAAAATTACAAAGTTCTTGTGGCCTACTATTTTTAGGATTTTAATTGAAAATGTGGAATTTTTTCTGTTGTTTTATGTAATTTAAGGATACGTTTGCTAGAAATCAAGACGCCCTATATTTTATGTGACATGCGAGGTTGCAGATATGGTTATTTACATATTTTACACGCATGGCTGGTTTATAGTATAGGACTTTTAACTCCTTTCTCTCCGGGTTTTTCGACCACACATAAAAATGATACACGGTCCTTGTGTTTTCTCTATAATATCCTTTTACTATGACTGTTCTTTGTCATCACGTTGTTATACATTTATGTAAAGTGATCCTGGTGAATTTTAATGTGTTTCTTCTAGTAACTTTACGATAATGATTTTTCCACTACACTGAAGGAACACTTTTTTTATTGCTTGTATGTCTATAAATCCAATAAAAATTGTGAAAAAAATAAAATAAAATAATAGTCTGTGTATCCAATGAAAGGATAAGGGCTGTGAATGGTTTGCCTTGTGTATCCGATAAAGACTCATAAATATCACATTAGTGGCTCACATATACACCATAGTCCTTTCATACCATTTGAATGTGCGCAGCGTGAACATTACTTGCTCATTTGCCGCAGTCTTTACCGCAAAAACCCACACTGCGGCTGTTACCAACGACTGTTATGTTCCGCTATCCCTCTGGTTCTGTTCTTTTAGATTATGCCCCATAGAAGATTGCTCCTTATTACACACTTATGTCATATTCATGTTTTTCTACTTATATACATGATACAAATAGAATTCAACGATGCACACAACTTTCTAGTTTTCATCAAGGGGAACTTGTATTCAATTTATCTATCAACATAGTTGGGGTGGAAATCCTTAGGGAGCGAATTCATTAAAACAGAGGTGGAGAAAAAAAAACAAGAGAAATAATAACAGCGAAAATTGGAAAGGTTAAAACGTTCAAGTTTTCGTTTATAAGTAAATCATATTTCGTGATAAATTTCACGAACTTCTAAAAGTGGTAGTGGTCGAAAAAGGGAAATGGTATGGGGTCTGTATGTGGGCGGTGGTTGTTCGCGTGAGAAACGCAACTATGGCGCCAACGGTCAATAACAGAACTAATCCAGCACGACAACGCACAATCAATCTCAAATTCTTTCTTAGAACTGAACTTCTAAAACACTTCACACAGAGGCCATATTATACCATTCTTCCGCTATTTTTAATCAAAAACCTATCAATTCTAACAAAACAACAACAAGCAGACAACAGAAAATTATTCATATTAATAAATATTTAAAGTAGGAATACATAAATTCGAGAATTTTTAATGGCGCTAATCAACTTTATCTCGTTGTGATTTTCTTAAATAATTTAAATATGCTTCGTTTGTGCAAGTTTTTTATTCCTTTCCATCAATTACAATGACGACATTTCACAACTTTCTGAATTTCAAATTTATAACTGAAATGCAAATTGTACGCCTGAACCAAACATTAACAATATGAATAATTCCTTAGAAGCTATTAAAGCATCTCTCATTCTGTATTGTTATACTACTATCTACTGGAAATACTACTGGACGTTTCATTTCCAATACGGTTTTTTTTCTGTTGACTTGTTATTATTAATTCAACAAATTCCTTTGAAACGCTATTTTCGGTATAAATAACGAAAATAGAACACGCGGATAAGAGCTATAGTGATTAATAAGTGAATTATAAGAAAAAGTTTTTAATATTATCATAAACTGCATTTTTATTGCAACTTTTATATGTTCACAAGTTGCCAATAATTCTATTTAATATCCATTTATGTATATATAGCTGTCTTTCGGTCGTTCATTCATTTAACTGTCATGAATTTTTCATTAGTTTTAAGTTTTTCAACCCTTAGTAACTTGTGTAATAATTTGAAAATTATTTTCCACACAGATGAACTTTTTAAATTAAATTAGAGAGTTGAAAACTATGATTGGGGGGTCGAGCAGCTATTACTAAAATAATACAAGTAGGAAGAAAATATATATATATATATATATATATATATATATATATATATATATATATATATATTGTATCAGTTGTTAATAAAAAAAATGCTGCAATTAAATTCGATTTACTGGATTTTGACAGTTGTGAACGAAAGGGATGTTTTCAAGTATTTGCGTATTGAGTTTGATGGAATCACTTGATATTTGATTGAGTCCTCTATTTGTGACATATAATTTCAATACATCTGTCCAAAACATGTACATTTTAAATTCAGTTTGATGTACAATACTACATCGAATTAAATTTATTGTTTTATGTAATTTGTACATAAATAATAGAATATTGCAATAATTAATAAATGTTTCATTGATATTCACGAAAGCGTAAACTTTATAGATTAAGTTCGAAATCTAGTAAATCTAATTATCATCAATTCTAATTAGTCCATTAGTTTGACTTTGATTGACGCATATCGTTAAATATTAATAGTTTTATTGCAATATCTAGTTTTTTATGCTCTCTAATTTCGTAAGATACAACAATATTTTGTCGAATTTCATATAAAACTGCACATTAAAATAGATTTTATTTGTTAAATACAGTTGAATAGAATTCCGAAAATGACCACCAGAAGGGAAAGTTAACTTTTTTATTTCCTGAAAACGGTAAGGTAACGATGTGCGAAATGAGTCAGTCCATTTCAAAAGATCTACAGCTACTACAACTGCGTATGTTGGACATTCGACTTTATCGTTTCAAAGAAAGTGACTGTTAGGACACCCTAGTAATGGACCGGAAATAACGTACTGTTTGAATATCTCACACAGTCTAAAGCAGTTGTTTGAGGTTGAAACAGATTTTTTTCCGTTTTTCGTTTGTGGCCACATAAGCTTTATCATACATCTAAAAACAGAAAGAAAAAGGCTTCCGTTTTTTTTTTGTGTTATCGTTTTCACTTCATAAATTGCTTTGAATATTAAAATAAAACGATAATAAAAATCCAGTGATACAAAATACATGTGTTTCATTAAGTTAATGACAGTAGATTGTAATAAATGTTGTTCAGGGTTACTAACACATTATTCACTATGTGCCAGTTGGGGTAGAAAAGTTTATTTTACTCATTAACTAATCAGTAGCGATTGGATCTGGAATTTATCCCATGGGTGGCTATCGTTTTTATTGATCTAATCTATTTTAATTTGATAATGGCAAATTTTCAGTACAAGAGAAATATAAATTTTTTTGAAAATAATAATCTTGAATAGTGACTTTAATAACAGTCAATAACATCTAAATGGTAGAACACAATACAATTTCACGGGCCACGGAACACATGAACGTTTAGTTGTTCAAATGCGACAGATACAAAACCTCAAAACCACAAAATATGCTTTAATGTTAGGTCAATTTCACCCCGTTATTTGTTATGAAGAAAGTTGGTAGAGAATTCTGTTGTAGAATTATTAAATGGATGAATTTTAAAAATGTGTGGTTCTCTGTCCCAGCGCATTCACCATTTATACATATCTAAAATTTCCATGACTGCAATCGATATAGCAAAACTTTACCAATTTTGGTTTATTATAGAGAATGTTACACTCTCTTGAGATTTTGTTGATGGTTTGAGTTTTGTACTAATAACAGTAGTGAAGAGTAATCATAACGTAATGACATTTCATTGTTGTTGTTGTTAGCCTGTATATGTAGTAGAAACCGTATGTTAGTTAGGTGTCGAGTAAACAGAGATACCATCAGTCCACAGATTAGTGATATGAATAATTTCACAACAATTAATAAAGTGTGGCTGTTTGGGAAAGCACTCAAAGCTCTTTATGAGCTAGCCTGCCAGGGATTCAACTTAAAGCTCTTGGTTATTATTGTTTCAACACAAGTAGAAGATAGACAGGACTTTAGTTATATGCCATCTATTCATCAACTAGATATTTTGATATGCATATCTTTTGTCTTATGTAAATTTGTTCAAGATAGATTACAAGCTTTTATATAAAAAATTCGTTTCATTTTGAATATCAAAAATAAGAGATTTTTTAATTATTTTACGAAAGAAAACATCGATTTTTTATTTATGAATTTGTCAAACTGAAACATTCATAGAAAAATGTCAAATTTATTGAATCGGTGATAGTAAAGGAAAACCGCATATTGGTAGGGCGACAGCGACCCCAATTTTCTGCCCCGTTGTGTAACAAAGTGATGACGAGGATTCCATCGTATTGAACCGTAGTTGTAGTAGTAGTTGAAGGGAAACTACTTGACTTGTACTTTAGACGACAGAAAACCAAACAGCGATAACGACCGTTGCTATAAATGTCACAAACGTTGCCGTTCTTGCTATATCTATGACATTGTTTATAGTAAAAAAGGTATTCTACTATACCAATTATATCAGCAATAAACTTTAGATTCACCCATTCTCTATCTATCCCTGTTTATCTATCTTTCGTTGAATTTAAATCGCTTTTCAATGGTGATTAGAATTGTAGAAAATTTGTAGATTGTATCAGAATGACTGATTTGCCAAAAATTAGAAATCCTTATAATTATTTTTTTTCATATAAGTCTCTCTATTGATAAACGGCTACATCTTGAATAATTAAACTTTAATTAATTTGTTAATATGATTGTGCTGTGAGGAAGATATATACAGTTTTACCATTTCAATTTAGTCTCATTTATATGCAAAGTGACCGTTGCTGGTTTGAATATTAGGGGTTCCCTTTATGCTCTTGTAGTTTTACTGTCCCTTTATCTCTGTGTATGGGTATTTTAGATTGGCCTCTTTTACAAAATCATGCTGTTATAATTTTTTTTTACAATTTTTTACATAATTACCCCTACCGTAATCAAGGCAATTTACTAATTAAGAACAATCAAGGCTAGTCTTCAATCACTAATAACTATAGATTTAGATAACATGGGACAGTTTGATTAATTATTGGAAAATGATTTATGCTGATAAAACAATAATAAATTGCACCTATTGCTGTATTTAATAAAATTGTATAAGCGGAATACATCGATTACATAAAAATAATAATACTCAAAAGATTTAACAGGAGATTTCATTTATATTTAAGATAGTTTTTAAATATTTATTCGTATCTAATCAAATTATTATTCAAGTGGCACTTTAATTTAATCTTGATATAACTCTGGGACAATTTACCCTTTATTTTATACAAGTGTTTCTATCATTTCTACTACTAAAAAGTTTTTGCTATATTCTTGAATTTGACAAATGGTTTCAATAACTTTCACAACTACCCGTGAAACGTGTATTGGAACTTATAGCAAAAAATCATCCAAATCTTGGAATACATTTCTCTTGTCATGCCATTTGACTTTTCTTATATGATTTATTTTCTTGTTCCTACTTCAAATGTTTTATTATTGTTTTTTTTTGATTCCTTATCGGATTTTCTACTGACATTTTTTTAAATATTTTTTTTTATTATTGTTGTTTGTTGTTTATTGTCGTGAAGAAGTGCTGTCTCGAATGATTGCTCAACTTCTACTCTTCAGCCCTTGGGCATTGCCAGACAAACTAAATTAGCTTTATTGGACTTTCGTCGGCACTGATGTTATTAGCTTCACTAGATTGCTGATCTATTTATCCAGGATACACATGACTCGTTCCTGTTATTTCAGACAATATAGAGAAAATAAATAAAAGCTTAATAGTGGTTGTTTTTCCGATGAGTTCTTTTTTTTTGGCATGTGGTGGGGGGACGGTTGGGCAAATCACGACTACTGAACAATCCAATTTAACAAATTAATATAAGAGCTTTAACGGATAGAAAATAAATGTAGAGGGATTGAGTGGGGAAAAAAAATGAAAATTACCAGTACAAATAAATTGTAAGAGTTGAGAGTTGATAGAATTTAGTTTGTTCCTTTTACGAATTTTATCTGGAATGATCGGTAACCAGCTGAGCTGAGGATTATCGGAGCTTTTAAAGCTTTTGCTCACTTCAGCTTTAAAAAGCTTAGAATACTACTGGATTAACTGATATGTTAACAGGGGGTGATTTTTCGATTATAAAACAAAAAATAAATAAAAGCAAAGTAAATTTAGTAAAATGTATTCTATAGGGAAAAATTTAGTGAAATTACCACATAGCTAGAATTTAAAATCGTTTATTTAAAACGTTAGTAGAAGTAAACAATGGAAAAGCAAACTGGTGGTGGTTCATTATCAAATTATTCAACACTTAAATGTAATTAAATCACAAATTCTCTCGAATAAGAACAAACGCAAATTTACAACTCTTTTAATGTAATACTTGTTTAATTTATCAAGTCTTTTTGAGTTCGAGTTGACTTTATTTGTTCGACAAAGGTTGTCATGTCAAGTGGGCAAATTTTAACTTAATTTCAATGGATTTTTTTCCTGAGGTATCTACACCAAAAAAAATTTGATGAATACTCTCGATAAAAATGGCATTAATAGAGGCGTTGAAGGAAACAGCTGTGCTCTAAAAGTAAAGAAGGGGCTGCTTAGAACGTATAGAGCCATCCATCAAAGACACATATAAAGCATGAGGTGACAAAGTGTGCAAGCGGAGCTTACATTGTGAAAGCCTGCCAAGTCCCCATTCATCAACGGCTCAACGTTTAGTTCAGAGCTTTTACTTATCACCCCCCAGCCACTTTATATCCTTACTTTTAACACATTTTAAGATTATATTGCCCTAAATGGATTACATGTATGTGCAATTGATATTCGTTTGGGTATTATTTGATTAGAGAAACGGAAAAAAATAGAATGGTTACTGCATAAATTGAACTTGGTAGGATTTTAAAAGATTTAGATAGTTGTGTGTAGATCAGGACATCGAAATTGAAAGTATGGGGGAGAGTCGGTCGTTTTGCAGGATTAAAGCATAGATTTTAAAGTCGTGTAACGCTTCCTGAAAAAGATATCGGCTTATTTATTGTTCAGTTGGAAAGCGTACTAAAAAAAATCGTAACTGATAAACTTTATTAATTTTAAGATAACAGAATCGAAATTGTCTAAGACAATGGAATTACTTAATGAATTTCATTTTAAGTAAACTTAATATATCTTGTGATAAAATTTCAAGGCATGTGTAAGATGTCTGTAGAGATTGGCCACAGGTCAAACCTGTCTAGTGTCCTGCTGTAATTGCAGAAACCCACAAGAGGCCAAATACTCGCTATAAACCAACAAACACATACACATATTGGTCTAAAGCAATATTCACATATATAGTATTTTGTGACATAAAGGACTTATAAATAACTGAGTGAAGTTGCAACTGACATTGAAGTTTTATGATTGTATTCAATCGATTTTTGTTATGACGGTGGTGAAGATTGGAAGAGAATTTCTTTCAGCTAGCAATAAATAGACATGATTTTTCAGATCGGTGGAGAATTACTAGCAATTCAATATTTAAATGATACAGTAAATTGTAAAGAGTTATGTCTATGTTAACAATTTTTATAAAATTCTTCTAAAATCAATAAAGACAACCAGTTTTATAGATTTTTGTTTGTAGTATAGTACAAGTATTATTCAATAATTCAGTTTCAAACTTTATTAATTTTAAGAGAGATTTATTATTATGTTTGGAAAATACAACAAATGTCATTCAAGTTGAGGAGGAAAAATAGAATCTAGTCCTATTTTGAAATGGAAATTCGTAATGTTCTGTTTTATAATTAAACTTTAAGATATTGAATGTCGTATCTTCTCTTAGTATATGTTGAATGAAATCTTGAATAATATTACAAACCATTAATTACAGACCCTCGTCAGCTTTTCAAGTGTTAATCTAGTGTGTTATCCAAGCATATCATCCTCTTTAAAGGTAAACGATACTAACACATGAATATAAGTTTGATTATAAGACAGATCGTAGAGATATTCAAGAAAAATTATTTTCTTTTGTGAGCACATTTTAAATCAAAAAGATGGCAAGTTTTGACATATTTTTCATTTCTTATCTGTCAGCTAAACGGTTTGCTTTGATATTTCCATAACTTTTCAGATGCTTTCCTACTAAATTTACGAAAATATCTAAAGGGAAAAATAACAATAAAAAAATTTGGCTTTTTATATTCCCCACTTATATAACGCTGGAGAAATTAAATTTACACTTAAAGTGTGAGATCCTTTCTACGATTCTGTATATCCAACTTCTATTGGTGCATATTAAATCGTAATTGTACTCTCTCTCTCGCTGTCGTTTCTATTTTGAATCATTACATCCTCTCCTATATTCTTTCCATTTTAAATACCACCACCACCAGCATAGACTACTACCATTTCTTAAATTCCTAAAAGCACCGCTTTGCGATTTGTAATTCAATAATTCGCAAACGAAAGTTCTCGCTTCACATTATGAAGCTGTGTGTTATTGTCAACGAGGAGTAGAGCACTTCCAGGCTGGTTGGCGGGCAGGCACAGAGAAAAGTAATAGAAAGAGATCCAGTTTTTGTTGGAGGAAATGGGAAAGTCGAGTTAAAGGTTTTATTGATTAACTTCCGTTTTTGGTTTGGGAGAGCCATTAAGTTTGTGAGTTTGGTCTGATCTCTCTTCCCCTCTACCTCTACGCCAATTTAAACTCTATGCTACTTTTCTAATGAAGTGTTTCCCCAATTTTGTACAAATACAGGCAAATAAAATTTGATTCGATTGTACATACAAATCATAGATTAATATAAAGATGTTCAATTTCTCGTTCAGATATTTTAGTTGACGTTAGCAAGTTTTTATTATTGCAGATTTAAAGATATCCTACTAAGAATAGCTTTTCCGTATAGATATAGAGAGAGGGAGTCTGCATGCCAAGGGAATTTAAGGATTTCACAACTAAATTGAACAAGGGATTTCCGGTAAGATGCAAACTGATCCTGATCGAAAACTTTAACAGAAGTACCTACTTTTGATGTATTGCCTGTTTACTCGTGGAATTTTCTGATTTCTATTCAAGAGAACTTCAACATCGACGATTTTTTTTTAATTAATGTGATATTTGGCACTATTGGATATACTTTGATCGAAAACGGAGAGAAAACGAATTTTAGTATAACCTAAAGGCAATATAATGAAATCTATAAATGATCTTACTGAAACTTGATCGAAATACTACATAAAAGACTCCCTCAGGTGTACTTTAAAAATCCTAGCGCCAGTTTATGATTCCTGAATGTTCTCAAGAGGCAAGTATCCATTTAGGACCACAGGGCAAAGTTTTCTGCTAAATTAAATATCTTTTCAAGTCATGTAAAACAACAACAAAAATCTATACATATGCGTGTTTCGCTGATAGATTTCCAATTTCGTTTACTACCACTACTACTACTACTACTACTACCACCACCACATGAAATCATTAAGCCAGTCTGACATTAAGCCGGTTGAAATAATGACTGAGATTCAATAAAGGCGGTGAAATAGTTTCACCCACCACCCCCACTTTCCGATAACGGCAAAAGAGCAAATTGCAGTCTGTAATTAATGATTTGCGCATAGTTTTGGTTCAGTGATCAATTTAACTCTCTGTCTTCTGCAACGTAATTTAACTTGTTTTGAGGTGAGATTCATCGCTTTCACCACACTACTACCACCACGATTGCTACAATTATCCGGAGTTTCGAGAAATTCCTTTTTCCTTAATCCATTTGAAATATGGCACAAAATTTCAATTGGCCAAACAATCAATTGGATAGAATGGGAAAATTTCACGATAGATTTGCTGATAAAATGATAAATTGCCTAATGTCATAATAATAAAGAAATAAATCTTAATATCTCTCAAGCATTGTGATAAGATTGATTTTTTTATTTATTTTCCAAAATAATCTCATTAAAATCGTCATATACGCATCCGGTTAATAGTCAACAAAATAGACAATTATTCTATAAATTTGTCCACGGGATATTTTATATTCAAATATGATCATTTACATATTTCAGTAATTAAGGTAAACCTAGTGAGACTGGACTCTAGTCGGTTGGTTAGTTAGTTGATAAAATATTGCAACAACGATAAATTTTCACATAACACAAAAAGAGAATCAGGTCCGAGTCTTCTTCATTTTAATTTATTTTAAATGATAAGAAATGAATGGGAATTAATTGTTGCAATACTGCAATAATTAAACACAAGTATGAAAAATTAATCTGCAGCTGTCTCAGAGCTTTACTACGACAACTTAATTAAGGATGAAGATAAAACATATCGTCAAACTTGTAACTATTAGGGAACCCATACCCATTTACCGAATTGACATTAAATTGATAAAAAAAATCGAAGATTTTCTAATGTAGAACAACACAAAACAACAAAATAATTTTAAAAAATTACGAAATGTTTGAACAAAAATTCAACGTTCTGTGCAAAATTTTCGTTTGAACATTCACACACGTTTTATTACAAAAACTAATTATTTTCTGAAAACAAAATGCGGAATATAATAGACGTAAATGTGAAATATTTAAATGTTATTTGAGGGTAGGGGGTGAACATATATGCATTACGAATGGCATCAGTGTATTCAATTGCATTATCTATGCTTGCAAAACATATACATATGTATATGTCCATGTATGTTTATTTTACATATAGCTGGTCCGTAATTTAAAGTAATAAAAGTTTATTCTATATAAACCTATTGAAAACTCTGTCCTTATTTCAAATTTTTGTTCTTAACGCATGTTTTCGATCATTGTTGTGATATTTTAATGCGACAGTGAACTCTTCTATGAGTCGTCTCTTGTTTTTATAGATGTGAGGCAGCAAGTATTCGTTTAGGGATTTATTGATATACACCTAAGAATAAAGGTGGAAACACTACGGACGCCGTCGAATTGCTTTAATAATAATAACAATAATACAGCAAGTAATGATTGGTATTTAGTGGTTAACATCATTTTTATTTAGTGGAATTGTATACATTTAGAATGTAATGCCGTTTAAATTCCACTTGTTTTTGTTGTTGCAGTTAGCAGCTAACAAACAAACAGATTTGCAAATATATAAATACAGATCGATGTCGAAGTGGAACATTGTTAATAATATCACTGGCCTATTCCTCAGTAACCAAAAAATGGGTTTTCTATGCGAACCATTCTCTTTACGTTTAGACCTCTACAGCATAATTGCTTTATTTCGATTATATAGATATCACGCCTGTAGAAGGTGTTTCTACGGTTTTTAGATTATTTATAAAATTCGAATTTTCGCATATTGAAACATACTGTACGTATATACATATGAGTTATAGATCGAGATCTGTTGAGAGACATGCGCTTTATATTTCACAACTTATATATAGTTTAACAAGAACAGAATAAATAAATTGCGAAGCACAAATTTGTTACACAGAAAGAGGGACAGAGTCAGCAGAAACTGACCAGTATTTTCAGACGAAAAAACATTCTTGCTACGTTGATTGACAGGTAGAAAATTACCATCGTAATAATTTTGTTCTCACCCTCTTAATAGTACACGAAAGCAATAGAAAAACGAGCGTTAAAGATGCTTAAATATATTTCAAACAGTAATTAATTTACCATTCATTTACATGAATTAACTTTTATGATTTTCTATTGAAAATTAATTAATTTTTAAATATTCATAAAATGACTTAGAAAAACACGAACGACAAAAATAAATAAAAACAAGCAAGAAGCTGGAGTGGATTTCCTACAATTTATTTATCCCTAGTTCTATATAATGTCAAGAGTATTATCCTTGTGACATTACATGTTGAGACGAAACATTTTAGAGCTTTTTAGTCGAAATTCTCTATCTTTCTTTGGTGGATAAATTTGTTAAGGAAAAGTGTGTGTTAGAGTTGTCCACGTAGTTATACAACAGATACGGAGATTAGAGAAAAGACAATAACAACAACATCAAGTCTCAGATCTGTAATTGTTGCAGAGTTGTTATTGTATAAACCACTTCAACGCCAATAAACAACATCTCAACGGGATTTGATCTCAATCTTCTATTTTTCTCCACTTTTGCATCATTTTATTTGGAATTATTTTAAACGCACCGTGAGGCACACATAAAAGATTCGTTAATTTAATAAGAAGTCATCTGGATGTGTTTTTGAGCGAATTTAGCTTAAGGCAAATTTGTTGAAGAAGTTGAGAAATTGGCGTATAAAATTTAATGACATAGAGAACATACTTGTAGGATGGTTCTATAAGGTGGCGGTAGTGTTGGCGGTATTTGCGGTAGTTGGCCATGAGAGCATAATGTAGTGCTTAATATTACACAGGCCTGAATAAATAGGACAGTTTCATTACCGTACCGCTATCGCAATGATAACTGCGTTATTAACTAGAGAACTAGATAGATATGTAGACCTTTCGACATGAAGCTTATAGGGTATGGCAAATTGGAACCACTAAGATAAGGACCAATTCATGACTTGCTCTCACATGAACTTTATGTGTCTTATTATATATGATGAGATTACAAATAGATCCAAGATTCTGGAATATAACAAATTGTCAATGTTGATTATATAAGAATTGTTCAATTATTGACGGATTTGTGTGTGGCTACAACTAGATTTATTTAGTTAGGGTGATGACTCACTAAACAGAACAACCCCCATATACGTATACCCATTCTTTAATTATACAATTTCCCTATTTCATCCCTTTCGTTCCAACATATACGGTCACTAACAATTTGTTAAAATTCGATCGATTTTATTTTGTATCATCAATTCAAATATGTATCGGATTTATGTCGAAAACAATCGTAAAATATTGAAACTGATATTTGTTCAATTCAACATTGTACTGTGATTGGAATTGGATCATTACCGATTTTAGGGATGGGAATTTTTATACAGCGTATAGGCGATAGCAGGATCAGAATCAATTTATTATTTCTGCATCACTCTTTTCTCTAATTTATAAGGGTGAAGATTATACAAACATGCAAAACAGAACAAAAACAATAGTTCATTGTTGCAAATCTCAGCTTCCTAGCTATATATATATATATATATATATAATATATATATATATATATATATATATATATATATATACGTATGATAATATTAAGGACAAAGATATAGCAAAAAATTGCCAGCGACAAAGAAGTTTTATGTTGCTATAACTTCTCGTGTTATGAAAAGATCTCAACATGCTCCACTAAAGAAGTTTCATACTGTGTTCCATGATGAAATCTTTCAAAACAGTTGCTTCTTTAGCGAAGGATAATCAATAATAAAAATGAAACGTATTCAATCATTTCATGATCATCATCTATGAAACTTCATTTCGATTGCTTTGTTATTTTTATCTTTAGAATAATTCAAATACTCATAATTTTTGCAATATTTAATTTCTGTATAGCTATTGATAGATTAAAAAAGTATGTTTGAACGATTATAAATGTAATCAAATTTAGAGAAGCCACAGTGTATATGTAGCGTGTAGGAAATGCGGCGGTTATTTTACATTCCCTACTTGTTACACAATATCCTATATTTCAGACGAAAGAATAAAGCTTTTAATATTTTTTTTAGGTCAATAAGCATGTAAAGGATGATACTGAAATTGCTAAAGGGTGGATAGTGGCTGTTTCAATACAATACCAGTTTATCGCTCCAATTACCCGTTTCTAATTGTTAACTTGATTTAATGCTTTTTTGTTCATTGATTTTTTTCTCCTGTTTCTATTTTATTTTTATTTATATATGATATTGATGTTGTTATTATCGATTGTTTAATGCCGAAAAATGAAATCGAATTTGTTCATTTCTATATTTTCGGTCTTGTTATTATTATTGTTTTTGCAATTATGGTAACGTCAAAGTAATAGACGCACGCAATTTCGTGTTATTGCGCTTGAAGAAAACATTAGTATTCTACTCAAGCTACATATTTTATATCTTTTGCGGTTATTTCACAGCACGCATCCAAATACATACGGATAAAACGATATTATTTGATGCGAATGATTCAGGGCAAGTAGCTCGTTTTAGTGGTTTTGACCACTATGTTCTTGTTTACACCACAACCAAAAACTGGATCTTTTTGAATGGTTTTCTTCAGTTTAGAAAAACGACAATTTCTATTCAAGTCATGTATTGTACTCTCAACACTCTTATGCACACCATTCAGCACATCCTCTATTTCTTTACTTAAAAAAAAGAAAACTTGGAAAGGATTTGCTTTGCTAGTTATTAGGATTCTGGAAGGTAGTCCTAGTTTGCAGAAATGAGAAGGACAACGGATTGTGTCCAGTATAAATAAATTCACATACACATATACAGGAACGTGTTTGTCACATTTGCACTGTTAAACTTTTCCAGCCACATGAAGTTTGTTGTTCTACAGTTGGATTTTTCCTCTCTAGAACGAGACACAAGAACGTGCCTAGAATTTTCCATTATTAAATGTGCAGCATGTCATATTTTTTACACATTTGACACATAAACGAAGATCAAATATGACATATAATTCAATCAAACTCACCATGAATGCAGCGAAAACATTCAAACGAACTCATAAACAAACTTATATCAATTTCGGTGTTAATCTCAAGGGATACAACTGAAAGTTCAACTAACAGTTCCAACTGAAATTAGAGCTTGTGGTATGTTTGTATCGCTCACATAAAAGCTTTAACAGTGCTGTTGTACGCCATCTATTGGAGAGCTTTTGTAATATCCCTAAACTAAATCAAAGTGTTCTGTTTCAGACTTTAACAGTATTGAATCCTTTTCGCACACCGGATGCTGTAGCTTGTCAGGATACTGATTTTGCAGGACCTCTAGTTTTCTGTTTAGCGTTTGGTGGATTTCTACTTCTTGTAAGTTTTAAACAATTATTGATTATATTTAAATGGTAATATATTTAAAATGTATGAATTAAAATTGTAAGTTTGATTTATTGTCAGATAAAATTAACTGAAAATTTTGTTAATTAATTGAGTTGATGTTAACATGAAAATTCACTCTATTATGACTGACATTATATGAAAATTCCGTTATAATATGGGATGAAATATGAGGATAAAATGAAAATAGAGAATGCATCATATCTCCTGCGTTCTTTTTGGTAGTATCAAGAATTTTATTAATGCTAGTAATGTCAATTTGAACATGTGAAAATATGAATTTTATTGTCTATCTTCTAATATGAGTTAACGTATAGATATTAAAGATCAAAACAATGGTGGTTGTAGATTTACCCGTAAACTCACAATTGTCAAAGTGGTTATAATTTAAATTTTGAATCTTTGTACTTACTCACAAATAGGTATAATTTCCGTTAACGATTGAAAAGCGCAATTTCCATTCAATAATCTAGATTTAAGTGATAGTGATGAAGTGTCTTCTAATAATAGTTCTTGTCCTGCCACCAGTCAGGCAAAGTTCATTTCAGTTACATCTATGGTATTGGTGTACTGGGTTGTTTGTCTATTTGGGCATTGTTAAGCTTAATGTCTACTCAAGGCGTCACTATTGGCACAGTTGTGACAGTTTTAGGATACTGTCTACTCCCTATGGTTGGTCTTTCCGGTGTCAACGTAATCCTAAGCTTACAGTAAGTGGTTGAGTTTCTAAAGTGTGGATTTATTTATTTCGTTGTTTTATTTCTATTTCAGGGGCTATGTTGGAATAGTATTGACTACATTCGCTATACTGTGGTGTAGTTTATCAGCTTCTAAATTATTTGTTACAGCGTTATCAATGGATCATCAACAACCACTTGTGTTATATCCATGTGCATTGCTTTATGGTGTGTTTGCTTTAATAACAATTTTTTAAAAATTCACAAGTCTATCCAATAAACTGTACTATTGATTCAATATAGCAATTAGCAATTTAATTTTTTATTACTAGTACTTATACTGTTTTCCATGTACAATTACGAGAACTGAACAAAAATGTAACGTCATGTTAATCTTTTATTTTTTAAAATTTTTTCAATCCTACTGAACAAATCACTGTTTTGTGACCGTAGGCATAGAAAAGCACATCCTACCGGATTTATCTTCATTTTTATTGTTCAGATTATTGCTTGTAGCTTTTCATATTTGACAGTAGCGAGTTACATTTGTAACCCAAGCAAAACCTTTTATCGGAACATACACAAGGATTTAATAATAGTTCATCGAACAAACATAAAGACTGGTAACTTATATTTGTTAAGATGAAAAACTCTGATTTTTTTTCATTTACAATTGTGTTGTCCGTATGAGAAAATTATGTGATAGACGTGTGTCTTCAAGACAAGAAATTTTATCTGTGCGGGTTTGATAGAGGTGATGATGGTGGTGGTGTATATTGAACCTAATAGTTATACGTGGTGCGAATAGGTGTGAAGTTCAATATTCTATCAATTCTCATAACTAGAAATGTGTATGTGTACGTATGTGAATATGGTGAGAAATGAACAATCAACACATATGCGGATTGAACAAACATCAACGCAGCAGTCTATGTTAACGATTATTATTACATTCCTGGTTAATTTGAAATGTGGAATTTTTCTACGACAAAATTTCACTGGAATTGTTTCATTTATTGTCCAACAAAGAATATTCAGTTTAAATTGTGATTAGTATGATTAACAACAACTATTTGTATTTAATTATTTTGTTTAGTTAATTAAGCAAAATTTTAATTAAACTAAACAGCAAAATTGCGTGGATTTCATTTAGAAGAAAAAACAATTATATCGGCGTGCAGATAAGTTGAAGATTTAGCGAAATTCTTGTGAATCAACGATATTGTTGTGAAAATATTAAATCTGTCACAAAATTAAACCAAATTTCTTTAATTTAAGACCAAGTTTGTCTTTGTTGAATGTATCAAATCAAATTGAAACTGGCTTCATTCTTCTCGAATTAACCTTTACGCAAAGTTCGCAATTTTCGGTTGGCTACGTTCATTTGTCATATAATCGTTATTCATTAAGTCTTTAAACATTTAAAAATCTCCAGAGACTCATTCATTAATAAACTCTAATTTCATACATTTTGATGGCAAAAAACTCCAAAATCTGTGGAGCTTTATTAGTTTTATCAAATGATAATGAATAACATGAAAATATTGCAGACAAAGGTGAATCCCTGAATTTAAATGAACATTTTTGTCTGTTGTACAAATATTTGTGAAACGTATAGAAATTTCAACTTTCTTTCAATATTTATCCATTTTTCTGGCAAAATGACAGAGTAACATTTTTGTTAAAAATGTTTTTGTGTGTGTGGTAGAATTTAAATTATGTACAAAGAGAAATCCACCGTTTTTCATTTTGTATTACAATACATAAATACATAAATTACACTCCTCAGCAGTAGTTTCAGTAGTTTTATGTGACGTTGCATGATATTTATAATTTTTAGCTGTCGTATTTCCTACAATAAATACAATTTAGAAATACTGATGTATCTAATAACATCTTGTTTATTTTAAGAAAACAGTTCACCGAGACGGTTTCGGTTCTACCTAATGTTACCAGCTTTTTTTGTCACAATATGTTATTGTGCGAGAATGTATTGTTGACATTTTCTGTAGATGTCGATCAGAAATTCAATCATCTTTATAAATCGATTGTTTAAAACAGATGTCTTGTATTGTTATTGTTCATTTCGTACATATCGTAACATTTTAAGTTTTATAATAAGAGACAAATGGTAGTTGTTATCAGAATCGTGCAAAGGAAGACTGTGCTGTATCAAGATCCATGATTTAGCTATAGCTCGAATTTCAGGAGAGATTAAGTGTTATCATACAATTATCAATTGAATGGGAAATAGCGGTAGTAGCATTTCAAAAAGTATATTGTACACAGAGATACAAATCTACTTTTTCCTTGCACGTATACGCTTTTTGTTATACACATGGCAACGAATAAAACTAGATAAACTATGTAAAATGTCCATAGAGAGAGAACGTGGCAAAGAGAAATATTCCTGTAATTCAATTACTCAAAGAGTTAGCATTAACAGTAGCGTAACTTTAAATTTAAGGCCCTAATGTAGAAGATCATAGCAAGTCCAGAGATCCGAGGTTCGAACCCCGGTACGATATGAAAAAAAGATTTCTTCGGAATTTTCCCTTAACGTCCCTTTATAGGTCCCTCATCGAAGACAAAGCGTCTGGATTTGGTGAAATGACCAGTAATCATCCATCCGAAACGGCTGAAGCGCCTGGGTTTTGTGAAATGAGCAGTATCCATCCTTTTTTCTTAGACGATGTAAACATAAAGTCAAATCCAATAAGAAACATAAAGATAACGAAGTAAGTATTGTTTTTTTAAGTAATTAGTTCAAATAACGATTATTGTGATCAACTTAGTCATTATCTAGAAAATTTCAATGTATCGCCACGTGTAATTATTGTTTTATTTACGGTATAATAAAAAGAAATTTAGACCCTATAAAAAGGTAATTCGACAAGCTACATTAGAAGCGGATGAATATCCTGAAATTAAAATGCGTCAACTGTTAGGAAGTTCACCACAGTATAAAATTATAACTGAAATTGTGTCACCTTAACGTTTCTTGAGCAGACAACTTTCAATATATCGTAAATTTAACAATTATAGTTTGAAGCTCGGTGGGGCTCCCTACTTGCTTCAGCCCGGAGACAGTTGCCTCCGTGCCACATGATAGTTACGCCACTGAACATCAGTAAACATATAGCATAGATGGTATGATTCTCAATTTTCCATCCGGTCTGTCCAGGTGTGAAGAAATATCTCTAAAAAGCTTTCCTAGGAAGAAACGTAAAAACCTATTAAATTTCGTTCTTGTATTTATATTCAAAGAGAAATATCTGGATTGAGATTACTATTAATTGTAAAACTATTACATTGTTTTATATTTATAATGAAAAACAATAGGTGTAATTGATAGATAAAATTTATCCACATTTGGGATTAAAGGATTTAAAAACATGATGAGTAATTGCAACTTAAAGCTTTTAATGCTTACCCTCAAATGTCCTTTGAAGTAAACAATTCAATTAATTCCCGTATATATATACAACAGGGAAATCTTAGAGATTTATGCCTTGTCATGGATCAATTACAATTTTCTATAATGATAATAATAGCTTCATTTAGAAAAACTACCATTACTCCACTTTTGGTAATTTTCATATGTTTTAATGCCTATATAACTTTAAAGCTTTGATAATGGATGTTTTTTTTTTGGCTAGTAATATGAGTTGTTTGAGTATTGCCGGATATTAAGTTATCAGCAGTTCACCGTTATGTCAACCATGAACAGGAAAACTTGTGCAAGTCTTTGTTTTCACTTTGTTGAATGCAACCGGTTTCTTTTAATTAAATCCACAAATCGATATTAATTTTCTGTAGTACCAATTTAAATAATATTGAGTTCGTACAAAAGATATGAATATTCATACATCATGATCGTTTTATTGAAAATTTCCAATTGAATATAGAGCTTGCTAATACTGAATACAACTTATTTACGTAGAAAACTAAATTTAAATCAATTATCTTCAAGTAAAAACACGTTCAATTGTCAATAATTGTTCGAGAAATAGTAGTAGTGAATGCCTGTCTGTTAAGTTGCAAATTTTAATTGAAAATTTCTTATTCGCATTTGAAAACTAATTATCTAAGTTTTAAATGGCGAAACATTTCCAATATTTTAAAGATATGAAAGTTACGGTTTTTCACCATAGAAGGATTTGACAGTGAAAGAAATTTTCATACCTTTGAATTCTAGTCGCATTCTTGTTTTATATTAAATGGAATTGCCTTTAGGGCAATACCAAAATCTCTTATTACTTGATCGAGTTGGGAAAGGCAATCTTGAAATATACGAACGAGATGTGTATGCTTTTTTTTTGCTTTCATAAAATTCGAATTGTCTTCTAGCTTATCTTCGTCTAACTAAAGGTAGAAATTCGTACATATGCGACATACATTTACATGCTAATAAATGTTAATCACATGTTGCTTAGATGGTTTAACATTTCATAAACTTAAATGAGTTTCGTTAATGACAACTATACAACAACATTCCGGCTCTCAAATGTATAAACTTCTAGGGAAATTGGTATTTGAATTATACTCCTTTTAGTGTTGTTATTGTGTTGTTCCTCATCCACTACGGCTACAAAAATTTTCGATTGATAAACATTTTCACTGAAATCCTCCCTATTATCGTCGTTTAGTATACATAAAACGTGGAGGAAATTGGATTTTGAAATTTTCGTGTTAATCAAGCAGGTAAATAGGCCCTTGGAAATAATCCATAGACAGTCTAATGAAGTTTATATTATAATTCCCGGATCTAATTTTAAATCTCATTACGATCGTTTTGGATTATTCTTGTTTTTTTCAAATTTATGTGTTTTTCTATTGGTTTTCTATAGACAATTGCCATTTAGGAAAAACTATCATTGTCCACAAATCTAATTAAACAAGAAAGAAAGAAAGAATTAAAATTGAATTTCTTGTTAGCAAAACAAATATGAAAAACAAACAATAATACAATTCAAAGACTGTTTTGTGTAAATTAGAATAACTTCTCCTTTAAAATCTCCATTGGTGGGTTTTGCACGTTCAAAAGACTGTAATAGGTTTGTTCCTACTAACAACTGGAAATTGTCAGGCGATTTCTAAAATTTCGTACAAATACGTTTATATCCACCCTTATAGATCGTTTCGTTTAACGCTACATAGGTGTGCTGCTCATTATAAGCGAACATAAAATTGTCAGTCGGGACGAAGCTAATAGCTCTCCAATTGGACCAACGAAACATTTAAATTAGACTTTTGATTAAAATTGAAAAGATATTCTTCTATCTTCCAATATTTATGCGATCGTCCTTGTTAGTTGAGCAAAAAAAAATGCATTAATTTAGGAGGGAATTCACTAGGCCGACGTTGTTTGTAAATTGAAAAAGAAAGGTCCTGAGATAGATTTGTTTACATTTAAAGGCCTTATATTGTTGTGTATTTTGTTTAAGGATTATTCTCTCCCGCTCACATATAAAATATTGATGACGAATTAGAAAACAAAACAACCACAAAATTCCCCATTTATTTCAAATAAATATTGCAGTATTTTGATTTTCAGTATTCTATTGTTTTAACAATCAAATATCCATTCCTAATGTTACCTTTGTGTTTTAAGAATGGAGCTGTTCTACTGATTTTCTCTGTTTCTACGTGCATTTTTCTGATATATTATTCATCTGTATTGTTAAAAAATGGTAATTTTGTGTTTCTTACTTTAGAAACTTCAATTCAATTCCGTATTCTGTTCCACTACAGTTCTCTTCCACTGCAAGTATTTATTTAATTGATAGTTAGATGTAACAAATTGTCACGCTCTCAATTTTGATGTAAACACCTTGAAAAAGCTCATCGTTATCACTGTTTGTCATTTCCAACAGACAAAAAAACAAACCCACCGCTTTGATGCTTCCATAGATTCTTCTATTTAACAACAGTATTTCAAATCAAATTAACAAACTGGTCTGAATTTGATACGGTAGTAAAGTTAAATCGTTAAAACCATAAGAATCATTAACGCGAAATATTAAGCAGTTTTATGAACAGAAAAGTTCAAACTGAATGATGGTTTCAGTTCAATTTGGTGGGTTGTTGTTCAATTTACACTTCACACAGTTCTTCAGTTTTATTAAATTTGGTTTGCACACTGACGTAAAGTCATTAACACATTTTAGCCGTTTTGTCATAAAGTCCCATATTGGAACGTAATGGAAGCGAAAGTTCTATAACTCTTACTCCTTTTTTTTGTAGCAGGCATCGTGTTACCAAAAATATTGCATAATTACACTACTCACTCTTGCTGCCTGTCATTATTCCGTTTAATTACAACATTTTTTAACGGGAAACAAGCTGAAAGAAAGCGTGATGTTTCATAGTAGACACATTAATTTTTCAGTATTGCCTTTCTACTGAAAATATAAAAGAAATAGAGCTTGACATTCTGTTCATTATAAGCTACAGATAGTCTCGATGGAATCCTAGCCAGGACAGAATCCCGGATGGTTGAAGCCTCGAAGTAACTTAAAGACGACTCATGGTACACATACTTCGTCCATATTTGATTTATTAAAAATCGTACACAATTCTAAAATTGGGTAACCGGTAATTAATTAAAAAATAAAGAAGGTTCGGTATTTTTTCAGTGTTCCTCACATTCCATTTACTTTTCTCATTAAACAACATTCTTTCTTCGTTCAATGACTTTCCGTCTACTTGTTAAGTTGCCTTGATCAAAGTTCCTGTATCAGTCTTCTCCGTATTTGACAGTTTTCAATTAAACGTTTTTGATTGCATATCTTGCAGACGCACTTTTTTTTTACAAATAACTACCGACTCGATAATCAAAATAAGGATCATAAAAATAAAACTTTTGCGATAATTCTTGATGAAAAGCTAACCAAAAAAAAAAGAAGAAGGAGTACAGTAACGTTTATCAGCTATTGTTATACACTACCCCCCCCTCCCCCCCCCATTATTGGTTTTTATGAACTTCTATTATTATCTAGTGAATTACCGAAATTTATTACGTAATATAATAATACGTAATAATATAATATAATACCAGCAAAAAAACGAACTACAATTACAACACACAGGAATGTTTATGTTTGATAATTAAACTTAAATATCCGTTGTTAAGTACTGAAATGCACGCCTATTATTATAATTTTTATTTTTGGTTTTGTGCTCCACATTTCTCTTTGTTGCTGTTTTTTTATTTCCAACTTGGAAAATTTGAAGAATGTATACTGAAATTGTTCAAAAGAAATTTCATAGGCAAAAATAAAGAAAACAGCTATTTACATTTACTCGCTAAAGATTATTGAAAAACATAGCATTTATAAACTAAGTAAACATTTCAACATTAAAAAATGGAAGAAACGAGCCGTTTTTGTTGTTGTTGTTGTTTGCCTGTAACTTTGATGGTAATATTTTTCAGTTTCAACAATAGAAATTCATGAAATTTCGTAAATCGAAAAATTTCTTATTAATAGCTGATTTTTATTTAATATTTCGTATTTTTGCATTGTTTAGTGGACCGGCGCCTTGAACTGCAAGTCGGTGGTATAATGTGAAGGCGTCGTCGTCGGTGGCGTCGTCATCATTACAAAATACGGCGTCGACTCGTATCAGTCTGTTGGCAGCACTAACACTATTGTGATCCCCTATTATTAGAGTTCAAATCAAGAAACCGACCAATTTTAATTAAGTTATAAGCACGAAACAACTAGCAAAACTGTTATAAATGAAATGTTTTGTGGTTTTTACGGATTTTCATCGTTAACACAGCTTTTTATTACTATTGTAAAAAAAAATTAAACAGTAGTAAACAGGTAAGTTTTACAAATTTTCATAAATTATTCCTGCGAGTTGTTTGTTCAAGTTTATTCGATTTATGAGGCAGCTATCATAATCATTTTGTATTGAATTTTCCATGTTTATCACAGATTTTGATATGTAAAAGAAGGCAAAAGTTGATGGACGGACTGATTAAAAATCGTCTTATCTCATCTTTTCCATCACTACCATTCTCGAATCTTTACGAGATTAATCAATATCTTCCAAAATTAAATTTAGACTTTTCTTTTGATGTGCAGAATATGGAAAAGTTGTTTGATATTGAATTTATATTGAGGATAATAATTTACTTTTCTTTTTGACACAATTATTAATTAATGTAGACATTATGCTCGAAAAATCTATAGATTATTCTCGAATAACCTTAAATGTTGTTAATCTAATAAGGCAAAGACAGAATTTTAATAGCACCGATGAAGACGGCGTAGCAATAAAACTAGACTCTTGATGAATCCTTAACATGTAGTTAGTATAACGTCACAAGTGTTTTCTTCATTCATGCTAATAAATGGTGGTAAGATTTACTAAATGAAAGAGAAGAGAGAGAGAAGAAGGTGTATGTAGGGTTTATGCATACTGTGAATTTATTTATTCTGAAAATCAACCAGCCGGTTAGAAGTTGAAATGAGAAATTAGCCAAGTCATTGTAACAGATGTTTGGGACCATGTTCTCCTGAAAATGAAATGGGGGACCTGCTACTATTACTAAAACTCCACACATTGTTGAAAAACGGTCTGTACATTTACATTGATTAGAAAGGTTCGGCCGTATAGAAATTTCTCAACATAGGAATGAGAAAAAATTTATTCCGATCACGAGTTTCGTGCTATAAAAACGAAAATTTTTCAACAATTGACCTGAAAATATCTAACTTAAACAATAACTGTCAGCTATTTGATTTGATGATTCTAATTAAAAATATTTAAACGATCGTGTATAGTAGATGATTACATCATAAAAATATATTCATATATATATATATAAAAAAATAATACCACAGGACGGAATAAGATGCAACAAAAGCTATTGTCTTTCCAAATTCAACAATGCTGAAACCGACAGACTTTCAGGAGATCGTCTTTTGTACCACAATTTGTATTCGTAACTTATTTCCTGTTCTGTTCACTGATTTGTTGAAAAATTTTGTTCTGGCTTAGATGTAAATCTTTGTACCGAAAAATAACGAATGAAATCATATGAATTCAGTTTGTGTGTATAGCATCACAATTTCTGTGTGTTTTATTGAACAGTTTTTGGCGAGGTTAGCTTCGTTCCTATCGGCAATTCTAAGTAGATTTGCAACTGCACATGTCTAGTCAGAAACTAATCATGATGTTTTCGGTCAAAGTACACCAAAAGTGATCTTGAACGTTGAGAAAATCCTTAGATCTCTTACATTGCGGATTATATTTCAGAATAATGTACTAACACAGACTATGCTACAAGTCTTCTTGTATTTCAATTATAATTGCAAGAAAAGTTTTTTTGTTATTTCCTAATTGTAAAACAATTACGTTTTACTGTGATTAAATGAAACTTTCACTGTGTATTAGTACTCTAAAAACAAAAGCTATATTAAACTGTATGACGGATAAGCATCCAGAGCTTTTGTCTAATTTGGCAAGGACTTAAAATGGAAATTGCTTTATTTTGAACAAAACTAATTCACAGACATTATATCTATAATTACTTCTTTGTTTCATTATTTATCAGTTTTATTTCTTCTAATTGTATCATTTTACCCTCGGCTTCAAGCTAATTTGCATTTATATTTTAATAGTTACCCTATTTCGTACAGTTTATATCATTAAATAATTGTCTTTAATTGTCTGTTTTAGAATTATTCCAAATACATCAATGGAGAGTTTTATATAATTTCCTGTAGGCTCTTTGTCAATCGACCTTATTTATCGATACCCTTTGAATTTTGTGGTGGAGTAGCTTGCTCCATTAGAATACAACAATCACAACAAGGAAGTACTTATAAATATTTCAACTAACAACTTTGGAATTGTGCAGTGTTCCAGAACAAATAGAAGAATGGTGGATGCCCTTTTTTTTTAATTTACAAGATTCGCATCTATTATGAACGTATTAATTGGCATTAACTTACAAGTTTAATCATTTCAACCCCAAATTTCTATCCAAAAACTAACCCAAATATCGTAATTTTCTAAAACGAATTGAAACCACTAAATTTTCCTTATGATTACGAAATTTCACAATTGGATGAGTTTTCCAATTTTCTATGAAATGTATGAACGTCTTTATCGATGATAGATTTCCATATAAAAATTGTCGTGTGTTTACGAACAATTTTATCACAGATAAATCGTTCGTATAAGACAAATAAACTAAGAGAGAGAAAAGTCAAAAGAATAAGTTTCTTTATATATATATATTTTTTTTGTTTGTTCGAGATCGATAAGTGACCGATGTTTTTCAATATTGCTTTGATTTCTCTAAGGACTACTTCAAACTCTAATAAATTTCAGACGGGTATGATTTAGATATATTTGTATGTTTCGTAAACTTACCGTTCAAAATCGACCAAACAAAAAAAAACAACGAAACTGGTGGAAATTTAATCAATCAGTCAATCCGAAATGCCCCTCTATGGACTATTTAGAAAAGAGTAATTTCTGTCATGTACATGCAGCAGCATATCTAGAAGTCATCGAAACAGAACTAAAAGCAACATTGTCTATAATACAGAAGGAATTTATTGTTAAACAGTTCTAAAACGGTAACCTGACTGGCACTAGTGTGTTTAAATCAGAACTGGAATAACCTGATTGTCACTGGCATATGCTCGCATGAAATCAACCTGTACGATTAACGTCAAAACCTTAGACGAGGAGAATTTTATTATAGGACGTATATTAACAATAATGATGGCTTTCTTTTCCTCTTCAAATCCCTTACTGTCAATACTGTTAGATACGAGAATCTGCCAGTATTTCCGTGAAACATATTTAAAATTCGGATTGTTTCGAAGTAATTCCTTCAAACTCAATTATTCAACGAGTTGGTTTTATGTTTTTTGTCTGTTAGGCGTTGATTATTTTTCAAGTTCTTTGACAGGCTGCTTTGTATTTCCCTTTATCTTGTACCGATTGGATTAATAGCAGATTCTATCAGAATTTAGCAGGCTCTTCTAAACAAGATTTTAACGAAACTATAGTATTATCGTAATTATCATATAAATATTCTTGTAATTGAACTGTTCCGCACATCAAAGATAAGTGAATTAGAGGCAAATATTACATATTTTGGACAGATTTGTTCAGTTTCGAAATGAAAGCTTTGATCATATAATAACTAAAACTATCTGAAATTATATTTGAAAAGCGTATATTTATTGATCTTTTATTACTAATACACACCACTAAATAAACGTGTATAGCTTAATTTCATTTGAATATCCCAATACACAAATCAGTAAATTTTCCAATCGAGTTCTACTAATGCACACAGTAAATTAATGTGTTATTGATGTTATTTTAAGTTTATTTATAAACTGTTTGGATTAATTTACAATACACAATAACGGATATCATTTCAATAACAAATTAGAAGTTTAATTCAATAATATTTGGCCTAGACACTTAACAATATCCACTTTACAATTCAATTAATTTGATAAATCAGTCTCTCAATATTGCGTACACTACTTGATCTTTAATTAAATACGGCACCATTCCTGTAATAGTATTGTGTGTATTAATCTATTAGATTTACAATTTAGATCTCCATCTGGATCACCAATACGCTATTGTGTATAAACGGATTTATTACAGGAAATCTTTAATATATCAGATATCTCATGTAACTAAGACACATAATTGTCTTTATAAAATCGCATTAAATTATTCCAATTTGTTACAATATACATCAGTTCAGAATGAAATAACCGAGACGAAAGCAAACGAAAAGACTAATTAACTTCGGTTGGATTTTATACTTAACTGGATACAATTTTTCGTAACGTAACGATTCATACATTTTCGTTGTTAAATGGGTACCCTAAGAATATCAAATTACACAAAAATACGGTACATTACTGTAATAAATTCAAGTTATAAAAGACTATAAGATAAAGTTTGAAATAGTTTTATTTAACATTTGAATTATGATCTAATGTCGTTAATAAAGCTGTGTGAAATTTAAGCATCTCTTCACGCTTTCCAGTTTTTTTTTCTTGTTGGTTGGCTTGCTAGGTGGTGCGATAAGAACTTTTGAGCGAACAAGTCAAGGCAAAAGTGAGAAAGGAGATATATTTATTTAACCATATATTAACAAGCCGTTTGTATTACTAAATTGCAAACTAATATTTTATTCATGGAAAAATCCTCTTTTTGGCTGAAACTTATACAGCTAATAACTTTCATACTCAATCTTTGTGCTCTGTTTCTTATATATTCATAGACCCCTTTTCTCTTAATTTACTGCTCTAACTGTGTTATAATTTCTTGTTGTTATTATAACAACAATAGCAGAGAAGTAGACGAGGAAGTCACTTGAATTATAAGGTGTTCTTGACTTAATCAAAAACTAGTCGATAATATCCGTAAAAATCCAATACAATTCACGGATGGTTATGTAACAACCTCTTCTGTTTAATTTGCCTCTAAGGACATCTTTCTGAAAGTTTTAAAACAGTCATGGAGCGAGTCTGTTCGCTTTTGTCATTCTAGATACCAGGCAAAAATCCAAGTTTACAAATTTCATCATGAAAACTTTGATTGTTAAAATCTCTCTGTTGTTTGTTCGGTTGTTTTTCTTTTAAAATTCATTTCGAACAATAACTCTAGTCAATAACTTAAGAAGAAATCGTTGATGAATTGCGGTTGTGATGAATTAATTTTTTTTTCTCCGAATGCGAAGTCACATGGAATCTACAACAAAGCAATTTGGTTGTTAATCAAATGAATTGATATCATTTTGATAATTCGATGTAGCATCCAATTTACATTTGATAATGAACAATATAACGAACGCAGATGTTGCGGCAATGGTGTATACTGTGTAAACTCTGACGGATCAATTAATGTATTATTCACTACAGTACTAATTTATACAATGTTAACGTACTTGTATCAAGAGATCTAAATTTTCATTTAAAATTGTTTTAACTAAACCACTAGAAACTGAATTTCTCTAATTTATAACATCAAATCAATTGCGACCATTAAAGGCTTAATTTATTCAAAATGTTTTACCATTTGTGTTTTCAATATATAAATTATTATCCAATGAATCCAATTTTTTTTGTTATTAATATAATGTTCGTTCCTTCCCACAATCGACCTTATCGTTTTGAAACTAATTGCTGATTATAACTACCATATTCATGATATTTGATACCTGTATAGTAGCATCATAACGAGGTTGATTGTTCGTCAGTTAAAATCACCTTACTGAAAACTGATCGGAAATACCTATCGCTGACGTGAGATATCAAGCTGTACTTCCCTACGGTTTTAGACAATAATTCTTTTATAGTCGAACTTATGCAAAGACACAGTATTATTACAAATGCGTGGAAACGATATTCCATAGATGATGTGATATGCTTATCGATCATCACAGTCTAAGATGGTTTAAGCGATGATATTACTCCAGTTTCCATTACGGAAAAATATCAGCAAGGAAACAAAGATATGTCCCAAGAGATGTTGAATAGAGGGAAAAGTTCAAAACTGAATTCTATGCAATGTTTGTAAGTTGCGAAATGAACAGAAAACTTTTGAATTTAATATTTTAAATACTGTGGCCATATTAAGAAGTTTCTTTTAATGTAGCAAAATCTAAAAAAAAACGGTCAAAAACCGTTGGAAAGATAAGTGATTTTCCAGATTAGATGAAATCCGATAGATAAATCATGAAATCTACAAGAAATCACGTAGATAAATGAAATTTGTGCGAGTTTACAATAAGGGTTTCGTTGGCGATGCTTTATACCACCCCAGATGCATTTTTACTACTCCTTGGAGTAACACTATTTATCTAACTCCTTCAAAAGTTACACATCTTACGTACAGACGAAGAATGTTTAACACGGATGGAAATCGCCATTGTATATGTGCTCCTTTAGGGAGTTCTATGTTTGCTATCATGCCCTTGAAAATCAAGTTTCCATTCATCACAGATGAGTTTCATTTTACTCGTAAACCGTTCAATTCCCATCTTCTTTTATGCGTTCTTATCAATGATTCGTTGATCGAACATTAAATATTAGCATTACTGACATTATTATTCCATTCGAAATGAAAGAATAATTTTTAATATAGCCCTCAGTGTCAAATGAAAGTTGAAATGAGTTCGCTGTTCAATAATGGAAAAAAAGTGGAATAATGCCAACTCGAAAATAATTCAATCAAAAAAATTTTTTTTTTGGTGATCTCTTTTCCACGAATTTTATTTTTCATTAGAACTTGTGTGTCTTCGAATCATTAATTTATTCTTATCGATTCACCGGCTTATAGAATTGTGAAATTTTTAGCTAAATATTAAATTAAAGTTCGTTTTATTTTGTTTCGTTGATGTTTTTGTTATGAATTTTTGTTGTTGTAACGATTGAATTCTGTTCGTTGTTCGTTTGTTCATTATTCTTCTCACCCTCGTGAATTTCACCAGCGTCAATCCCCTGACCACCCCCCTTTTGGCAATTTAAACGAATCAACGATACTTGATAATATTTGGATGTATACACGTATATATGTGTTGAAATTGAATAATCTCGTAATAATAATGATAATAATGTTGTTGACAATACATTGAAATGTCTTCCAAAGGAATACGTTCAAAGAGAAATTCCTGTCGACGTGCTGATATAATAGAGATGTCTCTATAGTGTGGTGCTCTAGGGGGCACTAACCGCATTCAGAATCGCGCGAATGCATCATTATCACAATGCCAGATGTGGAAGAAGATTTGCTGCCGTTTGCAATCGATATGACAACACTCGTTCTTCTTTCACGCCTACACACTCCACTTCCGGTCAAACTACCTATTGCCTTGTGACATTTCTAAATGATGGACGATTTAAATTCTTGAAAGTAGTCGATAAATTTATTATCACCGGTAAATATGTCTCGTTTTTCCTAGTTTAGTTTGGTGATGGAATCGAGGACATGAAAATCGAAAATCAATACACAACCACGAAACCTCTTAACTGCTAATAGTAAAGAAGCTTTGTAATCGTCGAAAATATGATAGATTTATCTAATTAATCTGTAGTCTGCTTTTTACGCTTATAGCTGTAGTAATTTGAAACTTTCGTTCTATTTTCGATAGATAAAATAACAGTTTGAATCGACCTTTTTCTAAAACACGTTCTATTTTAATAAAAACACACACACACACACACAAACAACAAAAAAACAGTTTTATCGCAGGCATTTTAACAGACAGGTTAATTAAACGGCCACCACAACACTTCAACGTTAATAATTAATTTTAATAATCACTGGTTTTGAATGTAATGAGAACGGAGATTGGTGGATATGTTGTGTTGTCCAACTAGAAATTAGATAAAATGTCATAATACTTGGTCATTAAAATCATAAATTTGAACTCTTGGCAGTCATCTGAAAGTTTAATCCTACGTCTCTATTCATAAGGGGATATTTGTTTTAAACCCTCCAAAAACCATATATCATTACTTTCCAACTTTTCATAATAATAATAATAATAATAATAATAATGATATAATCAGAATCTATTCATCTCGTTTTGTTTTGAATCGATATCCATTCATTTCGTCCGACCTGATTTGAAAACTTTCATTTCAAATATTCGTTTTCGAATCGAAACCACAAAAATCACTAATAAATATTGAAATTTGTCTATTATTCGACGATATTGAATAAATAATAATTCATACATCTGATTTTTGATGGTGTGCGATTTTTTTCAAATCTACAATTTGATCGATAGACAGATGGGGGAAACATCGAAAAACCGACTTAATATGTCGAATATTCGAAAAAAAAGGTCTGATGTGGATGTGAAGCCATTGACTGCTTTATTAAAATTTAATGTACTCTATTATGAATGTGGCATGGATGAGAACGATGAGACGATAAGATGGAAAAGGAAAAACCCATCTAAAGTAACTTTATAATTCCAGGTGAAATTCAATATTGGGGCATACTTACTAGCTTCCATTAGAAAAAAAGTGATTTTTGTATGTACAAATGGGATACTTTCCACATTAATATTCATTTCTATATGTGCAAATGTATAAACGAGACGAATAAGTAATGAAATTTCTACGACGAATAATTTTGACATGTTCCATTTAAATTAAAATCGTAACGAAACTACAAGCTTTTAACATTCAAATGATGAAATTTCTATTTATATGATGATAAAGCAATAGTGTATTGTACAGCACACTGTATTGTTGATGTCAAATCAAGTTGTGTTGGATTTTTCAACAGTATCAGTATTGACAGCATTATTATTGTTCGACAAACAAGTCTAAATTCTGACACATGATTTGACAAAAGTCACACACATAGATGCATTTGTGATTCATATTCTAATTGGAAATCAATTTAGATCTCTCTAGACGGCAAAGACAACCAACATTAATTGGGAATTTTAATTAAGTTGATGTTAACTCAACCAATAATTAGAACCCGTTTCGTTTATTTTCGTTCAGCTCACTGTATTTCAAAAGTACCGCACAGGAATTAGAGTAAATAGTTTTATAATCAAACTTTTTATTTACAAACAGCAACCGTGCTCTCTAATATTATCGAGGTGGTTGTCTAAAAGTTACTTGATATATTATAAACAAACTTCTATTGCAAGTTGTGAAAGCATTCGTACTTTTTGAGTATCATTAACCAACAAAATCGTTGACAATCAACAGACGTGAATAAAATCAACTACAGAAACCGAGTGTACAACGTTCATTGAATCCAACCGTCTTAAGACCTTCTATTTTAAATTGACTTGTGAGTGAGTCTTTCTGGAAGTTCTTCTTAGAATTCGGATGACCGTTGAATTTATAACGTAACTAGAACGATTAGTTAAAAGTGATTTTTCAAATTTATCTGCAACATGTCGCATCTATTCATGAACGGATTGACTTATTGTACTGTTCCATTTCTATCATCATTAATTAAATTTAAGAATTTCCGCTTTATCTAGTTATAGCTGCCATTTTGTGCAAGTTTGCAAAACTTTGTGGTCGGCACTCTTCAACGGGTCTAACGTAATGATGTAACGCCCGGCGCATCCACCATATTCTACATTCGATTTTCCAACAACTTATAATTCGATTTTATGTTAGCCATTGGAATGTTACCCAAAAAACAAATATTGAGTTTTAATTCGTACTGAAATGGTAATTATGAGTTGGGAATTGTTGTATCGATTCACCATACAATTAGGTACACCTCTGTCGTAAGTGAGTTTAGCAAGTTCTGGTGCCAGGGGGTGATGTTTAGGTAACAAAGTGAGATGGGAACCCTGGGAATAAGCTCCAGTCTCATACTTATCCAATACATATACAAACACAAGGCTTGTGTTTAAAACTGGTAAAGTGCATTATGTTGTAATGTGATACCAGTACTTATTTTTCTCATTTAAATAGATTTATTCTTCAATAAATAGATGGTTTAATAAAGTGTATGGTATTTAATAGGTAGTAGTGGAGAAATTCTTCAAGTGTATGATAAGTCAGTTATAAAATAGAATTTATTAAATGTCACATAAAAACATCATATAAAATGTCTGCCACTTTAGTGATAGAGATATCAACCAACAACACTATTATTATTATTATTATCATCATCTTAATATTCTTCAAATCATTTTACATCCACTCCAACAACGTTTAATAACGTCTCATCCGTATTCAAAGCATTATTCCGAAATTCTCTCTTCATTTCAGTCTATCTCAGTCTGTTCCGCATATTACTACTTTTGGTCTAACAAATGTACAATTCAGATAGTTGCCATTCAGGGCTATATTCGTTGTCTACAGCTTCAAACACCTGTATTCAGGAATTATGTAATAAAATTGTTGATGATTGTTCCAATTCCGTCTGTTGTAATACTAGTATTCTAATAATGCTCATAATAGTAATAATAGTAATAATGATAAGTCTATAGCGAGATTATGAACAAAAGCAAACTTCTATCTCTATTCAAAACACAAAACAAAAAATCAAATCGATTAAATTATTGTCTTCGATAAAATAAATCTACAAAAAGGAAAAATTCGTCGATATTGTCAATAAACAATAATAAAGAGTATTCGTTCTGTTGTTTGTTTTGTTCTTCCTCTATTCTATTTATCGATAAAATGAATATTATCGTCATATAAATCTTTTGTTTATTTGCTACAAATCGCGCAAAATCCGCATTTTTTCGTACGTATCTATTGTTAAAGATTATAGACGAAATTGAATTTTAAAGTTCTCATAACAATTTCTAGTTGTCTCGTTTTGATAACTATCATCAGTCGTTTAAAATGCTGTATAACAGGAATAAGTTTTCGTTCATTCTTATCACTATTGAAACTTTTCCGACGTGTCCAATCAAGAGAAAATAATAGATAGTGACTGTTATTGGAAATTTTTAGGGTTGTAGGTATATGATTTTGATGGTTATATATTTTTGATATTATAAAAGATGAAATCTTGATGTATTGCTTTATTTTCAATTTTCCATCTATATCTGAAGATATATTAAAGATTCTAAAGGGTGATCGTTGGGTAGATGCTGTTCTGCGTTCATTTTAGTGTCGTTCAACTTTGATATGTCAATTATTTTAAGGATTTATATTGTAACAATCAAGTTTTCGTTACAATCGATACAGAAAAATGCCTGTTTTCTTATTATTAGTTGCCAGTTCAGTTAGGATTCCATTGGTTCATTTAACATAGAAATGTTGATTGAGAATGGTTTTAGTTGAAAAGTGCCAGACAAGCTGAGTGACGTACGAACCTCGAATGTTTGGAATTGTTGATTGATCGATGGTTTCCTTTCTACTGTAAATGTTTTGTGTACACACTATGAAGCTTCATCGTTGTTGTGATGGTGGTTTTTCTTTGATTGCAAAAAAAAGACAAAGAGCATTAGAACGAATATAGTATAAACAACGTAATTATCATGGAATATTGCAACCAAAGTATTCAAATTTTGAACACAAACAAAACAATTATTTCATTTGTGTTAAACAGATTATTTGAGATTAAACATTATTATTGTTTACTGAGAACAAATGCCGTACAGATAAACGGAATAAATACGTGACTGGAACGTATAATAAAGATATTTTGAATGTAATCGATTTGTTTCGTTGAAATTTACAATATTTATAAAGAAATTTCTCGAATATACTGTTTACTAATTATCTATCTAATTTCAAACAAGTTTTAATAGAAGCTCCACACAAAGGTTGACTCACCAATTTGTTCAGCACCGCTGAAACATTTCGTATTCTATTTACGTATTTGAATTATCACTTCTTGAATTAATAAAACTGTATTTATTGTAAATAACATTTAAGTTAAGCATTTTCCTGTCTTTTTTGTTTTATAAATATTTTATAAAATAGAGATGGATGGTTTTTGTTGAGATTGAGTTGGGAATTTTTTTAGGTCAACTATTTCAAAGAGTGATTATTTGAAATTTGAAACTACTTCAGCGGTAGTTCAAGTGTAGATACTCTAAATGGATTGATTGATGACTAATTGACTAAAATCAAACACTTATACAGGTAGGATAATTGCCTGTTGATGAATCATTAAATTCCATCAGTATTAGTGTTTACATTGTTAGTAGAAATGTAATTGATTACATGATTCTTCATTTGAATCAATGTTAAGCAAAAGAAGATACAATCGACGCCGTTTAATTTAATCACCTACATAAAGCCAAATAGTTTGGATTTGTTGCTATGTTGTTAGACCACAATATAACCAGTATCATCGTTTTCGTTTGTTTTAAATTAATCCGTTCTGTTCGTCCTCTCAACAACAACAACAACAACAGCAGTGGTAGCATCACTACAGACAAAAGCGAAGCGAAACTCACTTGACAAATGATACATCAACCATAAATCATTCGTTTCTCTCACAGGTTTCATCTAAATTTTTCATCCCTATCGCTTTATCTACAATAAACTTTTATATTTTTTCTGCTCCACCCTTGAACAGAAAAAAAGAAGACTTTAATCGACAATTTGAAATTTAGTGATAGCCAAAATAAAATATTTTCCATTGCAATGATATAAGTTCGTTTTTATTTAAAAACTGTAAATCTTGCAAGTCGAAAGCTGAACTTTTGATGTAATAAATTTTAGTGGTAGTGTAGATTTGGATTTATACATATGTAGGTAACAGGTAATTTCCACATCATTTCATTGAAGTGGATAGATGTAAGATTTTCGTGGTAACGTTTACGGAAACCACAATACCATAATTAAAACGTTTTCATGAACATCTTATTCTCACACAATATCTTTATATGTTATAACGAAATAATTAAAATAACATTTAAAGGGGTAGATTCTAATAAAACATGACGGGTTATACAAAGGGAATTCTACGTTGTTGCATCTTTATAAATTTCACACTAATCTGAGTCTATTTGCATTTAGTAAATTATTTTCATAATGACTAAAGAATACTTTCCAGTTATTTTACACATCAAATTTTTATGGAAAATATTTAATGAGTACTGGTTATTTTCATACATACTGTATGCGCTTTTAAACACTGAAAAGCTTTTACTTACGCCATAAAAGAAAACTGAAAAGTTTCGATAAGTATATAGTTCTTTCACACTCGAATTTTTTGTGTTGATCTGCCTTTCTTACATTTTCTTTTTTGTTTCTCATTGAGTACCATATTTATCGCACATTATATTTACATTTATCAACTTTTAAACGATTTATCACAATCTGATGTGTTTGAATTTTTTTTTCGCGCGCCATTCAAACTAACAGAAAGAATTAATGGTCCAACAATACGTAAATACAATTAATTGAAAATCAGAATTTTTACATGTTCAAATTGAAAAAAAAACACACCAATAAATTGATTGTTTATTGTGGCCCAACATCAATCTAATTAAGTGGATTAAATTCGATCAAATCGTTTTTAATTCAACCAATATTATTCTTCGTGTTGGTTTGGTTTAATGAAATCGGTTTAGGTTTTTGGCGTGTGTATTTGTTTGTGAAAAAACAAAAGACGGAAAATTTAAAAAAGATTAGAGATGTCGAAGGGTCTAGACTGGTATCATCTGTAACATGGTTACACATCGTTAAACAAAACGGACACAACGGACAGATTCTAAATTATCCGGTTCTTTGCCAATTCGTACGCGCAACTGAAAAAGAATCGAAAATGTTCGATGCTGGAGCAAATTAGAAAATATAACAACACCTTGTTGTTCAAATAGATTCTCAATATCAGCAAATAAATTATAAAGTCACAATTCGGGCAAATTTTAGTGTTTCAAGAGCACAGGAAATGGACGATTAGATGTTTGGTCAGTACAATAAATGCCCTCACTGATAGGTCACCAGGTTGTTAGATAAATTAATCCATTTTAGGTGTTGTCATTGTTGTTGTGTCAAAGGAGAGAGTGTCCTGAAATTAAACATTATCGCAAACAATTGACCAAAATTATGGAATGTTTTCGTCTTTATTATATTGGTTTATGGTATATTGTTCGTTATAAGGTCCGAAATTTAATGCTTGTAAAATAGAATAAAACGACCATTTTGAATTAATAGGGTAATCTCTAGTTGAATGAAATTCACAATGTTGCTTTTACCTCTATAGTTTCGAGATTACTGATTGTCGAATATTTTTACAAAATCGTCCATTTCCAATGGACGATATAAGATTGATTGAAATTCAAAAAAGTTCATGCAAATACCTAAACCTAAATAGTGTTTTGTATTTGAAATATTTCAAATTCCAGTTTTATCCAGACATATATCTCATTTGAATTGTGTTCTGTTAATAATTTATTGTTGTAAACATTTGGAAATTACATGTAGGTATTTCCGTTCTTATCCACCCTCGCCCGCTTCTATCCACCAACAAAACGAATTTAATTTTATTTGAATTGAATTGAATTTATTGCTGTGGAAATTTGTGTGATTTGTTTGCACCTTAATTTCGCCAATATCTTCCAATTGGCAAAAGATTCTTAATTCTAATAGCGAAAATGAAACGAAACTATTCTTTAAGTATCTGCAAACAACATTTTCATTAGTAGTATCCTGGAGTTTTTAGACGAATGGCCTAACGGCTATTTGTGATTAGTCTAGTAGAAAACGGGCATAGGACGGTTGGCAGTTTCAACAAACAACTAATCAGAACATAAATGAAGATAGCCGGCATATATAACAAAGATAGAAACAGTTTCTGCGGGCTATTGCATGTTACAACGATACCCAAAAATAAACTCAGCTTTTATAACATACACTAAACCATACTTTATAGCTTTATATCACTTTATTTTCAATATACACACAAACAAAAAATAAAACTTTGTAGACGATTGGAGATGGAATAACATGGGAAAATAAGTCTCGAATTTGTCTTCAACATCATCGTTTTTTTTTAAATTTTATTAGTGTAGATTCACACAATTCCATCCATTTGAAACGATAACGAAACAGATACATAACTAAAAGAAGAGTTGAAATATTTCAATTGGGAAACCGACGACAATCAACTAAAAGAGTGTTTGAATCAACAACAGCAACAACAACAACAACGATATTTTATATTTGATAGCGTCTCGTCAACGATCTCCCTTCGGGCCTATGTACGAAATTGAACTCCACATGGTCTCAAGAAAAAAACTACTACAACTACTATAAATATATAAAAGAACACACTCACATCGGATGAAAAGGAAAAGGAAGTGAGGGTTGTGTTTGCATTCTAAAGTGGGGCCGTCGACTCTGTCGTCTCCCAGGACACTGTGATTTAGAAATAGAATAAATTTTCTTGTAAAGAAACAACGACAACAATTTGTAAAAACATTATTGCAATACAATTGAATTCTTGTAAGATAGTTTATCGATTTGTTTGAATAGTGGTGAAAACATGGTGATTTGAGGAAATGTAGATGATATTTAACAAGGGTAAAGTATCTGTAATATTCCCTGCCTCTCTATGCCTGTCTGTATTCCTCAAGTTTCTATATCTAAGTTAATGATGTTCGGTGATGTTTGAGGGATCTTCTACACTATTATTCAATGTGATACTCATTTAACAGTATAGCAGTTATGAATCTAAATAGTGTGCGAAAATATTGATATACAATAAAAATCTGTCCTCATAAAAACACAAGTTTTCGTTTTTCCATACACAAATGGAATAAATCAATATTTGTTCATGTTGTTTATCTCTCAAAATACAGAATAATTAATTAATACATTCCATATAGGTAAATAGAGACAGATTTCATGCAATCTATCAGGTTATCTACAAACGAGTCGAGTAGAATTTATGTTTGATGTACAATAATTCATTGTAAATTTATATCCAGTGTAATATGGTTAATAACATCAATTCTTTTCAGCCATTTCTGTTAATAAATTCATAATTGATAAAATACAGACGATTAATAATTTAGCGATTGAGGCAAAGGTAATGGACAAAATTTCAACCCAAAAATCCGTTTTATTGTATATGTGCACGTCCCACTCATCAAAGATTCACAGTAACAGTGTTGTAAAACCGTAGGTAGAAAAGACCCAATCTACCGTTATAAAGCAGTGCTTTATGTTATGTGAAAGAGTATAAAGCATGACCAAGGGTCTAAAGCTTCATGTTATGATAGAAAATCGAAATATTCTATCATTAATTTAATAGATGGAAATTAATGGAAAACTCATCGAAAAAGAAGAACATTAAAAGTAAACTATTGATTGGTTTAGGGTTAGTATAGTTAAGCTTTATATCCAATAAAGTTGAAAACTCATCGTAATATTTCCTGTTTTTGTTTTTTTCTTCACTAGAATAGAATAAGGGTAACGTCCTATTCACTGGGAAAATCTATATATTGGCCTTTCTTTAAAATCCTACCATCAACAGGAGCTTCTTAATTTTTTCCATCAGAAAGATAACGTTATGTCCTTCATATTTATCTTTTGTTGTGGATCATTGGTTCTTTTTACTCTCCAGTTCGCCTTTTTTTCTACTACAACTATAGGTTTTTTTCTTGTCGATTTCTTCCACTCATTTCATTTCTCCTACACGCATTTATCGAAACTGACCAAAACTATATTGTATGTGTGTGCACTGCCAATTCAAACGATGTCTGTTTCAATGAATAACCAAACACAACAAGGAATGATTGCATTTGGTCTATTTCATTCCCCTTTTTTTCATCTACCACTCTTCTCGCTAACAATTTATTTTTGGTTTTGTTCGAAATGTCTACTTTGAAACTTTTAGTAGGATTTATTTATCTCTTTCGGTCAAACGAGTCTGAATACAAGCTATAAGAGAAGAATACAGACAGGTTTTTTTTTGCAGGAAGCGGTGAAACTAACAATTACAAAATTGCTCATTAATAATGGATTGAGACATACGCTGGAGATTTTGCAATTTAGACATTTATTATTTTGTGTCAGATGAGATGAAAATTGTTGAAATTATGTTAATATGTTTTGAAATTCTGATAATTTCACAAAATAATTTGAATCAAATCAGTTGATGAGAATCGCCAGGAGATTTAAAATCAAGCATTCTGCTTATTACAGTAAACATACAAATTTAATAATATTCACAATTTGCTAGCGGAACTCGGACCCGCATTTTTCAATTGTTTACGGTTTGTTTGTTATTTCATACGCAAGTAACTGTTTATGAAGGAAAGATGAAAAACTCTAAATATGATGCATTTATACTTTATTTCCCTACATATACAATGTACACCACTGTTAATGATTTAATTTAAATTCTTATAAGTTTCACATTATTCCAATTAAATTTATTGACTGGCTCTGTTCTTCATGGAAAAACTACCAATTGATCTACTGATTAAATTAAACAAATTTACCATACAGTTGGGAGTGAATGATGAGCAACAATTGGAGCAGCGACATGTGATTGTCCAGAAACAATTGTGCCTGATGGTCCAGCAACGACAGTATCAGCTGCAACTAGTGGGGCAGCATGGGCAACAATAGCTGGGGCGCCATAGCTTACAGCACCATATGGAGCAGCATGAGCAACAACAGCTGGACCGGCATAACCTACAGCAGCATATGGAGCGGCATGAGCAACAACAGCAGGAACCGCATGAGCGACAGTAGGGGCAGCATGGGCCACAACTCCATTGTGTTCATCAGTAACAATGGAGCCTCCTGGAGCAACTGAGGAAATTACACTGCCGTCATTGCCTACAACTGAAGTGCGACTACTTGGTCCTTGGATAATTTTAGCACTTGGTACAGCTGCTAATCCAATAACACTAGCTTGAGCAACAGCTAAAGCAGCACAGAAAACTACTACCTAGAGTTTTTAAAACAGAAAAATTATTTTAAAGTTATTGAAGGCTGAATGAATAAACTTACGAATGTGTTCATGTTGGTTAATGATTTGATTGTTGCTAAAGAACTATGCCAATTCGATTGACGGGTAGTCAATTTATAGTCTGAAGCCTTGCCCAGAATTTGACTAAACAAAAGACCTTCGTACTTATGTAAAATTTCCGGTATATTTCATTATATGCATATCCCCAATACATACACAAAAAAAAACTGTATCATATTTAACAAAACCAGTTCTAAATACCTTTCAATCAAACTGTAATCACCCTTGGCCTTCTCAAAGAATTGAATTAATTAAGGAATTACATTTTAATTTGGTGCGATTCATCAGGTATTATAAAATTTCAATTGCATTTCAAAGGCACTAGGAAAGGAGGAATTATCCTCAACAAATTAGAATTTTCTTCTTAGTATCATTATAATATAGCCAATTTGATTATGAGACGATTCTTTGTGCTGTATTCAAAAGGAAAGAAATAATTTGAACCTTGAACCAAATAACTTCCTGCATGGTGCGGCTCATGTCATTGATCTGTCGCGACAGATTTCTCACACAGAAGTTGGTACTAATGAATGTTCAATACACCGGTTTCGTTGTAGCAGCCGAAGGATCATTAAAGGTTTACGTTTTTCTAGAGAATGTGGTGAATAACTGAACGTATTGTTTGAATCTACTTAACGAATTTTGCTAATAATCCATTGCCATTTAAGATGTTAAAATTAAATTTGAATCTAAACTGTCGAAAGCTATGGTGGTTGAGAAACGGGGAGTCTTCGTGATGTCAATCAATGCAAATTGATAAGCAGGTGCCTTTACATGTCCACTGTAAGTCAACGAGGCGTTGTCCAGTCAAAAGGATGTCTCTGAATATATATATTAGCCTGTCTATTTGAAGAAGAACCTAAATTATGGAGTTTAATTAATTTTGTGTAGACATAAGCGAAGGGCGGTGCTAGTGTTCCCTTTATTTTTATCACCAGTCATGTCTATATCAAAACGTATATGGACATACCATTCAAATGATGTCTGTTCCAATGAATAATCAAACACAACAAGGAATGATTACATTTGGTTGATTTAATTGTTTTTCACCCTTCTTCATGTTTTCCCTAACAATTTATGTTTGGTTTTTATTCAAAATGTTCAATGTGAAACATTTTATACAGTATTTATTTATCTGTTTTGGTCAGACACGTCAGTATGGAATAATAAATAAATTAACGGTTAGATAAAACGATAATTTTCGAATTTATCAAAGATTGCAAAGTTGTTGTGTTCATTAACACCGGATTAAAATGTTGCAGAGGATTTTACAATTTTATAACGTAGTAATTTAATATTCTTTCTATGAGCAACAAATTAGTTTGGAAACAATTAAAATATTGTACAAAATATATTTATTCATATTTTTAATCGAATTTCTGGAATTCTACAAAGCATATAATCCTGAATTATATCCATAATTATATCCGTAATTATATCCATAACCATATGGATAGAAATGTGAATAACTGATTGGTAACGGATGGATTGTTGACTTTATCAGTGGTACAGTGTGTTCCTCAGTTATATGACCGGATTCACCAATAAGGCTAGTTTTGGCGATTAATTCAGCGCTGGCGTACGCCAAAATGGCGAAAATTACAAGAAGAGTCTAGAAATAATCATCGAAAATAATTGAAATCTTAATAAAAAATAAATGACTTACTTTCATATTTTTGTTTGTTCGTCGTTACGATTTGTGTAATCAACCACTCTCGAATAATGATCGTCAGTAATTTTTCTCTTTCTTATACTAACAGAGAATAATTAAAATTAAATCAATTAATACTTAAGGAACCTGTAAGCCTCTCAAGGTAAAAACTATCAGAACTCATTTATTATAATCACGTACACTATTTCGGGATAATTATCGTTGTTGATTTTTTTGTTGCTGTTAAAAAAAAAAGAAAATATCTAACAGAATATTGTAACGTAGAACAGATACAATGAAAGTGAAGAGGTTAAAGTTATTCATCAATCTTGTCAGAATCTAGGGTGGTGGATCATTGATTTAAACTTCAACTATGTGTGTGTATTTGTGTCTGGATGCTTCGATTTTCTCATACCATTTATTTTGCCGATATAATAATTTATCTGTCTTGTAGATTTTCCGATACCACAATTGAAAATTGTCACGTTAAAATAAAAACTGATATATTTCCCATTTAGGTAAACGCAATTTTTAATACATTCGACTGCGGGAGCAAGTGTGTGTACAATATCATCGATTCCATCTCTTGTACATCCTTCAAATAATAATTAATAAGTAATTCCACTAATTATAGGTAATATTGTTTTGTTCTCAGATTTTCCGAATTTCCGCTATGTTCTCCTACTCTCACACAAATGAAGAGTTCTAAAGTGGAATAGAGAAAACTAGTTTGGAAGTCTAGGAAGTTTCTGCCAATCTTATCGTCTTTTTGTAATTATTTGTTGGTTCCTGTATAAATATCGGAAAATCTTTTGAATATTACATAATGTAAGCGGTCATCACGAGAGTGTTTTTTGTTGACTTTCCAAACAGTTATTTTCCTCCAATTACCTGTTAAGTACTTCTACTTCCTCCAGGTTATAATTAATGAACAAACCCAATGTTTTTCAGTTTTTGTAACTTAATAGATTTCATTGAAATTTACAGTGTTTCACTAACGCTCATCGATTTTAGAGCCATTTAACTTGATCCTTTGATCATATTACAAAATGTCACCGACAATTCGTTGATTTTAGAGTTTCTTGAAAATTTTAAACACCACAAAAATGATGTGGGTCGAACTCATCAAGTGGCACTTATATCAATGATCTGTTCAGCTTCTGGTAATTTAATCGATTTTCTATGTAAATTACCGCTTACATAATTTGTTTGTTTGTAAGTAACAGACAAAACTATGGCCAATTATTCGCAAATGTTGAAATTCGTATCATATCTACATATGGGAAATTAAAAGTAGCCATTAGGTTTATATGAAAGTTTAGTTTCAGGTATATTTGCAGGTGAGTTGGAACCTCAAAGGAATGTTGTGAGAAGCTAATTCCACCAAATATTTATAATGCGGTATCGTGTTAAGACCGTGGATGTGAATTATTTTAAGTTGCGAATAATTAATGAATCGATTTGAGCGTTTATTATAATGTCCTCCGTTCAACAATATTTTGTTTTCTCCAAAATTCGTGTCGAATTCGTACAGTACATACAATGACGACATTTGAAGTTTTGTGTGATTTAGGGAATCATTTGCGAAGTTTTTGGCGATGAATTTTTAAACACCCTTTTTTGGTAAATTTCTGACAGCTTCCAGGACGCTTAGCGTATTCATGGATTCCATTGGTACCTTCTTTAAATTTATCAAACGTTTGGAATTTAAATTTGATTTTGAACGTAATCCATTGATTATACGTTAATTAGACATTTATTTTGGAACGGAGAGAGCTTTATTATTGCAAATTGGTGTCTATAGATTCGTATTGTTTATAAATTTACTGGATTCTAATATTTATTCATTTATACTTATTGTGCTTTAAATAGATTACACCGGATCAAACTGTATACGTCTTTGTGAAAACATGCAAAAGCATATGATCCAATTTAATGAAATTGCCTCGTTTTTTTTTAATTCATCATCATTATCAATATTGCAAAATCATCAGTAAAAATTTTACAAAAATTGAAAACCAAACAGAAATTAAGCATAACTTTTTCAAATATAATTTTCAAATAAATTAATCGATCGTGTTTAATTTTATTCTTTTTGTTACAGAATGCCGAAATATTCGACGATATTTCACATAATTATCATCATTCAAACATTCTGGACGATAACATGGACATGTCCGACATTATGTATATGCAAATGGAAGAATGGTAAACAAACAGTTAAATGTATTAAACAAAATTTATCAAATATACCAGATGGTATCGATTCTGGTACGCAAGTATTAGATTTTAATGGTAATAATCTAACAGTATTACCATTGAAATTGTTTGAAACAAAAAAATTATTGAATTTGCAACGTTTATATTTGAATAATAATAAAATCAAAATGATAAATAATAAAACATTTGTGGGTCTATCGAATTTAATTGAATTAGATTTATCGAATAATCATTTAGAATTCATACCAACAAATTCATTATTTGAATGTGGGTCATTGATGCGTTTAATATTGAATTCGAATCCCATAAAATTTTTGAAAAAACACAGCTTCTACCGTTTAATCTATTTAACAACATTAGAATTGGGCAATTGTGGCATTTCGAAGATTGAAATTGATAGTTTCTATGGTTTAAACAATTTAGAATGGCTGAATTTGAACGATAATCATTTATACACAATACAAGGACGAGAAACATTACCAACAACATTAAAAGGTATTGAATTAAATGGTAATTTATGGGATTGCGACTGTAATATTAAAGATTTCTTTTATTGGTTGAAACACCATCAAATATCAATAAATATTGAACCGGTTTGTGTCAAACCAAAACGTCTCTTAAATCGTTTAATTAAAACAATTGAAATAAATGAATTTGCATGTTTACCAGAAATACAACCGAAAAATCTCTATATTGAACTGGATGAGAATAAAAATATCTCGTTTTTATGTCAAATACATTCAATACCACAATCGAAAATTACGTGGCTATTCAATGGTGAAACCTTAGAGAATACAACAATTACAGCATACGATACGCAATTAATTTATTTTATTGATGAGGAATTGATAGATGATGAAAATAAATTTAGTGAATTATTCATTTATAATATAAATATTGATAATAACGGTACGTTTATTTGTAATGCTGAAAATCCAGCTGGTGTAATACAATCGAAATTCACAATAAAAATCAACAAAAATACCAAAGATCCGGTTGTTGTTGTTGTTCCATTTCAATTGAAATATCTTCTAATTGCTGGCACATTAACCGGCATTTTGTTATTAATAATCATCATGATTATTGTTGTTATTGTTGTTATAATCAAATGTCGTAAACATAAGACATCACGTAATGATAAAAATACAGTTACAACACCACCAACAATCGATGTAAGACCACAATTAGAATTGAAAAGTAACGACAATTTCGATAAAAATAATCAAATAAGTCTATACGAAGCAAATATAATACGTACACGATCTAATCAACAATTAGAATGTAATCCTGATCTAATCAATGGTACAGAAGATGTAAGTTTCAAAGATCAACAATCCAGTCCGACTTTAAGGCAATTAAATCAAGACGTTTTAAATGATGTACGATGGAATTATTGTTTTGATAATGGTGGTTATCCAATTGATTATGGTTTGCCAAAAATACAACGGAATAATAATAAAAATTATTATCAAACATTACCATATAATAATCGTATGAAAAAACAGAAAATCGTTGAAAAATATACAACATTCGATGATGATATTTTGAGTTATTATAATAATTTGCGTTATACAATCGATGGTTATCCTGTATTAACAAATTGCAAACAAATACCGGTATCTTTACCATGTTGTTCAATACAATGGCCAGTTTGTGTACCAGCCAATTTACATACAATCAATCATAATATTGATACGAATTTTAAAAAGGATGTAGTAACAAAACGGTGTGTCGGTGCTCAAACTGATGATGATGATGATGATGATAATGAGGATAATGATGATGAAGTAGATCAAAATTTTGTTGAACAACATTATATTGGCATTAATGATATTGTAACAGAAAGTCCTGATGAAGGCTATGAAGGAGAACCTTCAATTGTTTAGATATTCTTGTCCATGATATTCTTCAGAAATTCCGATCTCGATCTTAATCTCCAATTTCAGGCTAAATATTCGATTTTGGGAGTGGCTGTCTTCACCGATTCTACAATAAAATTTCACTTTAAAAACAGTCTAATGTTGTTAATTTGAAACAGTTCAAAAACCCTCAAAAACTCGGTGATTGTGGGTGGTATTTCTTTTGTTGTATTTGTTGAGAATTTGAAATCAAGGAAATTTCCGTTTAATTTCCTTCGATTCAGGAAATTTGTTCTAATGAAATACTCTTGAGATGATCTCCAGGTTAATACGTACTGGAACGCTTCCTCAAGTGGATCAATCTGAATGAAGAGACACAGTAATTTACTAACACGTTTTAACACCTTTTCCATGTTGTATTGGACGGTATAGATTCGAAACACATCTCTTAAATTACTATTCTAACACCCTATTTGCATATTTACGAGATATTTCACTATTATTTCAAACAAACAAAATTCGGTGATTCTGTATAATGTGCTGAAAATTGAAGATTGAGATCAGATCAACATTTACTCGGAATTCCACTGTTTATCACTAGATAATCGAAAAATACAGGGTAAAAAATTCCATTTTTTTATACACTATTTTCACCAACTATCATTTTTCTATAAATACAAAGATGTAGAATTTACAATAGAATATAGAATCTATAAAAATAAAAGAATCTGTTAGAAATCTTTAGAGATATAAAATATTATAATACGCAATTTGTTCTTGATTAACATTGAAATTACTCAAAACAAAACAAGTATTATTCATTTGACGCTTCGAATACTTCAAAACTTGTTTTGCTGTCACTACACAATAGAGAAACTTCACCAAAATTTCATCTTGAAACTCAATCAGGCTTTTGTATATTGAAAGACAAAGATTATCCGATTGAAAATAATTACTTTGATGATAGTGATGACGATGAGAGTAAAATCTGGGGAAGTTTAACTCCATTTCAAACACGTTTTTTGTCTCTTCGATTCCACTACTTTATCACAACAAAACAATAGAAACAAGAGGGTAACTTCAACTCAAGATAGAGGTGAATTAAACATATAAAACCGATTCAATTAATTTTGATATTGTGTAAACAATATATCAATTTAAATTGACTTACTGTTAGAGGATTATTATCTAAATTGGTGTATTGATTAATAGATTCGATTCTGTGGTGACGCTCATGTAAATAAACAAGTTTCGTAGTATTTAGATGATGAAATAGTTAGACAATTTCACGATTTAATTTGTTATTTGTAGACGAAGATTGTGTAGTATAACTAGGAATTGTTACAGTTTTGTCGACGATAATAAAGTCTACTGAATTTAGTCGGCAGACTTGGGCAAATCGTCGTAGAAATGAATTGTTGACCATTTTAATGTAACAATTCTTGTAATAAAAATTACAATAAATCTTCTAGAATATGAATTTCTCTCTGTTTTTATGTTGCAAACAATAAAATAAAATTTCGCTTTCTTTTTTTTGTTTTGTTTTTTCAGTATGAAAACAACCAGAAGTGTAGTAGGTAGACAAAAAACTAGAATCGTGTGACAATGCACATCTAACTCGGTAGCAAGATAAGACACTTTAAAGCTTGGAGAGCAATAACGTCGGTAGCACCGCACGAGATATATGCCCCCAAACCACCCTAAATGTGCTATAACCACCACTACTACTACTACTGCTACCATCGGCCCCGATGCCGTCATCATCCCTCTTCCTTGTGGCTTCCGAGATAATAGTAATGTAATCTTGGGACAAATATAATTCACGACATAAATCCAAAGCATGATTGTTGTTTAGTTTACTTGTTCTATATTATTAAGTTAGATTCCGGGAAAGCCACATAAAGATAAATTTATTATTATTGTTACGATTATTATTAATAATACTATAATATTTATTGCACACGTATGGTACAGATATTTACAAGAGTGATAACGGCTTTGATATAGATGACAGTTAAACATTGGCTCAATAACAAAAGTTCCACATTTATAAAAGCTTCCACACGAATCGCACATCGAGAATTGGTAATTTTCTAAACCTTTATGCAGACAGAATATTAACAAGTTGGAAAAATTGTCTTATTATAGCTTTGATAAGGCACAATTTCCATCGAATTAACTTACCTCGTTCTCAATTTAGCAAAAATAAAAATTTGCCAAAAAAGAAGCGGTTGAAACATTTTAGCAAGTTTAAATGGTTGAAACACACACACAGACTCATACATATAAGAATGTTATAGTTTTATACGTATTTTAGACGTTATTCAATGATATTTTAGTCGAGCGGAAGGTAAAGGAATCTCTGAATAATATATAGTTTCGCATCATGCATGGCGAGCACATACGCGAAAGAGGGATATAAATTTTCAGATTGTCAAGAAAAATTTTCAACTCAGCAGTAAAATGTTTCTTTTTATATATATGTATATATTTGAATATAAAAATAAATCTTCGTTATAGACGGATTTACTATTATGTTTTATTAAGTGACAGAACAATAAAAAATTTATATATTATTAGATTAATAGACGATTTGAATTATCCAAAAAGGTTATCATGCCGTTGAAATTACTATGTGCATGGGACTGTTTGGTATAAAGGTTTACTCAGATCCCTGATTGTATTTACTGTAAATTTGGCCAATCAGATGTAACGATGGCAACCCTCCAAATGTCGTCTTACGAACACTACTAATGAAGGCAAATATTTATAAATCCGGAATTTTACAATTAAAATACCTACCACCTAATAAACTAACATTCTCCTTTTATCATCTTCAATAGCTAATATTACAGTCAAATCACTTATAGATGAGAGAATTTAAACAAATCTCTAGACCATATAATGGTACAAATAGTAAAAACAAATATAGAAGATCCATGTTCAGATGGGGCTTTATATTTATATAGATCGCCTATCTCATTCCTTCATGTTATATATCATCGACAACAAGGATGACGCTCGATATTCCAGGTTTAGGCTCAAGGCGTGTCAACAAGAAATGTGTTTTACGCAACTGTAATGGCCAGATTACAATTTCAAACTGCTATTGCTTGCTTTTATATAATCTAAAGCTAAAATTGGCCCAAATACGATTTGAATTCAATCTGTATTTGAATCGAAACTTCAACAATACACTAATTTTTGAGCAGTTTAAAAAAAGAGTTCTCAATTGTCGTTTCAGTAGTAGCAGCAGAAAAGTCCTTAGAGCTTCGTTTATATTGGTTCAATCAGTGAAATGGTAGATTAGTATCTATTCAAGACGGCTGTAAGTTTTAAAAAACTATTGATCCACCGCTTATCAAGAGCTTTTTAAATATATACGTAAAGGTAATGAATGTTGTGGTCTATTACATGATAAAATTAATCGGCTTTCGTTTCATTGAAAACAAACTGGAGATTTCTGATTTTATCGTATAAGAAACGCTATTCTATCAATTATTATAGACTGTCTGAAAGTTTTCAAACTATAATTACATTGTATTGTCCCATTTGATTCAATCGATAAAGCTCTAAAATACATCTTGTAGTGCATTGAATAACATCCATCTTCTAATAATCGATTCACTATCCAATGAGATCGACATAAACTTTCTCCACTGAACTGTCATTATGCGTTATCTTTAAAGTCACATGTCAGGCACTGGTCATCTATCTGTTTTCGTATTCCAGTGGGATGTTTTTTTTTTGATGTCCGTCGGTTATTTTTTTGCTGAAACCCGTTTGCAAAACGATAAAAATAACTTTGAAAGCTACCCGTTAATCGATCCACAATTTATATGTGTTTAAATTTGAAGTTCAATTACGTTCCTATATTGATAGCATAGATCAGTGATACGTGGTCTAAAATGATTATCAATATTGGTAGAGGTGTGAGAGTACTGATGACAGATGTGCACACCAGCTTTATTGAGTTATTGGTAGAGAGAGCATATCGGAAGCTCATCAGAGCCACGAAATTAGTGTGTAGTAGAATAGCATCCGTCTGTCCTATAACTAAAGTAATCCACTTGCAGTTGATATTTAATTAGATGTAGATTGTAAATCTTGATTGGCGTGAGTGCAATCAACATCCTTGTGCTTTTGTTGTGAACTTTACATCCCACTTTCTTTATGTTATATGTGTGGATTTCACTGCCGAGGGTAAAGCCTATCTGGTGCAACCAACAAAACCTATTTTTTATTCATTTATAATTGCTTATCTGTTGGCAGTTTGGGGATATGACAACGAATTCCAATATTGTGATTATTCTACGTTTTTGATAATACAAAAACGGAAACAATGTACTGAAATAGCACATTGAAAGACAGAAAACATTTAGATTGCATCAATAATTCATTCTATTCCAGTCTGACAACTAACTTGAAGGGAAACAACTGAATTTTCTGATATTAGTGGATGGAAACACAAGTATATACTATCATTTCAACCCCTTTTCAATTCAATTCAACAAAATAGTTAATGAGGATCTCCTGTTTTCTGTTTTTTCGTTTTTTAAATCAAAGTGATTTATCATTGAGTATTTTGCATCTGTTGAATAAATCGATTTTAATTCTCAGAATTGTTTTATCGAATACAATAAAACAAAGGAGAGGGATAGTTTTCAATTTCCTGACAACGGAAATTTAACTGGACAACACTTGAAAAGGCGAGCTTGAACTCAAGCGGCTATACTTTGACCATACATGCATACAACCTCTTTAAACTAAATGATCCACACTGGAAATTACTAAGTTTTTAATTATGTACAAAATTGACAGGAAACTTTCTCACGATTGGGTAGTTTTTTAGTTGAATAACAAAAGAATTGTTGTAGTGTGCCGGTGCTTAGCTCTATACAACGAACTAATTCAACAACAATCCTTAAAGTAATAACAATAAAATGATTTATATTTACTGATGAACAATCTTTTACAAAAGATACTGCGCCTTTTCGTATATTTGTCTGGTTAATTTATTGTTTTGGCACAGTAACAAAACTATTCCCATGTCTTGTTTATATTTGTTTGGAAATCGTATATCTGATACATACAAGCTTTTAGTTAGTAGTTATATTTAATAAATACATCCCCATGATATTTAAATACACTATTAAATATTTGTAATTTATAGTGTGAATACGTCTGAGTTTAACGAGTGGGTAATTTAGTTTAATTCCTAGAAGTTATGCATTGACCATATTTTCCAAATAACACGAAACTATATTGTCGTTCTCTTAGCTTTAATTTATATATCTAACAAACATCCCCTAAAAGCACCCCTTATAATCAGTTACAATTCTAATTGTATTCAAGAAAACTCCTATATTAAGATTAATGCATGAATAAAGCAAGAATGACTTTTGAAATTGTGGCGCATCCACCAAAATTTCCACCAATTCTACTAAAAACAGTATTAGACGACCGAAAGAATATCTATCTCATAATCAAAACGATTCTCCTATATTAACTTTCATATTATTATCATACTGTGTTATCCACAAAGATGATTTGTAATGGTTTTTACACTTCTTTAAAAACAAACGTACCGTGTAAAAAAAGCCACTTTAGATGTAAATGGGGGGCGATAGACAAAAAAAAATTGCTTACCAACAACTAATGATATTCAAAATGTAGCTGACTGTAAAAATGCCAAATCATGGAGATCTTGATACTAATGGAATTACACAACAAATGATTTGGAGGAATAAACACGACAAAAAGCTAAACTGTAAAGACGATGGCTAATGCTGAGATAGCAAGCAGAGAACTTTTACAGAAAACAAGCAAAATGAAGTGTAGAAGATAGATAAGACGGATTGATAGAAAAAGTCGAGTGAAAGATGACAAAACTGTTATAAAGCCGCAATATTTGTGAAACGAACAATTCGAAAAAAGAGCAAGAAGTATTTTAAGCAACGAACTTGGGTTTGAGATGGAAAAGGAACGATCTCTAAAGAAAAGGTATCTTCTTAACGATTATAACTTTGAATTGGAGTTCCGCAATAGACGGCAAGTACGAACCTGGATTATAAAGTATAAAACTAGATAAGCAATCAACTCAAATGCCCAAAGTAATTTCAAATTCTCTTGTACAAATGTAGATAAGAAGAAAAATCGATAATTATTCTATTATTAAAAATTTTCATACATTATTAACAGACTAATTAAGTCCTTCGCTGCTTAATTTCAATAAATCCAATTAAAGTAATCCATCAAATTTCTAATTCAGTAAGAATTCCTCAAGAATTTAAACAACCAAATGCAAAGTTTCAGAACATTAATTATCGAGTAAAACAAAGACACTGCATATAGACTGAAATCAAAGTTAGATAGAGAAAGCAGTAACAATGTTGGTGCTATGCGAAACGTTAGCATCGAAATAGCTACTAGTCGTATTTGTCAAAATTTTCTCGTGTAAATTCCTACAAAGATAAATTGTAACTTGTTAGATTTTCTCATTTTCAGACAACACCACAGGCAGAAAAAAAATTATATAGGAGCTACCGTAGTTACATTTCAAATGATCTAAGTCAAATGTAGTTTGTAATAATAATAATAATAATTCATTTTAATGTGGTGACACCTTTTGCGTGTTTACCACATATTAAATCAACTCCAACAATGATAATTAGAAACGACATCTAAATCGCACCTTTATACTTTATTGCAACCATACAGAAATGATTAATAATCGAGAAAAGTATCATCGAATTATGTGAGAGAATTGTGGTTTCCATTTGTCAAAAAAAAAACAAATAAAAAAATTGCCGTTGTTATTATTGTGCCGATTACCTTATCAATATAAAATTTATCAATTTCAGCAGATGTTGCCGGAAGGAAAACCCGGTTGTTCCATCGTGTAATCATTATTGTGCCGACATAAAAATCGTTGGCCTATTAAGATAAATAACAAGAGGAAATTCGTTTAATCTTTCTAGTAAAACACCTGCGTCACATTTTTGCAACTGTCCCCAACACCCCGCTTAATCGAGTTTTCAATATTAAAGGAACAGTAAAAGGAAGTGAATTAAATTTGCAAAACGATAATATACTTGAAAATACTTTTATATTTTTACCAGTTTTTTGCATCTATCTGATTACATTTTTGTTTTAATAATAAATCTTCAAACATAATAGAAAGTTGGATGGTAGCCATAATTATAAAAATGGCCAGAGTATGCTGTTGGTACAGTGAATGTTGGCAGTGGTAGTACAGGTGATGGTAGTACTGTTTTCACAATAGGAACTTCTTCCTGAACGATGGGCAAATTGTGTTCTTCAGTTATACTGCCAGATGGTCCAACAATGCTAGTTCTAGCAATAGGAATTTCAGAAATTAAACCTGCATTGACCACAGCCAAAATAGCGAAAATTGCAACGATTACCTTGATTAATCGATAAAATATTAATATTTTCAATATCTAATAAGTGAATTATTAAAAATTTACCTTCATTGTTGTTTCAGTTGTTTTCCCAACTATCTTTAGAGACTTGATGGTGTGAATGATGATTTTTCCGATCGATTATAACGTTTTTATACACAAATTCGAAAATATTCAATTTTAATGATCATTTTTTTTCCTCTTTAAATAAAAATAAATAAAAACCAATTGTGTAATTATCGTTAAATCATTATTGTTTCGATAATTTCAAATTAATGTCTGTATGATAATTAGAGCGGTATATTAAGTTAATCTCAATCACTATCAAAAATACCTTGAGGTGATAAATGCAGGAATTTTTGGAAAGTTTCAGGTGAATTATGTGAATATCTTTATCGGCAAGTATTCTTATGATATTATACCGCCTTCGTTTGTCTTTCCATATTATAAAAATAGCTCTTACACAAAACCGCTAGGGGTGTAGACGGAGAGCTTCAAAAATCAAAGGGTTGATGGTGTATATTAGGGATATTATAAGTAAGGGAGAATATGTTGTTTTGTTTAGGCGATCAATAGAACGCTTTGGATATTTGTTACTACCCTTCTTACTATACAAACACAGTTATAAAATTCTTACATGAATAATTAGAAACAACATATGATAGACAAAATAGAATTTCATTGCTTCTTCTTACGGGAGAAATATAATATGGTTACACTGGAACATCTACCTTTCGGTTAAACTAAATATAGCAATATCTGGACCGTATGATTGGATATTTGAGTTTTTCATAAGAATTCTCTTTTATTTTATGAGGCCGATTTTGTTTCTTTTTTTTAATCATAAAAATATTTTGAATACAACTAGGAAACTAGTGAAATCGTATTATACAATTTATTATTATTTATATTATTATTATTACGTTTTATTGGTTGAAATTACTGGCATAATATTAAAGAAAAGTTGAAGATAAATTGCTTTACTGTTTTGGTGCAAGTTGTTTGGAACTTGGATACAACAAAGTCCGCCTCCGCCCATCTTGCTATTTTGTGGTTTGTTAATGCGAACACATTTCAACCACCCTTAGTTGTGTATGGACGTGCAACAATAACAATACGTACAGAATATAAATGAAGTTTTTAGCACAATAATTATGTTGCTTTTATTTTCCAAATAGTTTCGTTCCAACTTAAATTATAGTTTGTTAACATTGAGATTTTTCTGTTTGCCGGCTATCTAGCAGCATTGTAGCACGTTAAAAGTATGTGTGTGTGTGTGTGTGTGTGTGCGCGTGTGTGTGTGTGTGTGTGTATGTGTGTGAAGCATTTTCATTATTGTACCGTCATTTGACTACCATCTCTTCTCGTTAGATTTACATTGTTGCCTGAAAGGATGTTAACATTTAGTGAACAGTTGAAAGGCTTAAAACTGATTATACAAGTGTTAGTATAATCGATATTGCGATCAATTGCACGTTAATCATGAATCTGTTTACGAAACTAGATAACAATCCAAGTTGTAATAGTGTGCTTGATCGGTTCTAACACTCACAGGGAATCGATTGATGAGTGAAATATCGTTGCTTTGAAGACAACAGTAAGTGGCGAATAACATCAGAGACATTTAGAGACATAATTGATTATACTACAGTTTAATGAATTACATGGATTATCTCTCATGTCCAATCAGATCATTATGAATGACTTACGTCGACACATTGAAGAGATTGTGACCTCTTTAGAAAATCTCAGGTGCGGTACAGGACGACATTCAGACTGTTTCAGTTCACCAATGAATATCGGTAAAGAAACTGTTAAGATGATGATTAGTCGAAGTATTGCAAAATGCACAAGTTGTCAGTGAACAGTATTTTTATCTGATGTTGTTCTGCTCTAATAAATTTCAAAAATACATTGTTGATGATTTTGTCACAACTTCCTAAAAAATTTACAATGTTGTTATTACGATTTCAGATATGTTCTGTACAATATCTTTCAAGTTTGGCGAAACACCACATATATTACATAAATAAAAATATATATATATATATATATATATATTTTTATACGTTTTCTGGCGAAAAATAAGAGCAAAACTGCAACAGATTACTGAACTATTGTTGGCTTTTATCTAGAATACTTTATTCTTTTTTGTCTGGCCGACCACAATAGTCGTTAGACTTCCGACGGACCATTTAGTTCATTCTATTTAGTTTTAAAAGTAATTTCTATGCTTTGAATAACGTTGATAGTAGATGATGACAACAATCTATCAAATAATAAATCTTCATTAAAACATTATAAATTAATAAATATATAAAAAGGTGAATCATTTTCAAAATATAAATGGGTGAAATTTCACAAGTTTCATCCAACAGATACTCGCACCAATCTAAAAACAGTAGAGGCAATCAAGATAAAAGAGTAGAAATAACAAGATATCTGATTAGGGAAACAAGAAGTCGAGAGAATGGCACAAGAGAACAGATAATTAATCCTCTGGTTCTCACTGTCAGTGACAGATGTTTGCTAAAAATAGTAATGAAGGGCAAAAAAAAATGAACCAATTCGAATGCTGAATGAATTTTCTATTGATTTTAACCACTTTTCATGTCGTATGACTATTTTAAAATTATTAAAACACGGATTTTTTTGGACTTGCATTGGTATAAAATCGTTGATAGTATAAACGCAATAATGAAATTAGAGTGCGGCTCATGCGGGGACGATCTCAGCCCCTTAACTAGAAAAAAGCTGATTTAGCGAACACCCCCGATGAGCGATGTTGAAGATTATTGTTGGAAGTAAAACGACTTGATAAGAAGGTGATAAACGGCATAGAAATGGCAGTCCTTATTTTCCACCTTGGTGAACACATTAACGAATTTTTTTTTCTAATGTCGCTCATATTTCTATAAAACTTGAACGAATAAAAATGCTCAAGTTTCCTGTCCGAAAAGAATTCTGAACATATAACAATAAATAATATTTGACAGATTTTAAATTGTTATCGTATGATATTACAAACTTTCTTTAAAACAGACCAGGAAAATTCATATGAAACATCGTCCATTTCACGTCAATTTTTGATGAAAAAAAAGAGACGATATTGGTTCAAGGAATTTATTGATAGTCTCAAACACTTGAAATTATTAATTCTGCAAACTCCACCATTATTCTAAACGAGATGAAACAAAAGGGAAAAAGAGAACATCGAGCTATAGGTTCAATCAATCAAATCGTTTTTTCTTCTTTTAACTCCTCTATAATTCCATCAAACACAAAAAAGAGATCGTCTTGACTGCCGTTTGATCGATAGATTGATAGGAATATTAATGAGACTCATTAATTAATTTGAGACGACGAAAACCTACGATACTCTTGGACTATTTCAAATTATCTTTAATTAAAGTAATAGAATGGCAAATCAAGTTTTCGTATAACAATTACAAATTACAACAATATCTCACAAACAGGCGTACGTATTCGTTGTGACATTTATGGTGGAAATGTAGGATATGGCTTTAATATCCCTTTCAAACAACGACAACTATATTAATAAAGGTATATTCTAATATCAAACCTGAAGGATAATGTTCGGGAATTGTTAGTGTGTTTTACGGTCAGATGAGATTTGTAATTATTCCAAATCACGTATGCTTCAATATAGTTTGAAAACGATATCAGATAATTCGTGATAGAAACAACAATGACGAAATAAAATCGTTGTAAATTTAATTGGGAAACATTTCAGAATTTTATCTGCCAATTGAAAGAGAGAATTTTGATGAAAAATAGGCATAATTTCGTTTTTATTAGCTAGAAACTTTACACAATTATTCTGAAAAGTTGTTGGAAATTCCGCATTATGATTACCAGTTGTTAATAAAGTTTGGAATGGAAATCGGAAAAATTATTTAAATTTCGATGTCACTGAGTGGTGTGTGGTTGCAGCATTTGCTACTACTAATACGACAATGAAGGTAGATTTATCGACAATATCTTGCCAAAATGTCATTCTCGAGGATGTGTAATTATTTTCTTTTGACTTAAATTCGACAGGGTCTCTTAATCGATCTTCGAATACCCTTTAGGAAAGACAACAAAAAATTCAACATAGATTATAAGAAACGTACGCCTGAAAAAATACAAACTCTAAAGTAGAATATGTAGCCAGGATTTGAGCAGTCGCCCGACCTTCGTAGCTAACTGAACAGTTTCCGCTTTGGCATGTGTTGGGTGGATTGTATATTTTTTTCTCAGACATTCTACCAAATTCTCATTACGAAAGCAATTAATTGGAGAAGATATACTGTACATTTATACGTTTTCATGAATTACAAATCAAACAGAAAATCGTAAGATATTTTTCTTCATATATTATGGGAATTTCTACCTTAAAACACATTTCAAGACTACGCATTACAGGATTTTAATCACTTAGATCTAGATTCATGTGAAAAATATGTGTTTTTTTTTGCTTGACATAGTGGAGTCTATTTCGTGCAACATCTTTTGCTTGTTATTTTTCAGTTTTATCTTGAAGTCCCATCATCTTTTTATTAACATCCACCAACCTGCAATTGTAATAGCTGCTATAGCTGTAGTATCATTACATTTAATAGAAATTTTATGTAAATGTGTTTTTCTAATTAAAACTAATAATAATAAAATTTTATAAAAGCATTAACGTTATTTTTCAATAATTCGATTTTAAATTGAAATTATTTCGAGCGATATTAAAATGGGACAAAAATTCGCATAAGTATATATGTATTTGGTGAATATAACAAGCAATGATTAAATTTCTGGCAATTTCCGTTTTCGTGTATACATAGAATATTGTCGAAAATAAATTACAATATAATTTGAATGTGGATGACTAGAAAAAAATGATGTTTTCGTATAAAATATAGGAAGTATGTTGTATGTTTCGACTGAAAGCTACGACTATACGCTTTTATTATTATTACTGTCATTTCTATGTATAGTTGTTACGTACTTGTGCTAATCTCGCAGTCGGTTCTTCTCCTGTACAATGATTCAGCATTTCAGTTAGCAGTTATAAAACGATTTATCCTTGAGCGCATATCAAAACACACACACACACACACACACACATATACAAAACGATGAAGATATGTTAGTACAGGGTTTCTGTAATAGCAATCCAATATTGCTGACTGTTTCAGCTTTATTTGTTCTCTCTACGTACCAAAAATAAAAAGGAATTGTACATTAACGACCCAAATCTATTCGCATTACCTAATCAAATATAAAAATAACCGTGTATCTGTTCTTTTATATTTCTCTTCTAACTGAATTATTCAACTGCATTATAGTAGAATCGATGCTGGAAATTAATTTCGTTCAGACACATCCATCTATTAAACCTGTAGTTTTTACGTACAAAAATTTGTAAAGTAGATGATAAAATACACAAATATTTTTCGATCGTTCACTGACACATAAATCTGAATTCACCTCTCTTCTGATCGAATTGTTCTCTAGTAAAATTGCTGACACGTATTTGTGAACATCAAACATTATAATGGGGCAAAGGTTACAAATTTTTTTTTTGTCTTTTTGAATACAAAAATATCGTTAGATTTTTGGATACGTATTGGTGTTGAATGTTAAACATTTGTTAACTCTTAACTCTGATTTGATTTCTACATTTGACCAATTATGATAATTAGGAATTTTGCTACTGGGAACGTATAGAATTTCAATCATTCTACCTAGAGCGAAATGATATAAAGCCTAACAAACAACTGCAAAAAGCCCCCACATAGATGATGGTGAACTCTTTAAAGTACAATCGTTAGAGGATGCTTTGGTCTATGAATGTATTGTTGGTGTCGAATATAACAATATGCAACAAAACTAGAACTTATTAGGATTGAACGACAGAAAATTAACACAATTTCGAATTTCGCTGTTAGTTAATTTTAAATGGGGATGAAGATCGAAATGGTGTGGAATTCTATGAAATAACGTTGTTTGATTCAAAAACGGATCAAATTACAAATGACCGCTTTTGAATATCAACATTCTGTATGTGATATGAACATATTCAAAATGAGACGATCGTGCAAAATTTCTTTGCTTTAAGCAACACGGATCATGAGCAAACACCAACCATATGTTTGTGGAAGACAGTGTCAATAGCTGTTTAGCATTATGTGTTGACATTAGAACCATTAATCAGCAGAACACCTGACCCTCATCAGGTGTGTGTGTGTGTGTGTGTGTGTGTATGGATGCAGGAATTATGGGGAATATATTGATGTTATTGCAGTAAAGAGAAACCTGTCAGTTTCACTACGTCCTTTACTTCAATTACCTCAATATACAACAATCATTCAATTTATCTCTATCTATATATAGGGGAAAGAAAAATGTGAGGTGAAAATCCAAACAAATTTCCTTAAAACTTGGCAGATGTGCCTCTTCAATTTCCTAAAATCCCATACAGATTTATTCTATTTCAGTGTGTTGTCTCATTTTTCCACTATACACATGTGAAAAATTACTAAATTCTACACGATCTGAATAATAATTGAATCAGTCGAGTTGAAAATATGCTGAAATATGTTATATGAATAGTTTTTTTCAAGACTAACAACCATTAAAATCAACTTAATCAAATTTCCCCTTTTACTTCTCGTTCGTTGCAGAATTTCATATTAATTTCCGTCAAGTTATATTCCGATATAATTATACAAGCAGGAACGTGTAACTTTCTTATTGCTGTTGTGGTTGTTATTATCGAACATCATCGTGCCGAGAACACAACTGAATGAATAAAAAAATTGGATAACAGTCGTGAGATTCGAGTTAAACGTTTCAAGTTCACGTAAAATTGTAGTATTTCACTGAACCGAAAGCTTTTCTATCTTGCCTGTGTTGTGTACAAATGACCACTATCTAGAGGTCAAAGTTAAGACGAGAAAGAAATCTAACACAGAACGTCGTATTTATTACTTACGAGCTATCGTATAAAAAAGTCATCTATACATGTACCATGTAACCAAAAAACACAAAAGGACGAAATATAAAATAATGAAATACATTTGATTTTTCTTGTCTTTCTTCACAGTTCCTTTGTTAAATTCACTCCTAACTAAAACACCCACAAGGGAGACATTTTGCGAAAAGCGTCTGGAGGGCTTTAATGCGAACAAGCACAGGCCAAGTGGCAATTAAACAACTTTCAGCTCAAAGAACGGACGCTAATTATTTTTATGAACAATTAAAAAATTCTAAAATGCGTATAAAAGTATCCAGAAAATTTGCATTATCATCAAAATCACATCTAACGCTTTATAATTAGCTCTTTATATGTTAAAGTATCACGTACCGATTTTAACACGATACAGGTGATAAATTAGCCATGTTACGGCATGCCAACTACAGTATATAAACTGTCTGTTTAACAATGCGAGACGAAATTAATTACAGTGATGGTAACACGACAATAATCAAAGACAAAAAACTTTGGTGGATCTGCTAAGAAATATTGCATTTAACATGGGAAATTGTGAAGCGTTTCGTTTTACTTTAAAACAAGTGTGGAAAATCTGAGCCGATCTGGATAGACGTGGTCAAATTTTGCAAAAAGAAGATATAAATCCTTGTCAAGGATGGTAATGGAGAAAACGTGTGGAAATAGATATGATTTATCATATCTATACTGAAAGAGATTTTGGTATTTTATACTTGTAGTGGTAGTAGTAAGAGGGTAGGAAAAGGTTTGTATTTGTGTATATGAAAGTGGAGAAAAGTACCTCAGATGTTGTCTAAACTAACAAATGACAAAGTTGAGAAAGAGAGAAAAATACCTTATTGGTAAACATTATTCAGCACGTTGTCGTGTAGACCAATATTTGAATTGCACTAGGTGCTTTTGTGTTAAATTAAACCACTGGAGACTCCTAGTTATTTTTTATGGGTCACTGAATACTTAATCAACAGAGATTTATTCTCTTTTTTTTCATTGTAAATACAACGACTATTTACGACCAGTATATATTTAGTAGAGATCCACGAATTAATGTTAGTGTCAAGCATTTAAAAATAGCTTTATAAGTTTTAAAATCACTCCATTAATTAATTTGATTTGCAATTTCAAATTGCATACACCAACACAAATATGTAATCATTAAATAATATTGAAATTGTCAACAACATTTGAATATGCAAATCAACACAAATTATTATCGATAATTATTCAACTGGCACAACTTTTCGTTCGAAAATAAAACAAACACTGATCTTTTGGTTTAATTATTTTTCTAACCAGTATTTTACATGGAAATAATACCAAAATGTCAACAATTAGTCGAACAATCAACACTCCGTAAATTTTGAATAGAAGATCAATAATGGACATTATTTTTATAATCATTTCAAACAGCATTTCTTTACCAAATACGTATTTCAACGTTTCAATTAGAAGTGAACCTATTCCATAATTTGTTAACTATTTTATGATAACAATGCATTACACATATATGCAACAGTGACAGGATCTTATTGCAACTGCATATTTATAGAATACACCACTTTTGTGCAGAACCGAAATGAATGAAGTCGGTCCTGACTTTGGTATTTGTCACTCTGTAACGCTCTATATGAGTTGCTTTTAGATTTAAATTAGCACTTTGATTTCTATGTTAAGGTTTGTATTTTATTCATAAAGTACAGATATTTTTCAGTATACATTTGAGTAATTATAAATGTTGTATGTGTTTAAAAGTCACTTGATTGAGTCACAACTATTCATAGTTGTTTTCTAACAAGCACTTCATATTTTGTAACTTTCACAGGATGTACTTTTGGCAATCATGAAATAGATGTGTTCTTCATACTACATTAAATACAATACAATACAAGTAATCACCTGAATATCTTCCACCTACCGACTAATTAAGTCAAAAATTGATAAACTCTGGACAAAACACCGACAACACAACTCCACTGACAGAACTATGTTGAAGACAACATTATTTAAGAAACAGTCAAAGTAATGTTTCTCAAATGATCGTCTGGTCAAGATTCCAGGAAAACATGCGGATCAACAGCGAAATTGTGGTCACAAATGTTAGACGAAAAACCTTGATTTTTACAAACTGTACATGTTCGCAATATTCTCTAGTTCTTGCACTAATTAGTATTTGTTTGATATTATGGTTACAGTTAAGAGAGCGATTAATTATAAAAGTAAATGTAATTTTAACAATTACAGTTGGGCATCGATAGGAACTATTCGATTAACCGATACCACATTGGTCTTAATTAGTTTAGTTAATGCAAAACTTTGCACTCTATAGTATATGCTTTTTTCCACACCACCTTTTGAGGTAAAGCACATGGTGCGTTTTTTTTATAATGGTATCCCCTGTAGGCCTAATCCACCTCTCCACCACCACAGTTAGTATTACCCAAATTGAATGTGTTCCACGAAGAAATTTTGACAACTGTAAGACTTTTCTGTGGAACACATGGTATACCCAACTTAACACTAAAACTCCGTATAATTCTAGAATTATTTGCTAGGTAGCAAAATATATAAAGTCTATTCAGAATTGAAACAACGACTCATACAAAGTCAAGAAAACAAATATTCGAGCAACGATTTCCTTGAATTACCTATCGAAATTTTTGCTACCTTGACATTCAATTTTACGTTCACAGAAATAACTTTAAATTTAATAATAATAGTCAACAATATCATAAAAAGGGTGTATGGAATAGGTTAAAGCATCAACAATGATATCCTGAAAAATATCAGAAATATTTACTTACCTACATATAAACACTACATGCACTTAAACATTTGTCACTGAATCACTTTCCGTTTAAGATAACGTAATATCTCAACAACACACAAAGATATGTAAGTGTTACACTTACCAGCTCATTGTTTCGTTTATACTTACCTACCTATAAACACTAGAATCACTTAAACACTTATCACTGAATCACTTTCCGTTTAAAATAACGCAATAACTTAACAAACACAAAGAAATATAAGCGAGTTACTGCAGAGGCGTACCTAGGGTAAATGGCGCCTATGGCAAACACCGATCTTGCGCCCCTCTCGGGCGATAGGTTGCTTACGTTTTATTTTCTAAAGAAAACTACAAATTTGTTTAACATCTGTTAGTAATTTAGTAAAACTCTTAGCCCTTAGCCTTCTTGAGAGGTCCCTTTCAATATAACGTAGATTTATGATGTTTTTTTGGGAACAAGATATTTCATCTTGCATTTTTCCATTTCTCGTAATGCCTCTCTTTTGCCTACGTAGTTTTTTAATACTCATATTTATATCTATATAAATATTTTTACGTTAGGTGCTTTTTCGCGCCCCCCTTCAGTTGGCGCCCATGGCACGTGCCCTGCCTGCCATACCCTAGTTACGCCACTGAGTGACTGTCCGTTTTGTGATTTGTTAAAAGTACCGCTCAAATAACCAAACGCTATCACTTTATAGGTTTTGTGTTTTTCACCATTTCGCAATTTTAAAGATCAAAATCTTGATTTATAATTGTAGAACACTGATGTGATCTCAGTGCACGTTTATTTTCGATGGAAATCATATTCAAAAAGGATGAGAGTAAGGTCCAAATAGTTTTATAATAAATAGCGTGATCGTAATGTTGTAGTTTATGAGTTTACAATTTGGTTATCTTTTGTGAAATAATCACAACGTCAATTGTTATCGGTGAGTTTGATTTGAAGACAATACGAAAGAATGTTTACGCATTCAATTGCTTCAATTAATCTAACAACACTTAAGGATAATTAAATATTGGAGGTAGAATACGAAGAAACCGAAGATAGAAGTGAATGAAGAAATCAAGACCTGTAAAGTACCTATAGAAAGGTTAAGTCCTGTTATAAACTATCAAGTACTTACAGAAAAGATCGTAAATTACCTCTACGAGTACCTATCAAACAGTACAATGAACATTGTAATCATAATTCATAAGTGTCTATCACAGACAGTTCTACTGGCGTTTTGAAGGTGCCTATCAAGTACCTGTAAAGAGTGAGTTGTAATTGCGTTTTGCAAATATCTGTAGACAGTCATGTGAGCACCCATTAGATACCCATATAGAGAAAGACTTAACATTGAATCGTGTAAATACCCATCAAGTACCTGCCAAGATGTTTGTAATTACATAATGTAAGTACTTGTCAAGTAAATGCGTATCAATTTTAAACGCATTTTGTGAGTGCCTATCAAGTACCTATCAAAATGGATACAATCGCATCTTGTATGTATCTGTGGAGAGGGTTGTAAATGAGTTCTATGAGTACCTATTAAGTACTTATATAGAAATAGAGTTAAAATTGTATCCAGTAAATACCTATTAAGTACGTATAGCAAAGGCTGTTATCGTGTTTTGTGAGTGTCTATTGAGTACGCATATTTTGTAATTAAATTTCATGAGTGCCTATTAAGTACCACCTATACATAAGTTGTGTGTTGTTGTACTTACTGTTTAAGGCCTCATGCCTTACATATCATTCGTATTACATCATATTTCAATTGATTATTTTAAAATTAAAGAACTTTTAATTTAAATATAGGGTGTCCCACGAAAAAGTATCAATTAAAAAAAAGTTAGACCTTTTCTATGGGACACTGATGTATGGAAAAAATTTGGACTTACTACTTATAGCGACGTCATCTGTGCTCATCCCGCGCTGTTTTAACCTACTGTAATTAAAAAAGTACAAAAAAATTGAAAATTATCGACAAACAATAACTGGAATATCTAAAAAAAAATACCCTTTCGATGATGATTCTAAGGCGATTCGGCCAGCGTTGTATCAGCTCACTCACCAAAACACAAACACATCACTAATCACAATTCACTGCTCACTAATTATTATTAAATAAAAAAAAATTGAATTTTTTAAGCGATGTCAAGCATTTTACAATCAAAATTCAACTGACGCAAAATCGAACAAGCGTAGAAAGAGGTGTTGAGTAATTCTTCCGTTGTTCTATTCTTATCAAAACACTAAAGAAAAAACTGACCATACATACGTGTAATCTAATCTTCCCAACAAAACCGATAAAGGTAAATTGAAAATTGTCTATAGACGTGAAATATTTTGAATGCATTCAATTCAGACGATAAATAATAATGAATTTCTTATTAATTAGTGCACACAATTATTTGGGAGATGTGAAAGAAACAAGAGAAACAGTAAGTAGCCAATATCAAACAAATAACAACTATTTTCTATTTGTTTTTGGGAATACTTGGTCTCAATCAATTTTGCCATCATCTAATGAAGTTATATCCAATTCTAGTAAGTTTTTGATTGTTTTAATGCAATTTCTTTCTCATAAATTTTAAATTTTCATAATGGCGAACAGCGGTTGTTTCACAATACACGGCCAACTATGATCACATCTGGGACAAAATTAAATAAAGCTCTCCTAACTCTTTCAAATTTATTGAATTCTTAAGCATTAACGTTAAAACGCCGGGAGTAAACATAGTGCGTATTAAAAGATTTCTTGTGATATATTATATTTATTCAGTGCTGTTGTACATTATATTGTTGACATTAAACAACAGTGAAAGCTGCGTTAATAAACATTGTAGTTTCATCCATTTCATCACTATAAGCACTGTTGAATATTCTATTTTAGTTGTGTATGCATTCTTGAAAGCACCAAGTTTCAAACACCCAAATGAAATTGAAAGAAATACTGTGATACAAAAATACGAACATTTGGATCTTTAATGAGCCAGACTGACAAATCCGTTAATCCAATCCTGTCTAGAATTATTCAAATACTATCAGACAAAATTTGCCATAATCATCAAGGATAATGTGACACACTATTATCGTTTCTGTGTGAAATTCGCATTTCCCACATCGATCGGATGCATGACCATCCAATTATTGTCATCAAAATATGTTTGTAATTATTCGACATCAACACTAAGATCTACCAAATAAAACACGTAGGTACGTAAAATAATATTTGTATGGTAAAGAACCATCTCCTAGCTGGAGATGACATTAAATGTTATATCACAAATGATTGTGGTGACCCGTGTAATCCCATCTCATCACTCTCTGACCCTTGCGCTTTTGTGATAAATGATCCTTGGCTTTGATATTTATGGAATTGATGCTGTTTATTATGTCACCATTGCCTAGATACAAAACCATAAAAAAGTTTATTGTTTTCTATATTTTTTCCTTTTTCTATCAACATTTTGTTGTCTTCATGTATGAGCTTTGTACACAGATCAAAAAAAATGTTGAAATAATATTGACAGTAATTCCATTATATTTAATACACCTAATAAAAAAGAAAAACAAACAAACAAAATCTACAACGAATACTGATCTATTTGATTTCTTTCTTTTTTTTATGAATATAAAAAATGGCGAATAATAATATTCAACAGCTGTTGTTTTATTATAGACGAAATCCTTTTATCAACTGTAAAAAACCCCGGCTATTTATCAAACGCATTTAAAATTGCATGTTCATAAAAACATTCATCAAGCATTCTAGAAACGGTTTTGTTATCTTTTATGGGGTAAAAGCTATTAAATAATCCATCAGCGAATTTATGAAAGCGTCCTGTTCCGCAATAATTAAATCTTTAGCAGATTGATTAAGTGATTAACAAAAACAAGCGACTACTGTTATTGTTTGTTTATTAATCGATACATTCAACAAATCTTGTCTAATATGGAAACTGTATTTACAAAAATAATAGAAGAATTCACACTAATTATTACATTTTGTGGTACTTATTTTAAGTTCTAAGTTTGAATATTGTACATTATCTACACATGTAGGAAATTTTTGTGATGATTGATAAGGAAATTTCAAAGGATTTTGTACTACTGTCACATTCACAATATAATCGAAATTAATATGAACAGATTAAAAAATAAATAAAACGCCATTTAATTACCACTTGAATCCAATTAATTCTGACACGAATTATTCACATCACCTTCATAGCCTTCATCCGGAGTTTCAGTTAATGTTTCTTGCACCTTCACCAAACTACATAATGGTTTATTTATAATTCTATTATTATTATTATTATTATTTCTATTATTACAAATGTCTGTATTATCAGTTTGTGTTTGTGCACCAACTACACATTTAACAATATTGTCATTTTTAATTAAATTCGCTGGGACACATGGTGGCCAATTTATTTTTGTTGTTGTTGTTGTTGTGGTGGCTGCCACTGTAGTTGTTGTTATTGTGGAACAACACGGTTCTAGTGCGGTTCTCAATGATGTATGTGATTGAACCGGTGATGGATATGCTGTTGTTGTTGTTGTTGTTGTTGTTGTTGTTTCTATTGATGTTGTCCTTACTGGATAACCATCAGCTGTATAACGTATATCGATTGGATAATGTTCATAGGGTAATGGATGATGATGGGTTGTGCGTGACAAAAATTCAGCTTCACGAGAGTATCTAATTAAAATTAATAATAATTGGATGTTATCAAGATTATCTAAACGTACACGTCCACTATATAGCGTCTTTCTTATCCAAATTGGATGTTATAAATAAACGTACACAAGTTGTTTGTCGATTTTCCTTGATACGTTTTCTGGTGGTAATTCTCCCATGAAAAGTGCACCGACAATTTTGACATATTTATTATCCATGTGACAGGCACTTGGCCTACATTTCAAATCTATCAACATCACTCGATTTATCGAAAGAATTCCCGAAATTACAGAACATTATATATAGTGAACATCAACTATATTTGTAGAAAAATTCACTATAGAAAGCGTTTAGATTCCATAAAAATCTTTATTGGCGGTTTTGACACTGAAATTTGGAATAGATGCAATAAAACCTTCAGACGTTATCAGCAAATACAGGATATCTTTAGATATTCTCTAGTTAGCTGGAAACATTGTCAATAGTTGTAAATTTGCGCGACTTGTACAAATCGTTGAACAAGAACAGCTTAATAGTGGACGTTATACTATAAAGACAAAAAAAGATGGGCATACCTTCCAACAGGATTTGCAGCTGTTTGTCGCCGATTCGAACCGTTTCGATTATATGGTAATGTTTTATAACAATTCCTATTATCTGATGTATTTAAAAGTCCTACAGGATTAAGATGTACATCAGATGTTAAAACATACAAATCATGTTCGTTTGCTTTATATTGTGTTGATAAACGTTTTTTATTCGGTGTATGATGATGGAAATTTGTTAAAATCTCTTGTCTATTATCAATTTCACTACGATAACGTCCAATCGTTTCTGTACCATTAATTAAATCAGGATTCTGTTCTAATTGATACCGTCGCAACGATATTGTTGGACTGCTATTATTAAGTGAATTAACAATGGTAGGTGATATTGTTCTTACTAAATCATCATCATTTGTATTTGTTGTTGTATTATATAGCATTGTCTCTTCTTCATGATTAACCAATTTAATATTTATGTTGTCTTTATAACTGTTATCAGTATAATCATCAATGCTGTCTTGTAGTAAATTATCTTTAGTCGTATTACTCAATGTTACTTTAGCGGTGTTGCGTTTCTTTCTCAAATTCGAGCTACGTTGGCATTTGATTATTGTGAAAATAATAAAGAATAACAATAAAATGATCGAAATTACTGTCGTTATTATTGTAATTAAAATGAATTCGTATTGTAAATCGCTAGTTTCATTCAAATTTTCATGTTTTACAATGATTCTTATTGTGAAATTCGCCTGTACAACACCGGCTGGATTCTCAGCATTACAAATAAATGTGCCATTATCATCATTATTTGTATTGTAAATGAATAATTCACTACGTTTTTCCACATTACCTTCTTCAATAAAATAGATTAAATGCAAATCAGGCGCTATCATCGTATCATTTTGTAATAGTTGCCCTTGGAATTTCCATGATATTTTCGCTTCTGGTATGGCATTGACATGACATAATAATGAGACATTCTTGCCTTCACCAATTTCCAAATAGAATGTTGTTGGTGATACATCCGGTAAACAGGCTAATTCATTTGATTCAATCGTTTTTATTTTATATCCTTTCAAACGCTGAGGATTCTTGCATATCGGTTCATATGTGTGTGGTATATTGAATATTTTCAACCATTTATATAAATCGATTATATGACAATCACATTCCCATGGATTATCTTGTAATTGTATACCTTTTAATGTTTCTGGGAAATGATTATGTATGGTTGTCAATTTATTACCATTCAAATTCAAATATTCTAAACTGAATAAACCGTTGAATGCACCATCTTCGATCTTAATCAATTCACAATAACTCAATTCCAATGTTTGTAAATACATTAAATGATTGAATGCTGATTTATTTAATGTACGTATCGAATTCGAATTCAATATTAAACGCATCAATGATGGACAATCAACGAATATCACACTAGGCACTGATTCTAAATAATTATTTGATAAATCTAATTCAACTAAATTTGTTAAACCATTAAATGCACGATCATCTAGATTTTTGATACGGCAAGAACATAAATAAATACGTTGTAAATTGATTAAATCCATTTTTAGAAATTTATCCTTTTGTAATGTTTGCAAATTATTACCACAAAATTCTAATACTTGTGTACCAGTATCCATACCGTCTGGTATTATTAATAATTCTTTATTTATACATTCGACAGTTTGTTTGCCATTCTTCCATTTACATGTGCATGCTTCAGGGCAGCAATTTATCGATTTTATTAAAATAACGATAAATAATATTACAAACAATTTATTCCTATTACTATTCACCATACTGCTACATAATTCACATGTTCATTTACAATTTAGACGAAAACAATCCACCATTAAACTATTATTATTGGTACTGCTCCTGTAACACACGAAAAAAAACACAATAAATGATAAACTTATTGTTTTCATTTCATATCGATTTACATAAAATCTTTACAATCTAAGTAAAAGTCTCTATTTACTATCAACTGCGACCGCTCGATGTTTGTTTGATAGCAATATTTTGATGGTGAAATATTTTGTTTTACTTATTACATATGCTATTCGTTTATTTTTCGTTTGTTTGTACAAATATATATTTAAATAAATAAATAATATTGTAAATCAATAAAGCATTCTGATTGTGATTTGATTTATGTCGGTGCTTTTATTGTTTCAACAACGAATATATATTTTTTTTCAAACTATTTCCAATCAAGATCGGCGTGGATTAAGCAAATCATATTATCTACATAAAAACAATTGCTATTTTAACTATTTAAAAGAAATATTAGAATTCTTGCAGCATAAGCATGGCAATGAATCCAGGAACGGTGCTAAAGTATTGAATGCCCATAGACAAATACAGTTTTGGCGCGCCTATACAGATTGAAAATCTAACTGAATGAAGATGGAGTACTGAAAGATTGAAGAGAATAGAGAATAAATAAAGTATTTGCTAGATTGAACTAAGTTTGGCACTGAAAGAGACTTACCAGAAGAACTAAAATGGAAGTGGTTAAACAGAAGCTGCAAGTGTTAATTAACAGTTTCCTAAGAACTATCTTAAAAATCTAGTGGCCGAATACTGTCTCTAACAATGAATTATGGAGTAAAACAGGCGATGAAGAAACCTCGACTGGCATTAAGAAAGAAAAAAGATGAAATTAGCAGAAGAGCATTGCAATTATGTCCCTAAGGAAGAATGAAGATAGGGTGTCCAAAAGAAACATGGAGAAGGAGTATACAAAAAGTAACAGAATCGATCATGGAGTACTTACATACCAGAAGAAACTAAGCAATGTCCATGTCCCGAAAGGGATTAATGGGCTTTACTACTTATCACTACTATACATTGTACATTATTTTACAGAATTTTTTTCAATATACCTAATTATCGATTTTTCGTTTACTTTTGGAGAACTTGCAACAAGCTTATAGAGATTTATGTTGTGACATCTGAGGACTAATTAATCGGTCGACATCACTCTGTAAATAGCCCAGAAATGGGGAAACCAACGGCATGAATGAAGGCTTGAAAATTTACGATTTTTCTTTAAATAACAATGTTTTAAATTTGAAAGCAATTATTTTTTTATCCCTACATTATTCTAATCGAATATCTAAAAAAAATCAAAAGAAAAATCAGTTATGCGTACATTTATAGCAGTAGTGAAACAGCTTTGCCTAACATAAGCCTCGTCCACATCTATCGAACGATCACAAAGTAATGGATACGAAGGGAAACGAATCGTCGATTGTGCAGACTAAAGTAGACGAATGTCCTTGCATTCGCTTGTGTTCCGCTAAGCAAAGATTATTTTTGGCAGCCCACACTATGGGAACACGATCGAACGCGAACAATTCCCATTCGATTCTGTTTGCATAGCCGTGCACACTATGTTTACATTTCCGTTCGTACCCATTCCTGCGTGATCGTTCGATAGATGTAGACGAGGCTTTAGAAGCAAATTCAGCAAAGCAATATCAATAATATTGTTTTGTTTTATTTTTTAGTAAAATCAGTCAAAGTTGTATCTAGGACTTCCTGCTATTTATTCTCATTTCCAGGCTACTCACAAAGTAAATGCTACCGATTAATTAGTCCTGAAGTTGCATAAACTAAATCATCAAAAGAAAATCAAGATTAGGTCTACTGGAAGGAAACAACCTGTATATTATACTACATTATGAAGTAGTACTTTCATAGGTTCTAAATACTTCAGGTAACACTGTGTTCATGATTATGGCCTTAGCACCTCTAGACGATCGTTATTCGCTCTTTAATGTGACCATTGTAGTCATTAGATGTAAGACAATTGCACTTTATTATCGAAACTTGAACAATATTATTGAAACAAAACACTCACAGGATGTGGATATAAGGACACCCGTTTCGTTTAATCAATGTGTGAAAGAGGGAAAAAATTGAATCAAAAGAAACAACCTTGAAGTTTACACTGTAAGTATGCACACACAAATACAAAAACACATCCGTTATTCAAATAGAACATAATCGCAAAAGGAGATGTAAAAATTTCTCGTCTTGGTTTTCAATTTAAAACATAGCAATAGTATACCGCCCAATTCCCAATGCACAATTCTCACAGCATCTTTCTAAAAAACGGAAAGTAACAAACCAATGGAATGTTGACAAAATATGTATGTTTCACAGAAAATAAACAAACAAATCCATGAATTTTCCATAATCGAAACATAGTATATCCACTCTGAAAGTTAGTTGATACTTGTGTTGTTTTTCCTTTTTTTTAATATTGTTGGATGACAAAACAAACAGTCTATAATTACACTTGTGTCCAATGCAGATATTTATGTTCTTTGGTATACCCACATTTTTCTTTACAGTTTTTTTTTTTGGATTTGGTCAATTTTTTAAAGAACACTCGATCCCCAAACACAGTATCCGATCGATCAAAAACCAATTATTATCGTTTGACTTAATTGAAACTGTTAACCGATTTCGTAATTCAAATGTTCAATACGTAATTTACGATTCTAGCTCCTTTTTGTTTCGACTTTTGTTTTAAAGTCTATAAACGTAAATTCAATTCTCGTTAACTGTATAAGAAAATTCGAGTTTTTGCCCTACCTCTATAGATAAAAAGAAAATAAAGGTCCATTAGCGTTGGCTGGTAAATTCAGTGGCTTTGTAAAGAAAAAAAAATGAAGAAGCTTTTCTCCATTGAACTACCATCTAAGTTATTCTTACAAGCAATTCCTTTGTTGTTCAATTAATACAACATTAATTGAATCGCAACAATTTCAATTTATTTACAAGAATAATAATAACAACAACAATAATGGCTTCATTATTGCTTTAAAATCAACACTCGAATGGTAGTAAACTAATATTTTGAATGAATATACACTTATTAAAAAGGGTTTAAGGGTTGGAACACTCGTACATAACATCTAATTAGCTCTGAATCTCCAATCAAACATCAAGAAATATAATCGAACAATGACAGCGAATGGGACATAATATTTAAAATGTAAAAGCTTCAACCGTTTGAATTTGATCAAGTCTGGCAAAAGTTAATTCATGTTGAAGGATTATTAAATAACTTTCATTGAAGTTAGACAGTTCTACAAGAATATTTGAAGCGACTTCGGTATTTTCCAAATTTTATCAACAAAATAAAGAAGCTCGCTTATTGATTATTTATTCATTTTTGTTACCGATGAACATTTAAACTAATTTTGTTGAGCCCAATTAAACCCAAGAAATTCTGCAACAATGATCATCTCACGTTCATTTTGTAGCCAACTATACTGTTGTTAGACATATAAAGATTGAGATGAAGACTGAAAGAGATAAAACTGAAATACTCCCACTAATTGATCACTAATGAAAGATAGATGTTGGTTAAATTAATTACTTTCAAAGAATAATGGAAGTTTCTCGTTAAGCATAAATGGAGAAATTATAAATATTTGATAAGGCTCTTTTTTGTTGTTTATGTGAAAAGCTCATAGATAAACTTTGATGAGGAACAGAAGCATCAAAGAAGATTTATTTCGCAGCTTGCCTAATTCGATTATAATAGAATACGTTTCGATTTACAACAAATTTAGCATAATATTAAAGAAAACCATGTTATGTAATAGGTTTTGCATGGAACAGTGGTTAAAGGACATTATTCCACGATCCTAAGTGAGTTCTTTTCTGTTTGGCTTAATATTTTAACATAAATCACACGACCACCTGCTTGATAAATAAAGCAGATAATAAAGTACACATAACAACAATAAAATATCTTAATATACACCAGCTACAAGGCATGGAAAAATACACCAGATAAAATATAAAAAGAAAAATGTCCAGAAGAGACTGTGCATCGAAGGTAGCAAACATATTTTTTAGAACTATTGTTGTTGTTGTTAGAATTCATTTAACGATTAATTCAACCATATTTTATCCAATTTAAAATGAAATGGAATAGAGTAAAAGAAAAACTTTCAATTCGATTCATCGTAAACTGGCTGTTTCGGCTGTGAAAAAGAGAAGAAACAAATAACGTACGTGAGTAAAAGGGATATACAAGGAAATTTCTTTTACGATGTTCGAATACGTTACGAATACAAATTGTAGCATTTTTTTTCTATTTAATTGTAGAAATCGACAATACAAAAAATTCATTTTATTATTTTGATGTTGTCATTGTATTAATTGTGGTTGTTAAAAGCCCCTATTTGGATCTAGTCAGTGTAGATGTAACCTAATGTTGTAAGGAGCTTAACAATGCCCTCAATTGTGTGGATCTTGTGGTTTCCGGTACGTATTCAGGAGAGTTGCGAGAAAATCCATATGGGGATCTATATTGTCTAGTTGTTATATAACAACAACAGTTGTCTGAATTTATAAACAGTCTCATATATGGTGTGTAAGAATAATTTAATTATACGTGAAGCTTTCTAAAGACAATTACTGTCAAATAATACAACATATCTCTTTGTCTGAATATTAGATTGAGAATTCTATCCTGGACTTTAATGTGAATAATTCAATTCTATTTCTAATCGGAATTATACTGTGCAACAATTTAGAATCTAGATAGATGTTACTACTATAAGTCTACAGTTAATTGAGAATAACGACAATTTTCCAGTTTAAATGGTTATTGCTCGTCTATCTATATATTGCCGCCACACACCAATCCAATTTAAACATATACATATATATGTACATATATATGTTGTAGAAAGATAAAAAGCGACACCTGCACTAATTAATATTGATAAAGATCTAACTAATTTGAAATTAAGAAGTATTTACATTGGTAACAAGTTGAATCAGCTAAATTGAACAACGATACGTTCGATACGTGTGCAATCGATCAGTGACAGATTTCATCCGGAGGTTAATCTGACAGATTCCGGCCGTTCATTTCCGAAATTATCCATTTGCATCCACCGATACGGATAGCCTTGACGGAAAAATGACACGAAATGGAGAGCTTTAAACAACTCCTTATATTCACACTTATTTCGAAATGTAAAAACAATAACATCCAATTTAGTATGAATTTACAATAATAGGGTGTACACAATGGTGTCTACAGTTAAATCCGCTTATGATTCCAGTTTGTCGATAAGAGTCCCTAAAATACAACTCCTAGCCTTTCCATAAATAAGAAGGATGGACCCTTTTAGGTAAAGTGTCTTGTATATAACGATAGAAAAAAAATTGGCGCAGTTTTTTTGTTGTCGTCTAAAGGATGTAACTATCCGTGTGCCGGTCCTGATTTCAGGACATTAACAAAATATATGATACTCTTGAAAATAAAAGAGATGAACAAGGGCGATTTTATCTTCATTTTTTTTGCTATAAAATAGGCAATGAATTATATTTTGAACAATTAAGAGATAAAAATATAGAGTTTAGATGTTCCAAAAATCAGTTTTTCACACACACATTAAAGATTTTTATTTGGGGTATGTGTCTGATAATTTCGATGTCTTCCAGTCATTTGCAAATGGTAGAAACAAAACTAGAATTGCTGGATTATTAGTAAATTTCAAAATTGTAGAATAGTGGATATTCCAATAAGCATTTAATGGAGGATGCACCTACATGCGTCAATACCATATGAAAGTTTTATAATTTATACACCAGGGTCAGCCATATCCATTCACCATCAATAAATCATTTAAATGATTTCTATCGTAGTTCCACCACTTCGATTAACTTCCATTTATCGTTAAACTATAGTTAATTTTTCTCAAACTGCTGTATAATTAAACAAGTTAATAATCATGTTGCTTGTTATATTTATAACAAAGAATGTTTTGTAACTATAAAACGAAAACCATTGTGTTGAAATTAAATAAATACACAGCAAACCGTTTACAAGGGTCCAAAATTTATGATAGTATCCCTTAAAAGTCATTGGTGGTGGTGGTGGTGGTGGTGGTATTAGTAGTAGTCCAAATCCACAAACTGAATTAATTACCGTTTTTCCCTCCCAGTCAAAATTATTGTTGATTCTACTCTTTTGATAACGATAAAACTGTAGATTATTGTGACGTTTTTGTTCGGGACAAAACAGCCGATTAAAATATGGAAGTAACATTTTTTGTTCACCTTTTTAATTTTAGTGATAGAAATTCTCAAAGATCCTCTATTTAATTCAACATTATTCCAGGAACGATAAAATATTAGAAATTTCCGCGTGAATAACATCAAAGCTTTATATGGGTGTATGTGCATTTTCTTATAACCAATATTGAAAACTTTGATATATTGGTTAAGTAGATCATCCTCAACTTTAGAGCCATTTGATATTGAATTATAATTTTTGATGTTTTTGCACCAACAACAACGGCAATAATAGCAATACAATTTGGTATTATTCTAGTAGAGTCAAGCATTCTTTGCAGTTTACAAACACAAACACAAACTTATGAAGAAACTTTACTTTTCTTCAAACAAAAGCCAAAGTGTATTTAATCACTCAACCAAAGCTCTAAGTAGCAAAAAGTTTCTTTGTTGTTGTGTTACATACACACACACTACACACACAGAGCCACACACACAATTAGAAAGTCTCAAATTCCACTAGAAACAACAAACGCAATCTCTAAAGAGAACAACCACCATACAGAATTCAAAATGTGTTACTTTCCATACGCCAAATCTTCTTTTGAAACGTCTTACTATTAGTTGAAAATAACACCAGTGGTATTTGTAAACAAAGATTAAATCCACCTGGTATTCCCAGCGATCAGATTACAAACGAAATTTACGATACTGAATAACCAAAAATTACGAAATTTATCGGATCGATTTTAATAGTCAGTTAGTATGGTGTTGGGAACAACACAACAAACGTACCAGAAACAAATAGAAAATCATAGCCATCCAAGTCCTTTGAGAAATCATGCAAAAACACTTGATATTGTATCAATATCTCAGTCTACTATCTCGTTTTTCCCTTAGTTTTTTATCGTTCATCTTTGTTTTATCAACAAGTTTATTTCATGTTCTTTGATGTGTCATGAGAACGCTTAATGATCCAAGTTACTGAGCGCAGATGAATTCATAATTAAGCTTTTAAAGGCTTGAAAGAGAAAAGAGAATAGAGGAACATTTGAAAAATACACGTTTCTTTAACTAAATCTGACTCGCTAAATTAACTGCAGATATAATTAGCTCCCATTTTTTAAACTGATTGTCAAACTGACAAACAGATCGATATTTGTTATAATAACAGAAATAATTAAACCATATGTAGTAAGGCATCATTTAATGAACAGAAGAAAAAATGATCAACGACAACATCTACAAAAAAAATCTCATTTCAGTGAAGCTAGAGACAAATAATTGTGCTTGAAATTGGCCAAAAATTGAAAGGACTTTCCACCCGTAATGCCATTTATCATGGCCCTAGATAATCCATGGATGAAATACAAAGATAGTTAAATACAGTACAACGCTGGAAATATAGAGCCCCCTGCATGTATTTAGTTATATAATATTCGTTTGGGGAAAGGTTTCGATAAAATTTTATACGTAAAACTGCTATAAACATTGAATTTTATATAGACTTGTCTCAATATATAAGCAACACATTCACGAAAAAAAGTGTTGCTTTCTACTCTAATTTCTATTGTTGGGCGGATCTTGAATAACACAAATGTAAAGAGGGTGAAGTTTTAGCGAAGGATGTTGTTTTTGAAACTAATTTTCGATTGTGCCATCCCTTTCTGATCTCATTTAATTTTGCTAGAAGATCATTTTCTACATGAGCAAAAATTCAACAGTTTCATAAAGAGTATTTTATCCGGTTATTGGAGATTTGTCAAGTAATCAATTTCCTTTCTATGGATAGTCTGTCAGATTTTCTAATGACCATAATCAATCGTTGCGGATCAAGAGAACAAATCCCACATTGAACTAAATGCAAAAATACAGTTGATAAGCTTTAGTGAAAAGATTGATGTACATATATTTTTTTACTGTAGTATAAACGTTAAATTGATCTTTATAGTGAGGTTTTCAGCGGGGGATAAGAAAATGTTCCAACATCACTCACTAACGAGGCAGTTTTCTTCTTTATAGTCTACAGGGCTAGGGAACTATGGCTGATCCTTTTAACCAATTGCTACAACGACCAAATTGAACACTAACAAGGGAATGTTTGAACCTTTTAGCAAACATAATACTGACCCTCGTTTATACTGAAGGAACTATCGTTCTTCTAAAATAAGACATATTGTAGTGATTTAAAGTAAATGTATTACGAAATCAAGAATGTTAGAAGATTTACGAGTATTTGGATTAAATTAGACTGTTTCTTGTAATTTTACAATAAAATTCAAAATGATTGTTGAATATTTCCAGACTTCTATGGCAATATTTCACTGTCGTTGATAAAATTGTGTTAGTCGTCCGTTGCTCATTTTTGTAACGCTATGAAATTGTTTCATCGCATTTATCATTTCATTATGCATTCATATTCGTAGATGGTGAAAATTATTATTATTTATTATTACGTTATTGTTGTAGAAAAAAAAATTATGCGATATGTACATCAGAACAATTGTCCAATGGGATTCTGGATAAGTCACGATCTCGGTATTTATCTCCATTTTAAAGGATTTGCGTGTTTATTGACTCTAACGAGCATAACTATGTACTGTCACGTACACACATACCATATAAAACGAATTCTACTTCTTCTTCTCCTTCTTCTGCTTCTTCTTCTTCTTTGTCTTCTTCTTCTCCACCACTATGATGTTTTACTAAGTATTATTATCTGTTCAGCACAAAAATTGTAATAAGTCAAACAATAAGATCTTATAAAGTTTTTATATCAACTTGAACATTTTATGGAAATCTCCCTAAAGTATGCTGCCTAAAATTTTTAACTCTACTTTTATTTATTTTTTCTGTTTCATTAAATTTTCAGAAAGTATGTGAAGTTCACACACAAGTTTCTTTTCTTGCTAACTGGATGAATTGAAAGTTTCAGATTATAATTAATATACTACGCCAGCAAATTTCCCTTGTTACATTTAAATATTAACAAAAGCTATAATACGCTTTAAATAAATCACTTTTACATTCTGAAATTATGTGAAATCTCTCTGTGTAGCGCATTGTAATACGCAATAGCGATGCGTTACAATATGTCACATGGCATCAGATAATTGTGCAGTCAACAATTAATTGCGTAATTGCGTAATTCTAGCGTTGGTGTCAATGTTACCGTTAGGAATGTGGAAAGTCTACGTTATTTCTTTGTTATCATTTTGTTTTATTTATCACATTTTGTAAACAACCGTTAAATTTTGCAGGATAAGCTACCAAAACTTTCCATATAGATGTTTATATTTTTGTTTTATATCTCTCGTTATAACTTCAAAATAAAGTTATATATGCTACAATAAAATAAGCGAAAACATTTTATACTGTCTTATTTGATTCTTTGTGTGATTAAACTGTTGGAATTGCAAATTAGATGAAATCGACAATTAGTAATAATGACCTGAAATAACAAATCCATTTTAATTTAATTAAGTTGTTATGGAAAAAAAATGTTATCAACTCAAATATGAAATGAGATGATGATGAATTGAAGATCGACCACCACCAAAAACAAAAATTATTACTATAGAGTATCTGGATTATTTGTACCTTCATTTCATTCTAAACATAATTCGATTTGAATATGAAAACATTTTTGTGGAATTTCAGTGTATTTCATGTATGCACAGCATTCTCGTTCATTCACTGAAAGCATATGAAAATTCAATAATGCAAATCGTGCGACTTTCTACTTTATCGTTTAGTAATTAAATTTATGTAGGGTTGTCCGTATTAAGCTCTTGGATAGAATTTCAAGGGTGTAACAAAATAAGGCCAGCATTAGTTTGTAATTCATAATGTAAATGTTATTCAAATCAATTAATTCAATATACATAATTGCCATATTTTATGTTTGGTTTGGATATTTTTTTAAACTTTTACACTATTTTTCATCATTTATAACAATGTTGACGACAGAATTATAGTAGAAACAGTGAGCTAATTTAGCTCGTCCTCCAAGCTTTAACGATTTCAACCATCCATACCGAATTATGAAGTTATGAAGTTCTCCAAGCGTAACATGAGGATAGTTTCGAATTGTTGTTGGAAAAGGGTAGTTGATAATAGTCTTTACACTATTTTCGTCTTCTTTTCCCATTCAATCATTCAAAAACAACCAATTTATAAGTTTGAGTACACACAGATATCAGTGATGTTTTATATTATGGTCGTCTTTTCGTTAAATAAAAGTCAAAAGGTCTTATGTATTCCATTTTGTCATAGTAAAGAATAAAAGATATAATCAAGCTAATACTGTTCCTACCCTAACCAACACACACTTATACATCACATTTCTCTCCTTTCGAGAGCTCAAGTCATCCTTCATGTCTAGTGGCTAAGATTTACAGCCATTCATCTTATCCCGGATGAAAAAAAAATGTATATATATATTGAGAAAAAGGGGCGAATCGGTTCCGTCTTTCTCTGTTCTTCTTTTCGGGTAATTTGCTTCTTCTATGTAGTTCCTGATGAAACCGCATGTAATTCGTTCATCATTTTTCTTCCGTTGTTAACGTATCATTTGAAAACAACCCCGAACACATCTTCATCGAGTAACACATGTGATATTCTGATACAAATTTTCAAATTACACCCGTATAATGCACTAATTTCTAATTAAAATTTACGTTAATTCAATGAACTGGAATCAAATAAATAAATCAAAATATATATAATTTTTGTGTCTGTTTTGTTGAAATTTAAATGAATTTACAGGAATAACGACATCAATGAGATTTTATGAAAAGATTCCGTCTTTGAAATTCTAATGAATCTAACGACAATAGATTTCGGTTTTAAACACAATGTAAAAGCTCTACCTCAACCAAATACATCCAACGGTTTGTTTATTGAGTTTATCTAACGGACAATTACCGAACAAAAAAATCGAATTTTCTCGTTGTATTTCAAACCATTTTATCCTTCCAGTTGTACTATTGTTGACTTTTATAATACCACGCGGTTTTGTTGTTGTTGTTGAAATATTCCCGTTGAATTTTTGTGTTTTATAGAAATAGTTATTTTATGTAAATAACATTTCGATTTTCATGATCCCATTTGAAATACGTTATTACAGTCACAATATTGTGCATAATTTGAAAACAATTCCATTTGATATGAATTTTAGGTGTGTTTGTAAAAATCAAATCATTTACACACGAAAAAAAAACTACCACCACCATCAATACTCAGATTAGCCGATTTATATTGTAACGAATAGAAAATCAAGAATTGCCGATGTAAAAAAAAGGTCGATTTTAAAATTCTACTCAGTCAACACCCATCTCCACGCACTGTCTTTTGAAAAACTTTCAAAAGTGAATAGAACCGTAGATAGCTAATGAGGGATTGTACATGCAGAAGGTGAATGTTTTTTTTTGCAAACAACTTCCAAAAACTGTTTCACCATTTTGTTTGCTCAATAATATTTACACTTCATCAACAAAATCTAATTTAACGAATTTACTCGATTTTGATGATGCTGGTTGAATGATAATATTTTCCCCCACATAAAATTCGTTTTTTTTCAGATTATTTCAGCGTGAATTTGACAGTGCATGTCAGGGGACATTAGACGACTTTCTAATTAGATCAGTTTTAATTAACATACAGCTTATTTTTAATTTTATTAAACAGAAAGGTCAAAAGACATCTTTGAAGTTTTACTTAAGAGTTGGACAAGCCTATTTAAACATAACTAGTCGAAACTTTGTGTTAGAATATTTACGATGTTAACTACAACAGTTGAATAAACGAGGAGAGATGCAAATTTTAAACTGGAACTCTCTTTGTTCTACAATGTTTGAACAGTTCTAATCGAAAATTTCAGCTTAAGTTAGAAATTTCTGTTTATTTCGAGAATATAAGAAACATTGAAGAACAGTCATTCGATGATCATAAATCAAGTATAGGCCGGTTTTTATGAATAAATTTCTTATTATTGAAATTTATTCAGGATTTTAAAATGGTTTATGTCAAGAAATATGATAGATTACATTATTTTTATTACGTCAAGGCAGTAAAACTGATCCAAGATTATTATTCAGCATTTCATATCCGTTTCAGTTGTTGTACCTTTCCCCTTTAGCAACAAGGGAGCAATCGCTTTATTAAAATATCTATATAAAAACTGAATGTCATCTATGTTTATATTTTCAATTGACTTCCAGGAATTTCTGTGGAAACACCATTAATGGAATGAATTTCAAGTGGAAATCATGCAACAATCGCGGCGACCAACCGTATTTTTTTGGTTGTTGTGCTGTTAATATACTCGACACGCTATTAGTCAAAATGAAACTCGGAATTGAAACAAAGAAAGTTGATGAGAGAATTTTCAGATATCGTCGAAACAAAATGGCGGTTTTAATAATGAAATGCCATCGACCTGACATAATGATCGATACATTATGCCATTCCATTTAAACAAATCGAAGAAAAAGAATGAAACTTGCAAGTTGTATTTGTCATTGATTGGCCATTAGATTCACATCATTGCTAATGTAAATTGCGATTTCTTAACAAAAAAACAAACACACAAAAACGAATTGGTGAAAGACAAGGAACATACGGAAAAATATTTCAGTTATTCGGTCCCTTAACAATTTCAAAGAAACTAAAATTTAATTAAATTCGCAATCTAAGATTAAAGGTTCTAAAGTTATCGTCATCGCCGACGTCGTCGTCGTCGTCGTTTGGCTACAACGAAGATGAGATTTAATCTTTTAAAAATACAAGAATGTATTTTTTATTCTATTCGTTAATTTTTTTTGAGAGTGATATCTGTGTTATCCAAATCCGGACATACATTAATAACGAATTCAACAAATGTATAAAATTGTAGATTCTTCTGCTATTTTGAACATTTTAATTTGATCAACAGTGTGTTTCTTTTATATTTTCGGTGATAGGGATCGAATGATTTTCTAATGTGTAGATTTGTGTATGAACGACAGGGGACTCTATGCAATTCCGGAGCTTTCGCTTTTGAATTTAGGATAGGATTACTATGTGGAAGTTTATCTATTCAACTGACCATAAATTGCTATTTCACTAGCCTTGGCCTTAGCGATAACTTCTTTCGTCATATATTGCAATTTCGATAGAATTTTCATTAAAATTTACTTGTTATTTTGTTCAATACAAAGACACTAATTAAACACTGGCGAATAACTCATCGACACATGCGGATGATAATCGGATTATTATCAATAATAAGTGCTGCTACTTTTAATGCCATTAAAGTAGAGTTTAGGCTGCTTTATCCCATTCTATTAAATTAATTTGACGTTTAAGATGATATTTAGCCGTCCGACTATTGAATTAAATATCTTTGAACAGCTGTAGGTAGTACTTTGACATGTAACATTAAATCGAACATCTATGGCGGTGATAATTGAAAATGGGACTTCTCAAATTTAATTCGATACTTGTCTAAGGAAAACATATATAAATAAATCTGTTAGTAAATCCTTTTATTGCTTTTGTTCGCTCTACATATATAGCCTTTATTTCTTTTCATAAAGACAAATGTCAGCTTAACGGATTTTCTTCCTTTACGATAGTTTTTTTGGTTGAAATGAACACCTATCTTCTGTACATATATATATATATATATCCGTGGACTTGTGTGCATAGATAGAAATATATGAGATAAAGTAAGAAGTTGCATTGGCGATCTCATCGACTGGAAACAAGAATATATGCGAAATACGACGAGAAAAGCTAGAAATATATTTTTCTTTACAATCCAAATGTATCGATTCATTTTGTTTGCTGCTTTGTGGCACGAAAATGTTCTGATCCTAAAGATTTTTTTAGTATTTATTATGTAGAATTTTGCAAACAAAAGTAGAATCAAAAACGGGATAATTTGAAAATGGTGGATGCGCCAGGCGAAATTATTTATTAAATCCCACTGTTTGACGTTTGAAATACATAAAGCTAAGCAAAAATTTTAATTTATCGTTGATTAATCGATCAATCGGTTTATGGAGAGGAGGAAATTTTCGAATTTTGTCTACTTTAAAGATTTGCCTGGACCTAATGTAATCGTTTACAGTGTGGGATTGAATCAAAATGTTGTCTTTCTATATTTAGAAATAAATTGGTTATTGATCTTTTAACTCTTTCTATTTTAAACAAACAATATATTTGAAACGTGATTTCCTACGTTCTTCTAAGCTTCCATCAAATATGACAGCTTTCTAAGTTCATTGCTGCAAGTGATAGGTCTTTGAAAATTTGTATTAAAGTATGAATTTTCTAAAGTTTGAGTCAATTTTAATGATTGGTTTAATAAAAACCGACAACAACCTAACGATAAGAAGATAAAGTTTTAAATAGATATTAAAGATCATGTTGACACCCAACAAAAGAACGAGAGACGATTTGTGGTAGGAAAACGTCGAGACGTAATTTCCATTCTGCACAAATACAGAAGTGAGAAAAAAACAAGTTTATTCAATATTGTCTGGGTAGTAGCACGTTGTTTATGCTCATTTAATATTCCATAAGACGGTGTTTTGTGTTTTTCTGTATTTATGTATATATATATAGACCTTTCTGTTCAAATGACCAACTCAGATTCGTATTACATTTTAATTTAAAAATGTTTAAGAAAAACAGTTCCATGGTACGTACAATTTTGACTTTGATTTAACATTGTTATTGGAAAACAGCCATCCAATGATCCCTGTAACTCGACAATGATCATTTTTTCTCTGTAAACTTTGTTCAATATTGTAGAGAAATCTATGTAAAGCGAATGTTGGTGACAGGTCAAAATAGGAAGCCAATGTTAATATTTCAACTCATAATTGAAAGCTCAACATTCGATGCAGAGTGCATTTTGCTGAACTGTCAGGCTAATAATAGACGAGCATCATTTTAAACTAGGCCATTATTTCAATTTCAATCAAATCTAAATGTAATTTTCAATAAATCGAAAAAAACCCATCATAATTACTTTTGAACGGTTGTCAAGATATCATTCATCAAAGTCTGATTATTTCATTAAAAAGCCTTTAGTGAAGAGGGTTCTATTCAAAACAAAAAACTGATAGGGAGCCGTCAAAATGGAAACATGTGGCATTTAAAAGATTCAAATTCTCTCTTTGTTTCATTCTAATTATTAAATAAACAAAAAGAGTGTCTAAATATTTTGAATTGTTGTTTGTCTAAATTTAAAAGGGGGTAGAAGCGCTATAGATGGAAAACAAGAAGTTTTCAATGAGTTTGTGTGGTGCAATAAAAAAATAATAAGACATCCCTACAAGTCGTCAAAATCTATCAAAATCTCATCCAACAAAAATATGTTCTTTTTTCTCTTCTATTATTCGTGGAAATCATATTGGTTTTCAACATTATCTTGCCGTACTGAAGTAAATACAAAGAAATAGGTGGATTTTATTTACAACTTTTCGAGAATTTAATCTCGAAAATCATCCCTTGTGAATTCTGTTAATATTCTTAGTTCTTTATTGTGGAATAAATTCATTTTATTTTTTTTTGTTGATTAGAAGAAGGCTCCCCAGTTTCGTACCATGCTTCTATATCGACATCTATCAAAAGACGAAAGTGTATTTTAATTAGTGCTTTCAAGCGTTAATAAACAATTAGATTTGGAAACTGTTCTGCTTTGTTGCACTAATACATTAATTAAACACCAGAAAAAGCTAAATAATAATTGATCTTACTCAAATACAATATTATTAAATGTGGTTGATGTTCTGTGTTAATTCACCGCTAGATTTAAATAAACGTTTATTTTCTCAACGTGTAAATTGCATCTAGAAAGTCGTTTCAAAGTTTGAAGTATTTGTGTCGTTGATAAGTTGAGCTAATCACGAATATTCAAATTCAACCTCAGTAAACTTTACCATTACTAAAACTATACAAATTTACTATATGTATACGAATAGACGTGTATAGATATATATGTGTGTGTGTGTGTTGATAGGGTTTGAATTGTAAGGGTGAATTAGAAGTTCCGTAAAGCGCAGCAGGGAGTAGAGCAAGAAGATGGCTGAATCAGTCAGAATATCAAACTGGAAATGTATATATGTATGTGCTCCGATTACTAATGGGGAGAAAGTTGTAGATATATGTGTGTAATAGATACACGTTTCCGTTTCAAGAAAACTCTCAACTATCGGTGTGTCCTACATATTTAAACAGATATCTAGAGTGTTTCTTAATTCCCTTATCTGTTTCTTCCACTAAATAATAGCACAACTGTTTATAATGAATTTATGAAATCAATTGTCCTGTGATTGTATTTCCGTAATTTAATCGCAAACATTTAAAGTACGTCCAACATTGAATTTAACGTACCTTTGGTTTGGATCGAATTAATCAAATTTTGGTTCGAATTATTTACTAAACAAATCAATACGTGTGTGAAGTTTTCTTTCGATTAAAAAACGAGTGGATAGCAAAGGAGAAGAAAAAGAAAGAACGAGAACTTTTTCGTAAAGTGGTAGAAAAACATTTCTATCTATTCAACTTTTTCCGTTACCAAATATGAATAGAACGTGAAAATTGATCGAACATGCAAGTTTATGTTATTCACATTTACTAACAATAAACAGGACTACTTCTAGTAGAACAGAATACATTGATCGATCTACATTTCAATTTAGGTTTCTTTCTATCGAAAGAAAATCGTTTCCATTTTAAATCATTACCAATTCCAATTTCAAATGTGACCTATCTACTTTTCCCTCATATGGTGAAAATAAGAGAAAGAATGTGTATATGTATACATATACACATTATTGTAGATACAAGCTTAAATGCATGAATGGATCAACTTTTGAAATATTATTAACAATATTTGAATAGTAGACATCTTTCCATCCATTTAGTGCTTTATTAATGCGTTCAAAATGACTTATGCTTATTCAAATCATTGTTTCCAAGAACAGTGTACTTTTTTTGAATTAACATATACGAACGATATTACAAAAAAAACAAAGACAATTCAAATCTTGCTTTTAACTGCAACTGACTGAGCTCACCAATGTAATAATTTAGCAAACGAAAAAAAAATATGAAACATTATTCCGTAGATAAGAGTTATTCTCTTTATTTTTGTGTATTTTAATGAAATTCTCCTAGAATTCCAACTGGCGACACTAAAAGACATAAGACGAGAAAATAATCAAAACAAAACAAAACAAAAAATAGATATAATACAGTATTGCAGACAGCTCTTCTTCACTGATGACTTGTAGAAAGAACGTAAAAAAAATTTAGAATAATTCTTAATTTCAAGACAAATAATGTAGATGCGACGAAAATCACATTATCTCGGAAATTACATTTCTTGTCTCTTATGTTTGAATTATACAATCTGTTAGACTAACACAGTGGAATCAGTATAAGGGGTGGTAGTGGTGGTGGTGAATTAAATCAAAATTTCAACAAGCAACCATATAAACATGGTGAGAATGTTATGAATATAGACTGGTTTCTTAATAATGACAATATTGTCACACTATCACCATTCCCTATTGAACTATCAATCTTCTTCCAATGATTTTCTATAAAAATCCGATAAAGTGAATTGCGTTATAATCAGTTTATGTTTTCTTTGTTATAAACCGTAGATCATTGAACAGTTGTCGGTACTAGGAAAATAATCTTTCCAACTTATTCCTGTTGTAGTAGTAAATGATGTTGTCTGAAACAGACAATCTAATAATCGTGAAATAAATGCTATATTGTCTGTTCGTAAGGAGGAGTATTGCTAGTGGACACCACCTGAACATCCATCGAAATACAATCAAAAGAACAAACAGATTATTAATCGATTTTGCAAACGACATGATTGACGACATTCCTTAATTAACTTTTAATTAACGACGAGGTATTACACTAAATCTCGATCTTCTAATACAATATGTGTAACTTTAATTACTTAAGGGCAATACAGCATTAAGTATAGAAACTGTATAGCAATTACGAAAAGTTCCTATTGCAAGCATAAACTTCCAGTTTCCTGTAGTTGTTTATTACAGTTATTAGAAATTTTTCTAATTACACTCAAAAACTTCAACAATTATTTATTTATGAAAATAACAAACTTTAATTGGAGAAATGTCATAGAATTATAGATTAGAAGGGCGGGATAACATTTTTCAACAAATATATTTCATGGTATAAAACCACTTCTGTATAATAAATATATACAAACAAATATTTTGTCCACATTTCTTGAATTCAACAACTAACCAAAAATTTCTATGCATTCAAAGAAAAAACCGAACAAATGCTCAAAACATCATCAAAAACTCTATGAAAACGAATGGAGAGTAACCGTTTTTAAAATTTTTACGATAGCCATTAATACAACGTATTTACTAGTTTTCATAGTAATAACTTTTTAATTTTACGAGGAAATAAAATTCAAATATATAGGGTGGTATTCTTTAAAACTCAGCATGTCCATCTCGAAATTGCCTCTGTTTGGAAGATAAATATGATAAGCTTCACAAGATTATAGTTAATTATATTCAATATTCGAAGGAGATCGTTTATTGTTATACTACAAGCTCTCTACAAGGCAGCAAGTCTAGCCTTACTAATGCATTTAGATGGAAACCTTCTCAATATCTGTCTCGTATTTCAAATAAACACGAAAATACTAAGTCGCATATAAGAGAGATCGTTTAACACAACAATAGGTTTTTCATTTAGAAAGCAACTTGGGCAAATCACAAAAAAGAAAATCTTGTATAAGGGAGACGGTGCTGCTCGATTCATATTTTGTATGAGGTCGATGTTTCTATCATCTAACCGTCTAATAGAGGTTTCATTATGGATTTTCCATGACTGTGGCTGGAGAGAAAAAACTTGCCTTTTTTTTGATCGAAAATAGAATTGTGTTTGCAGTCTATGGTTGTGGTGGAAATGGGTATAATTCGCAACCGAAAAAAGAGGCGCGTCACATTAGGAAATTCAAGCTCATGGCTGGTATAAAACCATCTAGCACGTATAACACTAACACTATCATAAGTGTTTGAAACGTCATCTTTTATTCATTTTATTCCATTTTAGTAGGATACTTTAGAGTTCCATTTCGTGTTTTTGGAAAACTTTTAAGACAATACTCATTTAAAAACGAAGTTTTTAATTGCTCAACTTTAAAACTTTATTGAGACAACATCGAAGACTATTTCAATAAAATCACGATAAAAATGTTAAATAAAACTATTTTAACAATAATTAAGCGTCTTTTATCGAATTCGTTTCTATAATTAAGTAGAGAACAAGCCAAATGTGTCAAAATGGACCAGCCAATTTATCACAATTCTGTATCAAAAGAGTTGCAGACTCTTGGGTGATAGACATTTATGCGATACGAATTTCAAATCAACGATAAAACTATCTGTCTTGAAGGAGAATTTCCAATAGAAAGAAAAACTATTCAAAAGAAACGATCGGAACGATTTTAATTGATCCTCAAAGTTGAACTATTACGCTAGACAAAGTCCAACAGGCAATACGCGAGACTGCTGGATCAATAAAACAAGATTAAAAAAAAACAGAGCTAGAATAAGCAAGTTTTTAAATAACCCAAATCGATTATTTTAAGAAAGCGTATGTTTCGTTGCGACGGAAATTGAAAGAACGGAGGTCCGTTTCCTTATTTAGTTTATTTCTTATTTTACTTGTTCCTTCATAGAACAAGTAATACAAAGGTGTTGCGAGGGATGTTTTTTTTACACGACTCGTATAAAGAAATCGATGAAATAGCGAAATAGATATAAAAACCGACAGTGACAAACTTATTTCGTTTTTTCTTTTTTGGGGGTGGTTTTACTGATAAATTAGAGTGTTGTTTATACTTCCCAATAGACCAAATTTTATCTATCTAACCAAAAACTTCTGATATACACGTTTGAATAACGGTTGTCGATTCTTTGAATTGAATGTCTCTGAGAATTTTCCGGACGATTATAAAGAACATGGAAATTTTTCATTTTGAGTAGAATGATTTGTTAAAATTAAGCAAATCATATTTACACTTCATTTAAATTTTTTAGTTGCCCACCTATTTGCTTTTTATGATGTTCATTAATATTCGCTAACGCGAAGCACGCGATGTCTTTTGATGTTTCCATATAAATTGTCATCTCTTTATAAGAAACCCTATTCAAAAAAATTACATTTCAAAGTAATAATGCGAATGTTCTGTACAAAAAATTGAAAAAATTAAAAGAAACACTTACTTTCATTTGAAAATTGCATAAATATCACTGTACACTAAAAAAAAAACACAAACATCGTTTGTTTATGATAGTTTTGAAAATGAAGACGATAAAATAGAAAGAGACAAAGACAATTGTGCTGGCACTACCCTTAAAAGAAATAACCGCACACAATATTAAGCGCGCTGTAGAGCTTTCAGTCGACTGATCTGTATAACTGTGACGACCGACGCCCCTTGGCGCCGGGTCGGAAGGCGTCACTACGCCGGTCCGCTGGATTATTATCTTAGATTTAGGATATTTTCGATAGGACCATATTATATTATTTAGATAGCATTATCTTTGAACGAATAAGAAATATTATTCGCTTTTTATATACGTATAAATTTTTCCAACATATAAATTTTTTAACAAACTTCAAATTTCTTTTTGAAATAAATGTTTGTTTTTTTTTCAAAAATGATAACAACATCAACAAATAACACGTTGCTTGAACAACTAAACAAGTTCTATTCTTAATTGAAAATATATCTTAATCGTTATGATCCTACGGAATGTTGCATCTTGTTTGTTGTGGAAATGAAGAAGCTTCAAGACGTTGAGAAGTGACATCTAAGTAGTATTTGAGCGATAGAAGGACCCTTGTAGATAATTAGGAAATGAGGGAATTTATGTCTATATAATGCGAAATTGATTTTGATAAAACTTCAGATGATTTATAATTGTGATCAAGGTATTAGAGAATTTGAAACAACACAGAATTGAATTTGCAATACTGAATAATCGATAAAATGATAAAATTGAAAAACGCACAGACACATCCAAGATAATAATGAAATTGTATATTGTATCGGAGCCAGATTGTAGTATTGAAAATCCAGTAAATGAAACACCAGAACTTTACAATCAACTTAAGGGAAATGTTCAAAAAGCTGCAAATTGAGCTCGACCAAAATCACGTATGGCTTTTAAACAAACATTCCAAGCTAACTGGTACGCGAAAATTCAACAAAATTATTATTGAATAGCTAAAACACTCATATGAACTTATTAAACAAGAGTAAACTCTCAAGTTTACCTCAAGTATTCGAAGAAGAATGCGTTTCATGTATTTGGTTATTCAAACAATCATGCGCATAGAAGATAATAGTAGGAAATTGTTCATTTTGATGGAATGTAAAATTAGAAAAATGTTGTAAAGATGATGTGCTTAAAACAATGAATAAATGACTAAACAACATGATTTATTGAATTACCAGCGAATATTGATGGAGAAATTTCGCAAAGTGATTTGACAAATTTTAATAAAAACTCGACATTACGTTCAAACTCTAAAGTTTCAGCAATCGCAGCTAATATTACAGAAGCAATACGTATGGTGTCTAATCGTCTACATTTCCATGGATTGTTCTTGTACAAGTCCTTGTGTGTAATGGGGTAGTCTATATAGTCTTATATGTTTGTGATAAAGCTTTCCCAGCTTCGTTGCTTCAGTTACAAGATTTTCAGTAGTAGTACCAGGAGATGTAGCAGTAGTATATCAGTAATAGAATTCGACTCTAATACAATAACATCCTAATTTCCGATTACATAGATCATTAAGTTGTTAGCTACTTTATTTGTTTTAGCTGAGTGACGACGACATTTACAAGATGGCAATTTGTGTGTTTCATGATTATCTTGTTGAAGTTGTGATTATCGTTTAGAACTAAAAAGTTTATGATTGAAGCACACTATGAAAATTGTCTAGATTAGATATTCAAAAATTATTGTTAATTTAGAACTGGGTGAATAGGTTAAAATGATTTTTGTTATTTTCTAGAATATTTCAGTCTTCTGCATAAATTAAATATTCTTAAAAAACGAAACTGTTAATATTCAAGATTGATGAACAGACCGAGTAATAAAATATAATCAAATATCTAGATGCATCAATTGTTCAGCAGAGATAATAACAAAATAGTTTATGGCTTGCAATTTCATTATTACAGGAACTTTTTAAAAGCTTCACCATATACATGAATACCATCCTGCATACTGAACGGGAAATGAATGTGGGAAACTAAAACAGGAACAACAGAAAGACAAATCAAGGAAAATAGAAATAGTTCCTGGAAAAAGAGTGATTTTATTTAACACTATCACTGTCACTATTGAAAAAGACATCAGCTATTTTAAAATAGTAATTTTCTTTTAATTCAAGCTTTATCCTATTTCCATTGATATTTCGTCATACTCTCTATATATATTTTTTTATGTATAGTTGGAAATATTTTCATAAATATAAAATTGTCTGAAACAAAGTCGAGACGAAATACATCGAAGGCGTACATGAGCTTTTGTGCTTTCCTGGGGCTTTCCTAGGTTTAAAGTTGTCTATAGCAGACCACAGTCACTGTGGCTCAAGCGCTGTAATGAAGTGTCTGCGCTTTATTCCTCTTCCTTTTTAGTCCAGAACTATAGCACATATGATTTATCCGAGGGGATTTATAGAAAACTTTGCTTTAATTAAATGTGATGACTGTGATCCATGAAAACAACATATCCAACACTATTAACTTTTATGGGGGTCTCCTCTTTTTTGTTGTCGTCAATGATAACAGTGATGATAAAGGAGACGAATTAATGAGAACAGACAAAATGTCGACATAGACATAGTATTTTAGTAATTCATATAATCAACAGTACGGATCATTTCTTAATTAAAATAAATAAGTTTTGAGTTAGGCCTGTATTTAAACATTAAAATAGAACAGAAGCCATTGATGTTTTTAATAAAATCCAACAACCCTTTATGCTTTTGCGTTTCTCTTACTACTTATTGCCAACCGTCTCTCTTACCTTGCAATCAAGCACAAGAATAAAGTTAACGGTAAAGACGCGTGAACATTTCTGAAACGCCTTAATTACAAAACCCTCATTCTTCGTCCTCTATCCAACTTAAAATACGAAAGAGAACGTAAATGTCATGACATGGTTTTGTAAAGGGTGAGTATTACGGGAAATTGGATGACTTGAAAGAAAGACGGTCTGTAGCAATTGTTTACAAAAACATTCACCAACACTTCATCTGTCTCTCGGTTAGTAGAAGTGTTTTTCACACAATTCTAAACATTGTATTTACTATTTATTACAGGGTTCGTTCGATTTTAATGTATTTCAATAAATGGAAATTATTCAAAATTTTAATTGAATCGGTGAAATTCATGTAGGGGTGGAGCGTTAAATTAATATTATTGTTGCACTTTGACTGGAAATTGTGGAGCGTTTTGTGAAAGAATTTTATTAATATTTGGTAAAATATGCGAGTGAATTATACACGTTTATAATAGTGATGCTTTTGTTTGTGTATATGTGTAGATATAATGCATATTCCCAAGCACGTACCTATTCATTCACTCCTCTTCCTAACCAGGAATGGAAATGGGGAGTTAACAGCCACTCTACAAAACATTTTTCATTTAAAACTGCCAACATTAATCGATCGAATAAAGGTAGTAGTAGCATTGACCAATTTCAATCGCTTTATCATCCATTAAAACTACAATTTTGCATTCAGTAACAACAATGTATTCTTCAACCAAATTGCTTGCAAACCAATTGAACAATGTAGTAAACTTGTAAAGATTCATAAAAATCATTCTTTATTCAATGTGATCTATTAGAAAGAGTGTAGAAAATTTCAAAAACTGAATTTTCTTTTAACACTGGAATCGAACATATTATGATTACTCATGTAGAAAATATTTTATTGAGAAAGTCCTGAATTTATAAATTCCGTTCGAGAAGGTCTTTAAGTTTTCCGTTCCAAATGCATAAAATTTTGACATTTGCATCTATCTATAAGTATATTTATGATTTGTCACCCGATAAATTTACAATAATTCTGTTCAATTTTGTGAATTATTATTAACAACTGAGTTGAAGAAAATCTCTATCTACAATTATACATCTCTCTGGGGTCTACTAATGATAGAGTGATGATTGAACGAAAGTCATTTATTTACGTAATTTCTAACATTATCCCGATTCATTTGCGTTGAGATCGTTTTAATCTAAATAAACACACCACTGTTTATATTAATGCTAATGCGAATAAGTGAAAAGAACAGCAGGGAAAATGAAAACATAACAAGAATGTGTGATCTACAGCTGATTAACGAATAGATGCACGTAACGGACAAATTAATGAAATCGTCGAAAATATGATGGAGTCACAAATTGTGGACAGAATTAACCGTAAAAGAATAACCTAAGGCAACACATCAAAAGGCTTATACTAGGAGTGAAATATGAACGGATGTAGACAGAAGAAGATGGATATTACGGTAATAATAGACAAAACAAAAAACTTGAAATCTACGTTCAACGAAAACAGACAAATGGAAAATGATTTTTTTTAAATCGAATTAAAAGTGCAAACTCACTAAATAAAACGTTTATAAGAAAGAACAAAGTGTCAAATGGGGCAGAAAATCTAAATTTTTAATAGTGTGTATATTCATGTGGATGTGAAACGTAGACTTCAAAGGTACGTTTAAAGATTCATGTAAACGAAATGTGTTTTTTAAACGCGTTTGGGAGTGTTATGAAAAGACCGAATTGGAAGTTGTACCGATGTTGAAAAACATCAAACAGAGACAGGTTCAGCAATGTTTAGGTGAAACACATCTGGACGATAAGAGTATATAAAAAAAAATCCGGAGAATCGAAGAAGAAGAACTTGCAATGGTCCAGGATCGAAAGAGATCGAAAACATTCTCTTGCAACACATCTACAACTTAAAGGGTTGAAATGGAGGGATTAAATCAGTAAACCGAAAGACTCGAAGAAGAAGCAGAAATGACTTTACTCCACAATATCTACATAGAATCTTTAACAGAAGCCTCTATTGATTGAAACATCATGAACATATTCAAAGCAGGCGAAATATCCCACTTTGTTTAAATTTGGAGTAAACAACACACTTGATTAACCTATTCAGTTATTGAATCGATTCATTGCAACACATCTACACCTTAAAGGGTTGAAGTGGAGGGATTAAATCAGTAAACCGAAGGACTCGAAGAAGAAGCAGAAATGACTTTACTCCACAATATCTACATAGAATCTTTAACAAAAGACTCTATTGATTGAAACGTCCTGAACATATTCAAAGCAGGCAAAATATCAACAAACTTGATTAACCTATACCGTTATTGAATAGATTCATGCATAATCAATAGTTAAGAAAAAGTAAAAATGTAGAAGATGTTGAAGATGAACTAAAAGAAAAACATCATCAGAATATTAAACACGATATGTACACAAACTTTTCAAGAAAGATGATTGTGAAATGGTGGCATTCATTTACATACTGTTATTCTATCTAGTAAATAGAGATTGCATTTTGCTTTCAAAATTTAATATCTTTATATTATTGTTGAAACAAAATTTTGTGGATGTAATTGCAAAAGCAGACTACATAGACTATTTAATATTAGAAACATTATTTTATACTGGTTTATTATTAAATGTTGTTTAGTTTAAAGTACTTGCTAAATAAGAAAACATTGTATTCTATACAACCGTGAACGGAGATGTAGATCAAAATGATTCATTCGAAAATATTCGAATTACACCTCGGAATTTTAGAAAATAATGAACCATCCACAACGAACCGAATTCTATTTGAGTTGATTAACAGTTCTAATGTATTTAATTGTTGATAATTTTATTGTATAGAAATCTTGGTTTATCGTAAAGCTTGTTTAATGCGGTTTTTATTGTAGACGACTCGTAATTCAAGCTTTACAAGTTTGCATTTAGATTTAATGTAATTTTTTTAACTAAATATAATTATTTTTCAATTACTCATACATAGTATGTAAAATATGTTGCTATAAGCTTATTTTCCAGTTAGTTAAAACATCTATTATTCTAACTGTTTTTCAACATAACAGAATTTTAAAAACAATTTTAAATGAACACTAACAGAGAGAATTGTAAACATAATTAGAAGAAATAAATTGGAATTATGAACTTTTACATAGGAAAATCTAATGAAAAACTGATAACGTCCAAGCAGATGAACTGCGGCCATATGCCTCAGAAGTTTTAAAAAAGTTTCTAATATTTTGATGGTGGATTTCTATCAAGTATTATAACAATCTACTCCCGTTTAAAATAGGTTCTTTTTTTGTTAAGGCTGCTAGCTGTGCAAATTTCCTTCAAGAAGCAAGAGTTTTGAAAGAAAGACAGAGACAGTGCAATAATATACATAACGAAATCGATGCAAATGATGCCTATCGAAACGGAATGGCTTCCGAATTCTGTTAAGTCTGCTCATTTCAATTTCAATCTAATATTCCAACAGATCCGATTGATTCGATATCTATATATATACATATATATATATATATATATATATATATATATATATATATATGTTTTGGAGAATACTGTCTGAATTTTGTTGGTTACAATTCCTTATATCATCGCTTCTCATCTCCAACATTTAGTTAAACAGAATAAATCGTAAATAGTTCATGTCAATATATTGATAGGGCAAATACATGCAATTGTCCAAATCGGGCTGAATTTCTGCTATTGACACAACATTTGACAGATGATTTCAAACACGAAAACACATTATTCATCTCACCATCTGACCGTAATTATTTACATACACGAGTTGATTGTCATTTATTCGATTCAGTTTTATTTAAATACCTGGAGGTGGCATTATTCAAACTAAGCACGTTATTTCTGGTCGTTTCCTTTCACATACAACGATCGAGTGAACATTTCTGATTTCTCATCAAAATTGAATCGATTCGATGTCATTCCTTCTGCCACTGTTGCTACACTCTACGCTTAACTTAATTTCAAGAATGGTTAACGTGCACAAGAATCACGTCAAGTACCCTATTTCAAAAAATCGAGATAGAATTGATTTCGACGTTTCAAATCGGGTTACGATAAATTATTTGGCCGCAAAGGAAAAAAAAGTATAAACATATATATAGCTGCACGAATCGAATTATATAAAGCAGGAGAAAAATCCATTTACTGATTGAACTTAAATTTTCCACTGTTGTCTGGATGGACAACTTTGAGAACTCAGCAATTTTAGCATGTTTTTTTACATATTTGTATCTCATTTTAGATCTTTTTTTTGTTGTTGTCAGTTTAGAATATTCGTAATTTTTGATAATAGACCCTTCAGACGTCCTACAATGATACGGATTCTATGTTCAAATTGTCCACACAACGGTCTCGAATTCTCTTCAGATTATCTTGTAATACACCCTGATTCCAATACGATTGCCTGAAGGAGCACACAACTAAACAGAAACTCAATTATTCGACAAACGTAAGTTTGATTTTTACAAAATTCATCACACAATAGAACTCCATACAAAGCATTATTCTTTTTAATTTGTAATAATTTGAAAACTCAGAGGCAAATAAAATTTTTGATAAATATTTGATATCAAATTCTCCAATTATAAATTTTCATAATTTCCTGTACAATTATTTTGAATGAAGGACATAATTTTTTATGGAAAGTTTTCATATTCTTCCCGTTTTCATCCATTAAATTCTCCTGTTTCATTTCGGATTTAATGAATGTAACAATGAAAACGGAGAGCAAATGTAGACACAACAGGGCGGTGGAGGATTTTGGCAATTGCGTAAAAAAAATGTACGTCTCGGGCGCCTCATGCTCAATTTTTTATCATTTTAGAGTTTACCTATGCATTGTACGATAATAGTTGTGTTTGGGGGTAGTTTAGTCGATCAAACAAGACTAAGAAATTTATACCCAGTTACTGTATATAATTCCTAAACGTATGTCCACTCATGGGTGTGATGTCGATCCCCAAAATTGGTCATTCAACATACCAATATTACAGCAATATGCTAATATGTCCAATTGGGACATTTAACTTGATTACAACATTTACATAAGTTAAACACAAACAATATTCTGTGAATGGAACATGTGGAATGGTTGTAAAATTTTTAATTAAATTTCAAATCGCAAATTATTCCAATTTTTATCGATGTAACGTTTGATTGTTGTTGTTTTATTTTTCACGAAAAATCACGTTCAACGATTGACCAAAACCGATAAATCTTACATTTCTACTACACGTTTATTAATTGCAAATGCTATCAAGGGAGTAATGCGAATGTTTCAAATACGTTCTCTTGAAAAATTAGTCGACGTTTATAATACGTCGACGCAAACATAGAAATAAATGGAATATTTACGGAATATCAGATTACCACATAAATAAAACTGTAGCCTATTTCATGCTTATAATTTCTGACATCCATACAGATTTCGCATAATGAAGATAGAACGCTAAAGAACTCAAATAACTCGTGAATAATTCAACTCGTTCAAATAGATTACAATTACTAATTTATAACAATTGTATTGTTTGTAAATAATGCAATAGAGAATCGATTTATCAAACAACTAATAATCAACATTTCAAGTAAACTGTAAATTGATAAAATCATCTAAAGAAATCAGTAGTCTTCGAAATTATAAATAGATTACTTTAAATAAACAGAAACCGCAAATGTGAAGCTTTAGTTTACTGTATTTTAAAAGCTGCTCTAAATTTTACAGAAATCTCAGCCGAAACATGGATAGAGCAGAGATCTGGGGTACAAATCGAAAGCTCGAAGCTTCTTCGATTTGAGTGCAAAAGCTGCTGTAGAGATGTCGCTAGCATTCAAAGCGCTTAAAAATCACTTGCTTTCAATATTCTTACATAAATGTTTGTTTGTTCTATATCTGTGTGTTAGTACTGTGTATTTTAGATGAAAATCCGCAGCTTAGTTCATGCATATTCATGTATCAATTAAGTGGGAAGAATGACAAAAATAAAGTGCATAATTAAACTGAAAAGAACTTTCGGGTTACGACAACAACGTCGAGGATGATGATGATGTTGGTGAGAACGTCCAACAAAAAAAAATAAAACCTCATTACTATTTATGAATATTCAGTTGTTTCTCATTAACTTATTTTTTCCAGGCGCTGAACGTAATTTTAATAATTGGTTTTTACCCGCAAACTACCAAAGTTTCGATTTTTTCCCCTCCCCCTGTTCCCAACCCCGACCTTATCAAAGTTTTTATTATATTTTAATTTTAATAATTATAAGAGGGGAAAAAAGCAATGGGTGAAAAAGAAAAAAATAGAAATTCAATTAACACAAATATAATGCTGGTTTTCTTGAAAATTTCTTCTCTTTATAAATTCACTGAATTGTAATTTAATTTTATACACTGTTGGATTGTTTTGTTTCCTCCTGAAATAATTGTAATTGTTTTCAAACTGAAGTTGTGCGTAAAGTTGTTCAAGTGGTGTGGAGGCGGTCGTATAGGTAATAGAAGTGTAGTCAGTTTTAACCAACCACAAGAAACCGATCTTCCATTCCGACCCGTTAGATAGATAACAAGAATGTTAATTAATTTAAAACTTTTAAGATGTACTAAACTTTTGCTGATAATAAAACTCCCACATCGATTGTTAGATTTTAATAAAAACTCATTAACTTTTACAGCGCAGGCAAAGTTGCTAACCAAAAATGAAGGAGTAATCAACAGTCCTTCAACACAGAATTCTTCTATTATTATTATTATATTGTTCTGATCGATAGAAATTAGTCTGCCTACAAATTGAATAAAATTTGATTTGAATTATATTGTTTGCCTTTTATCGTTCAACTAAAGAAATTGAATTTGAAAATCTCAAACAACGACGATATTTGATGATCGTCAGATTTCATGCATCATCACACACAAACTGGAAAAATGTGTTTATTTGAAGATTTAAATAATATCAAAGTATGTATGTGTAATTCGATGAAAACCACAAACAGACATTTGGGAAAAGCGTCACGCACTCAAATCCGATAACAAATAAAATATAGTTGGTACGTGGCGACCACAATCATAACTCATATATGTACAAGAGGGTATCGCTGGGAGGTGGTTCTGGTTTGACTATACGTGCAAAATATGGATGCTTAAGACCATACTAAATTGCCTATTCTGATTTTTATATTTTTGCCACTTTTTCTTCTATCTTTTATATATAATTCCAAACATCTATCATGATACTTAGATATTACGTATTCTGTTTCTTACAACTACAATTCGTGAATAATACCGATGGAACAGAGACAGAAGATAAAGCGGGCGATTTTTCGAATGTCACCACAATACCATGAAACAAAACATCACAATGTGTCAGTTTATTTATCAAAATCTATCAAAAGAGAAATATTTTGACTAGAAATATCTAACAAGACCATCACATAAAATTCGAAAGAAACGTTCAACAAACAATAAAATGATTTTTACTCCCTCGTGTGTGTCATGGTTACATCTTCCAATAGGGAAAGAAAAAGTTTACTTTTTCAATAGTGCACTCTTGTAGAGAGTTCATGGACTACACAACGATCGCAAAATGGAAAAAATTACTATAGCGGCAAAGTCATCTAGAGCTAACTGGCATGACAAAAGAAATTGCGATGAAATGAGACGGAATATCTTGGATTCATTGAAACGGCACACACAACACCACCACTGTCAACTTTTGCAATTAAACCAATGAATTACAGGCGATTGTCAAACATAAATCAGGATTTACATCGAATTACAGCAAGCGAAAATGACCCGAACAAAAAAGTCATCAGAGATTTTTCCAAGTTTATAAATAATTAAAGGCGAACATTCACCAATATATTCATTCAGATAAGATGGTTATATAAAAGATGATTGTCGAGTTGCTGGTATCAAGAATTAGCATGGGATTGAGTCCATATGTAAAGATAATCCCTAGTGTAATCCTTATATCTAACCCGGCACGCGCTCCGATAAGACCATCCCCTTATATAGTTTCACTTCCATAAGACGAGACTAAAGATATCTTGAATATGGGGAAGGGGTGCAATAGCGACAAACATAAACTATCTTAATCGTAATTGACATCCGCCAATTCTGGTTAAAAGTGGAGAATTTGGTGTCTACAAGTTTTCTTTCTCATCAATGATCACGATAAAGGAATCAAATTTTTTTATCGAGTCGCAAGAACTGTATTATAATCTCTCTTGATATTAACCATAGATTAAATCGAATTTGAGGAAGTTGTAACTTTGATTTAAGCAGTGATTAGTATTTTAACGACCGGATCTGTGTGCACTCAACTATAATATATTATAAATTGCAAAATTCAATCAGATATATATTTGGTTTATTTATATAAAAACTGCATGAGTACTTCCTTAATAATGCGGATATTTATTCAATAATCTCTCTGTATTTATCTGACAATATATCAAAGAACAAGCCATTTCTGTTTTATTTTTTATAGAAATACAATATACACGCAACACACTACTTAACAAACACAAATACCGACAGGTCAATTTTAACGAGACTCGTAATTATTCACTAATTCATAAATATATTTTTGTGTGTGTATATTTATATACAGGAGTTGGATTTTATGATTGATCATCGGAATTTGGTGCACGTTTCGCATGTCGAAATTTCGTGGACGCAGTTACAAATTATTTCCCCAATTACGTCACGATATACATACACAAAACCATTACCTGTTCACCCCCAATTCGAGTCTAATTGTCGTTTATAGCTCTACACATGTCGCAATATGACATTGTCTTATTTTGAAATGTTTCCGTTTTAAACAACAATGACAACAACAGGCAATTTGGTGGAGATATTGTTGAATGGAATACACAAAATATTTGTCATTACCAGAAATAATTAAAAAAATAAATAAATAAAAAAGCCGTATGTGTTCCATTGTAACCAACAAGTTTCAATCAAGGCTAGTTTATTTTTTTCTTTATTCCGTTTTTTCCCTATTACGTTTCCAACATAGGATTTTCCTGTAATGTCCACCAATCGTGATTGATGTTGTTGAAATCAATTGAGTTGAAATTGATGAAAGTTGATGTGAAAATATACAAAAATTGCGCCAATACATAAACATACAGTTTTTCTTTACTGAAATGACGAAGTTCGAGAGAATATTAGTTTCCAATAATTTGCTCCCACAAAGTTGAATTACGACCAGTCGAATTGTAGTAATAAATAACTATCCATTGAAAAGCATAAGAAACCCCCACCGATATCATGTCAGCTAAAAGTGCTGTCATCTCCAGAATACTGTGAGTAATGCGCTCCACTCCACCCCCTTCTTCGCTCTACCACCGTTAGAAATTTCGACATGGTAAAACCTGGAAGTGATAGGGATTGGTGTGATATCTTCACACAATTTCATTGTCATGAAAAACGAATAACAATCATCAAATCTTTGGTGGAAATTTTCAAAAGTTTAACAAATCGAACATATTTTATGATCATCTTTTATTATTATACATATACATAGAAGTGGTCGATTTTCGAAATTATTGCAGAATTGAAAAGTTTCCCATTTGAAAAAACTTAATAATCTCGATCGAGTATTTTTTACAAAGATAAATCTTAATACTTCTTAATGAAGTGCAGAGGTTTAAGACGTAGATGATTTATAAAATAAGACGATTTATAATCAGCTGATATTCATGAGCTTTAAACGAGCTTAAATCGATCAAGATAAAAAAGAATCATTTGGCGAATAACAGAGAGAGTAGAAAAATTATAATTGGATAAACTCAATTGATTGTATATCAAGAAAAAGATTAAGATTAGATTTATTTATTTCACTTGTACTCTTAGAAATTACAGCTTCTGTTTAAATAAGTCCTTTCACAGAACAGCGTTGTATAAAAAAGAATCTCCTTCGGGTGTTGTTGAAAACGCCTAACCTGCTACAGATATCAATTTGAGAAAGTAGGCGTAGCTATTACAAAAAGCGGGCGAATATTACAAAATAGACCATAAATGTCTATTGGGACGCGTCTTACACTAATGTCAACGTTTATAAAAGCTACATGGGCGCTTCCACCGCTCAATCAGTGTTGTATAAATTTTTGTTTTGTTTCTTTGTAAGGACGACATAGATACAATCGCCTTTAAACCATACACACTAGCAAGAAAATGAGTTCAAGTAAATTCAACGATCAACAAATGTTTGAGAAACACTGATTCGAATAATTAATTATTTACATATTGTTAAATACGATTAATTATCGTCACGTAATCTTGACGGCTTCGTCTATTGTGGATTCATTTGTAATACTCTTCAAACAGATATTCATTGACGCAAAAGGTTGATTTCAATTAAACTCATTTCTGATTTGCTAGCCACAACTTAATAATAATAAGAAATATCTGAAAGCTAGGCTTTGGTTCAAATACCAAAAACACACAATAGAAAATGCAATCATTTGTCAAACACTGAATAAATTATACGTTTAATGCATCCCATGTATCTTTCCGCTACTAAAAGAGACTAATTGCTGTAAACAAACGACATAGTGTTGTAGTTAAGAGGGCAAAGGGAGAGATTTAAAGTAATAACAGCCTAGAAAGACACAATACAGTTTTGAAAGTCGTACAAGAATAAATTACCACACAAACTTGTTCTATTCTCTTTGCATACTAAATCTTTAGTTTGTATAAAACCGTATTACATGAAATCAAGACTTTTCTTGGATTTTATTACATCTTACCGACTTTATAATGACTTTATATGTAAACAAACGATGAAATCTTTGTTATCAACTGGATATATTGTTGGATTGTTTGATAGTATCAAGTTGGATATATTTATATATATATATATATATGAGAAGTCTAACCACATTATTTACTTTATTGAAACAAAAATACAAACTGTTGAAACAATTAAGATAATACTATGAATTCATTATAAGATTTGTTACTATTGTTGGAAGTTTACACGAAATAACACAAAACTAATGCAATTTTAGTTACAGTTAGAGTTAGAGAAGTGTTATTTAATTTTGTAAATCAAACATTTAATAACGATTTCGTATATTGTTATTAAGACAACAATGATTCTGTCCCAACAGAACGATAAGATGTTGCCATTGAAGCCGTGGATGAAAATTGGCGGATGCGCCAGGCGATCGTTCAAACACAAGTTTTTATCGAATATAATTATTTTATTAAATACAATTTCAGTGTTAGAATTATTAATGTTTCCATCGTTTTCCATTCATTTGAAAATGTTACGTTACCCCATCTTTTTCACTCTATGCATTTATATGAATTTATTATGTTACACAAGCAAGCACATCTGGCGTATATGTAAAAATTTGATATGTTCATATCTATATCTATAACTCAATCTATTTTATATTTATACAGACTTATGAATATTAAGAGACTAAAATTGTAGATTCTCAAATAAAACCTTCCAATATTTGAACAGTTTTGTAGATTCTTTTAATATGAATTCATCGTAGTTTATAGTAGAACTTCAACAGTATTTAATAATAACAAACTGCGATAAATTTTGATGTTTTGATTAATAACAATATCAACTTAGATAATTGGAAGCACTCGGTAGAATTAATACGGTTCGTTTGTTTGATAAATTAAAACGATAATTACCATCATCAAAGTATTTAATATATAAAACGAAATAATTTTAAGTGTAAATTATATAACTGCTACCAATTAAATAGAAGGTCTTAGGTCTAGTTGTTTTATCGGCTCCTTTTTGTCCGTTCTCTCGTACTTTTATAGTCTAGAAAACTTGGCAATAAAACGAGGTGGCAAAAGAAAAAAACACTAGTGGTTGTAAACTTTCATTAGTTTTAAGCTAAAAACAAGCAAAAAAAAACCAAAACGAATACGATAAAATTACCGTCGTTTTTCTATTTAATTCTATGTGTGTATGGGGTAGTTTAATTTCGTTCTGGAGAATTTTGTAAAACAGTCGAATTCATATGTCAGATTGATTGGAAAAATAAATGAATAAATCATCTGTTGTGTTTCACAACAAAAAACCGTAAAAATCTAGACCGATGTTTAGCGTATTTACCTTTAATTTGGTCTTGTAGCTATTTTGAAAGGATAACCAAAAATAAATTCTCTTGAAATAATTATTTATGGTATCTATAATGGCATAACTTGACTACGAATGTAGCTATTTTATGGTAGACCGCCGCAATAATATTACCCACAAAATAAATGTAGAAGAATTGCATTAATTAATAATATGTTGAGCTGTTTTCAACAAATGTGCATGTCATCAATTATCGATATTAATTATATTAGTTGAATGTAATAATTGTAGCCCATTCTTTCGTTCCCATTGTCTCTCACATACTGTTATTATTCTAATGTGTCAACAATAAAAATTTGAATATAATTGTTTATTATGGATTGTGCCGACATAATGAGTACGGAGGTGTCAACATGAAAAGCGCATTACATTTATTGGGAACGAATCACTATATTAGCATGTAAATTTCATTACATATAGTTTGTTGTCTATGCAGTGTGCATATACTGACCTCAAATTATATGATGTTTAATAAAATTCTCCATGGATAATATGTTTTTATTATCAACGGTAATGTTAATCTTACAAACACTAGAGTTTTAGTACAAATTTCCATAATTTGAAGGAAACTTTCAACACTTTCTAATAGAAATTATAATTTAGACTAGCATTTAGAACACACTACTAGAGCAGAATAATAATCGTGCATGTCATGTTATAAAAAAGCAATATCCTACAAATTTCCTTAAACAAATAAACTACTGAAGAGATGCAAAGACGAGACAATTTTATTGAAAGTTTATAAAGGTACGGAAAGCAGAAGAGACAACCACAATATTGTGTGCATAAACAATTTCCGAAAGCTACAGGAGACAAAATATAGAATAACAAACATAAAATTTCGTCTGTCGTTTGGTTTGAACAACAAAAGCAGAAAGAAAATGAAGAACGCTTGACTGCACTCTTCTAACTCTTCTTAGCTGTTTTCCGAGTAAAATATTTCGAAAAAAATCCAACAATAAGGCAGGCACACCTTTGGTGTGACAAAAACTGGATTCGTGATAATGGGAAACAAGTCCGAGATGTATTAGAATGATGTTGATGTTTTGCACGACAAAATTCAACCAAAGCAGTGTTGACAACAACAGCTCTCAAATGATTTGAAAGGGAATTAAATCAATTTCTCACCTGGTTTATTCATTACAACACATTTGCATAAATGTTACGTTCTTTAAATTACACGCGAACACAATGATCTATCTAAACATTACTAGATTCGATCTATTATGTATGTACTTACGGTTTATCTAATCAATTCTGTAGAGTGTTTTTGCGGTGATTCTCGTATAAAGTCTGTACAAGTTATCAAGTGAGAAAGTGTAGTGAATGTGTTTATTGAATATGTGCAGGAGTCCCGAAGGATTCTAATAGGAAACACTCATCTAAAAGGTACGTTTTGTAATAAAATTTTATTTCGTTACACATTTATAAATTAATGAACACCATAAGAAATTTCCCTTGTACGTTGTGCATTACATTGTGGGCGATATCAAGAGATCGTACAATTGTTGGCAAAGAAGAAATAAGACATTTACTCTGGTGGAGTTTTCTCCAATTCAGGATTTTTAAATATTTCTTTGATAGTATAAAAGGAAGTGAAACAAAAAAAAATCTTTGATAATTTTAAGTCTTTTCAGTTTAGTGAAGATAAATTAAACGAATGTATCTACCTCATTATAGGGCAAAAGTGGAACGAAATATTTGGTTAAAGTAGCGTCAATTTGCTGTTTCTTCAATCTTTTAAGCTCTTTAGGTAAAATATTCGTAGTTATTTTATATTCCAATCTATTTAAACGAAAATGGTAATTAGAAACGAAGGGGATATAATTTCATATTCCTAATTCATGCTAAAGATAAACTCGTTTGTTAGCTATTTTATAATTAGAAAGGATCTTGAAAATGTATAGAGAATAATCGTCAAGAACGGTATAATTTAATTATTTATACACAACGAACTTTAATACGTGACAGTACAAATTTCATGTATTATAACAACACTTTTATTATATCTATATTTATGCAGGTGTACTCACTAGTACGACCACCTCCACAGGAAATCCCTCTACGTCGGTATCATTCATAATATAAGCGTCTGCAATATTGAGGCTGTCAGGATGTCTATCTATCTTACAAAAATTTCGTAGCTTATATCAAAAGAAGCGATTTATATTGACAATAAAATGAGAATTTCAAAAATTCCCATTTTTATTAATTTCAACTAATGTGGCATTCAAAAGTTTATAGTAGACATGTAGACAACATATGAGTAAGAAAAGTTAATTGCGCTTGAAATTGCGACCGGAACACTTTGCGAATAAAGTCTTACACTTGATCTATACCATTACTAAAGACAAGTCAAGTAATAACAGTAGAGAAACTGTTCGAATAGAATTCCTTTTCTATCTTTCTCTCTATTGTTTTTTCTTTGAATCAATGAACCCAGCCAACAAACAGAACAACAACAACAAACTAGCCTTCAGTCAATTCGTTGCTTGAACAACATACAAATAAAACTACAATGAACAACTTATACAATCACTTTAATCCGTTCATTTCATTGAACTTTAATCCGGATTTTGAAAGGATTTAACGATAATTTGACGCTAGGCTCCTCTATTTTTGGATCATTTGTATCAATTTATCTGTAAAAGAATCTTGCGAGAGAGATATGGTGGATGTGCCGGACAAATTCAATATTCTTGTTAGTACAAAATTTTCTAGATTAAATCTGTATTGTTCTTGTGTATTAAATGTGATTTTAGAAAAGTTTGACGATGGAATGCCTTTTCTTTTATTAACTAAAATAAAATGAAACTGGAATGTTGTTATTCAAAAGCAAAGCAAATCCACAATTGCTATCAAGTTGATACCGAAACACTTTAACTATTGCTAACATTTTAGCAATCTGTAAATAAACAACAACAACAACAACAACAACAAAGTTCGACCGACGTCTTTTAAATACATACAGACTCACCCAATACAATGTGGAATATTTGAAAATTTATACTAGACGTTTAGAAAGGGTTAAAGAATATTTAATCAGTTTTTTTCAAAACCAAAATCCAATCATTCCTTCGTCTATTTGACATGCAGAGGTTGTAATTTTGCATGTTTACAACACAATAACCTTGTTCCGTTTTTGAAGCGGCTTTTTAAAAATTTATACAACACAACTGCTAGAAGCTTATAACAGCTAATTCTGTGAAAATGAGCGTCAGAAATACCTCTCTATACATGAACAGGATTAAGTTATCACCCCTAGAGAGTATTAGTGAATGCCTCGATGTTTCTACATAATTTACGTTAAACAAAGGAACAAAACATCGTTGGTATGACCTTTCTACGACTCCATATTAACAACAACAATGTTAACAATATCCATCAGAGTTCATATAGTCGCACATTTTCTTTTTTACAACGCTAGTTAAGTCGGCTGCTTGCTATTGTTTAGATTTCATTTTACACTGTCACTCTTTATCTGTTTGTGTTTTATGGATAATTTACTTCCAACTGCAGTTAGTTGGATTGATCTTATTATAGATTAATGGTAGCTTAGAGACGGATTTCTCTTCAAAAATCTAAAATTTTAATCGCACAAAATCTCATTAACCTACCTGAACTGACAGCATTTTATTAAATTCGTGGAGCTATTGTTTGATGGAATTCCTTAATAAGTTTATCCAAAGCAATAACAACAACACCAAGTCAGAAATCCACGATGAAAGCATGTCGACTAATAAATAATAAGAAGCATACGCACACGCACATTCAATGCGTTCTTATTGAAGTTTCTATTGGTAAAATTAAATTACACAAAGCAAAAGAGGAGTATAATTTTAGAATTTTGATCAATTTTCTTTTACATAGAAACACTTATATGAGTTCTATTCGTCATTTTCCTGTCTGTATTTAATGATTTTTTTCTTTTTAGAGTTGAATCGTCAAAACGAGCGCCAAAGGTCGCGTAATCTGATCTCCAACTTCCGTTCAGGAATCAGGTTGGGTCTGTTCGACCATTCTGATTGAATTCTTCATCATTTACGTGTCGTCAAATAAAGTTTTCCTGTTGGTAGAAATGAACAGAAATCGATAATAGTTTTCACTAACCATTTATGAAGTAACAAGATTCTTGTTTTGTACAGTTGAAGTGAAGAAAAATAATATATCACTTTACATACATATTTTATGTGTCCATAAAGTCTGTTTGCCGTACAGTAAACGATACTGGATGTCTAGCTAACACACTAACAGCTTTTTTCTGTACACATTTTATGAAATGTATTGTAGTATCGATTTAGTCGTGCAGACCATGCTACTAATACAACATTGTTGGGGTCGGTTTCTCTTAAAGACTATTCAACAACATCTTTACTGGACGAAAAAAAGATTGTATTAATAAAAAGTGAAGAAGATGAATAGCTGACAAAATCAAATTGATTTGGCAAATAGAAATATTTTCAAAGAAATTAATTCTTTTATAAATAAAAACCCTACCTAAACTAACAAATTTTGTTTAAACAAGTAAAAGTTAAGATACTTTTAATCCTTTTGTTCCATCTTATTTGTTCATTTTGTTAATGTCACAGGAATTCAATTAGAATCGATTTCTATTAAGTGTCTAATTTTCGTGTGGAGCGTAAAGATGGGCTTAAGTGGGATTCGTGTGTGAATGACTTTTATCCCTTTTTTTTCCTGTAGATAAATTCCACGTAAAAACGCACTTTTGTTTTTGCGTTTTCCCTCAGGAAATTTAAACCTTTAACAAGCCGCTTTAGATAATAATGGAAAGCTCTACATGGTGATCTTTTTTTTCGATTTCAATAATTCACTGTGTAGAATTATAACTGTATGTGCACGTAAGCAAAGAAGAATATTGAAAGGTAGTACCTTAATCCTTTACCCTTGATCCACACAGATAACAAATAGTAAAGATACCTCTATTTATGTATGTGTTATTTTGAACAGGATAACAGTGGCGACGAGCACGTCCTGTATACAAACACGACCAAAGCTCCAGTAATTGCATTTGGTTATTCGCACAGCCTCTAGGCTAGACTGTAGTAATCGAGGGATGGAACTGTCTTAATTGATCCTACAATGTGCGGTGAAGGCCCAACTAACTCATTCTCTATCTCTCTATATTCTATTCGACAAACATACAACACCAGCTCCTAACCACTTGGGATTGTTTACCATTCCAGAGACGAATCAACCAACTATATACACACACACACACACACACACACACGCACACTTTCAAAACAATCGTCCAAGGATTCTTCAATGCATTACCCCTTTATTCGTTGATTATTACATTTGAATTAAAAAGAACAAAAACGGGCCCGAAACCGACACATGGATTTACAATTTCATTTAAAAACCTCGATATATTTTGCTAAGAAGTTTCTTTCAAGTTTTAGCAAAACTGTTAGGTTACTTTTATGCAATATATCAAAAAAGATGATATTCGAGAAACCTGTAACTTACTTGAACCGTCAGCGTTAGAAACTTTCACTTACCTAAGGAAGATATATCGGAATTTAAAAGAAGTCTTCTATTCTAGCTCGTTTTCCTATTAAATATTCAACATATGATATATTGTACAATTTATTAATCTATCACTATTTAACTAAAAATATTCGAATAGAAAGTGAAAGTTACAGAAAAAAAAATGTATGAAATTAAATATTGGGAAAAGAAAGAAAGAAAAATACGGTGTAATTATCAATATTCATTCAACACTCTATGGTGGTTGTGTTTAATTAAATTTATAATTGGCAATATTTTATCTTTTCATTATTTAATTAAACAATAGATTCGTTTTGTTTATGTATTTTTGTTATTGTTAATTAATCATATATCGATTCGATGTGGCATTCTTACAACTTGAAATAAAACATAATCGTATTGTATCGGAAAAGTGGTGTAATACAGATAAAAGTCACCACCATCACCGGTCACGTAGACTACATCCACCGCAATCTGATTGGTGTATTGTAGTCGTGGACAACTATATTAGCCTGTTCTGTTATTGCTTATCCTTCGGGAACTATATTCTCTATCTCTTGCTTTATGATATCCATGTATCTTTCTTGAATAATTCAAGATAAATTCTTTCAATAATTCGAATTTATTTTTAAATTCTCTTGATAGAAGAAAAGCAACATCATCAATGTTGCATTTTCACATTTATATGTATATAAAAACGTATATTTATATAAAAATATAGATAGTATAGTCACGTACTTTCAGCCGCATTTCCATCGTTATTGCCTATTATCTTTCTTATTCTCTTACCTGCCTGGAAAGAGACTTTACCCCCACAACGTTTTTGACCTGTTTGGTTGCTTGGCTTTTGTTATAGTATTTTATAAAACGTAGAATAACTTCATTTCGGTTAATACTTAATGCCCTCTTTCAATGTTAATTTACATAAATGAACGTCGACAACACCATTCTTTTATTATATTAAAGTGTACTTGTATTTAATTCACGAAAACTTGACGGAATTTTAACACGATCAACTATTTTTGCATCGCGTTAATTACGTATTGTGTCGAGAAGATCGAAAATCGATAAATACGTTGAAAAAATTGTTTAGTTAATTACAAAATACCAACAACAAACAACAATAAGAGTAGAAGAACAAGAGAAAAAACCTTTTCAATTTCCATTAAATTAACGTCAATCATTCCTGGTCGACCTTTTTTGTATGCTGCTACTTCGTCTAGTATTAACTATAAATACTTATTTTTATTGGACGTTTTATTTATCTTCGATCGAAGAGACACGAAATTAATGGCATTGTCGCCCTCCCCCATAACTATCTATTACCGTTTGCTTATAAAATGGCAACAAAAATTTTAAACTACTATAAAATGGAAATATTGCATGCAATTTTAAGTAAATGAGAGTTTGTCTTGAAATTTGTCGGAAACATTCGCAGTAACAGGATCGTTGTTTGATTGCGTAACTTTTCACTTTGTTAATTTACCAGAATGAAGTGCACTGTTTTACGATTATAATGGTTAAACTTAAGATTAGAGAGACAATGAGAATGGTGATAGTAGAGAGGGGAATGTCTAAGATCATCAGAAAATTATTTTTCTAACGATTATGTTAACAAAATAATTATTATTTCTAAAGTGGTTTCTGTGGTTTTACTTGTGTTTTCTGGGCTAGTTTTTTTTTATTTTTATTAAGCCACATACGCAGAGTGGAAAACTTGCGGTAATAGTTTGTAGCGAAGTTCGTAAAGTTTCACTTACACAATGATGCAGGTGTGTTGTTGAGACAAACTAACATTCTCTTCCAGCAATACCTATTAAGCTAGTAGAAGTGCTAACTCCTTGGATATTCAAATGACTGACGCCATAGTTAAAACTGTTCTAACTTGATCAGAAGCACAGTCTTATTGTCTTACAGAGCTACAAAGATCGACTTCACACTCGTTCATTTTTAGAGAAGCATTTTAAGGATTTCTGTCTTTCTATTATGCAACAGTATTAAGCGTTCATTTTGCTACCGACTGGTAATTTTCCACGCACTGAAAAGATGAAGCGTTTCTTTAATACTTTCACAATTAATTTTTTTATTTGTTATGGTTTTGGAAATCTCAAATTACTATCGTCCAAGTTTTCTTCAATCCATTACTCAATTCGTTCCAATAAAGTGAAACAGTCTTCCCAACCAACGGCGTTTTCGATCAAATTTATCAGCCTCATCCTTCACTATACCCAATTTTAATACAATTATATACTTATATAAAATTGAAAGATTTTAATGAAGTTCCACAATCTATTTTAATATGATCGAATCATGGATAGAAATCTTTTGATTGTTTATCGAATCAATTATGTCAATTAATTTGAGTCAGTTTTAAAACCGTTGAGAAACTTTTCAGGAACGTAATCAAACTGTATAAGTTACATAAATAATTTAAAGAAACCGAGTTTAAAACGAAAAGTCAATAAAATAACTTCAAACCTACTGTAAAGGCTACTTTCTGAAAAACCTGATGATCCTAATTGATGCCTCTTCCATTGCTAACAATTCATCCAATGTTTATAAGCCAGCATTCATGGACGTTTCAGCTTCGTTTTTTTTCTCATTTTTTACTGAACTAACGTCAAAAAACTGCAAAACAATTTGTTGCAACAGTGAATATCTCTAAACACACATTTATCTAGCGGCTACTTCATGATTAAAATCATTCTATTTAAACTTTTGTGCTAATACAACGTTCATTGGACCACTCAAAACTAACGAATCTAAAAAAAATTATTATATTATATCTTAATGCTTCATATCTATAATTATGTGCTGTATTGTTAATATCTCATTTAAGTAACTTTATATTATTGTTATTATAGCGTTAAGGGTGTATTTTGTATCTATTTAAATTTCTGCTAGATATTCATATAAAATGTTTTAATTATACAGTCAATGTTTTAATTAAACTGTTTTAGATTACAGTCAACCAGCTCTTTGACTTCAAGTAGTTACACAAGAAAATCCAAACAATTTATAGTTTTCGTTTCGCATGTTTCCATCTAGTTAAATGTTGATGTTGGCAGTATAACCGCATTGCTGTTTCAACTTTGAAAATATTTATAATAGTTTCATGTAAGAAATGAGCTGTCCGCCATATATTTTAATGGAATTTATGCTATTTTGTGTTGATGGTATTGTTCAACTTGTTAAATGTCGAGTTGTATATCAGTAGATGACCAAAATAGAACAAAATTTTCCAACAAGTCTATCTGAATCAAATTCAAAGTCTTCATCCAACTGTATGTGGAATGATTCCTCTGGTGAGAAATTGAATATTCTTGGCCGTAATCATAAGAATGACCTGATAATGAATGATTGTGAGCGATTTGAATGTAAGGCATTCCTAATATTATTATTATTAATGTGAAAGAATAATAATCAGCAAGTTGGAATTCGTTATTGGTTTGTTGAATTTTTCCACAGCATAATATCGGAAAATTCTCAAATAAATGTTCAATAACTAGAAAAGAGGTGGAGGATTACCATAACGATTCAACCATCTTCAATATCATTTCAATAAAATTTTACATTAAAGACGAATTTGCTCTTTATATATTTTTCTATTGGCAAAATAGCAAATTGTCTGTAATTGTCTCTTATTTTTTTTGCATGATTTCTTATCATCCATAAAAATCAAAAATTCAACAACACAGTAGGAACAAAATTTTCTATACTGCACCAAAATTCAACCAAATTCCATCAATATTACTTCAATATATAAGGTTTATTCGATAATATTCAGTATGCATCGTGAATTTTCAGTGTTAGTACTTGAATACTGATCAAAACCATCTACTTTTAATCTGCATGTCTATAGAAATATCAATGTTTTATAGGATCATTTTGAAATAACACGAATTGGCACAACTTTTCCAATCAAATTTCTTTCCACGGACTGCTTTACGAATAATTATGCGATCTTATTTTTTTGCTACAGAGTTGTCGTCTCATGGCAAATCAGCCTATCACACGCACATGTACATGTGGAGACAGAGAAGATATATTAAGTCCCTTTGGAAATAATCAAAGTCGACAACGAAAAAAAAAAGATTGAGTGAGGAATATTCACAAGAAAAATGACGAAAATAATATGGACGAAGAGATTTTTCTCCCTTTATTTCAACCCACTCCCTGTTTTACGTTAAAGAGTGAATAGACGACTCCCAACACTGATCTGTTACATTTCCCTTAGGAATCGTAGTTTGAAGTCTCAAGCGACGGATTTCATTTACATCTGGAACAGATTTACATTCACACCGACCTGAGATCGTGAAATATTCAGCGAGTTTTTACATCTGGCATGTCAGCTAATGGGACCTGAGTAATGTCAATGAATGCAAAGTTTAATCGATTCTTTTAAACACCGTCCCATCTATTACATGAAATACTCATTCAATTTATTTATTATACTCAACAATAATGGAAAAGAATATCCATAAATTGTTTTTTGGTTAATATTTGACATTGTGAAATTACAAGAAAATGAGCAGAGTTTCTAGTTTGGTAGGATTAGTTGCGGTAACAAGTTGTGAAATTTAACAAAGCTTCCAAGACTGACAACGCAATAAACAACAAGTCGTAAAAATATTCTCGCTATTCGATAACTTTCTCTCTAAGGAATTCACCAAACATCTGGGGACTTAAAAAACGATTATTTCCGACGATCACAAAAATGAAAATAACAAAAAAAAATCAGCTACATTATCATTATAATGAAGTAGAATTTAATATCTTCTAATACTCAGTTGGCATGAATATGAATGTGTGTGCACATAGAAGAACAACAACTAAACCGAGCAGAAAATCAAAGCAGTGGTACTAATCAAATCGTAGAAACCCCGTAACGGCAGTGTGCATGGATGCTTTCATGCACAAATTTCATGGGCTCTTTAGTATTTTTGTCAGAAAATGCCACTAATCAACCAAACTATGCTTTTTCTTAATCGAATTCATTGAAATCGTACAGGGCAAAGTCTGCAGCAGCAACAACAACACCAAGATCAAGTTCCCTTTTTTTCTATTTCAGCAGTAACACCCACTTGGTCGATGAAACGGTGACATTGATTTAATACTTTATTATACAGGTTAACGTTACTAGAGGGATGGAATTTGTGGCGGGAATAAAACGAAAAAAAAATTACCCTGTTTGACGTTATTTTTACAACATACACGTAGCTTCACTATAAATTGTATTAATTGAATTATAACATGACGTCGCCATTTTCACAATAGTGGAGTGCGTGAGTTTATTAATTAATTTCACAACTGAAAGCAGACTTTAATAAATATATGGATAATTCGTGAAATTTGATCATAATTAAATTAAAATATACGTTGGAAATTTCTATATATGTGCAATGTTATTTCCAATTTTCACACAATGTAAAAATCTGTGAATCGTCATCGTTTTTCTTTTCTAGTTTCTTCTGGTTGTTTAACCGACTCAAACGTCCCAATAATGAGATTCCAATCATTTGAGAAACGCCTCATTTTTAAAATGTGACGGTGGTGTTGAGATTTCAATAAAAGAAAAAAGCAACCAACCAACCAACCATGACTACCCCACATTCATCGTTGGTCGGTTGTGTTGGTGGTTGAATTCTGACGCATTCTATTTCGGGGTATATAGTAATCGTAGTAGTAGTAGTAGTAGTAGTAGGAAGCATCGAACTAAGCTAGCAGACTTCATGCGCCAGAATACTTAATCCATGGATTTATTCTCTTAGGTTATCTGGGCCGTATATCTCTCTCTCTCTCGAGGACCGCGGTCTGCCGAGGCATACTAATAGTAAACCTACAGATTGTACTGATAAATAGATACCACAGCTCCAATGTTCACTATTTATAGCTGGATGCTGCCACACCACCAAATACGTCCCCGGTTTTGCAAATAAGTTGACTAAGCCTATCTTCTCTTTACTAACAAATCTCTTAATCGCTTATTAACTGTACACAATATGCAAGAATTTCCGAAATTCTATAATTTATAAATTGATATTTCAAAAATCCTTTAACGATTTTAAATCAAACGTATTCAAATACATGTACAAAATTAGAACAGTAATAGGGTTTTCAGGATAATACATTTGTTTTATGAGGCAGCTAATTGGGATTCATTACGTTTTAGAGACCTAGAGGGTCCTGTGGGTCTGGTGGTGCCTTTAGCTGATTACGCGCGACTTGTACATCTCATATTAACTGTGATTTATTAACATTAATAGGGGGGTAGGTAGGTAGTAGTAGTGGCCTTTGAATTCTATAGAGTGAGAGAAAGAAATAGGGTGAAGTATATTCAATTTCATGGATTATTTATAGTTTAACACCAACCTTTAGTATTTAATATTCAACCCCCTTTTTCACTTTGTCAAAATCTACATATTTCACTAAAGGGTCGCTCATCATTATTCCATATACCGAATAATTAAAAACTTCATAAAATTAATCTATCTATATAACAATTTCCGTTTATTTTATTTTTATAAATAATACGAATATTTATGTATGAAAATGTAATAACAATCAACTGTTTGTATTCTTTTCAAACAAACACCACTCGATCAATTTCCATCAAACTGTACTTTAACCAAGCAAAATTTATTCAATTTACCGAATTAGATTATATTTTACAGTTTACTGGCAAACTTGTAGAATGGAAAGATTTAAGCGTGTAGAGGAGAAACGATAGATCCTATTGCTAAAACTCCGTATACCGTATTAACAATTCAACCTAGGGGCAGATGAAATGTGGAATGAAGTAACAGAATCATAATAAAACATGAATCAAGTTTCTACCTGCTAAACCATCATCACAACATCTTTAAATCATGTAAATGGTTAAGTAGCTAGAAACTGTTAATATTCAATTGCTTTCTAGACTTTCCGAAACCGTATGTATATGTATTTCCTGCCTCGATATATATGTTTTTCTTATATTATCGTGACAGGTAGATAGATTGGTGAGATAGACAAGCAGTTTTCGCATTTTCTCACAAATAGTAGTAACATTATTCGCGACACGAATGATGTGAAAACTAAAGAAAACGAATTGACAAGAAGGTGAATTTAATCTTCGTCCGTAGATGTGTATACGTTTGTTCTTAGATTACAAAGTAGTGAGCCAATTCTTATCACTCAACAGCCCTTTTATCTTCACCTTATTAGAGTGTCACATCAAATTTCCACTCAACAGATCAAGTTGCCCTTTTCGTCTCATCTTATCACCATCACCATTATTTTTATTATTATTGCGTTTCTTTCTATTTTTCCAACTTTTCTTGAATATGTTGCATGTAAAGTTTCTTATATTAAGTTAACTGCGACTTTGTGGAAATTCAGCTTAAACTGGTAATAAATCAACAGTAAGTTTTGGTTTCGACAGCAGCTGTGCTGTGTATTAGGTTTACCGCTGCATAAATTAGTAATTTCTTCAAAGAAAGTGACTCGAACTAACAACGATATACAGGAATCGAAATGAAAAATCAACAATCGTTCGATTTAATAATAAAAATTTTGTGAGAAATTTCAAAAAAAATAAACTATGTGGGCACGTAATTTCATTTAATAAATAAACAAAATTTTGTAAATACGTAAAATCGATAGATTTGTTCCGTTTCTTAGTTTCTAGGAAATTTGCTATACTTTTTTTTATTTGTATGCGGGCTATTTGTTCAATCAGTACTTAAGATTTCGTCGAATCTTATTTTCTCTTTCGTAAGTTCATCCCTTATCTTTCAACTTTTCGAAGTTTTTCGTCGACACTAAGTAAAGTACCGTTGAAATATTTAAGAGGCTGATTTTTTCTCTTCAGTCTTGGGAATTTTATTTAATTTCCATATGTTACAAGACGAAATCTCTCTTATATTGGATATAGTTTAAGATCAACTTATAACTTCTATAATTAAGCAAACAAATTATTTGCAACTGTTACGGCGTTTCTTATCGAGGGCTGAATTTTGTGAGAATTATTGAGCCGAATTCCTATTTTTAACACGAAATTCGTGTTGCATTAGTATTTTACCATGAAAATGTTCGGGGGTGTGCCACATAAATTATAGTTCCACATTATTTGATTCATTTGCTGCTTCGACATCTATGTATTGACTTCCTAATTTTCTACATATTTTATAGAGAAATCCGTATGATTTTCTCTATTTTTAAAGGAAAAAACAGACAAAAAGACAGACGAGCAAAAAGAAAATCCACGATTTATAAGTGAATGAGGGTAATAAAATCAAAATATTAGCTGACCAATGTGGTAGAGGCAGTCGTGAAACTATAATATATTTTCCCCAGTTTGAACTGAAAGTTTTCCCTTTAATGAAATTGGAATCTATCGTTTACCAAACAATATTGCTATAAAAAATTTCTAATACAATCTTTCTCTTAAATTGATCAGATTTATTACTTTAATTAAATTCAATAATTATTCGATCTGGCGATTTTAAACGTTGAGCATTGCCGAGTTTTATTCCTCTGTGTTATTTTTGTTTTATTGTGTGTATTGTGCGATTACGCTAGAGAAAACAGGGAGTAAACAAGGAAGTTGTAACAAGGTCCTGTGATCAAAGCCTAGCAAACTGAATTTGACTGTCGGATCAGATTTGGGTATTAATGCAAACATTTCTCACAAACTAAATTACCACCTCACTCTGATTCGTCGCAATTTCCCTATCTGCAATCAGTCGTTTTTTTCCCTTATTTTTACAAATATCTCCGGGAAGCTACAAGTGAATTAAAACTATTAAGGCGAAATCTTAACGTTTTTTTCTTCCCTCTACGCCTGGTGTTACTCCTGTGTGTACTATTACCAACAATACACGGTAAACTTATTCTGCTAATGTATTATTTCTCAGGCCACGTCCCTACTCTCAAGAGAGCCAGTCAGTTGCCTTTGTTTCCTTCATACAGCAATTCTCTTTTCATATCTTCTTTCATACATCTTCAAAAATATTTTATAGGGCAAGCAAACTGACATTTAAGGGTAGCGTTTCTTTTATTTATTTTGCAATAAAACTTCGACTAAATTGTCAAAATTTATTTAAAAGAAATTTTATGCAAATCTCTTCTTCCAACCACCACCGCCACCACCATTTTTTTCTTCATTTAATTCAAAACCTTTCTAATTTGCAACTTGATCTAATAATAATAATAAATGAAATTTAAAACATTGGATTCTATGTTGTATTTTTATTAAATTTTCTTTTGTGGTGTAATTTTTCATTGTCACTTTCATATGATGAAAATTCTAAAATTTGCAAATTCTCTCACTCTTTACACCTCTCTCATAATAATTGATCGGCGACCAACAAGGGACATGTTTTCGTTTGATTGTAGGTCACAATATTGGTGTAATACTTTTAATTCTGTACTTTTTTATGTTTGCAAATGACACACGGGAAAAATCTACATGAATTAAAATGCGTGAACCGGAAACAATAGCTTTTATATAAAAAGAGAATATTCCATCCCAAATGGAACAATGGATTTTTTCACATTTCGATATTAATGGGGGGTGGAGTGGGTGGTAGTTGTTCATAAATGAAATGGCAAAAACCATCTGAAATATCAAGATTTTTAATTTTCTACTAGTAGATTGACATCGAGAAAAGAAATCCGATTTCAAATTAAACCGAATCAGTCGAGATGCTACAATTACACAAGTCCAAAGTATTGAAGCGATCAACCACATGTACACAGAAAGATATATCTATAAATACGAGAAGATAATAGAACTTTTAATCCTGATGTAGATCTAACACAAAGTTGCTACTGTTGTCCAAGTACTCTCAAACAATACTAGAATATTTCTCAAATAACTCGACGTCAGCTTAATTTCTACTTAAAATGATGTTAAACTAAAACTAAAACCGTCTATTTGTACGATCCAACTTGTTCATATTATGCGTTTGATCATTTTACGTATTTGTGTTGAATGATGAACTAAATACAGAAACTTTAGCGTATAGTGAATTGAACGTGAAGACTTCAAGTCGTCATTGAATTACGTTAGAAATGCACAATTTTCGCTGCTTTTTGCAACTAAAATAGAATTCAATCGAGAATAGTAGCAGTATATACACGTATAAACAATAGAACGTGAATTGCAACAACAGAAACCATCTTGATGCATTTAACATCGAACCAATATGCCTGAAGGAATAGATTGCCAACAAATCTAGTTAATTATGTACTGATAGTTGGAAATTCATTTTTATTCTTGTTGTGTACGGTTCGATTTACAGGCTTATTAATTCAGTTGACTGGTTTCAATATAATTTAATTAAATCGTTCCTAATAAGGACGATAGATCTTACTATTAAATTAAATAAAACGTACATACGCAAAGCTAATGTTTGTCGACAAGTATTAATCTGTGTCATATATCAACATCAAAGCATCACTATGTTAATATTGAATCAAACTATTGTAAATTCAGGTAATTTATTGGAATAATAGTTGCAATAATCTACCAAATTTATTTATTTATTATTTTGTGGATTAATTGCATAGAATGAAACTTTCGGAATGAAAAAGAATACCGAAATATTTTCCACTTGTTAAATAAATTGATTGGACATTGCCAATATCGATGTAACACAAAGTTAGAAAGTAGCCAGTATAAGCATCAACAAGAAGAAAACGTTAGTTCTCTACTGTTCGTGACAAGCTTGACATACAGCCAATACCTTCCTATATACCGCCAGTATTTACCCCCATTTCTGTGTGTGTGTGTGTGTGTGTGTGTGTATATATATATATATATATATATATATATATATATATATTGATACCTATACAAACTTACACATAAATACAATTTGAAATGCCATAAAATACCACAATGATTCCTTTTAGAGTCCATTACCGATGTTATGTCATGTAGTAGTTCTCTATTTTTTCCCCATTTTTTTAGACCCATTTTAGTGGGAGGAAACTTGTCGTTTCCCCGATAATATATATATAAATCGAGAAGCTTTTATCTGGTCAATATATATATATATATATATATATATATATATATATATATATAAATTTCAAAGAGATTTATCTCTTTTGGTTAAAAAAGAAATTGAATCAAATGTGCAAAACTACAATAAACGGAAAAAGCGATGATTACGCTATTCTATAATTTGATAAACACGTAAAAAAAATGCAAATTTTTTTCCATCGATATTTAGAACAGAAAATATTCCAACAGATATTTATAAGGAAACACTTGCGATGCAAGCAAATCGACTCAATCATAAATACCACATTAGCATTATAATTGTAATCGTTTCTCACGTCAAATCAATATACGTCTAACAAAACGAGCTTTTCGTTTTTGTTTTTTTTTTGTGTGTGTTTCTGTCAACACCCAAGCCTAAACGTTTAATATTCTATTGCGTCAATAAATAGATAGGAAATATGTTCCGCATATTATATCACTATTAAACGTATGGAGAACGCATTGAAGGGAAACGGATAATGTTGTTTTCATTTTTCTAAATTTGTCGACATTTCCACGTCAAATACAACAAACACATGAGTGATAATTATTTAATCGTTTGAGACTTCAAAAATTGGGAATCTATGAAATTTTCTGCAGTATTTTTGATATTAATTACAAACATCTACTACTACTTTCAAAATTAAAAGAATTTGTATTTAATGAATCGACTTGTAAATGGGAAAATGCTGGAAAATAAATGGAATAGAGTGATGAAAACCACGAAGCAAACCATCGTAGCTAGACCACAATGATAACAAGGTCCTGACGTGAAATACATCGGAACAATAGCGAAAACGTTCACAAACAGAGCAGTCCTTATTACATTTGGCATTGTTTCTTTGATAAATGAATGTTTCCGCTAACCAAGATAAAACCATCAAAGAAGATGTATGTGTGCGTATACACACGTATACACACACGTATACACACACACACACAGAGACACAGGCATTTTTACCCCCTTCTTGTCAACTGTGAAATAAGAATAGAAAAAATTTGCAAAAATTTTTGTTTAAAGATAACATTCTCGACTGCCTGACAACTATTATTACTATTAGGAGTGAAAACTATAAAAAGAGACGAATCGACACACAGACGACTCCAGGGTGAATTTAATCTAAAAGACGACAAGGCCGATGCCGAGACTATATAACAACTATCGTGGTATATGTGTGTTTGTGTGGATTTTCAAGTAGTGTTTTGGTATTCCTGGTGGATCGGACCGTGTCAGTCTCATCAAGACTTCAATAAGAGAGTAGTGGTCGTGTTTGTATCAAGAAAGATAACGAACCCCAACATAAAATCCTTCTGATAATGTAGGAACGTGGATTACTATATAATTCTCTTTTCATACTATCTATACGCCGTTATTTTTGTTTGTATTTTTATTCCCGTATAATACATTTTTAATTCACCCTTTCGTTTCACTTTTATCGATTTCAATTCATTTTTGCGTATCTCCTTTACAACGTGAGAAAAAAGACACAAATTTCAATTAATCCTTGTTTATTTTTCTGTTTTAAAATAAAGTACATTAAATGTATAATTTGGAATCTTTTTCGTTGCTGGAATATCTGAAAGTTCGTTAATTACTTTGAAATTTCAGCTATTATCAACAATTATTCCAATGGTTATTACAGCAAATTTTTCATATATATACATTTATAATTATACACAATTTTCTCAAATTTCCCGATATTACTAGATGGATTTAATCGAACGTCAAATATTTGATTTCAATTTATCCAAACAAAAAAACAAAAAAAGAAACCAAAGAATCAGCAATTTGATATTATCAGATAGACTAACTTAATTAACAAATATAAATTGACTTATAATGTCAATTTTATCAACATTTATTTTTTATCATCACAGGGATTCATTTGATCAATAAATGCAATATGAAATTTTGACAAGGTACTTTTTTTTGTTCGAGAGGGAAGTTGTAGAGCAAAAATCCGGTAACACCCTCTGTTCAAAAAAAAAGTTCTGTTTCAACAAAAATATTCGAATGCAAAAATAAATCCAAATTTACAATTCTGATAATTTTTTTTTCTGTGAAGCACTAGAATTAGTTCTTTATGCATTTAACACTTAATTTTTCTAAAACTTTAAATTTGGTTTAGATAATTTTAAAAATATAAACAAGACTAGCCTTAAATTTTTGGTAATAAATTTATAAATTTTTTTTCAAATTATAACATGTATTAATATAGATTTTTATCAATGATTAGTATGACATATAAAGTGCTTAATTCTTACAATATAAACTTCCAAAAATTTGAGTCTTTTTGAATATTTCACATAAGAGCCGCTAGTTTGTCACACACACAAATACATCCTCCATCTGCAATCGAATGGATTAAGTTAAAATCGAATTTTAAGCTAATCCAGAAAATGTTCGCTTCGTAATTGGAGATCAAAGTATATGACGAAAACGATCGGCTCTAATTTAAGAGAATCAAATTTTTGGAAAATTGACATTTTCTACGATTATTGAATAGCTATAATTATAGTAAATTTCGGCAAATTTTGCCTAACATAATGAGACGACTAGAAGTATAATAGTTTGATTGTTGGAAACATTTAACATATTTTTATTTATTTTTTTTTTAATTCAAAGATATGTACAATTATTATATATTAGTTGTAAACATAGTGAAACTTAGTGCCATATGAAACTACATTTATGAAGAAATAATAATAGAAAAAAACATAATCAGAACAAAAACAAATTTAGACAAAATTATTAGGAATGTACAAAGCAACAACAAATATCACTCACACTGTTGGGTCTATTTTTTTTATTTTTATCATTTCATTTTTTTTTATTAACTTTTTGGCTTCAATAAAATGAACAGCAGCATACACAGTACAATTACCTTGAAGATAACGTTAGTGAGAAGAAACAAATTGCGACAAGGGACAGATGCGGTAGGAATGGCTTCGTACTTCCAGCAGCTATGGAAAAGACATCAATAAATTTAAATATTTTTAATTTATTATGGTCGTTACATATAAAAGAAATATTATAATGTGTGTTTTGATATTCCATGTATCAGTTGTACCGTTCTATATAAAATACGTGAATTGTTAAATGAAAAATTCATTTCACCAATGATAAATCACAATAATTCCCTTATTCAGGTATGCGAATAAATTAACAGAACGAAAATGTTCGTTTAAAATTCGAGAGTGTTTTGAAGGCATCTTTAAAGTTATAAACGTCTTCATTAAATTTTGACACAGCAATAGCTGAAGATCTGACATAGAAAGATGCATGGATAGTTTTGTCTCGAATTTTCAACTAGAATTACAGAAGACTAATAGAAAATTGGTTGGATAATTTTATTTTGTGCCACCAAGAAAGTTAGAGAAACGTAGTTATTTATTTGTGAAAATTTATGTTGAAAGTTTTTGGGAAGTTTGTTGAATTTAATTCAAAATACACACACACACGCCACACGCACACAATACAGACCATACAAACCTAAACTAATTAAATTAATTGTTTTCGTTTAAAATATTTACCCTGTACTCGATCAGCCCTTGATGATCCTGGTGGTGCGACAGTGCCACGACTTTCTAAAACATTAGCACGCAATGGCCGTTCACCTTCAACGCTCTCTTCATTACTACGTGAATAGACACTTTCAATTGAAGCAACACATTTCAATTTCATATCGCCACGTTTAAAATGCTTATGACGTACAATAAATTCTAATCCTAATATTGTTGTTTCTAAACCTTCACGGCCTGTTATTAATTTTTTATATGGTCGTAGGAATTTCGGATCGGCCAATTCACCATTTATCATCCATTTTAAATTTGCTGCCGGTTTTGATCTACCTGATGTACAATTAACACGAACTGTATCACCAACTTGATAACGTGGTCGGCCACCGGTTATCCGGGGACCTTCTTCTGGTAATGCTGTAAAACAGAAAACATTTTTAGAAACAATCCTATTTCTAGAATAAACTTCAACTTATAACAATTTTAAACTGTCACACCACAATGGGGAAAAGCTCGATATTTGCAGAATTTTTTTACTTTTTTTTGAACGCTTGTGTGTGTGTGTGTGTTTCAAAACATCAGATTATTCAATTATTCTAAAAGGATGGTTCATCCGCAATTCAATCTTTATGTGGTTGTTTTCTTCTTTTTTTTCCTGCTTTAGATGAAAAGTTAGCATTTTTCTACTTGTCTTTATCTGATTCGTAACACTTATACATTATCTCACTTTTTCTTGGTTAAAAGTGGATGGAATATACGCGTACAAACTTTCAACCGACGACGCCTGTATCTTTATACTAAAAGATTAAATAAAGGAGAAGAAGAAACAATGTCATTTCGACTTTCTCTGGAATTCTTTTAATGGTCTCAGATGTGCACAGTAAAGACGCAACTAACAAGAAAGTCGTTCTGTAAAGTTTTCGTTCTTTGGAAATTTACTTCGTAATTTAACTCATTTATGAAATATTGTTGATTGTCCATTCTAAACTGTGCTATAATTGATTGAAATTTCTAATTATTATTAATTCGATTCTCTCCCAACTTTCTATTGGAGATGCATGGAATTGCTCTAACAGTTCCAGAGAGTTTGTGAAGAACCCTTCTCATTATTTAACGATTATTTCAAAAGTCAAAACACTATTCGTTTGGATAGACTATGTAAATATTGTAGAAGTTATGAACTTAATTATATTATTGACACAGCTCCGATTTTATTCAAATAATATTCCTCCGAATTGGTAATCACTACTTGTATTAAGTTTATGTGAGAATGAACAAACTTTCGACAATTTGACTCCGCACAGTCATTGATTAAACTATATCCTCCATTAATTTACCATTGTTGATAATAAAATCCAAATGATCTATCAAAGTTTCTATACTGGGACGTATTATCAAACTAAAATTTGCAATTAAAATAAATGTGCCATCAGAGATTACAGTTTCGTTATAAAATTAAAAAAAATAAAATAGAATGTCAAAAAAATGCGGATCAGTCTTGTCTCGGAATGAAAAACGACGATGGTAATTATTCAATGCCATAGCAAGCTAAGCTGAGCTGTGTCTTATGTTAATCTGGGTATAATCCTGTCTGGTTGGTTCATGCTCTCCTCTTCCTCTTCTAGTAGAGAATATATTCGGCCATTATTCAAGCCAAGCTCAAGGCAATGCTCCCTTATTAATGTTTAAGGGGGCAAACTGGAAAGAGACTTGACTAACGTGTGCGTTCAGCCTTTTCATCATCTGTCATACTTCGCCTAAAACTTTATTGTATATGTTGCATTGTGTGAGTGTAGAAGGATTGTGAAATGTAATACGAACAACAAGAGAGATAGATAGATGGTATAATACTTAATTATTTACAAATTATTGCTCGAAAACAGGTGACTTGTTACAATAAAAGCTTTTTCATTTGGTATTATCCAGCACACAGCTGGTAACCGAGTAGATTTTATTAAACTCAACTGAACATCGTATTAAAATTCCGTAAAGGTACAAAATCTATTCGTTGTTACGATGAACACACACACGAAAACCAACAACGGGTATAGGGGGGTATAGTGATCAATTTTCAATAAAGAATCAACAATTCCAATAAAGAAATCGTAGAGAATTCATTTATTGTTAAGATACCGATAGCAGCAAGAGGTTCCTACTACTAACAAACATAGCTAGTCCTCTCTTTGGTTATTCCTTTGGGACGGTTTCACCAATCCTGAAATGTTAGCTTATTTCCGGAGCTATTCTATATACCATTCAAGTTCCGGGAGTTAGGAGCACCAATTTTCTTAAATGTAATTACTACGCGAAAGGATGACTGTAGTACGAGTTTTGTGTTGGAAGAGAGAAAACGTTAAACCAATCGTATACATGGCCCTGTCGCATTTTGTAATTTAAAGCACCATTCTATATACAGTTTCCACTTTAAACTACTTTATTTGTTTTCTATTTATTTTAGTTTCCTTATTTTGAGATGTTCTCGTTGCAAATTAATGTCCTTATTTTACATATTTGAATAGTCTTGTTAAGGTTGTTCAACGGATTGGAAACAATTTTTTATGTAATGGTGTTGAAGAAATAGAAATATTATGCTATATTCGCCTTACCTACTACCATCATTTCACCATGTTCACTGACAGTCTGAAAATAAGGTGCCTCCCCGGAGACTTCACATCTGTAGATTCCAGAGCTAGCAAGCTGAACAGAAAACAATACAACAACATTCTCTGTCGAATTGTGCATCTATAAAATATCAGAACAAAAGTACCAATTTAAAATTAAAGTTCAATACAAAGCATATTAAACTATCTATTGTACACAGATCAATTTGATATTATGTAAAACTTCTTTTTTAGTTGAAAGAAGAAAAAATACCGACTAGTTACTCTTGATAAAAGATTCGATATTCAATCTATTTCCAATTTCTGTCAACAGCCTGCCCCATCCAACCCCTGTTGAAAACCCCTAAGTGATACATCACTCTTTTCTTGTTGAGCCTGTATAGTGTGCGAAAATTGATTGCGTCATGTTGTAATGCTTCAAGACGGCATTTATAATGTTTATACAGTTATTACCGGAAGTCAGCGTATTGCAGAAACAAATAGTTTAATTTTATATGCTGATTTGTTGGCAAGTACTCTCTCCGGTCAACATAAATTATTTAATGAAAAAAAAACAATAATCAAAACATCGAATCATTCTTGTTTCATTCATATTAAAAGAGTGATTCGATGAAAAAATACGTAATAAATAATGGAGCGATCTGGAAGCAGCGTGGGAGTAGCGTCAGAAGAACAACGTCGATTTCTCCGCATAAACTTAATATTTCAGAACCACAGTAATAGGTGGTGATTTTTTATTTAACGTTTGGTAAAGGCATTATCATATTTTCTCTGAAAAACTGTAGAAGGAAGTTCTACCACCACCACAGTAAGATGAAGACATAAATCAAAATTTACGTATAACGCGACACGCAAGAAGAGAAACTTTCTCACACTCTCACTCAAACTTTCTTTTTCCATATAATTAAAATGAAAAATTGTAATTTAAATTGACAAAAAAAATAAATAACGGAAAAATTCATAAACGGAGACGCATTTCTTTCGCAAACAACCGGTGTTAGATAGTTAGCTTAGCTTACAACTAGCTGGTCTGGGATGGTCGTATTTGGTGTGTTGTATGTGTATTTATGTAAAAAATTAAATCGCAAATCTTTTAAATAGGATATTCTCCGCCATCTCCACGGAGCATTATGATAACACAAAGTTGTTACGAAAGAAATACTGCCTTAATATCTTAGCCTTGCTTAGTGGTTTCTATGTTGGATAACAATGCATCATATTCTTACAACCGGTATGGACTATATCTCACACACTCTCTCTCTTTCTCTTCACATTGTAACCATATTACATATCTCCAGTTCTAATGGTAAAAGGCTCTACTGATATTACTATAGGTATTCCTTGAACTAAAATGCTTATTATTACTGTTACGTTATGTGTAACAAAGTTATGTGTGTCGTTGATTATTATGGATATTGATGCATAATGTTCGGTAGTCGGTGAAAGTTCAAACGACAAAGGTATGTATATTAAGTTATTATATCAAGATTTTCATCGAAACACCCATTATCTCTAATGTGTATTACAGAATATTCAATTTTTTACTTGTTTCAAATTTATTGACATCCCCCATCTATTTGGACATACATTGGGGGAAGCACTGTAAAATTTCTATGTAAATCATTCACAAAACCAGTTCAAAACTGTCAAATTAATTCCAATTTTGGATAAAGATCACGATGGAGGGTTTCTCTGTGTTTAGTACTATTGTCATGGCTTCCCAGTCAACAAATATCTAGGATTGAAGAAATTTAATTGAATACTTTTACTATGTTATGCCACTTTTCCCTAGCGTTTTTCCATGATAAGTTTTATCTCATCTTTGTCATTATCTTCGTTATTGTTTCACAATCTCACTTATCATCAATAAAGTTGTTACCCTTTCCTTTTTGTATAGATCTTATCTGTTCTTGTAGCCGATTTAATTCCCTTGCGAGTTAGTAAATTAGCTTCTTTGGCGGCCTCCCAGATAGAACAGGATTTGCTGCGTTACCCTCTATTGTTGAAAGGACTCTACTCTAACGTAGAGGATTTCTCTTGTTTTGTTGTACACTGTAACTAATACGTACCTGACTGAATGATTCACAAATCAAAATTAAGCTATGATTAGAATGCACGGATCATTTCATTTTGCAACAATTTTAAAATGCTGAAAATTCAGCTAATCAACTGCGAGATAAATGTGCCTGGTTTAGAGACATTCAGTTGACTAATTCTATAAGATAATAAAGCATCATCCGAAACCAAATAAAAAAAGTCAGTTGTTTTATGAAAACATTCAACTATCTATCAATAAAATTAGATTTTACAATAAGTAGATAAAATTTGGTCAATCGAATAATTTGACAAAATTCAATTGTTAATTCTTCCACATAGTTAACAAAAAAAGATAATTAAAATCAAAATTAATTCATTTGAACATATTGAAAATTATCATTCAGGAAATTATTATTGAAGCTAGTCTATCAAATTCGAATAATACAATTGCTAATGTAACTATTGTAAACCATGATTTATATAATAATCTATCAAGCCGACTATGAATGCATATTTGCAACAAATGAGCAATACGCTATCTAAATATTATATTTCCAACAAAATTATTACAATTACGATTCAATATCAATGAACACAAATATATCTCCAGTATGTTCACTCCAAGTTTCAATCTATTGAATATCAAAATATCAAACTTCGATGATTTATTTCGTTTTGGTGGACAAAATAAAAAGAAAGAAATATAAATGTTCTCCGGTAAATTTTTACGAAATTTATGTGGCAAAACCAGCAGGATTCATCCAAAAGCTCAACTTTCATCGTTTTATCTACAGTCAAGCCAACTAGTATAGTGCCAAGCACGTACTAAAGTAATCTCGAATTATCTCTCCTTCTTTCTCCTTTCGATATATTTTATTCAAAAAAAAACACCCAAAAAAAAAGAAATGGTTGAAAAGAAACCTCATATTTTTTTCCAAAACTTTTGGTTAAACTTACATTCACTGTAACACCTGGCACTGGGAATACTTGTACAGGTGGCTCATCACGTGGTACATATCGATAGAATTCATGTCCATCTTTATACCATTTAACCGAATACAGAATTTCGTCATCTAAATCAAAGTGGCATTCCAAATAGACATCTTGATTTCTCACGACAGGACTAGGAATTCTAAGTTCAACTAGATGTAGAGTTGTTCCACCTAGAAATAGGATAAATATACATTATTTTACATATTAAGTGCATTAGATGTAGAGAGAGAGAGAGAGAGAGAAAACCAATGGAAAATTTCATTATATTCTACATGTTCATAGAAGGTAATTGTGGTATCAGTTAGTATTTGTACATAATCATAGAACAAAATAGAAATACCAATTGTTTGCAATTTTCTTATATGCTGGTCTTCTAGGAACCCAATTTAATTTCCAGGTACCTACTGTATTAAAATATATCACAATTAGAGAGGTTGATTAGGGAATTTAATTAACTCTGTGTAAACAATAGAGCAATAAACATAATGAAAGTCCCAAGTACATTCTGATTTACTTATTTATTTATTTATTTAATTATAATAAAAAAACTGTAAAGCTTACAATCCAATTTATCAATTTCTTTCACATAAATGGAATACTCGACAAAATGCGAAAAAAAAGAAACAACACTGAAGTACAAAATAAAACTAAAGATAAATGAGAAATAAACACGCCAGAAACCTTCTAAATGAGAATTCTCCCTGATTTAATTATTGGAATTAACACTTTTTCCGTCTGCAATTCCTGTACTATCGATTATTGATTACTTATTGGCATAAAATTTGTCCTCAATCAAAAATATAAAATGCTTTGCACGAATTACCACCACAACGTCGACAATACTGTAGTAATCTTATTGAAGTGTTACCCCCTAAGGTTCCCGTGTCACTTCAAAGGAACCTATCGATCAGAATAGTAGAGAACTTGTAGTAACAGGTCAACATATCCCAAAGCATTGGAAAAGACATCAAAACCCCATTCTTCCAACAACAATGGTACATTTTGAATATGACGGCAGAGCAATTCGAATTTAAGGAACAGTAGTAATGGGTTCCAAGCATGCTAGCTAGAATAAAAGTAGATGTAGTGTGGTCGAAGCATGACTTGGCTTTCTGGAAGTCTTTAAGGGACTCCACTCCTAACAGACATCTTTGTGGCGCAGTATAAGTTGACACAAGGCTCACCTAGAAAATTTGACAAACCGGGCAGAATAAATCCTTGAATATCCAAAACAGAAGAGCAATAGCAAAAGGATGCTTCAACTAAAAGACTTATTAGAACATTAATTGATTGTTATCAATTTAATTATTGGCCATAACATGTTGCGCTGTTGAAAACGCGTACCTATGTTGATAACTACTATATTTCCTTCCATCAAATTGCGTTAAAAACCGATTGATAAGCAACAAATTGAAAACACAAAATGAACTAATTTGCAAAATGACAAATAAAAATGTATGCTTTGATACGATACAATTCAACTATTCTAACTGGCAAAAAGCCTTGAGCTCTTGTTGCAAAGAGACCATATCTCTCTTTTAGTTCTTCACAGCATCCGTAAGATGAAGATGAAATAAATGAAACCAAATCAAATAGTCTTTGTGGAAACGTCATGTTTTACGCTTTAACATTTATTTTATCCAAAGAAAACAGTTTTTATTTAGTCTTCTTTATCTTTATTTACAGTTGGCTAGGCAATTTGTTGTATCCCCATGCTTCTTTGTCAGAGAATCTATCTTTCTAAGACACTAAAAATTTTTTATGTGAAATTATCATTATGAGTCTAATATTATTAAATTACGAATAAATTCATTTAAAAAGATTATTTTTCTTTGTATTATTACATGGATAGACAATATTGAAATGGATATAGTAAGAGGCAGATCTTTGGTATTGAATAGGAAATATTCATGCTGAAAATAGAGTTACACAGAGTAAAAGGACGAGGGAGGAATTCTCTTTAATCTTCTTGTTGGCGACCATTTCTACGTCGCCGTATCGTTCGGTAAGCTTTACGTCCAAAGCGATTTGCATGCTTCCGAATTTGCAAGCTTTCATTTATCGTAAAACGGACTACATCTTGTCTTTTTATGCTCGCCCAACAACATTCACAATTAAAATTTTCACTTGAAATTCATTTATAAAGAGAATTAATATCTCATTTATTCAAATAATATATAATCCGGATTAAAACATTTAGCTTTTACAAAAATATGCGAAATGCCATAGGGAGTTTTCAGCGCACCGTCACATTTTAGTTCATTTTAGTCGATCTGATATCTGTAACAACCAGTACCCTTGCTAAACAAGGGTGTAGTAAACCCTTATATGAATGTTATTATAATCGGGAGGGTCTGTGTCATTCGAGTGATTGTGAGTCAGAAAATAGAACGATATAACAACTGAGTCATACGTCAAAACGGATTAAACAATAGCAAAACATACAACTTCCGCAAAAGTGACGATTAATCTGACTGGAAATGAAACATGAAAAATCCTAAATAGTCACGATGATTTATCATTGTTGAACGATTAAAGAAAATATTAAAAGTCCATGCGATATAATCTTTGACTTTCATAAGACAATATTTCTATAAATTGAATGAAAAATGTACGTACGTCTCGCAACTGTTATGTTGTCTTCTGTTATTTTGTTTTCGTCTAAAAGAAATTCCTCTGCATTGGAACAATAAAGAGAATTGTCATCTAAACACTGATTATTGTTGAAAACATTGCTGCATTTGACGCTCTATCAAATTTCTGAAATACTGATGCTGGTGGACATTCTTAATCTGCAAAGTGCTGCATCGTGTTATATAACTCTTTAATTTGTTTTGCAAATGATCCGCTACCACCAACCCTCCCCTAAGGGAATGCTGTGTCATTTATATTTATAACTTCACTTTAGGGTATTCGTTCCATATAAATACGGAAGTATATTACAGTTTAACGTCAAATAAACTGGACATATTATTATTTCGTTGGTCGTTATTATAGCTGACTCTATGTTTAACCCTTTCCTTTATATTCCTTTATTATACCGTTAAAAATTCATGTACATACATGAATATTAAATAGATTGACGAGTCGATATAATGAAGATTCGATATCCAACTGGAACTAATACATTCAATGATCAATGAACATTATCCGATTTTGATTTATTAGCAAAATTGGTATTTATTGATTATTGAACTAAACAATGTTACGTGTTCATCTGATAAGGTAATAATCAGACACAATTCTATTTCTGGTTTGTCTCTAACAACCAATGTTGTTATGTCGTGATTTGTCAACAACAAACAATACCACGATAATATTTCCTGGATACTTTTCAACTCTCTCAACAAAACTCGTTGAAAATAAATATATAGATTATAGTCTTTAGGGGATGTTTCTTTTATAAATCATATCGTTGAAGAAAATAAAAGATAATGTCTCTGACAAGCCAATACAGCTCCCCGTACAGTAGTCCAAACAAAAATCGATTAATAAAAAGATGTTAAACTTGGGTATAATCCCCCAAAGGGCAAAACCAGTGTCATCTGTTGATTGCTTGGGGATTCTATAGTAAATTGGTATCAGATAGACACCCTCCCGAACCATGTAGAAGCAAGAGTATGAGATGATGTATCGTACTTTCAAGTCTATTGACGTTCAAAATACTGATACTATAAGCGATATCAATTTCTATTTCATATTAAAAGCATATTTTTGACAGTATTCATGAAATTTTGGTAATCAAATGTATAAACAACAATTTCATTTCGTTTTCTTGGCCTTCTCTATAAAAGGAACTTGAGATTTAAAGCACGAAAAAAAAATGCCAAACTAATGTCAAATGTTCACCAACTATATCAACTTCTATCAATTTTACTAATACAAAAAGCCCATCGAATATCATTAAATTTCAAGTCTTGTCAGAATACCAAGATATATAATATTCAATTTGCCAAGAGATCCTCGGAAATATTACATTTAAGGTGAACAGGAAGTTCAGAGGGGCACAAAAGATGGTAGGGAGATGTGGGTGAATTGCACTGCGTACAAATTGAGGCATCCTTGAGCCTCTTTCAACATTGACCCGGTGTCACGCCAAACGTGACATGCATTTTGAAAAACATCCCACCCACCAACCCCTTCTCGCAATCTCACTCTCTCTCTTCCACATTGCCAACTGATAGTATTACTAACGCCACCAACATGAGAGAACTGTCACGTTTAGATGGCAGCGGTGGAAAACGACACTCGACAGAATTTCCAACTACTTAGCATTTCGCCACGATCACCTATTCACTTATAATCAATTCTTATGGGACAAGATCGTCAATTTAGTTGTTGTTATTGCGACTATTATTGAGACGTAAAATGTTATCTTTATAACATTAATTATAAGTAGGATGACCAGACTTACTTTGTTCATATAGTTAGCATTAGATGAAGACTCACCTCACATGCCGATAATTTGTTAATCAGTAGGTTCATTTTTAATTCAAACTTATTGGGTTTCTCATTTTTATCGTCTTCTGAAACCAATGAGGTGATTTATAAAGAATGAATAAATATTTTTTCATGTTTCTTGAGAACGAAGCGTGTCCAAGTTGAAAATTTTGTGCCCCTTTTGTTCCTACCCATATACGAAACCCTGGCGCCGGCACTGGTGTAAGGATTTATTCACACTACCTGCATACTACATAATGTATATATGTTGAATATAAAAACAATCAGGTTACAATAAACTAGGTAGCTAACTCTTCTACCAGCTTTAGAAACAATTCTGAAACTATTCAAACTGTTGAAATCATACTTTTCAGAAATGGAAAAATGCCCCTTCATTCTAAACGATTCTCAAGCATAGACCTGGTTACTTTCTATTCAAAACCAAAAGCTTTATTAGGTTTTCATCAATATATTTTGAAAATTGAATCACAAGAATTCTCATAGTATGAAGCTTCTGTTTATTTAAAAGAACTGAAGTTTAGTCCCCGTTTCCACTGTGGAAGAGTTCGCATAAGTTTTTCTCGGAAAAACACTTCAATAAAATAAAATTATTAAACACTAATGCGACAAATTTCCTGTAAACGTTTCTCAAGCGAGTTTATTGTGTTGACACAAGTGATTTTTTTTTGCACGTTTTCATCTATCTGAGAAAAACGTAAGCGAGTTCACGCACAGTGAAAACTTAAAAGATTTCTTCAAAAAATAAAAATAGGGAAGACTCATGAAAATTAATTATCTTAATCAAATTATAAATTATATATAAAAATAAAAGCGATACGAATAGTTTTAATAAAACGACGGCAAAAAGTGATTTGTATAGATGATGATTTTAAGTTGAAGAATCTAGAAAGGAAAACGGAAGGATGGATATTGTCACATGAAATCTCCTAGAATTATTTGAAGTCGTTTTTATAACACGGCTTCACTGGCAGCATTGTAAAACTGCCGTAGTAAAAAGCATAACTTTGGAATTTCCATTCAGATTTGGTACTTGTTCCTAATAAATCCAAGATCTTTTACGTTTGTAAAGGAAAAAAACAGGGGGAATAGGAATAAACCATTGTGAAATTCAATTTTTCCAAAGCTCTTATTTTCATCCAATTATTAAAGAATTCGTTAAAGTGATGATATTTATTACAACCCCAAAAAATATGCAGATGTAATATATATCTATCAAATAATAAGCAGGGTAACGTATGGTTGAGTAGTATCTGTCTAGGTATACTATATGGATGCTGGATAAAGGCCTGTAATCTCAACACCAACAGTATACGAGATAGTACAGTGATGGTGGAGTTGTTGTAATCATCCCTTAGCTGCTACCAACTGGCCCGGCACTAAAAAGTTGAATGACTTTCTAACCCCTTGGATTACTGGTGCTTTACACGCACCCATAGCTTCTTCAACTATCTTGACTTTTAAAGGATATTCCCTATCTAATACCACAAATATTTAAGGAAAGTTTAGAAATACCCGCAATCGAATCTATCATATCCTATATATTTAAAATAATGTTACGGTCTACCAACTCATGTTTAGTAAATGAAAGACAAAAGAGATGGAAGAGTTAAATATGGTCCTTAAATTTATATAAAATTCAACATCAATTAACTGTTCATTGAAAATTATCCCATCAAGAGGAGGAATTGTTCTTGAAACTGTAAAGAAATTAAGCAGCCATTTCTTATTGGATTTTCTGTAATAGAATCGAGGGTAGTTTCACGTCACTCTCTTCCACTTCTTCTCTCAAATCTCTTCTACAGTTAATTAATGATCATTCCATTCGTATTATGCACAGTTTACAAAATTAGATCATAACAAATTTGTTAGATATTTCATTTGATAATTGATTGGAATATATCTTGTAAGATTTTAAACAAATAATAAAACATCAACATTTATTGTTGGCTTAAAGCAATTAAAATATTTACATCAAAATATATTGGAATTTAATGTGAGAAATTACACTTTCAAGTGGATGAATTTGATTAACTCGTATGTTATTTGACGTTTAAACTGAACAGTCTCTGTAAATAATTGTGTAAACAAGAGTGTGGAAATATATTGAATTCCAACAGAAAACTAAAAAATTTTGGTAAAATTCGAATTTATGTTGCTTCCAGTTTTATTTATAATTTTTTTTTGGAAAAAAGTCGTTATCATAATATTTTCTTCCATCCAGAAACACTTAACTTCTTTTACGATTTATTGTAGCTTTTAAAAACAATAACAGTATATATAGGAGAGTAGTTTTGTTTATATATTTTAAAACACACAAAACAGCCAGCCATCAATTTTAAAATAATAGGATGAGGTGGTTGTATTTTGACAAATACGAATTAACTTGTGTGTGAATCAGTAGTTTGGTAGTAATTTATGCTATCTGATGATATTGACACCAAATTAATAACGTTTGTGTTCACCAGTATTACTGATAAATGATTTTAAAATTGTGAAGAGGGAATTCGGTATCAGAATTTTATGAATATTGCTGCAGTTTTAATTGGACCCTACTATTACTAACATCACCACCACTACCTAGCTATAAACATATATTTCATTTGATGAAAATATGCATACGACATTATTCGTGTATGGATTTTGACTGTACTCGATTTATTTGTTTAACGAACAAACGAAAGTAGATTCATCATAATTTTTTGTGATTTTCGAGAAAATGAAGGAACGAAAAAAAATTTGGGAGAAGCTAACGATGAGGAGCGAAAGGTCTATTCCTATGTTATCCTGGGTACTTTGATTGGATAACAAGTAATCCAAGTTAATTGAAAGTGGATTGGACTGATCATTTCTAAGCTCACCTACTAGAGAGCCTTATGTATTTTACACAATGGGAAACTACGGCTTACCAACCACCAATCAACAACGTTAAGAAAAAATAATAATCAAAATTAATGCCGATTTTAACATTCAGCACACGCCTCAAATTAGGAATTCCACCTGCCAATATCACAGCACAATTAAAATAAACCTGAGAAAAAGATTTTCGAATATATAATGAGAATTTTCCCATCATAATTTTGGTTCGTTATTTTTGTTTTAATATTGGAAAATTAAATTTCATTAAAACAACGTTATGATTTTTCATTTTGTTTCGCTTGTCTTCGAATAGAAAAATATATGTATACAGCTGCCATGGCGCATCCACCATTTTAAAGAGAAAGAAAACATGACAAATATTAATGTGGTAATGTAAAAATCACCATAATAAAGGTGTAATTAGCATAATCTTATTTGATAAAAATGAACAAGCTTTCTATCGTATATATATATATATATACACATGCGTGACATTCTAATTTTTATAATTTTTTACCAACGGAAATTTATTCAAAGGTTTTCACCTCATATTTTACTAGTTGATGAACCGATTAGATATGCATTCGGCGTTATTGGGGTGTTTATTTATAAACATGCGGTGAACAACAGCAAAACAATCACTAAATGTGCTCAAGTTGTTAAATAATATATTAATACAGTTGATGGTTCTCAAATAGAGAATTGATTGAGTATACGAATGAGTTTTTGGAACAAGAGTTACCGGAAGTGTGATCGGATTTGCTAAACGGCCGAAAAGGATTAGAGAAGAGGAACAGAATTCCGAATATATACTGGACTACGCTCTGTCGCTTCAGAATAGACGCTAGAGGAGCTTTAAGCTTAAAATGGTCGCATTCAGATTTTATTCACTCACTCTCGCTAAATACACATATAGTAGCAGATATACGGTTCTTTTTTGTGTGGCCAGTGACTAATTTTCCACATTTTGAATTCGCCTTTTTTGCCTTCGTATTGTTGTAACACAACACAGTTAAAATTTTCTAATAAAATCTCTAATCCTCTTCTTTTTATTACCAATTGAACTTTGAACGGTTTGGATTAATCGCGGCAATTAGTACGAAAATCGGATGAAATTAGTTCTTGAAATTGCTGGAAAACGTTAATATTCACGGACTATTAACTGACTTTTCATTTATTACATTCTACATGTAGAAATTTTGAAGAATTCCAGTAAATCTCATCTGAATATTTTATTAAACAATCCACTCTCGCGCCATACCCAGGTCTTTCATAGAAATTCAACTTCTTATTATATTCTTTTTTCATCTATTTTTGTCTAAAATAAATTAATAATAAATTTTATTCCAGGCGAATTTCTCGATTTTCTTAAATTATTCATGTTGATTTCTCCGACGTTTTTGATTAAAGTTGTGAATACCAAAACAGTGGAAGTTATACGACTTTATTAGAATAAAATAACAATTTATATTTGACTAAATTCGTTGATTGTACATTCACAATGAGAATTCTGATTCTTTAATTAGATTAAATCCTTTGCGTCTCATCAGTTTCAGGTTTTTATAACTATCTAGAAGAAAATTTTGGAAATGCTCCCCTTGCGTTATTGTCGGTGGTGGTGGCATTTCAATTATTTTCGTTGGAAACGAGAAAGAAACCCACAACGGCACTTTCTCCCATTAACAATTTATGTGTAACCAAAATAATGTTTTTCAAATTTAATAAGTTGCTAAAAATTCGAAACACTAACGTAATAACATTATAACAACAACAGCAATTTATATTCTTTACCTATGTTTGTTTTTCTTCTCTTTTGTGAATATTTCTGATAAAAAGGGGAAATTTGGTTTAAAAAAAACTGTAATTTTGCCGAAAAGATTCCTGTTTAAACCGCCAACAACAGCACAATAGAATTTGTTAATTTGCATTTTCACATTTATTGTGTTTTCTGCACGGCTAATTGTGTAAATCATGTAAATCCGTCCGTTAATTACCCGGCTACTTTGTTTTGTATATAGTATTGTATCCTGTTTTTGAACTAACAAGCAAATAAAAAGAAAATGAACGAATTAAAATTAGAAAGGTAAGAGGAAACGGGGTGTAGAAGACAGACAGAGAGACGAGAAGTCGGAAATTTCACAATAAATTTGGCATTTTATCGTTTATTTACTAACAATAATCTAACTGAAGAAGAGGATAGACTGATTTTAATTGAATCGAGATACTGTTGTTTTTGTTTGAGAATTATTGTTGTCGATCTTGTGAAAATTGACCAAGAATTTCTACGGTTTCAGAAACATTTAATAAATTGTTTTTTAACTAACATTTTAATGAAGCAATTCACCGTCAACGACAAGAAAATTTAATTACTCTATCAACGATCTGCAAACGATCTATTGATACCAGTCATCGTCTTTTGAAAACTTTCAAATATTAGCAGAACAATTGGGATTTTTCAAATTCGACAATATGAATATTAAAATTTCCATTATCAAATGCGAAGTGTAATTTAAGAAATGTAATTTACACTCGTAAAATTTGAATAAATTCGGTAAAAATATTTGTAAAGAAATGGGAATATTCTCTAACAAAATTTTAGAAAGTTACATACAGTTAGGATGTGATCTGTCTGGAATATTTAAAAGTTGAAATTCCTTAAGAATATAAAACTTTAATTCAAAATTGCCAATTTTAACTTGACTATAATTTGAATCTGAGTCATATACAGTCGGATTATAATTAAAACTTGAATTTCTCGGCGGATTCTTCAAGTTTTAATAGAGTTGGAAAATGTATCCAGGTCCAATAATGATAATATAATACTAATAATAATATTTACGTGTATAGAAAAGAAGCGATTTGCATTTCGAAACGTAAAATATATTTTCTTTCTTGTCGCTGTTTCCAAAAAGGAAAACCTGATACTTGTCTGTTGTTTTTGATTATTTTAATTAAAATGTGCCCGTTTCATCACTGCACAGAAAATCGGTGGGATTTTTTTTTAATAAAAGCGAAGAACATCTTTTGTGGTTTACGTCGACTTTATTCAACTTGAAGTATATATTGGATTTTTAACGAACACAAGACAAATATTTGGTACAATTACACAACAAACCGACATAAACGCACACGCAGAGATACAAATAAATAAATTAGAAGTTAGAATGTTTATTTGTTTCTCAAATTCAATTTACTTCTGAAATAAACACGATCAAAAACTTATCTTTTATCACCAACAACAAAAAAAAACGAAAACATTCGCATTAGATACCGTCCTATTGCTAGCATATAATTTTCTTCCTCATAATTATCATATTAAAGCACGAAAGCCTACAAACGAGTCAAATGATTAATACAGAAATTTATTATGAATTAAATGTCTAATTTACAAAGAAATTCAAACGGAAATTTTAATTTCCTAGTTTATTCACATGGCTACGATCGATTTGCTTGTTATTGTCGTCTACGCTGTTGTAGTTTCACATCCGACCGCGGTTCAATTTAATAAATAATTCATCATGAAATAGATGACTAACAATAAATTGTATAAAATTTTCCAAACAAAAAGGATACAAAAAGATTTCGGTTTTTATCTGGAAATTCTTGCTGTTCCATCTTTCATCTACTAGAAGTTAATCAATAGAAACACGGATTTTGAATTGAAACAAAAATACTGTTGAGAGATTTGTAATTCTGTGATAAATTCCCCAACCGACTATTATTGAAGTTTCTAAAAAATGCCAACAAAAAAAAAGCACCCTGCCAATGATCCTCTTATCGTTTTACCTAATAAATATCTCATTATTGTTGTACCTTTTCTTTTTGGTATTACATATATATATACACATATTTAGGTTGATTTCGGTCAATTTACACGTAATCCTGCAGTAATGGAGCTTTTGCATTTTTATTTCCAATGAAAATTTTATGTGAAACATAGAGAAAACAAATTAAACCCGTATACAATGCATCACTAAAATGTTGCAGATGTATTTTACACTATTCTAATTTGTATGAATCGATCTGTAGTTCTAGTAGATTCATGCAGTTATGATTTTGTAATTGATAAATTGGAAGTTCAAAATAAATGATACAGTCCTTTATAACAGCTTTTGAATGATAGTCCTTGTCACTTGTAATTCTCGATATTCATTAACTTTCTTGCACTGTGACAAATAGCAGTTGTCAAGATTTGGTAAATGCTTTTTATAGCTACCCAAGTAAATACAGCATGTTCCATGTAAAAGGAATCATATTTTAATCTACACCTCTATGCAGACTAGCAGTTTGAAGGAGCGACTGGAAAAAATCTCTCGCTAAATGGCAAATTCGATTATTTCATTTTTTTTTTGCGAATTTCCACACTTCGGATATACTCATTTGAAGTTTTTAGTACACCGACTAGAGTCGTAAACTTTTGTTCACAAAGGGAAATCAAACTCTTTATATACCTACGGTTTTCGAATAAAGAATATAATTTAAAATCAAATGTTTCTACTTAGTAAATATTTGTTCGATCTTTCTTTTGCTGGCAAAATTTTGAGTGGTCTACGGACTAGTGCATTCGATAATTTGAAGAAGTATATTTGTTCATTTTTATACGTTATACATGTTGGTCTAGTTTTGCATTCATTTCTTGTCACGATTTACAAAATGTTTTCTACAGCTCAATGAATGGCTAATTTAGAAAACATTACACTATTTAGTTCTGTTTTTATTGCCTGTAAATCTCCATTCTGATTGTTATCTCAGTCGATTATTGGATAACTTTTGTTAATGAATTGTAAATTCGCTGCAGTGTGATGTCTATCTGAATGTCTCTTGTTTAGAAACATAAAAACTCGTCTACAATCAATCGATCAAATTATCAATTATCTACGATTTATTGTACACTAGTGTAATATCAGTTTTTCTATATATTTTAATGGGTAGTGTCTATGATTTTAAAAAATTTAGCACTGTAAATCGTTGTTTATTCTGCTCCAAACAGAGCATAGTTTAATTAAAAATAAATTATACATTTCAACATATTGTACTGAAACTTGTTAATCAATGGTTATACGTGTTTTTTTGTTGCTATTTTAGATCATATAATATTATGCTGGCTACATATGAAACAGAACATAAATAAATAATGAAGTTGAGTGTAGTCACCTTTGATGGACTTATTCGAATTTATTTTCACTAATGATCGAGTGATTTTTCGAATACATAACATTGAAATGCACCTAAAATGGAACAATGACTGTTCATGCTGGTTGGTACATATGAAACAGAACATACATAAATAATGAAGTTAAGTGAAGTTACCTTTGATGGTTTTATTAGAAATTATTTTCACAAATCCTTGAGTATTGATTGTACAGGATCATTACTCCAATTTTTTGTCGACAAATTATAATCATAAAAAATGATTCATCTATTTGATTTCTTCAATAAACGTCTCACAAAACCTATTGATTCGATTTTGTTCTCTAACAACGATCAGATTATATAGAGTGATCCTGGAACAACAATCATTTGATTCGGTGTTCCTTAATTATTAGTTGATTCAAGTAAAACTTGCTGACGTTGAAAGGACTCAAGACTACATGATTTAGTAACACATACCTCCGGTTTCACGTATTATAATGCAACTAGAAATTAAGCGGCATTTAGTCCATATGATTCGCATAATAATAACACGCAAGCTCCGTGTTGTGTGGGACCATTGTATTAATTTTAATTATCCAAATTTGCTTATCCAGTTAATAGATGAAAACAAAAATTTGTGAAGTATGTTCGAGGCCAACGAACGAATCATTTTTGAAACATTCGAACAGAACAATTCAGCTAATAACAAAAATCTAATCATTACATCTGTGGTAATATTTCAAACTAAATTGGCTACTTGTCATTTTGTTCATTTGGTACATACAACAGAGGGTGTTTTTCCTACATGTTACGTGTTTCATGACATGAAATTCATTACGAAAAACTTTGATGATTATAAAATATAATCAACAAGAATTTAATAAGTAACTCGTAGTCACCCACACATGAATAAATATTCCAGTATATGGAAAGGAAGTCTTCTAGATAGATATTTCTAAAAATAAAATCTAATTGATAAAAGTTTAGTTTCCAATAATAAAGAAACCACTAGCAATCTCTAATTAAAAACTTTCAGTATTTACAGTACCTAATGATTTAATTAAAATTATACGCTGTTTAAATCAATTACAACAACTATACTATAATTAACAATAATCAACAAACACATGATTTAATATTTAATTTCAGTGAATACTAATCAATAGAAAATTGTAATGCGCCTGTGGATATTGATTATAACTTTAAATCAATATTGTATTCTTTCAACAAATCCATCGGGATGCTACATTTACAAGAAATAAATTTCAAATTATACATAACTACAATTACAGTTCGTCTAAATATTAACAAAAACTGAACGAAACTAATAACATAAAAATGATTTTTAATTTTACAACAGTTTTACTATTTAAAAGTTATTCTAGTCTCATCCACCACAAGAACTAAGTAGAATAGTCATGTGTTGACTATATGATTACTTTGGTTGTGGCACAGGTTGTTGCTAATGTTACAAACCCTCATAATGACTCTTGAATTTGTAATAAAATATTCATGTATTTCATTTTTTTTTGTTTTGTTTTGTTTCTATAGAATAAAACTTGAATTTTTAATAATTACAGGTTCTTACAAATTGCAGTGAGATACGTAAATGATGATAAATCTAATCTCATATCCTGAGGTAAAATAATCAGTGACAACTACTGTTAAAAGTAAAATAAATCCCAGTTTACTAACAGTGTAGAGAGTGTGAGACTAAGCCAATTAAGCTTTCCTGTCGGTATATATACGAACATGTATATAGTGTATAGCTTATATATGCTATATGTATAGTGAATAGGAAGGAGTACCTGGTCGAAGCTTGCTTGGGTAGAATAATAATAACGACTGCTATTTGTAACACAATGAAATATTCACCTCCGGAAAATAAGAGCGTAAATCAAGACCGAACATAGTGTTTAAATTATTAAGCTTTTGTTTCTTGTAGACAACTGTAATATAACGATCAACGAAAATTACGACTATTCCTACTCTATCATCGGTACAAATAATTCATTTCATTCCTCTCGACACTATCTGAAACAGGGTTTTCAGAGACGATTCGTACAATTTCAAACACCTACCAAAGGATTGAATACGCTTGAGGGATATGAAAGCACCTGGAATAGACTCTTAGTCCAAGATTCTGAAGAAGTGACCAATTGTTCACAAAGACAGGCCACATCTTCGATATTATGGATGAACTCCACCCAAATCTGATTATGTTAAAGAAAATCGATGACGAATCGATGAATATCGAAAATTGCTTTCTCCTATCTTCTAAATTGAAACTATGAAGGATCTTTTGAAGATTTAAAAAAAAATAAGCGAGTAAGTGAGTACGTTCCATCTGTTTTGGACCGGGAATATTACTCTTAAGGGAAATTATATTGAAAAATAATGCTAGTTATAAAAGCATTTCTCCTCCTTGTTTGTGGCTCAAGTCGTGAAATTTGGAAACGTCCCAAGTACGGCATCGAAATGAAATTGACCAAATTAAATTTGCTCCACTCATTTTTTTTATTACAACATTCATCCATAATAAACTGTTGTTCATTTATAAAAAAAATCCCGGTTTGAATAATAAAAACCTGCATATCGTTTCTAATTGTGGAAAGGTAATTAGTTTTTAATAAAGCATGTTAGATGGGCACAATTATGTTGTTGGAATTACTTCAATGTAACACGATTATTTAATAAAAAATTATGATAATAAATTCCATTGTAGAAATCTCAACAGACAAACTAAATCCAATGTAAAATAACATTTAAGGTAATAAATATATCAAAGAAAATTGTACGAAATTCGAGATGTAATCTCCCCTGTTCCCACATATATACAACTACGAATGTTGTTTTTTTTTACTTTTTTCGTTGCTTCTACTTCTATAAAATGATTTAAAGAAGTTGCTTTTCGACCTTTTATATCATGTGGTTCAGCACCACCTCTCTACCTATCCTTTACCAGAACGTAGTATGTGTGTGCGTGTAGTGATAAATGTTTCTTTTTATTCTATATATGTCATAACGTAAAGTCGCGATTTCTTTTTCATTCCTCTATTTTCCAGTCCCTTGTGTATGTGTGTATAAATCGGGGGGAAATAAGAGAGAGCAACAGCTCGTCATAATTTAAGAACTCTAGGAGTTTTTTATCATTGAAGTAAAATAGAAAAGTTATTTTATGTTTTGAACGAACTTATTCTCCACTTTGTAATATAATTTATCGTTGATCAGTTGAACAAAAAAAAACGATACTTTTTTTCACTTTATTGCTGAACTGAACACAAATATGAGAATCCTTTGAAAATTATAATTCATTTCAAAAAAATTATTTATTGTAGATTGAAAATGGAAAAGATGAGAGAGAGAGAATGAGTGTTTACCACAAAAGTTAAAAATTTTCCCTCGTACATAATCTATTTGTTCACAGGTTAAAATCCAAGTTAAAAATACCCCAGGCGAATCACGAAATAAATCCAATACGTTAGCTAACAGAAACCAAAGTGATCTCAGTCCCTTGGGCTTATTTCCATCCATACATCCCTTATCTAAAATAACAACAATATTGGAAAATAACGGGTCAACATGAGGCTTTTCCACTAAATTACAAAATAATGATAAAATTTATTATAAAAGTTATAGCACTTTTCTAAAATCGATTTTACATTAACCTTTACTATTACAAATTGAAAATTCAATGTATTTCCTCAACGATGACAGTAATAATAATAATAATAATGATCATGATAATAATAATGAATGTTGATGTAAGATAAGTATAGAAGTTTCTTGCCAGTTTGTTGGATGTGATAAATTAAGCCAGGCTCCAGTAAAAGTAATTGTAACATAAAGGATGACATACATTCAAACATTTCTTATTATATAAACGAAAGGACAAATCCTTGTAAATTAACAAACATTCCAACAAAGTCACCCCTAGGTGGTTGTATTTGGTGAAAACTGAACAAGAAGAGAAACAGAAAAAAATACAGTAGCTTAACGGCTAAACCAAGGGTGAGTTACGAATGGTCGGTTGTGAGTCTAGGATATTACAACACCACCACCGCCACTACCGCCACGACTGTTCGCGCCACCTGCAATCGTTTTGAATAATAGTGTCCAGGATTATCGTTGACAAGTTGTATACGGTAGTGTTGAAAGGTATGTATTTTTATTCGGGGAAAATTTTATCTTCAATATAACACACAATTTTTATAGATGAAGAAGGGTCTATTATTATTCTCCAATATAACCTCCTATCTACATCAGATATTTTGATATATCTATATCTCATCGATGTGTATGTAATGTATTTATTATATGTAGGTATATACATATGTATAGATGTGTATATGTGATGGCAGCTTATGAGATATGTGAATATGAAGAAATATCACAGCATATGAAAATCTCAGTTCAAAAACTCCCAACAAGGGAAAAAGGCATGAATTTATAGTGGTGTGCTGATATAACGCCCATCATGTCACACAGATTTGTAAAATATATGTCCCAATATATCTTCTTCTGTTATTTGACTGCTAGTAGTGTGGTAATCGAATCTCATCCATTTTATTTATTATTTAAAAGAAACAGACTATAGATCACTCACAGTTATATGGCCGTTAGTGGGAGCTCGATCACTCTAAATTTAAAAATTAATAAATGAAAACAAAACAAAAACCGAAAATGTGTACACAGTTTATGCGGCATTACGTAGAAAATTCACTCAAATCTGGAGAGATGGTTATATTTGGAATCAAAAACAACGAGTAAATCTGTTATGCCGATAATAAAATATTTATTATCTGAATTTTTGAACGTATTTGATGATGTAGATATTTTTATAGTGCATATCACTCTATATTCTCCTTTTATGAAACTTTACCAATGAATTGTAAGTGCTCAAAATCACGAATGGAATAGTGTTACATAAACATAAACCAAGTTTCTTAGTTACAACTTTAACAACTTGCAACAAAAGAAAATAGTTACGTATTTGTTTTTAGACAATGCCAACGTCGAGCTTTTATTGTCTGAAAATCAAGTCCGTCAAATCAACTTTGATTTGCTCTGATCTTCATCAGTATTGGATTCCGTAACGATTGCCCCTATCTCAAACTAATAACGCCTAATAAACATAAAGAAAGAAACAAGATTTAAATGCTATCTAAAGCTTTTCAACAATACGATCTTTTCAAGTGCGTTTTCACTTGCAACGAAGCACTGTTTATAGAGAAAAAATAATGCTTCGATTATGTATGCAACATTGACATGAAACAATTGAAGTGGGTACAGGAGAGAAAAACTGAGATTAACGCTGAAGCAGAATGATACTACAATATTACGTAAGTCACGTGGTGCTCTATAGAGTAGCGCTATTTTTTCTCTCTTTCTCCAATGTTTGTTTCGCGTGACTTGCGTTACTAGTTAACTGATGAAATTATCACATATTTGATGAAAACTGTGAAAAGGCCACATCTATTTAGTCCCCTCATCAATCTTATCAAAAGGATGCTTTCTCTTAGTTTGTGGTAAGATACTAGAAGTTCCACACGTTCCTCTTTGTCTTTCCACCTCATTTTTCGAGAATGGTGCTCCTTCCTCGTTTAATGTAATACAAAATCCCTTCTTTTGACTATGGGAATCTGAAATTTGCCACACCATGTAAGTTGCTATTCAGTTGCTACTCAGCAGCAATACTTCAATCCGTTGATCTTTTTGATGATGAACGTTATATTGACAAAACAATGAGAAATTCAAATTCCTGTCTTTATCAAATTTATTATTAAATACACCATTATTAATCTGGTTCCTTTTCTTGTTATATTAAACAACATACGAGCATATATTGGAATGCTTTCCAATATTTTTATTATACGTGTTGGATTGTTTTTTCTTCATTGAAAAAACATAGGAATATTGGATTTTCCATTCTTTATTTTTATTGTCAATATTTCATCTGTTTTATATCGTATTCTCTCGAACTGCTTTAACATACCACTTAATTTTATTACTTTAAATATCTCTAAAAGATTGAAAAATTGTTGGAATATAAACAATAAAAAAAATGATTTGACAATATATTCACTATACGAATCTGTACGGAAAATTCTTCATCATTAATTGCAAAAATCAACAGGTGTTTGTTTAGTAAATTAATCACTTTATGAATTGAATCTTTTATTATTATGGCCAAATACTAGAACGTTTAAGAATATAAAAGAAATATCAAAGTAGATGCTTATAGGATAATTTTAAAAATTTAACAAGAATCTTTCGTAAAGTCTAATAAATAATTCTAACAGGTGCTATTAAATTAAAAAGTCCGAAAAATCTTTAATTTAATGGAAGTTCTCCTATACAAACGAGAAAACTTCAACAAAGTTAGAAGAAGAGAGCATTATAAGACAAAGGACGAACCAGTTTTGATTTAATTAAAGATGTGCAAAGTTTTCAAGGGGATGGTGTATTGGGGATGGGGGATGGGATGGTTTAATAGCAACCGTATAGCTTTTCTCTGTTATACTATCATACTTTATAAATATAAAATATGGAAGTTTTCGAACTAATATCTTGCTTCATATTAGTCATTATTCCATTTCGCTTTAACATAAACAAAAAATTTGTAAACAACCAAAACCATATTCATCTTAATGTATTCGCAAACCAAAAAAAAAATTAAACGAGTCGCTGTTGGCTGAAAAAATGCCAAAAAAATTAATTCACAACATAAGAGAGTCATGCATTCATAAATCCTACAGGATTTAATTTTGATGTTTGGTTAGGAAATGGATCAAAAATACACACATGTAATATATGTATAAAAAAAAACGGACAAACAACCAGTTTTCTGTAATTTTAGATTCATGTTTGCCTCAATAGTGCAAATTTCCGGATAAAATATGTATATTCAAAACCTGAATTTGTTTATGATTGCAAAAAAAAACACAACACAAACAAATAATGAAATGCTAAATATTTTCTGGTAAATAAAACATCAAAAACAGAAATTTTGATGATAACCATGATGATGATGATGATGATGATGATGATGATGATGATGATGATGATGATGTAGTTATAGACAATCGTTCAATAAAGTAACAATACAGGAAACAATTAAACTGAAATGTTCCAACCGGGACTAACCAATAACAAGTTTATCGATTCGTTTACGTTTACGTCAGCGTATTTACACAGAGAGGTATATATACCTACCCTATACGTATGTTTGTGTTTTATATTGTGGTACTGTTTAATTGCATTGTATTGTATTTTCCGTTTGGATATCTGACAAGACAAAAATTACTCAACGAGATCAGACCTTAGTTGTTCGTGTTCAACCATCGAATAATTATTTGAAATGTACAAGAGAGAATACAGCATGAAAACTAAGTAGGTGAAAGGTAGATAAAAAACAATTTAATTCTATTAAAAAAATAAAATAAATAGACGACACTGTGTGATAGTTATTCAAATAGATGGCAAATAAAAACAAAACGCAATTATTTCCACAATGTTTAAAAAAAAACAAATGTAAATGAAAAATTAATTTAATATCTGCAAACAATTGCCGATCAATATCAATATTTATCACACCACATAACCATCCGGCAAATATTTATAAACTGTGTCGTGTGTTGTATGTATAGTTGTGGGGGTGAAAGCATCTGTTATAGTAAGACATCTGGTGTATATAAAAGCACCTGGTTTCAGGTTGCTCCCCCATATATATGTGTGAGTGTGTGTGTGTGTGTGTTTTTGTGTAAAAGCTTACAGTGAACTATGGATAGAACAACAAAGGTTTTTCCACCTTATCTCGGTCAGCTATTGTTCCTCGACTGGCATCATTCTATTTAAATGAACATGAAAATTGCATAGTATAAAGGAGTGAAAAGTTATGTTGTGACAATAAAAATACAATAAACTACAAACACAATTAATGATATTCACTAACAGTCATTATCTCTATTTGTATCTTAAATTTTCAAACAAATTTATTGTTACAATAGCAGAGGGAAGATGCTTAATGTCTACAAAACAGACATGTGTTGGTCCTAAAGGTGACAAGCTGTCGGATTCGATAAAGACGATGTTTAGAACGTTTCATTTCGAAAATGCACTTATTACATTCTTTCTAACTCTAATTTTATAATGAAGTCTCCGTTAATAATACTGTAATCACTTAGATGTTCTCTGTTTAATAGATTTTCACTTTAGTTAAGCAAAAAACTCATATATTTACAGTTAGACATTAGTTGAAACATTTTAACGATGAAACGAGAATACACAAATATATATAAATAAAATGTACCATTTAATATCACCTGCAAATTTAATAGAGAGCGTATATTTTTTTTATTCGTCTACTTGGTATAAAGGGCAAGTTTGATAACAATACATCGAGTACATACACTTAACTAACTGCAATGAACTCTAACTTGTGTCGTAAATTATGTTAGGAAAGTTTACAAGAGGTGAGAGCACGAAGCGATGTTTGCGTCGTACATTTAGAAGCGTTCTATAATTTCTAACGTCGTTATATTCCAACTATATTACTTGTTATTGTTGATATTACTTTTTCCCCTATTACTACGACTACTACTACTAGTAGTCTACCCTTAATCGTGATTCTAAGCTAATTGGAAACAACGGAAAAAAAAACGTAAATATAAAATCGCATAATTATTCATTGTAGAAGTGGTAATTTATGGTTTCCTTTTTGGAAGTTTTGTAACGTTATTGTTGTAGTAGCAAAATATTAATGATACGAAAGATAAATTGTCGGGAGCACGCACCTAAATAATTATTTATAAGTTCTCTATGTATATATATTTGTCATAAAAGAAAACAAAAAAAAACACAAAAACAAAACCAAAGTAAATGGTAGAACACATAACACGAATAGTGTTAGATTATCGTATAACAATAATTGGCGTCAGTGGCCCGAAAAATGACTTGTATAGCTAGTGACCCATAGAAAAGAAAATCGTCAATTGAGAGCATCTTCGAAAGTTATCTTGATCCGGAAAACCAGTCCTCTTTTCCTCTCCTTACATTCAAAAATGATGGTAGTGGATGTATAGTTGTCGGGTGTAAAACTAAATGTGTATGGTTGTTATCATGGGAACACCCACCCGTCTTTTCACACAAGTCTCTATCTTTTGACTCAAAATAAATGAAATCCTTATGGACACAATGGACCTTTACTGTAACACCTTTTTCTTTCCATTTCCTCTTTTATTTCAAATCGATAACAAGTTCCTCTCACATATTAAACGAACAACAATGGTAATGCACGAGATTTATCAAAGCTACGAACATTTTCCATTTAGCGACAAAGAAGAAGTGATTGTTGATTGTTTTAACTTTTGATGTTTGTTTGTACTGTAATTATTTATAAAATGGTAGTTTAATATTCTGGTGTAGTTTTGGTGAACCCGAACTTCTAACATTTCAAATACACAGAGGAGTTGGAAAGCTAAATTGAAATAGGTATTAATCAGATGTAATTTATGTCTCTTGATAATCCTAAAAGCCTATTATTAAACGAAACTAATGTATTCTTGTCCAGATGTATCATGTTAATACGATCATCATCCTTCCACATATATACATGTGTATTAGATATATCTGTATATATTATATTTACACATGTCACGTGTAAATATGTTTACCATGACCCAAGAGCCATCACAATTTCATTTGCTTGTACTCCTCCCGATAACTATCTTCTAATTACATTTCAGCAGACGGAATTTAATGGAAATACAACGTTAGTCTGCCATCTACAATTAATCAACACAGTTTCTATAAATGTATTAATTTCAATATTACACACCAAAAAAAAATTCATCATTTATACACCACGGTCTATCTTGATTTGGTCGTCTTTAAACACAAACAAAACATTAACGCTATTAACTCTTTTTGAAGAATAAGAATTAGAAAAACAGTCACCGATGGTACAATATCGGAATGCTGATCATTTTCAATAGATAAAGCAAGTAGCACGCTAACCTTTTATATGCCAATTAGATAAAAGTAATCGTAACATCCATCCATCATATTCGTTTGAATTAGTTCTATCTAAACACGATCGATTTTGACATTTTGAAAATTCCACGGCGGAAATAGAATTTTTTTGATAAAATGAAAACAACATCAAAGCAGCACAGTGGAGATTATTTTGTCAATGTGACGAGGAAATCAGAGCTTCATGTCAGTATAAAGACTTTGAAATATTTGTTAGTTCAAGTATATTGATTATTAATGGAGATTGTATTGCAGAATAAACGTTAACTTTGATGGATATAAACTACTTTTATACTCGCATCTATAAACAGACACAACCAATTTAATTTATATTTTGTCTGATCAATTTCCTAATAAGTGGTAGTAAAATCGGACCTAGTTTGATCAGTCCAATATGATAGGATGGAATCAACCACTATTCAGCTTTGAATAACAATGGACAATAATAAGATGAGGTCTAAACAGTAAAGATAAGTAGATATATACTAGTAATAATGCTTTCCCTGTCATTGTAAAACCACTAGAATAGATATGATCAATTCACCTATTGTTTCCATTATTTACAGAAATAAGACATTAATATTATAGGGACGAAATTCAAATATTTGCTTTGTTTTTGTTGTTATATAAAAAGATGTAGATTTAATAAAAGAAGCCGGGGCAAAAAGAATTGTTGTAAAAACTCTATTAGAGTTTGTTAAAGAGGAAATTGCTTACTATAAGCCTATCAAATTTGGGGAATGTCAAGAAATTAGATTTAATGTTACAAGTAGGATATAGAGTGAATTGTTGCGTTTTAAAACACAAAATTAAAGTCAAAAACATTGAGATATTATCAACATTTCCGCTTCACACAGCTATCATTACAACATACCACTTAAATGGGCAACTAATAATTTACGTTTTAATCCTTGAAATTCCATTTCATTATCTTACATTGGTTGTGCAATAAATTTTCGAAGCAAGGAAAATAAAAGAAATCTTAATAGTTTGTGATCGTATAATTGGTTTAAATAATTTATGTTATAAATTTATTGGCGACGTTGAAAAATTGCTGAAATTTTTATATTTGAAAATTCAATATAAGAAACGAATATAAAATAAAACTTCTTATGTAGTCCTTTAAGAGTTAGCAAAACTACAGTATAAAGCAAATGGTTTTCTATTTGATAAAAAAAAACACAACAAAATCTAGACAAGGAATATCATTTCATTGTTATCAAATAACATATGAAAAATTTAAAGAAAGTATTTCAAAGGAAAACCATGGTTTGTGTGCTTTTAGAAGTTTTCCTTTAACAACAACTAAGATTTCTACAAAAATGTTCATTATTTTCTATACATTTACAATCAATACGAATAAAATGATACGCACAAAGCAGACACGAAAAAAACTTATATATAGAAGCCCTTCTCTTTATACGATACGATGTTAGAGCGAAGCCGTATAGTTGATGTTGTTATTCGAACGATAACGATGATATCAAGGAGTGAGAGAACAGTGGTGGTTTCCACCATCAAGGCAACGGCAATGAAAGAAAGAGGATCCGGCGACAGTCTCTAATCACCAAGGGCGGTCCCTACGAACAAAATGAATATGGTTCATCAACTATCACATCCTACGTCAACAATCTATCATGGCAGCTCTTGAAGGAACTTCTTAATGCCCTCAACATTGTTCTGTTCTCTTTTATTAGAAAATACAGTAAATATGTATTTTGGACGCAATATATCTCTATCCATTTCTATTTTACTTCTCTTTCTATAATATTGGTTTTTAATAAATTACACCCTAAAAGTTCCACAATCTGACATCAGTCCCTATTAGACTAGAATTCTCCCCTATCTTATATCTATGTAGACAACAAACTGTGTGTGTGTTTTATCCGAATTTTATGATTAAGTTATAAACTTATTACGCAATATTCCACGAATAGTTTCAATATTGAGGGCTAAACTAAATGTGACAAATATTTTGAGGAACACTGTTTAATAACACCCTTGGGGGTTATTTTCACGTTAAATAGTCGCCCATCGTCATCTGGATAAGGTTAATAGTGGCGGTTGTAGGCAAATAACAATACATTCGATGACCACCACACACACACACTCCACACACACACGTTAAGAGCACAAGGAAACCAGCTGCTGGACGATACCAATTTATCGACCGTTTCGATATTTTAACAGATACTTGTTCCTAGTAATTGGTTCTGTTTATAAAGGACACAACTGTACGAATAATCGATACAAACTAATCCAAAGATTCCTAAGAAAACACACCGGCGCATCCACCATTTTTTGCACTTATGTGTGTATCTTGCAAATTAACGGTCAGGCACGTATTGCAAATATTTTTATTTAAACTACAAAGGTATTTTTGAATGATATGAATACTCTAATAATATCTAGTTGAATATAATTGGAGGATTTCCGAACAAATAACGACTTATTTATCGATCGTCCGTATACGGGAGTCACATCACAATTATTGTTAGAAATCGTTACCTTTGTCGATTCCTATTTGATACTACTGACAGTGGTAAGTATGAAAAGGAAACATATCACTATTAACATGCATATTTGATACCCATCAAGCGGTTTTTCTTTCAAAAGAGTATGTGATATTCTGATAAAAAATAAAAATGCATCACTTATTTTTCTATTCACATCTTTTATGTGAGTTTGTATTTTTTTTGAGAGTTAAAATTTTTCTTTCATCATCTTCGTTTTCCAATTTTCACATTGATACACCGATTCACTTGAAACTTTTCCAATAGCGAAACGCTGTTTATAATATAGAACACACTAACATATATACAAAAAAAAAATTGAAACTTACACACGAATCTCATCTAAAACAAATCAATTTTGTTACGAAAAGAGAGGCATTTTCCATAATACGACTCATATTACATAAAAATATACCGCTTCTGAAATTAACTTAGCTTCTGAGAATATACATAAAATCAATTCACTACGTTGCACCTATTGTGGATGGAATTGGCAACAAAGTTACACTGAAACTCCATTGAAATTTGCATTATTGACCATGATACTTTACGAGTTTCTACTGCTTGATTATTATTGATGGGACCACACACTGATTTATAAATAAACTTTCCTTAACAGTAGAACACACAAGTCTGTATTAAACATATTAACGTAATAGAAGTGGAACAACTGGTTTGTTCATTTTGCATTTGTCATATTAGAGTCGCCACACACCATGTTGTATGCACACAAAACAACTCTATGATCTGATAACAAAAGGATAATAAACGTAATTATGTTGTGTTTCGAAAGACATGCAACTTTCTTTCTCTCATATAATACCAAATAATAAACAAATAAGAGGGTGGTGAAAAGGGAATGTTGCAGTTATTTGAGCAGGATACAATTTTTTAACGAATAACGTAGGGGAATCGTATCCCCCCCCCTCCATCACAGTTATCTTTTATAGAAGGGAAGTTCGTCCATCGAGAAACAATGTTTCAGTCAAACATAAATCATTTCGTAAAGTTAATATTAAAGTAGCCTGTTATTTATGTCGACGCATAAATATAGTTGAACTGTTTAAAATATTTTAGCAATTTCCCCCACTTAGCAGCAATGCATATATATATATAAATAAATAAACCATCCACATTTTCCAGATTTACGTCAATGTTCCCCGTATATTCATTTGAATTATTTCTGGATTCTATTCGAGAATTTAATGGAAACCACTTAAAAATAATCGCATCGCTTTTAAGCACTTGTAAGTTTATTTATCTCTCAATCAATAGTTGGAATAAAAATTTCTATTCGATGGTATAAAGCTAGTCAATAAAGGGGTGAGAAGTTTTAAGGTGTTCCCTCTGCATAGTTGACAAGATGTTGATAATTTAATAGGTTTCTCTCTCCCTATGTTACTCAATTAGTAACTCTGGCTTGTTATTATGTCCTAAAATTATCTCACTAGGGTTCGATTATATCAATTGTATCAAACTAAATTATCTAGGAAATTTACCAAGATCTAATCTATAACATATTAATTAAATTCAGTCAGATTTCTAACCAAAAAAAACAAACAAAACAATAATCAATTAACGTTAAAATATAGATATATACAACGGAAAAACTGTTAGAAACCTCTATACGTCAAGTATGAGATTTAAAGGCGTACAGTATAATAATAAATGGTTGGTTATAAAATTTTATATATGATGATATTGTAAACATACACGGGATAATATGTTTGATTATTTATTCACAAGAGAGTAACATGAATTTTTTTTTCCATATATTATTTAAAGAGAACACAAATTTTCTTTTATGTTTCAAAATTTTCACAGTAAAACTTAATTAATCTTCTTCCTGTTTCCGTAGAAACATGAAATTTTCATATATTCTTCTAAAATATCCAACTAAATGACTTTATAACACGTAAAACATCTATAAACATCACAACCTGACCACTTAATTTAATCTAAATACATCTGGAATCATGGTGGCTCGACAGCAGTCCAAAAAAAAAAGAAAAAGAAAAGGAAGCACGATTATTATAATCGATTCTAATCTATGATCGATCTGACGGTTACCATATATTAAAAGAATCGATATCTAGTTGAACATAAGAGAGATAGATATAGAGTATTTTACATGTTCAAACACCCACAATTTCCTTTGTGTAATTCACGCAAAGTTCGATTGTTGCCAACATTCCGGAAACGAGAAAACAGAGAAGCTGAGAGACTACATAGTATAAGGGTAATATGGTGGTGGCGGTGGTGATGTTGTAGTAGCAAACTGTGAAAGCATTTGTTTGAAATTTAACTCTCTTTCTATCTATAATACAGATGGATGTGTGGGTGTTTGTTGTGTATGTGTGTTTGTATGTGAGAGAGAGAGAGAGAGAGAGGGATGGAGGGTGGGGTAGTATTCGATTGTTAAAAAAGCTCCACGTTATTACACTAAAGTTGAAAAAATTACCCCCTATTTTCCATCCAGTTCACATACAATGCTGAATTAACAAGTTTCATTTAGAACTTTTGCCAAATGCATCCTTAAAATGTAGTAATTGTGTGTCGAATAATTGGCGCTTGCCTACACATTTAGTAACACAAATATCCTCTTTTTTTTGAAGGTAAAATTAAACACATTTAGCAATAATTCAATTTCTGTATACTCTACCGACGACAATCGATATAACAAATTAGATTATTATTGTTCCTCTATTGTTCAATGGATGCGTGCATAACTGCATTTCCGCCCGTAACGTAAATTATCTTATAAACTTCCAATCTACCTTTCGTATATAGACATGTCTCCGTCTATATGATTAATGCACTTCCGTAGAAATTTGATTGTATTTACCCTGAAACCATAAACCACCAACGAAATACTGACTTTTACAAGATTACATCTCAATAGAGGAAGGAAATCGACAATTTCTAATACACAAACATCTCGTCTATCTATCTTCCTCTATTTACAACTATCTTTTGTGTCTACAAGAAAGATTGATAACATCAATAATCGATAGAATGTTATAATGGCAAAATAATTTTGAATCTGATTATTTTATTATTTATAAACAGACATTAGCGATTTATGGACATTAATTTTTTTTATTTACAAATAGAATGCATCAGTTAATAATAAATAAATTCAATAATTCATATAGCCAGTAATAACAATAAAAGGACGACTTTATTGCCAATAATTGCATGTTCGTGGCATGTTTGGAATGTTCATTGGAATGACATATCAATCATTCTAATTTCTCGTCCACTCTAAGCTATAAACGTCACTTATTACATCTGTAAACAGCCTGTTGAGGTCAATGTGGCAATAAAAATGAACAATAAATAACATCATTTCGTTATACTAAAACACTATTAGAAACGTGGAAATTGAAACTTCATATTCTATTCATTGAATTATTTACCTTGGAAACACATAAACTCCTGTTAGTTTAATGGTAATTCGCAAAATGAAAACACCAAGAACATCATCCAAGAAGTAAAACAGCCACTAGGAAATCTGATAAAAATAAAACATTCGCTTGTAATTTCACCTGGCTAAATATTTCCCCATTTTCACTAAATCATAAAGCTTCTGGCTATACAAAGAAACTTTCAATAGAGGAATGTAGGGCGCAGACCTTAGTGTTTTATAGAAGTTATATGAAACAATAAACCTGGTTTTAGAATCAGTTGTTGTTTGTTTCTGAAGGAAACCAAACACTTTTCGAACGCTCCATGTACGTATATAAACAATTTCAGACACTTTCTTTCTCTAATTAAATTAACGATATTCCACATATTAGTATTAGCAGTATTAATTAATTTAATAATAGATCTTCAATATTAATTAATAATAATTGACAAGTATTGTTTTAATCCTTTTGGGAAGGATGCGACCTGGAAATTAAATCAATATTTCAAAAAAATGAATTCTAGATATTTATTATTTCATTATATTTCACAAATTCGCACAAGTATTATTCAACTTGTTAATTTATTTAGTTCGATGAATTTAATTATTCAATTATTGATTATATGACAACGCTAAAACTTCTGTGGTCTTTTCGAAACGATTATATATTGACTTTTAGGTGAATTTTTAATTTGAAAAACAAATTTGCAATTCTAGTGTAAAATCAAACTGAGACGGGTAGTTTATTATTCATCAAAAGGTAAACATCAATTCATCATTTATTTACATCATTTTTACCGAGAATCATAACAAATTATGGACAGATTTCTTAGAATTATCGAATGCGACTATTACAGACACAATATAGTCTAGTATAAAAATAGTCGAATAAGAGAGAAGATGGGAGCTGTCAAATATGACTTCCTCTAAAACGAATCAAATGAGAGAGTATTTCAATATTTTTCCAATTCAGTGTTACAAAAATTCCGGTTCGATAATTCAACATCTGTAATGACGTCAAATTTCATAGTATAACATTACGAACATTCAACCATCATTGGGGTATTTAAAGTTTCCAATTAAGTAGCTGATAACAGCTGGAAATGTGTCAGTTGCCAAGAAGTTAGTTTTCGTTATTATGAGAGACGATATTATTAGCAAAAACACAATCAATAAATTTCCATGAAACACGAATACTAGCAGAGGTTTCTTTATTTATTTTCGGTTAATATATGAACTAGTTTTGTTGTTTTATTAAAAACAAAGGCGGATTACTAAGCAGTTGGTGCAAAATGGTGGATGCGCTCGAAATCTCATACTCCTTTTTTGTACTATCTAATAGTGCAATTTCAGACCGAAATTTGAGCATAATTCGGTTGAAATTGGTTGATATAAGATTTTTTTCCAATTTTCCTATCATTTGATGGAATCTTAAATAACCGTCAAACGAAAATTAATCGATACTAGTATACGGATATTAGCAACTTGTGCAATTCTCCCCTTTTTCCATTGTGTTGTAGAGAGTTGATACAACCAATTTTAAACATAAAAGATTCAACCAGTGGCGTTGTAATTTCTGTTTGTAGATAACCCACAATTCCTACAGAGATTCAATGAAAATGGTATCTCCCTAAAGGCATGTCTGTAACACGTAAGAAAATTCCCATTTATATATAATTACACATCCCAAGATAAGTATTTATACACACAACAATCCACAATGTTTATACGATATGTTGTTATTATTAACATCAATATTGTTTAATATTTGAACTGTTATTGGCCACGTTCATTTAACATCTGGCTCACTATCCACTAGATAGTTTCCAATTCTCCTTCATTATTTCGTATTATTTTTTATTTCAATAATAACAAATTCGAATAAGTCATCGTATAATTATAATCGCCTTTGAATATAATGAATATAGTTTAATATTATTATCACTCCCCCGAAGGTCGGCCAGGTGTTATGATTCAGCTGCTATCATCGACCTGGTTTATATTAACAATAATCCAGACAGAACATTTGTAGCACGCACTCACAAGACTCGACGACAACTGTAATACATATAGAACACAACAACAACACGTCTGACCATTTGCGAAACAGTAAAATGGAAATAAATACTTGGGGGAGAATTTTGAGGGTGGTTTGTATGTAATATGGAAGAAGATCGTGACTCATCTTTCACGTCTACACTATACACCCCACTAATTCTATCTTTATTATTAAATGACAGACAGGGAAACAAACAAAATCAAACAAACAAAAAAAAAGAAACGTATGTGTTCAACTTTATCGAACTTAATTTATTAGATAGCGAATTGTTATCTAGGTGAATTTCGGAACTATCTGGAAAAATTGATTCAATCATGAAATTGATCTATATATACGTATGTATATATAATATAGTAGGTGGTATACTAAGTAAATATTTGATTACAAACCGAGCTTGTAACAATTTGATTTGATAAAAATGGTGGTGGTGGTGGTGGTTGATAACAGGAATTTGAAAGGCTATATAGATGATGAAATGGGCGATGAATTTATTTACTTGTTTTTTTTTGAACAATTTTAAAATACAAGCAGTGAATTGATAACAGCACAAATGATTTGTGTAATTCAACCATTTATTTTATACGATATACGCACAATTACTGCTTTGATATAAATTAAAACAAGCAAGAAAAAATTCAAAAGCTTCTTGCTTGAAATAATTTCCGTTTTTCTATTAAATAATCAAACAAATATGTAGATAAACGATAAATGGCTGTGTAATCGTAAAATTATGATTAATCAAGCAAAAAGCGAGTAATTCTAATTCAAAATGAAGATAACTATTCTAACTATATAGTACGTTCGTTTTGCAATCCTTTTACATAAATACATAGACAATACTGACATATAGAAATATAAGGATTTAGTTGTTTGTATGCAATAATTTCATTAGTGTTTCAAGCTTACATTTGGGTTCACTTTACGACAACTTGGCGAACTTCATTCGAGCAACTTGCCTTAATGCAAAATGCTAGTTGTATTTAGATACAATGTATAATAGAAGTAAATGGGGACAAATAAGTCTTAACCGCGTTATATACAGTATATAATAAAATGGAAATGTTTATAATTGTAGTTAAGTATAAACAAGACTGATTATATTTAAACAGAGCGTTTAATCATAATGATGATGTTAGATAATAAAATTTGTTTTCAATATAGTAAATGGAAGATTTTCATTAAAATTGATTTCGATCTATTTAAATTTAAATTATGCTTCTATATGTAGTATATTTAATACAATTATTGTTTGAAATTCGAAATTCAACATCCGCACGTTAACTGAGTGTAACAGTTTGTATAAAGAGGAGCCGGTAATGGTTGGATGCGTATTTATCTAAGCTTTTGAATTCTAGAATATAAGAGAGTGAGTGAAATAGATAGTGTGTGTATTTAATTTTGTAAACTATTCAATTGGACATTGTGCTTTTACTATTTAGCACGAAATCTAAATTGTTTTGTTTATTAAACCCAAAGATATATTCAACATAGCCACAAATTTATCTACAACATAAACATCAAAGTTTCATTCTTATTTGTGTCATCATCATCATCATCAAAGTAGATACAAATTTTTATTCCACAATAGTATTTTCAATGATCGAAAAGAACGTCATTATTTTGCATCTATAATCATCATTTAGCATTTACAATTTTGTTTTGCTCGTTTGTTCCAAACCCTTTATCTGTATTAGCCGACATTCAGTATCTTGACATCATGTCTAATACGATTTCAATCATCTTTATCGACAATTTCCCTAATGTAGTCGCCATACATTTTAAAATTTTCCAGATCGCCAACAATATTCATCTATTTACGAACAATGAAAAGTCAAATTTATTCCACTAGTTACGTCCTCATAGTTGAAATGTCCAAACATTATGAGCTTTTCTAAGTTGTCCATAAGTACTTCCACTATACTCTATACAACGATTCTTAATTGGTTGTTAAAGAAACGTTAAAGCCTTAAAGAACCAATAGAACAGAAAAACTACGTCTTTAGAATGATAAACAAGTTACTAGTGTAAGATATTACATGATCTAAAAGAAGCTTGAAACGCAATAACGGAAATGATAGAAAACTCTAGCCTAATGGAAAGACATAAACCGACCAGAAAGCATGATAATATCACTCTAGCTTTTCTTAATTTTCGTTATACATATATATGAGCGCGTTAAATTTGGTTCATTCTTTGAATAAATTTGTAGCGTTAAAATGGTGGATGCGCCACCAATTGGAAGAATGAAACAATAGCGCTTAAATTTCTTTTTCTTTTTCGTTTTCTCTAATTCAATTTATTGTTGTTAAACGAAATTTCTTACTTTACACTGTCTAATCGATAGATTTAAACGAATAAAATTGTCGTACAATTTGAAAAGGACAAATAGAACGAATTTATTCGTTAGTAGACGACAATGCAGTTTACAGTCAATATTGGTGTGAGCAATTATTCAAAAGGCCCTCGGTGCACGTGATACAATATCGTATCATATATCGTATAACATATACACACATATATATACGTATATTATATACACGTAGACAACCCCATGAGGCCTGCCGGCGTCCTATAATGAATTCCTTCTTGGCGTTGACAAATCACTGCAGTGGGACAAATACATAATCACTATTTCACTTTATGTGAGTTTAATATACCTATACAGAAATTGTTTTACGATAAATAGAGATTGGTATACAATACTATGTCATCGTGTGTTCCTGTATTTTGATTGATTATTATTATGCGTGATTTCAAGTCAAAGACTTTTCCCTTATTATTGCTCGTTTATTTCCCCTATCCAACTCACTCTATCTCTATCTCTCTCTATGTGTGTGTGTTTCAATATCTATATTTAAAATTGTTGTTTAATCGATAATAATATTAAATCAATTCAAATAATTGATTTTCAGGAAGTTAATTTAATATCATCGGATAACCTTTACTAGAAAGATGATTAAATTCGTGTTTGGAACATTTCATAGCTAGTAAAACTATATAACACTTCACACATAAAGAGAGAGAGTGTGAGTTGTCCAATGTTTAAGGGTTGGTCAATAAGGGACAGTCTATTATATGGTCGATTAAACTACATAAACTAGAGGAACACTAGTAACAGTATTATTCTGTAGAAATATGAACAGTCAACATACCAAAAATGACCAATCAGCAAATTTGCGACCCTTTCATATGGGAGTATAATCATAAAATATCCAACACATCTACTGGAAATTTTTAATTTGCATGACACCGATTTATATTATAATTTGTACTATATAATACACACACACACACACACAGACACGAATGTTAAAGGAATTTTTAACACGATTCAATGTTGATGCAGACAAATTCAATTCAGCCCCAATAATCATCATCATCATCATCATCATCATCATAATCAAGCAGAAGAAAAAGTGGATAGCGATTTCGAATTGTTCTCATTCTGTTTTATTTGTCATAAATTAGCCACAAAAAAGAAATAATTAAAAGAGCAGATGATTCATTTGAAACGCTAATTAGAATTCAAATTAAAATATAAAGAACGTTATTTTGCAATTATAATGGCGGAAAAAAAATTTTTTTTGCCGATTTTCTGTACAATTACTATCGTTATCATAATCACAAAACAGAAAAGAAGAATGACGGTTAGGGTGGTAATTTGAAACTCTCCAATTACGTTAAATTTTCGTCGTTCTCTATATTTTCATTCTCGTATGTTATGAAAAAAATAACGTAGCAGCAACATGAGAGGAAAATTGATTCGATTAAAATTTAAAAAGAAAATGCAAAGAAAAATATTTGATAACCATTTATATGTATACTACGTGTATATATTTAATTTTTCCCTATTTTAAATGGGAATTATGACAATTAAATTTGAACGCCCGTATATATTCCAACGCAAATTTTAAGCTCTTCCATTTATATTATTTTTAGGGTATATGGAAACCGATAAATGTCCTTTCCAAAAAAAAACTACATTATTGTTACAAAAGTATGGTTTTATGGTTTTATTTGTGTGTATGTATATGTTTTATATATGTAGATAATATAAAATAAATTCAACGATAACAATACACAAACCTTCGTTTACACCATCCATAGAAACAAAGTTTCTATCTACATGTATCTAATTTCGATATCTAAATATTGACCCGACAAATGAATTTCAAATAAAAAATATCCACATATAATGATGTTACACAAAGGAACTCTCCTTTTTTTAGTCGTGACTGTCTGCGTGTTATCAAATAACGAATATATTCCCGAAGGAGTTTGTTTATTTCATTTGGGAAGTACCAAATGTTAACGGTCAATTAACAAGCAAATATGTATACGAGTGTATTAAAAAAAAAGGACTTTTATCTGTACATTTATCGAGATAATTGAAAGAAAATTTCATTTAATATAAAATCGAAAGAAACGAGCCAACATGGTTATGTTGATTGATTGAATCAAATATATATTGAAATATAAAAATAATTATCCTTTACAATAATCATCGAGGATTCACCGATACATCAAATTAAAACTATCCAATTAATCTACAACGTTGATTAGAGGAATGTGTTTGGAATTTGAAATGTCTGTAGAATTATTCTACATGAATAAAATCGGTGTTAGTAGCACTGTACAAGAAAATATGTGATTCTTAAATAAGATATTAAAGCAATAGAATGAAAAATAACTGCTGCACGATTTTATATAATCAAATTATCTAACAACAAAATCCGATTGAAGTTTTATCAACTCTTAGATGCGATTTAAAATCTTATACATTTGGCATTTTTAGATTATCATCGAAATGAAACTGAAAATATTTCTAGTATAATGAAAACATTCAACACCTTTTTGCTTTATTAGAAATTTCAAAAATACATTAGCATTCTTGTTAAAATAGGGCGACTTTCTGTTGGTTATTTAGTCACGATGCTTTTCATCTCTTCAAACATTCAAAATTCCACAAGACAAAAAGACAACGAAACAAATGGAGAAACTAAATGATGCAGCAGTAATGTTGTAGAATAGTAAGAAGTTTCTGCAATAATAGTAACTGTAAACTCTATGAAGCTTGTCAAGTTCTGCACAAGCATAATAACTAGAAAATATAGTTACACTTCACGAAACTGTACTAATCTACCTCACGGAATGTGCTAAATTTTGATTTGTACACAAATAAGTTGAACGTAGACCGTAGGTGAAACAGGTATATTTATTATTCTTGGTACGGGTGCAGTACGTACTTTTTGAATTCGTTGCACAAACCAATATTCTTTCACAAATTCTTATTAAACTTCGTTATCAAATGATACGCTTAATCACAAAATTTTCAGAAACGTTGATTATTTCTTTATTTTGTCTATAAAAATGAGAGTGCGTAACCATTTAAATATCTGCAAAATTAACGAGTAAAGGCATCTTATTCAGTGTCTAATCTTTTGTAAACTGCGAAATTTCTTTAATTAATTGGCGGTTTTTTTTTGTTTGTTTTTATTATTGCTCCCCTTCGCGTTCTAGTCGTCCTTCAAGAAAATGTCTGTTAAAAGCCGGAAAATCCGGTTTGATTCTCGACATGTCTTCTTTTCGTTGTTCCTTTTGATTTAAGATAATAGTTGAACAGTGATAGTTGGTGTGGTTTTCTAATAATGGTGTCGCTGTTGCTATTGTGTTAGTAGAAGACGAGTTTGAAACAAATATATGAAAATAAGAAACATAAAGAGTGATTTTATTGTTTCTAGATGTTTGTTTCTCCAACTGTTGTATCTTTTTATGTGATCATGCGGTTTTCTTTTCTTTCAATTTTTATTAGTATTTCTGTGTGTGTGTATTGAAAAGAAAAACTTGAAGTGATGATGTAATTTATTTTTGCTGTATCTTGAATAGTTCCTGTGACATTTTATACAGCAACTCATTTCCTATTTTAAAGGATAATTTGAGTGGCATAGATTTTGTTTAAATAGATGAGAGATAGATATATACTGGTGGAATGGAGTCGACGTTGTTGATTTAGAAAATTTATTTAACTGAATCAACAACAAACGTTTTATACAAATATTGATTTGGTGGAAATTAATTACATAGTAATTGAGAGTGTGTATAAGAAAGAAAATTTCGTAAATTTTCTCAAACATTACGTATAACTTTAAATAACTGTTTGCATATTGTCAGCTGAATTCAACAACTTAATCATAAGTTTACCATGCGGCAATGTGTTTTGCTTGATCGCCTTTATATTTTGATGACTTTAACATGCGTTGGTAATGTAAACAGTTGGATGAAATAAATATGGTTTAGACGATGAACGAGAGAATTCATAGACTGAAAGATGATGTGTACAAAGAGAAATTGTCGACAGATCTATGTGCGGCTATGTGGTTATGTAGTAGCTATGTTAGACACATAAGGTGATCTGTCACCACTAACTATCATGAATTTGTCATTCCCGCCCCAGTCCTTATACACAAGTCTATTATTTTAACGACTATTAAAGCTAAAACTAGAATCGAATTAATTTTGCTATGTGGCATTTATTAAACTTAAGATAAGTAGTTGAACCTGAAAATGTAGTGGTCATTTCAACAAGCAATATGGTAAACATTTGCATTTATGCATTAGAGAAATTACCGATAGATTCATTCAAGTATTTAAAAGCCCTCAATGTATCTCTCTTTCTCTTTCTCTCTCTCTGTCTCTCTCTCTCTCTGTCTGTATTTCTACCGTTTATTTATGATAATCCCGTCTCTCTCTGTCTGTATTTCTACCGTTTATTCTATGATAATCCCGATATTGTATAAATTGTTTTCTCTATAGATCAACAAACGAAAAAAGGGGTTGAATTCTCCCTATGCTTCACCTGTAAGTTGAATGAACGCAGGATTAAAATGTCAAAGTGATTAGGCATGGAATATTGTCCATTTCCTCATGCGTATACATTAAGTAGAAACTGTATTCCTCAACGATCACCCCCTGTGTATTATCATCAACAAACTACCAAACACCCAGATGCGGTTTTAAATTTCTAATTATAAAACTGAAACCTGCACACACACACACACACACACACACACATCAACCAGTCATCTCAAAAAGAAACCTTTCAAGTTATGTAACTCAATAGTGACTGCTAATTTTGAAGTTGCTTCTAGTCTCTTTTTCCATAAGAGAATAAATAATTAAAACTAGTGAAGTAGTAGGATTGACGATAAAGTTCCCGCTTAACTTTTCATGTAAATTATTAAAATAGACGTTACAATCGAAGACGTATACATGACTGAAACCATCAAGCAAGCTGAATTAATCATCAATTAAACACGTAAAAGTTTTATTTGCAATGAGGAAATAGAAGTAAAAAAAACAACACGTTTAATGATTTTGTATAGAAAAGTGGTATATAGTTGGAGGAAAGGCGTGGATTTTAGTTGGAAATCAGATATAAATCGGATGTGGAGTCATTGTAACAAAGTTCACGGTCCATCGATGACTGTGGCGTTCAGCATCATCGATGCAGAACGTTATCCCCATAGCACAATTTCCACCCTTTGCTTGATTGTTGTCCTTTGTAAACAATAAAAAAATTAACAACTCTCACATGGTTATTATAAGATTGATTAATTAATGATGAAAAGTAGAACATCATTATTATATTGCACAAATATAGAACTGGAAATATTTAAATTATGATATTATTGTATTGTCTTCTTGTTTAATCATCCATGCCATTAACGAACTATATGTCGATTACATAAAATTGACAGGTCAATTTCACACCGACAGTTTGCTTAATTAAAGGTTAAAAGCTAGTAGTAATTCAATAGTAATAACGAATTGATCGTTTTTTTTTCCACATCATCCTCTATACTTTGATAATGGATTAATTTTTACCCTGTAATTTGTATTTGTTTTATCAAATGAAAATTCCCAACCCTAGTACGCAACATAATGACAATAATTAAATAGAGAATAAATTAAACATTAGTTTTCATTTATTTGTGCAACAGCATTATCGAAGCGAATTAATTCAACCACTATACAGATGATTATTTTTTTTTGTGCACTAAAGAAATGAGGGTGGAAGAGAAAAAGTCGAATAGAAAAACGTGACGTTTCTTTTAACTTTCTAAAGGAAAACTGTGTATTTATATATTTCTTGGAAAGTTGTAGCAAAAGCTAAATTGTTTTTAATGTAAGCGCGCAAAACACTGTCACATCCGTCTCCTCTTTCGCATTTCCACAAACTCAAGTAGAGAACTTCACACACCAAAACACCTTAAAACTTTTAAATTAAGTTTACGTTGATATTTGACTGACGTCCTGTCGTCGTATTTAACAATTAAAACTGCTACTGCCACCATCATTATTATCATTATCATCATCAACTCCCTTCTCAACTAGGGTGTGGTCTTGTTGTTAATTAATAAAATAACAACAACAACAACAACAACAACCATTATAACAGAAAAATTTAACGAATTTTACTCGCACTGGTGTTGGGAAATAAATGCAAAAACTAATTTTCAAGTTAATCATATAACTTTTCTGCAATTTTTTTTTTGCTATCATAGAGGCAATATAATAGAAACTGTAAAGGAGTTAGTGGTGGTTGTGCTAGTGATGGTTTAGCGTAGTCGTAATTCCATCCAACGCCCGATTCAGAAATCATTAATTTTAAATTAATTTCTAGGCGGCTTTTTAAAATTCCACGCCGGTGCACACGGGAACAGATTGAATTACTTTTATAGTATAAAGAGAGCCCAAAGTAGAAGAGGAAAATTGATGGAAAAAAACCCCGAAGAATTCTAGAAAAGAATGCCGTCTAGCCCTAATACTATTTTATTAAGAGAATTTATGATAAGACTTGCTATCACAATAGAAAATGGTATTTGCTAGGTTATCAACAAAAAATATGAGGATTTTTCATGGGTTTACTCGAGAATTGCAATTGAAGCGTCTGAAAATGACGCGCACAATAATTGTTTATAATGTAAGATTTAAGTGTTATTCTTGTTGTTGTTGTTTTTTATTTGATCTTATTCACAGTGGAAATGTGGATCTAGATTTGTTCAGAATAGATTATTCTTCCAATTCGAAATTGTTTTATAGTTAGTCGTAATCATATTACAACTCTATAAATGAGACTCTGATAATAATTTCCCTCTTATACATTTAGTTATTTGCCTTCCTTTACGTAATTTATAGGCCATGTTGTAATTATACATCCCCGTAAGGTACTTCTTCTCCTCTCTTATTGTACATACATCTTGAATATAATAGAAGTCACTAATTATCCTTTATTCTCATATCTCTTTATTCAATTCTATTTTATAGTGAAAGCTAATAAATCTAAGAGATGCATTGCTGTGCCTCTGTTAATGTTGAATGTTGTTATAATAGATATAATAATAAGGGCTGAATTTCTGTATATTGTTTGAAACTAACCACCCTCTAGATTATAAAGAATAATAATAAATTTCTCACCAAACTGTTTGATCTAATTATAACGAAGTACTAATAATTTAGAAAGATGAAAATTTATAAATCAAATTTTGTGAAATGAAAATTCAACCCAATTTACAGTAATATTGTTCAGTTGTTGGTGTTACATGTGGAAAACTCAAAACAATTCAAATTAATTACAAAGGTCTAAAGGGAACCTATTACAACTATAATACAACTATAACAAATTCTACTTACTTTTAATCAAAAACTAAACTGGTAACGTACCTGAAACACAATAACAGAAAAAAAATTTGTTGAATTTAATGGAAATTTAACAATAAAATTAATATTGAAATAATGTTGAATTTGTCAAAGTCGACAAAGAAAAAACAGCAACATTTCACAATTGAACTAGCCAAAGTTTTATATAAAAGTTTTACGAAAGTTTCTTCTCGCCGTTTTACCGGATGAAATGTTTGGTATCATATAAAAGAACATGTCACCAAATTGGATATTGTGTGTGTGTGTGTGTGTGTGTGTGTGTTTTTTTTGTTTTGTCTCTTTACACTTTCCCTCAATAATTGACAATCCAACAACATACAGAATGATATGGGCAAAAGCTTATTTAATTTAATTTTGAAGCAAACAGATAAAAAAGGGGCACGATTAGATAAAGGGATTATTAATTATATTGGACATCAAAGTGATGAAGAGCTACCTATTGAATTTAGTGATAATAGAAAGCTCAACTTTTAAAACATTTGTGCTTTTGTTAGAACTAAATACACATAAATATTGAACAGAATAAAAAATTCTATCAAAACATGGTGTATATAAAAGACAAACGGAATCCATGATTTTAATGAGCGTGAAGCTGAAACTGAAACAGAAAGAGTGAAAGAGAGGGCGAATAAAGAAGAAACATTCATACATTTATCATCTGTTGTAAATTACAAAAAGAACAAAAATCGATTGAATTTTGATGAGAAAACAATTCTCAATTTTTTAGATAATGGATACAGAGCAATACCATTGTTTCACAAAAGCTTTTCAAACGATAACATCCACAATATTACGACTAAACAATAATAGGGCTATGTTGTTGTTGTTTTTAATCAAATTTATTAATCTCTTTTATTATTGTTTGTTGTTGTTGTTGTTGTAACATTAAACAAATGCACCATTACTTGAACATTCATACATAAACTTGCCAAATATGTTATAAATTAATTTGTTCATTTAATGATAGATCGAATCTGAATGTGATTAATCAAATAACATGATTGTGTAATATGCGGACATATATCATTCATATTCGTCATAGAAAATCGTTTTTATTTTAGTTTTACGATACTCTATCTAATTAAAATCAGTAAATGTTCAAAAATAAAATCATAAGTTCCGCATACATGCGATGCATTAATGATCGTTTCGCATTGCAGCTACTATTGCTAACGGCCACAAAGAGACTATCCGGCCGGGCAGAGAATTATGCGCAGTGTTTCCAATCAAATGATAGAATTTTCAAATACATATATTGAAAACATCCACAAGCAAATCTATTTTCATATTAAAATCTATAGAAATAAAAAAATATTAGAGAATCTCTCACAAATTGTTAACTTCAGATTCAGATCCATCCAACTACACGACAAGTATCAAAAGAAACAAGTAATTTAAGTATTTGATCACCTTTGCTCACTGTCTGTTAGAACAGTCAAATAGTAATCACTTCAGTAAACCGAACCATGTCTTCAATAACACACAAGTATTCCAATAAACCTTAAAACAAAAGATCGCTAAGTAAAAGAGGGATTGAATAACAAAACGTGACACAAAGGACTATCGAAATCGCCATTTTGGGTGGGTATCAGTTTGAAAGGTAAAGTCGGAAATAATGAAAACCAAAGAATCGATGAGATGGATACGATAATACTTGTGGCAGGGCTCAAGTGACAACGACAGGTAAACGCGAACCTGGTGAAATAGAATCTAATAGCAGGGCCAGTCCTAGCGCTTTTGCCGCCCCAGCCAAACTCCAAAAATTCGGCAACCAAGCTTCAAAAAGAAATTTAAATTAAAAGAAACAGAATTGCATTAAGACAATAATACTATATAATAGAGATTCACGGAAAATTATTTTATTAACCAATTAACGTCTAGAATGAGACTAGACATGAAAATTATTTATTGCATCATACTGGCCTAAATAAACGGCATTTAAGAATAAATACAAATAAATTTGTTTAGATAAGAAATTATGGAGGTGTACACAGATGAGTACAATGATCGGTTTAGGAGTGAAATTTCCAAAAGCAAGGTCGCTCAACACAGCGTTTTCATACAAAGTCCCCAACGTCAACGAACTCGGTTGTGACAAATAACACAACTCCAGTCCGAGTACTGCGGGATGATGTCGGACGACTTTTCATTTTTGTCGGTCGTAGATATCTACACTTGTGCTATCATTCGTCTGAAGGATAACTGGGGCCCATATAAGTTGCCGCTTCATTCTTGCTAAGCAAAACATGCAGCCGCCAGATATTCGAAATAGCCATGTCTAGTAAGTAGGTAAAGATCACCCAATACCATTTTATCCTCTTATAGAACCCCGGTATAGACTGATGGACCGGTTCAACTGGTCGGCACCACCTATTCCTCTGTTCTAATTTATATAAAAGTCTTGGGATATTGAAGTCTACCTTTTGTTTTCGAACGTTGCACCACCTTTTCACTTTTCCCAAAGGCTTTATATTGTCAAAATTTGATCCCATTGCAAAAACATTGTTATCTTTCCATTTAATTTTTTGTATCAAAACGGTAGTCTGCCCTTGGTTGTCTTTTCATATCCTTCACAGCGATAAATGGCCATTTCTTAGTTCTATTCTATCGCATTGTTCATATTGCTCTGGGGCAATCGGCATTCTTGCCAACAGAGATTTTACGACTCTGACTTCTAGAGGATCGGCAAAAATGTCTGTAGACTTGCCGCAATACACATCAAAATCGTACCAATACCCGTCTGAAGTTGTTGCAGCCCAATTCCGATAGCCGAACCATACAAGTTTTTTCCATAATGTATTGTTTGACGGAAAACTTCCAACTGACACGAATTTCTCTGAATAAGATGCCACAACGATCCCACTTTGCACATTTTATCACCACACCTCCAGCTAGGGAATTGCCGACGAAGTGTAGGTTTCTTTTTATGTCTAAAAATCGATTACGACACATGCAATTTGCGACCAATGGAACGCCAAGATCTTCATCCAAACTCCAGTAATAACGCTCACTAGGCAGTTTATGATATTTAGGAATTACCACAATTGTTCCTGGGACATCTCTTGGAATAGTTGAAGAAGTCAAATCGTCAACAATATTTATTTTCTAGATTCAAGTAATCGGAATATATTTTTGTGGGCTGTGTTTATTTTTTTTTGAGTTCTAGTTTAAACGGTTTTGCCGACGTAAGCAGTCGCCTACCTTGCCTACCACCTAGGGTCGGCCCTGCTAATAGAGATGGTGGTGCAACAGAATGTCCACAAAATAGATACTAACTTAGCACTATTAAAAGTTATTTATCCAAATGAAACATAGAACATCTAATGTTGTTTACTTGTATAAACAACATTATCTAGTGAGTATTCAATTTAAAATTTACCTTGGAAACGTTCCGTAACATTCTCCAGACGGATCGTCTTTCAATCTGACTCTCTCAGTCTACGATCCAATAAAGTTAAAGATGAATTCCGTTCAAGCATAGCGAATTGAAGGCAAAACTGTATCACGTTTCATTGTTACATACAAGAAATATCTTCTAAAGTATAACATTACAATAACAGTAAATATACACCTGCGATTTTTTTTAAAATAAAATTCCCACTATACCCCATTCATACATGTAAAATTTATTTGATCAATAATAAAAAATCCAGTGAAATTCATGACGAAATGATTAGAGTATTAAAGCCTTTTAAATGTTCAAAAATTAATTGGATAATATGATGAGTTTTATACGATTTCTCTAAAAACCCATCAGAAGATTTTATTAGTATTAATTAATGAAATTTTCACTTTTATTTTCATCAATTCCAGCAAGTTTCACAAATATTCCATAGAAACTTTGTAATATTATGCAATTAAGCGGATAATTTCATTTAAATACGTATAACACAAGAATGTTGAAGAGAAAACAAAAACTGTATAAATAATTTGTTACCAATTCAGTTCAGCTCTACTGAAGCGAAATCTTATAGAATGAATTGTCAATATTCTTCATTGTTTTTCTTGCCCTAAAATTATCCACAACAATAACAAAAGAAAAGTGAAAATATTAAATTGAATTTGTTAGAATAATTTCAACGAAATATCTAATAATAATAATAATAATAATAATAAATTAAAACGACAAAAGAGTAATAAGTAGGTGATTTGAAATCGTCTACGTGTTTCGTAGTAGCACATAAACAGGCAATTTACCAAACAAAAACGGCACACAGAAAACATATCTGCTGATAATCTCGGTAGTGTGAAAAACGTAAAGTACACCAAACGGAACAAACTAAAGATACTCTCTTTCTCAGTTGAAGTTTCATTTGTGAAATGATAGGAGATGAAAAACGAAGAATTTTTGTGTGTCTATTGTATTGGCACTTCCATTCTCTTTCTTCATAATCCAAGCGTGTCACAAATAATAACAATAAAAACATAAGAATTTGCAAGAAATTATGGAGAAATTTGCGGTATATATGGATTAATATCGTTTTGACAATAGAGGGAAAAACGCTTATAAAAATATGTTGTAATAACACATATATAATACGTTTATATTATAAGGGTTGGTTATACGCCACTCAACCACCATCATCATTGTTGAACCCTTTCCTAATGAGACACTATAGCGGCAAAATATAAAGAATCATTTCGTTGGAACAGCAAGGCGACAGTTGTTAAATGGCATCCATCGTTTGAACTTTCCCCCATTTCACTAGAAAGAGAGATAGATAGTTAGGGGGATGATGTTACACTACTCTTTTCTACCAGTTCGCGTTTTATATGGAAATGTTGTCATGACATGCTTCGTTAAAGTCGTAAAATAGCACCGCAAAGCGGCGGCCCGACGTACACACAGGGTCGGACTGCGTTAAAAAAAAATAGAAAGAAAAACAGAGAACCACCGTAAAAGAATAATGTGGTTTGCATGCTAAAAGAGATTAATTAACCTTTTTACTGTTAGGCAAAACAACCCTCCCACCACTTGTATTAATTTTTTTTATTATGACTTACCTAACTCAAAAACTCATCTGTTTTAAATTAATGACCATAAAATAATTCGTTGATAGTGAAATTATGTTATTGCTTTATTAATATAACAAGGCAGTAATTTAATATTGGAAATTTATAATTCGTTTCTAATTAAGACAGTTTACCCTAACCAGCATTTCTTTGTAATTTCTTTTTCAGAATTCTATTATTAAACGGAACGATTTCCTAAAACGATCTTTTCATATTGCTGACAGATATTCCGGTTTTCTGTTGTACGTTTTTTTTTATGAAGTAAATGGTGTCACTACCATTCATTGATGGTGGCGAGTATTTTTTGACATATAAAGCACTATACTCGACGAACTTTTACAAAACTCTAATTTAGACTGTCTTTTTTTCTCTGCATGTTTTTTAATTAGTCGACTACAACAAGAATGAAATACTCTTCCATCACAGTATTCGGTTGAAAAAAGTTGCAAAAAAGTTTCGCACAGTGAGGATAATTCGTAACAAATTAATTACAATTGAATTGAAACTTTTTCGTAACCTATTTGTTATTATACTATAAAAGTCTATGTTGCACAATTAAATAAAGTTCAATCAACCATTAAAATGCAATAATTTAGAGAAAGCCCATTACATAAAGATGAAATCTTGAATAAAATTGTTTCTAATTTAAATTTGTAACAGAAAAAAATTATATATAAAACTCTAACAAATTTGTTAAAGTATTGTTGCGGAAAATATTAAAACCACTAAACTTTATGGAAAGGGTAGAGGTATAAATAGTCGACGAAGTCATTGAATTAGTAGTCAAACAATCCCATCCTCTTCTGTGGTACAACATGAAATTAACAGTTTTGTGTTTGGGTGTTTTAAGTCTGGCCGTTATTCATATATCGGCCAGAGTTATAAAAGAAGATGAAGAAGTTAGTGCCGAATTAGCACCACTTGACTTAGATGTGGCTGCTTCAGGTCATCATCATTCCAGTCATCATGAAGAAGGTGGCGGTTCATCCCATCATGGTGATCATCATGCCAGTCATGTTTCAAAAGGTGATAAAGGCTATAAATCATCCCATCATCACGATAAAGGTGATCATGGTAAACATGGTAAAGAATTTAAGGCTGCGCATCATGGTGAAAAAGGTGGTCATCACAAATCGCATCACGATGAAGGTGGACATCATAGCGAACATCATGCAGCTGGTAAAAGTCATAAAGGTGGTAAATTCGGTGAAAAGAAAGGGCACAAGAAAGGCCAAAAAACAACTGGTTACCATCATAAATCCCATAAAGATGATTATCATAAGCACCACAAATTCTACGATGATTATCACAAAGGTGGACACCATTCAAAACATGGTGATTTCCATGGACACCACGGTGGTAAGTCTGGACACCACAAGAAGGGTGGCAGCCACAAAAGCGGCTACCATGATGATCACTACGGTAAAAAAGGGCATTCCGATAAAGGACATTACGATGAAGATCATAAAGGATTTAAAGGACATGGTGGACACGAAAGTCACCATTCCCATCATTCAGATTATGGTAAAAAAGGAGGTCATTCTGGTGGTAAAGAATATGGTTTTAGCAGTGGAAAACACTAAAAATGTTATATATAAAGAAACCCTAGTACTAGCACTCCAGAGGAGTATTCCTTTAATGCTGACAAGGATCCGGACGGTGCCTCCAGCAAGCGATTCGTTATTCTCCCCCATCTCTCTTTCTACGCTCTACAAATTTCCTCCTTTGACTAGTAACTATTATTACTATTACAACCGATGGAGTGCTGTTGCTACAAATTGTTTTATTCAAGTCTCGTTCATGTTGATTTCTATTGTTGCCTGTTCTGATTTGTGTTACAAAAAAATAAAAAAATCACATTAAACTGATTTGTTTTCTTTACCCGTTTAGATTCGATCACATCAATAATAAAACCTGCGGCTATTTTGATATTGCGATATTGCTAACAAATCTAACAGGCAATACGATTTTTTACGATTTTTGTCCAATAAATCTAACAACTTTAAAAGCATTTTAAACTTAGTTTTAAAAATTCTTACCAAGTAATTGGAATCCAATCTCGTTATCGAAGAAAGATGAAGAGGAAAAAAAGAACTTCTGATATCAGCTGAATTGCTGATTCAATTCGACATTTGACGTATCCTTTACGATTATCGTATTCTAATAAGGGGAAGACATCGAAAAAAAAGGAGACATACGAAAAATTCAGGAAATGAATGATAAAAAAAAACGGTGAATCATTTCAATATTTCAAATATTAATAATTTCCTTTTGAAATGAAAATTTTTGATATTTTGTGAAATGCCAACCAACCACCAATTGTATACATCTTTAATGATAATATTCTATTTCAACCACCATCATTTAGAAAAGTCGTGATGGCAGTAGGCGACTGTTTATTTCATTGTCAAAATTTTATCTTCGTACCACCACAGTACGCTATACACAAAATGGGAGTAATTATGTAATTAAAATTTATGGTTATTTCTCGTATTAAATACGGGCGACATTCATTAAATTCCTTAATTTTCGTCGATAGACCTCTAACGAAATAGAATACCTTCAATTACTACCAAAAACAACATTATGTTGGGGTGTCGTGCCGTAGATTCTCTTTTACAAGAACAAAATGCGTACAAAATAAATAAATGTCCCCTCAATTTCTTTATTGGACAAACACTAGAAATGGCAAATTTCGCAAGACACCTACATATCTGTAAAATTATGGAAAATAAGGAATGGAGAATAAAAATAATGAATTTTATCAGAGTTCAGGGATTGGGAAAAAAACGGAATATAAACGGAAAGAATGTGAAGGCTATTCTTGTTTTTTCCGTAGTGGGTGATTCTCCTCTCACCAGCAAAAAAGTTACTTTAACACTGTATACATATATTAAATTTCTTTGTTTACGAAATCCCCGAGGATGTTGTAGTGACGTAAAGTTGATGCTTGTTTTATTCATTTTAGTCTTTCACGATAAATTATTAAAGCAACAACAGTCCATCATTTCCACACCGCCCCTATTCTTTCCATTTACTGTACTATTTTGGGCATACAGAAAAGAATAAATAAAATCAGTTTGAAAATGTAGTTTTATTAGTTTTCGTACTTTAAAGAAAAATAGAACGGTCGATATTATTTAAACGGAAATCCCAACGGGATGTGATGAAAAATCTAGAAACGGAAAGCTTTACTCAATAATTTCGGATTCAATTGAAATGAATGACACTCGACAATTTTTGTAAATGTAAAATAATTGAAGAATAATTGGACTTTAGTTAATTTGTTCAGTGATGACATTTGTTGGATATAATTTACATCAAATATATCCTCTTTATATGTAACAAATATAATTGTAATAGGGCAGTTCACCCTCTAGTAGCAGTTGAGCTTTTTTATTGTATATACTGTCTGAAAAAGTATTTATAGCTATGTAGTAGAACAATATGGTTACGAGCTTTCGCCATCGTCAAGGGCCCTTCAACTTATTATTCTGATCTCTTCACTATTACGCTCTTTTGTCTGTCTTTTTCAGTAGGTACGCCCTTCAGAAAAGCTCAGCAAAAATTTTAAAGTTTTTCTTTTCTACACATCATTTACTTTCCACTTTATATTCTCTCTATTTTTTTTCACTTACACTAATTTCATGTAATATGTGATGATCACGCATCGTTTCAGGGGGGTAAACTTACGTGTTACCCTTACAAAAATACATGTAATTTACCTTAAATTATTTTGTCACTAAATGCGTCATTTTCGTGTTTTTATTTTTGATGGATGTGAATAATTAGACAGTTAGAAACTTTTATAGATTCACGCAATGTTGTATGTGATAATTACAATTAACAATTGTTGAACATGTATAAATATTGAAGAAAAAAAATATGACAAATGTAGGAGAGCGGTAAGTGATTTGTTTTTATCCTTTAGAAATGATGTGTTAATTTTGTTGTCATTATTTTGTTACGATTTTTTTTTTGAAACTTTTTAAAAATCAACCCAACGAATCTTTTTTAATTTGGGAATACTCTGGAGAAAAACACACCTCAAGGGCCCAACGTACACGAATAGCAAGAGTTTGTTACTTTCTTTCAAAGGCTTGAGGTGTCAACAACCCAAAATTTATTAAACACGAATGAATGTGAAACAAGCAGAGAATTTTTATTTTAAAACAAATCTTATACAAGAAGAAGATTCAAAGTGTCCAGCAACACAAGTGTGTCCAAGTAAGTTTTACATTCGTTTATCAATTAAATGAGATTTTCATAAATGAAAATTTCGTGCAATACACCCCAAATGCCCTTAGAAACGTTGTGTTCGTGTGCGACAATTATACCACTTTTGATTTAAATCTATCAGATAAAATTCATTGTAGCGATTTAAAAGGTATGATTATTCCCAATAATCCATGAATATTTAATAGTCTTATTGTCATGGAAAATCAATAACCTATTGGCCGTTTCACTTTTTATTTTTGGCTAATTGAATATCGACTATTGTTTGAAAATGGAAATTGTGTCAATATGAACTGGTTTAATGCAATAAAAATTCGAATAATTGTTAATGTTTTATTTACTTAAATAGAGATTACGTTCAGTAATTTTTCCCAAAAAAAAATGAAAAACAAAAACATCATGATTAGTAAACAGGACAGTATAGAACTGTAGATTTTTGGCGCCATCATTTATTGATTCTGTGTAGTTTTAAGATCCACTGATGCCAAAATAGGTCAAGTACGATGGTTCGTTTATAAAAATAACCTGCACGTATAATATTTTCTAAAGAAGAAAGATTAAATTCACACTGAATTCCCATTAGGATATTGGGGCGTTAGGCACTACAGAAAAAAAGTAATAAGATAAAGGCACCCTTAAAAATTAACAAGTTGTCCAAGATTAATCTTTTATATCACCTTTATCCATATTTCCAGTGTTATTTTGATGACAAGCTTATCATATTAAAATTAAATAGAATTATTTGACTGTAGACAAATATGTGTTGGGGTGCAGATTTGTGGTTGTGTTTTGTAGGTGTAAATGATACAATGACACACACTGACACACACACACGCACACACACATCTAAGTAATCCACTTCTCTTACACCACATCAAATCCGTTCTCTTTAACTGAATCCACCCCAGATTTAACGTCTCTAAATGGCGACATTTCAGGCATTATTATCTAAATATTGTTAAACATTTAAAATTTAGATGGGATTTAATTCCCACTAATTTTAGAATTATGTAATAGATTATAGTATCGAATTAGAGAGAATTCTAGATAGTCGAGTGACAAGGAGCAGTGAGCTTACGAAAGCTCCTTTCGACAGTTAACGTTACTTTTGGTGGTATTGCGGTTTTATCGACGCAACGTCAACAATAACTATAGAACAACAACACCAACAACAACACCAACAACAACATAACAACAGCAACAACAACAGAACAACAACAAAAACGGAGACAACAAGACAAGAGCAAATTTATTTACCCTTTGGGTAATTTTCTTTGAATAAATCTAAATATAATTTCTACTTTCAATATACATATGTATAAAATATGTAGTTATTACAGAAGTGTATTCCAATTAAAACTTACCTTGACTATTGAACAAACAAGAAACATGCAGATGCAGAATATAAATATTTTCACATAGGTGGGTATACATTATACCTATGTGATTAAAGCAAACAAATCGGTGCTCGTATAATTGAGGAGTAGATTAGAATGTAAATAAAATATTAAGAGATTATAATTAAAGTTGGCATAACACAGAGACGTGAATTTTTAAATATACATTTGTATGTATAAATTTTAATCATACTCAAATATTTAAACACTTTACTGAATACGGGATAAACAAAGTGTTTGCATTTGTCATTCCTAAAGGTACAACCAACCATACTGAATACATTTAAAACGGAAAAATAATGATATTTCATTGATAGATAATTGCAAGTAATTTTAAATTAAAATATTCTATTTTTGAAAATCATTACAAGGTGTATTAGATACCAAGCAGAGCCGCCCCTAGACCGGGGCAAGCGGGACCAATGCCCTGAGCCGTGGACACTGGGCCTCGCGCTTTTAGGGCCCCGCAACGTCGTTTATTTTATTCACAATTATGACAATAGTTTGCTTGATTAGAAATTCCAAAAATCATTATGCCCCGGGATCCCCAAATCATTTAGCCTCGGGCCCCGCACTAGCTAAAGGCGGCCGTGTTTCCAAGCAAGGTACACAACTGTTAATGTACAACACCAATACGCTTCAGAATGGCAGCATACTCAACTGTTTTGTTTCTAAAGACATTTTATCCATTAACATTTTTATCTCTTTGATTAAGTCTTAAATAAATAAGCATTACTAAGATAAATAGTTAGTACGAGAAAAGTAGAAGCAGCTTTAATTTACTTTTTAAAACAAAATTAACAAGCAAATCTCAGGATTGATCGCACAAGATTTTGATGTTGGATCGAAGAATTTCAACTATTGAACATGGCCAAAGTTGAAGATAAGTATGGTAAAAGGAATGGAAGAAGGAATACGATGAATTTTCGAGATCGCAGATGAAAAGTAGAACTATGTTAGGAATTCCAGAGCAAGAGAGTTACGCATAATCCTACCATAACATTGATTTGAATTCGTGTTTCTACCTCATTTAACTTCGTCAATATTATATCAATATAAGCTGATTGTTACCAGCATATACAGAAAAGTGATCAAACGTCTTCAAGAACAAATAGCTTGTCTAATTCGTGGAATCTTTGACACAATCGCTCTCCAACACAGCTCGGACCATTAATACTACTTGTCAACGGGACAATTTTGTCCAGAATATGCCAACTAAAATAAGATTAACAATAGGAAAACTTATTTTCTTCTACTACTTGAAAAAAAAAACAACGGTTCATATCAGTCGACATTATCAATATTAACATTTGAAGAGAGTCTTTAAATTCACATATTCAGCAATTTGCAATTAATCAGATGCAATTGTTGATTAATTTGACTTTCAAAAAGGATGAGTGTGTGAAAGAAAGTTGACTGTTGTATGAGACATGTGTAACACAATCCGTAACAGTGAGAAACCTTACCGTGGCCCACTCACCGTATTCAAATTTTGCTGTCAAAACAACCAAAAAAGAAAAATCCTGTTTGATCCGATAAAATTACAATGTGTACGTGGGTTGACCGTCAAAAATCGGTCAAACATATTGATTAAATCATGTTTAATCAAAATTTAACCAAATGACCTGCAGTGTGAAATGAATTTAGCTTTTGAAAGAATAGAAAGGATATAATCGATGACTATCATCATTTACGATGGACAATCTATAAAATCTATTATGGAACAACAAAATAACGAAATACTACACCTAGGAATTTTATGATTGTGTTGAAATCGGTATTTTCTATAATAAAAGCATTACCAACACTAGCCACAACAACAATAAAAATAACGCCTTTCACCCCTATATTATATAATATATAAATGGTATAATCATTACTGTTCAATATTTGTTTGCGCTAAATATGCTAATTAGTGGCATGTTATAAGTAATAGTAGATTATCTATATGCATATTTCGGTATTATGATAGAAATTCTGCCTTTAAATAATATTGTATGTGATGTGTCACAACTAATGTCTTCATATAATCCAATTTATAATCTTAACATGTGCCAATCAAGTCAGATTAAGTTTATATAGTATGCATATAATCTATAACCACTATGATTAATTATGTGCCCCCTTTACTTTACTGTCTATGTATGTATATATAATCACTGTCACAATTTAGATAAACATAATCAATTGGGAAAGACCGCTAAAAAGTGTGAAATTTCCATGCAAGAAAAACCAAAATGAAAGATTGACATCAAATAGAAAATTTGATAATTAATTAGATGCATGAAAATCCCAGTAATATCCAACGTGAAACAAAGAGAAAGAAAAAAAGCACAAAGTTATTCTTAACACAGGAGCATTTACAGTTAACGATAAACATCCACAGAAATGACCACAATTCTCATCATTTTTTTAATGAGACTTGAAATAGCATTGTTACATACATTACATTATTTTTAATAATCATAATAATAATCATCATCATCATCATCATAAAAATAAAATGTGAAATATTCCCGAGATTTTAATGAAAATTACTATTATAGCTGGTTATAAGTAACTTCAAAAAGGCCACGCTAATATAATAAAATGATACAATTTGACAATATTACAACATTTGTAATATTTCACAATTTTTATGGATGAATTGATTTTTGTGTTCCGTCAACAAAAGCAGGCGAAAAAATTTCAGTGGCACCAGAGAATACGGAAAGAAGAAAAAAAAACACAAGCTATATCCTTCTTCTCAGCTATAATAAATTATTACCAATTTCCTATATCTCTGTTGGTCTGGAATATTTCCAATGTTTAGTTGAATCTTTGGCAATCACTTTAATATTTACTGGAAAATTACCAACATTCATAAAAATATATGTAAAACAACAAAAAATTGATTGATTGTCTAAATCGCAATCGTTTCATTTATTCAATATTGTTACAATAATAATTAATTATATTATTATAAAAAAAAAACATTTCAAATATCTGTGTAAGTTTCGTTAAATGATTGTTTTCTATATAGCAAAAACCATTAAATTTATACAACAAAATGTTTTCCAATAAAACTCAATATCATCAATCATTAATGATTGTTTATTTAGAATTTGTATGGGAGAAATTCAAAAAAGGATATATTTCCTGTTATTATTTAATATCTAACAAGTCTAATTCTTCAATATTGTAGATAGATAGACGAGTTTTTCCGGTTCATCTATTTTTAATTTTCTATCAACACAACTTTTACAGAAATTGATAAAAATTACTTATTTCTATTTAGCATTGAATAGTCCGATCCGGAAATCTTCTGTTGGATTTTTTTGCTGTTGAATATTGAAATATCATTGTTTTTCAATTGGAACTAAATTTGATTGAACGGTAATTGTACAATTTTCAAGCCAATCAGAAATATAAACAGATCCGGAATAGAATTGGAATTCTATAAACATTTTCTAATAGCATACCGAGTAATTCGATAATAAAACATAAATAAATTAGATAGAATTTTAATCGTAATATGAACAGTGCAAAAATAGTCTTAAAGCAAAAATCATTAAACCATTAGAATTTAATTTTAAAAGTTATTACGATCATCTACAAAAGTCAACGTTTATGTGTTAGGTATTTTACTATCTATAGTAATAATAACTAGGCGGTTAGTTTTGACCCTTCAATAATTATTCAGGTGAACAAGGGTTGGTAAAATTTGTACTGTTATAAATAAGAAAAAGGGACATTGTGTGAGACAAAGGTGGGCAATTACTTTTTGCCACAGGCCAGTTGAAACCTCTTTATAGCCGCTAAGGGTTACAAATAAATTAAAGCTACATTTACACGTTGCGTTCTGCCTGTAATATTATGTTACACATCTCCTGCAGAAAGTGTGAAACACTCTCTGTATGTTTGACACAAGTCGTCCAGATATAGTGTAAAGAAGAATTAATTTAGTACATTACAGACATGTAAGTGTTTCTCTGTTAATTGTAATTTTGGAGTATCGACCAACAGCTCCGTGCATACCAGATAAGAGATCAAAGAGGGGGCTAGATAAACCTTATAGTATACCAGGCGTCCCGCCTACAGTGTACTCCTGGAATTGTCAACCTGAGCTGTATATTCAGAACTTGTGCGTTCTTTCGGCAATGGTACATCGTTTAGGTGTCACAGACTATTCGCTTGTTGTCTATAGTTTTCGGTAAAATAATGCTGACACAGTGCAAACTTTAGCATTTTTTAAATCAAGAATTCTCGTTATTAAACATTTATAAATTTAAAGAAAATACGGCGAAGTCAGGCGACTAAAGAAAAGTCCCACAATACTACAACACTGGGAGATAGTTTGCATAATTTATAAAACAGTAGAAAATTACGCATACCACTATTTTGTCGTTGGTAGTATATGTGAATCTTTTTTTTGTTGTTGTTTCAGTATTGTGTAGTACTGCATTTCAAATGAATACAAAGAGTATATTCGAAAAGTTTGGTATTGTATGCACAATAATTTCGACTTTTGTTTGTCTAAATTCTAGATAGATGATTTTCCTAAAACAACATGCATTAATACACGTATGAAAACCTTTAGAAATTTGCAATATTTTAATAATGCAGTATAGGTGATTATTTAATGAAAACATACGAAACAAATACAGGAAATAATAAAAATTCTGCAGGTGTCTTTAGTGGAAATTCAACTTACACCTGTATGTAAAGGTTTACGCTGTTATTTTGTTAATTAGGAAACTATTTGGTTATTTAGTACAAAAAAAAGCGGCACCATTGAATACAATTTAGAAAAAAAAACTTTGAGAATATTCGAACTCCAGCAACTACGCTTCATTTTATTGTAATTAAAAGCCTGAAGAGTTTCCCTTAACTACCTAGAATCTAAAATTAATTTAACCCCAGCCTTACCCTTAATAGCAAGAAGTAGATCGAGTATGCAATGAAGCCTAAATCTCTCTCCTCCAACGTCTATTTTGATAATAATTACTATAACTATTATTATTATTATTATTATTATTATTATTATTATTATAAACGGTGAGAGTATATCATTGTGGGTTAAATCGTGTTGAAACTTTATCTTTTAAGTCTCAAACTCATTATAATCATCCCCGCCGATATCTAAAAGAAATTGAAAGAAGCTTTAAGTTTCGTAATATAAAAGATTGATCAGTATTATCAAATTTTTTCTCTTCTTTAACGAAATTCCTATATTTGATTGTGAATGGAAGAAAGAAGGACTGAAATAACAACCAATAATATAATAGAATATAATTCAACTTGCTAAAGTATGCTCATATAAAGTTTTTCTTCTCATTTCAATCTCAGTGTATCTAGTGAACAAAAGTTTTCACCAATAATCAATAGAAATTTTGTGAAAAACTAATCATAGTTAATATTAAATACCAAATATGTACATACATAAAAATATAAGGTGCTATAATAAAAACGTATAAATGTCAAATATTGTTGATATTTACTTTCCCGTTTATGTCGAATATCTTAACGGTGGTCTCGGGAGTATTTCCTGGCAACTTACCTCTTGAAAAGCTCACCGATATACCACCACAGAGTGACAGTTACTATAAACAGATTCGACATACATTTCTAATCAATTAACTTCAAAATCAAAACTAACATTGAGATAATTATATTTGCTATACCTTTAAAAATCAACAAGCAATCCATTAATTAAATCAAACTGTAATCAATAATTAAACAAATTTACGATTATCAAAGCGCAAAAAATTGAATACGAAATTCTAAAAACTGGAATAATTTGTTTATTCAAAACTGTCACACAGGCACACACAAAAAACAAACAAATTTACCATCCAATTAATTCAGAGAATTATCTTTCGCCTATTTTAATAAAACAGACGAAAATTCCAACAGGACAACTCAACTTTCTAAAGATTTATAAAATCCCTAAAACTAAAATATCAAAATTGAAAATGACTCCCTTTAATAAATAAATAATTGAAATAAAAGATATTTCATCTTGCAAAACTGTCGTTGCTGAAATATATTGCCCAATTTGTTGAAGAAATTGTAAATTAGGCTGATTGTATTTTTTTAAATAGTAGGAAATATGAGCAGGAACCATGACCCTAGTCTCCAACACCCGAAAATTGAACAAAAAAAAAACATCGACATGCACCGTTGGGCTTTATAACATGCAACTGTTTAATTGTATTGCATGCTTTTTTATTTGATAAATTAGAAGAAAAAACACAAACGTAATTTGTAAGTAGAAAAAAATTCTAACAAACAAGTAAAACATTTGATATAACTGAATGATAAAAATAAATGACCTGAAAGGAATAAGTTACAGTACTATTTTTTTACCTTGCAATAATATCTGGATTATAAACAGGAGTAATTTCCAATCCATTTTTGACAAAATTTGTTGTGTCATGTTCAATTAGTAACAACAAAAACAAATCGAAATTGTTAGAATTCTTCTTGTTATTATTTTGGCACAAATTGTTGGCAAACAATCACACTACAGAACATGATGAAAAATGCACACAAATAGGTCAGCACTTCTTTTTCTTTCTCAATTTTTGAATAAACGAAAATCAACACCACTCTCTAGCACTGTTGTCATCAATTTTATTTTATCAGCACAAGTTCAAATATTATCACGAATATTATGCAAACAATCATTTTATTTCGATATAGACATGTGGATTGAAAAACAATGTTTTTTCGTTTTGGTTTTTGTTTATTTAATCAATAATATATTTGGACAAAAAAAAAGACAACAACAAGAGCGCAACAATCGCTTAAAGTCGACTGCTCTTGTTTATGCGGTACCGTATTTATCTCAAAGCGTCCCGACGACGGTCTAATATACACTAAAATAAGGGAATCGACACGACGCAGTGTGTTGACGCGACTGCCGCCGTCGCACACACAAATTTTCGGTATTTGCCGATGTCTTTCGGTTTGAATCGAGACGCCGGCACCCTATACTGTAATATATCTAACAGTAGATATAGTACACTAACCACCCTTAACTGCTGTTATACTGCATCGCATGCGATTAATATATTATGATTAAGTATTTAATTAGGATCCCTCTTAATGTCTTGTAATAGGTTCACTGACTCAGTTGTGCTGCTGTTGATTCTTTTAAATGGTTCTCTACCACTCCTTAAAAATAGAAAAGAAACCGAAAAACTGTGGATAAATAGTTGGAAAGTTTACAAAAATAAAATAAAATTTAATCAAAAGGGAAAAAGAATAAATGCCTGTCTGGCAGCTGTTAGCTACTGTGCTGTTTAGAGCTTTAATTGTGTTAAAAGATTGGACAGTGTTAACTTCTATAACTATAAATAAATATAAACGCGTGCTAGATATCGTGCATTTCACATTGTCTTATTCTGTAACTGTAAAAAATTGTTTACAGCCATCAATTTGGAATTATTTACATTTATATTCAACTGTACCACAATTGAAGTTTGGTTAAATTAAAAGTAAACAGCGAGAGCCTCCAGATTTTCTTCGATCTATGTCATTATAAGCCATTATCTAAATACTTGAATAAAAATAATACGAAAAATATCATCAGGATAAGGCCTCTTTGACCGGAGCGTGGAATAAAGTTATTATTTGTTATCATCATGTGTATAAATACTATATTTCTAACAATTACCAATATAATAAATCCAATTTAACTTGGTTGATTTGCTATTTAATTGAGTTCAAGCGATCGTAATAGCTTATTGTTTAGAGAACGAATTTGTATCTATTACTGATAACGAAGTGTTTTAAGAAAAACCGGCATGCAGAGAAAGATAAACGATTAACAGGCGATAATTATATTGGTTTACTATCTACCATTGTTTCCAATTATGAGTGCAAACCTAAATACCTTTCTACCATTTAGAATTATTTATTTACAATTATGGTTAGTTAAACAAAACTAGCGTAGTTTGCAATTTTCTGAAAATTGAAAATATGAGGTCTATATATATATATATATATATATATATATATATATATTACAAATCTGACTCTCTCTATCTCTCTTTATTTTTAATTGAACAAATTTTATTTCAACAGTTGATTTAAAATTGTTGAGAAGTATTTACGTTACAGTTTTGATTAAAAACAAATATACCAAAAAAAAAACAGTAAATTTAGATTTTTGATAAAAAGTGATTAAAATCCATAAAAAAGGCAACTGAATACAGAGACATATTAATTAAGCCAGAGGCCTTAAAACTGAAAGGTATGGTGTTGAATTTAAACACATTATAATACAAAACAAGATTGAATTTACCTTTCACTATAAATCCAAAAGGATATCTCGTCGTCAGCCTAAAGAATTATAAGGGATACGACAGAGATAACAAACGCTCTCTATTTGTTTAACAACTCCATCACTTTTTCTTCGTCTAAAATGTGTAGTTTTTCTATCATCTTGATAGATACGTAATAATATATAGATTAAAACAGGACGACGAAACTATCAACTTCGTTCTACTAGAATAGTAATGTTGTAATATTATTATGCCGGAAGCTCTGCTACTTTATTTCACCAGAATTGCCTTTGATCGAATGTATAACATTATAACTTTATTTAGTCTGTCAATCATTTTTATTGCGTGGAGAGTTTCATTTTGTCAACTTACCCGACGCGCTAGCAACTAACACAGCTAGTGTCGATTGCACACAGATGTAAAACTAGGGCAGTTGCTTACTAAAGGTAAACGTGGAGCAGGTTGTTTATATGCTTCAATTGTGTTTTCAAATTGCTGTTTATTCCGTGTATATATTACACACAATGGTTTTACCAGCTAGCGAGTAGCGAGTTTACTATCTAGGTAACGTTATTACTATCTAGTAAACTCGCTAGCCAGCAGCTAGTGAACTCATCGAATGATATATTTTTTTTTAAATAGCTATTGAATCAGCTTCACATGCTTAAAAGCAACAAGTTGATTAGTTGTTGTATAATTCATGATTTCAATTGTCATACAAGTCAGAAAGGACACCTTGCTAGGCCTATGGAAACAAACGATTTATCGATTCGAATCGATTCATCGATTTAAGAAATAAAAAATGTTTCGAAAATTGAGTCGATTTGACTTTGCTAAAGCGCTTCTAAATTGATTCTAAAACGATCACAAACTGATAGGTAATTGCTGATCGAAAAAAAACACGATTTTTTGTTCACGAAAAACGAGCATACCCCTTTAAATATTTGTAGATGGAAGTAGCATCATTTTCTGATTGTAAATGTTAAAATTAATACTTATTTGTCAATTATCAATTTTATTTTGGCCAAGAATCAAATGTTTTCTTTTTCGGTCTTTGCTAAAAACGAGAAATTATCGCCGAAACACTGATGCATGCAGGTTTTCATTAACTTTAAAAAATGATCTATCATCGTGTTGGAGGGCAAGACGGGTTTTTTTTTAATTGAAAGATTTTAAATCTGTGAAAATAGAACTCCAATTTCTACAAAACGTCTTACATCATCAAGTTTCCTACATATTTTAAATTTACAGTTTCTTTCATTATTATTATTATTATCTTCCTGTATCTGACCAATTCTTGTCGATTCGAATCGATTCAGAACATTTCCAATTAATCGCATTGAATCGATGTTTTCTTTTTGTGAGTCTTACATCGATTCGCTAATCGCACTGAATCGAAAATCGATTCGCTAATGAGCGAATCCCCTAAACCTTGTCTCAATAGTAGTTAAAAGGTAACGAATACAAATTTAACTTGACTACCGTGCTTTTACTTCTGTTAATTTGGCAATAACAGGTGAACACAAGAATTGACTGTTTTATACAGAAGGCAGTCAAGTTAAATTTGATTTACTATACGTACATACTTTGAAAGAAATGTCTCAATCAATCAACAAATTTGATTTGACAAAAAAAAACGAAATCAAATTTTAAAAGATCCATTACAAATCATCAGAGGAAAGAACTTACTGGAACAAAAATAAGTTGTTAAACACAATTTGCTTGTAAGTTATTGAAAAATACGAACAACTACAATGAAATAATTTTACTTCTACATAAAAATATTGTGAAACAATCATTAAAGTTAACCAATTTAACGTTGTTTTTTTTTAACTGATTCTTGAAAGCAAGCGTATTACTAAGTAGAACCATATGTGATCATTTCCGTAAAATTATATACCACATATTTTTTTTATCACATTCATACATACAATTCAGTCTAATTACTTTACCATAATGATTTAAATCTGCTGTTTTTGTCCATTAAATCGCTTGTTTCTAAGAATTTTTCGTTATAACGAATTATAACAATTGAGAGAATCATTCATAATAGGAACATCATTGTTTCGACGGTTCCGTTGAATTTAATGTGAATGTGTGAACATATATTATGAATAACAACTTACAGGCTGCGTTCACACCGGAAACCATCGTTTGATCAGTGCAATTTGTTTCGCTTTTTTTCCTATTATCAATTTATAGATCAGCGATACATTGTATACTCGTCCTACTCCATTTAATAGAGATTGATAATGTCAATGGTACAAGAATTCCTCCAAAGAGCTTTGCGTTTTCCTTTTGGCTCTATTGTGCAGCCACCTTTAGAAAAACATAGCCATAGGTTTTTTATGATCATTTTTTGATTTATCATAATTCCGTATTTACTTTATAAGTAGTTACTTTAATTAGTTCTGCTAATTAATTCTATTGAAACGCTAGATACAGAACATTCCACTGTCACCGAAGAAATTCGGAATTTTCCGCGTTTAATTCAAATATTTACGTTTAGTTTCTGAATGTATTTTATCATTTCATTTTGAATAATTGTTATTATGTTGGAATGTTTAAATATTCAACGATCAGGTTCTTTACATTGAAAACTTGATCATTTTCAAAACGCAATATTCCAAATATCTTACGTGTTATGCTTTTTTTACGATTCATGTTATTCTTAATGATGACGCCCTAGTTTTTGTTGTATTTTTCTAAAGAGATAATGAGAAAATTGCCTAGTCTGGTTTAATTACAAATAATTGTTTTTGCTTTTGTTCTGGTAAATATGTCATGACCTTTTAATTTTCTGTTGTCTTTTTGTCGGTATTATCTAAATTTAAATTTCTATAATATCAGACGAATTTTGAGACAGAAACATTTAATATTGATTTCCAACCTTTTACTTATCAATGGAATGAACACGCAAGATTTTCAATCATTTCTTGTCTTTTTTTTTGGGTTTTTCTTCTTATTCGATTTCTTCTGATCGATGTTGTTATTTTTTTTTCAGCATTGTCCTCATCTTGTATCAAACTAATTGTGTCGATCTTTTTGCCAATCAACAACTACAAAGACGAATTTCATCAATTATATTACATCGGAAATCTTAGGTGAAATATAAGTTTGTTATTTCACAAATTTTGAACGTTTTGTCATTGTTGTTTTTGGCGACTTTTAAGCAATGATTTCAACTGTAATGATCTGCACAATAAAAATGGAATTAAAGAAGGCAATTAAAAGTCGCATTTAACTATAATAAAGATGAATATTTCTCGACTGTGTGTTAAGGAACAGAGTTGATGGTGGTGATTGTGGGGGTAGTGGTGCTATTCTTTTCTTTTCTTTACCATTTTCCTTCCGTATTTTCCCGTAGAGGAAAGTAACAAAGATAATGACTGAATGAATGAAGAAATGTCTAGGAAATGAGGCGTAGCATGACAGACGGCTTTAACTTTAGACGAAATACATATACACCGACACGGTTTTCCATTGCCTGTCTTAAAAAGAGTTTGTTTATTAAAATTAGAATAATTAAAATCAACCACTAAGGAACGTAGAATAAAAGAGATTGAAGAAGAATGGGAGGACAACAAAAAAAAGAAAAGAAATTACGGAAATAATCAAAAAACTGGGCGATTTTTTTTGGAGTAAATGAATTTACTGTCATTTCTATCTACCGCATTCAAGATTTTCGTGCCTCTCTCTGCTCTCTCTCAAAGGATAATTATGAAAAATTCTAATTATTTGTAAGGAATCGTTTGTTTTCATTAAAATCTTTCAGATATTTGCACACCGACTACGATCGATTATCGAAATATGAAGAGAAATATTTTTTATATTTTTTAAATCAAAATAAAGTTTAATTAAAGTTTCAACAATATCCGACAAATATAAATGATTTTTGGTTGATGACGTTTTACGTAGCTCAAAGGGATTAATTAAATAATTTGATGAGAAATTAATGTTGAAAGTCTCATAAAATTAATTATTAAAATAAAACTATAATATAATAAATATAGAAAGTCTGAATAACAACATTTATGCGAGTTAGAGAAAATTAATTCGTTCTCGATAAGGGGATGATGATTTTCGATAAAATCCTATTATCGTAAAAAGTAATACGATCCCTTTTCGATCTCGTATATACTATATCTCACTTCACAAACTTCTTGTAGATGATTAGTAGAGGGTAGAATATAAGGGATGAAAATTCCACTTATATATGTCGTCTTTGGGTGGGTGTGTGTATGTGTGTGGATATTCTACTGTTAGAATTCGCTAGAAGCAGTGTTGGACTGTCATTTTCTAAGCTACGTCAGCGCTTATGAAGAACTTGAATAATGCCGTACGATAGGAAAAGCAATCTCTTAAAAAGTCAATCACTCATATTGGTAATGGTGGTTGGAGTACTATCTATAGTCACCTTAAGAGTACACAAAAATAAAACCTAATAAACTACCCCTTCGCAAATAGAAAACCATTATGTAAATCTTAATAAAATCGGTATTATGATGATTATTATCAAGGATAAATTTAATAATAGCAACAGGTTCGGATTGCAATCACTTACTTAAGGACTGTCTTTAGCTTAAATGTTAATTGGTGATTTTGTTACACATATAGAGTAGATAGAATAATTGGCAACTATTACAGATTTAATACAATGGGGAAATGATTGTTATTACAGTAGGCAACAGAGTTGCCTTTTATGGATTATGCAAATTAACGCGCTATATATATATATATATATATATATTACTATTAGATGGTTGCTATATTTTAATGTTAACAATAAATAAGCGACTAAAACAACAGATCAAAATTCTGACAAATATAAATTTGTAGATAGTTAAATTTCATTTCGTTTAAGAGCTTTACCTTGTTAAATGACTTGAAAGGGATATTTAAGGGTTTGTGCCACGACAAGACAGGATAACGACTACCTTGAAATTTATTATATAGTTAAAGAATTCTAGAATATAAACGATTAATGATGGGATACGGAGCAAATTGGAAAAATTTACCTTTATTCCCAGTTTTTTTTTTCCTATCTTGGTTCAAACAAAATATTAGATTTTCCCAATAACATGATCCTAATAAAATTAAATACGATATAGGTAGAACTACTATAAAGACAGAGAGAGAGAGAGAGAGGGAATTTATGTTTTAAAACGTGACATTAATTAAATTACCGTTGCAGTATAAATAAGCTATAACTTTAACTTCTTTATGTTGGTAGTAGTGATGACTGTTTTAGTAATGGAATGATTTCAAGTCGTCTTCGATAATCCCGGAATAGTCAAGTAGAATCCATTAAGGGTCGCATTAACATTAGATAAACTAAACAAGAATAAAGTTGAAAGGAAAATAAATAAGCAACGAAAAGAAATGGCAAGTAATCTAAAATCGCTTTATTTTTCGTATGTATTCTCTAAATAAAATTTTAAACTAAGATAATATATGGAAGTTTAACTCTTCTCTCGTTCATCTCCATTATAGTTTATATCTTGTTAGATAGTTTAGCTACATTTCTATTTTAAGTAAAATGAACAGGAATACAGTGATATATCGAACGATTGTTCCTCAGGTGGTGCACAATTTTGATATTTATGTTGCATATATCAGATACAATAGTTCTCTATTCTGTGTGTTTTTCACAATGAATAATAGTCCAACCATCCATTCACGTATTCAATTATTTGAAATTGTTCTGAAATCTCCCTATGAATTCTTGACAATATTAATATATATTTTTCAAATATACCTATTTTATCATAAATTATCCTGATGGCGACTGGTATGACATAATTCAGAAGCAATAAAAATTCGTTTGTGTAGGTGATGACGGCGACAGCAACCGTAATACTGATGACGGTATCTACCCTTCTAGATAAGATATTTAATAAAGAAAAGGATGTCATGACATAAGCAATTATTTCATGAGGTCCACAAGAAGACGTTTCCAACAACAACAACAACAACGAACGACAACAGTTGAGTGATGATGGTGTGATTGATGTTTCCCTTTACAACATCACGTTTGAAAGATGGTACATTATATATTGCTTTGTACGCTGATATATTCGTTGATAGTTGCCCAAAGGGGAAGAAATTGAAAAATACTGAATAAATATATATATGATCGCTCATAAATTCTCCTCCACTTGGTACGGATTTTACCAATATGTGTAAGTTCTCATATGATTTGTATTTATTACTGTGTTATGTTTCCACTTGATCTACATTAGATGTTGTTGTTGTATTTTATCAATAAATTCATTCAATGTTCGTGCTGTTGTTCTTTTTTTCTGCTACCACATAGCCTCTTTTTGTAATTAATTGCAAACAGTGGATTCAGTTGCTCGTATCGGGGTTGGACATTATCAGCTTTATTGGAGGATAGCCGGCACCGATGCTGCACATTCACTACTATTGCCACCACCATTGCCACCGGCGATGTTTCAGCTATTTAGGTAATGATGCAGTAAATTTGTGTAATTTGAATGGTGGAACATCTATACAATATACTCTAGTTGGGATTAGGCGATTTTTGGCATGTATACAGATGAGTCTAAACCATTAAATATTCCCTAAAATGGAAATATATTTTTCATTATTATTCCCATCTACACTCTATTGTTGTTTTCATCGTTATGAACTATTTCCTGGACAGTTTAACACCAATTGTAAATCAATACAGTGTTGGATATTAGATAGATTATTAAAACATTTATCTTTTACAATGAATCTTTAATCTCAGCATATTGAGTAGAAAAAATCCATAATTTCCATAAAACTTTTACGATAAAACTTAATACTGTTTAATTTTATTATAGTCAATGGTCGGATATTCTTTGTCTTTTATTACGAAACTCAATTATTTTATTAATTAATATTTCTTATAAGATCCTATTATAATTCCTTGTGTTATACATTTTTACGGTTAAAACTAGGAAAAAAATTAATTGAAATGTGTCTGCCGATAAAAGACAACTACTTTCAACTTTTCTTCGGCAAGAACACACGAAAAAGAAAACCTCTCCATTTCATATACACGCAATTGATAAGGAATATACCGTATTCTTGTGGTTGTTAGTATGGTGTTACCATTGCCTTGACAATAAATCCCTTTTTTTATTTGTCAAACCAGGTTATGCATAAAAATAAAACATAATTCGATGACAGACTATATTAAATGAGAACCAAAACAAAAACAAAGATGCTGATGTATCCATGGCAAACACACTATACCACAAAATTCAATAAATATTTAATGCTTTTATGCAAATAACCAATTTACATTTTTAATGTTTGATGATAATCGGTGTTTGTTTACCATAAATTTCTAGGTAATAATTAGTCTATAACATAAAACACTCGTCCGCCGTCATTAGATTCTTGAAATTGTTACAACATATACAAGAACCAAGTATGTTTTTCCATTCTAATTCAATTTATTTAACAAAAGAGACAAACACAGTTTATTTGAAAATACGAACATTTTAAAACAACGGTGGCTGTTGTGTTTTCAGCATTTTGCGAAAATAAAAGAGAATTGATGAAATTGAAGATTGTATATCAGCATGTTCCCTTTAGGGACCAATTAAAACATTGGAGTTCAGTTGAAAGTTTATTTACCATTAACAAGGTAGGGAAAAAGAACCGAATTGATATTTGTATATTGAAATGCTCCGTGTTGAGTTGATTTAACTCGTAAATTGTTTAAATGATTTAAACAGAGTTACTACTTATTGCATTAATGAACGGATCAATAATATTTGAATAGAAATTGTGTCAATTCTAATATTGTGTATAATTGATTAGATATATAAAAATTCCGAGGATCTTACTTGTTGGAAAGTGCATATAGATGTTACTGTTTTACACTACTATTATCAGTTTTGCTACTGTCTAAAACCTAGTTGATCAAATCGAATTTACAAGTTTATTCTATATTCTGTTTTATCACCCTAAGGGTCGTTTTCTGTCTCTGGAATTATTAATTAAGCTTACTGTTCGCTTAATGCCCCAATGACCAGAGATAGTTTTGATTACTAATGAATATTTCACCCCAGTGGCGTAACTATCGTGAGGCATGGAGACAACTGCCTTCAGGCACAAGCTAGTAGGGGACACACCGAGCTGAAAACTATCATTGTTGTTAAATCTACGATATATTGAAAGTTCTATGCACAAGCAACATTAAGGTGGCACAACTTGAGTTATATTTTGATGTTGTGGTGAATTTCCTAATGGTTGACGTTGCCTAGGGTGGTTACGCGCTTATACAGTTTTAAGGATGGTTACTGCTCATTTCACCACCGATAAGTGGAAGATTCTGAAAATAATAATATCCTGAATAATAATAATTGAAAAAAAAAACAGAGGACCTTCCATCGTGTGTGGTGTATTCGAAAGTGCAGTAGGGCCTAGGTGTTGCTAAACAACCACAGATACATGTCTCTCATCTTCATTTCCAAGTACATGCTTCGAAAATAGTCATTTTACACACGGCTGATAGGAATAGAAAAATATAACAGTTGATTCCATGGTTTTAAAAATTAGAAATATTTTCATCAGAAACTGTAAATTGAATGATGATTCATGATTCATTTCTAATCCTTATTTTCACAAAGAATTTTAGAGAAATACGTTCCAAATGGTAATATTTGGAAGTAGTTTGTGATCAGTTTGTAGTTGTAGATCGGAACACACCTAATAATTTCGACTAATCTACGAGGTGTTGTTAGAATGAATATATTTCAAAATGAAAATACAATAAGAATGTTTTAACGCCAGCACTAACTAAACTATCTAAATCCAGCACTTTACCGTTGAGGCTAACCCGCCCACTCTTGCGATGATAAAATGACTTGCTACAAATAAAACAAAAAGAAAATAGAACTGTGCGATGAAATCAAACAAACATATCTATTATAGAAGAATTTTTTGAGTTGTATACTTATTGTCAGAGTGAAGTATTTTGCGATTGTAGGCAAAATAAAAGTTGATTTCTTCCATTGGTACTTTGACCTTCTGCTTCCGGGCCTTGAATTTAAAGTTACGCTACTGTATCACCTCTTTCATTTATAATATAATTTCAAAGATATATCAAACCAATTGCTAGAAACGGACAGATGGAGGTTTATGAATTGTCATTAAATATTCATATGGACAGCAATCGGGGTGTTTCGTTGACGACAAGTACTAGACATCTGTAAAAATTTCAATGACACCTACTTTGCGATTGTTATTGATTTTATTGTTTAAAAAGTCAACCGAACTGGAATAAGCTCACTAGTTTTGCAGTAAAGTGCTTTTTGGTTACCATCACAATATAAGAGGAATAATGCTCCTTAAATCTTTCATTTTTTCAGCAACGCAGTCATGAATGTACAAATCGGGAGTTCTTTTGTTAAAAATGTATTTAAAAATCAAAGTACTTTTCCGTGTAGTGTATACTTTTTGTGCATGTTCATTATTAATGTTCGCCGGAATTGCATTGTGTATTTCATTGATTTCAAAAGGTTTAGAACTACTAGAAGTAGAGTGCCTATCAGTTACCTGTAACCGTCTTCATAGCAAATGGGAGTGAGCTTTAAGTTTCAAAGGCACAGATCAAAACAAGGTATCACAGACTTGTCCCTTGGCACTAAATAGACAGGATGATACGATCTGCTGATATACATATGTATATGTAGATACTACATATAAGTCGTATTGATATTGATGTATTCAGATATACCTTGCAAAATATGCTTCGGTATTTCTGACAGTTTTTAGATCGATTAATATTATGATAAAGACGAATCCTCCATCATACTTTATAATAATTCTGCACATTTCGTCAACAATTAATTTCCATCTAACAATAAGATGTGAGATGAAATTTAAATGGGGAAAGTGAGGGCGAATAAAAACTCGTTCAACTTCCATGTTGTTTTTTTTCTACTCTATTGCTATATTGTTATCAATATGAGAATTTCCACGGTATTATCATAATATTAATATTCATGGCGGTGACATCCCAATATTCCTGAGTTAATCGCAGGTATATAGAACGTAGGGCGGCGGGGTGAGGGGGTGGAAGGGTAGGTAGTTGGTTGGTTGATTTATATACGGAATTGTCGGGCCAATTCTATGATTTTGTATTTAATATATCAAAATTGTGACGCCCTCCATTTTCTAGATATCCACTTCTAACCAACTAACTATCTTAACGATGAAATTTTCGATTCATAAAACATGAGTTTTTAAAGGAAACTTTATTTGATAGAACTAATAACGTACAACAAATCACTTTATAAATGAATTTTCACTATTATGATTACACAACTACGAGTATATATTATAATGATTCATGATTGTAATGAAAAGAAACATATGTTGTGTATACTATGTTCGTATCCCTTTAAATATCAATTAATACGTTTTGCATTTAAATTAACTAGATCAGGTGTTTTGTTTGTTCTATATAGTACGTTATATTGTGTCGACTCTGGATAACTGATGATTATAATATAAGGTTCACACCATCTGGAAAACGTGTTAAATTTGCACGTGCACTCAACTAGAAATTAACTTGATTTATTTTAAATACCTTACAATGAAACATGCAAATCTAAATACGTTAAAATTATACAATGTACAATTGATATATTTCTTATTTAGATAGTGTTTATTGTGAATTGAATTTAGATTATTATTCAGACATAGGAGTTGCTTATCAATAGATAGGTAGAGAGACCCGTTTGGTAATCTGACTGCCGGATGTCCGGAGGCATAGCACGGCTAATTAATTATACATAGTAGCACTAGAATGTGTAGTAGAAAGGATACCAATCCCATTGCACTACTATACATGATTGATATCATACACGTGTACGTACATAGAATTACCATATACCTCAATATCTCAATAGACAATTGTTTGATATGTGTACAGCGCGATGCACTCCATTAATTTTTCACTTGTTTCCTACGAAACAGTAACACAGTAATTCTTTATTGTTATTTACTATCTAGAAAACGCTGTCATTCACACTATTTGGCCCTAATTCAATCGTTCACCTATTTTATGTGTCAACTCTAGAAAGTTCCCGAAATAAACTTGATGACAAATAATATAGACGACAATTTAGAGAATCGTGCAACTAATTAGATGTTTGGAAAAAAATTTGATGAAATAAGCAACTTTAAAACGTCTGATTGATTAATTTTTCCATTATGAAATTTTAAGAGATTTCATCTAGATAATAAATATCATTGATTATTAATTTACACCACAAACACGAATATATAATCCCTTATTATGGATAAAATAACAAATTAACTTCATTGATCGCCATGAATATTTTATTGGGAGTAAATCAGAAATAAAATAAAAATTTCGAAAGTTATATCAATGCTAACCTGTCATGACAATTCACTCGATTTCTCTATTAAACAGAAGTTTCAATGCAACCAACTAAACAACATGAATAAATAAATAAATTTAACGAAAAAACAACTATTGTACGTAATATATCGATAATTTCGTCTGGCAATTTATGAAATTTCCTAAATTAAAGTTACTTTTAAATACAACGCTATTAAACTTTTCAGTATATGTTTCAAATAATATGAATAGCTTTTTAATAGAGATTCAGTACAAATTTATAATCAGCTTTTATAAATTTTATAATTAAAAGTGTATTTGAATTATTTGTTCTTTTTTCGTGTACTTTATTATTAACTAATTAAGGATTAAAAAAAGAATTATTTTAAATTGGCATTATGACATTACAGTTAATTGTTGGAGGACTTTAGGGAGATTTCGATGGATTTCGCTGCTATTTGAACAGACAAAATAACCAAATTAGTGCAAATTTTGAAGACAATTAAATTATTTCTCACGTTACTTTAATGAAATTGGTGTAGGGGACTATAATCTGATAAATTTATTCCATAAATAACAATCAAACAAAAAAACGATGCTCCTTATATCATCTTATAGAATGATTTATTAATTGAAATGTTTCAAAATTCAAGAATCGTTATCTTCAGTGTCATTTGATCCATAGACAGTCAAATACGAGTTGATTGAATACAGTAAAAAATAAAAGCACCAACGATGAAAAAACTGCTTAATTGCCAAACAAAATTATCGATATACTCTCTCCTATGAATTTATCAATTGTTGTTTTGATTAATAATCAAAAACTGTGTAACTGTGCAGGTCAAAATAACTGGCTTATTTCAAGCTGATTTAAGCATGCTGTATACGTAAAGAATGGAGATCTTAAAATTCTACCATCCCTAAGGGCTCCAATCGTTCCAGTATAGGGTATTTATGTGTTAAAAAAGTTTTAACCACGATGGCTCGTTTAGTAGCAACATTTGACAGGCCATAATACGTGACATGATCCTGATAAAGTTTTCCTAAATAACTGTCAAGAACATCGTGCCCAATTCAGTTTTATTATTTCAACAATAAAACAAAACAAAACACTCTTGATTTCTTTCTGCCGTATTTAATTATTTAAAATCTTTATAAAAGTCACCACCACCAACAACAACAACAACACAAAACTGAATAATAATATTTTACAAAATTGCAGATTTTTTCGATTACATTACAGAGAGGAAGATGTATAGTTTGGTGTGTGCGATTCTGTTAAAATTTGCAAATATAAATCGAGGTCATACAGATATATCCAGAACATTTATCACTGAATGTATGATGTTCTGTCATATTGCAAATAGAATTGTTAAACATGAAATACATAGCCGTTACTGGGCAAAACTTAAAACAGTAAAATGACGGTCGCTTACCATTGGTTAACTATAACGAAATTTATTATTCGAGAAAATTATAATTTATGCAAACATAATATAATGAAAGGAAACAAGTTCTCGAAACTTGACTTAGCAAAAATGAAACAACTCTAGATAAGGCACTAGAGTCCAAATTAAGTGCTTCAATAGAGCCTTAGAGACCTCATTTCTATTGTTCTTTGTCAGATCCATCGTAAATGTCCAAAACGGAGATCTTATTCGAATTTTAGCTCCTAAATAGCACAACAAAAGTCCGATTTGATATTACATTTATTGTTCAGACGATGTCGTGGAAGTGCGCTGAAGTGTGGGAGATGAATTGGCAGATGTACTCGAATGAATGTGGACATGAGACAGAAATATTCATTCGCCCAATCCTATAATCGTACTTCTTGAATCACTATCGACACACACAGTTTAAGTAAACTAAAATTTATATTTTTAATTTTAACAAATGGCTAAGAAGGATGTGAAAATTATCTTTGGGCTCGTTTGGTGGCTCAGTGATAACAGTTAACGGATATTCTGTCAATGACATCTCCAGAACGGAAATCACGAAAGGTGAATGTAGTAGTGAATTCGTCTTGGGTCGACAAAATATCCAAGAACATTTTTTTCCAAAAACCTAAAGTTCTAGCACCACCTGATAAGTTTACTAATACATTCGTGATCAAGCGGTAAAATTGTTTTCCTCAAGGATTTTAGGAAAAAGAATTTATGTTTAAACATACAGAAAAATAAATCTGAATATTGAAAAATACGTATTATTATTATTATTATTATTATTATTTCAACTGAGGCGCTAGACGTTCATATTTGGACCTCAATAGCACCTCAAAAACCTAAAATTCACTATTAAAACTCAGACCATTGAAGTGCTACTGAGATGATATTCGTTCAAATTAGGTCCTCAATAGCGCCTCAAGTGTGCAAATCGTCCAAAATACAGCCTATTTGAGATGCTCTTAAGGTTCCAAACTATACTATGCTTATTACTCTGGATGTCCTAAACTAGAACTTTCAGGCCCCCAAACCGAGGCTCTAGTGGGGCGCAAAATTTCTACTCGAGCACATTCAGATTGAGGAAATTAGAAATCCCGAAGAAATTTAATATACCAATACTAGAACACAAAATAAACCTAACAACAATGCAATTCCATCGTTGCGTCGATAATTTTCAGCTAATTAAGTGTATTTTTCTCTCATTGCTGCATCAAACATACATTGTAAAGTCGTAACAACAACAATAAAAGTTCTGTTTGTGTTCTTACAATAAAATTGAGTTATGTTTTTTGTGTTTTTATCCTAACAAAATTCGTCTAGAACCATTTTGTACAATCAAAACTCAATGAAATGTTATAAATAATAATAGAAATGTTGTTGAAATTTAAAATCGAATTCAAATATTTAATTTTCGATCGATTGCATAATTGAAATTCTATCCATAATTCAATTTAATCAATATAAACTTTAATAATGTCAACTAGGTGTCAAATTTTCGTTAAGTTACCATAACACTTATAGAAGCGAACATATAGTATGATTATATATTTATGTTCTCTTTAGAAACACGCTCGAAGGCTGCGTTCACAGGCGACCGACCATCTATTGCAGTACAGTTGGGACCATAGAGTATCTTAACCTAAAGCAATACCTCGTATAATAGACTTGCAATTAGTTCCAAATAGTAAAATCAAAGTCTAGCTAAGACAACACGTTCACAAACAAAATGTACATAGTTAGATAGGTAAAGGCAAAGTTGTGATCTACTTTTGTAGATATCCGCCCTGCTAGTCCCGAGAGTAGAAGTTAAAGAAAATAATCACCAATAACGATCACTTTTTCCCAAGACAACAAATAATGCCGTCGTGTTTCATCAAGAATATTTTACTCTCTAAATCAATTATAGTTGTGCAAGTGGATTTAAAATAACGAAAGTCTTCTTCTATCTAATATTACCTTTAATATATTGAATGCTAAAAATGATTCGACTGACCATTATAAATGTGCCACGTATGTCTTTACGTTTACCATTTTGAGTATATATCAATTATATAAATATTTAATAAATCTGAAACTGCTGAATAACACGAATTTGAGGAATTTGTGTTTAATTGTTTGCTTATCAACAATTTACACGATCAATTAATTACAATGGAATAGCCTGAATAGAAAACAGACAATTTATGTAACTAGGGCTAGTTTTCTCCTGATGTAAGACACTTGTACATCATATTATTAATCCTAATAATAATAAGAAGAAACTGATCTCAAACTAGTTACAAACTCTTTCGACATTCTATTTCTCAAAGTATCTAACAGTCTTAGATGCCTATTTAACTATTGATAAGAAAGAATAACGTATATATAAAAAACAAAAACGAATGGAATTTAAGAATTTTTCGTGATTCAGGGCCAGTTCATCTTGCCTGCCTCATTCTTGACTTGAATGACCTTCATGTTTCTACTTGAACATATGATCTTAAATTGGAAATAAGGACGACAAGATGAAGAGGACATTAAATAGCTTGATCGTTAATTATTTAATGTAGCTAAGTTTTGTTTAAATTGTTAGTTTTTACATGTTTTCAGCTATATGGGACATACGATACAATGTGGACGCACCATTATTTCATTTGTTATCACACATATAAAATTGCAGATCTGTTCATATGTAAATAAAAATGAATATGCAGCATTGAAAAAGAAAACAACTACAAAAAAAAATAACATCCTGCAACAACTGGATTTTTTATAGTTAGATTATTTATAAATCTGTATACGTTAAAATTATTGATTTGTATTGCATTATATAGGTATTTCACTGTCAATTGCTGACAAACAAAACATTGGCAGTTTATTTTAGATAGCTTGTGTAGAAAATATTTAAAAAAAATAAATTATTATTGCAAAAACTAATAACATTTTGTCTAGTTGCCAACTATTCTAACCTTCCAACATATAAACAAAGATACCGATATACGTAAGTAACTTTTTTTCTCTCTTTCTTTGTCTTTTGTTTATACACAGGTAGGTAGGTAGGTAGGTAGGTAGGTAGGTAGGTAGGTACATACTCTGTCTTTATTAATTAGCAAAACTTCAGTCTCAATGTGCGATTAGTCCCAGGTGCTTGTTTTTAGGTGTCCCAACGATAACTATTATTGCACTTTATCGATTCCCTATACAGTCTCAAAGTCAAGTCGGCTAAATATGAATAAACAAAGTATGTATATATAAATGATGCAAAATTGATAAATTCTGCAGCACTCAATCAATGTCATTTAATTGACAATAAAGGTAGAATAATTTCAACATGAACCAAATATATATATATATATACATATATATATATATATATATATATATATATATATGATTTTCACTGGATTAGGTTGTGACATCAAATTTGATTTGATAATTTATCAATATCTATAATTAAAACGTTTGATTATTGTTAATAGGAAAAATTTTGACCTCATATTATTGCCAAGTTATTAACAATTAGAAATGATAATCAATAAATTTGCATACATATTATTTCAAATAATAATACCATAGAAAGTACATATGTTATCATTAATTAATTAATTATAATTTTTAATCATAATAACATGCTCGTAACGAATGTCTACAAAAAAAATACACAAATGTAATTGATAAGTTTATTTGATGGATCAAAGACCACAAATAAATGAATCATATAATAAATACGACAATATTATAGATTTATCATAATGCTTTTGTTATTCTCAAATAATTTTATAATGTTTATCAATTATTGATATTTTAAGCACCTACATGTTGAGTGCTCGAGTATGGTAAAAGGTCGAAAGAGCAACAAAAAAAAAATTTAGATAAAATTCAGCTACAGCTGCAAGTAAATTATTATTATTCAAAAATAAAAGAATTATTAGAATATTTGACTAATAAAGCAAACGAATTTATCAAACAAGAAGAGTAAAATCCCCGAAAAACAATAACAAAGAGATTGGATAAATGTCATTAAGAAAGTTCATGGATAGTTTATTCAAAAATCGTTGGAGATAAACGAGTTTTCAGCACGTGCCTTCTTTTTTTTTAACACGCTTATTTTTATTTTGGTTGGTATCCAAAAATTACTTGAACAATATTCATTCGACAAATCTGATTCGATCGATTGTTTTAAGAATTCGATTTTTATAAATTCGTTTCTTTATTATTATTTGTCAAATATACCCAAAAAAAGAGTATAATTGATGTGAAATATAACAATAAAATTGAACTTTAATCTTTAGTCCAATCCGTTTGAAGTTTATCCACTCTATATAAATGACCACGACGAGATGATAATATTCGCACTTAATAAACAACAAAACAGTAGTGAATACATGCTCGATTTTAGCTCGAGTTTTTAATAATTACTTAAGTCGAAAACGTTGCTTAAGTAAAACAACAACAACAATGGAAGTGGTTATACATGAAGCTAGTTTTAATACGAACAATAGTGAAAGTGTTAAATTTATACAACAAACCAACAATGGATCGATGAAGAATAGTAGAAAACAAACTGGAGAAAACGATGAAAATACCACAATGTTCAGTCGTTTACCACAACGGCAATCGATTGATTTACAATTCGAAGATATCCGGTATGTTGCATCTCTTGGCATTGGAAAAGGTAATTTTTATGATTGTTTATTTTGTTTTAAAGTAAATTCCATTGTTTCAACTATCTAAACAATGCATCAAAATTGATAATTTACGATTATTATCACTTTCAATTGGCCTGTTTACCTAGTTAGTCATCATTAAATATGGGAAATATTGACAAAAATGACAAATGTATATGTGATTTAATAGATATTTGTTCTTTTCCAAGTTCTCTTTTATTTGTTCAATCTTTATAGGCCATAAGGAAATTTTGCATGGAATCAATGGCCGTTTACCACCAGGTCAATTGATTGCAATAATGGGACCATCCGGTGCTGGTAAAAGTACATTATTAGATATATTAAGTGGTTATAGAATACGTGGTATTCATGGTAAAGTTTATATAAATGGTATTATAAGAAATTTGAAACAATTCCGCAAATCATCATGTTATATAACACAAGATGATCGATTACAACCATTATTAACAGTCCAAGAAAATATGGAAATTGCAGCTGATTTAAAATTGAGCACTGATACAAGTCGGATAACGAAATTCGAAATTGTAAGTAAATAAATAAAGACATTAAGATGTGTGTATAAAACAATTGTTAATATTTATGTAAATATGGAAGAGAACGATTTGATAACGCATACGCGTGCCTCTTATCAATTATTAATTTTGACCCATAACATTCTTATACCAACTAGGACAATATAACATATATTTGCGTATTAAACAAATGATAAATATATTATTTAAAAATTATTATTAATAAATCATTCATTCCTTTGATTAATTTACAGATTGATGAAATATTGGGTACATTAGGATTAATACATACGAAAAATACGAAAGCTTCCGGAATATCTGGTGGTCAAAAGAAACGTTTATCTATCGCATTAGAATTAATTAACAATCCATTGGTGATGTTTTTAGATGAACCAACAACGTAAGTGATTTTTAATTTTATTTAGTCGTTTTTAAAAATCGAAAATGTCATCACAATAAAATATTTGCTATCTAAGACATATATTTTAAAGGACGTTCATTGGATTTTGATAACATGCGAAATAATTTACAGATGTTTTTTTTTCATTATTAAAATTGTTTTGAATATACGAAACAAGTAATTTCCATTATGATTGCGACAGTTAAAATTATTGATTAATTTCATATAAAAGTACAAAGTTCTAATTATGCAGATAAGTTTTCGTAATAGATCATGAATTATTTGTTGATAATTAACAAATTAATGTCCCATAGAAAAACACACAGTTTTTTCCTAATGCTGATAATGTTCGTTTTTGAAAAGCAATTTCCTGTAGTACACACCTGTATAAATTTAGAAAAAAAGAATCAATCAACCTTGAGTCATGACAAAAGTACTATTAACATCTAAATGTCCAAAGATTAAGGTCTATAACATAAATATTAATTATAGACGTCCTTGCAATTAACGGTGAAAGGTCTGATTTCAAATGATTACTCAAATCTCTTAATTAATTGTAAACGAACATTTGATCACCAAAAATACTACAGGTAGAATCATAATCTCAATGGCATAGACTGTGTTACTACCTTAACGGAAGTGAGTTTGTCAGTAGGGATATTACTGCATGCCATAAAAAGTCACTATCTACAAAAATCAAGCACGCAAGCTTACCTGTTGTTAAGGGTTTCAATTGTACAAATAGGCTCACATGGCAGTAATTAATTAGCTTTTGTTAATTTATTTCGTGTAATTTATTTTATAGTGGACTGGATAGTTCTTCTTGTAGTCAATGTGTGAAATTATTGAAGCTATTAGCACGCCAGGGTAGAACAATTGTTTGTACAATACATCAACCGTCAGCATCATTGTTTCAATTGTTTGATCAAGTTTACGTATTAGCTAATGGTAATTGTTTATATCAAGGTGCTTCAGACAGACTTGTAACATTTTTAAATGATGTTAATTATCCATGTCCGATGTATCACAATCCAGCTGATTATGGTAAGTTAATAATCATTATCTTCATCTTAATTTCTAATAAATCATTAGATCAAACTCACGAGTGAATCTATACATTTTTTAAACCAAGCTAGAAACATTACAATGTCTCTATTTGTAACAGCTCCTTATCTGTATCTTTAACGGTTCGTTTAACACCGGGTTTAGACTATCATATCACTTTATATCGTGCAGTCATCTTACTACCAGTCCAGTTACAAAGCTATTCACCAAAAACTATGAAAATTCTAATTTTTATTCTTATTTGTTTCAAGTTATCGAATTGGCGTGCGGCGAACACGGTGATGATAAAATCACAACAATGGTACAAGCAACATTAAATGGGAAATCATTAAAATATTTCGAAAAACCAGAAAATCTACCAACATTAAAAACTCTACAAGGTAGTGAATTGATGAAAAATCAGTTGGAAAAACGAATGAATAAATTTCGCATATTTTTTTTTCATTTTAGAGAAAGATGGTTTGAACAATGATGACATTGATTGTGATAATGGTGGATTACAAGCAACCAGTTCCTATAATCAACTCAAAGTTTTATTGAGACGTGGCTATATACGAACAAAACGTGATCAGGTAATTGAATAATTTGTTTGTTGGTTTTATTTTAATTTTGGATATGAATAAATTTCAAATCTCTAATCGTTAATTTACCGATGAACAACAAGTTAATATTCGTTCGAAAAGGTGAGTTTTCATTGAAATCAAATCGTAAATCGATGATTAGTTGTTTTTTGTTTCTTTTCTTTTAGTTATCGTAGAGTTGAATATTATTAAATTAATTTAAATTAAGTTAGTTCGATAGTATTTTACATTAAATTTCCATTGGTTTCATTATCTCTCAATATCTGAAAGAGAATTTCAACGTTTCGATTATTAATTATTGAAAATATTCGTTATTATTCGCCATTTACTAATTCTATTAATTTAAGAATTGTGTAATTATAAAGAGATGGTGAATTATCGCGATTTCAACAAAAATACGATAATCGTCTGCCATTTATTATCAGATTAATTGATTTTTATTTTATTTTGTTTTCAATCAAATAGACACTAACTTATACCAGGATTCTAGTCAATCTGTTCGTTGGTTTAATGTTGGGCACTGTGTATTGGCAGGCGGGCTCTGATGGTTCTAAAGTTTTAGACAACTACAATCTATTATTTTCGATTCTAATGCACCATATGATGTCAACAATGATGTTAACAATTTTGACTTGTAAGTATCATAAATCAACAACAGCAAAAAGAAGAACGACATCGTAATTTGATTATATTATAAATTTCCAGTTCCCAGCGAGATGACGATTTTAATTAAAGAGCATTTCAATCGTTGGTACTCTTTGAAAATGTATTACACATCTGTAACGCTAATTGACATTCCAGTATCGGTAAGTTATTATACAGAATATGATTACAAAGCCAACCCCATTCACTATATATGTATATATTGTCAATGTAAATGAAGATAATTAAACTGTCACTTTGTATATAGGTTGTGTGCTGTTTAGTCTTCACAATAATAATTTACTTCATGACAGAACAACCACCGGAATTCACAAGACTTAATATGTTCTTCACCATAAGTTTGTTAGTTGTTTTCGTGGCACAAAGTTTTGGTTTATTGATAGGTGCTGTTTTTAATGTTGTGGTAATATTTGTCAAATTATTTATTAAAAAAAAAACAATAAAATTAATGAATCATTTGATTTGATAGAATGGCACATTTTTGGGACCAACATTATCCGTACCAATGATGATGTTTGCTGGTTTCGGTGTAACATTACGTGATTTACCATCATATTTATATTGGGGTAGTTATATATCGTATTTACGTTATGGTTTAGAAGGTGTTGTTTGTGCCATCTATGGTTTAGATCGACCTGTATTACAATGTCCAGAAGATACATATTGCCATTACAAATATCCATTGAAATTCTTAGAAGATATTGCAATGAAAGGTGATCAATATTATAATGATGTTGTTGCATTATTGATTATATTGTTCTTTCTAAGAATACTTGCCTACGTTCTATTACGTTATAAATTAATGGCTGTACGATAATTACCATCATTATTATTAATATTAATACTTAATTATGTACTAGAGGTATTAGTCTATATCTCTTCAAAGGAACACGAAACATTTTAGATAAGGCTGTGGCAATCTGCATTATTGTTATATTTATTTTGTTTGTTATTTTTTTAAAATAACTATATTTATACGTAAACAATTTTTTTTTGTTTTGTCTTAGAAATAGATTTTTTATATTTAATTAAATAAAGAATAATTAACGACATCTCTTATAATTTTATTCATAAAGCCATGCTGAAGATTACAGAACTCTTTACTACAGTATTATCCTAGAGATGACACAACAAACCATTATCCTTTTAATGATTTATTTAAATTAAATTTTTTGCAATATTAAATGTTGGCTTAATTTAAACACTAACAAAAGGGAAAAACAACGACGCGACATTATGGTAATTTTGTTAAATTTAATAAAATATTCTTAAGGAAAATTCCATGAATTACGGAAATTCATCCAAATCAGCCAAGAGGAAGTATATAATATGTATGGTGTTAGTGATAAAGACCTATTATCTACGTACTTACGTCAATGATCAATTAAAGTAATCAAATACAACAATAAGTACTTATAGGTGGATAAATTATTCAGAAACGTGAAATTTATAAAATAGACTTGTAAGATTATATGTGAAATGATAAGAATTTCATTATCAAAGCAGTCATTAAGCCTATTATCTCTATAGTTGTCTGATCACTGTTACTTTTCATTGATTATAGATAACATTAAAAAGTTCTAACAGTATTATTATGCATACACATCCATTTATTATTAATATTTCATTTTTATGATGCCCCATTTAGAAAGAGGGAGAACATATACAGAAATTGGGGCAATAAAGAAATGTTTGCATCAGTATTTCTCGAAATGCGACTAGCAACTCCCAAGGGCATGTAAAATCTTATCTATGTGCCTACGTAAGAAATTCCGAACGGTTTAATAGAAATAATAATATTCCCATAGAAGAATTCTACTAAACCAGATATTGAGCACAAAAATTGTAAAAGAAAAAATGTAGATTCTTGGTGAAACTTATACTTCTAGTAAATAGAGGGTATAACTGATTCTACGTTGGTATATTCTTTGCTACGTTGAGTTCATACATCCTCCATTCCGTATTTTATTCCATTTTTAAGATCGGTTTAAATTAGGAGAGAATAAACAGATCTCGCCCTTAAATTTCCAAGATACCGGTTACACTTCCTGTGGCACATGGGCGACCAAATATCTAGCTGTTTACATGTGACATGAATGAAGCCAATAATTCAACGAGTAAAATAAAGAGCACTACGGTAGTAAAACATCACTTGTGACTTATTTACGTAACAATTTAGCATCATTCTTCTCTACAGTTCACTACAATTTCTCTCACTCGATGGAATTAACTCATCTTCAATCTCCACAAAAATCACGAAATGGTCGTTTTAGGGCCAATTTCTAATATGAATTCAATAAAGTTATTGATTCCATAAACTGCAAAAATCGTTTCTGAAATTTTTGTGCCCATCCGTATTCGAAACCCTGTCGCCGTCACTGATATTGAGTATCTTTGAAAACGCTCCTCTGCTGCCATCTAACAATTGCACGTGTCGTAACTTTGCATAGTTCTCAACTCATCCACTAGAGTTCACTACAACACGAATGTGTGGTGTTGTCTATGGTGTGGCTTTCATTTGGATGAGCCATCATTATAGGTATAGTTAGTAACAATAGTTATTACCTACTTTACAATTAAGAAAAAATATTAAATTAGAAAACGATAATAATAATAATCTCCTGACGTCGCGCAGAGTTAGGTTTGGTTCATCACCTTGCTATATACCTCTATATTAGTTTCATAATTGATCAATAGAGGATTTGCAATCGGACGAAGAAGTTACTCAAGGTCACATTGATTTATCTCGAGGGAAGAAATAGAAGGACCATATAGTAAGACATCTAAGTTAGGAAAAGATCATATCATACAATCATCTTTGTTTTTCATTCTTTATCTCATTTCAACAAGTAGCGATCCACTGCGTAGTCAGCTAAACGACAGGGGTGTGCGGTGAGTGGTCATCGGCGTTAACCCGTAAATATATACCGTGCTTAGCCTCTCTCTGGTGGTAGAGAATAGGGGTTCTCATGGTGCAGTAATGAAGATGGCAAACGTGCTCGAAAGGGCACTACAAATGCTTCTCTTTTTGTGGTGGAGAGTCCAACAAAAAAAAAAAGAAACTCAGTAATGAGGGAATCCGTGCTGCATCGGTCAGCAGGATTGACGATCCTGCTGATTTGGGTGTAGTAATCCTACGGACTCGAGCCGGCCCATCAGTGCGAAGAATTGTAGGACTCAACTGGGGTACCTTGGGAGCTGATTAAGTTCCCCGGAGTAGCGCCTGGATTCAGTTGGGTGGCAGTAACTGCTCTCAGCGGGTGAGCTACGCAGAACTAGCTCAGCCTAATTATCGGGTTGTGCTATGACATACGTTTGTGAAATTTGTAAGTAATTTATGGAACATGAATTCGATTTCTTTTATACAAGAATTTATTTGGGAAAATATAATTTTATTTATACGTTTATAAAACTAGTTAATAATCACGAAACTTTACTCTTCATTTAAATCCAAGTTAATTATTTAAGTCTATATGCAGTGTTGTTATTATTGTCACTACATTGTCAATTATATTACAAATAAAGTTTGATAAAAGAGCAAAAAGTGCGTTTATTGACTTGTTTCTCTTATCACAATTCTCCTCTATTAATGAACACAATTTCTTTTGATACATATTTTTATTATTATTATTTGAGGAAATGGTGGTAATTTGGTGGTCCTTTCAAAAATGCTTTAAAACTTGGACGAGTACTGTAAACGAACAAGTTTCGCTTACATAAAAGTGCCAAATTGCCAGCATTTCATTGAATTTATTTGTTGAAAAGTTCTGATATTTATCGACGTCGCTTGATTTGTATACTTAATGCAAAATATGCGGCAATTCTAATAAATGCAATTAAACATAATAAAAATATAACAGCAGTTGAATATTCAGCATATTTCATATCCATTTCGTCCAGGAATTTTTCCGGATAAACAAAATGACAATAATCAGCATCATTACATGGTAATTTACCACGATTATACCCTAATACAGATAATACTAAACCTTCAAAACCATATTTTAGAAATGATATATGGAATATCCATCGCATATATGGATGTGCATTATTGAATTGTACAAAAAATCCAGAAAATATAGTGAATGGCAAGAAGCAAAACGGACCAAAAATGACAGCATTCTAAAACAAAACACACAAAAAAACATAAACATTTCTAATAATTGATTAACGATTAAGCGCATACTTTAATATCCATTGTGGCACCAATAAATAAACCAAAACTTTGTGCTACCATTGATATTAATATACACATAAATATAAATGAAAGAATACGGAAAGTTTCAATTGGTTGCATTGTAAAAAAATAAGTAACAAGAGCATAGAGTAAAGTTGCTAACATCTACAAAAAAAACAACAACAAAAAACAATCGGAAATTATTCGAAATTTTATCGGAAAAATCTACAAACAAAATTCAACAGTTTATAGAAAATTTACATTCAACATACTTGTATTGGAATATCTGCTAATGTAATCGCTAAATAGTACGATTTAAGTGAATACCATTTATTAAAATGTTCTCGTGTAATTATTGGTAATTCTGAAGGAACTAAAATTTAGTAAAGAAAATTAAAACAGACAATCGTCAATTGATAAATTGCCAACTTACATGTTGTTGTAACACAATTGAATGCTGTCAACATTAAAAACATAACAGTAAAGAACATAAAATTGAAATTATTCAAAACATTCGATGCATCTCTACCAATACCATGATATAAAATACCAATAAATAAAGCAATTGCTAAATGTGTGGCAAATCGTGAATATGTTAATGTTGGATCACGTGTAATTAATAAAAATGTCCTTTTAAGTAATATAAAAATTTGATTACAATATGATGTTGGATATTGTCCTTCAAAATAAAACAAATTTGATTTGATTGTTTGATCATTTTCTAAATAGTTTCTTCTCAATCGGCTTGTGAATGTTGGTGGTGCTTTTACTGGTGTTATACAACCAGATTGCATCAACTTATCTAAAATTTATAATTTCGTTGTGATTATTATTGATTAAAATCGAATCGACAAACCTATGTGCTCCATCGATTGGAATTGTAAAGAGTTGCGTTGCCGCTTCCGCCATTCATCATTATCACCATTTTGCGATTTTGTGACTAGAATATCAGTATGGTCACCATATTCACCAGAAGCTACTTCAAGTACTAGAAAATATCGATTAGCAATTTAATTCAATTTTATAACAATCGTAAAAATACAATAATCAGCTGGATTATGATATGGTGGACATCTAAGATTGCATTCGTCTAAATATGGCAATAGACCTTTTATTGATCCTTGATAAATACAAATACCATTTGATAATGCATATAAATGGTCAAACATTTCAAATATTATTGCACTTGGTTGATGTATTGAGCAAATTACTGTACGGCCAGTTGAGGCAATTTGTTTTAAAAGCATAACACATTGTTTCGATGTTAGACTATCAAGGCCGCTATAATTTAACAAAACAAAAAAAAACAATAAATAAATGTAAATGAAGCGACAAGTTTAAAAATACACCTAGTTGGTTCATCGAAATACATCACTTGTGGATTTTTCAATAACTCTAATGCAATAGAGAGCCGTTTCTTTTGCCCACCAGACAATGATTTCGTTTTAACTTTTCTATTATCCCATAAGCCCATTGAAATTAAAATTTCTTTCACCTATAATAAATTATTAATAATAATAATAATAATAGAATAATAGAAAATGTGATTGTATACCCTATCTTGTTTATCCTTATGGCTACATTTCGATGATAATTTTAGATTTGCAGCTACTGTCATTGCTTCTTGAATCGTTAATAACGGTTGTAAATTGTCATTTTGCATAATATAACATGATTGTTTTAAAAATGTATTTTCATCACGTATTTCATCATTGATTAATATATTGCCACGTACACCAGTTGTTCTGTGATAATAAGAAAAAATAAGTGTTCAATTAATTTTGTTATTATGTAAAAGCTGTAAGATAAATGAAAAATGAAAATATGGTAAACTAGACGCAATTCGACCAACTTGGCTTCAGAATTGATTAGAGATCCGCCCACACAATTGGTTTATTATTATTAAATGGCGTCTAGATTATAATGCCGCAGGGACCAGCAGGATTGACGACTCTGCTGGTTTGGATGTGGAAATGCCACGAACCCGAACCGGTCTACCAGTGCTGAGACTCGACTGGTAGTAATTAGAATCATGAAGCATCTCACCAGTGATGCTGACGGAACTGGTAGATAGCATGGTAGTCGATCGAGCTCCCGGAGTAGCACCCGGTCACGGCTATTGAGGTTGGATACCTGGGGAGGATAGTGGTTGAGTGCACTCGGCGGGTAAGTTACACAAAACTAGCTCGGTCTTGTAGAGGCAGCAGAGGCTTTGATAGACTTTGCCTCCACCAAAAGGTCCGATGAGGAGCTCTGAGGGGATTTTTCAGCTAGGCCGATGCCTCGATTATACAAACGTAAAACAAATACACAAACTTGATCAAGTTCCGTGTGTTTCTATCATTATATTTAGATAAGGATTAAGTGAGTGTTATGCTTAAACATTTGCTTATAAATAGTGTCTATTATAAATAGTTTGATTTTCTTTTTATTGACAAAATATCCATCCACATTTTGTACAGCCTTAATCGAGGCTGTAAAAAATATGAATTACGCTATTCACGTGCTTACTCGCTAGTTAAATCGAATGAATATTAATGATAAAGATTTTGTACGTGTTCCCCTGAAGGAAAATTAACAGGGCACTGACTCTAAACATTTTGTGGATTATTTTATCGAAGTTCATAATGTAACTCAAAAATAAATCTATTCTAATATAATCTTTTAATATCCTTACTGGGTAATTTTCAAACTAGTTCATACTTAATATAATATATGTGTTAGTGTTGTACTTAAGCACGTTTTGTTAATGGAAATATTTATAATTGTTTTAAAAATATATTCTAAAGCTGTTTTATCCCTCATATTTTTATGGACATGCGTTAGTTATCGTCATTTTCAATGTTAACGATAATTTGAAAATTCAAGACATTAACCACGCATACATAAAACAGCTTGTTACAAGGTTGTGTATATTACACAACTAGAAAAAACATCGACAAAAAAAAGAGAAATCTTATGATGAGCTACAAACATCATGATGAACGATGATTTAATTGAACGGTACGAGATACATAGAAGAATGGGATTGGATTTGGGCAGCTTTTCAAAAACTGAGTCACATTCGAAAAAGCGATGTACAAATGTGTATTAAAAAGACGGTGTGTTGCCAGTACAAACGTTTAGTGATGAGCAAAGCAAGACCAAGACCAAGACTCGGACAGTCTTGGTCTTGGTCTCGGTCTTGCTTATTCAGTCTTGGTCTTGGTCTTGCTCAAATACGTCTGGTCTTGGTCTTGGTCTTGGTGAAATACGTTTGGTCTTGGTCTTGTGTCTGAAGTCTTGCTTATTTCAGCTACTTAATTTCTTTTTTTTACGTTTAAAAATTATCATAATTGGACAGTAATGAGCAATAACGTCTTAATCATCATGTAAAAAAAATAATTTAACATTGTATTTTCATCAAACAAACATTTCTAAACCTAAATTCACTACCTACAAATTAAAAAAAAAAGTTAGTTAAGACATTATTGCTTATTGCTATCCAATTATAAATTATAAATAATTCACAATTAATTGTTAACTATAAAAATACTTTATTTTATAGCTATTTAAGAAGTTTAATCGAGCTTGTTATGACTTGTCAAGAGAATGATCTCTCTAGTAGTGAGATCTATGGAAATTCGAAAACCTACCCTTCCTCCAACGCATAAATTGACCTTTTATCGAAAAAAAAAGTACTTGAGAGAATTGAAAATATAGAAAAAAAATTAGTTTTCTCTAAACTTTAACCATGTGTTGTCCAAATATTAGGACAAAGAACACGTACAGCAGCAACATTCTTGAAGATCCTTTTTTTCAAACAGTGGTAAAGCTTCTTTTTTTATACTTAATGTTAAAATCTAGTAAAGCAAACTGGCGATTCGAAAGGCCAACAATATTTTGTCCCGAGAAATGCATATGTTGACGCTGCTACAAATATTTTATCTCATAGAGGCTCTCTAAGTAAGAATTTTTGGTTGACTCTTGCGTATTTGGTCTTGTTCTTGCATAGTCGGTCTTGGTATTGGTCTTGTTCTTGTCCATTCAGTCTTGGTCTTGGTCTTGCTAGTCTAAGGATAGTCTTGGTCTTGGTGTTGGTATTGCTTTTTTCGCAAGACCAAGATCAAGACTGCAAGACCAAGACGAATTTTGCTCATCACTACGAACGTTGAAAAAATTGCTACACACAAATGGAATTGGACTGGGCATATAGGTACAACACAGTATGAACGATGAAGTGGACGCCACGAGACACAAAAGAAGCCAGATGGACCAACAAGTTGGAAAGAAATGCCGCACAGGATAAAAGAAAATAGACAATAATATCCCCAGCAGTGGAATTTTAGGTTGAAAATTACCCAGTAGCTGAATTATAAATAAACTCGACAATAAAGTTTGATTATATGAAAACCGTTAATTTTCAGCAGAATGTGGTTGCCAAAGTTTTTTTTTTGTTCTGCAAAAGCAATACATGTGTCTACTGTAATATGTCTGTGTATATACCGATCTGGACACTCTACTAGGAACATAGGAAATAAGATCGGGCCAATAGGCGACCAGTACTCTGTGGATAATCCGCCCTTTGTCTGATACATTAAAATCCCATGTTCCATAGTCTGGTTTTGAAAAATCGCCATAGTCACGACAAAGATAACAAATATTTACAATTTGTGTATTTGTGTATTTCAATGAAATACAACTACAAAATATGGGTCAGAGAGATTTTTGAATGAAAGTGGGCGTGATGTTTATACAAAGATCTAAGGGTGGGTGGTGTCCACTGGTGGAGTTTTTAGAGAACTGGTCGCCTATTGGCCCGATCTTATTTCCTATGTTCCTATTCCTGTGTCCTGTCCTGTATATACAAGTTGTATATTTCAACGATTTATAATGTTTCCGGCGTGTTAGGCATGGTATTGTAATCGTTGGATATATCAAAATTATTCAGTAAATAAAACTTTTGTGTGAATATCATTAGTATTTTATTTATTCATCATGATAATTTAATAAAAATTGCCTATTCAAAGACGTAAATCTATTTTTGATGTACAACACATGTTAATGCCAGAAAATGATCATTTGGTAAAGATTTATAAACTGATATCTGCACACATTAGTCTTTATTCGAAAAAATTAAATAAATAAACTTAATATTGTGATTTGATATGATCTTTTATTTACATGTAATTAAACAAATATAATCACTGGATTTTGACCAAAAATTACATATTACGTAAATATTTATGTTTTTGTGTTAAATTGACTTGAAAATGTTTGAAACATTTATATAGCTTAATGGGTTCCATGAAAAATGGCTAAACTCTTCCAAATTGAACTTTGACATCAATTACCCTACCACGAGCAGAGATAATAAACAACAAAGAGCAGATCTTTGAATTATGTATTGAATGTGCATTATAACGCCGCTTTAGTATGCATGAGCTTTACAAAATTACAAAGTAAAATATAAATAAATCAAAAAAAAAAATAGCAGACTGTAAATTAGATTATTTTGTAAATAAAATTCATGGCCTAAGAATCGATAAAAAATAGACAAAAATTTGAAACATGTTTTTTTTTTTAATTTATTAATTAATTTATGTGTCTGCGTTATAACAACTACATAATAAGATCTTTGAACTCAAATCGCGGTCATTGTGGCAATAGTTTTTTACCTTGAAAATTAAAAGAAAGATTAAAAAAATCTAAACAAATCCATGCGTCTTTCTGGTTGCTATCTTAACTTTAATTTAGGTCACTCCTAACAATTTCTTATCTGAATCTCTATAAAAAAAATTTTTTTGATAATGCTACACAATCAACATTTCGTAAATTCAAAATTTGATGAATTAATTGATTTTTATTAATTTTTGACGCAATACCAACAAGATAATGTTGTCAATTCCTATGCAATACAAGATTTCTGATTAACTGTTCAGCAAATTAAATAAATCATAATTGATTTAGCTGGCTTGTACCAAAGTCTATAAAGATTAAACAATTGTTAGATAGATGACACATTTTTCTGATTAGTATTGGATGGCATTTCGTACTTTAAACGAAATAAATTAAATTTGGTTCATTGTCCTCTTAATTTTTGAATACCAATGAAATTTGTAGTTAATTGATGAATATATAGATAATTCAGACAATTTCCTGTTATACATTGTGGGTACGACCTTGTGATAAGAATTTTTTAGGCATTGTTCGCATATACAGAAACTTTGGAGCAACTAGAAGAAATGAAACAGTCTTATGATGTGCACGTGCTAAAAAGAGATATAGAGTAGATGGGTGATAACAAATTTTTACTACTTATCTCATTTTAGTACGTGCACATCATAAGACTGTTTCAGTTCTTCGACTTTCAAATATATTTCTATTTGAATTGGCCGAGCCTGTATATAACGTACAAAACGTGTATTATTTAATTCTAAGTGACAATTTTTTCTAATAATAACAAGAAAATATATACCTTTTATGCTTAGGTTGGACACAGACTGATACAGCAAAAACGTTGTTAAATAGTCAGAACCGTTTTGTTCGATTATGTTGGACATTTTTTTTAAATGGTTTGCATAGTAACCAACGCATACTGATCAAACAGATTTCAAAACATAGTGCGTCACTATCGAACAGGACATTTCAATTCAACCAAAACCGTTTTGACTAACAACGTTTTTACTCCATCAGTCTGCGATCGCCTTTAGACACTCATTAGACAAGTATATGTAATAAAAATGATGAATTTTGGCGGAATTTCAAAATGCCCATCCTAAATCAAATAAGAAATTTATTTAGCCGGCTATGAATCGTGAATTACCACTTGGACACATTTTGTAAAAATTGAGTTTCCATAAAATTCGCAGTCATCTAGAATTCATTGTTTTTTAATAATAAATCGTGCTAATTAGAGTAATCTCGAAACGATAAGATTTATCTTCTTATAGAAATTTAATATTCATCGATAAAAACCATGTTTATTAATAATAAACATAATTTAAAAAACACAGCCTAGTTCTACAATCAGAGATGGTCGTGTCTAGGGTCATAATTTTCGCAATAATGATTCGTTATTGTTAATTATTATATCTATGAATGTCTTTCTTTATTTAAGTGAAGATAGTTCGTATGCTTAGTCGGTTTTTTTTCGAGGATGAACCGGCCCTCTTATAATAAGATGGAATAGTAGGGTAACTTCTACATCAAAAATCAAGAAAATTACTGCAATTAAAAAGAAGTGAAGAGAAAAAGGAAGGCGGGCTTGCCGGTTCCCTATTCCCGACATGAACTCGATCTTCTCTTAAATGAGCTTAAAGTTCCCTGCCACAAACGTGCATTCTTCATTATTAAATTGAGCCAAGGCCGATTTAAGGCGAGATTGAGTCAAGTCGATTAAGAGAAGGTCGATCTGAAATCGAGAATAAGGAAGGCAAGATGAACTGGTCCTAAAACAGATGAAACCAGAACAAATTTGTTATTGTTTCAAATTAGCATTGAAAGAATTGGCGTTAATCTTGAAAATTTCCATTAGTTTTTAATGATTTTTGAGTATAAAAAAAACAGCAAATTCGATAGATTATAAAGATTGTTTTTATCAAGACTTAATAACATTACCGTTATTGTCGAATGCTTTTATAATAAAGTCCGTTATTTGAATACCAAAATGATGAAATGGAGTGAAATTTGGACAAACCTCAATGGTTCACAGATACACATTTTGACAGACAGCCAAGCGGTACTGAAAGCTCTAAAGACCTATAGTCTTGATTCGAGCTATAAAGGCCTATAGCATTCGCTCGAAAACCATCTGGGAATGTCGTAAATCTCTGAAACAACAAGCAAAGGGCAACAAACTTACCTTTGCATGGGTGAAAGGGCAGCAGGGATTTGTTGGAAATGAAATAGCCGATGACCTCGCTATAACAGGTGCTACGACTCTACCCATAGACCCGGAGCCATTCTGTGGCTTGACCAAAACCCACAGAAGGCAGGAAATCAATGGGTGGGAATGGAGCACAACGGTGCTCTACTGAATACAGGCAAAGAAGTTTATTAACTATTCGCCAAAGAATGCTAGCAAGCTTCTCGACCTAAGTAGGAACGAATTAAAACTCATAACAAGCCTTCTAACTGGGCATTACCCAGTAAAATATGTGTATTGTACGATAATATCTCCGAACACATATTCTGGCAATGCAATGCTTTGGCTCGCATTAGACTATTCAACTTGGACAGTGTGACCTTGTCACCTGCTGAACTAAAGAAAAAATCTAGAGAAATAATCAATTTCGCAAGAAAGATATCTTTTCTGGGATACCAATAGACGAAGGATTAAGAACTGTGGTCGCAGTTCAGGAAGTCTAATAAGGCCAATCGACCCCTATAATCTAATCGTATCTAATTTGACGATGAGTCTTTCCACAAATTTTAATAAACGCGCCCTTTTCGAGACTTGCCCGAGGCGTCGTCACAATCGATGAGCCCGGCCCTGACATTGAATACATTTTCATCAAAACTACTGTGTTTCAGTTTGTAATTTTTACGAGATTTCGCAGAAAATACCCACCATTACTATACAGTTTTTATCAACAAAGACCATATTCGTTTGTTTACTGATTATACAGAGCAAAATAAATAAATGGAAATAACAAATGATAAAAACAAAAATAATAAAATATGGAGAACAGATCTTTTTTATACAGGAAATTGATGGAAATTGGAATTAATAATTCACCTATTATTTAGTAGTGATAATATTTCAATTTTATATTTATTTTCTAATTTGTATAAACAATAAACGTATATCTGGACTAATATTTACAATTTAATTTAGTTCAGCTGTATTAAAACATTCACGGTACACCTGTACTTAACAACAAAAGATCAATATCCGGACGGAATTTGAGTGCACCAGCACTGAAATAGAAATACCATCTACCCAGGTCGATTATAGTCGCAAAGGGGATTAATTGAAAAATATTAAAGAGATTCATAGATTACATAAAACAAATTGATGGAAATCTAACAATCAATCAGACAATAATCATTTACGATAATAGTAATGGTACAAAGTCAATACTATTGTAATTTATCAATATCGAATAATAAAAAAAACAACATAATGACTTACGTGTAACCAGCAAGTATATTCATCAGCGTTGATTTACCACAACCTGATGGGCCCATAATTGCTGTTAATTCACCAGCTGTAAAAGCTCCATTGATCTGTTGGAGTATCGTTTTAGGCCCTACAATTACCAAAATAATAAAAATTTGTAATAGAGGAATTCAAGCTACTCATAGTTTAGATTGCTTCGATTGTTATATAGCAACATTGTTTTATTCAATAATAGATAATTACATGGGAATGACTGATATCAAAGATCAATAAGAATGTATTTTATTCAATTATCTTGTTTTTTTCCAATTATAATTATTATTTTTTTGGTTAATGTGGCAATTTTCTGTCGCAACACGTCGAAACATCATTATTATTAATTGTTCTTTTTTGCGTTAAATAATTAAAAGAATCGATTGATGGGTTTCAAATTGAGTCATTTGTTAGTTTTTATTACAAAAAATATTAATCGACGTAATAATTGTTGTTTCTAGTAGCAGATTATCCATAAAACAGGAAAGCATACGTGATTAATGCAATATACTTAAAATGTGTATGCGATAAACACCTGTTCGCAATTGTTTTCTCTGATAAGAACAAATTAAAATTAACACAGTTATGATTTCATTGAATTTTGCATGTAATACGAAAAAGAAAATTAATTATTAAATTGTGTGTTCATCTAAAAATAGAATTCTAATTGTCAATTCGATAAATTGTCGCTAATTTATAATGAAGCTTTCATTTTGTACAATTAAAATATAGATCAACGGCCTTTATTAGAATCATTTCTTTTATCCGTAGTATGTTTCAATGTATTAGAAGAGGAACATTGATGAGTAATTTGTAAACACAGCTGATTCAAACGAGATCAATTCTTTGTCTCTCTTCCTTGAAAATCGACCTTCAAGTTCCTTTGAGTTGATCGAACTTGGAAATGGTTTATTATTGTTTATAATTTTTTTTCAAATAGGAAAACGTTCCAAGGACGACTATGCACAATTTAATATTAAAATAAAACTGTCATTTTATTTCGGATTTGTTTAAATCATACTTACGTCGTCTAAAGATGCCCTCTTGGACGGTATAAGTTAAATTTTTAAAACTAACATTTAATAAATTATCAAAACTATGTCCAAATCCTGTTAGGGAGATGTCTTCTGGTATTGTTAATAATTCAATTTTTAATGAATCTGGTCGAGGCCTTTGGTAGCGAAATGTTGTTGGTGTTGTTGTTGTTGTTGTTGCAGTGGAGGTCGGTTCCATTTCGTATTCAATTTATTAAAATTAGTATTAACACTACCGACCCACCACCATTCACTTTCACCCTTAATATCACATATATAAATCGCACATTTGATTTAGAATTGAACTTCGTGCAGACAAAGAGAAATTGCCGTTGTTTCGTTGTATTTTATTCCACTTTCGAGCAATGTTAAGTCAATAAACCGCGCAGACCTTAACTCAAAACAACTCTGAATCACACAAACCAACTGTGCTTTGTGTCTCTCTATTCAGATCGAAACTGTGTGAATGTACACAAAAGACGATCCCACCACACCAACTTTCTCTCCCCTTATCTATATTATCACTAGAAATAATAACATTCGGATATAACAGATGTGATGTTTATTAGAAATAACTAAAAATCATTACCGTTAATGTCGACAAATCTCATATAAAATCTGTTAGAAACTTTAACAATGCGCTTATCGTCTATCAATTAATTATAGATAAAAACATTCAATTCAATTGTTGTGTGTTATTTTCAAATTCGATATAGATAATCTTATTCGTATTGTTCTCATTGCATACGTTAACGTTAGATGTCCGCTAAGGTGTAACAGTAACGTTAGCGTTTCTGTTGCGGATATTAATGAATTAATAAAATCAAAAATTACATTATTATTGAAAGTGAAACACTACCTACACGAAGGGCAAATGATGTCAATCGAGTTTAATAATTTTTTTTATTCCTGTGGGAATCAATAAAATGTTTCAAACAATCATTTTATACCAGATTAATTATGTAGTATAACAAATGAATTTTGATTTGTGTGGGAAATCGGAGGAATTGATCCACTAGAATAGTGAAAAGCTTGAAATGGAAAATGCGATATATTTGTACAGGACCGGCATGTGGAAAATTCGGCCCCTATATTACAAGGTCAAAGGTTGATTGATTTTCGTATAAACTGTTATCTAAAGAAAATGTTGTTGTTGACATATTTAGCATGATTTCCAGACAAGGACAATGAAGATTGATAAATGTAAAAAAATTATAATAGACAAACATTTTTATTGTTGTTTATTTCGAGTTTAAATATATCAATCCAAAGAATTACTTTTTTTAGATAATCGTCAAATTACAATGACTTTTAATTGTTTATAGTTTACGTCTTCTTATCACATTGTCTGTGAATTTATATTAATGATAATATGCAATAATTAATATAATGAACTGTTATTATCTAATAAAAAAAGCTATTTTCAACCAGCTAAAGTTGTCCCTACACGAACAAGCAATCTATATATTCGTATATAGTATTTCAAAGTCTCTAGTGCCTTGACCACAGTTGTAAATCTTTAGATATTTTGTTAACACAACCCTGCAGTGTGTAATTTGTTTTGGATTAATCGATCTACCCAGAGCCTCTTAATAAAAGCTAACAATCGATATTTTAATATCGCTAGAAATACGTAATGTTAGTGTTAAGAAATTGTTAAGAGCTAATCATTAGCTAAAACGCTGACAGATCCGTAACTTCCATAAAGATGTCTCTAAAACACGGCAACATTATCGATTATCTAATTGCAACGTTCAGAAAATAATGACAGTAAGATGAATCAGTAAATTCAATATTAAAGCGTTATGTATCCACAATTTGTTTGGACTTAATGGCAACGTTTACAGTGCGGAAGATCTTTATTTAGACTGAGAGTGTTTCATCAGTATCAGTTTTACGAATCGGAACAACGGACATCTAGTGAGAACTATTGAAAATTTGTTGAAGGAAAAATATGTTGCCTACCTCCAATCTTCGTATTCAATTCATTTACAATTAGGTAACTTTGGCAGCTCAATATTTTGTAGGATCCTGCTTAGCTCCCCTCAAATTGTAAGAAATATCTCTTACACAATTATTTCATCTTACTGATAGTAATTAATGTGACTTTCATTGGCTAAAACTTTCTGGATTGCTTGAAGTGCATTCCTATACTTTTTCAGATTGTCAAGTGTAATCCAAAATTCGCTAATAAAAAAAAACAAAAAATGTGAGTTTTTCCTTACTTCAGCAGGTGACAAGGTCACACTGCCCAAGTTGGATAGTCTTATGCGAGCTAAAGCATCACATTTGCATAAAATGGTTTCATCCATATTTCATCGTCCAATTCACATAATCTGCATCTCTTACTGTCTGAATTGTCCAGTTCTTTGAGATGGAATCTAACTGGGCAATGCCCAGTTAGAAGTTCTGTTATAAGTTTTAATTCGTTCCTACTGAGGTAGCATTCTTAGGCAAATAGTTAATAAACTTTTTTGCCTGTCGTATACCACTGTCTCCATTAGAGAATCTTTGTGCTCCATTCCCACCCATTGATTTCCTGTATGCTGTGGGTTTTGATAGCACCTGTTATAGCGAGGTCATCGGCTATTTCATTTCCAACAAATCCCTGGTGCCCTGGCACCCATGCAAAGGTAAGTTCGTTGCCCTTTGCCAGTTATATATAGGATTGACGACATTCACAGATGGTTTTCGAATCAAGACTATAGGTCTTTAGAGCTTTCAGTACCGCCTGGCTGGCTGTCAAAATGTGTATCTGTGAACCTCAAACACTCTCTAAATAGTACACATTTCTATTACAAGAGTTGCAGCTTGCAACTAAGGCTAAGGATTCCATAGATTCCTATGCCAGTCCCTTCATTTATTTTGGATCCATCCGTATACCAGATGGAAGATTATCGATCCAGGTTCTTATCTCTAGGTGGTTTTCTATGACCACATCAAAAGGGATTTCAAAGTCAAATTTTCTCAGCATGATGTCCGATGGTTTGACCCGAAATTATGTGCATATTTGCTTTAGAATGGCTCGCACTAGACTGATACACTTGGAGACAGTTATCTTATCACTTGATGAATTGAGGAAGAGGTCTATCAGAGAGATACTCGACCTGGCAAATAAGATATCTTTTCAATAGATGGAGGAATAATGGATCAGCTGCGGTCTCAGTTCAGGAAGGCCAATCTATTATCTAATCTGAGACTATTTCTTTGATTGTTTAACAATGATGACTTTGTGTGATTATGTTTTGATGTGCAGTACACTGTCAATTATTTTGAATTTGCTAATGTTGAAATAAAGAAAAACGAAAAGGCACAAACAGTAAAATAAGTTGTAGTTAAATATTTTATTAATCAATCACCATATTTTATTTCTATCTATATTCACTGGAAACACATCTACAATTGACTAGAACTATTCTGTTTCATAATTACCATAATTTTTCTACTATACAAAAATAATTTCTATTAATTACAATTAAAATATTATCCTTATAATGTAATTTAAAAAAAAACGAACAAAAAAAGGTCAATATAAAAAAAACAATAAAAATTCTAATACATTATTCTGATTTGCTTTGGAATCTAAATTAATTGAAAACAATAGAGAATTCATGCGAGTCTTTGGTATTAAACTGAATAATAACAGTTGAGAAAAGCGAGATTAAATAAATAAGATGGAGATAACATTGTGTATATTAAGTAATGTACCGATTAATTATTTAATAAAATAGAAGAAAGAAAACACAATTAACGCTTGTTTAATTTGAACCATAATATTAAATATGTTGCACAATTCATTATACACCATATAGCAACAATCACAGATATATTCGATACTAAATCAACATTCATAATGTCCATTTCTTTTAAGAAATTGATTGGATTTGTATAATGACAATAGATCTCCTCATTTGGACAAATCAAATCGTCACGATTTAAACCATAAATTGAATAAACAATACCCTGAAAGCCGGCACGATAATAACTAACATGGAATAGCCATCTAAAGAAATATGGTGTATCGAAATAACGCAAACAAAAACCAAATACTGAAAATAGACAAGCTATCACCGGCCCCAAGAATACTGCCACCTACAAAATAAATAATATTAACAATAATAATTATTATAGAAATAATCGCATTATTTACCTTGATTGGTGTTGTTGCCCCAATGAAATAGCCCCAAGATTGGGCGCATAATGTTGATAAAATTGAGAATAGTATAAAGAGTAATAGACGGAAATCAGTTGGTTGATCTGTTAGCCAATATGAGATTGCAATATAAGCCAAAGTACAAACTATCTGTAATCAATAAATGTTTTTATATTAATAAAATCAACATTGACCGTTATAAATATTAGAGTCAAGGTTGTAATTGCTTCCCTAATCTCAATTTTTTTCCAAAACTAATTAAATGATATGGAGCAACAATTACAGGGTCGTACCTAATAACGACGAAAAGGGGGCGGTATATTGGTAGGAATTGTGTATAGCTACCCATAAACAAAAATTCGACAATAATTTCCAAGACTGTCCAAAATATCAGACAAGCATGAAGAAATGAATAAGTTGTTCAATCGCTCATCCCGCATTTTGTTACTTGCCGTTGTTACAAGGCAGGTTAAAACAAGCTGCCCTAAATTTCCAAATTAAAGGATCATAAAAACGGAAATAAACGAATTCATCTGCCTGCACTTACTCAACTCAAATAAATAAATCTAATGAAAGATTTGTTGTAGTAAATTCCCGGAATTTTCAACGATTATGATTATGATAAAGAATGGAAAATTACCTGGAATGGTATTTCGATCAATATCACAGACATCAAATATGGTGATAATTGGTACCAACGATTGAAATGTTCACGTGTTAAAATCTTCATCTCCAATGGGACTATAAATAAAATTATTAAATGTTAATGAATACTATCAACAATAGCTAATTGAAGACATAATTACATGTAACAGTGACCGACATTTTGCCGGTATAAACAACTAACAATAAACTACCATAAAGATAGACGTAATTGCCTAGAATTGTATTGGCTCCATGTCCAACATCTTTATATAAATAACCAAAAATTAAACCGATAACAATATGGGCCAAAAGTCTATTTAAAAAGTACGACTGAATAAAAAAAAAAACCAATTTAACAAACAATTAATTATTTCATCAAATTATAGCTTACATAGTTCCGTTTGAAGGTCAGTAAATTTCTTTTATATAACAAAAGGAATTGCATAATGACCGGTGCTGGTCCTACATTCTTCTCCATTGGATTCAATTCGATTTCCATTTCCTCAAATGTCGGTGTTATTATTTCGATTTCTTTTACATCTATGGAATTTTTATAAAATCTCGAAATTAATGACATTTAAAGATTATTCGTTTTCACAAATAAACAAACAAAAATCATTTTGGAATAAAAAACCGGAACGTTCTACACTAGTAATCCGGTTTAAGGAGGGAAAAGGACAAAATAGAAAGTATCAAGTACACTGACCTGTCTGTTTTGAATTAGCTTCAATTTCTTTAAATGATGGTTGATTTTCTTCAAATTTCGCCGTTTCAGCTAACATAGTAATATCAGTATTGTATTCACCAATTGCTACTTCCATTACTGTAATTTTACGTAATTCATGATGATTTTTTGAGTAAATATTGTAAAACTCACGATAATCCGCTGGATTATGATATGGTGGACAATTTAGTCCAAATTTGGATAAATATGGTAGTAGGTTTTTCGTACTACCATTATATATACATCTGCCATCGGCTAATGCATAAAGTCTATCAAACATTTCAAATAGTAATGCTGATGGTTGATGGATGGTACAGATTACGGTACGTCCTTCATGGGCGAGACGTTTCAACAATAAGACACACTGACTACAGGACAAACTGTCTAAACCACTGGAATATAATTAACAATTTTTAGCGAGACATAATTACGAATACCTCTTAAGTGGAACATGCTATATGTGAGAAGAACATGCGATTTTGTTACTGGTAAATTAACAATAATAAAGACGGGCTAAAGTTGAAGGTTACATTTCAATTCAAATCATTATCAATGTAATTAACAATTTTGTTTTTTAATTAACATTAGATTAATGAACAAATTTAGATCTACTGTGAGAGAGAGTTCAATGATTTTTTAGCTCAACGTCCTCAGATAAACCTACCCAGTGATTTGTTTCGTGTATTTATCCATCAACAAAATAAAAAATATTCTTTTTTATATACTTCCGTATTATTAAAATTAATTACGTAATTACCCAATATTTAAATTGTCCTAATTAGATGTCATTTGTATATATTTATCAAATGTTTTTTTTATTTCCAAGAAATCCTGAACTTATTTTTGATATTAACGATATTTTCTAATTTTCATCACAGTTTTAAGCTGTTTGAATAAAGTTTAATGATAGCTAAGTAAAAGTTTCGTTATTCTAAACTAATTAAATTCATTAATTGATTGGACTTATTTGAATGGTATTAGGTGTGTTCTTTTATTTAGAACATTACCAATTTATGTAAAATACAACAACAAATAACACAAATAAACCACTTAATGGTATTTATTTATGGCGCAATTAGCAGCAAACAGGTGAAATAAATATTTTTGATATAATCATGACGCATTATTATTGCCCGGATCCAATGTAGTTGTGGTTTTGTGTAAAAAACAATAAAGTACTTAGAAACTAGACTAATTAGTAAACAATACAACAGATATATTATCAATGACAATACAGGGTTACTTTGGGAATTATTACTTATTTTTATATAATTATTATGTTAAATTAATTGTGTAGAATGCGAAAAATTCATTTAAACAACGTTACAATAAAAAATAAAACGAACGAAAGTTGTTCGATAAGCTCGTGCCACTTTCTCATTATTATTCTAGGTCAATGTTATACTTGAATGAATAATTAATAAATATAAAATGATTAATGATATGGAAAACTTACGTTGTTGGTTCGTCTAAATATAAAATTGGTGGATTACTGAGTAATTCTAGTGCTACGGCTAGTCTTTTACGTTGACCTCCTGATAGACGTGATGTTAATGTATGATGACAATGTTCAAGACCTAACAATTCCAATATTTCAACTACCTAAAATAGACATAAAAAACAAAACATGGAAGTTATTTGGGAAAAAAAATTGTATCTTTTTAAATTGATGAAAAGCAACAAGCAAATAAAATCTAAAGATATTATTGATTTGGGCCAAGGTTTTTCCAGTTCACTGCGATACTTAAAAACAAGAAACAATTCCTTGATAACAATGGCGATAATTTAAATAGAGATAAAGGCTTTGTAGTGTTAAAGGTAGAGACACAAATAGGGCAGATGTTAACACATACAGGACTGTTTATTGCCATAATAGAACATAGATAAGAATTTTGATGCCTACCCATTGTGTTTCTATCTTAATCATATCAAATGTTAATTATTACCTGTTGCTGTTTGTATTCATTTGAAACTTTATAGCCTAATTTTAAATTAGCAGCAAACATCATTGCTTCTTTTGCTGTCAACGACATACGTAATTCTTCATCTTGTGGTATGTAAGCCGATAATTTACGAAATCTTGGACTTTGATTACGGACAGCATCATTCAATTGAACAGTACCACTACTGCCATAGGTCCTATTATAAACAAAATAACGTAAATGGAGTGACTGAAAATGTACAACAATCAGAGCCGCCCCTAGAGCGGGACGAACGGGGCCCGTGCCCCGAACCCCGCAACGTCGTTTCTATTATTTACAATTATAAATGAAGAATTTTCGGATCCATTATAACAATAGTTTCCCTAATTCAGTAAATCATTTTGCTCCAGGCCCCGCAATTGCTAACGGCGATTAAGGGAGTGAATAATGTTTTTTTTTTAATATGATTAATTTTTGTACATTAGAATAAATTCAGAATTTTTAGAATAAAAATGAAAGTATCCAAATTTGTAGATAAATCCTTGAATGGATTGACTTTTGAATAGTTAAAAATAACTTTTTTTTGTTCAACTTGATAGTCACACCATTTCCACGGGCTCAACTTTAATTTATTTCAATATTTCTTAAGAGTAATATAGAAATGATAATTATACAGAGTATTCTTCGATCGGCGTTCAATATACAGTAAAAACTCCTATCTGTTACTTGTCCATTTTGCCTCCGCAAATACAGTCGACATTTTGTAAAAAAATGTAGTTGAATTATCGGACACGCTGTATATATAATATAAATAATATATAAACAAATTAAATTATTTTTTAAATTATTTCTAACAGAAAAATGTTACGATCACGGTTATAGTTTTTCGATAAATTGATAATAGAAGTTGTTCAACTTGAACATATATCAATTAATTATTATTGATGAAATGAAACTAATTGTATCCTTGATTTTAATATAACTTACGTGTATCCAGCAAGAATATTAAGTAATGTGCTTTTACCAGCACCAGATGGTCCCATAATAACTGATAATTCACCAGCTTTAAATTGTCCAGAAACACCATGTAGTATCGTTTTTGTTTCTGAAACAATTTAAATGACAATAAAAAATATGCAAAAACAACAAATCAATTTATTTATAATAATTATATACAAGTTCTATTTATTAATTGGAAGCACAACATTATTAAATAAACTTTGATTTTTACGCAAAAAAAGAGATTAATAAATCATCGATTAAGTTCATCATATGTATGAATGATTGTAAATAATTAATTTATTCGGAAATTTTATAAAATTCCAGACAACCCCAACAGTTTTTCTAATTCAAATGATAAGCTACAGTGTGTCAGTTGATTAAAATTTAATCGCAACATTGAATCATCAATTGTATCATTTCCTGTTGTTTCAACAACTTTTCCTTTCTTCGCTTATTCATTTATTCCGTTGTTATTGTTTTGTTTTGTGTGTGTGTGTCTAATCATTAATCATTTTATTCGTTTGCAACTATTTAAGTATTAATCCTTTATAAAGACTATTGGCAGCTGATAGTGAAAATAATTGGTGTTCAAATATTTGAATGACCTTTGAACATTTTGTGCTGAAAATAGATGCGATACGAATGCCTACACAAAAACAAAACAAATACAACTTTTTATAATAAACAATAAGGAAATCGTTATTAAATTTAAAAATATAAATTTTCTAATCGTTCATCAAGGTAAGATCAAAAAAAAATCGATAGTATTTCAAATTTAATTATCAAAGAAAAAACAAATTAAAATAAAAAACAAACAATCAGAATTAATTACCTTTCTGAAAGCGGGTCATGGACCAACTGCACGCTGTATATGTGATATTTTCAAAACTAACATCGACTGCTTGCTTCTTAGGAAAACGATGTAATATTTTCTTTAATTCCTCTTCCAATAGTGGTACATTATTGTTATTATTATTATTATTATTATTTGATGTATTTATATCATCCCTGGATGATTCACTTGATGTACTTTGGCAGCAACGTAATGGGCTGCGATTCCGGGATCGGTTCTCTTTTGGTGACAACATCGTCGTTTTCTCTGCACAAAATTATATTTTTATTTAATTTTAGACACAGTACATGCTGTACACAAAAACAATTGAACAATTAGTAGAATCACTTAATAGTTCTTTGAGAACTATTTGTTATGATCGCAGAACTAACTGATTTACACTTAAGTTTTAGAGCAGAACTGGCAATTGCACTACTCCCGCTATTTATTTTATAGACTCCCTACCGAACGTCGAATAAACAAATTTAAATGTGTGTGTACCAACCGCGTCTGACGTGGATAGTTTTTCGTAGATTACGCTATCACGTTTCAGTATTTTGATCAAAAGCGACTAAACTATTTAATAGGCATTTAAAAATACAAATATTTGCAATGGTTTTTATAAATATGTATTGCAAATATGTATTCAATTAATATTGTAGATACACTCACCAGCATCATCATCATCATCATCATCATCATCAACATCATTATTATTATCATTATCGTGATGGAAACCAGATGCAAATCGATTTTGTTCAAATATTTATTAAGGCTAATTATTATTGATAATGTTGAAAATTTCAATGTAATCTATTTATCAAATATATAATTTTAAAAATATCATTTTGAATTATGTAGAAATCATTCGAAATTGAATGATATTTCTTTTAACTGCAAGGATAACAACGGCGTGTTATAATTAAAAATGCGTTGATTGCATTCTTTCTTTTTTTTGTAAATCAATGTCAACGAACTTGACCTTTATTGTTCATTCTTTACTATCAATTATTGAAAAATTTTTAATTTCATTCCGGTAAATTGTCCCCACGTTATCATTAAATTGTAAATGAATACACTCACCTCGGAACCCACAGCGATTAATGCAAAGTTGGGAATTTTTTCACAGCTTAAGAATGGAATTATACATCAGCCACATACCATCAAATTTCATGCAATCAAACGGGATTGTCTAAGTGCAAGCAGCTTTCTCGCTATCCGACTATTCTAACAGCGTCGATTGGCCCCGATTAACTGTAGGGAGTTCATAGTGAAAATCCCATATTGGAGGTTCTTAAGAAGCAGCAGCAATCAAACTTCGCTATTCAGTACACTGTCCAAAAAAATGAATGGTGTGGACAGTAGAATAGTAGTTGTTCGGATAATCGTCATTCTACTGTATCTAGGGCTGTAGCGACTGGGGGGGGGGTGTGATACCCCCAATTTTTGAAAAAGTCGGTAAGTCGAAGATCAAGAAAAGAAAATCCTTAAAAATCTCGAGAATTTAATACAACAAAATTTTCATTATGTTCATTTATTTGTTGAGTAAATGCATGGAGACGAATTTGTTGATTTCAGTTTTTATTAACCCTTAATTTATAAATTAGAGCAGCTTGTTCTAACCTCCCCTGTAACAACGGCAAATAACAAAAGAACTTTCAATAAATTAAAATCGACAAAAACGTATAACAGATGTACTCGTCTGATATTTTGGACAATCTTGATTTGGAGATTATTGTCAAAAAACTGTGTGTAATTAAAAACCGTAGAATAAAGTTATAATATTTTAATTTTTTATTTATGTTAAGGTAGGTATACATAATTACCACCAACATAGAAATAGCACTTGAGAAATTTCAGGATTTGTTAACTCAGCACTCCCCCTTTTCGTCGTTATTAGATACGACCCTGTCTGTATTTATAAGAATTAGAAAAAAGCTCAATTATCCAACGCATTCTCTTTAAAAAGAACACGCACACATTTGCGCACTTGTAAATACCATAAATTCGTAATGTTTATGAAAGTGTCAACATTTATCCATTAGGTCAAGTCGTCAATCTTTAAAAACAATGTATGTCCTACAACGTTAAGTAAATAATGTGAATGCTGAGTTTATACGATAAGGAAATCTGTCTATAAGATATCCGTATTCAATGATTTTGTATATTTCCATTAATAATGTTTCTATTTTTAATTTTTTCCATTGATTACTAATTTAAAGGAAATGGGGAACTATTTGGAATTGAAAGTTACGCCGTCTTGTCATCTCATTTTCGTTCTGAAGACAAGAAGAAAAATAACACTTCACTTCTTTAGCGTTAACCGTTTAGGCATTTAGCGTGTGGAAAGATCGTGTTAATAAATTGCAATAATACTTTAGAGAACATTAAGATTAAATAAAATTTCCAATTTCCAAGATTTGAAGGTTCGACGGTGTTAATTAAATAAATGTCTAATATCTAAGAAGTATATGCCAAGGTATCTGTATTTTTAATGGAGTTTTTATCACTAGATTATTCAAAAACTACTTAAAATTCTTATGAATTTTCACTAATTTCATTTACAGACGTCAATTGTATTAATTGTTGACTGTTTTAAAACAAATCATTTAAATTGTAATCATCATTTTCCAGCTTTACCAATTTGGTAGTAATCTGACGTCAGCAATGACGTTCTATATACTATCAAACACTTGCAAATAATACAAAACTGATAAGAATTGATTGATGTTCAGTGACTTCTCTAATCTGTGGAATTCCTGAAATACTCATCAAAATATATCTTGATAGAGGCATCAAATGAAGACAGAATCATACTCACTCTATTTGTTTTTATGTAATCTATTCTAAATACTTTGAACTAGACATTCATTAATGCGACTTTTTTTTAAACACCTAGTTGTTGAAATTCAAATTTTATTGGCTCTTAATATTGAGTCCTGATTTAAAATGGACAAATTATAAATTAATGATTTTTGTGTGCCAGAATAATTTTGACCATTTTTAACATATCCTGTATTCCAATCAAACTATTAGTAGACACAACATAATTGTTTAATTCGAACACGAAATAAGCAATAATTCAAAATTAAATTAGAATAAACAATGTACCAAACGTAATTAAATTTATAATTATAGTTAAAATTATTAAATAGATTGATTATTGTTCGGTTTTTGGGTCACCAGAAAATGAGTCTTTTGAACTTTCCCATCAATTTAATTAATAAGTTCTTTAGAAAATCTATAATCACGTTTTTGTTTTGTTTTGAATTAATAATCAATTATGTAAGTGTGCGTAATTAATTAGCTTGCTATTTAGTTACTGCTTAACATAGATTAAATACTAGAATATAGAGAATTCTTGTTGGAAATGCTTATTTGGTATTTACATTCGAAGGATATTTTTCTGTTTCGCCTCTGTAATTAATTAATAAATCAAAGAATTAATGCTGATTTTGTAAAGCCCCGTCCACATCTATCGAAAGATCACGAAGGCCTTGCATTCGCTAAACAAAGATTTCTTTTCCAGTTCACACTATCGGAACACGATCGAATGCGAACGATTGAAATCCTTTGAAGTAACAGCTATCCGATCGACATTCATGCCATTCCTTGATCTTCGTTCCCATTCGATCGTATCAATGATCATTTTGTAACAAATTTCCTTGACAAAGTTTCCCATTAAAAAATCATAATTAATTGTGGTAAATAAATGGATTAAATCGAATAAATTTTGACCGTTTAGTTGGAATTCCAATATTATCATTATAGAAATGAATTCGAACGGAAAATTGACAATGTTACACAATCTTAATCAAAAACCGATTAATATTATTTAAATTAATTGGGATGTTCACACGAAATAGACATACAAAAAATGCGTTTTTTTCTTTTGAGATAAAAATAATTTGGCCTTATCATTTTTTTTCGTTTCTTTTCTTTTTTTAATGATGTGAGGTAGTATGTATGTCATTCAACTTTGAATAAGAGAAAGCATAATGTAACACAATTTGATTTTTAAATAGAATAACTATGGAAAATCGTCGGAAAATCTAATAAATTTCCGATAAAATTATAAATTTGAACAAAATTTTCGCATTGTCAATAATAATTCGTTATTAGCAATAATAATAATAATAATATTTGTTTTTCTACAAAATCATAAAGATGAATGTCCAGTGAAATAAATACGCATGATCCCATTGAAAATTGATGGAATTTTAATTAACGACATTCTTCTAAAGAGTTTATCTAATGAGAAGTAAATTGTTTGTATGTACAATTGAAAAATAAAATTAACCATACGTATGTAGGTAATCATTAACAATAATGATTATATGATTAACTAAAGTCTATAACGACTTTTTATGCTTTGCAACATCATCAACAATTATGACAGTAATATCAATTATTGTTTGTTGATTGATGAGAATTTGCATCAATAAAAACAGACTAATTACATTATAATTTGAAAATTATCTATTTTTGTTGAAATTGACGTGATTTGTAGCTTATCAGTCAAATCGATTTGTCGAGCAATTTCAAGCAGAAAACTCAAATACCAACATCCCTTATTTTGTTCTAAGTTTATGCTTTCCAAGTACCCTTAGAAATTGAAAGAAACATTTTACGTATTAATTATTGCTTATAATCAAGTTAGATATTTCCTGTAAAATCACCTGTACTTACAAATCGAATCCAGAAGCAGCTTTAATCTATTTTGAGTTGATTTGCCAGCGGCGTTATGACATGGGCAATATTGGATGAAGTCGCTTGCCCCAGGATCACACGCACCAGTGGCCCGATTAGAATCGGAGCCCCACTCGGGGACTTAGGCGAGCAGAGTGTCCATAACTGTTTGGTAATCAGGCATTATCTACATTTAAATTTTCTGTTAAAAAATTTATAAAACCTATCATAGATGCCCTGACCATGATCTCTTAATGAACATTCAATTGTACAAAAAAAAACATATCATGTTAACACGTGTGTTTGATTGTCGATAAGATATATAACCTTCATGTCGAGACACTTGAAGTTCGATGAATACATTTATATGGAAATTCTGAAATAGTAAAAAAAACGAACAGGGCTGTGTGCGTAGACAAGGACGTAAGGGTTGTACGTGAATACGACTTTGTGGTTCTTGTTGTTTTCACTAACTGACTCTGGTTATCGGTAGGATACATGAGTGCAAAAAAAATGAAAGCAAACAATCAGATACAAAGTAAATATAATGAGGCCCGACAAAACGAGGGGGGTATTTTCCGCCGTGACCTTGATCGGCCAGAAAAAGCTTTTTTGTTTTCCGTAGAAAATTTCCCGGGTGAAAGGGATACGAGGAAGCTTGGAAACAAAAAAAGACTTTAATACGATCTCAGGAAAAGCAACTGCCCCTGTTTTCCACCCCATCTGCATAAGCATATCTATATAGAGGCCAGAATACACGCTTTTCCCGGAGCACGCTAGCATCCTGGCTTAACTGGGCCCCGCCGAATCTCTCGACGGCCCTGAATATAATTGGTGCCCTGTAGGTACGTATTGTCGGAATTGGTGGGGTACCGATTTAAATTGGAAGAAAATTCTCCACTCAATCTCGCTAGAAACTGAAATTAAAGAGGATTTGAAATCTCTATAATTGCTCGATAGATCTTACACTCCAGGGGCGTAGAGAAGAGTGGCTGGTGGCGGGCAAGGTTTGGTTATTGTGGCGGATTCTTGGTCATATAGTCTAACGAACCATCAAAGTCTTCTCCTATGTAGGTTTCGTCGAAAACCCTGGGTGCATAGATGTATTCATATAAAAAAAATATGGGGTTTCCCTTTCCGTCTCTATTCTTTCTTCTGACATTAATTGATTGATTTTGATTGATGCCTTGCGATTTTTTAACACCTGTCATGTATGACCCCAAAGTCGCCTATGAAACGCAATTTGCATTTATTGTGCGACAGGTATTTCCTTTAATTATTGCTAATACTGTTTGGAATTTCCAATGACTTTCATTATTAATTAGAAATAGACCACAGTATTTCTTTGTAAAGTATTATATATTGATTTTATGGGTTGTTTCCAAAAATACCACACCAGTTGAAATATTTTATACAGAATGTTTATTAATTTTCCACCAATTGAGAACGTCCAATATGTGAATAATAGACAGAAGCAACTTTTTTACGAGTTGAAAAAAGTTATGTTGTGTTACTGAATCATCCCCAAAGATAGCGTGTCCTTTTTTACCATGAAAACGCTAGTCACCAATATAAGAAATAAATTAATTAAATTTTGTTTATGTATATAGTTGAGAGGATAAATGTTGTTAGCTTATAATAAAGGTCATTTCAAGTATACACGTTCATTTCCATGTTGATCATCAAATTTTTTCTCAAAATACTATTAACCGAGATCGCAAAGAAAAAACCCAATTATAAAAATGACAAGAATCTATTTTCTTGTCACGTATTCGTTGAGATTTCTAATGAATTACCGAAATTAATCTAGACAAAAATCAACATTACAAGATTTACAAGAAAAACCAGAATCTTGGTTATTATTATTATTATTAATTAGCAAACTTCCGATGGATATAACAACCGTATAAAAGTTTTAATATCATGTTTATTCATGAACAAATTTGTTTTGAAATAGTATTCCAAAGTTATTCGCCACTGACCGTCACAACAATTTTTTGCCTCTTCAATAAATTATTAAGTTTTTTGTTGTTGGTTTGTTGTTAAAAATCGTACAAAACACACAAAAAAAAATTCATCAGATAACTTGTCTTAAGAAAGAAATACGTGATTTATCGTGAAATCGTTTAAACAACGCAAATCTAGATCTTTAAAGAAGTCTATTGCGAAATTTTCGTCTTGTTATTTAAAGAAAGAAAAACTCTAACGACGATTGCATTATATGTAGACATTTGTATATATTTTCTGACCTGAAAAATCTACTAGGATGTTGTAAAGGCAAACGAATTTCGTTATTGTTATTATTGTTATTTACATTGTAAAATTACAAAATACTTATAATGACAGTTATTATGTTCAACACACATATTTATGTGCATTCGAAAAATACAAAAAAGAATACTTAGAAATTATTAGTCGTCTATTAGAAATTAGTTTAATTATAAAATTTAACAATCGATAATTCCGGAGGTAAACTTATAGGTGCGAATCAAAAGATTTATTATTTATTGTTGACTAATTAATTATGAACGGGGTCTTATATAACAAGACACGTGCAGCAAGTAATTTACGGTAAATACAATCATCATTTGCAATTATAATTAGATAAATTTTGGATGTTCATCGTTGATGTGATTGATGGTTTATAAAAAAAACGTGTCGGTTCGAGGACGACTGGACCTCATAAGCGATATCATAGTTCAATTTTGAGTTGTTCTATTAGGTTTTTCTTTTTTTTTTAAATAGTTAAAACTAGCAAGACTCATATTTCAATTAAAATTTGTTCGTAATTTTCTGAGAGGAACATCAATTTTATTGTTAGATAACGAAACACAGATCCGGATCGAGGATAACTTGTTGCGTAAATCGCGTGTTGCTCTCTCTCTCCCCCTCTCTTTAATATGTTAATTAGTTAGATTGGGCCCCACGTGTAGTTACGATTTGAAAATTCTTAACACAATTTCAATAATTACGTATTTACACTGAGTTGCTAAAATGGTTGTAGAAAATACTTTAGTCCTCTACACCACATTTTATATTTTATTAGCATCTACAAAGTATTTGAAATATAAAAGAGTGCTAGAGTCCAAACAGATGGAAACAATGTGTATTTATTTGTATAACTCACTACGAAATCAGTGGAACATTATCCTGTGGGCAAAAGGGGCAATGGCCTGGGACACCCATAACTAATGTTTTATAAACCTATTACAGTAGCACGCAGAACTAGATTAGATAGCTCGAAAGCCTAGAGTAGCCTTCAGCTCCAAAGCAATCCGGTAGCCAATCCCCGCGCCCAAATGGCAGGTATATTATGTTAAATTTAAACATGAAGTCATAACCGTAGAGCGGATTTTTGCTCCACAACCAGGGCTCTGACGTCAGCACAACGTACGATAGTAAAATTGTGCAGAACATACAAGATACAGAAGAGTGCTGTGTATTTACAGATGAACTTACATAGTAATTTTTGAAATAGCAGTAATTGCAAACAAATTTATACTGAACTACGCCAATGGCCAGCACCTGACGTCCGACATCCGGACGCCAAGTAAAGGCGTATTTCTATGTCCGGTCTCTAGTGATATACAGCATGTTTCACCTAAAGGGTACTCTCGACATTTCATTGTTTATCAAAATAATTATATACGACTTTCAAACACCCAAATGGAATCACCTAAGGTATGATGCTGCAATGAACGAATTGCCTAGCCATTGTCTACGTATAACAGAGCAAAATCAACTTTAGAAATTTCAATTAAATGGTAATAGAAGATATCGGAGAAGCATGTCGTTGGGACACTAGGTTTTTCTACGATCGAATGGAAACAGGTTCTTTCTTTCGTGTATGGTGCACTCGAAAATTAAATACCATAAGAAAACGCCGCTCATTGGCTACAATATTCATTTCCCGGCCAACGTACGAAATTGTAGGTAGGAACGTACCTTAGATTCAATATATCATTTATATTTTATCGAGTTGCCACACATTTGATTTATTCTTTAACAAATTGTTTAGTCGAAAACACGAAATTGGTTATTAATTTTTTTTTATTTCTATTTCAATTGAATACTTTTGATTGAGCTTTTTTACAAAAACTTCTATAGGTCATAGAAATGTCACTTTGATAATTTCAACATAAATTATATTGATACAACAATTACGAATTATTGTAATATCTAATAACCACTAAGGTTGTGTTGTGCGTTTTTTTTCTCTAATTTTCTACATGATTAGTTGAAATTGTTTAAGCGGTATACCTGATTGGTGTTTATATGTAAATGTAATTAAGCAAAACAAAACACATTTTCAAATTGCGTTATTTTTTAACGACATCCCTATGAAAAATTACATAAGAACAGGTTAGGATTTCGTTTAGTTTTGTCCATTTTACCATAAATAGAAAAGTTCATAACATTGTGTTATCAACAAAAAAAGACAACAAAAAAAAAACAAATGATAATTACCTACGTACATATAAAGTCAAGGTAAATTGCTTACCTCTTTAAAATTTATTTGATTTAAAAAGAAACCACTGTTATCTGTCACAACACAACACACAGTTGTAATAAATGGAAATTGGTGCGCATGACCGGCATAGGGGATGACAATTAACCCTTGTGTATACAAGCAAACGTCGAATTTATAGTTGATCCCTACGAATTTAATCGGCTTGACTTGACGGTAAAAATGAAAGTGATTTTATGGAAGAGACATGAATTTAATAGCGAATCGATCATACGGACGGAAATGCCGTGTGCTTTCTGAGCTTCCTCTATTTCTGTTTCATACAAAGGCGTGCATTTCACCATGTTAAAGTCAGGTCGTGCAAGTCGCAACAAATTCAGTATAATTGCTTGAGAAAAATATTAAGAAATATGTGTATATACAACTTCAATCTTGTATTGAGAAATTTTAAATCGTTTTTTTTTTCAGAATTAGAAAACATATGACCATTATAATGAAATAATAATTTTGCAAAATAATAGGTTGTCTGTTAATAAGACGTCCTAATTTCATTGTTTATTTTTTTTTATTTATTCATTTATTGTCATGAAATAAGTAGATAGATATGGTCGATGAACTGCCGGAACTCTACCATTATTATCAAATTAAATTCCATATATAAATAAATTACCTATTATTTAGGAGTAATATTTTTCAATTCGTTATTATTACGAATTATTTTTGAACGGCATTATAATAAAAATGACAAAATTCTGTCTTTGATAATAATAATACTGATATGGTTAATTGGAAATTTTCCATTTATACATTACAATAAAAACTTCTCAATTATCTCGTGTTATTAGTTCATGTGTACGAACTTGAAGATTTATCATCAATGGTATTACAATTTCTGTACAAATGTTAATGTTAATTGTTAATGAAAATTATTTTTTTTAATCATGTTATGCAATTATTTATACAATCGGTTATGCAAGTTGCCTACCTACAAAGTCGGTTAAATAAAGAGACATATACAGAGTTGGTCTCCTCATCTAGGAACTAGATGAAATGAAATAGTCTGATGATGTGCACGTGCTGAAAAGAGATAGCTACTAAGAACTACTAACCATCCATCTTCTTTACATCTCTTTTTAGCACGAGTACATCATCAGACGATTTCATTTCTTCTAATTTGAATGAATAGACCACTGCTGTATGTGCGTAATATGTTGTATACATATATTAATAAAGATATCATGAGGCCTCTCATTTTGATTTAATTATAAAAAAGAAGCTAAAATAGACTAGAGACCGCAAATACCTGTACTGCTAACGTAACATGTTCTAGCCCACTTCTATATATCTTCGTCTATCTTGTGGAAAACACCGATCTGATCCTTGTTGCAACCGCCGATCATCGGTGACAGGGATAGCAATAACTACATGTGCCACATTTTAAAGACAACTACAGACGAAAGCAGAGACTAAAAAGAATGTGTATTCTTATTGTAGGACACGTATGCGGCCTCTAGTCCATTTTGACCTCTTTTATTATACAGGCTCGGCCAACTCATCTAGAAAAATTTGAGAAAGTAGAAGAAATGAAACCGCCTTCTAATGTGCACGTGCTGAAAAGAGAGAAGTAGTAAATATTAGTAGCAACCCATCTTCTCTATATCTCTTTTCATCACGTCCACATCATAGGATTGTGTTATTCCTTCTAGTTGCTCCAATGTTTCTCGATGGAAAGGCCAGCCCTGTGTACTACTTTATATACCTGCGCAGAACGATAAGTGGGGATATTGGCATATACGAAACCGTGTCTCTGCGCATCATATAACGCTTATACAACTATATAGAAATAAAATTCTGCTTGTAAAATATTTGTTTAGACAAAAAAAAACATTTGTTTTATCATCAGCTATTTAAGCAATTTCGATATAAATAAGCTATTTACATAGTTTTGTTTCTTTCTTTAAAGATAATTCAAATAATTATGAGTAAAATTAGCTCGAAATAAAATCGAAAGGTGGCGCTTGTTGCGTTTGTCAAATTCGGCATATGTCAAATATCACAGCAAAAGTTTACTTTACATAATCAGTTTGTTTTTCAGTCAAAAGAAAACGAATATATAATCAAATAATTATGGCAAATTTAGTACGAATCAGTTGGAGAACTTTATTATTACCAAAAAACGACATAAATCTATTACGCCCAATAAGTGGTAAAGCGATACGATCTAGAGATCCTGAAGTGGGAAAGAAACCAAAACCATGGCCATACAAAACGAAACCGTTCAATATTTTACATTATTTATACGATAAAACTTCAGCACGTCTTGATGAGAATTCCAAAGTAATACTATTGTTGTTGTATTAAATTAATTGTATATATAATTGGTGAATTTTGTAGGTGGTGGTTGTTGAAGGGCCTGTTGCATCTGGTAAAAGTCAATTTGCAAAGGAATTAGCTAAAGAATTGGAAATGTTGTACTTTCCGGAAGCAAATCTTGATATGATTATGATAAATCAATATGGTTTTAATTTAAAGAAATTAGATGATCAATTACCTTTGTCGTGTAAAAGCTATGATGTTAAAGATTTCTTAATAACACCGAAACATTTGAATACGGCTTCATTTCAAATTAAACAATACACTGTCAAGTATATGATTTCTATAAAAATGATAGAGTAGAGCAACGATTAACTGAATTATTTGCGATCAAAGTATCCAGTTTATAACTGCAATTTAGACCCCTCTTAGATGGAACTGTAGTCATTGAACACATGTGGACATGCAAAGGTTACTGAAAATCGACGCGATATCTCACTATGTTGCAGTATCATCGCGAGGAGATTCCGGGTGCTCGTGTACATAGAAACGAGTATCAACCGAGCCCGATTAGAACGGGAGTGTACAACACCAGGGGCCCACAGTTTTTTATATTGTTTACAACACACGGATGATACGTTTGATTCGTTTCATAGTGTACGAGGGGTCTAAATTAATAATTGATAATTGATTGTAAATGTCTTATGGCCAGGGGAGGGTTGGCTGGTAGTAATACAGCCGAAGTTCGGATAATCGACGCTCTACTGTATATTAATTCTAATAATTAATGAATTCCTTTTTTAGGTATATCCAATACATTGATGCATTAGCTCATGTTTTAAGTACAGGTCAAGGTGTTGTACTGGATCGTTGTGTTTATTCAGATTTTGTATTTGCTGAAGCAATGGCCAGTCAAGGTTTCATATCAAAAGGAGCTAAAAAGAAATATTATGAAATTCGTGATAATACATTACCAGAATTAATACGACCACATTTAGTCATTTATTTAGATGTGCCTGTTAACAAAGTACAAGAGAATATTAAGAAACGTGGTATACAATGTGAAGTAAATTCATCAGCATTATCTGAAGATTATTTAAAAACAATGGAGAAATTCTATAAACAACAATATTTAAAAGATATTAATCGACATGCTGAATTATTAATTTATGATTGGTCTGAAGGTGGTGAAGTTGAAACGATTGTTGAAGATATTGAACGTATCAATTTTGATAGACATGATCAACATGATCCAAGAATGGAAGATTGGGCATGTACGACTGAAGAAGATTGGGCAATTTTACGAAATAGGTTGGAGTCTATTAAATTTTTCAAGATTCGTCATAAATATATAAATTTTTATTATATTAATTACAGATATGCTGATAGAAAGGAATTTATTCTGGGATATTTCAATATTCCAATGTATCATGTTCCAGAACTAATGATTGATGCTGAAGATGCTAAAATCTATCATGATACTATGAATAATGTTTGTAATTGTTTTAATTTAATAAATTTAAATAATTTATCGATCATTTTAGGCACCTGGTCAAGTTTATGAGTTCGGTTATAATGCAGATATGGGTGATACAGGATTCTTATTTAAAACAAAAGGTATAGACCGTGAAACGTTACCATTCATTGAAAGGAATTTATCTTAGTTAATAATTTGTTGTGTATAAAATTAATTCTGTCTAAATAAACATTGAATAAATGTTTTAATTGTTTCAATTGTAATTGGAAATTTTATAAAAATATATAGATTTAACATGATTGTTCATCAGAAAGGCATCTATTCGATACAGTTTAAGGAATTTCCTAAAAATTCAGGTATTTTCTCTAATTTATTCCAAGTAAAAACTATTGATTTTCTTTTTTATAATAGAAAAATCCCTTATCGTTCATCAGTTCAACGAGACGATGGCGGTTATTCACAGAAGGTAATCTTACTACTAGATTAGTTTAATGCAGCCTATTTAGTAATACAACTTGATCATTGAAAAGGATTTGATAAAATCGCTTAGAATTGAATGGAAATTATAGATTAAACACCCTGTTATTTTTCTTTCCTTTAAATAACTAAAAACTCCTTGGTTATATTGATTATACGAACGGTGGTTAACTTGTGTTTTCCAATTTTATAAAACTTTGATAACCTGTTGTTAGAGTTATTTTAATTGATAGAAACAAATAGTAGTGATTTTTATGGTTTGAAAGTGATTAATGGACGAGTCTCGTGAAGAATTGCCATCTGGAAATACGGAAGAAGATTGGAGAATTTTTGAAATTTTATGCAAAGACACAGTAAGTATTACAACAATTCTATTTTTTTTTCGATTTTTCTCTGCGAATATGGCTTTATCTCTGAAAATATAACGGTTATACTCGATTTTAAAAATGCAGCAAAGTCTACAGGGTCGTATTTGCTTGGATTTTTATTTATGTACACTAATCACGCGCACTATTCCGCCATAATTAATAAAGTTATTAATTTTTTATTCTCCTGTACAGCTACTTTTCTAATTTATGATGCTATACATTTTGGTGATCTTTTCCAGATTCTCATTGTCAGTATATTGCTTAAAACTATATTTAATGTATCTGTTACTTCCTTTTACAGGAGCCTCATTGTGCGACATCCTGTATATATTTAGTTAGTGCAATTGCACTACTTACTTAAGTAATTGTAAAAATTTATCTTGCGCAATCATGGCCACCCGAACCGCAGGGCGAAATCGTCTATAGCCCTTTTTGGGGACGAATTTGCGTGCACTCAAATCAGTTTGACGATTGGACGCTGGAAATTTATATTTTTATTTGTTGATTGGTAAAATAGTTCTGTAATTTTTGTACAACTTTACCGGTTACCCCGATCTCGTTCTCTATCCCGAGCATTTTCTGATGCACAGGGGCGCATTATTGTTACTAGCTGACGAGGGCCAAACATTTTAGGACGGCCCTGTGGACAATTAAGTCGCTAACAACAGTGCCGTCCTTAGCTATATAATGCGGGACACGGGGCAACATTTTCATATTGTTATAATGGATCCGAAAATTGTTCATTCATAATTGTAAATAAATTAAACGGCGTTACAGGGTCCGCGGCATAGGTCTGGCTCACCTCGATGTAATAGCGACCCTGGCTAACAACACTGGAATTAAGATTCCAGTGTTCTTTAAAGGAAAATAATGGGAAGTATAAAAGATCTTTCTACAATACGTTATTTTTTTTTAATTTTCTTAAATATGTTTCTTGTTCAACAAAATTATCCATCAACTTCTGTGCATCTTGTGGTTATTTTATTATGGGATATCTTCAATTCACTAATTTACATCCACATAACTGATGAAATTAACATTATTGCACATTAATTTTGTGAGTATAGTTGTTGCATAGTCTGTAGAGTTGTAAAATAAGAAAAGGACAGTTTGAAAGCCTGAAAATTCACATTTTAATACGTTTTACATGAAGCTAATTGATTACAAACTTTCGTAACCGTTTCCATATTAACAATCAATAAATTTCCAACAGAAATAACAGTGGACTTCTGTAATCTGGTCATTATTATCAAGAGACTCTTTTGAATCGATAATGATGCGCTATCCCATGACGTATTGTAGAAACAAAATGAACAATTTTCAGCCTTAGAAATGAATGAATTTACTAAATAGTGATAAAATCTGTAGAAATTATTAAAGGACATACTTCTTCAGTTAAATTCGTTGCTGGCCAACAATAGATTATAAATAGTTCAAATACAATTACATTGATATAAGCCAACGATTTAATTAATTTGATTGAATTATTGATGCGATTTACAGTTAAATGCAATTCAAAAGACATTGTCACAATAAAAATGATACATTCTAACAGAACTGACCATCTAACAATCGAATTAAATAATTCGAAATAACTAGAAAATAGACGTTCAATTGATTGACTCAATTCGGATTTGTTTAATGTTAATTACTCGTAAAAATTCACGTGTGCTTCAACCCATTTCCTTATTTTATACGACACTACATTGTCGTTATCTTCACCAATGCCCAGATACGCAATTCTCATGTTGAGAATGTTCATTTGGAGTGATAAAAATGAAATTAAAACGAACAGAAATAAATCGAATATTAGAATTGTTGTTGTATCTAAAATTGTTACAAAACTGTTAAAGAATGGTGGAATATTTGTTGGAATCCATTTCGGCACATAAAACACAAATACTGGTTCATTGAGGAATACTGGTTGCATTACACCGACAATGAACACTAGAACAATCACGAAAATGTATGTTTTGATGAATAATTTAATTGTTTTAATTGTGTTGTTGTATGATATATGGAGATTTTCGTTGAGATCGTCTGTATTCAGTAGATTATTTGTTGTTTCGAATAATTGCCGAATTGTTCGATGATTTACTATCAATATTGAATATTTGATAGTGACCTAAAACCAGAGGAATGCCGTTGATATTAATTAAACCATGAGGAAGCAAAAGCTAAAAACTATTTAAACAAACATGAAGTAACGTACGACTTCAATTAATTTTGGTGGATTTTCTATTAGTTTCTTTATTTAGACGGTTTGTTAACGTACTTACGTGTGATGTTGATAGAACTGTTTCCACAATATTCGTTAATTCGTCAAAACTAACATCATCACTGTAGAGCAGATATATTGCCAAATATAACGTTACAATTGTGGGTGAAAAGATTAATAGGGATCGTAAATAATTTTGTTTACCATACGGATTAATACCGATAATGTTCAACAAAGACGCTAACGTCTTGATTATTGTTTCATGCTCCATGTTGGACTGATTGAAAGAATCGAAATGTCCTCGCCTTTATATACCTTCGGTTTAATTACACATTTGATGAAACAATGTGAATTTTTAATGATTTTATAGGAAAACTCAATATTAAATTATAGCTTTGTTAGTGAAAACAGTTATATGAAAACAGATGCACATCTGTACATAATGCTTTGTACATAGGAGACACAACAACCAATTAAATGTGAGGAAATCACTACACTGAAATATTAATAATTTAATTTTCTGTAAGGCACACTTATCTACATTTACACTGAAATTATTTATTGCGAGTGTTTATCCAAATGTTATGTGCATAAAGATGTCGACAGATTTGTCGGAATATTGGAAATAAGTCCGGGCCAATCTACGATCAGGACTTTGAAAATTCCATCAGTGGACACCACCCACCCTTAGATCTTTCTATAAACATCTTATTTCCAATATTCTGAGAAATCTGTATATTTGCAACGTGTTTTTATCATTTTGGACAGTTCAGTATCGAAATAACTACAGGGTGAAGTTGCTGATGTTCTAAAAATCCTTTTATGGCCGACAATGTAGCATTTTACTGTGTGACGACTAGATCCTGTCAGTACGACAGCTTGTATATTGTGGAACACACTTAATAAAACCAAATAAAGCCGAGCCTACAATCTTTTCGTACACCCAATGATAATTTTGTGAAATCTTCTAATTGAAAGCTAGTATTTATAATAATGTGCTGTCTCAAACGGCATCAACAATTATTCCTTAAAAATGTACATTCAGCCACACTGTTTTAAATCATCATTTTTGTGAGTAAATCTGTTGCATCGTTTGTAAAGTTAGAAAATAAGACATTGAAGTTTTGAAAACCTGAAAATTTATAACAATTAAACATTTTCGATTTGTGTTGCATATGAAATGATTTTCCACTAACATTCGTGATTGTTCCTAAATTGACGATGAGGAAATTGCCAATAGCAGTAACAGTCACCTTCTGTAATCGTGTCATTATTATCAATATACACTTTTGAATTGTAACTGAAGCATTATACCACGGTGTGTCATACAAATAAAATAAAGTATTAGTAGCCTGAAATATCAACAAATTGTTAGAAATGAAATTTATTATATAGATAAAAAAAATATTTAAAGTTAATACTTCTTCAGTTAATTTGGATGCTGGCCAACAGTAAAGTAGGACAATTTGAAATACAATTACACATAAGTAAATCAATGATTTAAATAAATCGATTATGTCGTTTATTCGATTTACTACTAAATGTAATTCAAACGACGCAGTTATGATGAAAATGAAACATTCTAACAAAATTGACCATTTAATCAGTGAATTCAACAATTTGAAGTAGCTGAGAACAATTTTTGATTATTATAAATGAGATACGTTATTAGATTTTTTATTACTTGTAAAAGTTATTATGACCGTCGATCCATTTTTTAATTTTCAATAATACCACTTTACCATTGTGATCCTCTCCAATATCAATATATTTGATTCTTTTGTTGAGAATTTTCATTTGTAATGTCAATAATGAAATGAGAACGAAAGAGAATAGGTCAACAATACCAACAATTGTAATAATTAAAATTATTACAATAACACTAAAGATAACAGAAATTTCTCTTGGAATCCATTTTGGAACATAGAACATAATCATTGGTTCATGAAGTATTATAGGTCTCATTATAGCGGTACTAAATGCTGTTAGTAATATTATAATGTATATTTTTATAAACAATTTAATTTTTCCGGAGTCGTTTTTATATAATTTCTTCAAATTCTCATCAAATTCATCCATTGTTAGTAAATTTTCTATTTCTTTGATTAATCGTTGAACTTGCTGATAATTGACAATCAGTATTAGATATTTAACAATTCCCTAAAAATATAACATTCTCAATCTTCCCAAGCATTGAAATGATGCACGAATTCAAATTACGCAACTGAACTTTTAAATTTTGAGCTTTTACGGTCTTAATAGTGCCGGAGCTTTAGATTGACGCTCCATGCACTTACGCGTAAGTATTACCTTGTCAATGTCATTAGATCTTTCGACTCCATTGCAACGGTAGAAATCAATTTAACATTAAATTATTGAATGATATGAAAACATACTTACATGTGTCATTGTAACAATTGTTTCCACACAATTTGCGAAATCGTTGAAAGTGATATCGTTACTGTGGAGAAGGTAAATCGCCAAAAACAAAGTTAGAATTAACGGCGATAGAAATAAGAGAACCCGCAAATAACTCAGTTTCTCATATGGATTTATACCAATAATATTCAATAAAAATATAATAAATTTCATTATTACTTTATGTTCCATTATGAACTGTTTGGAAGACTTTGAACGTTGCGTCTTTTATATACTTATTGCTTAATTATAGGTTTAATGCAAAAGTATATCAATTATTGGTGGGTTTTTAAAGTTTAACGTTAAGTTGTAGTTTGAGTATTGAAACTTATTATAATGAAAGTGTACAAGTATATCCAAAGGGACAACCAATGCTATTAATTGTTTATGAAATCCATGAATTATGAGAGTTAATCCTTGAACCGTTAGTTATTTATTAACAAACTTAAAAGCCTGATTTCTCTACGCTTCTAAGAAAGAAGACTTTTCCCAATTCCAAATAAAATTTATTAAATAATTGATTGCATGTAACATTTATCAGAAAAATTACTATCAATATAAGAGATATAAAAATGAAATTGAGGACAGTTTACCATTTTGCATAATAATATGTTTATATATACTTATGTGCACTTTCACAGGTAATATCGCCAGCACAAAGTACAAAGTACTTTGTATGCTGCTTAATGATTATTAATTATGGATGATAATCCATATGTTTCATCCTTGTCATATTATCTAATTAACAATGTTTGAATAATTAATATTTTTGACAATTTTTAATTCTTTGAATGAAACATAGAAAACTGATAATAACTTTATCATCCGTTATTTTTTAATTGTTGACCTTTGACAACAATTACCTCAACTTTGTTCGAAATTTAACACTCCTTATTTTCAGTGGAACTCTAATGGGGCCCCAATTGTTTATTTAAATAAGTAATAAATGGTAACAAAGAAACTCACCTAAAATACAGTGCAACTAAAGTAATTTGTGGTAAATTCTATTTTTATTAGATTCAAAATTATTTAGAATACATCTGCTCCATGGTTTGTAATGTTGTAAAATAAGAAAATGAAGCTTTACATACGTGAAATATGAATCAAATTATAAATGTGACCCTTTTGCTTTCGTACATACATCGAATTATTTGCGTAGTCTAATTATAAACAAAACAATCTGGAATTGTGGCTAGGAACACACCTAATAATTTTCACTAATCTACGAGGTGTTGTTAGAATGAATATATTTCAAAAAGAAAATACAATAAAAATCTATTCTTTTACCGTTGAGGCTAACCAACCCACTCTTGCAATAATAAAAAGATTTACTAGAAATAAAAGAAAGGAAAACGGGACTGTGTGCTCAAATCAAACAAACAAATCTATTCTAGAATAATTTTCAGTATCAAAAAAAAGAACGGAATCACAAATAAATCTGATATTTGCATACTTACTGTTAGAGTGAATTTGAAGTATTTTGCTTTTGTAAATATTCTTTTGTTGTTAAATAGAGATAAAAATTGATTTGTTCCTATGGGAGGTCCACTTTGATGTTCTGTTTCCGGACCTTCAATTTGAAGTTACGCTACTGATTGAGTGTTCGATGTCAAGCAGTAAACAAAGAAACGATAACTTCTTCTGCAAATTTAGATACTGGCCAACAATAAATTGTACAAAACTCAAATCCAATTGTATGTCAAAGACTTGATTAAATCGATTAAATTGCCTGTTCGATTTACAGTTAAATCTAGTTCAAAAGCAAATTATACACTCTAACAAAATTGACCATTTAATTATTGAATTAAGTAATTTGAAATAATTAAAAGTAAAGTTAAAATAGTTCGGATTATTTTAATTATTCACCATTTTATGAAAGTTAATAAGCGCTTCAACCGTTTTTGAGGCTTTTCAGCTGGAGTTTGATTGAAAATTGGTCAAATGTTAAAATAATAATACCATTTTATTATTAAGTTGACAAAATCATTGACAATTCTATAAAATTCCACAATTAAAGGTTCACATTTTTGTTTATTAATCAAATGTGGTCACTTTCTCAGAATACAGACGTTTTGTTTATTAAAATTTATCTTTTTACACACAGTTTCCAATTTGCAATCATATCAGTGTTTTAGAAAGCTGCGGTGGGAAAAAAAACAAGCGAAATGGTATGAAGGAAAATTTAATTTGCGTTGGAACGTTTTTGTGTGATTTAGAAATTCGGTGAGATGTTCTTATCGGACGGTTAAATTAAGGACAAAGGATTAGGTTTCAGAATATATCCGTTGCATAGTTTGTAAAGTTGTAAAATATGAAAACGATAGTTTGAACACCTGTAAGTTAATCAGCACAAAATTAGCAATTTTTTTGTTGCATTTCAAAGTTGTTTTGTCTTACATTAGTGCAAGTACCTAAAGTAACGATCAGTATTTTACCAACAGAAATAACAGTTTCCATTTGTAATCGTGCCATTATTATCAACAGATTCTTTTGAATCGCCACTGATGAATCAAACCACGCTGTATCATACAAATAGAATAAAGTATCCAAAGCCTTCGAAATTAATTATTTGAAATCATTATAAAAATCATTAAATTTCATACTTCTTCAGTTAATTTAGATGCTGGCCAACAGTAAATTATGGAAATTTCAAATACAATAGCAAACACATAATTCAATGATCTAATTAAATCGATTAAGTCGTTTGTTCGATTAATTATTAAATGTAATTCAAACGAGACTGATATGATGAAAATAATGCATTGTAACAGAATTGACCATCTAATCAATGAATTGAGCAATTTGAAGTAACTGAAAAATAGTTTTAATTCGAATGATGAATGTATTTTATTGATTTTGATTACTTGTAGAAATCATCGTGCATTTCTGTCCATTTTCTAATTTTAAATAATGCCACTTTATCGTTGCGTTCTTCACCAATGCCAAGATACGAGATTTTCTTGTTCAAAATTCTCATTTGAAGCGTTAACAATGAAATCAGTGTGAACGAAAATAGATCGAATGTTAGAACAATTATTGAAATCGAAATCACTGTAATACAACTAAAGACAACAGAAATTTGTGTTGGAACCCATTTTGGCACATAGAAAACATAAACTAGTTCATTGAATAGTATAGATCTCATTATAAGGACACTTAGCGCTATAAGGACAATTGAACTGAATATCTTTATAAATAATTTAATTTTTCCGGTGTCATTTTTATATAAATTCTTTAAATTCTCGTCAAAATCATCCATTGCTAGTAAATTTTCTATTTCTTTGATTAATCGTTGAACTTGCTGATAATTGACAATCAATATTAGATATTTAACGATTCCCTAAAAATATAACGTTCTTAATATTCCCAAGCATTGAAATGATGCACGAATTCAAATTACGCAACTGAACTTTTAAATTTTGAGCTTTTACGGTTTTAATAGTGTCGGAGCTTCAGATTGACGCTCCTTGCACTTACGCGTAAGTATTACCTTGTCAATTCATTAGATCTTTCGACTCCATTTCAACGGTAGAAATCAATTTAACATTAAATTATTGAACGATATGAAAACATACTTACATGTGTCATTGTTGCAATTGTTTCCACACAATTTGCGAAATCGTTGAAAGTGATGTCGTTACTGTGGAGAAGGTAAATCGCCAAAAACAAAGTTAGAATTAACGGCGATAGAAGTAGGAGAACTCGCAAAGAACTCAGTTTCTCATATGGATTTATACCAATAATATTCAATAAAAATATAATAAATTTCATTATTACTTTATGTTCCATTATGAACTGTTTTGAAGACTTTGAACGTTGCGTCTTTTATATACTTATTGTTTAATTATAGGTTGATTTTTTTTGAAGAAAAGTTTAACTTTGAATTATTGTTTCAGTATGTCGAATGTAATTAAATGAAAAAACAACCGATGGTATTAATTCTTTATGAAATCCTTGACTTTAAATGTCTGATTGATAGAAATTTTTAACGAATCCTACTATAAATCAATTCTTTATACAAAAAAATAAACAATAACAAGTAGAAGCGCTTGTTGAATTAAAAGTTAAATTGATTGTCTTTTTTCGGAACAGATATGATGATGCATGGTTTGTGAAGTTTGTAAAATAAGAAAATGAAGCTTTCAAAGCCTGAAAAATCAAAGAAGAGTGACATTATTGCGTACATAAGTTCAATATGAAAGAATAACGTATTTGAGCGTTGTTAAGGTCTTTTTACGCGGTCATTTCAGTTCTCAGTTCAGTCCGGATTTATTTAATTGATGTTGCAAAATGACTGAGACAGGATGCATTTGTTTACACACAGGAATTATCAGAATTGAAAGGAAAAAAATAGGCCTGGCCATCATGTTAGTTCTCCTTTCAGTTTTTTGTGTTTACAGATAGGAAAAACGGACAGTTCGACTGAAACTGAGACTGAACTGAAAACTGAAATGACCGTGTAAACAAAGTTTACACGATCCGTTCAGTTCTCTGTACAGTCTGAATTGCGCTTTCGGTCATGTACACTGAACCGGACTATCAAGAGAACTGACTAAAAACTGAAATGAATCAAATAGATCTACTCATCCAGTCAGTTCTCTGTCTCCGTTTCAGTTCTCTCTTCAGTTTTAGGTCCCTTTAAGTCCCTTTAAAGTCATATTTGCATATTCGTATAATGGGAAACGTTTTATAATAGATGTGGAGTTATTGGTGTCGCTCCCTCTGTTTGCAGGATAGTGTGTGCTATAAAATATCTTGATGAAAATAATTTTTCGAAAACAAAATTTCTAAAAATACATGCACGATATCTTTTCCGTACTATTCACGGAAAATTGATCACAAAACTACGGTTTCGTGTAGTATTACGAGTTAAATTTTCTATTATATTATGTGTGCATCGTTCTTGAAAAACAACCGTGTAAGCCTCCACCAGCCACTAAAATACTAACAAAATTTTAATAAACTAATCATTTGTTTTCCATTTGATAGATGGATGAGTCCGGTGTGGATATAACAACAAATTTACGTAGTGAAATAGCAGCATTGCAGTGTAAAAGAGATTTATTAAATAGTGAATTGAACGAGATGCGCCAACATATGAGAAATAAAGAACAACGTTGTCTAGATTTACATGCTGAAGCTGATCAATTACGTGAACAAACTGCCAGACAAAATGCAATAATTGCATCATTAAAACAACGCGTCCAAGAACTGGAAGAACGCGAACGCAATCTATTTGCTGTACATGGACGTAGTGAGATAACAATACAAACATTACAACGTGATAACAAATATTTTGAGGAGAAATTAAAAGAAACAGAAAAACGTCTTAGAAATTTCGAATTAAATTTAAATGATGAACAACAAAAACGCGAAACAATCAAAAATCAATTTGCCGATCTAGCACGCCGTTTATCTATTGTTCTGTGTATAGATTTCGTTGATGATACACATTTAACTATCGATAATATTTTACATAAAACCAATGAATTAACACAAGAATTAAATCGATTAAGGAATAAAAACAATAATGTTCAAGATAATTTAACAAGTGTTGAATTGGAATTGAAAACGTGCAAGGATAATCTAGATCGGACATTGATTGATCGAGATAATCTTCAAAGGCTATCCGATAATCAGATTATTGAAATAAATCGTTTGAAACAAGAGAAGGAATCATTGGAAATCCAACAACGAACATATGAACGACAATTGAATGAAATTAAAGAGAAACTATCGATTTCAAATCGTAGTTTAGGTTCAGTGACTGCCAATATTGCCCAACAAGAAACGATCATTTCACAATTGAAAGGTAAATGAAAATGCACAATTTTCGTTAATCAACATTAACAATTTCCAGATGACAACAAACAGAAAGATGAGAAATTGCAACGTGTCCAAAATGAACAACGCCACACACTGGAATCGTTGGCAATTCTTCTCAGTACACCATCACGATTTGTGGAATCATTAGAATCATCAATTAAGGATCGCATTCGGGAGATTATCAATGAAAATAAAGATAAAACTGCGGTATTATTCTCTAATTAGATCGATAATTTTTAATAATCTCTATTGTGTGTACATTTTTTTTCCAGCAATTAGAATCATTGCGTAACGAATTCAATCATCAATCACAGCAATTGACACGCCATGTAGCTTTATGTGATCAGGCCAATACGAAAATTCGTATTTTAGAAGGTGATAAAACGAGTCTAGAAACGAAATTACGTAATCTTGAAACCGATTCTAACACATTAGAGTTATCACGTGACAATCTCAAACGAGATAAGACAATCGTGAGTTTTTCTTTCTATAATTAATAAGTAGGATATTTTTGTTATTTTAAATGTGTTATAATTGTAGTTTATGAATTTCTTGGAACGTTTAGCACGTGTTTTGAACATAGATGAAATAGCACATGATGTTGGTGTTGATTTACATGCCGAATCATTATTGTTGCGAGCAGAACAATTGGCCAGACTTGAAAGTGATAAGTTAGTTGATAAGGTAAAGTTTTTCTAACAATTGTATTTTTTGCCTTTGTGTTGCTGGAATAATTGAATTTTGGGGATAGCTACTCTATTGTGGATACGGTACTTTACCAAGGCTACGTCGTGAACGAACTTGTCATGATATACCTTTACGTGAAGTAAGATTTTCTATTTTAGAGAACCGCTATTGTAGTGTTTACACAAATGACATCAATGATTTTTTTGAAAATCGAAATTTCTACGATCGATTACCAATGCCGCATTAACGAGTTATGGGCCATTGAGTGCTTTTTGGTTCCCGGATTAATCCGGCATTGTCGATATTGTTCTTCGCAAATTTAGAAATATTTTCGAAAATCATTGAATAACAAACACCTTTTATTTGCAAATTTAATTTACCTAACAGTGCTTAATTTGAGTTTGTAAACAACAGACAGCTTTAGTGTATCAACTGCAACGAAGAAATAAAGCGTTGAAAGAGCAAGTACAACGTAAAGATCTCCATTTGGATTTGTTACGTCGCAAATTAACCATGCACGAAGACAATACAAAAGTTAAATGTTTATTACAAAGTGAACGTGATGAAGCCCAATTGCGTATTAAGAAACTAATTAAACAAATCGATCAACAACAAATTGAACTTTTAGATGTGAACGCACAGATTAAAGATTTGAAAGCTCAATTAGCCGACGCTGCCGAATATAAGGTGTTAAATTATACACAAGTCCCAGCTAATTTCTTAATTATCGTTTATTTTTCTAAAATCTTAGATAACAGCCTTGGAGCGTGGACGTAGAATCGAAGACCTCCAAAAACGTTTAATCGAAGCTGAAGCATTACGTACCAAGTACAATCGTAAAATATCAATATTGAAAGAACAAGTACGTACAACTGGTGAGAATATCGAACAAGAACGCAATATAAATGAGCATTCAATACAATTATTACGTGATGAAATTGCACGTTTAAAAGATAATTATAATGAATTACAACGGCATGAACAACAATTGCAGAATTTTAAGAGTTCAATTGCACGTATTTTAGGTGTTAATTTACCAATACCAGATTATGAATTAATAACACGTTTACAAAAACTAGTTGATGCACATCATGATTTTACATTAGTGTCAAGACGCTATGATGATCCTGTTTTACGATTAACAACAAGAAGTCCAACAGCTGGTAGTCGTTCAACACGTACACCGGATCGATCACGTTATGATGATAGTGGATTTACTGATACAGGAGCTGATTTAGATGACATTGATGATGATTTGTTTAAAAGACAAACTAGACCGTTATGACGTACACATTTCCTGATTTAAATCAACAATTAATGTAGCATTAAAAACAGCTTTCAGCCAATAAGTCTTTTATTTTCTAAACACATAATCATACCATATAAAACCTCTACGGTTATCGCACACTCAAAACTTTTTACAAAACATTGCCTCTGCTGAAAATTTAGACAAATAGAGATTAAAATCGAGATAATCTTCTGCAGAGAATACCAAAAATGATCAAACATTTGAGATCATTCAATATTTATAATAAAAAATTGACATAATAATAATAATGTTAATAATAATAATAATATTAATGGAAACAAATTGCGCATATTTATGCAATCGAAACTGTCGAAGTGTGCCACAGTCGCAATTATCGATTAGAAAACATCAAACGTTCTCAGTCGTTTGTTATTGATTCGTTCAATGTTAAATTCGCCGTAGTTTTCGGTAGGAATTCTTGAAACGAATAAAATCGATTCGCATCGTCCTTTTCAATTGATATAACATGTTCGAAACAACATGGTTGTGAAATTTCACATTTCAATGGTAATTGTAAACGTTGATGTTTTCGTATTCGTTTCGCCTTCTTTTTCCCAGGCATTGATAATGAGATATTTTCCGGGCATGATATCAATTTATCAATATGTTGCCACATATCATTAGCTGCTAATGAATCATTAAAACTAATACCAATTTGTTTTGTATGATCAATCGAATAATGCATTATGTGGAAGGCATTATTTGCTACTTGGTAATTTGATAAATTATCAATGATATCATTCCATAACATAAAACCAGTACCACGTTCAGCTAGAACGATTTGTATTTGCCGTTTGTCTCTGGAACGTGTTTCGCCGATATTCAAAACAATCACTGGAATTCCAGTATAATGCAATTGCCAATCATTATCATTGATCGATTTAAAATATAAATTTGCTAATGATTTACACACGTACACCTGGAATTTTAACACAAATTTAGTTAATAGACATGGACTAGTCAAAACGTAATTACTTCAGTTTTTAATCCTTTAAAGAATGTTTCGATTTGATGCCATTCGATATCAGTTATTGTTGTCAATGATGATGGATTGTCATCAAACACATTCTCTTCATCAACTGCATCAATATCATTGCCAACATCATTGTTATGATTAATTGATGTTGTAGTACTCCAATCTGGACTACTATCATCATTTGGCATTGATGAACGTTCGCTTTGTTGTTCCTGTTGTTGTCTGTGATGATGATAAAGTAAATCTTGATAAGGATTTAAACTTTGTGGGAAATGATTTTCAAACAAATGGTTGTCTTGTTTCATTTTAACACCTACACAAATATAAAATAAAAACTGTTAATTTATCATAATTATTTAAAACAAACTTATTATTGTTAAATATTACGTAATTATTAAAATGAATGAATCAGCAGCAATGATTAGGATTTTCCATCCGTGAATTGAATTACAATCAAAGATATTGCATTATTGAGGACGAGCCATGATTTGGTGTCGATAAGTCGAATGGCAGGTACATTATTTGAGAAATGGGGCCCTTGATGTCTTTAATGAAGAGAAAGTGCGTATTTATTTATGTGTACGAAAGAGACAGTACATCAGTTGCTTATTTATGACCTTTAGGACCTTTGTCAAGATGTGTGCTTCTTCGGATTTCTCTTTATTAACGTTTTTATTACCGATTTGAACTTTTTGAACCTGATCAAATCCAAATCGAGCGACCATGTGACTTGCATTGGCTCCTCATTTCTAACAACAAAAACAAGGCCCATTAAAAAAACACGTATATTTGAAAAATCAGTAAGATCTTGTACGCTAATCAAAAATTTTAATTAAATATACGATAAAATCCGATAAAAATTCTTCCATATAAAAGCAAATAGATATAAGCGTTTTTCTATTTCAGGAAGGTTATCAATGTTTAAAAATCGAAAGATTAGCCTTGTACGTTAATAATAAAATAAAATAACCTTTCTATATTGATCATCGACAGAAATTGATGGATGATGATGGTGAAGCGACATGAAAGTCAGACAAAGTCACGCCAAAAAAAAAATCGAACTTCAAACTGTTATTGAAAAATAATTATGAACAGATAACGTTATTCTATCTAACAACAACAACGACGACAGATTATTACCTCACATGTGTAAAAAAACAAGAATTGTTTAATAAATATTTTTTACACTCACTAAACGCGATTTCCACAACTAAAGACAGGGCCGTCCTAAGATATTTGGGGCCAATAATGCGCCCCTCGTCATAAAAAATACACGGAAGGGGCAGTGGAATTGGGGTAACTGGATAAGTTTTACAAAATTATCAGAACTACTTTACCAATAAATAAATAAAAATATAAATTTCTGACCTGAAGCCGTTAAATTAATTTGAGTGCAAGCAAAATTGCTGACCCAGGACTACAGCCAATTTAGCCCTGTGGTTAGGGTGGGCCCGTTGGCCGTGTAAAAAAGAGACGCGTAAATCAATGGGCGTATTATAGTGCGTTTCAGATCAAATCTACGATACAAGCAACCAGTGACGTGCGCAGCTGAACCTTACAGATTTTGAAGGTGTGAATTTGACATTTAATATTCGGATTGTTCTATTTTTTGTTGATGAAATAACCAGAAGAGAAAACAAATGCATTAAATTGCAAATGGATAGATAAAAGAATTTCACATAATAATAATAAAAAAAAAACGAGAACAAACATACATTAGCGAAAATGGGTCAAGTTGCTTGACGTAAAGAAAACCGAAGTTGGATAAGTAAGTGAAGTAATAATAATAATTAAATGCACCAATTAAAATAAATAACGACACATATAATTGATTGCAAATTATCGAAAATGCTTATAGTTGAAATTAGATCATAAATGTTGGCGTTATCGTTGCGGAATTTTTCAAACAAAATCAATAAAAACCGTGCAAAATTTCCATGGTCTCCTTTAATTAACAGGAAAACACACATAATTAAAATAGAATAATACGATTATAGTTTGAAACTTGACGATTTCGTCATAGAGTTAGTCATTAAACGTAAATAATAAACAAATATGAGATCATGTTTTTATCATCGTAAATCGTAATTTATATTAAAAAAACTACTACGTGATACTTTTATTTTATTCATTCAATGTGATGATTTCGAAAATTTGTCAAAATTGTTCAACCTTGCCCAATTTTTGTTACAAAAACCAAAAAAAAAACCATAAACAACAAACTTGCATTGGTCAATAGATAAAATAAACGTACGAGCATTAGGATTTTGTGAAAACTCCATCGACATCTGAGAAATTCCCCGATAATCACTTTTAATTAAATTAATTCAAAATTAAAAAAAAACACTAGCTGATCATTTAACCGTGAAACAGCGATAACTGGACGCTATCTAATCGAATGGAACTGCCTCCAATATTTTCCGTATTAGAAAAGTCTTATCTTATCATTCTTGCATTTCACTATGGAAAATTGAATGTTTTTGATAGATTAATGGGTATTTCGAGTGAATAAAAAAAACCAGAATAGAAGTTTTGAGGTATCCTGTTTTTTTTTGGAATCAAACTAAACAAAGATGATGAACTTTCTCAATAATTGGATAATTTGATAAATTTTTTCCATTATGACAAATTTCTAAAATTTCTAATTTATTCATTAATGTATTAATAATATATTTTTTTATATTTATTAGAAATGTTGTAAATTTTAAATTTTCTCATGCTTATGAGAATACTTACCTTGAAATGTTATTTGTAACGGTAATAAAAGAAACAATGGGCACTAAAGTGTTTTTAGTTTGTTTGTTTGTTGTTTCTCAATTATATTTGCCCCTATAAATTCACCCACATCACTTTATTTTTATTTTATTTTTGTCAACTTGTTTTACTGTTAATATTTTGATGGTTTTTTTTTCGTTGATTTAATTTTGGTCTATTTTGAGATTCGGCAACTTGAAAACGGCTTACTTTTCGTGGGAGTATTCATTAACTAAATACTTTTTTTTCCGCTCTAAACGCGTCTTGTTGTTTTTCAAATAGTTCAACTTTTATTATCTACTACAATAGTGTGACTCATTGGTTGAGTAGTTGTGGAATGATGGTGGAAAGCAAAAGGTGGCTCTAATACCGCGATATCGTTTCGCGTCAGATCTCATCTTGAACGCGAACCATGGAGGAGAACGAGTCGACAACAACAACAACAACAACAACAACAACAACGGCGTTGATGATGATGACGACGATGGTGCGGTCGATAACCGGTAATTTACCCAAGAATTTGCTCAGAATTCTTCGTGTTTATATAGACCACTAATAATACACCTAATGATTCTGTTAATTACTGCTGGTGAAATCTACCGCATCAAGAAAATTGACAACAGAGGAAAGTTGGGCGTTCGGCATTGAAACGGACGAATTTTCCAGATTACTTTCAAATTTGACAAAAAATCGCATTAAAATTATGGACAAGAATGGCAAATGTCTGGGGCCAACAAATCGAATTTCCTCCGAAGCAATTCAACACTGTACGTTATTAGGCATTGTGGCGCATTATTAAAAAAAAATTGATTTATTTGTTGCATCAATAACGTACAGACTGTTCCACATAAGAGTGACCAATTTTTATGCAGATACAAAAATGACCAGACATACACGTTTTGAATTTGGTTGTTGTTTTATAATTAAATTATCAATATCTAGCTTTACCTTAATTGAAGGGATTGATTACTACTACTATGTAAATTAAGCTACTTCAAGGTTTTCTACTTTAATTTTCTAGTTTATAGGTAACCGGTGTTTTTCTTCTAATAAAATTCAAATGTTTACAATATAAAAGATAAAGTTGTAAGTTTATTACACTATCGCAATTTAAATCCAGAACACATCTTCCCTATTTAGACTTTTATTGGTTTCTTTGTCTTTATGTAATCTTTATCTGTTTCTATTAATTAGTTAATTTGAGAATTTAAGAAACCAAAGCAAATTGAAGCACAAGCATATTGTTTTTAAGATCAATTGAGCACTTATAATACTTTGTAAATTCCGTGGAGCACCAATAATAAATATTAATATATTTTAGAATCTTCACCGAGTATCCGTTGAGAAATAAGGTTCATAATAATCGTTATTTGAACTGATTATTAAAAAAAAACAGTATTTACTTTATGTTTCTTATAGTGTTTAACTTTATGTTTAGGTCGTCTAGAAAAAAATGGTAGTTACTCTGCCCATTTCACCAAACCCTAGCGCTTATGCCATTTCGAATGGATGAGGGTTACTGTTCATTTCACCAAGAAGATCTAGATGCTTTTCCTATTTCGATTGGGTGGTTACTGCTCAGTGCACCAAATCCTACGCTGGGGGGATCTGGAAGGGGGTCGGAAGATTCTAATTTTGTCAACTGATCCATAATTCCGAAAATCCTTTTTCATACACTGCCGGTGTTCGAGTCTCGGACTTCTGCATTGTAAATCCAATTCCTTTATCATTGAGCCGTTCAGTCCGTTCATTCGTAGATGAGAAAACAATTTTGTTTCTACGATCGAACGGAAACAGCCGATTTTACATCGTGTGTGGTGCATTCGAAAGTGCCCGCTAGCAGTAGGGTGTAGATGTTGCTAAGCAACGACAAATAAATACCTAACATGGAAAAACGTTACTCATTGGTTGAAATCTTAATTTCCAAGTACATGTTACGAAAATGGTCATTTTCCACACGTCTGATGGTAATAGAAAAATATGACAGTTGATTCAAGGCTTTTAAAAATTGAACATGCTTTCATGAGATACTATTTTGGCCGGGACCCTACTGGATAATGAATAATGACTAATAATAATAATTAAACTGCAAGCAAGGCAACAAAGAAAATTAAAGTATCCTTAAACTACTTACTGTTGAACGATCTCTGACTAAAAGATGAGGATTCGCTTGGAGAATATCAATGTTTGACATTTCTAAATTTAATTACAGTACGATACTTTATTTTTAAACAACTTTTCTATGAATAAATCTTTTTTAAATTCGGAAAAACGCTTCTAATTTCTGTTGCACATGAAACTCACACAACAATCCTTAAACTTAACAGAAATTGGAACACTTCACCAATTGATAGTCTACGATAAAAACATTATAAAAACGAAGAAGAAGACGAATGAATTCAAATCTAAACAATAAAATTCGAAAATGTGAAAAAATGAATAAACACGACTTCCTGTAAATAATCGAGGAAAACATCCCAGGTTTTCTGCTAAAGTTGGAAAACTAGATTTTATATCTTTTATAGTTTTTTTTTTGCTAAGCCAAGTGTGTGCGCGTACAATAATGTTAGTTTTTCGTTTGACACACTGACACATACACATTTCAATTAATCAATTTCATTTGATTGATTCTTGCAATTCTCAAAAGTCATTGATTTTGTGGAAGAGAAAAAACAATTATTTTCCGCTCTAACAGAACTAATTAATATCGTAATTTGAAATTAATAACAAACAAGAACTGTAAGGAATTCATTGTATAATTCATTCGATCTAATTAACTGATTTTGTTCGATAAAAACACGAAAATACTTCCTTATGAATTTGTTTAATTAATTTCTATGATATATAAATAACATAAATAAATAATCCATAATAAAAATAATAATAATAATAATCACAATTGTTGAGAATTTCCAATCATCCTCCCATTTGCAACATGTCCTTTGTGATATCTTTCACTAGTTGCATCTGTACCATCAATATTGTAGCCATAATGCAATTCAGTTTCTTGATATTCGTTTTGTTGTAATTTATTGAAATCAATAGCGCCAAGTTTTGTTTGTATTACATGCTTTAATGTTTGTAAATCTGTTGAACGTCCATTACGATAATCAATTTTATTTGTTAAATCGTCAAATTTATTGTCATTTTTATGTGCTTGTTCGTCTTGTATTTTAATACCATAAAATTGTTTACTTGGTCCATATGTTTTCACTTTTGAATGTCCTTGTATTATCGAATATAAAGGTCCTTTAATTGGTTCAGATGGTTGTTTATAATGTTTAAATAATGGATCTGTTGTTAAAACTGATCCACCAACTGTTGTCATTGTTGGTAGAGTTGTTGTTTCGGTATATTCCTGTTTCAGAGCTTTTATCAATGGATTTTCTGCGTTTTTCATTTTTAACGTTTGCAATGTAACCGGTTGTGTTGTAATTAACATATTCATTCTATTATCATTATTATGTTGAATTGATTTTGTATTATTTTCATGTTGCATTTGCGCCTCGATCCGTCCGATTTTCACATAATTCTCTAAATACTCATCACTAACATGCCCTTTATGCATTATTTCCGGTTGTTGTAATGTTGGCGGTGTGACATAATTCACATTATGATCACTATTAGCCTCTAATAATAATCGATTATTATTATTATCAAATTTCATATAATTTTCAGGTAATTGACGATTATTATGTAATGATGCAATTTTCTCACTATTCGATTGTGTTAATGTTGTTAGGCTCTTCAAACCGGCATTGCTTGATTGATAAATCAATTTTGATGGTTCAATTGTGAATTCGATTGGTGATTTTGTTGTGATTTTAACTGATTCTGGTCGATTTGTAACTAACGGTGGTGGCATCAATACAGTGTAAGGGACACGTTGTTCAATATGTTGTTGTGTTTTCTGTTTTGAAAATAATTGCGGTAATCGTTGATAATTCGCTTTATCATTATCAAGATATTTTAGATAATTATTGGATGAATCATTTCGTGATTCAGCTATCTGTGATGTGGTCGGTGGTCTTGTTGTTGTTGTTTTCTTTGATATAACACCAAGCAATAAAACTTCATTTGTTTTATTTGTTTTATTCGATAAATGATCATTTTTTGTTACCGGTTCAATCCAATAATGGACGCGATCAAGTACCGGTGGTACGTAATCATATGTTGGATCTTGTTTCAAAGGATCACCACGGCCTAATGGTCTCCATTGATCGTAATCGATACGAGGCTCGCTATTATCTACAATTTCAAACTAATCAATGAATAAATCGATAACATTTTAATCAAAACTAATCACCATTCGTACTATCAATTAGATCCAAAGCAACCAATTCTTGTTGATCGAATAAAATTAAGAAAACTACCCACAGTGTGTATTTCAAGTTCATTTCCTTAAAACGAAACATTTTTTTTTTAATTTTCAATATATCAATAGATGGAAGGAAACAGCAAATAATCGAAAATCACAATTTGGCGACCTACTTACTTAACGTACAATTTTAGAAACAATCAAGGTATTCTGTTTTTTTTTTGTTAAATTTATAGAAACCGTCAACAGGTCGGGGACATCATTGAAATCTTCACCAAATAAAAGATCGAAAGTTCAGTAGGTTAAAACAATCCAGTATTTGATAATAAAAATTTTCGATTAGTTTTTTTTAATAGAGACATTTTAAGTCGCCTGAAGTGATTTGATTTATTCATTTCAATTCAACAAACTCACCTGCGTGTGATTTTTCGAAAATAATTTTCAATTGTATTCATTAACAAGAATTAGGCTCCATGCAAATCGAAAATTGTTGGAGTGTATCTATTTATTGAGTAACATTATTAGTTGAAATGGTGTTGTTATCGAACAAATTTCGATTTTTCGTCGTCTTAGCGTTTGGATTTTGTTATTAATTGATTTATTGATGTTCATATACACAATACTGTAAAGACTGAAGAAACAGACTAAGACTGCACAGACTTAAGAGAGAATTACTTGAGAACTTGACCCCTTCCCTCCTACTTGATTTTCTAGACACTATATTCATTCACTTACATACTATCTAAAAGATTCATTATGAAATCAGCCAACGTAATTCAAACGGGCATAATGCGTGTCAAATCCCCCTCTGTGTTTCAAACACAAATAAACGATCAATATGGGTATACTCTTTCGATTTTTATTGTTTTTGTTTCCAATTTGCATACTAAACAGGTTTTTTATTTCAATATTTATTTAGATCCAATTACAGTCAACATGTGCCCTTAATATATATGTGTGTGTGTTTTTGTTTTGTTTTTCTCTATTAGGAAAACTTTCTCATTTCCATTAATGTAATAGTTTTGTTTGTTGTTCCATTAAGTATGGAAAAAGGAAAATCAAACTAATTTGGAACGGATGTGAAGATTTTCGAAATTTCCCATTTTCACTTTCATCAAATCGGAAAATTATAGACTACGAATTAGGGTAATAATAAATCAAAAATAAAACATTCAATAATTCTATCGTTTCTTTATTATTTTTTTATAGTTTTCATAGAAAAATAAAACTGGAATATAGAACGGCCACGAATATCATAAATTCCCTGTACGAAATTCACAATTTGTCGATCTAAATATGTACAAAACTATGCAATTAAGTGGCTTCTTTACTCTAATTACCCATTAACCTGATTGGAAAAAAACCAAAAGTAGGTCCAATGGGAGACACAAAAAAATTTCTTACACTACCATCATCTAATATTAATTGTTATGATTTGTTAAATTCTTCATATTCGTTGTTAAATCGTTAATTTCTAAATTTTCATTTAATTGATTCATAAAAACATCCAATTCATCATCTTCTTGGTTGTCTACGGCGTATTTCTCCTGATTTGTCTGTGTATTCTCTTCCGGTTCTTCTGAATCGAAATATTTCTCTTCTTCATCATATCCATTCATTTCCAAATCATCATAATCATTATTTTCATCGATTTTATTGTAGTCAAAATCCGTATCTTTGCCATCTAAGAAATCTTGATACATTGTTGAAACGAATTCATCTTTTAATAATGCTTGTTCATCACTGGTGATTGATTGATTTCTCTTTGATTTATTTGTACATTTCTCTTTAGGCTCTTCATGAAATTCACCCCATTGATAATAACTTGTTTGACTTTTATTATCATCGTCATCATCACTATCGTAATCTTGCATTTCTTCATCTTCACAATATTGTTCACGTTTCCGACGTTCATCTGCATTATCACGTTCAATGCCTTCAAGTAATAATTTAACTAATGTCGGTTGATTATCCGTAACAATACGATCACGACATTTCTTTTCATCATCATTTAAATATTGCCCAACTAATTGTTCATATAATAATGGATTACGTTTCATCATTTCATTTTCTGTAAAATACGTACTTTCATTCACTAATCGTTTTAATGCTTGAAAACGACGATTTTTTATACGAACACGTTGATTAATATCGAAATTTTTATAGAAATCTTTCAATACTAAATCGATTTCATTTGATTCAATGTCGTTTTTATCGTTTAGAAATTGTTTAAAAAAATCTAAATGATTCTTTTTTAAATATTTGCCAAATTTTAATAAGAAATTCAATTTACTATCTTCAAAAATCTCTAAAGCTATATCGATTTTTTGTTGTTTGGTTAGATCAGATTCGTTACGTTGTTGACTTTTAAAGCAAATTTCATCGTTATTAACAAGATGATCTAAAATATTTTGTTGCGAAGATGATGATGTTGATGGGTTATCGTTGAATTTTTCAGCTAATTCCACATCCATAGCCATAATCTGTGAAATTTGTAATGGAATTCATAGATTTCTATCTAATAAAGTAATAAACAACTAACAGTAACAAAAAAAAAACAAATAGAAGCCTGTTAGATACTTATAAGGATGTTATAGAAAAATAATGAATACGACGAGTATTGATTAATACAGAAATTACTAACAATAAACAGATCTGAAAGGTGTATAGATGATAAATGAAAGCACTCTTCGGCGGGACATCCGCTACAGTACATTCTAATCATTAAAAAAAATCCTCTCTACACGATTGTAACTGCACGAGCATGCAGTATTTTTGTTTTTCAAAAATTATAACAATTAGACACATATGACATTTAAGCTTCCCTCCTTAATTGACGTAAGATTTCTAAACGCCTAAATATAGGCAACACATGTACATGATTATAATAGAAATTATACGCATTCTGCTATTACAGGAACATGCACTAGATACCAAAACATGGCTACCAATCGTTGATGTTTTTATTTATTTTCATAACAAAAATTATGGTGTAAATATCGATAATTACGTTTCGTAAATTGGATAATTAAGAAAGATTAAATGCGAAAAAAACTAAAATTTAATTATATGATCAAATATCTTACCCTAAATCAATAATTTCGATGATCAAAAAAAATAGTCGTATACACAACTTACACAAGCATCTTCTGTCACCGTAAATGTCAAACTGATTTTGGCGGGACATTCAGGATAACAATTGAAAACGAGCAAAATTTATTGAAATTTAAATTTTTTGCACTTAAACATCTCGACGAAAACGGTCCTCAATTGTAATGTGATTTGTTTAAAATCGAAATATATTGTAAATTGTATTTGCGCGCCGTTTTCATTACAATTCCCACCCGAGAATCGCAGAGTGCTTAGTAATTGGACAGTGTGACCAACCATTAGAAGTAAACTAACAAATTGACAAACGTCAAAATAAACATTTAACATGAAAGTTTTAATGTTTCTTTTAACGTAATAGAGAAATTGAGGGTGAGTTTAAAGTTATATTGTAATGAATACTATACTCGTTTGATGTATAGCTTTTATTACAAATAAATTATAGACAACACAATGAAATTAAAGTGGCTTTTAATAGTAATTTGTATGAGGTTGGTAAGAGCTCGCAGTTAATTTTGTGATTAAAAAAAAGTATTTACTAGAATCATGTTGAATTGAAGATAATTTATTTTGTTTATAAACAAGGGAAGAAAAGCGTAAAATTGCATCGTTAATTGTTTGTTTAATTAATTTTAGATTGTGCTCAGTTGGTAATTATGGCAGTAGTGTTAGAAGATGAAGTGAGATGGCACTGGAATTGGACGTCAATGTGTGGACCGGGCGGCTTGAATATTTGGACATTAAAACATCACGATTTAGGCATATGCTTTCAACAGTTATTCCTACAAATACCTGTTTTATCATTATTAGCATTCATATCGGCGTATTATTTAGGACGACAAATTGATTATGTTATACGTGGTAGTGTACAAATTGTTGCCATTAATTTGCGTGCTTTTTTCGTATTTATTATGGCAATTCTACCAATACTGCAAATTTATATTAATTTATATAACACAGATGTTAAAATACCAATTATTACGTATTTCTTATGTGCTGTACAATGTATAACATGGTTAGCCCATTTTGGTTATACGTTAGTTTTGAAAAAACGTTTAGGCTTAAGCCCTAGAGGTCCGGTATTTGTTTGTGTTATATGGACGTTAATTTTCGTTTTATCTGTTATATCTGTACGTAGTCATTATTTAATTTTGCATAACAATCAAGTGAGTTATGGTCAAAACTTGGCGTTTGGATTCAGTATTTCAATGCTACTTGTACAAATCGGTTATGGTTTCACTTTAATCCCCGGCGAAGGTTCAACGACTCATTTCAGCTCTACGAATGGCCCTCAGGTAAGTTAACCCATCATTCCTATCAGTAATTATATGGTGATTGTATGATATATAGGTAGGAGGTGAAAACCAGCCTCTTATCAATAATGCTTATATACGTTTCCGTGAAGAGGGTGATCCAAATTATTTAGGTACAGCAATGGAGAATAGTAATTGGTTTTCGAAATTATTATTCTATTGGGTACATCCATTGATGGAGAAGGGTGTACAAAAGAAATTAACAAATGTTGAAGATTTATATGATTTACCAATAATCTTAAATTGTAATGTTATTAGTAAAAAACTTGATAAAGCATTAATTGGAAATGTTGATTTATATCGACAAATTCCATTAAAACGCAAATATAATCAATCATTGATAAAAGCATTACATAAATGTTATTGGATACAATTCTACAGTATTGGTATATTAAAATTTATTAGTGATTGTGCTGGATTCGCTGGTCCATTATTATTAAATCGTTTAATTAATTTCATTGAAACAAATACAGAAAGTATTGCTTATGGTTATTTATATGCTGGTACATTGATAATAGCAACATTGATTGGTAACAACTAGAATTGTGGTGGAATTATTTTTTCTAATTTTCTAAGAATTTTTAGCGTCTTTATGTGATACACATTTCAATTTTCAAATATCTATTGTTGGTTTAAAAATGCGTGCAGCAATTGTGTCGATAATTTACAAAAAACTGTTGGCCGTTAATGAAGCCACATTAAAATCGAAATTTTCAGTTGGTGAAATTATTAATCTTATGTCAACTGATACGGATCGTATTGTTAATTCTTGTCCAAGTTTCCATTCGGTTTGGAGTATCCCATTACAGGTTGATCATTGAATATTGCTATTATTGCTATTATTTTTGTTTTTGCTCACAATTTCAGCTAATTGTCACCCTTTATTTACTTTATAATCAAGTTGGTATTTCGTTCTTAGCCGGTGTGGCTTTTATTATAATTTTGATACCAATCAATCATTTGATTGCACGAAAAATTGGGAAATTAAGTACGGATTTGATGGAACAAAAAGATGCTAGAATTAAAATGATAACAGAAATTTTACGTGGTATTAAAGTAATCAAAGTCTACGTATGGGAACAACATTTCATTCGTGTTATATCAAGTAATTTTTGTCTAATATAAACTAAAACGATAATTTTAATTATCAAAAACAGAAATAAAACAAATTAAAAATAAATGTTTAAGGATTACGTGAGAAAGAAATGAACTATTTAAAAGGACGTAAATATTTAGATGCACTTTGTGTATATTTTTGGGCAACAACACCAGTTCTTATATCGATTTTTACATTCGGCACATATACTCTATTGGGAAATAAGTTAACAGCAGCAACGGTTTTTACTGGTATAGCTTTGTTGAATATGCTCATAAGTCCATTAAATGCATTCCCATGGGTACTCAATGGTTTAACAGAAGCTTGGGTTTCTATTAAACGAGTCCAGAGACTTCTTGATGTGAGATTTATTTAACAATTTCACTTCGTTTTTTTTTTGTTGTTGTTGATTATTTCCTATTTGTTGTTCCAATAGTTGGACGATTTAGATTTAGAAAATTTCTATAATACTTCCATTTTAAATGCAAATGATGAAATTGTGATAAAAGAGGCTGATTTTAATTGGGGACGTTCCATAAGTGCCGATGAGAAAAAGCATTACATCCCAAACCGAATCAGAATTTTGCCAAAATTAAAGGTAAAGGTAAACGATTCATACCGACAATAATACATGATTCTACCAATGATGTCTTTACATTATCGAAAATCAATATGGAAATTAAAAAAGTAAGTTTTAAAATTCGTAATTGGAGGAAACCTTACAAAATGTAATCATAAATTCCAAAGGGTTCATTTGTTGGTATTATCGGTCAAGTAGGTGCTGGTAAATCATCGTTATTATTATCGATTTTGGGTGAATTACATTTAGAAAATGGTGATATTGGTACAAATCAAATTGATTCAGGTTTTGGTTATATACAACAACAACCATGGCTACAACATGGTACATTACGTGATAATATACTTTTTGGTAGAACATATGATGAAACACGTTATAAACAAGTTCTACATGCATGTGGTTTAATTGATGATATTTTGTTATTACCTGGTGGCGATTTAGTTGGTATTGGTGATGCTGGGACGACATTATCTGGTGGACAGAAAGCTCGTATAGCTTTAGCTAGAGCTGTTTATCAAGATAAATCGATTTATTTATTCGATGATGTACTATCAGCTGTTGATGCAAATGTTGCTAAACATATTTTTAAATATTGTCTTATGGGTTTATTAAAAGATAGAACAAGAATTATTGCAACACATCATGTGAATTATTTAATGTATTGTGATGAAATTATTTTAATGGAAGATGGTTGTATTAAACAACATGGTAAACCGGCTGATGTTTTTGGATTTATTGATGATCTTCTACCAATCGATCTAGAATTGGATGAAACAACATCAACAACAACAACAATAGAATCATCATTGTTTGATAGTTTGAAACATGAGAAAAATACAGATGATAATGATAGTATTTTAATGCAAGAAATTAGTAATGTTGGACAAGTTGATTTTAATATATTTAAAATTTATTTAAAATCAATTGGTTATGGTTTAAGTTTAATTATTTTATTATCTATAACAATGATGCAAACATCAAGAAATTTAACTGATTGGTGGTTATCATATTGGGTAACAAATGCACAATATCATAATCAAACAAATTTATCAAGAATTTATGATGATAGTAATGATAATGATGGAAATATAACAAATTTTCAAATATTCTATTCAAAATCACCATTAATTATTATAAGGAATTCAAATTTTTATATGAATATTTATATTCTTTTAGTTTGTTTTAATAGTGTTTTTACATTGTTTCGTGCCTTCTTTTTTGCTTATGGTGGAGTTGTTGCTGCATCAAAAATCCATAAACTTCTACTGAAATCTGTGATCAAAGTAAGTAAGACTTATATTGGTAAAATCGTATAGTTCTGTAGTATCCAGTATGTCAATGCGACACGGCAACGTTATTTGTTAGGTTTCTCAACGTGCCGAAAATTCCCGGTCCAAAAGTTAATGTGTGTGGTAGGTGAAACTTTCGTTTCATATACGATTGTGAAAGGGATACGTTAAGAATGTAGGATGGAACAAGTTCTTAGCGACTTTCTTTTGTCTATTAGCGCTGTTGAGAAATTTCCTGTAATATTCCATTGTGATAGAAGATGTAATAATCAAAAATAGCCTCAAATGAAATGTTGACGAGAAGCTGAGATAAAAATGTTTAGAATTTTTTTTGTATGACCAAATGATTTTAAAGACAGACTTCAAAGAATGCAATATTGCTACAGATGCCAATAACCTAATGGTTGAAGTTCACGATGCTTTTAAATCATTCGTTCTTTCATAAATTGACGAAAGACATATTTATGCAAGTTGTATTAAAACCACACCACTAGACAAATCTTTAGGTTTTTTTCCTACATTTTAGACCGGGAATTTTTGGTGTTTACTGTAAATTCGTATAAATTTTTCTTCTTTAGCGACATTTATTATAATCTTTTAGGCGAAATCAACATTTTTCGACATCACACCAATTGGACGAATTCTAAATCGATTTTCTTCCGATACTTATACAGTCGATGATTCACTTCCATTTATTTTTAATATTCTATTAGCACAATTATTCTCATTGTTAGGTTGGTATTATTTGTATTTTTATTGAAATATTTTTATCGTTCTTTCCCCTGTATTTAAGGTATTGTTGTTATAACAGTTTACGGTATGCCATGGGTGTGTTTGATTTTAGTCCCAATGATTCCTTTATATCATTGGCTCCAATATAATTACCGTTTAACATCATGCGAATTAAAACGAATTTCAAGTGTTACATTATCACCAATTTACAATCATTTCAATGAGACTTTACAAGGTGCACCGACAATTCGTGCAATGCGAGCTGCACATCGTTTCCAACGTGACAATGAGGATTATATTGATAGTAATTTGAAAGCGAAATTTGCTAGTCAAGCTGCAGCCCGTTGGTTAGGTATACGTTTACAATTTATTGGTGTTGCAATGATAGCTGGTGTTAGTTTTGTTGCGGTTTTACAACATGAATATGAAGGTGCTGATCCTGGTCTAGTTGGTTTAGCAATGTCTTATGCATTATCAGTAACATCAATTTTAAATGGTGTAGTCAATGCATTTACCGAAACCGAAATAGAAATGGTTTCAATGGAACGAATCAGTCAATATATAAAAGATATACCTTTGGAAACTGGTTATTTCATAATGGATCCACCATTTGGATGGCCAAATCAGGGTGTTGTATCATTCCAAAATGTTGTTTTGAAATATCGGTAATTTTTATAAAAAAGAAACAAAAATGTTAATGAAATTCTAGGTAACTTTTATTTTTGGAATAATTTCAGTGAAAATTTGTTACCATCATTACGATTTGTTACATTTGAAACACGTCCTGGTGAGAAGATTGCCGTTTGTGGTCGTACTGGTGCTGGTAAATCATCATTGATATCGGCATTGTTTCGTTTAATTGAAATTAATTCCGGTCAAATTTCAATTGATTCAATCGACATATCCCGCATATCACTTCAATCATTACGTTCACGTTTATTTTGTATACCACAAGAACCATTTTTATTTACTGGTACATTACGTGATAATCTCGATCCATTAAATGAATTTCGTGATAATGAATTGATTGATGCATTAATTAAAGTCAATCTTTATGGTACTGTTAATAATTCAGGTGGTTTAAATGTTATTGTCGGTGAAACATGTAATTTCTCATCTGGTGAGAAACAATTATTATGTTTGGCTAGAGCGATTTTACACAGTGCCAAAGTTTTATGTATTGACGAAGCTACAGCTAATATTGATCGTGATACAGATCGACAAATACAACAAACTTTACGTTCAGCATTTAGAAAATGCACAGTTATTACAATTGCTCATCGTATATCATCAATATTGGATTATGATCGTGTTTTAGTAATGCATGAAGGGCAAGTGACTGAATTCGATCAGCCGGATGTACTTTTATCCAATTCAACTTCAATGTTTTATCAATTAGTCAATCAAGACTCGAGCCAATGAAGACATGCTTTTTTTTAAGTTATTTATTACAAAAATAATTGATAATTATAAACAAAGTTTTGAGGAGAATAAAAACAACATTTAAGATTTATAATATATTTTTTTTCCGTTTTAGAGTCATTTGTAACACAAAATAGTCTCTGTTACATTTCAGTAATCGTCATATATGCAACATATCGTTTTTATGGTCGTATTTCCGGTACTTATTCAACCATGATTGATGATATTCATATTTGTTTAAATTATATTTATGCGTACTGTTCTTTTTCGTAAAACTACATAACGAACTTTTTCATTTTTGTTTTTAATTAATGACAAAATAGTTCCACAACATTCAACAAGTATCAAATAACAAGAACACAAATTTTTGTACAGGATAAACCCATTCATCTCAATTTTGTCGTTTTTTGTTTGTCAAGTTGGCTGTTTTTTAAAAGTTGTCGTTTCGATTTACAAAAATGTCAAGTTTTCCAAAACTTCCCGGCTATAATTTCCCGGATATATCCGTAATAATTAAATAATATTTCATAAAAATTATGATTTACCATCATTTTTGAATTGTAGACGGCCCGTTTCAATCGTACACAAACATTTGAAATTTGCAACGGTTATAAATTGCCAAAAAATCGTTGTGGCTATTTGGAATCTGAGTCGGTGAAATTTGCCACACCTTTAGAATCGGTCAGTTTCGATTCACGATTAATTTATGGACGATGTAAAACATCAGCTGTACCACAGTATAAGCCACATTTCGTTTTATACGATAAGAAATGTTTAACTTTTAAAGCATTTTTTGAACAAAGCGTCCATGATTCACCAAATGAACATTATCGTATTCGTGTTGTGAACATCATTTATTTTTTAGAAGATGATTCAATTACAGTTATGGAACCGAGAATTATCGTAAAGATAATGAGATTCATTTCTATCAACAAAAATTTATTTTATCGATAATTTGATTGTAGAATAGTGGCCTGAATCAAGGTCGGCTAGTGCGTAGAGGGAAAATCTTAAAAACGGCATCCGGTGATTTTTGGCATTGGAAAGATTTAGCTGTTGGTAAAAATATTGCAATAAACGGGATAGTTTATCATTTGGTAGATTGTGATGGTTTTACAAGAGAATACATGATAAGCCAAGGATTGATTATGAGCCAACCGGAACAAATACCAAATGATCCTTATTGGGAAAATCGAAAACTAGCAAATACATTGAATATCACAGAAACACCATCGATGACTGAGGATAAACTTGGACGATTCCTGAAATACAGCGGCAAAACGTTAAAGTATCATCTTGATAATTCTGTTTTATATTAGAGAACAAATAAAAGGATTTCTTATTAGATTTGATGCGCTTTGGGATGACAGAGATGCTGAATTTGGGGGATTACAACGTTGTGAAATATATTATTTTCTAGAAGATGATACGGTGACTGTTAAAGAAGTTGATAAGGAAAAAGGTGGCAAAGATTTTCCACTGTTTATGAAACGCATTAAATTACCTAAAGTTTACTACGAATTTCTTCTGTTTTTTAATTATTTACAAGAATATTTCTTATAGGTTTGGTATGATCGACCATCAGATTTTCCTGCTATTTATCTCGAAAATGACTATAAAGATTTTTATCAATCGAAAGACTTTCGTATTGGCGAGACGATCTTTATTCTTGGCCGTCGAATGTTGTTAATCGATTGCGATGATTTCACAAGGAATTATTATAAAAATTTCTTATGTATCAAACAAAAACCTGCAATTGTTGTTGAAGATTGTGTAAAAGTTGAAACAGAAAAATTCCCACCATATGACGGTTTTGGTACTTTAGAAGATTCATTACAAAATACCAAATCTGTTCTACCAAAACCACCAAAACAAGATGTTGTCCGTCAAATTATAAATGCTGGTAAATATTTAAGTTATGAAATGCGAATGGTTAATATTCATCCGGAGGATACTATGAGGAAATTCATTTTACAATATGCATTAGGCGATAGTACTTGTCGAATATATGAGCCACGAATTCGTAATTCCGGTTTTATTAGTGGTAAATTTTTACGTAATATTATTTTAATAAAACCAAATGCCGATCGTTTAAATCCTGAATATTATACGCCTAATGATTTTTATATTGGTGCTAATATTATCATATACGGACATCGTTTTAAAATTATTGATGCTGATTTACGTGTATATCGATATATGCAAGCGAATCCTGAGAAATTCTCGTGTGAAATAATCGAAAATATACGAAATCATATGTTGAAACGTGGATATTTAGATGATGATGTTGAGGAAGAAGTAGAAAGATTAGAACATCTAGAGAAACAAGAAAAATTAGATAAAATGGTCGGTGAGACACAAATAGATAAAACTGGATTACAGGAGTGTCTTGAAAAATTCAATATCGATAATAAAGATGATAAAAATGAACAAGACATTGTTGATGATCGTGTAATTCATGAACAGAAAGATATTCCATTTGGGATAGAACCGGTGAATCTGGAGTGTCCTTATCCACCAATTTTGCAAGAGAAACCGAATATTGATTGTAAAACAGAAGAAGAAAAACTAAGTAGATTATCATTAATTAAACAGGATGTGGTCCAAATTATTCACAATTGCGTTTTTGTTTTTGTTTTTTTAATTTTAGAAGCAAGCGATTTTGATACTCCTGAACAAAAAATGAAGAAATATTATGATGGAATATTGCGCCAACAGAGAACTTTGTGTGATGAAAAACAACAAAAATCTGTAACTTTTGCTGCTGGAAATACATAAATTTTCTCACGATATTACACAATAGTTTTTTTTTACATGAAAAAGCTATATACGAAATTGTCGTCCTTTTTTCCTAGTTGTTACCCTTTATACTTTCGTCGTCATGCCGTTGCCACCTCTTCAACATCATGAAAATCCACTTGAAGACTACACGTCGGTAGTCTATTGTCCTGTTGGTGCATTGAAAAAGGATAAATAGAATGGTGAAACAACGTATAACACTAATGGCCCGTTGAAATATTACAGTGTTCATTCATTCACTTGGGTTACATTTGTTGAAAGGGTTAATTTTAATGGGATATTCGATTATTTTTTTATATTGATTGATCGAAATTTCTATTTTATTTTAATATCTAGCGAAAATTATCCCACGATTTTAGGGGCGGTATCCGCCGTAGGGTGCCGTTTTCTGCATTCGAAATTGCCTAATAAAAATGAGTCAGATTGATTGTTTTGCTTCTCTCACATACACACATATGAGTGGGTATACGTCAGTCAGGCTTGGAGATGTTTAATAGACTGTAGAACAATAGAATCGTATGATGGCAGATTGAACCCCTTCGATATTGTGCCGCCAACAACAACAACAACAACCAGTTAGTTGTTGTCTGTTGCTGCTGTTGAACGACTAGTAAAAAGACTGAAGGAAAGAGGGAATGCTGTTGTCGTCGTCATCATCGCCATCGTCTTTACATTTCTAGTAAAATGCATCTGAATATACACAGATACAAACACCGGCTTTATACTGGTTCTCCGGCAACGGGTGTACTGGACTAGTAGTGTGTGAAGTTAGTTCAAGTCCGTCTCCGTACGCAGTTGCATATTGCAACTGCAATCGCACGATATCTATCCACACACATATAAATAATACTAAATTCAAATTTACTATGAAATTTCAACATAATCGTTTATTTACCGCAAATATTTGTTGTATAATTGTGTATTCTATTAACAAAAAATTTTAAATTGAGTGGAAATTGAATTTGCACCGAAAATATGTTTTCGAAAAATTATCCAGGATTTTGAATTGAAAAGAGGTAACGTTTTTCAATAATTTATCGATTTTTTGGAATTATTTAGAAATATTTCAATAAACTTGATTCCGATACAGGAATTTTGCGTTTGACCTCAACAAAGCCACCGGTACGTTTCGATTTCAAATTAACTGTTCCTTAAACTTGTTGAATTTTAATACTGAAATTCTGCTTTACTGGTAATTACATTTTTTTTTGTTATTGTTTTCTTAATTAATATGAACTCAGAATTCTTGCAATCAATTAAACGGGAAAATACTCCCAGTTATAAGAAAGGCGAAACAAAAGCAAAAACAAAATATTAATGAATAAAGCGACAGGATGAAGTTATAAGAATATAAATATGGCTAATAATGATGCTCAATATAGTTTCAAATAGTTCACCGAGAAGGGTAATTTGATAATTATTGAATAAATCATTCAAATTGCTATAATAAATAGATTCAATTAAAATCAATATTTCATAATATCGTCAGTGGTATTGTCGTAAATAATTCAATTCCAGTTGCTTGTCCCAATCATCCATATGGAATTGAATTCAATTTTCTGCAAAGATCTTCTTTGCAAATCAAACAAAAAAATTGTGACAATAACTCTTTGTAGACGCTTTGAAGAATCTACGATTTACGTAAATTAATGAAATTGCTCAGTCTGTCTTTCATAACAAAGAAAATATTAAAATGTACATCGTGTCCCATTGACGTCAATTTTAATTATTGAATTTTTAACGCATCTAAACATTTCAACCCGTACAAAAAGTCTCTGTTATTTTTGATCCGATATATCGATTTCATCCTATCGCTTTCAATTCTACTAACAAAAGTATACGCTTTCGTATATAAATACGCTTGGATTTTTTTGCAAAACCGGTACTTGCTTTTAAAAAGATCGAAGATGCTTGTTTTTTTTTATTTGGAAGTCGATTGTTGATGGTGTTTCACGTTTAAATTTGCAAAAACAGACTTTTTGCACATTAATTTGAAAGCGTAGAATCGAAACAATCATACTTTGTCCATTGTAACTTGGCCGACTTGACTGTGAATTTCAACATCAATATCGTAGATGAACTACAGGTAATTGGGGAAATGTTGAATGTTGGCTAACGTTTTTCTAAAATTAGATTGGTCAAATTAAAATAGATCGAGTAATAATGGCCACACATTGGAATGTTATGATTGAATTCATTCAGATTTGTACGATATGTTTGGAAACCACCCTTGATTTTATGAAATATTTCAAAGGAGCGAATTTAATGAGATACGAGAAATTGAAATATCTGATATGTTTTATAACATGATAAAGTTTTAATAAAAAATCTAAGCGTATAGGAGGAACACCACTTTGTATAACTTGGATTTATTGCATTTACTGTGTTTTGCTTTTATATTTTTATTTCATTCAATGTAATCGCAATGGAAAATATTTAAATAATGAAAAATGTAAGTAGAAACGATTCTTTGTTCGTAGAGAGAAAGTGAGCGAAATAAACCTTTCTCCATTTTAAAGTCAAAACCGTATCAGATATAAACAAAATTTCCGACTGGACCTTTATGCGGTAAAATCAACAACAATGCAATGAAAAACACATCGGTTAGTGTGTTGATTATAAATAGGCTACTTTCTTATAACAGAATTCTGTTGTTTGTTACTCTTACTTATTGAAAAGGTCAAGGCGACTAAATTACACTTGATTGCGTATATATTCTCACAAATTAAAAATAGAAATTTGGATCAATAATCGTTGGGAAAATATCATCTTCAAATCCAGACATATACACAATAATATTTGGAATGATAGAAGCGGTTTTTCTTTGATTTCGTCATTTCCAAACATACGTTTATGATAACTATGAGTATATCAAATTGATTTTGTTTATTATTGTTGAAATACCAGTTTAAATGAATCGTATTCTATTTAGAGTAATACAGTTGTATAAATATAGAACATTTGTTTGTATATTTTCTTGTTAAATCACATTCCTAACTAGATGAATTTCTTCTTTCTATTCTATTTTTGTATCGATTGAATACAAGGTGAGATCATTGAATCGATCAATCATAAAATTTGATTTCAAAATAGCATCGAAAGAGGGACAATGTGTTTTTTATTCGTGTAAAGAGTTCTATCTTCTCTAACTAGTAATCAAACAAAAGTTCCATAAAATCACTCTTTTGTAAATGCTAAATGCAAAATCGTCGATTTCAATTCATTGTTATTTTCGAATGTTGAAATTCTAATAATCTTTCACGATTAATTTCATTGATTGTCGGAAAGATCATGAATTATTGAAATCTATGAATAGAAAATCAAATGAATCGTTTAATAGTTGATAAGTATCTATGGATTTAAATTAGGAAAAAAATTGATGAAAATCTACAACAACTGGATGCAATCCTGAAAATCCTGAAATTGCAACGATATTTCTTTTTATCGAATCGTTGTAGTAAAACGCACATTTCACTAGAGGAAAGTCATTATTCTCTATGATTTCAACTGACAAACATCGAGGGGTGGATTATGACAATAGAAATACAAGGGTAATATTTAATAATATTAAATAGAAGAAATTCGTAGTATTGTTCGAATTGTTCGCTGATTAGTTACACAGTTGTACAAATATTACTCTGTAAATACACAATCCAGCCGCTTGTGTAAAGTCACGTTATCACCAATAATAATGGTAGTAATATTGGTTTACAGGTGGATATAGGCAGATAAAGGGGCGATATCTGAAGAAAATGAAACGTAAGCCTACTCCGATTCCAGTACCACCACCTAGGATCCCAACACCGATGCCAGTTATTAACAACAATAATCATTCCAGGTATGCATTTAAACATAGTAAAACTTAAATTAAACATGGATTTATCCATGGTGCTTGCCGGACAGGCGTGTGTCCAATACGCAATTGGAAACACGTCGGTCCGGAAAGAATGAAATTCTGCGTTCGAGTCCTGGCGGTCGAGTCGAACGTTTTCCAGAATAAAGGATAACTCCATATTTAATTTTATTTTGTAATGTCACCTGAGAACATTCTTTATCTTTTTTAATGCGTCTCTAATAAATTATGAAGACGATTCCGAGCAAATTCTGATCTTTATTTTGATCCTGCTCACTAGTCACAAATTCCCTCCTCCAAATTGTTACTGTCACCAATTTGAATCATGATTATTGTGAATGTGATGTGTAGATGTGTGAAATGAAAAATTAACGTTAATTTAAACATCAACTTCCTTCAACACCCAGTCACGTGGTGTAATTTAGTTATAATTAGGTATTGTTTGTCTTGAATCTAACTAGTTATTTGGTTAACATGAAAAGGGAACATACCAGGTAGAAGATTTTTCTTCTCTCGCATAACAAACATTCACATACATGGTTTTTGATTTTTTTTTATTTCGTTTTCGTTTTGTCTTTTATTCTCCACTCAAGAGAGAAATTTATGTAAACATCTCCTGCATCTATTTATATAAAAAATACTCGTACTTGAAGCAGAAGACAAAAAAAAATTGATGAGAATATTCATATATTTGCAATTTTTTTTTATAAATAGGAAAACGTTAATTACAGTGCTTTGAAGTCCGATTGGAACAAAATTGACATTTAATCTTTCTATTTGAATAGTGTTTTTCTGTTGTTGTTGTTGTTGTTATTATTGTTGTTGATGATGGAGAAGAAAACACTTGATTTCTTCGAGTATTTTCAAACATAAACTAATTCCAGTAATTAAAACTAGAAAATTTTATTGGATTTGAAACTATCAAAGAACGTTTTAAATACAGAAATAATTAAATCAACGTGATAATTGCCAAAATCTCGTTTCAATTGGTTGATTTAAATTTAAATTTAATTCATGACTTAATAAAGTGTCTCCCATTATACGCTTATTGTCCTTTGACCTATTTATTTAATTGATCAGTTGTTTTTTTTTTGAATTTTTCGCTAATTTCCAATTAATCCATTGGTGGATATTTTCGTGATGAATCGTACAAGAGAAAGAAAAACAGTTAGGAAACCTTTACTACAGTGAAATTCGGTCTTTGATCTCGTAGAGTTTACACAGACGTCTTCTAATTTGATTATACTGCACGATGTTTGTATTTGTGTGTGTGTGTGTATGTTCTATATGTAATGTATGCATATAGGTGTAGGGAGGAAAAGGGATTTTATGGGGGCGTGTTGCACTTTATACATTAACCATTAAAACTGACTAACCGTTTCTGATGCATTCGTTTCGGATTTGACGGGAAAAAAAAATTAAACCGATACAACAACTATTTATAGATTCGGGGTTACGATTCTGGGGCTAAATTATATATACACGTACATCATGAGAATATATGTGTGTGTTTGTATGTATAGATGTGTGCGTTAACCGTTTGTTTTACTACAAGTTTGACATGTGCAGTCAATTTAAAATGTAATCTAAGACCCAACACTAACCATCATCTAAACCAAAATAAAAATAAATCGAATTTTATACTTCCGATTCACTTTGTAACATTTTTTCAATAATAATTTTCAGTAATTCTGTGGGTTATTGTTTTTGTGGACAAAAAAAAACAACTGTCCAAGTGGCGCCGGATTTTTTGCTCCTACAATTTATTAGATCGTTAAAATAATCTGCCAGATAATTATTATATAGGCCACAGTCGGCGTTTTATCCCATTTTTTTTTTAGTTGTTCGTTAGTTCTATAACAATATTTTAGTGAATTTTCCAATTAAAATTACTTGAAACAAAACTACCTTTGAACTTGTGGCTTTTCTAACAAATTTGTTCTATTTTAGTTTTCGCTTGATGATTCACGATAATGCAAATCGAAAATGACAAATTTTATTACGATAATTCCTTTTTTTCGGTAGTTATTAATAAAATAGACGTATGTCCAACTGTATGGATTTATTCGTACGGTGATTTCGGTAGCGCCATCTATGAGACTTCAAATGAAGGTTCAAAGCTCATTTATTTATTGCTGATTGTTTTGATTATTGTTTCTAAGTGAATTTCAGGTTTTTTTTTGGTGTTGAATTTTGATGAATTTCTTAAATTACAAATTGGCGTTATTGTAGATTGAATGTGTAACAAAAAAATTGAGAGATTTCAGGTTATTTGTAAGCTTGAGCTTTTCGTGTAGAGGTGGCGCTTTGATTGTCGATGTGTCGTAACATGGTACTAAATTTAAAATTTGTTACTACTATCATTTATCAATGATGTGAATCGCTAAAAAAAAATCGAATGTTAATCATTAATTTTATATTATTCTTTGATGAGTATTGTTTGCAAGAAGATCATTTAAGAATTCATCGTAGTGTAGTTTGAACCATCAATCAAATTCTGAATAACCGAAAATCAATTATACCCTCTATAGAATTTCGCCTTGTTTGCCCTCCTACTGTGTGCAACCTCACGATCATCATCATTATCATCGGTTCTACAACTAAAGTAGAACTACTACTGGTATTTTATCGAAAATCCAAACCAGAGAAAAACAATAAAACAATTTAAAATTTAAGTCACGTTGCAAGAATACTCGCATCGTTCCCTTTTATGCTATAAATCATTGCGATCTTTAGCCTTCCCTCCAGCTTAGCATAAGTCTTCCGACCCCTTATTTTCCTTACAATCTGGCATATACAAGTGACAGCCCTCTCTTCACCTAAACCATAAGGAAATGTGAGGGTTGGGCGGTTTGGTTCATAATCGATTAATTCACTATGAATGTAATCTATAGTGCCCTTATCTCGCGGCCTGCCATCAACTTAATTCACACAACCTTTTAAAGTCAAGCAACTAACAAAAAAAAAGTTTATTCATTTTTCTTTTTGTTTTTGTTTCCATTCTATTCTCTCTTTTAAATTTATTATTTTCTACTTTACAGGACTATGGGAGATGGTAATGGGAAATGTTATTCGCGTTCAATTCCAATGGATAATCCCCAACTTGTCACGAAAGCCTCCTATAAACGTCTGGATAATGATGTCAAAACTGCCTGGATTAATCCACGACTCCTGTCAAAGGTAAATGTTGCTGCATTATCGTCTACCATGATTTTCTAATTTTCCACGTTCGCATTTGAAAATACAGCACTGAAATATGGGGAAAATTAAAATTCCTGTATATTATACTATTATTTTTACGGAAATATCTTTATATATTTTCTTTAAGAATGATGGATGGAGCTGTCGATGGCACAGTAAATCGTCCACTACTCGAATAATCGTTTAATGGCCCTTGAATACAATGATATAACTATTTATAGTTAGGGTAAATTGTAGGAAAGGAAATATTTGTAAGACTGATATTGTTGGATTATTATTATTTTTCTTGATTACTTTCAAGTTTTAATCATCGACACAATCTTGGAACACTAATTCGATTGAGGAGAATGTGCAATGTCATTCTTTGAACCCCATTTTCTACATCGCACCTTTCTTGTCAGTTTGAATTTTCCACCATTCAAGCATACATATGGTAGAGATAATTGAAAATAGAACTTTTTGATTGAGTATTGATCTTTCTGACTTGCATAAATCTAATGATTAGAAAAAAAGAAAACAAAAGTATATTCGTCGATATATTATCAACGATTAATTTCTTTATTTTATTCTTCTTGATTTTTTCGCTTTAAGAGTTGACTCTCTTGCCATCCAATGTTCGTTTGATCTGTAACTCATTCTATCAATCACGCTTAGTGTCATGTCGCCCATCGTCTAAAGCTTCACCAAAGTTTACTCAGCTTCAAGGATTAATAAGGATTTTAGATCTATGATTTCTTTTAAAGGATATCTGTAAAGGACCACTACTGCTACATATACACTGATTTATTTTTCTCAGCATTATCATTTGTTAAATTTGCTATCGTTCAGTTTTAATCAATTTTCAAATAGATTCCAATAGGGTGAGGAAACTGCTGAAGTTGTATCGAAAGTATCACATTGTGGCAATATAATTAAATTGCCTCGTAAGCAATGTTAAGGGTGCGAAATGTATCAATCAGTATTGGACTATTTCGTATATATATATAGTGTGCAGTACTTACTGGTCGAGGGTTGGAAATTTGCGGTTGGTTACAATGTGAATACTGTCTCTTCTATCTTTCGAAAAGTTGATTTAATTACAGTTAGCATATGGTTTCTATATATATACATACAGCCGTATTTTATACATTTTTTTGGGTTAAATAACAATGTTAACGAAAAATTCAACCCTCTAGCAATAAACTATTGCCCCCTTGCACTTCCTTTTTCTCTCTCAATAATTTCCCCCTTCAAAATAATGTTCAGTTCATTCTGAAACATCAATTTCTTCACACTGTGTATGGTGTAAAATATGATTTTATGTTGGACACCCTCGTGTGTCATAGAGCCACCCCCTTCTTAATGCCGAAACAGATTACAGTTTCTGACTTTTGACTAGATTGACTGGCTTGAAAGTTGGAGGATTTATCGTGTATATACGACTAAAATATACAATTTTTATACCGTAAAGTTTTTATAGTCTTTGTTATCAGCTTTATAACAACTTTTTATATATTTTGAAGAGATTTTCTATGAAAATAATAATTTGTAATAATATTTGATCGAATTTTCAGGATCTAATATGATAGTTCTTAATTTTATATTGAATGATGGCCGATGGGATCAAAATGAAACACCCCTGCATTGAATGTATAGGGTGGATTTTAGGAAAGTGGTAGTTCTGGTAGTAGACGCATTTATCGTAGTGTGACATTACCGTGACGGTCATTTAACGTTTGTGCCCGTAAAAGTTCCAGGACACTATATATGTTGGTCGTTTATTCTTTACTGTTTCCAACCCTCATCGTCTTTTCTTTTCTTTTCACTTAAATGTACACGATGTCCCCACAATCAGGACATTCACTTGCAGAAAGACGAACAAAAACCGTACATTTTACGACTGCTTTGTGATTTTCATTAATAATGGTTTAAAATAATAGGTAATAAAGGTGTAATAAATTTTATTAGAAAAGTGTAAATTAGCGTTATTGCCTTTTATATGAGTCGTAGAGTTCATTGTTTTATAGAGATATGAGAGAAATTTTGAGGAAATGCGGTATATGGTTTTTATTTATTATGTTCATAGTTTCCCAACGGCTAATTTATTTGTTTTGTAGGAAATTTCCCGTGAAACAACAAACCTAGTTTTTCTATCATCTATCTTGATTTCAGTTGGAGTACAAAAAATTTACCAGGGAAAGAGCGACTTTCTTCTTTCTATCTAGTAAAATTCTTAATGATTTCATTTCATTGTAGCAAATTAATCACTTTTCTGTTTATTTAAAACTTGGGGGATAAAAAAAATAAACGGCGACACAACTATAAAATCGAGAGGAAACAAGATGAATCACACAGACACAACCATTAAAACAATGAAATAAATCAACGTAATTGAATCACAACTAGAATTACAAGAAAGTCTAGGAGTAAATTGGCGCAACAACAAACCAAAAATATCCGCGATTTCCTCCCCCATACATAAACTGTCACTATGATATATTTGTTTTGTTGTCATTGATGTGTTTTTCAAAGAAACAAAACCATTTATTAAAAAAAAACAACAAAAAAACCATCATGTTGTAGGTCAATCAGGAAAATATCAAGACAGGATCTAAGATTAATATGAATGATAATTATCAGAAAAATCTACCAGTATCTGGACCGTTTGCTGATAGTGCATCGACAATAATTGCTGCAACATCCACAACAGCAGGAAGGCCGCTGCATTCCTGCTGCACGCTTCGTACCAACAGCATAGAGTGGGAGAATTGTGTTGAAACGGTGAATGGACGCGGCAAAGTTCGTACATTTGGTTCTTCAACAACAACAACACAACAATTAAGTGATGGTGTAATCAAACGTTTACAAAAAAATAATAAATTACAACAAATGGATCATTATCATCACAATAATAATAATAACAACAATAATAATAACAATAATAATAATAATAGTGAGAAATCAGGATATAATCGGTATGTACCAAAGACATCAAAGAATAAGAATCAAAGAACTTTACAAAGACCGGTGTTTGTTGAAAAAGTGAAAGGGGTTGTTGGTTATCACCATCAAAGTGCATATTGTGTTGAAAGGGGGGCAACAGAAATGGGAATGGTCTGTGATAATAGTGAAGTGTATGGTGTTTATTCAGAAACGAAATATACATTTGCTGTTAATCGTATTGGAAGAAATCCAGCACAAGCATCAACAGCGGCCGCATTTTTCGCTAGGTAAGTGGCAATTTATTAAAAATGATTATTCTTGAATCTATACAGTGTTTGTGGTACATTAAAGTTTTTGTGTCTAACGATTAGTTAAAAAAGAATAGATAAAAGGAGAATTGTTTATAAAACGAGTCAACGTACTTCTGAATGTGTAAACGGCTAATAGATAAATATTTGATTCTATTATCATCGTTATCATGTTATCAAATTTCCTCTAGTTAACTGTCAAGTAGCAACAGATTAATTTTATTATGATTAAAACAACCAAATCATAAATCATTTACATTATCAATGTTTCCCAGGAATTATTATTATTTTACTTTGTGTGTTGTTGTCTCAAATAGGATACTTGCAAACACAGGTGTAGTAATTGAAATATTTATTGGTATCGTTTTGTTAATTGACACGATCATTAGTTGGAGAAATTTCTGTCAACATTTCAAAAGAATTTTTTGAATTTGTTGTTGTTTTTCTTCTCAGCTCTATTAATATCAACTGTCAAACATACACATACATACGTCTATTCTTAATATCGGAAAAGGGGGGTAATAAGTTGTGTTTGTAGGTTCATTTTTTAAAGTCGCTTCTCCCCTTCAACACCCCATGTGTCAAACTCTGTTTTAATAAGTCAAGTCTACTCGTCAATACATTGAAACACCGGTGCCAACTCTCCCGTTTTCATTTCGTTTTGAAACTATGGAGAAAAAAAATATATCGAATCCATAACAAATATTACGTGTTCTCATTTATTTAATGGCTGATAAATAATTCAATTACATGATCATAAAATCCGTAATGAGGTAATAAAATTGAAATCAGGAAACTTTAACATTAAACTTGATTTTTGTTGTATTTCTATTTTATTTTATTTTTTTTACGAGCCAACACCCTATTATTTCTTTTTCTTTAATATCAATTAACATTTTGTGTGGGCGCTATCTAAAACTAAAAGGGGTTGATGGACGGGTTGGGGGGAGGTCATTTAAATTCCATGCCAGATATGATATCGGTAACACTCTAGTCCAGATCGGACCACACACGAATTCAAAACCTGGACACACGCAACTCTTTCCACTCTGCTTTTTATGTCAGTAATTCGTTAAATTACTACAGGTAGTATGATGATGATGATGATGATGATGGGAATTTGTATATCCGTTTCACTACGAAAATAACGACGATTTTATGCCATGCTATTTGGCAATAAAGCGATTTATATTTGGAAGGTTTTCTTTTTGTTTAAAAAAAAGACAAATTCACCCGACGCATCCACCATTTTTCACATTGATATTTATACAAACCGAAATGATGTGTGTGTCCACTTCAAAAATATGACATCCTTATATCGTGCTGGCATTCGTGCGTGTTTGTGTGTTGAAGAATGGGTGGTAGATGTGTTATTGTTGTTGCCATTGCCACCACCACCCCAATGTTGTGGCGTTCTATCAATTATACTCCGGTTGTGTGCGTAAAAGCATTAAAATTAGTCAGAGTAGTATTCGGCGTTGTTATCGGGTTTGCTGATAAGATGCACGTGTGCTGGCAGGAGACTAGGACAAAATGATAAATGTTTTTAACTTAACTTTTACAATACATTAATTAAATCCATTCGTATAAATATAAATTTTTTTTTATACATAGTAGAAAGTCAGGAATTTTTTCAATGTTGTTTATGATAGTTTTATTCTTTATTAAAAAGATTTAAATCAATCAATTTGACAAAGCCCAGATGTCGCTACTTAACAATTCGTTTCAATATTAATTATCCTCCCAAGAGATGGATATTTTACTGCTTGCTTAAATACAATGTAAAGGTTGAGGACAGGATAATATAATCAAGGGAGTAATCCTTGTAATTCTATACATTTAAATTGGCTTTTATACATGAACAGTTGCCCAACTAACCACCACTATCCGGACCATTATTCATTCAAACTGGCTCTTGAAACTTTCATCAATGCAATTTGAAAACAAAATCCGAAACCAAAACATGTCAATTGTTTGTTTTAACTTTTCTATTTCAATTTTTTGTTTTGTTTTTTTGGTTAATTTGTTTATTTTAATTTTCCACCCCTATTTAATTGAATCGTACTGTAGATGTAGCTGACTGTATATTTATTTTGATCTCTCTATATCCCCTTGTTTTATCTATCGATCCTGAAGGATTGCTGCACTCTCTATCGGCCACCAATAAAACTCCACCAGTTTCATAGAGTTAACACTAGGGTGCTCTCTGATTATTATTATTTCAGTAAATTTAGGAAAAAAAATTCTTTTTGATAAACTATACGTGTTTGTTGAGAATTTTATTTCACCCATGCCCTTATAATCACATGCTATATCGTAATAATGTTGGTGGGTAAGTTTGAGTTATTGTGGCAAAGTATGTGAGAATGATTGAGTGGCAGCAAGTTTGAAAAATTCACTACGAGCTTATCATTGATTTGACAAAACAGAAACTTTCATTTTTAATTAATCCACACACTGTTTGATAATAATCGATAATAGAAACAACAAAGTAAATGTGGAAATTAAAACAAAAAATTTAATTGGGAAAATATGAGTGTAATTCTCAATGTTGATTTGTTTCTTTAATTCGTCTTATCGTTCAAGTTGAAAAATACGTAGTAATTAAAATAAAATGAACTGTTTGATATAATGAAATTTTTATGTTATGTCGGCAATTTATAAGATTTGTATTATGTTTCAGTACATTCAACACTCTATTATCGTTAATTTATTACGAATCGCGTGCCATTTTACATGTAGAGAAACAAAAATTATGTACATTTACTGCTATTTTACATGACCTGCAATTCGATATTATTATTCCATCATGGTATTGTTGTTAGTTTTGAATAAGATCAATTTTTAATTATTTTCGACATTTCGTAAGTATTCTTGAAAGTTTTCGTATTCGTAGGTCTTTCAGGTTTCCAGTTGCATAATTGCCGGGTTTACTACCGAATATGTTATTGGTGACAGGGCCGGCGTCGGCGAATATATCGGTTGTACACTGCTGAAAGGTACTAAATAAAGTTCTAAGTAATAATAAAATAAAATTGTTATTGCCCTTCAGATTATTCGGAAAAGTTCGCATAGACCGTCGACACTTGAACGCATAACTGAAGTGTTTCCAATTACACCTCTGATTTATCTTTCTACCCCGGATTCTCATATATCAAACTTATTTCGAGTTAATAATTCCACTGATCCGAGCATGTCGCGTCAATTTTTAATTCTGGAATTCCCTAGGCAACTGTTAAAGTTAATTTTTCAAATGAAGATGATAGTAATTTGAAGGTAAAAGGCGTCAAAACCATGTTTGTACAAAGACGGTTTACATATCAGCGTCGGTCCTGGTTGCTTATATTGTTGTTTACTTCAGTTTCACAAATGTACAGTTTGTAGGTGCTCATCACAAAAATTTGTCACCATTTTCCAAACCATAAACACTTCTATACTCTATAGAGAATGTGATTTCGTAAATATAATCTTTGATTTTTTTCAATCTTAATCGAGATGTTCGTACGACGATGATAATCAATGTGAACACGACCTTGTTGTTTTTGTCTTTCTTTTAAATAATTAAACTGACTATAAGCTTTCATGTTTTTAATAAAAATTTTGAGAAACGTCTTCTAAAAATATTTCAAAGTCGGCTTGTTTTTGTATATTCTTTCCAACTCATAACATCATAAATTACACGTTATTCGGGAAATGTCATAAAAGAAAATGTCGTGTTGTTTGGTTTTTTGTTTTGAAGACGTGAAAGAAAAACAGGTTTTCTGTTATTTTTATTATCATCATGTTCAGTAATTAGTCAGTTATTCTATACAATTATTCAGCAAGTAGGTGGCTTATTTTCATCAACACAGTAACGAACCAGCATAATAAGTCGAGTACTAGCGACAGGCTGCCTCATTTGTATTCAACAGAACATATTTAATCTGATACTGTATGTCACGCACTCGTACCTTAATCTTAATAATAAACAACTTGACATCCTGCATCTCTTAACATTCACATACGTACATTTGACAAATAAACGAATAAAGATATTCCAACCACTATTATCATCCCCCGAACCACAGACAAAATGAAAACAAAATGAAAATGTTCATGCTCTATTGTAACGTTGATAAAAACGCTAACATCCAAAATTGATGATGTTAACATATGCAACACAAATGCAATTCAAACAACAACAAATAAACAATTTAGTTAGATAGAGAATTTAACCGAAAACAATAGTTAAAAGTAAAGCTAGAATGAAATAGATGCAATACAAAATGAATAATGAACACATAATTGCAAAAGTATTCGTTTGTTTTAACCAACAACCACCACCCTTACGGATTCTTTGTTTTAATCAGTTTTCAAATACGTCAATGTAGAACAATGTGAAGTTGGAAAAAAAATAAACTGTATTAAATCCACCATTTTGAATTCTTATCAAAAATATATCTAAATTTGAACATGGATAGACAGGTAACAATAGAACTAATCTACTTTCAAATGCAAACATTTATAATGTAATAGGATGTAATGGGGATTTCTTGTCAACTGAAAATGGTCGCTTCATGAATTACTAGTTAGGATATTTTGAATATTTCAGTTAAATTCGCGTTTACTCCACTCCTGAATTTACAGTTTCTGAATATTCAATAAATAACGAATTTAATAATTATAAACAATAAAAAGATTGTTTGTTGAAAATGCTTTATTATTAGTTTAAATGTTTCATTTTTGTGTGTATATGTGTAAGAGAGGATTTGGGCTAAGTATGATCTAAATCATGAATTCTGGACTCTTTATATGATACAGAAGACACCAAGCGCCTTTATTACATGTTATTATGGTAGTATTTTCAGCTTATATGAAATAGGGGGCGCCCAAAAGAGATAATAGGCTATCTATACCGACTGCACCATCAATGTCGTCCTTTTCATCATTATTAATAAATTTATTGTAATGCAAATTGACAGGTATAATAATTGCCTTGAAACGAATGAACAACAATAAATTGTTGATGGGAAAGTCGATATAGAAACAATGTGCAATAAGGAAATCTGGCCAAAGATATTGTCGGTATTGTTGGTAAATAAATGATAAATAGAGGTAGAAATTGGCTGGGATGTCCTCAATATGATTACCTTGTTGTGTAGAGGTTGTCCAATGAGCCATCAGGAGATGTGCAAATCGAGTTAACCGCACGTTTCCCAGCTGCAACACGATCCCATGGGACTTGTCACCGTTTCTGTCATGTTTATATTAGAGTCGTCCAGGCTTCATCTCTTAGATTTTCATGTGTATATATACACGATTTAGACAAGGTTGATGTGAAATTCACCACCACCGGTCATATTATTATAGAATACGATCAAAATAAAATTAGATGAAAATATAAAATTAAATTACCGGTTTATCAAGTTGATGGTTTTGATCATTAGAATTTTAACTAACCCTTTAATTTAGTCAAAGTTGAATTTCGCAATCTACCCCTTAAGAAATTCCAGCGTATTATTAAGAGAGAGAGAGAGAGAGAGAAAGGGAGAAGGAAGAAAGGATATTGTAATTGAACTGTAAGTAGCGGAAAGATTCGTTGCAATTAAATTTCCACCACCATCGTTTCGTTTTCTTTTTTTTTATTAAAATGAAAAAATTCAAAATGAAAATAAAAATAATAAAAGTTATTGGATTAATTAGCCTTTCAGTAACCAAATTTGTTTGAATGTTAGAATGTTTGAGTCACCCCAATTCTAACAAAAACCTTCAACTATACTAAAATCTGCCATTATCTCCCCTATTTTCGAAATGTATTTCCCATTTTCAAATGTCTTTTAACGTTTTACTTCAGATGCTTATTTATAGCCGTGTTTTTTTTCTCTCCTATTCTAGTTGTACAACTTAGCTAAATGTATCTTTTACGTTCATTCAATTTCGTTAATCACGTTTTTTTTCCTGTTATAATTATCGAACGTAATTGCTAAATTAGATTAGAATTGTGATCTATCGGTATTCGAATGTTATTTCCACTTGTATGTTTATCTTGATGTTGCAAAAGAAGAAGACTCGACAATCGGGAAAATCTTGTAAAAGTATGAGGATTATCGTTGACGATAAGGAGAAATTTTAACGAAGCCAATCAATAGCTGATAGATTGAAGTGTTGTTGAGACTAAAGTATTAGAAATTTCAATTATAATGCAATTTTCTATTTTCACTTTTACAGGGATTTTTTTCCATTTTTACACCCCCTGTTTTATTATTTGTTCATTTTAATGAATTATTAATGGAATTATTAGAAATTAATCAAAACTTCTGTACAAGGTTTTAAACAAGGATTTTGAGGTAGAATCTACTACAAGCTGTGAAAAGGGTGCATCTAATCAGGACATTTGCATATGCCACTTTGATCCCTTTCACTGAAGTACTAAAGAGCAAAATCTTGGGTGGTCGTCTTTACATATCCACCTACAGTATATAAAGCCCTTTTGTAAGATTACCAAAATAGAGCGCAAAGAAGAAAGTGTGATAGAGATAGGGAAAATTTCGAACGGGTACTCTAATTAAAATTTTCATCAAGCCTAAATCGTACGGTTTAGTTTAGGGTGATTTTAAAATAATAATGATAGTGGTGATGGTCCTACTAGTTCGTTGGTTGGTAGATGGGAATGGGAAGAGTCAGACGTCGATCTAAGAACTCTATTATGAATTTAAAAGGAGAGAAAAAAAAGTTGCGAAAATGTTAGGGGAGAATAGAATAGGGACGTGCTGTGATTACTTTTAGAAAATTTCAAGATTTCTTTTATTCAAAAAGTATGACAATAAATAATTTGAAAGAATTTCACTTTTCAGACACGAATAAGAGAATAGAGAAGAGAGAGAGAGAGAGAGTTGTTGCAAATGGATTGTTTTTTCGTTGAAACTTATATACAAAATAAATTATTATTGTTCATGTCCATAATCCGAATATTTCCTGTTACGAAAATATTTAATCAAGATTTTCGAAATTTACCCAAACTTGATGCATTGTTGGAACGGTTGCTGAATTGTTGTCCAATAATAATAACAACAACAACATTGCTCTACAAACACCACTACAACAATAAACAATAATACGAACTGAGACTTTCTGTAATATTCATATATCTGGAACGCGTTCCGGAATGCGGCATTCCAGAACGGTCATGGTACATTTTGGCAGATTACAGCCGTGTTAATTTTTCATAGTTTTCATAGAGAGCAAAAATTACTTCTACTTAGATTCTATGCAAAATTATTGGAATTTCACGAACATTTTAGGGAACATGAAATTGAAGGACTTTTCACCTCTCATGAGTGCCACTCATATTTCGTGTCATAGTTGAGAAATTCGCAGAATAAAGGGACTACGACTAGTCGTAGTGGTGAGTTTCTCTTCATTAAAATTTAGATTTCCCCTGCATTCTCATTGTAGTCGTAATTATGTTTATTACACATTAGCCACAATTAAAATCTGCAACTGACATAATTTTAAATATTCAACATTTTAAATGAAAGTGATGGGAATAATTATTAATTAAAATTAAAATGCAAGTGGAAATTCTCAACAATTCCAAGCCCTCTATATTTCAAGTAGTTTATAATTGATATGGGCCAACAAAACTATCAAGGTTTGGGAAGTTATTAAGGCACGTGCCTATGCCAAAGGCGATAGTATCAAGGTATTGGTTTAGTTATTGATAACAAACTAGCCTTCGGCTGTTCTTTCCACTTTACATCAATTTGTCCCCTTTTGTTTTATTCCATTTTTTTGTTGTTGTTCTTCCTATTGTTGTTGTTGTTGCGGTGGCAGCGTAATATCTCTTGTTTTTTGTTCGCCCTTTTTTTCGGTTAAATTACTTGTCAATTGATAAAATCATTGAATTTCGGTGTTGATTTTGTTTTCTTTTGTGCGCGATGCGGTTTCTATCATAGGACGACGCCACCAACTCCTGGAATATTTCAGCCAGTTGCACGCCGACTGTCGTCGCGGCGCTACCAAAAAACCCACCGCTATATTGCCGTCTATCTTGAAATACACGAAAGAAAACGACAACGTCCGTAATTAAAAAAAAACAAAAATGTAAAATTTAAACAAAAACTTATTTTTGTTACAAATCATTGTTTATTTAATTGTTTTTTTTTTCTCCATTAAATCCTGACAAATTTCTGTTATTATTAATCATATTAGGAATTTTATTATGATTGTTATTAAAATATCAATTATGATTGTTGATTCAATTAATTAATTAATTAATTAATGTTGATTTGTTGGTAACGTTGATATTATAGTGTTGTGTTTGATTTTTTTTTGTTTGATTTCAATTCATCAACGGTTAATTCAAGTTGAAATTCTTCTAATGGCGGCGTCAACAAGTGAATCTTGTTCAAATTGGGATGAACGGTAATTATTATCATCATTATTATTTATTTGTTTATTTAGCCAACTTTCATAATTGAATAATTTCGTTAGTTAATCAAATGATAATTTAGATTAATCGAAATAAAGGCCGTTGAAAAGGGTGGATAGATGATAATTATTGTTCGATACGATAAATTGATATCACATTAAAGTCTGTGTTACAGTGATCATATTAATAATAATTTATTATAAACTAATTTCTGATTGTTGATTGTTTTAAAAATTAGAACGTGTCAAGTTTTTGTTTATATTGATTTAGTCTAAAAATTTTGTTTGTTTTGCGGTTTTTTTTTACACTTTCATGAAGCTGTAGTCTGTTGTAGTATTAAAAGCTCGCGTGCTGTTTTAAAAAAGAGAGCTTTCCAAACTTTTTTTTTGCAAGTACTCTATTGCTTTGATCGTTGCAAAGCGATGGGGTTATCTACGATTTTTCTCCTTAAGTTCTTGTACAAATTCCATTGACACTAACCGATTACCTGTTTTAAGCATCGCCATGCCATAACAGCGAATTATTGCTTCATTTTTATTTTATTTTTGTTGAATTCGATCATATTTAGGTGCACAGATTATTATCTCCTACTAATTAACTTTCAATAAATTGCATAACGTAGATATTTATAATTTATAAATCGAAAATTGTATTTATGAAAGCGAACAACAACAACAAAAAAATGTGTATGCTAAACAGGAATTTTAATTGCTTTAATGAAAAATTTATGATCTAAATATCTTTTATGTGGAATTAAATTTTTCATCAATCAGTTGAATGTTAATTATAAACGTATCCAATTAGATTATATTTCCATATAATTAAAAAAAAGAAGAAATGTATTTGATTTCAACAGTTAATAACGATAATGTCAAATCGAATTCATTAATATTTTCTAAAATAAAATTTCGTATTCTGTACGTTCAACAGCAGAATCATGATGAAAATTTCGGTTACTAAGTAAGTTCCGTACCAGATGTTTATCCAGAATCTATACTCTTTCAAATTCCCTACTGTATTGACTAAAAATGCGAAAAATTTCAGACTTCAGTGAGTGCATTAGCGAATTCGATGCGGTATAAGGACGATTTTTCGTAAATGATTTGACGCCTGAAAGTGGCCTAAGAGTGGCGAACTTTCAGGCCCTACGGATGGAAATGAACAGAAACACCAAGAATTTAGATTTGCGCTAGAATGAAATTCATTTATTCAATAATTTTAACATCTGGACAATGTTTCTAACATTCAATTTTTCGTTTTGTTTAAGAATTTTCAGTTTAGAATATATTTGAATTACGCTGAAGTTTTGCCACATTCAATAAATTTTTCCGCTTCATTCTATGAAAATACGAATGGAATTCGATAGAAATATGTTTTAATAATAATGATAGATACTCACTTGAACAATTTTATAAATAAGCATTATTGTATCGATGGATTCTTTACAATGTTCAGCGGTTTCACCATTACCATTAATACCACGTTTGCCATTACCCCAATTTGGTGAAAAATTCAATTGTGCCGAACATAAACCGCATAATACAATTAAACTAAATAATAAAAATGTAAAATGAAATTTCATTTTATATATATATATGTAAATTCTCAAAGAGAAGAATTAAATTTCTCTCTATGGTTAAACGAAAAGAATTACTCTGACAAATCTTTTTCTACTCTTTTATATATAGAGCAGCAGATAGAGAAGCCTTTTTAATACCATCAAAAATAATTAGTGTTAATGTTAATTTCCTTCGCTACTTTGACGTCAATTGCTCATTTTTATAAATAGAAGAAATTGAAAGATATTACGCGACAACAACAGTGAGAAAGAAAATAAATGGCTACGATACAGGGGCGATGTTTAATAGAAAAGTTGAAATTGCCCGTATTTACTTTTCATCGGCAATACGGAAAAAATAAAATAAAAACTCAACTTATATTAAAAGTATACAGTTGGAATTAAATTATCGCAACTAGGTAAAAATAAAAATGATGATGATGATAATAATAGGAGATTCTTCAATGTTTTTTCTTTGTATCAGAACCTAGTCCTGTTACTAGCAGGATCAGGATTACAATGGATGAACCGGGCAGATATCTACGTGAACGAAATCAAAAACTAGAAAGAAACTTGACCGGAATGTTAAAGCAATGTTGCAAAAGTAAAATAATTGATTTTTGTTTGGTGGCGACAATGTTTCAATTGTAATTTTGATTGAAATTAGGCGGTTTAATTAGCCTTCAACTTGTATTGAATTGTATCTAAAGAAAGTTTTCTTTCAATTTCATATTCAGACAGTTTTGCAAAGTCTATTCTAAGCTCCGGATCACGTCTTTAATTTGTCTCTTGGTTTTCCCGTCCCTATTACTCTCTCACTTTAATTTCTTTATCTTACTGTACCAATCTTGGATCTGTTGACTACTACCTTATTTCTTTTAATAGCCCGTCTAGCCCTTTTCAAGATTATTATCCTTTCATACACAACGTTTTTGTTGTGTCTCTCTTTCAACTATAGTAATTCACAAGAAAAATAAACTATAAACAAACCACGAAAATAACACTTCAAATCGTAATAAATCATATTTAAGTCAGCTGTGTGACTTAAAGCTTTCAACATTTAAGTGAAGCATATTAGAGAGTCGATGTTCAAGATAGCTTACGATCATTAACTCTTCCGGACCAATTCAATAAACAGTGAGAACAGTAAATTTAACAAAATTAATTAGAAAGTCACGAAAATTCCTGTTGAACGTTTCAACAACCAAAAAAACAACAACAACAAAATAGAAGAAATATACAAATAAAAAATAAAAGAAAATCTAATAAATCTTGAATGGGGTGAAATATACGTTTTATAGCCGCATGACAACGAGCTTTTGTAACCACATCTTAATCAAATCTGATAATTTATTATCAGATAACTAATAGTTGTTTTAATATAAATTTTTGTTTCAATAATCCACTAACTGTTGATGAAAAAAAAAATTAATTTTATACATCTGCTTGTAGTTTTATTGGATGAAATAATTTATTGATAGCATGTGTAAAATTGTCAGCCAAGGTTTCTATTTATTTTAAAATAATGTGTTATCATTTTATTTCAATGTTAATCTATTGTAAACATTTCGTACATCAACAGGATAGTTTTAATGTTAGAAATTATCGGATGGTATTTATTTTTAAAATTTGACGATTTGTTGAAAATTTTTCGAATTTTTTATTGCGCCTCGAAATAGTTATTTTGTTTTTTTCTTCTTCTTCTACTTCTAATATATTCGACCATAATTACTACACCTTCCGGTCTTCCCTAAATTTGCGTTATTTTTGATAAGGAGACGCCCATGAAGCTGAATTTGAAACTTTGAAATATTGTTATCATTGCGTTCACTCTCCTTATCTCCATTTTACGGCCATTTCATACTGACGTAAATTCGGTGCCTTGCTTAAATCTGTATCAAATCATATCAATCATGGTCCAGTTAAGTAACATTCTGATGATTGGTGCAAAAAATATGGCAAGTCCAGGTTGTTCCGTAAAAGAGAATGTCAGACAATTTGTACGCGAAATAAAAATCGTGTAGCATTCCATAATTTAAAGGATGATCGAGTCCAAAAACATTTATGCTGTGATTTTAACGAAATAAAACAAAAAACAGAAAATGGCAATAAGACGTCGTGATGGAAGTAGTCAAAGAAATTTAATAGAAACGTTTTTGTTCATATTCCAACAGTAGAAATATTGTTCAAATGTCTAAAATAACTGGACATTTCGTACCTTAATAAACTTTTAGAAGTCAACGAGAATTTATTGAAGCGCAATATTATACTTTTGGCCTTCTCTCTTAAATTAACTTGACCATAAAAATTATTACACAGAAAGAAAGAAATACCGAACGAAACAAAGAGAGAACATGGAGAGTTCAATTTCTGTACAATAACACCGTGTGAATATATCCATCACACCAGGAAATATTTCAATCATCTTCTCTCCATTAGCTATTCAGTTTTCATGTCATACCATATATGGTTGGTGAACCCATCAAAACTTGAACAATTACTCCAGAGCCACATCAATAAATTGGCATCTTAAGGCAAAATAATAACAACAACGTTATAGTTATTATTATAAAACAACAGTTAAGTTGAAGATTTTAATTTGCATTCATTTATGGTTGAAATATCGGTTATCACAACTAATAATCAGTGGAATAAAATACGGAAAACGAAGATAGATTGATCTATAATTTCCATATTATTTCGATAATCAGAGACTCTCTAGAGAATAATTATTCATCTCGCTTTATATTTTGGTATAAAATCGTCTATTTAAAAGAAAAACCAAGTCTAAAAGTAACTTTTGATAGAGCCCAGAGAGTTTTAAATAAATTTCACAAAACTTTCATATGTTTCGTAAATGTAATAAAACGAATTCATAGATTCGGTGTGATATTCTCTTGAGAATAACACATTACTGGAATGTTTCCCGTTTTATTGTAAGATGGTTGAGTTGAGAGAGCAACGAAGTTTTAGACTGTGGTAGCGCACCAAACCATATTCATCGGCATTACTGGATAGTAGTATGTCCCCGTTGCACTTCCGCTACTACTGTTACCACCTACGTGAAACAATGCTTATTCGACAATATTACCTTCAACATTGGGCCATTTAACTTGCGATTTATTCAAATGCATTCCATACGCTTTAAATAACTTCACCTGGAATGGTGTTTTACGACACTAACGTGCACTAGACTATCATTGTTCGACAACTGAGCCAGTTTAATTGTTCTTCTTGTTTTCCGTTCGGCCGAAAAATCAATTAAATTGACCTGATTGTTGGTAATTTCAACAAAAAGAAAGCCAGTATATACCGTTACTATAATTATGACAATATATAAGAACTTGATGAATGGAGCTTTCATGTATTCATTTCAGGTTTATAATAATTTTCTATAGCCTGTCTGACTTTGTCGTAGAATACAACTTTTATAATTAATTTTCGACTAATTAACTTCATATTTACTTCGAGGCATTACAATGGCACGCCCATAACAATAGAGTCCATCTATTTCTAAAGCCCTTGACTTTCATTTTTCAATTTCTTTGCCGGTATTTTTTTGTTGGTGTTCTTTTTGTTTTTATTATTATTATCGTTATTTTACTATGAATAGAAGCGTCTTGTAGGAGAATCAATAATTCGGTTGAACTTTTAGTTGCAGTCCTTAGTGGAGAGATTGCCCTTTAGATGTTCTTAAGGTGAGGTCGACAGTTTGTGTCATGTCACGGGTCGATGCCTACTTCTAACAACAAATCTAATGTTTGACGGCGTTGGCGCGGCCGGTTCTCTTCTTCAAATTATTGTAACATGAAAGAAAGGAGATGTTATTGTCTTGATACAATTATTTGTTGATTTTTCGTTCATTCGACAACTTCCTGTCTATTTTTTTTCTTCTCCTGTTTCGTTCACATTGCGGACGTTTGAACTTTTGTAACAATAAATGTGAACAATAACAACGTTTTGTTTTGCTTATTTGACGTAAATAAAACACTGATTTTGACACGAATCTCCAGCTATACTTTTAGTGAAAATTATTGAATTGAAATCTTTTAGACAATGACGATTATTAGCCGATCAAAAGAAAAAAAAACATTACGGAAGATGGTTGACGTGTAAAGCTTTTCACTCTATTTTCGTCTAGTTCAAAGATTTCCTCTTTTCTTTTACACAGTAAACTAAAACGAACGTTATTAGGACGAGTTCCTTTTTTCTTGTTCTTAAATTCACGTCTCAATCCGATGCCATTGCTACTCTAGCATTCGCCTTATAGCGTTTCAAAAGAACCTGAAAACTAACTTATAACACAGCCATTCGACAATCCCTTTCAACCAGTCCACACCCTGATTCTCGTAAAATCCTTCTGTTTAGATTTCGATCTTTCTTTTATAGTCAAACCCAATCTGCGACCTTTTTTCAGATTGTTGATATTTTCTTAATTTTTCATCGATTGATTGATTATATGCCCGAAATGCAGAAGAATAATGTGGAAAAAAAACCGAGAAAGATTTAAACAATCTATATTTGGATGGAAGCAAGCAGCAGTGGCAGCAACCGGAGGGAATAAAAAGGTATATATCGCCCTGCAGCTGTGGTGATTTATGGGCAGCAGGCCTACGCTGTCTCCGCCGACATTATGCAAAGTTCCTGTGTTTCTACTACTGCTGCGTTCTTTTTCCTCTACACACAGTACCGCAATCCACCACCACCCCCGCCCTCAAGCTATATCGCCTCTTTGATGCATGATTCGCACCTACCCCCTTGATATATCTAGATGTGTTTGAAGTTGTGGGTTGGATCGTTGAATCTGATTATGATCGTGAGGTTGAATTGAAGAAATATACATGTTTTCTTTTTCTTTTTCTTTGTCGACACCATTACCATTTCTTTGTAAACTTATATATAGATAGATACCGAAAATTTTATTCCAATAGGTACAATAAAATCTAAGTTTTGGAACAATATTTTTTGTGTAACAAAATTTTAGTTAAGGGCGGACATTGGCAGGGCCTGGCTGGATATTTAATTATTGTCATGTGGTGTTATAAAATTAATGAAGAGAAACGATAGCTGTGACAACATAGTTTGTGGGGTTTGAACAGAAAATCGCTTTTTATTAATACGATAATGCCTGGGAAATTAATCAACTTTCGCATTATATAACTTGCTAAGCTTTCAGTCAATATCCGTTACAATTTTGATAATCTGTCTGTTCTTTTGATCGAAATTATCCCGTCTAATCACTAATTCTTGTAAGAACTATTTAAGTTTGTATTCGTATTTCTGTTTAATACTGTTAATACCGTGTTTGAAATAAATTAAGTTTATAGTCCCCGAAAATTTGAATACAGTGAATAATTTGCTCGTAATTACTGTAATTATCATAATCCGGTAATAAATCGAAATCCAAATTTAAATCCGTACTTTCGTAATGAAATATTTCTAAACCGTATTTGGAATTTCTGTTTACATTATTTGAAACACGAATTTATTTAATTTGTTTAGTTTTTTTTTTGCCTACAACCTTTTTGCTACCTGTTCCTGATTCGAGATGATCAAAGGGTGCGATAGTGTCGCTACTGTTGATGGATCACTAATCATCCCCTTTACTTTTTAGGCCCCCCTTCATGACTCTTACTAATGCATTCATTTGTTAAGACCCTTTCGGCAATTATTCAAAATTTTCTTGTCTTGTTTTTCGTTTTAGATGGAATAAAAATATACGAGAAAAAAAAATGATGACTTTACTTTTGTTGTTATTGTGGTCGCCAGTTCAATATTTTGTTAGGATCCTCAAACAAACAGGCCTAGTGGAAGGATTATGTATGAACATCACGCTTTACTTTAGAAAGGGAACGGATTCCCTTCATCTCTCCACCACCTTTTGTATTCGTTTTGTCGTCACGTGGCTGAGATGTTCCCAGTTCGTTCCGCAACCAGGCGTCTGTGAAATTGGAAAATCCTGAAAGACAATTTTTTTCTAAATGCGTTTCATAAACTTAACTTTTCTTACATCAACATCTTGATTAAGTAATAATTTTTTGTTGTTGTTGATTTAATATTTCAGAGCTGCTCAAAAGTTGAATTTATCGTCATCGCCACATCGTCGAAAACGTCATAGTTCTGGTGATGGTGATACGGTTGGATTTTGTGGTGTTCTTCAACGTTCACCACCTCCAGTACCACCAGCTCTATTGCGACGGATTGGCGTTAGAGAAGTTACTGGTGTTGGCAAGGTATGATATTTTATATAAAATTATTAATAAATGAAAGGAGAATCCTTTAAAAGCATCAACTGTCAAAAGATCTCTTTATGGTTCGTTAACATTACATTACATTAAGTTGCTTTTCTATATCTATGCTTTCATCGCTAATACTTGAAAAGTAGAAGGACGACTCCTTAAAATAATCCTCTTATCACGATCGTCTTTACATCATTGGTTATATGGTGACTTGTTAACCCTATTAACTAACTAAAGGTACTTTAATAATGTCGTATTTTAATTCTACCCCTTTACCCCTTTCTAGTTTAATTTAATATTCAGTTGTATGAAATACGGCCGTAATTTCAACAATGATATTGGCAATACAACCGCCCTCTTCATTAATAATTCCTTGATACATTCGAAACAATTTGAGGAATAATAGTAAAAACATTTGATGGCGAAATTTATTATAGTTCAGATTTAAAATCTGTTTTATTCCGCTGTATAAATACATCCAATTTATCCTTCTGTTTTTTTTTATTGCACCATCACCGTCAACAGATTCATTTTCTTTCACATCGTCGTATATTCATATATTCAAAACGAGGCATCTAATTTCCATAAAACAATAGGCTTGTTTCATCCTCTTTTCAACTACTGACAACTACCACCATACAATTCGCAACAAACATTTTTGGCAGTTTCTCTACTAGATAGTTTTGTAACGTTTTTGATTTTCTATGTATATACGAAGAGATATGTTCAGAAAATATCGACGAAAAGCCATCTGACTTGCAAATAATACAATGCTATTCCTTCAATGTCAATCGACATTTCAATTTTAGGATTTTCAGGGTGTTTTACAGCTGAATGGCGGCTCGATTGGAACAGAATAGATGAAATATGGCTCGTTCGTATCCCCCTTTTGTTTTGTTTTGTTTATTAATTATTTTAAATTAATATTGCTGCGGTGAAATTAGGTTCAAGGCTACACACGATCCTCAGAAAGTAATTTTTGACCTTTTACAACAATCACGGATTAAAATCTAGAACAAGAATATGTATGGAAACATAAAAGACAGATAAAATGATATCGGTGAAATTTAATGAAAATACTCATGAAATGTTTCATATTTATTTTATAAACAACAACAAAAGGAACGTAATAGTATTAAAATAAATGAGTGGAATTCACCGTAAAATTCTATTGTGTATATCGGGTTTTTTAGCTTTATATTCGTCTGTCAATTCGAAGGATTTCGAAATAATATCGACAACAACAATGACAATAATAATAAATAATTGTAATACGTATTGGTTGTGTATCGTTTTCAGTTTTTCTTTAAAATGTGAAATTTAATCTTCAAATTCGTATATGATAACATCAATTTTGATTGGAAGATGAATATTTTCGTACAATTTTCCATTCACAACTGAGTAATTCAACTATAGCTGAAAATGGGAAATTTCCTATCAAAAATTCAACAAGCCACATACATATTTCGTTTCGTCAAAGTGTAATGTAATTAAATTTGTATATACTTTGGCTCTTATATACTTTATTCTATAATGGAATTGTTTTGTATTTAAACATACATGAAATCGGCACTGGAAATTATTTGTTTGTATATTCTATTCCACTTCCTATATCCGGTTACATTCTCTAATTTTAAATCAGCTAGGACAGAGTTTTTCAAACATTATTCGAAACAATTCACTATTGAACATTATTGTATGTGATAGTAGAACTAAAAATGTCTGATTTCAGTGTAAAACAGGTCTCGTTTTTCTCTCAATTATCAGAATGGAGTATCTAAAAATTGCTCTTTTAAATGAAACATTCTGTATATATTTTTACTGTTTGAAAGTCAAGCCGATCAAAACAAAACAGATGGGGCATAAATCTGAGAGGTATCAATGGTGCTTTGGCTCTGAAAATTTTTAACTGACAACAATAAATCAGGTTATTATAGAAAAAGTACTGGTGCAAAGTTTTGGCGCAAAAGATTAAGTTGCCAAGAAAACGGATCAGCCAACAATTGACATAACAAATTTTTTCTATCTCGTTACAATGGATGAATCTTGGATTCATCATTTTATTCCAGAAACTAAAGAGTCCAAACAATTTGGTTCCCCACTGCCCAAAAAGATTCGTGTGTACAATTCCGCTGCAGAAGCTGTTGCCCGAATTTTCTGGAAGAAAAACAGTAACAGTATAACAGGTCTCGTTTTTCACTCAATTATAAGAATGGAATATCTAAAATTTGCGCTTACAAATGAAACATTTTGTATATACTGTTCGAAAGTCAAATAGATCAAATCAAAACCGATGCTTTGGGTCTGAAATTTTTTAAGTGACACAACAACAAATCACCTTATTATCGAAAAAGTACTGGTGCTAAAGGTTAAATTGCCAAGAAAACGAATTAGCCACCAATTGACCCAACAATCATTTTGGACCTTGTTACAATGGATGAATCTTGGATTCGTCCTTTTGTTCCAGAAATTAAAGGATGCATACGTTCTGGTTGGCGACGGCCCAAAAAAAACAGCAATAGCAGAACGTGATTCATTTCTTCTAACTTGTGTGAAAGCATGACGAGGAAAACTTTCCAGAGACATCCGGTTTATGGAGAACGCTGTGAATCAGATTTAGCCACATCTCAAAAAAAAAACATTAAAATTCCAATATTACGGTGTAGAATTGTGGTTTGCAGATCAACGAATACGTTTTCTCTTAGACTTGAAAGATGATTACGCTGAATAAAACAATATTGCTTCGACAATTCACCATTAAATTGTGTCATCGACAGGTGGTATTAGGGATTGCTGATAGTTTTCTAACACAATTTCGACCAATTTCCAAATGGTTTATCTCAGTAAACCAATCTTAAATAACGGTTTTATTGTAATTGATATGCGAATTATATAAAGTACCTGCGTTAATCGATAAAATGATAAATTGCAATTAATTCGTATATAAATCAAAATCGTTTTAGATATATTTATGTATGTGTTACAATATGGTGGTAATTCTACTGTAAATTACCAATTGCATGTGTATTTATGTTGTACACATAACATACATATATACAAATTGGCATTTATTACCATTGACTAGATTTATTCTCGTTTTAGGTTGTTTTATTTTTTTTTCTTCCCAATAGCAATAATAGCAACAATAAAGTTTTGTTTTACACGTTCTATGAACATGATTCGTATAGAATTGACTGTAATAAATTTGATTATTTGTAGAATATAATTGGTCGTAACTTTGTATCAATATTAGATGGTAATCTTAGTAACAATGGAGCCTAGGTATACCAACTATAATAATAGAACAATATAGTGGTAGTAGTAGTAGTAATAGTGAAAAGAGAGACAGAGAGAGAGATAGGCCGGATCAGCCCTTTATAAGCTGGGGGTTAATTGCAGGGCACAATTAGTCACACAGAATGCACAATCCTATAATGACACGGTCATTTATGTGAAGGTCTGCATTATGAACTTGATATGATGGACATATATGTACCAGTGTTTATCAATAATAATTCAAAATTTGATTAATCAACGATACAACAAAAACGAAAATTTTGTTAGTTGTACCAAATAGAAAGAGCCTCTTTCCATCAATATACAGATTGTTAAAGGTTTTTGTGTATTGAAGCCAGTATAAGTCTATAATCCGGTATATACGACACACACTCACTCAAATAGAGTGAGGTCAAATATTTTTAATGGCCTAGACTCATGAAGTAAATGGTTTGATATAATCTAGATTCCGGGTATATAGTGAAGTCGTATCAGAGAATAACAACAACCACTATAACTCAACTAAACTAAAGAGATACAGAATTCTATAGAATCTAATGTGTAAGGAAGATAGACAATTGAAACTTCCACACAATGTATGCATATACAAAACTGAAAACGATACTAAGGCTACAGAAAGATTCAAACAGGACTGTGTATAAATACCGTACTTGACCTCTCATCAAACTACATCGAGCGGATGATATTTCAGTTTTATTTTAACATATCCAATACAATTCAATTTGATAATGGAAATGCGAAATTTGATTAAACACATTGTGTAATTTGCAAATATAACAATTTCACTTGCTATTTAATTTTGCAAATTTAAATATTGATTATCGATTGATGATTAGCTTGAGGCACTTCAAACTTTACCGTGGATGTATATGATGGCTTTGGATTTTCCCAATAGTTTCCATCTGATAATAGGTATTTTTCGTCCTCAAAAATACCAATACTCTACCCCAACTGCAGTATGGTCTTTATCAGCGTACGAATATCACAATGTTTGCAGAAGGTTAAATTCTTTTCGAAATATGATTAGAATCGAGTTTGAATTTGGCGCTACATTATGACCAATCACAATAATGATTCAAAATCAGGTTGGATAAATCTGCTGTTTGATTAGGTATAATGAAGCGCGAAATTTGAAGCATTATTCGATTCACATCTTCTCAATTCCTATCAATCTAATCCATAACCATTGTGGTTTTTGAAATGTATTGGAAAAGTGTGTCAAAATCAGATCGAAACAAATATATTGTTAAGACTAAATTGGACGGTTTCGGTGAGCTTGACAGGATTAACAAAGGGATTCATGTTCATTTACTTGAATGTTGGATTGTGATTTTCGTCTTACGCAAACATTTGTAGACAACCAACTGACCAAATATTAACGGATTAACCCTGGGCAGGGTTGTTTTTTTAAAAAATTTCCTCTCTATTTGCCGCATACTGTATCGACCCTATAAAATTATTGGATAATCCAATTATTTACTTTCCGATTTTTCATGTATATATTTCATAAAGTTGTTTAAATGATCGATTACGTGAGTCTCTACGGTATCGTGAACTAGAGAAAATCAATTATTGCTATCTGCCCAACATTTCACATATATATCTCGGAAAAGTTCTTTCACCTTTTCTAAACTAATTCTGACTTTTTTTGCTGTCTTTCTTCATCTTGTCCTACAAGTGTGTGTGTGTGTATAAGAAGTTTTGTTTGCAATAAAATTGATCATTCTCCACTGCTAAAAGTAGGATACAGAATAGACATATGAAAGAATCAAGATTGTGTATAGAAGGTGTGTTTGCTATAATCAATATTGACAATAAAAATAAATATCGTGAAACGGTCAAATCGTGAAGCATCAATAACAGTTTTATTATTATTATCTGTTATGATCTTTTCAAATTATAAGTATAATAATATATCATAATTTTCACGGTGAATTTGATTAGTTTGCCCCTTTTTACAACACACACCCCTAACTACAATAACACACACACACACACACAAAATTTATACCGGTTGAAACAATGGAATACACTTAATGAAAATGGACTGATGTTCGCAAAGTGGCCACTACCATATATACAGTATCAGTAGTGGTTGTAGCCAGGGGGTGATTCTATTTCAGACAAGTAAGTGTCCCAACGATTCGGTTACATTTCATGCCTTAAGGCGATGAATTAAATGGCTGTTTTGTTGAAATTTGATCGTTGTATTATATCGAACAACAAAATGGAACTAGTTTTTTTTTAGAACTGGTCACATAAGAGTGGAAAAAACTGTTTAAATTCTACAATTTTGTATAGAATTGCTTATTCCATTTCATTTATCAAATAAAAACTAATATGGACAATACACACGCTAAGTTTATGTGTGTTTCAAACTGCTCGTGTCCTGTTCACATTCATATTGTGAATCTATTATGTCAGAGAGACTTCGTATTCGAGGTTTTTCAAAAAAATTCTCCACTCCATACTATTAAACCACCATGAATTCCTGGTATTATTTATGATGTTGTTGATAAACAGCACGTTAACGTATTGAGAAAGTCCAACAACAAACATTCTTGAATAGATTCTACACGATTGAGGTGGAGGCAAAAAATTATTCACATCAAACCGAGCTGCCATCATCAGTATAAGCAAAACAGAAGTTGGTGCAAATAAGGCGGGGCTTTTAGGACCTTCTTCCTGTCAAATCGGCTAGGTGTAATCCATAACTTCCGAAAAATGTCTACCCTAATTTTTTACTGACAACTTGTATACAGTTGAAGTCGTTGTGAGATTTTTTATTTTTTTCCCTTTGTACTCCTTCCTTCCTCAACGTTTACAAGCTTGCATTCTGTGCTTTATCTTGTTCTTTCTTTCTTTATTTTTTTTTTAAATAAAAACGTCAGGAGAATTTGTTTTCTTTCTTCGTAAATCCCTCCATCTAGATTGTCATCGATTTAATATTAGCTTTAGACACACGTGGTCAGTTCGCATCAGTTGTTGCCCGTTTTTACGAGGTCAGAGATCGAGTATTGGCAATCATTGTGATCTACTACTACTCGGATGCTGTTCCAATACGATTTTTCTGTTTCTACCAATAACATTTTCTTTGTCCAATCTACTTAGTTTAGCTTCATTGCACATTTTTGTACCTCATTGATTCGAATTTGATTTTTCACAATTGCTTTGTTTATTATTTGTAAAATAGCGAAGAATTCATTTAGATTAGATGAAAATCTCGGATATACAGTGATGGTTTAATGGGATCACACCATTTTCGCCGCAATAAAATTCCACAAATATATCGGCTATTATGATCGATACTACTAACTAAAGTTGATAAAACGACATAAATAAAACTGTATTCAAAACTTTTAAAAATTCATACTAAATTCACTACTATACAGTTAGTAGAAGTAGCAACAGTAGTATAACACCGGTAAAGAATTTGTAATGGTACCCACATCACGAGTTGTCGAAGCTCGGGGATCTCTTTCCTCATCTTTTTCTACCTCCTATTCGTAGTAGAGCCCGAGCGAAGGCATCGTTTTTGGTTGAATAAAGACACAATATACAACAGATATAAATGAGAAAAATAAAGATAGACACATGTATATATAGATATATAGATGAGGAAGACGAACCAATAATTGGACTCCACTTCGTTTCTTGAATACGAATTGAAAGCTTGACAGACTCGCAGATGAGACCCAGAGAATTGTCTCCGAATATAAGGAGCATGCTCCTTTTTAAAACATTACATTGTCGTAAAGTTACAAAGCATTTTATGTTTTTGTTTTGTTTTTATTGCGTATTTGTTTTATTTTTATAGTTACATTACATGAATTGTTGGAAATTACTGTTGAAGCTTAATTGTTTCGTTTCAAATGAATGTTATTGAAATCTACTGGCGGAAAAAACCTAAGGAGACAGACAGAGAGAGAGAGAGAGAACAATGGAAAGTGTTCTCTATCAGTTTTTGTTTTGACTTTTTTGCGTTTCGTAACAATCCCTCGGGAGCACGCCTGACCCGTCTGTTTGAATTTTCCTGAAATTCATGATATCGCCTGTCTTTTTCTTACGTATTTCTGTTTACGTTTAATTTTTCTTTTTCAACTACAAGCACTTTTATATATTTATGTGTTCGGTTCTTGTTAAGTGTTTTCTGAAATATGTACATGAACGTTTCTATAGTCCGACTGTATCGTTTTTATTCTGAAAATAGAATATTCGATATAGAGTTGGTACGATTTACAATTATTCCCGTAGAAAATTACATATTTTATTGCGATTTTTTATTTAAATTCTTATTTATATAAGTGAAAGTCGATTCTTGTCAATTTTCTTTGTGCCTCCTTCGTTCTATATTCTCTAAGAAATTCTTCGATCTTAGATGATTTGGTATTCTGTTGGCATATTGTATAGATCGACATAAAGCCGATATTCCATCCACAAAAGACAAAAGAACGTCCAAGTTTTTACGTATTTATTGCTCATAATATCGGCTTATAGTTTTCAGCGTATTTTTCCATTGTAGTTCCTCTTCTTCGTCGTGTTTATTTTTTTATTTAGTTCACGTCGATAAAATATTATACGGGCATTTTTAGATTCTTTTAAAAGCATATTTTATTATTAAACATTATAGAAAAACATTGAATCTGATGAAAAACGTTATAGACGAAAAATAGTCCGTCAAAAATTCAAGCTACTTCGATAACTGATAACTTTAGGGGTGAAATACTTATTAAATACTTCAACAATAGTTATTTGAAGAATATAAAAAAAGTGCAAGCGTTAATCTCGGACATTCTTCACGCTCCTCTCTTTATGTTGCTGTTTTATCGACCATTGTGTTATCATGGTTTTCAATATGAACCAAATACCTCTTTAGTAATCTTCCAAACTTATCGTCACGAACACGACCAAAGGTGATGTGGTTTCTTTGGTGTTATTTCAATAAAATTGGTCGATGACCGTCTAATCTGGATCAGTTCAAAAATTTAACACAAAGACCTCCTCTCCAGTCTATCATTTTATATAAACGATTATCGATTTGTCAACGATTCAAGATTTTCCATACATTCTCTCCACAAAGTAGTTTCTTTTTTTATATAAAAATCAATGACGCATCAAATTCGTCACAATCACCACCATCAACTTGCGTAGAGAGCGTTTCCTAATTTTTAAGTTCCTTCTTCTTATATTCTGTATAGTAATAATCGTAATTCGTATCTTCATGACTCCCACATTGCCTCCTATATCTTGTCCTTTGGTTGTCATTGATGTGACTATAACACTGGACTATTATTTGAACAGAGCAAAAATGTGAATATCACCCTCGTTTTTATGCCACGAAACAGTCAAAATGTCGGCCCACTTGCCTTGAAACTCGTAAAACGATTTCATGGTGCTTGTTCTTCTTGCTTATTTGCTATTTCATGGAATAGCTATTGTCGTTTATAAGTCTTATGATACTTTTAATTCAGCATTGGGGCCAGTTTTGTTCGTTTAATTATTAAATTAAACGTGGCAAGCTTTAGAACAATAAGCAAGAGAATCCAAAAGAAGGTAGAGAACAGGAGATGAGGGTAATATTATTATTATTATTGACGTCTTCACGTCTTAAATATAAAAACTAATGATGTCAATTTGTTGTGCATAAGAGAGACTTTAGTAGAATTACTTAATTTTGCAACATTAAATGTTTGCGTGCTAGCAACTATAACATTTCATAACTAGAGCGATCTTACTTCCGACTTTACTATCCTTATAATGTTGACTTATTCTTTAATCATATATAACGATGTGGATCCCAGGTGTTCTAACAGCACGAAATCCACCATATATTTTCTCTAACATACTAACGTTAAATTTTCATTTATTTCTGGTGGATTTTTTTATTCATGCATATACGTATATCAAATATCAAACAAAATTAAATCACCTCAAATTGTTGAATTCATTCGTTTTGTTTTTTTTTTTGGTTACAATTTGATTTTGATATGTGAATCGCTTTTCTTTACGAGTCAACTCCACGCACCTCCACCTTTCTTGATGGAATAGTTTAGATGGGCACAACACGCGAATGGTGAAGATTTACGTACGCGTATAACGCACCAAACTCATTGGTTTTATGTTAAAAGAAACAATGATCGAATAGTTCCAGTGGCGTAACTACGGCGTATTTGTAATATAGGACCGTATAGCGTTAACAAATTTTCGTAAATGTTTGAATAATAAAATCCGGTTTTCATCGGAACTACAGTTTGTAAAAGTTCAACACAACTGTGAGGGCACCAACCCGGAACTTCTACGTGGTGCCGTGCACAGACATGTTTTCAATTAAAACACGGAAGAAGTTTACTTATCTCCAAAACTATTGCCATTTATAATTGTTACGCCTCTGGATAACGTCTCTTTATCCTTATAGATACGTGATAATAGAACATTGAAATTTAAAAACGAAAACTATTTAATTTGCTCGCTATTTGAGTGAGAGTCATTGACCCAATTATAGCTTTATAAAGGCTTTAATACTCTAATAAAATGATTAAATAATAAACATTAAATTTTTTTTGGAAGAGTAAAGTTCGTCTTCTCACTCATGAAATTTCCATTTTACAAACTTATTAATGCAGTCTTAATGCCGTTATGGCCAGTAGGTATCAGTAACTGGCACTATAGTAGAGGTAACAGCATCCAGTAGTTGCCTCTCCAGGGTATCATTGATAATTATTACAACAACATGCGAGAGGGGCAGGAGAATGTGTTGAAAGAGATGAAACATCAATAGAGGAAGCTAGAAAGGGGATTATGTTGTGACAGCCAATTATTTATAAAAAAAAAATCAATTATAAACTTCGTTACTTGTTTTTTGAAAAAATTTATAAAATGATGGCAGGCTATCGCTAATACGATAATCTCGAATGCAGTTGGTCCATTTGAGGGGTGATGGAGTTAATCTTCAATTATAACAGACAATCAGTTTATTAATTTCAATTTTTCCTACAAATTATCCATGAAAATATCGGGAAAGCTTTAAACAAATTCCACTCATTTTCCAAAAAATAACAAAATAAAAAACGCTACCACTTTATTTATTACCATACATAAATTGTCTAATCAATATTTATGAGTTCAGGAAACAAAGCAAGGGTTAAAACATTATCAAAGGGCAAATACCCAAGAGGAAAATACCCACAAACTTGTTACCGTAATTGGGTTTTTCAAACTCTTTTTTTTTGTTAGCCTATCGTTATGTTAAACCTGGTAGACGTTTTCCACATTAAATACCGTTGAGAATATATTTTTAATTTTTTTTTATTTTGGAAACTTGTTCCATAAAAATGATATGAATCGTTCAAAAATATGAGACTATCATTGCCAAATCGAAATGTTTTAGGGAAGTTTACGAAGAACTTTGAGCAGAGTTTCAATGTACATTGGCAACGATTTTATAAACTAATCGAGAGGGTTTCCGAACGTGCAAACGAAATTGAGGGATGAGATATAATAGGAGGATTAAGCAAGTGTAGATTTTGTACGGGAAATTGAATTCATGCAAATAGCTATAGACAACAGTAACTGTTGGTACTCTCAACAAATAAAACACAAATCATCTACATTGACGTGAAAATATTGAAGGGTCGCTATTATTTTGCAACAGTTTCCAAAGGAGATTATGTTTATGGATACGTTTTTTGTATGTTAGTTTATGATTGTGTCTAGTGTGGTGCAGACACAACCTGAATTTCTAAATATCCCGCATTGCAGCCTTCTATCGCTTTTTATTTACTCATTAATTTCAACGAAACGTCTGCAAATAGAATACCAATAACTATAAATTTAATTAACTTCTTAAACTCTTCGGAACTGTTTGTAGTTGATCAAAAACGGGTCGCTATCGATGGAGAAAAAAACAATTTTCTTCAAAAAAAAAGATATAGGTACATGTACGAATATCAAAGTAAAGTAAATTTGCAGTTGACTGAATTTTAATATTGCAATGATTAGTATTTGGGATGGGTATGTTTGGGGAATGATCTTCACCATTCCCCCCATTCATGATATGTTCGTGTCATCTAAACTAGAGTTGTCGTTTATCGTAACAATCTACAAACCCAATTTCCCTGTGCAGGAATCGATCTTTCAAATCAGCGCTTCCTACTGTAGAAGTTTTGAGTGCAATCATATTGTCGTATATCAGTTTTTTTCCTTCATTTTTTTGTTTGGGTCTTTTGCTCTTTATATTTTCGTAGTTTTGATCAAATATTTTTGGAATTTCCGGTTTGTAATTGTGCATATTTTAATTTAATTACGTTTAATAGAATAATACAACCACCACCACCACTATGGCCACCATTACTGTTATGTGGCTGATGAAACTCGAGGATTTCATTTCACCCTCTCGCTGACGCGTTTTCATAATTGCATCAGACAGTGGTCGGTCTTTAATGAGTGATGGAACCCTCGAGATGCCAGCCAGTCTGGCCTGGGGAAGTCAACCTCATCATCATCATCATCATCATTTCGATCTAGAGATTTTCTGTTGATGTTTGTTAGTATTGTGTGTAGTGAACAAATTTCACTGTCAATTTACATGAGAGCTACAAATTGAAATATTATACGCTTGACTAAGCCAATTTCGTAACCACCTTGAGGCTTGATTTTGATGACTGTAAATTCTACATTCGTCTAGAGTTTTGTGTATTAAAACGTTAAAACGGTAGATGGGGATGGGGGTGATAGTTGAGTAAAATTGCTGTTGATTACTAGTTATCCACTCCGTTAATCGCAAGGTTTTACATTGAAAATACTTATTCACAATTAGCTGACACAATGGAAAACTGACAACATTGTTGTTTAGATGAGGGTAAAATAGACTATTGTAGCGTTAGTGCTCTATTTACATTCGTATATTCTCTCTTTCTCTCTTTGGAACACACACAACCGAAAAGGGTTTTGCTTTGATGGTGATGATGGTGGTAATAGTGGAAATGAGCCCCATTATCTAGCATTACTTTTAAAAAACGACTCGTCAAACAACCAAATTCGTATTTATTAGAACAATGCACGTATCAAATGAATTATTTACGAACAAATTCTACATTGCCCCTTTTTTAATATGTTTTTACAACATATGATAGACTAGATGAAATGGTACATATGTTCCGCATAGTTTATGCATTGATTTCTGGCAGGGTTGTTTTATAGCTTTCGACGATTCCATGTAATTCAGTCGAGAAAATTTATTACATTTCGATGGCGTTGTAACCATTTGACTAGATACGATTGAAAATATTTATAAGAAAAAACGGAATTCTCAGCATTAAAGAAAACGATTATTCACAAAACATATGAAATTAAAATGCAACCATGCATTGCTTTGGCATTTTTCTTTTTGCCAAACGTTCATCCACCATCTGTTGCTTGAACTGAACTATAATTGTGTTTACTAGATATGTATTACATGGATATATATGCGTGAAAAATATAAAATTCTTGGTGGATTCGGTTTTTACTGCGGATTTAGATGGTATTAGGGTGATATTGGGTGATTTGTTTGCAAATCAGCCAATTCGAGATATCTCGTCGCCACCCTTTTACCAAGTGATGGATTTATTACAGTTATCTTAACAGCAGGAGCAGGGCGGGAATTACATCTTCCTGATATTTTCAACTCTCTATGTAGTTAGTTCAGTTATACAGAAACACATCACACCATATCAGAAATGAAAATTTCTATTTATTAAATCATAAAAATATACTGTTAAAAATATAATGTTTGGTGGTAGCGTCACGATACCAGGTTTTTACGAGCAACGCCTTAAATTATTATTAAACAGAAGAATGGTGGTTTTATTAGATTTTACCACTGTTGTAGAGATGCGTGTCCTATCGTTGATTCAACGAAAATGAGTTTTCTTTTTAACGGTGGATATAAGCGACGATCAACAGTGAAATTTTTTTTTTTGGAATTTATTCAACTGTCTGTTAATGGGTTTTAAAAGTTTTATTGCCATATCTTGCTGGCAGCACCCTATATATACCTCCAAATGATACCCCTTTTTATTCAAACCAAGTCGCTTCCTTGGTTGAGTTTGATGCAATTAAAATATTTAAATCACCTTCGTTTGTGCGTAGGAGCCCTACGGAAACGATTCAATCTATATAACGTCGTATAGTTGTAAACATTTTATAGACCCGTCATTTGCACAAATTTCAAACGACGAACCACTCATCCACCATCTGTATACACTACTTATCCAGATAAAGGCACCTAAAAAAATAAAATACATCGATTTAAAGACGAGATATTAATCTCATATCTAATATAATATTTAGATTGTAATGTAGTTTAATTTAACAACCATTGTAGAAGCACCATGTGATTTTATCAAATAAATCGTAAAATTTTGAACACAACCGCAAAACTTTCTGAAAAGACGAACGAAAGCTCTATTTGGCCATCTAATCCGCTTTAGGCGTTACGAACTGCTTTATTTTATTCCACCACTTTTACTTGTCTGTTCTAAATCGAATCTAATTCACATTCAAACTGCACTATAGCCAGGAATTTTCGTATACCAATCGTTTCCACCAAAATAGACAGATTCACATGACGACTGTAGTAGGAAAGAACACACACACACACACACACACCGTCCCCATTAAAACAATTGTCTTTGAATGCATAAATTTTCAACAGATTCTCTAAATGTCAATCGAGATACAAACAAAGAACGTTAAAAGGAAGCAATTACTCGATTCACTTCGATTTCTTAAACAAATTCAATTCCTTCAATACGTACGAAAAACATATGGAAATTCCTTTAAATAAGTCTGTATTTTTCTACAGAGTGACAGTAAATGTGTTAAAAATGCTATTCGCCGCCAAAATAGTCGTAAATGGTGTGATAAAAAAAAGAAAAACCTAACTCCAGCGACTTTTCAAGTTATAATTCACAACTTTGGCAATAAGCCTACGACATGTAAGTAAAGTTGAACAGCAGCATTCAAGTCAATAAATCATTGTTGAGAGAAAGCTAAAATAGCAACTTGTATTTAATTGCATAAAACTATAAATCATTCCAACCGTACGTATAACGAATAAAATTACTTAATGAATTATACACTCCATTTTTTGTGGTTTAATTACATTTGAAATTCATTTAAATCGATGGAGACGATTTTGTTTAATCGAATAGAATAGAAAGCATTCAGTAGATCATCCACCAATTTCTATACGAATGTCGATGGAGAATGGTCATCAGAATCGAATCATGATCGTGGATTTCCATCTATGTTCTTGATTGAAAGTCTTGATAGCACGCTGAACTATAACGAGATTCTTGACTATGTTATTTGAAAATCGAAGAAATAAAGGGGAGACAATTTGATTTTTCTTCCCAATCGGTTTCCTCCTCTCTATTCTCGTCTTATATTTTGATATCGAACAAGACTGAACGACAGACAACAACTCATTAAATAGCTGCGATGGTAATGGTTGGATTCAAGTCAAGTTGTCAAAACTAGTTGTAAAGTTATTGTTAGAAGTCATACTGTCTCATCCTTCAGCTTCTTCATGAAGGAGTCTTGTTCAAATAGAGTGTGACAGTCGCTCATCTCAACTCAAACCATCCAACATCAACTCCCCAATTCTGTTTTCACTCGACATTGTTACCGACATCTTGCAGATATTACTGATAAAAGCCGTGTCATTTGCCATATGTACAAATATAGCAGATAGAGAGTGAGATAGATTTAGACTTTACTTAATAGCCCATTGTTGTTGTTGTTGCTCGTCTTTGACGATATCTGGGCTGCAGGTGATGTTAAAGATCACAAACCAAGTTTAATCGTTCTGGAACACAAGTGTAACAAATGTTGGCGTTTGTTAGGTTTTACTTAAAATATCTATTTATATTCATGCTTCATGTTACAATGAGAATGATGTAGATGAAATGGAAAAGTGAAAGTCGAGGGATTTGTTGCAGACGATCCGGTTAAGAAATGGAGAACAGGGGACGCATTTAATTATGCAACATTGCAAAGACTAGGTAATAATTAAAATGGAACTGGAAAAGTTTCTATTATATTTTATAAGGAATGAAAGAATGACGTGTGAGAATTAAATATGTAGCATTTTCCATTAATCAAAAACATCTCTCTTTCTCTCTGCTATCACTGACTTACAATTTAAAAAGTGCATACAAATTTTAACTTTGACCTAATCGAAACCCGATATTAGTGAAAATTGGAAAGGGAAGGGTTTACGATAAGCAAATTAAGCAACAAATTTTATTACGCGACTTTTATGAGGTACACAGTTCACAGTTTCCATCCAAATGATTGTGTACGTATTCTGTACGTTCTATTAAATTAAATGTGGACATAAAAATGTTATTCTAATTGAATTAGGTGTAAACTTCATTGATTTACCAACAAAAAGGCATCTTCTTTCAAGTTTAAATTGATAGTAATACTTAGTATGGATGAAATATTACACTTGAGATTGAAAATGTAAATTTTCCGATTTCAGGTGAAAGTGATGTTGAGAGTTTCAAATCCATCATTACGACAGGGTGTTGAATGTTCAAATAGCTTCTTCAGTTTGGATAAACGGAAAAAGCAAGTCAATTTGATTGATCCATCGACATGTGGTGGTTTCACTACTGCACCTGAGGACCGGCGTGTTGGTGTAGCAGCACCGAAAATGTTCGCATTTGATGCGATATTCTCTCAAGATGATTCTCAGGTAATAAACAAATTGAAATTTGATAAATTGCTCTAGTTTTACAAAAATTTAACGGGCGACAGTGGTGATGGTGGTGGTGGTGGTGGTGGTGGTGGTGTCTCAATACACCCCTCGATTTTATCTCTTCGTCCGCAATGCGCTTGAGAACCAATCAAACTGTATGGGGACACAAATGTGAAAGTCGTGTTCAATCGTTTTAAGATTTTAGATTTCTTTTCAGTGGCAACAACTTTACTATTCTCTTTTCGGGCCACTTGATGAAACCACCAATTTACATAACATTTAAAATGTTATTATCGATAAAAATGAGCTTAGTTTTGTTTTTCTTCATTGATTTAATCAATCATCATTTCAGACTGAGGTGTGTTCAAGCGCACTGACCGACGTCATCCACGCTGTTATCAATGGCAATGACGGCTGCCTCTTCTGTTTCGGCCATGCCGGACTTGGTAAGTACTTCATCTATTATTGATGTTGGCCTGAAGGATAAACCCTTCAGGACTATTTCCTTTCAATTATCCCTAATACATTTCTTTTTCCCCAAGACGAACACACTCAATATAAAGACCCGTATATATACAATACACTCTAACACACTATCACCGATATTGAAACCGACCAAATTCCAATTAAATATAAAACAGAAATTTTAATTATTTGTAGAAACAAAATAAAAAAAATCAATATTTTTCTCGTGAAATAAATTTAAATAAATCAGTCAATGTCGCCATGAATACCAAACGAACAATGTCATAGGGAAAAATTTGCAATTTGATGGAAATTTCCTGTACATGGATAAAAAAAAAGAATAAAACACCACTACTATATGCATACAAAATGCAATATTGGATCGTGGTATTTTTGTTAGAGACCGATAAAATCCACGACCCTCTAATCCTCTATTGAATAAATATCTCTTCTACAAAAAAAAACAAGATATCAACATTATAGGATTAGGAATATTTACCAAAAAAAAAACGAAGAAAACCGCTACATCTATATTCAGATTTATATTTATTGAATGAATTAAAGTTAAAAACGACATGACACCATCTGTATTCTGACTTGTTTCACGGATTAGAAGATCGTATCTTTTTCGTTGTCTTTGGAGTGTTTAAGAAACTTTACGAGTTACGTTTGCATGGAAATAGGTGATTATACATCCAACAACATTGTTATCCTGAAGAGGGAAGACACCAGAGCCGGAATACGTTAATTTTCGAGTAGTTAATAATAGCACCAAAAAAACTTATATATAGTGCAGCAAATATTCTAAAAGTCTTAGTGAATTTTATAATTGTAAATATGTAGCAAACTTGACTTTCTGCCTCTTTCATTTGATGCCAAATGCATTAATCCGGATCTGTTGTCTATTCCCTTATGTTTTTCAAATCCGGTTGCTGACTAGTAAATAGAATCCATTTAATGAAAATTCCAAATATTTTGACAGCATGAAGTTATCATTTATATTTCCAGAATCAATATTTAAAACTTCAACGGATCCTATCTAACAACTTTTTTTCTTTAGAGTTTTTCAGTTTTAGGAATTATATACTTGAATTGTAACTAAATACAGTTTATAGTAAATAGATAGAGAAATGGGCAGATAGTTGTAATGCTTATAAATTCTGACATTAAATTTCTGAACGAGAATGGTGGGATAATGATACCCTCGGGTACTATCATCACAGTCAAATGTACTCATCAACTATACGAAAACCAAATACAGACACACGTTTCTGGTCAAAAATAAATGTTTAGCCATTGTCAATACTTGCATCATTAATTATATTAAAATTCAACCCCATATATATATATATATTGGCTATTAATCACAAACGCATGGTGGAAACTTTTGTTATACAGACTGTCTCAACTAAGCGGAACCTTGCGCAGTTCAACTTGGTTTATTGTACAAAGCGATAATCACTCTTCCAACTGAGATAATTTTGAAAAAATCAATAGCAAACAGCTTGAAAAATCTGCTTTCGTTTAAATAGTGTGTATTCAGTTAAACGGAACAAGCTGCATTATAAACTTGTCTCATCTGTTTCTCGTCTTTATGTTGACTTATTACTCGACTTTATTAATTACATCTAGTCTGTTTAATCTTAAGTAATAAGTCTTGACACAATCTGGATTGCAGTTTTTCTTTTTTCTGTACCGGTGCTTTCCTCTCCTTCCCACTTACACCCCTCGGCAATTTCCTTATTTCATCCCTCTTTTATACTTGTTATTAATAAATCGGTTATAATGGAAACAAAAATCAATCTTTCTACAGTATACTGTTTGCGCTTAATTAGTTGAAAATTAAAGACGCCAACTTGTTTTCAATTGAAAATCATCTTGCTCGTTCGTATCTTTCAATTGAGAACTTTACAAATTTCTGTATTTATTCTAATTAACTATTTAAAATAACGGGGAACACAGTTTACTTTGTAAAACTTTCCATGTATATATGGTTAATATCTTTTAAACTTTTTTATATATTTTTTAATTGTCTCATTTTTCGTTTGTTGCTGGTTATTATTATGTCAGTTGTTTTGAATAAACTTTCTTAATTTAAACGTTAAACGTTTCAGGTTGTTAATAAAATTTTCAATTGCTAATTTCTTGTCGCAGGAAAATCGTATACGATGTTGGGAACACCGGAAAACGCTAATACATTAGGAATAATACCCTGTGCTGTATCGTGGCTTTTCAAGGGTATTAATGAGCAAAAACAGAAGACTGGTGCTAGATTTTCAGTGCGAGTTTCAGCTGTTGAAATATGCGGCCCCACCAATCAAATGAAGGATCTCCTAGCAATTTATGCCAATGGTAAGTGGTACTTAATTTTTGTTTTGTTTTTTGTTTGAATTATTCTAAGTTGCACGACAGTAATCAGTAAGTTTTTCTCGAATGGCACGCGTCTCCTATAAAACACATCTGTGCACATGTTCTACAATAGGATTGAACATCTCTAGAACATCCCCTCTTGTTAAACTAACCCTAACTAATAAGAATTCGAACAGAGATCTGTTTGTATATGTTCGAATCTATGTCGTAATAAACTGAAAAATGTCAATAATGTCGTCTATACATAGAAAATTTTCTTTTACTGTCTTTATGTTTGAAGATAATTGCTTTTCCAACCCTTATACTGTTTTGTATGATGTTGAATATCAAATCTTTAGTAGTTGTGATGTGTTCATAACACATATTAGAATTAATATGACAAAACAAACAATTGATATCTAAATTTAAATCAGAAATTTCGTAAACGTGCTCCCATCTTAAATAGAAAATCTATTATCAGTTAATTTCAATGTTTATGAGTTTCGTACCATCAATTTGACATAACTACGTTGAAATCTGTCGAAATTTAATTACGAATTAGATTTTAATAGATTTTAATAAATATGTTTCAAGATGCAATTTGAATTTTTTCCACTCAAATATCCACAACAATCTAATGGATTATTGTATTACAGTTGATGGTGTATCCATGTCCTGTTTCTTTCAGGTTTCGGAGAATGTACAGTGATGGATGGATAGGTGGATGAGCCACGATGTCTCATACATCATTTTACCTTTGTTTATGTTTAATCTAGCTAGAGATATATGTTGTAACTTGTGCCACACTGTTGGATAGATTTTATATAGAATTGGGGGAGAATTTGTAACACTTGTTTCCAACAAAAATCGCATAATGTTGTGTTATCTCAAATAAATATATTGATTTACAATTTCTATGTTACGTAAAAAAAACTATAAATTCGTATTTATTTTCTACCATTTATAGATTCCGAACAATCGCCTGGCGTTTACCTTAGAGAAGATCCACTATTTGGCAATCAACCCCCACATTGTGAGCTGCGGGTGCCGACAGCTGAACGGGCAGCACATTATCTGGATGCTGCTTTAGAATCGCGCACATTACCAACAACACGTGAAGATATACGAGATTCACATTTACTTTTCACATTACATGTGTACCAATATAGTGTTGCCGGTGGTAAAGGAGGTGGTTAGTATCCTTACTATTTTTTTCCATTTCTTGTTGTCTTGTCTCTCATTTTATTCTTAAAGCTGAAACTGTGTTAAAATTTATGATAATTGGATTTCTTATCAGTATATCCCTGGAAAAAACTTGTGCTTTTATCGCTGAAACTGTAAAAAATTGTTCCAGTTGCCGGCGGCCGAAGTCGTCTCCATCTCATCGATTTAGGTAATTCAGAACGTGGCAAAGCCAGTGGAGGGATACCATTATCCGGTGTTGGGAATATCTTGTTAGCAATATTCAATGGACAAAAGCATCTGCCTTATAAAGAACATAAATTAACGCATTTATTGAAAGATTGTTTAGGATCGTTAACTTGTCATGCTGCTATGATCGCACATGTTTCACCTAATGTCCAAAATTATATCGATACGTTAACAACTGTACAATTTGCATCCAGAATACATCGAATGCGTCGAAAACGTATTAAATTCGTATCAGCCGGAACTGGATCAGGTGGTAGTTCCGGTGATGAGCCGACTCGTACAACTGGCACCAGCAGTGAACCAGATCCATCTAGTAGTGATTTGTCTGCTGATACAGTGATTTATGTTGGTCCAGCTATTGATGATGCCACCGATGGTGAACATCCCCCTGTTTATATACCTAGTTTAAATTCAGGTGACAATCGTTGTTCAATGAGTAAAATATTAAGAGGCTCCAGTGTTGAACAACGTCCAAAAGTTCCTATAACAATCAATCATCGTTCAATCAATAAAAATTCGTGCCAAAATAATACAAAATCACCAAAATCATCACCGAATCGTCAAATTAATACAAAAAAAGCGATAAATGGGCCAGCAACAAGTGATGAACAATGGATCGATGGACCAAGAATATCAAAATCGAAACTAGCCGAAGCCCGACATTTAATTAAAGAACCATGCCATATCAAAAAACGTGAAACTTGGATTGATGGACCTATGCAAAATGAATCACAATGTTATGGTTATATGGATAGTCATAAAAAGAATATGATAAGAAAATGGGTCGAACATCAGACATCGCAAATACAAAAGAATAAAGTTGTTGTTTGTCCGAAAAAGAAAGAGATTGAATTAACACAATTTAAAACTTGCGAACAAATTATTCAAAAACCATTAGATACAACAAAGAAACATGATATTGTTGAAGAATCAACAATTCGTACGGGATTAAAATTGCCAACTGTTAAAAATAATATGATTGAAGAATGTAAACACCACCAGACACTGATGATGTGCAAGATGAAGATGAGGATGAGACTGTTGAAATTCCACCAGCTCTACCATTAATACAACCATTAAGTAGCCGTGAAGTCAGTTTAGAAAGTCTTGATATGTTATTGAAAGAACGGGCTTTATCTAATGCTGAATATAATAGTAATACACAATCGAATTATGATGATGATAATCAATGTAGTGATGATGAAATACTTGAAATTATCGAAGTTGAAGAACCTTTAGAACCGGTACCAACGCAAGATTGTTGTTTACAAGTGACTGAAGAAGATATTGCATTTTGTATGGGATTTGTTGAGAATCCATTACCAGAAGTTGATCAAGAGAATCCACTTGATCATCCTTTACGTATCTTAAGCCAAGAGAATTTAACAGTTGTTTCAACTTTCACCGATTCACTATCAATTTATACAGATTTAGAACGTATATTACCGCGACATAAATACGATTTCCGTTACAATGATGATTATGAGGATCCTGATAATTCACCATTGATAAATAATGGCAATTATGATGAGATGAATAGAAAGAAATTCGATCAATTAGCAAAATTACATCAACTCTACACAAATCGTTTAGCCAAAGCGAATTTGACCAATTACAATAAACAATCAAATCAACAAATTAAAAGGAGTGAATCGTTAACTGACGAAATAACTGTTGGTAATTATTTCAATTATTACGATCATTATAATAATTATCCAGATAATGGAAGTATTTATAGTGAACCGGCTTACATACAAGAGAAATTCTGTGAAAATTGTAAAATAAACATGTCGAAACCAGCAAATACATTTGTCGATTTATATCTATCAGCTAGTACACAAGATTTAACAAAGAAACCAAATCAAAGTGGTCGATTTCAACGTTATTGCCACAATTATGGTACATTAGCTTATTTACGTCAGCCTGATGGTGCGTCCAATCCGAATTTAGGTGAAGAAAGCAGGGTAACACCATCATCACATTGTAATAATAGTGTAATTGATGATGGCAATAGGGTGAATTTATTAAAAGAAACAATCCTACAATCATCATCACAATTAATGCAACAACCACCATCATTACCACCACCAAATAGTCTTCCATCAAATGAACGTTTAAATCGTGGTATACTCCATATAGAATCCGGTGTAACAGCTATTAAATTATCACAAAAATCAGAAGGTTATGATAGTGGACATGATTCAACACCAAGAACATCTAAACATAGTCCAGCTGCAATTAGTCGGCGTGCTGAAAGTGGCTATGATAGTGTTGTTAGAGATAGTGAAAGTTCTAGTATTGATTCAGAAACAAGTCGAATACACCATCTACAACACGGTAATCGACGAGGTAAATGTAAACATAAACATGAGAAATCGTTTTGTTCATGGTTTTTAAATCCATTCACATGTAAATACATCGATGATCCACCTGAAGCACATTTTTAAGAAAATTTGACGAAGCTAAACGACAACGAAACGATTGTAAAACATCTCTCAGGACGGAGATAATAAAATTTTCCAAAATTGACCCATGTAAATCAATTAAATTAATATTAGCCATTGCTCGATCATCTTCCATAATCCAATTTTAAAGATGTTTGTAATGCTCGCTCTCTATTTAATGCTTGTTAACAAACTATGATTATATACATTTGGAAAATATTGTGATAACATGTTATCAATCTATTGTTGAACTACACGAATTAATTAAACATTGCAATTGCATCTCTCCATCGGATTATCGGATTTATGTAATTCAGTAATATCACATAGCGGATGATCCAAATTATTTTGGATTATAGCTTTTATTCAAATACAGAATGATTTGGATCACACGTTATATTTGGAATTATTGTATGTATGATAATAATAATTTAATATCAATATACTATCAACGAAACAGTATCAGTTCGTATACGCATCAAAGTGTGTCAAATTTTATATACAAAAAAAAAATTAAATAAATTTTTATCACTTTTATTAATATTGAAAAAGATTAAAAAAATTGTAAAAAAACGTAACAATAATAATAGAGAATGCACTATTTTCGAGATATTATCAATATCATTATTATTATGAAACAATTTCATTATTGCATATCTTGATGAAGGGATCAAAACTAGTTTTTTTTTCCATAAAACAAAAACTATAATCAACAACAACCATTCTTATACATATGTAAAAAGAAGACTGCTGCCCGCCCGCCCCCTCGGTCAATTTTGATCTCAATTTATCTGATACTGAAATAATTTTTGATATAAAACAAAAACCTACTTTCTATTTATAATCAATTAATAATAATAATATTGCAATTATTATTCATTTTTTTCTTATTATTATCGTCTTTGTGATAATTTCGTTTAATTTTTTTTTGTCAATTTAAAAAAATATATTATACCTCATCAGTGTTAGCTAGAGATTGAATGATTTAATCGAGCTTTTTTTGAAGCTTTATTGTTAATTGTGTGCCATAAATTAATGATGATCTATCGATCTAAAGCTAATACTAATTATGGTATTGTAAAATAAATGAATAATCAAATAAAGCATGAAAGTAATTTGAAAAATAATAATGTAAACTAGTGTAAATTTGTGTATTTATTTAAATTTCATATGTTGTTATCATTATTATTATTATTATTATTATTAAAGAATACTCATTTGATTTTATTTGGAGTCTAGCTGTTTGATAATATTGCAGTTGTATTGAATATAATAAAATAAATTAAATAAAAATTAAATATTTCATTAGTCATATAACCAGGCTTTACAGTAATTTAATTAAAAAGAATGAAAATTTGAAATAGCTAGGAAGGATCGGCCTGTTAAAGATTAAACAATCAAGTCACATCCCTATTAGAAGCCAGTGGCGTAACTATCATGAGGCACGAAGACAGCTGTCTCCGGACACAAGCTAATACAGGATCCATCGTGCTTAAAACTATAATTGTTGCTACAGTGGCACAACTTGTGTTATAATTTTATGTTGTGGTGACACACCTTAATTTCACCATTTTTCGTTCGCTTCTAATGTAGCTTGTCGAATTGCTTCTTTAGAAGGTCCACATTCCGTTTTATTATATCGTATCTAATAACAAATGCTTTAAATCAAACAACAATTAAAAGTGAAAACAATAGTTACTTCGCTATCTATTATGTTTCCTTTTGTATTTAACTTTATGTTTACGTCGTCTAGGAAATAAAGAGGGGTAAGTGCTCATTACACCAAACCCTTCGAATGGATCCAGACGATTTTTCTACGATGAGAGGCCTATAAAAGGGGAATGGGCGATGAATTTTGCTAATTGGCCCATGGAATTTATTACATGGACTAATTAACAAATTAGGCTAAGAGAAGAAAATCTTTTTTCATATCCTGCCAAAGCTCAAACCCCGGACCTCTAGGTTATAAATCCAATTCCTTTAGCCATTCGGGCCGTTCATCCGTAACTGAAAAGACTTCGTATAAATGAAAACGATTTTTTTTTAAGCAATGACAAATAAATATCTAACATGGAAAAACGTCTCTCATTGGCTGAAATCTTCATTTCCAAGTACATGCTTCGAAAATACTCGTTTTCCAAAATTAAAAATACTTTCATCAGAAACTGTAGATTGAATGATGATTCATTCCTTACGTCCACAAAGAATTTTAGAGAAATGCGTTTCAGATGGTAATGTTTGAAAGTAGTTGGTAGTCAGTTTCTAACTAGACATGCGTAGTCTAATTATAAACAAAACAATATCAAATTGTGGGCAGGAACACGCCTAATAATTGCCACTAATCTACGAGGTGTTGTTAGAATGAATATATTTCAAAATCGAAATATAATAAGTCTCTATTCGTACATCCGAACCCCAACTTTTACCGTTGAGGCGAAGCTGACAATACTTTCTATGATAAAAATCTCTTGGGACGTCCCATGGAATAACACATGAACATAATATCGACCTAAATAATTATTTCGTCAAATTAAGTACGTTTGATACTTACCTGTATTTTATAAATTTGAATTTAGCGCTACAAGTTTACAACTGTACAACAATAAATTAACCAATCGTTGACTTTTCCCGCCATTGTGTGTCGTTTATGTCATTGTATAAAATCATTAACGGTTGTTTAAACAATTCCAATTTCTATCTTGTACGAATTAAAATTACCTGTGTGATTCGTTAAAAAAATGGCCGAAAATCAAGGTCCTAGTGGAAATAATGAAACAATTAACGAAGACTCTGATATTGTTACATTAACATTAAACGATATTTTAGATTTAGAAAATGAAATGATGGAAGATGCAGCTGCCGTTTTAGGTGGTTCAAATGATAAATCCTGTTCATATAATGATGTAAAATTGATAATAATTCAATTAATTTTTATATCGGTGAATATTATTAACAGTTTTAATTAATTTCTCAAGGGTTATCTGAAGCGTCAAGCTCTCTATTCATGTTTAACATGTCTACCAGAATCACAAAAGAATCCAGAACTGGGCGCCGGTATATGTTTGGCATGCAGTTATCATTGTCATGATGGACATGAATTGGTTGAATTATATACGAAACGTAAATTCCGTTGTGATTGTGGTAATAAGAAATTTACAAATGATATTAAATGTAATTTAATATCAAATAAATCTGATACGAATGAATTGAATACATATAATCAGAATTTTGGTGGATTATATTGTGTTTGTAAACGTCCATATCCAGATCCTGATGAATCTCAACCGGATGAAATGATACAATGTATTATTTGTGAAGATTGGTACCATTCCAGACATTTAGGTATTGATGTACCAACAGGAACATTTGCAGGTATACAAAATACGAATTGCCATCACAATTAGATAACTTTCGTTTTTTGGTTTTCAAACAGAAATGGTTTGTGCTGCTTGTATTACAAAACACGAATTCCTCCGCTATTATGATGGTATCAAAACTGACAACATTGACGTTGTTAACAATGAAGATACAGCAACTGCAGAGAAATGCAAGAAACCCACAGAGAAATCATCAGATTCAACAAAATTCTGGTCGGATATATCATGGCGTAAACAATTATGCAATTGTAAAAATTGTTTAGAAACGTATGAAAATGAAAAAGTGATGTTTTTAATTGATCCAGAAGATCCTGTACAATTATATGAGGAGAAAGGTAAAGCTAAAGTTAAAGAAAATATACGTAAAAGTGATGAGAAATTAACAAATTCGATAAATTCCTTAAATCGCGTACAAATGACTGAAGTGATTGCTGGCTATAATGATTTAAAAGAGAATCTTGCTGAATATCTAAAGAAATTTGTTGAATCGAAAAAGGTTGTTAGAGAAGAGGATATTAAGGAGTTCTTTGATGGAATGATGGCTAGAAAGAAACAAAAAGTTGGTGTGCCACCAACATTTTGTCGTTGATTCAATGAACTCGAAATTTTACAAAAAATTCCCCCATTACCTTTAATTATTTATCTTTATTATTACTGTAGATTTAAAAACAAACAATAAACACTGCATGTATAATCAGTTATTCTCAACTAAAGTCGGTTCTAAACAACATGTAAGAAAAGGTACATCAAGCGTTTTGATTCCATTACCAAAATACACACAACCGTATTTAGGTGTTTTAAGATAATGATAGAAATATAATCCATGCCAATATAATGATTTTAATGTGACCAAATTCTCACATTCGCTCAAATTCAGATACCAACTGCGTTCGGGTACATCAACGTCTAACGGGTCCAAAAAATCGATAGCATAATTGTAATCGTCTCTTGTCAATAGATTCGTATTCCATTTCTGTTTCGGTATACGTAAATGTTGAAAATTGACAAGTTCTCTGGCTTCTAATTGTGTTAAACCTTCAAAATTTGGACTTTCCACAACAACACCATCGGTACGTTTGAATATTGCTCCTCTTGGTACAATCATTGCATCATCGTTGATCTGGTGCACGGTCGCCGCCAAACGGTCTTCTTCTTTCAATTTCTTCACATGCCGCAGCAAACCTTCTTCGTTTTCAATTTTAACAGAAATGACTAAACGAGAATCACCTCGAAACAATTTCTGACACCAGAATGTTGACGTTTTACATTCATCAGTTGGTATTGGTAATAAACGCCAATTAATACAATTAATACTGTAATAGTAAACGCATTCATTTAGGACATCATTGCGGTAACCGTATGCAATATAATAATTGTTATCAATACCATTAATACGCCCCCACAAGAAGACTTTATCGAAATGATTCTCATTTTGGAGAACCAATAGAGAATTGTGCAAAATGATTGTTTCTTCAACTGATAGAATTTGACTGAATTGCGATGAAAGCTTCAAAACATCCAAAATATCGTCAACATTCATTTTGATTGATCCCAATTTTGATGCGAAACTTATTTGACAACAATAAACTTTCAAATTTGCCGCAATTTCGATTAGTCTAACAACATAGTCAATAGATGGCGCAAACTGTCTCGTCACCACCAATATTCTAAATGATAAATACATTGAATTCGTGGATAATTTCGCGGTAATCTGTGCGACATATCCATGTAATTACGATATTCGATTTTCGTATGGAATTATCGGTGGATTTGATTATTTGCGTAGTTTGTTAAAAATTTTAAAACTCGCGCCACGATGATTCGCCAAATATGGCGGCCTAGGGGGCGGTAGTGTTGCCAATTAATTTGACATTATCGTGTGGAATAAAGTCGCGACGTAACGTTTTTAGGTGAATGTTGTGAAATTTTCTTTCGTTTATTTTTTTTGTCTCCAAAATTTTCTTTCTAATTCTCAACAAATTTGAAGAATCATCAATTCAATTTGATTTAATCAATGTGTTACCATAATGCCAAGATAATGTAATAGAAATCGATCAACTATAGGTAATTGAAAATTCGTTTTTATTCTGTATATCTTTTAATATTTGTGATTATAATAGAAGAAATCCCCTACTTTTTCTTGTGTTATATTTGTGTGTGCATTCGAATTCTTCTTAGTCAGCGCATTACTCACGTGCATTTTTGTGTATAAAAATATCTGTAATTTCGCGATACCTGTATTTTTGTTTATTCATTTGTTTTTTTTTCTTCTGCCTTCACTTGTTTCCTTCCCTTTTTGTATGCAGTATAATAGTGTGCTATGGTATTGTGTGATTGTTTTTTTGTTTTCTATTGATTTATGGTGGTTAGTTGTTTTTTTTTTAGTTTTTTACTTTTAAAGGAAATTTTTGTGAAATTTTCGGTATATTTTCTAGGATAACTGGAGCTTGAGCCCTTGTAACCGTGAAGACATCACATCACCAAAGGTAATTGAACATTTAATTAATTGAATCGATTTAATTGGCACAAAATTCAAATAATGATCAACAAAAGAAATATATCTAGAAAATGCAGTTGTAATTAATTATTTCCGATTATTTTGTGTGTGTATATGTGTGTTTTTTAGTTGTGTGTTGTTAACACCTGGAACAGCTGATATTCTTCTATTGTTTCGCGTGACATTTTAAGGCTACATTCACACGACAACGTAACGTGGAAAATTCTTTGTTTCATCGAATATAGATCATGTGTTTGTCGAATAATAGAAATAGAAGAAAAACGTTCAATTCTAATATTTTCTAAAACGGTATTATACGAAAACAATATTTGGACAATGACCGTTATGTTGAATATCACAAAATAAAGCATTATAGAAAATTGCAGATCTCGATAGAGGTTAAACTATTCGATAAAGATTCGATAAGTTTCTTCTTTTTTTTCACTTGCTCTACAACGGTATTTTAGTCTACTTTTGATGACAAGATATATTCATTACAATAGTTGAGTTATATTTTATCATTATCAAATATCTAATAAAACTAGAGACAGTTCAAATTGTTACGTAATTTGAACGTTTTAGTTCGATTATTTTATATTTACGATATACATAGATATCTATGTATACATATAGGTATGTTCTATATATAAACATGTTATAGATTCAATTATTAATGATTTTGAATATTCAATTCGAATAATCAGCTGTGACATTGTCAAAAAGATTTTAGTCGTTTTTGTTTGTCTTTTCTTTTTTTCTAATATATTTTTATAGTGTTTGAAGGTTATTGTAATGAATTGAATCAATTTTGTTAATTCTTTAATTTTCAATTTAATTAAGTGATTTTTTTTAAGGTGGACATTTCTAATGCTCCAAAAAAATTGGTTATTTTGAGAAAAATATTTAACAAAAATAGGCACGGTAGTAAAAATATTACGAACTATCATAAATATTAATGTCAGTTTGATAAAATTAGAAGAGATTTACTCAAGTTTAAAACAGAAAATATCGTTTGATGTTCAGTCCTTGTAAACTGAATAATAAAGGGTATTTAATTGTTTACTTACTATATAATAAGAGTTACATGTTTTCAGAAATTTTACTTGAGTTTAAATACTTGTTTCTGAGATCTAACATTAACAATGGAATTGTGACCTTTTTTCTACTAAACTACTCGTTGATAGCTCCAATCTGAATAAAAGTAAATGTTTTTGAATTATATAATAACCTTAAAATGCTCTTTTGGATGTATTTGTCATTATTTTTCTGCTTTTAACTTGTGTAGAAACACGAACGGTAAAATGATTCACAATGTTTCTATAAAAAAATATATGAAAATCGTAAGTTTCACCCTTAGTTTATTTAATTGTTAGTTTTTAGAAATTTCAAATCGCTAATAGGCTAATTTGTGAATCAAGTGATCATATTCTCATAATTATATTGTGAAATACTACGATCCTGACAGCATAAATAGAATATTTTAAATTCTCTAGTGTTTTGAATAAAGTTGTAAATTTGTCGGATATTTTGTTACTATTTAGATACGTTCTTCTAATTTCGCAAATGAAGGTTACTAGAAAGTCTACCTATTATAATGAATAATCTAATTTTTCTTTTGTTGATGAAGTTTTTAATGATATTCGTAATAATCTCAGCATTCACAAGTTTCTACCATGGGACCATTTGACTCACACGTGGGCGTACTGAACATATCGTAAAGGGGGGCCCACACAAAAATATCTAAATCAGAGCAATTAACAGAAAAAAAAACAAAGTACCAAATCGGTTATTTTACAGATTCGAAAAAACCAACAATAACTTGTGGTCCAGCCACAGGGAAGTTGACAAAAAACATGCCCACCGGTGGGATGCTGCACTAATAAACACTATAAGATTTAAAACATTACGAACAACAATTCTATTGTAAATTGGATAGTAAATATTAATAGTTTTAGAGAAAACAGAAAGGCTAATAATAATAAAACAAAACATCTATTGTATTATTGTTGGATTTCAATCATTACATTTATAAATTGATCAATTTTTAATTAATAATGGTTGTTTTTGTTTTGTTATACATTTTTTATTCTCGCACAATTGGAAATATTCTTTTCGTCTCGTTATATCGTGGGAGGTTTTTAATGAAGTGTTTTGTTTTTGTGTTTTTTTTCTCTGTCATACTAAATGTTGTTTGAAAACATAACATCGGACATTCTTCTTCTTTTTTAATTATTAATGTAGGTATTAAAATGATAATACCTGTGCAGTAGCAAATAGATTATTATAAAATCCTCTTAATTTCCCTGTAGTGATTTGAATAAATAATGATTAATCAATACCAGAAAGAATCAATTAAACAAAAATAATCACAAATTTCATATGTACATACAATAGATAATAGAAGCATATGGAGTGAAACTTTAAAATTCGACAGATACATCAAGAATATCAATCTAAATTACTTAAAAACTAGATAGGATAGATTGAATAGCAACAAGTTTTTATAAAAAGTCCCAATTATTCGTATAACATTTTATAACATTTACAATTTAGAATATAAAGTTTCTTATTGGATATAAAATTTCTAATTTTATGTTAAATAAATAGATAACTTATTGTAATTGCAAACAGATCTTATATATTGTAATGGCTCAACGGTTAGAAATTTTCAACTATATTATTGTTTTGATTTCACATTTTGAACAATTTCAAAATTTCCATTTTTGATTATGTGGTGTATCGATGTATAAACATCAAAATCAATTTATAAGATCTACAGATTGTTCTTGGATAAAAATAATCAAATTGAAAGAAAAGTCTTTGTAATAATAATACAATTTTCTATAACGAAATTTAATTGGCTTCTTATAACTAGATAGATAGAATACTCTATTGGCCAAATAAAAAATTTAATAAAACAACGAATATTTATCATAAATTATTTATTTCTATTCAATGATTTTTTATAGAATTATAAATAAATATAACAGACTATTGTAATATGAACATAAAAGCTTAATCAATATTGCGGTGTTTTTTATTGATTATAACTTAATTCGAATATAAATTTTTCTACGATATTAAAAAGACAAATGTTATGGTAATTTAGAAATCCAAAAAAACAAATTTATAGAATATTATTATTTTTTTTTGTAAATTCTCTTTAATTGTCTTACTATTATTATGCAAGTGTATAAACTGTTATAATCATGATATTTTTACAGAATTTTCAGTGAAAGTTACAATAGTAATGATAATTAAAAAGAAATTTTACAAAGCCGTGAAAGTAACTATAAATATGATTAATATTGAATTGTTATTATTTAATCAATTTATCTTTAATTGATATTAATTATAATCATTGGATTTGTATTTGTCAATTTAAATCACTAAAGTGATCTCTCCTTATATTCTATTTTTATAACAATTTGTTTAGTTTTGATTATTAGCCAAAAATTGCGCATTATTATAATTTCGTTGGCTATAATAAAATTTGTTAATGCGTGTTAATTAAATTTTGATTTTTAAATTATATCAAATAATGAATCACGTATAGGTTGAATGTATTTATTGCTGATTATATATGAAGAAATAAAAAATATATTTTTTTCCAACCTTCAATCAATAATATAAGGAGAAATTGTTCTATCGAATAATTTTATTTGTTGTTTTACCTGAAATGGTTATGTCAAGGAAAGTCATTTTTTTTAACGTTTAACAAAGAAATTTACTAATTTTTTGAAATATACACTTGTTTTGCGGTATATCGAAGTGATTGATTTGTAATGATAATTAAATACATTGTTTTTTTTTATTAATATTCCAGATGGCTGATCCAGATCCTGAGACGTTGTTGGAATGGTTAAATAGTGGTTTAGGTGATGAAAGGGACATGCAGTTGATTGCATTAGAACAATTATGTATGCTCCTTCTTATGTCTGATAATGTCGATCGTTGCTTTGAAAGGTGAATAACAATATGAATAAGTTTGTATTTTTCTTTCTCGCTATCGTATCAAGGTCTTTACAATAAGTTGTTGCCAATATACTTTTTAACCTTGAACTATCAAATCAAAATCGTATCAATATCAAGAAGATAATTATTTATTTTATTTTGTCTTGATGTATTGTAGTTGTCCTCCCCGCACATTTTTACCAGCATTATGCCGTATCTTTTTGGATGAACATGCTCCAGAGAATGTATTAGAAGTAACAGCTAGAGCTATAACATATTATTTAGATGTATCAGCTGAATGTACACGACGTATTGTTGCAATTGAAGGTGCAATTAGAGCAATATGTAATCGTTTGGTTGTTGCTGAATTATCATCAAGAACAAGTAAAGATTTAGCTGAACAATGTGTTAAAGTACTTGAACTGATTTGCACAAGAGAAGCTGGTGCTGTATTTGATGCTGGTGGTTTAAGTGCTATATTACCATTTATACGTGATAATGGTAATCGTGTCCATAAAGATACATTACATTCAGCAATGGCTGTGGTGTCACGTTTGTGTACAAAAATGGAACCAGCTGATGGTCAATTACCAACATGTGTACAAGCTTTAAGTACATTATTAAGACATGAAGATTCACATGTAGCTGATGGAGCATTAAGATGTTTTGCATCTGTTGCTGATCGATTTACAAGGCGTGGAGTTGATCCAGCACCTTTATCACAACATGGTAAATTTTGATTTATTTTGTTTTTATTTTTGTAAACATATCAGTAATAATTATTTTTAAATTTCACATTTAGGATTAGTCAACGAATTACTTAATCGACTTTCAAATGCTGCTGGTCCTTCAATGGCTACCGGCACACAAAGTACATCAGGCAAACCATCATCAACAACGAATGCTAGCGCTAATATACCCGATGCTAAAGCTACTGCTGCATCTGTTTCTACAATAATTAGTTTATTATCAACATTATGTAGAGGTTCACCAGCTATTACACATGTAAGTAAAGCAATAATATCTGTTCATAAAAGTTTATTTTATAGATTAATTCAATATAAATACAAATCTTTCGAATTCTGTAATAATTTAATTTGGAATTTCACATCTAACATTGCTCGGAGCATCACATATATTTAAAACAGTATTAAAATACAAACCTACAGGACAGTTAAACAGATATGCAATTCCATTTGAACATTCATAAAATTTATTACAATCAACATGTGGAATATATATCGGATATTTACTGTCTGTTATAGGACACAATTCATATTTGACTAAAAAAAACATATTGATTTTATTTTACAAAAAAAATTAATTAAATCGTATTATTCAAATTACCTTTTTTTATTCCTGAAAATTTTGGTATTTTTTTCAAATTAGAATTCGTACAATTAACATTGTTAGGATTATCGCATACGTTTAAAATTGGATTAAAATGAAGTCCTGGTGGACAATCTAATTCGAAACGATTTCCGTTGGAACATTCATAAAATTTCGAACAATTCTTATGTGGAATATATACGGAATCAGCACCTTGTTGTGAAGGGCATTTCAATTCTAGCAAATAAAGCTCTATGTGATAATAGTTAAATGCATCAAAACAAATATAGATTACCGTTTTTGACATTTCTTTTATTTTTATTTCGTAGTCTTATGCAGTTGACATTTGCTCTATGATCACATACACTTAAATCTGGATTGAAATAAAGTTCACCAGGACATTCCATTAGAAATGGTTGTCCATGTGAACATTCGTAATATTTCGAACAATTTTCATGTTGTATAAATGATGGTTGGTCTTTAGATTCAGGTGGACAAATTGGTGTATAATCTGAAAAAATAAAAATCAATTAATTAATCAATTAATTTTTAATTGCATACGGTTTATTCGTCTTGTTTGATGAATGTCCAATGATCGATAATGTTGTTCACAGTTCACATTCTGTGGTAAATCGCATACATTCAATTTAGGATTGAAATAAAGTCCTTCAGAGCAGTTTAATAATACAGCAATTCCATAAGCACATTCATAATATTTTGTACAATCTTGATCGGGTATAAAAACTGGATATTCACCATCATTTTCCGGACAATTTATGAAGAATTCTTTATTGAAAAAAAAACAACTATAATTCAATGATAAATATTTGGATTATTATAATATAAATGATTTACCTTCAGTTTTAATTGTCACACTAAAGGTAGTTAAAATAAAAATTATAAATATTCTAGACGTCATTTTGATATAATCGAACTAATGTGTTTAGATGTTTTTTAACGATTGATTTATATATCACTGAGAAAAACAAGGGATTTCACCAGATATTTAATTCCTGATTATTTTTAAGATAAGAAAGAGGAAATTATAAAGAAATTAATATCGATACTAATAATTCTTCTAATCATAATATTTTAAGACTATTGCAAAATATCGATTTATTAATCCTTAGATCTAACCCAAAATAAACTTGCTTTAATTTTGGATTCTTAGTAAAATAGAATTTAGCGATTAACTTTATCAGTAAGAATAATAGATTTGAAGTATACATCCGGATCAAGATAGTAAAAATCATTTAATCAAATAAGCCTTCAGGTGCAATTACATATTTGTTTTTTTTTATAATTTTGGTAAACTAATATTTGTTTTTGTTATTTTTTTATGTTAATTTCACAGGACCTGCTTCGTTCTGAATTACCAGATGCAATAGAAAAATCATTAAAAGGAGATGAACGTTGTGCTTTAGATTCAATGCGTCTGGTTGATCTTTTATTAGTATTATTATTTGAAGGTCGTCGTGCGTTAGGTAAATCCGGTGGTGCATCAACATCCGGTCAATTATTGCCACGTATAAGACGTATGGATTCAGCTGCAGAAAAATCACATCGGCAATTAATTGATTGTATACGTTCAAAAGATACAGATGCATTAATTGAAGCAATTGAAAATGGTGGTGTTGAAGTGAATTTTATGGATGATGTTGGACAAACATTATTAAATTGGGCATCAGCATTTGGTACACAAGAAATGGTTGAATATTTATGTGATAAAGGTGCTGATGTTAATAAAGGTCAACGTAGTTCATCATTACATTATGCTGCATGTTTTGGTCGTCCAGCAATAGCTAAAGTATTATTAAGACATGGTGCTAATCCTGATTTACGTGATGAAGATGGTAAAACACCATTAGATAAAGCACGTGAACGTGCAGATGAAGGGCATAGAGAAGTTGCTGCTATATTACAATCACCTGGTGAATGGATGATACCATTTGATAAAGATAAATGTAGAAAATCAGAATCAGAGAGTGATGAAAATATTGAGCCTAAAGGTGATCCAGAAATGGCACCAATTTATTTAAAACGACTTTTGCCAGTTTTTTGTACAACATTTCAATCAACAATGCTCGCTTCTGTACGTAAAGCTAGTCTTGGTTTAATTAAAAAAATGATACATTATATATCACCAAATTTACTTGAAGAATTATGTAATTTTGAATCTAGTCCAAATTTCGGTACACAACTTGTTGAAGTGATTGCTACAGTTTTAGATAATGAGGTAAGATGTATTTATTAATAATATTTCATATTATTCTTTTTCGTTTTTATTGATTTTCAATTAAATGCGGGAGACATTAGTTTAGTTTATTTTGATTAAGCTTGCCTGATGGTTGGCGCATTTTCAGATGTCATATTGCTGGCCCAGCACACATAACACCATCACGGCCTCCTTCAGTTTATTTGTACGCACAATGCGTGCCTACGTTGTGCATGATAGGCGTATTATTCCATACCCTTCTATGGTCAGTTTATTTTGAATCCCCTATCTATATATAAATTATTTTTTTCAATGTTTGATATATTCGCTTTTAGTTGTTGTTTTTTCTTTCTTTTCATAAAATATCATTTGAATGTTTTCAAATTTATTAAAGCATGACAAACAATTTTTAAAACTTAAATTGTTACTAATTTCAAATAATAGCCACTTCATTTAAATTTTTCTGTATTTTGCAAAAATCTATATTTAATCTAATCAAATTAAAAAAAAATGCATTATGAAAATGTGCCGAGAAACGTTGTATTTGTCAATTTTAACTTCCTTTTCCCTTTTAGGAAGATGAAGATGGTCATCTTATTGTTCTGTCAGTAATTCAAGATTTAATGTTGAAATGTCAAGAGATCTTCTTGGATCATTTCGCTCGTTTAGGTATATTTTCAAAAGTTCAAACATTGGCAGGCCCACCTGAGACACAAGATAATGATGATAATAATGAACATACAACAGAAGAAGTTACAGAACAAGGTCAATTGGAAGATGCAAAAGAAATATTACCTGGTAAAGCATATCATTGGCGTGATTGGTCAATATGTCGTGGTCGTGATTGTTTATATATTTGGTCAGATGCAGCTGCATTAGAATTATCAAATGGTTCAAATGGATGGTTTCGTTTTATACTTGATGGTAAATTAGCTACAATGTACTCAAGTGGATCACCAGAAGGTGGTGCTGATACGTCTGGTAAGTACATAGAAATGAAAATGTAAATTTTGTTGATTGTAATTATTAATTTTCACTTTTTTCTAAACCTACTTGTATATGGCTCTTTAATTACTTTTTTCTTCTAATTATTGTTTTTTTTTAATTAATGTGCATTATCATCAAACCTTAGTATTTTTTTGTTCCACTTGATTTTTAGTTTTTTATTTTTAATTTCAAATTTTGCTTGTTTTTTTTTTGTATATATTTATTTATGATGTACATTGCTAATATTGCATTGTCGAAACCATTTGCTGAGTGGTAACACAAGTGATTGTTGATTTGTTTGTCTTCGATAGGCAAGGGACGAACCGCAGACACCCTCACAACTGAAGGTAAGATTTGCTTATTATTTTTCATTTTTCTGTGCATTTCTTAGATGCTTTCTGCTTTTTATTGATAAGTTTATTTTCATTCCTCCATCATTCAATAGTTGTTCAATTAAATTTTTTAATTTCATTATCTTATAAGCTTGTTGCCTTAGAAGCCATGTAAAAGCTAATCAATGTAACAGAAATAAATGTTTCATAATATAAATAAATTAATTATTATCTAATTGATTTGTCTTTTAACTATATGTTTTTTTTAATTATTTTTACAACTATAGAAAATCGCGGAGAATTTTTGGAGAAATTACAAAGAGCTCGAGCTGCAGTTAAAAGTAATGTTGGTTCAATACCTATTTTAACAAAACCTGGCCCAACACGTTTAGTAGTTGGAAATTGGTCATTAACATCAAGAAAAGAAGCTGAAGTTCACATTCATAATTCTGATGGTCAACAACAAGCTACCATTTTAAGAGATGATTTACCTGGTTTTATTTTCGAATCAAATAGAGGTACCAAACACTCATTCACCGCAGAAACTAGTCTTGGTAGATTAATTGTTTCTATTTTAAATTTTATAATAATATAAATTAATATGTGTATTTATTAAAGGTCCTGAATTCTCTGCTGGTTGGACAAGTAAGAAAGGCAAACGATTAAGATCAAAAACTGAAGCAACTAAAATCAAAGTTAAATATTTAGCTCATAGTATTTATGAACAACATTTTCGTGCTGCACAAGCACAACCTAGAGGTGTTGTTGCAAAATTGGGCAATATTGTGGCACAAATTGAACGTGCATGTCAAAAACAATGTTCATATGGTAATAATCGTGAAGGTGGTAATTCTTGGAAAGAGATTCTCAGGAATGCATTAGGTGATTTAGGACAAATCTTAGAAGATGATGGTGTTGTTAGTGCTTATGAATTGCATAGTTCTGGTTTGATTCAAGCATTATTATCATTATTGTCAACTAGTTATTGGGATCAAGGATTAAAGTCTAGTAAAATGAATAAATATCAGAAACAACGTGTTAATGTATTCAAGCAATGTTTTAAAAATAAAAATAATGATGAGAAGAATTCAGTTCATATTCTAGTACAAAAATTAATATCAGTTCTGGAAAGTATTGAAAAACTACCTGTATATTTATATGATACACCTGGTTCAGGATATGGTCTTCAAATTTTAACAAGACGTTTAAGATTTCGTTTAGAAAAGGCACCAGGCGAAAGTTCATTAATTGATCGTACTGGACGTAGTTTAAAAATGGAACCATTAAGTACTGTTGGCCAATTAGAACGGTATTTATTGAAAATGGTAGCAAAACAATGGTATGATTTTGATAGAAGTACATTTCAATATTTGAAAAAACTACAAGATGCTAAATATCAAACATTTAAACATAGTTATGACTTTGATGAAAATGGTATTATTTATTTTATTGGTACAAATGGTAAAACAAGTTCAGAATGGGTGAATCCAGCACAGTATGGTCTTGTTACTGTAACAAGTTCTGATGGTCGTAATTTACCATATGGTAGAGTAGAAGATATTTTATCTCGTGACTCATCAGCATTAAATTGTCATACAAATGACGATAAAAAATCATGGTTTAATATTGATTTAGGTTTATATCTAATACCAAGTGCATATACATTGCGTCATGCTCGTGGTTATGGACGTTCAGCTCTTAGGAATTGGTTATTCCAAATGTCTCGTGATGGAATTACATGGACAACATTATGTACACATACAGATGATACATCATTAAATGATCCTGGTTCAACTAGTACATGGCCTGTTGAAATATCATCTGATGAATATCAAGGTTGGAGACATGTACGTATACAACAAGCTGGTAAAAATGCATCAGGTCAAACACATTATTTAAGTATTTCTGGATTTGAAATTTACGGTCAAGTGACTGGTGTATGTGAAGATTTAGGTAAAGCAGCAAAAGAAGCTGAAGCTCATTTAAGAAAACAAAGACGATTACTTAAAACACAACTATTAAAACATATGACAGTTGGTGCGCGTGTTGTGCGTGGTATTGATTGGAAATGGCGAGATCAAGATGGAAATCCATCTGGTGAGGGTACCGTAACTGGTGAATTACATAGTGGCTGGATTGATGTTACATGGGATCATGGTGGATCAAATTCTTATCGTATGGGTGCTGAAGGAAAATGTGATTTAAAATTAGCACCATGCTATGATGGTGAAGCTATAAATACATCTAAAAATACATCATTAAATAAGACAAAAGACAGTAAAGACAAACAAAGTGTACTCACAAGTAGGAAAAGTAGTTCAACACCTAGTTTACCAGAAGCTACCGATGTTAAAACATCTGTTGCTTCAACTGAACAGGCAGCATCTGCTGATAATCTTGCTGCAAAACAAGCTGCAGAAACAATAGCTGAAAGTGTATTATCAGTTGCACGAAATGAAGCATTAGTTGCTGTTACATCCGAATCTCAAGCTTCTAGTAATGATTCAGAATTATCAGTTGTTGTTCATCCATTACGTGATCCACATCATGATCTGTCAACAATTAATAATTCGAGTGATCTTGCTACAATCGTTGAAAGTTTAGCATTATCTGATACGAAACCAACTAGACGTCAAAGTTCTGATGATCGTACACATACAATAACAGAACAAAGAAGTAATATGGTCACAAGTAATTCTAACTCAAATATTAATAAATCATCTCATTCAAATCGAAGTAAAATGAATAATAATCAAGTTAGTGCAGCAGCTGCACAAACTTTTGTTGAAGCTGTTGAGGCTTTAGATAAATTAAGAGAAGGTACTGATATGTTACGAAATAATACAAACAATTTCTTATCAGGTGAATTATTACAATCAGCACTAAATTTAGGACAAAGTAGTCAACAATCAATTAATTCAATTAGTTCAACAGTTCGAATTTCAATGTCTAATACATCTGAAACAGATGATAATAATAAATCTTCACGTAAAAAGCCAATTGAAAGTAGTGAACATTCTAAAGATACATGTAGTACTGATAAAGTTGAAGCTGCAACAAATTCGAATAATGCTAGAAATAGTAGTAATAATACAATTGTAACAAATCCAATGAGTGTTAGTGTACCAAATCTAACATCAAGTGAAACAAATAATCAAATTGAACCAACTTCAACTGCTGGATTATTAGAAACATTTGCAGCATTAGCAAGACGACGTACTGTTGGATCTGTTACAACAACAAGTTCAAATGCAAATACAAATAATGCAGGAATTGTAACAACATCTAATTCACAAAATAATCAACATTCTGGATCATTATTTCCACGTGGACCGAATTCTGTTTCTAGTTTGGTTCGTTTAGCATTATCAAGTAATTTCCCAAGTGGTTTACTTAGTACTGCTCAAAGTTATCCAAGTTTATCATCTAGTAATAATGCAGCAGCACAACAAAGTGGTATATCAACAACAGCAGGAACTGTACAAGGTTTAAGTCAAGCATTAACAATGAGTTTAACATCAACTAGTAGTGATAGTGAACAAGTTTCTTTAGAAGACTTTTTAGAATCATGTCGTGCACCAACTTTATTAGCTGAATTAGATGATGATGAAGAAATGGGAGATGATGATGATAATGATGACGATGAAAATGAAGATGATGCTGATTATGATGAAGTGATGGTTTCAAGAAATCTATTATCATTTATGGAGGAAGAAGGCTTTGAAGCACGTCCAACTAAACGTCGTTCATGGGATGATGAATTTGTTTTAAAACGACAATTTTCAGCATTAATTCCAGCTTTTGATCCACGTCCTGGTCGTACAAATGTTAATCAAACTACAGGTATGATTTTGTTTTGTCTATTCTCTTTACAGATTAGGGTTCATACAATCATTTTATAGATCTTGAAGTACCACCTCCTGGTCAAGAGGAGAGTTGTTCTTATTTAGAACACGAATTATTACCACAACCAAAATTAATGTTAGTTTTACGTGGACCAAATATGCCAGGAGTTACTGATGTTGAAGTAGAATTGAATGATTCATCTTGGACGATTTTTAGAGCTGTTCAAGAATTAATGCAATTAACTGAATTTGGATCTAAACAAGAAAAATTGAGACGAATTTGGGAACCTACTTATGTGTAAGTTTTTTTTAATATATTTTATAAAATTGCATGAAAAATTATTTATTTATTCATTGATTTTAGTATTGTATATCGTGAATTAAAAGAAGATGGTAGTTATGATTTAGAGGAGGGTCGTGCTACTCCCATAGTTCTCTGTTCACGTAGTGGTAGTAGTTCAGTTGCTGGTACTACATTATCACCAAGTACACCAGTACCAGGAACGCCATCTGTATCGAATTGTACAGTTGAAGATGTTTTACAATTATTGCGTCATCTATTTGTTATAACAACAACCAAAGAAATCGATCTAAATGTTTTAGATAATAAAATTGAAATAACACCTGAATTATTTACAAGTAAAAAAATTACTAACAAATTATTACAACAGATTCAAGATCCATTAGTTTTATCAAGTTCAAGTTTACCAACATGGTGTGAAGAATTAAATCATTCTTGTCCATTTTTATTCCCATTTGAAACAAGACATTTATATTTCAATTGTACAGCATTTGGTGCTAGCCGTAGTATTGTTTGGTTACAAACTCAACGTGATGTTACAATGGAAAGACAACGAACTGCCGGCTTATCACCAAGACGTGATGAACCCCATGAATTTCGTGTTGGTCGTTTAAAACATGAACGTGTAAAAGTTCCACGCGGTGAAGAAATCGTCAGTTGGGCAATACAAGTAATGAAAATTCATGCTGAACGTAAATCAATATTAGAAGTGGAATTTTTGGGTGAAGAAGGTACAGGTCTTGGTCCAACATTAGAATTTTATGCATTAGTAGCAGCTGAATTACAACGTCGTGATTTATGCATGTGGATATGTGATGATGATACTATTGATATGCAAGAAACAATTGATTTAGGTGAAGGTTTAAAACCACCCGGTTATTATGTAAGACGGCCATCTGGACTATTCCCAGCTCCATTACCACAAAATTCAGAGATTTGCGATAAATCTGTGAAATATTTTTGGTTCCTAGGTGTATTTCTCGCCAAAGTTTTACAAGATAATCGTTTAGTTGATTTTCCATTATCACATAGTTTCTTGAAATTAATGTGTCATGGTGAAATTCAAAATAATGTCAATGAACGTATCGGTTTTGCTGGTGTGAAAAAATCTAATGATGATGATATAATGACTTCAAGTTTAATTAGTGAAGAAAGTGAGAAAGAATTAGAATTAGATCCACCAAAATTTATATTAGAAGATAAAAAACCATGGTATAATAATCTATTAAATGATGATGACTTACATGATATTGATTTAATTAGATCGAATTTCTTAAAACAAATTAAAGAATTAATTAAGCAAAAACACAAAATAATGCAAGATCATAATTTATCTGCAGAAGTTAAAGCACACCAAATACAAAATCTATGTTTAAATCATTCATCTGGTCCTGTATTATTAGAAGATTTAGCATTAACATTTACATATTCACCAAGTTCTAGTGCTTTCAATTTCTCAACAGCTGAATTAGTTTCAAATGGTGCTGATATAGAAGTTAATATAGACAATATAGAAGAATATGCTGAATTGACAACACAATTCTGTTTAGAAAAGGGCATTGCTAGACAATTAGAAGCTTTCCATAAAGGTTTTAATTACGTATTTCCAATGGAGAAATTAGCAGCTTTTAATCCTGATGAAATGCGTATTATGTTATGTGGTGATCAAAATCCACAATGGACTAGAGAAGATCTCATTAATTATACTGAACCGAAATTAGGTTACACTAAAGATAGGTAAATTTAATTTATTTTATTACATATTTATATGATTATATAATAATTTATTGTTCCATCATAGTCCTGGTTTTCTAAGATTTGTGAATGTATTAATGGATATGTCATCTGAAGAAAGAAAAGCCTTTTTACAATTCACAACAGGCTGTAGTAGTTTACCACCAGGTGGTTTAGCGAATCTTTATCCTCGTTTAACAGTTGTACGTAAAGTGGATGCTGGAGAGGGTTCATATCCTTCTGTTAATACATGTGTCCATTATTTAAAGCTACCTGATTATCCTACAGAAGAATTATTAAGACAAAGACTTTTAGCAGCTACAAAAGAAAAAGGATTCCATTTAAATTAAATAAAATATAAATATATATATCTATATATATATTTAACTGAATTGTACCTTTAATAAATCAATGTTTAATTCTTTTAGGGTGAAAGTATATAAAGAAAAAAAGAATACTAAGACTTTTTGTATTGTTTTTAGCATTATTATTATTATGATTATTATTATTATTAATTATTATGAAATTATTCTCATTATTACTTATAAAGAGAAATTGAAAATTAGCAGAATCAAATAATATTTTTCTCTATTTGAAACAAATCATATTGGGCTGCTGTTGCTCATTAGTGATCAAATTTAACTGAATTTATGACCAAATTCTTATTAAGGAAAGAAAAATGCGTGATTTTTATTTATATGTGATCAAATTTATTTTGCAATATTATTATTTTATCAATAATTAATTAATGAGTTAATTTAATTAATTATTTAAAATAGCACTTGGGTAACACTGGTTTAGTATTAATTTCGCTTCAAATTCTTGCAGAGTAACATTGTAGAAAATATCTTTATGTATTGATGTTAAATATAATGTTATCCCCAATAAACTACTTTAAATTGGAACTAATTACTTTGATAAGAATGTCTGAAAGTTGTTTTAATTGTTCTAAATTGTGTTTTATACAATCCCTTATTGGAATGATCCTAAAATCTTATTAGGCATAGTCTTGTTCGAACATATGAGCCCCTCAATAATTTACAAAGTTCCGTTGCTACTTCTAATTTGTGGAGTACATGGACAAACCTAAATAATGTCCAATGCCTTTAATTTTTAATTATTGCAACCAATAAGTACGAATAAGTCTTTCAACATGTTTATTATTGATTTACTTTATTTACATAAATCTAACAAGTTTTATTGCAAACAATGTATCTGATAAGAAATGAGACAAATATGGAGAATAAACAAATAAAATTCCATATTTCATAACTTAAAAAAAAACACTGATATTATTGTAAACATTGAATCATATTTGACGTCATTTTTGCACACAAGACTCCCTTCATTGGCAAACACCGTGCTGAAATGCACACGGCTTCTAAAATTTTCAACCTCATATAGAGGCATGCAAAGCGCACCTTAAAACAATAGTGAATTCGAAAAGATTACAGTGAAGATAAATAAAAAGCAATGGAAACACTCGATCAACTAACAAACGGTAAATACAATCTTGATAAAAATTGTGATAAATTTACTGATTATTTATATTTCAGATTTCGGCGAAGTATCCGTCGAAAATCCCTCTAAATCAAGTTTAAATAAATCAAAAGGCTGTAATTGTCGCCGTCAATGTTCCTGCTGTAACTGTTGCAATCAGTCCAACACCACTTGTCAGAATCAGAAAAAATGTTGCACATCATCCGGTTGTGGCTGCAATAATTCAAAACAATGCTGTTGCTCTTCGAACAATTCAAGAAATGGCTGTTGCAATAATTCTGGAAATTGTTGCAACAATTCTAGAAAGTGCTGTTGCAATAATTCTGGAAATTGTTGCAACAATTCCGGGAGATACAGTTGCAATAATTCTGGAAATTGTTGCAACAATTCCGGGAAATGCAGCTGCAATAATTCTGGAAATTGTTGCAACAATTCCGGGAAATGCAGTTGTAATAATAGTGGAAATTGTTGCAACAATTCTAGGAAATGTAGTTGCAATAATTCTGGAAATTGCTGTGATTGCTGCCCAAATTCTGGCAAGAACTGTTGGCAAAAAGCTAATAAATGCGATTGTTGTTCATCCGGAACATGTAGATGTTGCAAAACGGGAACTAAATGCCAATCTACTGAAAATGAAGAAGAAGGAAATTCTTCTACTGAAAACAGTGAATAAAGAATTTTATTTTCACATTAAATGTTTATTAATTGGTGGTGTTGGGTTTTATTGGAATTATGTAGGGGTAATAGAATAAATAAAGAATTAATGAAATCATCAACCTTATTTTACTCAATTCTGATAACGATAACATTTTGGAATAGGTAGATACATATGTTTGTTTGGCAAATATTTCAAGTTCACAAAAGCAAGATAATACTATTATTATCTTGAAATCGACTTGCGAGAAGTTTTACCCAGATAGAAACTCTCAGTACCTAAGTGGCTCCTAATACTGTTTACACTTAGTGTGAATTTCTGGCAAGTGGACACGGGGGCTAAGCATGGTTCAAAACAAACAAACAAAAAACAATAAAAACGGGACTATTTCTACAAATAATTATCTGATTGTAGATTATAAAACAGTTATCAGTATCTGTAGTTATGGCCCAGTTGTTCGCATAAAAATAAATCGAAATAACGAGTCTTAGAAATTTTTTATTAATGATATAATATTATGACTTTATTAATAATAAAACTTTTATAATTATAAAGCCCCATATTCGTACAAATGTCTAACGATATCTTTAACTTTTAAGCGATATTGTTCCTCATCGAATTTAGCGTTAATAAATGCATCCTTTTTATCTTCCGTAGCGATTCCATCAGTTAAATCAACTTTATCTTCTTGGTGTGTTAATTTTGCTTTTATTATAAATAAACTCATTAGAAAACCAAATTTCGCATATTGTTTCCAGTCATTTTTCAATTTTTCAAATGTTAGTAATCTTTCTGGATCACTACCTAATTGTTTAACGATATCTGATAAGGATCGATAATAAATTAATAAATAATCATCTAATTTATCAAGAATCGCTTTTGAAGCATTTGAATATAAACAATATGATAGATCACAAACTGGATTACCACATTTCATTAGTTGTAAGTCTAATAGACGCATGTCTGTCAGTTTTTTGGTCGATGTTCCAGTTGTCTAAATAAAGAAATCAGAAAAATTATATCTGTGTGATATGTGTATAAGTTACCCAAACTTGATCAAGTTCTCGTTCCAAAATTGTGGAATCTAAGCAAGTGTGATCGTTGTATTAAATTGTTGTTCCTGATATTGTACAAAAATTTGATCATATTTGTGGAATTAATTGCGCTAGATACCTCATATTTAAACATCATATTGTTACTCCAACAATCTCCATGTAAGATGACTGCATTTTTGCAGTTCGACAAGAGGGATTCTCTGAGTAACTCAACAGTTTTCGATGTGTATTTTTTCAATCTTTCAAGTATGTCATCGTCTTGTCCAGCAACAAAATAATTTTGAGTAATCGTGGCTAATACCCTTAAACTATGTCCAAGATTACCACTTTCTAAAAATCTACTAAAAACATCTACCAATTTATCTGACATTAGTTTATATTCTTCTGGATATTGATCTTGATAGGCCAATGAAATACCATGAAAATATCCATAAGTTCTAAAAATGAATTCAACATGTTCATCATCAAGATTCGAACGTTGATCAAGCAATTCAAAACGATTTGAACGTAAATTTTCTAAAATCAATACTTCAAATCCATTCTCTGTTGAGAAATCGTAACATTTCGGTACAATATTGAATCTATCATCATTTTTGATCATTCCCTTGAATTTTAAGAATTCCTCAAATTTCGGAAATATCGTTGAATAGGCGTTGATTTCATTTATAAATGATTCACGTATTGGTGAATATTGACGGATTTTCACACATCTAAATGCCGCTTTTACCACCAAATCCAATTGTTTCTTTGATATTCTATCATTAACAGTCACTAGGAATATTTCACCTAAATATCCTTCACCTTTTTGATTTGTTTGAACACTTGCAATTTCATAATTTTCAATTCCACAGGATTCGGATACATGTTGTATAAGATTCAAGATGTCGTAACGTGTTTTTAAACATTCCATGGTTCTTTTTGATAGATAACTGATCATAAAAGATGGTCCTAGATCATTTTATATCTGTTTTTTGGTAATAATAAACTATTTAACATTAGCTCAAGGTTTAATTAATCTAACGTGTAGATAGTAAAAAAATATTGTTTCCCAATATGTTTTTTGTTGACTAAGCCAAATAAATTACTGTTAAAAGTTGATAGATTTAATTAGTAGATAGCTAATTTTGTCTACGTCTCGAACATATCCTTGTACCCAAGTATTTGAAGGTTTTACATGTTTTATTGTTTCATTAGGTATTTACTAAGCTCATAATGATGAAATATCGAAAAGTTTATTGACAATAAACATTACAATTATATATAGATATATTGCTCAACTATTTGAACATGTATATACACCATCAGCGAAAAGTTCTTCTCTTTTCTCACTAGCTGATCACAGATGATTATACCAGATATTGCGAAAATTATACAACAACTCCAACAAATTTAAAAATTATGTACAAGTAGCTTGTTAGTTCTTGTATCTACCGTATAGACATCTCAAGTCAAATCAACTTTTGAAGAACTTGTCAATATCTTAGCAAGTTGCTTCACTATTTCTGACGAATGCGAGAATAAAACAGAAACTTGATACAATTTTTAAACCAAGAAATTGAGCAAGAACGAGTGATAACAATTCGCAATTTCTTGAGTACCTAATAATTTAAAATTTTTGGACAAGTATTTTGTTCAAAAATTATATAAAGATTTTGATCTTCGTTAGAAACAGTAAAGTAACTTCCCAAGATATTGACAAGCTTTTCAGAAAGTCACTTAACGAGGTGTGTACATTATCAAGTTTTACTTGTAGAAATCAACTTATACAAGAAAAGTGTGTTAATGAATGTGGAAGTCCTCGTTTTGGATACGGTGAGTTTTTCTGGCGCAAGCCGTTCCAGAAGAACAACTCGCACTAAACTGCCAAACAGGCAAGTTCGAGAGTTGACCAAAATTTGTTGCTTAGGGTGTTTCACAATAGACCAATAAACTCACGCGAGAAACTTACGATAAAACTGACGTTATTTACTCTCAAATAAAGCCTTACGTTTAGTGTGAGATTTTCTCACGGAACGAGAACGAGAAAACTCTCCGGAATCTTACGTATAATGTCAACATGTTAGAAAAATTTTGATGAAACATTCGCGTGAGTTCTCGCATAGAGGAATGGGGGCCTGAGAAATGTTGTCGTTTCAGGAATTTTTGTAATGATAATTTAACTCATATGTAAACTCTCCCATAAGCAGTTTTACATCAGATACACTTATGGGCACTTATGACGCTCCGGAAATTCTTGAGGAAAAACTGCAAAGTTGTGATCTTCCGGAGCGTGTGTGGCGTTCCTTCGGCTCAGTTCAGTTTTTCAATACAAAACCGAAAAGAGCCAAACTATCGTCTGTCGTATCCGTTGACTAAACCAGCGAATTGAAGGCCAGAATTGTACAGTTTTTTCTCAAGGATTTCCAGATCGTGTATGGCGAAGGGGGTATTCAGGCCGAATGAGGAAATTCGGACAGGTCACAACTGTACAGTTTTGGGGCCCTTTATTAATAGGTCTAAATTTTATAGTTGATAAATTTTTATTTACTGTCGGTTGCCTTGGTAGCAATCTGATTTGCTGACAATTTCAACTTTACACTTTGAACTCGGTAAGAGTATTAACACCTCTTGCGACTACTGGCGGAATAATCCGGGAAGGGTATTGACAGGTAAGGTATTATTCCTGTTTTAGTAAATATTTTACGTTAGCAATAAAGGAGTGTATCACCCCCTACACACTCTATCGAACGTCTATGAAGGGATTTTCGTTTTCCAAACATTTTGAAAAACTATGCACAGGTCTTCAACACCAAATTGACAGTCAGATGTAACTCGTGATTTTTACGCAAAATCATGAAAATATTGCCCGGTTTTCACCGCTAAAAGTGCGTGTTAATTCAAAGAGGAGTTAAATTAACGCGTTAAATATCACATGAGCTTTTCATTTCTCCTGGGTAAACTTGCATTTTTAAACTCAAATTTGGTTGCTGCTAGGTAACTGGATTTTACAAATTGTACCAGAAAGGACAATTTGGCTCGTCGAATTACCCTAGCAAACAAATACTCATTAAAAATGTTTGTTTATCCTTATAAACAAAAAGCCCTAGTGGTATTACCCACGTAACAGCTTTATTTATTTGTGATGACAGTTAGATTTTTCGTCTATTTTTATTTGGTAGACTTCACTTCAACACAAAAGGCTAAAGGTATATTCGTATTTACCCACTCGTGTAGATTTGTGAAATAATGCTGGTTGTATAACCGTAGGTAATGATCGTAAATCGACAATAATTGATGTAATAAAATAAACACTCACACTCAAGTACTACGTGTTATTTTATCGTTTTATTTTTATTATACAATCATTGAACAATTATTTATTTCGCAATATTTCACAATTCTAAAAAGCAAATCATTCTGTTATTACGTATTGAGTTTCATTCGAATTTAACACATCATAACGAACGTATCGATATCAGTAGAAAATCTGCAAAATGAGTTCAAGTGATGCTTGTTGTAAAGGTAAATCGAATTAATTTCTAGAAATATATTTATTAGATTATAATACATGAAAATATTGCAGCTATGAAAGCTTCCGATTCTGGAAAACCTGAATCAAAATCGAAAAATGAAACTTGTGAAAAAAGCAACAACCTCGAGGCTTGCAAGAAACCGACTACAGGTAGTTGCAGTTGCAGTAAAGATACCAACAAAAATTCCGAAAGTTGCTGTAAGAAACCTTAGGGGAAAATCACAATAATTTGATGTGAAATAAAGAATTTCAGGAAAAAAAGCTTCGTTTTATTTGAATCACCTCCGAAGTCACATACCACACACACACGTACATACAGTTTAATAATACAACTATTTATTTAGGTACGAAATTTTTGGTATTAAATTAAAATTAAATTACAATCAAATTCTAAACTAAGGTATCTAACAATTCTTTGGTATTATTTGGATGATAATGGTCATAATTGTTGAAATTGTGTCTTTGCCGTCGTGTATTACACATTAAAGCTTGTAACATTTCATATTCTTGTTCTTCATTGGCTAGATCACGATAGAGATTTTCTAAACAATTCCGGCGATCCACCAACATTTCCATTGTTTCTTCCAATACAACTTCGTTGTGTTGCATTTCGCATGCACTTTTCGCCATTTCAGTACGTAAATTCGTTAATACTCGATTTAATTCATCTGTATCTGTTTTGTGTTTATCGTATTTTTTCAAATTTGCATCCAATCTAACTAAACATTCTTCTTCTTTCAGAAGACGTTTATTTAGTTTTGTTATTGTTTCAAATAATTCAACTTGTTCACGAATTGTTGCTTCACTCACTGTTGAACTAGTATCATCATCTTTGATATCTTTATTGAATTCTTCTGATGATGGTGAGAATCTTTCAAAAGATGTCTGTGGAAATATTTTATAATTTTATATGGATGACTTAGTTTAATAATAATAATAATAATAATAGATTTACCTCAGTAGAACATTGTGGTTTATTTGATTGTTCACTGTCACCTTCAGTCATAACACCACTATCGCTATTTTTGTCACCACATAAAGTTCTCTCACTTTCCGGATCAACAGCTTCGGATAAACCTTTTAAATATGTTTCTAATAAATAATTACTACCATGTTTCCGTACGCGAGCTTTATGAGCTTTATCTTCTAAATAGCCAATTTGGTGTTCACTATGTCTGCAAAATGATAAATCATCACTTTAGTGGACCTACTGTGAGACAGTAACAACTTCGAAATACCTTAATTTCTTTAATTGCCTCCGTATAACTTCACCTTGTGCTAATACGAGTTTCAGTAATTCTTCTGTACTGGATGGTTGTTTTTCATTTTGTAAAGCATGCAATCGTTTAGGATGTATTGTCTTCCAAGCGCTCCGATCTGACCAGGCACTGGAATCGGACCGACATCGCGTCCTTCTACTCGACGATCTGTCATCTTTAATACGTCGCAATGATATTTTCACCTTGAGAAATTATTAAACAAATATATTAACAACATATCTTTATGGTAATTTCAATTTGCTTTACTTCAGGTTGTGCTGTGCCCCAAGCATTCCATATGTCTAAGATGATCGAATGTAAATCTAAAGGTTGTTCCACACCTCGCCATCGTTCCGTTATATGATATTGTTCAGGTAAACCTATATGACGACCCTGTAATATAATTTATTTTTTATGATTGTATAAAATAAGAAAATCGTGCGTTGTCTTGTAAGTTTATAACAAAAGGAATTTTAAAAAGATCACGATTTCGGATAGACACGCTATTTAAAAAAAATAACAAAACAAAAATAAGTTATTGGAAACCTATAATTGTTTAATGCTTATTATTACGTAAGTCTTTTGACGAATATTCTAAATATTTTCGAGTATCTTACACGTTTCTCTTCATCTTGGATAAGTACTTGAATGACATCCTGACATGTTGTTTCTGGTGTGATTCCAGATACCCATCGTTGTTCACCGCGTATCCAAATTGGCACCTCATCACCACTACTAACACTATCATCATCGTCATCATGTTCGTCATCAACATCATTGTGGTGTCGTCGTGTATTATCCAACCACATCATTTTAATCTAGCGACAAAAAGAGATTACATTGAAAAACTGGCAGCTATTGCAATATATTAAAATAATAATAATTTAATGAAGCATGTCTAGCTTTTAAGTATTACTTCATTATTACTCTTATTCTTAGTATTATTATTAATGTTAATGTTTAGATTTTGTTGTGAATCAAGCGGTGGGAATTTCGTTTTAAGCACGTAACGTCTCGCCGGAAACACGTCCAGCATGAATATATCCACCTTCTCTTCGTCGTCATCATCATCATTATCAACGACAATAATAATAGTAACATGGTATAACAGTCTCTTTTGCCCATTTAACCACTGATTCATAAACGTATCGCTACTGATTCGTGTGATGTGCTTGTAATGGTCATGGTTAATGGGCGATATTCCTGTTGTTGTTTTTGATAAAGGGTTTGTGAATGTAACTTTCTCTTCTTCACTATGGAAGATTGTCGATTTAATTGAATAATGATTTCAAATTGATGCCGTTTCTTTAATTATCGATTACTCAAATAGTCATTAGACTTTGTGTGTGTGTGTGCGTGTGTATTTTTTTCAGTGCTGTAGATTCTTCTACAAGAAATCCCTACAGAAGAACGACATATGGAAGATGCATCTGTTACAAGATAACTACACTATAATCAAATGTGTGGAAAAACATGTCTAAAATACGAAAATATATGATTTTTGGGTAATTTTATTGTCGTTGTACAATTGTAAATGTAATTTTAATTTCATGTTATTTTGATAGGCTTACATTGTATTTTTGTTGAAATTATATGCGACCACTAATGAAATTAAAGAATACCTGTACAATTGTTTTTATTTTGAATGTTGTTGATCTGAATTCTTTACCCAATTATAATACAGTGAGACAGATTTGACTTGGCCCATTTGACTGTGGTGGTACAAGCGGACAATACGGTACAATTATCGTTAAATTTTACTGTGTCGAAACATAATAATTTGAGTGAAAAACAAATGTCAATGCACTATCAAGTCTTGATGGCTGTAAAAGCATTTCCCAGTTCGTTGCACATGGCAGTCAACATTATCAAATTTATCGCACTTCCTACAGTTGTTTTCAAGAAGTAAATATGAATTTTCAACCGATTCCCAAAGCAGTTATTTCGGTTGTGTTCATTAAAAATGAGTGAATTTCGATTAATTAATTGTAGTCGTCTTAAGTTTCTTTACTAAAAGCATTCTATTTCCTAATTTTTTATCTAGTTATTCCTATTGTCCTTCAAAAATCGCACATCTTATTGCTAATAAGATAATAGTAAGAGAAACCGTGTTGTAATTATGTCGCGTTAAACAAAGGCTTCATCTATTGGATTGCTGCCCACAATGACAAACCGGAGGTAATGCCATAAAAAATGCGTTTTCTGGTCAAATTACATGTCTGGTTTAATTAATATTAAAGCTATATATGTTACCATTTTTTATTCGATGTTTCTGTGTAATTTATGTTTCTCTTAACACGGTCCGTAGTTTATTTTTAATTGGGGTGAATAATCGAATTTAATGATTTAACTTTTTAAATAAACTATTATTGAACGACAGAAAAAAGACATGTTGATTAACGAGCCATATTACTGAATCCTCAACAAAGTATCAATTTTTTCCTTATTTACTATCATCAACATCATCGTCATCGTCATTATTATCATTACTTTGTTTATGTAACAAAGTTACTATATAGAAAAAGTTAATAAAGATCACTTTTACTCTATTATATGGAAACAGTATTTTCCGCTAAGTCATTTTCTATCTAATCATGATTATTATTTATAATGAATGATTTGGTGGGCGCTTTTTTTTGTCTTCCGGGTTTTTCAAAATGCATACGAAATAATTATCTTATCTACGTTTATTTTATTTTTTTTATTGATTATTTCTCAAAATAATCGTAATATGTCGATACAACTTTCTAGATGTATCGTTGTTGTAATTTAAATGCAAATATCCATCAAGATATGCTCTAATTATTATCACATAAGAACTGAAAAATCATATTAAATAACACTGAAAATAAATTGTGTCTTTAAATAAATTATCGCAGGAATATCTCTATTACGAAATTTCATTAAATTGTATACAGAATGGTGTCTGAACATTTGAAATTTTCTTAGATTTGAATCATCCAATGTATTTAAGCAAAATTACGCAATCCACGGCAAAATTATAGACGTTTTTTTTTGGTATTTCCAACTTAATTGCAGTTGGTTATTGAACAGATACAATTATACAGTGAACTATAAGGGGTTCAGTGGCGTAACTGTCATGAGGCACGGAGGCAGCTGCCCTCGGATAAAAGCTAGTGTATAGGATCCACCGAGCTTAAACCTAAAATTGTTGTTAAATTTACGATATATCGAAAGTTCTCTACAACTCGAGTTATAATTTTATGTTGTGCTGAACTTCCTTGTTAACACACCTTAATTTTAGCATTTTAGAGTTTTCACCGAGCACCGGTTGAGAAATAAGGACTACGTTAATCACAATCATCATTATTTGAATTGATTATTATGTTTCTTATTGTGTTTAACTTCATGTTTACGTCGTCTAGGAAAAAAATGGCGGTTACTGTTCATTTCACCAAATCTAGACGCATTGTCTTCGATGAGAGACCTGTAAAGAGGATGATCCCAATTCATTTACCATTGACTTCGTATAAATGAAAACGATTTATTGACAAAACAATCTGGAATTGTGGGTCGAAACACACTTAATAATTTCCGCTAATCTACGAGGTGTTGAATGGATATATTTCAAAATGAAAATACAATAAGAAAGTATTCTTTGATCTGCTGCTTCCGGGTCTTGAATTTGAAGTTACGCTACTGAAAGGGTGGGTTATTTAAAGAACGCTATTTAGTCCATGTGGCTCATACAACGCAGAATATGCCCTCCACTCTACACGAGGATCCCCTATTTCAGCAACTAAAGAATGCAATAGATCTCGCAGAATACAGAAGCGACAATCAGTTGATTAACGGCTAGAAACTAGAGTTTCGATATTTCTTTACTGTTCGCTTTTCGATAAATCAGTATTGCACATGATTTATTAATAAATGTGCAAGTCATAATTACCACATTATGATTATATATTATATCGGAAATAAATAGAATAGAAATTTATCTTATCGCTGATAAGGTGTTAAAATAGTAAAATTGTGCTCAATTTAACAATTTTAATCATACTATAAAATTATTTTAATTTACATTAAATATCAATTATCGTTAATCATGCAATTTGTTAAGGTAAAGCATTATTACGCCGCAATATTTCAAATGTCCCATTAATGAATTCTTTTTACCTTGTTTGTTGTCTTTTGTTTTTGTAATTTTATGTAAATTTTCGGTAAAGAACGAAATTTATGAAGTATTATGTTTTTCTCAAGATATCTAATAAAACAGTGTAGATTTTGTATTAAAACTAACAGTAGAATGTATGTAAATTAATGTTTTCCCAGAGAAATTAATTCAAATAGCAACAGTTCCACAAACATTAAAAATTCATGGAAATTCGTTTAAATCATCTTAATGTTATACAGTGTGTCCGATAATTGTGACACCCCACCAAAAGACTGACTCCGTTTCTAGATTTGTATAACAATAAAAATATACACATAATACAGTATTTATCGGACAGTCAATATATTTATGTTGGCCACTTCGACACTATAACGACATTAAAATCCCATTAAAATTCGCCTAAAAATTGTCTCTTTATAACTATTATAAATTCATGTATAGATGTCTCCATTTTACCACAAAGCACCATTTATTTATTATTATTATTATTATTACCATAAGATATTTACATTTAATTGATGTATAGATTTGAATTGACTTAATAAATTATGTCTTTTAATATTCTAAATCAAATAATTTAATTTTTTTTCATCATTCAAACGGTTAGGTGAGACACGTGTTTTAATAGATGACCGAAAAATTACACGAATATCTATTTCATTATTCACGAATTTTTAAATAAATAATCTTAGTATTATTCCAGCTGTTCAAAAAAAAATAAATAAATAACAGAATTCAGATAATGGAAAAATTATGAATCATCTCACTATACTGATGTTCATTTCGTTTTTTTTTGTTTTTGTTTGATCTAATAAAAGCATTCAATGGACTCTATGGCAATAAATTAACATAATATAGTCATAATTAATTAATTATATACACTATAAAACCCATTTTTGTTGTTTTTTTTTCCATATTATCATATAAAACGTTGAGACTGCTATTAAAGTTGAACGAAGCTGGAACTTTTAAATCATGAGCTTTGATCTTTTAATGAATCGCAAATAAAAAACAATTCTTGGGATGTAGATATCAAAAAATCATAGAATTGATATAATAAATATGTCGATATCTATTGACCAATCTATAAGCGATGGGAATCGCTTGGTAATTCTACAAATCAAACAGTGACTTACGTAAGCGTTTAGTGTCATTCTTTTCTAGTGTTGGCCTCAGTTTCCCTCTGTCTATCCAGGCAAATTAAAAGTAAAGCGCTTTTTAATGATAACAGGTAGCTCTAGCTCTAAAATACCCTCGAAGTAATTAGTGGTAGTGAATGGAGTATTGATATAGCGACCTCCCCCCAAATAAATACAGAGTGTTTATATGAAATAACACGAACTAAAGTTGATGTTTTCTGCTACAAACTCTAGAACTCTCACTCGCGTAAGGACCAGTACAGACTCCTTGTGAATTCTACTGCCAAATTTTTTCTTCTTCCGATTACTGGTTGCGCTTTTTTTAAGCAATTTCACTGACAAATCTCAAGGACGATCAATTGAAATCTTTTTTGTATCAATATTCCGAATCAGTTATGACCTCAATCTCAATCTTGATGATGATAGTTAATAGAAAAGTGTGTTGACTGGTTGTTGCTCCACTTACTTACCACAAAAATTATTCTCTATGAAAGTGTGCCTTCAGATAATTTAAAGTTGACTGAAAGATAATTATCGACATAAATTTTGGGATTAAAACGTAATGTATAACCAACTGTAAACTGTATAAATAAATATACAAAACTATTTATTATTTGAGTGTTGAATGTAGCCTTAGAATTATTATAAAATATTTCCAATATTTCTATATCGATCAATTTTAATTAGTTGAGAAATAACTTTGTTATACATTTGATTATTAACTTAATTGTATTACATTATAGGGTAAAAATGAAAAATAAATATACTTTATTACCAATTACGGTACTATCAAGACTAGATAGTCGAACAGATGGAATACGTGGATTTTGCTAAAACTTATCTAAACAAAAATTATTGTCAATTAAGATTAGGTATTCTAAATTTCGACTTTGTAAAGTTTATATTTGTTTGATGCCAAAAAAAAATGTGTTTTGAATTTAGAAAAATGATCAATCATTTCGATTTGTTTATGTTCATTAAACGAAACAATACAAAGAAAAAACTTGGTTGTTGTAATGATGACCTCAGACAGCTTTTATCTGTTGCAGAATGGTCCAGGTTGCCATCTAAAGTCATGTCTAGACTTAAATGCATATACGGCCGCTAACGAGCGAACTACTTAATCATCATATAAAAACACGTATATAAATTTAGATTTCGGCTATTATCTACACTATTTGTCATCATCATCACCACCAAATAATCCGCATTGATTGGCCAACAATATTTGAATGGTAATACCGTTAAGGTGCCATTACACTAACAAGTCTTTCTTGATCAAGTTGTTACATGCACCACGAGTTGTTCAATTTCTTGTGAATAGTGAAATAACTTGACTTGAAGATTATTCAGTTTTACAATCCAATTTGAACAAGAAAAACTTGCTAGTGTAATCGCACCATCACTTTGAGACTTACTGACAAATAGTGTGAATGACTATATTGTTTTAAGATTATTTCTTAATAAACATCTCTTTTGTTGGCAATAAGAGAAGTCCAATTTGAGAGTAACAGCAAGTTTAACAAACCGTTTCCTGGCAATGCCAGTGAATTTCCTAATTATAGGGTTTATTTTTTTTTGTCTTCTACAAAGCTTTATATCCGCATGGTGGGAATCGGTACGAAATCTTCCAAAAACATTGTTGCTATAATCACTAATATGAAGATGGAAATTTATGGTTTCATAGAACGGCGTTTTTGATGTAGTATCGTTTTCGTACAGTTTTCTTTTGTGCCTTTTTTCATTTTGGTTTTTTTTTTGCTTTAATATAAATTACAGTTATTTTGACTGATCGTCTCGTTATACTTTTCTTGTATATTTTCGTTCTACTGCTTTAGGGTTCTTATTCATTTCTTATGTTAATTTACGACCACACAGTCGATATGACGTATGGAAAATCTTATATTATTGTTGTTGTTGTTGTTTGGTAGAATCAGTTTTTTTTCTTTGTTGCTTTGCAAGAAATGAAGATGATGCACGCCATCACAAATCTAGTTTTTTATGTTGCTACTGGGTGTTAGATGGTGGCCTCAAAGAAATTTCCATACTGATCATTGTTTCAATCAACATACATTCCATTCATTATTTGTTTATAACAAAAGATTAGCAGTTAAAAATCATTATTATAGATTAGAATATTGGTGATTCTATTGTATTAATATTCAGGTTAATCCTCATATGATTTATTTATATAAAAATTATTTTGTAGAAAAATCATGTCCAATGTCGACACTCCTCGTTTCACTAATTTATTCCGTGATGTTATGTAAATAAGTCGATTCATAACTCACACGTTATACATGTCTTTAATGATTGTATGTAGGTGATATGATAAATGCTATAGCAGACACATCAATATATACTACAAAATAGAAATTATAGTGCAGTTTCAAGGGAACTTGCTATGAACAGACAAGTCTTACAAAGTACAAACCAACGAAAACAGTTTATACTCAAGCAATTCTTGCTTGGCATCATTCCGATCCATACATAAAGTCCTGTAGAATGTAAGTAAAGATTTGCATTTAAGTTGAAAAGGACCGAATTACAGATGTGTTAATGCAGATGATTCGAACTAAATAAGACAGTTTACAGCACATGCGTGTGATTCGTCTATCAATTACTATCTATCGGTAGTGACAAACCTTATAATATTTAGATTATTAAATGATGACGATTTCCAATATTAAATTTGATCTTATCAAGTTGATTTTATTAATAACTTGTTGACTCGTCTACTAAGACATTGACATTTTCTCATTTTCCATATTCATATTCTAAACCAGTCGAGAAGATTCCAACAACAACAACAACAAAAACAACCAACCAACAAGTATTTACACGACAAACTTCTGTTTTAATAATTAACAACAGTTTTACGGTTATAATAATGTTATACTAATATTTGATATCATCGTCTACGAATTAATGTAATGGAAAATAAACGATGAATTTTATTTGCTTGTCACACAATCCACTGTATTATACGCTCACCAGTCAATTTCTTTGTAACAAATTTACATATAGAGTATATAGAATATTTATTGAGTTTTTCCTAATACTACACTGTGTATTACCAAACTTTAAAATAACACACACAAAATGCGTAATGCTTTACATACTAATACAGATGTTAAAATTAACATTGATAACAATCACGTTTTCTTCTAGTTGTTAGGCCATTATGATATCACTTAAGTGGAATTCTCTTAAATTATTTACAATGAAAATCATTTGTTAGAATCCTTGAATATTAATAGCTACTTGTATTAAATATTGCGTGTAATTAATTACAATATTTCTACATAGTGTGATTTCTTATACTGGTCATTTTGGGAACAAGCCATTAACAATGATCAATATTGAGCGGCGTGCACTGTATTTAAATTCTATTTTTCATGTTACTTAAAGAAAAACGAAAATGTACCAAAACGATACTTAAGTTCTCACAGTTTTGTTTCTTTTTTAAAATTAAAGTTGTCTTATAGTATAGTGTTTGGAATGATTGATTACTACGTTGTTGTTGTTGTTGTTGTTGTTGCTGTTGTTTAGGAGGATGGAACACGCAAATGTTTACACTTTGCATGTAAATTTCTTTGATTTTTCAACTAATTGGATGATTCGACAGGAAATGGATAATTTAACGGGCAAGTCAGGTATAGTTTTCAGGGATTCTAAGAACAACAACAACAAAAGAGATTAGCAAATTGAAAATAATCGATTCTTAAATAGAAATGAATTTCACGTTCAAAATCAATTCGATTATTCCACTTGTTTAACGCCATGAAAAAGAAGGTTAAAACTTTACCATTTTAAAAGTGATCGTTTTAATAATGTGGCAAGTATTGTGAAAAAGGGATAAAACGAAACGGCGCCTCCGGAAGATTTGTAATTGCTTCTGGACAGTTCGATAATCGATTGCAAATCGTATCAATTCGTAACTGTACAATAATAATTCTTATAAATGAACAACAAATGAACTAGCAGACCACCACCCACCCTTTTTGCTTATAGCACTATAAAACACTGTTAATTTATTGATTTATTATCAATTTTTTAATTTGTTTCTAACTGTGTAGGTTTAATGTGGATTTTTTTTTGATTGTTGCATTAGTCTAATTTCGTTTCTTTGTTCCGGATGCACCCACGTCTGGGTAATTGGTCTTATAAGTTATTTAGTTACATTTTCTCTATTGTTGTAAGACAACAACAATCGAAGGAAAAAGAAAAGAAAGCATCAAAATGTACCACATACGAGATAATTTTTGCTTGTTATTTCGTTTTTGTTGTTGTTGTTGTTGTTTGTTCAAAGTTGTTATGTAAAGAGTTGCTTTGGTTTGATTCACTCTTTTACGGGCACGTGCCTCTCGCGCTTGGCCGCCTACAAAGCGGCTCGGATGGCTGCCAGCCATCACGGAATACACAAAGAAAGAAAATCTACGATCTTTATCAGATGTTCCTTTATGATTTTGTAACTGGATTGTGGATAACCTCATCATTCTACATTTAGAACATATAAATACAACGATGTTTTTGTTATGTTTGCTTACAATATAATTTTTGTTAGAGTATTGTCATTGTTGTTAAATAATTGAATAAATTGTTGAAAATTGCAACATTTTATTATTTATAAAAATCGATGGTTGTTACAAACTAACGGCACTCATGTTTTAATGGAATTTATTTAATTTCGCCTTTAACTATAGATAGGATTTTATTATAACAACTCTAATTGCATCGAGGATTTAATATTGGCAATTCAAAGAATATATTTGTTAACAACTTGCTAATATTACATGTTAGATTTATTAGCAATAAACACCACATTTTTACTGAAAAAAAAAGATGATTATTACACGACTACAGGGGCGCACCCATACAGTGTGCAATGTGTGCGATGTACACAGGCGCCAGGATAGTAGAGGCGCCAAAGAATTCAAGCGAGGAAGGAAAAGTTCTGCACATAAGCGCCAGCCACTACATGACTATCTTACTTTATACAATTGTCTCTCCGACAAGTCATCGTGGGATTACTATAATCTTGAATTAGCTGCTGTAGTTATTTGATAATTCTTTTTGTGAATCTAAACCGTTTGTTGCGTTATAAACGATAATTCAACAATATAGTTTTAATAGGCATATAATTCATGTTTACTATAATTGTCGTTTTTAGTGCGGTGATTATTAAATAGTAAAACGGCAAATTTACTATTATTGTTAGACTTTAATAAAGTCATTATAAACAGGTTGCAAATATTGTTCAAAGAAGAGACAATTTAACTATTCTGACAGTTCCAAAGACAGTTAGGGTTATCTATTCAAGAAATATAAAATGGATGATGATGATGATGATGATAATGATGATGATGATGATAACATGGTAGTATGTAGTTGATTTGCAATTAAGTTATAACATCAGACAAACTGAATTTAATAGAAACTAAGGAAATTACATGCATACATCCGCTATTAAACCACGATTCATCTAGACACGCATAAGTGACCGTAAAACGATCAAAAAGTCCTATTTGAGAGCACTTATTCCATCAACTATTCCACCATTGAATGGTAGATTTCTGTGGCATGGAATGATGATGCTCCTCTCACATACTCGATTTAGAATAGGAGGCTGTATATTTTGAATAATATCTAGAGAAACAACATTATGACAATAAAAGTAACAGAAGAAAAAACGGGAGGATCTTATCTCCCATCTGTTGTTATAGCATTTCGATACACTTTATGTTTCAACCAGCTTAAATCAGCTGGAAAAGCAATGGATAGAAAAATATAAACGATTTATTTCTTTAAAATAAAATTATGATAACGATGTCTCTTCTACTTTTTTTTATATATGTTCAACTACATTTGGAGAAATCCATCGAATCATAAGCATTAAATCATCATTAAATCCATAAATAATAAAAATCTGAAAGATTATCAAGCAGTCTATATGGTTCTACTGTAGGTGTTGGGTGTTTGAACCGCTCCTCATATTCTACCACGTAATTTGTTTCGAGCAACAAACACACAAAAAAAAACGAAATTAAATTTTATTTTGTAAATAAATGAGGGAGTGTGTGATAAAAAATATTATAAATAGAAACTTTCAAATAATGAAGAAAGAGGTGTAGATAAAATACAATAAATGTCATGCATTTATATTCGATGTGCCATTCACCGATCACGAATTTTCAGTAATGTTGTTTTTTTCTCTGTAATATTTCATAATCGATAGATTTTTTTACAAAACCATGTTTAAATTATTATTGGTGTTCAATAATAATTAATAAGTGATCAAAATTTCATCTTAATTATTTTTATGATTGGAAATTTTCAAACGAATCGCGGTGTACTTACCGTTTCTTGTTCAATTTGGTGTTTCTTCTTTTTCTCTAATAGAACGATTCGCGAATGGATATGGAATTGTTGAATCTGGAAATGATAAAAAAGCACGATTGACCCAAATGTTTCATTATAAAAAAAATAAAAATAAACAGATGTTCAATTATAAATTAAATTCCTACAATAATATTTCTGTTTTGATTAATGTATAAATTCGACAAATTTATTAATTATGATAAATAGTTGTTGATTAGACGATTTATTATTATTATAACAACATCAACCAGTTGTTGTAAATGTTGCTCATCTATTCCAGCATCTCTGTGTGTGCGGTAGGATATGTGTGTATGTGTAAAGAAATGTCGACATTTCTTTGAACTTGAAACATTTTTATTGCCTGTTTAAAATTTCAACTTGTCGACTATGTTAACTTGTCATTTTATTAATAATAACAATAACAATGTTTTTTTCTTGTGTCATGTCCAGATCAAAATTACAAAATTTACACATTTTCTTGATCATAATCCGTAATTAATTAAAATATATGCTTATCTGCAATAACGGTAGGAGAGTGTCTGACACCCCTAAAATAGGATAAATAGCTGAACGCCTCCGATCCCAGGTTTCTGGGCAAAGGTAGGCAAAACGCAGTAATGAGTGTGGCAGAGGTACTCGAAAGCGCTCTCGACCCGCGACTCTTCTAGTGTAAGAGGTAGCTTTACCGAAAAAGAATACCTCTTCTATGAAGTATCTCAGTTGAGGGGAACAAGTTCCATAAGGAGCCAACGGTTGTAGCCAAAGCGATAGGATTTGTCTCTAGTTGTATAAAATAGAAATGTACGATAGTACAGAGGGTTGAGTAACGGAAACTGCTCTCGGTTGGTGAGCTACGCAAAAAATTACGTCCTACCTAGGCAGTAGAGGTTGACATATAAGCATCACGTCCACCGAAAGGCTTGAGGAGAATTCAATCTGCAGCTCTAATGGAATTCCAATTCTGTCTAACAATGTGTTCAATTTTAATCTTAACTTAAAGTTAATGAGGCGATTCGCGAAAGCTGTAAAAAATGATCAATGATATTTGGAGAATTATCCTTTTTGCGTGAGACACACTGCAAAATTAGGGAAATTAGGGAACATACCGTTGAATATTTGCAATGAAAACGACTAAGAAAATCACGAAATTCACACGATAAACTGTTGAAATCAGACCAATAACTATCCATTATTGTTCAATCACTTATGGTAGTTGTAGACCTTCGATTTTATTCTCTATCGAATTCTGATTGTACCAAAACAAAAAAAAACACAACAGAACGAATTCTAAATTATTTTCAATTAGGGGAGACTTTCGTAAAATATCAATTATAAAAACATATAAACAAACACAAATATAGCAAGGATAGGTGCTAGTGAAAGGATATTAGTTACAACAATATAACGATAATAATTAAACGTCAATTTTGATTAAGGGTTTTACGACAGTTTTGCCAACATTTCCAAATCAATAAAAACAGGTGCGGTTTTTAATCGGTTTTGATATGAGTCGTAAATCTATTTCATCATAAATATCAAAATTTGTAGATAGAACAACAACAACAACAAAACAACTAATTTTATACGAAACTTTTATACGGAACGAAGTTGTAACAATCTTATCTGAATATATTAATTAAATCGATTCTATATCGTTTTACTTGATTACAAATTAATAAAACTAACAATCAATGACATGTATGTTTGTAAAATGTAAATTAAATTATAAAATGCAATATCTATTGCAAATTGCTACTGGGAGTCGTTTCAAATAATTTATTGATTAAAATTGATAAATTTATTATTAAATTGACTATTGAACATATAAATTATTGTTAATGTGTGATATAATAACCGCTACATAATTTAACAATATTGCTGCTATTATAAACTGAAAGTAAATTTCGTATATTGGCAAACACAGCACCAAAAAAAAACTGCTCATTAATTCAGATTTATTAAAAAATTCATAAAATTTTATGTCTGTGTCTGGCGATATTCGAAAGATTCCCCAATAAAATTCATGTATGGAAACATAATATGCTGAATTAACCGTTATTGCAACTAATCAAAAACCACCCACAATACGATGTTTATTTATTTTAGATAATAAATATAAAATAAACGATCACCAACACAAAAAAAACATCGCTAAATCTTTCATTACTACCGTTAATAATGTTTTGTTGTTTATTTTTTTCTCGTAAATTTAAAATAATGTGAAACAGAATCGGAGATTTTTTCCTCTAAGGTATAGAAACTTTCTTGTTATAAAAGGAAAACAGTACTGACCGGCCTAATTTCTCTTTTATAATTTAAATACCTACGATAATAAATATTTCTTTTACACGGCCGACATTTCCAAGTAATTATCGTCAATTTCTTTGTATTTTTTATCTTGCCATCAACAACGGTTTCATATATTTTTGGAAGAATAGACGGATTACAAGTAAATCTCCTGGTTGATCTTCTTTAATTGCAAGTCGGTCCCAATAGTGCAGCATTGGCGTCAATGCTATGTTAGTTCGGACACGAACGCCTCTAGAGAATCACGAACAAATTTCAAATAAAATCGAAAGCATGATTGCGATTCAATGAATTGCCAGTTTGTTAGTTTACAAGAAGACCCAAATCGTAATTCAAATAACGTAGAAATATTTGAATTTGTGACGATTTAAATCATGTAAATACAGGCTATTAAAGCTCATTTGTTCGATTACAACAACAATTTGTGTGACAATTGTAACGATCTTTCGTTTCAATAATCGTTATGCTCCTACAGACTGGAACATTGCAGTGAGAGGGTTGCGCTTGATGGCGCATCCACCACAGGTGTATTCGATCAAAAAAATTCCACCTGCTTTAAATACATTTTAGATAGTTGACTTAACAGTGACGGTTTTATTTAGAATTGTTTTGAAACAAGTTGGAATAGTTGTTAGTCTTTACTAGATATATATTAACCGCAGGCTTTTCTACTAGAAAAGAAAAAAACGAGAATAATAAACGATAGTAATTTTGATTATTACCTTAAGCAATTTTTCGATAAATTAAATGAAACATGAAGCGAATTTCTCCTGTCTATTAATAGTTTGCTAGAGGCGTCAAGTAAAAGTTGTCATATTGTTAGAAGTGTTGATCGTGTTTATTCAGAACAAGTGTTCTACTAGATATTTACTAACCATTTTTTTTAAATTATTATAATTACTGTTGTTGTTTGTAGTAAAAGTAAAATGTCGCGAAGAAATTTCTATTATATGATAATGAGATGTGGATATTTTATTTATATTCTTTGATATCTCATACTGTATGACTCATAGTGAATTCTTCTATATTGGGTTTGTCAATTATTCTCTTCTCTATTTGTGACTTCACCAACGTCTATTTCACATATTTTTCTATTGTGATTTATATCTACCATTGTTTTCTCTAATATGACGAAATTTTTTATTACAAATAGATAATTAAAAGATGGTTCCATATGATGATAGAATTGTTGTGTTTTTAGTAGAAATGGCACAAAATTGTTGCTTAACAATCCTCGTTTTCATTTAGAATTCGACATTTAGGGAGCTTTAGAGAAACTCTCACCACTAACCGAAGCTTAAATGTTCGAACCCCACTCACTGTTAGCGTTGAACGGTGCACACATGCGCCTCTTGATCGCCGCTACAGTAAAGATGAGGATTAGCGACAAGAATACGAAAAATTTCTGTTCCAACGAATTTTTTTTTGCTAAACTTCAACCGTACCTACGAGTGATCTAAACTATTTTCAAACAGATCAGATTGTAGCGAAATCAAACACCCTCTGCATCACCATATGATTATTCACTAATAACTGCCTTCAAGTTATTTGTATGGTCTGATCGAAAATTATGATGGAAAAAAAAGCGGGATCGTGTTCTTTTTCTGATTTATTCGAGATATAATCAATAGACAGGATCCCCTAATTTCGATTTTAGTTGTAACTGTAAATATTTTCTCCAAAATACATAAATTTTGATGAAGAACTGTCCAATTTCGACTCTATATACTCATTGTAATACTGTAAATTATAATTAAATCCCATTATAATAGTTGTTAGATGAGCGTGACTAATTATTTATTTTGCGAGCAAAAAAACCATTAGAATTATGTTATTTTCTCTTTTATTTTTTGGTGATGATGATGTTGATGAGGATAAAAAAAAATTTGTACGTTTTCTTAATTACATACGTGTATATACAAAGATACAGACTAGTTAGATTCAAATGAAAGAAAATCAACAATATGTGTAAGAAAATAGTCGAGCACAAAACTTGCTGCTTGTTTCACTCACAACTCATTTAAGTGTAAATATTTTTATAGGATAATTTCAATAAATTCTTATTTACAAATAAATAAAAAATATATATATACATTTTACAATAAATTTCATTTAACGATCCGTTTTGTAAACAATTAGAAAATTGAAATGTTATCTACCTTACAGTTTAGTTGAAATATGAAACCATACAAAACAAACACATATGGATCGTATTCTATTATTAGTTTTGTCCCTAGCACCGATTCGAAACCGTCTATGAGACACACCAAATTTTGAAACCGTCTCGAAGTAGTTAATACTTCTCACATCTATCTCCTGGAAATGACAGAACTAACGCAATTAAGCAGTGCGTAAAGCAACTCGGAATTGTGGGTTGGGACGAACCTATTATTATCATCATCATCATCAAACTATAGTTAACTGAAGCCATTCAATGGACACCTCTATATTAAAAACAATGACAAAATACTTTTTTATTAAATTATTCCCATTGTGAATACCAATTATAAAAAAAACAAAATAAAAGATGAGACGATTTCGTGCAGCAACCAACAATTTTAACGAATAACACTTGATTCATTTTTAATTAGATAACAACACCACTGATACAAAGACAAACTGGACACGGTATAGTTGTTATTGCTAGTGTTCATTACACACACAAAAAAAGAACAGCGTTTTGTTGATTGTTTCTTCGATTTATTCCTTAATTAATTCAAATTACCTCTTTAATCCAGTCTTTGTAAATCATTGTAAATGAATCAGCTTAACGAGTTTCGTGTTTATTTTTCGCAACTGCACTTGTTAATCTTGTTAAATAAATGAATGAATTAATTGCCATTCTAATTAAGTCGATTTCAATATGGGAAAAAAAATTCGCAAAATTACCGTAAGTTTTACTTTCACAAAGCAGCTATGTTATAATACCACACATAATTATTATAATAATATGATGAGAAAAACACGCAGTTTTTTTTTGTTTCTCTCCATTGAATCATTTTGTTTTGTCTGTGGTGACATATCAGGATAGATTTAATAAATAGAACATGTGTGTGTGTGTGTGTGTGTGTGTGTGTGTGTGTGTAAGTACATGTTAGAATTTTTATCTCTTTCGTTAATTTGAAGAACAATGCTGTTTATTGCTGCATTGTGTCAAGAAGAGAATGAATAAAAAAAACACAACACTGTAGAATTTTGCAAGATCTACGTGATGATAATTGTTGACCTTTATATTCAAAAGCTACCTGAATTTTTCATGTTTTATTATTATAATAATGGTTTCCCTTTTTCGTCTATATTATATACAAACAAGTTGTAATTTACAATAAGGTAGAAATTTATTAAACATTTTTGCTATATCAAGATAATTGTTTGTACAGAATTTTTATTGAAATTCCAGCAACAAGTGACATCATAATAACATATGGTATATATATACGAATATAGTGTAAAATTTATCAGGAAATTGTGACGATATTGTTTAATAATGATAAAGAAAACACGTCTGAAATACATTAATTGTTTCTGTATTTCCTTACATGGAAAACATTGCGATCCTACTTGGTTTATGACAAATTAATCCCACATCCTTTGTGCAAAATTATCCTGCATTTATGAATTTCACTTATAACCTTTGAAAACTGCGTTTTTTTATAATGGATCATTATAAACACTGTCATCTACAAATGGTTGTAAGGACACGGCTAGTTTACATTCAGGTCCGGTTTATCGTCTCTGCCTAAATCTCGATTTAAGGTCGAACTTAAACGATTCTAAAGTTCCACGAACATTTCACTTTGGCACACACTTAAAATCAGCTAAATCAGCGCAACAAACATATAAGTGGCTTAAGGTAAGATTGAGCTTAAGTCGAGATTTAAGAAGGCCTCATTTAAGTATGTCAATTCAAAATTGACTCACGTTCACTTCAGCACATATCTTAGAAATCTGGTGTTTTGCTTACGTACAAATCAGACTCGGAAATCATCAAATCTATGGCAATACTGCAGATATACTGATGAACTAGAATATAAATATGAAAACTGTACGAATGATCGATTCTATATTACACGTTAACACTTATTAACAGGAACATTTAAATGTGATTTTTGATAAATTGTCTAATAAACAAAATTAATAGCGATGTTTAGGTTGAAATAACTGTAAATTTCGATCACTTCTTCTTATGATAGATACGACTGTGAGTTGAAGTCACCATCAATTTACAATTCAACATTATATGAAAACAAGATAGAAAAATGTTGTAAAGTATGACAGAAATTTGTTATCAATTATGTTGATAAATGTGATGTAAAATATTTAAGGAATTCCATCAAGATTTGTATTTATGTGAGACACACGTGACAGAATTCATTCTTGTAATAGAAATTTCAAACAAATTTGTTCGTGAATTTAGTAATCAATCAAGCAAATCGAAATCGTTTGGTTTCGTTTTTCTCCTTCTTCTTCCTGTATCCCACTTAAAAGGTTCTATTTTTTTTGTGTTGTAATTTCAATTCGAAAGAAAAACGATGTAGAAAACGAAAGGAAAATCAATAGACATTTCCGGTCAATTACTGAGAAATTCCATCACACAAGAACTCGTCGAGATGTTGGATAAAAGAGAGCCGGTTAAGTTGATAGAATATTTAATTAATGATACTGATTGATATTTAAACATTAAAAATCGCATTTATCATAAGAAATATTTAATTATAATAATGATAAAAATGTTTCAACTGTTAATTCTAAGAAACAAACAAAAAACTATCAGGCATTAATGGACACTTGAAGAATTTTTCACGATGTTATTGCTAGGAATTTGCTGTTTAAATAAGCTATTGATGCTGTGAATCACGTCGATTTCTACGCAAAGTGCATAAAGTTCAATGCCGACACCAAATTATTTTCTTTAATAAAATGAAAGTCGGCAAAATATTAAAAGTTCATCAATTTCTCTTCGATTATAATAATTATCCGTAATATATAAAAATAATCGTTAATCTGCCGAATTTCAGTCAATAAACAATTCAACTTTCGCCACCCGTTTCCACATAGGAAATTATTGAAATTCCCGTTGATTACGTTATTATTTTGTGAAATTTCCGATAACATAATCCACTTGTACCGGATACAACAGTCACACCATATGATTCTAACAGGTGCATAATCTTTAACGGCTTCCATTCAACCACCTTCATCAACTTTTTTTGTTAACAGAAATTCATTAAACCAACTAATGTAATATAACAGCAATTTAATAGACAATAAAAGCTATAAATATAGTTAGGCGGGTTTTTGCGTTGTTGTTGCCAATTTTGATATAAAATTTTAATGTCAATTGTTTTTCCTTATCGTTGGACAACAATATCGAATAATAAAAAAATAATAATTCAACAACCAGTTTTGACATATTTAATTAAACGATAATAAACCACAAAATTACAGAAATGAACGTCAAATGATAATGAATTAATTGAAACTGGTTAGAGTATCATGAGTGTGGCTTTCGATTTCTGTTTAAATTTTAAAGCTTTTTGTGGAGACTTCAATAGTCACACAAGACACATACCTCTAAATAAATTGGTTATTTTATTTTATCTGTACGTCTATCAGAATTTTAATGAATTTCCGTTTCCGATCAATTGTTTGAAAAATATCTTCCATTTGATTTATTTATCATTTCAATAACAATTATTTTTATGAATGGATTTGTTTAGAAATATGGGAGAATCTGTAGTGTTTTTAACGAAATTTGAATCATTGTTACAGGAGACACTCACCTGTGATTTTACGTGGAAAATGGTCAAAGTGTTTCACGAATAATGATTGAAATCCACATGACACAACAACGTTAGATTATTGGTAAGGATTATACGGTATACGCACTATAACAGTCGGTCAAAGACTGGTGAACTACACCATCTAAGTTGTGTATATTCATTGAAAGCTCTCCCCACTCGATAAAATTTTACAATAAGAAATGATTATTAGAAATTTGAAATTGGAACAACTTCTGCCAATTGATTTGAATGATGATCAAGAAGTTTCCACTAACGAAGATTCAAAAACTGTTTTTTCGGAATTTTGTGGTCTATCTTATTCAACCGCAATTCCATTCAATACAAGTCAATCGAACAAATCAAAAAACCAACAATTCTATCAAAACACAAACAGTTTTACGAACAAATCGATTCGATTTATTCGAAAAAATGTTCGTTATAGCAATTGTTGTATTTATGTGTTATATTTGCAAATGAATCTGTTATTATTACAACAACAAGGAAATACGTTTATGTAAAACGAAATAAAAACGTCGTGACTGGAAACAAAAACACAAAAAAACAAACAAACAACAACAACAACTCAAAGTTGTAATATAACAAATATACAACATCATAAAAATGCAAATTTTTCAATCGATGACCTGTTAGTTAAAGGCTCTTCAGTTAAATCAAATTCCTTTGCATTGATTTGAAAATTAACGTTTTAATTTATTCAACAATAAATTTGATATATTTTACGTGTTAATTACCAAAAAAAAAACAAAAAAAACTCATCAGCTACCAGAATTGGATGTTCGAAATATTTTACACGGACTAATTAAGAATTTTTCACAATAATTTTTTAGTAATTCACGTCGACTAACGCAAATTTATTATTTTCAATAAATACTGATACTATATAGTTTAGTGTTATAAATTATAAATAAATGTCATATAATTTTGATTTATTGTTAGTGATACTAACAGTAGGAATGTGACAGGCTCTAATATGGTATAAAATCCACATGAATTAATTAACAAATCACTAATTTATCAATAAATCAGCATCCAATCAATAAATGTATACGGGAAAAAATTCATTGCCATTTGTATCGTGTGTATGTTTACAGCACAGACAATAACCGGAAATAGTTGAGATTTATTCGAAATAGGTCACACCTACAAGACTGAACAAACAAATCAAATGATTGGTAAAACAAACCTTCGCCCCTTTCCATCGGCAATACAATCGATTAGAAACAATTAGAATTTGCGTAGGTGGACGAATCATCAATTCATCAATCCACGTGTAGAATTGGAATTCAAAAATAATTAAAAAAAAACTTGTTTAATATCGCTATTATTATTAATTAAAAAGGGTGTATTTGAACAAGCAAAAAAACAATTATTTATTCAGCCATTTCCACATCGTCAATGACTAAATCATCCAACATCTCTTCGAGAGTTATTCTAGGCAAATCGTCATTTTGATCATCCGAATCGACGGGTATTTGTTTTGATGAATCTTTGAAAATATTAACGTTTTGACGTAGATCCGGGTCTTCTTCTAAATCATCAAGGAATTCATTGTAATCCCTAATTAAACATACAACAATTAATCATCAAACTATTTGCAATAATATCAATGAACAAAAATACTTCGTATCGGTTATTAGATCGGCTTCATCTGCAGCCAAATGCTTCAATTTCCATATTCTTCGTTTCTTACGTTCAGATTTATCATAATATTTCTTAATTAAAACCACATCCGGTACATTATTTTTATCTAATTTATCGAAATTATCATCGTTTATATTGCTGTCTACTAAATTGTATCTGTTTTAAAAAATTGTACATTTTAAATAATTACAAAATAATGAATCTATTATTTTTACCCTAAGACATAATCGCCAGTTTTTAGGACATGCCCTAAATGCGTTCGTGTATGTATGGTGTTATCATTAATCCCTAATTCAGAAGCACGTACAACCCAAACATCAGCTAATACGTGCTTGTTGGAGATGGCACCTTGTCCAGGGAAGAATTTCCTATCTTTATCCAAAATCGGCTCAATATCCATTACAACATATTCGACTAATTGTTTTGGATTACAAATACTATTGAATGGATATCTCCAATATACTGTACTGTTCATTTCGGCAACTATAAATTGTGACATTAACTTAATAATAGTAATAATCATAAGTAGAATAGTTTACTTTGAGCACGTGTTGGATCGATTAAACGTAAGGAATTCGTAACACGATAAATAACACAAATTGGTGAGATTCCACCTAATTGTTGTGTTAATTTTTTCGGCAAACAAACAACACTATCTTTAGATATTGGTACAATATCTACAGAATATGTAAATTTATAATTATAGATGTTACTATGAATATCATGGGATATTAATTTTTTTGAATGTTGATATTTGCATGGTAGCATTGTAACAAGAAAATCAATCATTTTTCTCGCATGTGCTTCTGTAGCATAGAAAAAATCCAAACCACCTACAAAATTGGTTGAGTATTTCTACAATTCAATTTTACAAAATTATTATAATTACCATGAATCGGTTTAATTCCAAGTGTATTCTCTTGTGCTTTATGTTTCAGAATTAATTGTTCTAAATAATAGAATGTTTTCTTATTTTCTGCTTTTTGTCGTACTTGTACAAGGGCACGCCAGAAATTTTGTGCTTCAGAACGATGACAGTCCTCACACATTTGATGATTAACAACATATTCAACAATAAATACTTGTTGTAATATAGCACCACCTAATACTTCAGCTTGTACAGTTAAACGAACTTTAATACGTTTCGAATGTGGTTCAGTCCATACAAAATTTGCATCGATCAATTTAATCGTATTTAAACCTTTTAATTTCTTCAAACATAACGATAATAGTTCTTTCGATTCTAACACGCAATGTTCCCAACTAGATGGTGGATTTAAATAACGTTCACATCCACGACAGAATTGTAATGTCATCTGTTTAGGTATAGCTTGTGTTATATCGACTTTTGAACGTAAACATGCCACACACATATTTGCTGGATTCGGTTCAATTTGTATGCCACATTCGCAACATAATCTAGAAAAAAAAACAATTACTATCAATTAACCAACCTTACGTTTAATATATTCGTTTAACTTACATACAACCCCGAGAATTTTCTACAGGATTTGTTGGTTCAATATATTCCATTTTAGAAAATTGACTAATTGCAATTTCCCAAAAAAAATAATTAATAAATTAATTAATCAGACAATATTCTGCACGTGTCAAAAAATTGAGGTTAAGCAGCTTTTCAACAACTGTCACAGTGGATGTGTTTCACTTGGCCAAAGTACGTCAAAACGACTAAGGCTGACCGCAGACCGATCAAACGAACACGTTCTCAGGAAAAAGTTTTTGTACAAGTCCGTTAAAAACTGTTATTCAAATGATTTAAATAGTATCCAACGCACACTGATTGAACAACATGTGACAACGGAATAAGCACTTCAAAATAAAATGTCTTGTTGAAAGACATTTTCCCTTAATTTGTTTGCGCTTAGCCTTACTCACTCTGACGCACGCAGGTACAGTGTGTTGAGCAATTAAGAAACACAACCATAGTTACCCCACTTCCCTACAAATTTCATTCCACTATTCACTATTGTTTTGCCCGCAGATTCAGAGAGCGCTTGACGCGTCTGCTACATGCACTGTAACTAAGAGGTTTGAAACTTCAATTAAAGTAGCGCTAAATTCTAATTACTTCTAATTAATTTATATTTTAAAGAGAAAATTCAAGAAATTGACTTACAGCTTCCATAAGATTTTATTTTTAACATGTTAAAAATTCAAAATACAGAATATACTTGCTTCGGAAAAAAATAAATTAAGTGAAAATGAAGATAACAAATACATAAAAATATGTTACAAAATATAATTGAATAAAGTGAAAAAAGCTTATTACATAATCCGTGTACATCTATAATAACCAAAACAGTTTTTGTTTTTTTCTTGATAACAACTGAGCAATGGAACGTATTCAAAATTACAAAACACTCTTTTCTAAATTTCTTGTTAGATACGAGTATTTTGATTAGTTGATTTTTAGACTTCGTGGTATTATCATGTATTTAAAAAAAATATTACTAATAATTAATTAATGAATTGTGTGTCAAATTAAAGCCTGGTAATGATATCAAAAGTCTAATAGTGTTAGTGTTTGTTTTATATTGTATTTAAGTATGTAATTATGACACATGCAGACCATATTTTATATTCCTGCCTGTGTGTTGCGTGACTTCTCGCAACTCCAATGCCGCTGTATGCAACACACCCAGGTACATCGTCAACCGTTTGACAATGCTGTCTACTGCGGCTTCACTTTCAATGTGATTCCGTATAGTTCAGATAAGTCTAACAAATGCGTGTGTCGTCGCTTAGGCTGTTTAATAATTATGCAATTTGTTTCTCTTTCAGATTTGTATATTTGTAATATTTTGTGTTTCGTATTTTTCTTTTATTTAACGAGTTTCACATGTTTATTATTATGTAACTTAGAATGTACTGATGGCACATGCAGACCGTATTTTATATTCCTGCCTGTGTGTTGCGTGACTTCTCGCAACTCCAATGCCGCTGTATGCAACACACCCAGGGACATCGTCAACCATTTGACAATGCTGTCTACTGCGGCTTCACTTTCAATGTGATTCCGTATAGTTCAGATAAGTCTAACAAATGCATGTGTTGTCGCTTAGGATGTCGAATATTTAGAATTTGTAATTGTAATTTCTCAAATGTATTGTGAACGGACAGAGGGGTGTGGCTTAGAACACATGGCTGAGAATAGAGTGTAAATTCAAACTATTTACAAGTGGTTTATATGGTGATGAGACAAAAATGATAAATTTAAAAGAAATTATTTCTAGGGACGGTTTAAGTTCGTGTTGTTGCTGTAAACTTTCTAAATGCAGGACATTTCATAAAATCTGGGATTAATATTGAAAATAAATATAATAATGCGATTAGTAGTTTTACCGCGCTTTATTTACAAACATCGCAGTTGAAAGAAATAGTCAATTTGCGGTATGTTCATTTATTTCCTTACACAATTGAACCGTTCCAACAAGCGTAGTCAACATTTGTATGTCTGAATCTCTGTGGCATCATGTTCACTACTTACAAAATTCATAATTTCGGTTTCAAAACTATTGTATTTCAACAACGTTGCAATAGCTATTCTGTTGATCTCGAGTAATCTATTAGAGGAACCGTTTTAGTTTTAATATGTTCATGCATATTATCAGGTTTAAAATTTATCCCATTTAAGTACTTGATGAAGAATATTTTACAGATTGCATATAATATATTATATTGTAATCTATTATTTATTTCAACGCCAGAATCAGATTATTACACGTTATGATCATTTCTTTTGGTAATTCATGTTTATGATTGTAAAATACGTTTCTATGAATTTCGAGCATTAAATTTATCGATTTTCATTAAATACCCCAAAATATTTTCAATAAACACAAAATGCTCACCAGGCCTGTAAATCTTCATGAGGTTTACTCTGACAACCTTCAACAGTACATTAGACTCTATTTTTTGTTTCTTTACGTGGTGTCAAACTTGTTGTTTAATTTATTTATTATTTATTTAATTTATTTTGGCTAATATTCACGTATATCTAAATTACACATGTACTCTAAGAGTAGTTTAATTTTCTGCCACCATGGGTCATGACCCAGTTTGTCAGTTCCCAATTGCTGCTTTTTGTTTGTCCCTATTCCTTCTTAAAATTCCGTGTAAACCAACTTAATGTAACCTGCACAGCGTTCTCTACAAAGAAGAAGCTAAACTAAAGAAATTAAATTGTGAGCAGGGAATTTCAATGATGTCTCTCAATATTGGTGATATTGTATAATATTCAAAGGAAGAAAAAAAATTGTTCAAGTTTGCAATTTTAAATAAATTAACAATATTTAATATTTCAACATTGAATTGTTTATGTCAGTTCCATTTTTGAATAATACAATATTTATCTAGAACCTTGTAGATAATATAAACATTTAAACTAAAACTACATCATACAAACATACAATCTTGTTAAATAAGTATAAAATTGATAAATTGGTGTTAAATATAATACAAAATGCTACGTAATTATTGAGAAGCTTTGTCAGCAGACTATATGTCTTATTATTACTATTATTGTAATTTTTTATTACATAATTGGTCCAATTAAAACCAATTAGGCCACTACTTAATAAAAAACTTAAAACAGATAAATTTTACATAAAAAAAGTTATTATATAATTAAATTACTGTCGTCTACTACAGTTTGTTACAATTCTCTCTCTACTATCTTCACGATTCACTGAATTCTTTCTAGGTGGTGAATTTCCAGTAACTCTACTCTTTCTTGAACGTTTAAATTTCGCCATATCTTCACCAAACACATCGCCAGTTCTTAATGCCGAAATTAAATCATCAAATTCCCCTTTAGCACATTCACCATTTTTCAAACTTAAACTTTTATTAATTGATGATAAAATACCTTCACGTGTATGTTTACGTTCTAATGTTAATTTTTTCAATTCAGCTTCCTGTTTAGCACGTTTCTCTTCTTCTTCTTGCCGTCGACGCATATTTTCATTATCTTGACGTGCTTCCATGAATGCTACCAAAAAACCATCAAAAATACCAAAGAATTCATCAGGTTGAGCATTTGTCGGATCCTCACCAAATAAACGTACAGCTCGTTCGAAACGGGTCTGGAAAGTAATTTTCTTAATATTAAACAAAAAAATCTCTATTATTAAAATATTCACCTTCATATCTTGATATTGATCTTCAACTTCTGCTAGTCTACATGTAGCTGTTGCTTGGAATTCTCTCATAACTGGCACGAATTTATCGTTAGCTAAAGGACTTTGACTTAGATGGAATTCGATTTCTTTTGCAACATCTTTCAGACCAGCACGCAATTGTGTCATATCTTTATTCAGTTCGCCTAAGGACACTTTTGCTGCTACTTTAATATGCGGAATATCTTCATCCAAGCGTAGAATATCTTTAAACTAACCGACAACATTAAATAGTGATTTAAATTTAAATATCAACAATCTTACTTTCTTCTCAATAATTTGTACTAAATAATGGAGTAGTGTTGTGCCTTTAGCAGCACTTGATTTGGTATCTGCTAGTCGATTCAAAGATGCTAAACGGAAACCGGAGGCATTTCCTCGAGCACCTCGATTCATATAGTTGCCTAAAGCCAAGACAATTTCTAAAAGTCTTCGTAAACGACGAGATCTTGATACTTCCCGAGATGCTTCCATTACACTAGTTATTCTCGGTATAATCTCGTTTAATGTGATTTGGAAACGTTTCTTATAATGTAAACTACGTAATCTTTGTTCATAATGTGGCACCTTTGAAATTTCGTAAAGGAATCGGTCTGCTCTAGCTAAGGAATCAATTTCGTCACAATGTTCTTCCAATAAAGCGGCTTCTTCTGAGCTTGGTGTGAATTTTAACAATTGTTCTACCATGTCAATGGGCAATTGTTCTTTACTATCCATACTGAGGATAGCTTTAGTGATATCCTCATCGGACATTTTTAATTTTGATAATAAAATTGTGCAATTTTGAGCGCGTCTGCTATCAATAACAGACAAAACTTTGGTACGATTCTTACCTAATTGTCGCAAATCTTCTATTGAGCCGTCATTCTAATAAATAGAAATAATTAGTGAAAGGTTTATTTTGAAATTTGTAAATAACCTACAGTCACGCCATTCTTTTGATAAGCACAAAACAATTTATCAATACAGTCGAGTTCCATTGTGTTATAAATTTTGGTATCATCCAATTCACTCCAGATAGTACCAGCAACTTTGGTTTCTGGTAATTTGGACCAATTGAATGATTTTAAAGGATTTGATGGTTGCGGTATATTCTTTTTAACCGTTTCAATTTTTAATGGTTCTGGTGGTGGTGCTAATGGGGCATTTGGTGGTGGTGGCGGGGGACCAGGAACTGGTGGAGGTGGTGGTGGAGCAACAGGCGGTGGTGGTGGTACTGAAAATTCCTTCTTAAATTCATTATTATCCCCTTTCAATCCAATCACTTTAGCATCATCTGGTATACTACCAGAACTAACTAAACGTTCCAAACGGAAACGTTCACCACGTTCACATGATACTTGTCGATCTAAATCGGCAGCACGATATTCTAATTCGTTTAATTTCTGTTGTGTTTCTATATGACATGCTGTTTCTTTCTCTAAACGTTCTTTGATTCGTATCAAACTTGATTCAATATCTTCTTTCTCTTGTGTACGTTGATCGAGTTCTTGTTCTTTTTTAGCCAAACGATTTGACATCTCTGTATTTTCACGTTCAAGTTCTTCAGCTTTTTTACGGGCGGCAACTAATTCTTCTTCTTTAGCAAGAAGATGGACGATTTCTTTAACATTGATCTCAATTGGTGATACATCCGGATTTTTGATTTCGTTGTCTTGTTGTTGTTGCAAAACAATTTGTTGGACGATACGATCAAATAACAGCCAATGTTGTGGATGTGATCCATAATCTAATGGTAATAGGATGCAATGTTCAAGTAGTGAAAGAAGGTGTGGATAAGCTGATGTATGACTTAATTTGCGTCGTAATAAATCAAACATTGATGTTGCACTCTTCGTATCGACATGTTCCATCTCAAATTTACGTGCTAATTCCTTCTCATCTTCATTACGGACCATTTCGAAGAAATCTAAATGTCTATCTAATGTTTCATTCTCATGATTACGTAATTTATCAATGATCGGTTGGATGCCTAACATTAAAAATTCATAACGTAAATGTAAACGAAATTCTAAATTCTCTTGACCTAAACCATAATTTAAAACGGCATTAACAAATGACATTATGGCAGTTTTTAAATTCACTTCATCACGATAAATGCCAGTTGAACGATCTAAATCATTGATAATACCTTGAAATCTAGTCCGTTCATATGCATATTTTTGATAATGCAACATTGCATCTAAAACTTTCTTATGACCACCAGACACTAAACAGACAGCACCTAAAATTTCTAATGCTGCAATTTTCGTTTTAATATTATCAGCGTTTAATGACTGTGCTATTGTATTGATACTAGTCGGATGAGCTAAAACATGGGCTCTTCCCGTCTATAAAACAGAAAATTATCCTAAATAATTACAGATTACAAACAAAATTGATTAATAATCTTACAGAATTATTCATTAAAGCTTTAAAACATCCAATGATACTGGTATGTATCGAACATTGAGCGGTGAAATAGTCCATTCTTTCCAAAAAATCCAACAATCCTGATAAACCATCTAATTCAATAAATTTGATAACAAAACTGTGCGTTGATGTACGTAATGCTGTTTTTAAACCATCAATTTGTTTCGTTCTAGCACGTACCTCTTCTTCTGTATTCATTTCAGGATATTGTAACTGAAAATTTTCCACAATTATCAATCAAATTGAGATGATTGGACAAAAACAATTATTACTGTAGATAAATGACGCAGTCTTTCAATGTAATGTTCAGGAGCGTGTGTTTGATCAACAGTATCTTCACCACCTTTTCGTGAACAATAGATTTGCCATTTTTTCTGTGGTGGTAGACTCAACATTGCTGCTTTATTTGGGGCGGTCAAATCAAGCTCCTCCTGCAAAAAGCAATTTACAATTGTTTATGGACAATTAATGTTAATATGCAAACATGTGCTGCTGTTATGATTTCATGGATTTTATGAAAATTATTGTTGATTATAGTCGATTTCAGTAAATAACTGTGGTGAATATTGAAAGTGCACCATCAATAGTGAGTTAATTAAAATCGCGTGATAGTTTATAAATATACAACTTTAAGAAAATTATTGTGAAGGCGTTGCCCTCAAAATGAAGCAAATCGCTCACAGGTATCGTACAGAAAATTTACTAGATACAACTGTTTTCACTCTTGATTTTATCAGCCTCTACCTAGAAAAATATGTAAAACACCATCTATTTTGATGTTGTTGATGATAAAAGGAATAATTTGGCGACTTTCTCATTTGTAAAAATATGTCGTTCACTCATTGATTTCGAAAAGAAACCAAAAAAAGCACAAACAATTCAACGAAAATAATCTCACCAACATCTGTGTTTGTTATTAAATAAATAATTAAACGAAATGAAAATGAAACTCACCACTAATTCAGCAAATTTATCATCTAATTCTTCTTGTGATGGCATCGGTTGTGTTGGTGTGATCGCTTGAAGTGTAAGTGTACCGGTATTTTCGACAACACAATACGTTATTTCAGGTGGTTCGTCATCCTGAAACATTTACAAAACGAATTTCGTTTTTTTGGTGAAAGTTTCAAATATTAGTTTTTTTTCTTAAAAAAATTAATAAATTGTTGAGCATTTCTAGTAGCAAAAATGTTGAAGAATTTCTACAAAACCAATAAAAAAAGACGACGACATAAATCAAACAATTGAAATTAATTTTATTAAGAAACAATTAAAATCTATTAGAAATTTCTAGTTTTAGGACAGCAACCTCAATTGTCTTTATGTATTTTAGAAGAACGACACACACAGTTAAACCTTTGTTTGTGATTCTTTTGCAAAATACGGGTTAACAGATCGAATTATACCAAAATCTAATGTAATTAGATTTTGAGTAATAGAAAAATAGACACGGCTCGCCGGCCTTAAAACCTAGATACCTACGTCTACATTTGATGCATCCCTAGCACCCTGGGTGTATTAAATTTATAATTAAAATCTTTTGGTATTATTTGGTATTATCTGTTTATTTGAGTGTATTCTATGTATCATCCCCAAGATTTTGGGATGACTCAACGATTACGAACTTGAGCCGCTTAGTTGACGGTTTCAAATTCAAAGGTGTTCGGCACTTCTAATTCTTCTTTGTTCCTATCATAATTTCGTAGCCTCCTTGGATCAAAAACAGACTTGGTGAAGCTAGCCACCTGCTTCTGTAGATTAGGCAGACTTTTATAAAGCAGGTGTTACTTCAGCATATATGGAACAAAAACCATATTTGAAATCAACAAGGTCTATAGTTGCCCCAAAAGGCTTTCATAGTGGTGGCAAAATTCGAATATTTATGGTTCGAAATGTGCGTGCACCCTCAAGCACAATGTCAATGTGTACACTGTGTACAAAAATATAAACCATTAGATGAGATTTCATTGTACAAATAAATACAATTCATCCTACAGCTATTCGGCCAAACATAATTTAATGCAATAATAAAGATAACGAACAATTTAAATAACAACCAAACCAGTTTTTAACTAATTTACAAAAATAAATAAATCATATAAAATAGGATTATAGAGAACTTGTCTTGTTTTTGTTCAAAATTTTAAATAGCTTTAGAGAACAAAAATTAAAATAAACAATAATCCAAACATTGAGATGAGAAAGTTGATATTATAAACGTAATAACGATGATGATGATAATAATAATAACGTACAGCTTTGGGGCATTGTTTCTTATAATTTCTGTACGAAAAACGAATCATTTCTATAGTTTTCACCAATGACTCATTCAATATTTGTTTACAACTTCAAAAAAATATAAATAAATCAAAAGAACAAACTAAACACATTCCTGATGATAACCTATTTCGGAAAATTCCACATTTATTGATTTTATTCATTGATTGATAGATAACAATGACTAACATTATTAATTTCGCAATATTTCCATCTATTTCCGCAAAATAATGATAGTAATAACGATAATAATAGGATTAAGCTCAAATTCGAATTGCCCAGACACAAGAAACCCGATGAATGTTGTTGTTGTTGTTGTTGTTGTTGTTGTTGTTGTTGTTGTTATTGTTATAATCCAATTTAATCGATGAATCCATATTAAAAATAGATAGAATAGGTTTCTAAATCAGATAGTGAAGAAATTAGTTTTTTTTAGATAGTTCCATTGTTTCCTGGTTAAAACAATCAAAATTTTTACGGAAATAAAAAGATTTTAACATTGCAATATTTGATTTGAAAACTGGAGAAAAAACCTAACAATTAGACCTTTGTTTACCATTTATTTTTGCATAAAAAACACTTATCTTATTAAAATTCTTGTTGTTATATACATATTTATTATCACCGACAATTTCACGTGAATTTACTCCGTTATCTCGAAGAATTTTATAATTTTAATTCGTTGGCCTTGTATTTGTTCAATTGGAAATTAGAGATTTTTATTATAGTTGGGGAATGAGAGGTAATATTTAAACAATTGATTTTTATTTAACAAAGACGTTTCCATGACCTATGTCATATGGTAGGGTCATATCGTGCCATTACCATTAAATGTCAGAGTATTTAAAAGAAAATGTTAAATTCTATGTAAATAATACACGTGAATGCTAATCTATAAACATACTTTGATACCCTAGATAATAATTTATTGTTAATTAATTAATTAATTAATAATAATGAAAATTTCCTCTTATACAATCTCTAATTCGTACAATTTATTTGTTATGATTTTAATTGAATTTTTTTATTTGAAATCTGTATCGCATTGTTGTGTTGTATCATTTTTTTTATTGTATTCGAATAATTTCCTCAATTAATTGCAAGGTTGTTTCGAATCAAATAGGTAACAATTAGACGAAAAGCACACCCTAAAACTGCTGATGACTTTGTAACATTCCATTTAAAAAAAAAATCGTAATAGGAAATAATTTAAAAATTATAAGGCACCTAGGTTAATTATTGTGTAGAATCTAGCGGCAGTAATTTTGTTGGAATTTTTATCGAAATTTTTACAAAACACAAAAACACGATCTAAATAATTTGAATTTTCTGCTTCTTGAAAATTTGTGATTTATCTGTCTCTAACGGACTGTGTTGATTTTTATACGATCTTATTGCTTTAACTAACGGTTAAATTTTATATTGTTAGTATAACAAATATTGTGATCTATATGTAATAACAGCATACCATGCAACAACATGTGACAGTAACACGTAGCTCTGTTTGTGCTCTTTTCCACACAATTCTAGCAAAATAAAATGTCAAAGTTTATGTGGCCATTTGTTTAATTAAATTGTAATTTCATCAGTTCTCATCAAATTCCTAAATTAAATGAATGTTAAATGAAAAGCGGTCAAGTACATTGCGTGACATCGCGACCCACCTTAATTTATTAAATGATCATTTGAATAATGTTACTACCTGTGTACAGCATATAACACACGTACATTAAAGCAATAGCAAAATGCAACAAAATAACTTTATCGTACGTTGTAGTATCAAAATACGTTTTTCAAATACTCTAAATCCCCGTCCACATCTATCGAACGATCATGAAAGAATGGATTTGTCATACACAGACTGAAGTAGATTACATGCGCTTGTGTTTCCTTAAACAAGGATTTGTTTTTCCTGTCCACACTATGGGAACATGACTGATTTCCTTTGAAGTATCGACAACTATCGGATCGGCGTTCAAGCTATTCCTTGGCCTTTGTTCCCATTCGATCGCCTTTGCATTGCCGTCCACACTATGGGCTTTATAAGATCGTAATGAAACATTGTGGTTGTTTTTTTTCCTTTATAAATTCGTAGACCTCTTCAAGTTGAATAATAATTATTGGCAATTCCAATACAATTGTTAAGAAATTGTGGTTATTTAATAACAATTACAAAATATCTATAAAAAAAAAACATCAAATTAAATAACTTACTTGTAAGCAGCCGCACCAGCCGCGCTTTGACCGCACGGCCGGCATGGCTGGTATATGGAATCGAGGCAGGGCGCTAGTTAAATTCTCCCACGTTGGTAATTTCAACGAGCACTTGGGCAACCCCTGTAATACAAAATAAAAAACAATATTACAAAATCAAATAATGTCAAATGATGATTAAAGGGAAATGCTGTAGGCTAAAAAAAAAACAAAACAAACACATAGAAACCTACTAAAATATTATTTCTATAGCCATTATTATTTACAAATGGTGAAAGATCATTTCAAAGAATTGTTAAACTACCCTTTTACAACAAAAACCAATCAACCTAATTTCACTTGTACAAGAAAAAACACTTGAGTAAAAGTAAAATTTGTTTTTTTTGTAACAACATGAAAGTTCCGGTTGTGTTAATTGAATTCTGTGTTGTTATTATTGTCTACATTACTGACATTGTAGTTGATTTACAATTCATTTTTCGACCTATAAATATTGTAGGTATAAAAATAACACAGAAAACTAAACTATATAGTAGGTGTGAACTATTCATAATCATCATTTCAATAACGTATAAACTCTAGGAAGTTGTCTGGCTCCTTTGCATCGTCCTTAACAATTCTATCAAGACGCCAATTTGAAGATATTGAAATGGGGAAGATTCCATTAATCAAACTAATCATATATCAACACATGTCAAGCTTGGCACAATCTTAATAATGAATTTGATTATAATTAAATACTTGAAAGTGTTAATTTTGTATTATTTTAAAATAGAATTGAGTTTAATTATCATTATTTGTTTAAAAGAGAGTGCAAATAACACGCAACTTTCATCATTTATTTTGCAAATTATTTACGATAGAGATAAGACACAAGTCACGTGTCAATCGACAAGTGTTTATAATTGTCACCTTGATTAAGAACGACCATGAAATTAAAAAGAATTGAAGAAAACAAAAACGGCGATATAAAAATGTGATTCCTCAACATACAGAGTGTCCCACATCCATAGCTAACATACCTATCTTTTATTTTTCAAAATAAATTTAGACGTTTACACAGTGATGCTGGAAGTAGGTTTATGGTTTTCACAAATACGATGGGAAAGTTAATTTATTTTTTTCAAAACAACAACACTTGAGGAGTCTGTGGATGCTCTTTACTGTCATAATTTCTACGATTTTTGTACTCTAGTTATCGAAGAAAAACTTGTGTACGACCACAATTAGGGTCGTAGAAACAAAAGAATCAGGAACGATCAATAACGCAATGTAATGTTGAGGCTGATTTCCGATTGAAAATAAATGAAGAAGCGTATTGAGGTTTACAGAACCGTTACGATTTGATTGATAAATGATTAGGCGTATTGTTGTTTTCTTTTGTGCTGTGTTTTTTTTTTAATAAGAACCATTATATTTCTTGTAATAATTAGAAAATTGTTTCCTTGCCATAACAACATGTTGCACTTGTTAACTGTATATTGTGTAAAGAATGTTTTTTTGAATAAATTAGAATGATCACGTTGCAAGAATTGTAATATTAACAGTTGAATTATTCAATTTTTGTTTATGATTTAAATAGAAACAAAAAAATGGAAAGAGATAAACAATTATTAATTATCTGTTTATGGTGGAGAAAATTCGTTGAAAAATCAAAAAACGAATCTTACTCGATTCAGTTGTGACCTTCTTAACTGTAATTATACAGCAAAATGATGTCCTAGATGCCTCCATTTATTGATTATTCAATTAATCTAACATGTAGAGAGAATAATCAACAATTACTTTATTTTGATTTTCTAATAAATGAGACTCTTTTACATTATAAACACGTGTTGTCCTAATTCTATCATCGAACTCTTCATAATATTAAATGATATTTGATACTTAATGTTATAGTTTCAATCGAAAAAATCATGACTGCGTATAAATTATACGATAATTGATTGCTTCCAATATATATATTTTCATTTAATAAATCATAGCATGTGAAAGGATTTCAACGAAAAAAAGAGTGAATCATAGAATTAATTATTAACTCGATCTATATTAAATTATTATTAGATTACTTTATTATCTTTTTTTATACATATTACCGTTATAATTGTTAAAGAAAGTGTTTCATTACAAAAATATAATATTCTTCAACGAATAAACGTGGTGACTGCAATAGCCGATTAGAACAGTAACCTGAAGGATATTGCTTTTGCGTGTTATTAATACGGATTTTAAATCTGCATGATGTAGCGTTTTCTAATGACATCCTCATATTATTATAGTGAAACAAAGGGTCTTACTATGAAAAATAAGAATTTGCGATTGATAAACGTGGAGACTGCAATAGTCGATTAGAACAGTAACCCCCGTTTGGCCCTTTAACGATTGTGTTTTTGAATCAATTTTTAACATCATAATAGTGAAAAGAAAGTAATTTCGTGTGAAACATATGATTAATTAGTGTGTTTTTTAATTGAAAATCAAAGCTAATTGACCTTCTTGATTATATTAATTTGAATAAAGTAGTAATATTGCAAATACAACCTTAAACCAATCATTAGTTGTTGAATTATTTTTTTATAGTTATCTAGCTAACAATAATTAGTTTTGTATCACAATTAAGAAGAAACGAAAAGAAATTGTCAACATAGCATATAATTTGTAGTTTGCTACAAGCAAATAATATCTCTACTATTAATATCAAACTTTATTAGACATCTTGTGAAATGTTAATAATATCGCCAATAGGAATATTATTTATTTTCTTTTTCTTTATCTTCTTCAAGTCTTCGTTGTAATTTCTTTTAGTTTGCTCTTGTACACAAATGAATATATTGGCAATTCCAACTTGCGTTCATTTATCATTGCTCTAATAATTCCAATTTCCTTTTAAACAAGAATAAGCAATAAATACAGAACGAAAAGGAAACGTATAAAATATTGCGATAATTTATAACATTTTCAGATTTATTATAAAAACAATTTCATTTTTTAAAATAACGCAAGCAAGTGCACTTACTGTCTGTATTTTATCCATAATTTCGGAAATTTGTTCTTTACTGCACATTTTGTTTTTGTGTTAAAAATCACCAATGAAACATTTGAAATAAAATGTATTTGTTTTTTGAAATTTATTTGCAAGGATAATACGCGCTCCTTTCACGGCATAGTTTTGTTTTTTAAATAACAGACGCACACACAGGCACACCGTCAACTTGTTCAGGCAACGACAACAGGTGAACTGCGCTCGCTTTTCCACCTTTGATGGTGATAGCTTACGCTACGAAATCATGAGCCGTTTACTTGTCTATGTTGTTTGTTGTTGATGTTGTTGTTGTTGTTGTTGTTGTTGTTGTTGTTGCTATAAACCTCTCTAAGCCGGCAGGTGTATATCGATAAGTATGTTGTTTTTGTAACTATTGGTTATATGATGATTTAATGAAAGAATAAGGAAAATTCTACATAATTTTTTTGATGACCCAGTTGAGATTATTTGGCGGTGCAATTTTTGAGAAAGTCTAATTTTTTTCTGCTTGATTTTTTAACGAAAACCTTTTTTCTCCCCATTGAAAGTGTTTTGATCGTGTCAAACCTTCTTGTTGCCTTGAAGGATTTCTATTTAATAAAACATCTCTTAAAGATCTTTGTTGTTGCATGAACTTAAAGAATCATTCTTCTATAACTTTTTAGGTGCAGCTTTTCTCGCAAAGTATATAAATGTTAATAACTCCAAACAATTTTGTTTGTATTATTGCAACATCATCAACGTACATACTGATAATATCCGGGGGAAAAAACGAAAATAGACGCTTTTCAACAAAACAATTGTGATGTTTGAAGAATGACTACGATTTCTGTTTAAATTGATATATGACTTCCTTTAATTTGATTTGTACGATTGTAATTTTTGCACAATTTCCCTGAAGGAAATCGTGTCACGATATAGCAATTTTCTATTTTATTACTGTTGTGAATTTTCGACTGTGTACGATCAAATCTCTTGAAGAAATCACGAAATTCAAAAATCTGATCTACCATTAGTGGATCATGTTTATATTTAAAATATTATTTATTTTATTATTATTATTATTGCAATTATCTAGTATTAATTGTTAGTGAAAGTTTAATGAGTGTGTTTACGGGTTTTCTACGTAATATCATTAATCGTATTGATGTTACATTATAAAAAATTACATGAAAGTAAAATTTTTGAAGAAATTCGTATTTGAAGGATGGTCATGATTGTTATTTAGATTTCTCATTTTTCGAGCCATTCTAAATTGATCCTCTGTTTGTGGAGATATTTTCTAAAATAACTCCTCTTTGGGCTTTCCTGTTGCCTTTTCATCACATTCAATCTTTGTTGTAATTGCTATTCCATCTCTGTAGAGCTTTCTTCAATGTTTGTGATTAAGGAAAACGGTGTGTTTAAGAGTTCAGGCAACACTTGGGGATATACTCGAGCTTTTTAGATTGTAATCTCGTAAAAACTGGTGTAGGACCGACTCGAGGATATGTGGTACACTTCAATGGAAAAAATCTACACATATCCGAAGTGTTATCACGGTAATTTCTAATACTATCGCGTTTTTAGGATGTTGGCGATCCCAACGTCATGTGTCTGATTCTGAAGTCAACCTTACTATAGTGACATAAAATGTTAAATTCGTATCCTCTCTCGTGATTTATTAATAAACACACTCAAGAAAAGAATAGCGAATAGGTATATCTAACACTTTACTAAGGAATAGACGTTATAAAGGATTTGCATTAGAATTTTGCCAGACATCTCGTTTCTCCAATATTTTTGTCATAATTCTAGAATGTACTTTCTTTCTAATAATGACTAGATTTCCATAAATACGGAAAATATTCAATATATCTACCCACATATTTTATGTGAAAGCCACAAAAAATGCGCTTGTTAGATAAAAAAATAATAAAATAAATTATACCTTAAAGACCAAAAAATATTATTAATAGAATAGAAATTTGCGTTTGTTTTAGTGACACTGTCACAAAAAAAACAACAAATTGACAGATCGAAGTAGAGAAAAAAAATATTCGAAAGAAAATCTAAGAAACTAAAAATGAATTATTTAATTTTTACTAACATAAAATAATATTGCGCAATTAATTAATTAATTAATTAACGAGTTAATTGATTATTTGAGCAGAACAATGATATTCTTGGAAATGATTGTGGTAAATGAGGAAAGCATATCAAAAATACGTTTTAATTAATACAGTTTTAACAATCTACAATTTTTTGATAGTTTCTCCAGTTCTCGTTTATGTTTTCTAAAAGAATTATCATTTGTTTTGATTTGTTTGTGATTGATGGACGAGAAAGGATCTTTGTTTACACTTCAGGTCCTTGCAAATATACCGTTAATGTGTTTTTCATAATTAACATCCTAAAGACGTACAACACGGCGGCACGTTTGTCTATAAATGCAATCCGGACAATCCGGTAGCCTAGATCATGCTCAAATGTATTTAAAGAGATAGAAGAAGTTTTGTGGGCCACACGTGTGAAGACGTGATTCTGATGATTTAACTTCCTTTTTTTGTTATTGTCGTCTTCTTTCAATCTTCTTTCAATGATATTCAACTGTACTTTTAATGTTTATCATTTCTAGAAATTTTTGTAATTATTATGGCCTGTCAAGCACATCAAACCACATTGTTATCATTAAAATTTATAAGATGCATTCAAACAATTACATACACCCGCATGCAAAATCGTTATGCAATATAAATGCATTTTACAATTTGTATAGTTTAAATAAACACACCTCTAATCGTGTTGATACATCAAATTGCAAATTGTCGTGGATAATTTATTAAAATTCTTATTGTAACAATTTTATTTTAAAATGTAAACATATTGCTTTTTGGTTTATTGAACTCGGGCGAATAATTTTTGGAAATAAGCCAGAAAAAGCGACGACATTGCACTTTGGCAACCTTGATGGTCACAATGCCGCACCTAAAAAACAACATAACACTTTTCTTTTATGGAAAATTACGAATTCAATCATTGTCTGATTTTCGCGGTTGGAAAAATGCCAAAATCTAACCAGATGGACACCATAAACGACTTTATTAAACAAATCTTCAGGTGTGGTTTATCTATTGTTGCGTTCTTCATCATTAATATGCGAATTTAGACAAAGATTTAAATCGTGCAACAATAGCGTTATTTACATTTACATTATTATAAACTTTAGCTAATTCAACTATAATTTGCAAATAATAATCACCGATGAAAGTAAAAGGACTTTGAAGTAGTATTAAATGAAGAAACAAATCAAAAATAGTTCAGCAATAGAAAATCCTACTGTTTGCCGGACTGGGAAAACAAAGTGTTTCCGGACGGAGACAACAAATCAATAGAATAAACTCTGGAAAACGCGGTGGTCAAAAGGCGTGTCTCTCTACATACGCGATTGAAGACCTCAAGTCCAGAGTTGGTCAAGTACAATTTGATTCACTATATTTTCGATATGATAAGACTATAATCATCACAAATGCAGATACAGATTGAGGTCGTGATTGGCATTTCTAACGAATACAATATTGATTGTTCTTTTTTTATTCGTTGTATTTTCATTTGAAACATTGTTGTTGTTGTTGGTCAATGTTGTGAAACAGTAAAACAACTGCTTTTTCAATTTCTAATCCATGCTTTTTACCATCGGTAAATATTTACAAAATGTTGACATTGATTAATTATGTTTTGAATTACTGACCATCATTACTATACTGTGTTAGAGAAATGTACTTTCTCTAAAATAGGAATTGATTATTGTTGCGCAATTTAAAAGTTTTCTACAAAAAATATAATTCACCCTCTATTTGAAAATATAAAAATATTAGAATTACGTATAATTAATAGTTACACTTGAAAATCATTGTTCCGCAACGGCGTATTTTACACCTGCTCTTTTCCTATCCAACCTTCTGCATTACCAAACACTTTCTGTCAAATTTTTCTTGTTGTTATTGTTGTTGTTGTTGTTGCTGTAATTTCTCATGTCAAATATGGAATGTAGGTAAGGTGTAACTTCATCTAGATTAAGGTGTGAATTAATAGATAGACCACAAAATATAATTAGATTTTATCAGAACGTTCTGTTGAACTATTGACAACAAGTCGACTGGTATTGTCTGTAATTATCCTTATCAATATTAATAGTTTTTGTAATTTAAAAAGAAACGCAATAATAAATATCAATAGATCCATATCTGAATTCTACAATATGAGACATGGTATGGTTATTATAACTCTAACAACTTCTTTATAATTATTGTCGGATATCAATTTTTCGTATCTATTGTCTTTTATTCGTCAATAAATAAAACATATCAGTATGTATATATGCGTGTGTGCGTGTGCGTGTGTGTGTGTGTGTATGAGTATTGAAGCAGGACTAAATTTCTGAAGGCGTAACGATTCGGTAATCGTGTAAATCGAATTTTAAAACTGAAGAATATAGATTTCGAAAAAAAAAGATTGTTGTAAATCATTTCCTTTATATAGCAGAGTTATGTGATAATTAGTTTAAAAAAAAATATTTGGAAACTTTTCCATCACCATTCTATCTCGAATTTCATCGTAATTGCATTTGTTATCGCACACTGAACAACAGAATTCAGCAAGTAAAAGCAAAAAATTTGACTTTAGATTTGTTCACATTTCAATCATTGGGGAATTTGAAGCATTTGATTTTACCTAAATTTGTACTGAGTAATCTTCAAACTAAACGTTTCTACAACAAATCGTATATAGAAAGGATACAAAGTTCAACTGATAAACTATTTTATAACAATAATGATGTGGTGTGTGTCTGACAAAGTAACAGTTGAATAAGTTTTTTTTTCTACAAGACCAACATAATTCCTATGTTCACAAAAGTATAAAATACACCATCATCATCATCATCAACAACAACAGCAACAACAATGTAATCATAATGATCACTAAGCCATTGAACTTGTAATTTCTTACTTTCTTTTACAACTGTAGTTAGAAGGAAACATATTTCACATGTGAGTGTTAATCCCTTATACGTTCATCTATAATTATCAAAATAATTGACAGAAATAACGTCCAATTTCTATGCATAAAGGTTGAAGTTCATTCAATCAAACCAATATTTGTGCAACTATTTCCAAACAATTCTTGCTAATTTTTGAATTAAAGCGTAGAGACATGTTTAAATCACTTTCTGATCGCCGTGTGGCAAAACACAAAATTCTACTCGCCATCACTTGGCAACTTCAAGAAGTATAATCATGGAATTCACCACAATAATGGCCGGTTAATTTGCAAGTATGATTGGATCACTCGGTATACAATTGGCATAATATCGTAGGATGCCAGTTATGTTGTTCGCTCGACTTGTGTGCGATATATTCAATGACAGTCAAATAGAGAAAAATAATTGCAACATAATGAAACCTTCACAAATGTCAATTCATTTAAATTACATTATAATTTTACAATCACATTATCATTATTAATGCTTAAATAGGTGTATAATTTAAGGCAAAATTGAATTTTATGCTTTACTAATACCATATAAAAAAATGTAAATATTTTTATTTTGTTTTTGGTAATTATGTATTCATAATCTATCGTCAATACGGGTTTAATGTAGTAACTATTTTTGTATATCAAATGAATGTATGTATACAAAAAAAAAATACAAAACGGTAAATGATAAACACATTTTTATAGATGACACGATTACATTTAATAGTATTGCGACCTGTTTGACACACTTACAAAATCCCGCGTTAAAACGTGACCTGCATGTGGGCATCATTGTTTAATGTTAATTAATAATTAATGGAACAAATTAAAATAAATAAATAAATACGGTAGAGATTATATATTTGAATAATTGAATTTCTTCATTTAATGGAAATTTAATTGATTTCCAAAAACATAAAATTAAGATTTATGTATGGATTGTTTATATATGATTCTTCCAGTATACTTTGATGGCGTTGTCGATCAAAGGTTTCACCTGTGTGCCGTACTGCGTAATTTCCAAACTAACTGTAGCAACAATTGTTAATTATTACTACCTAATTATGTAATAATTTGTAGTTTGTTTTACGCGAACGACTCATTATGGTTTATTGCAGGTCCTGTTATCTATAAGAGTGTTATTATATCAACATCTTAAGAATTAGCTAAAATATTAACAAATCCTGTACAGTGACATTGGTAATTTTTTAAAACGGTGAAAATGACCGATTAACTATTAATGAAACGTGTATAAAATCAAACACAACTTTCAAAATTTTAACATAAATATGGATGGAAAATTTATTTGATTTATTGGGTTGCTTTCAGTGTTTCTTTTTTCAAAATTTGTTACTAGATAAATCTATCAAAACTATCGAACATTCACTCTAGTTTTTTTTTGATTAGCTTTACAATCACTTGTATTTTGAGAAATTGACAATAAACAGAAAAAACAACCGTTTTAAGTGAAATATTTGGTGTACATATAAATTAAGTTACGTATACACGTGTAACGAACGAACATGAACGAGCATCAATATACAAATGTGAACACAAGCAAATAGAAGTAAGTATACGCCGATTTATTGTCGCGATACTTAATTCACTGTTGCCATCTATGGTTAAGCTGTTACATAGTTCTAATTAGTAAAGAATTTCTATTACTACTAAATATATCTTCATCACATCATTATTATTATTATAAATCGAGAAGATTTCTAATTACTATCAAATTATTAATCTTCCGTATACATGAATTTGTTATATAACCAGATTTCTAACGAAACAAATCAATATAAATGCTAGAATGGATCGTAAATCGGCGTATAATTGAATAACATGAAAAAGAAATTAATCGAACCGATAATGTGGCGGATGCGCTTCACTACAACTTCCGAACAGTGGCGTTTTTAGGTGGTAGCTCACTAATTTGCAGTGTTGAGGTGGATTGCGATATCGCAAACTGCTACACTTTGGCGGCACTGTGATTGATTCGGAACATGTGCAGAAGATTGCTCTGAACCTGCGACAGTGGAGCAATTGTATTGTGTTGTCATAGTGTATGCAGGGAACAGTCAATAAAGAAGTGGAATTATAAATTTTTGATGATAACCGACCACCATGTTTCTAATTGTCGGCAAGGATAGACACATAGTCGAGCTGAAGTCATCTGACATTACAAACATCTCGACTCATTCAATATATTCTACTACTGTATACCGTAAGATTCAAGGATCTAGGTACATAGAGAAAGAAACAAGCGTCACCCAGTCTTACGGCTTTCAAATAAGTTAAAAAGAGAAACAGTCAGGTATATTTTTGTTCATGAGAAAGAGAAAATGGGACCATTCTCTAAGGGTCTATGAGAAGGTGTTGTTTATATGTGCCTAGATCTGCGCGACCGCAATCCCAAGCAAACGCCTGGCAAAACAAAACGTTAAAACGCAGTTCAAGCAGTCCATTCCATGCTGGTTTGCTCCTAAAATATAAGCAGTTAGGTACGGTTGGAAAAATAAACTGTAACGGAGCAGTAGCAGGTTGTGACTGCTTCGGCGAAAGAGCCGACCGGCACATTTCTACTGCAGTGTACGCAACGAATTAAAATATTCGTTCTATGAAATCGATTTAATACATCCTTGAAAAGTTACCAAATTCGCATCTAAGGCACACACTAGCGTCCGTGCCACGCCATTAGCACTTGAACGTTTTTCTTTGTCTTTCAAGTTTCCTCATCAAATTCTGTACATCATCACAGTAAGGCAGTCCAGATGAAATACGAAGGAAAATACGCGAATGCTATGCCTCTGGCGCGTACTGTACTGATAAATATGCGAGGTTATCAGCAACTGCGTTACGTACGGCGCGTACGGTGCTGACTAGTGAGCGTTCACCTTTTATATGTTAATCAAGTACGTCTGCACTATCTACGTGAGCAATCGATTTATTTATAACTAAATAATCAACAAGTTTTATGAAAAACGGAAATAGTAAGATCTGCTTAACAACAACAAAAAGAAAAACCTTAAAATAATTAAACAAACCACTTTCACATACCAACTGTCCGGAAAAATTCCAATAAAACACTAAATAAACAATATTTAGATGGTTGTAATTAACACTATAACACTGGAATATTTTATCGTTTCTAATACCTATTTGTTGAATATGATGTCTAATATAGAAACGACAGGAAAAAAACCGGAATTTATTGGAAAATACGCATATTCGTGTAATGTAAGTCAAACATAAACAAAAAACAAAACAAACTTATCACTCATATTACCTCACTGATAATTTTAGCATAATTGTAAATAATTGCAAGACTATCTTACATGCTATTTTTTTTTGTTGAACTTTCCAACAGTCGTCATCAATTAAAATATTTGTATATGACTGTGGAAAATATCCAATAAAATTGTAATTAATAAATAATTACTAATAATTATTATTATTATTAGTCATTTAAACGACCACTGTGTGTTTGTTGAGTTTAGACATTTAATTCTAGTAGAATCATTAATTATTTTTACCTCGAATGCATTTATTTCAAAGAATAAAGCACAAAAAACATAAATATATACCATGTTTCTTTGCGGTTTTTCTCATATTTCTCATTGAATAACTGCAAATAGTCAGGTTCAAGTTTAAGGTTCAGTTGCGTGCCGATTTGAGTGCGCATGCAATGATTCAAAGCGAGCACGATCGTTCCATTCAACAACTATGAATCACTATAGAAACGAGGCGGGTTGAGGCAGTGCTCGTGCTCGACTTGACTCATCCGATGTACATGTAGATACAGCCTTAAATAGTTACAAAACTCGGTAGTTTTCTCTACCGCAAAATATTTTTGCATGTTGATTATCACTAGTGAAATTAGTGGAGCAGTAATTGCTCTTATTAGAAGAAGAAATATGTAAATCAACAGATAGATGCTGAAATTTGGCGTGTTTTAATGATGATTATAATTACCAGTCGCTGCAACTGAATAATTTGCAATATAAATTTCATTCAAAAATCAATTATTCTTTCAGTGTGAATGGATTGAACCTTCACTAATACTGATCTAGTTCTACTTTAAATTCATTTGAGGAGTTGATTTTATTTATGTATGTATGTAGGTGATAAAAGGTGCGTCGATATTTAGTAGGAAGTAATAAATTTTGTTTCTTGAATATTGGGGTCGTTAAGGGGTGGTATTTAACATTAATTATATAACAAGTGCTTTAAAATTCTTAAATTTTCTCGTCTTATGTTTTCATAACAAGTGAAATCTATATAATTTCCGCTTAGACTATTACCATATTGGATTATCATACGAATTTACACCTCTAATAACATTTGAACACCATGTATAGAAACATATAATGATTGTGTCGTTAGTGTTTATGATCATATATCGCATATATTTAATGCAAATCTATTTATAATTAACATAAATCCATACATATTTGATTCTTTGTTGTCTATGTGCTAATTTTAACGCCTTAACTGAATACAAAATAGCCAACAGAGATAAAAAAAGGATCCATTTAATTGATATTAAACGAAAACTGATTGTAGATATAGAGAGCGGAACTAGATAGTTAGACCAAGTTATGATTTGTGGTTGATTACTTGACAGGTCAACGGTTAACCGACTTGAATATCAATACGAAACTCTCTCTAACAATAAAAAAAACGTTATTCTGAAGAAATCCTGATGTTGTACCTTGTCCTCATCGTATTCTCGATCTTCTACAATCATCATCCCCATAAACAGTTATCTGTATTCTATAAGTTGTCGGAGGTGTAACTTATGTGGCGCATGATCAGTTCGACAAACTCAAATACCTGAGCACTTCCACTTGATAAATACTGGTTAAGATCGAGATTCGGATTAATATCGAGAGTTGTTTAGAATATCGCTTTCATATTAAAAGCTGATGTCATTTTAGTGGAATAATATCATCCGCACCTCATACTCAAAAAGAATTCACACGCTTTCCATGAATGCTTCGAACATAAATAGTTTGATTATAATCAATAAGATGATTCAATCATTTCTGTCATGATTTATAATACATCAAAAATAGAAGAAAAAAAAATAGATATATAGAACCGATGAAAAGAGATTTTCTTTTCTTAATTACCACCTTCTAAGTTTAAATACATTAATTTTAATCGATAATATCTTATTAATAAAACAGATATAAACATTGGAATGCTATAAAAAACGGTGCATATTTGAAATTTTTCTATAACTTTCACCTGATATCATGGTCTGTTATTACATGAAATAACATTGTGAAGAATAAAAAACAACAACGAAGAGATCTCTGATCAGGCGCCATACAAATCACAGTTACGAGAAAAATTCCCACAAAGAACATGAAATTGGTTATACAACATTATCATTAAACGATTAGACGATTCAATTAAATAACCGTGCTTCACGAAGAACACGACCAGTGAGAAGACAGCTTCATGCCGGTGTTTAATGTGTTGCCTAATCGCACCTGTAAACAATTATTATTGTAAAAGAATTTGTTTAAAATTCATGAGTTTATTCAAAGCACACAACAACAACAACAACAACAGCAGCAGCAGGGTGGCCGTATTATCATGATTTTGTCATGTAATCATCAATATTAACAATAGTCTTGGTCTAGACGATCTCGTTAGGGCGCATTTACACGAGAACACAACAATAAACTACACTACAATTACAGCTAAATGCTAATCAACAATATTTGTTTAATTTTTTTATATGATTCTTTGAATATTTCAGTAAAGTCTAATGAAAGTAGTGAACTGAGCGTTTTATTGATCGTTTAAGGGTGTTCGAATCACCCTCTGTTGTAATAACTTGGTTTCATTTAACAACCAACACGACTGTTGTTTACGATCTTTTATAGGGTGGTCCAGACAGTAACTGCCCTCAAACCTGAAATTTATCATTATTTAATTCTATTTGATTTCAATTTAGAATTTCTAAAGTTTCATAACATTCCCATTGTTGTTGAAAGTAGTAGAACGCGACCAGACAATAGTGTTTTGAAAACAGAAGTTGTACAGTTTCCTTACCTAATAAAGAATCAATGACGGACAGAACTTGTTCTTGATTTAACAAAAACAACGAAAACAATACGAAAATTTCGAACTTAATTATTGTGGTTAAAAAAAAATCTAAGTGTAAAATGTTAAAATTAACGGTCTGTTAAATACTCAATAAAGGCGCCCATTATTTAATGTTATAATGAATTGATTCATTTATAGAACTGTAGTTTAGTGGAATTGTCGCAGTGTTATCACAAATTTTTCTGGTTGATGATAACGAAAAAAAAACCCTGTTTGTCTAACCACTAGCACGTATCGATTTCCGTGATGTTAAAAGGTCAGATTAGGTATTGCGATTAACAAAACCAATAAAATCAATGGAAAATTAATGTAAAATTGGAAAATCTATAAAGATAGATTTTATGATTTTCCCACGAAAACGCACCGGTTCTTTGACCGTATTCTAAATATTCTCCTAGTAACCAACCCCAATATAGTTCGTAAATTAATAAAATACTAAATTTATAATGCAACTTTTAATGTTTCATAATTACCTCTTTATTTACTACGATTCATCGTTTTTATAGGGCGGTTGGTGTTTTCTTTTTGTTTTTTGATTATATTATAGAAATACCGATTTATTATTGTAATTAAAAGTGCCACTTAAATTTAAAATAATCTTTGAAATTGTCACATGTTCCACCACAACAACTCAGCTGTAGACTAAGTTTAAACACAAACCGCCTTGATGCTATTGAGTGCATTTAAAGGTATAACACGCATGCACATCTGTACATATACACAGATTTTATGTGTTTGTGTATGTGTGTGTGTGTTGTATGGGGTTCCCTATTCGAAATAAAATCAACAACCCCTCTAGAAAGCCCGCCATAACAAATTTCGTTTGGTTTACATGAAACCATATGGGAATTTCATACTGGAACTAATTCTCTTTTGCTAAAATGCTTCATCGAATCGTATTGTTTAAAATTAATTAGTTTTTTTGGGTATTAAGAAATTATAGGATCATTGAACTTTAGTATTTATGGAATTCCGTCCTTTTGATGTGAAATCTATCAACATTCATCTAGAAATAGTAAATGAAAAAATAAACATTATTGATTAGAAATGATGGTAAATTCGAGGAAATAGTGTATTTCATAAATGATTGATGTAATTAATAGCGATAAGGAACTGGACGGAAATGACCTAAAAGTTTCATTACTTATTATTTTAAAATTATTAATTTATCTTATCCTCTTTATTTGCCATTTGGCGAGTATTTCGCAGCAAGTTTTGAGCGAGTTTCTCGCCAGATTAAGTTTTAATTTGATAGAAGGCCGGGGAAATTGTCTTGGCCAGTGGTAACCCGGTTAATTAATCGAAATGTAGACAAATAAAACCAGAGTTAAATTTAACAAACATGTTGATTTAATTGCATGTTAAATTTAACTGAAACTGAAAACGTCAGTAGTGTTCGTTAACTAAATTTACATCTCGTTTCGATTTCTCAAATGGCATAAACAGTGCCGTATTAGTAGATAGGCGGGGATGGCGCCAGCCTTTGGGACACCCACTGTTCACGCTTTTTAAGGGCACCACCACAACGAATTAAAATAATATTGATTTGGTCTTGAGAGAAAATTATACTAAAACACATCGAAAATGAAATACATTAGGAATATCAACGATTTTAAATGGAAAAAATACTGTAATATAGTATTTTTCTCAAAATTTTTATTTAATAATATTCCGGAATATTTGTACATACGTTGTTATAAAGGTGGTTTATTAAAATTCTTGGATGGTCAAATTAAAAACGTATTAGATGAGATAATTGACGAGCGACCTCCCAAGATTTTGACAGCCTAAGGACCTCCATAGCCTTTAATCCGACACTGTACATAAAACAAATTTATAACACGATAAATAATAGCATAGACAACTTCACTAATTCAAAAACCATTTGCGATTTAAAAAACAATAAAAAAGATATTTACCTATGAATCAGGTAATCTTTTTGTACTGAAACAGTTTACACGAGTTAAATAGATGCATGCAGTAAGGACAGGATTGGTTTTACAAATTAACTAAATCTAGGTGATGTCCCGGGGGTACCAAAGTTTTAGATACTGTGTTGTTATTTAATTAGATTTCAATAATATCGATTTTATCATTTCTACTTTACATAGACGACGTCCCAATAAAGATGCACCACTTTCATACAACACAATCACTGAGCTAAAATTTTCACAATTTAGTTTGTACGAAGTTGCTGATAAAATCTTTGTCGAATTTATTAATAAAGAAATGTCCACACGCCTGGTACACTGCAGGGAAATGAGCTTCGTATACGCCGACCATTATCTCTCTTTCAACGCCACCCTAAAATATTTGGCGCCCGTGGGCTACTAACAATAATGCGTCCCTCTTCATAATTGGTAAAGTTTTAGCAAAGTTTCAGAATTATTTTACCAATAAACAAATAAAAATATAAATTTCTGTTCTAAAGGCGTCAAATTAATTTGAATGCAAGCAAAACTGCCGCCCCAAAATGCTACCGCTCCATGGTTAGCTTTATGGTTAGGATGGTCCTGTGTAAAACGCTTTCTACTGGTAATCTTAGGCATTATCTACTAGTATCAGTTTTTTAGAAGCTGCTATCTGAATTGTAAAAAATTATCCATGTTATTGTCTAAATGTGTGGGTTCCTTTCCAGTCAAGTCGACCGTATAAAAATAGACGAAATATAATAATTCATTTATGCTTGAACATCAAGTTAATAGACAACTGTTGCTTCTTTTTCTTCTTGTCCCCTCGTAAACTTTAAAGTTTCTTTGTTTATTTTGATTTTACTACGATCAATAGAAGCAATTTTCTCCAATAATTACTTTAAACGATAATCACAAGTTATGTATTTATACTCACAATATTTATAAAAATATGTAAATACAAAATAAAATCGTCATTACATTCTATCATTAATAGATTTATCCAGACAAAGACCACAATCATAATTATTTATATTAAATAATTACAAGAATCTTGCAACTGTAATGTTAATATTTTGACAATTTGTTTATTTACATTGGGCAAGAATAAGAACAGAATACTCGTTCAAGATAAACAAACAAGAGAAGGAACGCATCATAAGGAAATTCCAATCGTCTCCACTGATTCTTCAACATTTCAAATACAGTAAAAATTTTTATTGATATTATACACCCAGTATATACGATATTAACCGAACAATAGATGAATAATTTCATATTGAAAAGGGGATGTGTTCAAGGATGTATAAATCTGAAATTTATCAACAATCAACAGTAATTTTCATTGAATTTAGACGCATTGCCATTAACGAGCCCATATTGTTGATTTGTTGTTAGATTAGTTTTTTTCTACTTACCTACACAGACAGGGACGGACCGTTATATTTGGGAGCCTTGGGCTAACACTGATTGGAAGCCTACTGAATTAACCCAAAGAACAGTTTTTTTCCTCTTTTTTAAATAAAAAAATTATAGGCAACCGATTTGATGGTCTTGGATATACAAAGTTTATGAAGAGACTTTGGACGGTAGTTCATAAAGACCATGCCTAAATCCGCCCATGTACATAACAACTTCTTTTGACAATGGTTAGATACACGATTATAATGGTGAGATCCAAACGTTTTAATAGCGCGTGCCATTGAACAGCTGCTTTTTTAAAATGTTAGTTAGCCACCCTAAAAACGGGTGCGTCTCAAATTATTCCCACATATGTTCACCAGAAGGAGACCGATGAATTCTCAACAAATGCAAAATTAGCACCTTGCACAATCTGGATGTTGAGAAACAACAACAAAAAACACACGAGATAACATCCGTTTTGAGAGCATCTTCAATGGAAATATTGCAGAAAAAAAGTTTCTTTTACCGTATTACTTATAAAGATTTAATCACAGGAAATACGATTTTAGTAGGCCTTTGAATTTCTAATAAATTGTTTTAAACGTTTAATTATCGCTAATTAATCTCAATAGATCATATTAAAGATGGATAACAATTTAATATAATCATGTAGCTATTCTAGTTGAATTTTAATGTAGTTAATTCCACTTTTCGATTATTTGTAAAGGATATTTTAGATGATATCCTTGAAACTTATCAATTTATCAATCATATCAATTATCTCATCGTATTTGATAAATATCAATAAAAAGCTACAATTGTTCGGTATTGATTCGTTTTTATTTATTTATAGCAACTATAATTGCATTAATTGACAAAAACAACAACAACAACAACAAGTGTAACTATTTAATTCTATGTTTGTTTAATCAATTGAAATGATCAAATGATCCACTCACCAATTTTGAAGGATTCACTAAGAATTCACCATTTCTCTCAGTTACCTAATCAGTCGAAATTTCATTTTCACTTATAAAAATTATGAACGCAAAAGATTTACCAAAATATAAATGATTTCAAATCGGGTCGTTGCACTATTATATCGCAAAACACACACACACAATTTTCAGGATAATTTCACAAATGATTGTCACAATTTCAGTAGGATAATTGCGTTTGTTGAATTATCAAAATATTCTCTTACTAAAATAGAATTGATCTTGCGATTTATTGATGAATCATTCAGTAAAAGATTTGTTGGATTTTTTTCGGATAGGAAGTTGATAGAATCGTTTGCAGGATGAAAGAGGGCTGAATTTCAGTTTTATTGGCGCATGCTTAGAGATATTCCTGTAACATGCGCACGTCTGAATCGATTTTGACTTGTACTCGAACTGAATAGGAATGTCTAAATTCATAGTAGAAAAACAAAAACAACAACAAATATTAATTAATTTGGAATATTTTCCAATTCAAGAAGATGATTTTCTCGTGAATTTATTTTCTTTAGGATTGTGTTACGAAAATGACAGATGTGTACAGATGAAACTTTAAAATAAACTTTCACGTGATGTAGAGCCTCATTTGACATGTTACTAATGCAACTTGTCGTTTTTTTTTTGGGAAGTTTGATTAGAAACAACATTTTTTTTGTCTGTCTTCTACTGTTACTTGAAATGTCGTAATGTAACTTTATAGATTTTCATTTGTCTTAAAGCTGCGTTCACAGCGCCCTGTTGAACGACAACGCAGTACAACAATTAAATCTAATTAATTCTCGTCTATTGTATAGTTTTACAAATTGATTGTTGAAGGTTATTAAATACTTACAATTAAATAGATTAAAATGATCCAGTTTTTGTGCTCCATTTGTGCCTGAAACAGTATATTATTTAGATAATGACTAGAGAAGAAGAGTTATTTAGAAAAGACGCCCCCAGGTTACATAAGTTATATTATGCTTGATCATTAAACTATTTTTGTTTCGTTATAGATGAAATATTGGATAGTGTTACCAATTACAAATTCTAGAATTATTGACGCCCTTTATAAAAGTCTATCCCCATCATGTTCCCATATTAATTTGTAATTTAATAGAACTATCGACATGTGAGCGCAGATTTAGCTTGTTCTGTTGTCGATAAGGTCAGGTAGTCACTGATTCATAAATCAGCTTCAATGCATCGTCGAATCTGTCACGTATTATTGAAAATCACATTTATGTTCACATAAATTAATAATGATATAACTATAGCCTGCATAACAGCTGTCGTTTCAATTTTATCATTCGATATTGCAGTCAGTTTCAAACTAGATAAACATCAGGAAGTTATAGAGTTTTCATAATTATAAGCACGTTTTTATCTGATATTAGAACTGAGAAAATCTAATTTTTCACACAATTTGAAAAAAAAATTACAACAACATACAGTTGTTTAGACTTTTCAAAACAACAAACCAGCAACATAACAATTTGCACTACGAATGAATCATAAGTTCAATGAAACTATAACAATATTACGCATTATTTTATTATGTTGTGTCTAAAAATCGATAATTTTTCAATTTTAGCAAATATCACACGAGACATTGTATAAACAGAAAAACAAACATTCATTCTATTATAGCAAACAATTCAAATGAGCATCGATTTGATTACCTAACATTACAGCTTCAATCAAATCGATACGATTTCGATCAATCACACCAATAATAAATCGTCTACCATCAATTCCAGATACGATTAATGTAAACAGTTTTGAGCCGTTAATTTTCGTTGATAATCGATGTTTGAAGCCTTCAATACCTTTATATTCGTAAATTTGTAAGACATTCTCATCTTCTAAGAAACCTAATAATGTTTCGCCATTGTTGAATTCGATTGAAATTAATGATGATGGTTGAAATGTTGGAATTTTTTGAAATAAATTTCCTGTAACTGGATTTTCATAAATCTAAAATTCAAATTCAATTAACATTCCATCATTTGTTTTTATATCGATAATAATCACTAACTTTAATAATGTCATAACTGCTACTTTTAATTAATGTATCTTCTTGACTAGCAATCGCTAACAGATTACGTTTGTTTGTTGTTGAACCGATTTTAATAACAACTAAATCATTATTATTATAACCAGGGAAATTTCGATTCCAATCAATTGTGTAATTGGCATTAATTACAATTTCTGTATTTAAATCAGCATCAATGGATGGATCATCATTGCGATTAAGTTTGATCAATTTACGTCCGGTGCGTATAGCCAGACCGGTTTTTAAATCTCTTGGAACAAACGCCATGTTATCTACAAAATCACAAAGCAAATCTCAATCTCGATCTCTATTTAAATTGGGATTAAGAATTGCACAAGAACCTTCATGAATCTCCCATTTACGTATTCTACGTAAAATTGGATCAACATTCGTGAATATAACAAATTCACTAACAACACCATTTCTAAGACCGTAAAACGTTGCAGGTACTGCAGATTCTTGCAGTAAATCTTGATTTTCCATATTCAATATGTGCTACAATATTTTTATGGAATTTTAGTGGATTTATTGTAGAATATCCCTGGTGGATTACCTTAAAATCACCAGATTTATCCAGACTCCAGACATTTGTCCCTGTTACTTGACATCCAGCAAAATCGTTATTACGTACAATCAACAAAGTGTAATTAACGCTTTTTACGGATATAATTTGCGAAATTACACCCAAGTACACATCTTCATCTGGTACATACGTAGAATTATTCCAAACTAATAAATGTGCAACACAACTACCGATTTCGTTAATTAACAAATAATATTTGCCGTCAAACTAAAATTATGCATTTACTTCAAGTTAATTAACCGAACGCATAATAATTAATGAAATTTACCTGAAAACTGTGGAGGTTATTAACGGGATTTTTGAAATTAAACGACTGTAATCGATCTAAATAATCGAATTTGTACATTTGCTCCTTAGTGTTTCGATATGAAATACTCAAATTATGACAAATCTCCCGATAAGTCCCCTAAAATATTGGGTGAAAATCAGTTTATTTTCGGTTGTATTAATAAAAAAAAATTGGACCTACAATCAATTGCTTCTCAATTTTGTATTTAAATCGCCGTTTCTTATCCACGTCCTTTTGTAATTTTTCCAAATTCAAACCATTGATTGAAACATCCCCATTTACATTGTTATCAAAAACAAGATCACGACTCAAATTCCAATTATCGTTGATGATTTGATGGTGATTCGAGTAAATTTCCAATTTACATTCTTGCCAATTTGTTAAATTTATACCGTTAATAAAACCGTAAATATTTAGATTCTTCTCAAGAATTTGTTTTGTTGCAAAATTGTAATTTGCAGATAAATTCTGATCGGTATTTGTTGTAACAATTTTACTAACATTCCGATTATTTAACGATTGCCCAATTGTTATGTTCTCAATGACAGTAATATTACTTTTAAACAATAGATTCGATGTAATTTCTTGATCAATATCAATTAAAAATGTATTTTGATACTCTTCAAATAAATTTAGACCATTAATAAACTGATTAGTTTCAATGTGTTTTAATGAGATTAATTTGTCAAAGGATAATTCAGTTAGATTTTGATCGATTCTCAAAGGAATCAATTTGTTTGTATCGATGTTATTGATGAAATCAGTTTGAAGATTGCCAACAATTTCGACTGTGTCAAACGAATAATCGCCTTTAAGTAATCCTCGATCGACAAATATTGCTTGATTTAATAAATCATTGATTCGTAGACTGTTAATTAATTTCGTTTCAATATCACCAGTTAATTGAAGAGAATTATTAATCATGATCGGATCAAGAAAACGTATCGGTGTTTGTAGAGAAAAATCATTCTCTATCATTGCGATATCGGTGAGAAAATTTGCGAAATTCAAATCGTTGATTCTATCCTCGATTGTTAGATTACCACCGATTCTTACCTGAAATTATTTCATATGTACAAATTCAGCGAGATTCTACGAAAGTTTCTATCTTAATCTCGATGTCCAATACGAATAGAGATCAAGATTGAGACTTTCACAGATCCCATCGAAATGATATTAAAAATTACGGTATTTTTAAAGATGATTTCGTTGGTAATTTCGAAATTATCGTCAATTAACGTGATGGAATTCAAATATTCTTCAACATTCTTCGAATCTAAATGGCTGTTAATTTGTAGATTTTCAATGTGTGCTAATCGATTGAAAATGACATCACCTGAAAGTTGAGCGGATGTGTTCGTTAAAAACTGAAAAATCTCATCAATTCTTTTTGTGTTTACCGTTAATTACGTAATTATCGCCAATTCTTCCGTAATTCTTCGTAATTAATTCGATTGGAACATTGTTAATTTCATCAATTGTTACATTATTAACAATTGTTATATTTCCGATAATTTCCAATGGTCCAATCAATTCTTGATCGCCGTGTTTCGTTAGTATTCTATCGATTGGTATCTCATTAATTTGTTGGGTTTCTAACAGTTTTTCAATTATAATTCCGCGATTGAACCATTTCAATCCTTTTATAGTTGGATTTGTTTCATTTTTATAAACTACATTATCGATGATCTCATTGAAATCTCGATTATTGTACTGATTTATTGTTAATTTCCCAAAAATTACGCTATCTTTAAATGTGAGATTTTGGTAGTGTTTCAGGCCGTCTTCGAATAAAATCCCACCAAGATTCATCAAATTATCACCGTTGATTTTACCAATTTTCAATGAACCGTTAACATGGATATCTGCAAACAATGTTCATGTTATTTTGTTTCAACAACAGCAAAAATAAACAGAATTTTACGCTTTATTTCGATTCCTCCACGTGTTAGACGATCGATTATCTTCAATTCTAACGCATCCTGATCTAGTATCGCGAATTTATTGAAACCGTTGATTTTTTCAGGATAAATCTCCGTAATTTGTGCTTCACCAATCCGGTAATTCCCTGAAATTCTCTGATTTTTCGTTAAACTCAATCGTTTCTTATCTAAATCGATTATGTTGAAATTTGTGAAATTTCCATTAATATCACCACGAATTTCTAAAATGTCCACCGTTAAATTTTCGAATTTAATTGGCATTTCAATTAATTGATTTTCAGTTAGTAACATTTCAGGCGACTTATCATTGATAGTTTCAATAATTTCAAGTTGACCAATTTCAGTATTATTGTTAAATATTAATGTTGATGAAATATATTGATCGCCAGTTAATTTAACTGTTTCATCATCCAATTTTTTAAGATCTATCGTATTATAAAGGCCATTTAATTCTAAATTTGCTATTGTAACATTGCCATTAATTCGATTAAAATTCAATATTTGTTTAGTATTCGTTGTTATTAACGAATTTAAATTGATGTGATTTATTGAATTTGAATGTAAATTGAGTTTGTTGCGAATCGTAAAGCCTTCTGGGAACTCTTTTATCGCCGTGATTACAACGTTGTCTTCATCCTTAAAGAGTGTGATTTTTGTTAAATTTGTAGTTTTATTTCACATACATTTAACACAAACAAAATTAAGTGATTTATTCGATTGTGTTGGTTTGTGTTAGAAACATTTGGATCAACTGAACTGTTAACTGTAGAAAGCGGAAAAATATAGTTTCTTCCGTATTTTCCAGTTAACGCGTCTGAAATTCGATTTTCGTTACTCATTTCAACTACACATTTAATCCTTTTTGAACAGCCTCCAAGGAGGATTGAATTAAAAATCGCGATATTTAATGGAATCGTAGCGTTTTGAAGTCAGCGCCTCTAACAGCTGAAATTTCAACGATATCTTTCAGACTTATATACCGCGTATTTCAGCGAATTATGGCCGAATTGGCGTGAAATTGCAGAGTGTGCAGGGATCCGTAAATGTTGAGGATCTAATTACTTGATTTTGTTTGTACGAGTGTTTAAATAATCCTGAAATATCTTACAGCATAAACGATATTTTCTAACAAATCCGCAAAATTCTCCCCATTGAAATGATTTTCCAAAATAATCGAACCGTTAATTTCCAATTTTCTAAAATTAATCCTTGAATTGATCTGTTGCGATTCAATTAACGTGGGACTTCTTATTAAATTCGTCGCATTTAATCCGTTTAGATTACCGAAAATCTGAAAATAACAACAATTAAACTGTGCCACAAAAAAAATACAAACTTTTTGAACAACATTTAAACTTTCACTAATTTGAAGATTTTCAAAAATCATCTTTTCCGCAATAGTTTGGTTGGTTGTTAAAGTTATGATTTCATTTGGATTTATGTTATCGTAGAAGCCATTGCAGTGCATTTCGTGAATTTTCAGTTTATTCGGGAATTGTTTTCGACCGGTAATTCTCGTTGTTTTGTCGTCTCTGAAGACTAATCCTTCAGGAAATTTCAAATTATTCAAATAATCGATTGTCGAATTGTCTTCAATTGAAACACTCTGAAATTTGATTGAATTCAATGAAATTTCTAATTAATTAACGACAATTTGTAATTACGCCGTTAATAAAAATATTTTCTGGGACATAAGTTTCAATATTTGTTAGACATAATTGTTTGAGGAAATCTTGGAAATTTTCACCGTTCACGTTGATCACTTCGATATTTTGAGGGATGTACAACATATCGAATTTGGTGTTGTTCCAGTTGATTGGTCCATCGAATTTTGTGTTATTTACATTAGGATTTACAGGAATATCGTTTAGGGTTTCAGTTGCGAAATTTTCCACAATTGTCACTTTATCTAATACTAAATTTGCGTGTTGATTGATTTCAGTGATTTCATTTTCAAGAATTAATCCGTTAACTCGCTGAATGATCGCCTCATTTTCAACAATCATCGATTGTTGTACGGTTAAATTGCCGGAAAAATTCACGGTGCCATTTTCATTAAAAACTAGATTTTCTGTCGGTATATTATTGATTTGCTTTGGATGGAAATGATTGATTTTCAAGTTTTTCATAAATTTTTCACCGAAAATCGGTGCGGTATTGTTCGATGTTGTAACAAGATCATTGAAAATCTTTTCAATATTTTCACCATTCAATTTTTCAGTTCTGACACTATCCGTATCACAATCACTACGAATTTCCACTAAACCATTGAAAATGATCGTATCGTAGATGGCTTGATTTTCATGATTTTCAATTTGTTTTATTTTCTCATCGATTTTATTCACTTTTGCTTCGATATCGTTGATTTGGATTTTCAAAAATTCGACATCTTGAATCACATCGATATTATCCGTTGGTGGATTTTTAATTTTCTCAAATTCATCGAATTGGGCCTTGAGAAGATTCTAAAATTGAGAAGAATTCATAAATTTATTGTTTAAAAATTACGTAATTTTTTGTTTTACATCGAGACTATGTTGTGTTTGTTGGAATTTATTAACTTCAAGTTCGATGGGATTTGCGATTTTTCTCATTTCTGTATTGAACAAAAACAATTCAGATGTTGTGTTATCTGTTGGTAGTAATAATCGTATCTTATCACCGATTGTTATCGGTGCAGCACCTCTAATGCCACGTCGTGAATTTTCAATTAAACAAATCAAATTTTCAATAGTTTCACCAAAATACGAACAAGAAATATCATTGTGCTCCTCAAATTCAACACCATTATAAACGATAACTTCAATGAGAAACGAATAATGATAAGAATGGTCCAGGAAACGCTGTGCTAATAAAATTACATTATCACGATCATTAAGTGATATTGGCAACCAATACAGGATCCCTAAGAAATGTGAATCGAACAGATCCTCTTTGATTAAATCATTTTTGATGAAACGATAAATGCCAGCTTGATAACCATTGAACGCTATAAACGTCTTTGAACCAATATCAAATGAAACCACATCATCCACATAATCACTTGTGATATTTTTGTATGGCACAAAACGATTTTTGATCAATTTGTAAATTAATAGAGAATTCAGTGATCTCTGTGGAATTGACAAGAAATAATTTGGACCGAAATTCGTGATGGCTGATGATTTTGTTGTGTTATACAGTGGAAACGATTGTTTCAACCAGAAATTTAAACGATTCTCCAAATTAAACTCGTATAAATCAGCTGTAGTGTGATTAAGATAATTCGTAATCACTAATAGATGATCATTAAAATCGATTTGGAAATGATTAATATGAATTAATTGTTTTTGTAATTGCCATGACCAAAATTTTACCTGTAAAAAATCGGAAAATAACCAAATTGTTTCTTTGTGGATAAGATTTAAATAAATACAGGTGTGAGATTTTCAATTTTAAACCAAATTAATTCGGGTTGAGCAGTTGCAACAATCAAAATTGTTTCATCCTGGTTTTTCGTCGAATTCCACCATTGGAAAAGAACAAAATCGTTGATCCTATTTTGTAAATCTACAATAATTGGCGTTTTTCAACAAAGAAGCGTTTCTAACGAACTGTACGGAGCATGTCCACTCAACTTGTTGTTAGATATAATTAGATTATACGAATAAAACTTGTAGAAATTATTGCACAATTCCGCTAAACTTGCTAAAGTTTATTGCACAATTAACGTACTTTACAATATTAAAAGAATATTCTACAAGATCTTTGTACAAGAGACCCGTTTATAGTGGACATGCACCTCAATTACGTGAATAATTACCTAATACTGATGAATTACTTGTAAAACTACTCAATTGTTCAGTTAAGATTGCTAAAATTAAATGATTACGATTTGAACCGACAACGTAGCAGAATTTTCCTACTGGGACACTTTTCCAGCGATCTACCTTGAAATTTAACTCGAATTCATCATCAGCAGTGACGTTGGTTATGACCAATTCTAGAAAATTCAGCTGAGCGAATCGGGAAAAAATCGGTAAGTTGCGGACTTACCTTCACGATTTTGATGGATTAAATCGAAATGAGAATGCCATAAATGTTCTTCACACGAATTATATTGGAAAATATTCAAAATTATTAAAATTATAACAAACGTTGCCATGTTCAGACGGCCATTCGTTTGACAAAACCACTTTGAACACTTTCAGGTTTTTGATAAATTTCAAGATAATGTTGTTGTTTTTCTAATCGTTTTATTTGACAGACCACAAATTAAAGAAATATTTACATATCTATAAAATAATAAATAATTGAGCAAAATTGTAAATTAAACCACTATCACAATAAAATTAAGGTACTGTAACTGATAAGAACCGTTTTGGATCGCCAACTTTCGGTTGAAATCTCAAATTAACCCGTTTACCTTTTTGATCATCAATATCTAAAAATGTATTCCAATCAACTAAACGATAAAAACCGGTGAATATGCGTGTTGTTGTTTCTGGTGGTGATTCAGATGTTGTTGTTGAAGATTGACCGCCAAATGATGCTTCCAGATCAGCTAACGGTGGATTTCTTGGTTCTTCCGTTGTTGTTGCTGTTGATGGTGGTGTTGTGGTGGTGGTGGTTGTGGTACTTTGTTGGCGTTTTACTTCTTTTTTACCAACACTGCGATCGAAGTTGATAGGATTTGGTGAATTAATCTTTTGATCTAAAGTGGGGAAATTGTTATCTTTCTCAATACTTCCAACTAATTCTTTTATACTTTCTAGATCGATTTTTTTCAAATCTTCTTCTGTAGCGGTCCCATTAAGTTTCTCTAATTGTTTGATAGTCTCTAGTAGTTTATCCAGTTTTTTCAATTCGTCTTCAGTAGCGTATTGTGAATCAGGATTGAAAACGTGCTGTTTCTCAACAGTTTTCTGTATTGATGGTTGTTTTTCAATTTTTTCCACTTGTCGTGTACTTTCAATACCTAAATCTTTTAAAACACCCTTAAAATTATCAGGAACTACATCAAAATTCGATTTCTTATTATTATCTTTATGATTGTTTGACTTCAACGATTTTTGTTTCCGTGAAGTCCGTCCCAGACCAAATGACGCTAATAAAGCTTCCATATCGTTTCTTGATGCATTACTATCAGGTAACGGTTTGAAACCAATGTAAGAATCAGGATTTACTTCGGCTGTATCAGGGTTGAATTGGTAATTAATTTCCGGTTGAGGTTTTTCATATGGATTCGGTATTAAACCGAAACTCATTAAAAGATCTTTCATATCAGGACTTAAAGTATCAGCAACATTTGCAACATTCGGCATTGTAATTGATGAACTTGTTGTTGTTGTTGTTGTGTACAGCTCCAATTGATGCTAATAATTCTTTAATTCGATTGTGGTCTTCAATGGAAATTTTCGGATTTTCATGTTCAATAATAGCTGTATCTAAATTTAAATCTTTAACAACATTACGGAGATTTTCAGGTAAACCAATATCATCACTAACACTAAGAGGTTTTGGCGATGTATTTGGTGCTTGTTCTAAAACTACTTCTTGTTTATTAATCTCATCAATAATCAGTTTTGGTGAATCTATGATTTGTAAGCCGTCACTTGGTATTGTTGTTGTTATTTCAGGATAACGATTGGGATATTGGCTGCTGGTTGTTATTTCAGGATAACGAATCGGATATTGGCTGGTGGTTGTTCTCCGTCTAAGAGGACGGCGTCGTTTATAAGTAGTTACTTCTGGAAATTCAGTAGTTGTTGGATGTTTATTATTGACAGTTGTAGTAATTTCAGGCAATTGAGTCGATAATATCGGTCGACGTCTATTTACTTGTTTTTGTATAGTTGTTTCTACATTTTTATTTAAATTATTATCAATGAATTGATTAGAATTTTGAATTGTTGTTATCTTCTTTGGTTGTTCCGTTGTTTTTCTAATTGATAATTTCCCATCAGGTCGTCTATGATGTTGTGTTTTATTAATTCTAGAATTCTCTTCATCTGTTGGATCATCAATCATTTGTGTTATTGGTGGTTTTGTATATAAATCTTCTAGATTTTTATCATTTAAATTTGATGGTGTATATGGCATTACTACCATTATAGCTTTTGGATCACGTAATTTAGTTGTTGTAATATTTTCAAATAAATCTAAAATTTCACCACGTGTTAATCGTGGTAATGCAGGATTCACTTTAATTAAATCTTCAACTTGTTTAATAGTAGCTTCGATAGCAGTTTGTTTATTGTTGACTGTATTTGAATAGGGTTCATCTTGTTCCAAACTGTTGATCTCAAATGATGATGTATTTATGTCGGGTATTATTCGACGTTGAGGATGGGTTGATACCAGACTGAGACCAGTCAAAAGTAGAATCATGTAAAACGCCTGGAAAGAAGATAAGCACGTTTTTGATTGTAATAAACAACAAATTACAACACTTAAATGATACCGATATACAGAGGGTTAAAGGTTAAATTGTGATTTTCTTCAGTAGGTTCAGACAAATAAAAGGAAAGCTTCTGTTGTATTCATGAAAATTACTGAATATTTTACTATTCAAAGATTAGTTTGAGTAGTTGATAGTCAATTAGCACAGGTCAGCTCTGAGGTAGTCAATTCATATTATAATAATTATAATTATTTTGAAGTAACTCAATAGTGTGATTCTGAACAAGTTTTGATTGAATCTTGAATTTTCGCATATTTATCGAGCTTCTCCAAAAGCCGGATTTTGAGGCTTTCACATAAACTCAGAAAATTTGATTTACACCATAATTTGATCGACTGAAATTCGAGCTTTATCTCATTCTATAATCTACCTTAAATTTACAAAAAAAAATAGGCTATTCCCAATAGAATGCCGAAAAAATAACAGTTAAGACACAGTAACATCTATCGTTCATATTTGTATTATAAATAGTATTAAAAATAACGGAAGATAACACTCAACTTTCTAAAAATTAATGGCTATTGTTATTTGATTTCAAGGCACTTTATGTACGTTAACAATTAGATTTTTATGTTATATTTTTTTAATTAGTTTAATGCAACTTTTAATTGATTGAAGTCTTGGTTAAGTTAACCTGAATTATTTCCAGTTCTTGAGAAAACATTTCAATAGAGACAGAACAAATACGTACTTTCTAGACATCACCACATAACTGTAGCTTCACTTTCTCTATAAAGCAGAGTGTTCACTAGGTCGGTGGGCCGGAGTGGCGCGAAGATATATGCCACAACAACGTACCTTTTGCCAGATCTCTTGAGGGACAAAAAAAAAGGTTGAAAGTACGTTGCAAGACAAATTGAGCTTATCAAGTCCACAGAGAAGTTTCACCAGTCTCGCCTGCGCTACCCACCGACCTGGTGGACGCACTGCTTAATGATTAGGAATAATATTAATTTATAATGAATTGAGTAATATATTTATCGATCCACATGACACACTTCTACCCAAACGTTTTCACCAGGTATGTTGACATATAGCGGATCGATTAACTTTAATTATTGTCTATTAATGAGAACAGAACATGTTTTTATTTTCTTGTCTTTACAATTTTTATTGAAATTGTGCAATTACAACAACTTTCCAAATGTTTCTTCTAAACTATTTGTTTTTTTTTCAAAACATTGAACTTGGACAATTTCTACATAATTTTTTTTTTAATTTATGCTCATTCATTTTTTGAAATGGCATTAAAAGAAATCCTCAATCTTGATAAGGCGATCGAGAGAAAATTATTTGAATTTTCCGGTCACGTAAGTTATTATTATCCTAATTCTAATTATATTTTATGCGTGTAGGTTTAAAAGTGAATGTAACGTATGAAGAAACCAGTAGTTTTTTGTTTGTAATAAATAATTAAATCAAATTGAATTGTTTTGATAGATTTACATTCTTGTTCATGTATACATGAAAGGGAAACATTATTATCATTGTTTACTAAGGAATGTAATGCTTTTACTTTCAAATATTCGTGATGGTGAAATTGCATATTTACAATAACTGATCGTTTCGATGGAATATCACGCCGGCCAAATCGAAATAGACAAAATTTTGAATGGAAGTCGCAATTTACCAATGGGATTTTCAATTGTTTTCTTGATTTTGCTAATTCTTAGATGACTTTAAAAATATTTGCAAATTTCGGTACAAAAAGTAGCAATTTCCTTCTTTCTCGTTTGTGATCGCACAAGAACAGAGATGAATTTACGATAATTTTATGAATTTGGACATTTAATCGACTTATTTCTCTTGTTTGAAGAGCTGTTTTTCTTCTTCAAATACCGCTATCTATAATTACATCTCGTTTTAACAGTTAAAAATCAACAAGAGCTTAGAGAAAAAAAATGAACCAAATGTAACAGAATGTGCATATATTTCATATTCTTTAAATACTTGATTAGTGGAAATTATTAAATTATCTAGTAAACGATGTGATACATACCATTTTATTTATAAATTCTGTATTAATAATCATTAACTAATTAATTGTTATTAATATTCAACCATTACAATATTTAGAATGTTGCATAAGTGCAACAAGATTGTCGATGTATACTAACACTTTCACAGTTGTTATATTTCTGACCTGGTGTTCGTCGATGAGAGTTTCTTTTACAAGAAAGAAGAAGTGGAGGGAATAGGTACCACCACAAGTATTTCTATGAAATTTCATCTGAAAAACCATTACTTTTTCTTGTGGCTATTTAAATTTCAACAATATAGTGAAATGGAAAAATACATCTTCATGTTCTAGATGATATCATCCCAAATAACAGTTTGCGAAATGGGGAACAGGCTCTTTTTGTTGGAATATTTTCAAGATTTATTTAAATAAAATACTTTTTCTTGAAGCAACAAGACACTTATTTTCCACGCTACAGTGATGCTGTATTAGTCTTCAGTGGCGTATCTATCTAATGAGGCATGGAGGCCATTGTATAGAAACCGTTTTATTTTACTTTTACTACCTTAAAATCAAGCCTGAAGCAGCTTTATAAACACCCAAATAAATTTCCTGAAACTACATAAAGAATGGAGAACGAAATGAATTTCTTATTCAACTATACAAAAACTGTTGCATACATTTCTACCAGTGGCGTAACTATCATGCGGCACGGAGCAGCTTCCCCTGGCCTACTACTTACTTCGCTATATTTATGTTTCTTATAGTGTTTACGTCGTCTAGGAATAAAAACGGTGGTTACAGGCTCCTTTTCATCTTCTACCTTGGGGCCTTGGATCTTCAATTGACCTTCCCGTTGAGCTTCAAAACAAATGGTTTTCCACATTGAGTCACGACCATCCTGTTACGCCACTGATTATCAGATTTTTAAAATACGTGCCAACATATCATTTTAATAGATAACTACATTACCAACTATTCTAGATAACTGTATTAACAGCATCGGTATGTCAAGAAAATGTCAATTCGTTGAGAGAGTCCTGCGATGCTACCCTTAATAAATAAATAAACATTCACAAACAATAATTTAGAATCAAATATAAATTTGAGTGAAGAAAGCAACAATTTTCATGAACAAATTATTAATAAACCAAATATAATTCAACCAAAAAAAAACAAACAATCAAACAATGGGATGCTGTTATAGTTTTTTTTGTAAAGATGATGGAACATCCCAGGTATAAGTTTTCAATCAACAGAATTAAATTTTAATGTTTTCTTAATGTCATTTTGAAAATAGAGCGGAGAACCAAGCGAAAGAACACATCTATTAGTTGATCCAGTTTCAAATAGTACCAATATTCAACGAGTCAATAGGTATATAATTGATTATAGTTTAATTGTTTCTAATATTGAATTTGTTGCTTTTCTAATAGTGAAGATTTATCATGTCATAATTCTAATTCAATCCCAAAAAAGACTGATGAACAATCTGCATTAAATCGAATATTACAAGAGACCGCCACGTATGTTTGTTATTCAATTAATGATACTCTCTACACTCTAATAAGATGAATTTAATAACATTTTAGTAATGTGATAGATGTTGCCGCTTTGGATTCACATAGTTTACAACAACATGAATATGCTGAAAGAATGAAAATTTACAGTGTTAAGGTGCAGCAAGTATGTGCCAGTAAAAGGAATAAATTAACAAATCGCTTGAAGAACTGTATGTTGGAGGATATACCCTGGCCGGAGAAAGCATTAACATCTGAACCAATACATCCAGATGATAGAAATTTGGTAATTTGTTGAAATACTATAACAAAACAAAAAACACAAGAATTTTAATTTATTTTATCCGAACAGATTACGTCCGCTGTTGCAAGAGCTGCTACTGCAATAAATGAGATTAAAGTCGAACACAAAGAAGATTTAGTTGTGCCTTTCCGTATACCTGGATGATAAAAAATAATCAAATATTGCAGAATCTTTAAAATATATACATATAGAATCCATACTGTAAGAAATCTGTAACTGTCGGAAATATCCAACACAAATGTTTTCATTTATCATAAAAATTGCATAATCATAACGCTATAAATGAGAAGATTTCTTATAGTTGAAAGGATTGACTCAAAATTTTTGTTTATATTCGTTCATTTTAAGTAAAAAAAAAATTATGTGTTAAATATTTGTATAATTTAGCTTTTATTGATTAGTTATTAATAAAACTTTCTATAAATTTTAATGTGTTGAATCGGTTCTATTGGTAACAACATCTGCGATAATTTTGTTATCGCTATGTGGTCCATGGAAGAAATATAATTTAAAACCAGTAGCTAATAGTAAATGGCAACAAATAATACCAATAGTTAACAATAATTTATGCCTGGATAATTTCAATGCTGGCATTAATGTGAACAATAATACAGAGCCAGATGTAAATGCAGCAATTAAAACTAATGACCATTGTAACACATTAATTTGAATTGTCCAAAATATCGATACTGGAATATAAATAAACAATGAATAACCATAAACACAAATCAATTCTAATACACTTGGTGTACGTCCATCTTCCAAACCATCTAAATCATTCACCTCCGAACTCCATTTCAATAAAGCCCATAAAGAAAATGGTATAAATATAACATAAATGCATATAGTCGTTGCTGCATATGATACTAAATGGAAATCATATTTCCATTTATAATTATCTTTTGCATGTTGTAAATAATCAGCAATATTACCACTAATTGCAATTGTAAATATTAATGTTATAGATATCCATAATGGACCGTATAAATCTGGTTTGTTACGTAAATGTTGTTTTAATCGATTATCATAACGTGGCGTCATTGATACTAATATCCGTTCCATTACATCTTTTGTATCAACATCGAAAAATTGTTGGTAATATTCGAATGTCCAGAATGATTTTGATATTGGAGGTGTGTCTAAGAAATTTCCAACAAAACAAAAGAAACAATTTCAAAAATGATTACAATTGGTATAGATTACCATCATTTGGATGATTTATAGGTGATAATTGCGGTCTGGTGGATTGTTTAGCAAAATCTTCTTCTAAATCTAGATTTAATTGTGCTTGATTTTGTTGATTCGTTGGTGGTACATCAATTGTTGAATAATCTTGGAATGATAACAATTCTTCTGTTGGAACTTCCGGCAAATTTGCCATTATGTTCCACAATTCTTTCTTTTAGTATTTTCAAATTATCGTTAATACGTGTATTGTTTTTATCTCAATATTTGACAGTTTGGACATTATCCAGTTGTAATACAAATAGAGCCATCTATTGGCAGCATACATCAGCATTTGTGGTGTAATTCAGGGTTGCCAAGATGTTATGATTTATCGTCAAATTGACTACTTTCAAATTTTTGGTGTCAGTAGCGACTGGTGCCAAATACAAGATTTGGCACTCTCCCCCGCCTTGCTAGGCCTGGCCAAATATATCTATCTATCAAGATCTCAGTAAGTCAGTAGACTTCATCAATTTTAATTAATTTGGATTGTGTAATTGAGGCAAGTCGATCAATTCGAAGTAGATAAAGTATGAAGTCTAAACTTCTTTAGAACAGATCGTTCTGCTCTCAATTTGGTGCTTCTCTCCACATCACCTTAAAGATGAAGCACATAGCGCTAATAAAACAATTGCAAGAATAAAAACTACTACAACCCCCCACATACTTATAGAAGTATTCGCTATATAGAATTTTACGATTTTAAGTAGGCTGATTACAGCTCATTTAACAAAACTCTGAAGCTTTGTGTTTGGAAAATCAATTCAAATGGAATTCTAACAATGATAGATATTCGTAAATAGTCTCCTATTTAACCCTAACAAACAACGAGGAGGGTGTAATGCAATGAAGTCCTATTGAAGGGCATGAATAGTCCCGACAATAGACCCTAACAGGAGAAGATGTGTGTTATTGTGTGAATCTTTTTCGCTAATTGTTTTCTATATCTCGCGACGATAAAAAACTTACTATAAATAAAATTAAAAAGATTATTGAAACAATATTTGGTGAAATATTGTAAAAATTACCATTTAGTGTAATCCCTACACATCCATTCGTCCTGAGTTGCGTACCAATCCATTCACAAAACACTAGCACTGTTACATTACACTAACACTATTGCACTCCTATTATCACTAATACACTAATTTTAAACATTGTTTGTTCACTAATAATTTCATAAATTTTTAAGACCGATGCTAACTAACACTACGCCTAAAAATCACTTGATTGAAATATTCGTAAAAACAAATCTAGAAAAGGTTGTTTTATAGCCGTTTCTGTGTGTACTGGCTATCCTGCACATATTTCAGACAATGATTAAATAAAAGTTTTCTAGCAATAATACGAATTACAATTCAGAAAAAAAGGTTTCTCTGATTGTTTAGTGTAAATGCTGCGCCACCAGATGCCCGATATTGAAGTTGTTTGTTAGATAACTAGCAATACAGCAAGCCGCAAATCTTTTCTACCTAACGTCCCATTACAATCCGATTTCAAATAAACTAAAAGATAGAAATTGAAATAATTATGACATGTTTCTGACGCGTATAATGTCACAATAATCAAAAGATAAGTCATAATAAAAATATGGCCCAGAATTACCAAATCAACCACTTTTTAACAACATACAAACAACATTTTAACAAAAAAATTTTAGAGTACGTATACAATTAATAAATTAATAAATAAAATTGTTAATTAGCGAAACGAATTTGAAGTAATGAAAAATGTCCAACGTACACATATGATTCCAACAATCCGGTTACAGACAGTTTTCGAACGTTTCTAAAACTAGACGATTCAGATCGTGAACAAACCAAAGAGAATGTCGACAATTATTTGGAAAGAGTATATTTTGAGATTTTTGAGCCAATTCCAATGATTATTATATGAATGTTTTAGTTTAAATTAGAAAATGAGAAAATTTCAAAATTACATTTATCGGAACCAATCGATAAAGCGATCATACGGAAATTGAAATTTTCTGAGAAAGATACTGAATATCAACATAAATATGGCGACACCGGTAGGGCTGTTGAATATCGATGAAATTTCCATAATGAATCTCAATTTTGCAGAGAAACAACGCAAACTAAAAGAAGATTTACTTCGAGCGAAGGTGATCCTCCCGGAGGATGCCCAATTACCTTCAACCACACATCAAAATGCTTTTCGAAATCCAAAAGAAATCTATTCGGGCAGTGTCAGATCAGCCGCCGCCAAATTAATCGACAATTTAACAAATAACAGTAAGATAATTTTCCAATAGTTTTAATTCAATTCTAATCGACAATGATTTTAAGGTGAGATTATCGATATTCTAAGAGTTGAAAGTGATAAAAGTGAATATATGGAGACTGTTGGGAAATTGGGGAAATTTATTATCAAAAAACATTCGCGTTAGTGGATTTTGTAAATATTTATTGTCAAAAATTGCTGTGGTTATCAATAATAAATGTTCGTAATGTCATTAGATTAAATTAATTGTGTCAAATTTTTATTTTTATTATTGAAATTCTTCAAAATTCACAATGGTTATTGATCAATTCCACACAACATATCAGAGTGATTATACATGGCCTTATATAAGACATTACGGAATTAAGTAGATAATCAATTGATTTGGAGCGTAATTATTAGTAATTTTTCTCTTAATTAGATCGACAACAAATACGAAAAATTCACATGAACACAACTGTGCGTTCCATCAAAAAGCGCCCACAGCCCAACCACTTTTAGATCCTAAATTGCATGCCGTTAAAGTTGGCCAATGTCCCCAATCGGAAAACAGTCGAATTAATCAACCAAACGCTTTTTTAGAAAAGGTATTTCGATGAAAATTGTACCACAATTACAATATTACAGAATTGTTTGTAGTTAAAACAAAAATATCCGTTTATTTATGAATGTTTACAAACAACACCACCTAATCAAATAGTTTCAAGAATAAATCGAGAACGTTTGAAAACAACATATCAAAATGATTATAATAAAACGCGTAATTATCCATCACAAAAATAAATGATAATGTTTACAATTAATTTTTTTTTGGAATTCAAAATCCAGAAGACCATCTAAATTGCACTGGTGCAATTTCACGGGCAGCTGGTGTTAAGGCATCACCACCAATTCCTGCAATATCGTCTTGTTGTTCATCTTGCAAACAATCATTCCCAAAACCACCACCAACAATTACCAAAAATATCGTTAGGAAATCGAATAATACCAAAAACAATAAAGCCCATTCAGGTATTTTAATAGAGTGACAAAAAACTGTTTCTAAATTTCGGTACGTTTCAGATTCATTATTAATTGGTACAACTGAATATCAAGATACAATTTCTAAATTAGGATATTTAATAATACGTGAAAAACTCCATAATAGAATGCCAAAATGTTAAACAAGTGATCTGTGATTATTTTGTCAAAATATTCCAAAAAAAAAAATTTTCAGTTGATATATTTTTTCTCTTTTAAATTTTATTCGTGCAAAATGACTGTAGACAAAGAAGTGTTTTTATCGAATCAAAAAACCGATTTCAAATGGCCACAAATTGTTCCACTTACACCAAAGTGAGTTTTGATTGATTTCCATTTGCGGAAATTTCACATTTTGATTTCATTTTTTTAGACCAACATCACCGCCACTTAATACAAAACCAAAAAATTTCTATTTAACAAAACAAGTTGAGCCGTATTGCCATTGTGATGCCCATTCATATAATCCACAATTGAAAAAATTTAAACAATTAATCGATAGAAAGCAATATTTAAACAAGGAATTAGAATGTTTAAACAAAGAAATGGCATTAGTTACTGGTGAAATACTAGACCATCCTTGTGATACTGATGACAATAAAATGGCATCGATCTATCAAACTGATTATAATAAACGCGATTTTGAATCGATGAGTTATCAGAAAATACAAAGAAAATCGGCAGTACCATCATCAAGAACTGGTGTATTGATGAAAGGTTATCGAGATCCAACGAAATTCCGTTATTCAACATTTGCACGACCTGCAATTGATGTCTGTCCATCGGTTCATCTTAAACAAAGTAATTTTAAACGAAATCCACAAATCGTATTCAGTATGTTGTCATCATCACCACTAAATATCCTCAACTCTAGCGTAACTCACAACCGGTTATATTGTCAGTGGAGAAATATATATCGATTCACTCTTTCTTTACTGTGGTTAGTATACACCCATTTCTGTTTTTACATGAAAGACACGTTCATCGAGAGTGCGTGTAAACAGATTATTATCTAGCAATGGAAAAATCAAATGAAAGTTTTCAGTATTAACACCAATCACTAAATGCAAACAAAAGAAAAAGATGGGTGATGTGATTGTGGAAATGTGAGAAGTATATGTTAAGGTGGACGTTCATTAGGCAGCATACAGCCCAGCGACGCATTTTGATGACGGCATTCGAATGAACACGCTACCTACCGTGACACACAATTAGCACTCAAACGTTTTTCATTTTCTTCGTATTACATTTTCGTCATCCACTAACAATAATCAACTGACAACAATATTTTGGTCAGCTTCCATAGCTCTCCACAGTAAGCGTATACGTTCACGTCAGATGATATACTAAACAGAAAAATGCAATGTGTCAAGCGCATACGGTGCTGACTAATCTACGTCAACCTTAATAGAGTTTGTGTTAAAAAAAATCAACAAATTTAAAAAGAGCATGACAAACCCCCACACAAATAGAAATTGCGAATTATGAGGAGAATAATCTGGTAAAAACCCGACTAATTGTTAAGTTGTTTGAAGTGAGGTGCGAAAAGAGTAATATGAAAAAAAATCTTAGAATTCAGATCGATCGTGCCAAATAAAAATTGTGTAAAGACAGAATTGGGTATATTTAAATTTGCTTAGGTCACATGCATTACAGTTGCGCAGTTGATGACATTTAGAGATGATGACTACATTGAGAATACCACAAATCACACAAAGAAAATTGAAAATGTTTTATTTAAACCATTCTAGCACCACAATCAGTTCTCGATTCTAATCCTGTGGAAACAGGCCGATCAGAATATCAGGATACTGTTAGTAAAATGGGTTTAAATTTAATGCAAAATAGTCAACAATTTATTGAACCATCACCATCGTCCCGTAAACGTGTTGATATTTGTTTATAAATTTTTTGATGATTTCAGCTATAATTTTATTAAATAAATAAAAAATTCACTAACAAATTAATTTATTTATTTATATCGCTTTGTTGTTGTGTTATTAAAAAAATGTTTAAATTATTAATAATTTTAAATTTATTAATTTCCATAAATGGCTTATATGATAATGGTAAGATTCTATAAAATTGATTAGATAACAAAGATTTGTCGAATTGTTGAATTTTCAGAAATAAATTTAGAATGTAAAGGTGAACGATACGAGAATGTTACCTTGACGGCATATTATCCTGATTATAATTCGCAAGGAGTGGAGCGTGGATATCTCGACAAAAGGGGCAAAAATTTGAAAACTTTGCAGGCATTTCCATTTGTCAAATTTATCATTGTTGTTATTATTATTAAAATTGTTATTTCTTTTCGATAGGATTATTTAGATAATCGTACAAGTTTCGTCACATTAGCCATGGATGATAAATTATCAATTCCATATGGTACTGAAGTTTGTATACCAGAATTAAATCAACATTTTGGCCATCGCATTCGTTTACACGTACGCGATACATCGAGCGATTTAGATGGCAATGGTTATAAAAGGGCTGATATTTGTGTTAGAACAGAAATCGATAGTTATGATGTTTCTGTTAATAGGAAAGTAACATTGATTTTTGTTTAATGAAATTGAGAAATCTGTAAACAAATGGAAAGTTTTAATTATTTAATTATAGATTATTACTTATTTATAATTATATAATGCATGAATTTTTATTATCAAATTTTTGGAATAAACAGACTTGTGCACTTGTGTGTCGAATTGAAAAATTCATTTCTTTGTCCTCAAATTTATTTGACACGTTTTCAAATACGTGCGCCTGTCTCTAATGTGTGCAATTAAATCACATTTATTACACCCAGCTACATGGGGCTACAGGTAAATTCGAATTCTGGAGCCCCATGTACCGTGTTGAATCCAGACATTCTTCTTAAGAGAAAATTCGATATTCTTAGTGGAACTGCAGACTCCCAGGCCTTTCGATGGAAGCGCAGCCTATCTAAACTTCTGCTGGCTATGCAATCCAGTCATCACTGCTCAGATGAGTCCTGCAAATCTTGGCACTTGTAGATCAGCTCGGGCCTTTGGGTTCGCTAAGCCCAAACCAACAGCTTTGTTGAATCTGTTGGCCCTGCGGAATCTTACTAAATAGATACAGTATTGTGTTTATAAAAACTTTCCTTGAGGGTCCTCTGTGTGTGGGGCTTCCGCACTTCCACTGGTTACACTGTCAATGTCATTGTGGCGAGAGAATGTTTACAAAAGCAAAATACTTCAAATTTACTTTAAGAATAAGTCTCCAAATATGCATCAGATTTATTTGTGACTTCGTTCTATTTTTTGATAATGAAAATTATTCTATAACAGATATGTCTGTTTGATTTCATCGCACAGTCCCATTTTCCGTTCCTTTACTTATTGTAAGTCTTTTTATCATCGCATTTAGGTTAGCCTCAACGTTAAAGGTATTGGATTTAGAATCCAACTGGCGTTGGAGTCGGTCCGGGGTTAATATTATACAAATATATTCTTATTGTATTTTCATTTTGAAATATATTCATTCTAACAACAGCTCGTCGATTAGTGGGAATTATTATAGGTGTGTTCCTACCCTCAGTTCCAGATTGTTTTGTTTATAACTAGCCTATGCAGGTCTAATTAGAAACTGATCACAAACTACTTTCAAACATTATTAGCTGGAACGCATTTATATAAAATTCTTTGTGGAAGTAACAAATAAGAATTAATCATCATTCAATTTATAGTTTCTGATGAAAGTGTATTTAATTTTTAAAATCGTGGTATCTTTTACTATCAGCCTTGTTGAAAATAACCATTTTCAAAGCATGTTCTTGGATATGAAGATTTCAGCCAATGAGAGGCGTTTTCCCATGCTTATTTGCCGTTGTTTAGTAACTCCTAGACCCTACTACAATCGAATGCACCACACACGTTTTTATTTATACGAAGTCTATTCATCTTCGAATGAACGGGTCGAGTGGTTCAATGATAAAGAAGTTGGATTTATAATCCAGAAGTCCGGAGTTCGAACCCTGTCACGGTATGTAAAAGGATTATTCCCTTTACAGGTCCCTCATCGAAGAAAATGCGCCTCGATTTGGGGAAATGAGCAAGTAACCATCCATTCTAAATATTTTTTTTCCTACACAACATAAACATAAACTTAAACACAATAAGATACATAAAGATATCGAAATAAGTATTGTTGGTGCCTTGTTAGAAAGTACACCACAACAAAAAAATCATAATTCCGGTTGTGTCATCCAATATCTCGAAAATTTAACAATTATAATTTTATGCTCGGTGGGCCCCTACTAGCTTGTGCGGGGAGGCAACTGCCTCCGTGCCTCTATTAGTGAATCACAATTCAGCAGTGATATCTTCTATAAAAAAATTCAAAAGTCATCAACCTTCCATTAAATATCTTTCACAACTGTATTTTTGAGACATTTAGTAATAAGTTTTTACATTGAAAGTCTACTTTTACTAATTAATTTCAATTATATTGTTGCTCAATTAATCATCTTTATCTATTTATTTATTTATTTATTTATTTATTTATTCTTTAGTGCAACGGAAATAATAATAATAATAATAATAGTATTATAATCGAGCAAGAACTTTTGACACTTTTTAATTAAAATTGATTGGTTCAATTAGAGAGAATTTGAAAATCACTGTACTCTAATTCATTCAAATAAGATTATATAACTGGCGCGATGGCCGATTTAATTGGATGCATGTGTGTGTAATGATCATGTGCAAAAATAAAGTTCAAGTTGAATTAAAATAACATTTATAGGTTTATAGTGTCAAATCATTTATACAGGATGGTCTAATGGAATCGATTTATTAACAATCACTGAAATAAATATAAAAAATATACAAACGTATAAATGTTGAATGGGTTTTGTTGTGTTTGTTATTGCGTCATTTTATGTACAATGTGCTCTTTGGAAAATCTAAAGAGATGTTGTCCGTTATATCGAAATATAAACAAGTCATCATATTTCAAACGAAATTCAAAGGGTTGCTATTTAGTTTGCTATTTCTTTTTCGGGTGCAAAACTGTCACAAATTGTAGAAGATTAACAAAATGGACAAACTTTTCAACATAATTGATGAAAATAATTTCAAAGTTCTTGGACTTTCGTCGTGTCTGTTTAATCCTAAAGTCTTTCAAATTGCGAACGAAATTTTCCAAAGTAATGCCAATTCCTTCTATTGTTTTATTGAATATATGGACTCCAATGTTGCACTGTTAACAGTTACATAGCGACAACATTGATTATTAAATTCAATTCGACACTAAGCAGTTGTACAACAGAAAAACTGATTTCTTCTCAAATACACCCCCCTGATAACTTAAGGCTCTGATTATTCGTTTTAATGGTATGAAATATCTTCAATATGGAGCGAAACTATATCTTTGTTGCATCTGTACAATAAAAAAAATATATAAATACGAAAACTAACAACAGCGTGGGTCCTAGCCCTCCATAGTTAACGGTACGCCCCTGATAAATAGGATACTCGTATAAGTAAGTCAGAAATCAGACAACGACCCACAAAATTCTTATAATCACGTTTCGTAAAGATTTGCATTCCAATCAAAAAATTTTTTCCTCAGTAATCGTTCAGATTGAAATGTTAAAGATGCTGTGTAGCTATGTTCTATTTTGTTTGGAAATGTTCCACCATATATTTGTATTTAACAATAGTATATTTTAGGTCACTCTGTATAGTTATTGATAATTATGCAGTTTCTAAATAGACGAAAGTTGGGAATTAAATTGGACTGGTAATAGAAATCGGCGTCTAGTCGCTTCAACCACTTTACGCCAATTATTATTAGAGTAGAAAATTATTTGTCAAAAGAGCAATACGTGTCACCTCTATTATCTTAACAATAAATACTAATAAACCTATTAAAGTCCATTTAAATTATTAATAGATTGATGATAAGTGCACGTAATTCTCAAATTTGATTTATAGAAAAAAAACTTTTTATTCAAATTTCGATACATTTATTTATTAGTTATTTTGTTGTTGTTGTTGTTTTATTTCAAATAAATATAAATAGATAAACAAATAGAGCTTCATTAATATTATTATTATGATTTTATAATTGTTGAATTATCGAGAATTCCAAAACTGTCATTCGATAGAAATCATTGTGTTTTTTATGATAAAATACATTGTCTGGCGCTGTGGCTGGTCATTTTTCTTTCGATTTATAAATAAAATATTGTTTAGAGAAAGCAATGACCCTCTGGACTCATTATAAATGTTTATAATAGTAATTATTAATACATATTTCTATATTCTATAAATATAAAATACGATTACGCTAATCTAGGTACAAGATCTATTCTTGGAAAAACAATATGTTACTATGTCTGGTTGTGGGGACGTTGAGCTTTTTAAAATGTAAATAATCCTTTTCCTTGTGCCTACTCAACAACTATTATCACTAAATCAAATCAAATCGCACAATCTTGACACGTTTATTGCAAATTCGTGCAGTTTAATACCAAATGGGAAAAAAAACGCCCTAAATTTTCGGTGATGTACCTACATTAATTGATATTGCCATCGTATTTCGGCATTCAATTAACGAATAACTTCCGAATAACAATCTGTATCGATTATAATAGGAATTAATGATGCAATTCTGTACCAACGGGGGCAATATTTGATAAAAAGCACGCCAAGAAGTATGCGTAAATCAAAAATGACACGAAATCTTAATCGCAGTTCATGCAGTTCAATGTTTGTATTTTTTGGAAATAGATCGATTATTATTATTATTTCTCAAATGTTAAGGCAAAGTTCGCTATAAAAGAAAATCATCATTTCTGTTTCTTGTTAATTGTTTGTTTTTTTTTGTACTTCCTATAAATTAACGAAATATTAATTCGTTGATAACAATTACCGATTTGGTTTTTATTTGAAATCAATCAACGAACTTTCTGGTTGAGTGGTTGAAAAAGCTCTATGTCGATACGCGGCGAATGACCGATTCCAATTGCCAGGTAAATACTTTGAAATTGATCAATTGATCATAATATTCTAACTGGAGGCTGTACATATGTTCATTTTTAAGTACATGTGATTTGTTATATAGATGATAGTTCTTTATAAATAACATTTGTTAGTCACTTGTTCAGTTTATAACAAGTTGCCGTTCTAGATACATGTTGATGTAGAAATTGTAATGATTGGATTTTCTTTTAAATTTTATCAACATTTATTCGGTAATGTCGTTAATAAAATTGATAAACTGTCGAATGTGGTGTAAATCAAAAAATTTAACTGGAATGAATATTGAAGATCCAAGGAAACTATCAAGGTAAATCCACAATTTCATTATCGAGCATAATTAAAATAGTAATAATAGGAGCTTTAACTCCATGACATGGCAACAGATAAATTAGTTATAAATGATTGTTAACGGTAAGTAGGTGCATGTTTCAACAATGTCAATGAGATCCGAATCCAAGCGACTCTTCCTGGTAATAGAATTGAATTTGATTTGTCCCTAATTCGTTACAAAATTGATAAGAGCGACACACGAATTTCTTACGACCAAGGATAAGTGAAAGTTATTCTTAGGTTAAATTAAGTTTGAATGATAAGATTGATGAGTACAGGCCAAAAAAATCAAATATTGTTAATAACGATAAACAAATACACTGGCAAACACGGCAGCATTATTTTTGTTACATTACCATTTACTCCACTTAGGACCAATTAGCCATGGGCGACAGGTATAATTATTTGCAATTGTCAACGTCGTGCCTCGAAAGTAGCACGCGACCTTGCCGTAATTGCCTGTGTTTTTTCTAACTATTGGCAAGCAGTTTCCTTGGAACAATGAATAAAAGTAATAAAATAATCGATTTGATTGTTCCAGATGGATCTCCGCTGGTTATTTTTCATCATTATCATCTTACTTGTTGGATATCCGTTATGTCAAACAGAAAGTATATCCAATAAACACAATATATCAACAACGAAATATTGTGGTAAACGTTTATCACAGACTTTATCAGCTGTTTGTAAGGGTATCTATAATACACTCAACAAAAAGTCGAGTAGTAAGTAGTTCCTTCTTAAATGGGATATTCTGTATATAGAGATATTGTTTATTTATTTCAGTTTATGACAACAACTTTTGGAATGCCCAATTCACATCTGATACACAAAAAGACGGTGAATATCCATTCCGTAGTAAATCTAGTGCAACATCATTGATTACAAGCTTTCGCCGGCGTCGTAAACGTGGTGTGTTCAATGAATGCTGTCAGAAGCCCTGCTCACATGAAGAATTGGCTTCATACTGTGGCAAATAGTTGCTATGATGACCAAAGTGACTTAAATTAACAAAATTCTTCTGTGTATGTGCGCGTATCTATGTATATACATATATATACATGTCTTCTTCAATTGTGATTTGTTTGTACATATTTTCTAGATCAAAATTTTGTGATATTAATATTTTAATTGATTTATATAATTGTTTTTTTCCGTAAATCGAAAGCGCTTATTTGTTTACAAAAAGGAACTGTATTCTTTAATAATTAATTGTTTAATCTATGTAAAAGAGCACTTAAGTTTCTTATTGTTGATCAAAGTTGTGTGGTATTGAACGATTTAAATATAATGACCTTGTGATAAATGCGAAATCTACGTCTATACTTAGGTAAATTTTTGCCTGTAAATAGAAAAAGAGAATCTTTCAATTATTAAATGTATGATAATAAATTATACATATATATATATTTTTTTTTGTAAAATTGAATCAATTTTTTGCCTATCTATCCCACTTCTGCATATTCCATTTGGTTATTTATAGAAGAGTGTAGTAATCCCTGAACTGGTAGGTTGTAGGAGTGCTATAATCTTCACATACATCAAAAATACCTAAGGTTATCACAATAGGTACAGTTCATGGCATCTAGCAAAAAAAAAACTAGTAAATATTTATAATTGATAACATAACATCTAATTAAATTGAATTTCTTCATTTCAACGATTTATTGCAAAATTATTTATAAATTCAAATTCCGATCTATATTATTAATCCTAATGGTTATACACCATATATTTTCATTAATTACCTATCATGATTAGTCTACTATATACAGCGTGTCCGACCAGTAGTGTACCCCCCATCCTGTTATAGTTCAAAGGGGACATTGTTGAAAGGACAGCTGATGTATGATGTAGATTATCATTCAGCGAATTGTTTCAATTTTGTAGTTTTATCTGTGAATAAATTCCAAATGTTGGCGTCTTTCATTCAAATTAATTTGTTTTTATTTAGAACAAAAATTGAATTATTAGGTCATATTTTTACTTATGTTAATTGATAACAACAATTTACAGGCTGGGTAGTCAAAATATCCGGGACCGTTCCAGTTCAGTGCAACTATAGTTAAATAATAAATTCGTCAAACAAATTTTTTTTGTTGTACTTGAATGTACTGGTACATCAAGGTAAGCTCACTGGCAACTGCGGCAATGCTATGATCAAAATAACTACTTATTGTTTGTTTATTAGACTGTATCTAAATTAGTAGACCGGTTCATCTTGCCATTCCAAATCTCGACTGCAGAACGACCTTATCTTGACAGAACCTGCCGCACACATAAGGCGGTTTAAGACAAGGCCGAACTAAAGTCTGAATTAAGGAAGGCAAGATGGACCGGCCCTAAATGTTTGTCTTATCTGAGCCTAAATACGCTGTATTCGTGATCAACTCATAGTAGTCAAGTCAAATTTGGTTTACCATACATGTTTATACAAAATGTAGTTAGGGAACAATGTTTATCATATATTATTTTACAATCTTTTATTTTGTTTTTGTTTGGGAAAAAAGAAGAAATTATATCATATTTTATATAAAAATTATTCAGTTATCTATAATTGTTTGGATTTTTTTTTAAATAATAAGATAAAAGATAATCGCTTGCCGAAATTAGATTTGAAATTTTTATCTTTTTAATTTTAACTTTTCGGTATTCATTTCATTTTCTGATAATTGTGAATATTTATAATTAATATACATGTAATTTTTATTGTTTGCTTCAACATAAATGTAATGATTATGAACTGTATACCAGGCAAACCAAAATAATCCTAAAAAAGAAAACAATACAACGTTTATGTTCATTCAATTAACAAAGGAAATTACCAACGAAAAGGAAGTTTATTAAATTTTGTACATCATCACCTGAACGTATATATAGCACAGCATAAATTGTGATCATTATAAAGATTGGCCCGGTAAAACACAGCCATGGTAATAACAATAAATGATTACGCTAAAAATGAAATTGTTAATATACAGGTCTGGCGGATGAACTAGACACACTGTATGAAAAACAATGACAGCAAATATCTAGTCATAAAATTTGACCTACGATTTGTTGAAGCTGTCTTTGTTTCTTATGTAATGTGTCTAACAATAAATATTCAACAAGTGATCCATTTACAGTTAGATTTACCTTAATTGTACCCGTATATAATAATGTTATAACGGCAAATTGCAATATTGTTACTAAAACAATATAAATGAGTTGATTCAAATCGACTAAATCTTCAAGATTAATAACGTCCTCAACAATTTCATAAGTTCTAAATATTAAAATTGCCTAAAGTTGGCGATTTTTATTAAAAAAATAACATTCATCTATCAATTGACTACTTACTAAATGTAAAGTTGCAATTAAAATTGATGGATATATCGATGATTGTAGACTAAATTTTTGTAATCGACATATATTTAACATGTTTTTTCACTCTATAACTCTAACATTACTATATAATAATAAATCACAAAACTAATAAGCAACGCATTGGTTGTTCATCATTGAACCTATAATCGATTTGTTTATCTTATCATTCGGGAAATTGTCATAAACTGATAGGGATAGTGCCGGAAATCTTATTGACATATCTCTATTTTGCACCTATACAAATAGATAAGGTTGCAGCTAATGTGTCACATGTAAAATTAATTATTGGAACGTGAAAGGACCGGCGGCCGAAGATCAAAGTGGGCCAATCAATAGAAATAGAATGTTTACAAAAGCAAAATACTTCAAATTCGGTCTAACAATAAGTATACAAATAACAGATCTATTTGTAATTTTCATGTTTTCTTTGATGCAGAAAATTCTTCTATTATAGATATATTTGTTTGATTTCATCGCACAGAGCCAATTTTCTTCTTTTTTTCTTATTGTAAGTTTTTTTATCATCGTAGTTAGATTAGCCTCGACGTTTAAAGTTGGATTTACAATCCAACTGCCGTTGGAGTCGGTCCGGGGTTAATATTATACAAATATATTCTTATTGTATTTCCATTTTGAAATATATTCATTCTAATAACACCTCGTAGATTAGTGGAAAATATTAGGTGTATTCCTACCCACAATTGTGGAAGTAAGAAACAAGAATTAATCATCATTCAATTTACAGTTTCTGATGAGGGTATTTTTAATTTTTAAAAACGTGGAATCAACTGTCATATTTATCTATTGTCATTAGCCGTGTGGAAAATGAGTATTTTCGAAGCATATACTTGAAAATGAAGATTTTAGCTAACGAGAGACGTTTTTCTATGTTAGGTATTTATTTGTCGTTGCATAGAAATACCTACATCCTACTGCAATCGGCCACTTTCGAATGCACCACACACGATAGAAGGTCCACTGTTTCCGTTCCATCGTAGAAAAAAATCGTTTTCATTGATACGAAGTCTTTTAATCTACAAATGAACGGACCGAATGGATCAGTGTTGAAGGAATTGGAATCCAGAGATCCGGGGTTCGAACCACAGCAGTGTATGAAAAAGGATTCTCGGATTTTTCCGCTTCTCTTAATTTGTTAGTTAGTCTATGCATCAAATTACATGGACCAGTTAGTAAAATAAGGATCTTCCGACTCTTCTGGATTTGGTGAAATGAGCAGTAATCACCCGTAAATAAGAAATATAAAGATAGCAGCGCAGTTGTATTGTTTGTTTCTTTTTTTATTTGGGGCCCTACTATTCTAGCTTGATAATATCGCCACTGGTAGAAGTGTTTGCAAATGTTTTCGTATAGTTGAATAAGAAATTGTTTTACTTCTCCACTTTATATTCACTTTCAGGAAAGTTATTTGTGTGTGGTTAATGCTGTTTCCGGCTTCATTTTAAGGCAGCAAAACTAAAATAAAACGATTTCTATACTGTGGCAAACACATATAACGAACGAATCTGAACGAGTGTTCGTTTATGCTCGTTTGTTTAGGTTTATGTTACGTGTGCTACATCTACAAGCGTTTTAACGATTCCGACACATTTACAGTAAACCGTAGTGCCTGCTCTGTTGCCCATGGTTGTTTTAAAGTATGGTAACAAAGGCAACTTAAAACTCCCATAACGAATACCATTAATTTAAAACTAACAATTTCCGAACAAAACGACTCCCATTAATCCGTAAATAGGCTACCGTAATTTCAACTTTCAAGTAATAATTTACAACTTTGTTTTAGTTTAAAAGCTGGAAAATAATTACAGCAGGATTTTTTTTGTTAGATACCTATCTTATCTGCAATTCATATGCAACCAATCCTACACATTGATTTTTAAGGATAATTTCACCAACTTACATGTACTTATATAAAACAGAGGGCTCGGCTAGTTAATCGAACGTGGTATAATATCCTTCAAGGATTCACTTTTGTATCTAATTATGTAAATATTTTCATTTACTAAATAACTGATTTCTATCGACGGCAATACCTTGAACTTTAGAATATCCTCAAAATCATACAATATAAAAATTATTGATGGAATCTTAAAGTTAATGTCTGAAAATAGTTATCACTGCATTATAAAAGCTCACCAGCACGCTTTCTAGTAAACTCACTTATCAATAATTCAGCCTATTAAATATCACATTGAAAAAGGTCAAGATGAGGCAATACAGATTGAATCGCACAACCCTAATTTAAAAGAATCGATCGAATATTTTATCTTATTTTTAGACCGCTAATTCCAATACCATCAAAAATAGATGCATATAACTCTAATAATTGAATGATAACAATTCTACACAAATGTTGACTGTATCTTCTACCGTTTAAGTGTATAATTAAGGCCCGTATTTATTGTTTTTTTTTTGTTGTTGTTGGTCAATATGTATGTGGAACGTAAACGATAAGGTCGGCGGCGTTTTTCCTGTCGCCCCATTAGAAAATCGATCGATTAGACAAAGAGAATGAGTGTTTGTAACGTGGTCGAGTTGTATTCAATCATAACGTGCTTCTGCTACATTACAAATAACACGCTTACAGTGACCAGTTCAAAAATTATAACCGTTTTAGTTTATTGAGAAACAATGATTGATTATAAGACAACACCACCATCAACAGCAACCGGCGGCAATGAAACACTTCTCGAACGTATACCATCAGCTAACAATGAACACTCAATTTCACTCACGTGGTTGTGGGAAATAATCGTACGTACAAAACGTCTACCTGGTGAGTTATTTTTCATTTATCATCCAGTCAATCAATTTAATTTTTACAATTGTTATCAGACAATCTAGACGCTAAAGTGTTATTCTTGGTGCTGCGTGACCGTCTCAGAAATCCTGAACGTGAGGTCCGTCAAAATGCTCTACGTGTTCTAGCTGATCTAATTCCAGTAGTTGATCAAAATAATTTAGACAACTATATGGATGTTTTATTTCAAGATTTAATTGTGAATCTATCCTATACAGCACCGGCTGTCCGAAAAGGTGCTATAGATGTTGTACGAATTCATCTCAAACACAGTCTACAACCGAATGAGATTTTGAGGAAATTTCTAACAGCCATACCGCAAGATAATCATCTGATCTTAGGTTTAATATTAGCTACACCTTATCTAGTTAATATAAATGGCATAAATGAGGAAATGTTAATATTTGTATTACAACAATTAACTGAAGGTATGAAACAACAGTTACTTAAAGAAGCATCTGTGAATTCATTAGTGAAAATACGTAGAAAACTCGGTAAAGACCGATTTAATTCGTTATTAAATCGACAAATAATTCAGGAATTTGAAGAGATATGTAAAGAAGAGAATTTGGTTTTCGAATCATCATCAAAATTTAACGATAATGTTATTTTAGAGACTGAAATCACATTAGATGCAGGTCCTGCAATCACAATGAAAATCCATGAAGAATCAACAAAGCCATCAGTGAATGATTTCAGTGATAGTGATGATGATTCCAGGTGAGTTCTAATAGGAAAATATTCGATAATATATTCTAAAGATGAATTTACAGAAAACATCCACCATTCATACAAATGTTAACTGATGATAGTGAAAGTGAGATATTGAATCGTAGTCCAAGAAAGGTGCATTTTGGTGGTGAAGTTGTCAAAATGCGCACACCTGAAAGTGATAGTAATCAACCAAGTGATGATAGCGATGTTCAGACATCGGTGATTATCGATCGACCTACTAGTATTAAAATCACTGTTAGTGATCGAATAGCAGCTATAAAGACACGCCATAAAAGTATGATACCGATCAGGATAACAACAGGATCATATCCAACATCACCACGAAAAGAAGTTGTTACAAATCGACGTTTACATAAATCAGCACCGGATTTGAGGAAAATCGAAAAATCAAAGATTCCATTAAGGGAGAAACAATCAATTAAAAAGTCACACATTGATAAGATTGAGAAGAATTCAAAATTGCAAGCAAATAAAGTTAAATCGTCGACGACGACGACAATTGGAATGTTACATAATTTAACTCGAAGTCCTGTTCCAATACAGGAACGTGAAACTGAACAACAGATTGGTTATAATAGCTTTCAAATTTGTAAAGATGATGCGATGAAAGACGATCAAATTTTAGCACATATTATTAATAATCTGCAACAAAAGGTAATGTATCTAGATCAAATATTTACATTTGTCACTACCTATTTAGGAAAGACTTGGCGTGCATATGTTACGTTAACTGCTGATTATTCACAATTCTGATTCGTCACAAAAGGAATTCAACCCCGTCAACTGCATAAAAAAGTGTCATTACCCTTATTTCTTTATGTATTATTCAAAAACGATAATTGCTACATATCGATTCTATATGTAACAATTCCATTTATATCAATATCATAACAATAGTAATAATAATAATAATAATAATAATAATAATAATAATAAGATATTCAGTATGCGATATTAGGGGTGAAAAATCTAGGACATTAACCTCTTTAAATTCGTCACAATATTCGTAATTAAATATTCCTACGTTTGTATTTCTAGGACATTCATATTAAAAGTCGCAATTTAGACGATTTGGTTGTTTATTTAGAAGAAAATCCATTAATTGTGACACAGGACAACATTGAACCACTTTTGCAAGTTTTATTTTCATGCGAAACGAATTATCGACTACAGAATCGTGTTCATGTAAATATCATTTACAAATTACGATACGGGGTATTTCTGGAAAGTTCTTGACGTCCATCTCAACCGTTTTGTTTGGTAATCGATTTGTGTGAAATTGGTGGTTTTGAATAACGATTGAGAACGGCGCCTTCAGGAGACAGCTACAAGAAATTTCCAAGAAGTACTCTGTAATTTAAAACTTTCATTAAACTTTGTTTTTTCGCAATTTTAGGACATTTTACATCTGATCATTACAAATACAAATGCGAAAATCCTTTCGTATGCAATGCAGGTCTTCAGTAATAATTTGATCAAATTTGAATCATCACAAGGTGTCCGTTTGAGTCTACAATTAATGGAAAAAACAACACCGCATTTATTTTTCAATACATTAACAATGATTGAACCAAATGAACGAATCTTACAAATATTGATTGCCACATCACGTATATTCCCAAGTTCTGATATTGATATAAATAACGGTGTACAATTAGCATTTAATTGTATGAAAGATTCAAGACGTGCTGTAAAACAAGCTGCACTGGAAGTTTTAGCTAGTTTAGCACAATTAATCGGTAATAGTAAAATATTAGAAATGATTAATAATATAGCGAAAGATCATGAAGATTACGAGAATTTCTTAAGAATTATTCGAACAAGGTAATTTAGATTCATTAATTGGTTAATTAACGAATTGTTTAATAGATGTTCAATAATAGGTTATCCAGAAAGCAATTACCAATGGTGGATATTAATGGGAATATACGTTATTCAAGTCCTAAAGAACAAGAAGAACTCGACTGGCTATGTGGTGGTGTTATCAGTATACGGAAAACAACGTCTTCAAATACGGTGAAATCGAATAACTGTTGGAAATATAATTCGCGTCATAATTTTGATGTAAATAGTAATTCTTCCTATAATTTAGACATGTCGGAACATTCCAATACAGTAAGTCCACTGTTCGTTTTATCCGTATTTTGCTAACATTGAAATAAATTATTATGACGTCAAGCAATCATGCAAAATTATGCTGCAGAGTAGGGTTGACGTTTACTAAAGGGTGTCGTTTGTTAGCCAGTTTGTATTGATCAGCAACTAGACAGTTGCTAAAACAACTCGCTGTTTATTCAATTTGAAAATTTGTGTTTTGTTAGAATGTTATTATGTCGGTTGTATGCCCTTCGTCCTTTATCTTTGAATAATTTTTTTGTAGTGCGTTATCAATTTTTTTGAAATAATCGACTTTATTTAATCATTCTTAATTATAGGAGGAATCGTCAAATGCAACTAAAGAACGAATATGGGCTATAGATGGGGCAAATTTTCCGAAATTGGACAATGTCGGTCAGAAAGGTAAATCTATTTAAATACATGAAAATCGATTATAATTCAAATTAAAAAAAAATATGTAAATTTAGTTCCTCTGTATCCAGTTTATGTTCTTGATGGAGACAATCAAAAATTCTATAATCGAAGACGTTCAACATCACCACCGAAAAATCGACGAAATGAAACAAAACATCGTCGTAGTTTTCGGCATAATGATCAATTTCGCAAAAGCTTCTCATCTGAACACATTTATAATGGCAATAATCGTATAAATGAACCAACATCATATTCATTATCAAGTCGATCATCAACAACATCAACTGGATCATCATCAACAAAAAGTAATAATGTTTGGTTTAAATCGAGTATTCCAATACCGATAAATGCGAATGATACAAAATTGAAATTACGCTATAAACGGAATCATAATGATAATTATTCAGGACCGTTAATTGCTCAGGAAGCTTTCAATAGGTGAGTGGTGGTTTTTTTAATCTCAACATATTGAAACATTGATTTTGTTGCTAGCTTTAAAAAGTTAGTTAAGAACAGGTTGGTAATGAGTTTTATAACGACACAGCTTTGTAGCATTTGTTAGAAGTCGCATTTCGTTACATGTTTTAGATGTTTCGTTTTCTTACACGACAATCTGTAAGTATTGACTTAACTTAAAACTGCCATCCTTCTTTAGAACGCTCCAAAAAATTTGGCTACCGTTTTAAAGCTTCGTAAAGAGTGTGAAGCAATCTATATCATATATGACATAAACAATCCTCCATTATAGAGCCGTTTAGAGAATTCTTAGAACAACTTTGCTCAATTCAGCTGTATTTCTTCAAACCGTATGAACAGCATTATTTGGCAAACACACCAAAAAAAATCAAATCAATATAATCGTCTAGTTGGAAAAACTGTAAAACAATCGACTAACTGTTCCATTGTCAACATGTGGGTGATAAATTTCCCCGTATATATTCTACACAAACTATGCACAATATTTCCAGAATGTAAAAGAAAATTTCTAAAGAATCTAAACACGTTTCAAGTTTGCACGAAAGGAAAAATCGATTTTTCACAATAATTGTTAGTGAATTAATTGCGTGATACGGTCGTGTTTGTCCCTCTTTTGTTATGTGAATATTAAAAAGGTCACCTCTATATTCATTTTATTTCGTGAAAGCACTTTTTAAAGAAAATTTCACCGAATTTCCATTTATTCTTACGAACTTTATGCGTAAGTGGTCAGTTTCGTTTCGTTTCTCTGTCATTTATAATGGAAATAGGTAAAGTCGATAATAATAATGACGCTTATATTCTGCCATCGACCTATGACCGGTCTATAAGAATGGCGGTATTTGAGGGCAAATGGGTGCGGAGGGTGGAAACGGCGGTCAGTTAACAGTAGGTCTAGTAATCAATGCAACCAACACACTTGGAAATTAGTTTTGAAACAATCGTGTGCCAAAGCTGATAGTAGTAGTACAAAACAAACGCAAATATAAAAATGTTGTGTAAAAACAACGCATTTTTCACAAAATCATTTGACAAAACGAACGCATGGGGTGTAGAAGACACGAAATGGTCATTATGGACGTGTTGTTCATGTTTGAAACGAAATCACACTGTAGTCCCCATACAACAATCAAAACATACATCTGCAAATGTGTCAATTAAAATAATTGACGAAAAAGAGGAAGCTACCCAGTGAGTCACTCTATTACATAACATTTATTGATTTATCAATCTACATTAAAATATTGAATATTTAGTGAATATTTTCACTTGATATTACAGGACTAAGCTGGAAAGTACGGAAAATTCACCTGTACTCGACCGTGGATCACCTGAACAACTAGCAAGCCCACAACTACCACCACCTAGATCATCAGGATCTGAATCTTCCGGATATTTTACACCACCACCTGAGCATCATTTGAAAGATCAAGCATTAGAACGTTATGTTTCTGAGGATACATTTGAGGAAATCAACAATAATGCACCATCACCTGAACCTAATTTTCAAGTGATTGCTGATTCTGAAACTGACAACCCGGATGTCGCTTTTGTTGTAAGTTACTTATATAATTTATAAGTAATTAATTTGTTATTATTATTATTATTATTATTATATGATTCTCTAGCGACAATCGTCAGATAGTTCGATTGCTTTGAGTGAAGAACCAGAAAAGCGTGAATCTAGTTCTGATCAGATTGATCCTCAGGAAATCCTCTCAAATACTCCTTTAAATGAATTTGATTTCAATGAAAATCCTCTAAATTTAGATCAACGTTCTAAATCACGTTCTGAAGGAAATATAAATTTCATTCTACCGGAAATTGAACGTAAATCTGTCAATTCAGCCCCACCACTGAACGAAATTCTTAATTTTAATGTTGTGCCTTATCGTTACCCTGAACCATCACCACCACCACCACCACCACCATTAGTACCACCAAAACAGACAACTCCCATTCCAACATCTTTACCAGGATCATTAAATCAAAGTCCAATCAAACATTTAAATGAAGATGCACCAAAACGCCTTAATCGACGTAGTATTTATTCAAGAGGTTCAATAAAAAGAAGTCTATCATCGAAACCGTTCGAAGTTCGTCCTTATAGTCGTCCAAAAGAAGCTCTCTTACAATGTTTAAATCAAATGAACAGTACCGAATGGGAAACAACAATGCAAGGTTTGAATAGTTTGATACGTTTAGCTCAACATCATCCGGAAATTTTGGAAGCACAAATTCATGCGATTTGTATGGCATTGGCGAAGAATATCAAAAATTTACGTTCGCAAGTTGCACGGACAGCTTGTCGGGCTGCTAGTGAAATATTTGTAGCATGTCGTAAAGGTTTAGATATGGTAAAAATTTAATGAAAATAAAACCCTCTAATTATTTGATTGATTTTTCATGAATGAATTTTGTAGGAATTAGAAGAATTAGCTGGACCACTCTTACAACGTACAGCTGATACAAATAAATTTCTAAGAAGTGATGCTAATGCCGCATTAGATATAATGAATTTAAATTTATCATTGCCGCGTGTTGTTGCTGTTATAACAAATAAAGGTTCAACACATCAAAATTCTGTTGTACGTACAGCAGCAACACGTTTATTAAATGATATTGCTGGACGAATTGGCTGCGATAAAATCTATCAATTACCAAAGGAAACCAGAGAGAAATTCTTTATTGTTGGTGCCAATAGTTTGACAGAAGGTAGTTTAGAAAGTAGGAAATATGGTAAAACATTAATGAGTACATTATGTAAACATCCACATTTTCATCAAATACTTATTGAATCTATACCACCACATACTGTACGACATATAGCAAAGACCTTAAATTCACTTAAATAAAATTTTGAAATATCGTTCATTCATTTGAATATTTCGCCAGTTTTGTTAGATTTTTTCTTAATATTTGTATATTTAACAAAAATGTAATTCGGTTAGAAGAGGAATTGTAGAATTATTTAATAAAATCTGTTATTTCTAACATGTTTAGCAATATTTTATTTGAACTAACATTGAATAAACATTAACGAAAAATCTATGCTCATTTATAGTCTTTCAAGTTCTCTAGTGTTTTGGTTGAAGTTGTAAATTTGTACATTTTTCGTTGACAGAAAACCCAAAACTATTCACCGTAAAGCCTACGATACAGTGTAATGGCCCTTGAATTAGTACAAAATTTAGATTCCAGTAGTTTTGCATGTATTTCAGGACCGGCGCTGATATGTAAGGCATATGTATGCATAAGGACTTTAGGCGCCCCTTCGATTATGTTTTTGGCCGCAGAAGCAGCACAATAATCATCCGTGAAAGATTCGAAAGATTCTTCTTTCTAATCAAAAACTGAGGCAACATCCTCGTATTATTCCACCGAAATAATTCTAGTGAGTTGAAATGGGTTCAAGTCACAGTGGTAGGGTCGCATTTTTTCAGATGGTATGAAACATTCTTCTTTCTAATATTTCAAATATTAACATAGACAAAAATATTTTAACTTATGATCGTTACTATTATTACGTGGAACTTAATTTGTTTAGCAATAGATAAATTGCATACCCGTCTGTGCCGTCCCTGATTTGTGGCAGTTGATTACTGATCCTGTCGTGAGTAGTCTGATTTTCAAAGCTTTCTCAATGTTGTAATAGTAGTGCCCTCTAATACAGAGCTTCCAAACCAAGTCTTTACTAAATTTATTCGTAATAGTTGAATATTAAACGAATAGATGGCAACGCTAGCTACTTAGTAATGATTCTCTAGATAATTATATTTCATTTATCGATCATGTTATCAGGGCCGTACCGACTGAGGAGTGTAGGGGAGTGTAACACCACCTCATTTTTGCTTATTGAAATAATCAAATTGTCAAAAATGAAGAGAAGAAAATCGATAAAAATTTCAGGAATTTAGTACAACAAATTTTTCATGTAACGAAAGGACTTTCAGTAAATTAAAATTGATAAAAACGTATAAAAGATCTACAATGAGGGATGAGCAATTGATCAACTTACTCATTTCTTCCTGCTCGTCTGATATTTTGGACAGTCTTGATTTGGAAATTATTGTTAAAAAACTGTGTGTAATTGAGAATTTTCAGAAAATTTAGTCAGCAAATTATTAACTCAACAGTCTTCCTTCTCGTCGTTATTAGGTACGGTCCTGTATAGTATAGACCCAATCTGGAAAGTGTATTGTTAGGCTAATTCTTGAACTTCTACCGATAAACTACAAACTATGCTCATTTACTGCGTTATCGATAATTCTCTATCTCCACAAGATAGTTTCTAGTAGACAGAAATTGACAAAAACCTAATCGTATGCAAACAGTAATGCAACAAAATCACTCCAAGTTTTCACAAACTATCCGCAACGTTGTCGTTTATTGATCAAATGCAAACATTGCACCAACAAACTCAAAAGAAAATTGTGTCACTTATCTCACAGGAAAACTTGCCACGAGAAAAACTCGTCAGAGACAAAAATTTGATTGTAATTGATATTAGTGTAACAACAGTGGATAAACAATAATCGATTCATTTTAAATATTTTATTAAAAACGTACAAATAGCGAGCTGAAGTTGAGTTTGTTTCTAATAAAACATTCAATATTAAGGGTAAATTCGGAAGTTTTGTTTTTTATATATAGGTCTATAATTTATTTGTAATTGTTACCAAACAATATTGATTAACTGGGCAATTTTTTTTTGCTGCGATAGAAGACGTTTCTATCATTCTCTTTAATCAAAATTCGAATGTATTGATTACGGTTTGATTGAGAGAGCAGACGAAAAAAATCGTCCAGTAATTTAAATTATGAATACTAGACTGGATGAATAACAAATTAGTTCGTTGAATGTTTTAAATATTACTTTCATTATAGATTGTCGTATACATCGTAACAAAAAGACAATATAAATTCGTGTTATATTATTACTGTATCGTAGAACATAACATGCAAACAAATTAACGATAGATAAAAGGCGGTAGAGACCGTGAGAAACTAACAACTGACACAAAAAGACCTGTTTTAAAGATATTCAATTATTTATTATAACGATTAAAGGTAATTTTATAATATATATATATATAGGTACGTATTTTGTAGTTATTTGTTTCCAATAAACTATAGAAAATAAATAGATTTTTTGTTTAAGAAAAATAGTCGGCAATTTACGAAAGGATTTGTTTGATTAGAGGTTTCTCCTGTTTTATTATTTTTTTTCAACTACCCGATCTGGGACTATTTTCTAAACAAATCTCAAATTACTTCATCCCACTAGTGTAGTAAATAATGATGCTGATGATATTCTAACAACAATAATATTAGTAGTGTGCGGCGCGTCCTCTCAAAGCGTTTCGAAAGGATTAAGCGTTTTTCTTTTGGTTTGGTTCAAAATCAAAAAAAACAACCATAGTGTGAATAGGAGCGGAACTCGTTAACAAAGGCCTAATGTAAGACGAGACATTAATCAGAATGTGTGTGGATACACCGAATATACCTTAGACGGTTACCATAACAATAATCCACTGTGTATTTATTATTAATATAAATAGTCGATTGAACGGCAAATAATTTTGTTAAATTCATTGAAAATAATGAGCTATAGTAATTATGGTTAAACTACTAGTTTTTTCTCTATTAATTTGTATTGATAATCACTAATCACCAGTAGCGCCGTATAATAACATCTTGTACTGTTCTCCGCCATTGTGGTACCATGCAACGTCATCGTCGACAATGGACAGATAAGCTGACTTGGTATCATTATCTGTACCACCAATCATAAGTGTTAACAAACACCAACATCTATAATCAAGACATAAACCGCCCGGTTGTTATAAAACAAGCAATGCAAGCAGAAGAGGTGGTATCTTTGCAGGAATTTACAACTTTCTTGACACTGATCGTTATTTTCCTTCATTTTTTTATTGTCCAAAATATCTACCGTATTGTTCTTTTATTCAACCATCATCATCATCATCATCATCAAGTCTAATGCAATTAATTCCGTCTATTGTTTGAATTGTTTGTTAAAGACAAACATACACCTGTCTTTCTATATAGAAGAATATCCGGATTTTGTCGTTGTCATCCTCGAGCTTTCACTTTAATTAAAAAAAAAACTCGTCAAACACAACAATATAAGAAACAACAAGAAAATTCAATAAATGTTATAATGAAATGCAAGGATTGTTGTAATGGCGGCAGCGGTGGCGGTATGTAGGGACATGTGAGGTGCGGCAGGACATCATAATACACAATTATGGCCGTCTTGACGTCTTTTCGACATATAAATACGATTTAATATAATGCAAACTGTGAACATGAATCCCTTTCCGGTCGTCTACTAGATGACGGCTTTCAGCTGTCGACATGTTACCGCAGACCTGTAATTTACACTGAAACCCGGCCATTGTTGAACGAAAATTGACAACAAAGCAATGTCATCATCATCATCACCATCAATTATTCAATATGTAGATGAAATGATAGTAGTAGTAATAACGTTATTTACAATATATTGTCGATACTGTACAATCGATATATGTTGACAATTGTCTTGCTTGAAGATTACCCAGTAAAAATTGGGGTCATTCATTAATTTTGCATCAATCTCCTGACTAGTGTAAATATTAGAACAATCACAGAGCCGTCGAAGAGACAGGAATTAATGATGAATTTGACGTAAATTAAAAATTGATAAAACCACTCATAATGACTCCAACTGAAAGGCAAACATTCTATTCAACACAAAACCATTAATAAAAGAATGAACCACCTTCAAAGAATTTCATTCCATTTGAATTAATTCATTTAGCAAAATTGTAGGTCCTTCACATATACATTTGACAACATTTTACCCTTAGGTTATGTTAAGTGGCCAAATGTTGGTTGATGTTTATTCCTTCATTGAAGACTTAATAGAAACGGAAAAGTACTGTCCTGTTAATCGGATTAGAATTTAAACGGTCACCCATTCAATTTTGATTGAAATTTTCATTCCGTTTGGTTGAACATTGAGTGTCACTTTTTAAAAGACGGTACCAAACCATAGATGTGCACTGGCTTGGAAAACGCAAGTGACACACTTAGGCAGAAGAAGAAAAAGCTATCCTTTGAAATATATGCTACGATGGTTTTCTCGGTTTATCCTCTTTTTTTTGGATTTTTTCATAAATACTTGCTGGAAAATATTAGAGATATGTGAATTTATCGTAAATGGTAGTAGATAGTTTCAAATTTTGCAGCTGTTTCTTCGTACAAGACTCCCGCCTATTTCTCTCCTTTTCTATAGGTGTAATTAACGTAAAAAAAAAACAACGTTATAATTTTGTGTGAAATGTGTTAATTTATCTTTTCATATTTCATTACGCCCTCGACTTTGGCTTTGGTGTTGGTGTTGAGAAATGACTGGGCGTTCACTGAAAAGGATCACGCCCAATATTACGCCAATAGAACTACTGGTTCTGGTTCTTGTTAATTTTATGGAAATGTTATAAATTATCGTTTGGAAATACAAATAAACATATTTTTAACAAATTTCTACTTTATTACAACAGATGCAATTTTTTCAAACAAAACTACTGTAGATTTTATGATAATGTAATTAAAATAATCGATAATTATAATCAGTGTAAAGTGGCGGAAGAATCACATTCCAACAAGTGTTCTTTAACTGGATAATAAGAAAAAAAGATTCCTTTTAATGTTTAATGAAGTAAAGAAAAATCAAGTGGAATATAGTTAATCAATGATGACTTGACTAGGCTGATTATTTTTGTTATTATTCTTATTATTCACCTTTGTCGTTGTTATTATTTCTTGCAATAATTATCTACATTCATCTTTACTCTCATAGAATCGATAATATTTCTTTCTTTTTCTATCAAGTTTTGATTGACATTATAAACATGCAAGTAACTGTAAAAACATTAATCTCAATTAAGTTATCTGAATGATTTTGTAGGGCTTCCGACTGATTGTTCTGTCTTAGTATACAAATGTAGATATGTGTTTGTATAATGTAAAGCCTTTATAATGCATACACCATGTCAGGTTTCTTTTTTGTTTCTACAACAACAACAACAACAACATGGCAATTAATTACAACTAAACCTGCAAAGAAACGTGTAGTGGTTTGATATTTAGTTACAACTAATTCAAATATAGTTGAAATCAGTAGCGTAACTTCAAATTCAAGGGCCGGAGACAGAAGATTAAAGTGAGTCCATCAATGGAAAGAAGTCAATTTTTAGCTTTATTTAAAAAACGAAAATGTTTACAAAAGCAGAATACTTCAAATTCGCTCTAAAAATAAGTATACAAATATCAGATTTCTTTACGATTTTCTTCTTTTCTTTGATGCAGAAACTACTTCTATAATAAATATGTTTGTTTGATTTCATCGCACAGTCCCATTTTCCTTTCCTTTATTTATAGTAAGCCTTTTTATTATCGCAGGAGTGGTTAGCCTCAACGGTGAAAGTATTGGATTCATAATCCAACTGCGGTAGGAGTCGGGGGTTAATATTACACGAATAGATTCTTATTGTATTTTCATTTTGAAATTTATTCATTCTAACAACACCTCGTAGATTAGTGAAAATTATTAAATGTGTTCCTACTCATAATTCCAGATTATTTTGTTTATAACTAGACTACGTATATTTAGTTAGAAACTGATCACAAACTACTTTTAAACTTCTTTGTGTAAGTAAGGAATAGGAATTAATCATCATTCAATTTACAGTTTCTGATGAAAGTATTTGTAGTTTTTAAAAACGTGGAATCAACTGTCAAATTTTTCTATTACCATTAGCCGTGTGGAAAATGAGTATTTTCGAAGCATGTACTTGCAAATTAAGATTTTAGCCAATGAGAGACGTTTTTCCATGTTAGATGTTTAATTGTCGTTGCTTAGCAGCGCCTACACCCTACTAGAATCGGGCACTTTCGAATTCACCACATACGAAGGAAATTTGGCAATTTCCGTTCGATTGTAGAAAACAATTGTTTTATTTTATACGAAGTCTTTCATCTTCGAATGAATGGGCCGAATTGTGCAATGGTGAAGGAGTTGGATTTATAATCCAGAAATTCCGGGTTTGAAATCCGACAGGATATGAAAACCTAATTTGTTAATTCACTACATGAACCAGTTACTAAAATTAGGATCGTCCCACATTCCTTATAGGTTCCTCATCGGAGATAAATCGTCTGGATTTGATGAACTGAGCAGCAAATATCCATTCGAAACGAAAATGTGTCTGGATTTGGTAAAATGAGCAATTACCATTCGAAAAAGCCTAAGCGCCAGTGTTTGGTGAAATCAGCAGTAAACACAATCCTTTTTTTTTCTAGACGGCGTAAACACAATAAGGATCATAAATATAGCTAAGTAAGTATTGTATTTTTTAATAATTGCTTAACCCCGGAGGCAACTCATGACAGTTACGCCACTGGTAGTAGTGTTTGCAAATGTTTTGTATAGTTGAATAAGAAATTCTTTTCGTTCTCTATTTTCTATGCAGTTCCAGGAACACTATTTGAGGGTGTTTAAAGTTGCTTCAGTCTTATATGATCATAATAATCAGCTTAGTCCTTATTTAGAAAACTTCAAAGTATCACTACTGTTAATTATTTGTTTTATTTAAAATATTTTATTAGATATGGTATAATAAAAAGAAATACAGATTTATAAAGAGGCAATTCGACAAGCTACATTAAAAGAGAACAAAAAATACTGAAATTAAGGTGCGTCAACCGTTATAGAATTCATCTCATCATAAAATTATAATTCAAGTAGTGCCGTCTTAACGTTTCTTGAGTAGAAAATTCTCAATATATCCTCAATTTAACAATTACAGTCTTAAGCTAGATTTGGCCCTTTTCTACCTTAGGGTCGGAGGCAGCTGCCTCCGTGCCTCACGATAGTTACGCCACTGGTTAAAATCGTAATAATGAAAAAACATAATTGAGGAAAAATGCGGCCACCAACTCACGGATAATGATGATGGTGGAATCATGTGACATTTCAACAAGCACACCTTAAAGATTAACAGATAACAAAACTAAAGAGATCAATGATCGATTAAATGCAGCAACACTACAAGTTTATTTACTAGTAAAAAAAAAGAAAACGTACATAGATAGTTCATTAATGTAAGGCATTGCATTAATTTTATTTTCATTTTGTTTTTATATTGGTAAATCATAAATGGACGGTGTTAATCATAAAATTAACTGATTTGATATTATAATAAACACGAATATTTGATAATACTTCCGTTTAATTAAGCCGCTATAAAATAAAGATATTTTGAAAAAAAGAAATTTAATCTATCGTTTTTTCTTTCTTTGAATTTTAATTAAATATGTTTATGTTTATTAAATTGGTTAAAATATGGCAGGTGAAACCGTCCACTAAGTTGAAGATGAAGTTGTTGTATTAAAGCACCGGTGTCTCAACATAATATAGAGACAAGTAAAAAGGTGAGAACCAGAGCCAGGTTGGCCGATAAATTACAATTATCTACTTATAGTGAATGGATATTCAAAAGAGAGAGGAAAGACGACAGCCGACTAGCCTAAACAACAACTTTATTAGCAATACAAAGAAATAAGCCGATCATATACGGAAAAAAAAGATTATATAAAGATCCATAACAACAGGTTCATGAGATATTGGAGAATTTCCACATCAGCCATCTATCAATTTACCACTAATATAATCGATGATTCTTGTTCACAAAATGTGAGAAAAGGGTTAGTGTAAGTGCTGCTTTCAATATAGTTCGAATCTAGTCTTATAATAGATGTTAATCGGTCTTTTATCCGTAACGAAAAGGGCCCTATCATTCTCTAACACATTTCCTTTTTGTTAGATATTATGAAATAGTTTCATATAAAGCTCTGTTGTATACAACACACACACACACACACACACATTCACACAAATGTATGTTTCCAACGACCAACCAACTATTTATATGGATCTTTTAACAATTGAGTGACAGTCAAAGAAGCCGCCAGATGTACATTTCTTATATGTTGAATTTTTTATTAATGATTTCATATTTTTAATCCTCTCTCTACGTTGTTGCTCTGGCTGAATGTGACCCTTTTCACCTATCATCAACATACCAGGACAAACATCTCATAAATAAATTGTCGGCTAATAAAACAGTTTCACTGTCTATTTTACCATTTCACTTATCTAAAGTCCGTCTTTTCACCCTGTTTCTATTATTATTATTATTATTATTATATTAAGTTAAATAGTTAATCTTGTTGCTATCGATATCAATATGATACTGTTTGAAAAATAAATACCTATTTTAATAACAGTAATCTCTGATAAGATCAAAACTATTTAAATGTCCTGTTGTGTTGTTTTTTTTTTGAAATAAAATTTTTACTCATATTAAAGATGCAAATGATAACTTCAACATTGTCAAGTTCGAAATCATCGATCTTTTTTTCGGTTTGTTTTCATTGATCGTTGTCTTGTGTGATATGAGATAATGACGGTATTCATTATCAGTCAATTAACAAACGTTGACATTCCGAGAGGTTATCCATCAAATTGGATAAAGTTGCGACTGGAGATTATCTTTAAGATGTCTATCGGGGAATTTGTAGAATTCCAACAACAACAACAACAACAGTCAAAGAATCAACAGAGTCGGAATACGTGTAATTAGCGCCCTTTCTATTTAATCAATCGATTGTGTTATCGTTCGTAAATTTGGCCACATCTCCTCGTTTAGAATTGTTTTGATGTCAAAACGACCCATTGAAATCGCCATGGATGACAAAAAGTTTATAAATTATCACCTAAAGAACAGCTCTAATTACACACTAATTGTGTGCTTTATTAAGCTTCCTTTCCTGCTGAAGTATTCTACTGACAATCATCATTAGTGAATTTGCGGCTTATTGTGTCTGTATGTGTTTTTTTTTTAATTCAACATCCTTTTATTTTGGTATTATTTGAATGGAGCTGTTTATTTTATTTTAATTTTTCTCCATATATGATGGTTGTGGTTGTTGTTGTTGTTGTGGAGATTGTCCCCGTGCCATTGTCCGATACGATATAAAATATTACCGTCGGGATGGTGTGTAATTTTAATTTGTACTAATAGTGTGGCGGCCGTTACCACACAGTTTGGTGGTCGTCGTTGTGCCGTAGGGGTCCTTGAGTTGCCCAGCAGGCGGGTGCGATCCAGAGACATGTTAACACCATATTAATATGCACCAAACACGATACAGCCGAAATGACACGGTTGGAATTCCGCATGGTGGTACCGAAATCGTGAAAAAAATAAATTTGCCTCTCTTCATCAATACACTCTTATCATCACTATTAAAAATCATAAATACTCCATCCACTGTAACATATCTATTAAAAATAATTGCTCTAATTATATACAGGGGAAATATTGAACCGAATCTATTTTAATTATAGATTAGATAGATGTTTAATTTAGTTTTAGTTCGGTCGTGTTGTAGTACTTGTTACCGAGTTGTTGCGGTTAGAGGCCACTAATCATTTTTCTAAAATATTCATAAACTAATATCGTATTGTACGATTGTACGATCAAACTATCATCAACCCCTCTTGTATCCAATAACATCTGTGATACTCCCACACCACAACTATTGTCGAGACCAAAAAAAAATAATAAAAAAATTGTCATACACAATTGTTTACAAAATTGTTAACAAAATGCTCCCGAAAAATATGGATGAAACAATCAAATATCAAATATTTAACATGGTTGTATCAATAAAGAGTGGAAATTTTATGAAATTTATTCAATTACATTGCGTGCTGTTCCGATATATTTTCATTGTTTCTCTTCCTCTTATCCGGACAACTTTCATGATTTGTTTAACTGTGTTGTTGTTGCTAACAAAACGAAATCAAACAATAAATTTTTATGCCACCATTGTAACATAAAAAAAAAACAACAAAACAAAAATAGATTAATTTTAATGTGAAGCATTATTAAAATTGAAACGAAATATTGTTGCTCCCGGCCCTATTAATTTATTTAATTCCCTAAAATATATCCGTGGTGTTTTAATTATGCAACGAAGTTAATTAATACCACTAGATAGTGATAAGATTAATTTTTAACGCGTTCTTTAACTCTTCTCTCATTCCTAGTATTCTAATAAAAAGTCATTTGTCCCCACTGAGGACTATTTACAACAGGAATTTAATTTAGTATTGCATCAAGTCGACAGAGTTAAAACAGACGGAGTATAAGTTTCTTTATTTTGTTATCTACAGCACAACATGAATTCATTGAATTATAAAAGGATGGATGTTAAAACATAGACGTCCACAGGAGGTGAGCAAATGGGACTCTGTCTTAAAATTCTCTTTCATACCATGCCCACTCATGGAAAATTTTCTGGGGCCGCCCATGTGTTGAAATAAAAAAGTAAATAATGATCGACTCTGCTTGTATTAATATCGTTGTCTTCATACACGTATATTTTTGCTGAAAGTTGAATATATTTCACAAGTTATGATCGATTGCTTTATTTTTCTCATTTATTATTATCCTTATTATTATTATTATTATTATTATTATTATTATTATTATTATTCTTATGCTTTTATTTATATGCATGTATGTATAATATATAGAATTGTTGCGTGTTTAGTCTTATAGAATGCAAAATATAAAAATAAAACATATAATAACATCAAGAAAGACACAAACAGGACCTGTTGGGAACTGTAGAAGATCAAGATTGAAGTGTCAATTTCCAGCGGTGTTCTATACAAATGTTCAAAATAAAAGCAAATACAACAGGATCTATGTATAAAACGTTCTACCATTTGAAATACTGTCGGTTTAGTTTGGCTTGACCGCTACGACTTTAACACAATATAAGTAACAACAACAGAATTAATGGGATACTATAGAAACAGTAGATTATTCGTGCAAATATGTCATTACTTCAATATGTCACTGTAATCACGTGTCACAGTCAAGTCAACTGAATTCAGACAGGTGGAGTGTATACAATAAAGAAATCTGAGTCAACAAAACTGGCACAATTAATTAGCATCATCTAAACAGTAAACTTTCAGTGATAAATCGGCAATTTAGTTGATAAGAAATAAAAGAAAAAAATTGACAGCATTCAATATATTGTTGTACATTTTTATTCTGAAAAGTGTTCAATCTTTCTCTTTCATTTTTTTTTTTGAATTCATTGTAGAATGATGCGAGGGTTTTATCGATACTTTTATCGAAATTCTATCGATCGGTCCTTATCTGATCCTTTCATAAATTTTTTTATATATCAATACCGGAGCTATTAGGTGTTCATTGTGCCCATCTACTGATATTTAAAACTTAAAGGATGCCGACCGCGAAAGGATATCGCAAAACATTTCAATCGTTACCGAATTTCAAGCACAAACACCGACAAAAAGCCACCCTCTACAAAAAGGGGCGATTATCAATTAGAAAAAAAAACAAAAAAAAACGAACAGCTCACATCTTTATATTGAATAACAAAATTAGGTCAATTAACTGTCATAATTTTACCATTATCGTTATTATCATCATTATTATCTTGTATATATTCTCTGGCCTATCAATCAATAAGAAAGTTGGTCAAAGAAAAACATCATCATGTTTGAAAAATTAAAGTTTCTATTACAGTTAGTCTATTGTGATTTAGTCAGCTTGACCTTAATATATATTGGACAGAATATTGAATTAGCAGTTCTCTAGTTTTTACCTGTTCAATTCGTTTGTGAAATGTTTCCTATAGTTGTGTTATTGTCGCATTGTTAAAGTAATGTCGGCCTAGCCTAAACAGATCGACTATAAATCAATCTTAATGCAATATTTTTATTTATAAACAATAATTTTGCACAACTATTTTTCTCAAATTTATTGCTCATTCACATTGATTTAAAATTACGAACTTTATAAAACAATTAAACTATTTCGGTTAATTAAGTCTATTTATCACAGTAACAGGTTTAAGTAGTCCTTCAGTATTTGATGATAGCGCCATATCCGTTTCTGTTGTTGCCCTAATTGTCGGTCCACAATGTATTGGTATTTGTAATGGATGTTGTGCCATATTTAAACGTAAATTATTATAAATATCCATCATTTGTGTACCATTCGATCTTAAAATCATTTCATTTGTTGTTGGTTTTGGTAGAATTGGTGGTTGTGTATGTAAAAATGGATTATAACGTTGATAAACTGATGCTACAGCCAACATGGACGGATATAGATGATTGAATGGTGAATTGAATTGGAAATTATTATAATAACCACCGAATTGCATTGCGGTACGTTTGAATGCAGCTAAACGTGAACGTGATGCTGCTGTTGAACGTCGCCGTAATTTACCCGTATTACTACCAATAAATACATCATCAGCTGATGGATCCAACATCCAATAATTACCTTTGCCAGGATCGTCATAATGGCGGGGTACTTTTAAAAAACATTTATTCAAACTTAAATTGTGCCGTATCGAATTCTGCCAACCCTGTTTATTTTCACGATAATATGGGAAATTTTTGATAATATACTCGTAAATACCATTCAACGTTAAACGTTTACCGGGACTATTGCGGATTGCCATCATTATTAAAGCGTTATAGCTGTACGGTGGCTTTTCAGAGGGTTTCTTCTCTTTCTCTATAAGCAAACGTAAAATAAAAAATTCAAGAGTTTCCCAACAACAACAAAACAAATTGCAAATGTCTACCTTTATTGCATACTTGATTCGAATTTTCCACCGATTTTTTCGTACAATCTAATGGTGGTGGTGTATCATCCCCATCACCAATCACATCTAAATCGGATTCACTATCGATAATTTCCGACACATCATTATTAATGTCATTATTATCACTTTCAACACAATCACTTTCATTATCAACAACTACAACACTATTATTATTATTAGATAAATCGAATTAATTGTAAATAATTTCGATGTTGTTTTATCTTGTGCCATTATAATTCCAATAAACTGTTTTATACATCATCATATTTTATCATTTATAATCAAAAAAAAACTACAACCACATTATCAAAAACAATAAAAATTGATTTTATAATCGTATTGATGATGTTGTTGATGATGATGATGATAGTAACATGATGGTTGATGGGATCTGAATGAGAAACGTTTATTTCTATACACTCTCAAGTATTGTTATGTGGTTGCTTATTTATTCAAGGGTGGGCCTTATATAAAGTAGAAGCAACGCCTCTTTTATGTTTGTGTTATAAACACTAACCAATAGTGTGAGGGTTATATAGAAAACGGCCAGCCCTCGTGCGTTTCACAATTTCAAGCCATTGCTTTAAATAATGGACATATATATGTGTGTGTATATGATCTATATAAGTGTTAATGTGTGTAAAAGGGTGTGGTTGTACATAATGTTAGAGCCACTACATTTACGCAGATGTTTGCACAACAAATTGGGGTGGTAGCGAATGACTTTTTCCAGATGCACAACTACAGACTGACACAATTATAAGTAATGTAAATTTCTTACTTAGTTTGCAGATTTATTGAAATAATCAGTTCGTTCCTACCGCCAGTTGTAAATCCTTATAAGAGACTGAGCGCATGAGCAGATACTTTTCCTTCTAAATTTCACACAGTAGAGAAAAATCTATCGAGATAGAGACTTATAGAGAATACCAAACATTCGATGTAAGTAATAAAAGAATGCACACGCATCTGTATGACTTCTTGATTTCCGGCCGACAATCGTCTCGATTAGCTTGTTTACAAGAAATCTTAAATTTCTTATTAAACGCAACTGCTTTGATCTAATTTATAATAAATATAAACATTATCCAGCTGTCCTGCTGTTTAATTATCAAATATACATGGCAGATGTTTTGATTGAGTCCTTGTACAATGTAATTAAGACATACATATTGAATATTATTTTATAAAATACGACATTAAATAACTGTCCTTGTTATATTATTTACATATGCAAACTACTAATTAGTTTACCTGGAGTTGTTTTTTTTTCACCGATCCTTACTAACCCTTCGTTTGATTGTATTCTATCTTCATATAAATATTTTTAATAAATTACTATCATAAGAATTTAAATATTTAACGCGGCATGTATGTTAAACAACCAACAAATTACTGATGTTAATGTTGCTAGTGGTCAATAAAGGACGAAATTTACGGGCGACACGATAATATAGTTATCTTTTTATTGTTTGATCAGATACCGCACTTTAATAATTTTTTAATAATAAACGACATAAAAAAGAACGAAGCGAAAATCATTATTATCATCATCATCAACAACATCATCACATAAAGAGACCGGTTGATCAAGCAATGGATGGAAATAAATAATAATAATGTTAATAAAAGAGAAAATATCATCAGAAAAATTATAGAAACACATCAACGATTTTAATTTAAAAGCACACCGACAAAAATACCGAAATACATAAATATATACTATCTAGGCATTATAGGAAGTTGGTTAAGTTAATGTTAATTTAAAGCATGACTTAAAATGTATTAGACATTAAAATTAACCCATCATCAATTCATTAGAGATGATTCTTTTCCATATACATTTTCGATTTTATCTGTGTAATTTTTTTAAATGAGTCAAGATTTGAGATAATGTGGAAATGTTGCTGTTTTAAGTCAATTAATCACTAGATACCTGAGAATTGTAAAAAAGATGATTCTTAAGACAGGACAGGACATTCGTCAGATGTTGAAGTGGCAACAAAAACAACATAATAGCGGTATTGCTATGATCAAAGAAGCCGATATTTTTACATGAACATAATGTAAACAAACAGGAGGTTTGTATGTTTACAGTTGATACGGTTTTAAACATACATCATGACTTATAAATGATTTAGATTTCACAAAAGAAAAAGCTATTTTAATGTAGATTTAAAGCTGTGTGCGTAGACATCGACAACGATTTAATGTGGGCGAAATTGGCGACGATCGGAGTCAAGCCAAATTTGGTTGACTATAATTGAGTTGGTAGATACCAATGAATGGAATATTTGATTTTAACGAATAATTAAAAGAATATTGATGACATAGCGGATTTGCAACCGATATTGGTGAGTATGTTAATTTTTTAATTAAAATTCATAAATTATAGTCAAACAGGTAATATATACATCGAGGTATAATTGAGCAAATAAATTTCCTATTATTGACCTGTATGAATAAATATTGGTTTGTTATATTTGAAAAATTGTGAAAAAAATGTATGGTGGTGATTTTGAGCTTTAACAAACGGAAACGTTACAAACAGTTTGCTTATCTGTTTGCATTTTCAAAGGAATTAAAATATTTGTTGATAGTAGACGAACATCTTTGATGATTTCTTGTTCTGTTAAGTGTTTATAGCATGCCAAAATAATCCAACTTTATCCAAGCATCAAACGATCTAACGTTTATTTATTAAAGATAAAACGACTTAATCGGCATTTTTAAGTAACCAAACATATAATCGTTGCCTTTTTGTATTCCCTCTACCATTCTCTCTCTGTTCCTTTTTCCACTACTTCAATTATTGATTTTTATTAATTATCCTTTTCGTAGTTTTCATTAATAGGGGCAGACCTATGATACGATATAGGGAATCAATAAAAAGTAGAATTATCTAAAACGGTCGTCTGCCACGTAATTGACAGCTTTAACAGCGGCTGATGTTATCTACAATCCGTTCGTTAAACGATGCTACCCGTAATTCGTATAAATATTTTATGTTGTGGCGTTATTAATTAATTCGATTTATTTGCGTCGATGGATCGAAAACGCCACCCTAAAAATGTAACGAACTCATTCATTTTGATAGAACGAACACCAAGACGATAAAACGAAATTAAACAGAATTGTTAATTCTTCACAGTATTAAAAATTTACTTACACTTATGTCTCATCAATAGCGTGTCGAATATACGGACAATTTTGAAAGAAAATGAAAAGAAATTCAACGCTTTTATAGGTCTATTATTATCGATAATAGACAAGCTGTGTCTTCTTCACAATATAACACTAAAGATATTATGCAAAATTTTCTGGAACATAAACGTATTCTTCAGCTTGCTTTTTTCGAAATTTAATGTTCGTGGTGTTTTCAAATACAACATGTGTGCAACTGGTACAAGAATGCAATCGTTCTTTTGTTGGTACAACGACAGGAGACCAGTAGCATATTGAAAGTCACAGTGGGCAACCATATTAGACCGTGAAGCATTTTAGACGAAATTTCAAATTTTCAAAGAATCATACTTTTACCTTTTTGGTATTTCCAAAAAAAATTAGGCCCAATTTAATTACAATTTGTTTCAGAAAAAGGTGGATATTTATAAAAGATATTTTCAGGGGTATTCTTGGCACGATTGCATTCCACTGTTGATCTTCATCTTTTGATTATCTATTGATTCGTCGTCATTGTAGCCTAGTGGTAGCTGAACAAACAACTGAAGTTGGAACGTATAGGGATGAAGATCAAGGTCGAGCAATTTCTTTAAAGTGTTTAAGGACGATTTACAGTAATTATTTATGTAAAAGTAAATTGTTAGATTGCATAGATGTGTGAAAGTAACTGTAATAAATCAATTCATGTTCGTTTTCAAAAGAACATAAAAATTTGTTTTGATTGATAGTGAAACTCTTTAGTTTGTGTTTCGAGCAACAATTGGCAAGAAGAATGGAATGTTTTGGTCAAAACTCGATTATCTCATCAACAATGACATGGGCAATAAAAACATCAGTAGTTTTTGGCAATGATGAATTCACTTCTAACGGTTGTAAATTAAGACAAGAATCTTTTCTATTTGTCTGCAACAATGTCAAACTACCTGAAATTTCAACGAAAACAAAAATATTTAAAAAAAATTAATACTTTTAAACAGTATTTGTTAGACAGTATAATAAGTGTTTGCTATCTTATAGAGATGATGGTTTCAGTAAAACTGTCGTATTTGTGTCATTGTTAAATAAAACTGAAATGTTGATTAGTCTCATTTCTATTCTCAAACGTCCCTAATATCAGCGTCGTCATCAAAACAGAATTTCTAACTTGTATGTGGTCGATGAACAGCATCCAAACCGAATGCTGATTCTAGCTTGTATCAATAATTATACCTCATCTCGTTATTTCAACAGACACAAGCTATCAACTTTGAAAGTTAGTCAATTGGAAGAATTGAAACACGTGACTTTTTAAAAAATACAATAATGCGAAGGGAGAGAAAACTTCTTTTATGATGGTGAGTATGTTGGAAATTCTTTGAAGTTAAACGGCTTAAATACTGGACATTCTACACTAGGAAATTTCAAAACAGCTTTAGTATGGTTGTCTAAACTGAATCTTTGATCCAAATATGTTTACAATCATGGAAGGGTGTAAAAAGATTACAAGACAACCGATGGGTGAGCAATAACAAGCAGAGTTCGGTTAGTTAAGAAGCTTAAAGACCTCCACGTAGATGGTTTGTTAGATTCTCTAATTCAAAACCATCACTATTTATACAATGACAGTTTCCAAACTATGGAGATTACATCACAACCACCCTAAAACTAATAACAATAATTACCATTACCATCAGGTTGGTAGAGAAAATTTTTACCAACAACAATGCGAAATATAGGCGGTAAAGATCTGTTTGTCAAAGTCAATAGTTTATGATATAACGTACCACTATAAAGACATCAAAATCTTTCCAATAGCTACTGTATATGTGTTCTATACATACATGTGAATGTTTAAATGTATTTGTATGGTAAACTTTGTAGTCACCGCTCTGTATAAAGACTACTCCGCCCCAAAAACGTTTCAACTTTGGCGCTTTTACCGCTTGATTAATGGTCCCCTTTTCAAAATACGAAAGAAGAGAAAAAACTTCTCTACCTTCATCATATTTTTGAAAACTACGAGCCATAATGTTTGCGGCGAGAAGTTTCAAACGTTTATGTATAAACTCCATTGAACTTGTAAACAACCTGAAGGGACCTGCAACGAATTCTAAACCATTTACAGTCAGTTAATCGAGACTAATTGTTTTTTTTTTGTTTTTTAAATCAGACCGCCTACAAAACAACTCTATTTTCGATCTGAATTGAAAAAATCTTAAATACTTCACATGTTGTTAGTTGAATTATCAAGTTATGGTTATATCGTCAATGTAGCATGTCACTTTATTCTGACACAAAAGCGATACGGTCTCATCCCCTTTTTAATATTTTAATTTCCTATTCGACAGGACCGACATGCATCTCCATTTATCGTTTGATAAGGGAAATGCATTTTTCATGATTGCACTTTAAAAACAAGTCTTTGAAAACACTGTTTCTTTTTATTTCTCTCTCTCTCTCATTATTATTATTTGTCTATTCTTTGTTGTTTTGCTGTCTAAACGATGATGCACATCCTAAATTGTTCATCTTTTGTTGTGTCACGTTCACGATCCATTCAAATCTGATCTATATGAAAAACTTTGGAACAATAGACACGTGCCTTAGTTTAAATAAACATTTAATAAGCACACTTCACTCTAAAACGAACTACACATAACCACGATAAATACATGATGTGATCTCTCAATAGTACATCACTATCTTGAAAAATTATCATTGACGGATGATGATTGGTGATTTGTGAAACAATATTTTAAGGGTAACGACAAAATCCAACCCCCCTAGACATATACATATATATATTTGGTGATGGTGAACTGATTTATCCGTTACGGTGGAGGCATCTAGGCCACAATAGTTCCTAAATATGATTTATGAAATATTTTATTTAAGGCCGCTACCCCAAACAAAACCAAACATATAGTTGGATATCTTTATTTTAGGGGATATGTTTTACATGTATACACACCATGTGAACATAAGGTTATAGCACCCCTATTCAATCAATGGCGGTTTCGCTGTATTTGTTACTCTAGTGAGAATTCCCCTTTTATTTCATCTTTATCTAAATCACAACTTAATCATCAACAGTGTCTTACGTTATTTTTTAAATATTTTTATTAAAATAATTATTTGATAGTTTCTAAATGCGAATTTTGTCTACAATAGGGGCTAATCATCATTGGAATAAATCATTGCTAATCTGAAATATGAGCGCTTCAATGGTATCACAAAAGCGGTCTCTATACAATAATAGAAACATTGTATAAACGTGGGTTACAATTCGTTCATCGCATTATCCTTAAGGTCCTGGTATATAAAGACTAGATTTTTGAAAGGTTTATGTGGTATTGCCCGAGATTAACACGTATGTTTAATAAATAGCAGGATTTTGGCAGCTGTGTGTTCGAGCACTGGTACTATTGTCAGGGTAGTTAACTCCCCACTAAACTAAACTAAACTAAACTAAAAAAAAATAGTATACCAATACAATACAATCAAATCAAACAAGAAATTATTGATTTTGATGATTTGATTTGTACAACTATATCGTCTATTGTTGTGACACAATACCACAAACAATTTGTAATAATATCGATGTTCTTTTGAGGTTTGGCCAAGCTTTAATGTTAACACACAAATAGATTTGTTGGCAACTACCCCAATAATTTTTTTTACTCAACAACGTAGAGATGACGTTGCATTCTTTTTTTTTGATAGGTATATATTCAATATTGAATCTTTGCTCAATATTTCCTGCATTCAATGGTGCTTAAAGAGTCGAGTCGTAAAACTTGAAACAAAGACCAGCTACCGTCTTGTACTCAAACACAGACTTGATGAGTTACAAAACAAAGACAACGGTATAAAGTTGAGAGCATCATTGCAAAATAGCAGGTACGTGATGAATAAACGTCCTTATCATCCGTCGTGTCTTTAACAAAAGCAACAACAACTCTCAAACATTTGTCGATTAGTTCCTGTAAAACGTAAAAAGAAATTATCTCTTAACATTACTGAAGAAAAAAAATAATAATTTGAATGTTTCACGGTATTGATAAAAACTTAATTGTAATTATTTCTGGTAATAAATACATCAAGTTGTTCGACCACCTATACAGTTGATTTGTTTCGGACTTCTGGTGATTTTCAACAATCAATAGAAATACGTACATTATCTCAAGGGAACATGTTACGGTCCTTATTCCTCTAACAATACTTAATGAACGATAGGTCCGATGGGAGTCTTGCTGTTAGAGGGTTAGTTTCACCTACGCCCATCATTCTACAATTTTGACACAGACACAACTCAATTGAATTGAATACGATAATTTGAAATATTTGATTTGTAAACTTATCAAAGTAATATTTCCGTTTGAATCTACCAATATGTTAGCGGTATTCGATTGTTCAACAATTCGCCTCGTCATTCATTCCAAACATATTCTCCAGGAAGCCAGCGATCTACCCCATCATTAATGTTACATGTCAAACCACAGCACGAGTTATTACAATCAAGAAGTTAACCTGTAATTAACAACAACAGCCGACCGCTAACACCATGAGAAGTCTCCCATTATCATTCAAACAAATTAATTTAGAATTTTTGTATGATGATGATGATGATGTGCAGTTTAGGTAATGATCAAGTCCAAAAACGGAAAGAATCAAATTCACATTTTTGTTGTCAACAACAATTTTTCTCAAAGTTTCTTTTACTAAATAACAACAGTTATTTTCCAACTAAAGTTCTCTAGTTACTGTAACAAGTTTTTAGTCTGTTTTGTTGTTAATTTGATTCTTTTTTAGCCTGTTTTTTTTTGTGCAAACATTCTCAATTGTATAATAACAAAGCAACTGTTTTTATTTGTTAGTTGTAGGTCTGACGGTGCGCATATGTTGCCCTTTATTCAATCTTTATCAGATCTAGTTGATCGTAAAAATACCAAGTAAGCAATTCAATACTTTGTGTATTTGTTCATTGTTTGGTTGTTTGTACCCATGTCCGATTATCTTGAACCCAAAATTAGGATATTTAGTTACCAATAACTGAAAATCTAGACAACTACACTAATCTAAAGCTTCTAAATTCTGTTCTGGTTTTTAATCAAAAATCTTCAACGAAAAAGTCCATCCATTGATTAGTACAATTGTTCGTTTGGAACGGTCACAGAATAAATATTTACCTAAAAATCCGGCAATTGTATAAAGAAACCGCTTGTTATAATAATCCTTACTCACTAACAACTGGCCGTATAGAAACCGGAAGGATAAAATACCCAAACTATAACGAACCTGTCTTCAATGATATTTTAGCAAATACTCCAAAATAAATGAGAAAAAGGATTGTGTCCACCAGTTTGTTGTTGTTAAAGCTATAATACGATTTGGATCAAAAAAGAAAAAAAACTTCGGAAAATCTTTTAACAATCCCTAATACCTAAACAACGGAACTCTTACGGTTAATGTTAAACATAATATCTATTGGTTTTATTAAGATGAACGAATATGTTGTTTTCGGCAAACATCAAACGTTTTGAACTATTTAACAGTGAACACATGGCCACCGTGTCAAAACATTGAGCCTCTATTTTAGTGGTTGTTAGTGTTGTTTGTAGTATATATCGCTTTACCACCCTGTAGACGATCATGGTGGCAGTTGTGGCGGCATTTTTCTATTTATCAACTGATATGGGGCCATGCTATTTTGCAAAAGTTTTTCAGGTGGGTGGGCCCTCGAAACTGTACCCTCTAATCATCTGGAATTCTAATTGAAATGTCAGATGGTTGTTTTTTTTTATAGATAAATACAACCACTATAATCTCTTTAAGATTATGATTTATCTCTAAATCAATATTTATGCATGTTCTATTGTCGAAATTGTTGTTTTTTATAAGTGTAGTTTCATCAAATAACTAATTCAAGAACAAGAAGACGGTCGTCGCTTGTTTCTATAAATATACAGTTGAAAGTAATTTGATATTTTCAGTAGAATGGGGCCGATTGTTGATCTATAACTGGAAGTAACTTGAAAATTCAGCTACTTTGTTACGCTTAGACAATGGTCTTCTTTGGAGATATGAAAACAAACGGCTCAGTCTGTAGTTTTGTAAAATTCTACATTGTTTCAATGGAGTTGTTTTGGTTTGACGCATTTAAAGGACACTGTCTGGCTAAAACCCTACAGGCAATCAATCAAAGAAAATCTCATATGAACAGAAATACATGAGATAACTGCACTATATATACTCGTATCGAGTTTTGTTTTAAAATATACCGTGCGTTCGTTTTTTGGGTATAATTGTTTGTGTGGAATCATCTCTATAAAAAATATATATATACCTATATGACAAAGCGCAATTTGTTAAGGTGCATTTAGCTAACTGGTGCGGTTGATTTGAACAAAAAGCCTTTCCTAGTGATCGTTCAAACGTCAAGAGGGAAAGGTTGTTGTTGTTGTTTTTTCTCCTCAGTTTTTTTTATTATTCCATTTTAAATCCATCTTGTTCGATAGAATACAAAACACATCATGCCGCGATGTAATAACATTACTTTAATAGCTCAAAGATCAGATAAACAAACGCGATCTATTCAATCGGTTTTACCATTCCGCTCTCTAAAAACGTCTTTAGAAAGCGGCCAATCAAAGACAAAACACACACACACCTTCTTCTACTTCGATGTGCACTTTGACAATTTAAAAAAAAAGATACATCTTTGAATTAAAAAAAAACGTATTTTGTTTTGTACAAATTACATTGAAACAAATCAACAGTTAAATGTTGCTTTAATAGTTGTATTTTATAAATGGGACAATCATCTTGCAGACGACGTGTCCAGGATTTCAAGCATCCATTCAATTGGTCTTGAATTGCGCTGTTGACTTCACATTATCATTCCCCACATCCTGTCTATATCATTTGTTATATCGTTCATCTTACAGCAAATAAACACGTGTATATTTATTATAAAATAGAAGCGATCAACGACCATCAAAAATAATTTGACATTGTTACTCTACAACAACAACAACAACAACAACAGCCAGATCTCCTTTAAATACCGCTAGTCGTGATCGATGTCTTTGACCATCACGACAACATCTTCATAAAAATCTTTTATTCAAGAAGAAAAAGAGAGGAAAATCTGTCCATGTGATAAATCAAAATGTCATTCCTCAGGTTCTTTGTGGCTACTTACTGTATAGTCTCAGAAGGGAATAGTCGCTGGGAAGATTGAAGACATTGCATGTTGATATTGACATCGAGGAATTTCGACAAAAAATCATCACAATTTCTTTGCAATCTATATACCTATATTTATATAGTAGATGACATGTAAATTTAAATCACCCTTATATTCTGACAATTGATTTATATCACCATCTGTTGAATAGAGATTAAAGAATATTTAAGGATTATATTTGGAAGAAAACACCCCATATTAGTGTGCAGGTGTGTATTTTGTAACAGTTTCAAATAGAAGACTGTTGATATGACAGAGGACTGTCCTCGTCATAACAACCAACACATATCAGTCGAAATCTGACAGATGATTAAAGCTATACAAGACGAGTCTGTGTATTGAAATCGAGAAAATAAAATGTGTGTTGCTTTTCAAGTGTGTGGAGTTAGATAGCCTAAACCTATTTTCATCTTATCAAGGCGAAATTCATTATTTAAATAATAGTAACATCGAGAATATTGAAAGTTAATAAGACCTTGATTGTGTCTATTATTTAGCAACAGTTCTTTCTTTTGAATGATACATTGGTTAGATAGATTCGAATCGTGACATCTCAATTGCTGCATTATTTACAATACGAATAAATCTATTGATAAACACCGACACTAATGGTGATTACAAAATATAAATTATTGTAGTCCTCACATTATATACAATTTCATTTTTATTTTCAAACACTTTAATCGGTACCCATGGTAGTATGAGTTTTATTCGTTTCACGATTTCAAATAAACTACGTAGTCGTAGTTATAAGCGATTTGATCTTCTAGAAGCTCCTTTTTCTCGACCATTAATAGTAACAAATTTCTTTTTTTAATATCAATTCAATCATCATACATTTTCTTTTACTTTTTCTTCATCGATTCAAGCCGATCTTGTAGTAGGTGTTGATGATGTCCAACTGTGTTAAACAGTTAGATATGGGACTATATCGTGTTCGATGTAAATTAATACAGTGTTAACATAACGATTCGCCTGCTGGTATATTCAACAATATCCCGCTGATTGATACCGCCGACCAGTGGTTTCCAATTTTGTTACCTGTCACACATTGTCCAGAAAATTTCCTCTTCTATCTACTTCATCACCATCATTTACACTTTCTTCTATTCTGCCTTATGTTTTTTGTGCTGCATCTTTATTTTTATTGTCTTGTGTGATATATGACAAAAGTTTTCGAATTAAAAATCGACAAGGTAGCACAGGTGGTGCGTTGTTACAATAGAGACGGGCCAGATGAGCAGAAATTTCATTGTATAGGTAGAAATTTGGAGTAAATCCAACTGCAAGAGTTATATTATAGAATAAATACGTTTGCCGATGACAACTTGAACATGCGTACTGCTGTCCGTTCTCTTCGTATATTCTAACAAATTAATCCACCTATAATCTCCGAATTTAATCAACTGTCTGACAAAACATAAAAAATGGAAAATTTGCATATAATACATCACGATATTGATGATTAAATACAGTTTTATTCCTTTAAAGTCATTGACAATAGTAAGTCTCTTGAATTTCTTGACATCTATCAATATTTAACTTGAAATAATAAAAAATTCAAAGTGGCTTGAGAAATTTTCGAAAAATCTACTTGAAACATTCAATAATAATAATAAGAATAATAGTTGGAAATTGTAATAAAAAGCAAATTGAGAGAGACACAAGTAGTTAGTGGTGGATATTTGCACATAAAAGTGCCGTGAGAACGCCCTAAATGATTTCTGTTTTGTTTAATAGGATGTTTATCGTCGTATGTCGATGAGATTTCGCCTGCTGGGCGAAATAGCAATTCAAACCTACAATGTAGATTTTTTTGTAAAACGCTTGTTATGATTTACCCTGTGTGATATCGAGAGTGTAATGATGGGTGTAACAATAGAACAAATATCGACTTTTGTTGTTGAACAGCATGAGTTTCCAAATGAGAAACGACAAATATAAGTAGCGTTTTTTTATTCTAAATGTTGTATTACTAATAAATTCTAATAATTATCGTGTATTACACACACAATAAAAAAAAGAAAATTGTCGAATAGAGTTCTATTAAAATATTTTGATATGATGATTCATATTTGTGTCGCATCAAAGAAGTCACGTCAACATTTATTTAATGCCTAATTGACCCGCAGGCCAACAGGCCCAAGGCAGCACACCTACGTTCCATTTAACAATTACAACAAATACAACAAACATTAAATAAAAATCCACTAAAAACGAATCAACAGAAAATAGACAAATTCATTAAAACAACCCTTAAAATTGATAAAATCGATTCATTAATTTGTTGTTTTTTTTTCTGTATAATTATATTCATATTTTTGATTTAATTACACTGTAATTGTAGTGATTCTTTAAGTTGTTGTTGTTGTTGTTGTTTTGATCATGCCAACATCAATTGGACCCAAAACCGATTAAGGTCTCTAGCTTTAATTGTGTGTAGGTAGTACAACATATGGGAATGTGTCTATCTGTCAGAGGTCAATATTTGTATACAATGTGACCCACACGTTGTTTCCGTGGGATCGGTGGTGGTGTGGTAGTAAAATAGACAACAGATAGATACACAGATAGACCATTTTATTACAAACTTGACTATTCACTTAATGATTTCTTTAAATTGTTAATTGAGGACGATATAAATTGAAACTGTCAATATTAGTGTCGTTTAATTGGCAAATAATCAAATACAGAAGCGGACTGAATGAAATCAATGATTTTTACTAAAATGAATTCCAAAACACGGTTTTGAATAAGGCACACCAACACCCTTGGACTTTCCGAGTAGCATGATGTAATTGAAAAGCACGCAAAAGCGGAATTAGACAGAGCAGGATGTTTAAAGAAGCTACAACCATAAACAGAACTTTGAAACAAATTACTTAACACTTTTGAGGATCTATCACTGTTGATTGCCATCACATCCAACATTTGCTCAATCCGCCGTAGATATCATTTCAATCTAAACTTATTTCTTTACATCTTTCTGTCTAAATACTATCGAAAGTTGTAAAAAAATAGTTACAATTCTATCAATTCTCATAAAAAAGACCGCTTACTAAACCAACAAAACGTTTTGCTATGCGGCATGCTTGATCAAAGAAGAACTAATTCCTGAACTGTTCCATTTTGTAACAAAATACGCAATTTTTAATCCAAATTTAACGCAAAGCTCCAATATCTTTAAAGTTAATTGTCCATAAATTTGTACAAATGTCTCAGATCAACGTCCTAAGCAGCACAGCCTTTGTGCTATTCAAATCGATTTAACAATGGTATTTTTTATTAAATTTAATGTATGTAAATTGACACTCTAAGATTTTAGCGTCTCTAAATTTGCCTAATGATAAAATCGCGCCTGAATATCAAGTAGACGTTGTTGTTTAGCAACAACTCTTCTCGACAATATAAACAGCAGCAGCAAAAAATTCCGAAGAAAGTAAATCAAAATAATTATTCAACTGATAAGTCGGAATTGTAGAAAATTATTCATTATTTCGTCGATAGCGAGAGAGAGAAAAAATTGGTGGAGACTTGAACAAATCACATGGAAATGGTAACGAAAATAAAGAAATTCCCACGAATTTTCGGCTTTTTCACACAGAAACGTCAAACTTTTAACAAACAATCGAATTGACATTTCGGCTAGTCTTTCAGATCACTAAAACCAACAACAACAACAACAACAACAACAAAACTGTTTTTACAACAATTTTTCCAAAAAAAAATAATTAATAAAGAATAATAACGAAAAACGATTCAACTAAAATCACAAAAGTTTAACAATTAAATTTCTTGTCAAGAGTCAAATTTGACTCGTGCTTTATTATTAAAATTATAACAATTCGTCAGCTGTTTCATCATTTTATTAACTAGAATTTTTCGTTGTTTTTTTTTCTCCTATTTCAAATGGAATTAAATAGTTGAATATGTAAAGAATTGTAATGACAATATACGTCCGGATTGAGAAGAAAGATGAACCGCATCATGGTCAATTGTTTAATTCGGGTTAAATTGAACGGCATTTGGTTGTTTTTAATGGAATGGGCACGAGTTATAATAAATATTATGACCCTACTTCCTCTGCAACCAGCCACCGGCTTAATTGGTTAAGTAAGAAAACAACCATGAAGAGTAAAATAGTAATAACAACAATAATAATGGTGTGTGTGCGTTTGTATGTATATAAAACAATTTATTATGAGATCTTAACAATATTTGAACATTGTTCAAATTAATTTTCTAGCAAACTATCGAAAAATCTGTAAAAATATCGTTTGATTTAGTGAGAAATATTAATCATTTACTTGATTGTATTTAGCGGATGATGATTAAAGTGATTCATTTCCGTTTTGTTTATTTCTCTCATTCTATCTCGCTTTTAACTTGAACATATTTGTAATTAAATGGTTCAACATTATGAAATAGATATATTTGAATTATAATGATAGAGTGGAATAGATATAGTTCATGAATGAAACACGGTATATAATTGTATAGATCAGACTGCTCCGGCAGCTGTAACAACCACAAACACACTCGATTATCTCATTAAAGTGTTAAAGAGTTCAAATGTTTACTCGCCCATTCATCAGATGAACATCGTCTTCAAACATGATGATGATGATTTTATAGAGCACAAATTAAACTGGCTCCGAGGACTATCAGAATTATTAAAAAAACACACGAAGTGACTTTTTTTGAAGGTAAATCAAATAAGAGATTGCCTTTCAAAATTTGATAAATCGATAGAGCAATAAAAAATTCGCAATAATTAATTAAAACAAGTTTCACTATCACACAAGTCTGGATGTTATAGCCACAAATTGTATACAAAATGTATTATTTTTAAGCATACTTTTAACACTGAATCCATGTAAGAAGAATTAGTAAAGGTACCCAAAAGAGCAGTTTTAGCCTCTCTAGTAGAGACTTTTTTCTGGGAAAAAATCGTATACTTACTTTCTCGATCGGTTCTAAATTGAAATTATTCTGTGTTTTTTTTTAATTGAAACAATTCTATATTTTTACCAAATAAAAATTTTAAAGTGATCAAAATTGTTGCTGAATTAAATGTTGAAAAATTGACAATCGACAGAATTTTGAGGACAAAAGCATTTAGTCATAATTTCAAAATATTCAAACATTTTGTTTGAATAACAGTTTGTATGTACATACAAAGAAAAAATTATCAACAAACTTCCAGCCAATTCTCCGGTCATTAATCAATCAACAAAACCTCTGCGATTAATTTTTTTCTCCTCAATTCCCAAGGTAATTTTTTATAAAGTTCTTACTTTTCTAAGTATCATCCAATTTCCCCCATTATTACCGAATGAAAAAATAACATCAAGGTGGTTCATTTAGAACGGAAAACGAGAATATTTATCTTTCTATTCAGGTTCAAAATTTTTGTTAATTTAATATTTTTGAATTTATATTATGAAAACATATGTTAACCGACGGATATATGAAAATAACACACCAGAATTCATCACAAACGTGTTCTAATATATCTATATATATATATATTTTAATAATAATAATAATAATAATATTATTACACTATACAAATAACTAAATACATCACATAATTTCCTGAAAATATTTACATCTATTTTATAATTATTTACATCAACATTATATACAAAAAATAATATTTATATACTTGCAGTGATTCGTCCAAAAGTTCTAACAGAAAAAATGAGATCTTTTAAAAATTAAATTAATTGCCATCATCAACTTTGTCTCGTTAAAACAGTCACTGGTTTAAATAAACTATCCGGACTACGTCTTGGTTCTGGTGAACTCGACGTACTCGATGGTGATAATGTTTGTTGTTGTTGTTGTGTTGATAATAATTGTGGATGTGGATGTTGTTGTTGGTGGTGTGACAGCGGTATCCGAAAATTACCATACAAATCTAATGGTTGTCGGAAAAATGGTGATGATGACGATGATAAATCACTAGCTCCTGGTGGCGGTGGTGCCGGTGCCAATAATCGTTCCATATTAAAGCCTTGTTGATGGGCTGGCAATAATGGTGTTGGTTTTGGTAATATTGATGCAGCTTGTAAATATGGATTGTAACGTTGATAAACTGATGCCGCCAACATTGCTGATGGTGGTGGATAGAAATTGTATGGTGATGGGAATGGTTGTAATGGTTGATATAATGCGCCTAATGCTATTGTACGTTTGAATGCAGCTAAACGCGATCGTGATGCTGCTGTTGAACGTCGCCGTAATTTACCAGTCGTACCACCAATAAATACATCTTCAGCAGATGGATCCAACATCCAGTAATTACCTTTGCCAGGATCATCATAATGGCGTGGTACTTTTACGAAACATTTATTCAAACTTAAATTGTGCCGTATCGAATTTTGCCAACCTTGTTTATTTTCACGATAATATGGAAAATTTCTCATAATATACTCGTAAATACCATTCAATGTTAGACGTTTCTCCGGACTATTTCTTATCGCCATCATAATTAATGCATTATAACTATATGGTGGTTTCTCTTTATTCTTCTTCTCATCATTCGTTTCTTTATTATTATCATTGTCATCCTGTGAATCTTTTGAACAATCTAATGGTGGTGGTGTACCAGTTACATCTAAATCACAATCGGAATCTTCACTTAATTCACCTTCAGATACTTGACTTGTTTGTGTATTTGTATCATCTTCCGGTGTCTTTGGTGCTTCTAATGCTGTTTCTGGTAGAATTGAACTGATTGAAAATGATGATTTTAACGGTGTACGTGCCATTGTTGGTATCACTAAAATTGTTTCTTCTCTTTTCACCATATTTACATAACACTACACTATTTATGTTTTAATTTTTTTTTGTTTTGTTGTTGAATACAAAAATCGATTTTATTCAATCAACAACAAAGTCTCCCACACAACGGTCAACTGTCGACTGAGGTTTATTTTCAGAATAGAACCAGTTTTGTGTTGTGGCAACTTTAAATAACATCTATAAAGTATATCAACCAATCTCGTACAACAACCAATCAATGCTGTTGTAGAACTGAAACCACACCTTAGTCACAGGACTAACTCCGCCTTTTTTACTTATTGTTATTCTAGTGGGGGGATGCACTATACTGATGTATTAACTTGTTTGCTGACAGAAGAGGGTTGTTTTGTTTGTTTTGTAAATTTACTGGTAACATTTGGTAACATTCGATATGTTATATACACATACATATATGTATATAGTAGAAGGATATTGGTACAACTGAGATGCGGGTATTCTTATTTATACTTCTATTTAGAATTTTTCGAAACGATCTATTATTTTCCGTACAACCACCACCTGGTTTTTGATATGTGTTACAATTCCAACATTAATAACAAAAGGTCTGTATTACAACAATATAACGTTGATTTGATCGTTTTTTTTTCAAAACATACCTACACACACACACACAATAACTGTTATTTCTTATATTTTGTTATTAAGAAGAAGAAAAATTCAACAATAAACATCAAAAATTTAGCAACAAACCATGACGACGAAGAGTTGTCAATATTTTATGTCGTGCAGATGAAATAAATGCCAATTAATTATTTAAATAATTTATATAACAGGTGCGAAATAATCTAATCAACAATTATATTTCGTCTTTTTTTTCAGTTATTTGTTAATGGAAGCCGTTATTCTTAAATACGACAGAAAATTGCTTTATCGCTATTATTTCTATCAATCATTTAATAAACAGATCTGTCTAGTTTGAAAGTAATTTATTTTATTAACAAAAAGATTAACTAATATTAACTGGAAGAATGGGATTTAATGAAGATGAATCTGCCAACTCTAAAATTGCAAGATAGTTATGGTCTTTACGCATAATACCAATACAATGTGAATCTTGGGTACCGCAATCAGACTTCTGTCAGAGTTAACGTTAACGTTAGAGCACGTTAGAGCAGAAGTATGAAATAATTTAAATAAATGAAGTTATTATTCGGAATTCTGCGAATTAAAATCTATGAAAAGGAGAATTTCTGATCCTTTTACGGTAATTTAAGTTCACAATTCTCTGTGACATTAATCTTGAAATATGAGAATTTGAGTCTTGCTAATATCATCTTTTAATGCTATTCGACGACTTTAAATCAACAATAATTCCATTTAATAAAAGACGCAATGTATTGATAACAGAGACTTAAAACAAACTACCACAAGTATATACCTACACTGCCGTGCTTAGCAAAAAGGCAGTAAAGTTCACTTACTGCCTTTTTTAAATTCCAGTGCTAATCTGTTTTTTCAACAATTTCCTACGTATCAGTCATAAAATATTTCATTGAAAACTTTTTTTTAATACGATAGTCATTTTTTAAGAAGGGCAAATATTTTGAATTAATTACATTTCCTCAGTATAAAAGCAGTAAATTTATTTCTCAAAGTAAGAAAACAGTAATATTCAAACTGTACTGCTTTTATCCTCTGAAATTATTTAATACGTGTTATGGTTACATATTTTCATCTGTATTTACTGAGGAAAAAAGCAGTAATGGTCATTTTACTGCCTTCTTCTGTTGCATTGATGACATTTCAGACTGAAACAATGTTATAAGCAATGTACATTTTCTTAACGTTTTTCTGATTAATAAATATTAGAGGTAAGTGTAATTTTGAAAAAAATATCTTTTTTCACAGTCTTAATAATTTTTATCCTATTATTACTGCATTTTGGTCGAAAAAAACAGTGGAAAAAAGCAGTAATCTTGTTTTACAGAGTATAAAGACAGTAAATTGTATATTACTGCTTTTTCATTTACAGGAATAAAAGACAGTACATGACTTATTTTAGGCACCTTGATAAATTATTTCCTAAAGTATACTTAAATAACTTTTTATAGAGTCATGGAATATATTATCAGTCATTTAATTATAATTATAGAAGAATTATATCATTAATACAGTTTTAAAATATCCGAAATTTAAATTCCATTTTTCTCCAATTTCACTTTTTGTACTTTACTGCCTTTTTCCTAAGCACGGCAGTACAGTACAGGCATTTGATAGATTATTAACATTGTGCTGTTAGTCGGCCAAGTTGAAAGAGCCGAAGTATACAGTATAAAAACCATCATATTACCACCTGTTTTATGTGCTGAATTTCTGATTGCTTAATTTGATAATAATTCAATGATGAAATTTTAGGGTAAATTTCTATCATGCAAACAATAGAATTTACGGTTCGAATAACAATAAAATTGATATGATTTTTCAATTCTAACAACTCTATCCGGTGTTTGTGGAGAAATCATCCACCATTCAACATCAAACTATTGATAATAATCTGCAATAATAATTCCGCTAATCATAATTTTTCAAATTTATTACACAAGAAGTTGCAAAATTCTTCTTCTGCAAAAAAAAATCGGAATGATGGTCAATAAATAACGTAATTCGATCTATATCATATTACAATTTGTGTGATAATATTTATAGTTATTGGCTCCATAGGGATATATTCAAGTCAGTCTCACCTAACAACATAATCTATAAGTGTGTAGGATTTAGGGGTTGGTTGTTGAATGTTATATTCGGACAGCTGTTTAACATCTCCAATTCAACATTTAATTGACATTCGACTCTTGTGTGATTTTATTAACAATTTTTATTCATCATTATTGGAAAAATAATAAAGAATCAAGTTTATTATAGTCGTAACGATAATAAAGCATAGAGAAATCGTTGATTAAACATAAAAATTTGCAATTGAGTAGAGTTAATATACCAAGCCAACCTCTAGGCGTATTGTTGTAATCAACAGATCCATCTAAACGAATTGATGAATTGTCTAATATCAACAGACTGAAAACAGAGCTAAATAGAAAAAAATTGCGGCGGTTCCCAAAAACTTTAATATTTAATCGATTGGAAATGAGGGTGATTTCATTTTAAAGAATAATAAAATACCACTAGTTCACACTTGACTTAAACCATATAGGTGTACATGCATATGGGAAATGCGACCCCAATTCACATCCCTCTGCCATCTCTATTACTCTCACTGTTTTCATTTATTTACGAAAAAAAAGAAAAAAATTGAATTGAATTTTGTGGAAAGTTTTACGAAAAATGGGTCATTTTATTGAATGTTTTCAATTGATACCTTGACCGCATGTGGTTAAAGTCAAAAACCATAGTCGTAAATAATAATAAAATTGGACAGTCGATTTTATTGAGAAAATCTAAACAAAACTAGCATGTAATAAAACTATATTGCCTCTCTTGTTGTTGTTGTTGTTGTTGTATTTGAATGGATAACACATCTACACACAAGTTAGAGAGAAAGGTAGATCTTGTAAATTGATTGGCCAAAATTCTATTTAACTAAAATTCCAGGTTTTTGTTATACAAAACAACCAAATCTGTACAAAACATCAATAAAAACAAACCATAAATTCTAAAGTCAACAAGAAACTTTTGCTAGATATTAGAAAGTAGCAATTATCAGTTGGTAGAATCAATAAATTAATTAATTTCTATAAAATATCATCAACTTTATTTCTATAGCCAATATTCGATAATTACTACCGCAATAATAATAATAATAATAATAATAATCGATAGAAAATTTTGTATTGTTTGTTATAACAATAACAACGTATACCTGTCCAGAGCTCGTGCCCTAGCTAATAATTATTAGTTGTCCTTTATATAACAGTATAGGACACATGTTGTTTAGAATTGAGACAGATGTTGTGTGAAAATAACTTTTGATATTTGTATCAATCATCAAATATTTTAACTAAATAGAAAAGAAAAAGAAGATTTAGGCTACGTTTTAGAGTCCCATTGAAAGACTTTGGAAGGACCTAGATCAAGTCAAAATATCGTGAGAAGTGTTCAATTGAAATCAAATGCGGGCATTGAATTAAACATGAATTTCAATGGTTGTTCATACAAGATGTATGAATGAATCAAATGGACCCCCATCTCAACAATTTAGATCAATATCAACTAATGGACATTGTTGGAAATATGCTGGATTTAGAAAACTGTTTACTATTCAATATTAGAAAAATCTTCAACTCGATCCTGATTGTGTGCTCGATGAATGTTTAATATACAAAAAAGCGAAGGATCTGGATCTGGATCGTGATGATTGTGGCCAACGAACCAGTCAGAATTCGCTGCTAATTATCGACGATCTCAACCACGGTTTGTTTTCCATCAATGACGTTTTTCATTTTCAGCAATTTTTGTGAAAATAAATGGAAAACTTTGAAGCTTTCACAAAAAAACTCGATGGAAATTGAATATATTTGTGTAATATGAAATCTACACGTTTTTTTCCTAACACTTCTTATTGTTGAAATATTACAGAAATCCATCTATTTTTTCGTTGAATTCTTGAAAAACAACCACCTCCGTATTTATTTTTATTGTAGTTACAATATCCGTATGTTTGGTGATGTCTGGGTTTGATGATCGTGTTTTTCCACTTATTGAATCAATTATTGTCCGCTAAGGGTTGGCAACAACAGCGTTAGCAAAGTTGTACATTGTCAAGCTCGTTCTAAAAACAAAGAAAAACTCGATCGTATGTTTAACTGAAAACCCACTGATACCACTGAAACTGCTGACGATCGTTTCTCTATAATGCCAGGAAGAAAAACGTACATATCATTGATTTAAAAATAAAAATAAAAAAAAACAGGAGAAAAACATCATTTGCATCCACCTATTGTCGCCAATATTCAATAATGATTTTCTTTTTTTAATAAATAAAGCAAAAACACGAAACTCGTTGACTGTTGAGAGAGCAATTAAATTAATTAATGTAAAAATACACTGATAACATCCCTTAATGGTCGGATTAAATGGAATTGAAAGAGAATGAAAATGAGATTTAGATGAAACAGGAAAAAAAATCATAAACAACACACATAGAATGATTAGAGATTTGTATAAAAGGGGGCACGTTGCGAGAACAGTTGACACGCGGCCGAAACAAAACACTATTGGACAACATAACAACTATACCACGTTCGATTCTTGTTACATTCTATTGTTGGTACTGATGCCAAATCTAAATAAACAGCAAATAATTATAAGATGATGCGTGTTTTTGAGGGAACCCCCGCGGTGTATTCTATACACCAACTATAGATGGGAATCGTATTTCGAATAGATCATACCCTAAAGCTACACCCTTTCATAACAGTAACTAACAATGTGATATTTTGAAGTTGTAAAAATTTTTAAGAGAATCAATTATTATGAAAAAAACATGAAAATTATTGGATTTTTATTGCTATAGGAGGAAGAGAAACTTAACTGATAGATGATTAATGATTGTTGTTTAGTTTTCTGTTCATGGTAGTTAAGTTACGAAAATCTAAAAGCTTTGCATAATTTAAATGCTTTCAAACGGTTATGAATTGTTAATGTTGTTGTTTTTTGTTGTATTTTTAGATACCTATATGAAATAGGCATAAGTCAGTTTGATTTACAATTCACGTTTATGTTCCACAATAAAACATTGTTGGTTTACGCTTGGTAATTATGACTTTATGTTACCTTTTTTTTATTATTATTGATTCGTCTTTTGTGTGGTATAGTGATCGTAAAATTCAACATTATAACTGTCCTCTACGTGAACCATTTGCCTCTTCCGGAATTAAATTCAATCGATGCTGTATACCTACTACCAAATACAAAGATTTCTAATTTCAAAAAAAAAAACATTTGTAGATTAAGATGTATTGTTGCCATTTTTGTTGTCGGTAAATTGAAAAGAACTATGGACAACACAACAAACACCACCATTTATTTCTACTTAGTGACATTTCGCATTTGCCACGCAGATTACAAGAAAACACGTGGCGTCATTCGGTGTGTGTGTGTGTGTTGTATATACCATTGTTAATTATTACCTTTTCACCCAAACTACAGCTACCACCACTGAAATTGCGGCTATTTTCAAAAAAAAGACCCTATTCTTTCTAGTTTTCTATATATCTATATAGTAGTGTAGGTGTATATGTGTTTGTGTGTTACAATATGATTTGCCGACAAATACAATGTGGAAAAAGTCGATTTTTAAAACAGACACAATAACGAAAGGTCTGATGGCCTTGTCATCCACTCGTCAATTCACTAGAAACGAAATCCTCTTATCCGATAATGAAACTGAACTAGTCTCTATTTAAATTTTTTGGGGGTGTTTGTTAGTTTGCACAAAAAGAATGAGAGTGATGTGAAGGAACGACAATCGACAGGATGATGATTCTTTGGAAATTTAACAACAAGTCAAACTTGTGATAAAAGTGAACAAAAAAAAACCAATTTTCAGTAAATAAACCAACTAAATAAATACAAGTCAAAAACGTTATTCTATTTATTCACTTAGATCTATTTGAATTGAAAGTAATATTATCGAAGAAAGTTCGTTTGATTGTGAAACAAACCACCGAAAATGATGGATTTCACAATTAAATAATCTGTCAAATCTAATGGTAGACTCATTTCGAAAGTGTAACCCATACAGAAGTGGCTCATTCAAAAAAAAAACAAAAACAAAATCGAAACTAGGCCGATCTTTTTCCATTGTTATCAAATATATTCGTTCGAATATAAGACAAGTCACCGGAGACAAATCGACAATAGAGCTTGTTTGTTGTTTTGCTGTTCCCTATTTTTACAGAAAATGTTACAAAAATATTCTACGAAAACCTCTCAATCATCACCAGAATATTTTTCCAATTATTTACTATTGACATTTTTGTTTGAAAATGGGTATATCGCCCACAAAACCTAATTCGTCATAAAGCTGAACAAGCAAATTGATAGATGGACATATAACACGGCAGACGAGAAAACAGTCGCCTATTCCATTAAACTGAACTATAAGTTTATAGTGACGAAATAATAAGAATTTGTTCTTTCTTATTAATAACTTCGTTCCAACCATCGGTTGATTTTAAAGCGCGCATGTGCAAACACGTTCCGATCATCCAGTCTTTCTACATATAAAAATACCAACTGTTTTAGCTAAACATCGATGAAAATCGGGGTTGTTGTTATAATTACTGTGGTGGTAGTAATAAAATTCATTAAAACTATCTATAATAGTTAATTAAAGTAAATAGGGGTGTTTTGGAAATAGAACAGTTGAACGTGAAATAATGATTATGAATGACTATTAATGCGTGGATGAAATTAGAAAGGGGTGTCTGTTTTTTATTTAATGTATAATAATAATCATGATTTTACAGTGGGAAAAGGAAGTTGACTACTGATGGCGCACCACGATTCGATGAAGATTGTGCGTGTTTTATATGTAGTTCGGATGCGGGTCCATTATATTATTTATTTCTTTAATAGATATACTGTACTATACTTCAATTAGTTGTTAAACGATGTACAATAATGTGGCTTTATTGCTAAACAACGTTAAAACGTTCATTTCGTAAATTACACAACAATAGATTTAACAACGTTAATAATCAAATCTTTTTAACATCTATAACGCAATAAATTTGTTTATTTATTTATTAATTAGACAGTAGAGCGACAAATGTTATCCTAATTCGATCGTATAACTCTAATTGTAATTAGTTTATTTTTAACATCTTCTAGAATGATATTTGTTGACAACACAAGTTGATATCTATATAGTTATAAAATTCAACAAACAACACACACACGCACACAAATACTAATGATGTTTTCTATTATAGACGCTTATAAAAATCCAACACAACATATGACACCTACTATTGGGGTGCTTTAAGCTCCTCATTAACGGCAACATAACCCACCTGGTTTCTCTCTATGTCAGTCAGACGAAAATTCGTAAATTAGGCTCAACATTGTCAACATAGCCGACATCTACCATATTATTGGATTATGTTGTGAAACTAGGAATAATGTATTCCAATTTGTATAAACAGGAACAATATTTTTGGTTAAACCACCATCAAAAAAAAAAAATTGAAGAAAATGTGATCTTCTATACATATTATACACAAAAGGAAATCACCACAGGAACTACTACCACATTATTTAAAATTTAATTTATGACAGTAGGTCATAAAATCACAACGAAACCATGTATATATAACAATACAACAATAATAAAAATAGGGCAGATGTCATTCAAATATAACAACAACCAAAAAAATAAATAGAAGAAGACATAAATGGGTTAGAATTAGTAGGGGGTAAGTGTTTTTTTTTTGTTATATTTGTTTTTTTGGTTAAAATTTTCCCATTATCATTATTATTACAATTGTATAATAAAATCTATTTGTTTTACTACATTGTTTCGCTTTGATCGTAAGAAAACGGACATCGTTAGTAAACTCAATCGAAGTGGACAAATGATTGATAGAAAATAATTGGATATTGGAGACAATCAGCAAATATACGTGGAAAATATAAAAATAACAAGCAGTTGAAATTCTAGCCATAGCATAGCTCAATCTTTTTCAATTGTAAATTTTTTGGAATTCTTGGATATCCAGTGCCAATCAGAGCCTCAAACAAAGATAACTAAAGTCAAAACGAAACTAAACAATTAAAACAGTGAATATTTTAATGAAAATACTGGCTAATGTTTGTATAACTATTGCAGAAAGTATATACCGTGTGTCCCACAGAAAGCGTCAAGTGCAAATTTAGAAAACATAAAGAAAATGGGGGATAAATACACTTACTGCTTATAATGATGCCATCGATGCTCATTCCATTTGATCCTGACTTCCTGTAAACGACAAAAAGGTGGAATTTGTTGAGAGAATAACAACTTGGACTATTTCTAAAACTTACCTTTTTGATGAATCATGTGATATTTCACCGTTTTTGCTTAATATTAATGCGTTTACACATAAAAATCAACACTGTACACTAAAACACTGACTATTCACTATTATAGGTTAAAGTTAGTGCGGCTTATCGCTCACTCATCTCCCACTTAATTATAACACACTCTACTCAATTAAAGACCCAAATTTTACAACATCAACAAAAACGTCTATTATCATTAATTATTCATTAATTAATTAATTACACCGACAAATGTTTAGTTTCGACAAAAAAAAAATAATCAACAAACATTATTTATGAACAACCGTATTCATTAATTATGGTAATGTCTATAAATATAAATATAACAAATATTCATAATAACGCATTAACAAGTGTTGATATTTTACCTAATTACGGATAATTAAAATAAAATACGTATTTAATTAAATTATTTAAAGTTACCGATAATTATAGCGGGGTGCAGCACCTTCAACGATTTTTTCACTCTTATAGGTATCTCTTTTATTTACAGTTTATATGATGCAGCATCATCTATTGGTTTTTTTGATTATTAAAGCAGGTTAACCAATCAAATTTGCATAAATAATCGCGCATACGCCCCCCAATTGTCATTTATCTGTCAAAATCTCAATCTAACCTCATATTCGTAATTTGTTTATTGTTAATTGGTGAAATTTATGGTAACGTTATTAAGCCTTTTTGGGTTTCGTATACTTTGTGTAAAATTACAATATTAACATTTTGTGGAGATGTAGAGCGTGGATAAATAGTCAAAATCCACAAAAAAATCCCTCCAAGCTACCCCCATAATGGGGACCCATTCCAAAGACGGTAATGGAGGGACGGGGGTGATTGAAAATGTCGCCAAACTGAAGACAGTGTGCTCACAAGTAAGTATGAATTTTTTTAGATTTTTCAAGCCATTATTTTATCTCTCAGCTGCAGTTAAAAAAAAACACTGAGCTTATTTGAGAAAAATTATTATTTTTCCATTATCAGCTAAAATAATTGCTTAAACAAATCTCAAAGAATTCATGCTTACCATTGATTGCATTGTCTTCAACTGACACATTTACTCACCGCCCCCAAGCCCTCATGCCACCTTGTGGAGGGCGGTGGAGTGCCCCACTAAGGGTATTGTAACTTTACGAAAAGTATACAAAACCCGAAAGCTTTAACTCTACCAAATTTATAAATTAATTGATAATTATACAACAGCACACACGAAATGACGTCGATTGGCCGTGCTTTACAACAGGAGATCTTCCAATTAAATGACGAACGTTTAATTACCTGTTGTCATGTTAGTAAATATTTGAAGAAAAAGAAAACATCATTTCTATGTCTTGTTAGTACAATTAGTCCACCAATGAATATATCAATTGTACAAATCAAACAAACTGATAAACAAACATATAAACGTAAACGTAGTTGGGATTTAGTTGAATTGAAATCAATTGATGGACATAAGGAATCAACAGATACACAAGAATTCGATTTACATTTTGATAAATTATACCGTTGGGTGGCTACAAATATCAAAGAACGTCATTCATTTATACATAATTTATGGAAACAATCTGTTAAACATATAATGAAGGATATGCCAACATTTAAAAATCTACCAATTTCGTGGATAACAGAGGATGCTTTAACGCCAGAAAGTAAATTCGTCACATCACCGATTGGTATTGAGAATGATTTCAATGAGGATTTCCAAGCGATCACCGATAAGGAACAGGAAGATTTGAAACGTTTAATGTCTGGCTGTGAATTTGCAATTAGTAATGCTGAAGCCTTCATGGATATATTAGCTAGAGATTTATCGTTACTTGACGGTGAGAATGTGCAATGTGTTTTAGCATCTGAAGAACAAGTAGAAGCATTAATGGGACAATTAGGAATTGCAATAGATGAAGTTGATCGTTTAGAGAAACAATTAGATAGTTATGATGAGATACTTTGTCATGTGCGTGATACAATGGAGAAAATGGAGAAGAAGAATTCAATGATTTCAATATCAAATCGCAATAATCAATTGATATTGAACGAATTGGAAAATATTGTCGTAAGTTGTACGAATTACCAGCAATTTCTTTAATGATTATATGTTAACCATTTAGACACGTCTAGATTTACCAAGGAAATATCAAGATACTTTAGAAGATGCGGATTTAACAACACCACAAGGTTTAAAACTGGCAGTAGAAGCTGGGAATGCATTGAAAATTGCTATGAATTCCGATATTGATAAAGCATTATTACAAATGACTGCTATTCAAGAGCAACGTCGTCGTTTTGAGAAATATAAAGAGAAATTCTCACGGACAATTTGTCGCCAATTAAACAATCTTTTCATACATTACGGTAATCATAAAGGTGAAACAGATAAGCATATTGATGGTTTACTATTACCACAACATAATGGTGTACATAAAGAATTAAATTCATATATCGAATTGATGCATTGGATTAAAGTAATGGATCGTAAATCATATGAAAGTTTAAAACATGTTTATACAAATTCATTGGGGAAATTGTATGAGCGCGATTTAAAAAATTTATTTGATATTGCCAAAACGAAAATAACAAATCCAAATATTATGACACAACCAACAACATTAATTGGTTTAGATCGTGATTTATGGACAATAGAAATTACAGTACAAGATCGTAAAAATTATCAAACAATTCTTGAACAAGTATTAACACAATTAGAACCGGTTTGTATGCAAGAACAACAATTCTGTGTTAATTTCTTTCAATTGGATGTATTAAGTCCAAGTTCGAAAAATACATTAACAACATTAGATGGTCCTGAAATTGATATGAATATTGTATCACCGAAAAAGGCTGAGAAACAAATTAATGAAGATGTACGAAATATGATGGGGCATTTGTTTGCATGTTTAAAAACGGAACTCGACAGTTTAATTGATCATATTAAAAAACAAGATAGTTTGTTAGTTTCGTCACATTTTTAATATGATTAAGAAATATTTGATTAATTGTTCAAATTTCAGTTATTGCATGTATGTTTTGGTCAGTTTAACACAACATGTTATGTTAGCACAAAGTTCATTTTTAAGTAACACATTTGCATCGGTATTAATTGAAATTAAACGTTCTTTAGATCAATTTATGCAACAACAAATTGATTCAATTAAAGATTGTCGTATTGCAAGAAAATCTAAATGTGGCATATTACCGTATGTTTCGAATTTTGAAGAATTCGCACTAAATGCTGATTGTTTATTGAAAAGTGATCGGCGTGCTGATTTAGAAAAATGGTATACACGTTTAGTTGATACCATGTTGGAATATATCACTGTACATTCAAATGAACATAGTAAAACACCATCACAAGTCATCAAAATGGGTAAATCACACTAATTATTAAGTGAGTTGAATGTTTTTATCATTCTTTTTTGTTGTAAATGTAGAGAATTATCATCATTTATTTTCGTTACTATCACAATTGAAGATTTCTGTACTTGATCCACAACGGAAAGAAGCTAAACAGAAGTACAACGATGCTTTACAAGCTTATGTCACTTTGTATTTCGGACGGCCTCTAGAAAAATTAAACGTACGTACATTGTATACCTGCTAATTTCTGTAAGATGGCCATTTTTGGCTTCTCCAAAACGACTACCGTTTTTGTAGAGTTCACCAATTTTAAGTGGCGTTCTGGACAAGTTTCCATAAAAATATCGTTCTCTAAAATGAGAAAAAATTACTTTTTTTTACTAATTGATACAATTGATATGTCCACATTTATTTAAACTTGCGATATTTTTCTGTTTGTTAGACATTTTTCGAAGGCGTCCAAGCTAGAGTGGCAAGTGGCGTTAAGGCTTCCGAAGTTAGTTATCAATTAGCTTTCAGTAAACAAGAATTACGCAAAGTGATCAGTCAATATCCAGACAGTACGGTACTGTGTTGTTTATCATTAAAAAAATACATTTTTTTAATTAACTAACAATAATTAACAGGTTAAGAAAGGTTTGGAAGCCCTTTATAGAAAAGTCGAAAAACACCTATCTGAAGAAGGTAATTTATTACAAGTCGTATGGAGAGCAATGCAAGAAGAATTCATCAGGCAATATAAAATGTTGGAAGATTTAATTCAACAATGTTATCCTGGTTCAATGATTAATTTAGAATTTACAATTGAAGATATTCTACATTTCTTCTCCGATATCGCACGTTCACATTAAAATCACAATTATAATAAATGTTGTTTACAATATTCCCAAATGAAAATAGCACCAGCTACATGAACATTTAATGATCGCACAACACCGAATTGTGGAATTTCAACACAATAATCCAGGTATGGCAGTAGATTTGGTGGGATGCCTTCTCGTTCATTTCTAAAACAAACAATATTTCAATAATGATCTAATTGAAATTTTTGATAATTCTCTCACCCCAAAACAAGAACGCTTAACTTTGGAAATTGGAATTGTTGTAATTTTCGACTATCAGCCGTTTGTTCAGCACCAATACAACAATAATGTTTCGTTTTCATATTGATTAAAAATTGTTGTAAATCATTCAATTTAATTTCAATAAAATCAATCCAATTCTCTGATGACATACTCAAACATTTAAATTCACGTTCATTTAAAATATTTGTTGTATTCAAAACAAATTGTTTAATGCGAAATATTTCACATGTACGCGATAAACCGCCCAAATTTGATGGTTTCTCAATTAATGTTGTCACTAATATGAAATCTGATAAATGATTATCAATGAAACTATCACGCCACGGTGTAATTTTCTTTTGTATATTATCAATTTGTTTTAGATCGTCTGCATTGATTTCATAGCAATCAATAGAAAATTGTGATAATTCATCTGTGGAAATATCGTTGTTGAAAATCATATTGGAAAATTTATAATTTTTAGCAATTATTCGAAAATTCTCCCATTCAGTCTGTGCAACTTGTGATAATTTCGGTATTTGATAGAAAACTGATGTTGTAATATCGTTAAAATTGAAATCTAAAAACTCGTCTATATCACTATCACTGGATTCAACGATATCTTTAACTGATTGATACACGAATTGGTAATTTCCTACAAATTCCTTAAAATCTCTGTCCTTAGCGGAGTTATACAATTTTATTATTGCTATTTGCGAACACAAACGCAGTCGAAATTGCGGCCCCATCGTATAATTCAATAGAATTTTGATCACTTGCTCCCAAACCGATTCATTGTGATGTAATGTTAGCTGATATAAAACTGGAATGAATGTAGAAACTGATGTTGGTCGTGTATAATTTGCTTTTTGTAAAGCATCTGAGATGATCTTAATCGCATCATTGTTATCTGTTAATAAATCAATTAAAAGTAATTGCATTAAATATTTAATCGATAATTGATGGCTCTCATTCAAGAAACTATCAATAACAAAATCGATCAATTTCAACGATGAATCGCCAATAAACGGTTGTAATAATACCAAAACTTGAATTATTCGTAATTTTTCTAAATGGATCTGGAAAGAATGTTGATATTTAATCGAAATTAATCGGCAATCGCCAATAAATACTTGCGAATTTGGAAAATTTCGTTTTCTCGATTTGATTTTGTATTTTTCCAATAATAAGACGACTAAATTATCGGCAATTTTCCTATCGGATTTCCCTAAATTGATCAATGAATCGATTGCAAACAATCGAACCAGGAGATGATCGAGATTCGGGCTGAAATATCATTGGAAAAAATTATTAATCAACAATAATTGACGATTATTAATCGAAATACTTGGAATTTTCGATATCTAATTTCAAAGATATGTCCTGATAGACGCAATATTCAGTTTTTTCAGTTTTATTAATTGTATTTCCATAAAACATCATATCGATAAATATGGAAAAATCATTTCGGAACAATTCTGGTTTTTTGTGGGTAATTTTTGATAATTGCTCCATTACATCGGCGATAACAGCATTACAATTGGGTGAATTTGTTAAAATTTCAACAAAACCTAATATTTTTACATTCATTAATTCAACAGTGACTAAATCGTCAATTAGCACTTTAACGGTTGTTTTAAAAAGACTGTTGTTATCGATTAGTAGAATTCTCCTGAAGAAATCGTCAATAAACTCCTGGATTGGTTCGGAATCATTGGAAAATCCAATGAAATTCTTCAAATATTTAGCAAAAATACAAAGAATTTCATCATATTGCAATTCTAGGATTTTGTAAAATGTTTCAAGGTGTGCCTCGACAACTGTTGAAGTGCAGCAATGTTTCAATAATAAATTCAGATAAACCCCCAACAATTTCGGATTTTTCCATATTTTGCTGTGATACCTTTCGAAAATTCTGTCGTAATTGCCGTAGGATTCATCATAGTTTACGTTGATGATTTCAAAAGCAATTAATATTCGGCCATTTGGATTCTGGCAATTTTCGAGAATATCGATGGCTTTGTTGAATAATTTCCGATTTTGATATTTTCGAATTAAATTCAACAAATCATCGATTCGTTCATCGTCTTTACAAGAATTTAAACGAAATTCCAGATAAATGTCCGCGTCATTTTCGAAATTATTGGGGAATAAATCGAACTTTCGATCGGAATTTTCGAGATTTTCAATTAAAAAATTCCTATCGAATCTTTCTAAAACGCGAATCACAACGTCTAGATTCGAATCGGATAAATTATTTTTATCGAGAAATAGTTTTCTAAATTCAGCTCCATAACAAATTAGATTCGTTTCGAATTTCACTAAAGCATCAATAAGTGAATTGTTATCAAATTTATTGAGAATGGTGAGAAATTTCAATGATTGGCGACAATCCGAATCTGGAACAAAATGTTTAATGGCATAATTCAAAATTAATTGAATTAAACTGTTTCTAATGAAAATATTTGGCAATCTTTGGATTTTCATTAAGAGATTTTCAAGAAGTCCAATATTCATCCGAATATTTGTAGCATCATTGAAAATACTCGCATAGAAACACCAAATTGTTGTTGGATTCCACGATATTTTTAAACTTTTATTTATAATTTCTACAATTTCTTGATCGGACAATCGCTTGAGAAAAGCCGTTAATTCTTGGAAAAATTTCAACGAAATCTGTGAATATTCGTTCAAATTAATTGCGTTAAATAAATCACTAGATACATGTTCGAATAATGAATGATTCGGTTGTTGTAATATCAAAATTGCTGTAAAATAGATAATTGAGTTTTGTGTATGTTTCAATAGAATACGGTATAAACAAATCTGCCATGTGTAATGTAGATATTTTAATGTTTTTAATAAATTCAGTGATGGTTGTATCAAATGCAACTGTTTCTCGTTCGTTGTGTCTAAGACTATGAAGAAATTTCGCCATGATTTACGTACAATATCATCATCGAATTGTTTTAATTTGATAAAAGGTATATCTTCGTTAAAAAACAAATCGATGATTTTTAATAATAAATATTTCGCCTGTTTCCGTTGATAATTATCACGGGTTACAAGTGAATCTTGTAAGATTTCCCAAATATTCATCGTTTCTAATATCTGAAATAATTTGTAATTATTTTTCGATAAAATACAATTATCAATTAAATTGAATAAAATTTCAATCCTTTTGGTTTCGTTAAGTGATCGCGCTAGACGTGATAGAATCAAGCATTCATCAACTGTTCCCAATTGGATGTAATTCGGTAGGAATTGTGTAATAATAACATTGGTAGATTGTTTGGAAAAACGTCTCAAAATCATATCGATCACATCATCGAGTTGATTAAAATAATTTTGTATTTCTTCATTATCACTTAATGAAAATTCTATAAAAACATTTAACAATTTCAATATATTCATCACGTTCTCTTCATTCATTGTAATATTGTTCGTATCGATCATATTGATTAAATGTTCAATAATTACTTTATAATCACAATTTTCGTTTATTAATAGTGAATTTTTTAATATTCCACATCTTTTTTGTATATCTGTAAATTCACAAGTAATTTTCTCTAATGATAAATGGATTTTCTTCGTTTTGCCCTCGAACAATCGTTTCGTTTTTATTGCTAATAATTTACTAAATGTATCTAAATTGGTCCAATTTTGTAAATTTGCATTTAGAATATCGTCAGTTATTAAATCTTCCAATTCCATTGCAGAGTTTTATCGTATTTAAATTAAAATTAACACAAAATTTGTTTAAAAATAAGCTAAAGAAATTTTAGGTTATGGCACTGTTTCGAATTCAATATACTGAACACGCGTAACAATGCTTCCAAATAATGTGTGCTACACATTATCGTCGTTTTACTCTGCGTTTGTCGTACAGCACGGAGAAAAATCAAAATGATTTCGCTATTCGTCTGTCGGATAAGGCTGTTCGATAAACGCGAAGTAGAACGACGTGTGTAACTGGCATTAGTATCACAGATAACGAGTAGTAGTTAATACGTAGTTAGACGCGCGCGCATGCCATATAAAGACACACAGCCAATTAATGTTGTCACATTGCCATTACAAGCAAATTTGTAACAAATAAAAGTTTCCGTATAGGTCTTTCGACTGCAAGCCAGAACTACAGTGTTAATTAGGAGCATAACTTTAAAATGTAGCAAATTAGCAATTCAATTAGTTGATTCTAATTGGTGAAAAACTCCGAAACAAACTCGTAGTAGTAGTATTGGCAACAGCGCAAGTGTCAACGCATACTATAGTTAGACTTGTTAATTATGCTATGGCCAGACCTGCGCCAATCGTGACGAATATTCGCGCAATGAGGCGCTAAACGCAGCTGCATATAAAAAAATTAAGTTGCATGCATTTCAGGTGTAAGCGAAAGTACGTTACAGCTGAAAGTAGTTTTACGCTATGTGGTCCAAGCAAACATAATCTTTGCGCTGATTGCTTTTTTTTTAATTTTTGCCCGCCAAAGAGTAATAGAAGAATATCTACTAAATGACTCATCCTGTATATAAGGTCATTTCCATTAGTTAATTAGTCCTTGTTTATCGTGCCTTATTTCTGAATGGCACAAAAAAAATCTAAAAAATTTAAAGGACAATATCGAATTGTTAGTATTTTTTGACAGAAAAAGGGCCCTTATAGGTAATTTTGAAATGAGCCACAAATATCGATAATAACTTTCTTGAGAATTATGCGATTTTGAAAGAAAAATTACGAAATTCAGTTCATTTGTGGACCCCCTGCATTGTGGGCTTCCAAGGCGTAAGTGCGGCACTGCAACTAGAAATGTGACACTTTTGACAATTTAAATTCATCATTGAAATACGATTTTCTATCTATCTCTTTCTGCATTACAGTAATATCGCTATATAACGTCAAATTAATTCAATGTTGACATATGATGATTTTGTGAGGTTATGTGATAACATAACCACAAAAAATTGACATATTGTCATATCGCACGTGTTTATTATTGTGTTTGATTCAGAAAAAATGTTTAAAATTACGGAAAATTTACCTGAAGACGAATTATTTCGCGACGTAGAAGACGAAAATTTACAAATCGACCAATTAAATATCAACGCCGATAGTTATTACGATGATGAAAATAATGGATATGATGATGGCGATGATGATTATTATTACTATAATGATGAAGATTCTACAATAACTCAACGTAATCCACAAAATATCTCGAAAAAATTAACCAATTACCAACCGCAAGATAATCTATTTAAGAAATATTTAAATAAAATCAACATCGACAAGTACGAATCAATTAAAACATCTGATCAAATAATCAGAAATTGTTTAAATGAAGATGAGAAGCGACGTAATAATGAAAAGATCCGTATAAAAGATCGTAAAGATCGTGCAACAGTTGAACAAGTCTTAGATCCACGTACTAGAATGATATTATTCAAATTGTTAGAGCGCAATCAAATTTACGAATTAAATGGTTGTATATCAACAGGTAAAGAAGCTAATGTTTATCATGCCAGTTCATCGTTTGGTGATTTAGCTGTGAAAATCTTCAAAACATCAATATTAATATTTAAAGATCGAGATAAGTATGTTAGTGGTGAATACCGTTTCAGGCACGGTTATTGTCGTCATAATAATCGTAAAATGGTGAAGACATGGGCGGAAAAGGAAATGCGCAATTTACAACGTATGTATACGAATGGCATAAATGTGCCGCAGCCGATTTTATTAAAATCACACGTTTTATTAATGCAATTTATTGGTATCGATGGTATACCAGCACAGAAATTGAAAGATGCCGAATTAGATGATACGAAATATCGTGAAATTTATCGTGATATTGTGAAAATGATGTGGTTGATGTATAATAAATCAAAATTAGTACATGCTGATCTATCCGAATTTAATTTATTGTATTTAAATGAACAAATTTATTGTATTGATGTTTCACAAAGTGTTGAACACGATCATCCGCATGCATTAGAATTTCTACGTAAAGATTGCACAAATATCACGAATTATTTCCGTAAACGAAATGTTGCCGTTATAACAATCAAAGAATTATTCACATTTATCACTGATATTAATATAAACGAAACAAATTTGGAACATTGTTTAGATGTGTTATCACAAAAAGCATCTGAACGTAATCCAGATGAATTGACACCGGAACAATTAATCGATGAAGAAGTCTTCAAACAAGCGTATATACCGAAACGTTTAACTGAAGTTATTGATTTTGAACGTGATATCAATCAAACGAAATCTGGCCAAATTGTTGATGAAAACACAACAATTTATAGGAATCTAGTTGGCTTGAAGAATGATTTAAGTGGTACAAACGAGAAACCGGCAATACTTGAACACGAATCGTTAACAAATTCCGATAATAGTGATGATGAATCCACAGAAGAAACGGAGAAACAGAGTAAATTTAAGAATTGTTCACGACCGAAACATGAAACTGCTGAAGAGAAACGTGAGCGAAAGAAAGCCATCAAAGAGGAAAACCGTGAGAGTCGTAAAACGAAAACAAAGAAATCTGTTAAGAAACGTAAAGAGAAAACGTCAAAGAAGAAATAATTTTATTGTTTTAGAAATGTTGTTTTCAACAAATAAAGGTTTTTATTTATAAATAAATAAGAAACTGTTATCTACCTGTTGTCACAACTTTTAAGGATTCTGAAAAGAATGTTTCATTATTAATCACATTTTCAAGTGTTGAAGAAATAATCGAAACTGTGTGGTCTAGATTGGATTACAGTTGATCAACTGATATCCCAGACAAGATATCTTTCTTGCGAAATAGATTATATAAGTGTGCTAAAGTTTCATCGCCCAATCTACATAGTCCACATCTCTCATTTCTGATTTGCACAGTTTGTTGAGATGGTATCTAATTGGGCAATTCTCTGTTATGAGTCTTACTTCGTTCCTACTTAGGTCGAGAAGCTTTCTAGCATTCTTAGGTCAATAGTTAATAAACTGCTTTGCGTGTCGCATACCTGGACATTGTCTCCAGAAGAGCACCTTTGTGCTCCATTCCCACCCAATGATTGCCTGTCTTCTGTAGGTTTTGGTTAGTCCACATAATGGCTTCGGAACTATGGGTGGAGCCATAGCATCTGTTCTAGCAGGATCGTCGGCTATTTCATTTCCTGCAAATCCCTGATGCCCTGGTACCCATGCAAGGCTTTAGAGCTTTCAATACCGCCTGGCTGTCTGTCAAAATGTGTATCTGTGAACCTTTGAGGTTTCTTCTTATACACTCTGTAGCACACATTTCTATTGCAACAATTTCGGCTAGCATTATGGTGGTCGACTTTCCTAGGGATAAGTATTCCCTGAAATTAAGTACATAGATTCCTACGCCACTCGCGGTGGGCCCTAAATCCCATACCAACTAGTTTGAAGAAATTTTGATGCTGCGTTTCAGTACTGTTTCCAATTTGAACTACAATTTCAGCCTGGCTCATTCATTCAAGGAGGTTCTCTAAATAACTCTACCGACATTCTGGTTTCTGTATTTCCTCGGATACCAACTGTTTTTAGAGGTTAGTTGATGCATTGCAGTTCAAATTTAATAAAATTTCTCTATTTTCTTGCTTGAAAACAGAAACAAATCTGCACTATTCACTATTAGTTAGGAGATATCTTACAAAAAAAAACTTCTAAAATATGACTTCTTAAAAAATTTATTTTCAATACGAACTTGAATCACAGGAAAACATCTTTCGTCGACGTTTTCATCAATATTAAAAATTATGGCATCAATTTCGTATATTCAACGAAAAACGAACTCTTTTTAACATTCTCCCATACTTTTGTACAATAAGCTAACCATGTTTTTTCAGTTAATGGGTAATGTGTTAATGAATTCTTCATACAACCTAGAATATTTGCACGTAATTTTTTAATTAAATCCTCAAATGGCGGATGTCCTGTATAAATATGATCTATAATCAAAATAAATAAATAATAATTATAATTACAAAAAACAAAAACAACGAATTACCTGAATTTAGATTATATTCAGGAATTAAGAATATGTTAAATGTTCTTCCACAACTTTCCTCATTAATTTGATTCATTAATCTACTTGATACTAAACCTAAATTGGAGTCTTTTTGTAATTTAGTCTTTTCAAATAATAAATCATAAGTCTATAAAATTGACAATAATTATTAATGACAATAATAATAATAATAAACTTCTGTACCTGTTGGATAATTTGAAATTTGGCCGGTGTGAAATCTTCCATTTTCGCTTTATTTTGTATCAATAACAAATGCGGAAAATGATCTAATAATTCATCTTCCGGATTTGTATGTGTCGGTTTTAACATTTCAGCTGTATGTAGAAAACGTACAATATTACTATCAAGAAACCAATCTTGTACAACAATTAATATATGACATACTGATAATAAAAATGTTGTTAATTGCAAATTATAAATTTCATTACAATTTTCCAATTGTATAAATTCATTAAATAAATTTGTACGTTTATTATCACATTGTATTAATTCATCTAATATTGATATTGATAAAATCGGTTGGCAATCTAAGAATATTGTACGATTTTTTGTTATAAATAAATCAATACCATGCGTACAATTACGATTATTCTCAATTTCATCAATTGTTTGTATTTTAAATATCTCATTATTATCATTTTTGTTATTAGTATCGTTATTATTTGTAATTTTCACATCATTCACCGAATCGGTTAGGATTTTTATATAATCATCATATTCATTATTTTTCGATATTTCATTATTTTTAAAAAAATGTTTTTTCAAATCATCAGTAACTGTATTGTGTGCTAATAGATTCAATATTGTTGATTTGCCAACACCCGGACCGCCAATAATACCGACAACTAGAAAATCATTGTTTTCTTGGACAAATTCTTGAATATTTTCACACAATAATATGGAATCGTCTAGAAGTTTGACGCTTTTTACCATCGATTTGATTGTTGTTGTTGCATTGTGGTCTGGAAAAATGTTGCGATTTTAGATTTGTCGGTTGTTATAAATTAAATCAACTCACTTTCGTTTGGTGTCGTTGTTGTTGTTGTTGTTGATGATGATGATGATGTTGCCGATGATGGTGTTATTGTAATTGTTGTTAAATCTTGTTCTTTTTGTTGGATACGTTTAGCTACTGTAGTGGTTGTTATTGATGCAGTTGTTGTTGTTGTATTATTTGTTGTTTCATCGATTGTTTGTTCTCTCGGTTTTAGTAGAATTGTTGGTTGTTTGATATTTGCATCATCTTTATCTAATTTAATTGATGTTGTTGATGGTGGATTAGTAGGGCTTCTACGGCCGTAAAAACTTCTACCATAATTCGCTGAATTATCCTAAAATTCTTAAATAATTCACATATGCTATTCAACTATAAATGTGGTTAATCATACTTTAGTATTTGGAAACTTTTTCTTTCCGTAAAATTTTCCACGATCGTAATCGGACATTTTCTCACAATTCTTAGGTTATGGCCACATACGGGACACGAGTTACCAATCTTACAACGTAGTATGTACATGTGTGCAGCCAATTAATGTTGCCAAATTGCCGTTAACATCAAACTTGTAACAAATACAAAATAACCATATAGGTCGCTGAAGTCAAAGTCAAAATTACTATTCTAATTAAAATATGAACTTGTAGACAATTTCAACCTGATCATATAGCTATTGTTAATTTGTAAACAATAGAAAGAATATGGTAGCTTTGGCAATAGTGTAAATCTTCACATACTATAGTGAGTACTGGTTATTATGTATCCCGGATTAGTCAATAGAAATATATACAGTATCGGCCAATCCAAGTAGATACTTTTGAGAAAGTAGCAAAAATGCAACAGACATATCATGTGCACGTGCTAGAAAGAGGGAGATGTGTGGTTGAGTTGTCCATATCCATTGCAAAAATATCTACTCTCACCATGTATACCAGACCCACTTTTGTAATAACCACTCCTCTTTCCACTAAAAAAACTATCTGCATGGGCTAGCATTTCCAGCCTTTTTGAACTAGAAACGTCATAATGAGTCAGAGGGTGGCGTGACTGCAATATTTTTTGCTTCAAAACCAGAGCACTGGCGTCAGCACACCAAACTATCCTAGAATTGTGCGGAACATACAAAACACAGAAAAGCAGGCCCGACAAGAGTTCTCCAAGAATATGAAGGTTCCGAGGAAGCTTGGATTTCCCCCCATATGCATTAGTACGTACGCATTCTCCAGAGCTCGTGAACACCATGTGGTTTATCTGTGTATCTTTAATTCTGGTGATATTTCTCAGTCACGTGACGACAACATGAGGTTGGTTGGTTTCAGGCGTAGGAGAACAGGTTTGAATTTAGTAACATTTCTGTCAAACGAAAACTTAAAACAGATCCGCAAATATAGTTACTCCAATGTTTCTAGATGAAAAGTCCAGTACTGTATATATATCATTGCATAGTTTTACTTCTCGTTCTCTGACAATTGCGCCACTTATTAGGAACTAGAGTTGGCTTCCATATCGAATTCGTGCTGTAAATACCAATGCTTCATAGTATAGGAATGTCAAAACCTGTTTATAAGGCCGTGGCATTGAGACATTTGGTAAATTTGAAATTATTATTACTATTTATATAAGTCGAATTTAAGTCGATTAAAATTTTGTAGGGGAATACGATAACGATTTCCCCATAATAGTGGAACGGCCTTGGATCAGTCTGTACTGATTCATTACTGGGTGTCCAGAATTTGCATTTTTTTCTACTACAACTTGCAAAATGTAGCATCACACAGTTTGTGGCTACGAATAGTCCAAAGTTGAACGGCACAATGAATTCAGCGCATGCGCAATAATAGATGTTTGCTTTCATTCAAATGACATTTGATAAAAAATTGTGATAGCAACGATCGCAACAACAATTATAAAATAACAATAGAATAAGCAGTCATAAAATAGTTTCATTTGAAATAATGTCAACACAACAAATTGCTTGTTGGATGTCCAATAAGAAATTACAAAAAATTAATTGGCACGAATTGGAACGAACTTGCCATCGGCATGGTTTCAATATAATTAAAGTGTGTTATTAATTGTATTTCAATTTTATTTGATTCGTATTACTTTCATTTTTCATTTGTAGTTAGATTTAAATGAAGATCTAGAAGCTCAAGGTACGTTTAGTGTTTTGTTACATAAATTAACTGATATTATTGCTGCTGCAAATCAGGGCGACGAAAAGGTGAGCCGCCTCATTAAAAAACAACAAAAAAAAATTAATCATTTAAAAAGAAACACCCAATATTTATCTATCTAATGATTCATTGGTGTAATGCAAAAAAAAACAAATCTAGTGTACTTTGAAATCATTTCGAACATGTAACGACATATACGTTACCTGCCCTTATCAGATGTCATAGCACTCTAGATGATTCAATTTAATGATTTTTGTAATGATTTTCGTTTTATTTTGTAGTGTATTAGATTAATTGAAAAAATCGAAAACTACCTCATAAAGAATCCGAAAGTTATTGTAATCGATCCAATCGAAAATGTACGTAAATTGCTCAATCGCTACATATCATATAGTAAAATAACGTCAACAGACTTGTATAAATATGGTATATTTACACCAAATTTTTGCAATATAACAACAACAAATATTGATAAAATCAAGAATGAATTAACGATAAACAATATAAAATATCCATTTATATGTAAACATTATATTGGGCATGGTTCACGTGAGGCACATGAAATGTCGATAATATTCAATGAAAAATATTTATCAGATTGCAAACCACCATGTATTGCACAAACATTCATCAATCATAATGCGAAATTATACAAATTATTTATTGTTGGTGAAAAGGTTCATTATGTTGAACGGCCATCAATTAAAAATTTCCATGTAAATGATTGTAGTAGTGATGATGATAACGATAAACAGACAATATTTTTTGATAGTAGTGATGTATCGAAAGCTGGTTCAACAAGTGATTTATCAATTTTAGATCCAGACGATCGTAATTTCTTATTGAAAGTCAATCAACCAAATTTAGAGACCGTTCAAATTATTGCAGAAACTTTACGAGTTGAATTCGGTATGGATTTGTTAGGTATTGATATTGTTATAGAAAATATCACTGGGAAATATGCTATTATTGATGTTAACGCTTATCCTGGTACATGCCACAATATCTATTTGGTGTTATTATTGTTATTCTAAACGTTCCATTGTAGGTTATGATGGTTTTCCCAATTTTTACGAAGCTCTACTTGAATGTATTACAAATAAAATCAATAATAGATGTTTAAATGATGCAACTAATGATAAAATTGATAATTTCATTAAAAAATTCGCTTAAACTGATATTGACAAAACAAACAAACAAACAAATTGTAAAAGTCGAACTGCCAAACTGTGTTTGTTACGATTAAAACATTCCATTTTTTTTTTAATAATCGTTCAAATTGTTAAAATAACGACTGATGTTATTTTGCCAAACGAAACATAAATAGGATAATTATAGCAAAGTGATTATGTTTTTTTTCCTTAATATTTGTGTGTAAATATGTACTTATTTTATTCCTTTGATTGTTATTATTACTATTAGCTTTTAAATCTTGTAATAAATCATTTTTATTTAATTTAAATGTTTGTTCTATCAGTAGAGGCTCCATATCCGTTCATCCAGGCACGTAACCAGTTGCGTCAATGTTGATTCATTTATATGAATTACACTTCGGCGCTGGTTTAATTAACGCATTTATTAAATAATAATTATCATCTACCAAATGAAAAAAAAATCAAATTTCCCTCGCAATTTGTAATAGTTTTTTGAAAGCGCACTAGATGGCGCTGCCATAAAATTGAAATTTTAATTAATTCAAATAAATTCGTTTAATTTATTTAAAATATGTTCATTAAGTTTCTAAATTGATTTGTTCAATAAATGTAAATTGCTTTTTAATCATTCGTTGAAATATATTAAAAGAGTTGCGTTTTTGATTAATGGTTTGTTTGTTTTTTTTTGAAACGGTGGCTGTGACTTTTTTCAATTGTTTTAACGGAAAAAATCTAACCAAAGTAAATAGGTCAGTGGTGTTTTGTGATGGTGTGTTACTTTTATATAAAAACAAATTGGAAATGGTTAATGAAATTTTATAAAAAAAACGTACGTTAATTGCTTGAAGGTATGATTTTTTATAAATGAAAATTGTATTTTTACAGGTATTGAAATGCAATGAGCAATGCCGGCCGATTTTCATCATTGTCGATGCATTTGTTAGCAAGAGCAGTTAGATGATTTGAAATTTCCATCGAAGAGTCCTTACTTATTGAAAAATGACGATGATATGGAAACTTTGACTATGAAAGAACATGGCAAGAAGGTACGGAAAGCGGCAAATATTGCGAACACTTCTATCAAAGAACGTAAGCAGCCTTATTCTACATTTCTTCTGAAATCAAACAAATAAGTAGATAGTAATTATTACGAATTGTTTAACAAAACAATATCACAAAGGAATCCTAACCTAAGCGGCGTAATCACAGGTACAACCACTTGCATTTTCCGACAAAAAAATTCAGAAAATTCTCAAGTACTCACATTTCTATATTGGTAGTAATTATGTATAACCTACCTTCCTATAAACAAAAAATTAGAATATAACTTTATTCTACGGCTTTTAATTAATTACACACACCTTTTTGACAATAGTTTCCAAATCAAGACTGTTTAAAATATCAGACGAGCATGAAGAAATGTGTGAGTTATTCAATCGCCCACCCCGCATCTGTTATACGTTTTTATCAATTTTAATCTACTGAATGTTCTGTTGTTACTTGCCTTTGTTACAGAGAAGGTTTACAACAAGCTGCCTTAATTTTCAAATGAATGCTTAATAAAAACTGGAATAAACGAATTCGTCTGCATGCACTTACTTAACAAATAAATATTGTTGTATAGGTACTTAATTCCGAAATTTTTAATGATTTTCTTTTCTTTATTTTTGACGATTTCATAATTTCAATAAGCAGATTTTAGAACAGACGACTTGCCGACTTCCTCAAAAATGAAGGGTGTCAACCCCCCCCCCCCCTAGACGGCTGTCTATGGTGCGGCCCTGACCACTTGTCGCTGTCCCTTTATATAAGATGATGAACGGATTGCATCTTTCAATAGTCAAATAATGGCCTCAGAGATCTGAGTATTGATTTGTTGTCACCTAAAAACATCACCACAGGTGGACGTCCAGTTTGCTTTGAATTATAAAAGTTTGTAAACATTAAGGTGCTTATCCACCAAAAAAGTTTGCAAACGTTTGCAAATGTTTTGCGTGGTTGGTGGATTTGTGGCTTTACGATATAAAAACTAGTGGCATAACTTCAGAATTTGCCACTATCTTGCAAAATTTTAGTTTGAGCCTCATGTATTAACGTAAGCTCTTCAGTTGTGGATGAAGGCTGAAATAATGACTGCCAATATCGTTATAAGTTAATACTATCAATTTAAATGTATTAAAATCAAGTTTTTAAAGGATTACATTGTTTATTTAGAAGAAAACCGTTACTACCTACTCAAAATTTAAGTCTTGTACAGTCTTATACATACGAAGCCTATAGAAGTATTACAGTAATCTGATAGAAGTCTTATTTGGATTATAAAAACAATGCAATTGAATTTCAAAAAAAGAAAGAATTACAACGAACAATAGTTACTAGATTTTATCGTTCATTTGTAACTATCTAAAAACTTAAATTTACACTATCTATCTATATAGTAACGATCATCTTTCGAATGAACAATAATTTTCAAGTGCCAGCCACTGTTAACGGTGGATTTGAGTATCTACTTTAGAATGACGGGCAAAAAATTGTATAAAAGCTACACACCTCAGATTTTGTCATATATAATAAATATCTATCTAATAAACTTGAATTTTGTAAATGTCTTAATCAGATGCTCCGAGGGCTTTAGTTCTACTAATCTACGTAATTGTTTTATCCTTTTTTTTGTATCAGAATATAGGGGGTATTTTTTTGTTTGCTTGTATTGCTTTACGTTGAAAAAAAAACATTCTTATAAATATTGCATTTTTAATAAAAAGATTTTCATTTCCTGTTTATTCTTTTGATCAAAGCTCATCTTACAGATCCGAAAGAAACCCATCAACCGTGTTGTAATTAAATACTGTATATGACTCATTTCTAATGTAATTCAAACGTCCTAACCCTTATGTTCTCTTGACTCATTTTACAAAGGTGTAATTTATAGTTTTTATTCAAAAAAAAACAACAAAACAAAAAACAGTCTACAGTTTAGTTAAACATGAGATTATTACTTCTATTGATGAGAGAATAGTCACGATTCGGCGACGACGACGTCGTCGTCGTCAACTGCAATAAAACAACTTCTCAACAACACGATCACCATCAGTTTCGCGTGTTATTCGCGCCGAAACGTATCCGTATGATTCGTTTTCTTGAATTTAAGTGAGAATTAATATTACAATAACAGTGAAGGCAACGACAACAACAATAATAACGTCAACAACAACAACAACAACGACGACGATAGTGACAACGACGTCTTGACCTTGCGCAAATCGTACAAATTTTCCAAAAAGAAAGTGCATTTAATACAAATATTTTTGTGCCGGAAACCTAACTATTTATTTAGGTTTTAAATGGATTTCCCATAAGATTGAAAAATGTGATCAAATCAGGTCAATATCCTCTTGTTTTCCTTGTATTTGTTTTTCTACTATTAGCTTATTAAACGAAAAAAGCAATAACAATAAAAAATTAAAGAGTCTTTAAAAATATTTCAACTAAGCAATAAAACATTCATTTCTACAACAGTAGAATCTTGCTAATTAGATTTAAAAAAAAAATAAGAAGCCAAAAATATAAAATTATTTTATTATAGAGTGAAAAATCGTTAAGCAAAGATTAATGAAACACAATCAATAGGCAAAAAAACAAAAAATTGTTATCAATAATAATTTGAAACAATAGGTAATAAATTTGTGTTAGAAATAACAAGATAGGAATTTCACAATTTTTAAATTCATTTGCAATTCGAAATTTATCCATATCGGGAAATTAGAAGGGAAAAATCTTCTAGTAGAGATATATATATATATATATATATATATATACATATATATATAGATTAAATGATATAATAAACAAAATTAATTAACGAAACAAAGCATATAGCAAATTATCCAATGTTTATGTTTTATACATATGTAATAAAGCAATATAATCGAGTTAGTGTTGCTCTAATGTAGGAACAGCTGTTTGGTTGGGTTTATTAATGGCCACAAAATGCCTTCTCATCTGCTCAAAGAAGGCGTCAACTTTGTCATAAGTTTTATTGAAAAAACAAAGAAAAACAAAGATGAAAATCAAATAATACGTATAAAACATACAACAACATGAAAAGAAAGAGATGAAGAAACAAGAATAGACAATGAGAGAACGATCATCTTTAAAATAAATATTTAATAAAATGAGAGAAGAATGTGGTTTACTAGTAGTAGTTGCTATGGATAATACAATATTTAAACAATTACTGGTTTATTGTGGGAAAATTGTGTAAATTTAATATTATATTGAATGGAAACGATACAAAAATAGTGCGAAAATTGGTGGATGCGCGCTCCTATGCCATACAAATTAGTTTTAATTATCACCATTGTTATTATTGTTGTTGATAATTGTTGGTAGACTAACGGGCCACGTGCAGGGTGCGTCTACAATTACGCATTTTCAACACACACACACACACACACACACACACACACACACACACACACACATCAAACAAAATGATCAAATGAGAAACATTTACGCAATCACTTTCACACAACTTTCTACTTATTTGTTTATTTATTTCTCTTGTATTAAATTTTCCATCATTATAGTGACAAATTTATGATAATTATTTTAAGATAAATAATAATTATGATAATATTAATAATGATATAGGTTTGCCCTTGATGTCATTGTAGTCTGCTTGACTGTACATATGAATTATTTATATCAGTTGTTCCAGATTTTTAATGTCAATCCTTGCTTGTCTGTCATTAAGATTATTACATAGAGAGAGGCCCCTTTGGGATTGTTTTTTTGTTGGTTTGTACCAACAAAAAGTTTGCATTTCAATCCAGACAGAAAGGTCAACAAGAATCGGAAACGAATTACACATGAATAAAGGGTGTGTGTAAGTGTGTGTGTGTGTGTGTGTATTTAACATTTGAATGGGATTCTTTTAATTTTCGTTTATATAATAAAGTGACCTCTAAAGTTTTTCTTTTCGCTTCAATAATTTTTGGCCACACAATTCAACCTTCAATTTTTAAACAAAACAATCTTTTACGCAATTACTTATTACAGACAATTCGTTCGTTATATTATTATAATCAGTTAAATGAGAATGAACAGACTATCATTGGGTTTACCTTGATTTTAATTTAATAAAAACCAGATTTCTAAAGCTTCAGTAATTTAATAAGATGAAACTTGATAGTTGTAACTTTATTAAGTACTCGCCTTTTTGATTTATAAAAATAAAAGAGATCTTTATTTAACCTTGTTCTATTCATTTCGAAATTCTTCACATTCTCCTCTATTCTTCGTTACCATTTTTTTCTTCGTCAATCCAAACATTTTCGTCAAGTTTTCGATTTATGTGTTTGCATTACAAATATGTATGAAAAAAGGGTGTGTAAATTTACTAATGGAAATTTGTGTGGGGTCATCCCACTACATTAAATTACGATGAAATTTATGTATGCGGGAAAAGATTATGATTTTCCAATAAATATGCTTACCTAAATAGTTTTTTTTGGTCTTCTATTGTTCTTTTTTTGGTTTGTTATTTATTATGTGTGGGTATAAATTGTATCGTTATCAAGTTGAATATTAAATGGACCTTTTTTTGGATCTAACAGACTTTTAATAAATAATTAAATAATTTGTTGTTTTGTTGTTAAATATTCTTTTTGAACATTTCCCGACTGTTTCGCATAGTATTTAAATAGATTAGCATATTGTACCCTTTTTCTTGCGTCTTTTGTACTTTTTAATTGAATTATAATTAATATCTAATTGTTTGTGTAATTGTTTCATTCTTGTATTTACTAATTCCAATAATTTACATCATTTAAATTGTTTTGTTCTAATTTCAATGAAGTTTGTAAGAATTTAATTTCAGTTTGTATTTTTGTAAATTCTTTATTTGTTGCGTTTTTTTTTGGTAAATCTTCCAATTATTTGCAAACAACTTCAAGTTGTGGTATTGCTGCTTTTTTTAAAATTTTTAACTAATTCTTGTTCACCAACCAAACTTTCGATGCCTCGTTTGCTTTCTCAGCTAAATGTTGTTGGATTTGTTGTGCAACTTGTTGACCGGCTGTTTGTTGTGCATCTTCAGCAGCTCCTCTTGCATCTCGATTATTTTTATTATTAATAAGTATTTTTAGAAAGAATCATTTGGAAATATCATGAAAAAATAATTAATTTTACAGATATTCTCGAGTTATTTATACATAACGAAGGCAAATAGTTTGTCAGTTGTCAGTTAAGATATTTGACAGTTTCTGGTTAATGTTGTTTGATGTTAATGTTTTCTTTTCACTCAAGTATCTTTTTCTGGTGTTAATCAAAAACGAACATTCATTTTGGTAGTTGTTATTGTTGAGATGGGAGAAGGGACCCCATAGATTAATCCTGCTTGACGGATGGTCCTTTCTAATTGCCAGTTGTGTAAGTCTGATCGATGCCAACTCCATTGGGGAGACAATTTAAACGATCTTGTCTGTGAAAATTTCTATACAAACATACATGATGTATAATTTGCATGTGTATAGTTTTTGTGCATGTACACCTATTATAAAGAACGTTTTATCCAACATCGGTAATTCGTTGTAATTGTTTTAATTCAACTTTGTGTTGATGAAAAATTAAGAAGATCTTTCATTTCTAAAACGCACAGTTAAGTTTAAAAATGTTTATTAATGAAATAAAAGTATATTGAAGTAAATAAATATGTGCGGATTTGTAAATGGTATCTAGTAGATACGGACGGCCTGTATATGCCATTTCATTAAAACTTAATAAATTTTAATAAACCCGTTTCCGTCGTTATTGTTGATGTTATTATCTCTTTTAATTTTTAATGCAACAGTTTTTGTTCCCTACCAGTTGTCATCTGTCTCGCTTTCATCCGATATATCAATAAACAGATTTTCATGCGAGTTTATATTTCTAGATATAGTAGGTACTAAAGTATTCTTTATTACTGTAGAGTAACAGAAGTAGTACCGTAATAAACGCTATGAAGAAATAATAACATTACTTTTGTTTCTTCTAAATTTTGTTAGAAAAAATACAATAAAACAGAGAAACACGTCAATTTTATAACAAAATTATTTATTAATAAAAATTGCAAAATATCATTTTTTGCTTTACTGAACTTTACTCAACTAATCATAAAATAATAATAATAATAATAATAATGAGGATAAAAAACATTAGTTATGTTCAATTGAGGTGGAAATGTTATTGTCCTATAATAGACTTATAAAAGAACTTGACCGAAGTATTATAGTGAATTAAAGATAGAACAGATAAAGAATTAAAAATTATATAGCATAGAATCGGATAAGTTCGATAAATCGATAACTATTGACCATTTATCTAGAGAAGGATTTTTGTTTGTGGGTAATTAAATCTTACGAAAAATAATCATGTGAGGGACTTTCAAGTAATGTTTAAAGACATTTTTGGCTATTTTGATTACAGATGTGGGAGTGTTATGGAAACATTGGCTATAGAGACTGGATTTACAATCAATAATCATCATGATGATGATCAACACATGTCGTCGTCTATTGTACCGGTAAGTTGTAATTTACCTGTGTTTATTTAATAAAACGGAAAATTCCTTTCATGTCCATCAATTATTTACGGTTTTATTGTTGTTGTTTTGAATTGCACTTTCTGAATTCTTATAAATGTAGCGTGCGAATCAGTTAAATGCGATCCTTGGTCTATTTGTAAAAGAAGTTTTAATTACTCGATTGAAGTGAAATTGTTGAATCATGAACAATGTAATGTCAATTTTATATTTTCCGGAATTCATTCTAGATTCGAGCACATTTTTCCTTTTGTTCACATGGTATTTAGATAGTTCTGAAGAGAATCACTCAAGCAAAATTGGTGATTCTATACAATAAACGTTGTTGACATAGTTGAGAAAATACTTGTGTATAGTATTCTACATGTATTCAGATTTTACGAAACAGAATGCCACAGATCAGATATTAAATTACAATGAAGATGAAAACAAAGATCGATGGAAATTTTTGGATGCGAAACATTCAAGAAACACAGACAAGTAAATATAAACCTAGCAGCAGAGGTTTTCACTTACAAACAGTCAATATCGAAAATTGATCAATAAGTTATAACAGTTGAAATATAATAAAGGTGCTAGAAATAGATTGATTATAGAAAGTTAATCAAAAAAAAAGCGTAAAGAGATAGATAGGAGAAAGGCAGAAGAGCAACAAATTAGCGAATTAATCATGAAATGATCATTTTTACAACACAGACATATATAAAAAAAAACACGAGTAGATAAATTGGAAAATTCGTTATAGAACCGTAAAATAAATATCAATTTGCCTGTCAAGCGCAGTTTTTTTTTCTTCTGTATAAATAAAAAATTTATTACCTATTCGATTCTTTTAACCATTAAATTTTAATGACACTTGCAACAGCTGTTTATTTCCAATATTTATTTTAAACAAACATTTTTCTCACAAAAAATTCCTATAATAGTGATAAATGTAATAATTTAGCCTGTGCAACTTCAGGCGTATCTTGTACAGGTAATGGTGCAACTGGTAAATCACCATTAATTACCCTAAAACCATCAATACCAGATGTATATTGGATATTCCTTGTAACACCATCAGCACCTATGTACGAATATGAACCAGCAACTGAACCATCAGCATTTGCTTGTTCATCTCTCGTTAAACCATCAATATTTATATTAAATTTATAATTGCCTAAAGTATCTTGTACGACAGATACTGTGCCATCACCAGGGAATGGTTTTCCATTAATTTTACCAACGGTAATAGCAAATATAGCAATAAATATCTAAGAAAAATTAAATTGAATATTTATGTAAATATTAATAATAAAAAAAAGCAGATTACTTACTGAAAGTTTCATGGTTGTTGTTTGTATCGTTGATTAATTGTTTTACATTAACTAAAAATTTTGGGAAGTTTTTCGGGTTTTTATACATGAAATTTTTTGAAATTTCACTATCAGAAACTCCTGTTAATTACTTGTTATTATTATTAGAAGTGAAAATTTTATTATAACAAGAAGTCCTTGACTTTCGAAATTGTCAAATTTTTTCCAATAATATCCAATAACTGTATACGCTATATAATACCAGTTTTATTACAAACATGTATTTTTTCTTGTTCATATATACAGGAAATGTAATGCTTTGATTTGATGATGATGATGATGATGGTATGTTGTAGCACGTGCCGAATTCTTTTCAACTGTTTTCTTTGAATCAAAAGAGAGAGAAAAATTTGAAGAATTCTTTTACCAGATGACAGTCTCAATTCCGTTATAGTTTCAATAATCGGTGCTGTTGTCTATTTTTTTATTCCTCTTCGATTCAATTAAATTCTAATTTATGATAATAAATGAAATACTCCTAAGATTTATGTAATCAATGATTATATTAAGATTCTTTTAAAAGGCAATTAATCATTCCAGCATCTTATTATATATCTTAGTTATCCAACAATTTTTTGTGTTTGTTTGTTTGTTTTGTGTGATTTATCATAAGTTCATTTTTTTTTCTCTTTTGTTTTCATAAAAAATATGTGTATTTGAGCAGGGCCGGTCTCATAGGTGAGGCGGCGAGGCAACCGCTTCAGGCGCCGAAAAGAATAGGCGCCAAAATGCGACATAAGATAACAAAATCTAAATCTTAATGAATAGCTAAAACACTTCAGATTATGGTCACGTTTTTATTGATAATCTCTGACAATGAGTATTTTTCCAAATTTTTATAAAGCCACCAATTTGTGATGTGCCTTAGGCGCCACAATCAATGTGTCCGGCCCTGTAATTGAGTCGTTTATCAAATTTTTCTAAAGCATACTTTTGTCTCTTTGATGTTGTTTGTTATCGTGTTCAAATTTCAAATATAATGAATAAAATTTAAACATGAAGCATGCCATCCTCACATTGTTAGGATTACTATCGTATAAATTCTCATTGTTGTTGTTTTTAATCGATTAAGTTACGTAACAAATCTTCAATTTCAAAATTGATTGATTTACGAATAACTCGAGTTATTCCATACAATACTTTAACTTTCAATATAGATTTTAACGGAGTCGATGAGAGTAAAGATCATTATGTACAAAAAATATATAACGTAAGTTATAAAGACTACGATGTATCATTAAATAACGTTTAACTTTCAAGGACTGTTTTTTGATAACACAAACACATATAGACAGATACTACCCTTGATATTATTCTCATAATGATGAATTTTCTCTATCATTTTATATCGTGTTATTAAGGCAGCCTCGTTAAAATCCTTCTTCTTTCGTCCAATCATTAGTTTAAAACTTTCTATCTATACTTCGATAAATTGAACGAAATATAAATTCTTCGTTAATTAACGAAAATTCAATTTTCACAGATAAATGATTTTTGATAAAAACTTTTTGCCAAACGCTCGTTATCCCTTCTATTTTTTTTTATAGATGATCGTTAAGGTAGTTTGTGATGGTTCCTGTACGGATGTTCCTGTAACACCAGATACTACATGTTCTGACGTAATTGAATGTTGTCGTGATCCTGGCGATGAGTGTTGCAACCTAATTGCTGTTTGTCCAGAATATGGAGGTAAGTTCATTTTTTCCATTGAACAAATGTTTCATTTATCTAGTCATTGAGTAAACAGAAATAATAATCATTTGACATCATTAACCGTGATTTCTTTACGTTTCTTTAACACGCAATCTTTAATAATAATAATAATAATAATGAATGTTCTCACGATATTTTTGTAAAAGGATAAAATAAATAAAACGAACAAAAAAAATGTCCGTCTTTTGTGATTGATTTTTCGTGTAACAATACTACATAATTTATAGGCATTGTTTATTTTATTCGTTTTGTTTTTTTTTTGTTGTTGTTGTTTACCACACTCAACTGTAAGGTCCCAAAGTAACGTGATGTGTTTGTGAAAGTAGAAGTGGATTAATGCAATCTATAGTAGTCCCCAATGGTACCAATCTTCTATTTGCTTTTCTTTCCATTTGTTGTTTCTGCATTTCCCTTTTGGATATTGCAATAAATTTATTTTAAGAGAATAAATATTAAAAAGGTAGATATATTAAAAATAAATAAATAATAATTTTGTTTTTTTATTTGTTTAATAAATCTCTTCAAAGTAATGAACTAAAAATTTCTCTTATAAAGATATTGATTTTGAAAGGAAAATTAAATGAAGCATAAAGATATCATTAGAAGTTGTGTTTTATTTTATGTTTTATTTTTTTGGTTGAATGAAAATTTGCTTTATACGATCATCGATAATAAAATAAAGTTCGGTCTTTAGATTATAGAGAACTTTTGAAAGTTAAAATCCAGGAAACTTAATATTCTCTTTCTATACTATAGAAATATCGTGTATAATGAGTGAAACAAAGATAATGTAGAGAAAGGTAAATAGTGGAAGAAAGGTAGGAGAATGAATCTACTCTAGTCTCTAACCATAAGATTTGTATTATTATCGAGTCTGTTTCGTTGATTTTCTGAGAGGATTTCAATCAGACCTATATTGAGAACATTTATATAGAGGGATATCTTACTAAATAACCGTAATATAAATGTTTGTATTATTCGGATTATTGTTTTACAATGTAATATTAAATTGTGGTATAATGTATAATTGGTTGCATAACAATCAATAATTTTAACTAGAAGTTTGAGGATCATTATTGAATAGAATAATAAAATTATCAAGCTTTTGAATTTATGATGAATGAACATAGGTATGATTACATCTATATATTCGTTTCTGAAGAGACTTGAAGAAGTACTTACAAGAATATGTACATATCAAAAGCAACGTGTTTTCCGCTATTATGTTAATGAAAGAATACTAACAACAACGAAGTGAACGAGATTAGCTTGTTCAAAGTTTTATTCCAAATGCCTGCTGCTAGAATAGTTCAAGTTAAGTTGTAATACCGGAGAATTTATACGATTTTCTTTCTTTATTTTGTTGTTGTTATCAACAATACAGAAGCAACACAAGTGTTTGTTATTTGATTGATTAAATAATGAGAATAATACCGTCATTATTTCTATGGGCGTTTTTTTTTATAGCACATTATAAACTTTTCGTATTTTTTACTTGATTCGAAAGTGATGCGCACGTGTTACGTTTATCCACCCTCTTGCCTGCATACGACCATGACTATTTCTATTATGTTTTGTTTATATACCTCAAATTTTCCATTAAATCTAATATGGATTTTCTTATTCACAAAATAGATAAATTTGAATATACTACAATATAGAGTTGTTGATATCGATTTAATTTCGTTTTTTTTGTGCTTGTCTCTTTTATTTCAACCATTGCCACAAAATTATTAATGACAATGTTTGTTATTGGCCAATGAAAATGGATCGAATTCGTTATTCTGATAATAGGTAGTTAGTTTTATTGAATTTTCCTTACCATTAAACGCGTATATGTATACATGCGTATATCTACTACAATAGAAATAACGGTTGTGCCATTAATTTAATTTTCCATTCACTTAAATTTGTGTCTTTTATTTTAAATACAAATCACCGGAAATATGATGGTTGTAACATCCGCAAAAACAAAATTTGGTGACGTTAGTAATAATAATAATAATAATAATAATTGTGATGGATTATTAATGAAACGTGATCCATCTCTTGTAAATGCTCTAAATATTGGTATGTCTATTTTGAATTTTCAATGAGTGTTAGTAAGTTGTTTCAATTAAAGCTAATATTTGTAGTATATATGAGTAGTGAGTAGTTATTATGAATAAGGCCTTATAGGGCTAGTTAGTGATTACTGAGATGTGTTTGATTTATTATATAGAAGATATCTTAACAGAATCAATCATATACAACAGATTCGACTACTCTACATACTACATACTACTCTACGGTGATACTTATGTAGAGTAGTCGAATCTGTTGTATATGATTGATTCTATGAATGATATATCTGTAATACCCGTCGAAAGCTTTGTGAATCCAATTCAATGCTAGTAACATTCAATCTGTGTTGTATGTATAGTGGAAATAGAAATACATATTATGGACATAGATATATCCAAATGTGAAATGATTTGTTTCAATTTCACCGATATTACCATATATCTATATTACTTGTCATCATTTGTAATAACAACATAACAAAAGGAAAATCTCTTGAATTTATTTTGTGATATGAATTTTCTTCATTTTCCTTTATATTTCATATACCTATTATTTCTTTTTCTCAATATTGTATAAATTATATGAACAAAAGTTTTTCAAGTCTGACAACGTATTATTGATTTTCACATACAAATATTGAGGAACAGAAAATTGACTCTTGATATGTCAACAACAAAAAAAAAAGTAAAAAGAAAAAAACTAATAGGAAATATTGACATAGCATAAGGGATATTCATTTATTATTTTTACTTCTATTCTTTTCATAATTTGTTCGACGGAAGCGGATAATATTACCAATCGAAATGTTGCTTGCAACATCGAAAATCTCATTATTAGACGAATTATTATGGATTTTTTTATTATGGTTTCTTTTACAGAATGTCAACTCCGTGAAACGGATCATCCGTTAGAAATTTTACAACGATGGGGCTCCGGCCGATTAGTATTACGTTATACTATGCTAAGTTCAGATGGTAAGTAATGTTTATAATTTTTTTTAATAAATCTATTATTGAACAAAATTAAATGATCACCGGACATCCTTATCAGTTGGTAATTAAAATACCCAAATTTAGGGTCGATGTGAAAGTTAATGGCAACCCTTTAGATGGCCAAATAGTATGCAAAACATTATCGATTGCTATTGTTTCGTATACAGTATATGAATCGACTAGGTTTATCTATAATTGACAAATAAAAAAAAGTAAATTTAATTACTAAATAATTTCATTATGATTAAACGTTCCATAGTTTTGCTCAAACATTGAATACAAACTAGCTACGAAGCGGTAAAATAACGCTTTCATCGTCGTTCCCAAATGAATCGATGTATCTACATAAATTTCTGATGCTCTATTTACTCAAGTAATTTCAAAATTCCTTTATTATTTGTGTGTAATATTAAATCGTTTTAGTTATAATTTGTTTACCATAATTTCTTAAATTTTCCGTTTTAATTTGAGAGAAAAAACAGAAAGGATTTAACGATTATATAGTAATGGATTATTACACCGTTTTTACCACTCACCAATCTACCAATTTACTTTGGTACGTGATACAAACACTTTACGGTAAATTTGCTGAAGTTGATTTAATTTTAAGGGATGACTATTCTCTCATCCATTGTTTTTTTTTACGTTCATCCCAATTTCAAATCGTATTTAATCATTTTAATTATCGTAATTATCGATTATCAATTATTTTAGATTAGATAAGTGACAGAGAATTTGTGTGATAATAGTAATGGTGATTTGTCATCAAATGTGTATTTAGAATATATATTTGTATATATGAAATATGGTCTTTAACCATAGAGAGAAGACAGTGATTTGTATATGTAGTGTTTGGATTAAACTGTCAAGATTTATAATGACAATTTGACATAATGTCTTTCTATTTTCATCATATAACTAACAGGGGATTAAAAAGATCGAGTACATAATATAGAGTAAAATTTATTTAGTTATTTACATATTTAATCTTGGTTTAGATCTGCCACCCTATTCAACAACTGTATGTAATAAAATTCAAATGGATATGTACTATATAAAACTTGCTTAAATTTATATTTCATGAATTTTAAAATGTTCTATTTACTGTTAATATTGTCCATTGTTGGATAAGTATACACATATATCGGTATTTGTTGGAAAATCCAATAATAGAGTTCTTTTTTTAAGGATAGCAATACTAAAAGGGAAATAGAATAGAGTGATGAAAAATTGACAAAATATTGCACATTTTCTATTATAAAATATTTTCATCGTTTACAAAATTCTGTAATATTTATATGATGATGAATTATACTTTATAAATTGATACAAAATGAATCTCCTATAATATTAATAATATCTATCTGACAATATATATATATATACATATATATATATATATATATCTATATATATATATATATATATATATATATATATATATATATATATGTATAAGTCTGAATTTTGTTCATCTTTATATTCTATATAACAACTTTCCTTTTAACAATACTTATATTCTTATATAGAAGAATTTCACGATTAATGGTATTTTCTGTTTTCACCTACGTTAAAAGTAGGTAGTTCCTAGTTGTATTTTGTGGTTGTGGTTACAGTGGTTGATAGTTGAAAAGTGTGTTAGATATTTTTATAGATTTTCTAAACAAAAACAGAATATGGTAAAATTTAAAGAAATTTAAGTGATGTGAGAGAAATTTTGGCTCTTTTCAATCGTTAAATTGGTGAATATTAACTGTTATTAAATTGCTGTAATTAGTTAGAATTTAATGGATATATTCAAATGTTGATTAAACAAACATATAGAAATGAAACAGTTATCATGGAACATCAAATATTATTTGAAATTTTCTAAATGAAAACTTAACTGAAAATAAAATACCTGCAACAGACATCTGTTCTAAAATGTATTTATACAACACATATAAGGTATATACATACATATACACTCATGTCAAACTGTTTTTGATATGTTCTGAATATACAGGGTCGACTTGTTATCGTAAAATAGAAAATTATGAAAATAGGTCGTTGACAACTAACAGAGTAAACGATTGAAATATGTTGTCTTTTATCAAATAATGCTACGATATTATTCGTCTACCATATTTGAATAATAGAATTAAAATGAATTAGATAATGTTTGATTGAAAGATTAAAATTCCCATTTTTTTCAAACAATATTTAAATGGATTAATCTTGAATGGAGTATAAATACGAAATGTTTAACAGAATAAAATGGAATGCTTTCATCCTATATTCTATGTGTCTGTCTTTCTCTCTCATGTATTTCACTGAATTTCTATTGTTCTAATGTTCAAATCTCAAAATGATGGTGGATTTTGTTGAAGCTTTACAGTTTAAGTCCACGGTGATATATGACCATCACCACTGTTTCGAAATTATTGTGAAAAAGAATGCCTCGAGCTAAAGATTACTTTTATATTACAAAAATAAAGATTTAACTAAAAAAAATATGCATATATTGTAACGTTATAGACACAGAAGGGTGATCAGAAAATCTTTACCCTTTAATATTAGATAAACTATATGGCAGTATATAACAGCAGTAACATCTGAATCGATCCTGCTATCCTGTTACCGAGCCACATATGAACTGTATGTGTATGTATAATAAACATATGGTACCCTCTACCTGCCATATATGTATATATATATAAACTATTTAATATTTTAAATTTCACGACACGGGCAATTAATTTGCTATGTAGAAAAAACAGGTACAAAATTTAAATATTCATATTAGTAAATTGTTAAGCAGAGAAAAAAAAACAACAAACCAAAATGTCATATACAGTAAAAATACACATTTTATTAACAAAAAAAATTCAATCTAATTGTGCAGTTGTCTCAAGGTAGAAACAATAAAATTGATTATCTCATCTGATTTTATGAAAAATAATTAGTGAGGATTGTTTGTTTTTCTTTAATCATTAATAATTGAAAAGAAAATTGATGTGTTTATTAATCGAAAATTCTATTCTAATTTTGTTGAAACAAATTGTTATTTTAATTTCTATTCTATTTAACTTTTCAATTTATGTATAATTTCTATGGAATTATTCATGAAATTTAAACAAAAGTTCAATTGGTGCTTTAACATTTTCACTAACATGGATTTAGAGGGACCAGTAATTAAGTTTCTAGTATAATATATACATATAATCACAGTAGAAATAATGAAAAAGGTGTTTCTTGTAAGTAACTACCCTAGAAAATTGTGAGAATTTTCGATGTAAAGAACCTTAGTAAGTTGAGAAAACTTAATAATTTGAATGAAAATAGTGTAATCGTCGTTACACTCATGAATATGTAACTGCATTAATTTTAAATAAAACACTATCCAGAACTATCAGTAATACTAATAACTATTAAATATATAGACTCAGATAATACAGTGGTCGCCGCTTAATGTGGCCACTAAGCCAAATATATTTTACGACTTTCTCATTTCTTTTAATATTTATGACATTTAAACATAACTTCATTATAATGAAGACAAAAAGCGGAACAAGCAATTTGAATTTCTCCAAAATCTACCCAAACAAAAACAATTATGATCACATTAGGCGGCGCATACTGTATAAAACATTTAAAATGAAATTTTCATGTTATTGTCGCAATGCAGATGAACACATTCCAATTTTATGCGTTATTTGATTTCCTCTTAATCTGTTCAATTCTATTTAGTTTCTATTGGGAAATCGTAGGTGGTAACTGTGCACTATGTGTTTCGGTATTTACATGTAAATTGCGTTTTCGGTTGAAATGCAGTGTCGTATCAACTGGGCGGTATCGAGGGGTGTGACAAAGAAAAACCATTAAAAAATTCGGGAATTAAATACAACAAACTTTTCATTATTTTTATTTATTTGTTGAGTAAGTGCAGGCAGACGAATTTGTTTATTTCAGTTTTTATTAAGCTTGAATTTGGTAACTAGGACAGCTTGTTGTAACCTTCCCTGTAACAAAGGCAAGTAACGTTAGAACATTCAGTAAATTAAAATTGATAAAAACGTATAACAGATCTCCGATACGGGATGAACGATTAAACAACGTACTCATTTCTTAATGCTCGTCTGATATTTTGGATAATCTTGATTTGGAAATTATTGTCAAAGACTTGTGTCTAATTGAAAACCGTAGAATAAAGTTATAATATTTTAATTTTTTGTTCACGTTAATTACTACCAACATAGAAATGTGAGTACCTGAAAATTTTTTAGTCGGCAAATGTTTAACTCAACACCCTCCTTTTCATCATTATTAGGTATGTAAATTAAAAGAAAACTACCACCTTGTAAAATAATAATTGTTTTTTTTTGTGATTCATTTGTAACAAACACGTAGTTTTATTGAGTAAACAATATCAATTTATATACATACAAATGCGGTACGATGGTGTTCACTTGTAGATTTATGAATTTCTAACAGGGATGAATAGTAGCTAGAGCTTTATTTGTTCGTTTTACATAAATCACATTGAACACGAACACTATTAAATTATTCTCTATCTTTGTCCATTTTCTAATTCACAATAGTTGATAGAAGGAGAAATCTAAATTCTAAATTAGATACATTTTATGAATAGAAAATAATTAAAGGATTTGAATAGGATTTTCAGAACGAATTAGTTATCTAATAACCGTAAAGTTGAAAAGTAACGAGAATTTCAAATTGTATTATTGTTTAATTTTGTCACTACAGTTCTGTTACAGTTTTGTTTATTTATATTTATGCTAATATAAATGAATCATTTTTGACTTAGGTTTCTTGTGATAAAACTTTCCTTTTAAAAGATGAAAATTGTATTCATTTATATGCATTGTGCTCGAACGTCGCCTGATAATAATCAACCGTTTTTGTTTTTCTTTTGGTTTTTGCTAGTGCCTTTTTCACAAACATTGAAAAACAAAACGAACAATACAGATGTATCTGTTTAATGACATTCAATTATCAAGTCATTGAAGGGCGCAAACAAATTTTTTCGTTGATGCTTTTCAACAACTTTTACTTTCTTAAATGTTGTAATGTATTAGAAGGAGAATTAAATTGGGACAATTGACGAAAAATAAAAGGAAAACTCTCTAATGAATTACGTCCAGACAATAAATAACTGATTTTGAAACTTGATTTGAGTTGGGTTCATTTTTCTTATGTCCCCAAATATATATTGTTGTTTCGTCGCTCATTTATACGATTTTCGTTCTTCAAATGAAATTCAGCTTCTTTTAATTAATAACGAAGTTAGTATACCAAATATAAAATGTCATTGTTTAGTAAAGACAAATTTTCCACTATACTAATTAACAATGAAAATTGTTCGAATTCAAAATCAACCCGACAAAATTGTGGATTTTAATTAGCCCTTTTGTAGTTGTTTTGAAATAAATTAATGAACATCAATATTGAAAATAATAATTTTAGATGGAAACAGAATTTTTATTTTTATTTTACAATTTTCCACGGTAATACATTTGAATGAACATAAAAATGCACAACGTGGGATTTGATGTTGGAAATTCATATTGAATTTATTTATTATCAAAACATCTCGATTTGCGTCTTTTTGAAGAATTTCTTTCCATTTACATACATTCATTTCGTTGAAAATTTTAAATTCAATATATTTCTTAATTTATGTTTTTTTCTAATAATTGTTTTTATTTTATATATTTTTTTTAATTTTCATCTTTTTCGTCGCCGTCTTCTATATTTTCTGGGTTGATTCTCTCCAAAGCCAAATTCCTTAACCTACAAACACCTGTTGGAATGCGGTTTCGTTCTTCCTTTTCTTATAAAAGAAGATGCGAGAAGATGGTGGTGGTGGTGATGGTGGTGTTGATGATGTTGGTGTAGATGCTGTATGTATCTTTAGGCAAAATTTGTCAATAATTTCCAACAATATAAACATTCGTTAATAATTCTTCAACGAAAACAAAACAAACTTGAATTTGTGATAAACATTTCTTTGTATTCTAATTTGTCGAAGAAAAAAAACAACAACAAAACGTAATAATCTTCATCTGAATGATTAATTTTTTTTTGTGAATTGTACTAATTGCGAATCTGTGTAGGTGAAATGATTTATTTAATCGATTTTATAAGAGTTTCACGTCTATTGTTCTTTGATAATACAGTCTTCATTTTGACAAATACATAAAGAGATTTATAAAGACAATTATGCTGTTACAAATTTGAAATTTATTATTTGTAATAAGTTGAAACAAAGAGGGGAAAAACCCCGAAATTTTTAAATATCCATCTTGTATGGAAATAAATGTGTTTAGTAATTGTGGATGTCTGTCGTTGACACTTTTACAACACGAATATTAATGAGGCTCTTTCTTCATTAAGACGCCTTTTCTAAGCGGTTCTTTTTTCACTTGTTTTTTAAAATAATCTCTACTCAATATTTGTGTTAAATAAGATAGAAAAAGATAACTATATGGACGTTTAATTAATTTTAAGTAAATTGAAAAATTAACTCACTTTATTTAATACCAAACATTAATTAAATTATTCTCAAATTATAACAATTACTGCTGGCAGATAACTCTATTAGAATTGGATAGATGTAGAGAGTTAATTGAATCGTTTTAGCGAGTATTGTCGTCACTCTACCACCAACGCCATCACATCCCTATAATAATTCCAGTTGATTCAATTTAAATCCTGATTTACGTAAGGAATTGTTTTGGATAAAAACTTAATGTCTGTTGGTTTTGTTTCTATCTTTCAATGTGTATTTTTAAGGTTGATAAAGATAGGGACAGTAAAAATGGAAAAGGATAGAAGAAAATGAAGAAGAAAAAAAGAAAAGCCAGGATAAAAGGCTTTCATTATTATTCAAGAAAATGCCTGAAATTTTTGAAATCTCTTCCATTAACTTAAAAGACGAACGAATAACTGAAATGTAATTGATTGATAATTGCGTTTTATTCATTATTCGTTTTTATCAAGAGATTTTAATTTCTTTTCTTCTTTATACGACTTTAACTCGTTATCAACGTAGTAGAGAAGGTTGTTGTTGTTATTGTTGTTGATTTTCGTTCAAATTAAATTCTTACGCTTTTAATTAAATTTTCAATTCTAACAGAATCGTGAAAAATTCTTTGTAGTTTAATATTTGTCTCTTTCTTTTCAAAGGAAAAATTATATTTGTTACATACAGAAATTTGTGGGACATAATTGGAAAACCATAACAATGACTTGTTTGTAAAATTTTAAATGGTGCAATTTTGATTGAATTTGTGAATTGTTTGCCTGAATAAATTTCGACAAAAATATTGACTCCTTATCAAAATACAGTAGACGCCGCTTAATTTGATAAATATTGATATACAGAAGAAATCGTTAAGAGATAGCGTCACTATTCAATTTTTTGCCATTCTACTTAGTGTTAGTACCTACTATTGTGTTTTACTTTACTTACCGTAATCACTAATCCAATGATTCATTCGGACAATGTTATCATTGTGGATGGGTCGCAAGGCGACCACATTAAACGGCGAGCACTGTGTTGTTAATTAGAACTCAAAGCAATTATTGTGTCTTATCTTTATCACCTATTTTGGAGCCGTTATCTTCAACCTTAGTATTATATGAAAATGAGTTAGTAACTGTATATTAAGGGACATATTACGACAAACAGATTCCCTTTGATGTTTATCTTAAGTTAATTGAGAGAGAATCTGTTAAGACTCATTATAATCAAACAGATTTAGAAAATATCTGTTTTATTAATAATTTATACTGATAAATTTCAATGTTTTCTCTAAAGTTTATTAATTTATTTATTAATCGACCCTACTATTATCATGTATCCGGTTTACTGGAATTAGTTTATTTAACAGTTTTCGCTAAATAAGTGAACAGGTGTAGAATATGATGTGAAAGGGAATATGAATAGAGAAAGAGAGATATTTGTAGCGCCAGTTGAATTGCAGGTAAAGTCCCCACTTGATATGTTTGTTGGTAGTGGTGGTCGTGGTCGGTTGTTGTTGTAGAGAGCAACCACATACAGGTTGATGGTTATTCGTTACTAGTTTGAATCAAGTTTTATAACCTGGTGTACAGGTATTCGGTGTGTGTGTATGTGTGTGTTCATGTGTACAAATGGATGTGTGAAAATATGAAATATTAGTACCTGATAGTTTTTATTCTGTTTGTTTAATTTCAATAAATAGTTAATTGTGAATGTGTGTGTGATTGTTATTAAAATAATACGAAAGTTTTGTGAATTTAATTTTGAAATTACAACAGCTATTGGTTAGTGCTTCAGTATGTGTGTGGTTTAAAGAAAGTTAAAAGAGTCGGTGGCCTGGCTTTGCCTGCCTGCCTGCCTCTCTTCTTGCCTGGTGTGTCTGGAATTACAAATGCAAAAGTTGGGCACGACTCTGTTCTGACACGATAATAACACCAACAGCACCATTGCTCTTTAAAGGTACTTTTTGTTTTACCAGAACCAATTTAAATATAAAATCATTTCCAAGTATTTATTCCTATCTAGCATTCAAATCACTAATAATGTCAGTACCATTCCAGAGTACTGTTTGCCATCACTATAACGATAATTTAATTCATCTTCAAGGTTAAGTAATATCTTAGTCTACAAAAGGAATTTTCTTTCTTCCTATGTATGATTTTTTCTATAACCTTTTCCATGTTGCTATATACAACAGTAATATCAGTAATAATTATTTATAATACATAATACGCGGTGAACCAGTTGCACGGAAACGGTTCCTCTATTCGCGCGCATTCTCTCTCTTTCTTCTATCCAGCTATCTGCCTTGCTCAGTTTTGAATTGAAAACTGTAACGGTTCTGTGCTTCAGGAATCATTTTAAATTTAAATAATTCTACCATCATTTTCATTATTACTATTTAGCGGAAGAAATAGGTGTTCGTAATTTTTCGTTTTGTTTGTTTTTTAGAAACGAAAAACCAACAATAAAAAAAATTCAATCAAGGCCAAAAATTAACATTTTTAACACCAACAAAAAGTCCTTGTATGTAGTAATAAGTTGATTATTAACAAATTTAATTGTGTAAGAGAGAAATTAAGGAATACGATTTTCAAAACAGAAAAAAATGCGGTTTCTTGCTTTTTTGAATTGTGCCCTTTTTTGTTGTTTATCTATTTTGATTTTGTTGTTTTTTAAATAATAGTGTTTTGAAGAATTCAGACATGAAAGATTTGTTTGTGTGAATTGGATCAATTTGTGAAAATAAAATAAAAATGCGCAAATACACATACAAATTGGTAATTCGTGTCGCATTGTCATATTTTTATACAATTGCTTGTTAGTTTGTTTGTCTCTTTTTACAATTTTTATACATTGAAAAGTCTACATACGTAGTGGGAATAACGAAATATGATTCATACGCAATATAGGAAATTCTATAGTAAACATGAGCCACATCTATCTATTCGCAAGATTTATGTCTATGTAAATTATATTGTTGATGTGGATGTTGTATGTGTTGATCGTTGATATCTAGTCACTTTTACAAGCCATTAGTTGATTGAATTCAGTTAGATTCCCTTGTGTATTTCACAATCAAACCTTTGAGCATCAAACATTTACAATTTCACAGAGAATAGATTCGGTCACATTCTGTGTTTTAATTGACCACATTTTTTGACAATTCAAATAACAACTAATGTTGTGGCAGTCGATAAAAATTTAGTAAAATGATGTTACAAATAGAAATAAAATAACAGTTGTAATAACAATTTCCGCATTTTAAATTACAACGCCAACTGTAAAGAGAGAAAATTGTGTAAAGTTAGCGTGTCAACAATGTGTTGTTCGTTTACACTTTTTACCCTTATATTTTCTAGTTTTTCATGTCGCATGAAAACATAGATGAAAAAAATACCATCCCCTTATTACTGTTTTAAGTAATTATTATTAACTATGACACATAAACTATTTGAAAATCAATTATAATTCCATTTTACGTTTCCTGTTTAATTTCTCTATCTCTCTATTTTATCGTCTCGTTATTTTGAATAATTTATAGTTCGATTATATGCGAGGGTAAATTTTTATAATTTTTCTCATTTTCCTCTGTTTTCTCTCTCTCTCTTCTCCCTCTCTATCTCTCTATTATTATAATATTTGAACCATCTTGGAAGTTTTCCGGTCGCACATACTTCGTCTCTGTTTGAACTGTGGCAGAAATGGTTGGCAATAGAAATTGTCTTGGTGGTGGTGGTGGTGGTGGTGTAATTGATTTTGTCTGGGTTTAGTTGTACGTTCGAGAAATGGAAGTCACTAAGGACGACTACGATGCAAAAACCAATAAACATAGAAACAAACGAAAATCGAATGATCGTTATATTTACTTACCTACCTACAGACATTTTTTTACACACATATCTGCCGGTAATATGTCTCTTTTTCCGTTTGCTCAATTTTCCTCTCGTTAGAACTGGATTAGGATATACGAAAATTTGGCAATTTTTTATTTGTTGGTTTTGTTCTACAAACAGATTAGTTGGCGTATCTTGAAAACAATTCTGTATCTAACAGAGAAATGATTGATTGATAATCAGTTTGTTTAATGTGTGGTGGCACTTGTTGCCCTAACATTTCCACAAATCATAATTATCTGGATTTTTCATAAAAATAACAAAATCATTTCGAATGTTGGAAACTTTTCCGTATTTGTTTTTATACATTTTGTTCATTTCAACTTTAGAAAGGTCGATAGATTGCGAATCATGATGGCAGAAAGTATTTTCGATTTATTTCCACTATCACCATTATCTGTCAATACGAGTTAATCAACCCTTACTTATATGCTTATGTGTGCGTGTATGGGTGGTATAGTAATGGTGCTAAATTTCAAGTTGAAGTTTACAGATAACATATCGTCAGTATAACTGATAGAAAAGTCTTTGCATATTTTTCTTTTTGCAATTTATAACTATACTCATATTATGTTACGATAATGTAGATAATTAAACTTGCAGTATTGAATGATTAATTCATTGCAATTAGAGGATTATCCACAGTAATTCAAAACAGTGACTACTGTGGTGTGGTGATGGTGGTGGCAGTAATGATATTCCATGTATTGTATATGTTTAGAAAAGGTGCGATAATTATAAATGTGTTTGTGTAGAAATGATACAAAAACCTATCTCAACGCCGCAGGAGGAATACATGATAATTGTACAGAAATTATAAACATGCTGCTTTGCTATAATTCATTTCCATAATGTTAAATATATGGGGAAGATCGTTATAAATTATGTACATACATACAACATATGAAATTCAATTATTTAAACTAAACGATTATGTTCTTAGAATGAAAAGATGAGAAATCTATAATAAACAAACCCAAACAGATTGAATCTAATTTTAGGGGTTTTAGAATGCTTTCATGTATCGAGATGGTAGTTATTTACGTAACAGTAGATAGTAGAATATTAGCGATGGAATCTTTTGAAAGTCTCCTGAAATATTAAACAATCTTGTTACATTCATATAACATTTAGATGAATTCATTGTAACTTGACTAAATCTCATTTAATCGTCCCATTCGCCTTTATCCGTCCATTTCCATTGAAATTTTCTAATTTTCTTTTGTTTTTGTGAAGTTTGAAACTTCTACAATTTTGTGTCCATGTAAGTATTTGACTTCCCAATGGTGACATTATCACCTACTAGTGATTACACAGTGTTAAATATTGCCATTATCATGGGAGTCATTTGAATCAAAGTTTATACTTTGATTTATGATTTCTATCAAGACAACTATAAAACTGTGTTTCATTTGTTTTATAAAACACAATCACTTTCTTCTTTGTAGTATATGTTCGTTGTCGTAACGTTTTGTCGTGATTTTAAAACAATTCTCCTAAGGCAATGTCACGATTTTCCACCATTACCATCATCCAATTCTTCATCATTATTATCATCATCATTACCATCATGTTCATACTTGACTATAAATTTTTAGTATAGTGGTGCATGCATTCTTTCCAATAATATTACAGTTGCTTTCTGGATAAAACAATCAACTAAACAAGATGATTGTTGTTAAGTTTCACGAAGAAAAAAAAACGGAATAATTATGTTTGACAAATTTGTCTCTATCCTTCTTGTTTTTTTTTGTTCGTATAACCGAATGGTAAATTCTTGCGTAATTAAGTTCGAATCAAGGCACACACAGAGAGAGAGAGAATTACTATTGAGGACAGATAGTATTTAGAGAGTCGAGAATAATTTAAAAGATATTTGAGGACGTGATGTCTTATTTAAACAACAAAACAATAATAGGCATAATTATTGAATTTATTTATGATTTTTGATAAGAAAAACTAATAATAATAACCGATCAAGTGCTTAGGTAAATGAATTTATAGAACGGAAATAGACAGGAAACATGGTGTATGCACACAAAATGCATGCAATTGTCTGCCAGGAAATCCGGTAAATAAAACAACAAAAATCCAGTAGTATTTGTTTGATGTAGTATATGAATGGCATAAAGTATATGGACGAAAGAAAAAAAAGGACGTTGAATTATTCTGTCTTTTTGTTTTACTTTATTTTGATTACAACAAAACTGTAATAATTAACAAGTTTTTTTTTCACGTTTACTTATAAGAGTTATAGACTAATTTTCTGCATGAATAGGAAAGTAATTAAAAAGTTTATAATTTTTTAATTAAATTAATAATAAAAGTGATGCGAACTAATAATTCGGTTCGGGGTTTTTTTCCGTTAGTGTGTGTATGTAAAAATGTTTCAATTAAACGTACTTTATATAGTAGAAACAGCATTGATTGAAATTTGATTGGAAAATTTTTATGAATATGTTATGAAATATTGTCAGTACACCTGTCACTACCTGTCATCGTCAATTTTCCCTTGCTTTAGTTGAAATAATGGTAATGTTAATAATAAAAGAACTATGACGTAAGTTGGACCTGAAAAAGAAGTATGATGGATCGGTCTCCAGATATTTAACAGAATCAATCTATAATATTACCGTTGACATGTATATAGAGTGTGTGCTGATTGGCGTACACCTTGCCAATTTTTTGATAAGATAATGATAAATGATGTTATTGAAGACAGGATAACAGACGCTTAATTGTACTGCATTATACATTTGTTCCTATATTAGCGTGCTGACAGGTAAAAAAATTTAAATCGCAACGTTGGCATAGTAACGAACATTAACGGCTAGTTACGTTAAGAGCTAGTCTCATGATGACGATAGACAAGTCTACAGATTGACCTTTAATAGAAACACTAAATTGCTTTGATTAACACCCTTAGATTCAAAGTGTTCAACTAAATTGGAATGTAGAATAATAGCTGCAAAGTTATTTAATAATGTTTGCGAGAAATAGGGGAAACTTTCGAAAGACATGCCGAAAATCATATGTGATGTTTTTCTTTGTTTACAAATAATGTGGCTTTTGAACGGTTTCTTTCGATTTACTCCATAAATAAATAAGTAAATATGCCAATTAACGGACACGTTGTATACACCATGACTTATCATTTCCTGCAATCTAGAATTTCAGCCCAACTTTTGAATTGTTCACATACTTTGGAATGATGTCTAATCACTAAAACAAAAACAAAAACAAAAAATAAAACCATATTACTGAATATAATCAAATCCGTTAATGTAACGTTCATTTAAGAAAAAAAGAATGAACAAGAATGGAAACATGTCCATTGAATTGGAAACTATCAATTATTTATCGATCTATCTATTTCCGATCGATAATATTCGAAACAATTTTCTTTAACTAATAATTCAGTTTTAGAATTTAGAGTAAGGAAATATAATAATAATAATAATTAAAACAAAACAAAAACAAAACAAAAATAATTGCATCAAACTATGCTGTGGCACAACTTTCTATTCACAGTTGTTCTCTAAACACCCACAAAAGTGTCACAATCACGGCAATAATCACAAAACATTTGGTAAAATTCAATAATAAGAACATTGTTGATTGATTGATTTAATTTTCATTAAAAATTCGAAATTAATTTAAATGATTTGTTGAACAAAATAATAATAATGTTAAAAATGGACAAGTAGAAATGGAGAAAATTCCAATGTTCTACTTGGTTTCTAACTGTACATATATATACATACATAAATATGCGTATATAATAAACATTAAGGTCACATGAATGAATAATAATAATAAAAATAATGAGATCAATAATGATGTCAAATATTTTGGTCTAGTTTTGGAAAAAATTATGTCTTTTTTTGCTGGGCTACTTTTATTTAAAGAATATTCGTGTTACATAGGTATTTAATCTTAAAGGTGTTAGAATATATTTAAAATAATAGGATGATGTTGAGATTCAATCTATCTGTAAAGATTTTTCTCTGGTTTTAATTCGTTTCACTTCTGGTTGATTTTTACAGGAAGGACTTATGAAAAGAGAAATGGTATGAAGGAGCCAGATCACTTCGGTGAGACGGTAAGTTTATTTTTTGTTCTTTTTTGTTTCTAAAAGCTTTTTATTTATTCATTTTTCCAATTTAATTGTATATACCATACCGTTGGCGGATTTACGCACAGCCCAGGAGATCCCCACAACGGAATTATTTCCACATTAAATCGATTCAAATAAGATCGTTATTTTGCTTTCCAAATCGTATAATTCTCGAAAGTCAATGTCAAAATGCTTCAAGGGCCCATCTGCAAATCAGATTCCTTCCATAAGGGAAATTTATCTACAGTTATACAAGGACTCTTTAACAGCAGGAAATGACCTTACAGGTAGTCCGAAAACGGGGGAAACTGAGACCTTATCTAATAGTGCCCAACTTGTAACGCTTCTCTCCACACAAGAGTAAAATCTGCAACAATAGCAAATTTGCAATGGGAAAAAATTGAGATAAGAGAAAAAACAAGTTGAAAACTCAATATAAATATGAATATCATGAATATTTTACCTTAGGAACAACAATAGAAAATATTTAAGTGTAATGTCCCATTCATATGTAAACTTTTCGAAGACAACCATAAAGGAGGAGCAAAAAAAAACCAATAATTTTTCTATCTAGTAAGGATGTGTGAAATTCCACATAAAAATAACGAATCGATACAAACAGATAAATTACCAGAAACATTTTTTTGACATTAGAAACAGTTCAATCATTTCTTTTTGTTTCGTTCTTCAAACACAAGATAAATTGTCAAGGTTACAACAGTATAATAATAGTAATAACGTTCTAGCTATATAGTAACGTGACGGATGAAAAAAATTGATTAGCAGATGCCAAAGAACGAACACCCGCAAATCAACAACCACCACATTTAACCGCCATACATTCCATTGTATATGGACAGGATTGAGCATATCACTTATATACAACTTGACGGCCTTGAACCAGGTGGTGATTTATATACACATAAACATCGAATTGAAACCAAGGTCGACCATATCCTTGAAAAATCCATAAAAATCATTGGCACAATATTCGATTGTTTATATAGAAACGTTTTCGATTGGCTGATTAGAAAATAATCGATTTTAATTGGTTTATATTAGAGAACCAATTAAAACAATATAGTAATAAATGTTATTGATTGGTTTAATTTATACATATTTAATTGGTTTAATATATTTGAAATTTTACAATAACATAGATTGCAACAGAAAAGGTGTGATATGTATGGAACACGAATAGATTTTAAATTTAAAAGTACGGTAAATTAGAACAATAGACTCAAATTTGTTTCAATCGTGTGAATATATCTATAAAATGCTCTATTATAACAATAAATTCAAGATAGAAATGATAAGAGTTTCATAACGTATTTTTGGGATATTTTTCGCAATAATTTAATCGTAATAATAGTAATAAATTGATAAATGATAATTTTATTAACTACGATAGATAGGAACTAGAGAGCGTGGGATATCTTTCTTTTTTTATTCTGTTTTATTAAAAAATGCTTTTTCCTTTTGATAGATCAATGACCTGAAAAGAAATTTCAATGCTATACATTTATATATTTTCTCTTATTCGTTTCCTTATCGTTGAATATTATTGTATCATTTGTTAATTCTGTGGGGGTTGTTCTTCTGTTTTTATATGTAAAAAAGGTTGGGTCTCGTTTATTATTGTTATTGTTTATTATTATTGTTAGTCAGTCTTTGATGATGGTGCGACGATGTTATAAGGTATGACGCATATCAAGGTGTGAACTATATTTAAATCTATCTATTTTGATACACACCCACCCTATTTTCATTGTATGTATAGTTTGTTATGTTCTTTTGTCAATTATTGAGTGTATTAAGAAAAATAAACAACGAATGGTACTCTAGTAAATGGGACATCTTGTATAATGTTTAATAGTCTATGCCTCTGTGTATAGGTATATACAGGGATCGGCCCGTCCAAGTAGAAACATAGGAGAAAATAGAAGAAATGAAACAGAAATATGATGTGCATGTGTTAAAAAGAGATATAGGAAAGGTGGGTGGTTAAGTAGTAAATACTCATTTCAAAAATATCCACCCTCACCATCTTCAGGAGACCCCTTTTGTAATAACCACTCCTCTTTCTACTAAGAAAACGATCTGGCCTAGACTTTTGCGTCTTTTTGAAGTAGAAACATTACAACTCAATGAGTAAGAGAGAGTCAGAACAACAACAACAACAAACTAGCAATTTGGAGAATTAAAATTAAAAATGCGTTGCTGATGGAAACCGAATTTAGAGAAATTTTTACTATTGTTATCAATTGAAGGAATTATTAAACAATCAAAATTTTTGGTAATTTGTTTGTTTTCAATTAACTGTCGATCTTAACAAACAGTACAGATACACATTTTTTATGGTACTATGCAAGAGCATTAAAAAAAAACAAAAGTTTAAGTTTAATCGATTTATTTTCAATTACGATTAATTTTAAATTTACCAAATATCTCAAAACCAGGACAATGTTGTTGTTCCGTCTCTCTCTTACTCATTGAGTTGTAATGTTTCTACTTCAAAAAGACGCAAAATTCTAGACCAGATCGTTTTCTTAGTAGAAAGAGAAATGTTTATCTGGTGCAGATGGTGAGGGTGGATATTGTTGCAATGAGTATTTACTACTTAACCACCCACCTTTCCTATATCTCGTTTTAACACATGCACATTATATTTCTGTTTCATTTCTTCTATTTTCTCCTATGTTTCTACTTGGACGGGCCGACGCTGTATGTATATAAGAAAAGTATAAATGGTCATTCAGTCAAGTGTGAAACCATTATTTTCTTTCAAGATTCTCTGACAGTTTTCCTTCAAACTTAACCAGCAAGGCTCGTATTTCATGTTACTGGAGTGTTAAAATGGAAAATAAAAAAAACCTTGACAGTTTAATAATAATAATAATAATAATAATTTATGGTAAACATTATAAAAAATACTAAATAATAATAATAATAATAACACAGTAATTAATTAATTATTTCATTAATTAATTTATAAAATAAAATTGCTATGATTTCAACTTTTGTTTTGTATGTTTGTTTTTTCTTTTGTATAAATTAGTGTTGGTATTTATTACACATAAATCCTTCATAATACTCAATTTATATATATTTACTTAGTAGTTTTGCTTATAATTAATTGTTGTTGTTGTTGTTTTCTTCTTCCAATTTTATAGTTGATTAATTTTTAATTAATTTTCATGAAATTCAAAATTTAGAACTCTTCTAAAAGTTACACGCTTTTTTTTCTATTATATATTCATTAAAACACTCGAGTAAAATCACCATCTCAAATAACTTTTGTAAATAACTAAAAAGGGCTTTCGTATATACAACACACACACGCACACATAGACACTTACATACATGTCTAGATACTTACACAGCATACAATCTGGTTTAATTTATGTGATCTTTTGTTGAATGGCGTGGAAAAATTGCAAATTTTCTTTCTCTTGCCTGTGTTTAATGTTGATAATAGTTGAACAAGTGGAGACAGTATGGTGGAGAAAAAATGAAGAAAATTGGAAAATCTCGAGCTATTATTTAAATGTTTTAAACAGATTTATCTTGACCCCCATTTGTTTTTTTATTTCGTTAATGAATAATCAGAAAGCCGTGTGGCGGTAAATAGAAGAAGGGGGAAAGCGATGCATACATTTGATTTAATTTCCAATAAAACAAATTAATTCTCTCAATTGTTGGCATAAGAAACAACAACGTTCTTATTTAATTATCAACTCAGATTACTGGTAGATAGTAATAGAAATGTGGCAAATGTCTACGAATCTCTGGCAACGGAAATTCTTTTAGAAGCTACAAAATATTGTCATTACGACTACAATCGACACTGCCATTGATCAAAACCACCATTTCGTCCTGGTTTCTTTTCTTCATCATTAAAAACTGTATGTGTACGAACAAATAAAAAAAGAATAATCGAAAGTATTCCATTGTTGTTTGTTCGTTTTATAAAAACACTCGCCCCCTTTCATTCAGCCAACCATTCATTTAAATACGTGGAGAATTTTCCAATTTCATTCATTGGTCTTTTATAACATTTATTGATAATTATATAAATCTGTACCTATCCGATTTTTTTTTTATTTATTTTGGACTATATCCTGGAACTATTCCAGTTTATTCTGTGTTAGGTTTTTTTTTTATAATTAGTTTTTAACCAGATAAAAAGAGAGAGTTAATATGTAGATGCATGTGTCACGTGGCTTTTTTTGAGCTAAATATATTAAGAAAGTATCCAGACAAGTATCTGTGTACAGTGACGATTACGAGTGTTTTGTCTGTTATTTGCTTTTTATAATAAAAAAAAGGACGTACAGACTATTCTCTTTTTTGTTACGAAAATGTTGAATAATGATGAAACGACAAATAAAGACTTTAGTCGTGCTGATATTTTAAAAAGAACACTAAAATGGTCAGGATTAAAAATTGTAAGTTTGATGATTATTGAATTTTTTTGTCTACGATTAATTAATTATTTAATTTAATTAATTTATCTATAATTTAATTATAAATTTATTTTATTACATTGTCTTGTATAAAATTGTTTGATAACAGACAACTTTACATATTAATCGAAATTAAACTCCACCGAATTTCAATTATTTCAATTTAGACTTATCTACTTAGATAGATTTGTATTTGAATGGACGATTTTAAATTGTTGTCTTCCTTGAATCTTTGTTATTTTTTTCTTCTTAAATTGATTTTCACTTATTTTAAATAAATTACAATCTTCCTCCGATTATTTCTCGTTTTCACTTCCCTTTGTTTTTATTGAAATCTATTTTTGACTTTCAAATTCCGATTTTAATGATTTTGATGATGCTGGTGGTAACAGCAAGGATGACATTTATAGTATCAGGATGTCACCCCATATATACAGACACGCACATACAGGTACAGATAGCTTGATGGCAACGTCCCTTAAAATCTATCCAATACATCATGTAACGTAACAGATTTTGTCTATCATCGATTTGTTTGATATATCCCTCTACAAATCCTTTAAACTAGGTTGCAATATAATAGAAAATTGTATAAGTGGAAATAGAGAGAAAAAAACACGCAATTTTCCTTTATGTCAATACACTTAACTGGTGCACTAATAGTAGAAATGAATTTCTAAATTCAAAAATAAATACCACAAAGAATGAGAAATAACAAAAAACCTAAAGACGAATAAATAGATTGTCTGAGGGAATAGGGAATGGTGCCAAGAATATTTTCCCGTTGGGATTTCTCAATTAACACTTGAATATTTGAACAACTACACGCAAGTTCTTTTGTATATATTTTGATAACAGTTATTGGAGTAGAAAGTATAAGGGAGTAGATTTTTCTATGCCTTAACAACAACGTAAATTACACAAAAGAAATTGAGAAACAACGCCAGTCTTATGGCAACGAGAGGATCCTTACAATTTTTTATTGAATCTATTGAAGAGAATTTCATCCATATTGAAAAGAAAAATGTGCAATTTCACTATTTTTATCTACTGAAACGTTTAATAAAAAAAAATAGCAAGATAATATAGGAATGAATTGTTTGTTGTTGCTAGTGATGGAAAGTCACCCGATTATTTTGTAAAATTAATTCACTGGTCATATAGGATATGCTGTTGGCCTGTTGGTGTTTTACATACCTATGTATATCTATCTCTTTCTATGGCATTAAATTCATGCTAGTATTAAACCGACACATGAGATTTTCCATATAATCTACCCCTACCTGAATAGAAACTTTGTTAATATTCCACCTGATATTTTACATTGCATATGTTGGTATTTGTGTGTGTATGTGTGTGTGTGTGTGTTTGATTAATATAAGCTTTGTTTGATTTATTTATTCAAAAAGAATGGGAAAATTTATGTGAAAATTGTGGAAAACTCAAGGAAATATGTCATTATCGTCTCAAAGGATTACATTAGTGGCTCTTAAAAGACACTTTCTTGTAAAACAACATGTATAGGGGACCACCTTCTGTGCCTTTTAGTAAAGATAAAGGACATATAATCTTTAATGGGCCGTAACCTATTAAGATCTACAAAAGAACAAGAAATTTGGAAACGGTCAGGCGTTAAGTGGGGGGTGTGGAGTAAGTGTTTACAAAAGGATTCCATTGAACACAATCTGTTTGTTTTACCTACTTTTATTATTTGCATATTCAATAAAGACTAGTCGTAAAATGGGGAAGATAGCACAAAAGAGGACCAATTTTGTAATAGATGAGTGGAGCAATCTGTGAATTTATTAATTTATAAAATTGCCCATAAACTATGTTTTAGGTGTATGTGACTGTGTGTCTCATCCCTCGTTTATTATCTCCTTTTTCACTCAATTTATCTAAAAGTATACGTATATCTATCTTTATCTTGTCTACAAAATTCACTTCCTGCCTCTTTCGTTCATACAAATTGTTTTCTGATGTTTGTTGGAAAAGAGAGAAGAAATATGAACCTACAATCTAAAGGAATTTCAGAGAATGCGATGAGGAGTTGTGGTGAATAGGGCGCCAAAAACATCATCCGCTAGTTTAGTTTATTTTTTTCTCTATCTCTTTCTCTATCACTACCTTTTTATATTTAATGTTCATATTCTTTTTCGTGGGTGGTAAATACACGTTCTTGTTTGATGGATTTACGAGGAACATACCCAACGGCAAAATTATGCAATCTTCTTCTGTCTTGATTATTTTTCTGCCGTGTCTCCTCCACCTTCTTCTTCTTCTTCTTCTTCTTCTTCTATTTCAAATTATTCCGTTCATAAACGTGTCGACATCTCTTTAATTGAAATTCGGATTAAATGTCAATGTACATATATATTGCGTTTTCTATCTTATTTTCTGTTGTTATTATTAATATTATTGGAGAATTTCAAGTCGATTTCAATGATGATCAATTTTATGATTATCTAATCCGTTTTCTATGTTTGCCTCTTTATTTTAGTTGAAATCGTTGATTTTAACAATTATTTGTGAAATAATTAAAGCAGATGGTTGTCATGGTTGTCGTTATTTCATTTATGCTCTAGTGATTATTGGCCGGTCGTATTTCATTAAACAGATCAGATAACCATTAAAATTTCAATCAAACTTATTCAAAGGGTGAGCTATCCCCACAAATTCACAGATTTTATGTTTTCAACTATGTATTTGAATGTCTCTCCTGTCTACTGCAATAAAATTAATTTTCCTGGTTATTATTGTCTGTTTGTTTTTGGTTTTTTATCACAAATACCATTGGGACACACTCTTATTAATTTAATGGTGTAACTTATGTAATTGTTGTGTTCAATAATTTATGGGGAAAGACTTTTAAAACTAACGATTTCACTAGTAGTTAGAATAGATTAAAATTTCAACCACTTTAAAATTATCTCTGTTTTTTGTTGTTTTTTCCCCTAATAAATAAATAAATAACATTGCGTATTATCTATCTACTTGTATAATAACGATGAAAATATAGTAGAGACAGATTTTCTCAACCCCCTTTATCCACAATAGAATGTTTTTCTTGGATCATGCGTACTTTGAAGTCTTTCTAATTCTTTCATTCCTGTAATACCGCCACCAACTACCACCACCGCCGCCGACGTCCCCGTCGCCGCCACTTCCACCACCACCACCACCACAACCACCACCACCATATACAGTTGTTGTCAAGTCTCTGTTTCCGTTTCATGCAGCAGTACGGCCGGTGATCTCCTGAGGGTTGGTTCTTTAGTGTGACGGAGTTTATCAAAATTTTGTTATTTTAACAACAAATATAAACGGGTATGATTTTATTTTTTTAAATAAAAAAACAGGAAATAATCGGAAAAAGAGCAAAGTCTATTTGGAAATTTCATTCAAATTTTATTCTTTCGTTTCAGTTGTTATCAACGAAAAAGATCTATCGACTTATTTTAAGTTTTACACGCAAACTTTGAAACAATAGGGTGAATATAATCTACTGACATTTATAAATAATTCTCAACCCCACACTGTAATTAGAATTCGGTTTTGTATCTAACTATCGGTAGATATTTTGTCGTGAAATTTCACAACTATTAAAATACGTTTAAAATAATTTTGTAAATAGCAATATAGGTGGAAAGGTCACGTATTCACGTATATTTATTTAATAATAAGTTGAAATAATTCTAATCAACATTTTTTCGATTTATTTCTTTGTATACAACCACTGGTTTAGAAATATTAATATTTCTTTTCCTTTATATATATATACTGTTAATAATAGGGATAATCCACCATAAAATCTCAGAAAATTTTCGAGGATTTAAATAGGTGAATTTATGGTACCGCTTTGAAATTCCTCTTTATTTACGGATATTGTTGAAACGAACAAAAAAAAACAAGAAGTAGTTAAACCGCACTTTTTTAACACCCTTATGAATGTAAATTTTCGTTTTTATTCTTTTCATTCTTTTACTTCTTCTTTTATTATTGTACACGATAGAAAAATAGTTCTATTGACTTTTTTTGTTTGGTGAAAAAATTGATGAAGAAAATCAAAACAATTAGTCGTGGAAATATTATTTTTTATTATTTAAAATACAGTCAGAGATGATGGGAGGGTGACTCACTTTTCATATAATTTATTTCAAAAGTAATTGCATTTCTTGTTTAATTAATTTGAAAGTAATTTCAAACGAGCGAGAAAGGACGAAATCGAGGGGTGTTCATAAGATGAAATCTGTATGCTATCTACCACCACCCGGAATCAACCCTATAAATACACATCTACACACACGCAAATACGCATACATATATTATCCTGTTTTCTGTCTATGCTGAAAACGAAATACATCCAACAGGTGTTCCTTGACAGTTATCACCGTTATTACATGGACTATTACAATAAAATTCCAATTTCTTCATTATTAGCCGTATTCGTTTATTGTCTCACAAACAATTAAGAAGGAGAATGATATGAAATAAAATCGTATAAAAAAGAAACAAAAGGAAGAAAAAAAAATGTTAACGTGTGTTTGCCAACCAAGTGATCCGGCTGTATTCCGGAAGAATACTGGTGGAATTCCACGTCCGGGACGTACTGTTCGTATTATAACAACAACGACAAATCCTCTTACAACAAATTCTGAGAAAATTTTAAATAATGAAACTATTAAACAAGAAGAAACAATTAAAATGTTTAATAATAATAATAATAGTGATGATGGTAATAATAATGAAAAAGTTGATCCACTTGAGATAAAAAGTAGTGAACAGAATCAAATGAAAACTAAATGTAGGAAACATATGAAAAGTGTTGTTGAAAGTGTTGATATAAATCTGGAAAAGGTATTGTTTGTCGTACTTTATAGGTGTATTAACTGCTACATTTACATGTTATGTATTTTCTTTTTTTTTATTGTATTCACATTTTAGTGATTTCCCACAACTAGATCAATATTTCGTAAATTATTTATATTTTTTATAGATTGAACTATAGATAGTGGTATATAGGGTACGAAGATCGATTAACATGTTAAAAAAAATAATTGTGACATTGGTTTTTCTTTTCTCTGTGATTCATTTGTAGTCGAACGAATTATAATACTGCCTTGAGGAAGAATTCCATTAATTATTATTAAATTATAAAAAAAAAACAAATAGATATTTTCCATCATATTTATTTATTTATTTGTTTGTTGTTGCAGTTACCGGACGGTGTGCAGTTGACATTAAGTGAACTGCGCGAAATGGCTTGTCGTCAACAATCACAAATTGATTCACAACACCAATTATTGACAGCCAAAGAACAACGTTTACGTTACCTGAAAGAACAGGAAGCTAGACAGCAAAGGGTACAAGCTGAAAGTGAACGTTTACGTCGTTTAAGGGATCGTGTTGATGCGCAAGAATTGAAATTAAGAAAATTACGTGCATTACGCGGACAGGTGGACCATCAAAAACAAAATAATATCTCTCTCAGTAAGTTAAAGATTTTCTTCTATACCAATTTATCCTGTCATCTTGTAACAATTTGCGAAAATCAACGAATTTAATTTTGTGAAACTGGAGTATCAGCGAATCTATATACAAAATTTGCCCTACAGTTATGTTACAATATAATTATACTGTTACTGTGGTGGTAATAAAACACAATTAATGTCACTCTATCTTGCTACCGTTTCGAATTTTGTTTTTCCTAACTATTGCTTCCATCTTTCTTATCTACGGGAGTTTTAAACTTCTCAAACACATTATTAATCAAATTGAATTAAAATTAAGAAAGACAATGATAATGACGAATTGTTCAATACTATCTAAATGCAATATTTAATTATAAATAAATAATTTGCCATAGTGTCAGTTATCTGTATGATTAAATTGATTGTATTTTTCATATAGCAAGTGACCTTGATTCGATTCGTGCACTTTTCAATGAAAAAGAAAAAGAATTATCTTTGGCTGTAGCTAAAGTTGAAGAATTAACACGACAGTTAGAAGAATTACGACGAGGTCGAAATGGTACAGCGACATCAACATCAAATAGAGATCAACAATCTAACACTTCTGCTTTAGAATTAGACAAATTAAGAAGAGAACTTATGGTAATTGATAAACATTAATCTCCTTTATATATTTAAATAATTTAATTATGATTTTAGTATCGAAATAAATTAAATGAACAACAGAATCAACGACTTAATCAACAACGGGAAGCTTTAACAGCTCGTCAGGAAGAAATGAGTGCAATTGATAAACGAATATCAGAATTACAAGAACGTTTACATAAAAAACGTTTATTAAATCAACAACTGGCTAATCAAATTAGTGCTGCATCACATAAAGCTGCATATCATCAGTTAGTTAGGTAATAATTGTGATAATGCTATTTATATATTTTTATATTTAGAAAATTGGAAATTTTTTATCAATATTTTTTAGATTAACTGGAAATGATATAAGGAAACAACAGTTAAATAATCCACATCATCAACCACCAAATGGTTTATCGCGTGGTAATATTGCAGCAGTTGAACCGTATAATCATTTACCATTACGGACGACACAATCACAACAACAGCAACAGCAACAACAACAAATCAAGCAAGAATTGACATATCATCCTGTATATCAATCAACAACAATAACAAATCAACCACAACATATCAAAAAAGATGCTGAGAATAATGATGATTTGATAAATAATAAAATTACAAATTCATATCAACAACAACAGCAACAACATGAATTTACCGTATCAAAATCGGATCCTAAATATCAAACATTACCATATAACACGAAATTTACAGTAAATCTTATACCAAATCGAATATCTCGTAATAACGACAATGATAACAATCTAAATGAACCAATTAATAACAATAATAATGATAATAATAAAGAGAATATTGATAACATATCAACAACGGCTGCAATAACAACAACACCAATGACTGTACATAGTGCTCCTTTAAATATTATTAATAAAAATATAGCGACACCATTAATACACCAAAATGATATAATAATAATAAATAATAATAATAATAATAAAACAACAATAACAACAACTACGACAACATATCAAAAACCAATAAGTAGTGTTGCACCAACGTCTATACAGCATTCAAATATTTTATCAAATATTTATCAAACATCATCAATAAAAATCCAACCAGTCGAACCTCAAACTACAACAAATAATAATAACAATAACAATAATAAAGTACAATCACCATCACTAATATTGCCGTTATCACCACCAAATTGTACGAGCACGCCATTAAATAATACAGGTGAAATATCAATTGAGAAACCGGCATTACCACCAAAACCTGTAATAAAACCACCACCACGTCAAACAACGATAAATAATGTAGATGAATCACCACCACCACCACCTTTACCATTAAGTGAACCACCAGATGAAATAAAATTACGACAACAACAAGAAATGATAATAAAAGCAAAACCGTTAACAATAAAGAAGCAACAACAATGTGAACAACCGAAACTGAGGAACAATTTAAAACTGAATCAATCAAGATTTAATTTTGGTGAACAACAACAACAACAACAGCAATCAAATGATGACAACAGTGATAAAACCGACAAAAAAACTTCACCTTCATCGAGTTGTGATGAAATCGATAAAATTGATGAAGCAACAACTGTAATAACACAACAACTAATAAGAGAATCATCCACATCATCATCATCATCGTCATCATCTCCATCATTATCACCATCAAGACGTTGTTTAATGAATAATAATAATAATAATAACAAAAATAAAAAAGGCAATTTAAAGATTAACAAAACATCATCATCAACAACAGCATCACGTCGTGTCAGTTTTGATCCATTAGCATTACTATTAGATGCAAGTTTAGAAGGTGAATTAGAATTAGTTAAAAAAACCGCCCAACAGGTACCAAATCCAAGTGCTGCTAATGATGAAGGTATAACAGCACTACATAATGCTATATGTGCTGGACATTTAGATATTGTACAATATTTAGTGAATTTTGGTTGTGATGTTAATGCACAAGATAGTGATGGTTGGACACCATTACATTGTGCTGCTAGTTGTAATAATGTTGCTATGGTGAAATTTTTAGTTGAACATGGTGCCTGTATATTTGCAACAACATTAAGTGATCATGAAACTGCAGCTGAAAAATGTGAAGAAGATGAAGAAGGTTTCGATGGATGTTCTGAATATCTTTACAGTAAATACAACAATTTCTAATTGATTAAATTATTATTATTTTGATATTCATTATTTAATTATAGGTGTACAAGAGAAATTAGGAATTCTATCAGGTGGTGTTGTATATGCTGTTTTCGATTATGCGGCACAACAACCGGATGAATTAACTTTTAAAGCTGGACAACAATTGACGGTTTTAAGGAAAGGTGATGAGAACGAAAGGGAATGGTGGTGGTCGAAATTAGGTGATAAAGAAGGATATGTTCCTAGAAATCTACTCGGTGTAAGTAATTTGTTTAAATCAATACTATAATAAAACTAAATTCGATTCAATAACAGCTATATCCAAGAGTTCATCGAAAAGACGATGAGTAGCATTGAAGTTATTGTCTTAAGAAGAAAAACGAATGACTTAAGTACCTTTTTTTTGCTAAACTATTAAATAGATAAATCCATAAATATATAATATATATATTGATCATGAAAATAATAATGATAATTATTATTATTATTATAGTAAGAAAACTTTTGAATCTATCAACCTTTGCTCAATATATTGATGAGATATATTGTAAAAGTTTTAAGGTATTGTTTTTGTTGATTTTGTTCTAATTTTGTTTGATAAAAAATGTAAGTATTATTGTTTTTATTGCTTTCAGTGTAATAAGCATTTTAATATAAATATTTTTTGACTTTATATATATATATATATATATATACATACTATATATAAATAAAAACTTGTACATAATATAAATAAGAATGAAAATAAAGTTATTAAAAAAGAACGATGTGACACATAGGCGATATTTATTCAATTAAAATTAAATTGATGGAAATGGAACTTGTATATATTGAAAAGCTGATACTCGACTACTTACAAATGGTTATTTGTTCCTTTAGTGTTGTTTAAGGTGGGATGACTATTTGATTTTTTTGACTAAACAATGATACATATTAATATTAAACTATGGACTGTCATTGTTCTTTTATTTATATTTAATTTCGATAATTGTCACACGGCTGACTTTTGGGAATTCGTATTTGGATCGAAATCAAACAATCAACAACAATTCGAACATTTCCACAATCACAATCAACTAATACCGGTAAGTCTTCATTTTAGTTTTTTTGTTATGTTATTTGGTGATTAATATGTTGAAAAATTTTAAATACACACCTAAATACCTAGAAAAACTAAAAGATATAATTTAAAACCTCTTGAAATTCTTCTGAAGAAAGTTTCTACTGTCATCATCATCATCATCATCATCATTTTTTGGGATGCTGCTTCTTTTTTTGTATTCCTTTGTATTAAAATTTGATTTTTATTTGTGTCCATAAACGAAACTTAAATTTTAGTACCAAACCGTTAACCGTAATACCTTGTACAATTTTATTTGTATTTTCTTGTCGTACAAAGAATAACAATAATAGATATAATAAACAAGTTGGTAATTATATATATGTATATATTGTGTAATTAGTGAATGAATGTTGATGAAAAACAACGGAAATTGAAAATTTTAAGTTACATAACAAAATTATAGTGGATTTAGACTGTGAAAATAAGATATTTGAAATTTGCAGTAAGGTATTACATAAGTGACTGTATAAACATGCATGTAATTTGAAACACTAATCATAGATTTTTTAAAATAACTAGGGAACCTTTCTCATGTCCCCATAAAAATATTGAGGAAATGTTAAAGATCTGTCTAAATACTTGGGAATGATTCGAAAAATGTCGATTTTCTATCAGGAACATAATAGCGAAAAGAGGTATTCAAAGTTGAGAACGTAGTTAATAATAAGCACCATCTATTAACGAACTTACTTATCAGTATGCGCCTCATTTCAGTCTGTAGTAGGTACCTCTAAGCTTTGTAGTATTTGGTTTCTTCACTCAGACCTGTAGTCGACATTAAAACCAACTGAAACTACAATTTTACTACTGACTACCAGAGGACAGAATGTGCCTTATTTGGGAAACAGAAACTGTTTAGATGAGATCATAGGCGGCAGAAATCTTTATACACTGAATCTCTATATTAAATAAAACATTAGAAGTAAATGACAATCATATGATTATCATAAAATATAGTTAATTAGATTATTTCTATAACATTTTTTAGCAAATTTTTGATTAACTCGGAGCATCCACCAAAATTTTCGCCCGGAGCATCCACCAAAAATTTTATTTTCAAAAAATTTATTTTGCTTTTATTATCCCGATGCATCCGCCAAAATTTTCACCCGGCGCACTCACCATTAATTTGACAATTGTAATTAATGGAAAATCGCTATTTGCTCACGAATTTGTTTTTGGTTTAATTCGAAATTTCGAAATATTTGATCAAGATAAAACAGGATTTTAATCATTAAATATGAATCTTTAGTAAAATTTGTTTTATTGGCTCGAATAAGTTTGGTCACAATTTGTCTCAAATAATTATACCAATGTAATTAATATCAATTGTTACTTTTGTAATTATGTTCGAATGCAACGGCTAACTACATGCAAAATAATAAATGTCCGTTGATCTTCGCTCATCAAACCATTGTCAGTGTTTGCACGCCGGACATGTTGTAAACTGCTGTAAAGTGTTGCATGGTGTCTGGGGTTCATCACTCGCAACATCTTTATACAAAAAGTTCTGTTTTGTATAAAAACGTTTTGTTCGGCGTCAACGCACACTGATCAAACGAAAATGTCCTACGGCTAAACATTTTGTTCAATAGTGTTGTGTTGTGATGTACTGTTTGGCCAGTGTGCGTTGTAAAGCATTTGAAAAACAGGTTCTAACACAATCGAACAAAACCGTTCTGTCTAACAACGTGTTTGGTGTATCAGTCTGCGTTCAACCATACAGGAGCGTTCTAGGAGGTTAGTGTGACCTGGGTTTAGGAACAAAGAAAATTTAGGCTTATGGGCGCCAACATTATAAAAAAATTACAGTATCAAAGAGGCCCAGAGAGTCAAAGAGCTGGCGGTATGAGCAACCCATTTTTATATACCTCTAATATCTCGGTTAAGGTCCGAATGTCGGCCGTTTAGAATGGCAACTGCCGACTTTCCATCGTGTGTGGGGCATTCTAAAATCCCGGATTGCCGAAGGATGTAGGTGTTGCTAAGCAACGACAAATAAATACCGAACATGGAAAAACGCCTGATTGGCTAAAATCTTCATTTCCAAGTACATGCTCCGAAAGTACTAATCATTTTCTACACGGCTGATGGTAAAAGAAAAATATGATTGTTTATTCAGTTTTTGAAAAACTGAAAATACTTTCTGTAGTCAATTTATTGGAATATCTGCGGCTTTTCTTGTTTATATGAAAAATTGTCGCCAATCCAATAAGCTGATACCTGTAATTGATTAGATGATGGACAGTTTCAAAATTTCAGGTAAAATTGGCAAAAAATTACGACTATCAACTGGATGTCCACCAAGTAGCTACAACAACTGGCCATATTCTAACATTACACCGTATACCAAAGGGTCGTAATAGAATTGATCAAAAACCAAATCGAAAACGAATTGTATTCATCAATCATGGATTATTGGGCAGTTCGGATATGTGGCTAATTCGAGGTCCAGAAGAAGATCTTCGTAATTCATTTAATATTATGATAAAAAAAGGTCTTTTATATAAATGATTTCATTTATTTTTACAGCTTATTTATTAGCAGATAATGGATACGATGTATGGTTGTATAATATACGAGGCAATTTCTATTCAAGACATCATCAAGTGTATAATCCAGATACTGATCCACGTTTTTGGAACTTTGGGTATGTCGATGGTACATTTATTAAAAATATACGAATATTTCAATTTGAATGAATTTTTAGAATTGAGGAGATTGGAATTTATGATTTACCGGTAACAATTGATTATATTTTAAATATTACCAGTGAGAAAGATTTGATTTTCGTCGGACATTCATTGGGTGTTTCAACATGTTTAATTCTATGTTCAATGAAACCTGAATACAATCAAAAAATCAAATTATTATTAGCTTTAGCTCCTTTAGCAATTATCAAACATGAACTAAATCCAATACATCGATTCCTATTTGAAAGTGGCAATGTTATACTTGTAAGTTATAAAAAATGTCACATAAACAATCATGCTACATCTATAAATGCTGTTTAATTAATTAGCACAAGCTTGAAGAACGAAACATTCATGAGATGTTTCCACGACGTTATGAATTCAGTCAAATACTTGAACTCTTATGTAGTGTTTTAATGGAGAAATTATGTACAAATTTAATATCAGTAATAATTGGAGGGGATTATAATCACTTAAATATAGTAAGAAATACTTGACAAAATCAACATTTAAATATACAGATCAAATTTTTAGACGGTTCTAGAGAAATTCCTTCCGTACTATCCAGCTGGCACTTCAGTGAAATTGTTGAAGAATATTGTTCAATATTACTTAACAGGTAGTTTCTCACGGTTCGGTTATAACAACAGTGACAACATACAGTATGACTTAAGTAAAGTTACAGTACCTGTCTCTTTACACTACAGTTATGGTGATTTTCTAGTTAATGAAGAAGACATTGATGAGTTAGTGAAACAATTACCAAATATTTTTGGAAAATTTCCCGTACCCGATCGGAATTTCAATCATTTAGATTTTGTAATTGCAACAAATGCACGGAATTTACTTTACGATAAATTATTGACAGTAATAGACGATAATAATTAATTAATTAAAATTTCTGTTTATTTTTACTTGCATGTGCCGTTATACCATTAATAAGTTTAGATTCCACTCCTGACTTACCAAATATTTTAGTTTATAAAAATAAATTATGAAACTTACCTTTATCTGTACGAATTCATCCATGACGGCATTTCTCCTTTTTATAATCATTCACAATTGTTCAATCCTGTTATGGCATTAGTGGGAAATTATAAAATAACTTGCCGATGTTGTTCGAAAATTCCTTTAAATTTTATTTAAACAACAAACGCAGGTAATCTATAATTGAAATTGAAATTTATGAACAAAACACATTTATTTAATTATGTGAATAATTAATCTTATGTGTATATTCCTTTCATTTCCCAATTGTTGTTGTTATTGTTTATATAAATCATGAATATTTATTGCTAACATCAAACATACAATATTTCTTATAATTAAGTACAAGTTTCCTGTTTTATGAATTATTCTTGCCTTCTCATCAATTTTAGTAGTAAAATAATAATACAATGGAACATTTTTTTAAGTACACGCAATTTAAGTAGCATTATTCAATTAAAAAAAACAACACAATTATACTTATATGTATGATATATACAATAAGTTTGATTTTTTTTTGAAGTTTATCTTTTTTTATCTAATGGACAGATTTGCATATGAAATTATTAATTAATATAATTACAATAATGCTGGAGGGAATGATTTATTTTGCATGATAATACCACCATTTCCACTGTTGTTATTAATCGTAGATCCAAAAAGAAAAGAAAAATGAAAGACAAATAACAGCAGAAAAAATGGGGGATTTATCCAATTTTAAAAAAGTAGTGCGCCGAATTTGGCTTAACAATAGTGTTTGTTTGTTTTTTGTTTTGTTTGTTAAAGTGCAAGCTTTATAAGCTTTTAACTAACGTGCCGCTTTGTTTAAACGAATAAAACAAATACTTACTTAAAGCCATAGCTTGATTTTTTTTTTAGTTTTTTTTTTAAATATATATATATGTATAATAAGATTGACTTTTTTAGTAGTTGAAGAAAATGATAAACGCGTCCGTATCTCACAATTCAGCCACAAGTTCAAAATTTACTACTTTCAACCTACTATATTCTAAAAAATAAAATCAAAATAATAATAAATGAAAATATTGCACAAAAGTTTGTTGGAGAATAAAAACAATTTGTCTACAATTTAATCGTAAATAAAATTTTAAAAACTAGAGAATTGGGGTGGCGGATTGGGAAGAAATTATGATAATTAATAACGTTGCTGGAATTCATGGTGCCATCTATTGAAATCAATGTGAAATACGACTATTGATCCTAGAGCTAGACCTGCTAGCAAAAACCTGAAAACAAAATACAGCCAACGTAAACAACATTAATTTATAGACATGGCAAACAAATAAATAAATAAATAAATAAAATCGTATAGAATCAATTAGAGAAAAACACAGATACATGCACAAAATATAATTAAATTCGAATAATAAAATAAGGATGAATTTGTGAGATGACTTTCGGTAGATTTTTTAATGATTTTCAATTTCAAATATAAAACTCACTTTTGATCATGTGATAACGCAAGAGACCTAACGCTACTATCGCATGCTGGAAAGGCATATAATAAAGCCAAATTGAATGTTCTCCATACTTCAACAATGCCCTTATCACCACCGGTCATTAAATATTCACCATCACGGCTTAATAATAGGCACTACAAAATCAATTTAATTAAACAAATCAAATATAGATAACAACATTCATTGTAATTACCTGTAAATTATCATTATGTGATTCGTGTCGTAATCGTTTACCATTTATTGTAAATGCAGCAATATTGCCACGTTCATAATTAACAACAATAACACCTTCACGTGACATTGCGATATTTTCAGGTGATATAAATGAATGTGGTGGTTCTAATGAACGTAATAAATCACCAAATGTTGTATGTACCAAAACTGGACCGCCTACAACAAAACAAACAAACAAAAAACAAGATTTTTCATAATTAGAAATGATCAAATTTGAAAACAATTACTATACGATCCAGACACAACTAATCCTAATTCAGCTGATATAACAACACTAGATACAGGCTGTTCATGTCCAGTTAATGTGGCACGTGGTGTTGGTATATCACCTTCACCAACAATTGTTTGTGTACGTGCATTCCAATGCCATAATAACACTGTACAATCAGTTGATCCTGATGCAATATAACAATCTGATGTTATATTACATTCTGAACGTGATAAACATGTAACAACACCATAATGTCCAAAGATGATTTGGATAATTTTTGCTGTTTCAGTTGAGAATACACGAAAACTATTATCCCAAAAGCCACAAGCTATCAAAAATTTACTATCAACAGTTGTTACAAAACAATTCGAACGTATACGTAGATTCTGACTGAAATTATCGCCTAAATGACGGCGTAACATTTGATTTTGATTTGTATTATTATTTGTTTGAGCTAGAACAACAACAACAAAAAAAAACAATTAATAATTACGACAAATCAATTATAATTTCTCTTATATTTACATAAAACAGGATCCATCGATAATGGTAGATTGATTTGTTGATTTTGTTGTATTGTTGTATCGGCATAACTTGGCGATTGTGCCATTGTTGCATAATTTGAATTCCATCGATTTACAGCGAATTGTTGATGCATTGTTACTGTGACCACTGATGGATTTGACAATTGCGGATAAGTATTTGCTGATATATGAACAATCGGACTATTTGATAGAAATTTCATTGTCATACAAACATCATCCGGAATTGTTGAAAACATCATCGGTGACTAACAATTAAATCAATTGTTGTAAAATGCAAATATATGATCAATGATGCTAAAAGATAACTTACAAGATGCATAGCTGATGAACGTGGTGGATGTGGTTCCATTAATAATTGCGATGGTGTTTGTCCGAAATTGCGTATTTGATTTTCAATAGCTTCACGCATCACTTTATCTTGTATGGAATCTAAATCAACATTACCTTCATATGTTAAATAATAAAAAACATTTGTTGCACGTATCGCTTCTGGGCCACGTTGTTTATAACCAAATATCAAATCGATCCATTGATGTAATTGACATGAAACAAATTCTGATTCTAATGCCATACGATTAATACGTACGAATTCTTCTGGTGTTTGTGACCATGGTGGCAATTCAACACTATTAATTTCTTTACCATTCTCATTTATACCTAAACGATATTGATTTGAATTTACGAACATTTCTGGTAAAAAATAAAATTCCGGTATTAATTCTTTCACATCACTTGTATCACGTTGACAATTCTTCCATGATAATGATATTGATGAGAATAAACGATTCGGATAATCAAATTTACCACCTTGCAATGATAAAAACATTGTTGTAAATGGTTCAATACGTATCAACCAATTTAATACGAATGCAGACGTTGAAAAATGTGTACCATAATGGAATGGTGGTATACTATCATGCTCCCATGATTGATAACGTTCCTCAAAATACTGACGGCGATTTGGATTCAATGCACCAATTGGTTTCGATAAATCACGATAATTACTTGGTTGACTTAAATCTAAATCTTTTGTATCGTAATTTGTTAATACCCATGGAAATACTGGATATTGATTCAAATCATTGTACGTACGCCCTAGAAAACAAACAAAAAACAAATAAAGAAAAACAGGAAAAGGATTCTATTAATAAAAGTCGACGAACTCTCATCTATTTCTTAAACGTATGTAATTAATTATCATCATTAAGATGAAATATATCTTTTGCAACTTATCCAAATCGTATTTATGTTTGTTTGTCTTTCAACGACTACCCCAATAACAGGAAAAAAAAGGATGGATCCTAGTGTGTGCCATGAAGCGGATGGAGAATGTCAATGTGAATTAGGCGCCACCTTATTCAACTCAACTTAAGCCCCCCTCTATTTAATACATAAGTTTATTATTAGTTGTAAAAACTAACAGGGAGGATTAGAAGAGAACCCTCACATTTTGCACAAATCTATTTTTCAAATTTTATTTAAAACAGATACAAAGATTCATAAATTAATGGAAACAAATAAAAGAAACTCTAAATAAAGTAGCGTCGTGACGCTATAATTAACTTGAAACGGACTTAGATATTTTTTAATTTAAAATATTGTCGCTTAGATTCACATTTCTCTTTCTGACAAGTGCTAATTTCGCATGAGACATGTCTTAATTCTTTACGCATTCTTATCGTTTTTCATTTTTTTTTTTGTTGTTCCGACTATCTTGAATTTCGTTACAATTTGAACCTAATTTCCGGTCTTTAGATCTTCGTTAAAAATAGAAATTCATAAATCAACTTACCCGCTATTGTATTTAAAAACATTAAATATTCAAAATTTGATATTTCACGACGTTGCCATTTTTGTGTCATATTTGAATTTCTCATCAATTGTCTTGGTGACATCATACTAGCTCTCCTGTAAAATTCAAACAATAGATAGAAAATTGGTATATAGTGAATGAATGATGGTAAAATTGTACCTTGTTTGTGGTATACCATATTTAATACCAACACCTACACGTGGTAGAGCCTTAATCACTTTCTTTACGGTGGTTTGATCAGGAAATGCAAACATAATTGATGCTGTGAAAGAGCAGAAAATACAAGACCAATAAAAAATGCTAATTATAATTTTAATAAAAGTTTGGCAATTGTGGATCTTTCTCAATCAATGCTGATTCTATGTAAATTACCATTAAAGTAACACGTTAAGGTATCTGTGAAAGGGCTAATTAATCAGCAAATGACATGTGGATGATGATTAATTAAGGTAAGTTATTCTCAGAAGATAGCGGAAAGCCTTTAATCAGGCACTATCTATGGATAATAAATTATTTTGCTACAAAAAAATTTTATCACTAATTTTATTAATTATTATTACAGGTGATAGGCCACTAAAATTCATTAATTGATAAGCAACAAAGACAGGCGTTCGGGTGTTATAGTTTTTCAAAATTTCTAGTCCGCTGAAAGAAGCTGTAACTTTCTAGGATTTTTTTTAATAAGAAAACTTTTCTAACAGATGTAGTTGTTCTGCTAGAGATTATGAAAAACTATACATATTCTCCGCTAATTTTAAATTGTACTCACTTCGACTGGCCAAAAATATCTCAATTGCCACATTTTGCAATAAATATTTTCTTGAAAATATCGCTCGTACCTCTGAAAAATACCATTTGCCATGAAGATGGTCACAATACTTCAGAATCTGCAATGGTAAAATATGAACAATTAGCTTGAAAAAAAAAGTTGTTTCAGTACAACAAGATGGCCGCCGCCTCCAGAGGAGGTGGAGCTGGTTTCATTCTATATCCTGATAATATCGATCTGTGTTAATGGTTGGTGGTGGTGACGGCGAAAACAAGCCGCCACATTGGTATAAACGTTGAGTTTGCGCTTAATACAATCAGATATTTCAGCAAATCAAAAAAAAAATTAGATTTAACCAAAATCTCAAATTTCCAAGTAATTTTTAGCCTTCTCTCTTATTTTATATTTATTGTTGTTTGTCACTGTTATCGTTAGTCGTCATGTCTCCACTATAGTCTCACAGCTTTGTTTTCAGGGTAACAATATGCAGGTAAAACAATGGAGAGACCGAAGAATATCGAGTGTTATCTAGACATTCCAATCGGAACAGGTCTACATAAACATGAACTGTCGTCTCAGGGTGACAGTGTCGGGTTTCTTTCTGTTTTATAATAAATAATGAAATAAAACTGAAGTAAGGGAAAGAAGATCTAAACGACCAGTTCAAGAACAACGACGCAAAATTCTTAAAAATGAAAGGATACAAAAAAAAAACGTTTCCTCTAGTTACTGCCTGTGTTGGTTGCTCACTCTTCAAATCTGTTACGAATCAATTCACTTAATGGACAAAATCAACCCCACTTTAAGCTTGTATGCACACACAAATAACCGTACAGTAAGCATCCCTCCAGTCTTAGCCCAAAACCAAATTATATGTCAACTCTAATAGATAAATGAGTAGATAAAAAGCTTTCCATTCATCCCTAAATTACACACACACACACACACACACACACACACACACACACACACACACACACACACACACACACACACACACACATTTGATGTACGGATGCTATTTAGATAGTTGCATTAGTTGAGATTTTGTTTTTATGGGAAAAGTGCACGTGTATTTTAGTGTTTTTGGTTTTTGTAAAGGTGTATCCAGGTGGTAGTATACCCAAACATAATTCATACTAATAACCCCACTATTCTATCTAATTGCATCTACTACTATTAAAAATAGACACCAGTAATACACAAGGGGATAAGATAATTTACCTATACATAACAATATCCCAGGGGATAGAGTCACCTCTTACTATTCTCTATCATTGCCACCCTTGTAATTTTGTCTAAATCTCTTGTCGATATTCTCTCGACATGTAATAAGGGTGTTGTTAGCCAGTCATCTATTTTCGTCCACTTCTATTATTGTGGAACTCTTGTTTGTGTTTTGTATGTGTGTGTCGGTGAGAGTGCGGACAGATAAACAATAGACCAACCCCCTGTTTTTTTTGTTGTTGTACGTTATTTGACACCTTCATTTGTCATACGAATATCGACTAATAATCAGTGAAAAAAAAATAGGGATTATTGACCCTCATTTACAGGCAATTTTTTTTATAAATTCATTAAAAAAGATTGCTTTTGTTTTCTCTTCTTTCGGAACAACAATTACGTGCTTTATCACATTTCAAATATACCAAAACATTGTAAATCAACCAGCCACCCCTCGATTTGTAAAATCTGGATGGTTAATCTTTTCAAATAATTCATAACAACGTTTTGGATAATTGTTCAATGAATCATCTATCATAATTTTCATACTATCTACCGATAAACTACAATTTTTGTGTTGTTGTTTATTTCTTTTCTTTCGTTTTTGGACAAACTGTATTGCTCACCTATTAATTTTTATGGAGAAATTCCATGTTGATCACCAATAAAATAAATGTCATCATTTCAGAATATTGAAATTTGAAATGTTTCGTTCGTTTCACACGGTAAAATTTTATAAATCAAAAAAAAAATCTTTATGTTCCTCATACGAACATTGTGAAAGTATCAAACAACACGAACAACAACAACAATCATTAATTTGTGCAAAATTATATGAAATTCTTAACAAAACTAACAATTTTTTTTCTTGTTGGTAAATTGTTGATTATTTAGGTAGACTGTTTGGTATGTGCGACAGGGGGATTTTTAAATATTCTTCAACTGGTTTGAGGTAAGATGCTAATTGACATTTATAATGGATGTGATTGTAGTTTGTTTTAAAGACGATAAAGATAAAAGACGACGATAACATACGTAGAGATTGATGATGAAGTGAACGAAGGATCGAGGAATATAGAAATAAAAAAAAACAACAAGCTGAAATATCCTTGCAATTCGAGGTGTTGCAATAAAGTTCGTGTTAATTTTCCATTTTCGTTCATTTGATTATTGGCAATTAAAAAAATAAGCCAGTTGATTATTCCCATTAATATCGAATAGAATTATAATAAAACGATGTAATTTATTAAAAATAAATCGATATTAATCGAATAAAGTGAAGATAATGAATCAGCAAGACGCGACTTAAAGTCATTCATCTATGAATGCTTCACGTTTGTAATAAAATTACAGCATGGCCTAATGTACAATATTTTCGACAGTAATTTTGTTTTATCGTCCTCGTTCGTATATCTGTACACCATCTAGCACCCTATTTTAATTCAATTTATATGGGAACTTAATTCGATTTGTATCCATTATCCAGTTGCCGTTATGACCCCTTTTCTACGAATAAAATAAAAACAGAAATCTACAAAATTCGAGATACAACAAACAGAAAATAATCAAATCGATATTCAGGATATAAAAATCTACATTTTTTTTTGATTTATCCAATATTTTGATCACAAACATAATAGGAACTAATGGTTGAAAATATATGTCTGATATATGATATCCTTTTCGTTTATCTGCTTCTCATCTCAACAGTATAAAACGTAATTAAAACAGACAAGACAACCATGGGTCCGGTTATTTATTATACCTGTCCCTGCCTTAGTCTCAACCATTACATACGCGCAGATATCCATACACATTCCCATTTATTTTTAGTTTCTTTTTTGTATTATTTTTTTAACAAACACAAATTCCCTTTTCTCAACTTTTTATTGCGTTTTTTTTTATTAATCGAAACGATGAGTCTATGTATGTGTTTTTGCTTAAAATTTTAAGGCGCGATCCTAACATACCATACACTCAACTATCTTGAAAGTTATGTCTAGACCTCCCCACATCTAATAATTCTCAATAAAAATCTCATTTAGTGAAATATGAGAACGTTTTTATTTTGAAAAATGATTAAGAAAACGAACAGGATACGGATGTTGAAAAGCGCCACCATAGTTGTGACAAAATTCTCTACTAATTTAAAACAAGCACATCAGGAAGTCATTTTAGCAAATTTTTAATAATTCTCTCCAACCACCCTCTTTACGATTCGTGTGGCATTTTTATTTTGTTGAATGAAGAACATCTGCAAATCGTTGTGGTTTTAATTTGTTTTTACATAGTGACGTTGTCGTTATTCGATTTATAAGAGAGGAAAAAAGGTGAAGAAACATGGCGCCAGTTCTCGAAATGACCCATGTCATATAATTTATATGTTATGTTGTTTCGTTGTTGTTGTTGTTTATTTTTAATTTATTGTATTTTATTGTAAGAATTTTTTGATGATTATCAACAGTCGAGAGGTTTCCATTGTTTTCTCATTTGAAACAAACAAAAAAAGAAACAAACAACAGCAAACAAATCAAATATGATGCAATTTTCTTCAGTTTCTACCTATTGTTGTATATGAGAAATATCAAATATTTAATTAAGATGTAGTTTATATGAAATGATTGAGTTCGCACCTGACAACTAGTCAAGGTGGAGCTTAATCAACAATCCACACCTGCTATTGGATAATAACATCAAACCATTTCTAATTTTAATTTAATCAAGCTAGAAAATGTCTAATGACCACAGACGGTCATGGTTATTAACGAATTAACCACTTAAGAACTGGGAGGGTGTATGGTAAATATTAACTCATCGCTTCGACACTACTACCATTTCCTACTATTAAGATGAAGATTTATGGGTTCCGTATTATTATTATTACTATATACTACTACGACTACTCCTACAAAACCACTACATTCCAAGTGGTTCTGAAAGTAACCATCTTCAAAGAAAGTTTGTTTCATACGTTCGTTTTATGACTTTTTTTCCGGTATAAAACGACACAAGAGTGTGAACATGATTCGATAAATTCAAAGACGGCGGTACTATTCAAAACAAAATAGAAACACTTGTTGTCATTAACAACACAGAAGATGATAATAGTTTAAAACATATTTCACACAATAAAAAAAAACATATTAATAGACAGCTGCAAAAAACGTGTAGTTACTTATGGTCCAATCACTATACTACACGTTTAGGAATTGTATTAACGATAAAAAACTGAAAGTGTACGGTGTTATGCAGGAAAATTTGAATTTGGAGTTCCATGTTCAGTGTCTACGAAGAAGATTCGATATTCTTAAAACAGTAATGCGTTTCTAAATGATCGATTTGGGTGCTCCTTCATTTGTGGGAGTCCCAGACATTTGCAGTTTTTGCCTATAGGATAACGCACCACTGAAGACATGCAAAGGACAATTATCATACAGACCATTTTATTGATACAATTAGAGTATTCCTCCAACACATTTCGAAAATTGACAGAATACTCGCATAACACGATATTTCTACAACAGAACACGGTTTGAGAATTAGCGAAATCGCCATACAACATGAGACATGCTAAATATTTTAAGTACAAGTTTTACCAAATGATGTTTCTATTGCCAGACATAGAAGTTTTACGTTAAACAAGCATAACGAATAAGACTTCGTCGATCAATTAGAATTCGATATTGTATCTAAATGTAGATCTTTCGACTGAAAAAGCAGAATATTCGAAAGAGAACTTTGCAAACGCTTAGCTCCGTACTAACGTAAAGACCACTCACTTCAAAAAATAAGAGATTTTTGCTAGAAAGCACCCTTGTTTAATTGTGCTTACCAGTGAAAAAGCAGGAAACATTAGATAATGTAATGTTTTTCTTCATCTATTGTTTAAATAAACATATTTCTGTTAGTTATAAAAAGAAAATTATGCAATTCTTCCTTTGTTTCGTACAACCCAATTTTTTATAACAGCGCTTTTTTTGAACCTAATTTCCGGGGTCACTATCTACTTCAAAATAGTCAAATGAATAATTTTATTGAGAATTACTTATTTAGTCATCATGTGGCCTTATAAAAGTTATACGCATTTAAAACTGCTTTATCTCATCCATGTAGTTATATAGGAGCGGCCGCTCTAGTGTCACCACTAAAGATTTCTTTAATGAATTCTTCTAATAATAGAGATAAGGTAATGGTCCATTAACACTTTGCCAAGTGTAATAGTGAAGAACTTGAATGGTTCTTCACATGAGCCTTCCATCTATCTATCTATCTTCCTCTCTCATTAGTTAATATTAGTAATATGATGTCTTTTTTCCCTTCCGATTTGTCCCTCTTTTGAACGTATCGTTTTCGTTTGAAACAAGATGAAAATATCAAAACCTTTAAGATTAGCCATCAATGGATATGTCAGGATTTTATTTTAACAATAGCAAAAAAAAAATTGTAAATCAAAGAAGAGAAGTTGATCTAAAAAAGGTATCTCTGCATTTTTTTTTAATCTTCCCTACTTTATCCCCCTATTGTTATGTTTTTGTTATACAGAGGGTATAAGTGTACAAAATGATACAAAATTGTTTAGATCTCTCTATTGTTGTTTTGTTCAAAGATTCTATAAAGGTAAAAGGCGTGTGTATATTGTTGCTCTTTTCATTTCATTCTATCTGAAGTACTTTACCGATCGGTTCAAGTACCCGTAAATGGCCCGTGGATAGCAATCCACATCTGTTAGATAATATTACCTTTGTTTTGTATCAAATATCAACCGCCATTTTGCCGTGTTAAATCGAATTTTTTATTAATTTGTTTCATAGTTCTTGTGGTGAATTCTTACAACAGTATTTCGTTACAACAAGATCATAAATAATTTAACGTGTGCACGTTTAATAAATCAAGGAAAAATTCAAAAATTCTCACAATCTAAAAACACAAGGGAAAAATAGAGAGCTTCATCGGTTACCCTTGACAACGGAGGTGGAGTTATGTTGTAGGCAAGTACGACAACGATCAATACAACTCTCTACAACACGAAATTAAACCACACCCATTATAATGTTCAGTTGCCAACGCTAGTCAGAGGTGGGCTTTCTAACTCCACCCAATTTCCAATATATATATCCATAGATAAAACGAATCTGCCCCACACACAATACTGAAAACTGGTGCAACCAGATTTTCAGTGTTTGACCGTCGGTAGACGTTGCAACATCATTCTATCGACAAAATAAATAAATAAGTAAAAAAAAAACAATAATGTTGGTACCGCCTGATATGTTGGCAGCCCAATCAAAAATGCTCTATCAAATAAATAAATATTATGGTGAACGTGTACAAACCCGTATGGGTACAATAACAAAGACAATAAGAGAAGTGTGTAAAGTTGTTCAAGATGTATTAAAAGAAGTTGAAGTACAAGAACCACGATTTATATCATCATTAACTGAATGCAATGGTCGATATGAAGGTTTAGAAGTTATATCACCAGTTGAATTTGAAGTTGTTTTATATTTAAATCAAATGGGTGTATTTAATTTTGTTGATGATGGTACATTACCGGGTTGTGCTGTATTAAAATTGAGTGATGGTCGTAAACGTTCAATGAGTTTATGGGTTGAATTTATTACAGCATCTGGTTATTTATCAGCTAGGAAAATACGTTCAAGATTTCAAACATTAGTTGCACAAGCATGCGATAAATGTTCATATCGTGATACAGTTAAAATGATACCAGATACAACTGAAGTTAAATTACGTATACGTGAACGGTTTATTGTACAAATAACACCAGCATTTAAATGTAGCGGTGTATGGCCGAGATCGGCAGCACATTGGCCAATACCACATGTACCATGGCCACATCCAAATCTCGTTGCTGAAGTGAAAACGGAAGGTTTTGACCTATCATCAAAAGAATGTGTTGCAATACAAGGTAAACAATCAGCAATGGAGGGTGATGCTTGGGTTTTATCATTTCTAGAAGCTGAAAATCGATTATTACAAGGCGGTTGTAGGAGACGTTGTTTGAGTATTTTGAAAACGTTAAGAGATCGACATTTAGATCTGCCCGGGAATCCTGTTACAAGTTATCATTTAAAAACTTTATTGTTGTACGAATGTGAAAAACATCCAAGAGAAACTGAATGGGATGAAGCATGTATTGCCGATCGTATAAATGGGATATTTCTACAATTAATATCATGTTTACAATGTAAACGTTGTCCGCATTATTTCCTACCGAATTTAGATTTATTTAAAGGGAAATCACCAAGTGCTTTAGAAAATGCATCAAAACAAGTATGGCGATTAACAAGGGAGATGTTAACAAATACACGGTGTTTAGAAAAATTGTAGAATGGAAATGTTACACTTTTTTTCTTTGTCATAAACGAAAAAACGTAACTTCAACGTCAATAATTTGATAGAAATAGAAATACAACCCGTCAATGTGCCATAGATTTATTATTGTAAACTATTATTATTATTATTTAAATTTTTGATATTTATTTATTTTTTATTGTAAATATTTTTTGATAATACAACAATAAGACTGTTTTATTGTTTATCTGTTGTGTGCAATTATTTGTTTTTTATACATACACTTATTTAAAGATTTATATGTTATTATATATTGCTCATTATTACTATTATTATTAAAAATAAAGTCATACGCTTGGATTTTATTGTTTTGTACTTCACTTGAGATTTGAGAAAAGTCAAATTAACTGCAAGTTAGTAATTGTGTTACTGTTTGCACTGGATAGAGTGGTCCACTCAATTGGGTAGTGGCGTCTACTGACCATCCTGGACGTATTCAGTCGTTTTTGATAGTCAGTATAGCTGCAATTTCATACTATCAAGCAAGGCTGATAACGAAGTTTGATGATAAGTGGCCACAGTACTCATGTCAACATTCGAAAGCACCGCAATTTCAACAAATATCTTAACCTTTGTATACAGGGATGGTCTTTTCATCTAGAAACATTGGAGTAACTAGATGTTGCACATACTGAAACGAGATAAGAAGTAAAAATCACTAATCTCCCGTCTTCTCTATATATCTCTTTTTAGATAGTACGCGCACAACATAATTTCTTCTAGTTTCTCCAATGTTTCTTCGTTTTTTCTTTGAACTTTCAGGAGCGTCAGTAATCCCTCACACCTGCCTAAAGACTTTGATCATTAATTACCATTACGGCTCAGCCTAAGCTTAATTTACGATATCCGTAACGCCTCAAAATTAAGCAGTTTGAAGAAAGTTAAGCGTGTCCATTGACCATCCAATTAAGTTGTAGATAAAATTGGATGGATCCACATACAGATATTGTAGTCGTATTACAGTTATGTTTGTTATTGAAGTGATTTCGATGGATGAACTTTCATTTTATTTAAATGTACAAATGAAATTCCAAAATCATCGAACATATTTATATATTAATTAACTCGTTAAAGAGAAAAAAAGAGTATAGTCATAAATATTATTCGTTTCGTTTCTCTAATTTTACGAGGTAAAATTTGAGAGTTTGTAAAATTGATAGTTTGTGTTGTCGTTTAATTTATATGTTTATGATGAATAAAATTTCCATGTCAACATAGGAACGTTTAACTTTTCTTATCTATTTGTTAGTTTATGGTGACTTAGAAATACTACTGAAACGAAATTTCTAACACTGAACATCGAAAGATCCTCAATATTTTTCTTACATGCAATACAATAGAAATAGTATTAAAATAGATGGATATTATTATATTGCGCAGTCGCAAATGGGCGTACCTTCACACAATGCAAACTCCACCTACTTATCGAGTTTATAATAAAGATAATAGTAGGGGAATGTCTCTCACCTGGTGTGCCTTTTCCTTCTACTTATAACCATTCAGTGTCTGTTCGCGAGTTAACCACGATCCATCATAATTTCCATTTTCCGTTTTGAGTTTAATTAACAACAATTATTATTATTATTATTATTATTATTATTATTATTATTATACGAAATTATTTGTTAATATTATAATCGATGAAATAGTATTTCGAAAATTTTACATCGTGGCTCCGGATGAACGTTTATCTATTGGCTCCAGTAGCCATAAATTTAACGCAGCAACAACAACAACAACAATATTATTACCATCATTAACAACAATGTTAGTACCACCGGATATGTCAGCAGCTCAATCAAAAATGGTATATCAATTGAATAAATATTATACTGAAAAAGTACAAACACGTAAAATGCAAATTAGTAAAACAATACAAGAAGTCTGTCGTGTTGTTCAAGATGTATTAAAAGAAGTTGAAGTACAAGAGCCACGATTTATATCATCATTAACCGATTATAATGGACGTTATGATGGTTTAGAAGTTATATCACCGGTTGAATTTGAAGTTGTTATTTATTTAAATCAAATGGGTGTATTGAATTTTGTTGATGATGGTACATTACCTGGTTGTGCTGTATTGAAATTAAGCGACGGACGTAAACGTTCAATGAGTTTATGGGTTGAATTTATTACAGCATCTGGTTATTTATCAGCTAGAAAGATGCGTTCAAGATTTCAAACTTTAGTTGCACAAGCATGCGATAAATGTTCATATAGAGATTCTGTTAAAATGATTGCTGATACAACTGAAGTTAAATTACGTATACGTGAACGGTTTATTGTACAAATAACACCAGCATTTAAATGTGCTGGATTATGGCCAAGATCGGCAGCACATTGGCCATTACCACAAATACCATGGCCACATCCTAATCATGTTGTTGAAGTGAAAACGGAAGGTTTTGATTTGTTATCGAAAGAATGTATTGCCTTACAAGGTAAACAATCAGCAATGGAGGGTGATGCGTGGGTTTTATCATTTCTAGAAGCTGAAAATCGATTATTACAAGGCGGTTGTAGGAGACGATGTTTGAGTATTTTGAAAACGTTAAGAGATCGACATTTAGATCTACCGGGGAATCCTGTTACAAGTTATCATATGAAAACATTATTGTTGTACGAATGTGAAAAACACCCAAGAGAAACTGAATGGGATGAAGCATGTATTGCCGATCGTATAAATGGGATATTTCTACAATTAATATCATGTTTACAATGTAGACGTTGTCCGCATTATTTCCTACCGAATTTAGATTTATTCAAGGGGAAATCACCGAGTGCTTTGGAAAATGCCGCAAAACAAGTATGGCGACTAACAAGGGAGATGTTGACGAATACACGTTGTTTTGAAAAATTGTGAAAATTGTGCAAAATTTTTCTGTGTTTTTATGAAATAGCGATGAAAAAAGTACAAAACAAAACAGTGAAAGAATCACTAAGAAACAAGAAAATAGACGAACTTTGAAATCCGTCGGACAGCTTAAATCATCTGTGATTATAAATTTAAGTGTAAACGATTTTAAATTGAATCAAAAATATTTGAAATAACTGTATAGGGGGTATGTTTTTGTATATTTCCGTGCGAAAATTAAAAGAAGCAAAATATTAATTTATGTCCATTTTATTTAGTTTTTCAATAAAAATTTGAAAAAAGAATCATACGTCTATTTTCAAAAAACAAATTGTGTCCCTCTTCTAACAACAAAAACCGTGTATTTTCTTTCAGTCTAATATTTAAAGTGCTCATAATAAAATTCAATCTTTATCGTTGAATAATTTACAGAATATTAAAATAAAACATAGTCAAAACAACACAAACTATTAAGTTTTATTATAGGGAAACAAGCATTTAAATAAACATGATCTAGTCCAACATTCATATTTTTCTTGGATCTTTAACGGTATTATCTCTCTCAAAATATCGCGTTTTTAACAAAAAAAGCAATTTTTAATTTTATTTATTTTATTTATTTATTGAACACCGCCCTTAAATTCGTTTTTGTTCCTGCATGCTACCCTTGTCAATCGTCACCTATTATTTCTCATTTCGATTTTCTGTACTACTCGACTTTCTCATTTGATAAAAGTCACGAAATCAAATTCCACTGGAAATTGAGTCATTTTTATATAATACGATTTTCTATACCTTTATTAAAGTTCCCTGTTGTTGTTGTTGTTTTTTTTTTGCATTAATAAAGTAGACTGACAGTTTAACAAAGCTATCATTTAGTTGCAGTATTAACCAACTGTCAAATTGGTCAACGATAGTGTAGACAGGAGTCAATCATTTTTTTTTTTAGTCCTAACTGTTTGTAAGCTTGTTAAATATATAGATATATAGAAGGGAGAGAAGAAAAAAAGTAGGCGGTACCATCTAATCATTATAATTAACGTATTTAATACGATAATGAGTATGGCATGTATTAATCATTTTGTCGGTACCGTGGGGGTCTATAACCACTAATCTATAACAAATACATATTCGAAAGAATCAACCGAAGCAGATGTTGTTACCTCAGAAAAATATTTAAGGGTTGAAAATATGATATAGATAAACAATTTCAACTATTTATCAACAGTTGTTCTATCGATCTATAGAAATATTTCATTTTTTTTGTTGTTTGTTTGTTTGAACGTTTTCTACAAAGCACACCTGAATAATTTAAGATTTTATCAATTATAATTGATAACAAGGCTAGAGATGTTATTTTTTTTTATATAGCTAGAATACATACACCTATATATACGTGTGGATAAGTCTTCGAGTTATTGCTGATTGATTTTCAATGCTGTGTTTTACACGGTCGGCTTGTTTGTTCAAGCGACCATCATTAAATTATTCCCTCCCGCGACTTGCTTTTGTTATATGCCGACGAAATATAAATAAGAAACACGCTCATAGTTTGTTGTTTTACTATAAGTACATATAAAGAGTAAATACAAAAGAGAAAGATGGAATTAATTTACGATGCCCAAAAATATAAAACTATCCTTTATCCAGTAATACAACATAACAACATTTATACATATATACACATCTCATCACAATTTAATATCACGATCTTCGTAATTTTTAATAAAATATTTACGTATACTTATAACATACGTAAAAATGGATAAATAATGGTTGAATTTAACATCATAAACGAGATTTATTGAATTGAAAGGCCAATTATCTATCAAATACGTAGAATATTGAAAAATTCAGAGATTCTCAGAGATATTAACAATAATTATGGCAATAACAAGCCATTCAAACAGGTCATCGATGCTGTTTATACAGAGTGTTCCCATCCAATAGCACTAATTTGAAACTTTTCACTTATTTGTTTAGGCATTGAAACTGATATTCAAAAGCTGATAAAAATGATCTCGTAACCACACAAATTTGATTATTTTAATGGTATACAAATACTTGGGGTGCAAATTTTAAACATTTTACTGATTATACGGGTAAAACACAACGGAAAGTCATCAATTTTTATTTAATCGAATTCGGCGACATAATGAAAATGATTCTTGAAGTTATTGTTTGTTCATTTGAAAATTTGATACGCCTTTGTTTTATCCTATAAATATAATGATAAGGATAAGAGACTTTCTTACTACTATCATGGATCATTTTCACAACAATTTGATGTTTAAAACGCTTATAATTTTTTTGTATCAATTATTTAGAGATATGAATACTATAAAATTACCGTTATTACTATAATTTAATAAAATAAAGAAATAGTGAATTTATAATTAATTTTAAAACTCTATCGCAATCAAATCGTTATCAAAAATGCATAAATTACTAAATAATTAAAATACGTTCTCATTTTATTACCGATTTAACAAACATCACACAATCTTAAAACTTGTTCATCACCAATTTCATGGTGATTATAAATTCTGTATTAGATAATAATAATAAAACTATGTATCGGTAAAAGACGAATTTGATTAAAACATCTATTGATAATTTCACCGGGTATTTGTTGTTGAATAAATAAATAAGAAAATTATTTTAAATGGAGAATGAATGAAAGAGAAACAAATCGAAAAAAAAATAGTTGAGAAGATTACTTTTAGTGTTTCTTATACAAAACAGATATAGAGACTGTAAACTATATTTTTTTCTCTCCACCTTTTGATAGACGGTAGATGTCATTGGAAAAGACTCGATCAGTGAATCAACCCTAAAATAGTCTAAACACCATTTTAGAACCATACAAAAAAATGAACAGCTAAAAATATCAATAAATACTTCAAATAACGATTTCAATAAAGAGAATAGTTTGAATTTTGTTGTTTTGAACAATAAGAATAAAAACAAAAAGAAATTTTTTGACAAAACGACCGGTCAATGATCTGTAAATATTAACGGAGAAAAGACGATTTTATTTATCAATATGCCGTACTGTTAAATGATACTTAATGAATTATTTATTTATTTTGAAAATGTCCATTTTTATTGTAAATTGTATTCGTTTTGGCAACATGTAAACAATAAACGATCATAATTAATTCACATCTAAACTGATTAAATTTTTGAAACAGCAGGAAACCGAAAGTTTGAAAACATTAATAGCCAGTCATTTTGTTTTATGTTTGTTTTTCCTTTCTCTATTATTGATTAATTAATATTAATTTAATATTCTCATTGATACTGGTCGGATCTATCTAGAAATATTTAATAATAATGTACATCTGCAGTATTTCTATCTGTTTATCTTAATCGTAAAAATGAGATAATTCAAATCAATGATTGATAGACTTTCATACAGGTACATTTGTATATATTTTTTATTAAATCAATAGATGACGGTTACGTAATGGTGCCCATTGAAATCCGTTTCATTATGCAACATTATACGGAATATTGTTAACCGATTCCCGATAGCAATAATGTAAATATTTGGATAATTTTTGAATAATTATCTCTATAAAACACCCTGTATTTTAGTACAAAAGCATACACAGATACACCACAGGGTTCTGTCCAGGGTCTGTGGAAACAGTAGGGGGCAGGCGCCGGAGATTCACCGTTTTTTTTTTACTTCTACATTTTTCTTTCCTATACGTATATGGATGATGTACACAGAAGCTGTAACCAAAAATTCACCTTTATTCCACCCCAACTAAACTACAGATTACTTTTGATACATCTTTAAATATTTTTTATCAAATACGTATACGAAAAATATATATATATAGAAACAGACAAGAGACATGATGAATGTTAAGCTAAGTGGTAAAATGTGTCGAGTATCCAACCGGCAGATTGCTTTCAAAAGTAAAAACCAAATCAACCGAAAGCACTCTTTAGATTAACTCACACACACGCACACATACACACCCTCTTAAAATCTCTTTCTTCTCCATTTCAAAATAACGAAAAGAAGAAACAAACCAGACCGGGTTTCTTCTATCAGTCGAACGAGACAAATAACCAAAAATTCCCCTATCTTTTTGATCATTATCAAATTGCAAATACAGACAATCAACGTAAATTAACGCAATTTATTGGCGATATTTAGGCATGTGTCTTGTTGAAGAAAAAACTCTTAATCTTTTGTTGTCCGTACCCACATTAACAAGTTGAGTGCATTTGCACATAAACTAAGAATTTAAGGTGGAAAATAGACATCGTTATTTCCAACGAAAAAAAAAAACGGTCACAGCTGGGATAATAAAGCGAAAATTCATTTAAGGTGGCGGCAACAAGACAATTTTGATAAAACAACGACAGCTGATACCCCACATATAAGTTAGACACTTACCAAAAGGACGACAAAGAATAAGAAAATCACCACCTGACACTGATATGTTAAATGTAACGGCACAGCACTTACCTGAAACAGAGAAAAACATAAATTTTAACACGAATATGAAAAAAAAACACTAGAGAAAGGAAGGAAGTAGAAAATGAAGACATTGGTAGTGACAAAAATTGAAAATCATACACTACAGCAATATTAGATCAAAGTGAAATACTAAAATATATTTTTATGGATGTAGTATAGATGTGTGTGCATCCGGCCCCTTTTCAACTCCCTTTGGGACACTTAAATGGAAACAAATGACTATGTTTTTGCTTCTGAATTTTTAAGGTGGGAAGTCATTTATTATTTATTCAATACACTCGCTCCCATTTCTTCTCACTAAATAATAATAATAACAACAATACTAATAACAATAAAAAGAAACGACAATAACAAGGGTGTAGAAATAATTTTCAGGTTAATTATAAGTGTCATTTTAGACACATACAAGTTTAATAGATTAGAAGTAAAGGAAAGGTTTAAGCGGTGATAAAATTTTAATGAAATTAGTTCAATGTTTGAGTTTCATAGAAACCGACGAGTAAATGTGTCATTAGAAATTATTATTATCAAACACTTGGCGTTGTTGCACTGTTATCAAGGAATATTTTGTTGCTTGTCCTGCAGAGATGGATCGAGACAGTTTGGGGCCTGTGGTGAAACAAATTTTTTATTTAAACGCATTCAAACACGCATATATGTTGTAGTGCTTTTAGCTCGATCACTTATTTTCTCTACAACTTACTTGATTATCGTAAAAAGTGTACAGTTTCTACCCTCTCTTCGCTTAGTGAATTAAATAAAACTTAGGATGCCCTTTAGCTTCAACCGTGACTACACAGTCGTATGAGACACTCTCCTAATCCACCCCAGCTATCAGGACCGGCACTGATATATAAGACGCGTTGATGCAACGCAACTTTTGGCGCCCCTTCAATTAGCTCACCTTAAAATTAAGTTTAGTTAGCATCACACTAATCACTGTGAGAATTATTATCTTTTATACAGTTACATTTTTGAAAAATTTGGTTCAACAACTGTCGAGGGAGCGAAATTTCGAAATTATCAGTGGATTTATTCCCCTCGAAATTAGGCTGTGGCGTAATTGGGAACACGTCCGCGCCCGGTAAGCTTTACTTCCTCTTTCAACTTTTTCAAATTATAGCCCTTCTTGATATTTCAAATATTTTTATATGAAATAAAAAATTCCCTGCGTTTAAACTTCACACCCGTATACGCCGACCCTGACTATTATCTTTGTAGATATATATAAAATAATTGTTTTATTTGTGGAATTCCTTATTTTTATTATTATCATCGACAAAAATTGTTAAATGCAAGAATGTTATCGATAGAAAAAAAACTAGAAATAATGGGAAAAAACACGTATATATGAGGAATAATTTGTATATTTACGTATGTGAATTGTTCACTGGATTTTCTTCAGTTGAAAATTATTTCCAAGTCAATTTATACAAAACATACCTCTTTTACGAACAATATTTGCATTCAAAGTGCTACATTATTAAACAAAACATTTCCATGATTATCATAATTGGAAGAGTTGAAGTTTCAACAATTTTCATTTACATTTTACTATCGATTTTATCTTTAAACAAATTTACGTTGCCATCAAGTTGATTACGGTAAGTATTACATGAAATAGAAAACATAAGCTATTAAAGAACGATATAATTGTGGTATCTATACGATACAACATTTATTATACGACAATTTATTATTGCAGTTGTGTAATAGAAATGTTTTTCCGTTTGATGCGAGTTTTACCTATGTTTTTTATTGTTTATTTGAAAAATACGTATTAAATTCGTTCTACCACTACCAACATTATCATGATCAACCGCTATCACCCATCTATTTGGTGTTAGATAAAGCAGGTGGCGTTATCCTAGACAAAGTCATTTCATGCATCGTTGAAGCGTATATGGACGACGCGTCGCGACGTCTTTACTAAATAAATGTACCGAGTACGAAATCCACTGTTGCAACCCCCCATTATTGTCAGATTGATAAGTGAGAATTATTCCGCATCGATACACATTGATTAGATTTTTTCTCATTTAGTTGCAATTTATAATAATGTAAATCGCTTCATTGCGGTTATGATCACAATGGTGGTACTAAACATTATGATTACAAATATAATGAAGGCAGATGTAAAACAACAAATCTATAGCTTTAGGTCTTAAAATAATAATAATGATAATAAGAGAAATATTGAAAAAATAAAGAGTAAAAGTCTCGCAACATAAAATAATATCAGACTATTATTTAGGAGTGGATCATATAAATCTCTCTATAGGTATTCGAGTTGGTTTTAAAGGTACCGACACAACATGTAACGATTTCAATCTAAAAGAAAGAGATAGATCTAGTTTTGCACAACAACTATCTTTGCTTTATTAATTTTAAACCAACAACGACAAGAAGAAGAAGAGAAGAAGACCGAAAAAGAAACTTTAAACATTTTCCACTTTGATGAACTAAAAGGATAATATCGTCCCTTTTATAAGAAAGAAATCTTATTGTACAAAGAAGCCAAAAGAAGAAAATAACCGTGTATCTCTATCGATCATTGATAATCTTCAAACAAGAGAAAGGACCAAGTTTATTTATTTATCCAAAAGAAAAGAGAAGGGAATTTCGATTTTTTGATGGTAAAGACAATTGGATTCCATTTAAAATAAATAAATAAATACAAAGTAGAGTTTTTATATGGTAGACAACGGCAGAAGTTGAATAACAAGTCTTAAAATTTTATAATGCCCTCTATAAATTGAAGCCAAAGCAACAGAAGAAACGTCTGTTTGATAATGATTTCTGATAGTTGTCGTGATGATTGGATCATTATTAACGCCAATAATTCCACTTAAAATGTTGAGAAAAACAAAGAATTTTGATAAGGCATTTAGACATTGACAGTTTCATTATTATTGTGAAGTACTTGTTTTTTGTTTTGTTTGTTAATTACTGTTCAAGTCAAGTTTTGTTTTATACCCGAAACAACAACAAACAATTCCCTTCTGATTCGCTCCAAAACACCCCCTTAGATTAATCCAAATTTGATTACACCCCCCACCATGTGTATTACTAGTCGTAATAGTAGTAGTGGTACAGTAAGTGGAAATACAAGCAAGGGGGTGTTATTGTTTCCGATTGCATATTACCAGTACAAATCCCTCACTACTGTAGTAGAGAGATTTATTGTTATTGTCAATGGGAAAGGGCCATCAAGTGAAATAATTTTCGTGCAAATTCGATCAGACAACTAATACACACACATGCACACGCAAAGAAAGAATTTGAACGATATAAAAGAGAGATTAACCCCTTTTGTTTTTTTTTATGAAATTCGATCTAGAAAAAAACATCTCAAATTACGATTTTATACATATATACAACGAATATTTGAGCTTATTGTTAAATGGTCACTTATCTTCAAACATAATCGGGATATTTCATTGTGTGGTGATGGGACATATGTTGTTTTGCTTATAATTCCCTTTATTATAATAGAGCGAACATGAATTGTGTGTATGTGTGCAATAATAACATGAAAATCCCCTTTATTCTATTTTTATTTTATTTTCTCAATATAAAAATGATAAGGAAACTCTAAACCAAACTCATGCTGTGTTTCGTTTTTTGTCAATGTCAATGTGAACAATCTCCTTTGAAAATTCGTTTAAAATTTTGTTGGAAATAAATCATAACTATATTTAGAAGAAACGTAGGTTTGAATTACCATAAATGATTCCTATTTAAGAATTGTTGTTATAATTTATCTTTTTCTACAATTTGATTGTTAATAGTTGTTGTCGTAAAAATTTATAAATAAATAAATAGAAACAGAGGTAGCGAGAGAGACAGAAGGATAATCTATAAAGCTATTAGTAGATTTCTTTCTCTTTTTCTAAGGGAAACTTCGCCCTTCAAATATAATCCGGAAATGCCCATGGGAAATCATCAGGAAACTCTTAGTTTTCGAAAAGAGCAACAGTCATTATTTAAGCGGTTTGCGTGTTCGTCCTTATAGGATTTATATACCCTTTACTTAATTTTCTACATATATATATATATATATATATATATATATATATATATGTATATATTTTTTACTTTGAAAATTTATTAATTTCGTGTTATCAAATAGTAGTGGCGCTATGCTGTTAAAAATCAATTATTGATAATTATGCACCTTAAGCTACTGGAACCATTTCTTAAAAAGATTAGGAATTATTATTAATGGTTAGCTGTCATCGCCTACTTAAAAAAAGATGAAGGGAAAAGATGATAAAGAAGGAGAGGATACACGAAAAAAAAGTCTGCGCTTTCAGAGATGCAACAATCAGATTAAAATACCGGAGTTTCAAGATGATAAAGAACTGAAGCAACACATATACGGGGGCAAAAAGTCAAGTATAAAATAAAAAAAAAACAAGAAAATAGCAACACACACACACACACACTAACAAAAATTATGATGTATGATTTAACATTCTAAAACAATTATTCATTTTGTATTTTTTCTATTTTTACCAATATAGCAAAATAATTAAAATAATAATAATAATAATAACTAAAACAATATTGAATGAACAATAAAATTCAATATGTTTCAATTCATCGTTTTCTTCTTCGTTGAAATGTTTCGGTTTCGCACAATTTCATGCCGATAAAAACTATGAATATGAAAAGTAATAAAATTTGTTTAAAAAAACAAAAAACAACAACAACCATGAAAGGCATATTAATAAAAGTAAAATAGCCGAATGACGTTCTTCATTACTAAACATGGCTAACAAATCAATTCAACCATTATATAAACAACAGAAAACAAAAGATTATTATTTATATTTTTGATCAATTTTATTAATTTTCATTTATTATAATTTATCGTCTTTTATTTCATTGCATAGATGTGATACCATAAGAATCATAGATTGTGTGAATTATGGTAGACAGAGGCCACTATGAACGTTTATGATTGTATGGTTTTTGCTTTGGCATTTTTGCCTTTGTTTTGTATTACGAAAATATATTTTCCTTTAAAATTTTGAAAATATTGTTGTGTGGGAAATGAAACTACTGCCAGTTAAGAAGCTATCGGGAATGCACGAGTTGCACATATAGAAAAACTACAATTTGAGCTTTCGATATTACTCGTTTCGATGGAAACGCATATAAGTTCTAATGACAGTTGAACTTGTAGAGATATTCAAAAAATAGTAGAGGCTCGCTTAAACGCTTACGAGAAGACCGAAATTTGTCTCCACTTTAACCAACTGGGCGTCGGATTAATGGACTTGTAAAATTAAGGTAAAGGGCTAACTAACGTATGTACTCCGCATTATTAACCGACCTTTTCGCTTATTCGACAGGTTCTGTAATTCATTTAGAAAAGTCTTTACCCAACTCGAAGGACCAACGATTATCCCTAATTGACCTTTGAATTCGGCACAAAAAAAACCCCGAATGATACTCATCTATTTATCACCTGTTATTCAGCTTTAGTAAGGTAAACATTCAATTGTCGATACGGATAATAATAATAGTAATGCTAATAAAGATGGTTAACGAGTGCCGTTCACTCCAAACCTCTTGACGGCCTTACAATGGTCTCCAACAGGGCAAACAACGACCCCCTGCTGCCGACTACACCGTCCACCCAAAGATCCTATATTTTCTATCCTTTAAACACCGATTCTTTTTACTTCAATAAATTTTATAAAAAAAAAATTATGAAGAAAAAAATAGACGAGACCACCAACTCTATCTTAAATTAATATAAATGCAATTTAATTTATAAATACTTGAAAATCATCGAAATGTTACTGAATAAATTTTTGAATATCCAGCTGTTTTTCCAAAAAAATTTTTTTTAAAAATCTTCTCGAGTAACAGCAGCAGTACCAACTCCTTGTTGGAAATCAATTGACGTTGTCTAACCAGTTTTAGAAACAAATACATAATGGTTTTGTCTGTCATCAATTTTTTTTCTCCAAAACAAAGAAGCCTTCCAAAAAAATTTTTTTCTACCGCTACAGATAAAAATCTTGACAATTTTTGTTTTTCCACTGGAATCGTTGGACATTTTATTTTTGATTTAGCACGAAACTCATCGTAGATGCACATACACATATATATATACACACACACAACAGGGATAGAATTTTAAAGATTCTCCTTTGATATCCTGTTAAAAACGGTGAAACAATAAAACCCACCAGGCGATGTTGTTGGGTGTGCGTGTTTCGTCTGGGTTTGTGTGTACGTTTCTTAGGTCTTTCTCTCTGGCGGCGGGTGGCAGACGGCGCCAATATTTTTCAGGCTGTAGCCTTCATTCCGATGTACTGAATATTTCCTTCAAATCATTCATAAGAAATTTTCCGTATCTCCCATATATATATATATATATATATATATATATATATATATATATATATATATATATATATATATATACCAATAATTTCGGAATGTTACAATGTATACAATGTATAAATGAAAATTGATTTTTGTTAATGTTTTTATTTTATTTTATGATTGTTGATCTGTTGCATGATTAAGTGCCAGGCCGCCCCCGGCGATAGAGGCCCCACTTTACATTGTAGTCTCTGAAATCTCTCAACAGACTCGTGTGGAGCCTCCTTCTAGTCCAATAATATTGAAATAAATGATAATGAGCCCGGTAATGAATTCGTATTACAACTGGCGCTGAAAAACGTTTTAGGCCACCATGTATTTTACTCTCTCTTTTTATCAGTCTTCTGTTAGGATGATAGAAACCGGAAAACCGTACAAGACATAATTCCACTAAGAATTTGAGAAGATACGTCTTGTATATTATTTTATATTGTTTATAATAGCCATAGGATGCAATTTAATAGACGTCAACGTTGTTGTTGTTTTAGTTCTGAATAAATATCAACACGTCAAAAACCCTACTAATTAGGGGTATCATTATCATGTTATTCATGAACACGTCAAATCTATCCAAACCACTTTAAATGAAAGAATTCTCATCGCAGCCAAACAATTCTCTTGTAATTACTTATAGCGCCCTTCATTTCTATTTTTTTCTGTTAACGCATCTAGAGTTTGTAATAAATAAAAAGAAAAGTACCAAACTATCGAGTTTTGTGAAGACAATACTTTTTAGTTGTGTCTGTTATTTAGTTTAAGGGTGTAATTACCTTGTTAGTTTTCATACCTATGCATAATATTAATGCATAAGTAATAAATCAGCCATGCGTCAGCTGTCAAAATTTATTCGTGTTTCATGTTGCGTGCAATTTTATCTCTCCTTTTAATATAACTTTTCTTCATTATTTTTTTCCGTTTTTCCTCCAATATATTGTTTAAATTATGTAAATTGTCCACTGTAAGCATTTAATATATCAAAACAACTTTATTAAGACTATATCCGATAACAATCCAATCCAATTAGAAATTTAATTCAATTATGAGAGAAAAATCATTATTTTTTTCTTTATTGAATTATAGATAGAAAAAACAAATATTTGTCGTGATATTATAATGAGCAGTATCTACTAGAGTAGATGTGGAATAATTGATACTGCGGGAAGCCAAGAGTCCAAGAGCCCACGCAGTCAATCATGGGTCCTGCTGTGGGACAACAACATCCGTATAGACCTATGCATCTATGGTGAACATCGTAGTGTTGTCGTCGTCATTCTTTTAAAACAAATGCAGGAATTTCAACATATATTCAACTCTTCAAGAGAATTACAAGAATTTTTCGTAAACGTCTGGTCTCCTACCTGATTTTCTACTAAAGCAAAAGAGAAAATAAATGATAATAAAAAAAAACAAATGGGCGGTCTATAGCCACAGGAGGTAGCAATCTCAACTGCCAAAACAGTTCACTGTGTATCCTATTTTAAAATTGATGGACATTGATGATAACACGTAATTAAGATAGCCCTCCAGAAACTATATGTTTTCAATTTCTTTTATTCGTTTTCATTTTTAACTTATTATATTAATTTTCTTTTTGTGGATTAAACACTGTTTATTAACAATTTATTTTAGGTTGTTTATGGTATGTTTGTTTGTGTCGATCACACACAACTTTTAAGATGAGTTATGAGCTGTTGATGTCTAAAGAACGCCCGAAGGATGGACGATTTTATCGCAAGGCACAAACGTTTTTCATTCCTTATTTATTTTTCATTGTCCTTTTACTCTTCTTTTGTTCTCAAGTCGTATCACATCGTCTTCCAATTCCAAATCAACTATTTTAAATTTTTATCTTTGTTTTATGTGTGTATGTATTTTGATGTGATGAGAGTATCACTATGGCAAACCGGTCAAATTTTTTTCTACACATATCTGTTGTTGCCGTTGTTGTCGTTGTTCTGCTTATTTTTTTTTTGAAGGAAAAAGGTCATATTAATAATTAACCGTTTATCTTCATCGTCTTTTTCTAAGCTTTTAAAATCAATTCCATTCATCGTTGAAACAATAGACTTTTTCACAATTTGTTAAAAACTACCGAAAGCACATTAAAATACTTTTTATGCGGTTTTAAAGTGTTACAAAGTGGTAATTTATTAATAGACAAAAAGTAATACAATCACTATTTTATGCTACTCTTTAACAATTTGAAATGGCAAACGAAAAAAATTAATAAAAGAAGAACTAATTTGTCTTTGGGTGGTTAATGATGACAAATTTTTTTTTTGTGTGTGTTATGATTTGATTTATTATAGACACAGGTATAAAATGGTTTGTAAAAAGCTATACCCTTATATCGTCCCATTCCTCATCATCATCATAATAATCTCTTCTTTTTTTGTTGCCTTGTTTTAAACCGCTGATATTATGTTATGATGACGGTTTTGTTATCTCCGTCGATTTCAATTAGCCACATCACCCACCACTAGAACGAAAACCAAACAACCTGAGGGCGTGTATCTTTACTAAACGATTATCGACCATAATTTATAACATAATTATATAGTGATTGTGACAGGGTGTTGGGGGCTATATTTTTCTAAAAGACTTTTAGTCCTTCTATAGGAGAAAATGCGTGGGACTTCAGTAGTCAAAAAACAAAGAAGAAACTGACAACAATACCTAAATAATAACAATAAACTAGAAAAGGACCACCGACGTGTATCATACACTAATTTTAGTGATTATCCTCAAGATTAATTATTAAGGATATGTCTAGAAGGTATTGTGATAAATGTGCCTCCACATTGTTATCACCCTGATAATTCACTATAGTGGTGGTAAATATCCGGTTTGAAAAATGTATAAGTACATTCGAGAAGAAAGGAAAAAAAAGACATATGGGCGTCCCATGTACTTATAATAATCAATGATATCCTGTGGGGCTGTGTATGTATATGTATATATATATGATCAAATGATTAATTGATTGTGTCGATAGATAATTGCACATGGCGAAATTATTGATCATCGATCGACTGATACGAACAAATACAACAAAACACAATTTACAAAGAAGTATAAAAAAAACAACACTTATTCAAAAGATTATGTTAGGTGGTATTTAACCCTTCAAAGAAAACGTTAATAAATTAGAAATATCGAAAAATACGTAAATCAATAACATAAAAAAATAATAATAAATTAGTGAAACAAAAATGGAAATTTATCAACAATTAATTTCAAAAAAAAATTTGACAAGTTTTCCTTTTAGATAATTAAGCGATTGCGACATGTCATTTAATTTGCATTTATAATTCGATTTCCAAGGATATCGATATATAAATCAAGGATATTTAAATAAAATAAATTAAACAAAAGATAAAAATATTGTGGTCGATGTTTAATGCGATCATAAAATTGACAACAAGCGAATGAAATCACATATCGATAACTTCAATAACGACTACCGGAAAGAGTTTTCTCTACAGGAAAAACTCCAAACAATGTAGGAAAACTCAAAAATTTTGTGGTGAAAATACTACTCAACAACTTAAACTCAACAAAATAAAAACCACGTTGGGCATAAGATTTCACAATATCGAAACATTATAGTTTGTAGCGACATTTAGTAATTAAACTAATTATGGTAGGTCTCTTCAATCAATTACCATACAAAAAAAATAATGATGGAGTCATAACAAACTTCATGAATAATTCGTTGTTTCCAATTATTTATAAATGCAATATTATGCAATTCTAAAATATTAATGGAATTCATAATAGCGTATCAATATCATTTGCATTATTTTTTGTATCATATATGCAAATGAATTAAAACAACATTATTTGTAACACGTGTTTGGTTTTTTTTTTAAATTTTATTTAAATTATTCCGAAAATTTCAATACTTATATTTTTTAATAAAAAGAAAATGCTTTTACCAAGATCTTCTTTTAATAAAAATCTAAACCTAGTGGTGATTATTTAACATGACATTTCACAGTAGGTTTATTCTAATACGGTACGATATAAACTATTGCTTGTTTCATTTACATTATAATTTATTTTTTTTCTTTATTTTATTAAACCTACACTTGTAATAAATATAGCAACAAACTTATACAAGTAGTAATCTAATGATCAACTGCTTGCAAACAACAGCGATTCAATCTTTTGTGATTTACCATAAGACGTTTGCAATACTATTGCAACACGTAACCACAGGGTTTAATCGAAATAGTTATTAATTGGGAGGTGAGTGTCCACTTTAATTATTTAAAAATTATACAAATTTCTACCGATTTTTGATTGTTTATAATGTTCGGCTATTCTTATTGCATGAAAACGTTCAAATTTCCGATTGGTGTTAAACGTGGGAATTTATTGCAATTTTGATTATTAAAACTTTTTACAAAATTTTAAATATACAAACAAACAAAAACAGAGAGAGAGAAAGAGAGATAGAAGGGGAGAAATCGATCCATTAATCTTATGGTTGGGTTATTGAAATTTGTTATGCACATTGCATATTCATCAGTGAAACGATAAATCAATGGTAGTTATGGGCGTGCCTCGGCCGACAACCTTATGTAAACACTCACTAACACACGCACGTTCCTCCTTTTTTTTAATAATATAATACAAGTATAATTTTATGTAATTAATTTAAAAATAAATAGGAAAAACAAAACTCACTTACCTCAGTATCGATTTTTTTAAATTCAGCTTCATCTTCATCAACTTCAAAATAGAGTTCGGTTGATGTTATTGATACCATTCCTGGTGCAACAATACCGGGTGCAATTAATTTCGCTCTTGTACTAATATTAACTGGACCTATTTAATTATTAATTAAATTCAAATTATTAATTAAAATTTTTGATAACAAGATAAAGTTTTGATCAAATTACCTGTTAGATCATTATCTAATTCTCTATCATCTGTTAATAATTCACTATCATCCATCAAATCATTTGATTGAATTTGTTGTTGATTCCTTGTAGCTGCTAAATGAGCATGGAATTCTTCACGAGCCTATTAAAATAAAAATGATTTAATATGTATGTTGTGTTGTCTTAGAAAATGTTATATTCACTTGTAATATTGCATCTTCTGGAGCACCGTGTTCAATTGCAGCTTTTAAACTAGCCTCAGGATGTGTTGTACCTAATGGATTATGTACGAAACGTTTTCTACGCCGTGCATCATCTTCCCATGCATCCAATTTCCAAAATTCACAAAGTCTGAAATTTATTTAACGAAAATCACAAATTACAATGACAAACGCCATCTATTAACCAATTTCGATGACATACTTAGCAACCGTTGAATCCATAAATCCCCATGCACCGTGTTTGTTTGATAAAATATTACGAATTTTCTCCAATAAACGACCAGCAATCACATTATCACGTCGTCTAGCTGCTGTTATTAAATGATCACACATTCGCTCTTCTTCTTTACGTTCCATTAATGTTTGAGCACATTGACTCTATAATATTCCAATTTTAATTATCTTGAATTTAACAAACAAATAATATAAAATACCTCAAAATCAGCATGTTTAAGTACATCATCTGCTCGCATTCGATTAAGAATAAATTCAGCTTCATTAGCAACACGTACAATATGATCTTTCATTGCATGTGATAATAAACGTCCTTCATTTATTAATTCAATAAATGCTAAACCGGCATGTTTTTGTAACGAATTCTGCCATTCTTGTGAACATAATAACATAACTAATTCAACAACTGAATTACTATTTTTAAATGTTGTTAATCCTTTGCCCTCCATTAATAGTTCTTGTCCATGTGAACCGATTAATGTTTTTGATAAAAATGGTGCAAAATCAACCATAATCTCTCTTAATAATGGACACACTGAACCTAAGGCCATTTCTAATTTTTGTGTTAATGACGCCTCACGTGATGGTGGTGGTGTTTGTATTGACATATGTTCAACTATATTATTTATTGGTAAATCATCTGGACGTATTTGTTGTTGTTGTTGTTGTTGTGATGTTTGCATCATCATATTTTCTGTTATTTGTTGTTGTTGTTGTTGTTGTTGAGATAATGACGGTATACGTACAACTGAAATTTCCGGATGTGTTAATTTTTCATTACAAGCCGAAATATTCCCTTCAATATCAATTGAATGTTGTATATTTTGTAAATTTCTTGAATCTTCTTTATTATTATCACCATCCTCATTCAAATTGATATCAGTCCAATTATCATCATTTGTTGTTACACTAGTCGCTGTTATTATTTTATTATCTTCAATTGTTTCATTAGTATTTGAGCCTAAATTATTTGTTTCTAATGAATGTACCGAATTGATGTCTTCAATAGAATCAGTACTCTAAATAAAAAACAATTAAATATGATAAATCTCTCATCAAAAAACAACAACAAATAACGCTAAAGATACATGCAAATTTTCTTAATTTCCAATACAGATAAAGATGTACATTGCTGTTTTTGTTTTTTAGTAATTATTCACCTTTTTAGAACGAGCACTGTCACGACCTCGAGCATGCCTTATCCCATCCAAAGAATAATCTACAGTGAATCCATGTCCAAGAGATGGACGCTGTCTAGCGTTAACCTGGTTAATAGTAACGCCCGAACAGCACAAAAGCATATTGAGTTAGTAATGAAAATAAAAATTAATAGAAAAAAAACAACATTCCATACCACAGTCATACTAGAATTTAGTGTAAAAGTTATAAAATAATCAAATAATCAAATTATATTTGCATTCAATTAATGCACAAATTCATACCATTAAAAAAATTGAGTTATAATTACTGAATAATGAAATACCTTAATTGATGGTGGTCCAGAATGTAGATCATTCTCTTGTACACCAGCATTATCATCCATTATATAAGCTGTGATAACATCATAATCGTTATCATCTTGTGTCTGACTATGGATTACTCTTGAAGCTTTAAAAATTTAAAACAAAAAGATGAAAAATCGTTGTTTTTTTAGTTGATGTAAAATGAAAAAACAAAGCCCTCAACGAAAAAAATTATAGAATTCTTCAGCTAAATATTATCAAGTTGCAAATTCAAGCATAACATGCTACTATTTTCATACTACTATACACGATAATTTTTACGTTTAATTCATTATTATCTTACAAGTATAAAGAAAAATCTGTGCAGAAACAAAACAATAAATAAACAAATAAAAATTTGCAATAAATAAATAAAAATTGGGGTGTTTGGTGTTTAAGGAAATATCGTTTTCAAACACATCGATTCGATTTACCTGGATGGCCGACACCACCACCAACACCACCACCACCACCACCACCACCACCAGTAATCGAATTTCGATGATAACGATGATCGATTTTATTATGGTGGTTATGATGATATTGTTGTGCATGATGGTGGTTGTTGTTGTTATTATTATTATTATTTAAATTATAATGATGTTTTATATTGTATGAGTTATGTCTATGGCGGACATAATTATGGTGATGTGGTACAGCATTTGGATGTGAACCAGGTAAAAATTGTGGATAAACATGATGGGACCATTGAGGAAATAAAGGACGGGCACTTCCTTCTATTTATTGTTGATTGGTTGATTGTTGTCGTTGGATGTTGTTGATTAATCGTTGTAAGCAAAACACACACAAAAAAGAAACAATACAATACGAAATTAATATTTTTGTTTGCATAATTATTGTTATATCATTATTATTAATAATAAAAGTGCTAAGTGAAAGCGTGTTTGTGGTCTCATTGTAATAGCGTTGTGGTCAATTATTATTATTATCACTATTATTATTATTATTATTAATTTATTTAAATTAAATATCGAAAATACCTTGTGGACTATTGGAATGGTGGCTTGTACCATTATTTCGTATCGGTATAGGACTTGGTGGTCTTATAGAGACTGGCGGTTCTAATATATCACGATATTTCGATACCATTAATACTGAGATGAAATAAACGATAGCTAATGATAAGAATTGTGCTTGTTTTGTTTCTTCCTATAATTAATAGAAATTAATTACAATTAATTTTAATTAATAATTAATTTAATGCCTGTATAAATGTTCTCACCACATCTCTATAAATTACAGCACGTAAACGATTCACATCCATATCTTGTAATAATTTCTCAGGATCTTTCACTGGTGTTGATTGCGATAAATTTTCGGTGATATTCTAAAAAAAAATAAAAAATCAATACAATAAGAAAATTGAGAAAATAAGCAAATGAAATTATTGTTCAATAAAGTAACGCTTACTTTAGGTGAATTTTGCCCACCCCTTATAAATGATTGTAAATGTGCCGCTTTATGTGTTGTTGTTGTTGTTGTTGTCGTTGAATTATGTGTTGTTGTATGTGCAATCGTGTGGTGCGGACGACTTCTTTCTTTACACTCCAAACAATTTCTTACTGCACAAGTGCATACCTAATGTACACAAAATTACACACGAAAATAGCAAAAAATTTATTTACACAAAACATAAAAGAAATTATGTAAAACAAATGAATAAAAAAATCATGCTACAATTATGTACAAACGATTTTTTTAGGACAAAACAAAAGACTACTAATTTATTTACATGTATATTTAAAAATACACCAATTAAAACACATCAAAAAAAAGTTTAATAATTGGTGTATTGTTAAAAACATTTATTTTTGTGTGTAAAATAAACATACCAAACGTAAACATTGTCGTAATATACCACCACTGGACATATTTTTTTCAGCTTCTAATTCACCAAAATTCAATGAACTAGCAAAAATAAGTACATCAGCCATATTTACAAGTCTTTGTAAAAATGATACAGCAACTTCAATTGGCATACCCTGGGTTGGTTCAATTACATCTAATTCACTCTAGAAAGACATTAATTCAATAGAAATACAAAATAATAAATAAAACACACAAAAATATATACTGTACGATTCAAATATCTAGGTATATAGGGAAAAACAAGCGCCACCACGTCTTACGGCTTTCAAATAAGTTAAAAGGAGATAATGAGAAAATAGGCGGTCAGAGGGTGAGAAATTTCGGCTATAATCAACACACACTCATAGATCCTTAGACAATGTTTCCACTCTCTACCTATATACCTAGATCTTTGAATCGTACGGTGTATAAAAAAAATTCTCACATTAGGCGACGTAGCTGAAGCTAATAAAGGCAACAATCCACCACAAGCGATTATAAGATTGTCAGCTAATTGTGATATTAAATGTACAGTATTAACAACGAAAATTGCATTTTCACTACTATTAACAAAATCTAATACTGATTTTGTTGAATGACTACGCCATACTTGTATATCAGTTTCTAATGAGAATAATACATCAGATAATAAACGTTGATGTATATACGACCATTTAAATTCTGGTATACGAAATGGAGGACGTGTTGGTCCTGGACTAAACATTGGTCGTGTTGATGACGAACCAGATTTTGAACGTTTTATTACAGTTGGTGCAGTTACTGTTGTTGTTGTTGTTGTTGTTATTACTGTAGCATCAATAGTTGTTGTTGATGTTGTATCAAAATGATTCAAATCTACTTGTGTTGATGTTGATGCACTACGTGGCCGTTTCTCTTCATTACCATCAACATTATCAACATCTTTTTGTTGTTGTTCTTGTTCTATTAATTGATGATTATCATTATCAATTTCGGCGATCATGTCACTATTATGACGATTGGGATCACAGATTTGAGAAGAAATTGTTAATATTTTATTCTCAACAGGCACTTGATTTGTAGTAATAGTAGCAGTAGTAGTTGTTGTTGTTGTTACTGTTTCACTTTCAGTGCCCTCTTGATTATTGCCATTATTATTTTCAATAACATTTTCATCTAGTCTAGATATGGACGGTTCTAATTCTACAACAGACACAGCACTATTATTTTCAACAATTGGCACAACATTTGTATTATCAGTCAATAATTTATTATTATTATCACTAGAATTTAAAATTTCTTGTTTATCTTCATGTTCAACATTATTGTCATCATCTTTTTTATCAATAATATCGTCTTCTGTTGGCGTTAAGTAACGTTCAGATTCACTATCTTGTATTTTATCAATATCAACATTATTATTATTATTATTATTATTGTTGTTGTTGTTGTTATCATTATTAACAACTTCATTTACAGTTTGTATTAATTCTTCGTCTTGTACAATAATAGTTTGTTGTTGTTGTTGTTGTATTTCTTGTTGTTGTACCTCTTGTTCAACTGAATCTAATTCCAATAATTTTTCGGATTGATTTAGAATTTCTTGCACAATTTCTTCAACAAATCCAATTTTTATTAATTCTTCATCATCAACTTGTTGTTGTTGATGTAATGGACTATCAATACTTGAACTTGTTGTTGTTGTTGTTGTTGTTTCATGATGTATACCATTACAGATTGGTGAATGATTTAATGGTGATGATGATATATTATTATCATCATCAATATATTGTTGTTTTATTATATTATCACTGTATAAATCACTAGTCCTTGAATCTAAAGATACACCTTCACTATTATCATCATTTTTTGTTGTTGTTGTTGTTGTTGATGTTGAGATAGTTGCTGTTATTGTTGCTGAATTATAATCACAATTACATATTGATTCAATTTTATTTTCATTAATTTGCTGTTGTTGTTGTTGATCCCATCCTGATATTGTACTAATCGGATGTTGTTGACGTACTAAAGGATCTGTGATATTATCGGCACGATGTCGTTCATAATGTTCATACATTTGGGCAAATTGTAATTTAAATTCTTCATAAGACACCTATATATAGTAGATAAATTATTAAAAAATAAATAAATGTTATATTTAATGAAGAATAATTACCTTGGAATGGACAATAGCTAATGTATCAACCCATACACGCCAACCACCATATTCATATTTAATAGCATGATGTAATAACATACGAAATAATGAATATACCATATCTGAGATTTTTTGCTCTTCTTGATTTTTCGGATGTATATATGCCATTGCTATTAACCATTCTTGCCATACAGACATTTGTAATACAGTACGACGATTCTCACGATTATTATTACATAATAATGTCATGTCCGATAAGAACATTTTTTTAACTTCTAATAAATGTTCAGTTTGTTTTGATTGCCGTACTAATGTTGCAACAACTTTTAAAATCACTAAAATCAAACAAATAAATAAATTATATTACAAATAATCACTATTACATATATCGTAGTTTATATCATATTAAGTTATTTAATAGTGACATTAAGAGATGGCGTGTCCAACTATGGCATATGTTTATGGTTATTAATATTAGAAGAAAATTAATGATAAGCCGAACTTACTGGGATTTTCTAAACGGAAATGAGATTCCGGTTCTTGATGTCTTGTATATAAAATTTGTTGACTAATATGTTCGGTCATAATTTCATATAAAACATTATATGTTGGTATTGTTAAAACATCTTCATTCAATAATAATCGTTCAGATAATAACGTATATAAATTATGTGGACTCATAACATCATATTTACGTTTATGTGTACTGCGACTTAAAAAAAATCCTAATAATTTTAATGCTTGCAAACGTATCAATTGACTTTCTGATGCTAATAATTTAAATATTGAACGTATACCATGTTTAACATCAAATGCTGGTACCATTGATGATGGATGTTCACTCATTAAACTAATCAACATTTGTAAGACATCATGTAAATTCTCATTTTCATGTATTGTTGTTAAATAATTCAATATACTTTGTAATTCATCATCCTTAACACCATTACCAATCATTATTAATTGTTTTAAAAATAACAAAATAAATTGACGAATACTATGAATTTCTTTATTATCCGGTCGGGACCATCTAAAAACCCAACAAAATAAGCAATTATACAGAAATTATTATTTCAAACATCTACAAACACGTTAGCCAACTATTGTTATTGTTTAAAATGACAGAAAACAAATCTCACCTAATCCTTTTGGAATGATTCCGCTTTTCGCTCGTGGATTAACAACCCAATAATAGTATTTTAATGTGTGTATTGTTTGTAGTACAGTTGATACACGACGTACATTCGAATAAATTTGCGTATCTGATAAGAACTCCGATGATAAATAACTATATAATTTCGCTTGTACCACTGGATTTGTATGTACCCATAATGATGGATTAAATAGTATATGGTCGAGTAGCTGCCATGTTAGAAACGAGAAGCAAAACAACTAAATCAAAATGGATCAAACTGTTCCCCGGTACTTACCCATAATGTTTTGTTTTTAATTAATCAATTATTTAATTAATATATGGAACACAATAGAAAAGCATAAATAGGCAAAAATGAATGAAAATTGAATGAAAAAAAAACCCAACATGCTTGGATAAGTACTGGTTTTGGTAATAGAGAGATAACATTCATGCTACAGTTATTTGTTAGCTGGATTTATTATCGTTTTTTCTTAGAAACATGCAACAACCTAATAGCCCCTGTTATGTGTCATAATTTTTGTCCAAATAAGAGTAAGTTAGAATCTTTATTCATTCTTAGGTACTAAATATGTTTTTGTGGAACACCCCTGTATACTTGCCTTATCCATCCACAGCCTACTCTTATTTGAAATGATGCATCAACTATTCGTATGTTACAAGATAAGATATTCGCTACAGGTGGCTAGTTCTATTGCCATTTACCTCTCTGTTTTTTTTATTACTATCATTATTACTATTTAAACCTACCTGTTTGAGGAGGAGCTCACTATTGGCACTAAGACAGGTAACGAGGTATTTTGTTAAATTTAAAAACGATCCTAGAACATCCAATGTTAGATGTTCCCTAGATGAACGTTGTAACATAAAACTAATAACCAAAAATCCACGATTTTGTATCATATGTTGTTGAACTGTTTGTGATGTTTCAACTAATTCACAAATGAATCCCAATAATTTTGAGCTAAACCAAATAATAAATTATTTATTAAAACGATGAATCGATCTTTTTTACTATTAGATTGTGTAATAAAATAAAAATCAAAAAATCTAATTAGATGGTACATGATGATTTTTCATCAATACTTATTTGAAATTAAATATAAGAAATAAATTACCATAAAGTTGGATCACGTCTAGAATCCGATGTACCATTCGTTTCATAAGGCAAATCCAATTGTGAGAATAAAGGGAACAACACCTGGATACCACCAATAGAATTCAATGTACTATGGATGGAATGTGTTATCACGGCTTTCACGTCCTTTATCAAAGACACGACACACATGGAAAAATTCAATTTTTTATCATCAAATTTTTGCAAAAATAAATTTACTTACCTGCAACATGAGAGCATGTGGAGTATGGACAAAATAAGACATATTTCCCTTGGGTGCTGATTGTAAACATAGTTGACTATCTGTAGCCACCGGATTATACATGAACACAATCGCACTTGACAATTTACCATCATATAACACCTAGAAAATATCAATTATCTATTTAAAATAATAATTACAACAGCTAACAATTAACTAACTAACAATAAAAAATCGTGCAAAATAAATAAAATCACAAAAAAAAATTAAATGCTTACGGATCGTGCATCTGTTGCAATCACAGACATGCTATTGGCTGACTGGTCATTTTCACTCACCCTTTTATGATTGTCAGGTAAATTAATGTTACATTCATTATCGAAACGAAATTGACTCTGAAAAAAAAAAATTAATCAAATTTATTAAGTATTTGCCTTTGGTTGTTATAGAGAGTTAAGAGATATTTGCTGACATTCCAATTTCGTTTGACAATTGTATTTGATCAATTTGCAGTAGATTGGATGAATTTACAGAATATTCCACAATGATCTACAATTGTATACAATTTGATTGTATCTATCAAATACAATTATCAAGCTCGAAACGATTTTGATTGTCACAGGCCACACACTATCAAATTTCATAGAATCCAATAAGATTGTAGAATTTTAATGGTATAGAATTTCTACTCTTACAAAATTAGATTTATAATAGTTAAAACAATAAAACAAAACAGACTTTATATCCAGGTCCTAATCGATGCATGGCACAAATTTGGTGTGTCGTTAGAGCCTCACTAAACAGATAAATCGCTGCCATTTGTCCACAAAATACTCGTTCTTCATCTAATTCTGGTGTTGCCCCAATGTAACATTTGTCGAATGGCTAACACAACAAACAAACCAAAAGGTCAATTGTCATCTTAATTCTATCAATAAGATAATAATAACTCACATCATTAGTTGAAACAAACCAAGCCATTTCTGTACTTGAAGCTAATTGGCCATTAACAAGACATTTAATTTCACTTTTCGTCCACCTGTTATAAATATACACGACAGCTAACATATACCACTGTAAAAAGAAACATGACTCTATTATTAAAAAAAACGAAAGAAATCTTTCAGAAATTATTTTCAAACCTTTCTTGGTTGGAACTCATATTTAACACAATGTTGGAAGCCCTTTCCTTTAATTTTCATTGAAGTCAATACAAGACAATTACCAACGAAATGTGCAGTATAACCTACACCTTTACTGGTTTTAAAACTAGAACAAAATACAAAAACGAAAAACAAACAGTATAGAACAGTAAAACCAATTTGCTCTTTAAAATAAATAAAATTACCAATAAAGATAGGGTTTCTCACGTTCAATATTAACTGAATTTATTGGATCTAAACGAAACCATGTAGTAAACGTGAAACCATTCTCATATGGCCATTTAGCTAACGGTGGTAAAACAATTGCCTGAAAAAAAATTAAACATATTTTGCTTATAATTAAGCACATTTAAGACTATACATAAATATATCGTAAAAGAGAACAATGAAATCACTGAATGTAAACTAAATTAGACTAATTAACATCATAGATGTGATATGTAACAAAATTGAATTAAATATCTAATTGCAACATCCACTATTTTCGAATTACAAATGTAATCAAAATTACGAACACAATTTCATTAATCATGACTGAATTAAAACAAAAAAAAAACAAGTGGCTAGCGTCTAGAATATCGTATAATTTGTGAGAACAATTAAGATAAATTCTCCTATTTCTTTTTTTTATATAAAGACGACACTATTACATCTGGATAAAGTCTATTCAAGGATAAAATTCAATTTAATAACAACGTAGATAACGAAGTTGGCAAATCAACAACAGGGATTGTTTTTTTTTGTCCTCCCATCTCGTTCTTAATTAAGAGAATTTGTAAGATTCTTGAAAATAATAGTAGTAATAATAATGATCGCATAGACTTACTGATCCTTTCCGTCCTGGAAAACTGAAAAAAACATCTGGTCCAGATCTTTGTGGCATCTGACGGAGTACGTTAAGCAATTTAGCTGAGTGACGTGGCTATAAATTTGTTTTTTTTTAACCCCAGTTAGAAGAGAAAAATTTGAATAAATTAATGTTGTAGAAAATTTACAAGAACAAAAATACTCACCCATTTACCATTAACTGCTTTCATAGCACCAAACAATAATTTCAATTCTTTTACAGTTATACTGTAGCTCGCTAATACGCCTAACATTTCAATTAAAAGATCTAAAATAGATAGAGAGAAAAAAACAACGTACAAATTCTAATCAAACTTAATTTAAATAAAATAAAAGAGAGATATATATAAAAAAATACAAAAATTTTTGAATAAAATTTCCATATAATATGGAAATGAGGAAAAATAGAGGCTTTTTCCAAGCAATTTATTGTCGAGATTCTTCATAAAAGTAAAATCTCGCATTTATTACTTACAGCAAAAAAAAAGACGAAGAGAATAAATAGAAAGAAAAACTAGATAATAACAAAAAGTAGAAAGTACCCCTTCAACAAAGAACCAAAAAGCATAAATTAACCAACAGCATATTAAATTACCTGCGACAACAACGTCAGCATTGCGTAATCGCTTCAAGACATGCTCAATTAGACCAACATCTGTGCATGCTTGTAAATTACGTACACTTTTACGTAAAATTGCAATGAAGACACTCCATATTTCTGCCTGAAAGATTTGAAAAAAAAACACTGTGTTATTATTATTCATAATAGGTGATAACAATAGACATAATAATCAAAGGGACGATTTAACTTTATTGCTAGTCAATGTGATGATATATCGACAACCCTGTAATGGTAGGTGGAAGGTGATTTATTACAAGTGACATGTGTTTATGCGTGTCTCGTCACTAGGATGTGATATGAATATATTGGACAGGTCAACAATCAGGTACGGAGATGTCAATGGTTTTTGACCTGAGGGCTTTTATCAAAACTACACAATAGAACGGACACATGTCAAACTAGACAATAATAATTGGCAATAATTGAGAAATTCCCCGGCGCATCCACCAATTGTTAATCATGCGATTTCAAAATTCTTTTTGATCAAGCGACAATCTAATTATAACACAATTTCAATTTGTCTACATTTTCTACGTGATGCACATTCCTATTTAATACATTGACACGTGAATTTTTAATTACAAAATCTAAAGTAAACTTTACGATCAATATTGTTTTTTTTTAATATAAAAGCTTAATAATAAACCAACGACAATAAAAAATAATTAAATCAGTTTCCTAAGATTATAGTCGACAATCTTTCAAAATGAAGCAAAATTGAAACATCTTTCTTTATCTTTCCCTGTTGTGTGCTTATAATTCCATCCTATTCCTTTCAACTTTATAATAATTGCATGATTTCGGTGTACCTCAATCAACTTAATTAAGTTACGATATGACCGTCTGCATTATATAACCCCTTAACATACTTTCTATATGTATATAACGAGAACGACGACGACAACGATATAAATTTTGTAGAAAGTTGAGCGGAATTAAAGCAGTTACAAAATTGATATAATTCTGTGATTGTAACTTAAAACTTAGAGAGGGGACTGTAATCGTCCCAACTTAATGGTATTGTCCCCATCTTAATGGATAATAAATTCATGGAATTTCAAAATCTGCTACCATATTCTTTGTATTATAATGATGATTGTTATTCATGAACACAAATAAATTTGTTAAATTACTTTTTGTTTTTTCCGCCAGAAATTTAACGATAACTTCATTAATCTTTTAAACATTGTAAAGTTAGCCAGAGATAAATTAGAGATTTTAATAATCACAACAGTGACATAGGAACTTAATTGACCACTTTAATGTAAAGCATTTGCATAAATGCACAATTAATAATAATTATAATAATACTTTGGAGATTGTTTATTTAAGTCTAGAATTAACTTTTACATAATCTAGTTTTCATTTCATAATTTTTATGCTGACAATTGTATTAGATTTCTGTAGTTATCCGGTTCGTTTTAGTATTGTTGGAATTGTTACAATTTGAACAAACACAACAAATACGGTGAGCTTATGTACAATTTAATAATAAATCTATTTTGTAATTTGTACACGAATATATAGCAACAGAAAGGTTAATCCTGAATTATCCTTGTTTTAGAATTCCAAACTTGTACAACCATCCATCTTATCATCCATATTTGTTTAAATTTTTAGTGATTCATATGTGTCAAAATTAATCATTTAAAAACGGATTCCAATTCAATTCATTCCATTTCTACAAATTTCAATAAACCCATCCGAATTAATGGTTGATAGCGACAGTGTGTATTGAATTATTTAAAAAGAAAGAATTTATTGATTTTTCTTTTGTTAACGTTTACCATTTGACATTTAAGTGAAGACGTACTTAAAAAAAAAGCCTTCAATTGTTGTCGACGAGACATGAGATGAAATATAGTTTTCTTCATTTCAACTCGACGTTTAACAAAATGAAACCCATTCCGTGAATATTTCAAAAGTAGTTTCGATATTGTTTAGATTGATTGTGGTTTTGAAGGAGTCGGATTTTATTTTAAATCTCCTGTTTTACATGCTACAAATCGATTTTTTATTACAATAAATTGAATTCTGAAAGTATTCCAATGAAAACGAAATAGTTGAAAAATGTCACTTGATTTGCCGTCTATACATATTTCACCCGGAAATGTAAAATTAATCAGTCCCTATCATTAACCCCACCTTCATCATCATCATCATCATCATTACTGCCATTACCTTTCATAGCAACAATTCAACTGTAAATTTAATTACGAATAATTATAGAGTAAATCATTATTTAGTATAAATTTGAAGGTTCTCCCAATTTCTGTTCGTATATCCCTTATAAAAAATGCGAAATTGGAAAACCCTAAAAATATTTTAACCATTTATCTAATCAATAAAACATATTTTATGTGACGACACGTCATGGTTCTTGCGCAAAGCTTACAAAATTTTATTATCATGTGTGAATTATATGTGCACTTGTGCTCCATATTTTTTCGATCTGTTACCATGTTATGATTAGTTTGTTTTTTTAGTAAAAAGTTCAACTGAAATATCCATAAAAATGTAATGGCGACATATTATAAGTTTTGAGGTTTTCCAGTTGTACTCTAGAGATAGATGCAAAGTTTTTAATTAGATTTTTATTTAGTTATTTAAAATAATTCAAAATACTGCTACGAAGAATTGATTGAAATCATTAAATATGAGAACGTGTTCTTGTACAAATCGAACTACTTAAAATGGGTAAAATCAGATATGACGCATTTTGTTGATAATTAAAGTTGTAATAAGAAAGATCGAATTCACAATTTTGAGTGTTGTCTACAAATAAACAGTGAACAATCATCATGCCAGAATTACACCTTATTCCAAGATTTTCGTTAAAATAGATTAAATCACATTATCATATACAACAAAAAAAGATCAAATGCCCCAATATAATGTTAAAAGATTTCGTATGTTCTACACAAGATAAGACTTTTCTTTCTTTTTGTATAACAAAAATAAATCTATGGTTGGTTATTTTGCATTCGTTCTCTTTATCGAAATAAGGTTTCAGTACACGTTCGGTTACCATCTATCTGGATTTAAGGGGGGTTATAATAGAAGGCTGATTTTCTTTCTTGCCCTCTGTACACAAACACAAAACGATAAAAAAAAATACCAACACGCATATAAGATATACACCCGAAACCCTAGTGGAAACAAATCTTTCGTTGCCAGTATTTGGACTTAATCTAATATTGTCTTAATGAAGTACTTTTTTGTAGCTACACGGATAAACAGAATTGCAATAACATAATTTTCCTATAAATTAATTCTATTCTAACTAAAATAGGGATTTATCAAACAATAACACTAATACTAACAACTAGTTGTAAACTATTGTGAATTAATTGTAGTTGTCTTCCAGTAGATGAAACATATTAGAGAAGTTTAGTCAATATTTCCTCGTAGTACATTGGAATCTTTCGTCTTTATTCATTTGGATTATCGTATTAATAACGCAAATGTATTTTCATATTTTCAAATGGAGTATTAAATGCTGTAATCAGAAAAGAGAACTCACCCGCAACACGTACATTACTCCAGAAATTATGACTGAATAATTAACTTTTCGAATTTTTGATTGCGTACAACAGAATACGTTTCTAGTGCTTTGAACAAGACTTACATAATCAAAACAGAAAATGTGTACGATCACAAGTCGCCCGGTGTCTCCACCATTTTTTACATGTCTATAATTCTGTAGCAGTAACTGGGTAGCGGCATCCGTGTTCCTAATGGTGTTAAAATATATTTTTACTTTAATTTTCCGCCGATTTCAATTAACGCAAATTACACATTTGTATCTACGAAGAAAAAAGTATATTTTGGAATTTAGATAACACATATTTACACCCCTTTTCATCCGCTTATAAGTTGAATTTTGGAAAATCCCTACTTAGTGTGCGCTTTTACGTGATGGAATAATTTTATCCGGCAAAATTTCATATTTCTATGCCCAAGGGTTTTCTCTGGGCGTTGATGAATCAGTTAGTTAAGTATTTACCTTTGTTGATTCTCTTATTTGTCGAATTTCAAAAAATCCCATCTCAGTGGGCGTCTATATGATAGAATAAATATATACCCCAAATTTCATTTTTCTAAGTCGAAGCGTTTTGTCTGGGCATTGATGAGTCAGTCAGTCACTCAGTACTTTGTATTCCATTCGTCATTGATCTCGTGGGGTAATAACAGCAGAAACAAATATTAAATGAAATAAAAATAATATCAGACCAAACAAAAATAATTATTAGAAACTTCCAATATCTCAAAAAGTAAATTATGAAAAGGTCCTGTTTCTATTAATAGATCTTTCATTCTTGTTATAATAAATTGCAACCTTTGACTTTTATTTATACATAAAAAAGTAACATGTACCATTATTTGGTCAACAATACTGTTAATATATTTACTTCACATTAAAGTTCGTAATACCTCTTTTATTTATAACAATGTCTATTATTTATTTTGAAATATGTTTATGTTATTCAATGATTTCTTTATTAGGAGAAAAGCAACAGTACTATTCTATCAGTGAATGCATTATTTACAAAACATGACTCTTTTTTTCAAACAAATTCTCTCCAGGCAGAGTCAGTGTAGAATATTCCATAATCATTTTCTAACTAATTACAACAACAATCGCAATTAGTTTCAATATGTCAAATTGTATCTCCTTCAGTGTTTTGTCCCTATAAATAATCGAGATTCACCAAAACTATCACACATCTATAGATACATATAATCAACATAAAAAATTATCGTCACAGGTGTTTATATCTGATTGAATCAAACAAATTATAATACACATACATTAATATTTAGGTAAATATAAGTAAATTCCATTACATGTTAATTGCAGTTTAAAATAAAAGCTTTGTTCTCAATAAATTAAACATTTATTCGTTTAATACGACTTTGACAGTTAACTAATACAATTATTATTCGCCTGTTAAACAGTTTAAGTAATTGAGTTCAACTAGCGCCTCCACCAATTTCCTACATCTATCTATCTCTCTATCTCTTTTTCTTGCTTAGCATACATATTAGACATAAAAAATACTTATAGAGGAATAATCAAGACGAAAAATTAACAGTATACGAAAAAAACAATAATATTTCCCTTAAAATCACACGATTACGTCTTTCCAACCAAATATCGATTGAAAAACGATGAACCGCACTCACAGAGAGGGAGAGAGAGAGAATGTGTACAAGTTTAAATTTGACATACAATTGTTCAAATAGAAACACACACATATTCATACAAAACATATATAGAAAACTATTTGAATAGAAATCAAATTGGAATTTGTGCTGATCAAGTTGGTAAAACTTTTTCATCGAAAAAAGAGAAATATCAAATTTTTAGAAATAACATTTACCAAGGAAACTTTTATGAAATTTAATTAATTATTATGGATTTTCCCATATACACAACATCAACACAAGTTCGTTATTTTATAAATGAAATGAAATCCATATGGACGTGAGAAATATCAGCTTATTTGTATGACAAGATAAATATCGCTTTTACTTCTTTATCAATGGTTTATTATAAACTAAAATTATCGATAGTTTCATATTCAACAAGATATTCAACAACAAATTCCAAATAATTACATAAATGTTGCTCCTTTTTCAAATACTATGCGTATATGTTATTAAACAATTTCAACTTTAACACAGAACAGGCACTTAATGAGTGTAATGTGAAGAAGAAGATAGGGGAAATTTAATAATCCCTCTCTAGTTGGTATCGTCTTATCCTTTAACACAACAGACAAAGATAGATATAAACACAGGCATTACCATCTAGAAACATGGTAGATAGAACTCTATAAGTTTCATAATAAGTTTCATGTGTTTTGAATATTTTATATTAGTTATAAATACGCTACACCGCTTCACAAACTTAACACACATTCATTCTCTCTCGTTTTAAAACTTGTTAGGCAAAGTTATCAAAGTGCTCCATACAGTTGAGTGACTAACTTTTAACATTTCAATTTTTTCCAATATTATTCATGCCTAAAATAGAAAGAGACAGAAATGAGGAATTTACAAAACATTCATTTACTTTGTAACTCAATATTTACTAACAGAGGGTACGTTATTTAGTTCAAGACATTGTACTGCTGCCAAATTGAATTAACAATCATGAATATGCAAATATATCGTATATATAGTGATCAAAACGTAGATAGATAGGTAAGATGATGTGAAAGGAAGGGAAGAGAATATATGATTGTGAATGATGTATTGTATGTGATTGTATACTACCCAAGTCTTGTATTACAAATAATGTAAAATATCAAGATCAAGAAATGAGAAGGGTTTTGTAATTTAAATGAAAATTCAACCACATTCATCCAATATAGTCCATTAAATTTTCACTCATACATTATTAAACAACATGTATATTTTAAACGGACATCTACGCTACGATAAACGGATTGATGAATTTAAAGGATGTTAAAATTCTCAAAATTCGTAACATAACTTTGAGTTTAATTAATATAAAATTACCAAAAACTATTAAACGTTAATTTATTTCAAACATCTTGACCATCTGAAATCTCTACAAATTCATTTAGTTACGTTTTACAGGCGCCATCAATTCGTTATATTCTTCAATAAAAAATGTCTTTGATCTCAAAACTCTTTGTTACCAGACACTTTACAATTGCTAACAATTTTTCATACATTTTACTTGTAATGTAATTTTATTAGTTACCATGAGAGAATACTTGTGGAAATAGTAAAACTTAATCTACCCATAAATACTGTAATGCAACTTTGTTCAGATATAATGGAGAATATGTTCGACAACTTTCAACTGGGACGAGAAGGGAAAAAACTTGGAACGAATAACATAGTTCAGAGCAACTGTAATAAATGAGACGAACTTAAAACTCTTACTTCAGCACTTGTAGAACAAGAGAGACATTTTAACTCATACCTACTTTTAAAAAAAATTGTGTGAATACCATTTTAAAAAACTACCAGATGCTCTTTGCTGTCTTTACTATTATCATCATTTTTTTCCGTATAAATATTTATGTCAAATTTATAAGGAAATGATAGAAAAATGACATTGCAGATAGACACTCAAGCATAATAATTCTAGAGCAGAATACTGTCGGAGAAGGCGTAGGGTTTTTTTTTGTACCGCCGTCAGAAACATTTTTCCGTTTGGTCTGATACAATCTAACGTTCTCATCTAGATTCTGTTATTGTCATTTTTGGTCGGTTGGCTAAAGCAAGATGAGAGATGTTGTATATATTTATATGTATATTTTTAAGCCTTGCAGCAAAACAGATTTCCTTCGAGAGGAAAATGTCGATATTTCCATTGCTTTTTCTTTTATACTGAATTTCCGATAGAATTTGACGAAAAAAAACATTATGTTACATTGCACATTCTGTGTCTTTATTTATTTTGTAATATTTCGAGAATAATGCTGCTATAAATGTTAAAACATTGAAATTATTGTGACATCCTGTATGTACTGAAATTTATTATGAAAAATCAGTTTTGTATAGCCTCAAGGATTCATTTCTAATACTATTTTTTTTTATACATAGACGTTAATAGGGAAAATATATTAAAACTTCTTGGTGTATCTGTCTGTCATTTGAAAAACATCCATCAATTTGTTGAAACTTTGAAACCGTTTCCACATACTTTGGCCTTTAAGAATTTGCGTCTATTTCATTTATTCTACGATCATCAACTTTACTTTTAAATTTATTTAGAATTTCTTCATATTTTTTGCCTTTCCTATAAATGTATATGCAGTGGCATAACTTCAAATTTAAGGCCCGGTCGCAGAAGATCAAAGTGGACCCCCCAATAGAAGAAATCAATTTAAGTTTATTTAAAAAGAGAGAATCACAAAAGCAAAATACATCAAATTCATTCTAACAATAAGTATACAAATATCAGATGTATTTGTGATTTTCTTCTTTTCTTCGCAGAAAATTATTCTATAATATAGATATACTTGTTTCATTTCATCGCAAAGTCCCATTTTCTGTTTATTTTTTCATTTATAGTAAGTCTTTTTATCATTACAGGAGTGGGCTAGTTAGTCTCAACAGTAAAAGTCTTGGATTTGCAATTCAACTTTCGTTGGGGTCCGGAGTTAATATAACACGAATAGATTTTTAATGTATTTTCATTTTGAAATAAATTCATTCTAACAACAGCTCGTAGATTAGGGGAAATTATTAAGTGTGTTCCTATTCACAATGCCAGATTGTTCTGTTTATAATTAGATTCCGCATGTCGAGTTAGAAACTGACCACAAATTACTTTCAAACATTGCCAGGTGGAACGCATTTCTATGAAATTCTTTGTAGAAGTAAGGCATAGGAACGAATCATCATTCAATTAACAATTTCTGAAAAAAGTATTTTTAATTTTTGAAAACCTTCAATCAACTGCCATATTTTTCTATTAACTTCAGCCGTGTGAAAAATGATGATTTTCGAACCGCAAATGAAGATTTTAGCTAATGAGAGACGTTTTTCAATGTTAGGTATTTATTTGTGGTTGCTTAGCAACATCTACACCCTACTGCTATCGGACACGTTCGAATGCACCACACACGATGGAAAGTCAGTTGTTTTCGTTCGATCGTAAACAAAAAATCGTTTTCATTGATACGAAGTCTTTTTATCTACGAATGAACGGGCCCGCATGGCTCAATGGTAAAGGAATTGAATTTACAATCTAGAAGTCCGGGATTCGAACCCCGGCACAATATAATATGAAAATGGATTTTCGGAATTTTCCTTAATATAGGTGCCATATCGTAGAAAAAGCATCTGGATTTGGCGAAATGAGCAGTAAACATCCATTTGAAAAGGCATAAGCGTCAGGGTTTGGTGAAATAAGCAGTAACCACCTTTTTTTTTCCTACACATAAAGTTAAACACAATAAAACACATAAAAACAGTGAAGTCAATTTTGAGTTACCAAAGATGAACAAATTTGATTTTTGTTAACATTCATTAGAAACTTGCTGTTGATTCTAAAAAATTGATTTAAAAATGATTTATTTATGTTGTTGGTCATTTTATCAAAATTTACAATGATTTACTGATTTATGCGTTAAATATATAGAAGATAAAGCACGTAATAACGATCGTGACTTGAAAACTCCTTAACGTTTTATAGTTGATCATTCTATTAATAAAATAATCAGTTTGTTGAAAAGCTTAATATAAAGATAACTGAATAAATGAATTTGTATTAATAAATAACTAAATAAATTAAATAATTAAGAAAGACAAGGAAATATATTGATAAAGCAAAAGTTGAATTGGAAAAAAACCATTATGTTATTGGGCAAGTCGACAGGCAGTCAATTAAAAGGGCTTTCTTCTAAACAGAAAGAAACGACTACGATTCTTATTTTATAAGTACATAGCAAAGAAAAAGAACAAAGAAGAAACAGAAATAAGTGTCAATCTTTACATTTATTATTGTGAAAGATTTTGTTTCTATCTCTTTAGAAAGTACAAATATCGAGGAAAAAAATGAAGCAAATTTCCAATGGTACATCCCTTATATCTATTTCAAATTATTATCAGCAACTGCACAAGAATGTATATGATTCAAAATTGGAGTGTTGGGAGACATCCAATTGTCATATGTTAAATATTTTTAAACCTTCTTGTTTATATTCATCCCCATTTCAAGAGATTATATTTTTTATTTTATTAAAAGTCAAATCAACTTCGAAAACATGTCATTCGAATATATCCGGATTCCAATTATATTTAGTTTATATCTTATAGTATTTATGATCCGAAACGCTCTGTATATGTCGAATTTAAAAAATAAATAAACACAAGATGAAGAAACGGAAATGATCGATAAACACTTTGTCGTTTCTATGGCTTAAATGATGAATTAACACACAAATACATTCGAGGCATCTCTCTTACGATCACCGAAACTTAAACTCCATTAAACTTTATCGAAAACTGTGTTCTTGAAACATTCTACAGATCGATTTTACTATAATTGGAAATTGAAAATCACTCTGCCATTAACAACATTAGAGAAAGGGTTGAAAGAAAAACCATTAAAATAATAGAAGACGACAGACAAAAACAAAAACAACAAATAAACAGGACTGATTAATTTCATGAATTGATTATATTGAAAATATTATTCCTTCTTAACAACCTCACAACTAAAGAAAATCATTATCATAATGATATGACAAAAAAGATCCATAATTTCCTACTACTCAAAAACGACTTGTTGACAGTTCATTCGTAAATCATTGCCAGAATTTTAATTAAATTCACTTATTTGCTGTTATTATTCTTCAACCCTCCTGTTAAAATGGCAACCATCTAATATTTCTAACACAAAAAAAGACACCTTTGGTCTTTAATAATAATTTTGTAATTTTCTTACACCTCTCCACTTCAATAGGCAAAATTTAATGAAAATTTTTGGTTGAAAATGGGACATTCTAAATAACAATTAAAAATTCCAAAGAGTGACACAAGACCGTTATTAAGAAGCATGGAAAAATTAAGAATATTTCAAATTTTATAAATTTCAACTTAATCAAATTGATGAACGAAATCAACAACAACAAGAACCACAAAAATCAATACCTGTGAACAGTTTTCCATCTTTCTTTTTATCTTACCCATTTCACTTATCAACTGTTATAAAATTCCAAACAAAGATCAATTTTATTTACTACTGACCACTTTTTGACCTCTCTCTACCTCGTATTCTGTATCGTATCAAGTCTTTCGAAAAATATTGGCATTCTATCTAGCTACCATTCTATAATCATCGATATAGTTGACTCCCATCACAACCACCATCCCCCATCTCTGATTAATTCTAAAGCAAACTATCGATATATATGCTTAACATATAATCAGTAAAGTAAATAAAGATAGATATATGGAAGAGACTAAGCTAGAGAGAATTTGTGGTTTCTCTATTTAGATGAATGTCTTCAGCAGAGAAGGAGTTTGATCCCTCTAAGTTGGTGTAATTCAACTCCCTCATATCATCCCACCTAAATGTCATCACCATTTCTGTTATACCTTTTCCAACAAACACAATCTAGACGAGATTTCAGTTGTGTCAAAGATAAATCCATGGGGTAGACTTTCACAGATATAAGAGGAAATTGTGTTGGATTTTGTTTGTTTCGCAATAATAATACATAACAGATAAAGACAAAATGAAATAAGGTTAAAATAGAAGATTATTGTCGAAAATAACAAAACAGCAATAATAGAAACAATATTGGATTATGATCTATTTTTGTTGTTTTCAACAATAAAAAGAGATTGTTGTAAATGAAGTTTCTTATCCAAATATTAATCTTCCATTAACAAGTAAAATTCTAAAATATTATTGACATTGTTTACAGCGATTTGTATAAAAATACAAATTCACAATGATAACAATTCTATATTATTATTACGAATGAATATTTATGACGACGCAAATGCTTATCAATAAAATACGTACTTTTATTTGGAAGAGTTTACTTGGTAATTCATCAAGAGTTTTGAAAATTACGAGAGTATACGAAACCGATGCTGGAGTACGCTTAACGATTAATATTAATTTTTTTTTTTTTGAACAAAATAAAACAGAGAAAATGGTAAATAAGAAAAACTTTATGAATTTTCATGAACTTTCAATGAAACACATTTGAATATTTTCATGTTTAAACTGAATTTATAATTTCAGGGATGCTGTAGTTTGTTGTATGTATGAGTGAATATATAGACATACCACCATCAGTGGCATTATCAGCGTTATAACAACTACCATCATCATCGTCAAGTGCATTGTAGTGGATATAATAGAAGCAGAAGTCGAATTTCCTTTATTTGCATTGGAAATGAAGGCGATCGATAAACATGGGAAAAAACGCAACGTTGTTATTATTATAATTAGAATCAGTTCGTAGGTAATTAGGAAATTCGTATATACATTTGACTCAATTAATTGCTAAAAAAATCACATAAGAATACAATTTATGTGTATACTTGTAAAATAGATAATATTTGAAATAAATGATATCAATTTATATGAACTCTTCTATGATGTGTTGTTACACTTGTTTGCAAAATGGAAGGGACAGGTTCGAGTTCTGTCGATACAATTGTACTTTTTTCAGTAAATTATGGAGCACTAGTCTCATTTATTGCATGAATCTCTTCAGCTATAAGAAAATTGCTTAAAATTAACTTCATACTGAAAATAAACATAGCAACACCTTGCTATAAAGTTGCCAATATTTAAAACATAATGAACTTAGAAGAAAAACATGAATTATCAACGAGTATTTTAAATAAATTATTTGATCTAACTTTGTGAAAATCCTCTAGAAACCGTGATAGAATTTCAGTGAAATCATTACTAAATGTCTGAAACTACTTTAGAACATTCCAAACATTTGCTCAAACACACACACACACACACACACTTACACAATTTACAAATTTAAACATTTATATGCTACTAAATTACTAAAATTCCTTTCATTACTCTATTTCAACGTTAAAATGAAAAAAGAAACAACATTCAAACTTAAATTCAAAATAAATAAAATGTAGTTCGAGTTATAACTATGGAAACAGTTATTTAAATAGTATGTAAAACGTGCAAAAAAAAAAATAAATTTCAATTTATCAAATATAAAATCTTCGCACCAAGGTCTTCTTTACAAAAATAATAATAATAATATTGCCAGTATCTGGTACGAAACTGAGCATTTTGCAATTTAAATCTAAGGCACGTTTGCAGATGACATAGGAATATTAAAAAAAACAACTGTAACACACAAATTGTTCAGGCAATACAAGACTGGCTGAAGAAATGGGCAAATTAAAGTCAATGAGGGCAAAGGTAGAACTCACGTACATCCTAAGAAGATTAGAACCCCCAGCCATTTAGCTTGATAATACAGAGATGCCAAGATCAAAAGAAGCTAGTTATACTTAGAACTTCATATTGATAGCAAAACTAACATGGAAAAAATGCATAACGAAAAATCGAAGAGAAATGGATCTAAAAATAAAATTTATACCTATATAACTTTATTCGCTATTTGGAAGAAGATCAACTTTATCAAAGGAGAACAACAGACATGGTGGCATCGAACTATGGGGCTGCTCAAGCAAATGATACAGCGTGTTCGGTCAAAAACACTACGACTGATAGCAAACACCACATGGTATGTGTTCAATAACACACTACACACTGCATTCACTGTTAGCTGAAGAATGGTGCTACAGAAAAACCGAAATAGCACTTCGATTGACTACAGAGTCACTCCAATGAGTTAGCGTTCAATCTTCCAGAGGGAATGAATACAAAATGCCTCAAAAATACTTGCCCAAATGAACTATACGACTAAAATGGTCTACACTGGATTACATCGATAAATGGACTACCCCCACATTCCACATAAGTGAGCAACCTAACTCATAGAACTTATTTGGAGATACTTCTTTGAGTATATAAGGTTCTGATTGTTATTAAGCAATAAAAAAAAACTGTAATCTACTGTCAAATGCTATACAAAACAAATTTTTTAATAAAAACACTTCCTGATTTGTTACTGCATATGTTTTTTATCTTTGTTTGTATTCCACATACAGAATTGTTAGTTCATATGAATAATAAAATCATATAAAATCAAATAAAACATCATATTCTTCTCTAGTTATATTGTTTAAATAATTCATTTCCGCTTGTATTATCATTGTTATTCTAATAAATTTATCATATATTACAGTTATCGGTATGGTATAAACGTAGTCAATAACAAGATAAACGTGCTGGAAAGATTTACAAACGGATAGATATCACCACTAAAATTTTATACATGTGTGAAAATTTATAGTTGCTGTTTAACAACAACAACAAAAAAAAGTCGATATAAATAGGAAATACAATGTAAAATGCGAAAAATAAAAATAAACAACACATGGAAAGCATTTCAATTTACGAATTTCTTTTTAATGATGACATTTTATAGCAATCGAATGAATATTGTTTTTGTGCTTGTTTAGCAAATCGAACAAACGTAAAAAACAATAGTAAATCGTAATAAAACAAACGGAGGAAACTACAATATCAAAAAACAATAATGTATTTTTTTATGTACAGTATTTTGCAATAAAGAAGGGTGGAATAAAATGGATTTTTGTATGTTTATATCGTGTGTTTTATATATGCTCTTCTGTCAAAATCTACACCTATAGAACTATAGAATTATTAATAATGTTGAACTAATAAAATAATAACAAATCGCCCTGTATTCTTATAAAGAAAGAAACATAAATATAATGCCACTGAAACTAAGAAATCTTCAGGAGGTGCATTCACAGCGCGGAGTTAAGAGTCTTAACTATAGTTTCTTCATCGTCTAGCTCTCCGTGTTTTATTCGTTAAATTACGAGCATCATTCTAATGTTTGCGTCAAGTAACTTCTGTAACTAGATAGTGCGCTTTTTTCTCTAATGATCATCACGTGTAAGTTCTAAGTTTAATAATTTGTCATTATCGTCGAAATTGCATAAAAATGTTTGAGACTTACCTGAAGATTTGGTGGACAATGGTCCAACAATTCAAGCATATGTCGAATATTTTGAGCATCTTGTATAACAAAATTGAGCTCCATATCAAATTCACCACCAACTAACTGTAATAAGAGAAGAATATTATTAACAACAAATACGGGGAAAACACAACGGCAAAATTGAACAGTTCTTAATGGAAAACGTGATCCGAAAAAAATTCTAATTTAAAGATGTTTTTTTTTTAGGAAATACTGTTCTTAAACAAACAGTAGCAAAATCAATGTTTGATTGTTTTAATATATATTAAATCAACTATTACATGGAGACAAGCTGGCATAACTTGGAAATATTCCAAGAATTTCCTAATAAGACAAACTTTTGCTAATTTAAACATTGACATTAGGGCGTAGAATAAGTTTTAGGAGTCTCACGTCCGATTTTCAGTATTTTATTTTTAACGCTTCCTTATTGATTAATTTATTCATAGTAAACAACTATTCCAAATTCAAGCAAATGGTGTTTAATTATTTTGTTCTATAACAAAGGGCAAGACAAACAGAGAGCAAGAGAGAGATAGAGAGGCGTTAAAGATTGATTTTTCAAAACCAAGAATCTCATAGGAAATTAAATTTCCTGCTTTTCTATATTTATCTCTAGCTTTCTCTATACTCTTCTCTCTTACACTAAAGATGTTCATCTAGCATATGAACAACAACAAAAGGATTTAGTTATTACCTTAAGAGCATCTTAGAGCTTACACCAGAAATTCTTGAGAAGAAATTAATAAAATAGGAAGACTTAAAAATATTCTAGACGTGTTCACTTTTAATTATTCCCCTAATTTCGACAGAAAAGTGTGAAAAATTATTGATAATACAGGATTGGTGGCATATATTTCCAAGAACGTGTACGGTGACACTGATGCAATATGTGACCGTAAAACGGTCCTTATAGCTGTTCGAGAAATACGAAAAATTAATGTCAACTTTCAAAAATATCGTCACAAAGGGAAAAACAATTGCCATATATTAGAGATCAAGATAATTGTGTAAATTTCCACTTCTATCTCACAACTAAACACTAATTACAGCTTTGATTAGACTTTGTATGAAATGGATAGTAGTCTGATTGTTCCCCAACCTAGTTCCGCCTTTAGCAATCCCTATTTAAAACTAAATTAGTGAGATTGTTAATTCAGTAGTATCGAATTAGTGATATGGAAAAGCAACAATAGAATTGTTACGGTTTGAAATTATATCTCAAATTAGAACAAAAATAATCAAGTAATAATAAATGAATGACAAAAATAGGACAAGGGTTGTTGCGTGTACATTCGAAGTTTCAACAAGTCTAATGATTAAACACTATCCTAAACTTGATCTTTCTATACCTGAAGAAACCGAGTTTTATTTTGGATATCAACTGCATTATTATTCCTGTTCCATTTTAATAAAACAGTGTTAGATAGCGATTGTAATGTGATTGTTGTTAAATATAATGTAATGTGACACCGTATACTGAAACTAGAGAGAGATGGTAACCGAATTAACAAGAAATGCATAGAATGCAAGTGACATTTACATTGAAAATCTCTTTAACCATCTATCTCTATTCATATACAGTGTTTGTATAAAACAAACATACCTACAGTACAGAAGAGAAGGAGATCCTTTTGTCAAAATTGTATAGACACAAATAAGAATGTAAAAAGCTTGAAGATCCGTGTTTTTCTTCGTCTATTCCTCTTATTTCTAATCTCTGTATTATCCACGTACCATTCTCTATTGAGTAATCACAATAGAGATGAGACTGTTTGCGACACAAAATTCTGATATGTCTCTAATTTATTTGAATCTATTTTCGTTTATGTTTAGATGGGAAATTTCAATTAACAAAAAGTATTCATTCTTAATATTCATTAAAAATAAATTATGCAAAATGGACGTCAACATTGATATTAACGTTATACAAAGAAAGGAAATTAAGACTAATGAATAATGCATAAATCACCGGAATCTCGAAATATTTTATAATTTTCGTTATTTGATGTCTTGACTTCTCTAATCATTTTATAAAATTGTAGAATATCTACTTATAGTAGGACCATCTAATCTCTCTCTCCCTCTATCTCTCTCTATTTTATTGTAATTTCTATTCTTAACTATTAGAATAATGCAGGAGAATTTGTCAAAAGCAATACATCTAATAATATATGAAATTTCAAACAGTTTTAATCGATTGCTATTCGGAAATTCGGTATTAAACTAATTAATTGTGCATTCTGAATTTCCATTAGAATTCAATATATTAGAGAGTTTTCACAACTTCCCTAACTAAATATTCGACGCCTATTTACTTAGTTCAATTTTCTCATCTTAGTTGCTTTTACGTATCGTTTTTACGTAGCACGCGATTAGACTTCATAACGTAAAGCCTCGTTTACATTGAGCGAGTTTACATGCTGCTAGTTGGGTAGTTTACGCTCAATGTGATCACGTAAATTTTAGTTTGACTACAACGAGATGAATTGAACGTTGGGCTACTTTTCTCGCTACTAGCTGGCGTTTTTTTCGACCTGGCTTCTAAAATCGCTGTGTGTGTATCTACAGATACATGTCGACAAAAGTAATTCGTACTGGGATCATTGTTGTTGCACTTGCATTAAGTGATGAGTTGAAAAAAAAGAAAAATAAATCTAGATAAGAATGGATAAAATACTGGATGGGAAACTGTTCGTACATTTATTTGAAAATTTTATCGTTTCGTCCAACATTACAGTAGTTTAGAGTATAATTGCGATTCTTCCACTTCATTTTGAAATTAAAATAACAAACACATGCAGAAATGGTGATTCGGCTAGTTTATAAGCTATGTGTAATGAAGCAGCTAGTAAATTCGCTCAATCGCGGCTTAACAGAGTGATAGATAAATGGGTGGCGCCTAGTTAAAATATCCCAACTTATCAAACAATAAGAGGTCGGTTTGAAAACATTCTTTGTATTTGCTAACCTAGTTTTCATGACGAATATTTTAAAACTATTTCAATTTCATAATATAAGCCAACTATTAGTATTCGGAAGAAATTATCCAAATTTAATCTTCCTTCGCATTTGCAAATCTGGTATTTAACAGATTGCCCGATATCAAGTTATCAGTTATCTACTACGATTGATACAGTTATATAAGGCCTTTGATCTCGCAAATCTAGTGAGACGAACGAAAACTTGCCAGAAAAATGTCCTTGTCTGGATGCGTATTTGTACAAGAAATGGTCAATTCTTACTTTTACAAAATTTGCAAATTTTCAAATAAAGTTCATTCTCGTTTTTTCGGTTTCGTTCTTTATGTTGGTGCAAACAAATTTTATATTTTATCGACACTAAATTGACTAATCTACAATTCTACAACAGTATTGACGTTTCTCAAATACAATCGATATATCATTTAATATTTAAAATTGCCTGACATATGTCTTTCATATGGATGTGATCGTTAAAGATTCAATAACGCGACAAACAAAACTGTGAAAATAGGAGCAGTTTTTTTTTAATAATTTATCATCAATCGATTTGCTCCAACACTAATTTGTATTGAATTGGCTCATCCTTACTATTTAACGACAAACACAATATTGTGATAAACGTTGTTTGTTTTTGTTCTTTTGCAATTTCTATTCGTTCGCAGTCCATCACCACATCGATTGATTTTGAAGAGTAAAATGAGTAAAGGGCGAATGATATACCCCTCTACTATACAAACATTGACCAACTTCGTTCAACAATAATTAAAAGCTCCGAAAAGTACTTAATACGAATTTACTTTTAGCACATGAGACGCACCATAATCAACAATAATAAAGTTCAAAATTGATGAGACTAAAGAAAATTATTAACAGTTTGTAAAATAAAAGTAAAAATGCCGGTTATTGTGTAAAGTACACTCTTAAGGTCTCAATTGTACTTCTACTTTTACGTTTCGACTCTACGGCCGTCTTTTAGTAATGAGTTCTTAACTCTTTCTATATTGTCTTGTTGTTTCTTACTTTAATGTAATGAAATCAGCAAGAACCATCTTGGGAATTAATGTCGTTCCGAGACTGTTAGCAGTAAGCTACTTATTCTTTTTCTTTTATTTATTTTCCTTTTAAGTGTCATTCGATACAATAGCACCTATAATGGCATATCTTTCAATATCTCAAGAACATCTTGTATATTTATAGAAAAATTCGAGAGAATAAAAGAAGAGTAATAAATTTCGATTCAAATGATTACGTAACAGTTACAAATTCTATTGAGACATTCACAAAAGAAATCGAATCCTTTATGTTGTACTCATGAAGAACAAAGGAATTATACAGAATTTAATTATTATCTCTCTTTTTTTTATATTCTTTTATTTATTCTTCGTATTCGTTATGTACAAAATCAAATATGAAATTCGAACAACTTTGGTAACATTTAACACAATCGAATCGGAAAATTATTATGGAGAAAATCGTATATACGATATTAGAGATTTTGAATCACCGTTATGGTTCTTGTCCTGACAACTACGTAGACTACATAATTGATCGGAAATTTTCTATATAGTCGCGTCTCCCTTCTTGTCGTTGTCGTCTCGGAAATCACGAAATCCGATTTATTATAAAATAGGTCAAATTGAACAAAGCCGGAAATTATATTAAACTATCGATGGAAATCTATATAGATGATGGGAAAGGAGATTTAATCCGTTTAATTTTTGCTTTCTTGAAACGTTTTGTTTCTTTTTACAGAATTTTCTGTTATCTATTAGTATTCAAGACGCAACTATTGGACATACATCAGTAGAAAACTTAAAGTATAGTTAAATCCCATAGGATAACCCTTAGATAAAAGATCTTTTATTGTGTTCTAAATATTGAAGAGTTATCTGTTTTGATGTTTTGAATAGTAAATTGATGTACTATCTAGTGAATAACTTCGCTTATATGCCGAATTCGATCCTATATAAATAAATCAACAATATACGAACAAATGAGTTTTATCTAACGGTGACGGTGGTCTGATTTGTTGGAAAATTATGTTAAAGTAAAAACAGAGCAGGTGTTATTCAATGGTGTTGTCGGCTACGTGAAAAATGCGACAGAACCCTAATAAACAGTCAGAAACTCGTTAAAACGGTGTAACATGTTGACATATGCCATCATTGGTGTTACATTTTTGTATGTTGCATTCTCACTGAGGCAATTTTTTAACACTATAGGACGTCGCCCTTTTATGAATAGTACTGCAGTCATGTTAAGGTGATACATTAGGCGAACCAATTCTGTAACGTAATGCTCGCCGAACGTTAGCAGTAACATTTTTGTTAGCGAGAATATTATCTACCAATATCTGGCAATCCGTATTTGAGCCAACAGATAATAAGTTGCGGTGAGCTGCTCGCAAGGTATTCGGCGTGTGTTCGCAACCTCGTCCCAACTACACCAATCTTGGTCCAAACATTACAAGCTCGACTCACCTTTAGGGTGGAAATACACTAGACGAGTCGGGCCTGCTTGGCGTAAAATTCGTGTAGTTCAGACGGGTTTGTGAACACAGTACAAATAGCTTGCGAGCTGCTCGCCTCAACTCATATTATGTCGCCTTATCCGACGATTTCAAAAGAATTTGTCATTCAAACTGGGACGGCAATTTAATTCGCACATTTGTGTAGTTTACAGGCATCAACGAATCATTAACGAAATTTTCCATTATTTCGATATGTACTTGTATTGGCTCAATAACGGATCGTCAGATGTTCGTAGTCTACTCGTCAACCAAAATTTTACAGTGAACATTCGACGAGCATTACATTACAGGCTCGACTCGCTAGTGTATCTCCACGCTTAGAATATGATTCACAGAGATAATAATTGATCAATTTTCTTAAAAAGTGTCGTTGATTTTGTGTCAAAAAACAATCAATTTAGTTCATAGATCTGTGAAACAATTAGTTACAAAATTCCAAAATTAATTTTGCTGAATATAACAAAGTCATCATCTATAATCATCAAGTGGAAGTTTATTTTTCATTTAAATGTGTAAAAAAGAACCATAATAGCTGTAAGGCTTGTAGAAACAATAAAGTTTTAATTAGTTCGGTTTTTTTCTCTTCTATTCTTATTTGAATTCAATCATCATTTTTTCCTCCACTTTTCAGCTATCTTTAAATAGACGCACATTGTACCCTACATTCTCCTACACTTGTAAAAATATAGAAGAATTGTAGACATGTCAACTTCAGGCGCTGTTCAAGTGGAATGATCGTATTATAGAGAATGCCTTTTTTAAAAGGGACGCAGTTGTAAAATGGACGTTAACGCCATCTATATGTATATGAAAAATACGTGCATTGATAGTAAATCGTGTAGTATTTCGAACCATATAAATTTCCAGCTAATGTCTTATCACTATTTTCCGATCTCTACAAAAAAAAGAAGCAATTCTTCAACAATGTCCCTTTCTGTTACATTCGCATTCTCATCACGAGTGTATTTGTCGTTAATACTCTTGCAAAGGTACTCTAGGGCTTCTTATTTATATACTTGTGCGCACCATGGCCATTGAAATAACGTTGTGCAACTTCTATTGAGGTTATTAGGCCCCTTTAAGGTTAAAAACCTTTTGCTGCAACAGAATCCACTTGCAACAAACCAAAAACAGATCAAAATAGAAATGAAAAATGCATCGCTATCACGACTTTTGTGTCATTCCCATTTTCTTTCGATTCATAATAATGTTTATGATCAAATAAAAATAAAAACGAGATTTTTCCAATGGATTTCTAACTATCTCTGCCAATTCTCGATGTTATCTTCAATACAGATCAGGCCCGTTTTGTATTTGTCTTTAATCCATAGAATTCTTATTTATTTTGTGTGTGTGTGTGTGTTGTCTATATGTAAACACGTATTTGTTCGGCCACCATCATGAAATGTAAATCTAATGGATGATCACTTTGGGATCTGTTCGTTCAACTTTGTTACAAATTAAATGAGAAAAGCAACAACCGGAAATTTGTTGGTGTTACCTAACTTGTTAATTTAATTAAAAATTTGCCAAATATCTCCCACAATTTTTCGATAAGAGACACATTTCGTTGTGTAATTGAAAACTCAATATTTCACTCACAATCAGTTCTATTTAATTTCGTATTACAAAATCGAATGTAACGATTTTTTTTCCTCATCACTAAACCTAAAACGAATCGAATTTATCCAGCTAAAAGCGTCCTCTTCTCTACCATCACCATAAGCTTCATCTGAATTTCTGACAAGAATATAGAAAAGGATTTACGTCATGGTTGTCTTCTGTATTAGTGTTACCCTCTCGATTTTGATCCTGGGGAAACGATGAGGCTTTTATATGTCGATCGTCGTTCTACCAATCGACCTACCGACCGGCCGTCCTTGTATTATAAAACGGAGGCGCCGCATATCCTCGGAAAATACCGTTACGACTATGATTTACAATACATGCAAGGGTGGATAGGTAGCGAGGGGTTGTGTTGTAAATCTAATAGAGAAATATATTACTACCCCTAGTCTATTGTTATATTTTTCTTTAATTTAATTGAAACTTGATTGAAAATTTATTGAACATTTATATGTATAAAAAAATCTCAGTCCTTCCGGGGTATCGAGGTTACAATGTTACAATATTTCCGAAAGGAAATTCACATAGAAACAGAAGGAAAAAGAAAAGAAAAGGCAATGAGACGAAAAAAGATACAAGTAACGATTGAATTCTCAGAGTAAAATATAGACTACATTACATGTTCTATCAAATGCATAAAACAGTTAGTTCAAAGCTGGGGGGAGTAGTAGAATAGTAAATGAAAGCTTTACATAGTTGAATGAAAAGTATCATCAGTGGTCTATTTCACCAAAAGTTTACTCTTATCTATCCACTTCAAAAATTTTAATTAAAAAGAGAATTCTGTTCGTTTTCAATTAAAGATTAACGTAAAACGAGTACAATCAATCGTCTCACCCTCACTGTCCCTTTATCAATCTATCTCGCTCTATCTTTCTCAATAATAATAATTAATATTATTATTAGTGTGATTAAAGTCTTTTGAAATTCAATCGTTTCAACCTACCATCTATATGATGAAGGTGATAATGATGATGTTGATAGTAATAGTGATGGTCAGTGACTATATAAGCATTAACGAACATCCTGTGGATTACATTAAATTATCCACAGCTTCCGATAATGGACATGCGGCCAAATCGACCGTTTCCTATTCAATTACCCTTCCAATCGTGATAAAATTTAACGTACCTATAGTCACCAGTATCATTATGGCCTGTTGAAAATTTCCAATAACAATTATTCTTGTCAACTTGGAAAACTTATAGGTTTTTAGAGAAGAAAAACTTGACCTATCTAGTCCGGTTGTTTATAGGTTTCATCTTATCTAACATTGTCAAGCAATAAAATATTAGAACGGAAATTCAATTTTGTACTGAAAAGAAGAGAAGCCACAGCCATTTGTTTACAACAAAAGCAACTCGAATGCACAGTAAAATGATAATTTAGGACTGTACAAAGTTGTATAAGGGCAAAGCTACCATTTAATGAAAATGGTAATACATACATACCTACACCATTTCTACTAAAATACATGTGGCGTAAAATTTACCTCTTAAGCTTTAGTTAATATAACTTTCCAAAGAAACCAGACGGATGTTGTATAACTTCTTGATGCAAAACAATGAGGTACTTTTAAACAAGAAGTAGGATGACACGATAAATCACTCACAATCAGTGGAATACCTACGGTTTTAATTGAATATGCATCCTTGTGAATTGAAAACTTCTCTCTATCCCATAATATTAATCAAAACTATATCTATCTCTATTCATCCTTTTATATCTATTTATGTTGTATATTAAAATCATTTCCTACATTATAGAACTGGAGAATTTCATTACGCGTATTTACAGACACAAAGACAAAAGAAGTAAAAGAGAATTTTCGCATACCAAACAAACAAATTCAGATTGAAACTTGAGTGTTTCGAGAGAAAATTGATATGAAAATAAAATAAACAGATTTTGTAATTATACAAAAATTTCCCAAAACAATATTAATTTATTTTATTTTCCACAATACGATTATTTAAAATTTCAATAAAACATTAATGAAATCCCAGAATTAGTTGTGAATTACACACTATGGTATGAGGATAGACTTTCTGATTATAAAGTTCCCAACAACAATTGAAAATTCATTAAAATATCAACCGAAGAGGATAACAACAAAAGGAGAAACGGCGAGAATGAGACGCTAAAATTAAAGCTTTGTCAAAAAATGGTGGATGTGCTAGGCAATAAGAGGAACATTTTACGTTAAATTAATTAGATCAAATGAACGTACATATTGAATTGATTTGAAATGGTTGCCCATACAATTCAGACTGTACCGTGTGTGTCTCCAAACTACTATTTAGAAAAAAATAATATTACTGAATAAATCGAATTTAAACGGAAAAAGATCGAAATTCGCATTAGGGTGTGGTATTATCTAATTTAAAAGCAACGCATATTAATTATAGGGGTACGGTACGGTTTTAATACCTAAATTATTCTATGGTCGGGTTAGAATAAACGTTCATGTGTACAAAACAATTTAGAAAGACGAACTACGATGAGAAGAAGGTCGACGGCAACAACTGCAGAACAGCAAACAAGCAAGCAAGCAGCAAGGCCAGTAAATCTATAAGGAAAATACAAACATGAACCAGTTATATTTGTTGTTTTGACCTCATATATTACGTATACGTTATATAATATATAGGAAAATGTTCCCTCGGCATTTCTTAGTTTTCCCTATTATTTACTGGGGCTCATAAAATCAACAAAGCTGGATTCCAGTCGACGTGCGTTTCTAGTATTTGTTAATTGATTTTTTTGGTGTGTATACAAACACAAAATGAAATCCAACCAGTATTTCCGGGACTTTTATCGTCCTTTTTCAGTATACACAACCCAAGAGAAAAAAGGATCAAGATTTATGTTCACACATAAAATTGTGAATATACGTCTATGTATAATGATGGATGTTTTATATTTATTTATTAGGTTATTTATTAATTTTATTGAACGAATTTTTAGAAATTGTTTTTTAACAAACGAAAATTTCTCTCAAAAGGAAATTTTGCGTTTATTGATAAACGGGCTGGTAATACTGGCACTGCTAATAGACCGTCTCCTCATTCCCAACTAATAATAACCCTTGACAAACATCTTTCTAAATTCATTAGTTGAAAAAATAAGGAAGTAATTCTAATCGAATTTAAAGGATCGAATTAACATTAAAAAGAAAAGCTAACGTCGCGCAGGTGTCGGTCTCTAATTTCATGCCCACTTCATCTTCACAATGCTGTTATCGTTAAATCCTTGAAATAATGGTTTAAGTTTTGAGACGGCTGTCTTTACCCTCTCATACCATGACCATACAAAAAGAGAGGAATAGGGGTGAATTTTCAGAAATTATAAGAATACTTCAATGGCAGAGATAGTGCCTGTGGCAGAAGAAAATAATAATACCAGTAAGAAAACGAAATTAATTAAGATCCCAATAATTGTTAATCTATATAATTGAACGATTTTTTTATTCAATGTCATCAAAGCAGAGACGGTAGTTACTGCCACATTCACCAACCAATCTTCCCTTTTTCAATATTGTTTTTGATCATTTAATTAAAAAATCTGAAATTAATTTTATACATTAAAAAATTTGAATTGATCCGGATCAAATTTGATAAAACAAGAAGTTCTGATGATATCTTATTATTATTACTTCCGTGCTACCTTTTCTTTTATAATAAAAATTTTCCCCTCCGGAGATTACAAATCAGAAAACTGATGTTCACTGAAAAATGAAAGAGAAGAACAATATTTAAATTCTTCGTATTAGCCATTTTACGATTTCGTAATTCTAACTTTTCGCATGAAAACTCCTACTCTTTAATTGACGAATAAATTTTAATACTACCCATCAAAAGAAAAAATAGTCTCAAGGAAATGAAAGAAGAGAGAGTTACTAGAGACCATCCACTTTCAGTAACCTATTACATGATTATTTTATTTATAAAGTGTCCAAAGTAAAATTCCATTATAAAACCATATTTACATCCAATTTCCACATATCGATCTCGTTGAAATTACATACATATTCATGGGAATCCTAGCTCTATCACCCACTCTAATAAACATAAATGCAAAGAAAGAAGGAGAGAGTGAGGGGGGGGGAGAGAGAAGGGGAACGGAAACAGGAGTGACCTATTGTTCACTGATGTGTCAAAAAGCCTACAGTATATCGACGATTTCCATTCTTCCGTCTCCCAAAGGCTTTTATGCCATTCTATTACTGCTACCAAACATATGAGCCCATGCTGTAGCCAACCACACTCTGGAGAATAACAGTCAAACAGAAGCACAACAACACAATAAAAAAAAATAATAATAATAATAAAAAATAATCCCAAATTGCTTATGATTTAATGTATTTTTAACTCACGAAAAAATAAAGGGCGAACAAATATAACTACAAATCATCAATCAAAAATTGTTTTCAGTTGATTTTTACAAAAAATATCGCACACAGAAACGAAGAAGGAAAGCTGATAATTAGATGACCAATGGTGATGGATGACTTCATATCAACTTGGACATACACATTTTCTCTAAGGAGTTGTTTACAAATCAACCACAAAACTATTAAACGAAAACAAAAAAAAAATATCAAGTAGAAAAATCAATCTTCATGCATCTCATTTTACAAATTGCAACTGCAATTGTTTTGTATTTCTCTCAATTGCACCAGATTTACACACGTAAATCTAGTTGAAATTGATCTCCAGATACTACTCGTAATCAGTCAACTGTTTCAAATTTGTTTACTACCATGGATGATAGAGCGCTTAATTTGCATAGTGCCCGTAAGGGTGTAACTATTTACACAAATTATAAAAGTAGAAAATTTGCAGGAACGCTAAGGAGTATAACATAAAAATTGAAATAGTTGATACAAATTTCGCACATTTCTAAACCAGCAATACTATGATTTGTATCACTCAAGTGTGTCACAGTAAAAAGTTGAAACATGTAGTGGAAAGCACCTCATTTTTTAGACGAAATAGTCAAATACAGAATAAAAATTACAGGTCATTTGTAAAATCATTTATAAATTGTTCTTATTACAACAACGAAAACTACTTTTCACTAGATAGGGGTAACGTTATATATTCATTTCATTTAAATATAGTGTAGATTAAAAAAAGAAAATGGAAAACCATTTTTTCTTCACTTACTGTTTGTAGACGCGTTCTTTTTACTTCAGTCTCCATTGAAATTTCTACATGCATCATCTTCTTTCTTCATAATACAAATTGAAACGATCAAAGAAAATCAACCAAATCACAATTCCCTTTCAAGTTTTAAACACTTTTTAATCACAGTATCCGATACTGAAATTCTTTTACAACAACAAAACGACAAGACGCTGAGCGAACAGACAAGAAAAAATTCTAAACTTTCTCGTTCATTCATTTGTCGTTTATTTTTTTCCTTCTTTGATTTACTAAAATTAAAAAAAAAAGTGTTTAACGAGTATAGAAGATTTCGGTAGATTTTTATCTGTCTGTTATTACATTTTCAATCTACAAATATTGCATCTCTCTCTCTTTCTACCAATAACACTAAACGACCCTTTTGGTTTTTATTAGAATATTACAGTTATTTTAATATCGCCACGTCATAATCTCGAAGGCTACATGGAGATGATCATGTCTCTTTTATTTACAAAATATTAATAATGAAACAGAAAAAGACATGAAAACAGTTCTTAGGAAATCTAATATTAGAATACAAAAAAAGGATCAAATTATAATAAGATGAATGCATCTAATTTTAAATAAAGCCACTGAAAATAATTGGAAGTAATCCTCATTAAAAAGACTGACAGACAAGGCAATTCTCCTATCCTACGCATTATAGTGAAAATCTACCAATTTCAATTTAAAGTTAATTAGATTTTTAGTCAAAAATAAAACAAAAATTACCCAATAAACGTGACTAATTTCAATAACAATGTCTAAATAAACCTGTAAATACTAGTTGTTCATACAAAAGCCTTCAACAATGTGGAATAGTCACAATAAAAAAAGATATCAATAGAGTTATCGATCAGATTCTAAGTGGTGTATTCAAAATGAACAACGAATCTTCTCTATTGTTGTTGAAGCACCAAAACAAAACACTTCATCATCTTGATGGTGGTTTGATTAACATAAACTTACCGAAAATGCTTTAAGAAAAACTAAACATTGTATTATGCCTTCCATCGTATCACCAGTTAAACAAAATGTACCAGTCAAATGTCGACCACGACGTCCTAATGTAGCTGTTGTTGCTAAACTGGCATGCACTAAAGCACGTCTTGGTAAAGAATTATTATCATTCCCACCACTACTATCAGTATTACCACTAACATTATCACTGCCACCACTAGGACCTCCACTATTAGTTAAAGCTGGAGGTATTCGTTTAGTAGTAGCACTCATTAAACGTTGTAAAGAATCCATTATTGACAAAAACAACACCAACCACCATTATTATTATTATTAATAGTAATCAACATAATCAAAAGGCACCCTACTGCAAAAATTTCTATGGAAAAAAAAGAGAAATCAACTATTGGAGCCGAATTCAAAACAAAAACAAAAATAGGCTTTTCTCATTAACTCTGTGATAAATAAAAGCAAACAAAAAGTTTCATCATCATCATCATCATCATCATCGTCATCAACATTGTGTCAAGATTCATCCTAGTCTTTTCAAAGGTAAACAACATCCATCTAAAGTTCTGAAATCCCACTATCATCATCATCTCGTATTATTATTCAAACTATAAAAGACTACCCAGTTTTTAATAATCTTTTCTACTTTGCACATTAAAAAATGTATAGAGAATAATTTTTTTTTCTCGTTCATACTATCTATCAACTTTTCTACTCCCTTTAAATATATCCTACTCTGTAAAACTTTTTCTTATTTCTTGAATGTTTGTAACTGGCTCTCTACATCTCCGGATGCTGTGTTTACGTGTTCCAAAGGAAACATCAAAACGCAATCTTCTTACCAGGATAGATTTCCCGAGGGCAGGTAGTCGCCAAGTGACATCGAATAATCATATATATCTGTATGCAGATATAGGTATATATAGATATTATTGATCAATTTCAGTTTTGAATATACATAAAATATACAAAAATTCCAATATTCATTTTTCAACATCTCGTTCAAAGGGAGATCAAACGGAGTTGTAATAAAAAAAAAATTATGTTCATTATTCTAACGTCATGATTTTATATGATGATGAAAGTGAAACGATCTACTTTGTTACAAACAATTTTGAAAATTATTAATTATTAAAATAATAATTACAGATGTATTCAAGTGTTCTAAATAATTCGGATATCATAGTAATGTCAATATGTGTCTAAATCAATAATAATTAAAATCTATTATTGTCTGAAATTTATTTAGATCATCGAATAGATTTGTTTTAAACATAAATATCCAACTCCAATACCTGATAATAACAGATACATTAAAATGTTTTTTTGTTTCATTAAAAACACCATTTTTTTTGTTTATCAAAACAAAACCAAAAATTAATTATAAAAGATGTTAATCATTTCGTTGATAATTTTTTTTAGAATAATTCTTTATAAAAAAGTAATTTAAAATTTCTCTTCATCTATTTGTTCTTCTTGTTTAAAAACAATTTCGATTTGATTTTGTCGTTCGGATATTGTGTAAATCACATGGCATTGCTCATTATTATTATCAACACTGACACAAACATTATTATTACAATTACTATTATCAATATTATTATTAACATTATAATTTCCAGACAATAATGTATGATTACCCTGTGTTATTTGATACCGATTCACATCATCTTTATATTTGCCATTACTACATTGATATAAAAATTCACATAATTCATAACATAGAAAACATACACCAATTATAATAAATGTTTCCATTGTAATAATTATCATAAATCATTAAATTTCTAACATTTTGTTTTTTGTTTAATGATTATTAATCGTTCAAAAATTTATTTTTAAATGATTCAATGAATCAAAGAAAAATTGAAAATTCGACGCACCCCCGGCGACAACTTTATATGTACGTACTACACCGAAACACAGCCACTGTACATTTGCAGGTCCAAGCAGAATCTGCTGCCTCCATCATCTATCTCTATCTTTGTTCTTTCTATATCTATATATATATATATATATATATATATATACATATACATATAGGATGCTGTAGCCGACAACTATCGAACATTTACGAAAGGATAATTATGTCAGAGAATAGTAAGGACTTTTCTCAAATATGTGTGTTTTTCTATACGAAAAATGTCACATAGTCCTGATAAACTTATCCACTACCAACAACAAAATAAAAAAAAACGAATAACCGAAGAAAAGTGGCGAAAAAATAAAACCAGATTTAAGGAAAATTTTCCACAAAAGATTTTTCCGTATCCTTTACAATCTCTTTCTCTCTTTTTCCAATCTTTCTTTGTCTCGAGATTTTCGAATAAATGAAGATAAATGGTTGACACTAAACATCTTGATTATTATTAAATCGGGCAATAAGTAGATTTAACTTTACATTAAAATGAAATAAGAAGACAAAAAAAAAACGAATTTTAACAAAGAACTCTTATTTACTTAAAGAACGAAATACAATGTAGAAATCAAATTGTTTAGGCGAAAAAAACGATGTAGGAAAACAGTTCAATTAATCAAACTATTCACTTTATTCCAATCCACCAAAAATCAACAAATGTTCAACTGTTATTATAATAAATGAGAACAAACAAAACAAAGACAGAAACGTAATAAATCACTTATACAGAATTAATTGAAGTCATAAGGAACCCATTTCCGTATTTCAGTTATTATTAAGTCTTGTTCCTTCATAATAATAATAAACAAGAGAAAGTAAGACAGACTGTTGTAAACGAGACGGAGACTTGAAGTGGATAATTCCAACAAACTCAATAGAATTGCTTTTAGATGGATGAAATCTGAAGAGTTTATATAAAATTGTACATAAACATATTGATAGTTAGAATGGTGAATGCGCTAGGATAATAGTCAAATAGTTACTCTACTCTTTTACTTTACTGTATAAAAATAAAATTGTGAAACAAATCTGAAGTGATTATACATTCTATCTACGAATACGCATAAATACTGTCTCACAAATACAAATAACCATAAGGGGTTACTTTAATCATGATCTGGCGCATTCTGAAAATCGACGACATACACACAACTACCCCAAAGGTTTCATATATTTTAATTCTGTATTACACACAATTCCCTTGTTGATATTACACCGAGAATAGGGCACATATTGCAACAATAACCAATTATTAAAATTGCATTCCTTCCCTCCATTATATTAGATTATCATCATTATTAGAGATACAAGGGATGAAATTATCAAAAGAAACAGGCGTAGATAGACAATAACCACTCAACATTATGATTCTAAACATATAATATTAATACGAAGATAAATTCCCGGAAAACTGACACAGCTATATCAAGGACCATCCCCTATTTTATGACACAACAAATATAATTTTAACGAGCCATGCAGTATTATCATCCCACGGTCCAACATCATTAATATACACATACATACTATTATATTATTATTATTATTATTAATGATCAAATAGAATGGATGATAAATTAATTATTATTCTTTCGCAGAATTAAAAAATTGTTACTATAGATAGATCGTAATTATCCTAATCATCACCAGCAATTGACGTTTGGAAGATTAAAAGCGTTGGATCATTCTTTCATTTTCTAGAATTTTCGTGTTCTATTTGATCTTTTCAAACATCTTTTATAAAAATAAAAATGGTATAATGAAAGCTGATAGATAGAATCAAATCCAGGGGAAGATCATTATCGTTGACCTTAATATTGACTGACTTATTTCTAATCAGGTTGTATTCAATATAATTTTATTAAATTAATGATGAAGGGGCTTAATTTATATCTCTATATAAAAATCTAAATCGACATAAAATGCGATAGAATTAAATTTGAGATGTACCTACATTTTCAATGTTATTTCAAAGTTTTATACCACCTGCTGCCATTCGCCCCTAGGGGTGATTTTGAATCGTTACAAGTCTGTATCTGTGTGAGTTATTTCACAAACCAACAACACATCCTAAATACTTTAAATCTACTGATAATCTCTGTATCTGCCTGTCTATGAAATCAAACATTAAAAAAATAATTATGACCCCGAGTCCTGCCTTGTTATTATACAGGATTGTTATTAAAAGGGCGAAAAATTCGAGTGCTCACAAATTTTGCAACGGACAGATTAATAAAATAACTTCTTCGGTTAGAAATCGACCGTTATAATGGTAAGTGGAACAATGATAAATGTACGACTCGAAAAATCTAACCACAGTTATTCATCGTGTAGGTTGCTTTTGTTGAAATTTCAACCGCACTTGCTTCATTTTCATCCCACTCTATCTGTATTTATCCACATTTATTCAAAGAAAACACCACACCAAAGGTAATTCCAAATGCAAAGTAGGAAAAAGTTAATTCATTAACGTTGGTGTGTTGTAACAATAAATAAACAGATTGGAAAATGTTCGAACATAATGTCATTTTTCATTAGTGAATTTCCATTTTGAAAGCAAATAAAACGAATAATTCGAAACGAATTATATTCAAAATGATTAATACCACCATAAAAACTGATGGTGTTCTTTTTTTTGGTCGTTGATAATAAAGTCTTTTCACTACAGTTAGAATTTTTTTCTCTTATAAATCCTTAAAACTTTTCTTAACAAAGAAGTAGAAAATGTAAAATAAAGAATTTACAATTCATTATAGCCTGTGTGGTTTTGTAAAAGTTATTTAGTTACTCGAACAGTGACACATTTCGAATTATTGATCAACAGATCTTACAAAAGAATCAATTGGATTATTTCAATCATTTCAATTCTCTGTTTTACAAATAGAAAATTGAAAAATACTGAAATTGGATCAGTTGGTATTTAAGAATAATGAATGAATAAAGAGACAGTGCTCATCCATCATTTAGAATATCACCATAGAAGAGGAAGATAGATAGATAGATAGATAGATAGATAGATAGATAGATAGATAGATAGATAGATAGATAGATAGATAGATAGATAGATAGATAGAGAGAGAGAGAGAGAGAGAAAGAGACGTAATAAATACGTCTTTTTATAAATCGTTAATTAAATTCACTGAAACCGCAAATGTTTATGTGATAGAAGTGTGTAACAAAAGAGTTTATTTTAAATGAAAACAGCCCTCAACATAAACATATTTCAAAATAATTCCAAGAGAATAACATCAATGCTGTTGACTTTAACAATTATTGATTTGTGACAATTTTTATTTTTTGCGAGAATGATTTACATATTAAAAAAAAACAACTCACAATGGCTATTCAGATTGAATGGTTTTAATTAGTTAAAGGTAACCAGCATTGTTACATGTTGTTATTGTTGCGGTGGTAGCCCTTTAATTAGTGTAATATTTACAAACAAAAGTTCAATTATAGTGCATTATATGAATTGTATCATTCCCTATTTCACTGTATTTCAACATCTATCTCTTTTTGTCTGAACGAGACAATATTGTGTAATATATACAGTATGGCATTTAAAATGTTTCATAATGCAGCAAATATAATTAATTGGGTAATTAATAAATCTTAAAAGATAAATCCATTTCAATAATTACTAGAATATATTATTTAAATGGGAAATATACCTAAATAATTGTTATTCAAATACCTAAGTAAATAATTAAATATATTAAATACAGTGGTCGCCGCTTGATGTGGTCACTTTGTATATTCTAAACTACAATTCAATTTTTTTTTTATCTTTTATTGGACATGTTTAAACACAAAACTGTAATATAAATAGGGGTATAATGGTTACAAAAAGGATTTGAGAGAAATATAGACGATTTCAATCAATTGAACATCGTTCATTGTTTTCTCCGTTTAGAACTAGTTTGTGATTCTCGAAAACATCCCTTAAAGCTATGAACTGATAAAATAAATCATGCACAATATAGAATGGTTGGAATGTATATTGTATATTTCATAGAGTTGCAAATTATGCTTACAATCTCCAACTGTTAGTACGAAAATAAATCGAATACTTCAAAAAACAAATTAGTAATGAATGTAAATCATCAAATTATACACAGGTGTATTGAATATTTTCCATGCAATTTTCCCACTTTTTCCACTTATTCTACAGTATCCTTTTATCCCCTCTTTTGTGTATCATTCAATATTTATATAAAAAAATTCCAGATATTAGGCAATTTTATTTCTTGTCTTCTAGGGATTTTACAAAACTGTGTGGATGAGGGAACACACACAACAAAAAAAGAATAAAACGCGAAGATGGAAATATGCGACAAACAGTTATACGGTTGATTGAAATGGAATTGTCATGTTCGTCTTCTAATCTTCGAATTGCGAATTTAACAAAAAACAAACTTTATTTATTTTATTTAAAAAATTTCTAAAAAAAAGAGCTTTCATTTCGTCCGTTGAAAAGTAAAATGAACAGTAAGTGATTCTCTATAATTGCAACACAATCAAATTACCAATAGTATTAAAAGACGATTAGATGGAAATACAAAAAGAGAGAAAATCAGCATTATTTCCACTTAATTTTCTTACATCATTTATTTTATATTAGCATAAAAAATTTAAAAGATTTTAATTAGATTTACTCAAATGACTTCGTTCATTTTCCATTTGATTCAATTTAATTACGACCAATCATTTTACCGTTCGTTCAATTTTCATTTATCTGTATGCATTAAAGGTCAATGTTCGATTTTCGTTTACACACGTTGATTTTTTGAAAGGATAGATCTTCGAGATTTTATTTGTCGTTCCCAAAGATTTCCTCTCTATCAACTCTGTCTCTAATGGAACTTTTCGTTTCAGCATGAATAAGAAACAACAACAACAACAACAGCAACAACAACGAAATAAGTTTACAATTGAATTAATACTGAATTGAAGAACGATGGAATTGATGAATAAAGAGACAAAAAAGTTTATAAATTCGATCAAATCTAAATGATATTATCGTTTCAAAACAATTGATTCATTCAAGTATAAGTATTATTTGTTTCGTATATAATTAGATGATGGACTGAACATCTTGTGTAGCGTTCTTCAAATTCAATTTTAAGACAAATAAGTAATAATGTAACAAACAACATGATGAAAATTCCTTTTGATGACAAAATACACCTTCCATTTCTAATAATAAAAGGAAATTTGAAAGATCAATAACATGCCCATCATCAGCTATAAATACATCTGCATAATATAGTTATCTATGTATGTTTACATATTTCATATAGTTACATATAGATAGTTTAACCTTGACAGATCATTAATTTAATTAGCAATTCAAACTCACTGACCGTAGAAATTCACATCCAATTTGAGAAACGATTTAATGCAGTATACACAAACATCTCCCAATCATCAGTTAGTTCTGCTTTATTTTATCTTGTAGCAAAAACACAAAACTAGGATAGAAGGGAAAAAAATGAAACAATCTACTGAAAGAAAGTGAAAAATGTCAAATAGGAAAAAATCTAGCTACTATACACGTATTTTATTGTTTAAAAAATTTTCAATATAAATAAAACATGTGAGCAATTGTTCACTGATCTCTATACACATTCCCAATGAATCATCCCTCAAAAAAAAAATTTATAAATCTTACGAAAGAATCTTGACATTTCGAATAACCATCACCATTCCAAAAAAACATAAAAAATTGTCTCAAGACTCTTATTTTTCATTTCATTTTTGTTGAATGTAGATAAGTAGACAAAGGATAGGTAAGCAAAAGATTCTGTATATATCACCCCTTAATCTAATAAATCCATTATAAATGAGATCACTTCTACTTATTGATTTTAACTGAAACAATAAACAAATAGCGCCCTCTGAACAGTTATTACTTAAAGCTGAAACGAGGGTTGATAGTAGCTGAATAGTAGCGATTTACAGTAATACCAACTACTGCCACCACCATTACGATTAAACGCACACCTAAACTGAAATATAATAGATGGCGCTACTATAAAATAATATGAAAATTTCATGAAATATTTTCAGTAGTTTTTTTGGGGATTAATTGAGACTATTATTTCATCCACCACTATGTAGAAAAAGTACACTTTCGTACTGTACATTTACAAATATGAATAAATTATCTAATAAATAAATAATCATTTTTTTTAAACATTCAAATATATGTGGTATGGTGGTGATGGTAATAAAATTCAACGAAAAATATGTAAATGGCGTCATAACTTCTGAATATTTTATTATATGCTTGAAAACGGATTAAATGAAAAACGACAAACAGCTAGAAAAGCAGACAAACTTATTCTGAAAATGGTAGTTAGATGATAGTTAAAGAGATAAAAATAACGAAAACTTTAGGTAGAAAAGAATGCCAAAAAAAAACCAGATACCTTGCACCCTTACTAGGATCAAAACAAAATATATAATATGCATTATAGGTGCTATGGAAATTCTTTTTTTAAGATTATTAACGATTTGTTAAACGGATTTTTTTTAACATTTCTACCACGTTATTCATTTAATCAAATGTTAATCAACTGTACCCCTTCACACCCTTTTTGAAAATGTCAATTATCCCTACATTTTCGTAACACTAAAGGAAACTTTTTTGTTGTATGATTATCTAATTTATCAGGGTATACATAAATTTGTTAAATACTTTCAACAATTTTCATTATTTCTTATTCAATTCTATTTATCTTATTTATAAATGATCAGGTGCAGGTCAAGGACGCTGTCTTTTATCGATCTCCATTCTCAGACTATATTACCCCCTACCAGAGTAAAATGCATTTATTATTACGTTTGATTGGATAAACGCTATTATGTGAATGAAAAAAGGTGAGCCAGAAAACGTAATTATAATTAACCCTATTATTTGTTGTTGATTAAAAAAAAACAAAGAACTATATAACTAAAAACTTTAAACTAAAGTATACGTTTCGATATAAATTTCAAAAATCTGTTACAGTTAAATCAACTTTTAATAATACACATAGAAAAGGACAAAAAGAAAGTTGTTTAACAAAATACAAAATTTTCATCCTATACAAAAAATTTACGTACATACACTTCCTTCAATATTCTGCGACAAGGGTTTGGAATCACCAGAGGATAAAAAAGATAAAAACTACCCTGTTATATAATATTTCACTAAATTTCGGTAAAGTGATATAGAAGTACACACAGGTAAATAAGGATTGAAACCTATTTGTTTCCGGAATTAAACAATCCCTTTTAATTACTACAAACAGGAAATAAAACAAAAACTTACTTGTTTATATGAACTAAATATGTAATAAATTTAGGGTTGGCTAAATAAATATAACCAAATTTCATTAGTCAAATGTTTTGTGGTTGTATCATTTTGTCCTTTCAAAATTCACATATAAATTAAGCCATTTGTTTTTTCAACTAATTGTTAATTTTATTAACAACAAAACTACTAACCCTTTATAGTAAAATTATTTTTTGAAATATCCTTCAATATTTAAATAAATTAATTTAAACATTATACCACGCTATTATTAATAGTATACCTACTAAAAATAATGGTGACTGTTAATTAAAGGGTGTGTTCTAATTTCCATCGTTCAGCGTTATATTTGTTTACAAATCACCCTTCTTTATACATACATGTGTCTGTATAAAACTATTATACGAATATGCATACATTCAAGTATATAGTCCACAAGAGGATTTCCATTCCTATTCTCAAGTCACCCTTACTAACATAAACAACAGAAGCCCTATATAAAATTCCCCAGTTCTGGCCTAGATAGAATCGTTACGGTCAATAATATTAGAAAAGGAATGGGTCCAATGTTTACCAGAAACAAGTATAACAGATGTAGAATACGATTTTGAATAGATTTTTGTAATCAAATTCCATAAATTAAAATAATGCCATTTTGAAAATTTCGATTATCAATCAATTTATTGATCAATACAAATGATGAATGCATTAATGATTGAATAGAATAGAGAGATCGTTTTATTTAAGTATTCCAAAACATCAGTTATGTTCCATTCACTTAATTTTGTTTGCAAAAGTATGTACCTACTTATCTAACCTAGTAGGCAATCCTTTGTATTACACTCATAACTTGTTTAACATTTAAATGAGTGTTTTAAGGACTACATGTCATAAGTGTTTAAACTTGAATATATTGCGGTGTACATTTCACAGTATAGGGGAAATTTTCGTTACATTTCATTTGATAATTAAATAAATTACTATCTGCACGAAATATAATTAAATTTCTAAAAACCCATGTCATCCTTTATTCCATCACATTTTCATTTATTTTGATATTACAAATTTTCAATTACCACAAATATGATTTACAATCATATCAAAAATATGGTTAATAAAAAAAAAGTTTCATACATGAATCAAACCCCTTAAAAATGATTACAGTCATCTATTTTTCCATCCCCTTGTCGGGTTTACGATTTGTCAAGATACGATCGTAATCAACATTTATTTATCGATAAAAGCACACCCTACTGCCAGTTTCTATCTTTCAAACTTTAGCCACTTGATACTGTCAATAAGACAGAAACAGAGGAAAACAAAATAGAAAATGTTAAAGGTTGGATTGTGATAAAGTATTAAGTGTTTAAGACACATACAGCAGTCACATAATGACGACTATAAATATTACTTTCTATCAATAAGCAAAGATTGATTGAAACTATATATCCAATAGGTGTTACTGTAGAACTATAGTAGAGTGTCGAATAACCAAACTAATTATATAGCAGGAGTGATGAATGCAGTAGTAGAACAATAATTGAGATTTGGATAATCGACAATCTCCAGTGCTTATTGTTTCGCACAAACACAATGTCAGAATTGACATAAATGTACTTTCACTACTTGAGAATGTGTGTATGTGTAGAAGATTGAGAAGTAACAAATGTTGACATTAAAACGTGATTTTTGAATGTCAACTGGGATAAAGAAGGGAATTTAACGGATTTACAGCATACCACCAGCATGTACCTCTAGTAAAGAAAAAAGAATGTAGAGAAGCGCAACAACAAAAAAAAACGACAAAGATATATCGAATAGAATAAAACGAATAAAAATTTCATTACCATCACCATCATCATCAGCACACATTATCACCCCTTTTTCAACAAAAACATAGCTAATCAATAAAAGCATTCAAAGTCTTTCTCTTTCTTTTTTATTCAATGTTTCGCATTTTCATAAAGTATAAAAATCCTACTTTTCTGTTGTGCTTTATTGGTTTTTTGTTTTTTTTTTGTTTTTTAGAACAGCATTTTTTACAGAATAATTATTATACCGGTGGTGGTTGTTTGTTTTCTTTTGTTTAACATTCTTTTCATCTTTCGTTGTAGGGCAGTAGAAAAGACGTTCTACATAAATAAGCAAGAGCAACATGAATAACTTTTAAATTAAAATCGAGCTGAACGAAATAAAGGGCGAAAGCGAATGGATAAGTAAAATATTCATCACCGGAAACTGGTTAGTTCTCCATCAAATTCTCTGTCTTTCTCCTATATATTTTTTCCATTTTTTTATCTAATCTTATACTTGAAGTTAAGCCGTAAGGTACGATCGATTACTGAGATATATACGTTGAAATTAACGTTTGGAAAAGCACGATTTAAAAATAATTTGAAATATCAGAACTGATAATAATTTATCGTAATGATTAATAACATTAACGAAAAAAAAATATATAATTACAGAAATTCAATGTGAATTTCAAATAACAATTTAAACCAGTACCGGATCCATGGGAAAGAAAGTCTTTGATCCAGACTTATAATTTGTAAAGGGGCGCTTAATTCTCTACTTTGTCACAGACGACAATATTTTAACAGCATTTTTTTTTTACTTATAATTTTCGAAAACTTATTAGAATGGGTACCAAAAAACGTTTTCATCCCCTTGGAACATTTCTAAATAGATGATTTAAATCTTTGTCTTATACCTAAGTGGATTATAAAATCGTATTAAATACCGGTAGAAATCTTAATCATAATTCTACAACAAATACAGATCATTAACATAGACTGGAAAAACAACCAATTAATTTTTTTTTATATGAACTACATTTTTACAAAAAACCTACAAAACAAAATTCTTTAAATATTCCATGGAAATTTACAAAAAGTAAAAACAAGTGATGGAACTTTTTTATTAAGACAAAAATTTAGGAAAATTACTTTAGACAATGTTGTCGACATGCCCGGATCGATAAGTGTAGACCGCCACAGGATCGACTTCTAGCGTAGACTAAAACTACCAATAACAAACATTTGCAACAGAGGATGTCTATTTAAAAAGATAATGTGCAGAAATTTTTTAATATAAATCGTAAAATTATAATAGTAACAAATATAAAATACTGACAAAAAAGTAACAGTAATGTACAATTCCATTTGAAATTTGCTTTTATTTGTCCCAATCCCATTTGGATCTGTTATTGTTATTGTTGGATTATTTAGAATTTGTTACCAGTATTGGATTGATTGTGGGCTTGCTATTCACAAACAATAGTATTTATAGGTTGGTTATCCGATAATTACAATAAACTCAATTCAACTCGATTAAAAAAAAAGCGAATAAACCAGGTATATAAATATACAAACAACCAAAGTTCGCATTCAAGCTTATCAATTATATTATTGATTTGAAAATCAATTGTTAAACGTTTAACCATCAATTTTATGAAGAGATAAATCAACTTTGTTATCGATATTGTCATGCAATCACTTAAGAAGATTATATTTTAAAAATTATTTAAATCTGTAAAAAAATATTACGCCTATTATTTTTTTTTATTCTCCAAAATCATCACCCTTACAAACCAGCAGCAACTGATAAATCACAAGCCGGACTGAAAACAGATCAATAACGAAAATCTCTCACTATACATAATACATCTATTCAGTAGTCGACGTACCCTCTACATATCCTTTAATTAAGATTCCAAACAATGATAAGGTAAACATGCAAAACTTCTTCAGTAATACGAAAAATTTAGAAAACCAACAACATTTATTTTCTATTTGTAAAAGCTACTTAAATAATTGACAAATAATATATATTTCGTGGAAAACTGAATAACATGCTCATAAAAAATTTACCACATTGATTTAAGAAATAATTTACCGTTATCTTTCAAATTTTATCAAACATTCACAGCAAATCATAAAAAGTCCAGACGACTAGGACACCAAAGAAGACTAAAAGCATACATAATGTAGATTTAAAAAAAGAATCAAGTAAACAAGACAACACACAAAGGAGTCTATACAACAACAACAACAAAATTGATCTTTCCAATTTTATTCTATAATAAAGATCACCTGATATCAATTTTCAATCTTATCCTTTGGAGTTGTTCTTATCACATAAGAAAGCTTTTAAATATCTACACAACAACGCAGAAACAATAGAGTAGAGAGGACAAATAACAATTGATTATTTGATGACGTCATCAAGTAATAGTTCTTTGAAACTTTATTAAAGAAGTTTTGAAAAATTACATTAAGTGAGTAGGTCTTTGTCTTATAGTCCTTCTATTAGTAATCAATATAATACTTTAATTAATTATGATCTCATTAAGGACATTCTTTACAACAACACAAACATTAAAAGGATAATAATACTTTACTTTCCTATTATATTGTACAATGTACACACACACACACATTTGCACACACAAATACAGATATATGTGACATGTAAAATAATTGACACAGTGCGTTTTTTTCTCTTTCTATTTTTAAACTCAATATTGGATTTATACATTTTTCACACCATGTATGTAAATTGACACATGTGGATATAACTTTTAATTATATTTTATTTTTAGCATACATTTATGTCGATATATTTTCATCAATCATAAATCATTTTCTATATTATAAAATTCAAATGAAAATCCATTTCCATGCATTTTATACCAGTTAAATGTGTTTTCGTAGAGCTTTCAAACTGATTAAATTTTGTAATATTGATAACGATCTAAGTAGATACTTCATAAATCTCTTAAAGTCTAATTTTTAATTTACCAAACCCTAATAGATTTTTCACAAAATAACTAATTTCCCAATGAACTTAAATTATTAATAAATACGATCAGACGACGATTGAAATAAGAAAAAAACCTGCGTTATAGATTGAAACTGTAAATACTCATTAAAATATAGTAGCAATATACTTTATAAATGAATTATTATCGTCTACGTTATATCACCACTTCTAGATAGAGAAATATCGTTGCAAATTCACTCCTTCTGTAAGTGAGACCCATAATGATTCATTAGAGATTAAGTGTAAAGATTACATTAAAATCCGTTTACTCTTATTATTTAGTAAATTAAATTCAACCTAAATAAGTAATTATCCAGTTTTTTTCATTGTTTTCCACGGTTTGTTTCAAAACTTAATTTCAGTGACCTGAATTATAGTTGTTGTGGCGTTAAGAGATTTACGCCTGAAAAATTAACACCCACACAATTTGTTTGGATAATAATGAAGCTTGACAAAAAAATAATAGACATGTATAGACAGTACGAAAATATCCTCGTCTTTATCAAACAAAAGATGATGTGAACATCCTTCTACAAAATAACAAAAATATACTGAAGAATAAGTAAACAGAAAAGATTTAAAATCAATGAAATAAAAAGAAAAGAAAAGAGCGACAGTTATATCCACTTGTAGTAAATTCAAATTACCTTTTATCTATTACATATATATATATATATATATATATATATATATATATATGTATATATATAGGTTTATAACTTTCAGTCAAATATCAAAAGTGCCTAGAGTTATTTAATACCATGAAACAATTGCTTCCCTTTGCAAAAACCTGAATAAACAAAAACAGACTTTTTGCCATTACTTCTGCCAGTATTTTCAGTAGATTATGTTTTGTTTCCATGGAAAAATACATAAAACGAGTCCTATATAGTAAGTCACGGTACATACATGTACATAATATATTCTTCTACCAATATTTGATCATTTTAGTAGGATTTTGCTTTCAATACAATTTATGAGAGAACTTATAAAAAACTTCTATAAACAAATAAGAAAAATATCCAAGAAAACCAAATGTATGAAGAATGTGATTTTTAAATTGAAGAAAGTAAATGAAAATCAAAAGACATAATATTGAAAAGACCGATAGATATTCAAATTTGCCTTTCTGTCAAAGGGTGTAGTATTCAAAGTACGTAGATATAAAGGTTTGAGCAAATAATAAAAAAAACCATCTACCACTATCTATTTTAATCAAATTAATGAGAAAGGAAACCGAAATTACTTATAATCTAATTATTACGTTGTTGATACTGCTCCTTTTCCTTACAAACAGAATCATATCTTTATAAAAATAAACTGACAAAATCGATTATTCTACACTATTAATAAACAACACTAAATGATGAATTATGAATAATTAAAAAGCAGCATTGTCTGGACTTTTGATAGCCATTAAAAGGGATAAATTTGGTAATTACAAGGTAAAAAAAATGTATGAAATCTTTCAACTATGTAAAACTATCTAACAAAAAAAAATTTTATATGAAATTGAGGATCTTAACATTGTACCATCTCAAATTAGGCTGAAATTAACATAATCCATATTGTAACAAAAACTTTATAATTAATTGAACGTTAAAAAAAACAAACTTAAATCCAGTGTAAATTTCAAGTAGGGTTGATAATTTTTTTTTTTGTGGTGTAAGAGAGATACCTATTTATTTGTTTAAGAGAGTCATTATCTAGAATGGTTCGAAAATGGATAGATAGAGAACATTTGAGGGCTACTTTATACAATACAAATAAATTTTCTATCTCTTATCAAAGAGAAGTGTTCCACCTGTTATCTGCTTTTGGATTTTTTTTAATATTTGCAATAAACATAGATTAAATTCAAATTCCAATTCAGGAATGAACGATCAATACACATTCCCAATAAACTTCAATATAGTTTATAGTTTTATATTTTCTAGTAGTATAGAAAATTGATTTATATTCGATATATAACTACCTATAGATCTGACAAAAGAAAGTAGGTACTTTAGAGGTGGGGCGCCGCTTCCATCATTACTATGAGGCAGGTCTAAAACATACAATTGTTTTACTTACGTGCTAATCTACAACCTATCTTGTGTCTAGGATTTCAGTGGCGTTCGTAATTATACAAAAGGTGCAAGACAATTTGAAATAATTTGGTTATTTTGTCATTCTTCACAACTTATTGACTGTAAAATCAAAGAGGATAATGAAGTGGAAAAATATGACGAAAATAATAATTCATTTTTTTAACTATCTAGTTTATTGTGAAAGCAAAAAAAATCAATCAAGCATTATTGTATATCGATTTTTCTGTAGTACATCAAAGTGAATAATCTTGAACAGCTTCGGCAGTCTCCGATTCTTGCATTTCAACATCCTCAGGATTTGCAGAACCAAACAAAAGTTCAATTTCGTCGTCTTCATCGTCTTCATCCGAGGTTTCACCAGTTACAACAATACGTAGTTCATCCATTGCGTGGTCCAAAATACCCTCTTTTATAATGTATTCATCTTCGACTTTTTTTATATGGTTACATACATTAATCCATTCATCTGTTGTAACGGAATTGAATTTCTCCCTAGCTAATTGTTCAACATCTTTGAATTTATAAGTAACATTCCTTTGGGCCATCCAATGTTTAACAATTGCCCATATCTTTTCAACTGGATTTCAATCCGGATGGTAATGCATCCAGTTTGTACAAAGCATGTTGGGATTTATGAAGTTTGATTAAATTATACATCTCTGGCTTGGTAATGCTCGTATTATGCTGTATATTTTTCTGCTCCAACCATGTATTCATCATTAATTTTTTATATAACCAAATCTTGTTAATCTGATGTTACTAATTTTCTTCTATACTATTAATTGAATATGTCAAGTAAACACATACATGACATGGACTCTCATATTAAATTTATAATTTTAACTTCATTTGTATTTATCTAGCTATTGAATGATGACGGCTCTGATAAATTTGAGTCAAAACTAGTTTCAGTGTTAATATAAATATTTCTTGGATGAAGTTTTCATTTACTTATTTCATAATTGTTATTATAATTTTTAGATATTATTAGAAACATTAATATTTGAATTAATTTAATTTTAAAATTCATGCAAATCTTTTTCTAAGCGAGTCGCCACTGAATGTTGTTTTTCCGTCTCACTCTATGAAGTCTCACTTCACTGCTGGATTCGTTCTAGCGCTACTCTCCCCGCCCCGCAGTTGTATTCCCTAACCGCGGCAACAGTACTCTACTAAATAAATCTCTCTATCTTGCAGGTTTTTTTTGAATTACCAAAACGAACACAACTTGTAGAAAATAAACTTTCATTCATCGAATTTAGAAGTTGTATCCTCCGGTTGTTTACCTATTACATACCTACTTAGTTTAAAGATTTTTGAAATTTTTATTTTGGCCATGTAATTTTTAAAAGTTTTTCTTTTAATCTACAATTTTTCTAACACACAAAACCTTTTTTTAATGAATATTTTCATACAAATTACGAATAACAAAGCTGAAGAGGAAAAGGAGAGATAATATTTACCGATTAAACAAGCAAAGGCAAAACTCGTGTTATCTTAAATATGATCATTTTGGGGCTGCCATATCACATTTCCTAATTAATTACTACATTGACATTTTCACCGTTCAGATAAAAAAGATTCACAAGTCGTATCAAATGTAATGCTATATACACTCGCATTTTGAGAATCAGGTACATAGTTCAGGTAAACACCTATATAATACTGGCATTGCATTCATTGCTATTGTTATTGATACCGTTGTGTTTTAAACACTGATTTAATAAACTTCTGTAAAGTGAATTTTTCTTTGGCATTTTTCTTCCAAACTAACAAAGATTAAGAAACGATTTTTCTTGTACTAACGTAGTGTCTCGACGATATGCTTTCTAGATAGTTTTTATTTCCATTGAATGGAAATTTCAAGAATTAATTTTACTGTGGAATACTTAGAGGGTGGCTAGGTAAATCTGTTTATTGCCGAATTGTACATTAGGTGACCCCTTTAAGGTGAAACACCCTGTGTGTATATATATATATATATATATATATATATATATAAATTTGATTACAACCCGAAAATAGTAAATTGAATCAACTTGAAATTACGCAATATCATAAAAAACAATGTGGAAACCATCAACCCGTTGTATTCTATTCCGTTTTGTTAGTTTTACGTTTACAACCTATTATCTGCGGATACGGATAAATTATTGGATTATCACAAATTGCAACATCGAACCCAACTACTTACTTCACAACAAAACATATTTTATTAAAATCAATTCAAAAATTAATTAAAAAACTGCTACTTTTCTGTTCTAGAACCTTCTTGTATATACTATACTCAATTCTCTTTCTCATCTACTACTGTAGTACGACTAGTAAAGCCCATCTTTATTTTTAGCATTAAACTTTTTAACTTATTATCGTCCTTTTTGCCCTTCATCACCACCCTACACCATTACGTTTGAACGTATAAATTATCTTAGGCGAAAAGAATTTCCCTTTATTAAAAGAACACACCAGTCAGATTACAGATTAGAAAATAGTTGAATACAGTTCCTGAACAACAACATAAACGACATCTACAAATAAATTAATCACCCGGCACCTCCACCATTTTTCAACCAAAATTTTTTTTCAGCAGAATTAATGGTGTTAGATAGTATAAGACGGTTTTCCTTCATAAGCCTATAAAATTCAATATAATATTGTTAATTTTATCACTATCAATCAGCAAAGTTATCAATCCGTCAATTTTATTATTTCTCTCATTTCCATTTTAATTCATTAAAATAACAATTAATTTTTGGTCATTTAACAACAAATTAATAAAATGTTTATATCAAATTATTGTTTAATAATGATTTTTTTTGTCAAATATTGCATGTAATAGTTCGACATTGAACATGAAATGTATTTTGAAGTTGTTTACTCGACTACAGAGGATGAATAAATGTAATAGAAGCAAATAAAATTAAAAACTCATTCATGTATTAAAGGAAAATTCCCAGGATTTATAACAACAAATATTTACATTGATATTACGATTGGAAAATGTAAATCTCATTCTTTATCTAAATACATATCATAAGCCGACTATTTGTTGTTGTTTTTTTAAACAATTTCATGAAAATTGCGTAAAAATGTAGTGTCATTAATAAATTATTTCTATAAATAATAATGATAATTATACAATTTCCCCGCAATTTTATAATTTTTTTCAAACTAGCCTACGTGTACAGTTGTCTAATTGGCAATTACCGGTTATTATCAAAAAGTCACGCCCACATCATTCAATCAAATCAAGTTACCTGAACAAGACAAAAAACTATCGCTACATAACCAAAAAAAAAAGGAAAACACCATCATATAGCCAGCCGTTTCCATTTGTAATGTGGAGAGAAAGTATAAAGGGACTATTAATACGTTAATTACGGGATTATCGTAACTAATTGTTTACTAATTAACAAGGAAAATAAACACGAGAACAAATAATTACAACAAAACTTACCAATTGCAACACAGTATTGACAACTTCTCTATTGGAAACTTGGCCAACTTCGATAAGTCCAATTAAAACAGCAAATTTCAAACTATCATTCATGGCCATCCTGATGACTTCTTCAGGATGTTTAATATCACTTAAAGGTGGTTTTGATAAATCCGCCATTTTTTTGGTTCTATTATCGTTCGATTGTTATAAACAAAAACCAAAACAAAAATAACACAACAATAAGTAAACAACAAAAACAAAATCACGACACGACACTAGACACTTTAATATATTTTTTTTGTTGTAAGCTTAAAACCGGCAAAATTAATTTTATTTACCAACGTTTATCTGTTTATCTATTTTCAATAAATTTATTGACACTTTTCGTTTAATTAATCGAACAGATTTTCAAATTGGAAAACAATTAATAACTCGATATTCCAAAAAAAAAACAACACGACTTTTCCGATACGTCACATAACAAACACGACACAACTATTTCTGCCATGTTGGAAAATTACACAGGCGCCGGGGTGGGTGGCGGGGGGCGGTTAATTGTCATCCCTCTGTCTCTATTCCTATCTATCTCTTATCACTAATGTTTTTTTTTCTTAACTTGGAAATACTGTAACGTTGGCGGAAACGGCTGGAAAACGAACCCCCTCCTTATCATTCAAATGTCAAATTACGCCATTTTTGTTCTACAACCAGACAGCCAACATTAAGAAAACTTATAATAAAGCTTAATGTAGCGCTAAAATCAATCGCGGGTATTTCTGTAGGCTAGGCCTTTTTCAAGGATAGAAGAGTAGAATTCAAGGCAATTTAAAAAAACAAATTCTTATCGTTATTTCTTTTATTATCCAACAACACCTGCCCACCATGATACAATAATAATATAATAAACAGAACGTAAATAAATGAAAATATTCATAGATAGCAGTCCGAGGTAAGCTTTAAAACTACCAAACTAGACAGTGGTGTTGTTGTAATCTAGTTTGTTCGAAATTTCAAAGCTTATTAACGAGTCATGCTTCAGTGACGGCAACAGCTTCACTACGTTCTTCTTCCAATTCTTTAGCAGTGGCATCTAACATTGTTCTTGAAAATTGATCAATTGAGAGATTTTGTACAATATTCCATTTGCCATTTGTTATTGTAACAGGAAATGAATAAACAAGATTCTGTGGTGTACCATAACTACCATCACTAACAACACCCATTGACACAAATTTACCAGGTTGTGTACCTTTAAACCAATCGTGCATATGATCACCGGCAGCTTTAGCAGCTGACATTGCTGATGACATTTTACGTGCATTTATAACAGCAGCACCGCGTTTTTGTACAGTTTCAACAAATACATTACGTAACCATTGTTCATCATTTATTAAATCTTTAACTGGTACATCATTACCATTTTTATTAGCAATTGCATGTGATGCATCTGGATATTGTGTTGATGAATGATTACCCCAAATAATAACATTTGATACATTATTAACTGGTAAATTTAAACGTGCAGCAATTTGTGCTTGTGCACGATTTTGATCTAAACGTGTCATTGCTGTAAAATTCTCTTTTGGTATTGTTGGTGCATATTTTGAACAAATTAATGCATTTGTATTGGCTGGATTACCAACAACTAATACTTTAACATTTTTCTTTGCATATTTATCTAATGCTTCACCTTGTACTTTAAATATTTTCACATTTGCTGTTAATAAATCTTTACGTTCCATTCCTTGTTTACGTGGCATAGCACCAACTAAAAATGCAGCACTAACATCTTTAAATGCAACAGCTGGATCAGCTGTTGGTACAACAGCATGTAATAATGGTAATGCACAATCAGCTAATTCCATTACAACACCCTCTAATACGTCCATCATCGGTGGTATATCCAATAAATGTAAAATTAATGATTGATCAGGACCGAATACATCACCTTTTGCTATCATATAGAGTAACGAATATGCAATTTGACCAGCAGCTCCAGTTACAACAACACTAATTGGTTCAGACTATAAGAATTACATTTAAATTAATTAATAGTTTTTTATTAATTAATTAAATAAGGTTATGTTAAACTTACCATTGTGGCGATGTGTTTTTTTGGATATTCAATTGAACAAAATGAGTATTTTATGGAATTATGGACGAATGTACTTTATCACGACTCGTGAATGATAAAAATGACGTTATTTTGACCTCTGCTATAATTATTTTATGAAAAATATTTACGTAAACCTCGAGCAAGTGACATCAAACTGCCATTGGCTAAAAGTAGCGCCGATTTCAAACAGAGCCAATACCAACAAATTCGTTATATAAGTAATCCCACTAAATTTATAATAAATCATCTAAAAATAGAAAAAAACACTATAATTATACACCTTTTTGACTCTATTAAGTAATTAGATAGCAAATTTACACCAATCCGTAACTTAGCAAGAATAATAATGATTGTAGTGCAATTCTATAAATAGAATCCACGTCACCATTCAGGCATCTGCTATTTAAAGCCAGCATTATCATTATTTGCTTTCAAATTCTTTTCTTATTACTTAATAATTTTTCGTTATCATTTGGACGGCGATAAAGTTTCTGCATTTACGCGCCACAATTTTGAATCTTTCCAATTGACAGCTGTCATAATTTTTGACAGAATTTCCTGTTTTATTGGTGAAATTTGTCGTTGGTTTGAACGTTGCTGCAAATATTCAAGAAAATTTCTTGAGACTGAAAAAAACGCAGGTAAGGTAGGTGTTTTTTTTTAATTTTTGATTAATTTCATTGATAAAGCAGTGGTGATATAGAGCGATAACATTTAGAGGTTCAATAAAATCTTTTTCAGTATATTTGTCTAATAAGTATTAAAAAATTTTCATTTATTTTTCGTTACAATGAATTCGATTACTTTCGATTGGAAAATGCCAGAAAATTTCTACTGGTAATAACTTTTCATACATTTATTCATTTGTTAGACAGTTATTAACATAATTATTAATGAATACCCAATTTTTTTATGTTGGTATTGGAACAAATGAAGATCTCTGCCTTTTAAACATAACCTTACTTTCTGTTGTAGCGCTGATAATTTCTTCAAGAAAATGACGGATTTAGAATCACCTAGAAAGAATAATGATTGTTATTTTTATTATTATTCAACATGTGCTAAAGTAAGTGTTTTGTATTAAATAAAAATGTCTAATTGCTGATCCATTTGTTTTATCCATTAAAAAAATGTAGGGTGATAGTTGCACGTTTCGCCATGAACCATCTGCCTTAGGCTGTGAAACTATGTGTTCGTTTTGGAAAGAAGGCAAATGTTTAAATGTGCATTGTAATTTTCGACATATGGAATTACGTGTAAGTTGGTTGTGGGCCAAAATTTGAAAAAAAAAACAATAAAATATCACACCCAACTATTTTTATTATTCATTTTAGAAAAACCGTAAAGCCATACCTTGTTATTGGGAATCACAGCCTACTGGTTGTAAGAAGCCGTTCTGTCCATTTTTACATCAAAATGCAAAGGATTCGACTTCAACACCACCAGAACAACAACAACAACAACCAATAAATGATGAAACAGAAATTAGAGTCGCTTCCGGTATAGGTATATAGCTACAACTTTTAAAATTGTAAGACATACTAAATTTGTAAATTATTCTCTAACTTAAGAATCAACAGATAATACAATTACTGAAAAATTGAGCCAAATGGTTGATAAACATTTCCAAAAGCCAAATGATTCATTAGTTGTCAATTTTGAAGAAGGTATGCAGCTTGTAAATTAGAAAACTTCATGTTAATCGTATTAGAATGTTTGTTTTGTTTGTTTTTGAATGTTTTCTTTAAAAAAAAGAAGAATAATTTATTGATGAATTTGTGTTAAGTTTGATCATTATGCTACAAAAAGTAAAAAAAAAAGTAAAACCTCAATTGTTGAAGAGGTAAATTGTTGTGATAACTTGAGGGAAATTCGTGGTGCATTCTTGTAATTTCTTTTCCAATTTCTTTCTTTTTATTCACAGAATGATTGGGCAACTGGCTCTTATTGTAGTATTAACTAATGGATTTCCAAAATATAAACTGCGTTTATATTGCAGAAATATCTAAAAAAAAACATAGAACAAATATTGTAATTAATATTGTTATTGTACATATAGCAAAATATATATTTTTCTTTTGGTTGGAATTAATACGCCAATTTTGCCGTATGCACAATTTTTATTTTGAATTTTGTATGTATTTACAAGAGACATGCTGAAAATTGAGAGTAATGTTTAATTTGTTCTACGCATTTTGGGGGTGTTTTATTATAAATAATCTTTTTATATAACTCTCTATATTGTTGTAGATTGTGAATTGTTTTAAGTTGATTGTATGATAACAAAAAAATAATAATAATTAAAAAGCAGAAAGAATTAAAATTGTTTTGTACCAAAAAATGTGTCTTATTATTAGATTTACACAAAAGAAACTGCAAGAATGCATCCCGAATCATTTCTATTCGATCTAGATAACAATAACACACACTTAAAAAAACATTGTATAAATTGGCTTGATAAAATTTTCTTTTTTTTATGATGAATTCTTGCAGAGTCAGATACAGAATCAGCATCAACAACAAATTCACCAATAAAATCAACAAATAATCGTACAATAAAAGTTAAAACATTAGAAGAAATCAAATTGGACAAAATCCATGCAGAACAAGCTGCCTTTTTTTCATACTATCCGCCTGGTACTTTTTTATTATTTAACTCTATTTAATTAAATTCGAACAAATTTTTCCACAAAAAAAAATATCGAAAATATTAAAAATCAAAATCGTAAATCGTTACAGATTCGGACGATCTACGCCAACGGATCATCGATCGCATTACAACAAAGAATCACCCGAAAATTGAACAACAATCAACGAAAATCCAGAAAAAAGACGTCAATGATATTAAAATAAAAACATTAGATGAAATTCGTGCTGAACGTGTTTTAAAACAACAACTTTGTGATAATTCAGTTACAAGTACTGTTGATGAACAACAACAGAATGATTCGAGAAAACGCAGTATTGAAGAGGAGCAATCACAGGATCGACCGAAGAAAAAATTGAAACTACAACGGCCGTCCTTACATATCCACCCGGAACTAATGGAAAACCAGAACGACGACAATAACAAAAAGGAAATTAATCAACAATCGCAACTAGGAGAAGACAAAATGGTTGGTGATGATGATGATGAAAGTAACGAACAGTTAATTGAAGACGATACAAACAAAATGGAAGAAGTATTACTATTACAAGATGATGATGATGCATCGAATGTTAGTTTAAAAGAAGAAGATGAGTTGTTGAACGAAATCGACAACTTATTAGAAGACTAATATTTACATTTATTATTAATTTTTAAATCTGTATATATGAGAATAAAGTATTTGTTTTCTAAAGAAATACATTGAGGTTATGAAGGTTCAACAGTAGATTTTAAAGCTTAATTATAAGTTTTAATCGAAGAACAATGTAATTTATATCGGATTAAGGCAGAAAATAAAGTATTTTTTACAAGTAGATACAATTTCATTGGAGGATTGTTGAAAAATTCAAAGTGGGCCACGTGGGTTATGCAACCAACAATACGCGAGGCGCTAATTAGCATTCCTTGAAGTTCAAGGAATAATAACATTTGAAAGGTAAATTCTCCATTATCCTCGTGCTTTCTTTTGCGGCATTGACAAGGCCTTGAGGACGCAGCATTTTTTTTCATCTAGTGATTGTGCCAGTATGCGAAGGGCATGCGTGACGTTGTAATTAATTTCCAATCATCATTTTTTCATTGCAGTTTTTTCATTTGAATTCATCACTATGCAAATGAGATGATTATTATAATAATTAATTTATCGAATAAATTTGATTGAAAATATACAAGGAAAACCCGTAGGTTTTGTTTGGGTGAATTTATTCATTAATCACAAGTTTTTAGCTTCTTCGTGAATTATGAGTTTATTAATTATTGATCAATTCTGGTTATAATTACCAAACTTTGGTGATTCCAATGACGTTATTGTCGACGCTGCTAAGCGCACGACGACGCTCTAATATAAAGTGATTGTAGAATTTCCAACCATAACAGCCCCACTCCCTTAAGAATTACCTATAAATAAGACGTTAAATTTTCCAAATGATTATTTCGCCAACAATCCTTTAGAGCTTAAGCCATAAAGGTGCAAGCTGAAAGATTTCGAATAGTGTTTTCGTATAAAAACATTTAAAACAAAAATGTGGCCGATAAAATGCTTAATAATTTGTGTATTTTTCAATTTGGGACTGTCGGAAACGAAAAAACCGCATGTTATTGTTATTGTAGCTGACGATATGGTAAGTTTCCAATTTTTTGTTTATTTATTCGTTTATTATGAGTGTTGCTGGATAAAAAAAACTAATAACTAATGGATAGAAATAGCAAGTGGTCAATTTCGGTTTTTTGTTTATTTTTTGTGCACCACACACCAAAATTAGAAGAAATTCATGTGCCGATCTAGAATTAGTCATTTAAATTCTGTTGGAAGGACGTTATTTTTTTCCCTCGTTTAATTTATGCAGGTAAAGTGAACAGCTTTCAATAGCGAGCAAGTTCATTTTAAAACCTTGAACATATTGCATTCTAGACAGATTTATATCCTGACATTCAAAAATTTAGGTGAATTTCATTAGTGATTTATAAAGTCAACGAACTTGTCTTGTTTAGGAGAAAATAATTACCTTCATAAAAAAAACAAACAAATTTACTGAAACGTTCAGGGATTTCCAGTTAAATCTTCATCGGATCATTTGTAGCGACTATAACTAAACCCGTTTAGTTGATCAGAAATTTCACATTTGTTCTTTTGATAAACATATGTTTTTAACTGTTTTATTCTTGTTTGTTTTTTCTCAACAGGGCTTCAATGATGTTGGTTTTCATGGGAGCAATGAAATACCAACACCAAATATTGATGCTTTAGCTTATAATGGGGTGATTTTGAACAGTCATTATACGCAAGCATTATGTACACCATCAAGGTCGGCTTTCTTAACTGGCAAATATCCCATACATTTAGGTAAGAGGACACCCACATAGTAATCAATTTCTTAATTTTTATAAGATAATAAATATTAAGAGTTTGACTGTTTATTGCTTGATCTACTATTGAAATCACCAAATTAAATTATTTTTATCTCAATTTAAATAAATCAGACATTTTTCAATTTAATTAACAAACAAAACATAAATTTTGTCATTATTTAGGTTGGTTATTTAATATTTCGATACAAATCATTTAAGAAACATTCATTTAATACACGGTTGTCCCACGGAAAAAGCATTGCATTTTTACAATGATTCGAGGCCGCCGTGTTGCGGGGCCAGGCGCACGTTTGAACGTAGAATATTTCCAGAAGTTGAGGGTGTTTAATTGTTGCCAAAGTTATGTAGTTGGCATGATTTTGTTGAGTATGGGCCTGTGGTTTGGAGAGCACTGTCTTCTATTTACAGTGGCGGGACGAAAATTTTGATGACCAGCCCGCAATGACATTTGAGGGTCACCACTTTTTATTTTTTGATGATTTCTTATTTTCCCTTACGAATTTTTCTTTTTTGAGTCTCACTTGAGGGACTTTAATTCCACTAATTTTTGTAATTTTATACTATCACGTCAATATAAAGGCAATCTAAATACTAAATACTCTGATAGGCGGGGCCGTCCTTAACCAATTGCGGGGCCCAGGGCAAAATGATTTTTGAGCCTCTATAAATTTTCATAATTTATAATTTGCTGAATTAGGCCCATAAAGTGTTGGATCCGCTCGCATCCAAAGACATTAATATCATTATTTTTATATAATGTATTGGCTCGAACCGGCCTTAAGGCGGGCCTGCTGACATCTCTGACTTTCCAACGAGATATCGCTTGTTACTATTCGTTGATTAGTTGAAAGTTGTACAACCCCAACTCCTGGATGGCACCCCATAGGAACGATCTACGTCAAAACTGAGAATGGGCGATAAAATATCAAAAACTCAGAATGACCTAGAGAAAATCGGAAGCGCTGCAGCTTTAATCAGTGTTTGATCTGAGCTAAGAATAAATCTAGCGCACTGTCCGATGAGACTACTGAATCCACAGAATCCATCTTCTCAATTCTGTGGCCGACTCAAAATTTGTATAAAAATACCGTATTTTTCGGGCCATAAGTTCTTACATAATTTTTGAATTTCTCTATAATCTTCGATACACTTATAAAAATTCGTATGTTACCTTCGGACCATAAAACGCACTCCAATTTTAAGTCGATTTTTCTATGTAAAAAAAAACTACGTCTTATGGTCCGAAAGATACGATAAATAAATTTAAATAAGTTAATTAATGAAATTTCAATCATCATGGCCAAAAACCAACAACAATGAGAATCAAATTAAGGGATCTTCCGGCAAATTATTTCCAACAATCTAATTCCAACAAAAACATATTCGATTGTTCTAAATTTAGAAAAATAGAATAAAAAATGACTATAGATATACAAAACAAGAGAAAAAAAAATGAAGAAAAAAGGTGTGGAATTTTTTTTATGTTAATTTCCCATAAGATAATTTACATATTCTTACAACCGATTAAGTAATCAATTAATTATTTTTTTTTATTTAAATTCAAAATAAACCATATTTCACGAAGGTGAAACATGAGGCACAATAGTATCAATGGCATACAAGAAGGTTTTGTGTCTGTCATACATCACTGAGAGTCAACGCTTTTTTTCCATTTCTACGGAAATTCTTCAGCTTCCTACTACTGTAATTGCTGTCACTCATAAATCTAAAATGATAGATTCTTATAAAACAACTACGTTTAATTAAAAAAAAAAGTATCCTTGAATAAACACGATGATTATATGATTTAAACTATTTAATAATGACAAGATCGAAAATTACCTTGTCACACAGTTTAATTAAACATAATTTTTTTACTGATTTTTCTTTATCTTTAGTTTTTTTTGTTGATTTTTTTCTTCCGTATTTCCATCATCGTACTTTTGCCGAAAAATTAGCATTAGTCAATGTTAAATCAATCAAGGTTGTGGTTATTAATTTGTTTTCTAATAATTATCGATTTCAATTTAGGTATGCAACATTTGGTAATCTTAGAACCGGAACCATGGGGTTTACCATTAAATGAAACATTATTACCGGAATATTTGAAACATAATGGTTATAATACGCATGCTGTTGGTAAATGGCATTTAGGTTTCTTTAAGAAGGAGTATACACCAACTTATCGTGGATTTGATACACATTATGGATATTGGCAAGGATTACAAGATTATTATGACCACACCGTACACGCTACAGTATGTATTCACAAGCTATTACTCAATGGAATTCACTAACAACTATTAATTATCTATAATCAAGGACCAACAGTTCTCATTTTGCTCATTTTTCGCATTAATCCGCGTGAATACCATTGAATAATACAAACCTTTTCTTTAGGAGAATTTTGATGTTTTCATTTGAATTTTAGTTCACATCCGAACATGGTTACGATATGCACCGTAATTTAACAACTGATTGGAGTGCAAAAGGCAAATATTCAACAACATTATTCACAGAAGAAGCTGTACATTTAATAAAAGAACACAATACAAACATACCAATGTTTATGTATTTAGCACATTTAGCACCACATACTGGCAATGATAATGATCCATTACAAGCACCAGATGAGGAAATTGCTAAATTCTCTCATATAACTGATCCAGAACGACGTATCTATGCGGCAATGGTATCATTATTAGATAAAAGTGTTGGTAATGTTATACAAGCATTACGTGAAAAACATATGTTGGAGAATTCAATAATAATATTTATAAGTGATAATGGTGCACAAACATTTGGTACACATGCAAATCACGGTTCAAATTATCCATTACGTGGTATGAAGAATTCACCATGGGAAGGTGCAATGCGTTCAGTTGCAACCATATGGAGTCCATTAATAAAACGGCCACAACGTATTGAAAATAATTTAATGCATATTAGTGATTGGCTACCAACATTATATACAGCTATTGGTTTGAATAAAAATGAATTACCAAAAACATTAGATGGTATTGATCAATGGCAAATTATTAGTGAAGGTAATGGTAATGGTGCACGTAAAGAAATGGTTTATAATATTGATGACATTTATAATTATGGTGCATTAAGGCAAGGTGATTGGAAATATTTATATGGTTCACCATCAGAAGGTACTAAAGATGCATGGTATGGTGCATCAGGACGCCAATCCATCTATCATTATGATACAAATGCTATTTTAACATCAAACGTTAACAACGCATTATCTGGTTTGATCACATATCAGCAAATCAATGAAAAACATACAAATATTAAAAACAATCAGGAAAATAATAATAATTTTAACGTAAATCTATTAAATCGAAATTCAATTGAAACATTACGTAAATCAGCTGAAATTAATTGTTCGAAATATATTAATGTTGATATACCAGAAATTAATAATTGTGATCCATTACAATCACCATGTTTATTTAATATAAAAGATGATCCATGTGAACGCATCAATTTAGCACAACAACGTCCAATTATTGTTACCAATATGGAACAAGCATTAAGTCGTTGGAGGAAAACAGCATTACCACCAAGGAATATACAAAGAGATCCGAAAGCTGATCCACAACGTTTCAATAATACATGGACAAATTGGCAAGATTATGATGATGATTTTGTTGTTAAAAAAAAACTCCATTATAATATTTTATCACCATTAACAATTACCTTAATATCGGTTGCATGTGTTGCATTTATTATAATTTTGATTGTTTTAATAGTATTAAATATAAAAAATTTACAAGAGAAGAATAGTAATAAATATGATACAACATGTTTAGATGAAGAAGTGGACGATATGAAGCACAATCAAACAACAAGTAAAATATTTGAAGATAGAGAAATGCTAGCTAGAGACAATATAAAACATTCTTTTCGAACAGTTGAATAACTTACTCATTCATCTAAATTTGTTATTATAATGACTACTTTAAATTTTCAAATTTAATGAAAATCTAAAAAGTATGTTTGAATTGCTATTGATTATTTACAAGCTTTAATCAGCTTTGATTGTTTCTTATAGAAATCGAATCTTTTAAGCTGAACTTGTGTATTGTACATATATAATTAATTATAATTACTATCGTAAAATTTTTGTTTCTATCATTATTGTTATTATTGAAAATAGGCACATTTTGTTGATAAATGAATCATAAAATGCAATTTCTTTCAAATTCTCACTCTAATCAGGGCCTATGTAATGGTACTTCGGGCTCCAAATAGTTCTTTCTTTCGCACATGACTTCTCGTCCATTCAACTTAGTCCTGGTGGAAATATTTCTCTGAAAAACTCTAAATAAGTCTGAATAACACTTTGAAAAGACTTATTTTCTCTAAAAAAACTCTGAGAAACTTTGAAAAACTCTGAAATAGTGTTGTGAAGTCTGAAAATCTCTGAATAAGTCGGATTTTCTACAAAATTTCGGATTATTTGTAAAAGAGATATTCAGAATTTTTTGCTCCGCTAGTTCTTTAGAAAAACTCTGAATAACTCTCCTACAAGAGTCCAAAATTTTGTAGGAAATTCGACTTATACAGAGATTTTCAGAGAAATATTTCCCCAGGGAGTCAAAGCGCAATCGTAAGTCAGACTGAACAGTGAATCGGGTGCAGAATTTACGAACGTCGGAGGAAGTTTCCGGCACTCCCGCGACATAGTCTGAACAATAAATGTAATATTCTTAAAAGCATTAAAAGTTTTATTGCTTTTTTGCGTTTTATTTTACTATAAACTCTTCTTGAGAATACACTGAGGTGCTGCTTAATTTTCATTTTCCAAATCGGACGTTTGAGGTGCTACTTAGGAGCTAAAATTCAAATAGGTCCTCCGTTTTTGGACATTACTTTTACGAATCAACTCAGTGAGACGCTAATGAGAGTCTAAATACGATGGATGCGAAAAAGAACAATAGAAATGAGGTCATTAAGACTCTACTGAGGCGCTAACTTCCGACTCGGGTTATGTTAAGTTTTGTACAATTTGTCCAGGAATTATCCCAGAAAAAGTTGACAACCCTCCTAGCCCCGAGAGAGTTAAGAACACTTCTACTAAATGGAATGTTAGAACAATAAATATCTTTAGAATTACCTTAAATTAATACACTTACATTGTTTTTATTGGGCATTTGAACAGTTTACTGGAAAATTCACATTTTTTCAGGACAAGGAAATTTTTGAAATTTTTGACAGACTCTGATCATCTGTCAAAATAATCAGTGAAGCCAACCATACACAAATGCCTAGCCGTATCTCTCATTTATTATTGTAATAAAATTATTCAATTAGCAGCACATTTCATAAATTTATATATATTTTTAGACAAAATAATGAATGCCTTACCATCACCTGATAATGAGAAAATACTTTGAATGGTATAAACAGAGAATAATTAATTGCGGCTATCTTAGATTTTTTATCATCACCAACTTAAAGAATGTAACAAGAATATAATTGTAGCTCACCTTCCTTTATTATTCAATAATACAAAAATATAGATATAAAGCGATATAAAATGGAATTGTTATTGTTGTAGGCGTTTCATATAAGCCGCCCATAGTAGTGTTTGGTATGTTTTAGCAGCTTCTTCTTGATCACGTGCTTGGGTGATCCCCCGACCAACAACAGCAATATCAGCACCTTTCTCTAAAACAACACAATCCGGTGTATTATAGCGTTGTGATAATTGATCACCAATTGAATCCAATTGTACACCAGGCGTTAATTGTAATAAACCATTATTATTTAAAAATTGCGGTGTTTGAGCAACAATACCAACAACTAAATTTCCATAATTTTCAGCTAATTTCATAGTATTTTTTGTGTAATTTGTATCAATTAGATTACCATCAGCTGATGTTTCAGCTAATAGGAAGACACCACAAGTTTTTTCGTTAGTTTGATTGGGATTTTGTTGAATTGCATCCAAAACACCTTTGCCGGTGATTGAATGTGCTGTCACTAATTGTGCCCAAGAGGAAATTCGATAAATACCATTATTAAATTGTAATTGAACTGTTTTCCCAATATCAGCGAATTTACGATCTTCAAATAATAGAAATTCGTGTTCTTCCGCAATTGATTTCAAATGTTTCAAGAAATTTGGATGAAAATCCTCAATTATATCAATATGCGTTTTGAATAGACAAATATGCCGGCCGATTTCTTCAGCTAAATTCAAAATGTCTTTGGTTTTTGTGAGGTCGGCAGCCACACAAAGCGTTGTCTGTTTCTTAATGATGATTTCAAACAATCGTCGACTAACAGGATTTTTTACAGATTTTAAACGTTCCTCAAACGGCACTCTCAAACGATTCTTCTCCTGTACGGTTTCAATTGAATCAATTTGTGTGTCTTTTAAGTATTTAGCAACTTTTCCAACAATTTCCTTGTCAATAAGACCAGCACCATTTAAATAATCCATTAATTGTGTTAAACTCAATAAAGCGTGCATTTTGATTGAGTTCTGTTGTAATAAAGCTTCACCACCTTGTTGACGATTCAATAAAACAATTGCATCTTTACATTGTATACCGGAATCATTTAAATCTTTCACAGTTTCTAAAATACTTGAACCAGATGTTACAACATCTTCAATTATTAAACAATTATCACCCGTTTGGAATTTGCCTTCAATTAATTTCTTTGTACCATAATCTTTAGTTTCTTTACGGCGCATCACCATCGGTATTTTCGTTTTTGTTGATACAACTGTAGCTATTGGCAATGCTGTATATGGTACACCACAAATTATATCGATTTTCTTATCGATTCTTTTTAAATAGTCTCCAATTAAATCGCAAAGCGTCTCCTGCAATTATAAATTAATTCAATTTTATCTCGTCTATTTGTGTTCAATCTAGAAAAAATTAATTACAAGCAATTCAGGATAACTGACGATAAGTCTTAAATCACAATAGACCGGTGTCATTACACCGATTTTTGTTTTATATTCGCCAAATTTGATGGCATCGATTTTATATAAATCGAAAGCGAATTGTTTCAATTTCTTCTCGTAATTCGACATGTTTTCTTCTAATTATTTCAATCAAAGAAGACACACCAGTAGACACGAGTTTTAATTTAAGGTTATGTCACGTTGAATAGAAGTTAAATTGAGGTTAAAGCAATAATCTTGTGACAAAAGCGAACAAACAAGTTTAATTGATGATAATTCGACTACATAATGAAATAATAGATAATACAATCATTTTCTTATAATATTTGAATTTTTGGTAGTAGTTGTATAACCGGTTGCATATATCATTGCAATGTTGCCCTACTCAATTATCAGATTCCTTCATAAAAATAGTCTGATTATTTAATCACAACAAGAAACAGCCACAATTATTTATTAAGTATAATTCCAACAAAATATAGTTAAACGACTGTATTAGAACAAAAAATATCCAATTCCACTATATTATCTTAAGCATTAATAATTAATCAATTATGAGTATACCCCGAGTTAGGGAAATCGCTGAGAAGCCGGCATCGGTTAACAAATGATTTTAGGGACTTTTGATTCTCCCAAATTTCTGACGAATATAACCTCAATTACCAACAGATTGCAATAACAAAGCTACAGGTCAAACTTTCGTTTATTATTATTTAAATAGAAATATGGAACAAAAACAGACAGATACTCATTTAAAGGCAATGTTAAATAGTCCGGCACGTTTTACACCAGCTGTACCAACACCAGATTGGTCAACGCCAGCATCTGTTGCATCAACATCATCGTCCACCGTACTTTTTTTAAGAATTAATTTCCTACAGAAATTGCTTAAATTCATTTATTTTTAGACACAACAACAACGATCAACAACATCAAATGTGGTACAAGCGGCTACCTCAAATATCCCATCAAATGAACCACCAAATAACAGTATCGTCATTCAGTAATAATTCTTGATAAAAATTATATGAATCATTGCATAATATTGAAATTGTAGGAATTGTGTAACAACTGTTGATCTATGTACACGTCTCGATTTAGCTGTAATCAATGCACGTACGAGAAATTCTGAATATAATCCATCGAGATTCCACGGTTTAATAATGCGTTTAAGAGAACCACGTACAACTGCATTAATTTTTCAAACTGGCAAAATTGTGTGTACAGGTGCTAAAAGTGAAGAAAATGCACTATTGGCATCGAAGAAATTTGCACGAATCGTACAAAAAATCGGATTTGAAGTATTTTATTACATTTGTATACGTTTAATGTGTCTAATATTGTTTTTGTAGATCAAATTTGAGAATTTTAAAATTCAAAATTTAGTCGCAACCTGTGATTTGAAATTTCCAATCAAATTAGAAAATCTAGCATTAGTACATGGACAATTTTGCAGTTATGAACCGGAATTATTTCCTGGTATTATCTATAGAATGATAAAGCCACGTTTGTGTTTATTGATTTTCGTTAATGGGAAAATTGTATTTACTGGTTCAAAATCACGTCAAGATATACAAGAATCATTGGATAATATTTATCCCATTTTGCGTAGTTATAAGAAATAGATTTTGCCAGGTAAGGGACTTGTTTTCTTTTTTTCTTTGTACAATTCTGAATTGTTTTAATAAAAATTCTACACGCTTTGGAGAATTCTGATTCATCCAGGTATTTTCCCTGATCGTTATCAATATTTTCCCATAATTAAATTGTATTAAATTGAATTTGATTTAAATACGGAATTTCTCCTTTTTCGTCCCTCAACACTCCGTTACATACGCAACCGTTATTCGTAATGAAATTGTGGAAATACTAAAAGGGTTGGTGAGATGTTCACCACTTTAATGTGCAACCCGTGCTGCTAAGACAATTAATTTAATTTTAACAAAAAATTGTTTAAATAGATGATAAGCGTTTTTGTTTAATTACAAAAATTACATTCTCAAATTTTCGATATAATTTCCCCGTTATGATAAGTGGGGATTTGTTTGTTTGTTTGCTTGTGTTTTTTTTTTGTTCGTCGCTCATTAACGGTAGAATTAATGCTGGCGTGTTTGACGTCAATTCAACCACTTTCAAAACGTTGATAAGTGTGTTGACGCCACAGCACCAACGGGTTCGTTGTCGTGGTTACCCGAAAATCAAAGCTATTTTCGATATTTTGTTGTGTTTTATTAAAGGAAATGTAGATTTTTGTATCATTATTGGAGAAAGATTGGTTAAACGCAAATATTTAGAATTCTTAGTTTGCATAAAGGAAAATTATTAAAACCGAATCCAACGGATGTGTGCCTAAAGCTGGAGTATTATGTTTAGAACAGTCTACTTCATAGCATAAAGCTTTTTAATAACAATATTTAAAAAAGATTCACATGAGGGCACATTTACCTTTAAGCACGACTAACGATACAACGATCGCGCAGAATTATTCAACAATCCGGTTTTTATTAATTTTTTAGCAGATTATCAATAATTTACACCTGATTTACCCAAAATATAAAAATTTCCCAAATTTCCGTACAAATTACCTGCCTAAAATTTCCAGCAAAAAATGATTCTTTGAAACGTTTTAGATTGTTCTGAAAAACCACCAATTTCTCTCATATTGATTAATATTTGTTATTAATTAAAACATTCCAAATGAATTTGCCTGAAATGATGATTTTATTTTGAATAACTATTCTTCAATATTATCATTGGTGGCCTCAAGCAATCGGAAATCTGCCGTCCTTATTTGCATACACAAATATTTTCTTGTTAAAAGTTGAACAATCACAACAAGTCAACTTGTAAAATATGAACTTTCAAATACACGTTCTTAATAGGTTCGCTATGTGTTCTTAGAATCGTATTTAGCGTTGTTTTATTACAGACAATCTACGGTTTCTCATAATAACACCGATTTTGACGTCTTTTGTGTGCGTATTCCCATTAGAAATTTATTAATTTTGTTAATTCTTGTGATAAATATGCAATGGTTAACGGTTCGTTTTACCTTATGCAAAGGTATTATTCAGCTATTCATACTTGATTCCGTGATGTAATGCTTGTTGGATTTGAATAGGAATCAATTAATTATCAACGTTTACTGTAATTTAACGATTAACAAATATTTGAAAGGCAAATAACAATTTAAATATCAACAAAAAACAAACAATATTAGCTATAATCAACTATCTCTGTTTCAAACAACATTAAATGGATGTTAATTAAACATTTTTATTGATTTTCAATAAATTCAAGTCTATCAAGTTTTGTTTTTCGGTTCGGTTCAATGTGTACACATTTACTAAATTAGCGTTTCATACTTTGTTATAATAGCGTTATAGAGTTAACAGTTCAATTCATTGATATGTTGTCGCAAACGATATAGAATCTAAATTGGCTTATTGAAGGGTCCTTTTGTTCAATCTATTTGTTGCCATACTTTCAGGCATGTTGAACAACTCCCATAATTAAGTAAGTTCTTACAGGCTAGCTTAACGGAAACGAGGATGAAGATGTTGTATGTGCGCGTGTGTGTGTTTGTTTGTTTTATCTGTTTTGTTGTTGGGAATTTCCAATAAAGTGAAAATTAAGTGTTCCTTAAACCAATTTATCATCCTTTCATTATTTTCTCAGGGCATAATATTTTATCGATTTGTTCTGTTTATAATGCGTATGGCGCCCCTGTTTGTCCTCAATTTCAGTAGCTAGGTTCATTGCCCCCGCAGGAAAAAAGGCATATATATATATATATAGTTAAAGAGAGCTACAGTCCTGTGCATCAGTTTGCATCCTGTGACCTACATTTCAAGGCTTTATCGAACTGTTTTTGTTAAACCAGTAAGTTTGGATCCTTCTATCTCTCTCTCTGTTTCGACCGACAGGTGTTTGAGCTTTACTGTTCCATTTTTCTCTCCCCTTTCTTCTGAAAGCATTTCGGGTAGCAACACGGTGTACTCCTTAGAAGAGGTTACTACTGGTTATTGAACCAGAATCGATGTACGAATTAAACTAGATTTACCCTCCATTTATTGCATTTATTTTGCTTTACTTCTTGTAAAATGCTGATTTTAAACGAATACAAAGAACGACTCGACATCAATTTGGAGTATACGTAACATTGTTGCCAATTTCCAAGTAGCTTCATTTTAATAATAACAATAATAATAAAAAGCGATTTTGCCACGAAAAATGGTGGCAGCGACGGGATATCGTTTAAGAGGAACACATTCATTGCTCAAGATGTTGTTGTTGACACAGCGTAATTGTGTTACATTTGTGTCGTGTGTAGTTGTTGGATGAAAATGTCAAAGTTCACAATATTCAACCTATTCCAGCTTTACAACGTCGGTAATAAGAGAAAAAGATTACCTAAGGGACCAACACTGTTAAGGAGTGACCTTTATTTATATACCATGTACAGTTGCTTCTATTAAAATTATACCCTTGGAAACTTCTATAATTACATTTATTTTCGTTCTAGGTGATTCTAGTATTTCTTTGGTTTTTATTAGAAAATACTCACAAATAAACTTTATGAGACATTTATTGAAATATCAGTCGATTATAATTGAATATTTACATAGATTTAGCATATGTTTGTTTAAATTAATTAATATTATCTACAATATATCAAAATATAGTTATTTACATTTGTTACAAAATACATAAGGGATATGTACATCTATTTCCAATAAAGACTAAAATCGAATAAATACAATCATCACTGCAACGTATTATCGACGAATTGTTCACTAGAATTCATTATACCTTCACAAATTACAATTTCCTTATTAACAAGAAATCAAGACGAAACAATTAGTCAATAGTAGTTACGATATGAGGGACTTTCCATAATAGAAACCGCAATAATCACATTAACACTAATGCCACATGCGCTTGTTAATGTTCTTATGTGAACGTTTCTGATTTTAAATGAACTATTTACTATTCTAACAACGGTTCGATAATTTAATCACAAATCAACATCCATATCTTTTAAAAAATTCGAATATCGCTAATAAAAGCTTAAAGCTTGATATGTTCAATATTGACTAAGCTAGCGACATGTTTGGGAATTAATTTGTAACTTATTCTCGTCCAATTTATAACAGAAACAATTCTAAGAAAATATTTGTGTTTTTTTTTGTTATTGTTGAATTTTTAAAAAAATAGAGAAGCTTCTAATAGTGCAGCAAAGTATAGCAGCATCAACTGCTTAAAAGCTCTATAATTATTTTATTTAGTTTAGTATTATCAACGAGGAAAGCGCCATCATGGAAGAGCTTTAATATTCTTTTGTTGATCAATAATTTAACACAACAATAATGTGGTAGAAACATCAATATTGTATATGTGACAAATTTCTACTGTAAGCACAGTCCATATTTCTCTGTTATCACAGAATAAAATGTCTGCAATTTTGGAATAAATCAAATTTTTTTCTTTAATTTAAGAGGCAATTGTAAGTAGTTTTGGACTGTTCCACTGTCATTACCCTATTCAATCGGAGCGTTTTGGGGGGATTTCCGTACATCTAACAAATTGTAAGAAAAACCATCAAATCGGGGGAAACAACACAAACTTAAAGCTCACTATCCTGAGAAACACCTATTTGCTTTCCCGAATAATTGACGTGTAGAATGGTAAAAAAAATATTAGCAGCTTTTCCACCCCCTATGATCCGCACATTTGTTGATTTGTCGATCACCTCGTACGCAAAATGAGCACCTTCTTCTGCAGTGGTGTAAAATTTGTAAAATACACCCTGTTAATGTATAGATAATGAACTATCATCATCTCCATCTTTATAAGTGAGGAAAAAGACAAAGAAAACACCAATCATTATTGTCTCCTCTTGAACTGTTTATTCAACAGTAAGGAAATCTTCATATCCAGTTCAGTCTTTCAGGAATCGCATGTTTTGTTAACTTTAATTTTCTTTAGGGTGCAAACCAGTTAAATAAAAAGTTAAACGAAAATCTTGGAGGAGTAAGTAGTGAAGATGTTTCAATATTTATACACGTAATAGTAACATCGATTTTTATGTAAATCGTATTCTGCAACGAACAATCCTTATCTCGCTATTGTCGATCTAGTTTCGAGATAAGGATGTGTTTTGGCAGAGTACAATTTGGCTGTTTTAATTCACGTTTATTTACACAGAGTCAATAAATTGTCAGAAAATAAATGAAAGGAGCAGAATTCCCGTTCATTTTTTGTCATTTTTTGTTTGTTTTTTAATACTAAATTCATCAGTCTTGATAATGGGAAAGCTTACCGCCCGAATTTAATGGGATTTCTTTAAAACTGATAATTGCTGTGTTAAACTGTCTTCACTGCTAATGATTCGTTTCTTCATTTGCGGCCGAATTTCATCGATACCGTATTGCTGTTAACAGATAAAACATGTTTAGAATTTTGATCTTGTTCGCAGGCGCCTAAAATTACTTACATTTTCTAAATTTTTCTCCATATCCAGCATATGTTTGATTGTATCATAAACAGATGGTTCACGTTCGTTGGCATTGTTGTTGTTATTATTATTATTGGAGATCATTTCTAAAACAGGCTCAGAAAATGGATGGCGTACCGGCGTTGCTGGTCGCATCAGAACTTCTTCTTTTTGACCATCACCACGTTGCGCCTTAACTATTTTTCTTGTTGTTGTTGGTACAATTGTGGTTGTTGTTGTAGTAGTTTGTTTGATGATCGGTTTGCGATCAGTGAATTTCTTCCCATTGCGATTATCGTAGTTGCGTTTCTCGTCTTTTTGATTTCTTAAACGTTGATACCAGTAAATGTCATCTAATTCGTTATTTTGTTGTGGTTTGGCTAATTGTTTCAATTCACGCACATCTTCATCTTCTTGCGAATAACCCGTTTTTCTATTATTATTGTTATTAATTGTGGTGTCTTCCCATTTACCGTAATTATCATCATTGTATAATTGGGACATAATTAAATTTTGTAAGAATGCAGCATTTACATCATCAAAATTATCATTATTTTCATTATTATTGTTAGTATCATCGTCATTTTCGTAAAATAATTCATGACCGACCGGTTGTTGGTGTTGTTGTTGTTCATCTTCCTCCAACAATTCCTCTTGTAAATCAACAACAGGATCATTATCGTAATAATAATTATTTGGTCTTGTTGTTGTTGCAGGACGATCATAATAATAATAATACGGTAATACAGCTTGATAGACCTCATATTTTGATGTTCTCGGTATTGGATAATAAGCCGGTAGATTATCCTGCGTATTATAATAATAATAATCATCCGGATAATTTTGATTGTAATATGGATATAATTCGTAATAATTAATTGGGTAACGTGGCGTACGGACCATTTTATATGGTGGTTCGTTCCATTGATGATGGATTGATTGTGATGATGAACGTCCATAACGTTTCGTACCGTAAATCGGATAACACGAAATTGGTGAACATAGCATTACAATAAATTGAAGAATGAAGAAAATTTGTAATGCGATCTGTAACAGAACGGAAAACGCATTCATTTTTTTGCAATTTAATCAAATTCCAACAGGTTGCATGGGAAAGTTCAACGGTATTTCCATTCATTCATACAAGGCTCAGTCATCAGAACGCTCACAAACAACCGATCGATACGCTCAACTTACCATTTTTGTTATTTTATTTTTTTGGATAATAATCTTATTTATGATTTGAACGTAACTTGCACACTTTATACTTGTTTATAATCTCAAAGGTAACTCTGGTCGTGGCACAACAGTTGCTGTCGTAATAACATGTCCAACAATGTACGCTACCCCTATTTATAAGAAAATCCACCCCTGAAAAATCAGCCCACACGTTATCAATGAAAATGTTTCATGATTGTAGTGGGGGGCTTGATTGTATTATTAGAGAATTGCGCCAACAGAATCCGATTGGTAGTTATATTCAACAAGCAAAATATCTGATTGGTGGTTGGAAATTATTGATCGTGATCAAAATACTACAGATGCGCATCAATTTTCCGTTAAGAAAAAAATAAATATTGTGTTTGTTTTTATTTTCGTCTTCTTGTATCAATTATTATCATTACATTTCTTTCACTGGTGTGAATGCGTCATTAGGGGTTGTTGTTGTTGGTATTTATCGATAAACAGATCTATAAATAGGTTTGTTTTTATAGGGTGACTATAGGCGTCACCTGAAACTATGCTGAAATCTTTAAATCGTCAACCCTTTCCCCACCATCACCACCACCACCATCGCCAGTCCAATTCCATTCATAAACTTTGAATAGTTTTCATCTTGGCGATTGATAAATCAAGTGTGGAATGCATGTTTTGCACTATTTTTTTAACCCAATTGCTAGAATTCAGTATTGACAACAGAAATAGGGTGACTTTACACAGTATCAGCGTATTAATTAATATTTAATTTGTACAACAAATCGGTTTAATAAATTTCCGGTCAAGGATGAAACACAACAGAAATACAAGGACTTGTGTCATTTATTAATGAGTAATCTATTTTAACCAACTTGACCTGAATTTAATGACAATAATGTCAATTAGAATCTCGTTGCGACAGTATATGAAATTGAATTGGTGCTATAGTGCATCAAGGAAAATCCCAATTACTATCTCTCAACTATACAGATGTCCCATAGAAAATCGTTTTGTGATATTAATTCTCTTATTTGTTGTAATGCCACCTTTCTATCGGACACGCAATATTCAAGAACAGACTCCAATAACTTCCGATAATATCGGAAATACACCCCATTTTGCACTCAATGTTGGTATAGGTCAGTTTTCAGTGTAGATTTAGAACTTAACTTTTAAGGCAATTGCACTAAAATATCGAATTTAAATACTTACCAATTTTTTTCAAATAAGTGCCCAATATAATTGATCATTAGTTACAGAATAATGGAATTGTTTGACGTTTGATGACGAATATTAATTCCGATAGGTAATTGATTTGTTGTTTCCGGGAAATTCCAGGAGTGTTTTTATTGAACAAACACTACTGGAGGGTGTGTGTGTGTGTGCGTGTGTCTGTGTATTCGCACGTATTTGGTTCATTCAAAACTACGGTGGAAAATTTTCTAGAATTTCGTCCTTGTCCAACTGTTGATGGCAACAGAGACGTCGAATCTATTCCTCCTTGGAGATTTTTCTCGTTTAAAGACACAGTTTGACGTCATTCACGTCCGACAACGGTAGCATTTATATTCTGTTGATGATTGCCACCACTACCGCCACCACCCTTGACGTGTTCCCGAAATAAGTTCAATTTTTAATCCTTCAAGGACTATAGCCGGTCCGACGCCAATAATTTGTTAGTTTCATTTCCCATTTTATACAGAAACTACTATCCATCATTAATGAAACTATACAATCGATAAAACAATAAATTATAGACTAGCTGTTTTTTTCTCAGGATTCTATTGACTTTTGTCTATTTGCTAACGATATAATATTAGAATAATAGATGGTGAACCCAAGGATGAGAGAAGGGGAATCTAAAGGGAGATTGAGGAGCCCTAGATAGAGCTGCCGCCCCCGCAATCCCGGGCCTGTTCGATAGACAGGGGCGGTCTACTTTTAAACAAACACACACACGCACACACATATATTGCGGCCATTGTATTATCATTGATAATACGCTAAAGATTACCTACCCCAATCTGAGAAAGTTAAAGGGTGAAATTTTCTATGTATTATCATTTGATCAAGATAAACACTTATCAAGGGATGATAATAGTTATTGTATGAAAAACATAAATCGTGTAGAGTTGACATAAGGTCAAAGGTCACAAATCCTGCAGGATAGAATGTTTTCCAAACGCTTCCACGGTATTTCGTCACAGAAAAACAACAACTTTGGTTTAAATTTTTTCTTCGAATAACAACAGATAATTAATTGAGAAAACAGTACAGTTTTGTAAACACAAAAAAAAACCAACAATCTAATGAATTAATTACCGTGATATACAAAAACAACAGAACAGTACAAATCGTCAACAGCTAAAAATAAACGAGTCCTTATTTTAGTTTCAGCAGCATCCTTGCGAAATATAAAGTCCTTCCCGGGTTGAGCTTTTTCTTTTATTATGGCGCGACTGTCTGGTGCCTTAGATAGTCTCCTTAAACTACATCGACAATCGCCCACAATTCTTCCTACATCAGTTATTCGGTAATAATATTTATAAACTGCCACCGCAAGGATCTATAAATAAATGAAAATAAAATAATCAACCCCCTCCCTCTACTGTTCAATAGGAAACAATTGAAATTCATGTTGAGAATTTGTGGGTATATAATTATGATGTGTATCTATAAATGTGATCATTGAATGAAATTCGGCGAAGGGGTTGGAGGTTCTAAAAATAGATTGCGTTAGAAATGATGCGCCACAAAAGGAGACCGTGCTCGATTCCAAGGGGTAGTTTTAGGAAGTACAGTAGGGGAAGTTTAGCACTCCAATATAACGTAAAGCTTATATACCCATCTAATCCTATTATGTACATTCCAATTAAAATAGTAATGATAATTGTAACAATATTAAAAAACAAACAATAATAGGAGATTAATTAGACAAATCATAGCTTGCTTTGTTATTATTATGATTCTCCAGTGGCGCTTTATCCTATGGGTAAATGCTTTGGCCTCCTACAAACTGCCCCCCCCCTCTCTCAGCGATCTTTCACATAAGGTAAATATTCTAAATAAAATAATAATTAAAAATAGTGATACCGTGAATGTCGTCAATCCCTGAAACATCTGGCAAAGGGGGACAATAAACTTAGCCTTGCATGGGTGCCAGGGTACCATTTATTTGTTGGAAATTAAATAGGCGACAACCTTGCTAGAACAGGTGCTATGACTCTACCCACAGGTCTGCAGCCATGTTATGGTCTAACCAAAACCCACAGAAGGCAAGAAATCAATTGATGGGAATGGAGCACAAAGGTGCTCTACTGGAGCATTGTGCAGATAGACGACAGGCAAAGACGTTTATTAACTATTCACCTGAGAATGGTAGCTTCTCGATCTTAGGAACGAATTACGACTCATAACATGACTTGAAACTGGTCATTGTCCAAAAACTGGGCAAATCACAAGTAACGGAAAATGTTCCCAGAGAAATAATCAATTTCGTGAGAAAGATATGTTTTCTAGGATATCAATAGACGATGGGTTAAGAACAATTGATCAACTGTGGTCGCAGTTGGGGAGGCTATTAAGGCCAATCGACACCTATAATCTACTCTACTTTGCTATTTTTATGTTTCTTATTGTGTTTAACTTTATGTGTAGGAAAAAAATGGTGGTTATTGCTCATTTCACCAAACCCCAGGCGCTTATGTCCTTTCGAATTCATGGTGACTGCGCATTTCGTCAAATTTAGACGAATTTGCTACGTTGGAGGACCTATAACGGCGGTCCATGTAATTTGTTGCATGGACTAATTAACAAATTAGGGATTAAGAGATGAGGAAAATTCTGAATATTCTTTTCCATACCCTGCCGAGGTTCGAACCCCGGACTTCTGGATTATAAATCCAATTCCTTACTTTTGTAGTGTTACGCTTTTGCAAACATTGTCTTTTTTGAATTTGAAGTTATGCTACTGCTTCCATCATATATTTATTTATTAGAATAGAAAGTAAACAAAAATACTGGTTTTCACTCGTAAAAAAATTATAATAAGTATTCTTTTTCTAACTAATTTTAAACAGATTATTAACCAAATCGTATATCAATATCCGGCATAAATTCAGTTGTTGTAGTTGTTGTTGTCGTTGTTGTTGTTGGTGGTGGTGGTGGCGGCGGTGGCATTGGCATACTAGTGGATGTTGGCTTGTCGTCTTCTTCGTCACTTTCCTCGCTGCTATTGCAAAAGTGATTGCCAAACGGTGGACCCCAACCATTACCATGATTATAATGGGGGTGAGGATGAGGATGATGATTCTGATGATTATGGGGATCGAAAGGTGGGCCACCAAAAGACGGAGGACCATGACCATACGGTGGTCCCGCAGGTCTAAAATCAAATGAGATATCCTTGTACAAGCCAAACACTGAATGACGACGATTTCGGATATTCACAGACTTATCATCGGAACCTTGTTCAGATGGAATGTCAAGACTTGAGATTGCTCGACGTATACGACGATTTCGATACACTACAAATAGAGATAAATTAAAAAAATTAAATAAAAACCCAATAAGTTATCGAAATAATCAAATCTTACCTCCATCGAAACCATATTTTCCACTTTTCGCTTGATATCCGTCACTAATTCTATACGCAATTAAATAATGAATAATATCACCATTTTTCAATTGTAATCGATGGTCGTTTATATAGAAATTGCCATTTTTAAAGAAATTCTCACCATATTCCAAATCTTCTAAATTTTTATTTAAACGCCTAACACCGATACGTAACGTTATAAAATTGAAATTTTCTTGTGGCGGCGATTCATTGATTTTCACTAATAATTCATTAGGTCCAAACACAAGAAATTCAACATTAATCGGTGATGAATTATCACCATTCACACAAATTACGTTCGCAAACAACGATAATATTAATGGTGCTATTGTCAACAACATCACGCATCGAAATTTAATTCACAACTGATCAAAAATCGGGTTTTATTAAATTATTTAAGAATCACGTTAGAAAAGAAGAAACATATTTATTGACTGTGGGGTTTACACCATAATTCGGGAAGTCCAAAGTTGTTGTTGAAGGTTTTTAATGACCAACAAATAAAAAAAAAACCAGTAGCGTTCTACCACCAATTAATTGTTAATTATTGCACTACATAGAATTTCAGGTGAATTGTGTGATGTTGCAAGGTCAGATTTTCAACGGAATTCGTAATTAAATACGTGTAATTGATGATCGTTAAATATAGAATGCATCGTGGAAAATTACAAAAATTCTATCAAATTTTCGAAAGAATCAATACAACACCATCTACAATTGGAAAATCTATGTAGGAATAGTCTTCTGCCGCAAAAATCAATAAAAACTGCGTTCATAAGCAAGTGCGTAGGTGAACGATGAGGCAAAAATGTAATTGCTGTGTTAAGATGAACGCTCACTAATCGGATCCGGACGTAACGCATTTGCTGACAACTTCGCACATTTGTTCATTCGCGTATTTCATATTCGTATTTTCTCTGTAGACGCATTGTTGACGGTCGACAACAACAAAAACGTGGTTACGTAACATCGACTTCAAAAGGCAGTTCGAATGATGTCATTAGAATGCCACCCTGGGAATTTGAGTAGCTAGTGTGCGAGGTTGTATTAAGCCCCGTACACACCTATAGAACTTCAAAAGAAATCAATCGTTCGTTCCCAAAGTGTGGATAGGAAAAACAATTCTCTTACGTCAGTATGTGTAAGATAAAACCATTCGTTTTTGGCAATCGCCAATTCGTTCCTCATCGTACCCATTCCTTGGTGATTGATGGATAGGTGTGGACGGGGCGTTAGATTTCATACAGAGACTATTGAAATTCGTTGCGTACGCTGTCGACCAGTGAGCGCCCACCTTTGAATCATTAAATTTTATTGCCGTCCCCGAATTAAGCAATGTATAAATTAGTGAATGGATCAACTTGAATGTTCTGAATAATAGTTTGTTATTTTTGCAAATTTTAATTGTTCTCCTTGAAGCAATCCTTACCGGATATTAATATATAGCCGGAATCCTTTATTTTACTTTCACTAGCGATTTTTTTGTTTTCGGTCAAATTTTTGCATAACAACTGTAGGAAATCGATTGAAAACGAAAACCACATTTTAATGAGTATTGCATTTTATAAATTCAAATGGCACATTTGATTGGGCTAAAAGAGAGCGTTGTAAACAATAATTTTGCAAACAACAACAATAATAATAATTTTAACAATGTAAAGTCTAAATACACGAAAAAATACTCAAACATTTATAATTAACGATTAACATTAAGATGAAAACAAACAAGACAATTAAACGTCTTTCAAAGCAATCTCTCTAGGAACACTTGGATCTGATAATTTTTCATAATTAGGCTCCACACCCCATATATCACGACCGTATTCAATTATTGTACGATCACTGGAGAATTTCCCAGATGTTGCAATGTTATTTATTGCCATTTCTAACCATTTGGCTTGATTCTATAATTCAATTAAATATTAGCATGTTTTCAAATAATAATAATAATAAATTGCACCTGATACACAACATTGACTTCGTCTTGTTTCTTAATATAATCCTCATAATCGGCTAATAAATAGAAACGATCATATTTCAATAAGATATCAGCTAAATCTTTAAATTCATCGGGATTATTTGGATTAAAGAAACCATTCTGTATTTGATCGACAACTTGTTTCAATTCCGAATTATTATTATAATAATCATAAGCATTATAGCCTTTACGTTTTAAATCTTCAACTTGGTCAACAGTCATGCCAAATATGAATATATTTTCCATGCCCATCTCTTCAGCCATTTCAACATTAGCACCATCTAATGTGCCAATTGTTAAGGCACCATTCAATTGGAATTTCATATTGCCAGTGCCGGATGCTTCAGTGCCAGCTGTTGATATTTGTTCACTCAAATCAGCTGCTGGTATAATTTTTTCAGCTAATGTTACACGATAATTTTCCAAATAGATCACTTTCAATTTATCACCAACAATTGGATCATTATTGATAATATTACCAACGGAATTGATTAATTTAATAATTTTCTTTGCTGTATAATAACCGGGCGCTGCTTTACCACCGATCATAATTGTGCGTGGTGTAAATTTGGCAGATGGATTCTTTTTTATACGATTATATAACGTTATTATATGTAAACAATTTAATAATTGCCGTTTATATTCGTGTATACGTTTCACATGTATATCAAACATTGATGCTGGATTCACTTTAACGCCATAATCTTTCTCTAATAATTGGGCTAATTTCAATTTATTCTCTTGTTTAACTTTAGCAACGGCCCGTTGAAATGCTGAATCTTTCGCATATTGTTTTAACTGTTGCAATTGATCCAAATGTACGATCCAATCTTCGCCGATTTTATCACTGATCAAATCACTTAAGCCTGGATTGCACATCAATAACCAACGGCGTGGTGTTATACCATTGGTTTTATTTTGGAATTTCTCTGGTGTTAGCTCGTAAAAATCTTTAAATCTATAAAGTGTAGGAATGTAAAATTATGATCGTTTTGTTGGTTTAAAACAACTTACAGATCACTTTTGATGATTTCTGAATGTAAAGCTGCAACACCATTAACAGCATGCGATCCAACAATTGATAAATGTGCCATATTAATGCGTTTCTCGCCATCTTCTTCAACTAGCGACATACGTCGCATCCGATCAAAATCACCAGGCCAACGTTGGCCAACCTCTTGTATATGCAAATGATTAATATGATAAATGATTTGTAAATGTCTTGGTAATATATTCTCTAACATTGATACAGGCCAACGTTCTAATGCTTCTGGTAATACAGTATGATTTGTATATGCACATGTTTTAACAGTTATATCCCATGCATGTGCCCAGTTTAAGCCTTCAATATCAATTAAAATACGCATCAATTCTGGTATGGCCAATGATGGATGTGTATCATTTAATTGGATTGCAACTTTTTCTGGTAATAAATCGAAATCAATTTGTTGTTTTTGACGATTAGTAAAACTAGACGCTTTAAAACGTCTGATAATATCTTGTAATGTTGCTGCACACATAAAATATTCTTGTTTCAAACGTAATTCTTTACCACCAAAATTATTATCATTTGGATATAAGACACGTGATATATTCTCAGCTAAATTCCGATCTAATACAGCTTGTATATAATCACCATCATTGAAGAATTTCAAATTGAAATCAACTGGTGATTTTGCTGACCATAATCTTAATGTATTCACAATATTATTATTATAACCAGGTATTGGATTATCATATGGTAATGCAAATACAACTTGTGTATTCACCCATTTTTTACCATTTGGTGTATCAATAACATTACCATAGAAATTGACAGGCAACATATATTCAGGACGTGCCTTCTCCCATGGATTACCAAAACGTAACCAATCATCTGGTTCTTCTTGTTGTTCACCATTAATGATTTTTTGGGCAAAAATACCGTATTCATAACGTATACCATAACCGTATGCGGCCATACCCAATGTGGCCATTGAATCTAGAAAACAAGCAGCTAAACGTCCTAAACCACCATTACCCAAACCGGCGTCCTCTTCCAGCTCCTCCAATTCTTCAATATCCAAACCCAATTGGTATAACGCCTCATCAACTGATGATTGTAAACCCAAATTGATCATTGTATTTTGTAAACTACGACCCATATAGAATTCCAATGAGAGATAATAGACGCGCTGTAATAAATTCATCAACAAATAAATAAATTAAATCAATGATAGTCATGCATAAAATAAATGTACAAATATTTGTATGCGTTGACCCATTCGTGTCTGATAATCTTCAACGTGATTGTTTTATATTAATATTAGAGAGTCTCCGATGTAATTGTATGTAATCGGGTCAAAAGAACCGTTATAATTTGAGTCAATACAAAAACTCTATTCTATATATAGTTGAATGGACAAATTTAGATCACCCAATATTCGACAATAAAATTTCTATTTTTATTTAATATTGTGACTGGACATATGTAAAATTAAAGGAAAGTAATGTTTTGGCAGAATTACCACAATTCAAAGCCAAAATAAATGATTTCTACCGATTTTCTCAAATCCAATTGTGATTGATTGAAAAGTGGCCGGTTTCCAGACGATTTTTATTATTGTATGGAAATTGTCTGTACATAACTGTAAAATGAAACTTAACTATAATAGCAGTTAATAAATGTTGATTTGAACCACTTGACCTCTATCTCAAATGGATTATATCATAAAATAGACAGAAACTATGAATTGTACTCAAAAAAAATCGAATTGATGAATTAACAACGTGAATACTTCGAAGATCTCGTGGTCAACTTATAGAGGATGTTTATTACCTTTGGATCTTTCTCATAGTAGTACTGTTGTGTTCTAATCCATCTCGATACAAGATGGTCCTTCACAGTATGGGCCAATGCAATATAATAGTCACGGGTTGTTGCGACATTTCTATCTTTAACAAGGGTGTAGTGCAGGTGCCTATTGAAAGTCTTCTTAATTTCGTTAACATCATCCAATTGGGCAATACCGCGTACACTAATCTGTTTACGGCGTTCACTATCTGATTGTGGCTTGGACATGATGTTCAAACTGTATTTTCACGAATGAACACTAACAAAACTCACCACTTTGAGATTGGACGCCCCAGTACTGAGCTGGCTTCAAAGTGAAATTTCCAAAGGTCACCTTGCCGACAACAAAATATATAAATTCTAATGTTAACTACGGTAGGGCGCAAACGCAATAAATAAATTCTAAACAGTAATCAGCTGCTTTAACAATACTTGCAATGGAGATTTCTAAAAAAGATTGCATAATTTACCGGAAAATCGACCAGATTTGAAGATTTGATAATTACACACAGTTGGCCTTGGATTTTTAATTGTGTTCCATACAATCAAGTCACCAGTGGATGCTGCATTGTTGGTTGCCTATCTGTCGGGAAATTCTTGTCGAAATACCTCTCTAAAGCGACCCTTGTCAATTGTTTCTATTTAAAAAACAAAAACGTTGTTCATTTAAATTGCGATAAATCTAGACTTCACAACAAGGTCACCTTGTGTTGAACAATGATGACTCATTTTACTGCTAGCCAAATTATATGATTTTTTTTGTAGAATTGGGAAAAATAACGGTTGAAATTCGATCCAAATTAAGGGTTTCTTTTGGAAACCGAAAAGCATTACAGGTAGATGACCGAACTGTGGAATTTCGGTTGTAATCCGATCTACCTGTGTCTGTAGCCACGAGGCTCAGCATTTCTTCCGGTTAGTTGGTTTTCAATATCAAAAAAAAGTAATAATAATAACAATAATGAGGATATTGATGGAAAACCAAGAGCAATTACATTGAGACTGAATTGGTGTCAAGTAAATTTAAAACGCTTTGATGTGAATAAGGAAGCGGAATTCGTGTCCTTTGCTACGCAGTGAATTCTTCACATCAAACAGAACGAAGGCAAACCCACCAGTTTACACCTGGTTGGCGTTTAGAAGCATTAAAAGGAAGGAGAAGTTGGTCGACTTCTCAACAAACAAATAAAAAATTATTACTTATAAGCTACGTCGGCCGGCCATGTTGAGTTATGGACGCGTAGAACAAATTTACAATAAAGTGTCGTTGATGTGACGTTTTTCTTCTATTTAAAAAAATACGAACAAAACGAATACCATTTTTAAATGCGAAACAAATGTTTGATTATATGTGATTTGTGTTTGTTGAATTGATTTTTGTTTTAACTTGGATATTTTTTTTAATATTTTTGTAAAGAACACAACGTAGTAGAAACTTTCAATATGTGATATATGTGTGCCACTTAATTGGCCTACATTCGAATTTAAAAGGCCCCCATTTATCAATTCAGAAGGATAATAATCATGTTTTTAAAACGGAAATATAAAAAAATGAGTAAATCGTGAACATGTCCAATAAGAAACAACAACCAATTATTTTAAAAACAACTCCACCACCAATACCACCAAACGAACAACAATCATCAGTACCACCACGTTATCAACCACCACCTTCAGCTAGTACAAATAATAATAATACAGCAGGTATATTGAAACATCATCATCATCCACCACCATTATCAGGGTTGAAAGATGGTCGAATCACAACGACTAATCATCAATTGATGACTGGTGGTAAATTCTTTTTACCACCACCACAACAATTACCAAATAAATTTCCACCGTATTACCAACGACCACCGCCGCCACCAATTCAAGATCAAGATCGACCATTAACAACAACAACACACGCTCAAATACATCAAGATTTAACAAATATACCACGACCAAGACCTGTATTAGATGAACCAGGTATACCGCAAATTCATTTACAACATCAACAACAACGTGAGGAATTTCTACGACCGGAAATGTTGAAATTTGTCCGGAAGTCGGACGATAACAATCGACATATGCAAAATTTATTAGCTGAGATGCGTTCGTTAAAAGAGATCAATCAACGTTTAGCTGATGATAATCAAGAATTACGTGATTTATGTTGTTTTTTAGATGATGACCGACAAAAAGGACGCAAATTAGCACGTGAATGGCAACGTTTCGGACGTTATACAGCTAGTGTTATGCGCCAAGAAGTATCAGCTTATCAAAATAAATTACGTGAATTAGACAATAAACAACAGGAATTGATTAAAGATAATTTAGAGTTAAAAGAGTTATGTTTATACTTGGACGAAGAACGTGGTAATAATGCAATATGTCCATCGTGTGGTAACAATACACAAACTGGCCATAGTAACTTAAGGGATGATGGTGATGGATCTAGTTCCAGTACTAATGCTGATGAGCCAACTGTACCACAACAATTTACAAATAATAACAATAATACCACCACTAATAATAATGCGCCAAGACGATCAGCTAGCCGTGAACGGATTTTACATGAAAATCTAGCAAGACAACGCAGCACTTTTAATGGTTAGTTATTAAAAAATTTCCCACACACATAAAAAACCGGATATTCCCATTATTAACACCATTATTTTACATTTATTTCTAGATCAAATTATGCAATACGTACGTAATTTAGAACAGCGTGTTAAACAACTTGAAGATGATAAACGTGCGTTAACACATAAAATCAATCAAATTGCGACAAATACAGGCGATACGAATTTAGCAATACCACTATCAACTGATATTGGTGGCGTATTAAGTGGACGTCCAGAAGCTGTTGTTAGAGCTCTACAAGTACTTGAAGTACGGGAACAATTAGAGAGAGATAATAATAATAACAATAATAATAATGGACGTATACAATCATCATCATCATCACAAGTTGTAGGTGGTGATAATTTATCAGATAGTACATCACAAGACATGGATGATGGTGAAAAAGCCCTAGTGCGAGAGATGTGCAATGTAATAATTTTGTAAATTTCTTTTTAAGTTTTCACTTTATTTTATTTTTTTGTTCGAAAATAGGTTGTTTGGAGGAAATTAGAGGAAACACCACCACCATCACGTAGATAAAAGCATGTCGTCAAATTTCCTTGCCATTGGTAGTATTTCTTGTTATATAATTCAGAGTATTATATTTTATTATCTATTTATTTAAAATAGTTATACAAGTTTTCTTAAATGATTTTTTATTTGTACAGATATTTCCAAATAAAGAGAAATGCAGTAGTTCTAATAGTACTTACCTCTAATTGCAAGCCATTTATTAAAATTTGTCCTATAAACTATGAGGAATTTCCAAATAAAAAAAAATTGTCCATATTCTCAATCAATTTGTATTTTATTATTACTATTGTTTATATGGTTCATATGTGGTTTACAAATTATACCCAGTTACAACAAATCTTGTTAATTACTTACTATAAACCATATTTTTTTTGTTCCAATTACAACACTTAGAAGAAGAAAAAGAAGATTAAAACAAAAACTTCACCATTCTAAAAATACACCTAATTTGTGAATTAAATTATTTTTAATTCACTTGAAGACAGAAAAAAAAAGATTAAAAATATTTAGAAAAAATTGATTGATTCAAAAAAATTATTAAATACATCTAAATATACCAATATTAAAATTTCATTGGTTCTGTTTGTAATATTTTTTTTATTTATTATTGTTTCATCATCGTCATTATCATCAGTAGCGATGGCGACGGCTGCTCCTGTTGCTCCTGTAGTCATCATAACGCCTTGATGAACGTGGATGTCTTCTTCCGCCACCACCACCACCACCACCACCGCCGCCACCACCTCCATAGTCCCTCTCGTAGTAGTCGCGATCTCTTTCTCTATGGCGTCTAGACCGATCGTAGTGCGAATCATAACTAAAAATATTATATAACAACCATAATCAGCAACCATTACTGTCAGCCTGAACCCCTTTATTATTTAATTTATTTTTTTTATGATATTTTTTGTGTGACCACCAAAAAGCTATGAGATTATTTTTTTTAAGAAAATTTAAAATATTTTATTTTTAATCATTCCATTCAACCCATAATATGGCATTTAATATGGACACCCCATCATACAAATCCATATACTATGCATAACCAAACCATATAAATTAATACCATGTGCCTGACAAACCACAAAACAACAATTAGGTAAAGGTGTTTGCTTTTGGTGCACTTTTGTTTCAAATCAAAACAGTCTCACCCATGAGAGGAATAACGACATAGAAAAAACAAAATTATGTACAAAAAGAGATAACTTGAAACAAACAACAAACAGCATACACACAGAGCAATTGTGACGATTTTTTAAAAGGGTCCTACTACTTATTACTCTTATCCTTTCATTATAATTTATCAAAAGATAAGATTTTCATTAAATCAGAAAATCCTGACGTTAAATAAATATTTAGAACTTGATAAATTGGATTGATGGGGATTTTTCTATATGGTAAATATTTTAATAATAGAGAAATATTGAAACAAATAATACAAAAAATATATCTACCATATAAAAATGTTCTCAATTTATCAAGTTTAACTTTTCAAATTATTTATACTCACGAGTAAAATAAAATAAAAACCAACAACAATCTAAACACACATTATATCCGCATTTGATTTAATAGTACCCCCATTTTGTAATTTATTCATATTAATAAAATCAAAACAAACATATGATCAATGCTCTTTGTGTTTTTCCCCAAAGTTGATTATAAATTTTTGGTCTCATTTTCAAAAAAAAACCATTTCAACAAATTTTACCGTGAATCTCTATCTCGTTTATCACCACCACCGCCTCCATTCAATTCTGGACAATCCCTGTAAAAGTGTCCAGAATAACCGCATTGATAACACCTCATGTTTGTATTGAAGAAACGTCGTCCTGACCCACGGGTTCTTGGCCTGGCATGAGTTACTCTGATCCGGCTGCCACAAACTTCCCTAAATAGCAAACAAACATTTTTTGTTAACACTATTAGTTAATAATAATCATATAGATAATACATACATTCCATCAGTTGCTTTCAATGCGGCATTTGCTGCTTTTTTATCTTTAAATACAGCAAAACCAAAACATGGTGTACTATTTGTCATCCAAACTTCTTTTAATTCACCGAATGGTGCAAAAACTTTCTCCAAATCTGATTTACGTACATCATCACCGATATCAGCAATATGTAAACGATAACCATCTGGTTCACTACTACGACTACGTGAACGTGAACGTGATTTTGAATAACTTGAACGACTCTTTTTACTTTGATTTGAATTTTTACTACTATTTGATGTACTACGACTACGACGTTTTTGTTGTAGTGGTTCCGGTGATGCTGATTTCTGTTCAGTATCCCTCATTTTATCGAAATTCACACTAAAAAATAAAAACAACTGCCATCATTTCCGGTAGATTATATTATAAAACAAAAAAATCAAGATGGCCTAAATAGTAATTTAGCGTTTTACAAATGGCAAATTAAAACAAAACAAGCACAAATACAGAAAAGCAAATAAATAAATTTGTGTAAACTGCATACATTTTGTAAATTTTTAGTTAAATAAATCCGGATTTATTTAGAAAGGCTTCTACCACCGTCAAATATTGATCAATTCTATTTGGGACAATTGAATGGGACCGACGCCGACACGCCACGTGACGTAGCGTCATCTCTTTTACCACCAACAAAAAAAAGAAGCAAAGTAATAAAATATCGGTAAATTCACAAAACGCATAACAGATGTTTCAATAAAAACAAATCAAAAACCAACTTACACCACTTTAAACAGCTACAAAAACCACCCTCTTTTCAACGGAAAAATTATTATCTCAGCTTCCACGCAACGTAAACCACTTATCAAAATGACCGACAAAATTTTTAAGACAGGCTACCCAACCCTTAATATGTGGCACCAACTGTCTAACAAAAAATAACCAATTCCTTTCAATTAGATTGAAATTAATTTTGTTCGAAATTATTACATGCGATTATTTGAAAAACTAATTATAGTTCATTCTGATTTATTCGAATGACTTGAATATTTTTATAATTCATCGTAATTGTATTCGATAACAATTTACCATTATTATTAGTTCATTATATTCACAATAGATGGCCGTTGGTGAGTTTGACAAGCAGATTGACCAACATAACACGATAAAATGCCATAAAAGTGGTCGATTGTAAATAAATATTTTTTTTTGTTTATTTTAGAAGTGTTTGAGACGCAATTTTAGAGAAAAATTCAAATAAAATCAAGAAATGGGTAATGCGGGCAGTAGCGGTCCACCACGTGAACGTCAGAAGTCTGGTGATGTCGTACCATCATCACCATCAAAAGATGGTCAAGCTTTTGTATTTGATAAAAGACCAGACAATAATAAGTTGATATTACAAAATTCACAAGATGAGGAAGAACCATATTTTACACGTCCAGTTAATTTGGCATCGTCAGCAATGACATCATCGACAAATAGTGGTATAGCATCATTTGAGTATGATCAACGGCCACGTGCCAATACGGTGTCAGAAGGTACAACAACAAAAACAACAAACAGCGATAAAACACCAACAGTATTCCGTTGGGAAGGTGGTGGTAAAGATGTTTATGTAAGTGGTACATTTAGTAATTGGAAGACGTTACCAATGGTGAAGAGTCATGGTGATTTTGTTACAATCATTGATTTACCAGAAGGTGAACATCAATATAAATTTTATGTTGATGGTGAATGGAAGAATGATCCTGGTATTAAAATTGTTGAAAATGACGGTTTAAAAAACAATTTGATATCAGTGAAGAAATCAGACTTTGAAGTCTTCCAAGCATTAGATAAAGATAGTGAGAATGCAGCAAATGATGCACAGAAAGAATTTACGCAAGAAATACCTATTAATAAACCATGGGAGAAAATTACTGGACCACCTATACTACCACCGCATCTACTACAAGTTATTTTAAATAAAGATACACCATTATCGGTATGTGTTTATATTTAAATATAAAACAAATTGATCATAATATGATTTTATAGTGTGAACCAACACTTCTACCAGAACCCAATCATGTCATGTTGAATCATCTTTATGCTTTGTCAATTAAAGATGGTGTTATGGTATTAAGTGCAACACATCGATATCGTAAAAAATATGTTACCACACTTTTATACAAACCAATCTAAATTTATGATTATTTTCCCCGGCTTTAATTGATTTAACATCAATTGTGAAAAATGTATACGTGTATAAATTAAATAAAAATTGAATTTTCCTCGCAAATTTCGCCTAAATACAGAACACAATCCTCTAGTATTTTTCGTTGAAGTTGGTACCACCAAAATTAATGCAGTGGCGTTACATTAAAATTCGTGATTTTAATCAATCACAACAAATTTGTATCATTACTTATTTATAGTTTTTATAAATCGCTTTTATAACGTTTTTTTGACGATATTCTCTGTTATACAACAGTTTAAATTGATTTTTATCCGATAATAACGAATTTGTTTTTAATTTGAAATCTAGTGAATTTTGATGTGATTAAGTTTCCCATATAACCTTAAATTTCAATTCTGTAGATCATGTGGGTTTCGTAAAGAAAATTGCTATTAATTACATTAAAATGGTTAGAACTAGTGACGGAAGTACGAAAATTTTCAAATGTACGATTGAGGGATGTGGTGCAGAATTTAAAAAGAATTACAAACTTACGGTCCACATACGGCGGCACAACAATGAGGTAAATGAAATATTGCTGTTTTCATCTACGATTTACTCAATTAAACATGTTTCTACAATAGAGACCATATGTATGTAATGCGGAAAATTGTGGAAAATCCTACACATGCTCATCAAATTTAGTACGACATAAAAAACTCAGTCATGAACCTATAGAGAATACCGAATATTTATGTGAATATGATGGTTGTGGAATGATTTTGGCTAATAAATATTCGTATAAGAAGCATTGTAATCGTAAACATTTACGTAAATTCCCATTTCAATGCAGTGAATGTGCAGAAGGATTTTTAAGAAAGAAACAACTACAACAACACACTTTTGTACATACAGGCGAACCATTTTTTAAGTATATCACCTTGTTTGTTTATTAATTTTACAATAATTTCGTAGTAATTCATCCAATTAATAGGTGCGATAAATGTACGAAAGGTTTTGTGGCATTCAATGATTATAATAAACATCAACGTACACATAAAACTTACACATGCGAATGTGGTGAAATTTTCACTAGATGGTCGGCAATTTTAGAACACAAACGTATCTACCATCGAACTAGTAAGTTGACACAAAATTAAATCAAATTAAATAATTAATAAATTAAAACAATTATAGAATTGAAATGTGATATTTGTGAGAAAGTTTTCACACAAAAAAGCAACTATAACAGTCATATGGAAATTCATGCAGATACTCGTAAAGCATTCCCATGTCCATTTAATGATTGTCAACGTTCATATTTATTTCACCGTAATTTACAAAACCATATTAGAGTGTTTCATAAGACTGTACCAAGGAAATTCTTGAGTTGCACATATCCTGGATGTAATCAAATTTTAAAAACTAATGTAAATAATAATGATAACTATTATTATTTCAAAATAATTCAATTTATATTTTAGCGAACTTTGAAAAATCATCATCAAACACATTTTAAATGGAACAATAACAATAAAACACGAAAACCACGACATGATAAAGGTAAATCAAAAATATGTATGGCCGCTGTTTTAAGTGGATTAAAGATACCACAAGAAATTCATCAAGATGTTATCAATAATAAATCTGATTAAACAATGAATAATTAACCAGAAGAATCGTTTTTCAATCGTGTAAAACCCATCTCTTCAAATTGGCTTGTATAGAACGAATTGAAATCCAATCTAGAAACACACAAAAAACAAAATTACCAAATAATATTTTAACAACAAATTCAATAATTTACCTATATAATAAATTGAATAATCGATCATGTTCACTGGAATCGCGATTTAAATTATTAATTTGATCTAATAAGCATTTTAAAGCTGCTGTAAATTGTACATCGAATAATGCAATTTGTTCTTTAAAACTTGGCACAGTCTCAACACTATTTTGCAGATTCACCTCTTGGAAAGCTTTTTCATTCTAAACAGAGACAACAACAAATAAATATTGATTTTCGTATAATTGAATTTCAATTAAATTGAATGATAACTAGAGCATGATGTTATGAAATAATCAACAAACATGCGTGAATCTTAATGTTTAGGAAGCCAAAAAGCTTGTGCACTGGTGAATTTCTATAACACAACAAAAAATTATACCTGATTGAATGGCTCATAAAACGAGTTTGGTAATGAACCAAGTTCAGCTTCCACAAAGTATTGCTGCGTCCGCTAATTTATATTGTAATTACATTGTGATTTCGACAACACATTAGTGATATAAGTGCATAAATAATTAAGCTTGTTTTTATTCAATCGATAATAATGAATCTTACCTGCATAAATTTGCAGAAATCCACACAAATCGCCAAAAGTTTCATAATTGTACTTAATATTGTCGGTATTGTTAACATACAATCTTTCAAACAACAATCGATAAAATCATTATGGCACAATAAAATCTCATCAATATTATGGGCTTTATGGATTTTCTGTATTAAATAACACCAATGTGGTTCAATAACTTCAACCATCATGTGATATTCTAAATTTTGTACACAATGCAACATACGTTGTCTTAATGCAAATGCTGTACGATAATGTTGGGCATCGATGAAATGGAATTTTTTCGCAACTTTATTTGAACGCCACACATGACATATCATACGTTCAACATATTTACTATAAAATAAATGACGAAATATCATTTGATAACACGCCAATGATTTACGATTCAATATTAATGATAATGGCCAATGGATATCGTAACTAAATGCAAATGAATCAATCACTAATAACGTTTTACAATCGATTGTTGTTCGATAATCTAAAATCAAAAACAAATTAAACACCCCCAAAAGATGGCCAAATTTCATGGCAATACCTACCATCTTCAGAATTCGTTTGTATACTCAATATTTTAAACATTTGAAATTGCAAATTATATGGTAATAATTCAGTTTTTAAATCATCTTTATATGGATCATTAATAGCACTTGATAATCGTAATGCTAAATCCATTAATGTTTCAATACGTTGATGTATAATATCATTGATATTTTTACATAATTCCTTTTCACATAAACTCATAAATGTAACAATAAAATCACCTTGATCCAATAAGAAATAATGTTTAACACTACGTAAACGTCCAATTAAATCATTTTCAATTATAATTAAATTTAATAATGTACGACTAGCAAATTTATATGCATTCTCAATTGTTTGTATATAATGTTTCTCATTTATTTTATATATTATCGATTCAATTTTATTATTCTCTTTTATTATAGAACAACCACATTGACGTATCACATTCAAATATTTGCCAGTTTTCAATATAATATCGGAGACGTTTTCTAAAAATTTTGGTAAACGTTCACGTCGTATACAATATTTTTTATCCCAATAATCTGCTGAATAATCCAATGGCATATCTTCTTTTTGTATTACCTCATTATCTTCCACTAAAAACTAATTGAAAACAACAATATGTAAAGATATTGATTTTTAAATGAATAATTTGTAATTCTACTTCATTAATAGGATCGGATATTAGCCCTCTAAAAATCCACATTCCCAACATCCTCATATATGGCACACAAGCTTCTTCCATCAATTTCAAACAATGCTGTTGTGTTATTTCTTCACCAATTGAACCAATTATGTATTCATGTAGCAATGTTAGAACTTTACCACCTGTAGCATTTGACTAGAAACATTTATTATTAAACAACGTTTTTCTCTTTTAATTACAATCAGATCTAATACTTTACTGATAGTTGTAGCAATTGTTGCCGTTACGTTGAAAATGGGTATACGTTTTTGTAAATCAAACCATAGTTTCTGTAATGTTAATTTACCGGCATGATGTTCATCTTCCAACTGCGTTATATAAACCTACAAAAACCTTTAATAAATTGATTGTTTTATTGAAAATGCTCATAAATCAACCATATGCTCTTTGAGAATAGCTCTCATCGCTTCTGCTAATGCATTATTGACTTGTCCAAATTCAAAACGTACTTTCTCTTCAGCAAATCTTTGTATAATTGAATAATAATTAGCAATTGGTAAGATTTGTTTAATTAATTCCCTTAATGGTATCGCTAAACTATCGTTAATTCTAAATGTCCTCGGACCATAAACATCTGTTAATTCTTCTGGTTCAATATAACAACCAGACAAACCAATTAATATATTTAATAAATCATCAATGATTGCATTCTCCTGTGATATTATTGGTATAATTGGCCAATTATTATTGAAATTAATTGATGGAAAATCCCATGACATCATTGGACGACGTTGTACCCATGATGCCATTGTTGGTGTACTAGCTAATGGTATTGTTTGTAATGATTGATTTAAATTTGTTTGTTGTTGATTATTATTTTGTTGTATTGATGGTGGTGATGTGGATGCTGCTTTTTTTAAACGATTCCGAACTTGCATTACATCATCTTTTGTTAATTCACTATTAGATTGTAATTGATTTAATGATTTAACATCTGAATCGTGTGTTATTTGATATAATAATTCTATAAATGGTGTTAATGAATCAACACTAAAAATTGGATTTATTTAATTCAATTAAAACTAATTGGAATTATCTGAAAATGTTACTTTTTCTGTTTAAGATCCTCTAATTTCGATAAAAACGGTTCAGGATTTTCCAAATTACTAATTATATCTTTAATATGGTTTTGTACAATTATTTGTGAACCAGAACAATCTTTTATTGCTGCTTTACTACCAATGCTAAAAATTCATTTATTTAATATAACAGATGTATTTGAATAAAAACAAAATGAATTTCTTCACAAAATACCCTAGAATTTCTAATAATTCAGCAACACCACCTTGTAATTTAAATTCACTCATTTTAAAGGGTTTTTCATTTGAAAAATCAACGACATTTGTAAATATGACAGGAAACAATCAATTATCAAGAAAAAAAATTACATTAGTAATACCAATAGTGAAAATATAAATTCCCTCAATAAAATTTATTAGTAAGATGCGGATGTACAGTGAATTATGAAATATTCAACTGTTCGAGCACGTTGTATTCTAAAAGGGTTTGTAGATGTTCGTACAGTATCGGTTTTATTGATTCAAAATTATACCTATATATCACGAAGGAATAGGTAGGAACAGAAATGTAAACATAGTGTGGACGACAATGCAAACGCGATCGAATAGAAAGCAATGTAATGGAATGGCGTGAATACCGATTCACTAGTTGTCTGTACTTTTGTGTTCGATCGTGTTCCCATAGTGTGGATTGGAAAACCAAATCTTTGTTTAGCGGAACACAAGCGAATTCAAAGTCATTCATCTACTTCAGTCTGCGCATGACAATCCCTTTCGTTTGCGTTTGGTACCATTCCTTTCCAATTGTTGATTCGTTCCCCTTCGTATCCATGCCTTCGTTATCGTTTGAAAGATGTAGACGGGGCTTTAGAGACGCAAACAGTGCCCCTCATAAAAACTGATTGTTCGCCGAACAGAAAGCCAGCTCTGAATCAGTTGAATTTTGACCTTCATAGTGATCCTAAAGATGTTGAACTGAACCGCTCACGCTCACGCAAGTATCATTCACTATAAGATTCTGTATGTCATCACTTCAAACCGTAAAGAACACGGATCTTGTGCATGAGAACTCGTTTGAGTGATTCGAACGAATTTTGAAATTACTCGATACTTGAGCGATTGTTTATAGCAGTTTTAAGACATAAGCCCTGTGCTATTATTTAAATTGAAACATCATTGGAACTAGTAGTTATTTCATTCGTTTTTCTATTTAATTTGTTTTGCTTCGGTTAAATGTACGACTACCAAAGTTCTTTATAAATCATCATATCCGCTCTTTATTAATGAAAACACAAAGAATAAATGTAGTCTTAGACACTGAAGAACTGTATTTGTAGCCCTTTCATGTTTGTTTTATTTGATTTTCGAACTTGTTTCAATACATTCTTAGTAGTTTAAATTGGATATTTATCCATTTGGATTTGGTGTTAGATGAAACAATCGAGATATTGTTGATTATTTACAAAATTATTGTCACATTTTATCAAAAAACTTTATCCACATCCAAAAGTTGACTTACATAAAATAAGTACAGTGTTGTGCAGTTATGATGATCTAATTTTTTTTAATTAATTAATTACGAAAACAAACCATAAAAATACGCATTACAATTCGTAATCGATTTTGTATTCACTAAATCGTAATATTCATCATTAATTATTTATTGATATAGATTGGCTAATATTCTAACCTCACTTCGCTTCTTTCTTTTTTTCGTTGTTGTTGATCTATTAATGGGATTCATTGAAGATGAATTATCAGAATTCAAGAAATTATTTAATGATTATTTCCCAAATTGTAGACTTGTCTCATGTGTACGTACAATGGTACGTGTCGAAATAAAAAGGACACAATTTAAAACATTAATCATTTGTATACAATTTAGTAATAATTATCCAAATACACCGATATTAATTGAATTAAAATCAAAAACATTATCAGAGAAATTATTGCAACGTTTAACTGATGTTTGTGAACGAGAATTAAAAAAATTTTTAGGTGACACGCAAATTTTAAAAATAATTAAATTCTTACATAATTTCCTTAATGAACATCCATTAAGTTGTTGTTATGATGAAATTAATAATTTAAAAGAATTATTGAACAACAATCGTAATGACGAATTGAAATTGAAACAGAAAACTTCCAGTCTTGCATTGAATGTTTTCAATCAGAAATATTATTTAAATTGTCGCATTTTAGTACCGGATAATTATCCACAATCGGCTGTTGAGTAAGATCGAATAAGTTTTTAACTGAAAATTGTTAATAATTCTGAAATAATCGCAGTATTCAAGATGTCAATACGAATTTCTCACCGGCTTTCCATCGGCACATGGTGTGTCAAGCGAAAGAAATAGCCCGACAATGTGTGGAACCACCAGTTAGAAAGAAGAAACACCAACCTGAGTTCCAACCAGGACCGTCCTTAAAAAAGTCGGTTGAATTTTTAATTGATTGTGTTAAACGTACACCGAGTGAATCGTGTCAGTTTTGTAATAAAATCTGTTTCCCTGAAGATCCTAATGTAAAATCTTTTTTTGTTTATTATTGCTTTTAGGACGATTTTTGTTTATTATAAGTCATTTTTAGTTATTAGAAATCGATGAAAATTCACCGAAACATATCGAACGATTATATTGTGGACATTTATTCCATCAGGAATGTTTGTTTCAATATATGAAAACGCCGCCGTTTGGCAGCAAAAAGTGTAGTCGATGTGGTAATCGTATTTATCATTTTAAATGGTCATTATCGGATAAATTGGCGGAGGACCGTTGGGCACATGAGCAGGCTCGCGAACGAGAATTACAAGAAGTTGCCGATTTTTTCAAATAAACTTCGAAATAAAATTAATTTCAAAATTGTAACACACTCTGTTTTATTTGATGTTTCTATGGCTTCAGTATAAAATTGCCCTTATTATATTATAATTACTAGCAAATTTCGTATATATTCTAGAAAAAGCGACATGTTATATCAATTACAAGGAAATATGGTATGGTGCGGTCTTATAATATCAGACTCGTATACAGTTGAATGATTTCGTTGTGTTTTACTACAACTTTGGACAGGTGGTCTGCTAAAACTAGACAACCGTCATATGGTTAACTTCCCCATCATATTTGTTACTTCCTTCATTTATTAGAAAACCAATCCTATAAATATATCTTCTTACTGGAATTTGTCCGCTTTTACTACTCATTTTTCAATATGTTTAAAGTCAAACATTTGATATAATACAAACATATGTGGCACGTGCCGTCACATTATATAAACTTTTTCATATGGTCGTCAATAATGACAAATTTATTGGCACTTTTTCCTCTTGTCCTTTCCGGAAATTTCACGTATTATCACGTTTCAGGTCTGTTCCTGTTATTTTTAGCACATTGAGAAGAATCATTGCACAGTTCATTTGGATGACATTATAAATGGAATGACAACTGGACCGAATTAGAATCAATAAAATAAAATTAAAATATATATATATATATATTATCACTATAGGAAATGCAACTTTTATGGAATTGGATTAACATATAGGAAATAGGTTTATATATATTCAAGATAATTACGTTATGATAATAAATATAAAGGTTGTTGGGTATTTAAATTAAATTTCTACACACATACCTATAGAAATGATTTATATTGTTGACCGAATTTGGTATAATAATTTGGCACGTTGCCATGTTCTCCTACAGGATACAAATCCTATCTCATCCACTTGAATCAATTCACGTTACAGTTCGAGTGGCTTTTAAAACAATAGCCCTTCGGTTATTATCATTTGTTGTTATATTATGTTCAAATGATTTATTGAATACACTAGGGTTGGTGTTCTTGTTGTTAGGTATTTGTGGTGCGCATTAATTAATTATACAGTTCATATCGATCCTGATATTGTGATTGTAACTAATTAATTATTAGTTAAGCTCTAAAATTAATTATTCTGGTAGGATCTTAATGTGGAATGTTATTAAAGGCAGTTATTGTTGGTAAACAATTAGTGGTGAAAAGTTTGGTCGTTATTGGTTTAAATATCCAGGTGGTTTGTACTGGTGTGTGCATGCAAGCATTTCAATACCGGTACGATAGTTGTGTTTGTTTTTCCCTATCCATTCCATTGTAGAAGGCATATGATAGAAGTCCTCTCTATCCATGCTTGTCCACCACAGCAATGCTGCGGCGACGTCTCGACGCCAGCGCCGGCGCGAGCGCTCCACACCACCATCGCCACGCATCCTTCGAGTCCGTCCGTCCGTCCGTGTGAATATTATTGTGGTGTTAGTTCACTAGTCAGTCTCTTACGGGCTTCTGTTGTGTCAAGTACACGTATAAATACATATAACACATAGACATACATATAAATATTAAAAAAAAAACGAAATAATAAAAATATTGTTATTAACAATAATAATAAAAAGCCCAACATCCTGCCTTCAAGTTTAAATATTAACCATGTGTACGATTGGACGCTGGAGTGGTGGACGTCGTCGTCGTTGTGCGGCGTGACTCTTCGCCAACACGTTGCTGTTCTTATCTGTGTTGTGTTGTGGTGTTATATAGTGGCCCAACATGGGCCGGCTAATCAAAGGCTGTCCCTCGGGCTGACGATATTGTGCGGGGCCGCCGCCGTTATAGAGGCCATGGCCCGTTGCCTGGCCGCCGCGGCTTGGACCACCCTGCTGTGGCTTGCCTCAGGTAATCCATCACAATATTATCATTACCGAATCAATTAATTAACTAATTAATTAGTTAACAATAAAGGATTCACAAAAAAAAATCAGTATATCTGATAATAAATAAGCCAATGTCTAAAACCAGGTGCGGTATAAATAAAACCCGGTAATTTATTGTTTTTGGTGGCATTGCCAAAAAATTGTCGACTGTCTAGTCGAAAAATAATAATCATTTTGAAATTTGAAGTATGATCTTTTGGTAGTAAGTAAGATAGTGCGGCCCCACGGGGCGGAAGCCCTCGCATGGTTGTATTGTAATGACTCACACACGAAACGGAAACACGATCGTAAATTTTTAATAGGGCGAAATACTGCCGCTACTACAACTACCCCCAAATATACATAGATTCCATCAACTATTCCTATTAACTATTAAAATCCGATAAAATGTCAATAATTCGAAATGTAATGATGGGACACTAATACCGATGGAAGAAGAACAAGATGGAAAAAAAAATTGTTGATTTAATTATTATTTATAGAGAACAGACAATTTGAATGCATGCTTGCCAGTCTAGTCATTATTAAAAATAATATTTAAACTTGTTTGTTACATTGATTAATAGACAACTATTACAATTTTTGCAATCGAAATTATTTTTAGACCATGACAAAATTTATTTCAATTGAACTACAAGAACTAGAAAAAAAAATCGAGATTATATTCAATTAATAATTCATTGAAGGATCAAATTGAAATATCAGCGAATTTTGGAAGCGTGCACATTTTATTGGCATCAAATTCAATTCGTTTTTGTATTTGTTGCACTTTTTTTTGTTGTAATTCACAGCTTTTTCGATAGAAAAAAGAATTTTAGTGAAAATCAGCAATTTTTCAATTACGACAATTTCTAATTACGTAACGAAATGCTCGACCAACTTCCCAGCGTATGCTCGACTGCTCCACCACAATCCCAATTTGGGTTTGTTGAAATGGAAATAAAAAACGACAATTGCCTTACAGTTTAGCTTTCAGTTTCAGGAGTTATATGGACCCTGAAAAACAAACACAACCATTCATTTTCCATTTGTCACACTGCAGTGATATGTTGACTTTCTATTTTTCTATTTTTATTCCTTAATGAAAATGATAAATTATTAAAATCAATTCTATTGCGTGTAATACAAAATTCGATCTTGTGTTTCTTTTTTCCGTATGTCAATAATTGCGGTGACAGGGGAAAATTTTGTCGATTTTCCAAAAACAAACTTGCATATTTCAATTATTTCTTATGCAATTTATGCATTTCCGGATGTGTGGTATTGAATTTAATGAAAAAAATTAATAAAGCAAATCGCTTAATATTTCTGAAATTCACCAGAATCAATTAGAAAATGTTTCAGTCTTTCGTTTATTTTATTTTTATCGAAATGATTTGATTTATTATTAAGATAAATATTTAAAATTTTACGCGTTGAGCGGTCTCGTTTTTGATCTGATCGGCAAAAATATTTTGTGTGAAAATTCCAATGTTATTGAAAATATGTTTTTCTTTTATTTTATTCAAACAATCTTCTAATTTAGACGATTTTTGTCTGTTCGTTGTTTTTTTTTGTTAATGTAATTAAAAATAATGAATTCATTAGATTTTTGAATGATTTAATTATGTTCTAATTGACCTGTCCACTCGAACAGTTGAATTCATGTTTGTTTTTTTTTAATTATTCGAATTTTAATTGTTTTTCCTTTATTGCGATTAAATCAAAATCGCACACACAGAGAGAGATTGTACGGTTCCAAATCCACCGACACTCAGATGTTGCCGCGACCCTCACCACCAATTTCATCCATTATTAATTAGCGAAATTCTCATAATTGTGACGAATTCATTAATTAGAGAAATGAAGAGAATAACAGAAATTCACGAATGCTAAACAGGCAACAGCTTTTTAAAATATCAATAAAATAGAAAATTGGATTAGTTCGCTGTGGAAGGGGCAGAGAATGGTTTTTATATATAAACATATAAGGTGAATAAATATATATATATTTGTTTTTTTATACAGCAAGATCTATACACGAATTGCGTGACAAACTTTATCGTCCTACTTGGGAAATTTGCAAATTTCTCTCTGTCAAATTCTAACACAATAGATATCACAATTAAATTGTAATCTGAATATAGTCGGCCGACTTCAACTTGGCCGACTTGGCTGTAGGTGTCCTCAAAGCCTCGCCATTAAACGCTCAGCAATTGTCAAACAATCTACCATTTCAATCAGGGTGGAAATCACACCCACGTTTTACCTAAATTGGAGTGCTTCTCGAAAAACATTTTCTTTGAGGCATAGACGGATTTGTGGGCAGCACAGGGCCCCGGCCCCATCAAAGCACACCCTTCATTACAATTTTATATAAAACTTTGTGTATCCAAGTCCAGCAAATATAATAAAAATGTTCTTCAATATCGGTTGCCCATAAATTTTCTATGTTTTCCGACAACATTGCAAATGAATCGCCACAACTAATCCCAACTTGGGTTAATCAGGTAGTCCCCCAAATAGTGTTAGAATAGGTATCGTAAATTTAACGGTCCACCCCTGCTCATAGACAACTGTTTAAAGATGGTGCAAAGTCAATGATTTCAATTATTTCCGGGTTTTGGCACACGGTTAATTTTTTTTTATCTCAAGAAGGGACGCAACTATACATCATTTCTACGGAGCTTCATCGATAACGGCAAGTTAGACATTGTTATTTAAAGATGCAGAGACAGCAATGTTCCTACTTGATAAGTTTATTGGGCTACCCTTCAGAGTCAAAAAATTCGACCGTAACGTCTGCGTACTGGAAATAGCGTTTAAGTTAGACGATTTCTTTGACGTTGCGTTGTCAGCATTACGTCCCAAGTCAACCGAATCCGGTTTGTTCGACTATATGTGCGATTTGTAACTGTCAAGGTTGTAATTTTCTCGTGTGTGTGTGTGTGTGTATAGAGATGGTTTTGATCCCATTTAAATGATGCAAGTAAATGGTTAATAATGCACTGTATGCCAATTTTCAACTATTGCTAAAGGACAATGATGAGTTAATTGTATGATGAATAAGAGAGATAGAAGCTCATTAGAGTTTTTGATATAATTTTGCACAATTACATTTGGTAACAACAAAAACATGTAGATGATGATCACAGTATGGGATGAAATTTCCTATATATATTTTTTTTTGCCCCATTCGCTTTAATAAATAAACAACAAGACCATTGAACGAATAACACTGGGGGTAGATTTGTATCGTAAACAAATTTGTACTATAGAACATCTCACAATAATATCATCATTACCGTTATCATCCATCATTATCATTATTATGATGGAAATTACCTAGTTACTGATAGAAGTGATACATTTTAGATTGGATTGGTCAAGAAAAGGCGCAGTAGTAGAATACCAATCAAGTCAAAGGATAAAGTTACAAAGCCCAATTATTTTTCGTTTTCAAATTCAATTTCAAACAACTGTGTAAAACACTTCAAAGGTAGAATGAGGTGTATTTAAAAGAAATAATAGATTTTGAAGCGTGCCGACTTTGTGTATTTATACGCCGTCACAAACACAATACTGGTAGCGTGTCGAAGGACCAATGCTAAAATTAAACGCACCTTTATAAATATCGTACCATGAAGTTGGATCCAATCAAAAACGTCTAGACTGAAAGTCTGTTTTGCTTTCTTAAAATTTCTTTTTTGGAAATCTATTAAGAATGAAATGTTGTAATTTCGTTAGCCCTTTTATGCACCAATTTGTTGTTTGTTGTCTTTTCATTACATTTAATGCATTTGTAAACCCCATTTATACGTCGCCATATTTCCTAGGGTGTTGTAAACACACAATATAACCAACCGAGGGTAGCGTAATAATCTTTAATATTGCATTTGATGAAATCACCCCTGTCATATCCAAACAGAATCTTCCCCTTTAATATCACGAAGAACAAAAATCACGTTGAAAGACTTTTAATTTCTGTCGTTTTATTGTTGTTGCTTTTTTGTTCGATCACTAATTGGCTAAAGTTCGAATGGATAAAGAACTGGGTCATGTGATTCTTTCCTGGATTTGCCAGAATTTTAATCAAATTTCCATATAAATTATCTTGTATATTCGAACATGTCTCGTTCTTTATGTTGGGATTGTTGTTGAATTCTGCAAAGGTGGTGTTTGTTGTTCAAATAGGTTGGTTGTAAATAATTTTGCAAAACGATCCGGGAGCCCAGTTTCAACAAACACACAGCTTAGTAGATATTGATTTCCGCATCTTACAGCCTTTGCCTCGAGCTTCCTCTTTCTAGCTTTTGTTGTGCCTTTTGTTGAGAGAGAGACGCATTGATTGTGCCCCTTTTTGTGCTTTTAATGCCTGACAATTAGCTCTTTATTTCTGTTGATGGCTTTCCAGTCTCGGTTACACCAATTATAATGTAGACCTTTGACGGTTTTTGAAAAAAAAACAAAACGCCAACTTAATTGTTTTGTCGATATTTCAAACTCACATTATTATGGTTATTTTATTAGATCAACAAAATTATAATAAAACGTATAATTGGATGTTATTCTAAAATTTTTAATGGAATTTTCCACAATTACGTACTTATAAAGTCGATTAAGTCCACACACATTTACCTATTGTAAATATTCAATTGTTAATGGGTTGTATGTCAAAGACGGGGAAAAAAACAAGACTAGAAAAGCCGCCGCCGCCGCCGCCTCGACACGTTATTGACCGCCCCTATTTCTATACTAGTTCAAACCAAACCATCATATCGAATTTACTTCTTGTATAATAATTCCGCAAAATTCCAATAGATTTTCCCTCAGTAACAACAGTAATAAGGAAATTTTTATGTATTTTTTTTTTCATAGTGTGCGAGAGTTACACTATTACTCTCTTTTTTAATTCGAAATCATGTGGCGGTGAGTGCCAGACGATTTATGAAAGGTGTTATCTTCTTATTATTAGATTTGCCAAAAAGTAATACAACCGACCAAGGCCATTGGCGCGAATTTAAATCGAGCGAGTTTCCGAGAAGACGAGACACCACCGACTTGTGCCCAACTAGAACAGGACCACAGACAATTTCTCCTCCTGACACAGGATCACCCCGAATCCTTCCAACAACAACAACAACAACAACAACAAAAAAACAAGAAAAAAAACACGTAAATGACATGCCAACATCACTAACTGTGTGGTAGGACAAACGGATAATTTGTCAAGACGTCATGTCGTGTCATGTTTTGGCATTTCGTTATTAATTCTTAGAATTAGATTGATTTGATGTTAAATGGAATGTTTACAACGAATTGATTAGAAAATTGTTAATTTTTTTTATTTTTTCTTTTTTAAATAAAAGGCTTGTTGTTTATTGTAACTGACATAAAGTGAGACCGAGCAATAAAGACCGCACATGTAATGACAAGTTTAGTCTAAAACCAAGTGGAATTAATAACCATTTTCTCTCTGTGCAATATTTATAATCTCGTTTGGATTACCGCCAAACAAATATATCTTTAATGTATATAGGTGCTCGTTTCTTTTCGGGCCGCCGCTCCAAACAGCCCCCATATCATAACAACCATCTGGTTCCACTTCTTTAATAATCCAACGACTCGATAAAATACGAACTTTTTGTGGAAAAAACTAAAATAACGAAAAAGGCACGACGACACTGGCGATGTATAATTTTAGAGTATTGCTGACATAACAAGTTGTGTGCAGTTAAATAAAGATATATCGAAAATTAGATTAAGTTAGAAGTAGAAAATTATACGCGGCGCTGATTTAAGTTGAACGGATTTAATTAATATTGTGTTTAATTAGTGGCCGTTGATCGTTCCAGTCAACTATTTAGAAATTAGACAAAAACTCTGCCAAAAAAAACCACACACATTTCGATGGAAAATTTAATTTTCCGCTACTCCACCTCACTAATCAGATGTGTGATGAGATGTGTAATGTATTTGGACAAAGGCCATTTGTGCTACTAGCTAACCAGCTGTTTTAATCATCGCCTTTTCTTCGACTGTAACAGAGAACGTGTTACAAATGTAATGACAATTAGTCCTTGACCGTACCAAGGACGAAATTAACTGAAATCAGTAAAATGAGCCGTCTTTCTGTAATGGTCGAAATTGATTGATGCGTTTTCGTGCGCTTCAACACGACAAATCATATTTCCTAACAATATCGATCTAATATTGTCTATTATACGGATTTGTATAGAAACGGATTATTAGTGTGGTAACTGTAAAAATATTTGATATGTATATAGATATAGAAAAGCGTTCCGGCGCCTCAACGATGTAACTGTGACAATGTCCGCTAGTCGCGACGGCGTCCAACGTTGAATTTATAGCGGCGCTTCTCCCAGCCTCACGGGCGCCTTTCCACCACCGATCTCCTTCCAACTAATCTCAAGCTAGATTTTTTCATCTCAGTTCAAATCCGGTTATCATAGAATCTCTGATGTGAGACGATTGAAAATTATTCAAACTTTCACTGATTCAAAAAAAACGATGCGATGGTCCGTTTAGAAGTCCTTCAAGTTTCGTCCTTGGATATGACGAAAATTTTTGTTATAGCGTGTCAACTACTAATTTGATATGCAAATCCCTCAGCACCCTATGTATTTTATTATTGTTGCATAATGAAAATCAGTTGTATGTAGGTACCCCATTCATACCTGTTCGTTCGTGTACATTTGCATTTGAAATGGATGGATCGATAATACACCGTGTCTATTATGGACAATTATCAATAATGTTACGTGTTTGGCATAAAGTTGAAGAACCTTTAATACTAGCCGAGTATATCTGCCCTTGAATCGATGCAATCCTGTGGGATTTGCATGTTTATCAGATAGGAGCAATAAAAATGCGTTTTGTTTTCTGTGTTGGTATTTACGTAAAGGTAAAAACCCTACACGGCTTATCAGCAGGGACCATTCTTGAAGAATTTCTAAAATATACATTTATTGGACAAACACTGATTAGATAGAGAAGGTTAAAGGACTGGGGTGTGTTTTTCTTCTGTATTAGTAAGCAAATGTTTATCTATTCGCTATTCTAAGAAATCGTTAAAGATATCAAGATGAAAATCTTTGTCGCAGACTGATATTTATCCAAAAATAATAATTGAAAAAAAATACAATTTGCGACTTGAATCATTATTAAAACAATGTCACATACTATCTATGTCAGAAAATCTCGTATTTCTAAAATTGCTTTTGTTAGAGTTCCGTTCCATTTCAATACATCTAAATCCAATATGGCAACTAATTGAAACTTGTATTACATAGGTACATATATATACAGAACCCTCGTAACATTTATTTAACCCCCAACTACCCTATTTCATTGTTAATGTTTGGTCAATAACTCACTCGGCTTGCTATTAGAAGGAAGGGGGTGGTGATAGTTGTCTACTTCCTGTAATCTATAAATATTATCATTATTGGGAATCACCTGTCGGTATAGCGTGTGAATTTTGGAAAGGTGTCTCTTTTGTATTGTTTTGTTTTTTGGAAATAAATTTGTGTATGTTTTTATTGTTGTTTAGCTACTGGTTTGGACCCTAAGGGTCTATTATCATCTGCCACATCTCCTGGTCAATCAATCGACCTTTTGGGTGCCTTGGGACTGCATAACAACAGTTGGGCAGGCGTTACAGTGGCTCCAGGACCACAGCAACTACGCCCAGCCTACTACTTACAAGGTATTATTTGCTCTTTATTAATTCTTTAAGCGATGACAATGAATTAATTGTTTGTTGATTTGAACTTTAACCTTTCGTTGATGATTTTTTGCCACCCTTTATTGTTGTTTTGTAAATAAAAGGGGTAGTTTTTGTTGATTAAGTGCTATTGGTTGTGATGTGGATTTTGATCTCGAACCGATTGAACCGTATCTAATTGAATTATATCACCTTAACGCCACTTTAATCCTTTTCACATGGCATTTCGATTAAATTTAAAACATTACCAAACAACATTATAGAGTAGAAACTGTTCTATAGGAATTCTAACAATAATCTTCTTTTTTTTGTTTTGTTTCTCGATAGGTGACTATCGTGACCTAAAACTGCCACCAGCTGCATTACAACAAGTCTTCGATTTGTTACATCGCAGTCCTGAATTTACAATATCAGCATGGTTAAGACAAGAGATCGGCAATACTGGTAGTATTGTTAGTTTTGCACATGGACTAAATCGTTATTTAGAATTACAATCTAGTGGTAGAAAAAATGAAATACGTTTACATTATACGTCATGTGAAGACTCTAAAGTGTATGTTGAAACATTTCATTATAGACTAGCTGATAATTTGTGGCATCATGTGGCTGTGTCAGTGAGTGGTTCACAAGTTGAATTATTAGTTGATTGTCATCCATTATATAAAAGACTATTAAGACCGGGTGCACCCGATCGTAATTTTACTGAGCCACAACAATTGTGGCTCGGCCAAAGGAATAAACATTATCATTTCAAGGTAAGTGAATATACCATCTAAAAAGCTGTAAAATTACATTTCAAATCAAAATCTTGATACAACAAATCGATCATCATTCAGAATCAATATTGTAGTGGTTCAGATAGGGGGTGATTATAGTCTGGCAATGTTCCCTGTTTTATTGCTTAGTGATAACAATCAGGACCTGCATGTTTTCCTTCCATAATAAACGTGGAGACTATATCGTGATTGATGAAGTTCCTCTTGTACTGCTTATGTTTTTTTTTTGTCTTGTACATCTACAGCATTGCAGTCGTCTAACATGCAACTGAATCTTTTAATCAATGCAATTTTCTCCTCAAAATAAAAGAACACACCTTTAATTTCCCGTCTAGACTACGGAAAATTCTACCATTTCCATTACATAACAGAAATATATTAAGATTTACGATTAGGTCATTAAATGTAATAAACTTATACTCGTTTTTTATTAATATTTAATGTATCAAATAATAACAGATAGATAATGATCGTCCCGGTTTTTTTTCTTTTATTATGTGTATCGATCCACAAAAATGAACTCGTGGAATTTTTCTTGTTACCAGGGAGCCATGCAGGATGTGCGATTGATCGCCGGTCCACATGGCTATCTATCATTGTGTCCTAGTTTGGATTCAACATGTCCAACATGTGGCCAATTCTCCTTATTGCAGAATACTGTACAGGAATTAACGAAACATCTACAGGAACTTTCCGAAAGGGTATATTGGACAACCATGTAACGTCACTTATGCGTTCTGTACACTGTTTTGATTATATATAATTCTGTGTTTTGCAGTTGATAGCTGCCGAAGGACGTATCAGCAAAGTGGAAGAATGTGATTGCCAGAAATCGTGTCATGTTAATGGTACAATCCATGCTGATGGTGCGACATGGCAACGGGGCTGTGATTTGTGCGCTTGTGTGGTCAGTAATTCAATTATCATCTAGAATTTCTTTATTAAAAATTAAAAAAAAAATAATTACAGCATGGTGTAGTCCAGTGTCGTCCAGTAGAATGTCCAGAACTTCCTTGCAAACATCCAGTTAATATAACCGGAGAATGTTGTCAAAGTTGTTTAAGTAAGTAATAAACGGAAAAAGAATCAGCTTTCTTAGCTTTTTACTAAAAAAAAACACAGACAGCTGCTGTCTTTTTTTGAAGCTAATTTATCGTTTTTTTCCCTTCATTTGTTTGTTCTCTTCTATATAGGGCATTGTTTCTTTTTTGGTGTATTTTACGACCATGGTGAGTTAGTAACAATCAAAAAATGTGTGGAATGCGAATGTCAAGATGGCAGCATGCATTGCACTAGAATAGATCCAGAAACTATGTGTCCGAAGTTGACTTGTCCACCTGATCAACAGTTCAGTGTTGCGGATAACTGTTGCAAATTTTGTCCAGGTATCTCATATTTTTAATAATTTTTGTTATCCATCAATTTAATAAATGTAGCATGTTTTATATACCTACATATTTATTTTTTGTTTGTTGGTAATAATGAAGACAAAACTAAATGAACAAATGCTTAATTTCATGCTTCTACTAACAAAATCTAACTATTGTTGCGTGTCTTTTTTTGTTTCATCTTGGCCAGGTGTTGATTATTGCTCAAAAGGGCATGTCTGCCATGCTAATGCAACTTGTCTCAACTTACAAACTACTTACGCTTGTCAGTGCGACCAAGGCTTTCAAGGAGATGGACGAATGTGCACCGGTATGGATCATCTTTCTGTCTATATTTATATTTTTAATTAACCAAAGATTGACTTTTATTTAATTTTTATCTGAATGATACTTGAAAAATTCAATCGAATTGATCGGCAATTATCCCAAAAATTTCTAGATATCAATGAGTGCCAACAAGAAGGCGGCTTAGAAGGTCATCATTGCCATCAAAACACTAGATGTGTTAACACACCTGGTTCATATACATGCGAATGTTTGGCCGGCTATCGTCGCGTTGATAAATTCAATTGTGTCGAATTAGATGAATGCAGTTCAGGTGAACATAATTGCGATATCAATGCTGATTGTATTAATACGCAAGGTAGTTATCATTGTGTTTGTAAAGATGGCTATATTGGAGACGGTTACACCTGTCAACGTATGTGTTGGCTCAATCATTTTATTTGATTGCATTTAATGGAATCTTTATTGAATTTTTAGCGGTTTGTAATCAGAGTTGTTTGAATGGTGGTATTTGTAAGAGTCCAAGCAAATGTGCTTGTCCAAATGGTTATACAGGGCCCAGTTGTGAACGTGATTTAGATGAATGTGCAACGAATGCTCATCGATGTACAGATGCTTCAGTTTGTGTTAATATGATCGGTTGGTATTATTGTAAATGTAAACAAGGCTATCATAGTCCAGTATCTGACAATAATTTAGGTACACTCTGTCAAGGTAAATCCAGGTGATTAGTTTGCAAATTTTCGTGTGAATACATTGCGTATCCTTCCAGATATCAATGAATGTACAGATGATCTCCACACATGCCATCCATCAGCTCAATGTATTAATACAAATGGTGGTTTCCGTTGTCAATGTACAGATGAGATGGATCCAGATTGTCGTCTAAGTTGTATGTTTGAAGGTACTGAAGTAGCAAATGGTCTGTCATTGTCACCACAAAAAGATCCATGTCAAACATGCACATGTAATCTGGGTGTTATGGCATGTGCAAAACCGAAATGTAATTGTTCATTACTTGGTAATGATCAAAATCCATGTTGTCCACAATGTGATAGAAAGCATGCATGTAAACATCAAGAATTAAATGATGTTATTTTAATGCACGGCGAACAATGGTCATATCAATGTCAAACATGTGAATGTCTTTATGGTGAAGTTGATTGTTGGGAAATGAAATGTCCACCATTATTATGCGATAATCCTATACAAAGTGTTGGTGATTGTTGTCCACATTGTGAAGATTTATGTCCAATTGGTAATAATATTAATAATGGTAATAGTTCAAAATGGGGCCAACCATGTACATTTTCTGGACGTTTATATGAATCCGGTGCACAATTTTCTGATCCAAATGATCCATGTGTTGCCTGCAACTGCAAGGTAAGTTAATTATATTTGATAATTTATTAATGAAGTAAAAAACTATATAATTTTGATTATGTTGATACTAATTTATTGATTGTGTTGTGGTCTGAATGTTTCGTAAATTCATTCAATTATTTAATAAATCAATTATAACAAATAATAAATTGTCAAACAGGTATTGTAATGTTTTAAACGTTGCTTGTGGAGCATTTTGCGCGTATAGATGCGCCCAAAAAAACATACTCTTAGATTGTCACATCCCTTTAACAATCCTCAATTCTAATTAATACCATATTGTGTTCATTAGATGTTGCAGTGTCATAAATAACATTCATATCATCACATTATCATCAACAACATCATATTATCATCATGTTATTCTTTATACAAGGGCCATCATTCATATATAAATGTTTCTTCAATATTAGCCCTAGTGTGGAGAGTAGCATTTGTAGCATGGCTAGCCGCTGCATAGAGCCAATGGCTGGCTTATCATTAGCTAGGCTATACTAACAATTAACACTACGTTCCCTTACAGGTGCCGTTCTGCGCAGAACTGGTGAGCAATGTCGCGTGTTGTGTGCATCGGTAATCACGTCACTCTAACTACACTCTCTTCAAAAAAAAAAATGATTATAACTATACACATTTCTAGTAGTGCCTGTTTCTATTGTTCATATTTGACGAGACCTACATGAGCGTATTTTGGGGGTTGTCGTTATCTAAATTTGAAGGTAATACACGCCGAAGGGCGGATTGCATAATTACTAATTGCGATCGAGCCGAAGAAGAAAGAAAGAAAACTAAATAATTGTTTTTCTTCGATCCCCAAAAGGTTGCAACTGGTAATTATGCAATCCGAGCTTTGGCGTGTATCACCTAGGATGGGATTGGGAGCTGGAAGTTTCCGGGGTAAGTTGTTCCGATGAGAATGGTTACGGCAAGAAAAAAGATAGGGATTAAGCGTATAGTGTCTCGCGAAAGGTTAAGATACTGTGCCAACGCTTCATTTTCATAAGAACTTCCAGTTCCGCTCTCGCCTACTCAAAAATACGCCTATGTAGATCACATAGAATACGTACTATACTTCTTTTTCTTTTGCCTGAACTGTATTTGTAGTGTTTTAGTGTAATTTTTAGACTTCTATCCATTTACAAGAACATTTCGGAGCACTCTATAGATGTGTATTGCTATTCCATAATATTGCATGTTTTTAATCAATTAATAGAATTAAATTAAAATATATACTTTCTTTTTACATCGAAATGGTTGTGATTGATGTAGATGAGTAAATTGTTGGTCTTTGATGAATGATTAAATGTGCATGTTTTTAGGTTGTTCCAAATATTTTAACATATTAAAGTAGAAGAGACACACGCATCTACACACGTCTACTTTGATGATGAAAAATAATTTGGATCATCCGTTACAATTCCTGAGTTTATTGCGGGTTAAAAAGCACAATATTCACACGAACGTATACACAAATACACAGTTTTTTTCCTTCTTTTTCTTTTTCAAACCAAAAATAAACAAATAAAAAGATTGAGTTTCTTTAGCACCTCACTATGAATTCTTTCACAATTTTTTTTTTGGCAATTCAATTTAGAAGAGATTGTGATTGGATTCATTAAATTTCTTCAAATTCAATTGAATGTTTTTGAATTAATTTTTACGTTTTATTCTGTTTTTTTTTTTGATTAGGACGGAGTGCTTTGCTGCAGTTATAATTACCATTGCGGTGACGATGAACACCCAGTGGGATATGATGGATTGGTGGCAACAACTACTACTAGCACCACCATTACCACCACAGCTACTACTATTGCCAACACCACAACACCTGATATTAATGGACATACAACCAATACAAAAAGAGATACAACTCAAGAAGCGATCAGTGACTTTACTAAACAATATAGTGTTGCATCTATGCGAGTGGCTAATACTAGTGTTGGGGTCGTCTACGTCAGTGACTCGTTGGGGTACAACAACAACAACAACAAAAGTAAAAAATCTACACCGCCAGGGGGTTGAACAATCTAATCATCAACAACAACAGCAACAACAACAACAACATTCTTCAAGGACTGGTCTTACATTCCTGGACACTTGCGAGCCATTTGTGCAATAGTCTACGGCCACTTTGTGTGTTCTACAATTCATTGTCTAAAAAATATGCCTATATGGCTGTATGCTTGCTATGGGCCTCATCCCAAGTGTCTTCCTAGTTATCATCTGTAGCCGGGCGCCTGATCTGCCTGTGTTCCGCCAGCTTTATATTTGTTGAAACAAAAAAAAATACAAAAAATTATCAATATATTACACTAAACAATAATTATAGTAATCATAGCCATAACAAAATAATACTAGGACTACTAGAATGTGACTACTTCAACATTAGTTAGCATGTTATCACATTATCTATATATCAAACTAATAATAATAATAAGTATAATAATATAATTAACATTAGTAATAATAATAATAATATGAATAATAATAGTAATAATGATTATAATAATAATAATTAGTACAATATTGTGAGAATTAAGACAAAATTTTAGAAATTTTATCAAAAACGACTGCTTTGCCTTCGAAAAGCGCTAATATGTCAGATTTTAGTAGTCCCCCGTCCCACGAATTATACTCCAACCCCCATTTCAAAATATCACTATTTCATATAGACATATAAATATAAATAATATACTTGGGCATTGTTATTATTGAAACTCTAGTCAAAGATTGAAATTAATCAAAAAAATAAATAAATAAATAAAATAAATAATTGTGCTTGCTAGTAATGTAACTAAGAAAGCACGTTATCTCTTCTAACATCTTCTAATATCTAATAAGTTAATTAAAATAAAGCAAAAAAAAAGAGTAATGGAAGCATATCTAGCTATTTGAAAATTTATTGCAATATTAAAATTGTGATATTGTTGAATGAGACTAATAATAATTTAAAAAAAAAACAAACAAAAAACAAACTGATTATTGAAGAAGAAACAATGTTCTTTTCCACTTATATAGATGTAAAAAAAAATTATAATAATATTGAAGAGAAATTAGTTCCTGCTGTATACAAACATACTCCACAAATTGATTTGAGTATGTTTTACGTTTGAGCAAATACTTAATTAAAAAACTTGATAATAATTAACTAATTAATCAATTAATTAATATGTACTTAGCACAAAATAATAATTATTATTACAATAAGTATAGATTTAAATAATGAAACACCATCAGAATTTTAATAAATTTGTGCTAAACACAACGAAATTCGTTTAGCAAATTCACTAGATAGAAATTGGATTTTGAAAACTAGAAAAAAAACACAATTTACGATTATTTTAAGCGATTATTTTTAAATTTGTTCAATCTATGGTAATTATTTATTGCTCATAATTTACAATTAATTAATTAATTAGGTGTATAGTGTGCAGTACCTATATTTTATCGATAATTTTTTTTTACCAAAGATGTCACCGTTATTATGTAAATAATCAAAATTTACAATTGTAATTTTATTAATTAGATTTTAAATGAACAAGAAGACGAAAAAGATGAAAATGAAAAACAATAATTAGTTAAAAATCAATTGATCTAATTTTATTTTTCAAAGCAAAAGCACATACACATTGTCACACATTATCAGTATTTTTATTTTTATGTTCACCACAATTTTCGATGACGACAACAATAAGTGCTTTGGTTTTATCTTCTGTTAATGCTTCAATTATAAATATAAAGTAATTGTGCTGGAATAGCTCCATTAAAAATAAAACTGGACAAATGTTGTATTTATTTATGTAAACTTTAATTCTTGTACAAAAAAAAAACATAATGAGAAACATTGCCATAATATCTTTCTGTTGTAAAAGAATGTGTGCCAATCATTAATAAAATAAAATTACAAAAAATCAAACAATTTTCGTGTATTTCTCTCATTTCAAATGTGGCGCCGTTGATAGTGCTTCATTTAGTCAATAACAAATTTATACGATTGGCAACATTGTGTTGAAATTTGATGTAACAGCGGTAAGAGTAGTATGCAGAAAAAATTTGCTGTTGCCACAGTCATTATCAAGAACCCAACTTTTGTTTCAATTGTTGATAAATCGATTTCAAATGATCAAGCAAGAATTCAGTATAATTTATTAATATAATGGCAGTGTTGTCCTACCAAAAACCTCAACGATTTTCGTTAAAATTTCGTTTGTAATAGAAATATGGCAATGTTAACTGGCGGTACACTAACATGTTGAATGCGTACGCACTCATGAACATACCTCATGGTTACATATATGCCGAATATTGCCGATACTAAGTTCGAGTTTACATAACCTTAAAATTTTGTTTATTTACAAAAATGTAATTAATTCAATTAATTATAAAATGTAATTTGTACAACAAATTAACGCAATTATTCAACAATTTTCATCAATTTAATTATAGGTGTGATCAAAAGATGTTGAAAGAAAGCATATTTTAAAGACTATAAAAATGTAATGGAATGGTTTATTACAAATGGTAATAATGGCTGAATTATTAAATTCGGATAACGATAATGATATAATCGAGATGAAATTATTAACACCAACAATTTCCCAACAATCATCAGACAATTATATTGAATCTATAACAATACAAGATGATGATGAATCCGATTTGAATGATAGCGATAAGACGAATTCATTGATAGAATCACAGAATTTATCAGATGAAATTGAACAACATATTAGTGAATCATTAGATCATTTAACAACAAATCCACCAACACAAAAAACTATGAAATTATTGCACGATGAAACTGATTTCCTTGGACATTTCCATAAGAAAGTCCGTGTTGGTAATCATTATCAAGCAAGAATACCGAAATATTTCGATAATAATTGTAATGACAACGATGATGGCGATAAATTATTGTGGAATCCATTTGATATTGAGCCGGAAATCGTTGAGGATTTCCTAAACAAATTATCAACATCCAACAAATTATTGATACCAATGGGTAAACACTTACGTGATAATGAACATGCTTTATATAAATTACAAAAAAACAATTATAATATTGATGAAACAATAAATACGATTATAAATGGAAATTATAATTTGCCTTCCACAAATGAGGAGATATCGAATTTATGGACAGAGGAGGAATGTAAAAATTTCGAATTGGGTTTGATACGTTTCGGTAAAAATTTCTATCTAATACAGAAACGTCGTGTTAACACACGTACAGTTGCTGAATTGGTGCAATTCTATTATTTATGGAAAAAATCGGAACGTTATGATTTATTTGCAAATCGTTTACGTAATGGCAAAAAGAAATATACGTTGAATCCTGGCATATCTGATTTAATGAATAAATATTTTAAATCGACAAAAATCAAAAACAATGATGATAACGATGATGATAATATGAGTGATGTGCAGTATTAAATAAATAAATTATATTATCGATTGCAAGTCTGACTGTCTTCTCAATTCACATATGTGTTATGGATTGGTGTTTTATTTGTTTTAGTATTTGTGTTGACAGATAAATACGCTGGTAACCAAAGACTGGCATATGCAAGCCAGATTGTCTGCCAGCATGTCCGCTGTCTCAAGAGCAGGCTTGCCTGGCAGAACCCTATACTTCTGCGGCTGCAGCCTGCCTTCGATCTGAAAGTCACAATTTGGCTTCTCTATTAGGGCTAGAGTGAATTCGAACAATATGAATATATACCACGCCGGTCCACAGGTTCCGTTTGAACTCGAAGACAAGCTACATTGACACGTTTAGTACTTGGATGGGTGATGACCGTTGTTGTTGTTCCTTTTTGTATTTATTTATGAAATAAGCAGGTCATTTTGCTAGTTTTACACCAAAAGCAGTATGCAAGCACGAATTGTACGCATAATGGTAGCAAATTGTGCGGAGCGGAATGCTTGTAGATCTAAAGTAGACTGCGGCCACAGAAGTATAGGGTACTGCCAGTATATTCGGTTATCTGGGTACTTGCACTTTCTAGATATGTTTTGAACACACGACTGACGATGTATTTAAAGCTCATGAATTCATTCTTATTTTGTAGAATAGTTACCAAAACTTCCACATAATAAGAACAAAAATTATTTAAAAAGAATATATTACTTTATCAGTAAAATAGAATAAAAAACGGCGTTTGTTGTAAATGTCTTCCCCGAAATCATAAGTTACTATACAAGGATTTTTGGGTAAATTTTACATTGTGATCTAAAAATTTCCTCTCTACAATACAGATTTTTCTGCGTTCATCAAACATTTGCTCCTCATAACAATTCTGGGAGTTTCCTGAATAGCTGTGTCAGTATTTATGCGAAACAATTATTCGTTTCTCGGCTGTAAAAACAAGTTAACGTCTGGCTCTTTTCTGTAATCGATGTCATCTCTGTGACAATTATGGTACAGAGCGTTTTTTCAATTTTTTATTTCATTGGTTTTTTTTATCAAGAAACTGCTAAAACAACTATTCGTTTTGTGGCCTTCCTAATTAACAGTTTGCATCAAATTTGGTAAAGAGAAACTAACTGTCTATTGTGCTACAGAGTCCTTTTTTCCAGACATTAACTTGTTTTTCACGGCCGAATAGTCGTTTTGCATATATAGCGATAGTTATTAATAAACCCAGAATTTCATATTGGAAAAAATTTAATGAAAATAACTGAATAACTCCCACATGTTGCATGTTTTTAGACAACCAACAATACAACTACAGAATAACTCTAGAGTGAACAATAAGAAAGTTGTCTTGATAATAAAATTCGTGTCATTAATAATGATTAAAATTCATTTCACATATTGATCATCAATTCAGTTTATCAACAATTATGATAAACACTATCAATATTCCTTATCGTAAACAATCAACTGATTGAAGTTGCAATAGAATTTGGCCACGTCACGTAAATATGAGTGAACAAGTGTTTTGTTGAATAGTCACAAGTGTTGCGTCAGTCGCCGCGTACCGATTCTCCACTCAATTGTGACCAACAACTAGTTGCGAACTCGGTAAATCCCCCACAGGGAATTCAACTGGTGTTAATAAATTCGCCTAAAAAAATTGCCCATCAAGAAACAATGACAACTAAAACACCAATATCGATATTACAAGAATATGCAGATGCACATAAATTAGCGGCACCAAAATATTTCGAAATGGGCCGTAATAATGACAATACGTTATTTGTTTGTTGTTGTAATTTCAATGAAAATCATCAAGCAATTGGTTTTGGTACAACAAAGAAATTAGCTAAACAGGATAGTGCACAAAAAACATTAGGTATTCTATTAAAACATCAACAAATTGATACTAAAACTCAATTAATTGTTACAACTATGAAACATGTTGATGATAAATTAACAAATCAAGAGAATTATGTTGGTCAATTGAATGAATTCGCATTGAAATATCAATTATCATATCCAAAATATAATTTCATTGATGGACTTGGTGTATTTAATGGCATTTTTAGTACTGAATGTATTCTTAATAAATATCAAACCACTGGATATGGTAGAAACAAAAAAGATTCAAAACAAGATGCTGCCAAATGCATGCTAGAGATGTTTGTTTATTTAATTTAGATACTATTAAAATAATTAAAAAAATATTTTGTAGCATAAAACGTAATTGTACTGAATTTGAACAAAAAACAGCTAATAAACAACAAAACTGGCCAATTGATGATTGTGACTATGTGAAAATTACTGAATTATATAAACATTTAAGTTTAAACAAACAAAGTATTATCAAAACTGAATGTGGTAATGTTGAAGCAGCACCAGATATTCAAGTATTCTTCAGTCTTTTGTTTGAATGGTATTTTTCTTAACAAAAAAAAATCATTTTCAGATGTCCGATTCCATTGAAAGTTTAGACAGCGAATTAAAAAAGTATAAGGTTTCATATAAATTACAAGAATTGCAACTACATCCATGGATTGTCGTCTTTCAAGCTGATAATACAAACTTCACTTTAATTGGTCATGGTGAAACTAAAAATGATGCGATTAAAGATGTTTTAAAATCGGCTATAAACGTTAAAAAAAACGGTGTCTCAATAAGCACTACGACATTAGCGTGATGTCTAAAAAAAACCCTAAAAAAAATATGACCAATAATTAAAAGTTACATTAGAAATTTGGAATAATAAGTCATAAAAACCCAAAATGTGAACGTGCGAGTATCAAATAGAAGTGTAATAACATTGCACTTGGAGAAGAAAATTTATTTTCGTGCAATTGTTAATTATTTCAAATAAATTTATATTTTAATATCGCAGAATAAATTATAATTATTAAAGCAGTTGACGAACTATTTAAAAATAAAAATACCTACAACTCAATAACAATACAACAAAAATAAATATAATTACAACAATTATTTGTCAATGATTACGTGGCCATTGATGTGATTTATCTGTTAATGGTACATAGACAACACCCATCAATGATTTACGTTGTATTGTACCGTCTGGTAATTTATCAACTTGTTCTAATACTTGATCACCACCAGCTGGGCCGACTGGTAAAATCAAACGACCACCAATCTATTAAAAATAACTTGCTTAACAAAGTAAAAAAAAAGGAAATGTTTAAACAAGAACCACCTTCAATTGATCAATAAGAGGTGGTGGTAAATTTGGTGAGGCAGCCCCAACATGTATAGCATCATACGGCCCTAAATCACTACAACCATCTCGGCCATCAGCTGTTAATAAATGTACTCGTCCGGATTGTATTAGACCAGGTTGATCTTTTTCGATATTTGCAATTGATAAATTTACTAATTCTGGTATGTGATCAACACCAACAGCGGTCCTAGAAATTTTAAAATAACGATAAATTCGCCAAAGATTGCAATAGATTTTCACCCCTGTCCACCCATCATTATTGCCATACAGGCAGTTAAATAGCCACTACCAGATCCAATATCTAATGCCTTATTACCGTTAATTAATCGATCTTTTAATAATTCTAATGCATGTGCATGCATATGCGGTGCACTGATTGTCACCCCAAAACCAATACCTTGCGGTGCATCCATATACGGATTATTCGGTGCATAATTGCCGCGATCAACTTTCAACATTGCATTCTCGACAACATCACTATTTATTATACCATGACCTGCAAATTACACAATATTCGATTGGTTTTATGTGATGGAAACACGGTGAAAACGTTGTGGCAAGTTTAACAATTTGTCAAAATTAACCTAACTTACTTCGTAGATTTCGCACCAATTCCGCATTAGTTCGTCCATGAGATCTCCAAGCCATTGTTACTCCTATTATCGATAAAAGTAATTTGGTTTTTAACGTGAAAAGCATTCAATTTTCGTTTTTTTTTCTCAATTCAATTCCAGAACGTCTTTTTTTTAATTGGAACTTAAAAATTTTGGGAATTTTCGAATTATTCAGTTGCATGTCTGTGTATTGTAAGAGTCGCGCCAAATTCAAATCCACTATAACAGCAGTACGTTTATCAACGAATCCATTTGATTTGTGTCTTTATTGTTGTTGGGACAATTGGTGTAAAATTTAAATTTGAGTAATTTCGAGGTTTTTGAGTTTATTTCTGAATCTTAACTGTTTTTAATATGAAGTTCACTGCACTTTGATGGAATATTGAACCGGTCATTCTAACAACTTGTTACCAAGCCGATTCGATGTTTGTGTTGGAATAGTATTGACGATTTCCAGAGGAAGATATCCTGTGATGTGCGAGCAATTCCGGCCTTAATCCTGTTGTTAGACCTATCACACGTCTGTTGCAGTTTGGTTCTATATCGAGTGCAGTTCGGAAGTCGTCTAATAAACGTTTAAAAAATGTCACTTTTGCCATTATTATTGGAATATTTGGATCAACCGCGGCCAAGTCGTCTATTAGATCAACATTTCGGTCATGGTCTATCATACGAAGACATGTCGTCACCATTAACATTACCAAGAGATCGTTCAATTACATCGTTATTACAACCAAGAACCGGTTCATACTATCGTCCATGGCGTAGTACTGCCGCTGTTCAAGATATTGGATCAACAGTTGCCATTAATAAGAATGAATTTCATGTCAATTTAGATGTACAACAATTTCAACCGGAAGAAATTACTGTTAAAGTAACCAACGATAATTGGGTAATTGTTGAAGGTAAACATGAGGAGAAAGAAGACGAACATGGGATTATATCCAGACATTTCGTGCGACGTTATTTTATACCGCAAGGTCATGATATGGATAAAATTGAATCGAAATTATCAACTGATGGTGTGTTGACAATTACTGCACCGAAGATTGAACAACAAATGGAACACCGTAATATAACAGTGACACAAACTGGACAACCATCACGTCCTATTGAAAATAAACTACAAGAAAATGGCACCGATAAACAAGCCAATACTGAATAAACATATTAATTCATAATTTAGAAACTAAATGCTTCATTACTATTCATTCACTTCAATTTACTGTAAAAGCATTCAATCAATAAAGCATAATAATGATAATAGCAATCGTAATTATTGCCTCTCAATCCATCATCTAGAAATAAATGAAAAAGGATTGCATAGAATCAATTTTCAGATAAATAAAAGATTTATTTATCAAAAACTATTTAATTTTTATACTCTTTGAAACTGTTGCTTTTATGCCAGATATTTCACCAGCATATCGGGTGATTTCTGTTCTTGGTGCGCGTACCTGTAATTAAACAAACAATTATTAGTAAATTAGAACAGCAATAATGATGATGATGAGTGAAAATTACAGCGCCCTTTCGACGTATTTGAGCTTTCCTATATTTATTGCGATGTTTAACTCTGGGATTACGTTGTTCTTTCTTTCTGTGTGGGGTTAAACCTTTATTCTTCGCTATTTGATATGTAATTGGACGCTTTGAGAATTCTGCAACTAGAATGTTTTTGTATTACTTTTACGAATTATTGTTAAAAAGAAAACAACAAAAAAATCTACCATTATGATCGTCATCAATTTTTTCTTCTTCATCTTCTTTATCATCATCTGTATCAACAGGAGCATCATTAATTTCGATATCATTGTTGAATTTAATCTTTTTAGTTGTTGGTTCTCTTTCTGGTAGTTTTGCATCACTTTTCTTTGAAATCTCATTGAGAATCTTCAATTTCTTCTTCGGCATTGCTGTTTGATTATCAACATTATTTTGTAGTAAAATTTCAATTTGTGGTTTAATTATTTCCTCATATGTTGGTGTTAATTGATTAAATAATTGTCGATATTGATTTAATTTTTTAATAATTGGATGTTTTTTTAAATCAATTTGAGATGCTTTCAATACCAAATACATACAAACATTTGTACAAAAACTGAAATAATTTTAAAGAGAAAACAACTATTAATTTTCAAATAATTGATTCAATTAATTATTGTAATTACTTCATTGATATTTCATATAAGGTTGTTATGAAATCCATTGCTGGACAATTTGGTATTTGTCCTTTACGATATTGTGTTATAACAGGTTTCAACATATTCGTAATATTTTCGGTTATTTCTACAAAAAACTAAACAATTATTAAATATCCGTGTTAGAAATCAAAATAATGCTTATACCATCATATGATTGTACAATTAAGTAGAAATCTTTTGAATCTTTTAAAGATAATTTCAATTTATTTCGTTTCGTAGACTTTAATTCGTCTTGTTCATCTTTTTGTGTTGTTGTTGTTTTAATACCAAAAAAATCAGCATCGCCGAATTGTTGTTGTAAGTCTTTTTCCCATTCATTGACTTCATCTTCTTCCATTTCAGCTTGTTGTGCTTGTTGTCCTTGTACATTACCATAATCCTGATCCACATAATCAGTTGAATAAAATGCTCTTTTATTTTTACCCCATGCACGTTTATCAGGCAGATCATCATCTTGTTCTTGGCCTTCAACATCACTTAATGCGATATCACTATGATCACTTTTATTATCATGATCTTCATCATCATCATCGGTTCCAACAGCGAAAACTTCCTCCTAAAATGGTAAAATTACAGCATTTCTTTGATAAACCAACAAGTTCAATCGTTATACTTCACTATCCGATACAGTTTGGCGGTTTTTTCGCACTGTTTCCAATAGAATTTTCTCATTTTCGTTATAATCCTCATCGGAATCTGTTGGCTCATAATCACTATCCTCTTTAAATCTACAATAAATAGCAAATTAATAAAACTGTTTAAAGCTTTAGGATTAATATAACCTGGACATTTTCCGTTTTAATAAAGCTATTTGGGTTTTAATAAAAACAAAAATACACCATGTGCGACTAATATGTTGAGGTTAATCAACTATCATAAATCAGTGATGCCACCAATCCAAAAAAGAAGATCCCTGGCTGCAGTGATGCTTATTTTTGCCTACCTAATAGTAGCTCTGAACAAAAATCAATAATTTTTCAATTGTATTTCTTGGAATTTATCATATAAACATCTTCAATTACTAATTATTTAAACCAAAAAGATGTTCCATTTGATTCACATGAATTGTGAATTTAAATTAGTATTTTTGTTTTGATTAGCGCTACTATTAGTCGTACAGTGTGACGTATTTAAAATGTCAACTTGGCTTGATTGTTAGTTATTGTAGTCACAATATTTGCCATTATTTTCTGTTTTTTATTGAATAAAATTCTAATTAAATGTTTGATTAATTCGTGGAATTAGTGAATTTGAAAAATGTGGCATGAAGCTAGACGTCAAGAGCGGAAAATCCGTGGAATGTTGGTGGATTATCGGCGACGTGCCGAAAGACGCCGTGATTTTTATGAGAAAATTGTAAAAAAATCACAATTGAAATGTTTTTTATTTGATTGTTTTTGTATTGTTTGTAGAAAGCTGATCCAACACAGTTTCTGCAAATTCATGGACGACAATGCAAAATCCATTTAGATCCGGCTATAGCTGCAGCTGCCGACAGTGCATCAGCAATGTAATTATAATTGAATTCTTTTATAATTGTTGATTGATTTCCAATATTTTAGGATGCCCTGGCAAGGTCAAACTGATAATTTAATTGATCGTTTCGATGTACGCGCCCATTTAGATTACATACCGCCGGTTAAAAAAGATGAAGATGAAGAATTAACATTTGAGGAACGCCAAATTAATTATGAACGTTATCGTATAATAGCACAGAATTCATTTCTTGTCATCAGTGAGGAGAAATTTCTAAAACAATTACATTTAGAAGAACAATACGGTTATACTGAACAAAAAATAAGAAAAGATCAACAACAACAACAACAACCACGTAATACTGGTGTACAAATTGGTTTTAATTATGATGATAATACGGGACAAATTCTAAATGATAATATAATAGATGATGAATCTGGTGATAATGCTAATGGTGGTGGTGGTGGTAATAATTCTGATAGTGATTTAGATGTTGATTTGTCAATAAATGTATCAAAAATGGATTCAGTACAAGCACATGAAATGAATCGACATGGCAGAAATTTTGGTATGAGTTCGAATGATTTCTATTCATTTTTAACAAATGATCTGGAAGAAGCTGAAAGTTTTCGTTTAGCTAAAGAAGAAGAACATGAAAAAGCATTATTCTCTGGTAGAAAATCACGACGCGAACGACGGTATATATTCTAATTATAATTAAACAATTAATTAAAATTATATTGTATTTTTGTTGATCAATTAGGGCACATCGTGAGAAACGCTTAGCTAATCGTGTTATTAGTCCACCAAGTTATGCTGCACGTACATCACCAATTTATCCATCATTTAGAGAAAGTAAATCACAATCTAAATCACCATCACCTGAAAATACAGGTAAAATAACCTACATCACATCGTTTGGAGATGAAGAAGAACCACCATCAACAAGTAAATCTACAGTTGATAAAACAAAAAATCGCAACAAGAAACATCAATCAAGTACTGAACGTGTCGTTTATATTAGTAAACGACGTAGTTATAGTAAAGATCGTTATAGTGGACGTAAGAAATATTCTAATAGCCGGTCAAGTAGTAGATCGAGAACTCGAAGACGGTCTAGAAATCGGTAATAACAGAATAATGCTAATTTTTTTTTTAATAATAATCATTCTTCTATTATAAAAAAAGGTATAGAAAATCACGCTCTAGATCGCGTGGTCGTACTAGAAGTTATCGTAAAAGAAGTAGTAGTAGTAGTTCATCAGTTACTTCTTCAACTTCTACATCATCGTCATCATCATCATCATCATCTTCATCATCATCAACATCAACATCATCGACAACATCAAAATCATTAAGTAAAACTCCACCGAAAACAACACTTCCTTCTTCTCCTCCTGTTCCTCCTCCTCCCCCTATATCTTCTTCTTCACAGCCAACAACAAAGTGTAAATCTGCAAGTCCATTAAAAATTGAATCACCACCAAAAGTTGTTGTTCGTTATTATGGACGTAGAAAAAGTGATCAAAGTTCATCGGAATTGAGTGATGGTAGTGTTAAAAATGAAGAAATTCAGCCGGCAGCTAATTCGTAATATGATAATTATTTTTTCAAAAAAAAATCAAAACAATGTTGAAACTATTTTTGTAGGGCTATCAGTGATAAATGGAGCGGGCATGGTAATTCTGGCATTGTAACCAAAGTCAGTAAGAATCACTTAGTTATATCGTCTTTTATTTTTAATTTATTATCATTAAATAGTAATAATGATAATAATGTTTATTTGATGGATTTATCAATGTTATATTTCTTTATTTGTAATTTATAATAAAATGGGATGTTTCAGAAAATTGGACAGAATTTGAGCATGCAAGAGCGGCTTAAACGTAAACGACAAGCTTTATTAAATAAACAATGTATGTTTTTATTTTCTATTTAATTTTATTACTGGATAATGTTTTTTTTTTTAGTTAAAGCTGATAAAATAGCGGAACAGTTGAAAACTGAACGTGAAAAACAGGAACAACAAAATCGTGAAGATGAATTAAGAGAAATGGCAATAAAATTACGTCGAAGGTTTGTTTTGATTTCGCCTAATCGCAACATTACTCCTAATTACAATTTATTTTAGACAAAGAGAGAAACGACATGCTTACGATAGTAAATCATCAAATTCATCTGATTCTGATACAAGTAAAAGTCGAAGTCCATTGTTAAATAATCGTAACAAATCGAAAAGTCGAAGTCCTTCATATAAACGAGATGATTATCGTGAGAATCGCCGACGTAGATCATCTAATTCACGATCACCATGCCGTTATAATGAGAAAAGATTTGTTTATCGTGAACGTAGAGACCGTAGACGGGATGATTACGTTAGGGAGAGACGTGAGGGTATGGATAAAGAACGTGATCGTGCCAGTAGATCATTAGTTGATTATTAGTATTGTTTTTCTTTTTAAGTAATACACTGTAAGGTTATGGAAAATAAACATTTTTTTTTGTCTATCTACATCGGTTTGTTTTTTTATTTATTTAACCAATTGTCAGTAGTTGTGAAGAAAGGTGAGAGAGGAGCAGGTTTGGAAGAATGTAATTTTGTCGAGACGGGTCCCTGAGGGTTTGCGGTCTTCCCTTTTTGCAAACAGTCCGGTCTTGACTGTGATATGCTTAGACTGTGACAAGAGGTGAATTCACAAAGGAAGCTTCGAAAATTATTCAAACTGTCCTCTGTATCACTTCTAATCTGAAGTAAATAGATAAATATTTATGTTGTGAGTTGCGCAATAAATAAAACCAGTAATTTTCAACACTTAATTTTTTTTTTGGATATCATAATAATGTGGCGTAAAAAATCAAAGTAATTATATGTACGTTAATAAAACAATTATCAAGGTTGATATAAATTCACATTGTCGATGATCACAGGTAGTTCCATGTGAATTCTACTAAAGTGAACAAAATATTTAGCTTTTAATAACAGTAAGTCTTATAAATTTCACAAAATAATTGTTGTGTTGTCATCATTTTTCATCGGCCAAAGTACCATTTGCATGTGCGCCCCAATTAAGCGAATTCTAGGCATCAGTTGTTTATAATCCAACACCCTCTCTTGCGTTTTATCATCATTATTATCATAACTACAATTCCTATTACAGGACAACACACACTGGTGGAGTTTCTAAGAAATTATTTATTGTTGAAAAACATTATTCGGGCATCAGGTGGATATAAGAAAAAGGGAACGACCGAAAGGATGAGAATAAGAGGGGTTTTTAGAGTCATGAGCAGGACCTCGAAGTCCCCGTGGGACTCATACACATAGCGCCAGAGCCAACTCCTTGACAGGTCCTGTTTTGCAAACATACTCACACACAGTTGCCTTTCCTATACTTTAACGTGTTCAGAATGTGACACGTACGGGAGGGGGTTGGACCAGTTTCATTATCTTTTTATAGATAAACGTCACATACATTCACCACATTATCACAGCCGCCACTAACAGATACATGTCAACGCTTCTTCTACTTTTCTTTTTTTTGTTGTCTCATACTCCAACATATTCAAAAATAATTTTTAAATAAACCGTTTGCTGTAGTAGTGAAGGCTGTGTCAATTTTCTTATGTTGATAGAAACAAATAGCTGAAGTCCCTCTGTCCCAATACAATATTCGGCTAGTGCTGCTGCAACGGCGGATTCAATTATATCCGCTGTCTACACAGATCGTAACAAATTTGTTATCGATATAGTTTATTGTTTTGAGATCTCCCATATGTACCAGAAAAACCCTACAAACAAAAAACAAATAAATGAGATAAGCAAATTCAAAAAAAAAACGTTATCATAATTAAAAATTAAAAAAAAAACAATGAAAAACGTATGTGATTAACGCATGCCAAGTATCTTATCAGGCACTTTATGCACCTATATTTTTTATATTGTAGCCGAAATATTTCGATTCGAGTGCTTAACGAAAAAAAAAATCAAATTACGAAATAATAATGTTATTCGATTAAAAAAATAAATAGGAAAACTCAAGAGGCTTTTTTTATCAGTCCGTTTATAATAAGTGTTGCTCAATTGTTATAGAAAAATGAAATTGCTTCAAGACATTTCCATTCAATTGATAACAAAAATATCAAGAATAAATAAATTTGCTGTTTTGTAAATAAGCCATTTTGGTTTAGCGGTGGATATTTTCAATATAGGGTGGACGGTTTTTTTTTTAGTGTAGAGAGTGGGGTGGTATAGTTGTTAGACAGAGAACTCGTGCCGTTGGCCATTTTATAAGGGTTCGATTTCTTGTCCGTTCGTTTTGGCCGACAGGGACATACGCTACTACAGATAACTTCTACCTATATATATATATAGAGGGGTTAAAAGGAAAGGAGAACTTAGGACAGCGGCCAGGCCGGACATGAATAATGCATACCGCAGATGTGGAATACATGTAAGCCCCGGAAAACCCGACGACGACGAAGACGACCCTATTTCCAACCCCTCTCTTGTCTTGTCCCATGGCTAACTTGCCCCTGAATCCTGACAACCTATCTTAGAGTTGGACAGGCCAATATTACACTAGAAAATAGCAGTATTACAAATTTCTAACAATAAGAAATCTTTAAATTGGTGAATAATTTTGCAAATTTTGTAGGTACAGGAGAATTTAATATTTCCATTTTTGAGTATTGTAACAAATTGTTGATTATATGTTGATATGTTTATAACTTTTGATTTAGTTGTGTAATGGATGCTTCAGATGGGTTAGTTAAGATTCAGCTGCCCGATGTTGTTGTCATCGTCATCGGCTCTGACGGATTTGATTCAAAATTAGTTAAATTTGCATGAAGGAATTCCTAACCATCTTACTTAACTCCATCCATGAATACGTTCTATAACTACAACTTGAATTTATACGATAAATTATAATAACACTACCGTATGACGGAATTAACTAATCGTTTTTAAAATGTTTTGGATAACCTTCATGCGTCATTTTTAATTGATTTAAATACTATACTAAACTCTTTCGTCCTTTGATTCTTTACAAATAGTGAATTGGTGCGTTTCTCCTTTGATTATAAACCATCTATTATGTGGGTTGTTTGTTTGTCGAATGGATCGAATTACAAGTTGTCAAAAGATTCCAAAGTGTCGTCAGTTTTTTTTTTGCTTTAAAAAAATCCCCTTTATCAACAACGGTACTTGAATTTTCTTTATCAACAAAATTCTTATCATACATTATATATATTTGAATAAATCGATGAATTGTTTCAGTTTTATCTGTAACAAAAATGAAGACGAGTGTAATTCTATTGTATTGCCTTTTTGCCATCATCAATGATGGTGTTTTTATGGAAAATCAACAAACTGCAATTGGTGATTTAGATTGGTGGCAACATGCCGTCTTCTATCAAATCTATCCAAGATCATTTAAAGATGCCAATAATGATGGTATTGGCGATTTAGCTGGTATTATATCGAAACTTGACCATTTCCCAGAAACTGGTGTAACAGCAATATGGTTATCGCCAATCTTTGAATCACCCCAAATCGATCAAGGTTACGATATTAGTAATTATACAAATATTGATAGTGATTATGGTACAATTGATGATTTGAAAATATTAATTAATAAAGCCCATAATTTGGGTATAAAAGTTATATTAGATTTTGTACCAAATCATACAAGCGATAAACATCAATGGTTCATTGATTCGGTAAATAATATTGATGAATATCGTGATTATTATGTATGGGCGAATGCCAAAATTGATGGGAATGGTCAACGACAACCACCGAATAATTGGATTAGTAATTTCAAAAATTCAGCATGGACATGGTCGGATGAACGTCAACAATATTATTTACATCAATTCGCATCAGCCCAACCGGATTTGAACTATCGCAATCAAAAAGTTTTAGACACAATGACGGGTATATTGGGTTATTGGTTGGATCAAGGTGTTGATGGTTTCCGTGTTGATGCTGTACCATATCTATTTGAAGATGCAGAATTACGCGATGAACCAAAGTCGAATGCATCTGGTTATAACGAAATGGATTACGAATATTTAAATCATATTTATACGAAAGATTTACAAGGAACATTCGATGTTATCTATCATTTTAGGGAATTCGTTGATAATTATACCAAAGAACATGGTGGTGATCAGAGGTAATAAAAAAATTGTTTGTTTCTACTTTAAAAACCATTAACATCGCGTCGTAATTATAGGATATTAATGACAGAGGCTTATACAACACCTGAAAACACTGTCCTCTATTACGGTGCATACGATGGTAGCCGTCTGGGTGCCCATTTCTCGTTCAATTTTTTGTTAATCACCACCATTAAAAACACTTCAACAGCTCACGATATTGCTAACACACTCAATGGATGGTTGGATCTCCTTCCGACAATCTACACATCAAACTGGGTGGTAAGATTATTCTAACGAAACACCCATTGATATTTAACAAACAAAAATCAACAGATAGGTAATCATGATAACCATCGTGTGGCTACCCGTTTCGGTCCTGATAATGTTGATGGTTTAAATATGATGACGGCAATGTTGCCTGGCATTGCAGTTACCTATAATGGTGAAGAAATTGGCCAAGAAGATGGTGAAGTTTCGTATGATGAAGGTCAAGATCCGAGTGCCCGTGATCCGGCAATTTTCGCACAGTTAAGTCGTGATTTCGAACGTACACCATATCAATGGGATGATACGGTAAATGGTGGTTTTAATTTAGGTGCAAAACCATGGTTGCCAGTTAGTGGTAAATATATTGAAACAAATTTGGCAAAACAGAAGACAGATAATGGTCTTACACACTACCGAATTTATCAAAACTTAACGAAATTGCGCCGTAGTAGTGTTCTGCGTAATGGAAATGTTGAAATTACTGCAGTTAATGATGGTATCTTATTGATAAAACGGACACTTGGTAATTCTGGATTAGCTTTAGTTTTTAATTTTGGTGATCAGGAAGAGAATGTTGATTTACAAAATCATATTTCTAACGATAATAATGTTGTCCTTACTAGCGTTAATTCATCAAGAGATCTTGGGTAATTTTGATAGAAATTAAGGGAGGATTATTTGATAAAATGTTTGATTTTTATTACAGGGACTCTGTTGATTCAGCTAATGTCGCCCTTCAACCCCACGAAAGTTTAATCTTGAAATTCTAAGTAGTTCATTCAAAACTCTAAAGAAATTAAAAAATTTCTTATCATTATCGCGATTATCATAGAAATTCAAGTGTTTTTCTACATTTGGCAAAATAAATAATTAATGATTGATTTAGTTTGATTAATTTAAAAATCGAACCATTCCTGATAAGATCGTCTTGTGAATTAGTATGCGGTGGTTGGAGCACACTAATCTATTCTGGACAATACAGATGGGAGAGAATGTTTACATTGCGGTCCTCCGTCGTTCTCAGGGAATCGTAGAGAAGGTCTGTTAAGGTCGAGATTGACGAGTTACATTAGCAAATGGCCGCCCTCTTCTATCCCTACAATACATCAACCAGATAAATGGACAGATGCTAGCTGACAATGGAAATTCTCACTCAAGAAATATAGAACGTTTTTCCTCTAATTTTTTTCCACCATCTTAAAAGTAAACATATATTTTTTTTTCATGCAGATGTAGAAAAAGAATATATATATGTATATATACATCAACCTGATATATATTTAACATTTTGTTGAACCTGTTCGTTATATTAAAAGAGATTTCACCCCTGGTTGAACGAGGGGAGAACAACATGATCTGAATTTAATCTTTACAGCACCCCTAAACTGGATGGACCACTGGTTCGTTCTTTTGTAGAAATGTTAACTGAGCTTATTACAGCAGCCTCTGACCTTTTATTCAGGTGATCTCATTCTAGTCTTGTTCACTGACCGAAACTTGACTTTTAACCTCTGTGAAATTATGTCAATTTGTTTGTTTTTTTGTTATCGTTGTTATATCCTACAGGAAAAGAGAGGAACAACAACAACGACAACAACAACAACAATCGTAGAAACGGAATAGGGTGAGAATAGTATGTTTTTTAGGGTTATAGCATAGAGTTTTTCGCATTTTATTAGTGTTCTATAATGTGGAAAGAATATGTATGGAAACAAATCCGGGTTGTTTCAGAATTTTTATAGGGACATCTGTGATTCTATAAGAATACATCACTATGTCGGTGGATGTGGTAAAGACGACTGGACCAATAGTTGTTGCCGTTGGTAATCTGCCGACTATATTCACTGTCACATTATTTAGTATACGATAGTTTTACGAACACAACAGAATTTCAAATAGATGATTGTTAACGGTATTTTATTGCATATCAAATCGTCATAGATAAATATCGATGTTTAATTAATCATTGATGTAATTCCAAATAGGAATTGGTATTTGTTCGAAAAATTGTTGTTGTTATCGTGATAGGATTGTAAAAGGACAACGACACACGCCCAGAACATTTCGATATAATGTTATATTCTGATCAAGCAATAAAACTGGATGCCACATCATTGTGTGCGAGTTCGGCATGCGAATTAGGGTGTTGCGTTCTTTGATTTCTCTTGATATACAAAAACCACCCTATCTTCTATTTTTACTGACCTTCTAACAGATGCAAGTTGCCAATAATATTATGAATTATACATTTATTTCCACCAATATAAAAGAAAAATATACCAACAGAAATCTATAAAAAAATTTACTCTCAAACGAATTTCTACGAATGTTCCCTTATTCTCTCTTTTAAAGAAAAATCTACAGTTTGAAATGAACGTGTTCAGCAACCATGTTCTACTAAACGTAAGAAAGTAAGGCCATTAGAAGCATCCGTGACCGTTTGTCATTCCAGCCACGAAGCGATCATTTCGTGGGTAGAGCGTGGCTATTAGGACGCGAACGGGGAAAACTAGCCGTAGTATAGAGGGAATAGCCATCGATTCATCTACCACCACCACTAACACTACCAAATTTTCTCCTATAACTTAAGAAAACCATGTTCCGGGACCGGAACACAACATGTGTTCTGAATGCCGGACGCGCTCGGCTCGCCGTCGTTTGATTTCATGGATGTTCTTCCGGCCATTTCAACCCCTTTCTAATATAATCGAAACAGGGAAAAAAAAACAGCAAACAAAAGAAAATTCTAATTATTGATTACTTGTAGTCTAAATATGGCATCTGGTAAATTTTTTACGCATATGGTTGACTGACGACAGGTGGAAAATCATCATTAATCATCGATATCGAAATGCCCGAAATTTCTTCAAAAAAAAGAGCATTATTTTGTTGTTTTGTTCGAAATCTGTAGGAGATATGGACACGAACATATCCCAAAGGAATTGGGAACTTATTACGTACTGCCTTTGACACTGGGTACCGAATAATGTCCCCAGAGAGACTACATCAATCCGGAAGAAGAATACTAGCAAATTTACTTTTTCTATGTATGTACAACATAAAGAGATTTCATGTTAAAATTTTTCCTATCTTCCATCAATTGGTGTGTACACCCATTCCACTACCTCTATGATAACTCTCTCTCTCTCTTAGCTAGAAGTTTCTTAGAAACTTTGGAGCATTTGTTATGTCAGTGGACCTTGCAAAACAGACCCTAGTTGATTTATGCGTCCAACGAATAGTCCGATAAAACTTTAGAAACTTCGATTCGAACGATAGCGTTGTATGTTTTTTAAACGAGTTCGATTATTTCTGAGTTCAATTTACTACTTCATCTCTTTTACAACATATATGTATAGATACATTCTCAATATGTTTCTTTTGTATAAACAGAGAAAACGAGAAAGAAAATGGCCAGAGTTGGGCACGTATGGAAATAGTGAGATTTTTCAAATTCAACAAACTGAATACCAAATCAAATTCGATACTATATGTATATAGAAATAAATAAAAAAAAATGGAGAAACTTTGAACATATTATTAAAGTTTGTTTCCAATGTTTTCGTCAATTATTTTTACTAAAAACAGTAGATAAAAGAATGTTGTGAATGTAAGATAATACAGTCAACATTTCTTCGATAGTAAAGTCTGTAATAAGGTTCTGGTATAGTCCGGAGATGCGGGAGAGAAGGAGAGAGGATGAGTGTGGGTCAGCTCGCATTACGTCTCGACCCCTAAGGAAATAAGCCGAAGATGGTGCTGCAGCAGTAGCAGCAGTAGTAGAGTAGTAGCAGCTCCCCGACGGCTGATGTATGTTCGGGTTGGCCTATTCCCAGATATTTATTGTGTACTTAAGTGGAACGAGATACGTTCCATCCGAAGACCCCCATTATCTAAACAAAAACTGTATCCAAACACACAGACCCCAATTGGACGAGATTCTAATTTGTTTAAGAAACTATATTTAGAGTGATGTTGTTTAGATGTTTTTTTTTGATCATAAACTAAACTTCATAAACAATAACAACAGGTATATCAAACATCAGGTTTTTATTCAAAATAGACAGGATAATTTCGCTTGGATTTTGTTGAATTTTTTATAATAAAAGACAATGGATATTTAGATACAGAGCTGTTAGCTGTCATATTCCTGAATATTTACGTAACGGCCAGCATTGTGTGTATTTGTGTGGCGTCAGAAGCTATCAGACGTCTCTGAGGTCTTCCTGATTTAAATAAGCCCGGACTACGGCCGACTCTAGGGGAATAGGATTTGGTTTTTGTTGGGGCTATATATATATATACATACACACACACACACACACATATATACAGAGAGACTATCACCGCCCGCGCCCCCACTGGCCCCCATTTGAGCCCTAAGTTTATATGTCAGTGTCGGCAACAACCACCTAATTTAACTCGATGTATTCTTCACGAATCCTGACAAAATCTTGGATATTTTTTAAAATCATTGTTGAACGCCATGGGCGTTTGAGAAACGTGACCGATCAAATGAGAAATAGACATTTTATGTAATTTAGTGTTCTTTATCCTTTTGAATATAGCCAATATAGTTTATATGTATGTATGTGTGTGTGTGTTTGTGTGTATTATATGTGGAGAATACAGTATTTCCATTTTTGACTGGTCTGATCCCGTTTTATAAATGTGTTTTTGGGGGAGTTTATATATCTGAAACAAGCAACGATTGTATATACTGGACCAGGGTGTGGCCACTTGATATTAAACACACCCTCGCGAAATAGGGGCGCCGTGACGCTAGATATCAACCCCGAAATACAATTACTAACCATATCGATGAAATAACAAAAATATATGAATAATTTTTTAGGAACTCTTAGAAAAAAATAATAAAAATATATATACACTTACATTGATTAGTGATTGTGATCAGTACGGCTTACTACGTAGTACTAATAGGTGTCTCTATCACCATATGACATCTGCTTAGGTGATAGACATTGAAGCCCCTCTACCAACCCTTTAGGGCGCCCCCCTGTTGTGCTGTCTATATACCCCCTTCCTGTAAATAATTCCCGACACTCTATAACGCCACAAAACCCTTCAACGATCCGATTATTTTTTGTACGAATTTACCCATGAAAAGGGTGGTTCGTATATGGAAAAAATCACACTATAGTCGTCTTCATGATGAATAAACAAAAATAAGGAAATGACTTGCCAGTTTTCCTTTTACAGATATTCAACCCTCTTAGACTTGATCAATTTCAATCGGAGATTTTCTAAAATTTCATAAAAAGTACTTGTTAGATAACTACATAAATATTTTTTATTGGCTGAATTTCTCACGGTCGCTACCTGATGGAAGAGAAAAAGTCAACAACAACCCTTATGAACAGTACATCGATTAGGAATTACCTGAATTTTTGCACCCTTATACTGTATGAGTTGATATCTGTAACAGTATTTTCCACCCATTTAGCTTTCCCTTGGTTTGATTTTACAATATTTCATATTTTATCAACTGGAATAACAAGTTTTGGACATGATTTAGATGATTGAATTTAGCCATTTTAAATTTACGATTCGAATGTTTAAAAAAGAAACTGATAATAATAGAAAAATGAGCGATAAAATGGCAAAAAAATAAAATAAAAATAAACTGTCGGCTTTTATTTGAGACGATATTTCAGTTTAGAATTTTTGCCTAGGTAGCCAGTGATCCGGTTGGATCTTAGGGGATGATGATGGGATGCGGGAGTAGCGACGACCCTCTGTTATCAGCGACCGGCCAGCTTCACAAGGTATTACCATACCGACCCGGGAATAGCCGATATGAATGCACAACGATAACTCTTCACTCGCTATCTCACTCCCTCTGTATTTTTTTTGTTGTTGTTGTTGTTGTTGTTTGTAAGACATTTAGAAATTCTTGTAAATTTCAACAAACGACCGGATTAATTCGAGTGTCTTATCAAAATTTATTGAAATGTGATTCGTTGGTATCGAAGCAATTAACGAATAAAGTAATGGCGCTTATACACCTGTGAATACACCTATAGTCAACCGATTTTGATGCGTGTAATCTAAACCCTTATTATGTGATTTTACCCCAAAAACTAATGTTTGTCAGGTCGATCTCTCTTTCTATTGTAATGTTTGCTTTTTGTTGGAAAACACACTATTTCGACCAAATTCACCGGGCGGAGTGTTTACCCAATATTCATCCATACAAAAAAAACACACAAAAATTGTAAAAGAGGGTGACAATTTTTTTTTATTTTGACCGAAAAAAAGGGAAACATTTACTAACAATAATATCATTACAGTTGAATAAATCTCAAGATTCTTATAGAAAAATTACTTTAAAGTGTCTACACAATTGGATTAGTGTGTGGTTAACACACTTGAAATGATCAGATAAGATTTTTATCAAAGTCAAGCACACAACCGTATTCAACACCAACAATGGATGATTGTTGTTAACGATAATGGGTGCTATTTTCGGAAACAATAGGTGGATTCGAGCTTTCAATAAATATTATAAAAATCTTGATGATAATGTGGATGTGGGGGAAACATATTAAATATTCAAGAAAAGATACGGTTTCATAAAAGGGATGGCGAAGGACTAGACTGTCCTTGCATTACCAGAGCTTAGGATGACTCGTTCGCATCAGAGCTCACGACAGATTGGCTATACCTAATCCTATGCTCGATATTATATATTTCCCATCTTCAACGGGGCTTCTTTTCGTCAGGATCAAGCAAATACTACCTATAGAAAATGATTGTATTATATTTTCATTTTCATTTCCATGTCTTCCCGTCGACCATCAAGCTTTATTTAATAATAATAATAATAACAATAATAGTGGATAGTTAATAGCTAAGGGCAAGACACTATAAAAAATCGATATTAAAATATATATTTCCAAGGGAAATAGAAACGCCACTGCACACAGACGATCGACTATAAATGTGAACCCGGACCGATGGAGATCGAAGGTTTTGCATTATAGCTAGTTCAATTTTGAATTTATGGCTATACGAAGTCGCCGGATCATTTCACCAGAATATATCAAAACTGATGGACCATCCGATGGTCGGTCGATACTACTAAAAACTAACTTGATCAAATTTCAACAAAATAATAAATAAATTGTATTTCTTTCATTTACATTGCTTACGATATACGAACAAAATAAATACTAACAGTTTTGAACATCTGCACTACTAGGCTAAAAACTACCCTTATTTCAATCAACAACATGGGACATATGCAGAATATTATAATGTACTTAAAATTATTCAATTCATATATTCAAAGGAGAGAAAAAACTACTACCTGGAAAAGGTTGCACAAAACCCACAACGAGAAAAGGATTAAATATCCCGAAAAATTTATCTAAAGGGTTGATTCGATCAGATTATTGAATAGTAGATACTCGACTTTATACAAATATTACTATTAACATTATCTAATAGGGTTTTTTTATTAATTATTTAAACAATTTTTATGAAATTAATTAGAATGAATGAAATAACGACAAGGGTAGTTATGTCTTTTGTATAAACTCCTCTCGCTATAAATATATGCCATATATGTAGACAGGTAAATTCTTTTGTAAAGAGTAGACGTTATGTGAAAATAGGCCAACCCTTTTTAATTCTTCTAACCGAGGGATACCGGAAGGAAGCAAAGGGTAATGTGCAGGTAGTCTTTTTTTATATATTTTATTTTATTCTAAAGCATTCCCCGGTGTGTTAAAATGTAAAATTACTTTCAGTAGCATTTCAGACGTTCACACATCGATATCTCTTGATCGAAACATCTAAAACTGTAAGTTTATCATTTTTGTCTAAAATTATCCTTTTTCTCCCTTCAAAAAAAATTAGAATTAGAGATGGAATGTCCAAAATGGCGACGAGTATTGTTCAGGTTGGGGTGGCTATCAACCCCAAAAGAACGGACAATAATTAGTCACAGTCATAGGAGGGGGCGGTTTTTAAGTGTGCGTGTGTTAGACGGCCATCTTGCTATTTCGTTCAATTTTTCGCGACAAACGTACGACTGATTCACAAAATAGACTAATGGCTAGTTCTTTGGGTAATTTATGGAAGCACTTTACTGCAAGTCAATGCTAAGAAAAGGTCCTGTTTCTTTGTGTAGGTTTGTATTCCTTGAATTGAGCTCGTCCTTTTCTGTCGCCTGCCAAACATGACCGCTTTGATAAATTGCTTTTAGTCGAGTGTTAGATAGTGGAGTTTCTTGCAAACCGACATGCCAATATTTATAAGCTAATTAGAGAATCGATGATACGTTTTTTTCTTGATTATAATGATTTTTCTACTGAAAATTTTCCGTTATAATCAACGTTTAGTTTGTATGATCAACAATCGCATTAATTAATTATTTATATCGTTAAAGGTCTACACAGGTAAATAGTTATCGTCGTACAAAGTTTAGGATCCCAAAACAATAAGTAAAATCTAAATCAATATTAGTCGAGAACAGTCAGGTTTCTGTACATTAAACTAATCATCTCATTCGGCATTATACACATCCACCCTTCAAACTTGAATCCCCCTATCTTAAACAAACATTTCAAACAAGACGGGCCCACGCATAAAATAAAGACAACCACCATACTAACAATGGACATTAATAGAAAAGTTCAAACTAAACGTCTCAATTTATACGCGAATAACAAAATTGAGAAATTTTGATTTTTTTTCCACCGAATTTCCATTTGAACACTTTTGTTGGTATATGGTTGTGCGGCTATTATTTTAGACACGTTTTCCTGTAACAGTGGCCAAAACTTTTGCTTACTTTGCAATCTTCTTATTATTGATCAGTGTCCAGCGGTCAGAGGCGCGCGCATAGTCCGAGCTGTTAGGACAAGGGGTGAGCTTTTTGGACGTTTGTGTGTAGGTAGATAGATGTGACGAATCAATCCTATTTTATGCTAATGAATAATCTTTACTTTATATAGAAATGCTTGCCTTGTTAGCCGTCAGTTAATAACGAACATTTTAAGGCAACATAATTAAACTGAAATATCAAAGAATTTGTTGTTGTTGTTGTGGTTAAAAAGGGGAATTTATAAAAAAAACGCAACCAAACAGACTTGAAAATGTTCAATTTATCAAAAATCTTTCGTACAAATGTTCCCGATGATATGTCATTGTGAAATCTGTAATATTTCAATGTCTGTAACGGCATTTTATACAATATTTCATTTGGTCCACCATATAACGATTCCCCACGTATGTTTATTTGCATACATACTTTCCTTTGAGGAAAAATATACCTACTCAACTTTTCACAACAACAACAACAACACATATCACAAGACTTGTGCGATATTGATGGCGAAGTGTGAGCATCTGTCAAAATCTCGACCACACATTTATTTGTTTATTTATTTAATGTATACAATTATTTATTAACAGAGAGATCTGTATGTGTCGCTGTTGTTGTCTAAGGGGGTTGATACCGGAAAAAATCGGGGCTGTTTGTGCTGAGTCAGGCGGTCGGGAAAAACTACTACCAAATGACTAGTATATTTTTCTTTGGCGTCCTCTAGATTGATGAAACGTTTTTTTTTCTTCTTCTTCTACTGTTCCACTGTCGATTGCGGACAAAAAAACAGACGAAACGTATAAGAAATGGTAAAAATAAACCTCTCGTTTAAATCGAATCGACAGACGTTGACAATAGATAATAAATGATGATTTGGAAACCTATCAAGAACACAAATATGAAACTAATATATTATCAAAAAAAAGCAAAGAGCAAAAAAAAATAAAATAAAATAGAAGAAATGCTATCAACATATTTTACGAATGTTGGTTAATATTTCTATCCATTGAACCAATCATAATTCATGACCGTTACATCATGGGAAAAAATTCGATAATATCCGATAGATAGATAGGGTCGCGTCAATAAATTTACAATAACCCTTTTTTTCTGGTATAATAACAACAACGACATATGCAGTTTTACCTGCACAGGTATGCAAAGGGTAGTACGGCGAAAAAAATGCAGCCGTCCCTAAAGGGGTTAATGTGTGAAATAACAGGCCAAAAAAATAAAGAACGAACGGGACCCTAGAGAGACAAACAACGTATGTTTCCGCTACACTTATTCACAATTTTAAATTATCGATGGATTTTTTTTATGTAGTGGAAATTCAATTTATTTTTGAAAATAGCAAATTTGCCATTTTACTATAACGTAACAGAACTGACCAGTAATGTTCAGCGCATGCTTGATCGTTATATAAGGGGGAGATTCATCAGTTGACCACTGAGGGTGGTCAGTCAAGCAGACCGCACCCTTGTACCCCACCCTTCAATTGTGTCTTCAATAAATCGATAATACTATGAGAAACTTTTAACAGACAAAATAGAAAAACGATCGATTTGTTCAATAAAGATTATATTTGTATTGTGACTAGTTAGAGAGTTAAATATATAACAGAGGAGGACAAAAAAATCAGGTCGATTTTCGGGTAACCCCTTGCTACCTGGTCTATTTAGCCATATCGTCCCACTTTCGACAATGGTTGCAGTTTTTTTTTCACCTACTGTTATTTATTACAATAATCCTAGAAAATTGTATTGTAACTCGATGACGATTTAAAAAATAGATGCGATTTGATTTTTATATATATATATATATATATATATATATATATATATATATATATATATATTGAAGAACAACCCCAATACTCCAGTTTCTTTTGACTTACATCCATAATCCAGGGATGTTTTGGTTAACTTTAACATATAGTTGGAGAACCGGTGCGTATTGAATTAAATACAATTTAAAATTTATTTCATTTTAAAAAACTATTAATCATTTATTTGTTGTATTTAACTGTGTTAGCCGATGGGGTGGTATTTTGCTTTTATAATAATAAAATTTAATCGAATCTCCGAATGTCGATCAGTAACTGTAGAAAAAATCAATTGAAAAGTAATAAAAACCGAATTTTTAAACATGTGGGTATATTATCGACATTTTTTTTTTAAATAAAAGATACATCCCTTTAATAACTATAAATCTCCAATTTTCGTATAAAATCTATGATTAAAGTTGGATATTAGTTGTCGCCACGCGATCAACAACCCCTGCCACGAGCTTTATAATTTTTATCCTGAACCAGTTCTTCTACAACTATCATATACCAGTCCAGAATAGTCGGGTTAAAAAAAACAACAACTTGAAACGTGACCAGTCTAATATACCAGTGGTAGTAAAACAAACCGTCAATAATATTATCATCATGTTATCGCAATTGAAGAAGATAACGTTTGAAATGTGTAAAGAGAGAGAGTAGACCGTGACATGTTTTCTCTATTATTACGGTCCTTTAGTTAGGTCGTTATCATCGTTATTACCAGACCACTAACAGAATTGACCCGTCCAACAAACCACAACACAAACAATTCCGAATTTGCTGCCTTTAAAATCGTTAATATCATTCGAATTGTTATTATTTCTACAATAAATATGAGATAATATTGATTAAAGACAAAATAACAAAAAAAAACACATTAAAATAGATACCAACAACTTCAGTTACACACAATTTAACTACCAGTTAAATATAATTGATGATAACAATAGAAAAAGTTATCACACTCCCTGATGGATTTAACCAAATAGTTCTTGTCGGAGTTTTATAGTAAAGGATTAATGATGAAACTGAAAGAATAGCCCCAAATCAATATACAGTGGGCGCCGATTAATGTGGCCAGGATATTTCGTGCATCAGCAAAACGAACGCATTTATTTTGATTAATTACAAAATTCAGATAGAAAAATGCTTTAGATTAATTATCTGTTTAATTACTGCGATTAAATTGAAAAAAATCAAGTATTTAGATTTCTTAACTAATTATCATCAAAAGAATTGCTTTATTCAACTGATTAATGTTTGATTTATCAGTTTTAACTAGGGACGTGAGATTCGCTCTTTAGCCGATCGATGTTGGCTTCACAAAAAAACATCGCTACAGTGCGATTAATCGTAATTGTTTTGAATCGATTCGAATTATCATGAATCGGCTAAATACAGGGTTGTGCGATTCGCTTATTAACAAATCGATGTTCGATTCAAAAAAAAAACCATAGATACAGTGCGATTAATCGGAACTTTTCTGAATCGATTCGTATCGATTCATGTCGATTCGAATCGAATCGAATGTTGTAATTTTTATTTTAATAATTTAAACAATGCCATAGTTCACTCGGATTCAATTGTCATTGTTGAATCGACATTTCTATTCACAATGTAGTTCGATTTTGAATCACCGACTCGATTTTCGATTCATTTTTTTTTAAATCAATGTCTCGTTTCACTCAACGAATCGATTCGAATCGATTAATCGTTTTCTTACACAGGCCTCGTTTTAACTACTTTCAAAATTGCTATAATTTTTGTAATTTGCATATTTTCAAACAATTGTAGAATTTTGGCCGAAATCGGTGCACGATATAAACTTAAAGATTCAAGTTTTATTATTCTACTCCAACTTTATTATTACCAATGGCTGAAAACTGATCAGATTAAGCGGCTATTACTGTAATTTCATAATAAATATGAGTAAAAAAAAATTCTAACCACCAAAAATGGCTGTATGATAATTTCATTTGGAAAATTCAATTAACAACCCTCAAGTAAATAAAAAAAAAATGACGATTTATGTGTCCATATGTTGTCGAACAGTGGCATTGTGAAAATTTGATAAAATTTTCACTCTATGTATGTAGATGTATGGATACGCACACATACATAAAAAACACCCTCTCTCATCGTTTCCAATATATTAGAAAACTTAAAATTAAAATAAGTGGACCGTGTATTTCACAGTAGAGGGTGGAAACTGGTCATATTGTGGAGCTTTTAGCTGATGTCGATATTTTAAAATAAATATCTTTAAAAGGCATCTATCTAAGACCGTAGGGTCGAAATTACTGGTCTAATCCTTATTTATAACATGGCCGTGCGGCTGACAGAGACCCTTTTACAGTTGATACTAGTAACGACTTACGTTTTATTTTAAAACAACCCCTTCAGTAATATCAAACTAAAAGTTAAATTTTGAGCCAGAGTTAAATAGTTTTCGATTACAATTAAAGCAATTTATTTAATTGTAAATGATACAACAGGGAGAGAGAGAGAGGGAAAATAAATTATTTTAATCGATTTTTATTGTTATTTTTGTGGAAAATTTTAGAATATTTTGCGTTTAGATTTACGTGCAACGCCGTCGGGACGCTATATATGCACTAACTGTGCAACATCACGACCATCGAGGGACACGTCCCTCGGACACTTTCGAAATTTTCTATGTCTCCATTGGGATTCTTTTAAATTTTTGACACATAGTAAAGTAAAGAACGTGGTCATCTCTCTAGGAAACACGATACGCCCCTAGAGTTTCAAGTAAACGACGAATTTCCGTCATACTTTATAAATTATTCATTTTTATGCGATTATCTACCCTTCTGCTGTTTCGTTTCTCTGTTGTTGCTGTTGTTGTGTTTTTTTTCCATTTTTTTATCAATAACATAAATGAAATATTGAAATGACATAATAAATGAAATTAATTTTATCTATCAATGGGCGATGATGATCTCTCAATCCTCTAATACTTCGATTTAAAGTGGATCCAAGTCAAATATTGAAGTTTATAGCGGATATAATGAGAATCTGTGGATTTAACATTGAGGGCAGTAGAGGAAGGCGAGCGTCTGACCCTGTAAGGCACTGAGGCCGACCACAATAAGCGCGATTACAGTTCTATGTCACATTTAATCTGCCTGTTCAAACAGGCACTGTTTAATTAAGGGATATGTTCAGGGCTGCAACTTAAATACAAGTGTCCGTGCACCAGGCTTAAAGCGACTTTAGCAAATAACTTCGTTGATACAACCGATGAGAACACGATCTGCGACACACAAAAAAAATATACATATACAAAGTCTCCAAAGCAGAAGACGAAGAAAAAAAAGCCGACCGCCTTTTTTCATCGAATCAAAATGATACATTAAACATCCCCTAAGTTCAACTCCGGCAGCTATCTTTGTGATTAATGTGGACCCTATATAGATGATAAGTTTTTGTGGTTGATTTCACACAAGCGGAAATGTTCGTGAAAATGTTTGAACGACCATTGTCCGGCTACCCTGTTTTCAAACACTTGATAACGATGCTAAGAAGAAATATGTGTTTTCTCTTAGGGTGAGGGTGAAATTGAAAAATGTAAACTATTTTATAAATTAAAATATTTTACATGGGGTTTTGATATTTTATATTGAACAGTGAAAGTTAGATTAACCCCTGGAACGTCAGTTGTTTTCAAGTACCCCTAGGGACTGGTAGCGATTGGTTCCCCCTCTCGGACTTCTGGACAAGCACCCCTGAACCGACAGCCCACCTGGACGTGAACATAAAATGGACGAATACGACACAAAAAAAATCCAAACCCAATTAAAATTGAAATTAAATTCCATAATTAATTTGTAATTAACTAAGAGAATTATTCTAATTCGTACTAAAGAGAGACATCAACTTTTAATTACTGAACTCACCGTATAGTGGCAATACATATCACAAACATAAACGTTATTTGTATTTACCTTAAAAACGAAATCCGGTTGAAGTTACTATCAAAACAATCAACTGTATATGCGCCCCTTTTTTGAATAATAATCATGGGTTGTCGTTAACGCTATGTAAAAAAATCTCTAGGGGTGACTATGATTTTAGACAACAACCACCCCTTCCTATCAACAGCCCTCTGTTATTCAATAGTACAACTAGATTCTTACAACCCTTGATTATAGACGGTTTGGTGCTAAACTTACCACATCTACTCCTGCAACTTTCCTGCTAATCATCAAATTTCTCTAATTTTGGTCTTGAAACATTTGAAATTGTTTGACTGATTAATTATTGATTGACCTGATTGAATTGTTTAACAAAGAGACAATTTGAATAATTAAAAATCGCCTGATTTAAATAAAATTGGCAGGTGTATTGTTGAAGTTTTAGTGGGCAAGACATCAAAGGAATATCAGTAGGACAACGTGTAGGGTGAGTCTCTTATAAACGAACTTTGTAATTTAAACAGCATCTCTTCTTCGCATCCTTTGTTAGTATAGTTGTGAGCTTAGACTGTGACCAACATTAGGATGGGTCATCGTCAATCGGCCACATTCAGTAGATCAACACCACCAATGTCTTGTCACATGCAAAGTTGTGGTCGTTTTGGGTACAGACAGAAAGGGAGCGATAAATAGAGTAATAGAGATACGTATATGCGCACAACTAAACTTAATGGAGAATATTTAGGGTGAATGTTGTCTGACCAACGCGAACCAACCCTTCTCTTTACGCTTTCCCGTGTTGTTGTCCTATCCTTTTCCATTTAAACTTCTATTTCTCACCCCTTGCCACCCCCTGACTCTTACACACTGACCAAAACTGACGCAAATTCAATTGTAACGTAATTCCATCAAAGATAGTTAAGATGTCCGACTTTATTGTTATAACCAACTTAAGTTGTTGTGATTGTAGTGATATTTTATAAATAAATAAAACAAGAACATAAGGATAGTTGATGGTTTGTTATTGGCAAGCTTTTTAATAGAAATACTGAAATAATGAAATTACGAATTTATAACAAATTTCGAAAATTTCATTTGAGTACCGGAGATTACTCATAAAAACCGATATGGATTCTAATTAAAACTGAGGCAATTTCAACCGCTGAACGGATACTGTTTACCAATATTATTTTCAATCTTTAAGAGATTCAAATTTAGCTTAAAATTATCATCAAATTTCCAAAAAAATAAAAATTATACAAACAGTAACTTAATAAACGCTAATATAAATCGAAAGTTGTAAATGATCCACTATAACTGCGTAAATATTGCCAAAACAATAAAGTTCCAGTTATACGAGACGACAAAAAAATATCGGTTCCAGCTATAACTCCTTATCATAGTTCTGGGGTTAGACATGATTTACCTATAAATTTCGGTAGAATAGAAAACAATCTATAATTGGAATCCATTTTGTCTTTGTTTTTGTTATAATCAACATTTTTTTTAATCTATCTACACTTTATTGAAGTTTATCACAGTGACCATATTAAGCGGCGACCTCTGTATGTCCATGCAATTCTAGACAAAACTACAGTTCTGCTTAGACCAAAATCAACAATCGCGTAATACCATTTGTCTTTTATTGAAGAAAGACATTTTCTGTCAATTGCCACTAGTTACGATTGCGTATTATGAGAAACAAAGATAAAATCGTGATTGTTCGGTTATAACGAACTTTTACTGTAATCTAACAACTCTTACATATTTTTTATCAAATAATTAGATAGTTTCGACTGAGTTTATCATGTTATTGGGTTGAAACTATAAGTTTTCAAATAAATCAACAATTTCCTGAATGAAAAACGTGCACTACTTGACATTTCATTAATTAATATTGATCCAGTTTCGAACAATATCGCTAATCGATCATAAATTCTCGTAGAAAAGAGACATTCGGTTACATATACAGAAAAAAAGCTCTTAAATTTTAACGATTTTCCTCTCCAATTCAGCGAAATTGTCATTTCCATTTTGTAAGAATAATGAAAATGTCCTGTATACAAATGTATATATCTCTACATCTATATGTGGTTGTATTGTTGTAGACGGGCGGTATGTAAATAGTCAACATTCCGTCCTGGTAATTGTGAATAGCTACGTTGATGAAGCGTCCAGTTTGCTTGGCCTCCATTCAACTAAATATTTCCAACAGTGAATTTCACAACATTGTCATTTAAAACGACTAGATGTTGTGTAATGGTTGGTAATAATGGGCGAGGGGCGCGGCCACTGTATGTTTATAATACGTATTCGTCCAAATATTTAATGAGAATTTGTTCTCTTCAAATTGTAGTTAGTTAGAGATATTGGCCAAAGACTAAGGACAACTTTAAGTTAAGGAGGAACGTTTAGTCGCCGCCGGGTCTGTTTCTATCTCTTGTCCGCACATTTCTACCAACTTTCAAGATCACTTGTCTCTTAGTGAAATACACTTACACACTATTCACAAACAGTCACATTAAGTGTTCCCCATGAATTAGTTTCGGACGTGAAGTTTGTTTAATGCATATATATATAATATATATATAGGTATAGTAGATATAGTTCCGTTTATTTAGCTTTTGCAAAACTAATATTTTCACATTGCAAATTGCACTAATTACTTTAATTCCTTCAAGACAAGTGGAAGATTATATAAACATGAGAGAATGGGAAAATTAAATTGTTAGATGAGTCGAACTTTGAAAGTCAATTCTCAAACATTTCTTACAAATCAATGCAAATGGAAATCATCAAATATAATATACAAAATGAACAAGGAACATACATACATATATATGTATACAAGCCAAAAAGGAATACTATATATAACACACGATGGAATCGAGTTAAGTTTTGGTGTTGAACGCCTGCGGATACCACATGCAAGACAAATCTGTCTTCTCGAATTGCCAATATGCATGCATTATTGCAATTTGTACAATAATTTGGAAAAGTAATCTAATAAGTGTATGTCTAGATGTGGTTGAATCGCGAAATCTTGTTACCAACTTTATACCACACACATATAGTGTGGTGGATCTAACAATTTTCTAATCAGCAAAATTCGAATTCAATCGCATTTTATTTATATTTACGAAATTTACGTAATGTTGTCCAGTTGGTGATTGAAAGACCGTCTAATTAATGATAGTCAGTAGTTGTATTTACAATTAGATTGTGTTTAGAATGTCGACTAGCATCCTGTATAATTCTAAACCAAAGAGACAAAGACGGCGTAACGAAGTTGAACAAAGCACGGTATAATCTTGAATCTGAATCGTTAATCAAAACCCGGACTGAAGTTAGTAGAGAGGTTTCTAGGATGGTGTGTCCGCGCCACCGGACTAGTATGGCCGCCTCTACCCTCCGGACCCGTAATTTATTATTCACAAGTTCCTGGATAGAATTCCATTATAAATGGCTAATAATCGCATAGTATTCACACCATACAACACACACACACACACATATATATGTATCTATATGTATTATATATAGATATCATCTCTCCTTCACCAATCAAATTTAATGGAAATTGCGTGAAATTTTTCGACAATTTATGGGATTTTCTAAAATGGGGATTGAACAGATACAGTTCGGATATAGTTGTGTTTCTATAGGTTTTCCAACCCTTTATATTCTACACTATGTAATTTTAGCACAACACCCCTTCAAGTCCCTTATAGTAGCGGTGGCGGCCGTTCTGGACGGACCCTTTCTGAATAATTACCAAGCAGCGTGACCTCTAGAGACTGGTAAAGGATGATGCTTCCCAACTATACGGTTACGTTTACACGTGCTGCTATATTGTTGGTACTTTTTCTTATAATTTAATTAACATTTCGTAAAGTAACTTGAACCTTTAACAAATTGATATTTTGATCTAACCCAAGTCTATTTCTTGTTAATTTGTTTTACCTAAAATTTTGGCAACAACAATTTCCTTCCATATTTACAATAACGATAGTGGAATATATATATATATATATATGAGGAATAAGGAAATGGAAATGCGTGAATATACATTTCCCGGGCGTGGTCTATTTCAAACTTAAATTTAATTTTCAGTCGAAAATTTTCGGGAAATAACATCGGCCTTATGTTACTATATTTTGACGGTTGGTAACGTTTGCATATTAACTTTTCATCCTTACATATATATATATACATACACGTTTATATTCACGTCCTCTTGGGTATCAATTATCCATAATAATGACGGTGCGAATATTCAGATACATTCACCAAGGGTTAAATCCACGATGGAAGGCATCCCTGAGGCGTAAAGGATGGCATGGTTGTAGTGAGGGGTCAAGGGGTGTTTATAGTGAGATAACTTAGTGTGAGGGTGTAAAATCACCAATACCCTTAATGTTGTTAGTACAACGAGATGATTAGAAACTGAAGGAAGTTTTATTAACAAACGAAACAAAAAGGAGAAATAGATCGTAAATCCTGACGCTTGGTTAGTGTCGTCGGTTAACAACACTTTGCCGCTCCTTTGGTGGCGTGGCAAGATTTCCTAACGCTGTCCGCAGATGTAAATTAGTGCTCAAGCCGGCCGAATTAATTGCAATCGGAGATCAAGCTAGCCGTGGGTTGACAGTCGCACCTCCTACTCTTTCACTTTACAACCACCATCACCAAACCACCCTCGCAAACTTCTCGTCGCATCTCTCTTTCCTACTGTCTTTCTCTACCTCTCACCACCACCATTCACCCTTCTTATTATATCACAACTCTATATGATCGCTTTCTAAAGGTAAAAAAAAACACGTTAAATAAACACTATCGACACATTAGATTCCACAAATAACCATCTCAACTTTTTTCTAAATATATAAAAAAAATGTCAATAGAATGTGTAAAATCCATCTACATTACTGCAAAATTTTAATTCGTATTCAACGAATTCAATAAATGATGTCAATACAAAACAACTGATTGAATGCATTTTCTAATAATTAAAATCGAAATTCTTTTGGGAAGATCCGATGACAATCTTTGAATTAAATTCAATCGGTAATGCTTCTTTAGAATGTGGTCACTGCAATCAGGACTGTTCTGCTAATGACTTTGGGCGAGGGTCGGTCTACTTATTTTCCCTACACAGCCTGAGGTCCTTCGCTAAAATGGTTACTAAAGCTCTGGCACTATAGTCCTGTCTAGTATCACTAGTATGCGGAATCATGCAAATTTATTCAAAACAATGTTGAGTTGTAGGAATTTTTTCTCTCAACTATTTTAATTATTTATTCGACTTTATCGTAAATCTGAATTTATTGTAAACTAAAATAGCCAAGAGGTATGCTTTAGTTGTAAATATGTTCATTATCTTTATATTAGATACGGAAAGGCAAATGTTGAATTTGCCAACATTTCAACAAACATTAACAATTAAGTAAATGAATAAGAGCCCAGTTGTATTAATAGTGGAATAGCTAAAAGCTATATACCATATTAGACCTTACGATCCGGTACGCCATTGGTCAATAGCCCTATGGATTATTCTATCTTTTGTTTCACATCCCCTTGAGTGGTAGTTACGTCTGATGTGAAAGTGGCGGTGATGGCGGTGTTGGTGCGGTAATACGGGGGTGATTGTACAATCTCTCTCTTTGTCTATTGTTTGTGTAATGACGATGAGGACCGTATAGTAGAAGTTATAGTTGTAATAGTAGTAGTGGTGACAACAGTTAGGGGTCCAGCTATGGCCGCTGCTTGTAATGACACTTGGACAGACTCCCCAACCCTTTTAAGACTTTCATGAGTTGATAACTACCCAACCCTAGAACGTCTACCGTATTCCTACAAAGTTTAAAACTAGAAAAAGTATATGCAAGTATAACAAAACAAACTCGTTATAAGCGGTATTTTGTTGGTTTTTTTTTATCCCGAAGACACACAACAATATCGAATTATAAATGAAGCTGTATCTAATGAGTATGTGGAGTTTATAAAAGTCATTTATAATTAGAAATTCAATAAATTTTCTAAAACATAATGGATGAAAGTATTCGCGAAATTAAATTTCAATTTAACGATAATTCAATTTTTCTGCGGCATTCCATTGACGTTGCGGTAAATGAAACAATAAAGGTATTCCAGTCGTGCGTCGGATGGATATCTCCCAAAAGTTATGTCAATAATTTAATAACTAGAAGGAATGTGTGTATATTTACTATATTTCAATATTGTATCTTGTCTATGGTATTTAAGTAACAAACAAACAAATAAATGTTCAATATCGTTGGTATTTGATAAATTAGCCAACAATAGAGACGATTTTATTGTACGATTGCTTTGATATGCAGATAATATTAAGGATGGGGATTCGTTTCTCGGCAACATGCCCTTTTGTGACGTCACCCAGGTAACACAAAGTACGGACCAGTACACCTATACGGGATCGTTGTTGTCGTTGTCATTCAACATATTTTTATTAAAATATCTTGTTACAGAGTTGTACCCACACCAATACAACCCCTCCAACAAATCCATCTACTAACCAACCAACGAACGAACTGGCTTTGAATCGATGCAAAACTTCTACCTGGACTTGGCCAAAATAATTAAAAATTCATCCCTTTCACGTATAGAAGGCCCTATTCGGCATTAGATACGGCTGTAATCAATTCGTTTTAGGTCCCTTTCCAGGTAGAGGCCGATCCTTTAAACGTTCCAGGCCAACAGGACCTGGACAATCTATTCAAATTACATATAATTGAAAAGGGGTTGAAATTTATATTTGCAAAATTTTAATTAAATCTCTGCGATTTATTGAAAATTGCATTTATTTAAAATGTACATAGAAAAAAAACTAGATCCGTTATGATTAATATCTGGTAATGTGTTGACAGTTTACTACCATTAGGGTTTTTGTGGCGTGCTCACTCCCTTGTATATCAATGACCTTTGGCCCAGGTGATGGCCTGGCCACCCGGCGTCCTGTTCCAGGACCGGTTCCATAATTTGCCAACATACATAATCTGTTCTCTAGTCGTTGTCAACATGGAAATAATTGAAGCGAAATATCGACTGTTCAAAATTGGACCGTTAACTAGAAAATACGAGGGGATGGATTGTTGTCGAATGTTCTTCTTCTGTTGAAGACATTATTGTTTGCAGTCGAATGGTCACATCTAAATAGAATTTGATTTGATCAAAGTAGAAGACAGGTTTTCAAGTGGCAAACGACATTATAGCGACAAGCAGAAGAACTGCGTCGCGCATCAAACGAAATATTTATATTTTCAAGCTTGTAAAGTCGAATTTATTCAACTCAACATATTCCACTTTGTATCACATCTCATTATTTGAAAGAGATGAATTGAGAGGTGAAAGGTTAAATGTTGTCGTGTGACCGTATCATATCTATTCAATATTTCTATAGATATAGTGGTCAGAGATCAAAGGGATGCTGCTTGATCACCTGATCTTGTCAGACAGGATGTCAACATTTAACCCCCAATTAAACCTGATCTTTTACAAACGTTTTTTTATTACATCATGTTTATTTCTACGAAAAGGGTTAATTTCATATTAATTGTATTTGTATAAAATTGTTTCAGATATTGAAAATGAACGATGAACGAGTTAAAAGAAGAATTAATGATTGAGAAAAACGACACGAAACCAACTTCTTCTCTCTCTCTCTCTGTATTGTAGGTATGTGCAAAAGAAAATACTCGCCGTTGTGGAGACGTTGCAGTTTTAATTTAGCATCCGGAGGCTGATGTTCCCTATTTTCCATCTTTACACACACCAAAAAAAATCAATAAAACTGTAATTTAGTGGTTGTTGTTTTTTTTTTAAAATAAAATCTTTCACGATTTCTAAATATATTTAAATCATCCAGTGTAAACTGTGTTCTAAAATCGCTATTTTGTTGTTGTACTATTTTGTTTTTTTTTCTTTGATAATATAGAGTGACCGCTGACCAGTGACCATTATACACATCATTACCACCAATGGGAAACGTTGAATTACTGAAAGACACTCCTATTTCTCTTTCTAACAGAATGTTGAAGGTAGTAGTGGGGCAACTGAACTGAAATAGGGGAATAGTGACCCTTGTCCTTTGATGCGTAAAAGGGTAATGTTATTTAGTAAGAGGGTGAGGAGTGTTAGTTTTAATTGGGTTTCATTCTCAAATATACAACGAAAATGTCGCCATTGATATTTATTATTATTATTATTATTATTATTTAATTTAATTTCAAAAATACTTGAATATTATTCGAAATATGTGAGTAAATTTTGTTTGTTATTTGTTTTTGTTTTTGTTATTTATTTCATTATTTTTTTTGGGGGTTTTATTTTCTGTTTTAATAAATTATTGTTTTGTTTTTGTATTTTAATGTCAACATCCTATTGTTTATTGCATTGGATTTATTCGGTGCTAAATAGAAATCTCTTCCATACTGCTGCATCGAAATTGGAAAATCGGTGTTTCGTGTTAGATTTGTTGTTTAAGAACAACAACAATAATAAGACACCATACATGTTCTTAATCAGTCATTCACAGTCTGCATGTCATATGTATGTAATGGAGGGTAGTGAAGCAGTAAAAGCTTGATAGGTAAACAAAGCTAGAACAATCAAACAAGAGAGCTGCAAATTCATCTCGCAGTCATCAGACATAATAGTTAGGTGTTTTTACGCGCCTGGCCAAGACAGGTTCAGATTGAGTAGAGTATACCACCCTTTATTTTCACAATCTCTACTCCGCCTACCCTTGAATCGTTTTATAGTCAACGACAACAACAACAACAAGAACAAGAACGGAAATTCCACCCTTCGCTCATTGTTTCAAAACCAAATATATATACAACAAAAAAATAACGAAATTATCGATTATTTATATATAAAATTGGATTTAAGATGTTCATTGATAGATTTAACAAAAGATTTACTCCTATTCTAATCAATAAAACAAACATTATCGATATCTATATTGTAGTATTAAGACAACATATAAAGTCCTGATATAAAGCGCTTCATCTTCTTGATGGATTAATCCCGGGTTCTAATGAGTGTAAGAGCGATAAGTTTCGCATATGAATGCTTCGAAGTCAGCAACAGCAGTAGTAGTGGTAGCAAATCGCTAATTAGATGAATGGTTCACAATGCGTTTAACCTACTTGACTGGCATATCGTGTGGTTTGTTCTATTAACCACTTGCACTTATTTCGTCTTGGTATTAAAACTCTCTCTCTCTCTCCCTCTCATTTCCACTAATTTTACTTAAGAAGATGACGCCGATGATTATATAAACGATTTGCTTACACTTCTACTATTAAGATTAATGAGTTTGATTTTCAGATGGATAGATGGATAGTAGATAGGGGGTGGTTTTCAAAGGATCACGAAAATAAAGCATAATGACGTCTCTTTGCCTTTCCACAATTTTAATATACGATTTTATTTGTAAAACAGGTGTTTTCTTATTGTAGCACTTGTATGTATGTGCAGATCAGAATTCCCAATTGAAATTGATCACAGTTAACATAAATTCCAGTCAAATCATTTTGAGTTTTAAATTATTTAGAAAACATTTCAAATTTGGAAAGAGGCAGTAAATTACCTCGTGTTTAACGTTTACTGACGGTATAATCCGTGCCATTTATTTACGTTTCGTAAAAATTATTTTCAAATTATTTAAAGTGATCTCGTCCGTGAATTTATTAACAAATAAACATTGAATCTTTAAAACGTCTGGATTAAAATTGTTGAAATTTTTGGTAAAAACTCACCCTTTACTGCTTCTACTGTTGAGCTATCCTCAGACTCAGGATAATCATTTGTCTTCTGAAGATAAAAATCAAACAAAATTAGAATAAAAACAACTTTACGTACACTAATTATCGATTTATAACAGGTATACGAAACAAATAGAAGCCCAATTTTTCTATTTTTCATTTAAATTTTGTATTTTAGAAAAGTATTTCCATCAAAATTCGTACAAAAGATTCAACTTGAAAACAAGACACTAACTGACTGGAACCGATAACTATTGTTTGTTCATACAGGACGTAATGTTTTTTAACACAATTTTCAAACGTAATAAAATTTATATAATCGCATTATTAATCAAACGATTGCTGAAAAACGACGGTAATGAAATTATATTTTTTATACTACCGAACTGTACAATACGCAAAAAAGGCGATTCCTACTTTTTGCTATTTATCAATGATTTTCTTGATAGATTAATCAAATGAATAAATTAACATTTGCGCGTAAGACATTATTAATTTCTGTTTATTGATGTTATTCTGTCGATTATAGTTCAATTCAAGGCAACGATGTCGACCGATATGGTCTTTCAAATTTCGGCTACCACAACAGCATCCCATCCATAAAGAAAGACTGCTGTAACATTTGAACATTAAATAAACTTTTCGTTGAATTGAAAATTCCGAGAAGTGATATTAATTCTACGGGTCGGTTTGCAATGGCAAGAAACTTCATACATCAGACGAGTTTTACTTGCATCAGTGCCAGGACAAGATAAATCACATAAAATCAACTGACAATAAATTAGCGAGTTGTTGAGAATTTATTACAGGTTTACTTACACTCGATAATTTTTTATACATCGTTTAAAACGTGATCCTTGATGATTGCTATTTACACAGGTAGTATGACAGGTATCTAGAAATTTACATTTTTTTGGTATTGAAACGTGTTAATGTAATGCCAGAGGCAAAATATGAGGCCGCTAAGCAATTAACAAGTTATTTAACTTCAATAGTTAATAATTTATTTTTAGAAAGTATGAGATTGAATCTTTTTTCAATGAATAGAACAAGATCTTTTGAGTATTATCTGGTGTTTTTTCTTTTGTTAACAAAATATCCAAAGATGTACAACTTTAATTATAGCACTAGAGTACTACCCGAGTCGAAAAATTAGTACGTTTTTAGGTCTAAAAAGTGAATTTTGGTCTCATTTGGCTCTCATTCGACCGTTATTTTTTGAGTAAGTCTCATTTAGACCTCAAGCATTTGGAATAGACGTCGTAAATGAGGGACTAGGGTCTGAGTGTCGGCCAGATGAGTGTCTGGGATATCAAAGATTTGGAAAAACCCCTAAGCTTTATTACAGAATATTGCTGTAAAATAGTTTGGACGAAACGTTCCTTTCCAAAGACAATTTTAGCCACATGTCTAGTTGTCTGGATGTCTTTTCTTTCTAAATATTCAGTTGTGTTTTGGGTTAAATCGAAACAGTTACAAACAACTAAATCTACATGTATACCCGTTCATTCGCAATATGAAAATGCGACTGTGAAACTAACGTGGAAATGTGCAAACTCAAAAGTTAGTGAATTCCTCGACGCGAAAGTTTTTAGAATAATTAATAAGAATTGAAAAAAGTTCTAGTAAAGAATATTTTCGTTTTATTATTTAAATTAAAATTTCACAAAATGCATTTTTTTTTAATCCATAAAAATCCGTAAATGATGGACAACAAGAACAAGATGATGGACTACAAGAACAAAATATACAACAACAACTAAGTGATATAAAACAACAGAACAAAAATCAACAACTAAGAGATGGACAACAAGTAAACAAACATCCGCATCAACAATCGAATCAACAGCAACAAAACGGGCAAGATCAACCATATGAACAAAACCAACACTATCAATACTGACAGCATCAACAACACTATTATCAAAATTATCAACATCAATACGGATATCAACAACAATACGAACAGCAACAACATTACAAACATTCGATGCGCATCGGAAATATCGATGGTTTTTGGCCAATGAACATCAAATTTTTGCTCATTTTACACAACAACCTAATCAATATAATAATTCCAATCATACTCAGCAAATGAGGGAAAATGACATTTTTCAACCTTTAATTTAGTTGTCAATAAATCTGTGTATGACACTTTTAAAAAATAGATATAATTGCTTTTAAATTTTAATTATTTTTTATTTAAATATAGGCAGAGCACTATCTTTTCATATAATTCTTTGGCCGGCAGGTATTGTGTATCTTATTCCTAAACAGACATTGTTTTAGATAAGTCTCATTTTGGTCTCATTCTAGAATTCGGTTGTAATTCAGAAAAGTCTCATTCTAGAATTCGGTTGTAATTCAGAAAAGTCTCATTCTGGTCTCATTCTAGAATTCGGTTGTACTTCAGAAAAGTCTCATTTTAGTCTCAATCCTGAATATTACGAACCAAATGAGACTTTTTCAGCTATGAGTTTTAAATAGTGAGTTCTAACTTGAGACAAACTTCATAACTGCTTTTTGAGACCTAAAAACGGACTAATTTTTCGACTCGGGTATAGGGCCTATTATTCGCAATTACCGCAATTATTTTAAATTATATTTTTTATATTTGTCATTTAACAAACTATCTTTACACTCATTTTTCAATAGAGCACTCGCTCAACTGTCACTGATTACGGGAATCCTTTGAGTAGGACTTGAGTTGCACTCAGTGTAAAAAATGCGCGAGCGATCCGAAGATCCAGTGCCTGAAAAAAAAAACGTACGTTCATAATTACTCCCATTCTTCCCCAAGAGTGCTGCAGCAATAACGCTGTATTTGAGAGATATAAAAGAAATTCTGTCTGTAAAGATCACAAATCTTATTTTCTTAGACAATTAGTAACGACAGTAAAGGAATAATGCACGAAACTAGCACTTAACACAGTTCATATTTTATTAAAATTATAACGAGTTTGTTCAAAGGAATTTCTTAATTAATTGTTAAAAAATACTCTTTGTGTAAGATTATTTTTTTATCTTTAAACCACTTTTTATATTGGAATCATTTTCTACCGCATCAGTGACGGATCTACGTCCAAACGATTTGGCCGTTATATCATTGTAATTTTTTTATTTGTACATCAAATCGATGTTTCTGAGTTCTCGATTTTTCTTTGCAATGCAAATGACAAATGTGGAACATGATATTTCCTTGGTAAATCCATGCAAAATCGGCATTTATTGGGAAGTTGTTTCACATTTCCAAATTAGCTACAAGGCGCCTTGCTCTGACAAATTACCTATAAATTCAACAAATACGTTTACGTGAAACATATTGTGCCTACTTTGTCAAAACATACATACGATTTTGTGTTATATTATGTAATGTATTTAGTTTTACATAAAAATAAAAATATGTATGGTTCATAATTGATTTATTTAAACCATACCTCAAACATTTTTAACGACTCGAACCCCATATTTTTCCAATATAATTCAATTAAATAAAATCTCACACAGTTAGTAAAGATTCAGGCCATTAATTAGTTAATTTCGCATAGGTACACGGGATACTTTTATTTTGAATATCATTATTATTTAGATATATCTACTAATAAAATGGATTTTTATGTTGCAAAGGATGCTCTTCCATCAACATATTTTCGTTTCATTTATCATTCTATTGTTGAATAAACAAAAACAAAATTGCGAACAATGACGACATAATATTGACTAAAACAACAAAATTTTTCGAAAAATGTTCGCTCCAAAAATACGCACATTTTCATCAAAACATTATGCAACCCCAATATCATACAGGTATTAAAAGTAAACAATCACACCTGGCTCAGCCGCTGTTGAAACAAACAATCTTTCGCTATGGATTGAGTATATATCATAACGAAAAGCTCAATTAAAGCTCCGTCCCGAAACTACTGCCACCTAGTAACGAATAGCATCGTTGATGGTTAAATATGGTTGCATATGGTCAGGAGCGACCGAATCATCCCTCTGGACTCTACGAGAGATTTAAGGGGTTGCGTATGTGATTTATCGTTTAATTTGAATGATCGTCTCAGTCACGGTATCATTCATCTACAGAGAGAGAGGGTTATTGTCGAAATAAATCTGCAAAATGTTTGTGTAATAGATTTAATTTAAATACACACTGAAATAGGAGTTCAGTATAGGAACACGATTATATTTAAAATTTTTGAGTGCAGCCCCATACGAACACCGTAGTGCTACAGCCATATCATTTGAAATAAATAAAAATATTCGAAATAACATAATTTTTTTTTTGCTCAACATTAATAATTACAGTTACATTTATTTATTTATTTCGGGCATAAATGCCGTTAAATGCTAAAGAATAGACCCTGGTCCACTGTCATTACTAAATATTGCATTACAAAATCAACAAGACCAGCCATCATATTCGCTGTGTGTTCTGTGTTTTTTTTTGTGTTGTCGTCGTCGTCTTCGTCGTCGTCAAAATTAGTTGTTTATTTTTGTATTTGGATTTGGATTTATTGATTTTTCTTTAAAAGTGTTTGATTATTTATGGAATAGGATGGTTGTCTGTATTAATGAGTTTATTTAAATATCGCTTTAGATTAAATTTGACCCTGAATTAAATCTATTAAGGAGAATACTCTCGGTTTGTTTTTCCCTTTTCTCTTTGAATCTAACACCAATATGAAGAATAATCCTGGAAAACATGTATATTTTTCTATACAATTATTATTATTAGAACGCTATACATTAAATGGAAATAATTTATTATTATTATTTGTTTTTTGTTTTTTTTTTGATAGTGATTTTTGTACAAAGATTATGAATGGTTATACATACGGCAATAAATACTGTTTCTATTTATGCTCCTATTGGAATTATATACAGTCGACACTACTGGCCAGAAATGATATGATTAGGGAATGTACACAGTGGACACGAGACGGCAACGACTCGACAGGCATCTGGGCATACAGTCAAAATACCTGTCTTGTCAAGCAATCTAGAGCCCTCAGTCTCAAAACAACAACCTACTAAGCTAATTATACAAATATACAATAATAATAATAATAATAATAATTAATAATAAACAATAATCAATAATAATTACGAAAGATAAACAGTGCTTTGGTATCAGTTACGTCGAACAAGAAACGATACACGGGCCCTATCAGACAAATAACCAATCGGTCTGATAGGGCCCGATTCGTTCACTCCATTACTAATAAAAACGAAAATAATAATAATAATAATGATATTAATAATAATAATAATAATAATAATAATGTTAAAGATTGCTAAGTAACTCGCGAAGTAATAAACAAACAACATACATTATCTATACATTTTTTTTGAATAATGATAAAGCATAAACACTATTTTAATAAAGGTCGATGGATGGATGAAGGGTTTGTCCATCATTAGATTACAAACAAAAAAAAAACAAGAATTAATTTACTAAATGTTCATTATTATAATCGGGACTAGGTCAGTATGTAAGACTTGGGGGCGGTGGTGGTAATCGTATTCCGCCCCATGGAAAGAGTCATGTTGCCTCTTTTGAGGCGATGCTAGCTGATGAATCCTCATCACCAGATAACATTGGCATTGTTGATAATAAATGACCTTTGCCCTGATTCACCACACATTTTCTCATATGTTTTTCTAATGTTGATGGTACAGAAAATGGCATTTCACAAAATCGACACCTATACACATCTTTACCAATACGACCGTGTGTTTTCATATGTCGTGTTAATTTTGAACTTTGTGCACATGCATATGAACACAATTCACATTTATATGGTTTCTCACCAGTATGTGAACGACGATGCACTGTTAAATTCGAACAGTTTTTGAACACTTTACCACAATATTCGCATGTATCATTGCGGCGTGATTCTTTCTTAATTAATGAATTTGGTAGAAGGGCACTAGGACCAGCTAGATTTTTATTATCGCGTGGCAAACCGGGCAACCACCAATCACCACGTTCTAAATCTAATTTCAAACGTTTCGATGCTTCGTATGAATCATTAAATGGTGGAAATAATGGTAGCGGTTGTGGTGGCGGTCCTGGTAATAGACCTTTAGCAAATTCTTCACGTAATTTCAATTGATTCGCTAACGATGTAGTATTATTATTATCACGATCTTTATTTGCTAGTTGTAATTTTAATGCATTATTTGATTCTTGCAATGCTTGTTTATAAGCTTCACTATATTGTGCTATATTACTTAAACCAAATTTATCCATCAATTCCCCAACTAATGATGCTGATGGATTTGAATTTTTTGATGTTTGTGTTTGGCTAGGTACACTTAAATCTTCTGCTTCTTCTTCATCAAGTTCCTCTTCCTCCTCCTCTTCTTCTTCGATTTCTTCTTCTTCCTCACTATCATCACCGTCAAGTGTCTCAACAGATCCCGCATTACTTGTTCTATCTTCTGGTGTTCGATGTATTTTCATATGTCTTTTTAGTTTTGAACTTTGTGCACATGCATGATCACATACAGTACATTTATATGGTAAATCCCCAGTATGAGCCCGTCGATGGACTTCAAGATTATTTTGAAAACGGAATTTTTTACCACAGTAATCACAAGCATGAACAGACTCGGTGGCTGAATTAGAATTTCGCGGTGAACCAGGCTTACCTGGTGGTGTTGATGCTGCTCTTGGTGTTGCTGTCAACTGTTGTACGGCATCATCTTTGACAGGTGGTGAAGTACTCGGTGGTCTACTACTACCACTATTACTACTAGTGTTGTTATTGCTACTATTATTATTATTATTGTTGTTGTTGTTGTTGCTATTATTATTATTATTATTATTATTACTGCTACTACTACTGCTACTGGTGTTGTTGTTGTTGCTATTGTTGTTATTATTATTGTTGTTGATGTTGTTGTTGTTGTTGTTGTTGTTGCTTGGAAGAGTCGTAGGTGGTAATTGCGAAGGCGAGGGACTTGTAAATGGCGGTGAGTGCTTCCGGGGAGACGGCGAGCTCGCCTGAGCCGCCCCGGGCTGGTTGTACCAGCGAGTTGCCTCAACCGCTGTGAGTAAAAATCCAGTTGTGGTTCTAACGATAAAGGTTGATTCGGTGTAGTGCGATCTCTAGGGGGTATCCCTGTAGCTGATGGGGTTCGTTCAGCAGGCGATGGAAAACTAGTGGTATGAGGTGGGGGTACACCTTGAGCAGCGACAGCGGCCGCTGCTGCTGCTGCTAAATTTAAGCTATGATGTCTGAACTGATCATTAACTAGTTGTTCCATGCTACGATAGTTATGCTCCTGTCGCGAAAACAAGGGAGCTGGAGGAACTGGACCGTGATTTAAAGTAGGTATAGGTAATCGAAGTAATCCCCGACTCCAAATGGATTATGTAGTTCAGGAGGTGGTAACACACCTGTTACCATATGATGACGCATATTAGGCAGTGGTGGTAGACCACCACCTGAAGAACAACCTGATGAACTACTACTGGCACTACTTGAACTGTGATTGTTGTTATTGTTGTTGTTGTGGTTGTTATTATTGTTGTTACTGTTGCCACTGCTACCCTTACTACTTGTCGGTGAACTTTCCATGTAAATTTTTATACCGTGGGAGTGTTGAACGTGTTGCACAAGGCGCCAAGCTGAATGTAATCTAGCTTTGCACGTGCAACAAACATAATTGCTAGGCTCTGAAACAATGAAAACACCTCATAAATATGACTATCAATTGTGCCGATAATCAATGATGGTGGTAATGATGATGGTAGAAAAAGATTATTGCAAAATCATGACAACGATGATTATTATCAGTATATACATACATTATAACTAATACTTCTATAACAACAAATATGTACATACACTAACGGTTCAATTAAGGATAATTGTAAATGTACAAAATATATATACATACATATATACGTATGTATATTCATAGATAAAGAATACCTGTATGGATATAAATGAAACAAAGAAACGAATAAAGACCTCGTTTCTCTTCTCTTATTGAAGACATGTAGCAATTTTTTTGTAAATCATAGCATCAGTTGTTGTGAATGTTTCCTGGAGGGAATTTGAAATTTCAGAAGCATCATCCGCGGCATGCCGCACCCATTTAAATTTCAACCCATATATGTCTAGATATATATATACGACAGATCGCCTGTGAAATTCCCACTAGCGAAAAGCAATTTGAGTGTCCATATCACAGCAGCAGTGGCGATTCGCCACCACATGTGGCCACATGTTGGCGGGCCATTACTGCCGCCCTCGTTGCAACAAAATAATAATATAGTGGTGAAAATCGGGATGAAAAATTGTTCGGACATTTTACGTTTTTCAAAATTTCTACCACAATGTAAGGGTGTGTCGTACGTGTCATGACTTTGAATCTCTATTGCTACGTTAAAAGTCCGTTTGAGGGGGCGATGTATACATACATATATGTACATATCTATCTAGGAATGTGTATGTATGTGTTTTTGAATGTGTGTGTGAGTTTGTGTATTGCTAAGATCAGGACGCTCCTTCATCATGGCCAAAGTTGACAATAAGACGGAAGTATGGATAAGTGAACATCTCACGAGGTCAAATCCAAGACAGCGGAAGTTATATTATAATGATAGCCGGTGATCATTGGAGAGATGACGATTTTAAATCGTTCACCTTCTTGAAATTGATTGACGATTTTCTATTGTTTCAAAGGTTGATAATTTTAGCGAAATCGATTTTAGTTAAATGGTGTGTCCCGTTTATACCGGACGTCGTGGAAACGGAAATAGTAGCGACTTCCGGTTTGCAACATGACTCTGGGCGATTCCGACGATATTTCAGTAGGGAAACTGACTGATACTTACTCATTCACATACACATATATATATTATAGAAGTCAACTTATTCCTAGGTAATCCGGTAAATGAACATTTTATATGATAACAGTATTATACGCACAGGTATAAATAATGTAACAGACAAGATACACAGAACGGACGTATACACATGCATGCATGTAGTTGATAATTAAGGCCGTAATAAGATAGTTTGACATAAATAATGAGATGCAGGCACGTTCGAATGATAGTTAAATGAAAAGGCGCGTGTACATGTAAGAATAACCATACAATGAAACATTAGCATGTGTGGAAAAAACAAAAATCGAACTTTGTGAAAAATCAAACAAGAAATGAAAACGTTGCATCATGTTCGATAAGTAACACACATTAACACAAACATTCCTTCATAATGTACGATGTTAAAAACAAAAATAAAGAATTCCTGTGAATAAATCAACAATCTGATGGTAACTGTTGGCGATAATTTTTATTTTCAAATTCACCCCGAACATATTAAATTTAGAATAGGGAAACAAAATACATGATTATGAATTTCACCACAATGCAACAAATGTTATCGATAGGGGTTGTAAATCAATCAAAATTATGATTTGTTTTTTAATAAATATAAAATAAGTTTTGCTACAATCGCGTTGAGATGAAAACTCTGTTTTTCCATCGCATAACTATATAGATACAAAGAATTTTGAATGTTCTGTTGTTATTCTGACGATTATTTGTATTCATTCTATAAAATGTCAAATGTATTCAAAGGTGATCAAAGTTCATCTACATGACCATTACGTGTATAGTATTCGGCTAGTTAATCTGTGTAATATGTTGGGCTTTTGTGGGCCATGATCCTTTCTTTTATATCCATTAGTCCAGTCGGTCTGTGCTGTCTTTAGAATTTCTAGTCACGGTCATCGCAGGAGATGTAAGAGGAGGTGGCAGCTTAAAACCGCCCTTACATTTGCATGTGTTTCAAATGTGGTCACGGATCCGAGAACACAAAAGAGTAGACGATTATTTATCAAAGAATGAATACAAAAAAGAGAAAAAGGATAAGGATGGTTGCAGGATTTTCAAAGCTGCTCTATGGTCGAACTTGTATTAAATAAGGGTATAGTTGAATACGTGATATAGGCTATGGACATAGCACAAAAAGACGGAGCTTAAGAATTTGAATATCGCGGTCATTTCCATCTTATCATAACATTAAGGAAATAATCTATCGGGTCTGATGACGGATGGCTCTCTTGACGACACGAAAATATATTTATCGTTGTTGGGTAGGTAGTTTGAATCTATTCATATGAGAGATGATAATAAAACATTGCTAAAGATAATAACGAAAGGAAAAAAATATATGATAGATATGGTTCTAAAGAATAGTTTGATTAATGGTAGAAGAAAAAAAGGGTTACTTAACAGTGTCAGGTATTTAAGTATTATGTTGAGCACGCGTCCTACCGGTTCCTATCATCTGTTCATCTCAATTAAGTGTCGGTAGCGAGCATCTTTTTTTGTGGACAACACGCGTGGACAAGACAACAGAACAAGGGTACCGAATCATCAACTAATTTGAATAAATTGTCAGTTGTTTGTTCGCGTGCATCTTTGATCAGTTTTTTATTCCTTTTATAAAAATCAAAATTTTCTAGCTTGTGTCTTATTAATTTTTTTTTTGACCTTTTATTTTCCATTCGTTGTCAATGTTGTAACCGAATCGTATTTCATACTATGTCCGTGTCAAATGTCTTCAACCCGCGGCGTTTAAATTAACAAACTGTCATTCTTACACAACCCGTCCTCACTCTATTCGCACACTCACCCCCAAACTAGCAACTCATCGCCAAAACCCGGTCGTCACTTGGAATATTCAATAACTTGCCAACCGTATGTGCGCCTCAACACTATAACCATAGTTGGTTATCGACAGGGCTCCCTGGGAAGAATTTAAAAATGCTACAGAAAAAAGAAACAAAGTAACCTTTCAATTTCGATAATAAAAAATGAAGCTATCCCCTATCAACTAGAATCTATTGTTTGAAAATCCCTGATTACGTCATCAAATCCTGACTGACCATCAGCCCTCTCACATATGATAATAAAGAAATTTAAAATTTCATCGTATGCTCCTATGATTCGATTACAAAAAAAAAACTAGGGAGAGAGATATTTCACATATGGCAAGGGTTGACATATCGAAAACTGGACAATAACTATCCCCCGCATAATCAGAACAAAGATCTCCATCAATTGTTCTGGTTGCGACATGCAAACAAGCCCGGATAATGTGCGATAGCTGAACGGAGATGTATTGCAATTACTAAACAATGACAATAGGTGAAAGCAGGGACACTAGACAATGTTATTTATTTATTAATTGATGGATACGAAGAACCGAACCCTTTGAACTTCACAAATCTAGGACGATGTGATGCAAACTATAATCCAACACCTGTACTTGTGTTTAAGTAATAAAACAAGGATTATGATTGAATACCATCGTTGCCTCGAGCAATATCCTTGATCCAAAAACCGAAAAAAAAAACTCCAAATCATTTCGAAAATTTGGCACCGCATTATAATAACGCATTAATAAATATAAAAATTTCTATTAACATACCACTGTGTGTAGTATTAGATTCTGCATCAGCAAATTCAATTCGCGACTTTTTACATTGACTATTCTCCTCAGTTGTGTCCATTCGTTCTTGTTTAATATCAGGTTTGATATCTTCACCATCATCAAGACTGGATGATGTTAAAGGCGATGCTGACGTTCGACGTTTCGGTGTCGATGATGCTGCCCCATCAACACAAAAATCACCAGGTGCTGGAAGTCGCGGTGATGCTGGTGGTGGTGTATGTACTCGACTACCTGATGCTTTCTTGCTTGTAATTGGTGCTGATATACTTGGCCGTCGTGTGTTTATTGTTGATAATGGTAAAGCACCATCGTCGTTGTCTCGTTCTCTGTCTGTATTTGTAAAACATTGTCCGAAATTCTCTTTGTTGCATGTAGTGATTTTGTGTTGTATAAAACGAACAATATCGGATAGGGCGAACGGTTTCTGGCATACTCCACATGTTAAAATATCTTGATGGGTGTCGGTAGTTGATCCTCCGTCTGCGTCTGCTGTAACCAAAAATAAAAACAAACTTTATTTGAGTTCTATGTATCTATATATATATATATATATATATATATATACATTATTTTTTTATTATTATTCAGTAATTTCGATTAAATTTTCAATAAAGATCGATATGTATTTTTCGATATCGATTTCTATAAACAGCTGCAAATTCAGTTTAGGAACCCCTGATGTGACCGGGTGTCGTAATGACACTCGACAAGCGAGACGACGTTGCAACCCCTTCACCCCTCTAATAACGAACCCCCTAGAGGGATTAGCAATCACCAGCTTCGTCGATTCACAATTTTTAATTGTTTGCCTTAACGGGGCGTCTTGTTTGTCGGTTTATTGTCGGTAAGTTTTATCAATACACATACACACTCACACACATTCTTTTTTATTTTATTTTGTTTTTATTGATGCTAGTACAATTAAAACAAAACTGGTATATTAACAAATAGAAGAAAACAATTTGTTATAATCATCAAAGAAATTCATCATTTGATAGAACGTGTCCAATTTGTTTCCTAACTTTCTCATAGGTGTATACAGAGATGAACGTAAAACTTTTTTCATCCAACCCCTGTCCAGTGGCAACTACCCCTTCAACTGACCACACCCCGGAATGACCAATAACAGTGCGCGAGGGGTTGTTCACACACATATTTCGTATGTGTGTGGAAGTTTATTGGTCAACTGTTTGGACAATGGTCAGTTTAATTGTAGATGTTTCTGAACAAAATGTTTCGACTTGATTTGTACGTGTGATGGAGATACGTATTCAGTCCAATTTATCAGTTGGTAGCGAGATAATATAAACTGTAACAGATATACAGATATGAAATTGGCTATTTTCTTTCCTATTACTTCACCAATATATATTGTAATGTATTCTATTGGTATTTGATAAGGAATCAATCGATTGGAAAAGTTGTTTGAAATTGTCAGTAGAAAAAATACGGAATTTGTCTGTTTAATTAAGAAATTTTCCAAAAATATTCTATAAATGATAAATAAAATTGAAAAACGTCCACCAGGGTGACAATAGTCACTATTGATTTCGGCTTATAATGGTTAAGTATGGAGAGCGTTACTAATAAGAGTCTGAGGCCGTTTTATTGGCGATGGGGGTGATTGTTGATCAGGGGGTCGATTCAGTCAAGTACAGGGCCAAATGTCCTTGTTTACCACTATCGTCATATTTTCTCATATTGTTGTTTTCTATCTATATCTATACAATATTCCATCCTGTTCTAATTTCATTTTTACGAATTATGTCGTGTTAGTCAATACAATCATTGGATTATCTTATTTTTCGGCAATGTGACAACCTAACCCCAGAGACTTCCAATATGATTACTGACCACCTTATGGCATCAAACCGATAAAACAAGAAAAAACCGAATGATACGAAATCTTGTTAAGAACGTTTGTTGTTTTGTTGTTGTAGTATGTTTTCTGACTTCTCGGGTTGGAGCGTCTATTAGCCGTCGGCGTCTTTTCTCAATACATGAGACGGACGTCGACTTGTCCCCAAGGATAAAGGGACCTTATATATTATAATGCTTTTGTTTCGGTTTTGCACGTTAATCAATATTTCCTTTTAAAGTTTAAAGGAGACTAAGAACAAAAACGCCCTTGGCTACGTTCGGACAATACCGATATAGACGATGGGGCCGTTGTTTGTACTATTGTAATGTGGTCCATATATGTACATATACACCCCATTCCGCACCTGGACAGATGAAATGGCGACGAAGGGTTATTTAATTGACTGTATGTAGAACACCGCCAACCGTTTATAGTAAAACAACAAACTTCCCTAAAAAAATAAACAAACAAAATCGCAAAAAATATTCCAGTTGTATTGTTATAAATTATATGAAAAAGGCTTGAAAAAGTTTGTAGCGTGTAGTTAATGTCACGACCTGATCTTCATTTGTCACCCTTAAGGGCCAATAAAACAATACACCATATAGCCACTTGTAGACTTTTCGTAACACTATAGTTGGACAAAATATACGAGTCGGTCGTTGGCTTAATCAGAACATAGCAAGGCTACAACTACAATTTCCAATCAGGCAGGGCTGCACTTAATAGCCACCAATTGCTATATTTTATTCCATCGAAATTAATGATCGGACGATCGGATTTTATCTCTGAATTGTAATAATTCACAACATCCCCAAAATAATACGTGAATAAAATTAAAATAATAGTAATCTTACCTATGAAATATCGCCAAAATAAATTCATTTTTAAATAAAGTTCAACAGTCATATTTGCAATCAAAGATAAATAAAAAAATACAAACTACAATTGACGTCGTATAGTTAGGGATGTTGATCATCAACTGATTTATACAGGTAGCCAAAATCAGGAAGGGTGCATTTAGTGGTAGATGATATAGTGGGGATGAAGTATAAGTTACGACCCTTGTCGGAATGGACCAACAAATTTTTATGAGGGGAATTTATACAACCGATATCGTTGAAATTATAACAAAAGAGAATTTTAGCGAACCTAGCAAAATTGATGTTAATTTTCGATATAGATTTCCACAAATGATCCCATCTATTTCGTGCGTTCTCTGTTTGTCTTTCTGTATATCTCACTCGTTTACACACTATGGAAATTGTGAAATTTATCTTGGCATGAATAACATTGAAGTAAACAATTTTCTATTGATGTATAATAGAGCTATTATATTGGTTTTTATTTATTTATAGACAGACAGGTCGGTTTTCGGCTGACCATTGTCCGTCGACAAGTGTTGAATACTTTCAATACCAATCTGACCCTTTCTTATTCAACAATAAAATAGCTCCATTGACGTGGTTCATGTGGAGCGTGGGAGTCTTTTACAACTTCCACATTTACGTTGTATCTATCTATATCTGTTTTTACAAGATGTTTTATACAAACACATACACATAGGCTACCGTTAGAGGTCGTGTTATCTGTAGATCTCCCATCCTAATTGTTGTTATAAACATAGATCAAGTCGAATTTGCCGGATGGCAAACCACGATTAAATTAAAAATTAAATGAGGGTGGTTTGCTCTGGCCATAATCTCATGTTCATCACTTAAAACATTCTCTTTGATCTTTAATTTCATATTCTTCTTTTTTTAGAATTTTATTTTTCAAATGAAATAAAACTCGATGTCCAGATAACATTGAAGAGGGTTGTTTTTGTGGTTGTGGTTGTTGGAATGACCCGAACAGATGTGGGTGCTGTATCCTATAGAAGTATATGTGTGGGAATTTAGATTTAACCCTTCTTCTTCCTTATCTATTGTAGGAAATAATACAAATTTATATTAATGGCAAGAAATTGAATGAAAAATGATAGTACCTTTAAAGGTCAATCAGCGACCTTTCTTACGAAACACCACACCAATCTCTATAATTATTTTATAGAGAGAAATACCAATGTTGAAAGGATGTTGGGAAATCGTATAAGAATTTTTCAAAAATTGTCTAATCGATGATGGACATGTTTTCAATCTGTCACACATGAAGTCAGAGACCTTTTATATAAACGACAATAATACGAAAGAGTTTTGTTGAATAGTATGGTCAGAGATTGTTCACAAAGATTTGACAACTGGACCGTTCTTTGCAGGTCAAAGAATCCCAAATGCAAGGTGTTCGATATTATCTTTCTAGTTCCCACGTAAAATAATCGCACTATCGTTTCCATTTATATCAAAAAACAAAAAAAAGAAAACACAAAAACGCAACAATACTCATAAAAGTGTGTACGTATGTGAGTAAACGGATTTTTCATAAAAACAAAAACTCATTAAATCGATAAATTTTCCAACTTTCTCTTTAAAGGATCCTACATGTAGACAGTAAACAGGGTATCAAACAGGATAATCGATCGGATAGTTAATGTTCAATTGGAAGATATCAACATTGGGAGATCGCACATATTATTGGAAAATAACAATAATTAAAGCGTATTGGACATCAATTAAACTGGACATTGTTAGAAGAAATAACAAAACAACTAAACCACGACTGAGATATGTAAATATAGACAGTCTGTTCTAAGAGAGATACAAGGAAAAATACAATACGAATGCTGCAAGTAAATCGAACGAGACTGACTGAGTTTTGTTGTATTTTTATTTATTTATTTATTTTCATTGTTACCGTTCAATTCCAAATCTCGTTACCAAAATAAAATACAAAAATTTTAACATAAAATCAATCAGATTCTTTTACCGCTCTAGTTCTAGATCCAACAGACACACACACACAAAATTGGAATTGAAACTATTTTTAAAACTAAAAAAGGGGTAGTTAGATGGACGGAAAGAGTTCTATTTTGAAAACTAATCCAGAAATAGTTTTTGTTCTTGTTTTAATTGAGAACAGTCCAACGTATCCGACAATTCTAAACGACATTTAAATGGTAGTTTTAACATTGAAGATATTGATCTAATTCTTACTCTCTTTCTTTTTGTCGATCAGTGATTTTGATCTAAGTGACGACCGTTCGTATCAATATAAATCCTTTCCGATTCGGTTATTGCTACCGATTTTATACACACAAACTATTATAGAGTTGGTTTGGCGGCAGCGGCGGCGGTTGTAATTTATACCATGTTTAGAGTATGTACACAATATTGAAATGAACAAATTTATAAGCAAATTGTGTGGTGATTTTTCATGCCTTTATTGAGAAAACAAACACATAACAAACTATGGCAAAAATAATTAACTAGATAGACATGTTTGATAGAATATACAAAATTTCCCAATATTTATTAAATGCAAAAGTTTTAAACAATGCAACAACAACAACCGACACCCTTTCTCAATTTCTAAATTCTTTCATTTACACAATAATGATTTTTTAAAAATTGATAAATGTACTAACAAAAGTTTTCTTTCATTATTTATTCATTTAGTAAACTGGACAACGTGTAAAGTGAATTACCATGTTTGTCCATTAAATTCAACCCTCTTTCTACATTGTAGAAAGATAATTTTGATAATTTATTCATATGAAAACTTGCCAAACTTTCTCTAATAAAAATTATAAAAGCAATTGAAATAACAAATACTGTTGTTGCATGTGAATGGTGTGAATTGTTCACAATCCAACAGAGTTATTGTTATAATATCGTCCAATAGCAATATTAAACCCCTCTATGTATATATGTAATTGGTCGCCATCTTGTTACACCGTTTTTTGTTATTCCAACAATATTCTTATCTTATATTCCAAGAATTTACGAGAACATATAAATCTATTTTGAAGATGTCAAATATTCTAATTAAACACCTGATATTTATTTATTTCTAATGATTCAATTAACTCAATTTTTAAATTAATTAGATAATTGTTTTTGTTGATTTTCTATCTAATAAACCATATGGATTCTATGACACCTCTACCATTGTTGTTTTTTTCAACAAATTAAATAGAGTTTGCTTAGTAATAGTGGAAAATAATGATAATAATAATAACATATATATATATATATATATATATATATATATATATATATAACCGTCATTTATTATCTTATCAGTATGTCCTAAACGGGCACGGTCTTTATCACAAGTTAAACAATGAATTCACCTACGTTTTTATCACAACAAAAGGGGACAATGACGGCTATATTCCTTTTTACCCGCATATATCTATTGACCAATATATTCATTTATTATTACCTTTTTTAATATCTTTCTATTTCACTGATAATAGTGTTATCAGTTCTAGTAGAACTACATAAAATATTGTGAAATAATTGCACACTTGATATTGTTAATAAACAACAACAACACCTCCATTTGTCAATTAGATGTTTGATGGAATTTAAGTAACTTGTTTGATTTGAAGTAGAAAGTAAGTTATAAAATATGTTGGTTTTTTATTCATCTTCTTCATCGTTTTCTCTATCTTAATTTTCTTTGATAATTAATCAACTGTATGGGAGGTGAATTGGTGTTTGATGTCCGGCAATACATCATCAATGTAATTTGATATCTCTCACCACACAAGCAATTCTCTTCATCGAGAATTTTTTAATATAAAAGCTTTTCTCCATAAACAATTCACCGTATCCGATCTATATCTGTTCCGGTTGAAAATTGCTAATTAAACGTTAATTTTCTAACAATTTGACATCTTATGACATTCATTGTATCATATAACTGGACATATATATGTATATAGAAAAGAAAAGAAAACACAGCCACCGAAATCGACAAACGGAGCTATGCTATTGTCATGACCATCCACCGGAGCGAAACAGTCCGGAAGAGCGATTTTCTTCATCTTCAAAAGTCCGGACCGTTGAATAGCGCAATCCAAAAAAAAGAAAAAAAAACAAGAACGACAACAAAACATTAAGAGGAGAGGTCGCCGGAGATGTGCCGATTTCTATGTTTCGTTTTTCTGTTTATTGTTAAAATAAATGTGTAACGAGAAAATTAATTGTTGTTGTTGTTTTTTTATTTTAAACAAAATACAAAAAAGAGGTTACTTGAGTTAACCTTTAGTTTCTAATGTTTTATGTATTTATATGTATGTAATGATCTTCACTAGGCGATGTGGTCTGGTAAATGTCAAAGGGTCATTTTGACCATCATGAAGCTATGGTTCGATATTTATCGTTGTGGTTTTGCAAATTTATTGGCTGAGAAACAATAGAAAAACTATCACTATAGTGATGATATTGCTAAAAGCTGAATATCAAATCTATTTCGATATTTTTAAATCGAAAAGACAAACTACTAACGATTTATTCAATAAGACAGTTAACATGGACACTTCATATTATCTTTTATGTTAACATTACACATAGAATAGTTGAAAGTATACCTATAAAGTTTGCGCCCACACGTACAAAATTTGTGTATATAGCAGTGGCAATCGTGACCATAATTCTATCCAGTAACACACCAGGATTCGCTATAATTAAAACGAAAACAAACGCCACACTTTCGGACACATCATAAATACATTTTGTCTTAAAATAGGACAAAGATTTTAAAGTTTGAAGTACTTGTACAAATGATTCAAACATACTGATTTGCGGTTATAAAATCTCACTTCTTTGTTATTTCATTTCACAAATTTGGGTGGTCGTCCTCATAAAATCGAATTATTTCTAACAATAAATTCCCTACCACCACCACCACCACCACCACCACCACCACCATCATCATCATCATCATCAACAACAACAATATTACTCGACTTATTTTAAATAAATCGAAAATAGTAAAATGAAATCAATTGTAATTAATTGTTATTAGAGCTTGTTTTATCGTTCATCGTAAAATTTTAGTCACAATTTCTTCTCAATTACATTTAGAAATTTTCATGTTTATACTGGTATACTACCAAATACGTATTTGAATACCAATTAGATTTGTCTAATTTATCGGTCAATTAGCAACAAAAAGGCCATCGAATAAACATTAATAAAGGTGAGATGTTAATGTTATATCAATATTGATATAACCAGGTGCGTGTATAGATGTTGAATACAAATTCAACATACACAACGTTCAGGGTCCTTTTGGATAAGGGTAAAATCTATTAGGACAATACTGCCCTCTAACGGATAGTAGTTTAATAATAGATACGGGGGTGTTTTAATTAGATTTTATTTTACAAAACTTTAACGTTTTAATGTTAAATAAGTGAGCAACACTAGAATTATGGATATCAAACAGGAAATGACGATTATTAAAGTAACAGACCTGCAAAACGGCCAGTCCCACAATATTAAAACAGAAATTCACGCCCCAATGATCACCCCTTAACAAAAATTCTTTAACTGGACACGGTCATAACAGCAAAAAAATTAACATAAAGTTTAACAACATTCTCAAATTACCCTACAGTCTCAAACTTTTTGTTGTTGTTGTATTTTGCTAAAATTGGAATTTTCTTATGCAATTATTGTTGTTAAACGAGTTGTCGTGTGCCGTTAATCAATTTAAAAACAGGGGGGCCTAGAAGACACGCGAACAAAACTCACTTCTTAAACATGTTAATTCGTGGTGGATCTTCTTTTAAATATAGGGGTCTTCTTTAGGACACGCGCTCACGTTTACCCTACCTGTATCAAAATGGGTTTTTTTCTCTCTTGACTTCTTTCTACTAGTGTCAGAATTAATTTGAATAAAGATTAAAATAAATAAGTCAACCCTTTCACAGTTCGCACGGTATTACGGTCACTGTGGTCAAACACAAAAACCCATGAATTAACGGTCAGTAATTGGCTTATTGTGTGGAACAAGCTAACAAATATTACACAAGAAAATGATTAGAAGCGACGGATTTTCCGCTAGTTTATCTTTAAACAAAAACGAATAGAAAAAAATAAAATAAAAAAGTTGAAAATCTACCGTTTCTGCAAGATAATTTTTGATGGTGTTAACGATGTCAGTAGCAGAGTTTATTAGACATTAAATCACCGAACATGCAATTGCACGTCAAATCATTAAAAGCACAACATTAATGGTAATTTTAAATGGTTTTTTATTTTCTGTTGTTGAATAACTGGAAATTTTACACTTTTATATTAATTTATCCTGGTTGTCAAGTGATCTATCCCGGCGGAACTTCGCAACAAGACTGGATAAAAGACTTTTGAAGAATGAAGGAAAAAGTTGCGCAAGCGACGACGTTGGCAAAAATCATTATAATAACTTTTTGTTATTAACACAGAGAGCACAGCCAGACAATCTACAACCCTCCACCTACATTTCCTCCCCCATTTGGTTGACTAATTAAAAACATAGATCACGTGGCAGGAGCGCGCGATTTTTCCTCCTGCTGCTGTTGATGTAGTTGTTGTTGTTGCTGATGCTGTTACAACTTAAAAAACTTGACAGCATTTCGACAATAATATTTTACAACATAATTAGATTTTAATGTAGCAAAATTTTCTCTTTTTCTTCTATTTTTAAGAAAAATATTTAGAAAAACCGCTCACCTTGTGCGATACGCACAGCTGGCATCTTGATTCTCATCTTGGTGATTATTTATTTTTGACTAATTACTTCACAATTAGTTCATGGTCTTTAATTTCTAGATGGCCACTTTAAATATTTGACTTTTATAGTTGTTGTTGTTTTGTTGGTTTATGTTAAATATCACTTGAACTTCACTATGTTTTTGACAACATCACGAAATTATATTAAAATTCCATTTATATTAAACACTGATGTTGTTGTCAATGTTTTTATTATTATTTATGATGACCATGCTGATGAGCGCTTTTCAAAATAATGCCTAGTCCAAGATTATCATCAATCTGGACCAGAGATGCTGAATGGCCAATGGTCCAAACGCGTGTGTCGTACGCGGACCAAGCTTTCGGCGACACAGCGGCCGTTTCTAGGTCGGTGTATGTCGGTTCATATCGTTCTGGCTCGTGCAGGCCACTCACTAGCCACCGGCCGTGCTCACCCCATAGGAAGGGATGCTGCTGCGCATATACATCACACCCGGAGTTTTGTACGATAAAGGAGGGGGACGTGTAGTGGTAGATAGTAACAACGGCAGTAAGGAACAACACACTCTATGCCCCCTGGCTCTCAGGATGTTATACCGGAGTACTCCGGTATTATGTAACACTATCTATTAATGAAGCTTTTACTCAATTCATTAATGCATAAGTATTTTCGGTTTTTTAGATAGCATTTTCGAAATTTACAACTTTCTAATAGACACATTCCAGATTAAACTATGTTATCTTTAATATTAAGTAATATAAAAGACAAACAAAATGATAAGGCGCAAAAATACCGCAGTGATAATTCCCCCTGCTCGCCCCGATTTCTATCTTGATTAGTAGACAATGAAGGCGACAAAATAAACAAAGATTATCTCAAATAAGACCCAACAATAATTAAAAACTTAAAAGAATTTCATAAACATTACCAATAAAGAGAAAATAAATAAACTTTTGAAAAGAAACATGATTTCGTATTGTACACAAATTATGGATTATTCACAAATGAAATCACACCACCGCGCATTTTCATCATTATTACGATACTTTAAAAGCGAACCGTTTAAAAATAATTAATTAACTTCACAAAACTTCTCAAGTACATTCTACTATAGGTATACTATACATATATACATATGTATATAAAATAATATAGGGGCTGGTTGATAACGTTGTTACTGTTTGGCGTCGTTAAGAGGGCGCCACAGGGAGACGTCGCGATGTTCCTGCTACACTCGTGGAGGTGTAACGGAATTCTACCTTTTTTTATGGCATATTTAAATTGTTGTTTTTACCTTCATCATCATCACCATTATTATTAATTTTATTAATTGATAATGTCAGGATAACTGATCTTCACCTTATTTGTTGAATAACTGTAAATTTATGATATTGAAAGGGAGATATAGAGAAATTTTTTTAAGAAAACTTTATGTGAGTGTAAGAAAAACAAAGATTTAAAGATTGTAAAGTACTGAGATATGATATACTGCTACTATGTAAAATACGTGTATGTATATACTGTTAGTTTTGAACAGAATATGATGAATTATCACCGTCATCATCATTATCGACCTTCGACAACAAATCGCATATTTTCTGCAAAGCATTTAACCATGCCGTCGTTCTTTATATTATTAGGATGTCATAGTATAAAGTGAGGTGTTAGATAGGATGGAAGAAAAAACACGAATGTCAGATGATTTCACAATCAACATCAACCGATACTGAGATGTATACTTGACAGGGTCACGTGTCAGAAATGACTATCCTAGAGGGTTTATTATCAACTATGTAATACCACAATACATGCGTATGTACATATTATAATTAATAGTATTGTAAATGATTGTCGATAATTAAGAAAAAGTCCCAGAAGAAAATTCCAATAAAGGTCATCATTGCAATAAATCAAAATTGATTGTTAATCAAATATATCGACTCATCATCAATTGTTTTTTTTTCTGATTTTAACAGAAACATATTGACGCAGGTATACAGTTCAATATCTTGTTAAACACTTGATTATTTAATGAATATAGATAGTAAATATTTCTAAAAGTTGTTCAACACCTGCGGCTTAATCTAATAATACCCTGAAGCAAATATATACACTGTGCTTCTCTAATTATGTTGTAATTGTGTCAAACCACTGCTGAAGATAAAGATGACGAAATGCACGTTTATATCAACAACAATATAACAAATAATAATACAGTTAATTACAGCTAGAAGCGAGATTTTTATTTATACATATTTGATTGCCCTCCATAATTATCTTATTTATATTTCGCGTGTTTGTGTGTGTGTGTGTGTTGTTTTTTTGGTGGACAATATAAATTCGATAAATCATTAATGACCCCTGCGATTGACATTTCAACCACACCAACCATGGTGATCGTGAGTTGGTTGTTCTTTCTTTCGTTAAAAAAAAACAACAACAACAAACTAAAAGAAGGCGAGTCGTGTTCTTGGACAATAATAGTGACCTGGCTCGCCCTCCTGACGTCACAACGTATTCAATGCTAATGCACAAGTTGAGGCCTCATCTTTAGCCAGTCACTCCTTTGGCGTCGTTTGTCGTCGATATCTCAAAACTACCATCATGGTATATGCACTATTGCGTGTTAAATACGATTTGAATGACCGTGGGCCGATATCAAAAGTGGGTAGTAGTAGTAGTCTCTGTTGTAAAGCACAATTTACAAAAATATATCATTAAATGGGATATTATCTAGCATTTTTCACAGCAATTATTTAGACAATCTTTACAGATTTACTATTATTGTTTATTAGATAGGCGGTAGGTCATTATCGTTCAGTTAGAAATTACTGGAAATCTATTGTAATTTTTTCTTAGTTTGAAATGATGACGTGCATTGACCGCTGCGGTACACACCCGATATGGGCTAGGCTTGATGGACAGTCGGATTTAAAGTGCTTAAGTTTAGCGCTTCAATTGAGTACGCACACCTGTAAAAATGATTGTATGAAGAAATCGAGAAAAAATCGATGTTCTATACATCTTATATTATACAGTGTATGTGATTCTGTAGATGATTAGCAATTATTCACAGTTAATAATTTATGACTGATTGTGATGTTTATTAAATGGTACCATCCTCTCTCTCTTTCTATCTTATTTTCCACAATTTATCGTTAAATTATTTATCATCATTTAAAGCCACTCTTTTTCTATACAAAAAAGAGAAAGGAAGAAAAACCAAAACAGAATGTCCGATAAATCACCATTCCTGTTCGTTTTAGTTTAAAAATAACTCCTCATATAACCCTCTCTTGTCTATCAATTTTTAGAACACACTCTAGTTGTCCACTATTCTACTCTATCTATATACAAATACGTACACATACTGTAGACATCTTGAAGATATTCTTCACACACATTCACATGTGTTATATTAGTCCCTTGGTATAGTCTTTTTCTGAAATCATCCAAAATCAACCCTAACATAAGGGTGATTATCGTCAGTAATTTGTTCTATAACAACAAACATATGTATGGGGCTCTATATTTATATGATGTGACCGAACTAGAATTTTTACAGTTCTACAAAAAGTCGTACATGTAAACAAAAATCCATTGGTTTAACACGCTGGATGCGTGCACTATAAAACAGAAGGTCCCCATCACTATAAATGCGACACATTCAATTTCTTTGAACTTTCATGTTTATATTTTACAGAAATTTGTTATTATTGGAATCAAATAATAATAATAATAATAATAATAATAATGAATTGAATGAGATGACACACAAAGAGTCAAAAGATGACCAAAAGAACAAAATTACAACAATTTCAACTACAAATACAAAGCAACCAATCATTATCTGTGTTGATACCGGCCAATAGCCGTACGTATCTATTATAAGAATGAATCTTATGATTACAGACACGAATTTGACATATGGTCTGTTTTCTCAATATATTTCCTCACTATATTATTACTCTGAATAATCCGCAATTTCACTGACAATATATAAATAATAATAAAAAAATAATAATAATAACATAAATAATTAGTCATTTTTCCATGAATAGTCCAGTCCTCTTTTATATACCACTCGATAAATTTTTATTGTTATCTTTTAACAACAATTCACCGATGTTTTACAACTGTTTTGCCTTTATTTAGTTTTATTTTTTTGTGTGTGTGTATTATTTGCCGAATTGCACCTTACGTTTCCGTTCCTTTTTTCGACCATAATACCGGACATCAGTGTGTTGTTGTGACAGGTTTTGGAATTGTTGCGGTCAGTGTTATCCCACTTAACAAAGAGGGTGGCCAAGTTATAGTTAAAAACCTCTGGGCAGAAGGGAAGTTATGTTATTAAGTGGGGGAATAGTTTTGAGTTTGAAACCTTGACCGATGCACTCTAAGTCTCAGCGACTTCCTTTAACAAATCTAGATTGAATTTTTATAGAAAACTATTTCAATGAGAAAAACACAACGTGTAATTTCGACCCGGTTTTATTATCGATTCATGATTAGTTTTCTTTATTCGTCTATTATAACGTTTACTTTTTGACGAAAACGATCTCTTGACCGTGAGAAGTGTAGATAGATAAAGGGCCCTAAAAAACTCGCAAATATTGACAAAACTGTAAATTATTGAAAGTAGCGGATTGGAGTTTAGAGGTTTTTTTTTCTATCATCAAGTTCCCACGTAAGAGGATACGGCCGAAACACATGTGTCTAAATTTTTTCACTTCAATCATCTCTCTATCTATCTTTGTCTATTCAATTGAAATTGTATTAAATCGGTCGCTATTTTTTCTTTGTTGCAATCAATGTGTGTGCAAACCGATCTTGCACCTACCATTGTCCAGGTAGAAGAAAAAAAGGTTGTTTTTTATTGTTGTAATCCAAATTAATCTCGGAACGGAACTCAGTGTAGGGTTCCTTGGAAAAAAATCTGCCCCTTTCCTGTGTAGATGTGTGTGTATGTGTGTAATGGTTTAAAAAAAAAACAGGGTCTAAGACCGTGCATAAAAAACGAAGCTTAAAAAACGGTCAGGGGACGATCAGGCCATCTGGCTCGCAGAAGGCCCTACTGTTGTTGCTCTTGAGACGACGAACTAGAGGAGGCTGGCAATGTCCCCTTTGACCCCTCTGTATGAGAAAAAAAAAACGTAGCTTGCAATTCGTTTTTATTAGTACTGGTAATATTACGATTTTTTTTTGTTATTATCTTTTCTTGTGTGTTATTATTTATCACAACATTGATACCAGTTAATTTAATTTTAATTTAAATCTATTTAAAGTTGTAGAAATGTTTGAAACAAAAAATAGATATGTTAGATATGGTGTCCGAGACATGGGGGCGGAATGTACTGACATATTGGAACCATCAGACAACCACAACCAAACATCCCTCTCGAAATATCAGCCGTCTAGCCGTGTGTTTAGTCTAGGAGAGAGAGTGTGTCCTAAATTCAACCCTCTTGAAATTAAATAAACCCTCTTAAATACACTTATGGTCAAAACCAGACTTATTGATAAGAAAACTAGCTGGTATCCATTTGAAAATTTCATTATTAATAATTTTTATTTGAAAAAAAAAGAAAAATATTGTAGTGACCTTAACTCGCGTTTCTTTGTACCTCGCATCAATTGTGGGCCGATTAATTCGAACGAACACACAAAAACGTATTGTCGAGCACGTCATTATACACTTGAAGAAAACTATAGAATCTGAAAATGGAATCTAAATACCATTATACCTCTCAGGGTGGTATCGGATATCTTTATAACTGTAAAACGGGACTATGTACGCGATACAATCTAAAATAAAAAATAAAAATAAAAAGAGAGCCTTTATAACATAAAAAATCTGGACCCGGGACAAAGATGACCGTAAAGCTTTCTTTTGATTAAAAGACCCTTAAATTTCAGGTATTCGATTTTTTTCGTATGTCTTCACCGTGGGATCAAACTTTAATTTCGCAGTTTTTCAATAAAAGAAAACGATTTTGTTTTTTTTTTGTTGTTGTTGAAACAATTTCAATAAAGAGTAGGTGGAGGCAATTATCCAACCGGAAGGTGTCCGAACACTGGCCACAATAGTGTTGAATTTCACATTGTCCGGTGTTTGTATAAATGTATACAACCAGATCGAATTACTGAAGAATTTTGACCGGAAATAAAGGACCCTATTTAGAATAAAATCCACCATCAACACGAACAACAACAACAATAACAATCAACAGGTTAAATAAATGTTGAACAACTGTTAAAATTGTATGAAAATCGTTGAAATTGTGCAGTGGATGAGTGGAACAAGGAACTTTGAAAATTAATTCAAGTAGCTTACTGGAAATAAACTGGTTCCATATAATCTCGTCCTACAGTTAACCACGGAATTATTCCATCAATTATATGGATTGTTAATATTGAAAACTTATTTGGATTGTTGTTTCTGGTTACGATATGAATGAAAAAGCGTATAATGTTGGTTTTATTTTATAACATTTACGTTATAACATGAATAATGTGATTTTTATTAATCAATTATTTAGGAAATTCGTATATTTTACGTGTGATTTCTGCTGAATGCTGACAGCCAGGAAATTCCTGAAACGATTCAGTATCCGCCCATCTTTTCCACTAACGATTTGTCAGAAACGGTATGTGACAAATTTAAATTTAAAAATTCATCACAACAACAACAACAACGAGTTGGTTGAACAGAATAAAAAAATATATAAATTTGAATAGGACAATGTTATGGTCCACATATGTCACAAACATATGTATGTAACCACAAAATATCATCATTTCTGTTGTTTAATTTCATTATTTTTTCTCGATAACAAAAAAACGATAAGGAAATTCCATATAATTAATCATTGAATTTCTCAGCAACATAAGAAATCAAACAGATTGAAGAGCGCGCAATGCGATAATAAATAGGGAATGAGAGAGTTAAAGCAATGAATGTCCCTCATTTATGGGCATGATCTAATAAATCTGTTCAATTACAACTCGACTTGGTTGTTGTAAGTACACAAGGTAGAAATGGATTATGGCGAAATTTCAGTAATGCACCAAGAATCAAACAAGAGAAATCGAGTGAAAATCCTTGAGAATCTCCGCGGGATTTGCATAGGATATTAAAAATTTTAAAAAAAATTATCGCACAAATTTTGAATCGTTTGCCTACATTTTATCGAACATCTCCACAAAATCGTGATCGGAACTTTAGAAAATAGTGTAAATCGTGGATTTACAATCTCTCCGCAACTGTCTTTCTCTTTCACTATATAGTACGATATCAATTGAATTTATGACTTATTTTAAGTGCGTATGTGTGTGTCGTAATCAATTTTATCTTCATACGTGCCGTATTGGAAATAGATGTGGGAAATTTCAATAATAATAAAACAAACACTCTTTTCTAACGACTATCTATTTAGTAATAATTATACTATAACCAGAAGCTACGTTAGCTGTAATAAATTCAATTTTTTCCATTTCATTTATCATCATCATCATATGATGATAATAAAGTCCATGTGTTAATTATAAATTTTCAGACTCGGTTGAAATAGAACTTGGACTTTTATCAACTCTCCCTGTTTCTCATTATCTTCTCCTTCTTCTTCTTAAAAGAGATTTGAAAATTTGTCAAAGTCTTTGTCCGTGTCTAGTTTTACTTCAAGCTTGTAGTGGTATCACCACCGAATTACTTCCTTTTCTCTGTTGTATTTGAGGTTCCACCATCAAAATGAAATAAACTTAATTGAAAACGAGCGGCCGGCGATAGGATCTGAATTAAATTGTCGTCGGTATCCTAACTATAGTCGAGTGCATTGAGCGTGGTTTGCATGTAAAAAGACAAAACACAGACACACACACACACGTACCTATATCTATAGTATACATATTATATACACGGAAAAGGGATAAAGATAGAGAGCGAGAGTTGGCGACCTTTCACCAGTGGCGTGTCATATGATAGGGGAATGCGGGCGGTAAAGTCCAGGAAGGCAGTACTTCACCCACAAATTCGATCACCTGCATAATAGACACATTCAGATAACACACGGACGTGATGTGATATTTAAAACATTAATTGCAAATATCAAAAAAAAAATTGTTATAATTCAAGTATTTTCTATGTTAAAGCTTGTAATTTATCTCTACTAACAGTTAGAAGAAATTTGCAATAAAAAAAAATAGTTATTTTATGAAAAGGTTCAATAATCCGCCTGACACTGACCAGACACACATATAGAAATCCAGAAGGGCTATTTTTATCGTAAAAACCATTCGGACTAAAGCCACACATACGCAAATAACATTTGCAAAGTCATTGACCAATGCTGGTCGTCTTGTTGTTCTCGTCTCTGGCTAAATTTCTGTTTTAATAATTAAAACATGAATTATATCACGCTATAAATAGTCTACAATTTTAACGCATTAATGATTAGAAAATTATTTGCATCAATTAAATTATTTGTTAATATTGGACGGATATGAGAGCATATTATCCAAAAATTCGAAAATATATTTGGAATTTCGACCGATTTATCAGAAAAATATCAAATTTCATGTTTTGTAATATATGTTAGACGATTATCGTTGTTGGCTAACAAAAACGAACGAAAAATTAGACCATTTATAATATTTCTAAGTGACATATGAATGGCAGTGTCCGAAAATGCAAGCTGACGAAAAAATATGCAACTCATCAACAACAGGACTGTATCCAGTCAACAAAATAATAAAAGTTATATAATATTGTATTGTAAAAGCCGGTCCTGTTTTGTCGTTGGTCAACCCTCCTGTTTCACATCCAACACATCATTCGTCATAATATTAAGCTTTCGGTATATTATTACGGAAAATGTTGCAAATCTGACGTTGTAAACAAGTCCCAACTGTACCTCTATCCATCCATCCATCTAAAAGATCGGATATTTGGTGAGGGCATAGCGAATCGTTCGTCATTCAACACCAAATCTTCTATAATCTAGTTAAGGTGTGGGTATATTTTAGCGACACCCGGTCAAACAATCTACAAAATTTTGATGTCACCAAACCGGTCAAAATGTGCTTAAATCAAAAATTTCGTCAAACATCCGTAATGTTGTTCAACATATACATACGCTATTTTTCTTCGAATTTCACCGTTATCTTATAATATGAAGGACTGTCATGCCAACATGATCACAATAGAAGATGATGCTTCTGTAAGTTCCGCTACAGGCGACTGTCCACACAACTACCGAGTTTACTTAACTTCCGCCTTCATATTCTCTGTTGCATCGATTATTTCCAGCAAATGGCAACAACAACGACGACAGATTGCATGTGTGTTCGTTTTGAAATGAAATAGATTTTTTCACGAATTAAATTTTTCCGCTAAATTTCTAAGACTTTCTTGATGAAGAGGCCGCACTGCGATGACCGTCTGTTGATAAAAACAACAACCACGTGTAGGCACGTCGAAGATATGCCGATATCTATCCATGGGAACATCTCTAAAGTTGTAGAAACTTGGAAATTTTACAAACCAACAAAAAAAAAGAATTGGGGGTAAAAATAAAAATCGTTGCAACAATTAAGACATAAATCTTTCTTTACTAAATAAATATTTAAATTGTTATTAATAAATTGTATGTACAGTTGTCAGCAGAAATGTTTCAAATAGAAGAAATTTATGCATCGACACATTTACGAAATAATAAATCAACAGAAACTGATGGACAATGATGAATAGCAATTTGAGATAGAAAGACAGAGAGAGAGACTAACTTGCAAATTTTTCAATTAAACCGAATCCGCCTTTTTTTCTTCAATTGTAACAAATCACTTTGAATGATTGTTGTATTAATTTTCCTACTGGTCGATTATAATTGAATCAAACAATAGGATGTAAATGAGGCCGGATCGTATAACGGATAGGTTTTTGGTCAACTCCACTTATCATAATCTAGTTGGTATCCTGCCGAGATTCACCTTTACTTCTTCTTGTATTGAAGAATATGACTGGGCACATTCAACTCGTTAGTATTTTAAGGTGTGGACAATATGTGTAGATGTTTGTGTGTATGCCCTAAGATGTTGGAACGTTTATAAGACACAATGCAACCAGGACACTGTGACATTTTGGTATTTTAAATGTCATTGAGCTCGCATCATCGCAATTTTCTATAACACACACACACACACACACACAAACAAACAACGAGAAACAGATGGAACATCTAAGGAAAATTGTATGATGATAAACGATTGTTTTAAATGATAAAAATCGTCGATTGTGTGTAGGTGTAGGTCAAGTATATACTGTGGGAAAATTGAAATTGATGCAAAATTACGCAAATCGATATCTGAATAAAGCTATACGGTTCTCTACTTGTTGTTATTGTTGTTCGTTGTTGTTAATGACGACCTCATCGACACAGTAAGAATATAACGTGAATTTCTAAATTATAATAAAAGCTTCATTTGGAAAGTTTAAAAGTGTTTATATCCATATTTCCTTCAACTTTAAATTGCCACATTACAAACGGTTTGATCAGTTGGTTTTGTTAGAGAAATTTACAATTTTAATTAGTGCACTTCAGAATTTGAAGAACTATACATTTTTATTAGTAACAATTCTCATACGAAAATATAGTGAAATATTACAATTGAGTAGTTTCAACTATACGTAATTTAATGATTAGAAGGAAAAAAATGCCTATCTTATCTATTGTTTACCTGTAATTATACGATGTTTATTTTGAAAGTTATATTTATGACGCCAGAATTTTTAGCGGACACTATATGCTTGCTTAATTATTTTGAAATCGTTGTCAATAGATAAAAATTCTGTCTAAAAACAAATATTGATAAAATACAACAGAATAACGAAAATAAGGTGCAATTTTTTCCATGATAAAATGATACGAGTTTGTACATTTTTTTACGAATCATTATTCTATAATATAAAATATTATTATTAATTGGTCAAATCTTAATTGTTGTTACAGGAACAGGAAGTTGTTGTTTTTTTGTTTTTGTTTTTGTTTTGTTTTTGTACAGATTGAAGTTGATTATTTGTAATTACAACATAAAGGTGCAACCTCTTGAAAGAAACTTTGAAGGCTTGGTTTTGTTACGCCTTCACGACACGAAAATTTTTCTCAAACTATCAACAACAATAACAACAACAACAATAATAATAATAAATACAGAAAGGAAGAACTGAATTTATCCGAAAGTTTTCCATCTTATTGCAAATTATTCAATATAAATAGCCAACTATTGATAGAAACCTGAAATAATATTCTTAAATAGGATTATTATTGTCGAATCACCAATAACACAACAATATTCCATCTCTTCCGTGATATGATTTATGTACAGATAGTTGGGAGTTTGTGTCATCTCAATTCTTGTGTAGGTGATGGTGGTCGTATTCAACAAGATTTAAAATACATTACAACAAAACTGAATTCACAATTTTGATGCAAATGATTGCAATCTTTCACTGCTATTTATAAAAATCATTGAGGGTCAACTTATACGAGTACAATATTACAATAGAAGTATTAGGATATATTCTGTTAATCGCTACATTATGTCACCGGCCACAGAATCGTGCCTTTTACTAAAAATTTGCACACAATACACACATAAAAAGACCACCCTGGAAAAATCTACCACCTGCAATATATTTTCGTTAATCATTGTTCAATTAGAGTAGGCAGTAGGATTGATGTAACAAATGGCAATTGATATTTGCATGACGTTTCATAGTGAATGGAAATAATTTTGATTGACCATTATAAATTTTCGATTAATCAAACAGGCGTAAGTAACTCTTGTTATATAAGTTCCGTATTGAAGTTTATTTTTGTTTTTGTTTTCTGTTAAACCTTGTTTGTTGATTTCATTTTATTGATGTGGCAAAAACCCTAGAAAAACCGTCCGAAAATCACCCCCTATTTATGCACTAAACATATGAAAATCACAAAAGTACATTTAGCTTTATGTACGCAATTGTGGTAGTGGTGAAGCAGACATATAGAAAAAAAATTGGGGAAGTTTAACATAGAAAACGTGTATCCAATCGGTCATCTATACAATTCGATATAAATATCATAAAAATTGATTGATCCATCAATATGGTCGATTGTGTAATTGTAATAAACGACAAAAGGTCAGTAAAAATCGGGGTTATTTCCAGGCATTTGCATTACGAAAAATACACAAAAATGACCATCGGCCAACAACTGTTCACATCAAACAATGTATCAAAGGAAACAAAAATAACAATTGTACAATTTTACAACATGCAAATTCAACAATAATTCTATTATTTCTAACATTAATAAATTACCATCTAACTAGTTCTATTAGGGTAGTCCCGTAAAAAAAAACAAATAATTTTTTATAGGGTGGATTATAGACAAAAAGATCTCTTCCATCCAACGAACAGGAAGGAAGCAAAAACTCAAAACAATAGACAATGTTTGTATCAAACCCTTTTTTATGGCAACTTTGCAATTACGCAAGATATACCGAGATATAACCGCCTAGTGTGCTTCAATAACCGAAAAATACCAATTGTACAACTGTTTGTTGTATTTTTTTATCACTATTACCGTCACTATTATTATTATTATATGAAAATAACGGGTTGAATTAATTACAAAATTGGTGGAGTAAAATCGATAAATCAATTCTCTATTGTTTTTTTTTTCGTTGTTGTTGTCTTACTCTGTTAGAGGATGAAGCTTTATCATCAATGATAAGACACGTCTAGTTCATTTGTTAAAAATAATAGTGTCAACTTTAATTATATTTTTTTCTGCTGTTGGATAGATATAGAAGACGAAATCAGGTTGTCTACTATTAGTATTACCACCGGCTATTCGGATTGATGTTGAATAAAGGGGATGAAATGGACATTTCTAGGGTGGACATAAGTAAAAATTCACAAAAAGGGGACACGCGACCTATTTTTTCTATGTATATTATTTGAGGGGATAGTAGAAAACTATTGACCTAATGTAATACGGAATAATGTCCATTGCCTCCTCTTTCATAACAGCTGTGGGATATTTTAGATAAAAAAGGAATATAGGGGTGTACATGACAATTATCCTACAAAATTATTATGAAAATCATCAAAATTTGATTGATTCTTGTGAAATTAATTGCGATATTCATCAATTTAATTGTAACTTTGCCGATTCAAAGGTGTGATTTTTATCATTGTAAGTTAGTTGATTTTTGTTTTTTTTGGTCATCCCTGTTCCTGCAATATAATAATTGTCAATATATTCATACGAGACTACAATTGTCATGTGCAACGTTACATCGACCAAACTATCCATCGGCAATTATCAGTTGGTTATCTGCTAGTTTTTATCAGTGATTCATCTGACTAACTCGATATTATTGTATTTTTGATATTTAACAACCCCCCTACGCAATATGTTTAGATGATAACAAAACTGGACACAGTCGAATGGACGAAAAATTAATCATCACAACTCACAGACACCAATCGTGTAAAATAGAAAAATCATAGAATCATTTTTCTTTTGTTACAACAAAGAGCTTTGTATAAAGAACTGTGTTTGTCAATTATAACGACCGGTGTATTTTTGATAAGATAACACGTAAATAGCCTAGCTGTCCATGGTAGACACTGATAAACGTTAAAAAGCAAATACTGATAAAGTTTAAGGGTCACCTACATAAAATACTTGTATACAATACAACAAAATTCGGTTTAAATTTGAATACGGATGAAAAAAAAACAAACAATGAATAAATGAGGCAAGTTTTCAATGTGAACATAAGAAATTTCAGCAACAGGTGTTTTAAATTTAAAATCTTCCAACTAAATCACGAAAATCATGAATATAACGAATTTATTCCGGAATGTATTCATACCTCTAACAACTAATTTACAATTCTAGATATTTCTAACGTATAAAAATAGAATATGTATAAGGATCATTGATAATATATAGAAAGGAAAAACATATAAGTTACCGTGAGAATTCGATAAAAAAATCTCGGGGGTTATGGCACACCGTAAAAAAAAACGTCTAACTACACTCAGTTATATGCAGAACGTTTTTTAACGTCGTAAATTTGAATTAAAAAGTATAAGGCGCACCCCTCAAGTAGACTTTAGGGGTGAAGTTGTGGGAAAAAGCCACCCTTATAGTGTGTTTTTTTCTGGATCTTCAAAAAAATTCTATACTTGTGATTAAAAGATGTTATTTATAATTCATGCAAATTTGATGCCTGTATCATTTCAGCAGAAAAAATAAAATAGAAACGAACCAACAACTATAAATCGTTGGTAATTTTTCAATTTTTTTCTTCGTCCCTTATGAAAAAAGAGTTGCCGAAACGGTTGTAGCGAATCAACACAAAAAAAAACGACCCATTTAACATCTCTATAATTACTGTTTAATATTAATACAAAATAACTGCCAGAGATGACAATTTTTTTTATGGGGTGTTTATTTGATTTAACATTGATTTATATCAGTTTAACTGAAATTTCTACTATTTAATTCTCCGAAAAATACAAATTACTAATCAACCATGTCATTATATTACAAACATTCCGTTTAATTACTAGTTTCTTGTAAATCTAACTGCAAAGATAACAATGATTTATTGTAAATCTTGATTGTGTTATTTGAAAAATATAAATGTTTATAATTTTTTTTCTTATAATTCAATTATGACTCGTATTGTTGATAAATAGTCATAAACAATACAATAAATGACAAAAAAAATACTATTTACATAAGCAAAACTGTCCCCCTAATTTTTTTTCATCTATGGGCTGAATCCTTTGTGCCCGCATAATGGACCACCGTAGACCAGGTGCGACAAAAAAAACCCTTTATATGCGGGACATTTTAAATGATTTATTTTTTTTGTCACTCTCTCTCTACATATAGAAGACATATATGTAATGCCCCTTTGGCATGTGCTCACTTAAAGAAGGAAAAAAAACATACGAATTCTAAAGAGTTGTAAACTTGACATTTGATACTTTTCTAAATTAATTAGTTCAAATAGAATTGTATTTATCAGGTTTTAATTATAGTAATGTAAAAGGGATTAATGTTTTATTCCTAAAGAGAGATTCATTACGTTTATTGCGGAAGATGCTGTAGGCTAGTTGACCCCTGGCCGAAGAGGAGGATGCCAGTCCCGTCCCCTTGAACACGTTGCTAACAAAATATTGTAAAATTAAGAAGATATAATGAGTTGGATGTATAGATGGATGGATGACCGGCTTCCCACTAGGGCCGCGCCACGTAATCGTTGCATCCGCTAACACACGCCGGATCTCTGTTAATTAACACCGGCTAGTCGTCGACTGGTGAGAACTGAATTATATTGTGTCGCCGGTCGACCATTAAAGGAAAAATCTAATTGGGAATTATTTTTATTAATATTACACCTTTGTATTTAAATGTTTCGCATAATAATTCATTGGAAAACAAATCCATATTGTAGTAATCAATTGGCGTCAAATTGAAAATCATATCTGGCGGTCTTCTTCACGTTCGTCGTCAACGATTGAGAAATCCCCATGGGAACCAATTGTGTGTGTGTGTGTGTGTGTTTGTATTTAAGATTCTTTTTAAATCAAATTGTTTAAATTCCGGACTGAACTCAACCAATACGTTCTTTCTATACAGTCGAATTAACGAGATATTCAACAACAACACAAGATGGACAATCAGAGAAATAATTGTTTATAAGGATGGTCAAGCACCGAAGAATGTTTTATATAAAACTGACCGCACGGTATTTGTGGTATAGCATTAAAACAATCCAGTAAGTCCAACGATAATTCTTATGCATTGCCCATTATTTACATCTATTGTTTTAGTATCGAAAGATTTAAACATAAAAGCCCTTTTGTTGCCATTTTATAATCAAAATTTGATTTAAAAGTTTGTAGGATTATAAATTATCTACAAACAACAGAGTGAAAAAAACAACACAACAACAAACAATAAATTTAACAGGCATCGTCCGGTTTCTGTGAAAGTTTCTTTTTGGCAAACAACCAAAAACGCTGTGATTATGAGTGAAATTCTGTTGGCCAATCTGCTAAATGGATGGTGTCTCTCTGCCCTTAGGACCAAAAACCGGAGGCTATCCATCGAATTTGATCCCTGTTCCATTTGATAGGTCACGTGCATATTGTGTTTAATATACTTGAAAGTTGCGGAAATACACCCTATCTATCGTTTCAAAGCAGAAATTAGTTTTTGTTAAATATCCGTTGTGTCTTCTCTTTATTTGTTGTTGTTGTTAATTAGAATTTTTATTACGATTATTAGCGAAATTGCGAGGAGAAATCCTAATCGTTGGCCGGTCGAAAAAAACAACAATAATTGCAGAACAGAGGTCGGAAATGGTAGGCAGTTCGTGTGTCACGCTGAATGTTTGGTCTCATCATGTGTCACGATGTGAACTCCACAACTTCGTCGATATCTAAGTAGTTGACATCAAACATCGTTCTAACAGACCGTGATTTCCACCCACAAACACATACACAAATTACACCTATATACATGTATAAAAATTGAACTTTCAACGATCGAATTTGAATAAAAGAACCGCCCTAAAACCAGTACAATTCCAAACACAATAAGTTGATTAAATCCGGCAATTGATTAATATTTATCAAAACAATAATCTACAAATTAGTTGGTTGTTTTAATTGAATGATTAATCAATCAAACAATATTGGCCTGTGGACTAAAAAAGTTTAGAATAGATTGGGGACACAACCAGTGGCGGCGATTCACCTTTAGCCAATTACCAATGTTGAAAATTATTTATTAATAATTATGATTTTTTTTATATTTAACAAGAAAGCGAAAAACTAACAATAGATCAATTTACGTTATATCTTTACAATATGTAATAAATTATTTTTGTAGGCCAAGCATTGTTGTGGTTATTCAACTTCACTCATTTTCACCGTATGTAATAGAAGTATTTTTTTTTCGTTGTAAATCACATTTGCAACATTATCCATAAAAAAAATCCCGAAAATATTACAAATTCCATGGGAAAGTTGGTTTTCTATTAATAAAATAAAAAATCGTCTGGTCATTTTTAGGGTGATTCGGTTGCATCTGCCGCTTTATCTCCACCTCTGTTTCTAAGGAACTATCAGAATTGCAATTACCTTTGACACGGATCTCGACATCCGAAGAACTCACTCACCTTCATGGAATTGAACAAAAATGATGATAAAAAAGACTGATTGAATACATCGTGAGAGTTGTTAAATCGAAAGTGTTGTATCGTTGAAAACTATGAGAACTTATAGATTAACTAATTTGATGTTACAAATATCACAAATTAAATGAATTGAACATGCATATCCAATCGTGTATTGCATACATTATTATCCATAGTGATCGTAAAATAAAATTATAATTAATTATTGTAGAAAAATTAACAACAATCAAAATTTAAAATGGAAATAAGTCAAATGGTCAATAGAATAATAACAACAATAGATTTTCTCTCATAATTAACGTCAGGAAATAGTCCATAACTCGCGTCTCTCTTTCATCTTATTCATGTATAAAATATGTGTATTCTCATAACGACAATCGTCAAGTTATTACGAGGCCAAATTCTAATTATATTCCCATTTCTTCAGCGCTTTTGTATTCTGAAAGTGACCTCAAATCGTTTTTCATTCATTTCCCATCGTCCAGTGGGAAATTCTCAACATAGCAAAACAACTTTCTGACATTTTATTATCCAATTAGAAAACCAAATTTTAATATTTTATCGATATTCAAACAAATGATTAAAGAAATAGAGACGAAATAGAAAACATCTCGCTAATGACTTTGTTATAATATGAAGATCATCAACGTATACATCCGGGGCAAGATTCACATGAGATATCAACCCATACACAATATAACAATTGTAAAAGTTGGAAAACGGGCGGCGTAACAATAGAAGAAGCCGTGCGATAGCTCCCACGCAGGCCAGGCCACGGGAATGACCACTGACCCCAGGACGACCTCCTCATCCTCCATCGGCGGCCATTCCGGACATCCTCTTTTACACACGCAAGCCCACCTATACCACTACCATACACATCAACCACACATACAATTAACATTTGACCGACAATCAAATATTTCCCAAAAATCAAAATAAAAAGCAATAATAATAATTTTTGTCAAGTAAAAAAAAAGCCTATTTTATTTTAATCGGGAGAAAAAGGTGTGTATTTGTAGTTTTCTTCTAATAAATAATTTGTTTGTATTTTGTAGTAGTGTTTATTATGAAATGTCGGCCCCATGTTGTGAACGTTTAGTATTCGACTGTAATGTTCATATTATGCTGCAGAAATGTCTTTTATCCGATACTATCGCATTTAATATTCCTTGATTCAAGAAATGAGGCGACATTGAATTATTGCATTTTGTCTTTTTCAGTTGAATGATAAATTTTAACGCGTGCAACTCACATGTTAACACTCAAATTTATAAGCGAAATATAAAAACGTCTTGCACAATGCGTGTCTTATGTGTGTTGGTTTAATTAATTATTTAATCTACATATACGTAGGTGTCTTTCTTTGGATTTTTTTCAATAACCACCAATTCTTCCTTAAATTGTCAATAATCGATGATTATGTCTTCTATATTTTTCAAAAATTGTTTTGCTGATTTATTATTTACACATTGATTCAAACAAGACTTTATTTAGAAAACGTTTAATGTTTGTTGTAAATCATAGAGGCGAAGGGTCGGTGAAAGTCCCAATACCGCTAGGCAATCTTTTAGCAAAAGCTATATTTAAAACGTTTTATTATTATTATTATTAATAATAATAATAAATAAATGTGTGTAAAATTCAACACCACCAAATCTGATGAAGATCTATACAATTTGGATGACTGACACATGAAAAGATCGAATTTGATATGTTGCAGAATAAGTACCATTGGTCAAATAGTAATTGATTTTATTTTTTAAAACCACTATGGGCAATTCTTAAAACGAAACGATCCACTACTTATAAGATTCCTAATTTTTCAGGATAATAACAATAATATTATTGGAATAAACAAACTTTATGTTGTTGCGTTGAATATTCCATCTTCTGTATTTCTTTATCTTTATACGTTACAATGTCCATCTGTAGAAAAATGGTTTGTTACGATTTGGTTTCCGCCCACCAGGAAATTTGCTAATCCCGTAGCATATCCTGCGGTCACGGGCATAGTAAAAATCCACACACACACACACAAACACATATGTATAAATATATAAAGACAGATATATACGCAGCTGGATACATATTGACCTCAAACGTTATTCAAGAAACGTAAAAATCCAACAATGAGGCCATTTATGAATTATCTATGGAGATGGATAAATGCCGGCCCAAATATCCGGCACTTTACGGGGATTTGAATAACACGCTCCAATTTAATGGAAATTGTTGTAAAAAAAGCAGAAGAAGAAGAAGAAGAAGAAGCAGAAGAATCTAATCAATTTTTCCAAATTCGATACAGTTTCATTAAAGATATTCTCTATGAAAGAAAGAAAAATTACCCTTTTGTTTCGTAAATAAATCCAGTGATTCAATGTTTTATTGATATTGTCGTTACAGTAATGATCCCTGTAATCTAATTCTGGTATAAAATATACAATAGATTCAGGTTTGTTTTTATTTTTTTAATTCAATAAATTAAATCGGAATTTTGGCGGATTCTTTGACCAGATTTCTATGCGTTTATTAGACAACAACAGCAACAACAACAAAAATATAGAGCTCCCTCTAAACAGTCGAAAGTATTTTTAGTATTGAATTATAAACATTGACCCCGTACTGTAGATGTGACGTATCGTCTGGGCATCTAAAAGGTCCTTTCAAGACTTGGTATCTAGTTGACAATCTGACAGGCCAAGGGTCAGACCTTTTGTGCCCTGTTTGTCCTTAGATCTTTTATCAAATCACACCAATACCACCACCACCCCCATTATATAACAACAACAATAATCATCGAAGAAAAATAATCTTCGTTTTAGATTCTTTTTGTTTTTGTTTTAGTTTGTAATGCCATAGATAGAACCCCGTCATGTTTTATTGCCTATAGGGGAGATATTAACAAACTAAATTTAGTAACAACCAAAATATCGTGGACATGGAATGCAGACGTCTATCCGCCGCCAACCAGCCAACCAACCAACTAACTAACAAGACGTTTTAATGTATATAAAAGTAAAAGAGAGGGTGGCGGCCCTGACGGAAATAGAAAACAGTTAAATAGCAACAACAGCAGCAGTTTGTATACCCTCTCGAAAATTAAAAACAGTTGAAAATTTCACATTTAAATCGATACAACTTTTCAACACACAACCCTTATTGCCGTTTTTTTTTCCTTCTTTCCCTTTATTCTTATTTTCACATTATTTCTTCAATTCTGATCCATGTGTCCGGTTGCTCCGAAGCCCACCTGTCTTAATGTATTAGAAAAGTTAAATTCACAGGTTCGCAGCAAGCGCAATTCATTCCACCACCACCACCACACTGCCATGCACAAAATCAAGCTTGAAATTTATTTTATAAACGAATTTCACCCCTATTCACTATCAATTTAAAGATATAAAAATAATAATAAAAGACGAAATATTTGACCATAGACATTAATTCTAGACCCTCATCAAAATGATATAATGTTCTGAATTTTCAGCGCTTGCAACCTGTCCGATTTTATAATCCACAACCATCCTTCTTGACCATAACGTTTAATCATGTTGAATCGATTTCAAAAATATTTTAAAATTAAATGCAATGATTCCATTAAAACATTGTTCTAATGATGTCATAGAGATGATTATTCTTAATTTTTCAAACGAATTGTTACACCATTGATGGGTAATAAATTTTCAAAGCAATTACATCGTATAAAACTCTAACGTTTAACATAAATATAAAAACAGCAACTATACGAATTAATGTGCAATCAAATATCCTTTACAACCATAATCAATTCAAGATAATATCAATTAAACAGACTTATAAATATTCGAAATTCCACAATTTTTCAAATCGATTGTGATGATTTAAATGAAGCTTTACATTACTGTTGTTGTTGTTGTTTGGTCGATATAAGAGTGTGACCTCTGGCTATTCGCGTGTTACTAACTTTTGTACCATACAGTACCTATCCCTTATATCATCATTCCCTTTTATCAAAACATGAAGCCCACTGGTTCAACTCGAAGTCATCGCATTTTGCTGTTGTTGTTATTGGTGGTGGTAGCGGTGTCGTGACCCTTGGCTAGTCGCGTGAGTCCTTCAATATACGTTCCATATCTTCAAGTTCCTGGTACCGCCGACACCGATTCGCAATACAACCACCACCCCCCACACACATTAACTGAATTACAAGCGATAAATTGTTAAATATGGAAAAAGTTCAACCCAAAAAAAATACAATGATTTATGGGCATCTATATAGACAACCAACACAACAAATCTACGATTTTTATTTAATTATTTCAAATAATCTATCAACGAATCAAACTAAACCGAGATTACCGTTAATTAATTAAATTTCATCTGATGACACTTAAAATTTGTTAATTAATTAATTAATATTAAACAACTGAAAAAAATACGACAATTTTTTTTTTTTCATAAAACGATATGTAACTAACAAAACACTAGTGGAACTATTATTTGAACTACCCCCTATTTTACGCATTCACACCCTAATCGTATGTGGCCTAGATAGGGGTGATTTAGTTCAGGTAGTTCATCTACTGGCCACTGGATGGTACCAGTGATCGGGTGAATTTTTGCCCTAACTTATGCAGCCCAATAAATTCTCCACAATTTAGTCAACCACGAATTTTTAATGAAGTCTTTCTTTCTCTCTATTTATCCTCGTTGTTTTTTCACCCTATTCAAATGAAATTACGCTATTTTCATATAAAAACAAATGATACAACAAAAAAAAACACTAATAATAGTAATAATAATAATAACTTGAATGTTTAAAAAGAAATGATCTCTAATTAGGATTATTTAATTGTTTAAATGTTTTTACGCTTTTCCTTTAGTGAAAAATTGTTGTCATTCAACAAAATTCTTATTAAACGCAGTTCTTTTCAATTAAAAACTCATTTGAAACATGTACATATAAAAAAGACATAAAGCTTTATACCGTGTGCCTTTTTATCTGATGGGATTTCGAACAATTAGGACTTTTAAAGAGAATTTTTAATATAAAAAGTATCTATACAACAAAAGGAAAATAGAGCGGTCTATTCATAAAAATAAAGGTTTTGCTTGATTTTAACGATCGATACACACTGGAGGTAGGCATGTACCCTTACATAAAAATACTGTATATTTGTACACCCTCAACATTTTGTTGGTCGTCAATAGGTTTTTTTTTATATACATACACATTCTAAATACGTGAATCTGAGGACAATTCGAATTCGGTACAACGTTCGGCTTTCATCCCTCCTTGTTACCAAGGAAACGACTGGATATCTCTCCCAGAAGGTAAGGAGATTAATTGCAATCGTTTCTCTTTACAATCGGATAAATGGGCTCGCACGTTTCGGAAATAGAAACATTTACCATTTTGGACGAGAATATTCACTATAGCGTTTTCGTGAATTTAATGTTTAACGACATACAATCAAATATAGTTTCTTTTTAGTTGAGAGATGATTTAGAATTGAGAATTGAGAAGCAAAAAAATAAAAACTAAACGTTTGTTGGTTACAATCGTTGATAGGAAATGACTCACAGCGACAATTTAATCAAAACATAATTTCCTCAACATCGAAGGCAATTTCAGGATAATACTTTTTACTCAACTGATAAACAACATATCCTATATTAAGAAATATGTATAAGTGATAGAGAAATGTTCCTTAATCAAATAGGCAATAAGGATTAAAATAGACAGAGATTTGACATTTTTCGAAGGGTGAACTCTGTTAGATCCTATTAGGTAAAGGCCAGCAAATGGCAGTGACCGGAAGTGATACGCCCCCAAATAAGCGAATACAACCGAAACGAAACGACAATACTAAGGACAATAGAAGGATAATGTTTAAAAAAAAACAAACAAAAACAATCTTGTTATCCTTCGAAATTCGATTATTATGTGTTATTAGTCACAATAAAAGGATGATTTTTGTATGTACCTACACACATACAAAATATTAGCACGATTTTCTACAGGACCCATAGTTTTTCTTTTAATAAATTATTACGACAAATATATTTTATGCGTGTACGTGTGCGTGTGTTGAAAGAAAGAGCGTATCAAGAAGTGAATTTTAAAACTACTTATAGGAAAGCACTCCAACGTTCGTGTTCAATATCCCCGAATGTTTGTAAATGATTGATAGTCCCGGGGAAACCTCGTGCAGCCTTGTAGAATTAAATATTGACGTTGTCTCGAATTTTAATGTCCTTTTCTAAGAGTTGGTTGCCAGTTCTAATACCACAATCCTGGCATCGCAAAATAATTTATTATTAAATTAGTAGCAAAGATGATAATAATAATAATGATGATGATGATGACGATAATATTACACTCAGGTATGTTTAAAACAGAGAATATCTTCTTACATGAGAAGATATACATTTTGTTTACAACATTAGAATAATTAAGGAGAAATAAGGTGAGTGAAAAGGGTGAAGTTTAATAGAAATAACCTGTGGCATTTAGTGGTCGTTTATTTCAAAAATTAAATACGAACCGTTATTATTTTTCTTTGGTTTCTAAAGTAAAAAAGCTAGAGCTTCATTAATATTCAAAGATGGCTTTCTCTTCTCAAATGCAAAGTTGAAAAGTTAGTAAACATCAAACGAATTACAAAGAATGATTATTTGATGCAGTTAAGCGGCGGCAAACTTGTTAAGGGAGGCTAATTTTAATTTTATTGCGCTGGTTAAGAGCCGGAATAATTATAATATTAGGGATCTTAATTGCGACTTTTCCTTGTACATTCCTTGCATGCCAAAAAGCTCTTTTTCCAACTACCAAAGTAGAACTAATGATTTTACTCAATATATTTTTTTCTCAGAACTATCTTCAACTAATTTGTAATGTCATTAAAGAATCTTGTTACGTAAATGGTGATGTTTTGCAAACAGCCATGGGTCGCGTGCCGTTTCTTACTTTATTCATTTACAACTTTGTTCACTGAATAAAGAAAGGGAATTTTAAAACAGTAAATTATCACCAAGTTCCGCCGGCGCGCGTCCTATTTTTCAAACCAGCCCAGTGTGTTAATGAAAATCTGAAGTAAGTCAAGGCGAAGGCTGCAATTAAAAATCGATCCGACAAAGTCTCGCGCCCTGCTGTTCTCTTTTCTTTTATACTTTCTCCACGTCGGTAAATAATGGCACATTCAACAGATTGTCGCTCATCAGCATTTTATTATTTTTAGAAGCAACTCCTCTTATACAGACTTTACCTCAACGGCACCACTAGCATCTTTAACATGAATAAATTCAAATGAATAACGTATTATTTATATAGAAAGAAGGTGTTTTGAAATAGAATAAAATTTTCATTGAATCAATTGTCAGAATTTATAGATTGTAGAAAAATTATAATTTTGATAATAGAGTTGTGTGTAGAATTGATTTTCCATCAATTAGTCAGGAATTAGGTGGGCAGGTGGTGGAAATAGAGTAGTTCCCGCCCAGAACTATTAAGACCACATGTAACAGTTTCCACAAATTTAGTCAAAGCGACGTAATAATGGATTCCAGCCCAGTCCTGCCTACGTAATTAAGCGAGGACTACGCTAATTAAATACGACAGTAGAACACATATACCACCTACACATACAACATACTATCTAGACACGTTGCTACCACACGCGTTCAAAATGGCGGCCAGAACTTCCTATCTAACACCCTCCTTTTGTCCTCCTGCCACCACCACCATCATCATCCCCATACTTTGGACCCAAATTAATTTCAAGTAAAGTTCCTTTCCTCAGACCATGCTTCTGGTGTATGAACCACAACCCCGCATACATATATTCCGCCTGTGCGCGTTAGTTTCTATATAGTTCAGTTTAGTTGTTGCGGCTTCCGATGGAGCCCCCAAAGACCTCTATGTTGTAGGGGTTGTGGGTGGAACGTACAACCAACATCACCACCACCACCTGAGCTAGCACGTAACAAGAGTTTGTACTCGGTACTTTTGTGCGCTTACGAAATAATTAGAGATTTGTGCGTGACGGTATTAAGCTCACACAAACTTTCAAGATCTATTTAAATCTCCTTTAAACGTTTACAATTTATGTTTCAAATGTTCTCTATCATCTTTGCCAAAAACTTACATATATATGTGCCAATTAAATATTTCTAAATATATAGAGACTTTCTAAAATAGTCAAAAACATTAATTTTTTTTTTATATAATAATCCATATATATATATATATATATATATATATATATATATATATATACAAATCGTTTATTCCGACAAACATAGAACAATAACATTTTACTCCAACTAATTAAACTTTGCAACTATATAGTAAAGGCTTAGTATGCTTGCACAAACCTAACAGTGCACGTTAGTTGTATAACATAAATGGTAAAAGAGGGTGAAATACGTGTATACAGTTTCCCCTTAAACCACTACTGCTATCAGCACCACCTCCACCATCACCACCACCACCACTACCACCCACTAGTCGTCCCTTGAAAGCTCCCTTTATCCTCATAGCTGCAGGATACTGTCAATCTTGGACTGAGGGGAAACGGGGGCGAGACTATCCCTGAATTCACCGCCCCCATACGATGTTAAAGGCAAACTTGTCGATTGCCGACGGCTGAAGGTTTCACATTGACTCTCCAATGTGAAAATTACAACAAAGAAATATAAATAAAAAAACAACGAAATGAACTACTTTGAAAGTAAAACAGAAAATAATAACGAAAAATAATGAAAAAAGAATCACTCAATGGTTAACATATTTCACAAATCAAAAGAAAATTGAAAACAATGAAACAATTTATTTGCTAAACGAAAAACAAAAACTATTGGTATACCTATAGATAGCTTTTATTTGAATTAATTAACCTCTAATAAAGGACAATTGTAATTATGTAGAAAAATGGAAATTATAAATTTTGGAAACTGTAGTTTAATGCAGTAGTTTATTTGTCAAATAAAGAGCATCTTTATTAGTTTCTACACAAAAATGAAGAACTTTGTCTGCTATAAAAGCTCTAAATTCATAAACTCGCTAAGTACCTCATAAACTTTGTAAGCCGAACAATCTTTCTGTACACATGAAGTTGTTGCCATAATCTTAGAGATTATTTAAAACAAGTAACACCGCATTATTGAATTCTCTTCTGATTATTGTGATTAAATAGTTGCACGAAAAAAAAATTTATTCTATCTTGTAAAGTAAATAAGAGATTTCCCTTCATCTATTATTCTATTATTGAATCTCTAACGCATCATGTTACATGTATACACGTTTAACTCTCTCTGTTAGAAATGAATCCTTTATAACGTTAGAATATGTCTTGTTTGATGGGCCAATATTTAAACAAAGACATCTCATCTTATTTTACGCAAATATCAATCAGTATGTTTGTTCTTAATAATAAGCACTACGCGCATATTCGCTCATTGTTAATAACGGTTGACAGACTCTTTCTTTTTGTATCCAAATTATATACTCGAGTGTTGTATGGCGCAATAGGACACATTTTGAGTACCACTCGTTGGCGACTTGACTGATCACGATAAGAACTACTACAGTTTGATAAAAATCATATTGAGCTTTTGTTGGGACATAAAATTGAAAGGAAAAAATAGTGTGTGAGAGAGAGAGATATATAGAAAAAGACTAATGTCAATCCACCACTTAAAAGGTGTTAGAAACGGTTCCACATATTTTATTTTTATTTTTTTGTCTAAACGTTGTCTACATGTGAATAAATTCTACATAATATTCAAATTTGGCCATTATTCGAATTCATGTCGTTTCTGAATTCGTTACATTGCCAATTCTTTATAACAGATTGTGTTGTCACGGTTTATCTATAACAATATAAATTATTGCATTTTAAACGGTACATAAATCTGGATTTGTTGTCAATATTATTTTTTTTTGTTGAAATAAATTAACAATTCGATAGGAAAATTGTGAATTTCTGTTAAATATTTTTTAATAATAAAAGTTTAATGATGTGGTTGTCAGTACAGTATTGTTGATCTTCAGGAAATTTAAAATAAAAAACCTCCCCATTTCAACCCTTTAACCCAACCAGTCGGCAAGCTAGAGCAGAGGGTATCAGGTAGAGTGAGATAATTGTAAAAAACTATATGGAAAATCTAATGTGATGAAAAGAAATGGCAACAGGAAGAAACTACCTACTCTATGCATATTCAATAGAAACGCATATTTTATACACATACAACAACAATACTCATGCATATGTTTGTTAGAGTTCGTATGGTAAATAAAGGTAGTGCCAAATCAGTCTTGTGAACGTGTAGTCTAATTTATAATAATAGAAAATGTTGTGTTTTATTTTTCCAAAACAACAAAAAAAAAGAAGGTAAATCGAAAATGTTAGTTTTTAGTTTATCGTAGTTGTTGTTGTTTTGACGCTTTTACGCTTAATGAATGTCAAAACTATTTAAATACCCTGTCCTCTTTATGCCACTACCCATCATCCCATACCTAATTACTTCAAGTCATAAAAGTTTTGACAAAGTTGTTCGTTTGGGCGGGTTAAACTTTCCCCGACGGCTCTTCTATCTTCTACTTTCTTTATATCAACTATACACCAGTTGCCTGTTGTTTAGATAGAAAATATGTATGTAGTAGATGGTGCAAAAAGCCCGTTTTTACAGCTGATATAATTCGTAATGAATTTTAAAATGGCATACTATCTGACAATCCTGACTAAACGTGCACCGAATACCACTAACTTATACTTGAAAAACATAGAAAGAAAAGAAAACGGAACAGTATAGATGATGTTATAATTTAGAATTCGTTTTCTATTTTCTTCACAAAACCCATAAACTATAACTATCTTTGTTATTCCATAACAAATCTTAATAATGCTGAACAATGATAAGCATGAACGTGATGACAATTTTTTTTATATACCTAATATACACACTCAACTTAACGCTATAATAGAACGAAACAAGTCACCAAATTCCTGTATGTGTACAAGAGATAGAATTCTTTTGCTTATCTTCCCATGCCGGAGACGATGATCAAATAAAATATTAAACTGGAACATGATTTTTATGCGCTTTTCGTGTTAAGAGTCTTAAAATCTTTATCTGAGCAAGTAAGTCTTTTTCTGTTTGCTAAACGTAAAGAAGTGATTTTCGTTCTGTTCCTCTCTGCTTCTCGCTTTTTTTCTCTCCTTTTGTTCATTCTTGTCGTCCTACTACAATTTGTCGGAAACTTAATTTGTGGTGAATCCATTAAAAAGCCACCACCACCACTACCTGAATGCCACCCTCTCTCTTTCTATCTTTTGTCACTAAGAAAAAGACGCTCAATTAGCGTTTAAATAAATTAAATTGCCATTTAATCTCGCTAAATGTATCTACTGTTGAAAGAAATAAGAGCACGAAAAAAAGATCCATAAATCATCCATCAACAACTTTAAGTTAATTTTTGATTGTTTTCTTGACTGTTTGATTTTTTTTTAATGTAGTTATAATTATTATTAGATAGTAGAAGTTTTTGAATTTTATTATAAGTGGTTTCATATTGTGTTCATTGTGATAGGATAAAGGAAATTTACGACATGCGTCCAATTATTGACCAGTCAATTCTAAACATTGAGGTCACTATATTCCATTGGTCAATCGACCGTATTCTATTCAAAATGGCGGAACAACGTTTTATCTCCCCATATGCTCAATTCTCATAATAGAGACGACAATATGTGTTTTATCAATTAACTAATCACAAAGATTTCCAATTTTTAACAAAATAATAATGAACTATTTGTGTATTAAAAAAAAAACTGGTTATAAATAGAATAATGAATACAGAATCAGCAATTTATAAGATGCAAAATACAGTAAATGTGTTAATTCGTAAGAAACTGTATTTTTTTAATTTTATATTCCTTATATATTTGAATGAAAAGAAAAGTATTTATTAAAAACAAACAAACCACCCTATTCAAATCTAACAACTTCCCCTAATTACATCAAAATTGATTTCGCAAGTACGTTTTTAAAAGTTTTGAATTTGAAAACTTTTTTATCACGTACTTAATTCTACCGTAATTTTTAACAATTCTTAAGAAATTTCGTAGTTTCAATATATACATATATAGATTGACGGACGTTGTATCTACTAGCGTCAACGTAGGTGAATACGAACATTGAGGGGGTTTAGAGACGGCAAGGGAGTATTGCTTGATCAATAAGTGTCCGCGGCTAGTGGCTAGCCGTTGCTAGGGCGAGGGCGGGTTGCTAGGCACTGTGGTCGCTAACAACCCTCGGGGGTAGCTCAGCCGACATCGTGATGGCGTCACGGGCAGCCATATTTACCCACCTGCTCTTCTCTTCATGTGTTGGTGTATAGAAGATTGTTTGTTTTCAATTTTGCCACTACTACCACCACCACCACCTCTACAACTACCACCATCATCCAACAGTTTTATGCATGCTCTTATGTAGATCTTGTTTCTTAGCAAAGAACCTTTTACTTTACCTCCAAGGCGAAGTATAAGCCTATGGAAGATGGAAACGTGACAATATTATAATAACAATGCTAATGATGATGATAGTTGAATGTTTTTTTTTAATAAAACAGATTGGAAATAGGTTTTGTTGTTACGTAGCAGCAAATAAATACATATACGAAAGAAAATGCTTAAAATTTTGGTCGAATTAATTAACATAGAAAATTCAAAGATAATTCTAGATAGTTTGTGGTACACAAGAGAGAGGAAAACGGGAAATTCCTGTATGAACATCTCCTTTGTATCAACCAGAGTCCTATTAGTAGGTTAATCAAAGACACGTAAAGCCAAGCCTTTGAAGCTTTGACTGACTTGGGTTGTATAAAATGGCGTCTTATTTTACATATACACAGACATACATGTGTTCGCTATACACATATAAGACTAATTTTATGTTATGGGTTCATACCAAAAGTTAATATATATGTTAATAAGAAGATATTAGAGATGCACACAACATTCTTAGTGGGTGCTTTATTGCGCCAACATTTAATAAATATATTCACAGTGAAGACAAGTAACCGTCGGATACAATTTAAACACATTTATTAACAGTTTTCCTCTAATACTATAATGCAAATTTCGTTTTACCTTAACAACAATCCATCTAATAATGGCGCATTACGTAACAATTATTTGAATCGACAAAACAAAAGAATTACAAAAAATCACCTATCAAATACGATTGTTTCTGTTTAAATTAAGCTGGAAGTTTGTACAAAGAAATAACAGTAATTTCCTTATCTTTACAACCTCTTAAAAGAGTACATTTTCCAAATAGAAAATACGAAACCGCGGCATCCACATACTGTTTCGCATACGAATGTAGATATTTGCACTGAATTCTAGCTTTCTTCGTCTTTGATAAAATTATAGTTTTACAGATTTTCTTTATATCTGTATATATATATAGCTGATATACAAACACATACTAACATAGAAATAATATTTAGATGGATTTCAGTAATGTAGTAGAACGAGATAACTATATTCAATTATGAAGCTGACTTATATTAAAATGTAAGTCTCTAAAGTGTTTGCTGGTAACTCAATTTGTTTTGTTACCCTTCCTTTTCTTACTGCTTATTTTTCTAATTATAGACATTCAACAGGTTGCCGGTTTATTCTGCGGCATAATTTTTAATTTTCACTCTCTAAAACAAATTGATATTTTCTTTAAAATGATTCTACGTACAATTTTATTCAATTTTAATCAAATTAAATTGCCTACACGTCCATAGATTATTTATAATTCGTTGTAGTTTTTATAAACAAATAATTTCTAAAAATAATGATCGACAAATTTTTTTTCTTACAACATTGTCAAAACATTAGCCGCAAAACGTAAAAATAATAAACGACAAGGCAACCAAATGATTCGGTTATTTCAACTTAATCAAACCCTCTTTTCGTTATTATTAAAAAAATAAAACCGGTCTTAGGTATGTAAGGATAGACAAAAAAAAACAGCAAGAAGAATGGACATAGGGTAAAAGGGTCCGTGCCGGCCAATTGACCTAGGGTCGCGCCCCGTCGGGTATTACGCTGACCAACACACCTCCCCTGACCTTTGTCGGCCGCCACTCGTCATATAAACACGCCATCCATCATGCCGGAACGAAATTAGAAACAAATATATATACGATAGTTGCCCACCGGACAGTTCACCTGGAAAACACCCTTGGTCAATGTCTGTCTATAAATCATTAAACAGTAAAAATATTATTCCTTCTACATATGTATATTGAATATTTCTTTATTAGGGGTTGTTTTTATATCAATATATTGTTGTTTGATTTGAAAGTATTCAAACGACAAACATCGATCGACTGTAGAATAAGTGACTGGCAAAGAATTCGAATGTAGTGTCAGTTAAGTTGACGTGAAGCAATATGGGGTTAGACAGTACAAGAAGAGACAGGGCAGGGGCGGCCCGACACAAATCACCCTGTGACTTGAACAATGTCACCGCAAGAGCTTCGTCAGCATTACTATACAAGAAACCTGGAGTTTAGCCCGGGGATTCTACCAGTAGTCCCAAAATTTTCCAGTCAATTTATCTGTTTATCAAAATAACAAAACCTAATCAATTCATATATTTATCAAGCAATAAACATCTATGATTTTCAAAAATAATCTCAATCATCAACATCAACTGGTATTTGGAAAAATAAAAGAGCTCTTTGTTAGATTATTTGTTTTGGGACTTCTACTATTTAGTGTTCGTGCTAATAGATTTCGGTCTAAAACAATGGTTTCGTAATGTATGTGAATGTATATGGATGATATGTGTGTGTGTGTGTAGTCAGTTAACATGCATACAGAGTGATTCTAATAAACAATGGCTTCCTAGTGAATGGTCACATGGGGCGTTTAGTTGACAGCATCCTCTGATCAACTACCAACCCCGACTAATTATCACATACGCGACTGCTTCTTATCATACTTGACATATATTATAGTTGATATAGAAATTAGAATGTGATCAAAACTAATGTTGAATATATTCAGACAGTTTCACATTCTAAAATTTATGTTCTAAACACCAGACAGATGACGTTCGCTGTCAACTGCATTGTGATATGTGTGCACTACTGTAAAACTGGAAACTATATAACAACACCAACTTGACGTTAAACAGACATATTAGAAATTCCACAACAATAAAAGGTGGATTTTTGCTTTTTTTATAAAAATATTATTCATTGTTAAAAAGATTAATTAATTGATCTGACTTTATAGAAAAATGTTTGTCTTCTGTCTGTCTATTGGTATTGTGGTCTTTTTACAAAATAATTCAACAAAGAACTATGAAACACGCTGATATATAAGCTATTAGCTGTAAGATGCAACCACGTCGTAAATAGTGCGAAATAATGTCGTTGTTCGACTTGAAGCTTGAAACGCAATAAAGCTCGGTTACTACCCCATTTCTCTAAAGTAACAGTAGCAATCGTGGTAATAGAGAAAACGTATACAAAACACAAAATCGACATTCGTTTCATTCTTAATTTAATTATATTCCCAATTATTCAAATATAACATTCTGTCATTACATTTATAGGTTAGTTTTATGGTTACAATAAAGGGTATAATCAAAATGCAGAATAAGTTAATATTTTATTAGATTGAAAGGATTGTATGAGGGACGTATATAATATTAGAAAGGTGGTAATGAATAAACAAGCTTTTGGTAATACATCTCAGTACAATTAATAATTTTAATGATGTCGTTGAACAAAGGCGTATAGGTATAAGGTTGCTATGGAGTTCGCTCAGAGAAGAGAGAATTATGAATGCTTTAGTTTGAAGCTAAGAAGGAATCTCTACAATAAGCACTTGTACTTTATCAACAATATTAAAGTACGGCAACATAACAAGCTGGCTTATAAGTTTGGTATAGTAGGAACAAGGGGCCGCTAACTAACTATAGGTGGTTTTCTAAAATTATATATCAACCAAAGCAAGAAAGCTGCTCCACTGCCTCTGACAGAAACAGTATACATCAATAGCTCCTGTTCGGGCCATGTGTCTGTTCAGAATATTAATTATTCCGTCGTAAACTATACACAGTCTTACATTAAAAGCATCTTAACTTGACTACCATTGTTGCCTATCTACACGAATAATAGTCCGCATTGAAATTACATTTCTATTACCCTAATAAAACAATTAACCACATAAACAATACGAAAAAAAAATTCTTAAATATTTCATTATTCCTTAAAACATAAATTCAATCCTTTTAATCAATTTGGTGGATGCGCCGGGTAAACAATGAAGGACGGGGGAAGGGCGAAACATTTTAGGGAGAGAGACACACACAAGGAAAAATGACCAGTATGCGTGGGCATTTGGGCCACACCCAAACGTCTTCGATCGGTTCTGCCCGGTCGTTCCTCACGCGCGAGGGTCGCCACTTTATCCCCCATTCGCCTGCCACCCTCCTCATACACATACATATACGCAAAGCGAAATGGCAGTCCTTTTCCCTCGACTAAGGTAACCACAGGCTGATTTAGCCGAGTAGTGTGTATTAAAAGGCGCTCCACTTGAATTCATTATTTTTACTACAACGACAACGTTAACATTCACAACCCCTCAACTAGACTCAATTACAATTCAAATCTATCTTTCCACTTTTTTTCGCTCTGTTGTCGTTGTTTTAACAGCAATTTTTCATGTGGTAACTTTCTAATGAACTAATTTTTAAAAAAAATAAAGATAAGTTAAAAGGATTAAAAAGTAAAACAATTGTAAGCCACCATTATTTTACATAAATAAATATTGATGTAAAGGGAATTCGAGACAAATTTGAAATGTAACCCCTTCATCATTTAATACCAAGTATTAGAGATATAACTTATTCAGTTTACAAAATCTGTTGGTATTCAAGTTTTGTGTGGATTGAACGGGTCTTATATACTAAAGATAGCTAAACACACGCGAAGGGCATAGCTGGAGTTTCGTCCGTTTTAACAGGAATGATCCCCATCCTACCCCAATTCACCCGCATTCAACCGACAGTCATTCCGCCCGTCCTCTTCTCTACAACCCCGGAGTTTGCAAATACCACCGGCCCTCGCACGACTGCTTGCCGTCCCCAGCTCTGTTCACACAAGCTGAAGTAATCCCTATGCCGAAGGAAGTAAAATCCATAATCCCCAACTAGAAGATCACGCGTGTATATATTGCCTGTGGTGATCGTGGTAGTTGTGGAGATGGTGGCTGCTATTGCTGTTACTACTACTCCTTCTATTGCTTTTCTAGATGGAGATTTACTATTAATTAAGTATCGATTAATGTGAAACCTATATTTGGAAAGCAAATCAACTTTAAAAAAATAATCAACAAATATGTCTCTGTATGTTGACAAAGAAAAACACGAACGCCCAAGGTGGACGACTTTTTCCTCTTCCTTCTATTCTTGAAACGAATGTTGTCATGTTTGCTGTAGCAACGCAATAAATAATATGCAAGTCTTTGAGCCAGTCTGCATGCCTTTAGGTATCAGCTAAAGTGGACCATATAACGTTTGTAGCAAACTTGGCATGGTTTAACAAGACGAACATCTAGAATTATATATATGGTTGAGCATTTCTCAGGAAATGTCTTGGATCAAACAGAAAGCATATAGAGGGTGGTTACTATAACACAACCACCTGAGACTGTGCCATTGCAACAGTAATAATCTCCCAACTCTGGCACATTCTAACAACTTTCGTACTTCGAAGATAACAAAGGAATTGCGAACGCGGCGACGTCTCTCTCACGTAGGGTCAGCACGATGTCTTGTTATCAGAGAGGCAAGGAAATCTACATATACGCTTCTCCAATTTCTGTAGAATTCCACCGTCAATTTATCACAGTTAGAAATTGAATTCGTGTCTTTATTAGTTTAATAAGATTTATTTTCATTGATAAAAAAAAAGAATGACTCTTTAGTTTGTCTAAAAAATTCAAATTCAACTCAAAAAGCATAATGTTATCTACATGATCCGGAGATACATTATAAAGTCGCGGCCCTCTTTATTTCCGACAGACATAAATTTTGCAATTTCATTCGTCCTACCCCCTCCCCCAAAAACTGAAATCTCTCTCTAGTTTATACTGGAGGGTTTGCACACAAACTACTTCGAAACTAAATTAAGCCTCGAAGGAGGCATCTGTGACCACACCCTGGATGTTGCCGAACGAAGAGAACATTTGCATGTGACGTATTTTATTGCTTTCATTCAGATAAACTCAGAGGGCTCGTTTAGAATGTGATACGACAATAAGTGACAATTCAAACAACTACAATCTTGGTGTAATTGTAAGACAAGAATTTATTGATAGATGGTGTTTGAAGAAATTTCAAATACCTACATATTTACGTAGTTTAAATGATATCTATTTCATTATTTCTAGGTGATTTCATCTAGAATATCCCATCTTGTATTCAATCAAATCAAAAGTGAGGCTATAAATAAATTATTTTAGTTGTCTTATCAGTCATATTTGATCTAGGAAATTGTTCGTATCACTACCATTAAAATATCATTCATTCATTAATATCTTTATAAATTATTCAACAATCAAGGGTTGTATTTGTACTAAATTTGCTTCTAAAATAATTGAAGACGATTTTAGAAAATCAACTCTATAATATTCAGATGTTTTGTGTGTGGGTGGTGGTAACAATATATATATATATATATATATATATATATATACATATATATGTATACACCTTTGCCCTAAATAAGTATCTACACATATACATGCACACACTTTTAGTTCAGGACAAGCATTGACATTTCAAAGTGGTATATTAGACTGTGCCTAGGACCATACATGTGTGACAGGTTATACCCGCGGGACATTCATTTCTCTTCCTTGCACATCCTGAAACCTGCTTATCCCTGCACTTAACTTGTAAATAAATATCTTCTCTCTGTGCAAAAACGACTGACGCATTCCCACAGAACATCAAATATCAACTAGATTCTAGCAAATTCCAGTAAAACTACATCTACAAAATGCAGGTTTATTCTAATTACTTGGAAATGGTTAATTCAATGTTAGATGTAGATAATTAACTATCAGAACTACTTGATTCAGCTCTAACAATTACAAATATTTATTATAAATGATTATTCAATTTCTACCTGGTTATATGTATGCTAAAGTTCGACTATTATAGTTAAAAATAAAAATAACTCATGCGTATTTTATGCGAATTTGATGATTTACGTGAGTATCGGACAGATACTAGACATTTGAAAATCAATAGCTGTATCGAAACCATCAATTCTACATTGATAGCCGTTCAGTTATGACAGTCGCATTCGTGTATCTGAATACATCTAGTTAAGCATTCATACAAGCTAACAAAGCGCGAATCTCATATATTAAAAACTTTCTTTTATAATAGTTACCCTTCCAGAGATCCCATCCCATTTTTTTCCACATCTCTCTCACTCTTTAACACATAGAAAGGGTAGATTTTTGCATATTATTTGCCCATCCTGATGCATCAAACATCCGCAACAATACAGATTCGGCACCCTTTTTTGCATAGTTTTTTTTTACCTACATACATACATACATATAACCCTTTTCCACCCCATAATCATAATAATAATAATAATACCATGTATATACGTCACCCCAAGTCTGTCTTCAGGGTGTTTTTCATTGTTATCAGGTAACCCTTCACCCCAGAATATGACACCATTCCATTATTTACTTACACAAAAAAAATGGAGCAAACGAACTGTGTCAAGATTCTTCAGCTTCCGGAACCGAAACAAAAAAAAAATAAATAACGAATGCTGTATCGCGGCCCTGACCTTTTTGCGTCAATTATCACAATAGGGACCGTTATATAGTTAGTAAAATGATACTAGAACAACATCTTCAATCAAATTATAATTTTTTAATAGATTGATTTTTTCGTTTACCTATAGATAAACTGAAAAATCTTAATCAAATTCATTTGATGTTTATCAGGCAAATCCGGGACAGATTGTTGGATGGTACAACAAACAAAGATAACAAAAAAATCCTCCCTTGGACTATCATCTATCGTTATAGAATACAATAAAAACCACAAATGAGATGGCACGATAGGCGAATTTATATACGTGCCGATGTTCGAATAATCCACCTTTAGTTATATATATATATAACGTTCCTAAATAGGATGAGTATTTAATCCCGTCATTGTATTTACAAACAAACAATTTGATAAAAAATATGATTGAGTGGAAAATTTAATTTGAAAAGTTTAATGGTCTACTGTAGATATAGAATATTTGCTACCTGTGATATTTTATAAACTCAAATATTAGACGAGGATATTGAAAAGCTCATATATTCTCATTCACTCTCAACACAAACATACACCTTTAGTTTGAGAACTTGACTTATTGAAAGTAAACATACTGAGAGGTGCTTTGTGTATTATCCTATAAGCAGATTTTCAATCTATAATTAATATTTGAACTTTATTTTATATATATATATATATATATATATATATATATTTATTTATTTTTGTACCTATATATATATATATATATATATATATATATATATATATATATATATAGGTACAAAAATAAATTTGACTTGATTTTTATTCCTTTATTTTCTACCTGTCCACAAACAGCAAATATGCAATAAAACTGTCATATATATATATAGAAACAGTATCAAATAAAGGTGTTGACGCGTTTGATGTGCTTCGATATTTCCATACATATCTGTCAGCAAATTATATTTACGTTTAAATCGAATGGAACTCATATGCACGAACCGACAACTGACATCTTCACGTTCAAAATCCATCTAAAATCAAGTCAACTTTATATCCGATTATATCTCAAATAACGTGGCTTTACTTTGATAAAATGCACTTATATTCATACAAGTTTGTAGAAGAAAAAAAAACCGAGAAGAACATCAGATAATTTCAAACAGCTCATTTTATTGTATGAATCGAACAAAATTAATTTAAATCGATTGAAAAATATATGAATCAATTAATCTATCTAGTGTGGAGTCTATAAGCTTTCAATTTGACTACGGTGATGGTGGTGGTGGTGGTGGTGGTGGTGGTGGTATGAGAGGAAACAGAACAAGAACCATTTCTCCCCGTGACTACATGTTCTGTTCGTATATAAAATAAAATCAATCGGCGGGTCACGTGCAGCTAACGTTTTAGGTTTGTGATATTTTACTTTACTCCCAAGCGTCGAGCTTCTTATTATTCAGAAAACGTCTATATATAGGCGACCCTATACCACTTCTCAACTAGTAAACGTCCCCAGGAATCAGCAACATACACTGCCACACCATTATTATCGGTCTAAAATTCTAATATTCATGTTTTATCTATGAATAATAATAATAATCAGTAATCGGACCCAAAATTATTAATTAAAACCGTTTCCCCACAAGGTTTCATCCTTTCAATATTAGATATAATACAGAATAATAATAATAATAATAATAATGGTGGTGATGGATGTAAGAAAGTAACGTTCAATTTCATTAATGATTTGCAAAGAAGGGTTGAAATCTCCGTGTGAAAAAAAAAATTGAATATGCATTGATCTAAAGTCTACCTGATTTTCAAATTGTATTGAATCCAATCGATATACGGACTTATGCAAAACTATTGTAATGGTATTTACTTATATTGAAATTGAAAGGGTTGGAAATATCAGGGTTGTTACATATGCAAGAGCATCTCAAGGGTTGCTTATAGTTGTGATAATCAAAGGACCCCCCTCTAATATTCTTGACATCCCCCAGGTGACTGACACCCATATTATTAACAGAAACCTTCAAATTACATAATAAAATCCTCATACAACTGCACTACCATTCATATTGAAAATTTTCGACAAATCATTCGTTGTTATTAACATTTTTATTATTATTATTTAAGAGAGAATTTGCATATCTATATATTGTCGTCCATTTTGTTACAGATTTCTTCTGCAAAATTGACCGTAACTATACAATCAACATCGATATAGAAGAGGGTGGACATCAGTAATGGCTGCTAGGATGAAATTTCGGCCATTATCCCCTACAGTCTCTCCCTTTAGGATTATTACTGCTAAGTCTTATCTCTGTGTATAACTATTACACCACGCCACATTTGATACAGACAGTGTGTATATGTATATCTAAAATGTCCCAAGTGACCGTACGTGGAATTATTCACAAACACAACGACGGTGATATGGCCTCTCACCAATATCAACCGCCCTTCCAGTTTTCAAAGATGTGAATCACATCCGGGGAAACTATCATATTCTCTGCTGCTATCTTCTTTGCTATAATGCCATAAAAAATACATATATCAAATTTTATGGCTGTGATGTTAAGGGCAGCTTTTTAGTAATAAAAAAAAAGTGTGTAAGCAATGGAATTATGGATGGTCGATAGACGAATGGATAGACATAAAGGAACATAAACGACAATTTGATTAAATTTTATATTTTATACGTATAAATACTGTAAGATATGTCGTTTCCACTTGACGAGAAATTCGCAGATAGAAACATACAAACAGTTTACGTGTATAAACACCTAAGACCCTGAAAACTGGCAGCGAGTTTCTCGCACACAAAAAAATCTACGTGTGTAATACGAGAAAATCTCGCCAACTTACAAGCTTAATTTAACAAAAGTAAACTAATTATTAGAAAAAAGTCTGCTGAGAAACTCGCGCAAAACTCACTACGACTTTCTCGCCAGTGTAAACGCGGCCTAATGCTAGTAATTTGTGCAAGTTTTTAAGACTCGTCCAAAGTTTCTCGCACAAGTTTATTGGTCTAATTTAAACATCCTTGCAATCAATTCTTGTCAATTCACAAGCTCGCCAGAAATTTACATACAATTGTATAAATAAACATGTTAGAAATTGTTTAAATATTGTCAAAGCGACAGCAGCGTAGAAAAGAATCCGTAATTAACGGGTGATCACAAATAATTTAAATCTTTCTTTAACATCGATTAATACAAGTGTTAATGTTAAAGTTAATGCTGACTTTTCTATTGCATAGAAGAGAGGCAGAGAGAGAGCGTTAACCTTAATATTATCGTTCACCCGCTAACTAATTTTATTTTGTATATATTTTTTAAAAAATATTGTCATTAAGGGTACATTTTAAATTGAAGGCAACACCAAAAGCGTAACATACACATATTAATAAATAAATAGATAGTTTCTTATTGGACTCTGGAATGAATGTCTGACAAATGTCATCTGAAAAATAAAGAATCAATATCAATATATTTGTTTGCTAACGTTACAAATGTATGGATATGATAAATGATGATTATATTCATTCACACCATCAATAATCATCTATCGTAGGTATATTCCAAGTTTATCGACTAAAAATGATTGTTGAAGATTTGGGGTATGTGGAAGAGGAGGGAGCTAAGATGAAACCATTTAAAATGTACATATGACGACTATGACGTGGCAGTCAAGAAACATATTTATAGAAGTGAAGAGGATGAATGATTCTCTATGTGGTGGGTGAGGAAAATCTACATATAAACAAGAGAGAAATGTGTATAGAGATATAAGTGTATGTATGTGTTGTTAGCAGCATTTGATGGATTACACATTGTCAGGTACACGTGACGTGTAAATAACTTATTAGCGGGTGGGCTCAGGTTGTTCATGCGTGCCAACTGGATGTATTGATCTTATATGTGGAGTCATCCATCAGGAGTGTTGTTATATATCTCGAGGCCACTGCTGCCACCCTGGAGCAGAACTATATATGTATAGTAAGCAATATACTACAGTAGACCAATAATAACCAATCGTTATATAATATAATAGAATATTATATAACTACTTTTCTGGTCGACAATCGTAAAGTGTGACAAAGATGGACCATTTGAAGATGAGAAGAGAAGTGTTATGAAAATGGTGGAGTTTTGGAGGCGTTGTGATGTTGCTATGTTGTCAACTTTGACAACACATCATCATCTCTTATGACTGCAGGCAAATCCCGACACCCTTAGGCTATTTTCCTCGTATTCTACTATTTTTTTTTATAGCGAAATAGAATCTGAACATTTATCATTATCAATATTAAATAAACAAAACACAAACAAACTATGATATTATGTAGGTGGATGTTAAGATTCAATGAAATCAAGTGATGAAAATCGTTTGAACATTGTTTTTTTTTTGTTCAACTTATAGAACTGCAAAATCGAAATAGGCTTACAAATTTTTCAATATTGCTTTTGCTAGTTTTGTATTTTGCTAAAGTACAATCGATTAATTATTTACAACAAAACTCTCAAGGGATTAGAAAACTTGCAATGAAACTGATCAAATTTCTTATCAAGTCTTTGTATCGATCCACCATGTAATCGCTCCAATTCCCAAACTTATTTCTTTGTGTATATAGTGTTGTTTGAAATATATCGCAGTTATTTGTGAAACATTATCGGTTTATTCAATTTTTACCACATGAAAGATTCTAAGGATGGTGTGTTTTTGTTTTCGTTCTCTTCTATCAAAATAGAATTTACATTTGTTAGTAAAACGAATAAGCATCCACTATCTAGCCTTCTATCTCTATCATCCTGTGGTTACCAAATTGATGTTGGTAAATAGATAGAAACTAGCATTGAAAGCAAAACAACATTGTACAGCCGCCATATGCAAATGTCGTAACTAAATTATATATTCGCACCGCGCATATATAATTCATATAATGTTAGACTGTGATCAACATCATATTAAATACAACTAAATCAAACATAGTCTATTTATATTTATCTCAATAGAACATCTGTAACGTACGTTCTATATGTTATAGGTTTGTAGACCTTTATTTACGTATAATGTATATGTAACATTTACCAACTCTTCTAATCATAAACCCTTTTCTATGTTCATACTATATATATATTATTTTTTTTGTTATAAAAATTTAGGTCTCAGGTAGACTAAAAAGTCCTAGTTGCAGCTGGGATTGTATGCAAATTTTCTAGTGCAACTGTTTTATATTATCCAACAACCGGAACTCTAAATCTACCTGGAATTATTTCCGAAATAAAAAATAATAATCAAAAGGATTCACCATAGCGTTAACGGTTTGTTCCAATGAATTTTCTAAATTAAAACCAAACTTCTTAGAAAAGACAATACATCGAAAATATCTTAAAGAACAACCCTTATTTTTTTATTCAATGTAAATAAATAAAATTAATTTAACATTAAATGATAAAGGGCTGTTTTTTTTTCTTGTCTTGTTATTATGGTAATATTTCATTAACACAGTTAAGAATAAAAGTAAACTAATAAAAATCTTTAGCAATGACCGTACACATTTCTGGTTAAATATTTAGGGTAAACAAGGTAGGTATAGGGGCGTGCTGGACTGGACAATCTATGATTTATGACTATCCCTTAACTATATAACAACGTTAGATAATTAGGGAACTATGGACTCGTGCTGGGCTGGCCAGTGGTCAAGCTACCGGTTATATATACTTTTTTTTCTTTAGTTAGGTATGTGTCAAGAGTTGGTTGTGTAAAATGATGTTATTCCAACTGGTTAATGTCGGCACGAGCTAGTTTTCTAAACATGTGTACTCATATGTAAAACGCAATCAAAATTTTCAACAGACAACATTATAATAGATGATAAATGGGTTTACTTTTCTATCAAGTTGTTGAAAAATTCAATTTTATTCTATTTATTTTCAAATAAATTTCGGCTTGTTCAATTCGACTTTAATACAGTGAAAAAATACGGCAATAAAACATCAATAAGTATAAATAGATTAGTTACTGATAACACTTTGATTCCTGCAATACTATACCACTCTAACACGTGAATTGAGGGAATTCCTCAAGCGACTTCTCTATTGCCAAACATAAGTGGGCCAACTTTTGAAATTCTACCCCAAAAAATACAAAGAAAGGCCTAAGTTTAGCCCAACAATTTTATCATCAAGAAGCAGATGTCTCAGCTGAAAGTAGACAAACGAAAATAACAGATTTTTTGCACGGAGTAGAGCATAAACTAAAAAATGCTTTAGAAGAAAGCTCAGACGATTATGTTTCGCCAAGGCATGCGTCAGGCAAAGAAGTTCATTAACTATTCCCCTAAGCATGTTAGAAAACTTCTCGGCCTAAATAGAAACGAACTAAGGACTTATAACGGGACTTCCAACTGGGCACTGTCCAGTTAGATACCATCTCAAAAAACGGAACAAATCAGAGTGACCTTGTCACCTGCTGAAGTAAGGAAAAAGTCTCTCAGAGAGATAATCAATTTCGCAAGAAAGATATCTTTTCTGGATCTTAATAGATGAAGAGTTAAGGACAATAGATCAACTGTCGTCGCAGTTTAGGAATCTAAATGTATCGCCAAAACACAAACGCCTTCTTATCTAGTAATCATATAATTCTTTATAAAAAAAAAAAATTCTTTAAATTTTATCGAAACCTATTTAACACTCTAGCTCGTATAACACAAATTCACATAACACAGCATTTTTTCGGAACCTAATAATCACCGTGTTATACAGGGATTACCTGTATTTATTTTATTAGGAAAATAATAATGCGACATATAAGTAAAAGGATAAATGAATAGGTACTAGAGAGTACCTGGAACATTCTCTAAATATTGATGTTTATAATTTATTTAGCTCTATAGGTATATGTTTATACAGGATCGTCCAACTCATCTAGAAACATTTGTTTCTAATGTGCACGTGCTGAAAAGAGATAAGTAGTAAAAATTACCACCCATCTTCTCTATATTTCTTTTTAGCACGTGCACATCATAAGATTGTTTCATTTCTTCCAGTTGCTCCAATGTTTCTATATAGATGAAAAGGCCCGTCCCGTATATGTCATGTTGTAACATTTAAGATCTTAACATCAAGTCAGCCAACTCTCAATAAACAGAGTATAGAGTTAAGGATCAAAAATACCTTTCGTATGGAAATACAGTAGTCGCCGTTTAATGTGATTAATCAATTTCAGAACAAGCCGAATTGATAACAAAACGCAAACTATGGAACAACTCATTGTTAGTTACAGATCGATTTTTGTTTTTTTTTTGTACTTTAATGAAATTTATAAATAAATAAATAAATAAAAAAATTGGCCTAACAGTCATTATATTAGACAGTGCGCTCGTTGTATGTTTTTAAAAGAGTACTCTAAGTTAATGTATGAATCATGTTAAAACAATTCATTTAATATGAATCTTTACGATAAATCACATTTCAATTTATTTTTTATTTTATCTTTACGTTTTTCGTTTTTAGGCAACAGAAAAAAAGATAATCTTAACTTGATAGTTTCTGTGATACGCTTATTTCTACAAACCGTAAATTTACTTTGAAAAGATCAAATAAATTGAAATATTTCAATGGAATTTTGGCATACCAGAATTAAATAAGTCTTAAATTACAATTGCTAGCGTAAAATATTGTTTTTTTTTTCAATTATCTCTGTAGTCTCCTTCAAGTTACACATTTTAAAACGTATTTATTTCCAACTTCATTCATTCTTTTCTTTCTAACAATGTGTAAAAGTTAGGTAAGACTGATTGAAAACGAGGTAAGTAAAAAATTAATTTCTACAACAAATAATTTGAAATTTAACACCAATTTAAGCGCAAAAAACAAACAAAAAAGAAACAAAAATTAAAGTAACTAACTATGAAAACTATTGCATATAAAAAACTTTGTATTTTCTTTATAATATTTGCTGCATCAGTATTGGAAAATCAGCTAATTAATCATTCCTTAACATTGAGAGCGTTTCCCTGTCGGCTGTTATTTATCATCGAATAGGACTGAATAGTGGATGGGGGTAGTAAAGGGTGGGTTATAGTGGGGTGTTATACGAAGTAGGTGGATAGGATAGAGAGAACATTGTAGGATGTGTGAGCGGGTGGACGACGTCAAGAGGGAAGTTGAACAAAGTCCCTGGTCCAGGGTAATTACCCGGATGCTGAAGCCCCGCCCGACCAATGGCAAGCCGGGTATTACAAGAGCCACCCTCTCTCTCTCACTCTATGATGTTGTTGTTCGTATACTATACATATTAGATATCTACCACCGATCGATTCTGGGACAACGCATGCGTTTCGCCGGACAGTGGCCGGTTTAAACAGATGGCCATCCCCGATTTATTTATTGGAAAGGCGCCAGGTAAATAGTGAATATAATAATAGTTCGAAAAAAGGGTTGAAAGAACATTTGGACTTTTTTTTTGGTGAGGCGCGACCCAACAAAGGTCATCAGGGTTAATACTACCTGAAGTAAAGGACATATATGAGTCTCTATGCTTGCATGTGTGTCTGTATGAGAGGAACATACGTTTCCAATGTAGCGCCGACGTACACCGGACGTTAAGACGCGCCCGCAAACCTCCTACAAACGAACCACCCCCACACTATTGTGATACATACATGTGATGATCAAAAACGATACTCAAATAAAATTGAACCACAATGTTTGATAACTTTCTAAAACGAAATGAGAATAATTGTTAAAAATATACCTATTAAAACGTAATTTACAAATATTATAAGGTGGTAATTTTCAGATGTTTGAACCGTCTGTCGACAATGTCCGTGACGTCACATCAATGGAACGAGACAGCATTCGTTTAAAAACTCTCACTAATTATGAATGAGACTGAATCGTCGACGTCTTGCGTAGCGTACTTGGATTGAGGCGAATAGTAGGGCTAGGTCATGGTTCTTTACGGCTTTTTCTTATTCTTTTTTGAAAAAAAAAGAAAAAGAAAAACTTGGCGAACGCGCCACGGAACAGCTTTTAAATTGCTGTTTAAAATTCCAACTTTGTTTTAGTAGTTTAAATGCCAGAGAAAGGGAGACAGAGAAAGTGTGAAGTGTAGTATATGGCACGATGAAGAGGAGGAGGATGATGATGATGATGATGATGATGACGAGTTGACTGGAGAAAATCTTTTTAAAAATACACCCACTTAGCGCTCAGCTGACTGACGCTTTCTTCATCGTTTATTTACAATGGTAATTTCTACACTTTCATTTTCTAAACGAATGGCAATAATAGGGTCGATAACATCAAAATACATACCCCCACATTGCAATTGTTAGAACAGCTAAGTTAAGTAGAATTAGGTTAGTTAATAAAAAATTTACTTACATACATCTGAAGTGCCAGCACCAAAAACCCAACAATAAAACAAATAATCCTGATTTCATACACACAAACACAAAAAAAAATGCAATTCTTCAACAAAAATATCAACAATAAAAAAGACGAAAAAGTTCACTGACCTCAAACCGTGACACTGGACAATGACATTAGCCAATTGTTTATCAGTGATACCACCCTTACTTGCTTATACAGTGAAATTGTGTATCTTGAGTATGGTATTTCAAACACCCCAGAGTATTGATCACAATTGTAAATAAATAAAAACATAGAAAAGGTTGGAACATTGAGATGTTTTTCAGGTAGTTGTTTTAGAAAAGCCAAAATTTACCTTTAAGTTAGCGAAGCGATTATTCAAGTTGAGTCCAACGATTATCTAATATAAATGATAGGTGATTAAATGAAAAAATGTAAACTAGATAATAATAAATACTCTTTTTTTTAATGTTACGAAAAATTATAATATTTCAAAATGTGGAAAAGAAACTATAAATGTACATAGAGATTGTAAATTACCAGTGAATTTTTTAAACAGTTGCTGATTGCGGTTGTTTTGTCGTTATATCATTCAATTGAACCTCTTCTTGTCCTTGTGACCATCCTTGTCGCTGTTCTTGATCATCCTTGATTGCCTCTTGTCGCCTTTTATATTCTTCTAATTCAAAATAATATTTCGGTGTTGTTATACCGAAAAATGCAGCCAAATATTCACCAATATTATCAACAATTGCCAATGTATTACTACCAGTACGCCAAGCTTTATACCACAACCAAGGCATCCAGGTCAACGTTGACTAAATTGACATTCAAAATACAAAAAAAAAACAAATCAAAAAGTTAAATTGTCGTGAGATAAATAGTGAGCGGGCATTTATATTATCGTTATTAACGTGCTTTCATTTGTATTATGTATATGAAAAATACCGTGCGCCAATACTGCATTTGCGTGGATGTTGATATTCATATGGTTTGACTGTACCTCCGCCCTCTAGTGATGAAAAACCAATAAAATAAACGCCACCTATACGGGATTGTTCGAATTGAGAAATAGCAAAGATACAAACCGGATCTACCACAGTTTGGTCCTGTTCTGGGGTGGGTTCCTCTTCATCGCTATATTCCTCCAAAATACCATCACTGAAATGTAGGATACGTTTCGGTACACGTACGTTTATTGTTGCATCAGAACCACCATCGCCATTAATCGTTGTAGCTTCCTTTGGATTAATTAACGTCATGTTTATACTTTTTTTTGATTAGATAGAAAAACAACAATCCGGACACTGAACTGTCACAATTATGGGTTGCTGACTGGCGCCATCTATTCTCTGTTTTCCAAGAATTTGTTCAAAGTATTTCGAGTTTTAGGCAATAACGGGAATTTTCCATGCAACAAGTATTCCAGTTTTTTTTATGTTTTTCAAGAAATCGCAAATTTCGGCCGATGACCTCCTGGACTAAATAAATATCACCTGCAAAATTTCAGAAGGTGAACGTAAGTCGTTGAATGATGCTGAATTCTTTTCGTATAATTTAGATTGTTTAAAGCAAATATTGGGGGATTTTGATGTATTTGAACATTATTTGATCGAATCTCATTGGAATTCATCAAAATTATTGTTTAAATTAAATTAATTTCATTGTTTATTAGTTATTTTATGGGCATATACGATCTCAGACGTACGGTATTAGTTGAGTGATGTTTAGACAACCAATCATACATGCAACGGTAAATTGTTTCTGTTATATGCCGCGCAGGCATTTCAACAGTTTTTATTATCGTGATTTTTGTGTGATAAAACTTACTAATTATCCGGCAAATTCAGATAATTATGATCGATTTGTTATCGCCTATCAACTGATAAGAACATTTTTCGCAAAAATGTTGTATAGCCAGTGAAAAATCCCCGTGTATGTTCGTGTATTTATTTCAGTTGAAAAAAGTTTTCTATCAACAGGTGGTGTATTAAAATCGACCAAAACAATTTAATAGAAAATGAGTACAACAGGAAACGAAACTTTAGACCGTATCCAACAGGAAATTCAAGAGAATTTACGCCGTGAACAAGAATTACGAAAAGAATATGCAAAATTATCAATATCACCAAGTGATCGATCAACACCAAGTCCAACTGATAACATATCAAACGGTTCGATTGAATCACAAAGATCTAAATCGCCTGTTGGTCATGATGTTAATGGTAATAGCACCTCCCCGGTACCAACAACAACAAGAACAGTAAAAACAAATGGATTTCGACGATTTGCGCCAAATCCATCTGCTAGAGGTGTAATGCAGAAATTCTTAAAATTGCGTGGTAAAATCCATGTGAATAATAACAATAATAATGTGGCAATAAAAGAAACGACTCCATTACCGGATTTTACACAATCAATTGCACCACCAATTGATAGTTTAGAACCTGTTAAAATTACTTTTGAAACAGGCAAACCAATTCGTAATGGTTATGTGTCAGCTGAAGAGAAAATGCGCAGAGAATTGTTGGATTTTCAACAAAGAGAAGCTGAATTGCGAAAAGAACGTAGAAAATCACAACCGGATTTAATGGCAGCTATAGAAGCAGAAACTGATATTGAAACCAATTTGAAACCGTCCAGGTATTTTCGTTCATCTATGATTATTATTTCTTGTTAATTAACGTTTATACAATTTTAATTTTTAGATCAATGGCGCAACTTTATAGTAATGAAGATTTAACCGAAGAGACATATTCAGCACCGGCTAGTTTGAAACCGGCTAGATCATTGGCTGATTTATGTGATGCATTTGACGATGAATTAGAAATACCCGGTACACATTCATTGATAATGCAATTTGAAAATATGAAAAACCAACAAGATCGAGCTTAATTAATTTTGTGATAAAATTCCGTCCATAAATCATAGTTAAACTATTACAAATTTAGTCATTTTTACAACAGAAAAAATCCAGTATTATTCAATACAAATCTTGCCTGGTTTATTTTTAATAGTTTTTAAGAAATCCAGAAAATTGTGCCAATTATTTGAATGTTGCACCGTATTACTTTCAACAGTATCAATTTTATTGTTTGTCCAAATGAAATTTGCTTCAAATCCATGTTATTACCTAGTCTTTAATTTATTTTCTTCATTTGATGTGCTTAAGATGGTTATAAAATACATTTGAAAACAGTCATAAAAAGTTTTATTTACCTCTCTGGCGCGTCGTCTTTAAATCAGATAAGCAATTACGAAAACAATTTTTTGTAGCAACTTATCATCTAATCGATTTTATGACGTATTTACAGTCACATCCTGTTTAAATATAAATTCATTTTTATAACAATCTTCGGCATTACAATTATTTTTACATGTATACACAGCTAGAATACCCCAATCTAATTCACTTTCATTTAATAGACTCAATAATTGCGGCATAATTTGAAATTCAAACTGTCGACAATTGCCACAATATTCACAATTTGGTATTTGTTGTGGTTTTGGTTCATCAGCAATCCATAATGGTGTACCATTACGTTCATAACGTAAAATTTGTTCTGGATTTATTTCTATACGTTTACGAAATCGTGAAAATATCTTATCATTATCAATACTAGCATGTGATTCCAAATCATTTACACTGGCATCATTCAATGTGGTTTGTTGTTGAATTTCATTGAATTTCTTCAATTCCTCATCTTCGTCTATAATTCTCGTTGGTACATCTTCAGATTCAATAACGATTTCATATTCTGGAAACAGCAGTTTTGTTAGTTGTTTCGACGAATGATTGTTGCCACTACCACAATCATTTTTATGTTGTTCTTTCCAGTCGATTATTTGGTGTTCTCGGCAACAATAATTCACTAATTTACATCGACTACATTGTTTCTCACTGAAACAACCACATAAATTACATAATTTCGTCCATTTTTCCATAGAAAATCCAGGATACTCTTCATGTGACGATGGTGGAAAATACGAATAAAATTTATTCTTCCTCTTCAAATTATTACGAAATACTTTTAGATTCTTATTAGAATTACGTTGGCAACATGTTGAATTACGACAAATAAATAAATAAATTGTACGATGGAAATTGTTTTGATCATTTTCAATTGGTGCATAAATTTGACATAGAAATGTTAATTGTTGTTGACAATTCTCACATTGTAATTGATCAGGTTTTGGTAGATTTTCCAAATTTAACCATGCTGGTTTTCCGCCAATTTTACTCGGAAAATTATAACTAGCCACTTGCCATTGTTCACAATTTTCCAAAAAACCCAAATCCACGTGCGACATTTCAACCAAGAGACAAACAATAACAAAAAATAAGGTTATGTGACAGGAGGTCTTAAACTCACTAATTGAAGCGCTTCAAATACATGAACGTTTGCTATTTTCCATATTGGAGATAAAACAAAATTAATAGTTTTATAAGAAATAAAACCAACTTTATTGTTAATATTCGATCGAATCACATTTTTTCTAGTAAATTTGTAGGATTTTTTTATTTTAAATCAGTGCTACAATTAGACACTTACAGAACTAATACCAACAATTTTCATTGACGTTCAGAGAACATTAAGCTAGGCTCATACATTCATACTCCACATTCAAGTCATGTTGACTGAAATTGTAACTATTTGCGATATTTCGTCTCAACTGGTTAGTAGTAGGCCACATTACAATCTATAAATAATTCTGCAGTAATTACAGTAAATTTTCTACTGAATTGTGAATCCTTCGTAGTAAGGGCACTAAAGTAACTGTGTGAGCGTGCCTTTACACACATTCATTCAGTGCAGGCAAGCAAATAAAACAAAAATCCCTAAATGTAGCCGGCAACTGGGCTGTGTGCTTTACGATTTAAGGTGATCCTTTTGATGTTGTGCTGAACCTCTCACGCATGCGCAAACAATATCTAGTATCCTATAGTAAATGACATTGGCACATTTGCGCATGTGTTATAGATTCAACGTAACACCCGACGGATCACTTTAAACCGTATAGTACACAGCTATGTGCACTGTTGAAATTATGCAATAAAATGGCGGTAAATTTAAATGTCTTTCGATTACTTTCCCCGTCAGTTGTTAGATAGTTCATATTATAGATAGAAAACGTTACGTCATTACAATTTCAAGGTCTTGAGCACGATAGCCTGGTTGCGGTTTATGAATTTTATATAACAAAAAAACAAGATTTCCTCGCATATTCTCTTTATTTAATTGAAATTTCTATCGAATGCGTTCGTTTTACACGTGTATATAGTTGAATGTTTTTTTTTGGAGTTTGTGATCAATTTATTTAATAAAAATGTCCAGACAGAGAAAACAAGGTTGATGCCTGATAGATGGAGAAAAAAAATGTAGAAACTGGTCGTTTCTTGCTATTATATGAACGTTTTTCAATAACTTATTGCGAGTTTTGCAATAAAAATCAAATACCATGGAGGATTGGTCTATTAGACTAGAAAAACACGATCAGAATTGCTGATGGTATAAAAGTGAATCCGGTGTTATCAGAGCCGGACCGGGAATGAATTGTGCCCGGGCCAAATATCAGTTACAGGCGCCCTTTCTACTCCATGTCTATCTATATTTAGACATAAAATTGAAGAAATTTCACTGGCTTTTGTTTGTTTCAATCGCATTTCGACAATTTATCATCAGCTGGATTGTTTTGTTATCTTGACAAATCGTATTTATTGAGTAGAAGCCGTTGTAGAATTTATGTTTAATTGCAACTCTCCAGCGTTGAATCCTGCGCGTTAGCCTCCATTCCCCCTGTTTATTGCCATTATCATCATAATCATCGATATTTTTATATGAGTTTAATCTAACAATAATATCCACATAATATCGGAAAAGCATGCAACAACAAAATATCATTTAAACTAGTCATAAATAATGACCTATTAGAATATCAAAATTAACATCATATAGGCGCCTATATTATGTTATTTCTACAATTATCGCATTAACATTTAAATTGTTTTTCTGATAAATTTACATTTAAACTTCGTATTCTAAAGGATTAAAGAGCAATTTTTACATAGAAAAAAACAACATTGCTACACGTCATGAGCATACTTATACACAATACGGTAAAAGTTTTATAAATGAACAAACAAAATAAGAAGCATTTTTCCGGATATTTAATTTGAAAAATCCCTCTCTGTCTTTCTCATATCCGGTAAATTTATTAAATCATTGTAGATATCGTGATTTATCTACCAACATCATATACGATTGTGGCCATGGCCCTGGCCAAATAAGATTATTGATGTCGGGATGTTGTATTACTCTTAACAGCTGATTGTGTTTATCGTCTGCAGAATAGTTTTTGATGATGTATTTCTTAGTGGTGGTGGTGGTGGTGGTGGTGATGGTGGTAGAGTCTAGTGGTGGGAGCAGCGTTTCCCACGAGTCTTGGCAAGGACGACGACTTGTAGAATGTGTGTGTTCAGCAAGCAGCAGTGTTAGCAGTAACAACAAGCGCTAAGGAGCAACAGCAGCAGGGTGGAGGGTACCACAGGTCGGTCGGCTGGACGGGGCCCTCGACCCAACCAATACCCACACCAGAGCACGATAGATCTTTGTGATTTTCGGATCCGCATCAGAACCACACACAAAACAACGAAATTACTGAGAATCTAAACGATTATTATGATTATCCATACTAACTATATTGAATCGATTCCACCAAGATTTATCCTGATTCCTGTCCAATTTGAAACATATCCGCACGTGTGCGTGTGTGTGCCTATGTGTGCTCACATACTCGCGATAAGATTAATTTAAGGAATTTGAACATAATAAAAATCAAAACGATAAAGATATAAAATACGGTTTGATCAATTTTCAGCGCACACAAATTCTCTAAAGATAACGAGAATATTACATTCACGAGAACAGATGGGATGGCTCTCTAAATACATTATTGTGGAAGAAATTATAATAAATGTTTGAACACCACATGCATGTACAAAGTCTTTATTATTTAGTTTGCCTTGTTTTTTTTTCTCTCATTCTCACATTGTTTAAAAAAAACACGAATACTTCAACACAACATTATTTAATGCGATAATTGTCGTTATTTAAACGAAATAAAATTGTAATAAATTTCAACATATTTTATCTCTTCTGTTGTCTAGTCTAATATTGGTGAACATGTGGCATGCGTAATTCTAATAAAATCAAACGATAACGATTTTATAAATGACGAAAATCAATTTTTATACATCTTATCGTTGGAAATCGTATCGAAATTCCTGGAATTTCATGACATTTTGTCCGGTTCTGTACTAGTTCTTGGAAGTTGTTCCATTCATAACAACACACAACCAGCATCAATAAATCGGTCTCTTTTATAAAAGAATAACGAAACAGAGATAGACATAATATCTGCCATATTTAAACCGTATAAAAGAGTGAAATAGATAGTTTGAAATATAATACACACAACAACTTTTGTGTTGTTTCATCAATCGATAATAGATCAGTTTGTGTATTAAGGGCGCCTACAAAATAGATTGTGGCGCCTGAATATGTGCCCTAAATAAATCTCGCCTAAAGCTATAAATATACATCAATAATAATAATAATAACCCAATTTTTTTTTATTATTGTCTAGAACATAACGAAAAAATTAGATATCTGTCCTTTGTTTTGCCGGCGTTGTTTTTTCTTTTTGTCAATGAGATGAAGGTTGAATCCTTCAAACATGTTAGTGGTATATTATTGATGGTCTTTACGAAATAAATCGTACACCGTCAAGGATTTGTTGTTCAATAGAGATGGACGGAAATTTAGACGGCGACCTTGTTATTTTGTTAGATTGGGCTTTGACAAGCGCCCCCAAAAACTATACTTTCCTATAATAATCGTCAATATTAAATTATATATCGAACAATATCCCTTTTTGTTGTAGTGGAATATGATTTTATTATTATTTATTGATTTATTTTTATTATATAATAAATGGTATTCGATTGCAATTTCGGAATGGTCTATTGGTGTTGTAATTGAAATTCGAAGAACAATAATCGCACATTTGAAATAAATCCAATACGAACAAGTACCATAAACCGTATAATAGAGTAGGTTCGTTTTGTAGACATAGTATGGCCGGTAAGTCGTTGTATTAAATGATTACGTTTTTGTTTAGGTATAAAATAGTTGTTTAACTCTCTGTCTGTGTATACCTGTATATGTTGATGTTGGATTGAATTGCAACCCTTATTATGTAAATGGATTCTGTATGGACCACCGCCATATTATCGTCTACGTAGTGGACCATCAACATTGTTTATTTTGTTGTGCCCATACACCGCATACTGTCACGTTTTGCCGGTATCCATTTAGTGGACAACCAACTATGTTACAACAAGAAACTAAACAGCCATACAAGCAAGCAATACAAAAACAAAATAATAATAATGAGCTGAACTTGATGTAAAATCAAAATTTTTGAAGACCACTAAAACGTCAATAAATCCAGTTGAAAATGTTAAATTGCCCACATATGGGAATGGAATATAAACAAAGAGCCGGGAGAAAGAAAAAAATCAACAACAATTATTACTACTAATAAAACAACAATTTGCATGCTGTAAAGATGAAGGGGTTAATGTTAAGACAACCAAGCCGGATGTGCCTTGATGACTCTGACACTTGCAATTGCACCGGAAATTCGACATATTGTGTGCAACCGAACACAACAACCACACACATACATCCACATAAACATATAGAAATAAAGTCGGTTGTGAAAAGTCTATGCACGATTTCCAAGAGCATTTCACGCCTTCCAATGATTCAGAAAATCAATATTACGAACAATAAACGTATAAAAATTATAACAAATTCATTCGTTCGAATTGCGGGTGTCCTATCTACAAGAATTTCAAAATTATTCCGTTTTTATAATGGCAGTTGTTGAATCGTGTAGTTTCCTTGTTATATGCATCACAATACAACAAAATGCATTTTTCTGTTTATAAATATAAATACCAACACACACGCACACACACAACAGCAAAATATGCAAATAACATTTGCCGGCATTATGTCATTGTGGTAAATGGGAAAGCCAAATAGCAAACAAGACATGTTTTTAACGGTTTGATGTTGAATATTTCCACTTATTGATTGAAAAATATTGCCAATTACTAGAAAATAATCTTTTCAATGGAATTGTGACGAGAGAAGGAAAAAAACAACCGGAGAGGAGATAATACCAATAATAATAATTTTGTAATTAGAAACATCAGTGATTAGTGTGTTTGTAATCATCTGTGGCGCTTATATTTAATGAAACATTTAAAAAAAAATACTACCATCTGTTTGATTTTACATATTTATTTATTAATTTATTTATTTTAAAGAATTCTCATAAGGGACGCTTTTTGATAAGATTGAAGTGGTTTTTTTTTGTGGTGAGCAATTTGTCTTGTTGAAAAATCGACAAAACAACACCCTATTATTGGGTTACACGTCCAAACACGACAAAAAAAATTTGCAAAAAAATTATACAGTGGCATATATACAGTCCTGGCCTTTCCACCTAGAAACATCAGAGCAACTAGAAGAAATGAAACAGTCTTATGATGTGCACGTGCTAGAAAGAGATAGTTTTACCAATTATCTCATTTCAGCACGTACATATTCTAATGCTGTTTCACATCGTCGACTGTCTCAAATGTGTCTAGATGAGTTGGCCGATTCTGTATATGATAAATTGAGAATTTTCGAAACAGAAATATTCAAAAACCAATAATACAGAGAGCAAAAAACTCATGAACTTGCCATTTTATGGTTTAAACGAATGATGGTGGTTATGTTGTTGTGGTCAAGAGTACCGCAGTAATTTCAAAACAAAAAACAAAAAAAATCCCAAATATTTTGCACAAACATACAGAGGCGGATTGAAACGATCATAATTGTGGTAGAAGCAAATTGATGGACATATCCTGGTTTTGCGATACAATAAAAATGATTCTTTCATTCAATGAGATAGGATAGATCGAGGATTATTTGCCATCTTTGTCATGCGTGTCGTAACCCAATCACCGGGACAAAGATCGACTGACATCAACAGACATAAGTTTCCATCGTGAACTGTACATGTCTCGTTTTCTCGGTAATTAACGAATCGCCATTTATAACCAACTTTGTTATTTTATAACACGTAAATTCCAATGAATATTAGCAAATTCCATCAAACCGGAAACAATTCTATTTGTTATTCTACACGGGTGTACAAAACAATTTGTTAAAGATCTTGTTCGTCCTCGGAGATTTTACCAATTTCAAAGCACGTCGTATATACAACACACAAATTAATGTAGATTCTCTACAGTTTGTTTTTTTTTGAAGGGCGTGTGGGGTCTCCTATTGTACGCCACCAGGGTCAACCAGATTGTCAACATTCAATTAAATATGAATAAGAAGTTGTCGGCGATATGTATGGAAAATATTGATGATGAACAATAATAATTGTGAAATTCTCTGTATTAAAAAGAATGAATGAATGGATGAATGAATGAATATAAAAATCGTAAAAGAGATAGATAGTGGAATATTAAATATTTATTTGTCTTGTCAGTATGTTGGATAATAAAAATGTTGTCTTCAACAAGAGGCAGAGTTTAAGGAAACGAGACTACCAAAAAATATATACTAAAAGAATTCCTCGAGCATGTAAACAACAAACAGATTATTTAATTATACAAGTCTGTATTTCTTTTTTGGAAGATGTCTTTAAATCCACTGTTTGTATACACTATTTACCCGTTTCTAGGGCGGGAACACCCGAGGGATAAAATTTATGACAACCCCACCTACGACAACCAAAAAAAAACCAACAACATTTATGGGAAAATTAACATGAAATTGTCGTCGTTGTTGATTATTATAATAAAAAAGGAAAATTTAATCTATATGGAATCCGGAAACGATTCGAAATTGTTTATAGAATTTCTCAGTATTACAATGATGATAAATTTATTTATTTATAACATTTCCTTATATAATGACTTATTGTTAATGATGGAGCAATTTTCGTTTTATTGAGCTTTTCCCTTTTAGTTTCGTTTGGTTTTCATTTCTAAATTCTGGCAGAATCTGTTGGTATGCGTGTGTACCAGTTGCGGTTGAAATCATCCGGTTCTATTTTTGAATAAAAAAAAAAATTAAAAATTATCGTCTTTATTATTAAACATTTTTGTCTTGCTGTTTTATTTGCGGTTTTATGTAGGCACAATCACGATAATCATGTTGAATAATTATAAAATTAAATTATTAATTTTATTTTTGCTTTAATGAGAAACTGGACTGAATTCTTCCTCCAGTGTAAATACGATAGGCGCCACCACGCCACAGATTTATTAAAAGCACAAAAGATTGAGAATATCGACTCTTTAATGAGGATACTTAATTAATCGGTAGATAGATGGAACAACATCATATCCTTGTGCTCATCAATAGTGAGGTATGCATGTGAGAGTTTGAAATAAGTGAGACAAAGCGCACATGACATTCCACAGAAGTCTCATCGAATCTCCATGACTATATGAGTGGCGATTTAATTTTATACTCTATTTTAATGTGGCAAACTTGATATCAAGACAACATCAGATCAACAAGCCATCTAGAAAAAAACAAATAGACTTTCTCTCAAGCTAGAAACGTCGTTATAACGGCGTTTGTCTATAAACGTAGACAAATTTAAGTTGTTTCTAAATGGCCTAACGAAACTCACCGTTATTATTGGAATCGCATTTAAACAACTTTTTAATGCCGTCTGAACGGCGTCGATTGTATTCAAACTTTTTAAATACACCAACACAATTAAACACGTACCTTACATTTTACCGTTAAAAAATCAAAATGGACCGAGTCTAAAATCGAAATTTTCTAAAGAGTATCCGTTGCAGAAGATAGTCATGTAAATTTCCAGTGGCAGATTTACCAACAATTACAGTCATTATTCGTTGATTTTGATTTCAAAATTGTATAATTTTCAAAAGTTAATGCCGATTTATTCGCAATTCAAAATTAGCTACAAGCGTCCTGCCGCAGTCGAAAAATTACGTACGATTTTATATTATCCACAAATGCCATACGGCAAACAAAAACGAATTAAAGAACTCCAGAAATGTGTGAGGAATCGGGCCATGTAAGCCTTCAATCCAGCACTGTACTAGAACTACCGCACACCGATCCTGATTTGTAAATATTTATAACAAATACTTGGACGTAGGCATTTTCTAATTATTATTATTATTACTTTTTATTGTAATTTGTGCATATTTCGACAATTTTTGCATATTTCCAACGTAAACATTCCAAGATATTAATCAATTTTTACATATTTCGTGGTGATGGTTGCATTTTTTTAACATATTTCCATTTACTTTCGAAATGATTGTACTTTTAAATTTTAAATTCTATTTGGAAAAAAATATATACGACACAAATTGGCGGATTTCTCAAATTTGGTTAAGTGGAGCGACTTTGTTTTCAATTAAAACAAGTGAAACATTACGGAAATAAGGTCGACACAAATGGCACATTGCTGTTGTTCTATGTATGTATGCATGTATGTATTGTATATTATAATGTTCATATAGAATGAGTCACTTTTATTCATTGTAAAATTATTACCACACAATAAAGTCATATTTTCAAAACACCCCAACATTTCCTTTGTATATAATATTTTAAAGTTTCAACATTGTTGTTTTTGTTCATTGAGAGGGGGCTAATAGAAATCGAGCAAAATTAATACAAAGATCAATAAATAAATTGTTCTTCATTCGAAATTTGACAGGAATCAAGGTGGTGTTCTGTTGTAGTGTTGAGAGCACAATCGAATAATTCCCAATAACAACGCCACCATAACGACCACACTAATCACACCAAAAATTTACAATTTCCTACCAAAGGAGCTAAAGAATGTTATTTGATGTAGGTCTGCTGTTAGCACAACAGTGTCAACCATCTCTCACATTATACAAATATACACACACACAGACATTTACCTATGTTTACAAAATAATAATAATACTAATAATAGAGGCGTCTCTATATCTTGTATAAATAGTAAAATAATAAAAGATAGAAATAATTATGTTGAAACTATACGGCAGGAAAACGTTCTATCCGGTAATTGAGCCAGTTAGAGATCTACGGACTCCACTAATTATCGAGAAATTCAAAATCGTTTACACTATCGAACACTTTACAGCAACAACAACAACAAAAATTTAAAAAAAAAACAGAAAACAAGACAGAGGTCATCAAGAGCATCATTTTTTTATGTATACAAGAACTTTGCCAAAAAAAAAACACAGGAAATACGTTACAAAATTGATAAACTTTTGGTAATATTCAGTTGACGTCAAAATTTTATAAATAACCGTACAAAATGGACAAAGCGACGATGAAGACGGGCAATCATTTATCAAGAATTGCAGATTCCACAAATAGCCATATAACAAACATTGTGTTAATTAATTTGATTACATTCTATAATAAATAATAATAAGAATAAACAATTATTATGTTATTTAGTTAATGGAAGGACTCTTTGGGAATAATATAGAAATGTTCGACCTCACTTGTGCGTCAATTCTATCTAAATAAATGTCTAGTTTCTCATCATCTATCCAGTAATTGTCTTTAAATGGTTGTGTTATAGCAACAATACATAAATTAACTAATTAGAAAATGGATTCATTCAAAAAGAATGTGTGTCTCCATTTGTATATAGAGATATCGCCCCTATTCTCTTTTTTTGTATAATTTTCATTAATAAAAACAGCAATTTCTCTATCACCATATGGATAAATGATACGGGATGTCTCTTTCATTCATTAAAATCGCACGGCGCCCCACCACATCATCAATTCGTCCAACTATCTCGCTTCAACCAACAATCGTTACGATATGATCCACTTTGTTTTCTTGGCGTGTATGTATTTCATTCATGAGAGCGACCCGCCGGACTGGAGTGATCTTGAACTCGAACCCAGACATATACAAAACCGACAAAGATAAAATGTGTGTTAAAATGAGATGGTGATGATGATGATGATGATGATGATGATGATGATAAAAATGAATTTACATTCAAATTTTTTTGGTGATAATTACGATAATTGCATTATAGGTGTGTGGTGGTGGTTAGCTAGAAAATGAATATAAAGCCGACCATTGACGAACATTTCGAAGGATCGGATGTTGTCTATTCTTGGAAACGGAATAACAACAACAAGATGTTCATGCAGTGGAAACATTTCTGTTTAAAGACCCTTGAATAATGCGAATTTAATTCAAATAAGTTGAGGTATGTGTGAGGTTATAGAGTACTGCGTACGTGATTATTTTCGAATAGAAATTGTGGAAACTGGCCAGACCTCCCGTATTCAATGCGAAAAAATGTCCGAAGAATGGAACGTGAGCGACAAAGGTTGTGGATTTTCAAGCGGAAAAGAGATCGAATCGCGCCTATCCCACGATGGTTCTCTTCATTCTCTATTCATTCAATTTGCTTTTAAAGATTCTTAATAGTGAACAACAGGCCTAGGTTTTTGTGTGGTATAAATGAGTAGTGATCCATTCATCTACCGACTATTATTCAATTATGTGTAATTTTTGGTGAAATATCGAGAAACTTTGTTGCCCGCATACATTCGAAATTACTGTATACGATAATAAATTCTATTTTTTGACACAACGAATTAGGGTTTTCTCAATTTGGAAACAATAGAAACTTTAACGGAACAATTAAACGATTCATGTTGAAAAATAATAATTAAAATTTATTAACGAAACGAGAGAAACAAACCAACAACAACAACAACAACAGCAAAGATAAACTTCCTAAGTAAATGGATTTAACTGGAAACAAGGCGCTATTTATTCAATATTTTCGTAATGTGTGTAAGATATTTTTAAAAGTCTTCATCATTGTCGTCATCTTCTAGTGAACCACCCAAAGCAGCTCAAGAATTTCGAAATTAGTGTTTATTTATTTACGTTATAAATGTGTATCTTCTGTTGGTGATGGTGGTGGTAGTGGTGGTTGTTCTTTTCGGCATCCTCTTATCCAGCCCTGTTTACTAATGATGTATGTGTCTGTGTGTACATATATATTGGCGGTCCGACTAGTTCCCAGCCCCCGGGGTAGTTTCCAAGAAACAGGGATATACAGTATCAGTCCATCGGCTCTATCCTCTTCTATCCTATTACGTGTTTATTTCCAACTATTTTTATTAACAAAAAATTTTTTATATGTATAACACACACTTATATACACCCGCACACACAGAAAATATTCCCATTATAATTTCCAGGTTCTCATCAAACAAACATTTTCGTTTTAAATAAATAAAATTTCAAATAGGTATGAGAAAATGGAAATAACTATAACAATATAAATTATAATGTAAAGAGGTTTTTCAAAATGGAAGGAATTTTATATATAAACACAACATCAGTACATATACATATATATATATATATATATATATATATATATATATGTATGTATGTAATAAAAGATTACAGCGTGTGAGCGAAAAATACGTTACAAAATCTCTAAATAAAGTATACTGAAATAAAAATAACTTGGGCTTTTGGATATTTTTACATTTCCTTTTAATTTTGTTACATTACAGAAATAGCCACAAATTCAAAGAAATGAAAATGTCAATGAACACCGTATTCTAACATATTATCAATCTAGATGTTAATCTGTATCATTATTTTTTTTTAATTCACACGGTACACGATGTTTATTACGATAGGTAAGGGTAATTGGCCCCACGGCCCTGGAATTATACAGTAAACACATCTAATTACAGTTTAATTAATTAAATATGAATATAATTATTTGTGGTTAGTAGAGCATTGTAATGCACGCATTTTGTAGAATCTTTGTCGTAATTCTACGGCCCTTTCATATATAAACGATGATCAGGACGATGATGGTGGTAGTGCCAGGTCAGCATTCCATTCGAAAAAGGCGTGCATTGAAAGCGCACACCTTTCCATCCTCATCCCTCTCGCACACATATATTTCAAACATTGCCCAGCATCTTTATCTTATGTGAAAAAGCTTTAAAGGGGCTGCCGTTTGGGAAAATTCCCGGAATTTAGGCGCCTCTATTCTACGGGTATTTTAATAAAACACACCGAAAATACGACTATATATATATATACACAACAGTTATAATAGTTTTCGATTGGTTTCCTTTCTCGTACTTAAGATATTAATTTTCATTTTGCCATGTATCCGCAATGCACAAAGTGCCGACTGGGCATGGTGGTTTATAAAAAAGATCCAATGGAATTCCGACGCCCACAGGTCAAGGTTTGTGCTCAAAGAAACACGAAAGCGATCGACGTATATCTAAGAACCCTAATGATGTTCTTCTCAAACATGAATCAATCATTAACGAAAATATTTCTAAATGTTTTGTTTTTTTTATTAATATGAACGAAAATTTCGCGCGACCACTTTTCCAATTCGTTTGTAAATAATTAACGAAACGTAAACAATCGGGTGGTCGTTTTTTTTTTTAAATCAATTTTCGGTTATATGATAATATTGTCGCCAATTGAAATTCGAATCGAATCCAAAACCTACCGACCGGCAGTGAAATTTCGGTAATTTCTGGATATCAACTTTCACCATCATCAACAACAACAACAACAACATGAAATATTTGGATGTGAATTTTGAGTTCAAGTGCTTCTTAGAAAATTCAAATTTATTAGTTTCTGTTCTGTTTATTCTTTTCATTCGTTCGTTTTTGTTTTTTTTTTTGGAAAAGATAGAACACCAGATGATGTTCAAGTTGACATAGAAGTATTACAAAAGAAACTAACAAGTCAAATGAATAAAGTTCCGGCACTTCCGGCTATTAAATGACAACATTTGAAAAGATCTGTTGACTCCAATCGTTGTTTACAAGATGTTTATGGTGATTATTCAAATGGCGAATGTGTAACGAATATTTTCAAATACATATGGACAAATGAAACTGTTACAGCTCTTCGAATCCTCTAATGTACACATTAATGTTGTAAATTTCTGGAGATCTCCACGAGGCTGCATCATATTTCTGGAGTCGTACCATAAATCGTTAGAGCGTCATTGATGAGATTTCTGAAGGTTTACAACTTTATTCAATGCATTAAAGCGTTTGAGGAACTGTACAGGCATCTGCCACAGCACTAAATTAAATGGCATCCTTAACACCCTTTGATTTTATTTCAACAATTCATAAAGATTCTTGACAATTGTTAGAGGAAATAATTGTAAATCATCGAAATATTGTAGAACAGATCTATGGCATAGTTCCAATAAAGTCAACATGCCGACAAATAAATCCAGAAACATCAATAAAAACCACCACCACTACTACCCTCTTGCAATCCGAAAAATAGAGATCCTTGTAGGTCGAGTTCCAAGGATTCCTAATGACTTTTCTGTGTGAGTATGATGATAACAACATAGAGCGAGACAGAGAGAGAGAGAGAGAGAGATTATGGTGAGAACCTGCCGTAGGGGTGTACAAGTTTACAGGTGGTAAAGAAATCTATCTGTTTCGCATTCCACCACATTCATTCTTATCTTGTACGATAGAGAAATATTTAACAATTAATTCTATTTTTGTTATTGCTTTTTTCTTCTTTAGGAATTTATCATTTTGAATTGATGATAATTGTCTAGGAGCCGACTGCGGAATTTTCACAAACCCCTGACTCATAAAGGTCAATTTAAAGATGTTATAGAGGCAAATTAATTCGAATCAATTCGAAATGAACTAGTCAGAGGTGGTACATTCCTATTATTGTCATCATTATCATCATCGTCATCATCATCACCATTTTATTTATTTTTTGGCGCCTGGAAACGGTTAGTGAGTTCCCGTACTGTATATACTGTATGTCACCTGTCTTAAACAAGTTTCGAATATCCAGTTTTTCAACGGTTGTTTTCCGGATGAAAAGCGTTATTCTTTGCTTTTACGGTAGTAGTCTGCGGCGGCCACGTGTAACGATTTACATTACAAATATTATTCTTAAAAGAAAACTTCAATAAATTTCAGTTTTATCAATATTAATATCATTATCATTATTATTATTCATATTTCAGTGTAGATAAGGGAAATTTCGAAACGATTACATTTATTATCACTTTATAATAAATTTTCGAAAATGTCAATAAATTAAAAACGTTCAACAATTTATCATTGGACAAACACAGTAAGAACATTTATCGTTATCTGGATGGTATACATCTCTAGTTGTTTTAGGATTATTGGGAAAAAATCAAAACGAATTTTCCATCACAAATATATGTTCGCTCAGCCCCCTCAATTTTCTTAAGGTACTTATTTAAGATTAATTAACAAAACAATTTCCCATGTAAACTGTTCGTATTGTTAACTAAACCGCAAACGTTACGGTTGGTTAACAAACACCTAATTTACTTAGTATACAGAACAAGCATCTAGTTATTGTTGGGTTTTTTAAATTTTAAAACGACCAAAATCACTCGAACAATTCAAAAAGCTTTCAGAATCCTTCTGTTGTTGTCGTCGAATTGATTCTTTAACGTTGACATTCCAGTTTTTTTTTGTGCTTTTTCTGCATCATTATTTCCGGGTCTTTCAGATATTTTGTCTATACAACAAACGAAATCTCAAAAATCACCAGTATCTTCGACAATTGACCAATTTGAAAACGGTAAATTTACAAATTCATGTAATCAAAATAATAGAAATTATACGTTCTGATGTGATAAGGCGGAAATCCTGAGTGAAATAGAAAACAAAAATTGAAATCTAATTTGATTTATATTACAATTCGATAAACCAAAAACCGGATGTTAGGTTCAACTGTAAAACTTTTCTATATCATATATATATATATATATATATATATATATATATATATACATGCACGGTCAATATAGAGAGGTATCCCTGATATTTTCCACAGATAGATGAAGTGAAAATGCCGCAGGACGGTTTTTTGTTAAGCCATCGAAAGACAACTAGCATTCTTGAACTGATCCTGTCAGTGGTTTGCGGATGCATTTACCTTGTCACCTTGAACTTGTTGAACGGGTAAAATTATAAATTTAAATACTGGAAAAAAATAGTCATAAAACAAATGCATAACCGCATGTTTGTGAAATACAAAACGTACGATTCTGATGAATTTTCCCATGGCAATGGTGGTAGTGGTGGTCGTGGTGTTATTGCCACATAGGGTAGTAGTTTGTATTTTTGCATGTAATCGAACACCAAATTCCTATTGAAAATGGTTTTACTTTCATCATTATAGAAATTAATTCCACAAATTGATGCGGGTATTTAATGAAATGAATCGTTAAAAAGCCGGAAAAAAAACACAAACGTTTCTTTGTTGTTTTTTGTTTTGTGTGTGTGTGTGTGTTATTGTAGAAAATCTCAAAACGGGTTATTTATTAATGCATTTAGAACACGAACGACAGTTGTTTTAATAAAAATTCAAATTAATTCGTATGTGATTTCTAACGATAATTCAACCCGATATTAATCGCATCGATCGAAGTTTTTTATTGTGTCCGTTTCTTACTGTTGAAATTCGTATCGTTTTACTTATTCATAGAAAATCTGATAGCGAATCGATGATAATTGTAGAAATGAGCAATTTACTTAATTCTTTATAGATACGAATCATCAATCAAAAGACAGTAATGGGTCGGCAAATATCTCTTATATAAGAAGTCTTGATATAGTTGAATGGACGAGACGACAGGACAGGTTTTTAAAAAATCGACCTCACCACAGCGGGATCTTTAATTTGTTCAAAGAACCCTAAATATATATATATAACGGTGTGTTTGTATGAGAAACTACCCTAATCCGAAGGGCGGTATAAATGGAAAAAAAACTCTAATTTCCCCCATCTTTGTCGATTTTTCTCGCTTCCACGAAATGCAAAACAGATTTAGATTCAACACACAAAAAAAAAACTACTCGTTAAAGCATTCTTGCGATGTTATCATCACCATCGTGCCTGCTGGAGGTTCTCATTCTTTTCCAACAAAAGAAATCACTTCGCCCTTTCGTACAAACTAACCCGACTCTAAACTTCATTTTGTGACAACACTCTGTAATTTTTACACAGTTTCCACAACATAAGTGCACGGATTTACGGGTGGTAATTATCAATGAAATTTTGTCGAATTCTATTGTGACAAATTTCAAGAAAATGGTGATTTTCGAACAATACGCCACAGTAATGTTCGAAGAAATTCCTCTTACTGGACCCACTGTTAAAATAGCTGTGAAGATGGTTTTATCTTTTCACACAAAAGCAAAAGAGACACTATCAACTTTCGAAATATCAACAATTCTTTGTTCTTTTGTGTTCTGTTTTTTTTTGTTTTTGTTGTGATTTTATTAGTATTGATTTACCGCTTCATTATGATGGTTGAGATTATCGAACTTGTTATAAATAATATCCAACAATGTTTGAATTTCAAGTCTGCAAATTATTACGTCTGTGGGTTGTTGTTATCAGTACATTCCCAGCATCTATCTAGTTACAGTTAGGTTTTAAATACTTCATTTGAAACAAAAAAAAAACACAACAATTTTATCATTTCTATATATTGTTTTTGTTCTATAAAATGTTAACTAGTTTTTTTTTGTCCACTTCTTATTTTAATTTTTTTTTTTTGGTGTTGGTAAATACATTAATATACACATAATTGTCCTCTATACCAAGATTACTGAACTTTGAAGGTTGAAATAGTGAAACTTTGAAATTAAAATAAACACAACGTTATTCTAGACATGTTACAAAAATTTCGTATATTTGCTAATTCACATTGAATAATATACACAGATGTCTAAGTTGGATAAACTTAAGTAATAATAATAATAATAATAATAATAAAGTCGGCTTTTTTCCAACAATATCTTGTCTTCTTCTCACACTTGACAGTGGAAAATATGAATAATATGGAATTTTAACACTGATATGACGTAATTTCGCCTCAAAAAATTATTCATCATCATTCAAGTAGATTTTTACAATGTTTTTTGTGTGTGTATGTGTGTGTGTTTATTTGAAATGGTTGTCTTTGAGATAGTTGTACGCCGAAACAGGTATTCAGTTCAAGGCTAATGAAACACGAATAATATTGGAACATTGACATTGCCATTTAAATTTTCCAATCAATTGATTATCGGAGAAAATCAATTTGTATATCCTTGAAATTCGCACCTACAATCTGTTCGATTATATAATAAACAACAGTTTTATGCATGTGAGAATTTGACCGGTGGAGAAGCAGTAACACCTACATTTAGAAAAATTTTGCAATACAAATAACCGGAATTCTCTGTTTTTCTGTTTGTCTCCTAGCTAGACAACAACAAAAAAAACACAAACAAAAAGAATAGAAGAAATAAGCCTTCACAGTCTATCAGATAAACGAAATTTTACGAAGTAACATGAGATTTCGGTACGGTATCGAACTACACACATAATCGTTAAAATAAAACCGCCACCAATGTCACCACCGCCAATTATCACAGAACAGGAAAAAAACAACAACAATAACAAAAGAAAATAGAATCTTAGAAATGCGGGTTGTGTGTGTGTGTGTGGGTGGTGGTTGAAAAACTGCAAATAATTCCAATTTATTTAAATCGAAAATTAGGGTGCGAGATTATTTGTTCAGCTTCAACTAATTAATGTTGATTGTGTGTTATTTTGGGCACTTTTATGGTGGTAGGTGGTGGTGAATAATGACAATCACACACCGGGGTGCCCATATCCTTTCTTGCCAAATTGTATAATTGATTGATATATTTCTCTATTAAGCGAGACAATTTCTTCTTTGTTTTGTCTGAACAAAACGAAACTGTTTTTAGATTTAGTTTATTTAACTATTAAGGGGTATAAACAGATAACATTAATCAAATAGAAATATTAGAAAATGGCGCCATCATTTATCACGAATTTATTACAATTAACATGCGGGATTTTAAATGATTTTTCGTTTTAAAACTAAAAATAGATTGTTTATAAAGAATTTTATATAAGCTGCATATTCTAGGAATGTCATTAAACCAATATTGTCGAATTATATAGTGACCAGTATATTTGGGCAACAATTTCTAAACTTGGCCACATGGAAAACGAAAGCACAACACAATAATAAAAGAATTTGCTGACAATTATTGCAAATCGTTGATAATAAATATCGAATTTCAATGTAAAAACATGTTTCCTGGACTTTCCTCCTCTCTTTCTATACCATGTATAAATAAATGTTGTTCGATAATAATGTTGATGTCGCCATTTTTAAATCGACATCGTTGGCATTCTGATGATTGTTATTTAGGAAAAATTTCGATCGAAACGGGATAATTAGATGAATGATGGGGGGTGGTCGATTAGTTTTCCTCTTTATTTTTTTGATGTATAAAAAAACCTGATACGCCACTATCTTTATTACTAATTTATTCAAGGGCACCATATATACACCCTTGTTGTATCCGCCCCAATTCAAAATCATTATCGAACCCTTGAATAGACGCAGGTATTAATCGATTGAAACGTTCACAGACCGGTGATCAATTAAAATAGTTTCGAAACAATTTCCAATTATATATCGGTTTTCGTTCAATCGAATTTACAACACTATAACGACCGAAACCGGTCATTTATGTAAATCACAACGTAATAAGGAAGAGTATATTATATTTTGTGTTATTAAAGATGGTGGGTGTTTTTTTTTGTCATGTCTATCATCCAATCTATTATTGATATTTCTTCTATACATATTTTGTTTTTAATGGATATTTTTTCGAATCAATTGAATCAAATATTGGCATAATAAATGTTATCGTCGGTTTAGATATTTGTCGACAACGTTCATTTTCTATGAAGGTTTTTTTCGGCTGGAAGAATTAAAGAAAACAGGCAACAACAACAACAACAAAAACAACAGAAGAGACGATTGGAATTTCGCCAGTCAAACTTGAATTTTCAATTATTATTATTATTGTTTTTTTTAAATAGACAGTCGCTATGGTATAGCAAACGTTACGTTCACCGAACGAAGAATCTCTTCTGCTTCTTCTCTGTAATGGTCATTCAACCATACGAAGATATATATATATATATATATATATATATATATATATATATGTGTGTGTGTGTGTGTGTGTACATAAATGTATGCGTATTATTTGCATGTAATATATGTTATATACAGAAACGAAACTTGCGATGTATGACAATGAAAAATGAAAAAGAGACAGTGGTTGGGTTCGTTGGTTCGTTTCGTTGATGATGTGGTAGATCAATAATGTTCTAAAGAAACGGTTAGTAGCCAATAGTTAGAACAAGTCCGTTTGGCGCATCATGATTAGCTCTTTTAGTTCTTGATTTTATGCGCGAGCTTTCTTCGAATAGGGTCAATGTATTTTACACACATATATATATATATATATATATATATATATATATATATATATATATACATGTGTGCATGTATACAGACAATTAAAGAAATGTTAAAATTTCTTTTCGCAAGTATTTGTACGAAAAAATATAGATATATATATATATATATATATATATATATATATATATATATATATATATATATAGTTAAATATATAGTTAAGTTAAATTTCTCTTAAAACAACCTTGGACAGAAGATTATCTCTATAGGAACCCTTTTTTTCCCATTACGAAATCAATTAATAAATCACTATAATATAAAATACAATTTCGTATTAGATCAGTTTAATAATTTTGATGATTTTTTTAGACTACTGGCACCTCAAATACAGATAACATCATGACCCTAAAAATATTTTCAAGTTAATAATAAATACATCTTATCAATTTCTAAAGCCCTATCTATATATTAATTCTCTTGTCATATATATATATATATATATATATATATATATATATATATATATATTTTATATACACACACACATGCATATATATACATACAATGTAGTTTTCTGATACAAAATATTTGATCGATTTTTACGTAGTGGCATTTAAATTTTAAATGTCTTATCATAATAAAACAAAACCAAAAGAAAAGTACACTAAGAATATTTAAAAAAATCTATAAAATAATGTCACTTATCATTTTATATACACATATAAATTTGGCAAATAGTATTATCAACAAGAAAATACGTGCTACACCTTTATAATTGACACCTTTATTTAATAATAATGATAATGATTTTAATATAGTTAATAAAACTATAGAGATATTCATTAAAATTAACTGGCAAATAGAAAAAAAATCGACGCTTGTCTTAATAAAAATGTTTTAAGTGAAACATATGATGATGTCAACATCCGGTGTATGGTGCGTTTTTTTTCGTTCTGTAAATAAGACCTCCCCGATTTTAACGATCTGATTAGAGTTATATTACCCACCACCATCACAACAACTATATATCTACTATCTAGCATTGCATTCCAGAAACTTTCCCCCAATACAAATAATGACGTTTTATCTATTCAATTATTGGGATGATTAGGAATAATTTTCTCTAATTAAGAAATTCGAAAAGAAAGTCGACACCACCCTCAATATTTCCAGACCCTAAATAACTGTATAATAATGATGTTGTTTTGATAGTTGATGAAAGACAACTGCTCAAATTCAACCCCACTCTTCGTATTGTTGTGTTTAGACAGAACGGTGATAGGCGGATTCCGGGGCCCTTTAAATTTTAAATCGACAATTTCCAAGTCGCCGAATATATATATATATATATATATATATATATATATATATATATATATATATATATTTATCAACCCCATGACCCTAAAGGTTCCTGTTCGCCAGACAATACTAATTGTTTTCGAAATTAATAGGGAATTTATTCGTCGATTTTCGATAAATAATACGCTTTTAAACACTCGACGAAAATATTTCCAACTTATTTGTAAAGGTTTTATAAATTCACTCGAGGTATTGTTATTGTCGGCGATATTGAACGATAAAAGGTGGAATTTTCTCGATGAAAATGTTGACAATCGAAGGAAACGTGGTGATTTCAATGCGTGGCAGAGCGGAAATTTTCGTACAGCATCATCATTGCCGAAAATCGACAACGAAAAATTGTTGAACAAAAAAAATATATATATATATATATATATATATATATATATATAAAAGAATTTTTCTCGATTTAAAATCGATGGAAAATTGGTGAATTTTCGTGAAGATGTTTTTCAATTATTGAGAAAATCCGGAGATTGTAGATGGATGAAATTGCCCATGCGGATGTTGGATTTTTCCGCAATCGGTCGATTTCCACCGAATTTTTGGGCGATTTTTCGAGTGTTAACGCACTTTTTTTTTGAAAAAATCAACCGTTTTTCTGTGCTGATTCTTTCTCAAAATCGAACTCGATAAACTTGCTTTATGTTGGTTTTATGTATTTTTTTTTGTTGTTCGTCGTCAGGGTGGGGAGAACTACGTTGGCTAAAATTCAACTTATGCCGACTGGAATAACTCATTGGTGGTTTCGAACGGACTGTCGACGCAACACACACTTAAGTCGAATTGCTGAGTAACTTTTAAAACTTTTAACATTTAAATAGTAATAATTAAATAACGAAAAAACTTTTTTTTTGTACAAAAACAATTAGAAATTTTAATGTTGAAATTATTGATTTGTGTTTTAAATTGAGTGTGTATGTGTGCATGTGTGTGTGTGTGTTCGTATATATTCAACCATTTTTTTTTGATTCCCTTTAATTGCCAAGGCTGTGATTTTATTTTATACAAAACAAAAATTTTTCTGGAAGAAATTTTTAAATTCCGCGAAAACATGATGGATTTGCATTGTTGTGAAACGAATACCGAAATTTTAGCGCAAGTTGATGTGAAATTATTGAAAGATGATCGTGTGTTGAGAAATATGTTAAAAATTGAGGAGAGATATACGCCGATGTGTACAGAAATTAATTGTGCTGTCCAAACTGAAATTACCCCAGTTATGAGGGGTATCGTCAGTGAATGGATGATGGAGGTAAATAATTTTCACGCCATTATTGGAATAGTAATAGCAATAAAAAAAACAACCGTATTTTATCGGCAGCTGTTAGCCATTTAAATTTTAAAATCCTTTGTTCATTTAAAAAATTTACAATATTTATCGAACAAATTCTCACATAAATCGTTTAAAACTGTTTATTACCACCCGGCTTGGGAATGTCGAGGAAAAAAACAGGTCAAGAACCGAATCAGCTGGGTGGAAGACGACTAGACACTCAAAAATTCTAGATTTTTTGTCGTACATTAAAGCTAACATCATTAGATAGTTGTTTTTTTTTTACAATCAATTCCAAACTGATATGTGTCTGGAATTAATTTTGTCAGTTGGCAACAGACATTTTTTTTCGGTAATAGTACGATGGCCTTTTGCCATGGCCTTGGCTGCACAACCAACAAGTGCTCACTATTATAAATACACACATATACCCATCGACCGGAAACAGTTTAATGGTACTTACGGAAATGGACTTTTAAATTTTAAATGTCCCGAATAGAAATGATAATTTTGTTTTTGTTACTTGCCAACAGGTATGCGACGAACAGAAGTGCCAAGATGAGGTCTTCTTATTAGCAATGAATTATTTTAACAGATTCCTATTAGTGTGTTCGATAAGAAAAAATCAATTACAATTATTGGGGGCTGCATGTATGTTATTGGCATCGAAATACCGTGAACCGAGACCGTTAACAGCTGAAATGTTGGTGTATTACACCGATCACAGTATAACGAAAGAAATGCTATGGGTAAGTTTCAAAAATAAAATTATTCGATAATAAGAAAAACGGTTGTCCTCGATTTTATCAAACAGGAAGTTTATTTCTATACACTTATCACCGTGAGATCGATATTATAGTTATATCTATAATTCTCTTTATATCTAAATAGTTTGAGAATTTTCCCGTTATATAAATCTAAAGAACAATCGAAAACGATAAGATAATCGAAAACTATTAAAAGAAAAATTAAGAATTCATAAAATTCGATAAAGTAAAAAAAACGTTTTTCGGTTGACTTGATACAAAAACTAGGTCGATTTTGTCGTCGTCATCATCATCTATCCGGACCCTGAGAGACAACAAAAATTCAATTGTAGTGTGTGCGTGTGTGTGTGTGTGTGTGGTGATAATAGCAAAAAAAAATTTGAGGTCAAAGTAAATTTTATTTTATTGACTAGAAATTAAAAATCTGATAAGGTTTTAAAATTTAAAAGGAAATCTCGTCATCATGTTTTGATTACAAAATACAATTATTAATACTCTCTCTCTACACCACACAGCTGAGTTTTAAATACTTCAGTGTCACCTGTCAGCTGATTTCTTCATTTTGTTTATAATTTTTCCATTATCTTTAAGGAAATTCTGTCGATGACTTGCTTAATCGTCCATTGACCTTTTGTACAGTTCGTTCTTCTATATTCTTTTTTTCGCCGTTTTAAAAGGAACATTAATGAAAATAAAATAGCGTAGTTAAAAGTTTTTATTGCGCATACAAAATAAATACTTAAAGATAGGTTGGTAATTTTTGCGGTTTTCTGTCGCCCTAAAATAAAATTCTTGTTGTATAATCGAATATTATCGTCCAGGAAACAATGCATAAGTCAGCAATAAAATTTGAGTTGATTTTTCTGTTTTGAAATAAAATCTTTTCAATAACATTAACACGCGCGCGCTCGCACTCACAACATTTAAAACATAACAAGAGTTTTTATCAAATATTAATTATATGTATAGAATGAAATTATATTGAAAAATATGGATAATAAATAAAATAAAACAAGGTCAATTTTATTACAATTCCAGGCGATTCCATTCGTTCAACAGCTGACCATGATTATTATCAATATTATGTTAATTGTTTTTCCTTGCAGTCCTAATTTCTATTATCACTTTATTTTAGTGAAACAAAAAAAAATGGCGAGGGTTATCATTATCACGAAATTTGGTCAATGAAACTTTCTATTTATTTTTTTAAAGGATTAAGTGGAGAGAATGAAAAAAAAACCTGTGATCTCTCATATGTTCGGTGGAATGTTTAGTACCTGTCAGATCTACCTGTTAGGGTGGCGGATAACAGGTAGACTTTACAGTTTTTCACAGTCATCCATCCTATTCAACCCTAGTTCTTGGAATTAAGTTTCCAATTGGGATGTTTCTGACTTTGTTGTTGTTATTGTTGTTGTAAGATTCATTGTCGGAATGTGTTTCTGTTCTCCTTTTTTTCACTTGACCATCCACAGAGATAGGGGGCCTCATCGTATAAGAACGGTCTTTTTCTAGTCTTATTTCACCGCAAAAACGTTTCTCATCCCGTGACATTAACTTGGCTATAACAATAGACGCATATAAATAGGTATTGTGGAATGGCGCCGGTCGGGTCTTCCACGTCAGCCCCTATTTAACACAACAAACATATATTAAAATAATTAGAGAATCTTTTTTTTTTAATTTTATTTCATATCTATAATTGTCAATAAGATTATTTAAGATTTTAATTACCTTCTTTTATTGTAAATAAAATACAATTTTAATGAGTTTATCTTTCAACGTATAAAATGTGTTGTGGACAAGCCTTTAATGTGTATTACATTCCGGACGAGCCAGTGGCCGCGACCTTCACCACCATCATCATCATTTTGATGATGATGATGATGATCACAGACCACAGACTCCGCGACTCTTCGGTTCTTCTATTTTACCAATGAAATAAAACAGATTTTTTATTTTTATTTATAGGGATGGGAATTACTAGTTTTGAGTCGATTGAAATGGGATATAGCTGCTGTTGTACCCAATGATTTTCTACCACATCTACTTAAAGGATTACCAACAACAACACAGACTGGTATTAAACATGAAACAGTCAAAAGTCATGCGAAGATACTAATCACACTCTGTGCAAAAGGTGAGTACCGACCGAAATTTCACATCTTTGGCCTTCAAGTTTAATCCAACCAAGGAACAATGAAAGAATCTACAAAATAAAAATAAAAAATTATTCGGCGCTTCATATACCTCGACTAGATAAAGATAGATAGAGTTCAACGTTTATATATATATATATATATATATATATATATATATATATATATATATATATATATATATATAATTCTACACTCTCTAGTCGTCAAGGTCCCCTCGTCTAATATCGCGAAACCTAATCGAGGCCCCCCATAACCGACAGAACTTCTCCATATTTTTTTTTGCAACTATTGCTGCTACTATATAAATCTAGACTGATTTTTTTTCGGATAATATTATAATTTTTTTACTCATTATATTTCTAACAAAGGCGTATAGGAAGGTTTTTTTTTAAAATAAGAAAATTTTATGCTAATTTAAAACCCATTTCGATTCTCACTCATCCGTAATATTAATATTTTTTTTTGGATTTTTCAATTGTATTGATTTGGAAAAATTTTGAAGAAAAATTCTCAATACAGAGAAGACCACCCACCCGCGTTTTATCATCGTTACTGTTCATGTAATATGATTAAAGGTTTTATAGGTTTGCCGGTAATAGTGCGGTAGAGAAACCTATAAAAGTCTTTTATTTGTGTGTATATATGTGTGTGTGCCTTTGTGAGGTCCGCGAAACACCCACAATTCGCCTCCGGGTTACCTACCTTTCGCGCCTTGTTTCCCCAGAGACGGACTCGGGTGGTGGTCCAGTGGCTGGTTGTGTGTTGCTGTTGCTGTTGTTGTTGTGTTGGGAGTCACGGCCGGCCAAATCGCAAATTCCAATGTGTGGGATCGTTTGCACACACACAGTATTTTAAAAGGCAGAACAAGGAAAGAGAAAGAAAGAGAGAGAGTGTCTTTTAGGATAAAGACGCCCGACGTCGTCGTCATCACCATCACCATCACCATCACCATCATCATTTCTAATTTAAACAAATGCGGAAAATTTGCTACGCAAAGGAAGTATTATTTATAACTTGACAGTTTGGACGATAGCCAATAAACCCACAACAACAACAACAACATACACACAGCTGATAGAATATCCTTGTTTTATATAATATTAAAAGGAAATTGAAGATTTAAAATGTTTTTTTTTCATTGATGGTTTCTCTCTATTCAAAAAAAAAATGTCGTGCCGGATGCAATTTTGTATTAAATAATCCGAAATATTAAAGAGTAGGACCTCCTTCGAAAATCCAGTTCGTCGACCTCTGACATCATCGACAGTTGGAAGAGACTAGCCCGTGTCTCGTTTGGTGCATTCCATTTCGCGAGATGATGATGAATAATAATAATGATGATGATGATGAAGCTGTTAAAATGAGAAACAACAAGACACAATGACAACAACGACCCCCCCCCCGCATTTAGTTGCTGTTATTATTAAATGGTTACTAATTCATATATCCATTTCTTTATTTTTTATCTTGAAACTTCCATTCAAGGAGCTCTATCGTCATTATCATTATTAACAAATAAACACAACAACAGTATCCTGTCCGGTATATCTGGGTAATTTTGAAAAAATTCACCTTGCCTTTTGTTAATGATTAGTAGTTAGAGTTGGTAAACAGCAAAACATAAAAAACAACATTCGCAATCTTGTCCTTTTCCATCTTGTTATGATTTTAAATAACAACGTAAAAACTGGACACACAACAGCAACTGGTGGTTGGGTTGGGTGGCCAGTTGTATTTTGCAGTGGAATGCATCCCGGTGCTGTGATATTTCTCACGATCCAAATTTAGGAAGACTACAGCCAAGGCCGGACTCTCCCAATACCTCGCATACAATTATCATTATTATTATTATTAACAAGGAAAGTTCATTTTCCACAAACTTGGAAATTGTCAGTGTGTTTAAACGCTTCTGCTTCAGGGTCAGGCTGTTTGTTTTTGTTCTTTCATTTAATTTTGCAAATTAAAAAAACCGCAGTGATGACGACAACAACAACAATAACAACAACGGCGGCGGTATCTGAACACTTTCATTATGTTTTCGACATGAATCGTTTTGCTTTTGGGGCTTTTGTATTAAAGACATTGTGTTGTTGTTGTTGCTGTTGTTGATGATGAAGATGATGGTGGTCGGACCGACCGGTTGTTGTTATATACAGTAGAAGATAATTTTCAAAGTAATTTCGTTGAAACGAGATAGAAGAGATGATTCTTTTAAAGAATATCGTTTTTATTTTATTGTTTTTGTTAATTTCCCTTTTGTGTTGTTTGTTTACAGAATATGATTTCGCCCATGTACTGCCTAGTCTTGTCGCTTGCGCTAGTGTAGCTTCCGCATTATGTGGATTAGGTTGGACAAATAAATCATCAGAAACAATGAATGATGTCTTAGAGAGGCTAAATGAACAAACAAACGTTGATGTTGTAAGTATTTTGAAATTTCTTTAAAAAATAAAATTAAATTAGTAATTGATGAAAAGATGAGTGGAAAAAGGAGACACAGAACGAACTTTGTGAATGGGTGGTGGTTATATAAAAACTTAGAAAAACAGGTGTCATGCACATGTTGGAGTGTTGTCTGGATTTTAAAAATTAAAAAAAAACCTACCCTTCCGCTTGAAATAAATTCCATCTTCTCATCATTCATATATCGAGAATAATTGTCTAATTTGTCCTCTTAATTCTCAAATCAACAGGAATACATCAAAGAGTGTATGGTGAAAATTGAAAAATTAGTAGAAGACACATCCAGTACATTAGACAAATACAACGACAATAGTGATATAAGAAATATGGAAAGGCGAGAAGAATCATCACCGCCACCAGATAAAATGTGCGGCTATAAAGAAACAGCAGTCACACCAACAGATGTACATAACGTCCACTTTTAGACTGAAAATTGACGAAACACAGTTTTCCAGTGAATTTTTCTAAATTAAACAAAAGAAAAAAAATGAGAAAAACTAGAGAGGAAGGAAGAAGTGTAAGAAAAAATCTTGTGTGTTACAATTATTATTTAGCTTTTTCAATAGTGATTTTTATTATTATTAATGTTATCTTCTGAAAGAAAAATATGTGTTCCTCGAGTTTAGTTTGTTTTGTTTTTATTTTTTAATAATAATTTTTTTTTAATTCAAACTATAACAGACGAGAATCTATTTTAACAAGTGATTTGCGCTTGAGGATTAAGGGAATTTATTACGCTTTAATAATAATAATAATAATACCGTGTTTTTTTTTAAAACAAAATAATTATTATTAGTTTGTGTGCTTCAATTTTTAATTTTTTTTCTCGTTGTTTAGTCTGCTTATTTGTGGGAATGTTTTTTATTATATAATTTTTCTCTTGGATAAGAGAGAAAGCAGCACCTGGGGCCTTAATTATATATCGTCTAGGTATTATTAGGAAAAAATGAAAAACGATATTGGTACCCTAAATTTATTTGTGTACGCATTTATTGTGTTAAAAATATTGTTCCTGACTTATTATATATTATTGTTATTTCTATTATTATTATTATTATTTTATTATTATTATTTTATTATTATTTAATAGTAAGCAAAATCTAGTTGTTATTTTAATTTTCTGAAGACTGCACCTGTCTCGCGCCTATGGGGGACATTGACTTTTAATTAATTGTTTTAATTAATTAATAATTTAGTAGTAATTATGTCTTCCAAATGACTAAAATGCAATCATAAACTATATATATATATCTTATGCATATATAAAAAGAAAAGTATTTCATTTTTAATTAATTAAAAGAAAAACTTGTGATCCCAAAATATGCTTACTATTAGTCTAGTGTGATTATTTTTTTTCGAGAAAAACATTAAAAAAAATTAGATTGAAGCAATTACTGTACCTAATTAAGTAGATGTGTAGTTCTCGGTTGTCTACCTTGACTGTATATATTTATATATATGTTATATATAGATTAATAGATGAAACCTCTAATTACCTGATTTTTGTACATAATTATTGTTAATGCAATAGTAACAACAAAAATATTTAAAAAAAACGTAGTAACTTGAATACAAACTCTGATGATAATGATCAAACACTGCCAATATACTGTTTTGTTTTTTTTTTTGTTGTAACTTTACTGTTTTCTGTTAAAACCATTGATTATACCGGAAATGCCATTAGAATTAATGTAAATTTGTTTCCGTTTTCAATATGTGTATGTGTATGTGTTGTGTAATTGATAATTTCCAGACATCAAGGTCGTGACCTTGATACATTTCCGATATGGTCAATGGCCAACAAACGAACATATACCTCATATTCTTTAGGAAATACAAACTAAAATCGCCGAAGAGACAACTATATGGACTACAAATTTATATAAATATTGTAAATAGTGAATAATTAAAATTGAAAAAAAAAACAATAAAACGCTTATTGTAAATAAACTTATTTAGATTATGGATATGATCTAGATTTTTTTTATATTGTAATAGTTAATGTTAAAAAAATGGTAATAAATCAAATATCGAACATACCTTTTGTTGTTGAAAGAAACTTCCGGGTCTTTAAAAAGCAACACAACAAAGTCCACGTGGCACTTACCTGCCGCAAAACGAAAACAATGAAGTTAGCCACGATCGATCGCGCGTCCCAAAAACCGTTCGAACCGAACGTCAAACACTGATCTGAAAATATAGGTTATGTGTAAGTGTGATTATCAAATATTGAGAAAAACATGTTTATTTTGGCTGAAATGAAAAATGTCACGCGTATACCACCAGAATTGTTCAATTTGAAATTGAACGAAGCCATTGCCGGTGAATTGAATAAAAAATTAGCGAACAGGGTGAGAAATGTGCCAAAGTTTCTATTATTATAAATATTGTTTAACTGTTGCACAGGTATTACTAAATATCGGTTTATGTATTGCATTATACGATATTACCACGTTAGAAGAATCGTTTATATTCCCTGGCGATGGGGCATCCCATACAAGAGTCAGTTTTCGTTATATTGTCTTCCGTCCACATATTGAAGAGATTTTAATTGGAAAGATTCGAAGTTGTAGTCAAGAAGGTGTACACGGTAATTTTTTATTTACCATTCGGATCGGTATTAATTGTTGACAATTCTAGTATCTTTGGGATTTTTTGATGATATATTGATACCACCAACGGCATTACAACATCCATCGAAATTTAATGAAACCGAACAGGCATGGGTGTGGGAGTATGATACAGGTGATGGGGAGAAACACGATTTATTTATGGATGCTGGTGAAACGATACGGTTTCGTGTAACTGCTGAATGTTTCACAGAAACTTGCCCTACAGGCAGCTTACAAGAAGCACACGAGAAAAGTGAAAATAAAGTACCTTATAGCCTGACGGTATTTTCGATAATTTATGAGATCGTTACGAACGTTGATGTAATTATTTCCGTTTCTTTTTTAGGGTAGTATTAATGAACCAGGATTAGGACTGTTGACGTGGTGGGATAATTGAGAACGTGCTTGGATTGTATCCCACTGCATTGATGCCACTGAACAAATTACAAAATACTCCTGATGTTATTCTGCTTTTGAAATAACTGAATTTAAGGATAATCACATCCAGTACCCTACTCTTTTTATTCTTAAAAATAGCCTCATATTTCTACCAATGAGAGGGATATATCAAGGGAAAAACGCGTTATTTAATATGTAAATACCTTTATTGGAAGCAAAATAAATAGTAATTTAAGAAATATTTGTCATTTGTTCAAAATACCTGAGCACTCGTCTTTGATGTTCGAGTACTCGAACAAGCGTTCGGAACTGCTCTGAACAGGGTTGCCAGATGCCTCAAATTTCTCTCATTAATTATAGTCGGGCGTGTTTGGCAGGTTCTCCATGTTAATTTTTTTCCCTCTCACAAGCGTTTAGCGATAGGATTTTGGCACTTGGAAAAGAGTAGCGATGAAGAAATTTTGAGAATTTTCGAAATTTATTAATATAGGTGTCACTATTTGATTAAATCTAGTGATATTTTTTTAAATTGTTGTAACAGTTTAGTGGTCTACTAATAGTCAGACATGCAAACTTGACGGAACAAGTTTGACAGTGATTTGTACTAAGAACGATCCGAGCTCGGTGAAATTGAGGTATGTTCACTAGAGAACAGAGAGTTTGATTTAATTTATTCAAGCAATTAAGTGCAGTGTAAATTGTAATAATCAATGCGTGTGTATTTTAAATCCAGATATCACTAGACAATTCAACAATAAAGAGATTTGTTATGGACTTTGACTAACTGGTGAAATTGGAAACAGGTGTATAATATGGGATACATTTAGTTTTTGAGTTATTTATTGTATAGTTTTCTATGTAATAGGTATATAATAATAGGTAAAACATTTAAAAACTTCTCTACGGATTACGTATAGACTTGGGCCACTTGCCCAGAGTACGTCAAAACCATTAAGACTGAACTGGCAACCCCGATTCTGAAATACGATCACTGTTGCAGTGTTCTACATTATCGATAAAGTGATTTTTGACAATTTTTTCTATTTTCCAATTTTATTTAAAGGTTATGCTGGAAAAATTACAGTTTTGAAAATCATTGTTTCTTTATAAATGGCATCGCAGGTACTTTTCCAATGTTTTTTTTTTGCTCATTCAATTTGATTTTATATTTCTGTTATCAATTTCAGTCTATTAAAACATTAGGGAAATTTATTAAACCGTCAATATTCGATAGAGGTACTGGAGCCCTATTACCAGAAGCCTACAAGAAATTTTATAAGGAATGGAAATTAACGGAACCAACAGCTGTTCATTATATACCTGAAGAGGGTAGATGGAAACGCGACGAAATTACCGGTGAAGTGTATGTATCATTAAAGTCATAAACAGAATATCGATTTGATGTGTAAATATTACAGACAACCAGTTCAGAATACTCCAATTCCGGTTATTTATCCACCAGAACATAATCGACATATATGGGGTGGTGAGGGTGTTGTGCAAGGATTTAAAAAGAAACATGAGAATAAACGACGTGTACCACACTTTTGGATGCCAACATTAAAACGTTCAATTGTCTATAGTGAAATATTAAACAAATATATGTCGGTTATTGTAACAGATCGTACAATTAACTTGATTAATGCCAATTATGGTTTTGATCATTATCTATTGAAAACACCAGCATGTGATCTAAAATCATTACTACCATTAGGATTGAAACGGAAAATCCTACAAGAATTAGAAAAAGGTTGTCCAACATATGCTAAACAACCTGAATTACAACAAAAAATCTATGATCGATATAAAAGCTATTTAGAAGCGGTAATTTTTAGATTCTAGTTTTATTTTTGTTAATTATTTTTTTTGCCGTCTCGCAGTATACACCTGACGAAGTCGAATGGTATGGTTATTCGTTTTCCGCTGCTTGTAAGAAATTGGAAGAATCAATTGAGAAACAAAATCAACCTGTACCATTGAAACAAGTCTATCGTTCGAAATTAATAGAACAATTACGTGATGCTGGAATAAAAGAGGCTGCCGATATTCAAAAGGATGTTAAAGGTAATCGGACAACAACATGGTTGGAAAAAGTGAATATCTTCTCAAAAAAACATGAAACATAAATATAGTTTATATTGTTGTTGATATTTAGTGATCATTTAGCTAATAATTAGCTAAAAATAAAAACAAAAATTCAACTAATCGTACAATCTAATTCACCAGTTTTCGGTAAACAATCCAATGTTACAGCAACAGCTCTTGTCATATATGTCATTGTACCATAACAACCGCTCGGTGCACTATCATAGAAATGTTGACAAATATATGCAGCACCGCCACATAATAAACCACCAATTCTTGATGTTTCACGTAATTCTTTCGGTTTAGCACAACATAAAGTTGCATCTCCATCACATTTCATCTATTAACAACAAAAAAAATAAAATCATAACTATATAAAAACTAATTACAACAATAAAACGTACTTGATCATCTAAAAATAATTCGTTTGCAATATGTACAAGCTGTTCAATTTGTATAATACCACCTAATGATGGTACAACATTATATTCAGATACTAATGTTAATACCATTAATGCTTCAACAATTAATTGACGATATTCAGGTTGTGGTATTGTATTTAAAACTGTTTCAACAGCTAATGCAAATTTCAATTCACCTGATGTCATTTCTTGCGTTAAACTTTGCGGCAATACTTTACCAGCAATATCAATACCTTGACACTATTAATTAATTAATTAATTAATTAATTAACAATCATCAAAAGAAATTTGAACTTACTCTCTCTAAAACACTCCAAACTCTTGGATAGAAATCACGTGGCACCCGATTTAAGGCACCATCTAAACGGCGACGTCTCAACCATTGCCCTTGCCTATCTGAATCGATTAAATTATCATCGGTATCTTGGCCCAGACTAATATGACTTTTCTAATAATCAATTACCACTGTTATTATTAATAATTAATTGATTAATGATTAATTTACCTTGCTGATTCTACTGGATTTACTACTGATAATTGAGAAATTGCCTCGTCCCACTTTAATAAATAAAGTAATGTTATTAAATAGTAGATATTTTGTATAATTGAAGCGATTTACCACTACTGATTGCAAATTCTTTTCCACTCATAATATGATGTAATAAATTCTTCATTTCAAATGGACTTAAATTTAATAAATGTTCAGATGCTTCATCACCATCACAAATTAATGTTCTTGATAATTCAGTTGCCATAACTTGTATAATTAAACCAACTCTTAAACGTAACATTTCTAAGAATAATTGTGGTTCAGTACGTATAAACATTGCTAAATAAACTAATAATTCTTGTGTTAACATTGCTGTACTATCATCTTCACCATATGCTTCATGTATTAATAAACGTAATTCACTTTCTGGTAATGGTGCAATAATTGTATGTTCATTATTTGGTGGCATACCAACTGTGATTTGTTTTTGTCGAACTAATAAATCCGTTACAGATTTTGCTAAATCTTCAACACGTTTACCTAACATACCAGCTGTATGTCGTACTAAACCCCACATTTTTTGTTGGCATGCTTTCTCATATAATCCTTTTAATAAATCACGTACTGTTATCGGTTTACTATTTTCTAATACGCCCGTATAAAAATCTAAACCTTTTGAATCAACCAAATATTGTAAAATATCACCTTGTTCATCTAATGATTCAGATTCACGTAACATTGCAAATAATTCATCAACCTTTAAAAAATAATAATAATAATAAAATAATTATTTTAAATAAACAATAAATCCGAATAAATATACTTCAGTATCAGAATATTGCGATTCTGAATTTTGTTTATGACGTGTTATTGTCACATTAGGTAGATTATTATTACGTTTATTATTTTCAATAATCGTTGGTTCTTCTTTGATAGCTTCAGGTGATGGTGAACGTAAATGTTCAGTTGGTACACTATGATCGATTGTATCTTGACAAGTTGTTAGAAATAATGCTGAACCACGTCGTTCTAAACTTGCATTACATTCCATACCCCAAGTTTCAGCTATTCAGAAAACAAAATAATTAATTATTTCAAAATAAAAGAAATCTCGTGATAATACCGTGATTTAGTATAATAGGCCGCATTAAAATATCGCCTAAATTAACTCTTGTATTTTGCGTCAAAACAATTAACAAAATTGATAAACAATGCCGTACTGTGATCGTACTCAGAGCCTGAGCAACCTGTACGTAAGTACGGCTATATTTATGAAAGAACATACTTACAGTCAACATTGATCGAACGTGTTTTCTTGATAGCACCCCGAACAGACATACGTCGCTTCAAATGTTTCGTACGATTTCTAACATGTGATGTGATTAATAATGATGATTTGCTTGATAAAGATTTAACTAAATGTTCTTCTAAATATTGATGAACTTGTGGATTTAATTCTAAAAATTCATTTTCTAATATTAATAGAAAAACAATAATAATTTGATTTACTATCAGGTAATCCATCTTCATGACAACCCAAAAAACTTAAATTCGTTATACAACTAGTACTTAAGAAATCATTTAAATGACCCAATGTCACTCTAGTACCATTAATATAGCCTGATTTTAATTTTTTCATTGTTGTTAACATTGTTAAAGGTATTTTATCTTGTTCTATAAAATAATAATAATAATATCAAATTCAATTCAATCAAAATTGAATTGTTAGTTAATTTCTATCAAAGAAAAACAAACAATTGTTACCTAAAAAACTTTTTGCAGCGACAAGCGTAATCGTTGGTCTGCCAAGCATATTTCGCCAATTCATTGTTAGAAATGCAAAATGTGTCACTAATTTATCAGCCAATAGAGCGATGTCGTAACTTGTATAATATTCATCCATGTCAAGATTCTAAGATTAGAGAGAATAGAGAGATCAAAAATAGAAATGGTCCCCATTAACTAACAGAGATAATCACATGCAACACATATACAATCACATAGCCAAATCAATAAAAGTTTGAAAACAATATCAATAGTTCGTTTACAAAAAAAAAACAATTAATTAATTTGTCGGTTTGATTTGAAATTAAAAAAAAATAGTAATCAAATGTACCTAAATGTAATCTTCTACAGGCTATTGTTACCAACGGTCTGCCTAACATATTTTGCCAACTGGATTTCAAAAAATTTATCTCACTCTTGCATATATCTATCATTAATTCATAATCAGTTGCTATATAATTATGTGACATATCGGTGAACTAAGGCATTTTATTGTGTTGTAGAAGTGTACATTATGTACACGAAAAAATTTGATCAAATAAAATTCCATACAGAAATAATTTATTCCAACTCACCTGTGGTGTAAACGCAAATATTTTATCACCCAATGTATATAATTTACTTGTACTTAATATACCAACATCACGTGATTTACGTCCAGTTAAACCTAATTTTTTATTTCTACCTAAATACGTATATAAATGTGATAATACACGTGCTGGTTGTACTTCAATTGGTGCAACATCAGCAATTGTTTGTACAATAATATCATGTTCAGCTAATCTATCACGTATATCATTATCTTCAGCTAATATAACAACTTGTACAACAACATCCGGTTTCTTTTCAGAACATAAACGTCGATTTAATGGATCTAATTCACCTGGTGCTAGAAAACCTTCTTGTAATAATTTACCAACTATGTACAATGATTGTGCCCATAAAAATGGACAATGGCCTAATGGTATACGATTTTGTGTGCCAGGTTCTTTATATTCAGCATTGACAAATTCTGCTGGTACTGAATATAATTCCGGTACTAATCGTAAACCATCTTCTGTACGTATCATGATCTGTAATGATGATTCAATTAAACGAAAATATGTGCAAGATGCTCCATTTTATCCATAATTTTATGTATTGGATAAGATGGAGCTTAAATCGAAACAAACATCTTCCAATTGTTGTGTGTATTGATTGACTTCTTGTTTATTGCCACGGAAACAATGGTCAATGATTAGATAACAAAAAAATAAAGGCCATTCACATTCAATATTTTCAAACATACGTAATTCCCATGGTTCATAATACAAACGTGTTGGATCTTCTTTTGGTGTACGATAGCCATCTCTTAAAAATCGTTTACAACCGTAACGTCCTTGTAATTTGCCAATAATTGTTTCACGTGTATATTGTAATAATGCTGGATCGTCAACAGCAAATGCTGGAAAACTAATAACCGATAATAGACTACTGTCGATTTCTTTTGAACTGGACTCTCTTGGTAGCATTGATTGTAAAACAGCTTGACATTTTTGTGCTTCATCAGCTAATACATGTATAATACTATATGGACCACCACGTGCACCAAATAAATCTAATTCATTCATTGCATCTAATGCCGCTTTTGCCATACCAATACTACTAGCATTTAATTCAAGTAAACCATGATTTGTTTTATCACCACGTTCCCATATACCATAATCGGGTGTACAATATGCACATTCAATATAAAATACTAAATTTTGTATGAATGCAACTTCATCTAAATTAAATATAATTTGTAAACCAGATGCTGTCATTTGTGCTAATATTAATAAATATAATGATATTGAATCAATTTGTAAATGGCCCCATTCATTATCACCAACAACAATTTGTCCAGTTTTCGATGAATATTTTGCATGTAATGAATCCAATGGATTTTGGGTTTGTTTGAATTTTTCAACTTTATCTTTTTGTTGCATCATTGCCATTAATAAGCCACGCATCAATTTAACACAGGATTGTTCTAATTCATATGTTTTAGCATGATCCTCATCTTGATCGGCCATTTTTTTATAAGACATCGATAAACCCCATACAGCTAATATACAATAAACATTATCACGTATCCATGCATGATCATTATTAATACTGGCTGGAAATAAACCAGTTACTGGATTTTGATGGGTCATAATGATTTTATGTGCTAAACGCTGGTAATAATCCAAACGGACACCAGAATTACTGCGACTACGCATTTTTACACAATTTATTTTTGTTGTCCAGGAGAAACGACTGATCACACACTAATTATAAAAAAAACACTAATTTTCATCGACTAGATTTAAAAATACATTTAAATTGAAAGGCGTTACAATGTCAGAAACGTCAGAATTTTTGGGGTTATAATTACGGTCGAGTTTCATATAGGCACACACGTAACATTAGTAGCTAGTTACATGATTGCGCAAGTCATATAATAGAGTTCAAACAGTTAAAGTTGCCATATGTAATTATTATATTATTATTATATATAATAGACACTTGAGAGATTGTCTTTATGGCTATAATCTTAACTACATCTCTGAATTATAGTGAATTTCTACACAATTAGTTAGTAGTAACTCATAAATTAGAGAAGAAATATTAATGCTTAATCACACTGGCAACACCGCTAATCTAAGCACATACCATGGTTGTTGTGTGTACCGTAAACGGAACTTTTACCCACATTTATGACAATAGATTAGAGATGGACGTATTTTTCTATAAATGGCATTATTGCTAAATATATGCAACATATAATACACATACGGTAGGACTGCGTTCATAAATAGATTTAGGGATGATAAAAGTTATCGATTGAATATGAATAAATAAAATCACAGAAATGGACTTGTTGCCCTCAACAATCGAACTGCTGTTGGGAGTCAGCGATTATTATACGAATAGATTCTTATGGTATTTTGAAATATATTCATGTGGACATTATTAGGTGTGTTCCAATCCACAATTCCAGATTGATTTGTTTATAACTAAATTACGCATGTCTAGTTAGGAACTGATTACGAATTACTTTCAAACATTACGAACTGGAATTAATCATCATTTTTAATTTTTAAAAACCTTGAATTAACTGTCATATCTTTCCATTACCTTCAGCCGTGTGGGAAATGGCCATTTTCGATGCATGTACTTGGAAATGAAGAATTTAGCCAATGAGAGACGTTTTCCAGACAAACATTGTCACATCTTTATGCTGTCCCGTGGCACAATACGAGGTGTCACATTTTCCACTAAAAAAAAGAAAATCGTATAAGACATTTGTTACTTGGCAAAATTTCCCAAAACCTGTATTTCGTATTGCCTACCCAATTGCAATATTAGTCATTTATACAGCGTGTCTCAATTTGGTGCACCATTTATGACTTTTTTTTCATAAATGCTCACAAATACATTTAAATTTGATAATATTCAGATAATTTAATTTTAATTATGGAACAAAAGAAGAAATAATTAAACGTAGAACGTTATCTTGAATAAGTGATAAATCTGCAATTTATGCAACAATTTTAACAAAAATGTCTATTCAACATTCGCTATCTTTTTCTATTCAATAACAATCAAGATCTACCATCTTTGTTGCACTACACCTGCTGGTTTCTTGTAATGGACCAGTGAAACTGGTCTTATGGGTTCTCGTCCCCGTCATAGCCGACACAACATACACACACACACACATAAATATACATATATACACACATCCATACACACACAACAACAAAACATAACTCGCCAGCAGTAGATTGTCGACTGGTGTTGTGTTTATTCAATGTTGAAAGCTTCAAAAACTTGAACGTGCTCCCAATATTCCATTCAATACGATTGTTTTTTTAACGATTTATTATTGAAATTAACAACATATTCAAAACTAATCAATTAAACTTCAATTAAAATAACGAAAATTATGTGTTTACCATATAAAATGTGGAAAGTGTTTTATTTGTTTTATTAAAATTGATTGTCTGCCCAAATCATTGCGGAGGGACAACAAGAAAACACACTGATGGTTGATGGTAAACCTTTGATGTCGATATAGGTGAGAGTTATCGTTGTTATTTATCTATTTATTCATTCATTTATTTATTTATTTATTTATTTATTTATTTATTTATTTATTTATTTATTTATTTATTTATTTATTTATTTATTGATTAATCAATGAATCAAAATATTTGCAGTGTTAATTTATATTTGAGCGCCAATTCGTCAATTGTTTATTGTATTTAAAGCCACAATTGAGCAAATTTATAGACTAATTAAAACACAATTAATAATTAATTACACCCTTGCCCCTATTGCAGTGTGTTATCACATAAATTACACGAATAATAGACATTTTATTAGTGTTTCGTTTTGAATTGGTTCTTATTGAAAAGTTTTCAGAAAACTTCATAAATTGTGGTTAAGGTTCCATTGAGTTTCCATCGATTTTTCGACATTTTATTACACGCATTTATCGTATGTAAATCGTATAAATTTCCACTTCTAATGGTGATTGTAATTGTGTAATTAAATTTAATTGCAATCTTATTGGTTGATTTTACAACAGGGGCGGCTTCAGTTTGATTCATTCTAGAATCTGGCGATCTGAATCAAATTATTACCGATAATGGTGCCCAACCTTCTTCTTAGATTTGCGATACACACAATTACATTAAATTATTAGATCAAATAAATGACTTGAGCATTAATAATTGGAATACAACGCCCATATATAACCTAGATAAAATAAAATACGAAATAGAAGCCCGGTGGGTTTGTTGGTTCACTTCATAGTTGAACTTTATTAAATGATTCCATTATTAAATTAATTTTTTTTTTATTGATATTTCACCAATGACGAATCTCTTTTAATATTTATATAAATAAACAATTCATTAAAATAAATTAACAATAATTCATATTCGTAGACATGTCTTTGGACGTGTTAATATTATTTATTATTTATGCAGTATTTGTAAAAGATTTTATTTTGTAATAGATAAAAAATAATCGAAATTATATTCTAAACTGATCAATATTTACATTTCTCACAGTTATAGTCATTTTCACTCAAATACCTGCTATTTATATAATTATTATCGACTATGGTGCGGATCTGCGTTGTATTCTATGGCAAATCCTGTTTCATCTTTAAAGCCCCATCCACAAATATCGAACGATCATGAACGTTGGGTACGAAGGGAAACGAATCAACCATTACACAAAAATGTAAAGAGGGACCAAACGCGAACGAATGAGATTGTCGTGGGAACACGATCGAATGCAAACAATTGATTTCCTTTGAGGTACCAACAGCCACTGTTCGATCGCGTTTATATTGCCGTTATATTGCCGATCGTGTTTGCATTGTTTACATTTCCATTTGGACCAATTTCTACGCGATCGCTCGATAGATGTGGACGGGGCTTAATAGGATGCGATTACACTATTTTTCTTGTTCAAGTAATGCTAATATAAACACATCTTCACGTGATTTTTTGAACGACTTGTCAATATCTTGTCAAGTTACTTTCAACTAACGAATGCGAGAAGGATAACAATCACAAATTGTTCCTCGAAAAAAATTGAGAATTGTTTGCATACACCATCAGTTCTAATTAATCTAAATTAATTGATTCAAAAATTGTATCAAATGTGTGATTATCTTGCATTCGTTAGAAATAGTAATGTCGATATTGTACAAGAACTTGACAAGTTATTTGAAGAAGAACATGCGGTAATCGCACCTTTAAAATATCTACGCTTCGTTAGAAACTATTAAAAGAGAATCCACAACAAAGGAATTCGAGTTGTTTTTTTCTTCTTTTGTTGTTGAAAAGATTAAAATTCCATCATTTTACACACATGGTAGAGAATATATCGGTACACTGTTCTTAAAGTAATTAGTGGAGTTTTACCTACAGATAGAGCAATTCTATGGAATTTGTAAGCCATGCTGTTGTTGTTGTTGTTGCTGCATTTTCTTCTATTTCATTACCCAGAAAAACATCTATATCTATCAGGTGTGTTTTACGATTGTAAATTAGTTCTTGTTGTTAGATTCTAATAATTGTATAGAATTAATTTTAATTATATACAATTGTATGGATTGCATTAACCATCTGGTTATGTTAAATAGAGATATTTAAATAACAAATAAAAAATTCGAAATCATTTTCGAATACGAAATAAAATTACGTATGGTTTCAATAAAAAAAAAATTATTGAACCAATAAAAATGTGTGATGTTTCATGATCGTTAATTATGAATCATTAGTCGATAGAATAATTGGAAAGAATAGCGGAACGGACTCATTAAATTCAGTAATTCATCACTTATCTTTCAATCAGTTAAGTAAGGACAGAAATACAATTCGTTTCGACTGGATGATCGATAAAATATATAAAATGATTCTCTTAAGCCCCCGTGCACACCTAACGTACGACTACGAACGAATGCAAATGTTGTCGAACCAAACAGCGATGCACCAATTGTCGTCCGCATTCGGTCGTGTAGTGCGGATGACAGGGAGGACAAATGTTTATTAATTGGACCGCCATGACCCTTCTGAATGTTGGCGATCGTTTGCATTCGTTCGTTAGATGCGGACCTGGCTTTATATTGTTATAAAATACAGGGCTGTTTCAAGTCAACGGAACTTATCGGAACTTATATAAATAGGACCACGTAAAGTACAATAGATTTGAAAATATTAAGGGTGGATGTCGCGGGGGTGTTCCATATTTACGGCGGCATCATGAAATTTACCTAATTTTGTATAAATAATCCACACTGTTTGTCTAACGAAACCGGTTGTAATTCATCTTGTAAAATTAACTTGTAATCCCCTCTAAGTACAGTAAATTTAAATTGTTTATTGATTACAGTATCAAGTTTCTGAATTAATAAACATGTGTATATTCTGTATATATAGATTATTTTTCTTTGCTAGAACATCACCGATTATTATTGCTCCTTGATGATTGTTATCTAATGATATCATAAATCAGAATTGAGAATGAAATTGGACAACTATTCAATTATCTTTAATTAATAACCGCGCACAATTTTCCATGATTAACAATTAAATATAAATACACAGTTTTATAAAAGGCATACGGAAATATTTAATGACCTTTTGATAATGGTTTAGTTATCATTAATTGTCTATATTATATGCATTTTTAATTCATTAATTATAACATTGATAAGTCTCATTCTTTACAAGACTCTTTATCACAATTACAGTTTATTTTCAAAATAAGTCAATTTGCATCGACAATAATTAAAAAATAATAATTTTATATATTAATTATACGAAAATCATCTTTATTTGTTCAGTGATTTTTTAAAAAAAGGTGTGTTATTTGATTTTTAACAAGTGTATAAAAAAATATTCAAAGTATGTGTGTATCTCGCATAAGATTTCTTTTCTTGTCAATGGAAATAACGTAGGTTTGAGTAATTATTTTGTAAACACCTTTCTAAATACGCCTAATCTGTTTGTTATATCCATGAACCATTTCCAAAATGTTGTTGTGTTGTTGTTAGATGTATTCATCTATTCTTTATTCAGTCGATTAGTTCTTTTCTGGAATATTTGTTTGTGTTTGTGTGTATGTGTGTGTGTGTTGTTCCTATTATTTGAAATATTTCGAAAACTCTTTTGAAATTCAACGATTTTGTTGTTAAATAGATACGTTGCTATTCACATATTCATTGATTCCAGTAAGTTTTCTAATGTCCAACAAATATTCTTCTAAATTTATGTTTAGGACCGGACCAAGGTGTTTCTGTGCCCGAAGCGAAATACCAATGTTGCGGTCGCCTTCGCGATTTAAAGCCAAATAAAAGAATAAACACGCCCATTGAGTCATCAAAATCGGTCAGTGGATTTTGACCAGTGGCGTATCATCTGCATATCTAAAAAACTCTGCATGTGGACGTTACAAAAACAGAATGATGGCCGCTGCTGGCCTGCCGATCAGCTGTTTGGACTTGCCGCCCTCTAATTGAAACTGGATTCGTCTGTATCTACTTTTACAACCTGCGCAACATTATTGGAGGGCCCTTCTCAAATAATTTCAAGTTTAACAGTCCTGCGCCCGGCACTGCTTATGTTTATAATATTGTTTGATTGTTCGATACCATTGGAACACGCTCATGGAGCTCAAAGATACAACAATGCTTGTATTTCAAGTCTATCTAGTTAAAGTAGAATTTCCATAAAGGTGCGTCCACATCTGAGTAGCGAGCACGAATAGAAAGTTCAGACGCGTCTTAAGCCCCGTCCACATCTATCGAACGATCACGAAGAAATGGGTACGAATGAACGATTACAAAGGATTAGAATGGGACTAAAGTAGTTGAATGATCTTGCATTCGCTTGTGTTTTGCTAAACAAAGATTTGTGTTTCCAGTCCGCACTATGGGAATACGAACGAACGCGAACGATTGATCGTTCAATAATGTGTACGGGACTTTATTCTCTACGTAGCCCTATGTTTCGAGTTTGTCTCGGTTGTGACCAATTGTTTCGTGTGTAAATTTGTGAATGCAACGCTTCGACATCCCTGTTACACATATGAGTAATTTGATGTGAGTTGATTTGGTCTGGGCTTAGCCTAAGGTTAGTCTAGTCAAATTTTATAGACTATAATGCAATTATTATTATTATTATTGTTATTATTGCACAACCGGTTTCGATTCAAATACTAAAATTACAATTCTATTAAATCATTCTAAAGATGAGCCGAAATCGGTATTAATCATGAAATAACTAAATCATTGAATACCGAATTTTAATTAAGGTCATATCTGATTTTATTTTGTTGATTCTCATTCATTAAAATTGTTTTAAATAATTTAAACGTATAGAAATAAATGAAACGGAACTTGGTGCGTTGATTAGGTCAACAACAGATTATTAATAACTTCACGTAATGTCATTTATAGTTTATCGAGTGAAATATCGTTTTCATTCATTTGTAAATTCGATAGAAAACTGCACGAAATTAGACGAAAAAATATATGCCAACAATAATAAAACCACTTTCAAGTATGGAATTCTTTTGAATTGAATCTCAATCCAAACAAAATCCAACAAAAAGAAAACAAACAAACAAATACAAAAAAAAACTGTTTGTTAATTGTATACTTTAAGTTGGTATCCTTGACGTTTTTCCCAAATCGATCATATCAAAAGAATTCCAACCATTGTTGTTTGATGATGATGATGATGGTGGTGGTGGTGGATGATTAATTAAAACCAACTCGAATCTAGACAATACGTGGCGAATCTCTTCTGCAATCGTTTGGTGGATTTGAAAAGATGTCGGAAAAAAGTTTCCAAAAGGTTTTTTATTCGTGTGTGGGTGGATGATTTTTAGTTTCTATTTTTCTCAAAACATTTTCACTATTGTAGGCGTTGTTTTCGTTATCTACACGATTCCAAAATCGTATCTCACCTTTAGTTTCTAATTGGTTCTTTATAGCGTAATTCTAGAAATAGAATTGTGCATCTCCTTCAAATATTATTGCTAAAACTACCAACAGCTGCCATTAAATTTATTCAGATGTTGTTCATAACAAACAAAATCATTGATTTTATTTAAATAAATAATAATAATAATAATAATAATAATAATAATAAGGAGTAGTGTAAATATAGCAACCTACATAAAGGATACCTTTCTAATCTACATTTTCGGAAAACTGGCTCCGTTTACCCTTGACTAATAATTTTTCATTTCTTGTTTGATAATAAAAATAAATTGATACAGCATTTCGGAAGTGATTATTTTTTTTTAATCTTATCTATCCAAACTTTCTGTTTTAAAATATTCATATGCATGTGTAGGTAGTTTTATTGTTATTATAAACAAATAATTTCGGTATGTTTGATGGTCTAACTAAAAGTAGTACTATTAACAGAGCCGGACCGGGCATAAATTGCACCCTTTTTGAGTCTATGTCTATCTATAAAAACTCAAACTTATAGGATTTGGTGCTCCATTGGAAACCGCGCCCGGGACAGTCCTGCCCTCGGTCCGCCACTGACTATTCATAATAATAATAATAATAATAATAATAATTATAATAATAATAATAATTTTGTTTATAGTTTTTTCTTGCACCTACAATTAAAGCAATATGCCAAGGAATTTGTGCTCAACTTTGATAAATCCTAAGAAATATTCTAAATATTTTTGTCTCATGTAGTAAACGGCGATTTCTATAAATAAATAAATATAGAACAAACAAAAACATTTACAATTATTTAAAATACAGGAAATTAGTTCTATCGTTGAAAGAAATGGATAATTACTACGTGGATTTGTTTGGTTGTGGAAATATTTCAATAATTCAACAAATTTATACCACCTGTAATCTGTGTCAAGCTTAGAATAAATTTTGGCACACGTTTCAAATTAATTTTCTAATTATAATTATTCGTTCTTCTGTTGAATATCATTTTGAAATAACAACTATTCTAAGGATCTATCAAATGGATCAATCATCTGTTATTATTATTATTATTATTATTATTATTATTATTATTATGATTGTTGAATCAATTTATTGTCAATGTCTCGTTTCAATGAGTAAACTTGAAGGCAAATTCTAATCAATTATTAAAAAAAAATGCAAATTTGATTGGTAACGTAATAGAATTAACGTGATTGGCGCCTTAGATCCTGTTCTATAAATGTTTTATAATCGCATTACTAAATCTTCTTTATATTTTGAAATAAATTTTGTTGCTGAATCTCTTTGGCGGTTGAAAAATTTTTCAAAAAATTTTACACATTTATTATAAAATCAAAAAAAAAATTATCGTGGAATTAATGATTTGTCATAATGTGAGTCAACAGATGAGTTTATCTGTGGCCCAATCTGACATTTAGATAATGAAAAGAATTTGACGGCAAAAAAGGTTGCTAAAAACGTGTACCGTTAAAAGGTGAAAGCGTTGTCTTCGCCTACTATTTCGTTATGCTAGCGTTAATATCTGGTCAAATGCAAACGAGCATATACGAACCAGTCTGAACGGATATGACAGCCGAATTGAATTCGTTTACGTCTTGTTTAGTTGTTCAATGGAAAATAATTGTTTGATAATCGTCGTTTATGATCAAATATGAGTATTTGCAGTCGTGTTAATGTTTGTTTTGGCTCTTGTTAGTGCTCTTGCGGGTTCCCCACAGTTGTTTCGAGTAAAGGTGCGCTCACTTTCAAGGAACGAGCATGAATTTAGTGTCGACATCCAAACAAACCCAAACAAATTTCAATGGAAACTGTTCGTTTTTGTTCGATTTGGGGATCAATGAAACGTTTGCCTAGTAGATAGTGAGCATTCGCGCTTGCTTTTAATTATACATGTTCGTTTGTGTTCATTTAGTGATATTCGTTGCTAAGGTGAACGTTTTTAGATACGATGAAGCACAATTATTATCCTTTGAAGAACCAACAGGTGTTCTAATATGATTCGCTCGTGCTCGTGTAGGTTTCTACTGTACGTTCATGCTCATGTTAGTATATTTTCTATGTTATAAACGTTAAAGAACATTTCGATTTCTAATGACGTAAATGGAAGAGTAGAATGACTAAATTTTCCGAGAGATTCATAATTATGAACCATAAAAATGCCGTAAAAAAGGATTGAATTTATGATTAATTAAATTCCCTAATCAGTAAAATCAACGAAAATAAAGATAAAGACACTAAATAAAAAATTAATACATTAGATAGATAGTTACAAATATTTATAAGTTTCCAGGATTTTACCAAAATTGGAGAGACTTGTTTTGATTTGTATTTTCTCCATAATATGAATATTCAAATAAATAAACATTAAATATGTGAGAAATATTAATTTTATACTAAGGAACTATCACTAATCACCTGCTGGTTTATTAATGTTGCTTTCCAAATATACGATACCAAATCAGATTTGGTCAACGTGACTTTAGATGGATACAAGGACCATTTTTATGGGGAAACAACTAGTCAATCAATAATATAGCCAAACCGACCGAATTAAGTTTGATGTACTATATATGATTCGGTAGGTGTATAATTTATGTTAGATAACATTTAAAAATTCCGTCTTTGCTGTGAACAAGGTCGTCTGGGGGCGTTAAGCACTTATAGGGGCGCCATAATATCAAAACGGAATTTACAAGTTTTGAAATTTCTTTCAAAAAAAAAACCATTTGATTGAATACTTCCATCTTTGGTGGGAAATATATTGCGACAAAGATACACGGCTGATGATGGTCTCCGAATAGACCGAAACCGGTTCCCGCAAATAAGTGAAGAGTTCTTTGGATTTTTTCATGTATTTCAAAAAAGTATTTCAGTAAGAAATACACCGCTAGGAAGAAGGTCGTCATCCCCACTTGCCCCATTGCTCCACCCACCTACCCTTGCCTTCCAGTGCCGTGCATTCCGCACTCAATTACTTAATATGAGGTAGATTAAAATTTATTAGCAAATGTGCAAATTTATTTTCGTGAAAATATATTAAAAATTTTTTGTCGCCGCCACTGTATGATTTCTTGGGTTTCTGGAGTTGAATACTTCATCGCACCCTAGTGAAAGTGGCTCAAGAGACGCCTTTAAATTTTCTTGTGTAGTTCTTACCGAAACTTCACTCCACCAAATAGAATCTATTCTCCCTTCACCATATTTGCAAATAAGTGTTAAAAAGTAAACATTTGATTTGTTTGAGAATAAAAAAATTGCGTCTAACCGTTACAAAACAGATAGATATTGAACCGTTTTCCAAATTTACAATCTTAAATCGGAAAGTTTTATTTGAAGCGACAAATTATCTATTTTTACAATGTAAATGTTGAATAATTCAATCGATGATGGCTTTTTCAGTCTTTAATTAATGGTATTTACGTGTTGTTTAAATAAACATAATCATAAAAGAACGTTTTCTTTTATACTTTAACAGTTTAGAGTAAATTATTTTGATTTTCATTCATAAAATTGTTGGGAGATATCCAAAAAAACAACAATTTCTTTTTTCTCTCTCATTCTCTTAAATACCAATAAATTGAATTTGTCAGACAATTATAAAGGACAAACAAATGCATACAACGACAAGAATGTTATCAATCGAATAATGCATGCTCAATTTTAGAAAGATGATCATTATGATGATGATGAAAAGTAAATATTTGCTAATGCCATTATGTCAAGCTCATAGTGCGAATAAAAAATAGAAAGTTTCACTGATAATGGATGTTATGAGATGACAATTTAAATCTGCTAACAAATTGCAGTTTTATTTTAATTGTACAGAAGCGTTGAAAAATGCAAATAAATAAACACATAATCGTATATTTACAGTCTTGGCGTTCGTTAGAACATTTTTTTTGTTTTTTTATTATACATCGTATTTTTAGTATTTTGTGGCGAATTCTACAATTTTTTTTCTAACTAATTAAAACGAAAACAAGCACATGGTTGATTATTAAATAATTATACATTAGTTGGGTTGGTTTTGATAAATTGCCCCCTTATCAATTTGTTCACGAAGCAATTTAATTTTTTCGTTGATCTTATAGTTGTTAAAGCGCTATTCTTTCAAATTTCCACATCGTTGCATTCTTGCCAGGTTAATTGCTACATTGTTTTCTTATTTTCCATTTTCATAACTTCGTTTTAATCATTTATTAACATCTCTTTGTGTTGTTATTCTTCATAATATTATTATTATTATTATTGAGTAGGTAAATTAAATTGTTTTTTGAAATTCTAGATTTAATGATGCTATTACTATCTAGATGTTGTGTTTTATTTGATTCGTTTCCTCTTTCTTTTCGAAAATTTGTCGCATAACATTCATGTTTATAAATACCTGGAATGTAATGTTCTTCTTTCCATATGACAGGCGCCGCATTGGCCCAACCATAGCATAAATCTGTGTTAAAATACATACAACAGTAAATATGTTTTTAATTTCTAGGATATTGAAATAGAGAGAAAGCATATTTGTGTTATATGTAAAGGCTATTAAGCCGCATTCACGTAGGTGTAATGGTGAACGCTCATTAGTGCACGTATACGCTAGTAGACTATTGAAGCCGATTCTGGCCCACTTGTTCCTCTTTTGGCCATCCGAGTACCGATTGCCGCTAGTATCAAGGGTGGGGGTTTGTGTCTTGGCTGAGAAAAAAAAGAAGTCTTATTCGGTCTTGTTTGTACAGTGCTCCAGTTTAATCGAAGTTTTGAACACAAGCGAAATTCATTACCATAGTGTCCGTTAATGTTGCTTCTGTTTATTTTCGTTTTCGTTTGCTTGAATTCGATGCAACTCGCGTTCGTTCTTAAGCGATCATCCACAACTGTTTTTCCTTGAAGGAACGACAAGTAATAATCATTCGTTTGTGTTCGTTCACGCATGCCTGTTAATAAACGAACCTGGATAAGCACAGAAAAATTAACCATCTTATGAAGAACAAGAGAGCGGGGTATGGGCGCGGCTACTCTGAGGGAGCGCTTGATCGTCCAGAGTATACTTTTATGTTCTCCATAGACATTGTCCTCGTGAGAGAGATACGAGGAAGTTATTAAACAAAAAAAAAGTTTTATATAATCTCAGGGAAGAACAACCGCCCGTGTTTTGCCCCCCATCTGCATAAGACCGTATAAATATATTTATATAGGGGCCCGAATACACTGCTTTCTCCGGAGCCCACCGAATCTCGTAAATTTTAGTTAGGATCAAATCAATTGACAAATAGATGGGAAAACGTTTATTCTCGTTGTCGTACCGTTTTATAGTGGATATATCTGCATGAGACTTCCAAGACAAGGATATACGATAGTATTCAATTAGTTTTTCCATCTAATTAATCCATTATTTCGGTTTATCTATTCGTTTTGATGAAAATAGACGCACACACACACACATATACACACACCAACCCTTGATTAGATAAATCTGAAGTTGATTGACGTTCAATTCGAAACTACACCTTCGATTAGTTGAATTTCAATTTAATTGACAGTTGACTGAAAACTGAATATTAACCGATATTTTCTAATATTTCTAAACAAGCATATATCAATAATAATAATAATAATAATAATAATAATAATAATGTAGAATAACGTACAAATCCTGCTTCTTTATTATCTATAACGATAATTTTAATGAGAATTAGAGGCAACTTCTGTCAATTATGCTCCTTCAATTCCAATCATAATTAATTTACTGTTATTTATAATAAAATGAAATAATCATTAATGATTATAAAGGTAAAACAGATGGGTAATAAATGAGAAAGGAAAAAAAATGAACCTATACACACACACACACACACACATCACGATATTCAGTTACTATCAAAATATATAAAAAATTAATTGAAAAATTTCTTATACTACTTCCATACTACCATCAGACAGATGTTAATTATATTAATCAATAAAATGTAAATTACTATAAATCAGTGTGTTGCAGATGAAAATTAAATTTCAAAATATGAAACAAGTTCTGAAAACTAATGATTACATGTTAGATAAAAATGAACCAATAATAATAATAATAATAATAATAATAATGATGAACGTTGAATTCGAGAACGGGATCTTTAGAGGAATTTATAAAATTTTGAAAAATCCACATCATTTGCAAAAATTTAAATATTCCGGTTGCATTAAAACGATAAACAAGATTCCAGCATTAACGTGTCACTTGAATCATCAAAACACTTGGCGTTCTTATACCTCTTTTTTTTTAATTTTATCATCAGCAACTTCTTGTACGCCTCCACAAAACAACAAAGAATTCCCAATTTATGAGCTTGTAGGGAGGATGAAAGCAGAGAAAACTTGGTGTTTCCGCATATTAAATTCCAATTTATTCCAGTCTTCTATTATTTATTGATTAATTTCTAACTGATTCAGTACACGAGATTTACAATAAATTAGTAAAATAAATCCCTTGTGTTGGTGTTGAATTTATAACAGGAAGTAGCTATAAACGATTTTATAACAAGATAACAGAATTAGTTTAAAAACGTGATAAATATAATTTTTGAAACACACCGCCTGGTACCTTGGTGGAACAGAATCACATTAGAGCCAGCTTCTTGTATGTTTTTAATTAAAACCCACTAATCATCTTCCATACAATAATTGAAAGCGTTAAAAATTAGTTGCCTGCCCCTGTCAGATGATGGTTTTCTCTTACAAATCTGTGCCACAATGATAAACAGCGAATTTTCCGGTGGATAAACAAAAGTCACGGGGACGATCCATTGAAATTATCTAAATTCTAATTAACTGTACAAGACAGAAGTAAAAAGTTGTATTAAAACAATGAATATCTACCACTGTATGGTTGGAATTTCAATTAAAAATATTCCGAAAGTCATTCAAGCGTATATGGCCGAATCGAATAGATTTGCACCTCGTTTTAATTTGATTGGTGTGTGCTCAAAAATGTGTCTACCTGATTGGAAATATTCAAATTTCCCACGACCCTTGTTATTATTATTATTATTATTTTGATAATATAGTTGCCCTGTCTTTGATTGTTGAAAGCACAGGATAATAACAATATAAAAGTGAGAATTCCATCGGCGCCACAATATCGAGATAGCAGTCGGACTTTAGTTTATAGCACCAAGATCTCTTAGTATCGGCCCTGAAGAATGCAGAATACACTCCCAAGACTAAAGGGGAATAGCTGTTGTTGTTGTTGTTTGTTGTTACGCTAACTGGACTGTACGGTGGTTGTTTTATTCAATATAAAATGAGTGTTATTTAATTTTTCTCTCGTATTTTCTACTCTGCTCTTTCGCTGTTCTATTATTTATTTTTTTTTTAATTACAAAAGCATTCATTTTATTCTATTGACTTATTGTAGATGTTGTAGATTTAAAGATATTAACGGTAATATAATCCTTGTATCAATTATTCTGTGTAGGATTTGTTAACAGATTTATATTGTCACGAAATATTTGATTTTTTCTACTCTCAGTGTCGTAATGATTGCGTTTATTTACATTCTATCTATTTATAAAAATAAACGAACTATTAACTCGTGTATAATTTTGTCAATTAAATTTCGTTTTATTCATCATTGAAATTGTAATTGAAGCTTTAAAACAAAACACACACACACTATGTGGTGCCTTAAAATACGTCAAAACTATTTAGAACGATTTGTAAAACATCAAGAAAATATACGAAAATATATTTTGAGGAAATGTGTGCGTGTTGCCCAATAAATAAGAAATAGGGGCGAAAACATTGACAATAATTAGAAGCATTTTTTTTTGGAAACCAAACAAAACCACACACTTTTGTTTAATACACCTTTGGCCTGTTTTTAAAAGTGGACAATGCCAAACAAAATACGGTGTTCCAATTAACGTCACATTACGATTTAGCAAATTTTGGAAAGGTTCAGTTAAAACGCCTACAGTATGTAGTTTTGTTTTTCTATTGCTCAAGAGCTAATTTGATTTACTTAAATTCCTTCAAATTTTCCAAATTTTCCTTTATGGCATTGTTGTCGTTCTTAGGGCATAGACTTCGATAAAGTTGTAAATTCCATAAACAGCAGTTCTATAAGTTATAGGAGTTGCAAGCGAACGATAACTTTCGATTACTTCTAAAGGCACGAATAAACACCTGAAGAATCTCTACGTATGGTGTCAGTAACAATCGAATACATAGGAATACTGTCCAATAACTGGGCGTTAGTTCCTTAAATACCGTACGATTCAAGGATCCAGGTGATTAGGGAAAAAGACAAGCGTCATCCGGTCTTACGGCTTTCGATTTACTTAAAAGGAGATAAGGAGAAAATAGGATGTCAGCGGGTGAGAAATTTCGCCTATAAACAACACCCACCCATTGACCCTTAGACAATGGTCCCACTCTCTCCTGAATCTCTCTCTTTTTCCCCATGTGCCTAGATTCTTGAATCGTACGGTATAAGCCGGCCAAGTCGAATTTGGATTACTATACCCATCTCTAAGGTATCTTAAGTCTTATCTATTTTCGATGATGTGCTTATAGTAAAGATGTTTTTTTTTGCAAATAATAGTTGAAATATTTCATGTGAGAATATTGCAAGTTTCGTTTAGTGCAAATACCATGATGATGATGATAGCTTGCATCTCGTGCACGACCAGGGTCATGGGAAGTCTCTCTTCTATCTTGCAAATATGCATTGATCTTTTTGTATACGTTGAAAAACGACCATCTTTTATTGATCATTTGATTGATTAAAAAATTCCTCTAAATTGAATCAATTCGAAATTTTTCGATTCAGATAAGACACGTGTCCTGTTAGACAACCAACCGGTTATCAATCTTTCGATTTATTATCATTCTTGTTTGCCCAATTTGGTATGGGTTCAGGTTGTTAGAAGTTAGATGAACGATTACTGACATTAATGGTACGTGTGTTAATTAGCACTGTCCGCATTACAGTTGTGCTTTGCTATTCGGCGATCCTTTCATCTTTCAAACTGTATCATCGTGTGATGGTGACGCAGAAGAAGCAGGGCAAACTGCAACAGTAATAGTGATAGTACCAAATCTAATTAGTGTTAATTATAATCATTCGAACGTGAATCAAATTCAAAAAAGGTTGTTAATCTCATCAATAATTCTTCTTGACTTTGGTTATTTCCCGACAAGCATTTTCCACAATTTATTTAAACATTCAACAAAATCAAACAAGTGTTTCACGTTTATCTGTGTTGTAAAATTTTTTTTATGTAAATAAATCTGTACGTTTGTTTTCCAAACTGTAAAATGGTAGAAGAAGAGTGTTGTGTCGTCTAATATCGTATATAATTTTTAATGGGACTAGAGGAAAAAAGAATCTAGAAGTTTGTTTTACCTGGCAGGGTGTCAGCCTTCAGTGGCTATTATTAATGTCTCGCACCATTACGAGTTAAAAATAAAGCGGCATACCAAAAACGAAAGAAATATAAAACTATAGACAGATGAATGGATAAATCAAAATAAACTGCGGATACGATGATTACATACAGATTTTTCAGGATGGCGATGATGACTGAAAATTCGATTTAATTGGTTTGAATGTGATGGGCCAGATGATTATCATTGTTTGGTGTCAAATTTGAACTATGCTATCTCTGTTTAGCGAAGCATAGAAAACAAAGACCAAAAAAGAAAACCGCCCATTTGGATAATGGTAGAAGAAAAAACGAGGTGTTATTTGCTCTTATTGTTGTTGTTGTTGTTGGATGATTATTGGATAAATTCCAAGATGATGGCATGCCGGTATTGCTGGCATATATGAGACAGGTGTTTGAAAATCTGTTTTGTAATTAGATGAAATGAATGGTCTGTTCGAGAAATACCGCAAACGAAAATTAGAAGGTTCCCAACATACAATTGATTGTTTGTAATTATTTTTATGGTCAAATTTTGATTGCCAAAAATTAACATCGGTCATTTACCGTTTAGTTTTATTTTATATTTTTGTACAGTCCATTTGTACGATTCCATGCCGCTGTTCACATGTTTTCTACCTACTTAATGGCCATGGACCGTAGCAGTGTGCATGGTTTCTCTCTTGTTCCAATAAATATTTCTGAAGTCCAACTTGTAAAGAACGAAAACAAGTTGTGCATATAATTCTTTTCTACATCTATAAGGTTTCCTGTATTTGAGTGGCACGGTTTAGTTTTGTTTTATCCTTGCTGTAAATGGTTCTTTTTCATACCTTTTCCACCATCTCACGGTAATTGACAATTCAATTCAACAAGTTGAATAACACAACAAAACAACAGGGCCGCTCAGAACGAATTCGCAATGTTCCTTTGCCGCTATACACGATTGCATTTGATTATATTTCAAGTCGTCTCGTTTTTATTCTCCCCCATCAACGTTATCGTTGTTTTTCCATCTGGCCTTTTTTGTAGTTTCGGTGACATTTCCAACTCAATTTAATGAGTCTCCGAAACAACGACAACAACCTGCTCGATTCGTGTTTTTCGCCACAACTAAAGGTACATCCGCAAAATACGGTTTTTGATGTAGGTGTGTACTTTTTTTTTAATAATAGTTGAATAATTCATGTGAAGATGACTTTAGTTGTGGAATGTTTTTGATGTGTAGTTTTCATATGATCTGTTTTCAGACATTATTCTTTCAATTGTTTAAACGTTCTGTTGGTGGTAGTAGTTGACGATTTATGTTTCCGGTGCCCGGCTTTACTTCGAACCATTAGCTTCTTTTTCTTCAATACGTGTAGTTTCTACGTACGAAACAAGTACTCCTTCAACATACCGAGACTTGTTGGTACTTTTTTGTGGTGATTTCCGAGAACAGTTCTGTTCCATGAAGGAGAGATATGCGTAGCATAATTGAGATTGAGATATTTTGATAATTATGCTACAAATAAGTATTGAAATCAGTAGCGGAGCGTTAACTTTGGGGGTCTTACGCTAACACTGCTTGAGAGCCTACCCAAATTAAACCAAATTTGGGTTAATTGTGATGATGCTATTTTGTTGAAAAATTGTTTTGAAATAGGAGAAAAGTTGTTTGATTGAACGGAGATCCGGGGTGCAACCCATTAGTATACTGCCCCTAACTGAAACACTCTTCCTCCCAGTGTTTATTGCAAACGTAGAAAAATACAAGCAAACGTATTAAATCTTGTTTGTACGTTGTGGATGGGAATTCAGTGTGTCGTTTGTATAGCTGGCTCCATGTTCGTTTGTGTTCATTTACGTTCGCTTGGATTTGTTGTGTTGTCGGTTTTTTCTTAAAGCTGTTGTGGCCGTTAAAAGAAATCATTTCATTTTCAATACGCATCTGTATTATATAATTTATAATACATGTCTGTTATTATTGTATTGGTTTTAAGTCTTATTGTTCTTTAACCATTGTTTGAACATTCATGTCTACTCGCAGTCCAACTGCTATAAATCTTTTCCGGTTGCAAAGGCATTTGTGTTGTTGCTGTTTCATTGGTCGATATGTGCAGCAAAATAAAAATTGTTTTTTATATTCAATATTAACAGTTGATAATGCCTGAATTCCTTTGCACAAGAAAACAATTTTTTTTAAATCCTTTTTTGGAATAGTGTTGAATGAAAAATTATTGTTTTACAACGCAGCACCTGTTCTAAATAAGTATGGTATTATCCACAAATCGTGATAATATCATTTCGTCGACGGGTTGTTGTTGGTATTCAACCAGTTTAAGAATCTCTTTTGCAACTGCACATTAAACACCAAAAACCTGTTCGATTAACATTCCAACATTCTTTACATATTTACTATAAATAAAAATTTTACATAGAACAGACATATCGGCTAAATTAATTAAAATCTATAATCGTACAAACATTTACGCTTCGATAATATGCCCATCATCATCATCAGTGTCATCATTACCATCGAAAGTCATGTTTTTCCAATCGAAAGATCTTGAAAAATGGATGATTCACAGATACAGATAAGGACAATTTGGAGATGTTTTCTATTGATTCATTTTATATTCAATGTATACGTAAAAAGGTCCAACAAATGTTGGTTATTATCTGCATTTTGTTGTCAATTTATTGAGACGTATGTAGAGTTGTGCCAGGAAATACAAATCTAAGAATAGAAATTTCAAAAATTGTTCTGTATTGACTTCAATCTAAATTTAAATAATAATAATAATAATGATAAAACATTTCGATTTTTGTTTTCATTTACAACATTTTATTACGAAAGGGCCGTTGTAAACTGAAAATATCAACATTGTTCTATTGTTTAACATTTTTTGTTTGTTTGTTCTAAATCAATTTTTTACAAGTATATGGCTTTATCTAGAATTGAAATCACTATGAAACAATACACATACATATCCGCCCTAGAAAAGGTTTAACTTCCTTTTCCGTGCAGTATCAACCAATCCAACCTGTGACATTATTTAATTAATTCATCGAGGGTGGTAGTTGTTGAAATTTAATATTATTTAAAAAACTCGAATGCTTTATACCTATATAAAATCGCCAGTTTTGTTTCAGGGATGCATCAGTATGGATGGTTTACAAATTTATTTTTTAATAATTTTTCTAACAACCACATTAGGAGGTAATTTGATGTTAATATTTGTTAATTACTAGAAATTAATCGATATTTCGTATTATTGTAGATCATGAATATGTGGTAAGAAGTCCGGATTCGCGAGCTGTACCAATTGATTTTGAAACAGTTCTACAATGCTCAATGAATATAGAACCCGATAAATTCCAATGGAAATTCTATCCATTACCATCGAAAGATGTGACTAATCCAAAAGCGATCATCAATTTGGGCAAATCTGATTCGATTATCATACCAAATCGGAATTTCACATCACAACGCAAACAGTCCGATCTAACAGTTCAGGTAATTTGTTGGCATTTCATCGAAATGTGGATGTACGAAAATCATACGGAATTTCTAGGTTGATCCAACAACAGCTGGTGATTATCAATGTTTAGCATATTATGGTGCATCGGTTGTAGCATCAGTACCATGGCGTATAACAATCACACATTTAGGTGAATTTCCACCACAACAAAACAGAGATATTGTTGTTGTACGTGGCAATACAGTCAATTGGAGATGTGAATCGCCCCAATCAAATCCTGAGGCTAGTATCGAATATTCGAATGATAATAATAATATTCCACCAATAATTCCAAATTTATCTAAATCACTTATAATACCGAATGTAACTAATAGAAATAATGGTAAATATTATTGTACAGCATATAGTTTAGAATTTAAAAGGAAATCTAGTACAACGTTATTATTGAAAGTTGTTGATAATTACCGTCCACAAGCGCCCTATTTTATTGTGGCACCACCAAACGTTTACACTGTTAATAAAGGTACAGCGTGTGTTGGCTATGAATTTGTTGGAAATGATCGATAATTTTCGTTAAAATTTCAGGTGCTTCTGTATTTTTAGAATGTGCAGCAATTGGTAATCCAATACCAACAGTGATATGGAAGAAACAATCCGGCCAAATACCATCCGAACGTACCGAATTAATACATGGTGGTTTAATTATCAAAAATATAACAACAGATGATGATGGCATATATATTTGTCATCATATGAATAATTATGGTGAAATTAATCAGCAAATCACATTAATTTACAATGAAGAACCAACAATTGATTGTTTATCAACAACAACAACAAATCCAACAACTGATTTGAATCAAGGCCAACCGGCCGATATTGATTGTATTGTTAATGGTACACCAGAACCGCAAATTAGTTGGTTTCTAAATGGTTTTTCAATAAATAATGATAGTGCAATTGAAGCGATCGGTAATCACATCTATTTTCGGCCAGTTGAAAAACGACACGCTGGCAATTTACAGATATTCGCACAGAATATCGTGAAAACCGTCTACAGTTCGATAAGTATACGTGTGATACCTGTATCGACAAGTATTGATATTGTAATACCGCCTACAAAAATCCATCATCGACACAACAACAACAACAACAACAACAACAACAATAATAGTAATTATAATAAAAGTGTGAGCAATCGGAAAAGTCAAAAACATCCGAAAATTGTGATACCAACCAAACCGTTTGTGTCACGTTTAAATGATCATGCCGTTATGGTACGTTGGACTGTACCACCAAATCAAGGTTTACCAATACAATTTTTCAAAGTACAATTCCGCGATTTAGGTCCAATCAATAATCAACATGAACAACGTAAAGCAAAACCATGGAACACATCAAATCCTGATATTGCACCGCATATACGCAGTTATGAAGTCAACGATTTGAAATCAGATCATGTCTATCGATTTCGTATAGCTGCTGTTTATAGTAATAATGATAATAAAGATAGTCCAAAATCGGATAAATTCTATTTAAGACGTATGGATTTTGATAAACGCAATCCATTACCAATCCCAATGATCACACAAACTGAACCAATCAATTCTACAGCTGTTAAAATCTATTGGAAAGTAATTTATTCAATTCCATCAAGTGATTGTTTATTGAAATTCGATTATTTTCAGTGTGATCCATCGCCGAATATCACAATAAATGGTTTCTTCATCAATTATGTGTCGGCTAGTAGTGCCGCTGATTATATGAAAGCGACAATCGATGGACAAGATACAAATTCGTTTATTTTATCACATTTACAATCTGATACTGTTTATGATATTAAATTGCAAAGTTTCACAACGAAATCAGCTAGCGAATTCAGTTCAATAATGAAAGCCCGAACACTTGGTGTTATAACAACACCAACAACAATCACAACACCATCAATAAGCACATCAGTAACACAAACAGCAGCTGTTGAAAATGCTGGCATTGGCCAACTTTACGTAATTATTGCTGTTAGTGTTCTAGTCGGTGGTGGTATACTGGTTTTAGTTATAATTACCGTATTGCTTTATTGCCGGAAATGGAAACAAAAGAAAACTAGACGTAAAAATTTATATTCAATCGAAATTCGTCAATAATTAATTTATTATTCGATCTAGATGAACGCGATAAAGCAACTGTTGATGATCATCATATTGATGGTAACGATTATGTGGTGAATACGAAAAACCAATCACGTGTGAATGGTATTTTACCACCAAATCGTATAACGATCACAGCAAATCCATTAGCAGATGCTGACAACAAGGTGAGGTACATATTCAATTTTTCTTCTATCTGTTCACTCTATTTCCCAATCAATTAAAGTCTAGGTCGAGAATTTCACACTGTCGTGTGTGAGTAATTAAAAAAAGAAAAGAAAAACAATCATCAGAGTAGTCTTTCTTGTAGGTACTGCAAAAGCTTCTGTGTGTGCGGAAATTCTGCTTTCTGCTAAATCTAAAATTTCACTAGCAGAATAAACACCATAATTACAACTATTTTAACAACAACAAAAAAACAATTAAATAATTATGGTGTTTAATTCGATACGATTCTTTGCTTAGACTAACTACTAATTTATTTGTAAAAATTTGTTGGATTTTATCAAAAATTTCGCTTGTTTTGTGTTGTATTTGTTTGTTTTTTTTTGATAGTTATTTTACTCACAACTAAAACTAGGATAATGTCGTCTTTATTTCCAGAAATTTCTAGCTCGGATTTTTTCCAGAATCAGAACATGATTGAAATGTCATGTTTGCCATCACAAAACAACAATTGTTCATCATCAGCACAACAACAACAACAACAACAACAACAAACAGCTAGTAGTAACGAATCAAACGAAAGTAATTTAACCAAGGATAAGAAAAATAATAAAAATCGCAAGAAACGCAGTATACGTGGCAATAATAATTTAGAAACGAATCCAGCTGGAGAAAATTACGTTTAATTTTGTTATTTAACAAAACGAAGGAATCAAGAGACTGAGAGATGGATCGAATAACAGGAAATCACCAGGATATCCCAGAATTATTCTCTGTGATATAAATGGGAATCTATAGGAATTCTACAAACAATTGGATTTCTCCTCAAATCAATTGATGAATTAAAAACTTGCCTTTTGATCTGTAAATAATTTTTGTAAATATTTTCTATTAAATTTACAGCATTCAAGTGATCTATGAATAATGATTAACTTATTTTTTTGTACTTATTAGTTTTTAAGTATTTATATTAATAAGATGCCAAGTTTTATATAACTTGGAGCAACTTAATGAGTTTTGCAGTATTACAACAATTATGGCAGCTAATAATTAGTTTTCTTCTTATCAATTTCAAATAGTTTTGCTAAATTGTGGAAAATTCAGCTGAAACAACAAATTTTATAATAAGTGCTTTTTATCAAAGTGATTCTATTATTTCTAATAATAATTTTTTTTCTACAATTTTCGTTTTATTAATCAACATTATTTATTTCGACCATCCGCTTGTTTTAAATATGTGAAAAATGTGTATGCTCCTCGGGCCATCTGCAAAATTTCGTTAAATAATAGATTTCTTCTAAGAAATATCAACAAGAAATCGTTATACAGTCAGAAACGTAGTGAATGTGAGCGGCGTTACTTTTCCAATTGTTATATAAATTGGTTTTTGTAATCGAATATAAGTGGTAATCATACGTTGTTTAATTGCTGAATTCATTGTCAACCAATCACTATCGTAGATAGCAAATGAAAGATTCGTACTCTGAAAATTTTCATGTGCTAAATAAATTATTGTTTAGAAATGCGAACGAAACTCACAGCTTCTGTTAAACCATTACCAAACCAACAATACAGCAACAATTCAAGAGCAACAGATAAGAGATAAAACAGTTCGTTTCCAGTATTTGCATCCAATTCCTCGAAAAAGAAAAATTTCTTGATATTTATGCTAAGTAAACGGCATGCAAAGATGCTTCTATGAACAGCAACTAAACGTGCTTTCTGCTATAATCTTACAGAGGAAAAGTATCTTAAGCAAAGTGCAGGGGAGTGAGTACTCAGTATTTTGTTCAAGATATGAAAAGCTAATGTTCTACTGTGATACACCGGAAACATCCTTACTTTACTTAATAAATACAGAGAAAAGCACATCTCTCCTAGAGATACCAAAGTTTGGAATAAAGTTTGAACATTGTAGATAGCTTCTAGATCTTCTGCAACACTAAAAAAAACAACCATTAATCAAACAATAACAATATAAAAATATGAAAATTACTTAAATATCGTTTGCAAATGTTTGATACAAATATCGATTTCTTTTTGCATTTCACCTTGAACATCACTCGTATCATATAAAACTTCATCATCAACATCACAACGACCCAATCTAATCAGACAACGAGCACGTAACGTTCGAAAAGCACCTTGTAAAACTTCCAAATGTGCACTAATACAACTCATTAATGTAATAAATAATGAATCCATAGCTGAAAATTTCCGTATAATCATTACTGAAATTCCAATATTGAATTATTACCAATAATCATCCAGGCGAACAGTGTTAAAGCGATCACAGTAAATAAGAAAGTTAACATGAATTGTGCACGTGTATCTTTGCCAAATGGTGATACAATGTTAACTGGATACTTTTGTCGATAGACATCTTTACCATTTTCAACCGCCCATTGTTGATCACCGTAGAATATAAATACAAATAATCCACTTGTGAACATTGTAATACAAATCGAATTCACTAAAATCCAGAAATAGTTTGACCATCTTTTCGCTTCATTCCTATGTCGTAGAACAATTTCACGTGGATAATAATCGCGAAAATCTTCATAATTACAAGCATAACTCTCCAATAAATCCATTAATTCGACAATCTTCTTTCTAGATAGATGATAATTAATCAGTTTATAAACACATGTTATATGGTTGCCAACATCACGTAAAACCCTTAAAAACAAATCGAGATCATTTAATGCCCACACGAGATAGGACAGTTCTAATGGTAAATAGACAATAATTAAAAAAATTGTTATGAAAATATTATACGAATGTTGTAGATGTTTTGTTAATTTTGGTACTGATTGATCGTAAATCCAAACACCGGATATTTTCAGTAAATGTTTATTTGCATCGAAATAGTTATGGAAAAAATCAAATTTCTTTGACATGGTTAATTGTTGATTGTTAACTGCAATTCATTCTATTTCGGTATCACTTTTATATCAATCTATACTCTATGATTATTGTATTTATTATTGAAAGGTGAGAAACGAAATTGACGTGTGCACACACATGCTGGTTTCACATATGTAAAAGTAACAATGTTCGTATTATTTTTACATGCTTCCCCATTATTGTTGGAGGTGTTATCAACGGAGAAAATTGGAGGCTATGACGAATAATAAAAAAGTCTCCAATGAATGTTAGTGTTGGAATGAAAATTTAATAACAGTAACGTAGAAGTTTTAACTTTGGAATTGTGTAATTCCAGGCAATTACCGGCTTTTTTTCGTGTTGATTTTAGGTTTTTCTAACATCCTGTATAATTATCGCAAAGGCTGTGTTTAGATGTATTGACATTAAAAATTAGTACGTTATACTGAATAGTGCGCTATTCTATGGGTAAAAAGTGCAAATGCCACGGGACTCCTCAAAGCGAGCTCTACAGGGTAAACGGTTGTCTTCGCCGATCGCCTTTAAAACTCTGCCCGAGGTACAGTAATTATGGTGCATTTACATTTAGATTTAACGTGCGATCTCTGTCTTATATACATCACTAGACTGTGCCATAGGTCTACCTACAAATTCTCCTCGGAGGTGGAGGCGAAGCTTATCGATACCTCTGCTGCCACGGTGTAGACAGTATCCGAGCTAGTTCTGCTTAGCAAAGCAGTCGAGAGCAGTTGCTGCACCAATCCTCTCTATTAAGCGCGAATTTCAACCACACTACCACGAAACCTCCTCAAAAACCAAACCCTAGCTTCATCGGTTAACGTGGTACCTGTTTCGTCAGCATCACATCAGTCCTGCAACTCTTAGTACTGGTGGGTCGGTTCGGATCTGTGGGATGGCTACACCCAAATCAGCAAGGTCGCTACACCTTCGGCACGGTTTCCTCATTACTGAGTTCTCTTTTTCGTGAGGTTTCCTTCATCATAAGAAGAGTCGCAGTTGGAGAGTCCTTTCGAGTACCTCTGCCATCTTCCTTACTGCACCATGGAACTCCTACCCTCTACCACCAGACAGGCTACGCATAGTACCGTTTTACGAGTGAACGGCGATGACAACCGCTCACCCCCACACCCTTGATGTTTAGCTGATTGCTCAATAGTAGTCATTCCACCAGACAGTTTACTAGTCAGTGCACAGATCCAGGGAAATGCTGACTGCAGCTTGAGAGCAGAGGTGTTCAGAAAACCCTCTACCGGCTAATTCTGACCAAAGAGTACCGAGAAAGAGGCAGCCGTGTCCGCAGGGACCAACAGTTTCAAAGGAGTTGTTAGTTTGGTTTCGCGAGTCCGAGCTGGATAATGACTCGTGGTGGTAGTGTTTGAGACTTCTGGGCCGGTCTGAATTTGATACTGTACATGGGGTCCTTAATATTCAAATTTGCCGGGGGTGCCATATAACGCACCTCCAGGATATTCGCCCATTCGAGAACTAAGGTTTATTAAAAACCATCACGGAATACCAATAAATTTTCCAACACTTATAATAGGATGAAACTATAAACAAGGTGTTTTATAGAATGTTATCGACCCGGTTCGTCTTCCTCAAGTTCCTTGAATATGACTATTTTATTAAAATGAGCCATATGCTCAAGGAACATCGAGTTAAGGCAAAGTCAAGCTTAAGCTCAGATAAGCCGGACCTTAGTCATAATTTCCTTAGTGGCAAAAAACGTATCCCCGTAAGTAAATACGAGAAAAAGCTGTAAAGACTCGTACGTAGTGTGAATGCCTAAATAGGCTATAAAATCAATTTAATTTATTTTGAAATAATATAATACAAAATTCGAATTTTAACAAAATTGTCTTCTAGACGCATTCAGCAAACTAATATTTATTTCTAGAATAACAATGGTCAGAAAATTAGGTATTGTTATAGAATTTTTTTTATAAGAGATTCAATACTTGCAATAAATACTTCAAACTTAAAACAAACAAACAAAAAATTAATGATTAATCAGTCAATATTTGCACATTCATTTTATTAATGGTGATCGTTCCACTCTAACATAAACTAATTTCATTCGTTTTACTTCCGGTGTTGGTGGATCATTAAGATTATATTTAAACGATCTAGTATCAGTTATTTTTGATTCTTGTTCTTTAACAATTGGTGGTGGTGGTAATGGTGTTTCGTCTTTTGTGGAAGCTTTTTGAATTTCGTTATTATTCGAATTTGAATCATTCGATAATGATGATTCTGTATTTGTTTCAGTTTTCTCAATAGATTTCTCAACTATTTCCGATTTTGTTTCAATATTTCCATCATTTTTCTCAGTTAATACCACAGATTGTGTTTCTGTGTCTTCACAATTTGATGGAGATGGTTCATCAGGAATTGTGATACATTCAGATGGCACATTTTGCAGTTCAAGTACAGATTTTACTTTTAAAAAACCTTTAGGTCTTCCACCATTATTTGTAGCAGAATCTTCATTAATATTATCATTGTTATTATTGGTAGTTGATGTTGTAGAAGGTGATGATGAATTTGTCTTTGCAATAAGAACTGGTTTTGATAATGTTATAGTTGATGGTGCTGCACTAACAAATATCACATCATCATCATCAACTTTATTTGTGCTACAATCAAATTTTCTAGCTGGTAAACGTACATTTTTAATGCCAGAAATAAATTCACTTCTTAAATTCTTTCGTATTTGTATTAATGAATTTATTGAACTACTTAAAACTTCTTGTAATTTATTATGTACAACAGCTAATTCTTCAAGACTACCAGCTTGTGATTGTACTTTATTTAATTGTGTTAATGTATATGATAAATGCGAATTAACACGTGCTGTTGATCTAACAGTTTTCTCAAACCATTCATGTTCTGATATATCTAATGTATGATAAAACAATGATTGTTGTGTTGTTGGTGTTGTTGTTACAATTGTTGGTGTTAATGTTGTTATTTGATTTGTTGTATTTATACGAACTAATGCTGGTATTGATTGACGAAAATTTTGACTATTTATAATCTGTGATCTATGTAAATTACTTATAGGTAAAGATGATGTCGATGTTTGTATTATTGTTGAAGATGGACGTAATAAAATTGCTGATGGGTGTAATATTGTTGGTGTTGATGTTATTGTTGTAATAGGACTAACAAAATTACTTATATTATTAGTATTATTATTATTGTTGTTGTTGTTATTATTATTATTATTATTTAAAGGAATTGCCAGTTTCGGAGCAATAATTTTAATTTTTTTCGTTGCTGGTTGATTTTCTTCTAATGGATCATATTCAGGATCCTCATTCTTTTTCTTTTTAATTTTCTTTTTCTCTTTATCTGTATCTAATGTATCTGTTTGTTTGATTTTACAACATACCGAATAATCAGTACTGAGAAATTCTGGATCGTTTAAAGTAGCTGCACGCCTGTAAAAAAAATTATTATAATTAACACAAATATTAAATAACAAAATTTTCGTCACTGATTGATTAACATAAAAGAAAACCGTCGAAAGATGAAAGTAACCATTTTGTTTCAATAAAATGAACAGAAAAATGTCCAAAATTGGGGAAAACGTACAAGTAGTAATCTTGGTATTTTTATATATGAAACATATCACTGCTGCATTTCCTTATAGCCTGCCACATATTGAAGAGAATAAACTTAAAGCATACTTTCTCTCGCTCGTTTAAAACATGCAACAATTACTGGGTGTTTAGTTTAACGGAGAACGTGCTGTTTAAGTGTTTTGGACATTATTTCAAATTATCTGTGCAGTACTGATCTTAATTTGGTCTTCAGTTATTGGTTGATCGTTACAGGAACGATTTGTATAAATTGTACGAAAATTTCAAATGTGTTATTCGTTGGAAAGAAAGTGGTTAGATATCATGAACACATTTTAATAATGAATTGTTGTTCTATCCATGATTAAAAAAATCTTTAATTTGATGGAATTTTAAATGATTTATTTGAAGAATTAAAATATTCAAAAGCGAAATTTATGGAAATTTTTTAAAATTTTCATACTTACGCAGTTTCTCTTCGTACATATTCAAATAATTCAAAGCATGCAATTCGTAGATAAGTCAATTTTGATGGATTACATTTAAAACAAACCCAATCATCACTATCTTTAATTTCATTTAATTTTCTTCTACCAAAATTCGTCTTTATACATTTCTAAAACAAAACAAATTTAACATAATTTAAATTATTAGACCATTTAAAAAAAAAATCAAACAATTCGAACTAACTTTACAAAAAACACATTCACATTTTGAACAACAAAGTACTTGACCACCTTGACCACACCAACGACAATATAATTCACTACCATCTTCATCCTTTTCAAATTCACCACTTGTATAAAAATTATAACATCTTTTACATATTAAAACTTTCAACAATGGATGAACAAAACGATTATTTTGTGCTTCTAAAGCACTACCTAAATGTATATTACATGCTGTACAATGAATTCGTGTATATTCAACAGGATTCACTATTTAAAAAAATAATAATAACATTTAAAAATTCATTCAAATCAATTTACAATAATTTACCATTTGTATAACGTTTACTTCGAGTATCTTGTTCTTCTGGTGTTAAATTAAACGAAACTACCACACAAAAAAATAGTCAATAATTAATAGAAAAATAATAATAAAATATTTACTTTCTGCACCAGTAATTTCATCAACATATGTTGAAAATAATCGTTCATATGGTAATGGACTTGTACAATCATTATTTGTTGTATTCTCTGTTATAACTTGTGCATCATCAACGGCCATTGATACTTCAGGACATAATAATGATGGATCGAAATCATTGTAATCCATTTCATCATTATCATTCTCTTCATTTTCAGGATTTTTATCATTATTTTCAATATTACTTTGTGTTATTGTATCAGAAATTCCACTATCACCACTATCATCGCCTTTTTTATCATTGATAATGACCGTTTTAGATTCATCAGTTGTTTGATTATTTTCAGGTGATTGAATTGCATCCTCTTTATTTCCCTCAATTAGATGATTATTATCTAGATTATCAGTCATTTTATTCTCATTAGGTTCGGAATTTGCTGATACAATTGTGTTATTTTCATTATTTAATTGATTATCATCTAAATCATCAGTAGTTTTATTTTCATTAGTTTCAGGAGGTTTTATATCTTTATGTTCATCGATTTTATTGTTATTTTTAGTATCATTTTCATTTTGTTTTAAGCAATTTGTATTCATTTCATTGTGAGCGTTACATTCTTTAATACCATTATCATCAGTAAGATTCGTTTCTGTATTATCAATTAAATGATTATCAACATCTTTTTGATTAGTAAAACTTTCTTCATCTGTATCACTACATTTCCATACATCACTATTATCACTGATTAAATCACCACCAATTTCATTACAATTTGCTTATAATCAAATAACGAATCACATTAACAAATATTGTTATTAATTTATTTGAATAACTTACCGATTAAATCGAAAGGATCGATATCGTCTTCGCCATTTTCTAAGGGTTCTGTAAAAAAATGGAATTTAAATGATTTTTCATTCACTTAATATTGTTATTGTTGATAATAGAATGAACATCTAACCTTTATCAACACTTTTTCGATGTTGATTCGTAATATCTTTAAGATTTGCGGCATTATCTGAAACATAAACAATTAAAATCGAATTTTTAAAGGTTAGAATTCGTCTACCCCCATCAATGTTGTCATCTATTGTTTTATTATCAAAATTGTTTGCCAAAACTGAAATTTTACATATTTTAAATCAATTTAATGCGATTTTCATAAACAAATTACAACAATTACCATTGTTATTGTCAATGTCCACTGGCATCCTGCTGGTTAAATATTTAAAAAGGAACAAACAGAATCGTAGTTTTTTTATTATACACAACACGTTCACATCAACGCTCAGCTTTAATCAATTTACAAAATAATAAAAAACAAAAATGTCCACAATTACTTACGGATTTTCGAATAGGCGGGAATTTATTAATTAATAGATTAAATATGCGTGAAAAATTGAAAATTCTATTTCGATCAAAATAACCGATTTACAGGACCAAAGAAATTAGTTTTGACTTGAATGTGGTGTATTTACATAAACGTATGTCCGTGATTACTTATGTATCACAGGGTAACCAACTTAATTACGCCGCCATTTTATACAATACTCACTTATTAACCTAAGATTTATCAAATATTGTGATTGGTTTTTCTTGTGGATCATCTAGTTTTTATTATTTATGTTGTATTGTTGAAACTTTTTCTTATCAAGTTTTCGCCGTAAATTTTATGATTTAAGCAGTTTATGATTTTGTTTTATCTATAGCGCATGCGTTAATCGTTGAGATTGAAATTATTTTCGAAATTCTATTCACAATAAAAACTTTATTAGATTTTTTTTTGATTTTACAGTTAAAAACTCATTAAATCTGATGCTTAATGGGAATATTGTAGTTATATAGGTGACTATTTTCATCTGGTACTTGATGATACGAACTAAGTTACGACTTCCAGTGATACGATTGGATGGAGATCAGTATAGAGTTCATGTTGAACTTCGACCACCCATTTTTTTATTACAATGGACTAGTCCAAGGTCACTTTGTGTTCAGGTTATTGAGCAGATGGCGTCGCAGTAGTAGTTTAACAAAAAAGCAACAAAGTGGTGGGGATAAAATGGCGACTATTCTAGATCTGTTTTTAGTTGGTTACAAACGAAGTATTTCAAGTGTTTGGGCTTTATTTTTATGCTATTTGTCTGGATTGCACCTATCAATTTAGTGGTGCTCACTTATATATGTTTTCAGTCTTTTCGCAAATCTTTTAAGGTTTTGGGTTTGCTTCAAAATGTTTGCTAACACCTTATCAGTTACACTGCTTAAACACAAGCATTGGTATAAATTGTAAGTACTAATGGAGTAAATTGGCATCTTCAAGGGCCGAGTCCAGATTTTTAAGAGCTTCAGTCAAGATTTTTGGGCAAATTTGATTTTGTAGAAGTCTTTTTTTTGTTTGTATGATCAACGCTCTATTTTAAGAAACGTTCAGTTGATCCGTAAATAGTTGGTTTTTCTTCGGCATTATTTTCGATATACTTACTTCCGATGGCCGTATAACTGTTGAAGGGTTTAACCTAACTATATTTCGCCATCTATTTCTCTTATAATTAGGGTTCCTATTAGATATAGACAATCCTAAAGCCCCGTCCATATCTATCGAACGATCACGCAGCAGGGAAAAATCAACGATTGCAACAAACTGACTAGAAATAGAATTAAACGCGAACGAATGGAATCGAAATGCACAGACTGGAGTAGATGAATGACCATGCATTCGCTTGTGTTCCACTAAACAAACATTTGTTTTTCCAGTCTACACCATGGGAACAGCATCGCACGCGAACGATTGATTTCCTTTGAAGTACCGACAACTATCGGAACGGCGTTCAAGCCATTCCTTGACCTTCGTTCCCATTCGATTACGTTTGCATTGTCGTCCACACTACGTTTACATTCCCGTTCGTACCCATTCCTTCATGATCGTTTGATATGTCTGGACGAGGCTTTAGTATGTGGGTGGGTACACTTAAAAAACAACAAATTGGCATGAAGAAAGCATACATGTGGCTCTATCATATAAAACAGCTTTGTAAAAAATATGTTTGGTTATTAAAGTGGGCGCTTCATCTTACACTTGGGCACGTGCGCACCTGGCGCCGACACTGCTAAGTATGCTTGTAATTACTAGTTTGTCCTGATAGAGCGCGAATTTCCTTGTTCGACCCGATTTTCCAATTCCCATGTTGATCTTGAGTTGGCCCTAGTTTACTTCTGAAGTTTTTATTCCCAAATGTTACTAGCCGCTTTTGATTCCTTAGTAATGCATCATACTACACAGCTATACAATGCTCCAGGTCTGATTGTGGCCTTAGTTTGATCTTTTTCGATATTACTTTAGATAATAGCATTTTCTTATTATTCTAGATGTGATTTCCGTTCCTGCCTTGATAGTATTAAGGTGGACGCTCACCAATTTCTACGAAACTGAAATACGCGCATGCAATGCGATGCATCTAGCACGTGTGGTTCTGACAAATATGCGAGGTTATCAGCAAAATCGTTCGGCACTGACTAGTGAGCGTTCATCTTTAGTCATGTTTAAGTATTATACTCATATAAAATATTCGATTTTCTCGAAAGTATCTTGTTAAAGTTGCTGTTACTGCCGTTTTTTTGAGTCACTTTTATGGATTTCGAAGGGTGAAGAGAATCCCGGGACAAATAACAATTCCACTTGGGGATCGACTGTTGCTGGGCAACTCATTTCAACAATTTCGCTTCAATCGACCGACAAATTCTGACACAATTCGTGTTTTATGACTAACACACAGATGTAAAAATTATCAGTATATAATTAAATTTTGTCAAAATGGAAAATAATAAAGAGAAAAGTATCCATCATACAACTGTAAAAATTTGTGATTATTTCAAATCATCATCATCTTACGAATCAGTTTATAATGAAATTCAAGTTTGTATATATACATGTTTAACATAATATTTAAATGACATTCGTGTTCGTTTTTGTTTGTTTTTTTTTGATAAATTTTATTTTGTTTTTGTAGAAAATTGTCTCAAACCCGAATGTTAAATATTGTGTGTTCAAAGAGAGTTTATTAACAGCTATGAAGGATAATGGTTTAGATTGCCGTTTAAAAAACAACATTTATCATTGGTTGAAAACGAAAAAGAAAGACACAACAACACCGTACGATAGTTTTTTTCGTAAAGCACAAATCCAGTGGGATAAACGTATTTATAAATCATTGAATTCGATGTGTAGCGAATTGGGGATAACATTAGCGAAAATCCGTGCGCCAACTGAACGACAAGAATTGATAACGAAATGGAATCAACTCAATAGTTTCGAAGTTGATATCAATAAATATCGACCAGTTTATGCGCCTAAAGATTTCTTAGATGTGTTACTAAGTCTCAACGGACCGACAACGCGAACGAAAGGGTAAAAATTCAAATAAAACAACGACAATTCTATTAAAAATCATTGAAATTCATATAGCTCACCAAAATGGGAATTTTCTCAGATACCGTTGAAAGTTAAAAATTTAACGGAATTGGTAATTTTTTTTTAATTTAATTTAAATTGTTTTAAAGTCAACAAAACATTTTAGAGAAGTCTCTATTTGGAATTGTCGCGAGGTGAACAAATGTTGGGATGTCATTCGTTGACATCATCGTGTCATTTTGCAAATTTAGAAAATGAACGTATCCAAATAGGCGAGAAGGTGTTGAAGAAGAATTATGCACCGTTAGCACAGGAATTTTTGAAAAAGGGCTGTCCGCACTGCTTACGACCGAAAATTTGGAGCATAATCTTAAGTACCGATATCAAACAATACGTATGTAATCATCGTTTTTTTTCTATATGAAATTCAATAATAATTGTGGAACAAAATCGATTGAATTTTCAGCATTATTCATATTTTGAAACGTTAAAACAACAAGTTTTACAATACGATCTAATGATGGATAAATTAACGATTAAAGATATACATTTAACAGCATCGAATGATGATCAATATTTCTTGTTTGAAGATGTTCTCCATCAAGTTATTTGATTGTGATTGTGCAATTTGCATTCAATTTGAATTTTATTTAATTTTCCAGATCATGTTATGCTTCACAAGAGATTCAGAAATTCTAAAAGATTTATCAACACAACCCGGTTTTATGCAAGTAACAATTAAAAGTAAGCATAATCTACCGGAAACTACCATCATTTTCCCACCAAGTGGTGTTATACCATTTCATGGTTTTACAATGTACGGTAAGTATTCTTTAATATACAATTTGAAATTGTTTCTAATTAATTATTTGATTTAATTTGACGAATTAGCGGCACCATTCTGTTATCTATATGATAATACAGTTGAACTTTATTTTGTATTCCGCGCTTTCTATGTGAGATATTTTCATCGTTTGCATCGTTTATGTTCAAGTTTCCAAGGTATTGTGTCTTTGTGTTTACAATTTGAACGTTTGTTACAATGTTTTGAACCGTATTTATGGCAACATTTTCGAAAACATCACATCCATCCGTAAGTGGAATATATGCGACGTCCCAGCCAATACGCAATTGATCTAGCTGTGTCGGTACATCCCCGATTGGCGTAAATCTCACTCAATTTTTGCGTGTTGCTGGGACGTACAGTGTACCGGGTAAGTTAACGAAGGTCTACAAATATTCTATTTATAGCATTAAAATTGTCATCAAATGGATAATGAGAGCATTTAGTGGCTATCTGCCTCCAGAGCAATTGCTCAATTTATGGGATCTGATTTTAGCTTATGATTCAATGGAGATTATACCATTATTAGCTGTTGCAATTTTAACATTTCGACGTGATAATCTATTGAAAGTAACAAATATACAAAATATAGAAACTGTATTAGCCGATTTATCATCAATACAAGTGATACCATTATTGCAAATGTCATTAATAAAAGAGTAAATGTAAAAAAAAATATGAATAATATTAGATTGTTTTATTATTACAAAAGACATTAATTAAATTTGGTAATAATGTGATTTTGATTGGTTTCAATTCGAAATTTTCATTATCGATTGAAAACCAACAATTATCGTCCGATTTGTTTTCAATTTTCGGTCGTATTTCGACAGTTCTAGCTACAATAATTTCATTGATTTTTCTTTGCTTACCTCGGGCCGATTTCCAACCTTCTTTAATGAAATCGAAATAATTCACATATTTCGGACCGGTTTTAATCATTAATTTTGATAATTTATCTTCGTTATTTATTTCTAAATTAAAATCAACAGTCGATATATTCTTATCGGTTATTGAATTGCAATTAGGATTAATTATAGTTCTATTATTATTAATTTGATTTGTTTTTTTAAATCTGTCAAACCATTTATTGTTAATTTGATTTGATTTTAAACAATTCGAACAACCATTACATGGTGGTGTATAATTAATTGTAGCTTTACAATTCCATGTTAAATTACTTTTATAACCATTAAAAATGTATGTTGCATATTTTCGAAATCTACCATAAAACCAATAATTATCTTGTTTAGTTTCAGCATCACGATATGCACCCCATTTTATACCGGCAGCCGCATAAATCGGTTTATTATCATCATCATCATCAATCAGATCAATTCTGATGACATCAATAGGCCGTGTGATTTCTTCAACAATTGCCATTGTGGCATCGGCTAAATTACGTATTTTTTCTAGATTTCCATTAAAAAAAAATAGATTCTTTGCAACTGAATTTGTTTTGCCTAATGGCAATACACCAATTGGTATTAAACCATCTGTATTCTCATTTGTACGTCTTAATAGACCAGTTAGAACTTCTGATAATGTACCATCACCACCGGCCACAATGATACCATCAGTATTATTCAAATTGTTTATCAATGTTTTTGCATGACCTTCTGATTCTGTTTTAATTAAATCCACACAAATACCAGCTAAATGTAGAATTGGTGCACAATATTTCTCAAATTCATCTGTTGCTTTCCGTTTATTTGCATTCGGATTTAATATTATTGTAATTTGTCGTGGTTCATTTTGTATAGGTATGGTTTGTTGGCCGTATAATGCTGCTTTTTCACAATAAACACGCATTAATTCTTGTGTTCTAAAAACCAGTTTTTACAAAAATAAAATAATTCAAATTTTATAATAATTACTCGAAATATTCTTGTGCATATTTGTAACCATATGAAAGTACTATTGATGCAAATACGGATTTTTTCCAATTATTACGCACAGTTTTTGCTGTTTTTATTATAAAAGCCATTGTAGAATTTCAAAAAATCCGACAACAATAACCTCACTTTTAATTGTCAAAATTAGAGGTTAACTTACTGTGCTACCAACTGCAAAACAGTTGGAAACGTTGAGTTGTTGATCAAATTCGAAAATGACAAGAATCGAAAAGTCTATCCACCAGTCTATCTCTTTTTAATATAAAACTTTTAAATTGACAAACGAATATACAGCATGTCCCATACAAAGTACAAAGAAACATACGTGCGTATTTAACGGGAGGCTACTGGCTAAGGTAAATGTTGGTCTGCAAATCTTTCTTTATCACTGAGGAGGCATCAGTCAATTACTGTGGAATGCTGGCGAACCACTTACGAAACTGATATGACCTTTATTTCGATATTATTCTTGCTCGGCTCAAAAACGGATCGTCAGATGTCCGCAGTGTGCTCGTCAACAGATATTCGCCGAGCATTACATTACCGACTCGACTCGCTAATGTATCACCATCTTAATAGATGTTTGCTTCACATGCAACACACAGTATACAGGACTGGTCTTTTCATCTAGACACATTCGAGCAATTAGAAGAAATGAGACAGTCTTACGAAGTGCGCGTGCTACGAAGAGATATAGAGAAACACGTGCACATTCTAAGCCTGTTTGATTTCATCTACTTTCTCAAATGTTTCTAGATGAGTTGACCGTGCCTGTATATGAAACCACCAATCAAACAGAGAAAGCTAGGTGCAACATGCGTCTATTTCACACTGTTTATACAGTTCAGTGTGGCCAAATGAAGAAAAATGGAACTTTTAAATTATATCAACAATTTTTACAAAATTGTTGTAATTTAAATTGAAGAATTTACAACTTCCCATTATTGTGGGATGATATTTATTAATAAAAATTGCAATTTTCTTATTAGATCATAGCTCTTCCAGAAACCGTACAAAGATGTTACTATACTACATTCTTTTAATAATTTCTTGTAATTTTTCTGTTAATTATTGTAAGACGTATTATTTCAATATAAATAAAAGCAATAATGAATATCTCATTTACAATCGTATAAATATGAATAAATCAACCGAAAATTATCCGACTAATAATTATATGAGTGAATTAAGAAATATTTCAACAACAAAACAATTTCAGGTATTTGTTTTATAATATTCGTAATTTGAATGACAAATAAATATTTTCAAAAACATTTCAGAGTAGTAGAACTGTGTACCCGTTACTTGATCCAGAATGGAATTCGAATCCACCAAATGTTACAAGAGAGAAATTACCACTTTATATACAGAAATTGTATGAGAATTTAGCCAAAAATAACACAGACGATGGTGATTCAAGAATTAATTACGGTCCTATTAGAATTTTATTTAATACAAAACGAAATTCAAATCTAATTAAATTCAATTTAACTGGTTTAAATGACAATTACAATGTGAAAAATAACATTTCCGATATTGAATTACATTTTTATTTGAAAATTGATAATGACACGATTGGTAAACAATTGGTTTTACGTTTATTTGGTATTGATCGGCAATATTTAAATGAAACTACAGTAATAAATCCTGATTCACATAAATTATTGAATGTTATCTATATATTAGAAGCGGAAAATGGTTGGCAGGTATTTGTTGTTTTATTAATTTGTATTTTTTTAAATCATTTCACCATGTGAACTATTCAAGATATTCAAATTGAAGAACCTATTGAATAATTCAAAAGATAATCACGAGAATATACATTTATTATTAACAATGTCTAAACCGAATGAGAATCAATTTCGTTTATTTGAAGATCGCAATAATGGAACATCACGAACATTTCTTGTTGTCAAATACGATAATTACGAGCATGATTGTGAGGATTTACAAATACAAGCAATGTGGAGAAATCAAATTCTAATAATTTTTTTTTTCGATTACAGATGTACAACGTACCAAAGAATCGATTTTCCAGCCTGGCTCGTGTCGTCGGCACGATTTGTATGTGGATTTCAAAAAATCCGATTATAAAAACTTTATAATATCACCAGATGGTTATACGGCATATACATGTTTTGGTAAATGTTATAAAAATTCTAATATATTACCGAATCATTCAAAATTAGCAATATTAACACAACAATCTCATAGAAAAACATTATGTTGTGTACCAATTGATTATACGCCGCTTGTTATTATGTATTACGATAGATTTAATAATGTGGTCATCAAATATTATGAGGATATGATCGTTGGTCATTGTGGGTGTAGATGAATTTAATCTATAATTATGACCAAAAACAAAACAAAAAAAAAACAAAAAGAATGTTTATTGTAATCAAACGAGAAAAAAACAAAAACGATTTTTTTTTACAGTTATTAAATACTGCCAAAAACGAAAATAAAAATATTTGTTATATCACCAAAAATGATTCGTCAAATTATTATTTTTTTTTGTGTTTTATTGTTGTTCTATAATATTACCATTAGTTTGTCCATTTTTTCTTAATGTTTTTTGTAAGACATGTGCATCAGCTGGTTCAATTCGTTTATAATAATGTTCTTTGGTTTCGACAACTTCAAATCCGAATTTTTTGTAAAACTCTATGGCACCCTCATTATTGACTTGAACATGACTGCAATAGAATTAATAATAATGATAATATAGTAGTTACAAATAGACAATTGATTACGTACAGGAATATACTATCGAAATTACCATCTTGTTCTACATAATATAAAACATGTTGTACCATTAATGTACCAATACCAAGTCGACGATATGGATATAAACAACCCAATGTCATTATATATAAACGGCGACTTTTCTCTGATGTATCGATACGACAACATACAGCCCCAACGACAATATCGTTATAATACGCTAATTTGGCTAATTCACCGGCTTCCAAGACATCTTTATAGAATTTATCATTATAAGATACAGGAAAGACCACGCTATTTAAACGTTTCAATTGTTTGATATTATGCGGTGTTACATTACCAAGTTCAATATTTGTTCTACAATATGAATGATAATTAGTAATTAAATGAGGGAAAAAATCGAATAAAAACGAATTACCTCGTCATTTTCAGTTGCACTTATTTAAAAGACACTCCACAATTGTAACAGAATTTTGCACAAATTCATGAAAAATTGTAATGGCGGTGTATACGGTTACAGTAATTTTGACAGACGACATTTCCATACAACAAACCGGTTTATTTGGGGACAAATGATTTTCTATTTTGATAAAGAAATGATCGATTTGGGTAAATTGTGAAATTTTCTACAATCATAATGGATTTCTCACATTTAAATATCAATTTTAATTGTTTTCCAATTGAATTACTGTGATTTTAGACACATTCTTTATCCGCCAAAAATTTTCTAGCATACAGCAATGCCACGTTTGTCAATTTTTCAGTAAATCTACAGAAATATAGCGACAAAATAAAATACAAGCGATTCAGAAAAAGTGGTGAATGATTAAAACGATGAAACTGTCGGCATTACTGCGTTTGATTAATAGTCCAACAACCTCAAATCTTTCCCTATTGATTTTTCTTTTTCGTTAACATTTGATAAATCAATACCGAAAGGGTACTTATCATTGCCAGTAGATGGTAATTTAGAAACAAATAATTGATGAGTATTGTCAGGTATTTGTTGGTTTAATTGAAAATTTCCTGCAATTTTGGTAATAAAGTGCTTACAGATGTTCCTTTGTGCATGCATTATCTAATGTCGTTCATGTGCAAATAGTTTTGCATCTACGAATGATTTAGCAAAGGTGTGTTCCGTTTTGGCGCATCGCTACACATACGCTGAGCTGATCTCCAACATGTAAAAATACTGCAATTTTTTTCGTTCAAAGTAATTATCAAATATACAAGTAAAGCCCATTGCGCTAGTAAATAGTGTCACAAAGTGTTCAATATATGGTTATTTAAAATGAATAGCACTTGTTGTTTCTTGTGTAACAAAACATTCGTTTCAAGATATAACGTGCAAAGGCACATGAGAAATGTACATTCTATTCCAGGTGAATTTAGCACTGCTGATTCGAGGACAGGTGGAATCTTTAAGCGAGTTTAGCTTTGATAACGCACAAATTCGGCCGTTTGTACTCATCAATTCCGCAATTAAATTGTCTTTAACTTGATAAAATTTAATCCTCAAGCACACCAGCAAGCGACAAACGTTTTCTGACTACTTCCGTTTAATGATAAAACACGTATAGTGAATCACTTATTAATTATCATTTAGATAGTAATATTTTTAATTTCGCAATTTTTCGGCACATCCGGTATACATCCCGAAATTCACACGGCGAATATCCGGCAACACTGCTACACATACCAATTGGGAAAACGTAAAAAAAGCATTAATGGAAATTCGAATTTGTAACGTTATTGATTAAAACTGATCAAAGAAAAACTGAAATTCATTTATATTTAATGAAAACTATGATGTGTCTCATTCTGAATGGTGCATTAATAATTAATCCAACAACCTTGAGGGTCCTTTGAAGTGATTTTTTATTTCATAATGTTGGTATTGATGGAAAGTTCGGAAAAATTATGACATTATGAGTAACAGTGTTGCTAATGGTGCAAGGCGTAGTTATACGATTTTTTTTTGAGTTGAATTGAAAATTAATTAAAAAAAATTTAAAAAATATAAAAAATGTTTATAGCAATCAGAAAAAACCATTGAATTTGTGAAAATAACAATAAAATTGTTTCTAAATCATCCACTAAATGGTATAGGAAATTGTTTAATTGAATTTTTGTTATAACAAATAAATGTGAAATTATGGCTGAATCTGAATTAATTTGTAATGTTAATAATTTTATAAACGATGATCATTCAAATAATGTTGATAAAGATGTTGAAATTGTTGAAATTGTTGACAATAATAATGAGGAAGAGGTTATGATAACATCACCACCATTACCACAACAGCAACAACAACACCAACCACCAACTAGCCAAACACCAGAAGAAACATCACCAATAACAACAAGAAATAATAATAGAAGTGATAATACAAATGATGACGAGATTGAAACACCAACAACACGACAAAATTATATTTTTAAATGTGTCTTTTGTGAACAAGTTCTAACATCAAATGATGAACCAAAATTATTAGAATGCTTACATAATACTTGTGGTAATTGTATAACACAGAAGATTTTAGAAAATCACGATAATGGCAGTGATAGAAGTAATATAATTAATCAATATCGTTTATTTCTATTTTAATCATTCTCATTTAAATTTGTTTAAGGTCAAGTTGAATGTCCCCATTGTCATATCGCATGCGAATTTGACAAAATCATTGATAATCACTTCCTGTTGGAATTATCAAATAATGAAGATTCCAAATTAGCTGAATTGAAATGCAGCAGTTGTAGTGATGATGCTATGGCATCCAGTTGGTGTGAAGATTGTCGTGAATTTATTTGTGATAGTTGTGTTCAAGCACATCAAAGGTAAATTTTAATTGTAATTAACATAAAACAACAAGTGAATATTTTTTAATTTTGTTAAATTAGATTGAAAATAACAAAGGATCATACGATAAAACCGAAAGAAGATGGATTAAATGAACATCATAATATAACGAATAATTCAACAAATAATTTACTTTGTTTAATACATCCCCATGAGAAATTATCGTTGTTTTGTGAAAATTGTGATAAATTAACTTGTCGTGATTGTCAATTGATTGAACATAGAGAACATAAATATAAATTTACAAATGAAATTGCCGTTGAAGCACGGCGATACATTGGTGATATGCTCAAAGATGTCAAGTATTATTTTTAGATATTGTAAAATTTCTAACGAATCGATAATTTAATTTAATTCTTCCAGCTATAAAAGAACATTACTAAATAGTGCAATGAAAGTTATTGATGACAGACAAACTTTAATTGTTGATAAAAAGCAAGCATTAGTTAAAGAAGTTACGCAATTAGTTGTGAAGTAATTAATTCACTTATGCTGCATTTTTTCGTTGTGTAACAATCGTTAATGTTTCTATTTTTTTAGATTAACAAATACGATTAATGTACGTGGTAAACAATTAGTTTCTAAATTAACAGAAGTATGTGATAGTAAACAGAAAACATTACAAGAGAAAAAACAAGCATTAGATCAATTATCAAAAATGACCGATCATGCAATAGAATTTACACAACATGCATTAGATAATGGTAGTGATATGGCATTATTATATAGTAAAAAACAGATGACGGATCATTTAAAAAAAATTAAATGTAAACGTGCTGATATACCAAATCCAGAAATTCCTGTTCGAATACATTTAGCTGTTGATAAATTTCCAGAACTTGTTAAAGGTATAAATATTTAAAAGAAAATAATGACATTTTCATTTTTAGATCTTAATCAATATTAATTTTTTCGTTTATTTTAATATTTAATGCTCTCAATTATTATTAGGTTTATCTGCAGGTAATTTTCCATTGATGGAATAGTTAAAAATTGCTTAAGTCCATTTTGTAAAGGATTGATTACGGATAAACGAACAAAATTGAACAAAAAGCCCGGCTCTCAATCCTATTGAGAACTCATTAAAGAAAGCTTTTACATATAAGTGTTAGCGTTAAGTTGAATAGTCTATATTATAGAAATTATTAAACGAAATTGTTTGAAAGACTTCCGTAATCAATCCTTAATGTAAATTCTAAACGCTTTACTTACAAATTGGTTATATTACAATGAGATGTATATCGAATTGAGATTTTAATTCCAGTAATCTCAGCAATTGGTCAAATTGTCGTCGATGGACGTATTTATCCATCACAATCTGAATCACCATCAACGTCTCTACCACCACATGGTTCGCCAAGTCCCGGACAGAATCGACCACCACAAGAACAATCACCAGTAAATACATTACAACAACAACAACAACAACATCATAATCAACAATCATCAAATTATCAAATACAACAGCCTCAACCGCAAACATTTTCACCAACTAGATTACCACCACCACCATCATATCAATATTCATCATATTTAAATCAAATGTCACAACAAAATATAGGTATAATGTGTATTTGTTACGTTTATTTTTTTTGATTTGTTTGATTGTTTTTTAAAAAAAAAACAACTAGATTATGGTGCACAAAAAATTGGAAATAATATTACAAATTTACAACAGCATATACAAAGGATGTCGAATATATCACGACAATCAATACAAAGACCTATATTACCACGATTAACACAAACATCTTGTACAATGAATCAACAACAGGTAGATTTCGATTATATTTAAATAAGATTTAATTCATATAAATTGTGTTGTTTTTATTTTTAATTTTTTGAAGCTGTTAGCACGCGACCTCAACTATCAACAGGTATCATCATCGACACATCCACAGAGAATTTTACAAGATCATAATAATCTTAGAGGATTATTACAACATAATAATAATCCAGTTTATATACAAACTGGTCCTGGTCAATATCAAGCAATGCAACCACAATTAGCCCAACAATACCAGAATCGGTTCCCAAATCAACAACCGTTACAACAACAACAACAACCACCACAACAACAACCACAGCAACAACAACAATCGCCACAACAATTACAGTATCGTCAACAAAATGCTGTAAGAGTAGTTGTACCAAATCAGCAACCCAATCGTTATCCGAATACTCAACGTCCATTTAATCTTCAAAGTGGTACAGCACGTTGGCATATACCACAACAAACGGCAAATTACCAAACTGCTAATAATTTAATTAATAATCACAATAACAACAATATTAATAATAATAATATTAATATTCTTAATAATCGAAATATACCTTTGCCAACAATAAACGATAATTTTAAAATAACATTAAAACAACAAAATCAAACAAATTTACCAGCAACAGTAACATCAACAATACCAAAAACACCAAGTCCAAATCATATACAAGGACGTACAGATACTGAACGTAATTTAGATAAATATTGTGAAGATTCTGTTAATGATTTAATGGCAACAATAGCAAAGTTAGATTCAAATGGTGTACAAGTTGTTGCTGAAGGTAGACAAAAAACAGATGGTTCACCACATATTGTTGATAGTTCAACAGGTGATAATAATAATAATGGTATAGTAAATAAAATTAAAAATGATACATTAGATAATGGTAAAGATGATCCAAATGAGGATTGGTGTGCTGTTTGTATGGATGGTGGTGAATTAGTTTGTTGTGATAAATGTCCAAAAGTTTTCCATCAATATTGTCATATACCAAATTTAAGTGTTGAGTAAGTTCAAATTAATTTCCAAATTAACAAATATTTGTTTCAATATAATTAATTAAAGGGAAAATGATACATGGCAATGTTTATTATGTACAAATTTTGCTGATTTCTCAGAGAATTTGATGAATGAGAGAAAAGAAGGTCAAATGAGTTATCAGAGAGAAAAATTGCTGAACGTATAGTTTTAGAATTGTATTGTCAATATGATCCTAGTTTACCATTTAGGGAAGTTATTGGTCCTGAAGTAATGATTTTCGTTTATTTTTCTATTTTAAAACATAAATTTAATTTATTCTATTTTAGCATGCCGACTATCATGCAATAATTAAACATCCAATAGCTTTAGATACGATAAGACAAAAATTAAATTGGGATTCACCTGATCATTACATTAGTATGGAACAATTACTCAAAGACATTAGATTAATGTTTAAAAATGCTTATACTTATAATCCTGTAAGATTATCATTTAAATTCAATAATAATTATAATTATTTATAATTATAACATTTTGTTTTAGGAGGATTCTTTAGTGTATAGTGATGCCAAAACTTTAGAAAAATTCTTCGATGAACAATTGGAGAAATTCTTACCTGAATATGCTTATGAACAATTTGAAGATGATGATGATGATGATGATGATGATGATGATGTCCAGCCACCAAATAAGAAATATAGACGTATAATAAGTGATTGACCATGTGTTGGAGCAGCAAACAATCTAATTTTATCCTCGTAATGATAGGTTTTCTTTTCCCAATTATTTATTATATAAATATATATATATATATATTTTTAGTTTTTAATCTTAGGTTTTATAAATCATTACACATATTAGTGGGGTACCTGTTTTTATAGTCGATCTATAACGTATATTTGCTTTATAAATTTCCTCTTAATTAGCCATAATTAACAATATTTTATTATTCGTTATTATTTTTGATTATTAGTTATTTTCCTGTTTTTATAAAATTAAGTTTGTTAATATTTTTTTAAGATTTCAATAACAGGAGAATATTACTAGTTTTCTTAAAATCTTATCTTGCTTAATCAAAACATTTGCACCTAGTTGTTATATAATAGTAATGTATCAGATATTTCGTAAGATTTTATAAAATTTGCAAGAGAAAAAAACGAAACTATTTTGTTACGTGCATTATTTTATCAATTAAGCGTCGTTTTTCCGATAATTGATAGTGATAATAATAAACATTTAAATGTCATAACTTGTGCGAATTACTGTAGTTCCTTGTAAACATCTGCCAAATCACATTCATTGCCTCTCCTCATGTTTACCAAACTACTTCACCAACGGGGCTTGAATGATTTGACTTGCTCGTAATAGAGCGACTAACATAGTCAATAATATACGAAAGTTTTCTTTTGCTTCTTCAACTTTAAATACTTGTTGATTGTGTGAGTATTGCTGGTATTGGTGGCGTTGCCGCCGCCGCTGCTGCCGTCTCCAGTGATATCATCAGATTGCCACAGGTGGCTGTACAACGGCCGTGGATCGGTTGTTGTCGGCTGAATTGGCCACCCTAGACAGCGCGTCTCCAAACCAGAGATTGGAAGACTTAGTGTCTATCTGTTGCGAAACTAAGGGACACGCGGTCTGGTATACGCCTCTCTCGCACATTAGGTACGTAAATATTTCATTCTGATAAAATTCAAACATTCTCACATGTTTAAATTAATTATTTAACAAATGTATAAACTGATGTGTATGCTGACCCGGCGCATCCACCAATTTTTTTTGCTTCTTTTTCATTTCATTTGATAAGAGAGCTTTAACTGACATTGTACTGTATTTGTTTTATCAAAAACTTTTAAGCTGTAAATTGAAAGTTTTTACTAGATCCCAAACAGTATACACATGTAAATACATAAAATCCAACGTAAACTTTTAATTGAAACCTGTTGTTCTTGGGCTTAAAACACTTTGCATCTTCTATTCATGTTAAATCTAACTTTATGTTTACGCATTTTTTTTTCATTTGAACTTCAAATTAAAATGATTGCCGGGGATTGTTTTTTTTTTGTTGAAAATATTGAGCTATTAAACGATTGATTTTCCAAGAATTTGTTGGAAGCAATCAAATAACAATCGAATAATTTCCAATTTTATAATGGAACAAGACTTTGTTAGATCAATCAATTAAATAGAATTTTTATTACAAATGAAAAGCCTCTCTATCATTATTCTATTTATACGGTAGGCGAAATTACAAATGATCAAAGCTCACATCTGTTTGTGACGTATATGTAGAAAAGGAACATACAGGTTGATACATTTCAACATTACTGTTTATGAAATAACATAAACTTACTTTTATTAATTAATAAAGTTAGCCGACTTGTTCGAATAAACGACAGCAGCTGTAAAGGATTTTCGTAAATTAACGATAATTTCTGGTACAGATCGCTGATTCTATCAGCAAGAGCGTGTTGCGTAATGTCTATACCTACACGGGTTTGTCACAGTTGGGGGGCTTTGTTGTATCAAGCGCCTTCAAGATAATGATCAATTACCTATAACATTGCAATTTTCTTACAAAAGTCGGAAAAAAGTACAATTGTTCCATTTTCCAATTAAAACTGGAAGGAAACAGGAAGAAGTATCGACTGGCTTGTTTTCAAATAAATGTGATATTCGCCCTCAAGGAAAGATATGGATTCATATACTTGCTAGGTCTCTTCTTCATAAATTTGACTTTGTTAAAATAATGACAATAATAAACGAAAGTTGCTAAGAATACAACACAAAGGAACAATATCAAAAAGATATCGCCCTTTTGGTGAAGTAAAAGAATCTCATTGTCTCTACAGTTTGCACATAACGATACTGGCAGTAACAATAATAAAACTGAATTTAATATCAGAAATATTAAAGAATTCTCTTTAAAATAGTTATTAGATGGCAAAGTTTAAAATTTAGATGTGTTTATAAAAGGGGTGAAATGAGACAAGAGAACAAAAAAAAAACAACAAAGCGGATAATGTACCTTTCGTGTTTTTGCTATTTTATACCATTTTTTTTTGTGCGTTAACTAATAAAAAAGTTTTAACGATTTCCCCATGAAATATAGATGAAAGAAAAACACTTCACAGATGCTAATTTACAATAAAGTACAAAAGGAGAACAAGTTTAGAACTTCTTTTATTATTTAATTAATTAAATTAACGTAACGTAACTTTTATTATTATTTGATTACAAAGTAATTTTACTTAAACTTTAATTTAAGACATATTTTGATATGATCAAAGCTTTTCAAATGGAACACAGTAATTTAGTCTTCTTTATTATTGGTATAAATAAATCATAAAATAATTGGAGTTTTCTATATGATATTCTAATACGCGAATAATATTAAAACGAAAATTCTTGATTTAATTGTGGAATTCCAATTGAAATTTAATAGTACCGGATCTAAAAACGTTTCAAGCAGACAATGTCAAGTTTCTTTACTATTACATAGAGATTCATTAAAGTAATGTTACATTTTGATATATAAAATAAATGTTGAAAGTTAAAATCAATATGTTCTTCACACGTTTCGATAAGGTACACATATATAAACTTTCAACAATTTAATCCACTTGCTTGTAGCCAGTGTAGTATAACGGAAAAGAATTTTCATTATATTAATTAATTCTTTTATTCTCTACAAATAAACGTCGTGATAAATGCTGTCTTTATTGAATAGTATCACACAAAAACACACGCACACGCAAACACACACACACGAACACACAGTGCTACCAGTCTTCTTTTGTGGCGGTACGAAACATTTGAAGATAATGCTTTATTAAACTTTCCCTCTTCTATAAGATCTCTAAGATTGTAGTAAAAGAATTGTTTTTGTCGAGTACAACGTCCGTCTTTAGATAAGAGTTTCACATTTTCACTTCGTTTCAAGTTCATTTTGTTTTGTTTTTCCGCTTCGTTTCAAGTTCATTTTGTTGTTGTTCGCTTCGTTAAATTATCGATAATTTGGCAAAAAAAAAATTCAAATTATAAATCAATTCTACTACTAGACAGTCAAAGAAAGCGTTGAAATAGTTATGTGTATCTCTAGTCCAGAAACTACACATTGCCGGACTAGTCCGGCAATCAAAGCGTTTCCGTTTTGTGTACTTTGATGAATCAGTTAATGCGGAATGGAGACACACTGAGTCCCATACACGGCCCGCAAATACTCTGATGAATAACTGGTACTTCGGTATTTCCGGACCATGTTTGGCAGATAATTGCGTAGACTTGGCGTAACTGTGCAGTCCCGAACTGTACAAACCGACCGGAGTGTGGTGTGGCATCAGTTCAGTCCATTGCCCACCAGCGGACTGAAAGGAATTCCGGAGCGTCTGTGGTGGAGGGTTCATTCAGGCATTCCCGAAGCACACAGTTAGTCCTCAGAGGATTTTCCGATCGTGTATGGCGGAGGAGAAATTCCGGCCTGATCAGTTTTTCCTCAGAGGATTTCCTGACCGTGTATGGGGTACTTTATATTCTTTAAACGCTAGTACAACGGCACCCGTATATAAGTAGAAAAATAACGAATAGCGACGATTAAAGTTTTTACAATGAATATTTTACGTCTATGTGGAGTACACAAGTTTTCATTATAAATTGTGACGGGGATACAAACAAAAACCCTTCCACTTTTCATAAATCTGTATTTATTTGGTACAGTTGTTATTTTATTCAACTTGAAGCAGTTTTCAGCTTCAATAAATAATCCACTTGAGATTGTTGGTTGGTTTTTCTTTCACTATTCTCTTTTGAAATATTGTATAGAATCCACTATTTCTATAACTGAGTCAACAATCATTAATTAAGCTGCATAACTCTATTTTCTAGTTGGTTAAATCGAGACGTTATGGATTATTAACGTCATAACTTGATATAACTGACATAATAAGACATAATGAATAATGCTAACTTTATGTGGATTTCAAACATATGTTTAATATAGTTTTATTTGTATTTTTATGCTACTAATATTTTATATACATACATATGTAGATATATTTTTCTCTCGTGAATGTCAAACTTCCTTTCATCTTTGAAATTTCCTTCTCATCTGTTGTCTGTTTTATGTTAAATACGTAATAAGATAGAAACAGGAAACTGCCGTATTTAATCCTTATGATTTACAATAATAACTGATTTTAGAATATTGTGACAATTTAGTATGAATGATATATCTATTATATTAGGGTTAGCGCAAAGGTAGTCATTGTAGACGTTAATGTTGCACTATTAGAAGCGGTGTTGTGCCTTGTATCGTTTTGCTTTTACGAAAAAAATTATGACCACATTGTGGAGTAAAGCAGAATGTAATATGGGACAGAACCGATTATTTATTGGCTAATAAATTTTAAACAGTAAATCTGTGGAATAACCATCTATTATTAAGCTTTTCCATTAAGTTTTCCTTTACCAATTGATATAAATCGTCTAGTATATATATATAAATTACTGTATTGAAAAAGCTACATTAAACGATATTATAACGGTAACATGTTGTATAAAGCTTATTATTAGAATTTGGTACACATCATGCGTATATTTATAATGTTTCAGGCTAAATTCTTCTTTTTTATTGCCATTTGATAATGAGAGTAATTTATTTACGAAGACTTCTGTTCTTTGGTTTTATTGATTTTTTCTTCGAATTCATTGTGAAAAATTAATAACCTCTTTCAGTTGTCGTTGAGTAAACTTACAGAAACCGAAAACTTTTCCATTAAATAAACAAACAAACAAACAAACATAAAACGGTAAAAGATTGTTGATGTGAGTTAAATATTTACATTTTCATATGTACATGGATTTTTAGCCGATGGATGCCGCCTGCTTTAAGTTTAGCCGTTGAAAAGTTTTTAGCAAAAATGTTAAAAGATTGAATTTTGTCTGTTGAGTATGTCGAGATAGTTGTTTTATTTTTGTTGAAATGAAGCTTCTTCATATTCGTCTGCCAGCCTTTACAGATGCTGTTGTATGAGGTGCTTTTTTATAAAAAATCTTTTGATGTCTCTTTCTCTATTTTAATAACGGGTAAGTAAAGTGGCGAGGAAATGTTGGTGTAATTTTAGACATTTCGTTATTTGATTGATCAAATAAAAATGAGATATAATATTCATCTATACTATTTGTCATTAAGTCAGTTTGAGTGTTTGCTTATTATTTCGATAATGAACCCTTTATAAAAAAATTCTTTTTGTGTGTTTATGGTGGTTTAAATTTCACGTTTAATTCCGACTTCAAATGTTTAAACATTCACACAAATTGAATGTTTACCGTAATCTGTGCAATTAATAAAACCTTCAGATTTCTATTTCAAAAGCTATAGAATAAATTTGTACATATGTTTGCTTGAATTTTCAATTGAACAGAAAATAATTCATTTTTCCTCAATTTAGAATTGTCTGAAAAAAGGCGCTACCGCTGTTAAAAAGTTACTTATAATTAAATCTTGTAATAACCAATAAGGGAAGCTTACTTTTACGGACAACAAGATAAACAAAGACTAATTAAAAAAAAATTACATGAAATAATGGAAATTTTTCGAATATTTGCTTCAAAAAAAAACCCGTAAAATTTGCAACGCATGGGACACCGGAAGTGTTCAAATCCGCCATTGAATAATTGTAATATTGATTAATAATACGTTGAACTATTTTTTTTTGTTTTGTGATTCATTTGTACTTTATATCTATTAAGCTTAATCGATGTTGTTAAGGGATGTGACAAAAATTAAGATTTTTTTAAATTTCTTAGATACATTTTCCAAGCTCAAAATCTTTGAAATAAAAGCTTTGTAAACATTATTGTGTGTGTGTAAAGCTGGATCACAATTCCAACGACACGAATGTCTTTAGTTTATGCTTGGCGGAAATACAATAGAATCTCCATTTTTATCAACAAAGATGCCGCCCCAGGTGTCTGAGTCGTTTTCGTTTTCTGTTTATATTTCATAAAGCAAATAAAGAATTTTTTTGCTGAAATTAAACTCTGATCTCAACAATTTTTTACTCACTCTTTAGAAAATCGAATAACTTTTGCGCCTTTCAATAATATTTTTAATTAATCTGAATTTAATACAGACCGATGTATAATCGAAAATCGGATAGTGCTAAATAGAAAAGATATTTACATGTTTTCTTGATATGTTTACATTTGGTCTATACCTCTTCTCCATGGCCTGAGCAAGCTTGGCCTTTGGCAGGTATCTATCGGTATGTTTGCTTTTCATTTCTGTTAAACTAACTAATATTATTATACCGGATTGGTAAGTGGTGATACATATGAAGTGGAACACCCTTAAAATCTTATTTGTAGTTACCCGAGACATAACAGTTGGTAAAATACGAAAATTGTTCGTAATTAAGTAAAATTTTACTACTTGTTGTTTTATTTGTTAAATTGAAAAGAAAAGCGTTCATTTCCCCTAAACAACCCAGTTTTTGATGAAATACCCTGGAAATTCTTCTAGCGTCAATTTATAAAAAATAAGGCCAGAGGCAGAATGTTGTTACACAAGTGGAAATTTATTAAAATTTCACGAACCATTAGTTGTTTTGATGTGTGTGTGTGTGTGTTGTTCTATAATAGAATCGTAGCATTTCCGATCAAATCACCTCAATACGTACATTTTATTTAAATCATAAACACGTTCGGTTGAATTTTACAGCCATCACCGAAAGCTTTAGAAAGCTTTAAAAACTTTAGTCTATCACCAGGAGTAGATGTTGAAAGTTTTAAGTATGATTGGTGGTGAACTAAGTCGTTGGAAACACAGGAAATATAACGATGAACGTCTGTATTAATATGAAATTTAAATCATGTCTATAGTGAAGTATAGAACTTGATTTATTCCATATTGAAGGCAATAAAGGCTTTCTGTTGTTGAAGTACTTAGAAAAGACAAAACTTTCGTTTGCTCCTTTACATGAGGCAACATCTATAAATGGCCACTTGTTGCAACACCTACAAACCTTGAGCTCATCAATTTACTTCATTGTTCTTGGATAAATCCAGCATAAAGAACTAATAATACACAGGAAGAACTTCGTCAAACAAGTACGTTTGATTTGTCTTTGTTTTCAAGCGATTCCCTGTATAATTGGTACTTTTACTGTTGATATATTCGACACGTGCCACCTTATTTTTATCATCAATGGCTGTTTAGCATTTCGTTGAGGATAAGTCCGTCTAAAAGCAACTAATGTGAACGGGGGTGGACAGAAAATCAATATTTGTTTTTTATCCACACACATTGTTCAGATTCTCCGTTCACAGATTGAGCTCAATTGTTTCTGTTTCATTCTAAACTTTTCATTAAAAATGTATAGAAACCACGCACGCTATATATAGTCACAGATAGAGAACGAGAGTAAAGCAAGGACGCGCTACTGGAGCACCATGTGACTTACGTGGCATGTTTATTCTACCGACAATTTCGGGTTTGCCTCACTCTATACCGCCTCCATTGTTGTCTATATATTTGAATTTTTCAAACATATTTTTCCCGATTCCATCCAATTGACCTATGTCGGCAATCTTATTTTGTGTCAAAAAGAAATGGTATTGGTTTTCCAGGTTTTACGGTATCTGTTGTTTTTTTGTTCTTTTTTGAAGTCACTCCATCGATGTAATCTTGTGCTTAATAAAACACTTTTACGATACAATGTGGCCATCAGTTGGTCGTTGCAATTCGTACAAATGTAGAAAATTTTCGTATCGTTTACTACATTATTCAAGAGTTAAGACATTGTATATAAAAGTGATGGCTTTTGTTCGTTTGTGTCCAATCTTATTTCTGTACAGTTGTTTTGAGATGAATCAACAAACGAGCTAAATGATGCGAATTAGGTAATGAAAATGGATTTGCAAAGATACACGTGGATATACGTGGGTGTTATTATCATTTGAAAATTGTAATGAACAAAATCATCACAATACGTTGTGATTTTAATGAATAATAATATTGACAAGAATGCTTTTGATATACCGAAATACCATTCACGGTATGTAGAATGGATTGTTCAGAAACAATCAAACATTGTTTTGGTACATAAATTCGAATCAAACTATAATTCTCCATTATTATATCTAATAATATGAGACTACGCAGTGGGTGTTCCAATTAAAAAAGACAATAGGTCAATAGATCCAGCTGTGAAATTGAAAACCGTCCCACCTTTTCGATTGTTAATAAAGCAAATACTAATATTAGTGTTATTATCACTATCGTAATTAATTTGAGAAATTTTCTGTTGCAGCCATTCAAATTTGAAGATCTTCAAAGGTAAGTTTACCGATGTAATTTCCATAAACGAATTTGTTACAAAATTCAATTTGTTGAATTGAAACAAACGAAACACAATCGTTTTGTTGACATTTCGTCCTGTTTAAATAAAATTTGAATTGTCATCCTTAAAAATGAAAAAATTTAACACTCTCTGCTTTTTCAACGACTAGTTGAAATCGGTCAACTCTTCAAATAGTTGTAAGGGTTTAAAATTATTTACCCTATATACCCAGATATTTTTCATTGTAAAACAGTTCCATCTTAGTGTTATTTCTTGGGTTATACTTAATTTTAGAAAATCTCGTATTAAATGTCAAAATTTTTAGAGAAATTTCAGAAATTTACACAGATATTTGTTTAATCTATTTCATATCAATTGTGAACATTCTATTATCAAACGGAATTTTATCAATAATAACATGCCATCTGTAGTGTTATTTAAAGAAACAATGGCGGTAGCTGGAAATTCGTTTTAAGTTGACTATTGATTTTATATTTGAAACCCATCTCATCGCGTGTGTGTGTGTGTGTGTGTGTGTGTGTATACAGATCCTTCAATCATAATCGAAACGAAACAGCAGCATTTACTCTGACGGCTTTTGCATAAGTGCTTAAAAATTGCAACTGTTGCCACTCTTACACCTTCCTATTAATATTACGCACTCTTCCATGCAGAAACAAGGGTGTATTTTCGTATGTTCGTATATTTTTTGCCTTACGTATATAATCATATCTATAGGAAACAGCGAGAGAGAAAGAGTGAAAGAAAGGCAATGGTAATTTTACCTGTTGTATCTAGCAAAGATATCAAAGCCTTTCAAAATACACGAAATTAAACAAAGAAATAAAGTCGAACAGAAAAACCAACCAACAAGACTAAAAAAACCGTAGAGATTAATTGTAAAAAAATGTTGGTGAGTTAAAATTAAATCTCATCAACCTCTGACCTATTGTTCCATATTCAAATAATGATAGATACTAGATAGGAAATTAGAAAAAGACATTTATCTAATCAAAATTAACATTTAAATATATATTAAAAATAATAATGATAGTAAATATAAACGAAAGCTGCTTTATTTGCTATCTAGCTTTTCAACTGATAAAATAATTTTATTTTAATCTACTACCGTCGTGATAGAATGGTTGAAAAAAGAAAAATGAAAATAAAAAACGAGTAGACGTCGAATACCTAAATTTCACAAAATTATCTCGAAACGTATTTATAAATGATTCGATTTGTTGTTGATGGCATCAAATAAAATCGTGCTTGAAGGAAGAAACATTTGATTATTGTATTACATATTTATTTGATAAGAAAATAATAATAATAATTGTAATAGAAAAAGTAATTTCCATCTATGTTATTTCAAAGTTCCTTCTTTATTTTAATAATTTTAATTGAATTTATTTTGTAGTTACAAGTGGAAATTCGTTTAACAAAAGACAACGAGATTGTATTTTAATTTACGATCCAATTCATTTTTAATTTGTTTAATTTACTTCTTTATTTTCTTCTATTGTTGAATCAAATTTCATTGTATCTAGAACGAACACTCAACTTTTCTTTATCAATATAATTACAACACTTTAATTGTGCAGTAATTTAAGTGTTAATTATTTTAAAACATTTACAATATTCAAGTTTACCAAACTATTATTATCAATCTGTTTCTAACAATGTTAACACAAACTGCTTAATTAATTAAATAACTAAAGTTAAATGATTGATTACTGTTGGACAATTAAAACATTATCAAATATTAATAATGCTTAACTGTAATAATATCATTAATGATAGATATACTCGGTCTATTTCGACTTGACATAGTTTCTGTAACCGGTCTACACGAATACGGCTGCAACAGCAAGTTCACCTGAGCTGCGTACACGATTTGCCCTACAGATTACCTTTGGGAAGTGATCTGATTGTATACGTTGTCTATATAGTTGGCCTAATCAAACTAGACGGGGTGTACAGTTATTGTTGGTCGAAGTAAAGCGGAAGAGAATTACAATGAAGCAGTCACTTCAACATTTACTTAAAGCGTGTTCGAGCGTAACTCGAGACGCGTTTCCTGATAGAATAGTTTTGTAGAACACTTACGACAAGTTCACGTATATACTCTGTTTATTTTCATTTGATCGAACACAAAGAGGCACTTTAGCTGTGCTGATTTTTAACCAAATCAAAGCGATTTACTTGAACGTTGAGGCCAAGCCGACCAATCCAAGATAGACTACGGTATAGTTTGGGTAATAAATCAGGGAAAAATAGAAATACAAACATTTATTGATAAATGATGGATTTCAATGTGCGGATATTTGTGTAAATACACATTTATTATGAACGTTTTAAAAAAAAAGAAAGAAAAAGAAATGGCGAACACACACTGATTCACGCTTGGTTTGTGTGCAAATACGATCCAATCCAACATCATTTATCTTCAACAGATTGTATTGAAAATCGATCTGTGTGAATTTTGAATAAACTGAATATTAAAATGCATTTAATAATTTAAATAAATGATAATGCATCGATGCGACATTTCCAATTAATAAATCAATATAATGCGATTTTTATCAGTTTTTGTAAAAAAAACATTGAAAATTTAAAACCCACCTATATGAATAATATAAATATGGGAGTATTCGTTTTTTCAAATTGATGGCGAAACGTTAGGCTAGTCACTGAAATATTTAAGCGATTTTTAGTTTAATAATTTAGAGAGACAGAAAAGAAGAGGAACCATTCAATGTGTAGCGTCATTTTGGCATGAGTCTTATTTGGATCATTTTCTTCAAATAAATTTATGGGTAATTCAACCGAAATTTATTATTTAAGTACATTTTCAATGCCTATGTTATTGATTTCTTTTCTTCGATCTGTGTTAAAAATGGCGATTGCTAAACCACGTTTTATTGTAGTAGAAAATGGGGATCAGTAAATTCGAAATTATCTGTATAGCTACAATTGAAATATGCTCCTTTTGTAGATCAATGATTTCTTCTCTATTTACCATCGCCAACAAGCTCAGTGTAAGCGAATATTCTGTACACTTTGCAAAAGTGTTCTCAAAGTAGTAATAGTGTTGTCTGCCATATTAGCGGTTAGACTTGGCTTATTTTTATCGTCTTGTTAATTGAATTCCAATCGAATTTTCGTTAGAGTTAAATGATCTTCAAAGAGTAAATTTAACGTTTATACAAACATGTAGACTTTTGCTTATAGATATTTCTGTGTAGTCCATTCTCTTTGACTCAATTAATTATCACTAAAATAGAATATGATGAAACTATTCCCTAATGACTGAAGTAAACTCCACTACGATAGCTCAGCTTGTTATTAATTGGTTTCCACATAACATCAGTGCAAGTTACATTACCTGTGTATACGATGTGTCTGTTATCTTTATTTTCAATAATTACACAACTTTATAATAGCCTGATTAGTGATGATGACGTATCAGGGTTGCATATGCAGGCGATCGGCAAATTTTCTTATCCAGCTGTTTTAACTGAAAACTTCGGTCTGTTATTTAAACGAATTCTGTCGGAACCAATGTTTCATCAGAACGAAATGTTGCTCAGGTTGAAAATTTTGCCGCCTCATCAATGATTCGCATCTGCATCTATAAAATGTGCCACAAAATCATCGTTTCGAACGAGTCTCCTAAAAATGATTAATGTTCATAAGTACTTTAGAAACGTCCAAAATCACCCTTACAGTTAATAATAATAATAATAATAATAATAGTAATAAACACATATTTTTGCATATATTTAAGTAGAGAAATGTGTTATTTGCATTTTAATTTTGTTCACATCTAGCGATTGTGATGGCATAAACTTATAAATTAATTAATAAATAGATTGTTGGATGGTTCATTTGTTACAACTAACGTAGTCTAGAACGTTAATTTACCAACGAGCCAATCCATTAATACTTGATTAATATTTAATTTCACTAAAGGAATACTTTGTGGTTTAGTTGGAGTGAAGATATTGTAACTTCTTTTATTGAATTTCGTCAACAATGTTAATTAGGAAAAGTATTAGATTATTCAAGTCTTGTATAAACTAAAACTCGAATTGTTAATTATTTACAACATATGTCACGTATTATGTGATGTATAAAGTCTCTAAGCGTTTAGAGATAATTTACAGTAAATCCAAGCGATAGTCTACCACACAATGAAACATAGATTTTCTATGATCCGAACAGCAACAGCAGCAAGTGACTATTTTCAGTCTTCTTTAATATAAATGAAGCAACAAGACTGAACAGGAACTCTGTGGCACAACGTCTTCCATGAAATGTTTCTGTATTAAATCATTTTCTGATTACTCATTTATTTGAATTGAAAGGAACTTTTTTAAGAATTTCGTGTTATGCCATCCAAGCATCACTTAATCAATGCTTAATAATGTTGTAATTAATCCCGCAAAAAATGTGTAAGAAAAAAAAGCACATTCAAATGCTAAATACGAATTATAATTCACTTATTCTTTAATTGCACCATTTAAACGTCCAAATTCAGCAGATAACGCAATATCTTAATTGGATTAATTAACGAATGAAGAGAAATATATTCAAATTTTTGTGTCACTAGTTGCCAGATCATTTTCCGTTTGGTTGGTTAGTCCTCAAGTGTCATGAAAGAGATCCTTGGGAGCTTGCTGCAATTGCTGCATAAATAAGTAGAATTTTACACCGGAATTCCTGCAGAGTTTGTTGTTGTTAATGTGCGCTATTTTTCAGTCAGTCGATAATTCTCTAAATAACAACACAGACGATGAAACATGTCACAGATTAATTTAGATTCTAATCAACCGCAGTATGGATGAATACGGAAAACCATACGATTGTATCAAGTGGCAGTATTTTTTTTTATATCAAGACAATTCCATTGCATCCTAATTAAAAATCAGATCAGCATCCGTATATATTACGTATTTAATGAGATTATTAACTATTGTGGTGATACAGGCATGATTGTAAATGAAAATCAACAGTTTGTTATATTAGACTGTGATTCTACTATTTGTATCAACTGTATATTAGAGATGATATAAAAAAATTGTAAACGCACAGTCTAATACCATTATATCCATCTTTCTCTATCTCGTCTTTCAAACAAATACAGTCAACAATCTAAATATACGTACATTCTACTTAGAAACGAACTTATTCACTAATTTTCTGTGCGCATGTTACAGGTATATTGATTCTGCGCCGTTATCCTGTGAAATTCGCGTAACTCACGCACTCTCAAAGGTCCTTTCTTTCGTGTTTTCATACAGTTTGTTGTTGATTATAATTAAATTAGAGATGATACAGAATCATGGAGCTCGAATATTCGTACTTCTCTACCCATTTACAATTGCTACAACAATTCACTATTGGAAAAAATAATTTGAAAGGATACCCAGCAAAATGCACGTTGTTCGAACAATGAAAGTCTATCAAAGCACAACTTTTGATATGTATGTTGTGTTTTATAATTCGTTGATTTGATCGGTTTGCTGTAGTGGTGAGACGGTTCCCAAAAAAGATGTCGAGAATGCTGTTTTTTGTAGCATAAAAATGATGATTAAACATTGTTGACAGTTAATAAGAGTTGACAGTTTTCAGAGATAATCGTGACCCTCGAGATGAGAATATTTCACCGTAATTTTATTACATGCGAACAAAAAAAGCTCAACTTTTAAGATGGATAAACAAAAATGAGATTATTTATTCAAATACTTTGTCTTTACTTAAAATTTGCATTGTAATTATATTGATAACAAAACGGATAAAATCCAACAAAATACTGCCGTGGTTTTAGGTTCCACTTGTTTCGCCACATTCCGAACAGACTGTATATAAAAAACTATGCCTTGTATAGTTTTGTTTCATCCAAAATAATTGGTTAATAAATGGACAAAGTTCGGGATGGCAGTTCAAATATGCGATTGAAAAAAGAAGAGCATCGATTTTTGTTTCTGCGAATTTACTTTACAAAATCATTTGAGTGTTTCATCAACAAAAAGCTGCTGTAATTAAAGTATTCTAAATGGCGCAGCTGTTGTACGTTTTTCCGGCTTAAATCTTAATAACTTTTAAACAGAAATACACCTGGAAGACGACTCGAGATGTCTATTGTAGTTATTACACTTTTTTTTATGCCCTTTTAGTCTAACACATATCAGTTAATGTCGAATACGACTTTTCATATTGTCCGTTCTTCTGTATTTAGAAAATGGTATCAAAATGTTTGAATTTGAAATACATGTATGTTTTTTTTTATTTTGTTTCGTTAATGATACAAAGAGAAAATTGCTTTTGTTCTACAAAGTCATACAGTTACAAGCTTTTCACTATTCGAATTTCATTCAAATTTGTTCAAAAAAATATTCATATCGAAAATATTACACATTTGTGTCCATTTATTGACGATACAATTGGATGGTATATGGCTGCGATCGCCAATCAGCAAAAGACTGACATGAATTGGTGACAAATAGTTTAGATGAGCACAATTTGCTGTTTCGGTTTGATGATTTATTTTCTCTTATATTTCGATGAAATTATTGGACTTTTTTTGTAATTTCTGAAATATTCCTTCAAGTATCGATTGTGTGATCGTTTTTACGTCGCTTCACCTCTGTTTGTTGTTGTTTTTCTTTTATTGATTCGCATTGATTTTGTTATTAAGTAGACGTTAGTTCTTCGTTCTCCATTCAATAGTTATTTATAGAACGATTCAACAAGTGTGGGCCACAATTTACGTCAATTAAAATCGATGATGACAACAACATTATCGATGTGTAAACAGACTCCTGTATAATTTCAACTAATTAAAAATTGAATCAACAACATCTCGTCCGTCAATCAGTAGCTACAACTAGTTTACTATCTACTATATAGAATACAGTCACTTCGATATATTGTTTTAGAGAAATTGCAATCTATCATTTTGTCTAGTATGATATTTCCGACAAAATGGTGACATTGATAGATTGACGAATTTTAGATTGTACGTACGTTAGTGCCACCAACATCGTTTTGTGTTCGGTTGAAGACGATTTAGAAAGGACAACACGACAGTAGAACGTTTTTTCGAAAACATCTCCATCTTACAATTTATCATAGATAATTGTCACTGTTGGGATTTCAACGATTTGTAATGTCATCCAACAATTTCCTCATATTGTCGGCATAATTCATTTTCACAGTTTGTAATAGTTGAAATAAATCCAGTTGTAGACAGATTGTGCTGAATGTTGTAATTTAGTTAAAGACCAAAAAATTACGAGTTTGAAGAGAAAAAAAAACAACAGCCCAAATTTGAATGATAGTTCTGTTGAAATACAAGATTCTAATTAATTCAGCTTTATTAAATCCAACATTATCAATTGTAATTTATATCGACTGTTGTATCAATTACAAATTGAAACACAATAGATAAATTAATGTTCAATAAATTGATAAATTGTAAAGCAAACGTTTAATTGCTCACAAACAGAAATACCGCGTACACTAATTGCGTGCCTAAATTTGCGCATTTCTCTGACCAATCCGAAATATGATATTACCCATAGAATTTCTTTGATAAATTCGTCGTTTTTGTTAATCGGACAACCACCCAATTAAGCTTGATTGCTTCTCAGTTTCTTCCCATTAACGGTTTTTCTTGTATATAGTTGTTCGTATACACACATTCAATAATTTACGTTTTCCCATCCACTCTATTATCACGGGGAAATTGTGTAGTGTTGAACGGAAGAACAGCCAAAATCGGGAAAGTAGAGGAAATCATTTGTGTGAATTCTCCTTTCTAATATGACATGTACTTGAATTCAACAACAACAACAACAACAGCGACAACACGGTTCAGGATTTTCGTTCGGTCTATTCAAATCAAAAACGTGCAGAATTTCTTACACAAGTACACGCCTTTCTTCTAACTAAATTCGTATTTTACAATTAGTTAACAAATGTAGATTTGAAATCACGCTTGTCCGGCAAACATAAAGTTGACAGGCTCGAGGCCCAGTGGACGAGTTAAACTTTTACGGACGGTTCTAACTAGTTTACATCCAAGCATGATTACATAAGATCTAATTTTCAGTATTAACAATGATAATAGCACAATTCCACGTGAAATTTACAATAATTTAATTAAAATTCATTCACGTAATTAATTATTTCACATATTCTAAGACTTCACGACTGCCTTTTATCTTTTCTTAGAAAGTTCAAATTAGGTAAATTTGTAAATTGTTTAATGAACATCTTAAATACTTTGTAAACGGTTCGCTCTTATTTGTGTGTGTGTGTGTGTGTGTGTGTGCTAGTCTCAATTGTATTGAGAACTAATCAACTAAATACAAACCCTTAATTGATATCCCAATAGAGGGGAGGTGTTGGCAATGGATCTAATGTCTCAAGAGAGTCTACAAGTGTCCCAAGAATAATTGATGAACTGTCTAATTGCTAAATTATAGTAAGTGTGTACCGTCTATTGTAATTTAATAGAAACTGACGTATTACTTGAATATAATAAACCGAATTTTATACAAAAATAATTAATTATTCGTGGTGATTAATGTTATTATTGAAACTTAAAATATAGAGTTTTCGATTGAATGGCCCGTCGATTTGGCAACAGAAAACGCGAAAATTTGCTATAGTAACAACGAATTTGAACATCCCCAAGGACCTACGTAGCACTAAATATAAACCGTGAATTGTGTTCGAATTGTTTAAGTCAAATTGGCTTAATTTACGTGGTTACCGAAATGCTTAGCTGTTAAAAGCACGAACGAAAGCTACTAAGCCATTGTTTTGTTAAGTTTTTGTTGATTGTATTTGCTAACAAATACGTCTAGATTGATTACCGAACCATCAGAAGAACAACAAATCGTGGAAGAACAAGACAAAATAAACAAATTTAAAATAATAGCGAATAAGACACACATATGTCACAATTAAGTGAACTGTAAATAAAAACAAATACTGTTGTTCCATCTCTCATCAACATTGTTCTGTTTGGTATTTTCCAATATTGACATGCTTAGAATTGTTTTCCTCCGGTTATTATATTGTTAATGTTAGAAATAACAAAAATAATGATTGTTTCTTCTTGGGGTAATACAAAGGCAACGTACATAATGGGACAAAATTAAAAATAAATAACCGAATGCCGGTTGATATTCTACATTCAAGCATCATTATGATAGTTGTGTTTCATCCAATACACGTACTGTTCCACTTTGACAGGTCGATCTGGATTTATGTTACGAAGATAGTGGGATATTTGAGTAGCAAAGATCCCCTTTTAGTCTAGTCAACATGTTAATAAAAAAGTGGAAAATTAAAATTTTTACATTTTTCCAACGGGGATCTATTTTCATGCCTCTTAAGAATAACTCCACCAAGTGGAAAAATCCTAGGGTTGTAGTTCAATAATAATCGGGTTTTTTATTTTAATATTCAATTCTGAAAAAGTTGTTAATTAGCAAATGCATAACTAATGGAAAAATGCGGATAAAAATTTTTTGCCTTTGGATTATTGTTTATTTATGTATCCCAATACTACTTGAATTTTTTCATTACTTAATATTCATATTTAATAAGTTAAAATGATTTTTTTTGTTACCGTGTCCGAGTGACGAACCGCGCGGAAGCCAGACTACCCGTTTTTACCTCCATTTTCAGGGCCCTGTAAAAATTATAAATATTGGAGGTACAGTTTCGGAAGTAGAGACTTTTTCTTAGGAAATTTCCTGCTCTTTTCAGATTTTTTTTTCAATTTCAAATATCTTTGTTAGTTTTTGAGATATTTGAAAAAGACAAAACCCCTAGTTGTTTTTTTTAATAAATTGTTTATAACTTTTGCAATTTCTTTCGGCCGCATTTGGGACCTTTCCTTAAACTTTCTACATAATTTTCCGAATCCAATGACACCTTGATTGTAATTTTCGGTGAATGTACAAAAATTTTATGAAAAATGGTACATGTTGACTAGACTATTTCACTCTACAAATTGTAGGAGAACCATTGACATTCAACGATAAATACTTATGAAGAACGTTCTGATTGGTGGTGGCATGGCGATAAGATTGAACTACACTTTATTTTTAAATTCGCATCTTCGCTCTAGTGCCATTCAAGTGTAACAAGAATTCCGCATAATTAATGGAATAACTTTTTGAATTCTGATCAATACAGAAAAGAATGAAGCTATTCATCAAAGATTGTTGAGTTAGAATTTTACATTTGAAAACTTTTTTTTTGTTCCTCATTCGTTAGAACATATTTTTGTAGGATACTTCAATCCATTTAAGTTTCTTAATTTCAACTTTAATTGAACGCGCTCTCCCATTTCGCATTTACGTTTAAGAATTTTATGGAACTTTCCGCATCATCTATTTCCGATGATTTTGTTTTTGCGAAAACAAGAATTATTAAAAAATGTACGCATATACATACGTATAAAAATAAATCTGAAAGAGCTTTCGTCGGATTACACACAACACACACACACACACACACACACTCTCTCTTTCTATCGCTTCTTCTTAAGATTACTTTTCTTTTTTTAGAATTGCCTTTACAACAAGAGAAAATTGCTTATTTTTCAACTTTTGATAGAAGTTATTTTCGAGATCTCTTAATATAAAACTCAATATATACAGTAATTTCCAGTAGGGAAATCGAAATTTTCCAGTATAAACTTTTTGCGTATCACATAAGCGATTGCGGTGAGAAATATGTTTATGGCGTTAGATTGCTTTTTGGTGGCACGAATGGGAAAAAATGGCACACGCCACTGATTTACAATGGAACGAGACTTATTGGTTAATAGACCTACAGACTTTAAGAGAGTTGTGTTAGACACAACGCTGCAATATGTCGAGATTTTAGTGAATTTCGGTTGTGGATTAGTTTCACCCTAAATTTCCAGGATCATATTGATTTTGTTTGAGTTTATATAAAAAATGTAGAAGGGTCTTGTAAACTGATTCGAAACAACTACACAACATGTTTTTAAATTTCCATGCAACTCCTTGGTGTTGACATTAACAAAAAAAATAAAAAAAATAAATAGAATGATATTGAGTTCCATAGCAGGTATACATTTGTAGTGTGGCAAAGCAAGAGTTTTTTAATTGAATCCCCCTTTGTCGTATCGCATATCTCAATCGCATTTGTATCCATTTGATTTCACAATTGCAACAATATTCTCTGAGTGTTTCGATTTCAATCTTTACAATTCACTGAATAAAAGCCCCAAATAGAACAGATTTTATCTACGTATAAATTTCTGAAATATTAATAACATTCCTTGTTACAGAATTTTGATTAAATGAACGAATATTTCTATCAAGGTATATTTGAATTGACAAGAATAACATTCTCCAAGTGCTACTAATTCGTGTGTAGTTACAATGTAAAATATTCGAATTAATTGAATTGTGGAGTTTCTGTACGCATGTTTGGGCCATTTTTTTGATCATAACTCAACTTAGTTATAACAACAATCAAAGGACCATTGAAATGATCACGTCATGTATTTGTCTTGTTTCCAACAACACAACAAATATAACAATGAAAACTGCAACAATTTAAAATTGATTTTTTATACGGTTCTTTGGTCTCGAAATTTTAAAGAAATTTTAAAATGATTCTAATAGAAGCACAATTATGTCACTTGTCTTACGTATTTCGCCCTGTGTCAGTTTCAGGTAAGAAATAAGCGGTGTTTCGTTTTAATTATCGCAGAAAATGGCTCAAAATCTTTTTGGTGGTTCAAAAATGAATACAAATGTTTGGTTTTTGTAAGTTCTCTTGTAAAAAAACAAACATAATGAAATAAATTTAATTAGCACATTCATAAATTAGTTAATTAAATTTCACAGCGTACTTATTCACGTGTATTAAAACATACTTTTAACACGTTGTAACATTCTAATTTCGTCAACCGCATCTGTTTAGGATGTTGAACTTTAAATAGAATGATGTCAACAATATAGGCGTATGCTGTAGTCGAACAAAGACAATCAACTAGCAAACACTTACAACGATTCACTGTTACAACCATATTAGAATTTAATTGAGTTGTTTTCGTATATTTGTAGATAATATAACGAAATTAGTGCATTTGTTTAAAAGGGTTGTATCCTACCATATTCTATCTATCTATTTCCAAAAGGAACGGATTTCTCATCGTTTACTCTTATATTTAAATCATATTTATGAGTCAAACGCAAAAAAAGCACCGATCTGGAAAGCTTAGAGAGCAAAGATGCGAACAGACAACACGTAACCCACGGCATCACTACTATTCACCGAGCCATACACAGAATTCTGTCGTTGATCTTTGTTTCACTTAGATGAAACTTCCGAAGTTGTATAAACAATCATACGACAAACATAGGCTCCAATCAGTATCTGCTCTATGTTATTAATCAAATTTGAACGTTATCCTTTTGTTTATATCCATGAAAACAATTAAAATATATGAAATGTTATCACACAAATTGTATAAACGTATCGTCATACTAGGAACATTTAGATGAACAATGCTCAGATGGCGAGATATTAGCACAATTTGCTATTAAACAATATAGGCCACATGTGGACTGTGTACACTAACTACGTGAATCATTAAAACTAAAATTACATAGGCAAATGTTGAATTTCACTTTAAACAGTGGCTAACGTTAAGCCGTACAAAAAACCATTAAATTCTAAACACAACCCTCGTACACTAGTGCTTCAATTGTCGTTGTTCCAGTTATTTTGCGAAATAACAATTATGCAAATAACTGCAGTCAATTTGTGTGTGTGTGTGTTAGAAATGAGCGTACAATAAAGTTATTACGTTGCATGGCATCCATTCAATTTATTGTGTTTCACAATGGCGTAACTCAAACATTTAGAATTCGTTTTGTCACACTGGTTTTTTTGCCATTATGAGAGGCTCGAATGGGAAAAGTAATTTTATTAGCGTGGTAATATCATCGACTCGTTTGTTTTCTCTTTCGTTGTGTTTGCATTCCTTTAATGTTGAAACTGTTTTTTTTTTGTACTCCTTTTTTATGCGAAATTCACTTCGAAATTTAAGTTGCGAAGTTTGTGAACGAGAAGATTTTAATAATGTAGTCAAAAAAAAGTGTGGTAATTCTAAATTAGTCGTAATCTCAATCTCTATGTATATTTCCAAAGTAAATCCGCATGTACAATCAGGCTTCCCACGCGCTGTTTAATTTATGGAGATTAAGTTCGAAATTTAATAGAAATAACAACAGTTTGACACACTGTGCATTCCCCTGAAGTACACACCAGTTTTAGCAGTTAATGGACTTCCTATTAAAATTAATCAACAATTAATACGTAGATATGTCAAAAATTTGATAGGATGGTTGTTGATCCGGAAAAGGTCGACTCGACCGCCGGGACTCCACTTCAGCTTACCGGACGGAAACTGAAACTGAGTTTAACAATTGTACAGGGAGTAGAATTTCAAAATTTTAAAAATTCTCCTAGCATGCTCGCATCAGTGGAATTATGTTTCTTGAAATAAATCCGGTATATCACAGAGTATGTGATGTAAATTGGGAACACGTCCGCCCGGTAATCTGAAGTTCCGGGTTCAAGTCCCGGCGGTTGTGTGGAAGTTTTCCGGACAATATGAAGGATACCAGTCCTTTTTTTCTACCTTTGCCTCTTTCAAACATTTCAGACAAGTGCTGAATAACTTTAAAATTTGTAGTATTTACAAGTGTATTGTAAGAGTATTGAATTTATTGCAATTATATTGAAACAATTAAATATTGATTTTAATTAAAAAACATTGATTATTAAATGAAATATGAATGATCCTAGTTGAGCCAGATGCTGGAAAGCTTCTATATTAATTAATATTTTTGTTAATAATTTTAATAATAAATCAATCCAGTGTTATTTGCGATTGGTCGGAAATTATGTTACAAATAGAGAGTAGAAAAACGATGATTGTGTGCGAAAACAAAACGCTAGTTTTTCAGTTCTGTTTGTTTTAAAAGAAACAAACTGAATTCGTGCTTTATCCATGCTATTCTTTACTACTTCTAACAACTGTTGCTTCTGTTCAGAAATCTCTTTCTCAGTTAGAGTCCATTAAAGACTACTTACAAACATAAAAGCTCATAATTAAATAAAGTTGATGTTCTCATTAATAGCATTATGAGCAATACATTTTCAGGGATATTTCCAGCTATATTTTACATAAATCAAACATGTTGTTGTTGTTGTTGTTGAGGTTTTGTTTAGTGAATGTTGAGAATTCCAATCCTGGGGAATTTATTGTTTGTTTGCTCATCATTTTTCAACAAACAGTGATGGATTGATTTGCACTGTAAGCAATATTCATTTTGTTTTTTGTTTTGTATATTTATATAAGAAAAATCTGTAAAAAAACACTAAATTTCATAATGTACATCTACAAAATTTGCATGTTCTCTTTGAAATTTATGATTACTGAAATGTGTGGAGTCAACAGTAAAAGTTGCTATGAAGAATGTGTGTTGGTGAAGTTTTAAATGAGGGGACTATAAAATACTTTGTTGATAAGAGAAGAGACTTCAGCGCTCATAGCAATAAGTGTCCGGCATGATAATGGGCGCCTGGAAGCTGTAAAATGCTTTATTTACATTATGTTTGGAACGATAAGAGCTTTTGTTACAGTTGAGGCAATCTTTCAAAAAATTTTAATCAATTTTCGTTTTTAGAAATAACTGATCTACAATCGAACACTGAATATTGATGTTTACATTTGTTACTATGCTAGAATTTTAGGATAGTCACAATGATTTTAGTTTGTATTTTGAAATTTATTCCATTTTACCTGTTATTTACAGTCGGAATTTGCCCAAGGGTTGCATAGAGAAGCTGATGTGTTGCCAAGCGACACGCTTATCATCAGATCTATTTTAAATTTGAAAACATCGTGTACTGTAAACGAAATTTATGTTGCGTTGCAACTGTTGGATTGTGTTTCAAAATAAATTCCGCACATTATTTGTATTTTTACTATTATTTGCGAGTGGTATATTGTACGAAAATATAAATACGGCTGTGTTTATCAAATTCTAAAAATGGCGGAATAAAACCAACTCTACGACACCAATTACAGATCGGTGTGATTGGTGACACATCTGTTCGGCAAACGAAATATGCGAGTTCGAGTCTCGGCGGTCGTCTCGATTCTTTTTCGGACGTCCATTAAGGATACGGCTTTAAGGAATTAACAAAATCTGGTAATTATGAATAGAGAGTTTGCTTATTATTTTCCAATTTTATTTCTAATTCATTGTAATTATTTGTCTAATTTAAGTGGCATTTACGGCAATAATTTTGCGTCAAACATTCTTTCATTGTTATAGGAATTTCCAAAGGATCTGTCCCATCTTCAATAAGCCAACCGGATCCTGGTTCTCCATTTCGTATAATTTCCAACACACCTTTTGCCACATTCTCAGGTCTAAAAATTGATTTAATAAAATAATCAATTGAAAATTATAGTAAAATATTATCACGTTTGTGTTGGTAATGTATCAATGATTTTTAGGAAATCTCTGCCATATTCTGGTTTAAAACATTTTTCATTTAAATATTTCGACATTTGCGTATCTGTGGCATTTGGACAGATCGTTAAAACTTTAACTTTGGTTCGTTGATAATGCATTTGATGGCCCCATGCTTTGCTCATACCGGCAATAGCAAATTTCGTTGCCGTATAAACTGGTATTTCTTTGAATGCTTCGATACCAGCAGTTGATGACATATTAACGATAACGGCTTCTGGACCAGATCGGTATTTTTGGAGGTAATTTTCCAAACCGAGAATTATTCCATGAATTGTGCCCTTCTAGAATTTGAGAAATTATCAATTAAAAACACTCAAATAAGTGAGAAATTTTTGGAACAATTTTACAATATTAACTTCAACTTCTTTCTCCCAAACTCTGTCATCTAGAACTGCTGCATTGTTGATTAAAATATCAATATTATTGAATTTATTGAGAGTCTGTTCAAAAGCATCTGAAATTTTTTTAATTTACAATATTTTTTATTTTAATTGGGCACAATGTGAAAGCTACAACTTTTGAAACTTTGAATTTTTGATATATCAGTTGGAACAAATATGACACGATTTTCACCGAATTCCTTCCGAAGCTTTTCCACTGCTGTCAGACCACAATCAATATTAATATCAGCCAATGTAACACCCTGAAACAGTGAGAAATTTGAATATTTATAACAATTAGTCTTGCGTTTTGACGTACCTTTGCACCATTCTTCAGTAATTCTTTTGCAAAACACAAACCCATCCCACCAGCAGCCCCCGTAACAAGGGCGACTTTATCTTTGATTTCGAACGACATCATCGATTTCAAATGGACAACTGCCATATAACCATGTATTTATATATGAATTTTCTTAATTAATTAAAACGATAAAAGATATAAAATCAGCAAATAAACTTTTATAATGTTGGGGTCAGTGAAGTACACATACATGATGTCCCACTAGCATGCTACCCGTATTCAAATAGATAAACAGCTCGGTAAAACTATGAAGATCTCGTTATATTAATGTTTTTTTTTTCTTAAAATGTCTATTATTAATCATATGCCGAGATGATTATCGATAATTTTAATTAATATTACTGTTATCTAAAACTATAATGAGTCTAATTGACTCATTAATGAAATAATTGAAATCGATTAAGAAGTCTGTGATAAACTTGATGAACTTTGTACATTCGGCAAATCATGCTTTCACTTTTGGAAAATATTCCAATTTTGTACATAAATAACAAGAATGTTGTATAGTTTTTGAGTAAAATGCGATATGTCCAAAATAATTGATTGTTCGCTCATTTTTCTCCTATTTTTGGAGTTTTTAGTAGCTTATACGGCTCAATAAAGCTCAAAAATTTAGAGTATTTCAGTAAACAGCAATCACCACTTACTTCAAAACATGTCTACAAAGTTAAAAATTAAAGATAAAGAAAAATAAGAGCAACATAAAATCGTTTTACGATCATTTTTTCCACAATGTCTTGAAACATTATTGGAAATCAAATATTGACGTGTGTAAAAATAACAGTATGAAAAGCACACGATCAAATCTGGTCCATTTTCCGGAAGAATGTATGAATAAGACACTGGAAAATATGTGAAAGTTCTTCATATTTCAACATTTTTGTGTGTGTGTTTTATGTAAGCCAAATCAACGAAGGAATGAACGCAAGAATGTGTGACGATAGTCTGTCAGTTCCACCAACAAGTTGAAAAACCAATCCTTGTTTGATTTAACTGGCTGTTTTATGTCAAGGTGAGACAGGCAATTGTGCCGCTACTACCAGAATTCTTAGACAAACAAAAAACTCGAGTAAATATGTTACGTTGCGATATTTACACCGCATCGTGCTATATGAGGGCCTCGATTCGATAGGCTCATGTTAAAACGATTATCGGTTTAAAGTATAGAATGGCATTAAAGCAATAAATAAAAATGGCAGGACTTTGAAAGACGTACAGAACGAATTTATAAAGGGATGAATTACAATGAAAATTTAATAATAATTGAAAATCTCGAGTTGGATTTTGTTATATTCAAAAATTCACTTGAATCTAGCCCCGATTCGTTACAATCTCTCAATACATCTGCATCCACGATTTTTTTTTCAATTTAAAACCACATTCCTATTATTTACACATATTTCTATTGATTTTAAACAAAAATCCATATGAACGAGAGTTTCTCTCAATTTGTATTTTTCTAACAATCAATTCTCCATTTACTATTAATTGAATCCTATATATGAAATATTAGTGGAAAAACCTAATTTGAATAATTCTACGTGAGCTCGTTTTAGTATGATCTAAATTATAAGCATAAAATTTTTAATTAAAAATGCAATCTAAAATTGCCTGGTTTGATTGACTTAGAAAACGAATGAAATAATTTGACGATTTTAAGCATTTATATTGAAGTAAATTGACGTCATTTTTTCTAAAAAACAACTTTTATAAGAAAATTAAAGGTCGACGGCGTTCTTTTTGGTAGGGGTTCATTGTGAATTTGTAAGCATATCCACGATTTAAGCTGTGCTCAGTTTGTCTTCGTTTATGTATTATAAAAATATGAGGATTTCGTCAACATGAGTTCATTTAATATAAGCTAGACGTCTGAAAAGAACGAATAAAGCCCTGTATATGTATATACATACACACACACACATACACACACACACAAAAGTACAGAAAATAAGAAGTACATTTAGAAAAAATGTTCTCTTGTTATAATAGGATTTTTTTTCTCCTTGATATGAATTTACGATGAATTCGTCAGAATCTTAAAAGTTTATCAAATATTCACAAAGTATTTGATGGAATACAATTCATTTTAGTAGATGGTGTAAAATAGAAGATATCAAAAATCACATTTTATGATTCATAATAAATTAAAGTCCAATTATGATTGAATAGATCGTAAAATCCATCATTTAACAAAATTAACAAACAAACTATTTAAAATATATGAGGGCGAAAAAGTAGTCTAACTTCAAAAATGTTCGAGAAAACAATGAGTTGTTTTTTTTTTAAATTGATGAAATCAAAGTTTTTTCAATGGAGATCGAGTAATTTTACAGACAAATTGAGTAAAAAGCAGTTTTCTTCTTGGGCATTTGCATAAATTTCTGCAGGCCACATGTGGTGATGTTTGTATAACATTATCGTTACGATGTACGAAAATGATGAAGCCATTGTAAGCAACAGATGCAATTTATGCATTGCAATTCCCGATGACAATGTTAGATAGGTGCGGGGGTCTTTCTTAACAATACAACGCCCATTTATCTGGCAGTGTGTAGTGTTATAAAGTCGATTCGGAACGTTCGCATGTTGAGTGAAATGATTAAAGAGACTGCTGATTGGTTTCCTTCAAATTTTATTTATTTGCAGTCCTTTATGTGTCTTCTAGAAGATTTATGACTTAAATGAATACTGTTCAGTCAACGCTTGAATTTTCCTCTGATAATCAGTAAAATATACTTAGATTAGGCTAATTAGCAAATATCTATAGAGCTGCAACTAGGATACTTGTCGCCCGTGGCAAGGTTTACATTAAGGCTCCAATGTCCACTGTTTAGCCGAATATTATATATTATGACCTTCAGTACAAGTATTTATAGATTTTTATAATGTAGCCCATAAATTGTTGTGCCCCAAAAAGGGTCTACTATCAGGATATCTATTCAAATTTATGAGAATTTCATGAATTATAGTCGGTTTTGGTTTCATATATTTTAACATGATGACACGAAACTTATATTGTAATACCAATAGTGAATATTTCAAAATTGACGTGACTTTTGATCGAAACACCTTTAAGATGATCCCATACTAAATAGCTACTTCAATGAAAAGCATACCTCTTACCAGACGCACTGATCACTTACTGCATATATCACTTAAGTCACTCTTGAGTTTCATAGCCATCAAAATACCTTCACAAAACTTAGAAATGAGAATAGTTTTGGTTGAATGCACGTTTTTGAATAAACGGCGATTATAGGTGCATCTATGAACAAGCAAAATTCAAAGTTGATTACGATAAACACAGTAAACCAACAAACTTTCAAAACAAAATCACAAAAACTTTCTGGCTAGTCCTAAGAAGATTGGTTTCGAAGTTTTTAATAATGGATAAAGAAAGTTTATTGAACATTGTGATTTTAAATGACGATTTTGACAAATTCTCAATTTAAATTGATTTATAATCAGAAATTTTTACAAGTCACATTGAAACAGCTGTTGGCACAACCATACGTACAAACTTTTGAATAAACACACTGCATGGTTTCAGATTAGCGAATTCTCTTTGTTGCAAAGCTTCAAAACGAATTTTTAAGAAAACAACAAAGTTCGAAAACAATTCAATTTCCTTACAAAAATAACGTCCATGCAACATTCGCTAACGTTTTAAATATGATTCAAACGACATAACTTCCATTGTTTATCAATATCGAATATTTCATACAATTTAAATTTACATTTTCAATGTTTATATTGTTTCAAATTTAGTTTGATAGAATTTTCTGCAGGTTTACTCTTTTGTTGATATTCTTTTCAACATTGACAAACACTAATTGAATACGGGTGGTAGGTATACATCAACTTTCTAAAGTTTCCATACATCTAAACTTATTTAATATTTATAATGATAACATATAGATTGCGTACAATATTATAATGACAAAGTTTGCCACGTAATTCTATTATTTAAGGGGCGTTAAGTTACCGTCTACATGGTTGATGGTTCAATTACTGCCACATTTCTTAATGATTCAATTTTCGTATAAAATTCACCAAAATCAAAACAGAAGAGTTTCAATAGTGCAGCATTAAAGTTATCAAGTATACTATCATCTGTACAGGATGTTTCACGATGTGAGGCTTTTTAGAATTGTCGATAGATATTTTAATAGACGATTCAGGACTGTCTGTATATTGGATTAAAAATAAAATCGTTTTGTTTTCAATCCAAACATAAACGAAAATGTTTTAATCAATGGTTTTTGTGATATTTCCATTTTATGATTGTTGATAATTAATTAAGTAAAACAGACATTTGATGTTTATCTACGTATTCACTTTCACTAATAGATGCTTTCTCATTGTCGTTAGATGATTCTCTAATTAGTGTTTCACTTTGATTAATTTGATTTCGAACAACATTTATTTCAATCAATAGAAAATGCGGAAAAACGATGGAAAATAGCACAATATTTGCGTATTTGTTAAATACAGAATTTATACATTAACTTTTGTTTTAACAATAATAAACAATACAGTTTGTCTATTTATTCTGTCACAAATATTTAACTATTCAGAATTTGAAAGTTTTCAACTAGAGACATATATGAAACGAGCAGAAGCTTTTACCAGATTTTATTCAGTCATTTAGAATAGATATTCAGTGATGCCTTGGAATATTCGTTTAGATTTCTAGTTGAGCTTGGGAATTTATAGTGGAAGCATAGATATTTCCCTGTTGTGATAACACTATCTATTTGCATTCATTTTAAAATAGAGACTAACGATAATAGCGTGTGCATATTAATTGGAGTCTGGTTCAAAGGAATGAATTTAATTTGTTTACATTGACAACAATCGTCAAAAGCGAATGCATCTGTCTAGTTGAAATGAATAACATTTCCATAAACTATTTTTACAAGAAACTACTCTCATATCTGGAACAAGTAATTTCGACATTTACTCTAAATTGATTGCTTTTAATTCATGAAGCACCACTCATAATCGAGCTACAACATTGTCCAACAATTGTAAAACCACCTGTTTCCGGTAAAAGGAATTTATCGATCCAAATGGTCGGGGTAACAGCTCTGTTCTAGCATTCTCAACTTTAAAAGCACGCTTTCATTCTGTTTCTAAGAGTAGTCTTGAGAATTTTATTCTGATATTAGAGAATATGAATAAGAATTTAGAAAGAATTCAACTACAATAAGAAGAAAATTGAAATTTTCAAGCTTCCTCTATTTGAAACTAACAGAGATCGTCATATTATATTTATTTAAACATAATTAAATGTCCTGTGCGTACGTTGATTGGATCGATGATTGAATTATAGAAAATGTAAAACATTTCTATGGTTCATTTGCTTTTCATCTTGCTTTATCATACTTTATTAAACGCTTTTACACAGTTCTTGAAAATGTCTCTCAATCGTTTATAGCTGCAGAATTGAAGCCGTTTCTCAATTTTTATATTAATTTTTTTTTCTAAAATCTTTACATCTTGGACTGGTTGCGTTGTTTACGCTAGTGGAAGGCACTATTTTAGATGATAGAATGTAAAAAAATCTCTAGTTTTCTTCTGTACATTCTCTCAATTATAAATCTGGTTTCATTTGAAATCGAACTGTGATATTATCGATATATAGAGGAGCCGCCATCTTCTGGTAGATGTTGTTTTTATGTTGCTTTTATTATTATACGTATTCTAAGCATCATCTAACAAGCTTATTTCACACTGAATGTAACACATCATTTTGGATAATCACATTTATTTTGTTCTTTCATGATCCAATGCTTCGTATTTTCATTTTCACATACATTCAATTTTTATAACTAGGGTGAATCGAAATAAAAAATTGGAGAGGATAATAAGAAAAAACCGTCGACTGTATTTCAATAAAATCGAACGATAGTTGCCATTTGATTATGTGATCTTGTTAGAGATGTAAGTCAATTTCATGCGCTACATTATCAATGTTTAGCTTAATAGACGAAGTGAAATTGTATTATACTATTGGTTTTACGTCAAACGAGACACTGACGGACAGTTCACTATTGCATTTAATTTCCTACAGTTTTGCAGATATCAAATATGCATATATGTAGAGAGCGTACACACACACACACCTTCAATTCAACGATCTTCCATTTCGTTTAATTTAAAGTAAATTTACTTACAAATCGGAAGCAATTAACAATGTTGTCTTAATTTCTCGCACGATCAACGAATGAATACTCTCGAGATTCCATTGAAATTCGATTGATAATCAGGTCAAATCGGCAATATTTCAGATTTTTAAATGTAGAAATCGATGAAAATTGGAAAGGTTGAAACATTACATCCCGGCGCATCCACCATTTTTCTCCACTCATCTATCTGGCCGTTGCGTGCTATTTTTGATTACGGCGATTTGATTGTTGGGCGTACCTGTTTGCGTGTTATATTTGAACACATTAACAATCATTCATCACTTGAACGGTTTCAATTCGAATTTCAATGACGACAACTGTGAAATGACTGTGAATAATGTTTCTATGGTATTCCATCTATGCCAGCTATTTAGTTTATTAACTTAGAAAATGTTACGCTTGGAATTTGTGGTTAATTCTTATCAGCCAGACTATTTCATAATAAAGTGCCAGCAAAATTTAGCCTTGATCAAATTTAATCAAATCCAACGATGATATTATAACAATATAAAGTCTTATGAATTCTGGGTGCGTTGTTCGTTATAAGCGAGTTTTCCTTATATTAGATTTGTACATTATCTCTTATTAGTGCTTATTTTGTTCCAATATTTTCTCAATGACAGGATATAAAATAAATAAATCTTTTATTTCGTTTGCCAACAGAATCGTTATATTGATACTTGAATGTTAACTCAGTAAAACTAACAAAAGCAATAATAATAAACGAATCTTTCTTTGTGTTATATTTGTAGATAGACTCGATTTGGGGAATTCTCATTGTTCTAAATAGATTTTGTTTTATTGCGATATTTATTTAGTCATGCTGTTCATATTTTTATTATGTTAGTTCATAATTCAGAAAAAGGATTCGACAGATAACTTGTGTCTTATAACCACTGTACCTGTCGCTATAAATCTTTTACTGGAATTATTACATCGTCTTTTCAAAGGTTTCAAAGCTCTTCAACCTTTTTAGATTTAAATATTCTCCATGTAATCTTCTTTTTATGTCGACCCATCGTATTACCGTTTAGGTGTTCTCTTTTTGTTTTTCAGTGTTCGTCTGAAGTATTTGATAAATATTTTAGAGTGGATAATTTGATTCTAAATTGACTGCTATATTCAAGTATAATGAATGTATTATTTGTGATAAGTACAGATGTTTTCCATTTCCACACGACGAACCCATGTCAAAACTACAAAGCCATATCGCAACCCCTATGTCATGTTGATGGTAACATTAGTAGCGGCAACGATAGGGGAACAAGGATAACAACTAGGCCACCGTGTTTGTGAAGTGATAAATACAACCACCAACTGTCATCTAGTTTGTGAGTGGACTGTTAAACTGTTTTGTTGCGGGTACACATTCAACACCTCTTTCAACTTCCTGACAATTTATGAAACCATCACTAACCCAAAAACTTCATCAAAATCAAAACCATTTTTGATAAATCGTATGTATTTCCAAACAGGAAAAAAAATGTGTAAGATACCAAGCCTTAAATAAATCTCAACGTAGATCGAATGTTATTTCCACGTATGTTTTTGATGGATTAAATCGTTGCTGGGGCGGTGAAAGTTTTTCCATCAAATACGTGTATGAATTTTAATAGGTGGAAGCGGTTCACAATACCATCGGGGATATGACGGATTATTACCAATTTTCTAAAATTCAATACGGCCAAACGCGGCAATTTTATTAAATTTGACAACGTTAAATACACACAGACACACATATTTCAGCAATCGTAACATAAAGTTCAATATGGCTGAAAACTAAACTGTAAAATCAAAATCTTCAAGTAAATACAATCAATCACTGTCAACAATGAATTCCCATTTCTTGCCCACAATTGTTGGAACTTTCACATTGTTGATGGTCGTTGTAGTAGTGTGATAAAGCGGCATCACAGTCATGATTGAATCCGACTAGAAACCGCAACTTATTTCTCTTTTATTGCTGGCATTCTCAACACTAACTGACATAAGGTATATAGGTACATATTTTTTTTTGAATGACTTTCGCAGTACCAATAATTTCCAGCAATTGATTTGTTTGTAATATTACGCAACCTCTTCCACTTACACTGTGAATATTGTCAGTGTTCGGATTTAGGAGATAAACACTGCAATTAAACTGTGTAATTAATCACTGAGCCTCTCTTATTGTTATTGTATTAATGGTAGTAATAACAATTAAAATGTGTTTATTGTATTTCGGGTCAAATTCTGTCAGAATTCTGTGTAAAATAGACGCAATTTCGGCAGCAATTTCTCATTCTCCAACACAAATTTCGTGTTGTATAGAAAACCAAACTAATTTTATTCCGTTGTACTATACTCAAACGTGTCGTAAAAATACCTATTTACAGCTTCTCCGATAGAAATGATACTTGAAACTTAAAAATCAAGATCAAGACTGAATTTCGATTCCTGTTCAATATGTATCAAACAGAAACAATGGTTGAAACTCATTAAGTAACTGTTTTACCGTAATAAATTCGAATGGAAATGTCAACGAAACACCCACATCCTCCTACAATTTATTTTGAATCAACAATCAAGCTTCAATTAATTATAAATCTTTATACAACGTAGAAATACTGAAATTAGCCTGCGGCAACGAAAAATATAATTTGATTCGCTCATTAAATCCGTTTAAATCTCGTGTATTATTATTATTAGAAATGAAACGAATTCAATCGAGCCGTAAGATAGAATTCCTATTTATTGTCGGTTAATTATCAAGTTTCATTCATTAACTCAATGGTGATTATGCAGAAAATAATGGTCGGACATTAACAGTAGTCATTATGGCTATACTGGGAACTTTTGATGGTTTATTACTATAACACACCTTTTATACCATGAGATTACTGTGGATTTTAATGGTGTTTACAGGGAAAATTCTCAAATAATTATTGTAATTAAATGAAGGAATAGTTTTCTTTTGTTCATGTTATTTTTGTTTAATTAATCACTTATCCCATTTAAGAACAAGATCTTGTCCCAGAAAAGGGATGTATTTATAAAGCTTCTCCTGTACACTATGATGTTGAAAAGTTCACGGTCGTGCTTAGAAATAAATGCATAATACACACGTGTAGCTCAGAGTTTCATTGATAATGAAAAATGAAAACTACTCGATAACATAGAAGCAGAGAGGGTGTAAAAAAGCAATAGCACCACCATTTATCTGCTACAAATATAATCAAATCCACATTAAGTTTCGACTGAATCGTATTTGTTTCAATATTCGCTTTATACAAAATCAGAACATTTGAAATATTAAATCTGCAAGAATGTTCAAATCAATTTTTGTCGTACTCAATCAATTTCTGATAAAATCCATTTGAATGAATTCGGTTTTTTTTGGATAATATTGAAATCTACCGTGTTCTAACCAGTTGTTTTACACAACATGCAAGATTTTTTACTATAATGTGGCGATTGTGTATATATTTTGATCTTACTTATTGTTTTTCAGCCGTATGATGGCTGTATAGACCGAAACCGGTTGCACAATCATAAATTAGATTACAAGGCAATTTGAGTATGTATTTTCTATTGTCTTATTATGAATCATTGTACTGTGTTTGGTCTGCTCTCTACAAATAAAATATGAATAGTTTTCAATTTAGTTAATGACAGTTGTAGTACCAAGTATCCATCGCATCTTCTCCATTAGATATTACCTTAAAAGCAACAACCACTTTTGTCTTATGGTCGACTATATTTCATTGTATTCACCATTATTACTTTTATCATTTGGATTCGGCATTTTCAAGATGTTATTTATGACAGTTTTCATTCGTAATATTTTTGAGACATGACAAAAAAATGGTGAGATCTGTTTCATAAAATTAATGACAAACGTCATAACCGTTAGAAATTTGTATCATTTTTATCAATTTTAATCGTAATTCTAATCTCGCATTTCTATTAAACATAATGTAGTTGGCTTACAATTTGTCCAAGTCTATTACCTAACTAGAGAAGTTCTTAATGGGAGAGTCGATTTACTGGGAAAGTATTTCTATAAAAATAGATAATTATTATTACAGGCAAAATAAATATCGAGTTACTTCTGTTCTGAAAGATGAGCATAAGTAAATGGTTTTTCTCGTAAGACGATAATAGTCTACTGAATGAAAGCTCATTAACATTTAATCGGATCTTGTCCGTTTTTGGTAGAACATAACAATCTATAATTGTTCATATTGCTCATTCTATGCCAGAAAATGTATTATTTATAGCTAAATAGTTTTATTAACTCTCGAAACTTGTTGATAAAACCAAGCACATATTCTGAAGAGAAAAGTGCTTCCCGGCGCCTCCACCATTTATGGGCCATTATGTACGTTTAAAAATCCGTCTCTCGTACAACAATCTTGTTCCTTATGTTGATTTTGTGGAGAAAACGAGAGTGAGGTCAAGTTATTGCCAGCTTCCCATTAAACTGAAGGGTCGCTCGTTTCAGGAAGTGAAATTACAATGGAAACTTTGCTGTTAACAGATTGTAGTCACGATTGTTGGTTGGGTCAGAGTGTCAGCATCTTGAGAATATCTTACAACAATGGAAAGGTGTCCTATTTCTCGTTGAAAGAATTTTACAACATGTAACGATAGTATAATTTGCAATAGTTTTTAATTTTATTCATGATTCCCTTACACGACCGAGATTGTGCTTTTTTTTATTAATGGAATTCCATTTAAAATTCATAAATTCGAATATTTCGTTGATCGTTTATTGAAATTCCTTAATGAAGAATTCCAAATGAATTAATAATAGAAATAACGAAGATACTCGCTGGCGAGGTGAAGCTTATGTTTGTTGAAATACAGAATAATTGAATTGTTTGTACAATTCAAGTTCCAATCGAATTACGATTTCAAAAGAAATACGTTCAAAATAATCACAAAGACAACAACAACAACAACAACAACAACAAGAACCACAAAAACAAGCAATCAATCAATGCCAGTGTTTAATCCATATTGTAATCCTTCCAAATTGCACCTTTTTTCTAATGGATTTATTATCTATTCCGTTACAATTCCAAATGAATTCAAATTACTGATAAAATAATTCGAAATTTGTTTATTATTTTAAGTTCCATCAAATCACATTAAATACATTGTAATTAAAGTAATTAAAATACAGTTCCCATTCAACAAACTAAACTGAATCTAAGCAACTAATCCAGATTAAATTAATTTTGTGTTTAAATAATAGTGTCTCTATGAAATCCTTCGAGTCCATCTATCTCCCTTTAATAATAGCAGTATAACGGCAATTAGAAAATTGTTCTCATAATGTCAAAGATCTAAAGATTCATACTTTTATACGGGAAATCTTATAGGTATACAGAGAGAGAGATATAATTAAATCAATTTGTGTCGGTTTTCAAAGCTTGACATTGTGGAGATTGAATTAAAAATGGCATTTAACTCAACACAATCAAATCTGGAGTTATTAAGAAATATCTGTTCCACAAAGTCGTTTGGAAATAGCATATGAAAAGGCAACTTTACAGTCTTCATTACTAATTAAACTTATTCGATTATTGATTGTAATCGTTTGATTATGCTGAAGTTGTTTCTATATTGACAAGTAATTGATTGAACACCCACAATCTTTGGCAACTATAAATAATTTTCTAAGTTGAAATAAGATTGATGTGGCTGTTTTATTTTGATATCATTAGAGATGATGAAAATGTAGAGTCAATCACGAAAGGAGCTGCTAGTAGCTCAAAATTCCCATATTTTAATTGACTGCCAAACAGGCTCAAAATAGATTTATGTTAGTTAGTCAACACACAAGCAGGTGTGGATCAAAGTCTTTTATTATAAAGTTGTATCAGAAAATGAACTGATTAATATCGAGCGTTTTTCTCACCTTTATGGACTTAATAACATCAGACGTTTTAGTGATTAAAATATGAGGGAAAGTTACACGAGAACGAATTTTATAATGTGTCGTTGTTGTTGGTTATTTTTTGCGTCTTGTGACAAATTGACCACTGAATTGTCTGTGTCACATCTATGTCAGGCGCTTCCCATTTTATCCTTCATTTTTTACTGTTACTGCCAATGGTTTCTTATAGAACCGTCATCGTAAATACTGAACAAAAGGTATCTAACTTCCATTTAAGAAAGATGAAGTCTAGATCCTGTTTAAATGAAGGAATGTAGCCGATTCGATAGCATTGAAGATTTATGAAAAATACAAACATTTAAATTAAATAAATTGAAAAGATCCGCGAAACAATTTCCATACGAAAAATTTATGTATGTGGAGAAGTTTAGGAATTGGTAGTTTCATGAAAACTAATTTTTTTTCAAAAGCTAACCAATTCTCTAATAAGAATTCAGTTTCAATCGTGTAGTCTAAACGTAAGTTGTTCTTTCGATAAACATATATTTAATTTCAACTCAAACCTAATTTATTTTAATGAGCTTGTTAATCTTATGTATGAATAAGAAATGTATGCAATTATTTGAACAAGCTGAAACTCTAAAGCTAGGGCGAGAATAAAGGTGAATTTACCTTAGAATATATACAGCAATGAACAGTACCGGAAACTTTCAACGTTCAACGTTTAATCGATACATCGGATGAAACATTAATAGATACGTTCTGGCCGTAATGGAATTTAATTTCCATTATTTTCCAAATATGTTCAAGAAAATTGGGGTTTCCTTTGTTTTACCGTAACGGATTATAATCAAAAATTAATACACGTGCTCTACTAAGTCAACTTAAACGATGATCTTTGGTTTGGAACAAAAATGCGTTTCAACATAAACGATAACTTAAAACAAACTAATTATTGCAGTAGTAATGAATTAGTGCTTTATGGCACATAACTTTTAAGGTATCAAAATCCTCTTATTAGCAGTTTGTATTATGTTAAAATTAATTAACTAAACCATTTTATATCGGACAGCAAGCGAGACCTTATATTATAAGTTGGGACGGACTCTCTCTCGTTTCCTAGTTGTATTATTGATTGTAAATGCTACAAAAGGGTCGTCTATATTCCCTACCCTCTTTTCAAAATGTGACCCTGCCTGTTCATATAGATACACACACAGACACACAGCACGTGAACCATTAAAATAGGAACATACGAACTGAAATCAACCGCTGTTTCCAACAAGATTTCATAGAAAAGTGAATTTCCATGTTTCTTTCATTCTTCTAATGTTATTTCGTCCAATTTTATTAGCATCTATAAAGTGTTATAAAAAAAATTGATCAATCATCTTTTATATTGTTGAACAAAAATGGAAATTTTGAAAAGTAATGCTCCTTATGATGGCATAAAATATTTTATGGGGCAAATGCGATATGGCAAAATAGATTCGTGTTTACATTGTTGCACGTCATAGGTAATTTACCATTATGTTTGTTCCAGTCACAATTTCACTCAACTTTTTACAGTCTTATCAAATTAGAAATGGCAGGAATTCACCATCAAAGGTCCACAAATTCTGTTTGATAGTTATAAATGTCGAATTGTTGCAAGATAGATTTCCACATTAGCTTAAAAGACATTTTCGTTTGTTATTTAAGGCAACTTTTTTAATTCAGCATGCCTAACTTATAGGCACAGTAGTATGGTGACAGAGATTTATAAGAAAACATTAATCGCCTCCAAGTCTTCCATTTTTGCAATTCTCGACAATCGTCGCATTACTCAGTATTAAAAAACAAACAGGTCGTCATATAGTAATTTTAGTCCAGAATAACTGAAAGACAGCAATCATCAAAGTTTGCCAGGACCGAATTTGTTTCAGTTTATTGTATTGATTGAATGATTCTATGTGTGGTTTTTTCAGTTAGTGGTTGCAACATTTGTTTATCAATTAATACAAATAGCGTTTATAATATCGAATCGAGAGCTCTTTTCCATGTTAATGGTTGTTCAAAATATAATGATAAACCGAATTTCGTAGCCAGATCAAACAGAATTCATCGGGAAAGGGACGAGAAACAAAATACCAAAATAAACACAATACCATTTGATATTCATTATTACAAATGGAATTGATGATGACTGTTATCATCGAGATATGCCGCAGGGGAAAGAAAAAACCACCGAGCTCCATCCGAGATTCATAATAGTGAGAAATTAATTTCAAATTTTTGAGATCATTTTACTGATTTTGATTTTATTCTCAATTTCCTTTATGTAATTTTATTTATGATTGTTGAGATAATTTGATTTTTTTGTATCATTAGAAAATCGTGGAAATCTATTGTGACCGTTGAATATTATAAATAATTCTATATGAAACGTAAATACATGAATTTGGTTGAATATATTTCGGTCGATAAGGGTGAAAATAGCCGAATCTGCTGCATACCACGTTCTACAGGTAGTTTCTACAGATCTAGACTGTAATCAATACGCAATTTCTACAGACAAAAGTCTATGTGATACGTCACGGGATTGTAGTTTCTCTTTTCGTAGTGGTATTAAACAAGTTTTGTCGTTGTGTTTCTGTTATTTTGCCGACTTATACCCAACCAACTTCTATTTATATGGTTAACGAACTGAATCGGTTCAATTTTAACTGCTTTGAATTTCTCAAAATTTCCATGCAGCACCTTCTAATCATATGCTAATGTTATCAGCACTTGGAATATATTTATATATTCGAATTTTCTATGTTATTCACAATGGAAAAACGCAAAATTATAACGAACACCGGCTGCCAGGCAAGCAACAGTTTGTCGATTGAATCTATTTCATATTCCACCATTTAAGAGTGAAATAAGGCCATCGGAAATAAGGGGCTAGCCGGATATATCGGTCAATTTACACACAACCCGTAAATAATAACTCAAGCATTAACATGCCGAACGAAACGAACGGAAATCTTCGGTATTTCTATTAGTTAAAAACAAATTTCAGAACATAATCAAGCTTCTCAATTGAGACTCTATTTGATCTTATCCGAGGAAAAAAGGATATTCTTTTCAGTGGCCTGTATTGAGGGAATGATTTCAGAAATGGTGGATGGCGCATCCACCATTTCTGAAATCAGGCGACTAACCATTAACATTTACAAAGTGCTGATCTTTTCATTTTCTATTAATTAAATGGTTTATTTAACCATATTTGCGTATCGCAAATATTCCAATTCGTCTTACACAACTATTTTAATTACCTGTTTGTTTCGTAAATGGAACGAAAAGATCATGCGAAAGTTCTTCCTATATCAACGGCCGTGGAAAACGGGATCTTCTAAATAAATATTTGAATTCCTTCGACAAAGTTGACATGATTTAAATAACAAACTTCTATCTCTCAGATAATAAATTCTGCCATACAAAAGCTTTCCGTCAACGAACAAGATCGATCGTTCCAACTAATTTCTCTACATTGAACTCATAATGTTAGTATTATTATTATCATTATTTATTGTCAACTTAATTTATTTCTGTGGCATATCATAACGAATCTTGTTTATTTGTTCGTATAGTGGCTATGCTCCTGTTCCATTCGAGATTTATGACTGTTCCTAATTAAAATGTCAAATTTGGAAGCTACAACCTTTGGTAGTGGGTACGTGGCAGAAGGTGATTTTGTGTTGGTTTTCTTGTCGTTGTGTCGAATACGTTTCCGATAAACGTTGAAATGTGGGTATGGTCGAAAACGATTTGCAATTTTCTGCCGTAGTTAATTGAAATTTTCGATTGTTTTAACTGTTTTAACGAAAAAGAATAGGCAACAAATTTGATATTTTGACCATCGTAAATGGAATTTTGCTCATCAACTATTATTAAATTGCATATGAAGTGGCAATTTGTGGGGATTACCCCCGAAGGCGATTTATCAACAATAGACCCACCCCCATAACATTCGCTGCATAATATAAATACATGCGTTTGTTTGAACATCCATCAATTATTATTGAATATTGATCGTTTTGTAGTGCATTTCACTACAATTATGGAAATACATTTATTACATTATGGACGAACCAGGGCATTTCAATAAAAAGATGATACACGCTTGAAATTATCCGGTTGTTTGAGAAAAGACCTTCATTAAAATATCGACCGACTAACAAACAATATCGTCCTAAAAAGGACTGCCTATTCTTATCTGACTTATAATTTCTACTTTTCAGGTATGTGAACACGATACAGCCACATAAACTTACAAATATAATTGAAACGAAATATCAAAGTACATACGCAAAATTTCAGCTCGTGTAATTTCAATCAAATCTGTGGAATTCGTTTGTGTGTTCGATTAATCAACACAAAAGTCAATACGAATTTCTTAGAATTTCTTGGATTATCTCTGATTTCTGTGATAGTAAACCATAGTACTAAGATCTTAAAGTGGTTAATTAGAAACTGTGTGTTTTTTTCGATATTTGTATAGCAGAAGTTCAGGTGAAGGAAAATGTACATATAAGACAAGTTTAATTAAATACCTGTACCTTCCAAATAGGCTTGTTTTGACTATACAGCGCTACAGGCAAATTTAATCATAGGCCTTGAATTATAAAGTTTCCCTCATATTGAAATTCATTTTATGTTAATATATATATATATATATATATATATATATATAGAGAGAGAGAGAGAATGAGAGAGAATTGACAGACACCCGCGATTCAGCAGCCTCAACAAGCTGAATGTAAATGAGCAGCTTTGTGAGAATAGCAGTCGTATGAGGATGTTGTAAGCAACAAACTTTATATTTCATAAAACATTCAAATATACGTTTCTCAATCTATTTCGATGTAAATTTGGCTAAAATTGATGTTAATTTAATTAAAAGCAACAAAATTTTGCCGGTTAGACATCTTTTAATGGTCATCTCATCAGTGAGATTGCCATCTATAATCATGAGCTTTTATCGTATATACGTCAAGTTGGCATTTAATTATCATTTACGTAATTAACGTAAACATTGACGGTCAACTTTCAAGTCACTATCCAATTATAATCATTTGAAAATTGTAATGCTGTAAAATAATTCAGTTTTGTCATCAAGAAAAAAACAAATAAAAAACTCATTAATTAAGATTGGATTTACTGTGTGTAAGATTGAAAGCATCTGTACGATAGATAGGAGATCACAGATCATTTATCGACTACCCATACGATGCGAAGTCCAAAAACATACGCGCTGACATGAATAAAACAAACACGAATCAATAAAACCAATTTATATCTTTTCTATTTACGCTACATAACGGTATTTCTTGTTGACATCTAAAATGGACCTGTTATGTCTCTCTAATACGATGATAGAACAATATTTACGGATCAACGATAGATGATTTTATCTTAACAATCAAAATTCGAGCTAAGATTGACTTTCTTCACCATTGTAGTTTATGTTATGATTAGCTTCCTTGTTTTTGTGACATTTGTTGTGTGTATGTATATATATGTGTGTATAGTTGGATAAAAATTAGATTGTGTGGTCCATGATGAGTTTGGCTTCGTAAACCGAACGACCGCTGTTGAATACCCAAGTGGCAATACATTTTGATCAATAAAAAATATGGTAGAAAATTTTTGCACTTCAAACAAGAAGCTACCCCCTAAATGTAAACTTATCTTTCATATGTTATGTGTCACATTGTTTATATCCCTGGAGTCATTTCAACAGATGATAGAACGCCTCAAACATGCCCCATTTACCATCATCTCAACTTTATTCGACTTGTTTAAGTGACTGAATTCACCATGAGAATAAAACTGTTTCTCTATAGGGAATTTTCGCAAATTCCAACAGTAATAATTTAAATCTTGACAATTATTTTAAACAAATATATCTAATCTGAGAGAGCAAAAGTTTACAATTCTTTAGAGTTGTCAAATGGGCGGCCAACAGCCAGCCAAATACTCAATAATCACAAAAGAAATGGATAAAACTAAACTCGTTAAAATTTATTCAAATAACACACACACACAAACCAAAGAAAAACGCAAACTCTTAAAGTTAACATAAGCAAAAAACTGTAATAACTTCTGACAATTTTAAAGTAACAGCTTAGAAAAGTTTGCAAAAAACGTATTCAATTTAACAATATCGAAGACGTGAAATTCACCAATCAGGCCAGTACACCTGTAACAAATAATTAATTTCACGTTAGAAACTGTTTTGATATTACTGAATTTATGTCAGTTGTTTATAAAGGAGATTACATTAATGCTATATTTCGAATAGAGTTGATGACTTAATATTTGGACGACGTACCCAAACAAATCAACAACAAAGGGATTTATTTACGACAATACGAAGGAAATATTCTTTTTATTGTGTTCGAATTAGTCTTTGTAATTTTTTTTTACTGTTTTTGTATGCTTATTGGAAAATTTCGAGCTAAATTTGAGCTGTCTCGTTTATGGTGTTTTTTTTAAGTAGACAGGTGTTAAATTTTGTGATAGATATTCGAATAGACTGTCATCAAGTCTGGGACGTCTATTCAATAAACCATAGGAAGCATCAAAGTTTCCCGTCTAGCTCTATAATTAATTTTGATTTTAGTCTAATCACAAACACAATACAGGCATTATTTTCCTTTTAGACTGTTAGTATTAATAACAGCACCTTAGTAGTTTGATTCTCAGTTGATAACTCTATCAATTAAACTTCAATAGTGCAATGTTTATTTGGATGAACATGTTGGAAAATCATCCTTTTTTTAAAATGGGAAAGCATCAACAAGTCTTCTACTGTAGCGATGGCTGAGATGATCGCCTCTACAGCGTTACCTCAGCAGTTGGAGCCTATTTCAAGACCATACACTCTGAACAATAGGGCATTACCTGTATTTTAGAACGTTGAATTGAAACCACATCTATATTCAATCATTTTTTTGCTGATAAAGTAGCTATTGTTGCTTATTCGTGGGACGAGACGCGGATTGTTATATTTCGATTTCACCCTTAAAATCACTCGAAACAATCGATAACTTCAACAAACTCACTCTCTATAGCTCGTTAGAAGTGTATTGGCGAATTCTCAATGAGATTGTGTTGGTCATTACGAACTAAAGTACATTGAATTTTCGTAAAAGCGACATAAAGTTTCTTCAGCTTTGCACCTGGTCCGTTTACAACAATTAACGTTTATTGATTACAAAGTTTACATTGTTGTTAGCTTGTAATATTTGCAACGGTAATGTCGAAATCGCGCACACACACACAACGTTTAATAAAATAAATGAATTTTTAGGGAGCTACAGAAATTAACGATCCAAATGAAATACATTCAAATGAAGCCTTTATCATTCCGCTTTTTAATATGCACCGGTATTCGACAATATTAAATTCAGAATAACTACATTGGAATCTTCTTCTTCTTTTTTTGTTTCGTTTTAAATAAGTCTACACAGCACAAGATATTGCAACATTTTTGTTGATAAAATATAATTACAGTCGCTTAAATGAAATATTTCAAAGTGTTTGTTCTGTTGGAAATTGACAATTACGTGTTGGAAATATTGAAAACTGTTAGGCTATTGGTGGAAATTCCCTAAATCAAGCTGTCAGGTGACGTTGAATAATCTCATCACACACACACACTAACACACAACTTACTATTATTATGATGTTATCAGTTTGATAATAGAGACTTGCCACAAAATAGCTTTAATAGACAGTCTAAACGAAATTAACCGTAAATTTCTTGTTGAATATACTACACAATAATATTTATCGTTGTTAAGACAAAACAAAGCGAAAGGGGTGGTGGATTTTCCTTGAAATACAATTATTTGAACAAAAATTTCCACAAAACAAAGTATCCAATCAATAATTTAATAAATACGAATATGTATGTCAAATATTCGTACATAATAATCTAGCGATCAAACAAATTGATCCCAGTTTTTATGAGTAGAGACCGAAATGTCCATCATGTTTGATTATAATGAATGAAGTTTCATAATAATATTAATTGAAATCGACGATAAATGAACTACAATTATCAGTCTCTATTAAGAACGTAGTAGCGATGACAACTGAATATCCGGGAATATGGTCAATTGATTTTAATTTGTAATTTGCAAGGGTTTATAGAAGTGGTTAAATAATTACAATTGTGAATCAAGACCTTTTCGTTCTTTATTATTGAAACATCAATATTGAATTCATCAATTTATAGAATTTTGAACGAATGTTTACCGTATTAGGTACTTGATTTTATGTATTTGCCACAATCATCCCAACATAAACAAAATATTTATTTGAGAATGTTTTCGTTTCATCAAGATTGGGAATTATTGATTACCTTAATGATTAGTTGCTGAGATAGTTTAAAAGACTTTAGGAATATTTTGCATTGGATATCATCGCGTTTGAGATAATGTTTACTCATGAATAATTTATAATATAAAGGCCGAAGATACACTAGACTCCTATAGACTACAATCAGGATTTCTATTTCACCAGTAAAGCATTTATATAATGCTCCTTTCCACTGTTATCCGTCCGAATGTCGTTTACCTTTTGTGATGCAATTTTACGAAAACTACAAACGTATAAAAATACGGTGTTTGTTTCGTTGAATACATTACATTTATTTTATGGAAAATAATAATAAATTAGTTGTACGAAAAGTTTCAATGTTTGCTTTATCGTAAGGTTTTCAACTAGGTCAACCTTGATTGTGATTTTCAGGAAATTTGCAACAATGTTAACTTTAATCTGAATGAAACAATGGTCGGCTATTGTTGACATGCACAAATCGCCTATTTAAATACAATAGAAGAGCTGCTCAATGTGCTCATTTTCGGATCAATTCAAACTTGATTAGAATAAACAGATAATCATTACTTGGTCGCCTGGCGCATCCACCATTGTTACACTTAGAAAAAAGCTATCGCTTAAACTAGTCTAAATTTGAAATTTGTTTTCCATCAACTGGAATATTGTACATGAAGCAATTCTACATTGAAACAAAGTTAAATTGAATATATTTTGACTAGAATAAGTTTTATTTATAACAAACATTAAAACAATACAGCGATATTTCTTTCCATCTCCTGTGGTGTTGTTAATTCAACTTCTTTCTATCAGGTAGTTTTTCTGTTCTTATTTTTTTGTTTCATGACGGATAAGATAAACAGAAATAGTAGAACAGAAGAAAATTCGAACGATTTTCATTAATTGTATAAACAGAACGAAATGGAAACGTTGTTAGCGAATACCAAAAAAAATATCCGTATTATCTCCTATTTTCTTATCAAAACCAAATGATATCTACTCAATTATTTGTTTTAAATTTTGTAACTATCACTAATTAGACTCAGAAAGTTGTTGGAGCATTCAATGATTTCGAGGAAATTACATCATTTTTTTTTTGATGACTGCTTGAAATGGAAAAGTTACAAATACAAATTGCTATCAGTTACAATGTTAAAATGTTAAATATTTCAAACAGAACCAAATGGATAAATAGGAAGTTTTAATTGCTTTGGAAATTACTAATTGATTTCTTTACACTTTAGTGATTTCCAACATATTTCGATGTACAGAAACGTGCAAGACTCATCTAAGAAATAAGTGAAACGTATGATAAGCTATTATAAACAAAAAAAAGATTTAAAGAAATCATTTTTATGATTGACAACGGATTAATAACGATTCCTCCGTAATTGTTCATGTTAACGTGAATAATCCAACAATTTTATTATTAAATAATTATCGTTCCAGAAAATTAATTAAAATTAGACCTAATCAAATCATGCCGATGTGGTGATAATATGATAAAGGTGTATGTTTGTGTGCATTTAACGGAGCAGAACAAGAGATGCCTCCCATTACAGAAACTCTAACATTATACACACAAGATTGACATATTTTATATACATATATATGTATATCTATATATATATATATATATATATATATATATATATATATATATATATATATGTATGGGTGTGTGCGTGTGTGTGCGCGGCTTAGTATGTATAAAATTAAATGGCAATATAGTAGATGTCGCTTATGCCTTGACAGACAATACATTTGACGTCATCAGCGTCGGAACGTAAGCGCCGACGCTCTTGACGCTTCCTATTGGTGCCCAGTATAACGTTGACCGTGTATCCGGATGCCGGTGTTACAGTACGCTATATAACAAAAAAAATATATCTATATGTATAGATAATTACAGAATTTGTGGTAATCCAACATATCAATCAATCAGAAAAAGCTTTAACTACTATGATATAGTTGGTGTTAGTAGAGTGAGTCATTGTTTGCACGTTAATTTTCTTGTGTTATTCGTGTTATATTGAGAAGGTGCGTTTCTAGGATTCGCGTATCAAATCCACCAGCTACCGCCAAAGTTTCAAACTCGATTTAATATAAACCACCTGTTACTACTGGCTGACACTGGCAGCACGTTTGGACATTTTCACTATTGAAAAACGCTGTATTATAAGGGAATTTTAATGAAAACAAGAGTAATTTCGTAAATTAAGATAATTAAAAAAATTTCTCAGTATTCTAATGAAGTTTACAATTTTAACAAAATCTAAATTAGATTTTTTAGTATGATCGAATTGAAAATTTAATGACCTTTTCCCATAATATTAAATGCGACCAAAATTTTTATTAAATCAATTTGAATGTACGATTAATTAAAACAAATATTCCTATATAATAAATGTTAAATAAATGTCTATAATTGTATAGAAGTAGAACTACTGTTAGTCAGTGTTTGGTGTTCAGCAGGCAGGTGAGAGCTTCTATCAAAGTTTCGGACGCCGTTCCGGAACTACCAGAGAAGTCGGCACACCTACAGGTCCGAGGACATCTGAGCTCTGAAAGAATCCAGGCGCCAGAATGAGCCATGGCGCAGCTACCATCGCCGCGCCTGCGTCATTACAGGTCCGCATTCGCACATTTAGGGCCTAACAGTTAATTACCCATTCCCGGGGATAACGACGCCCCGGGACATCTGGGACTGCTTTATCATAATATTAATCTATTTACAGCATGCAAATTTATTTATTTTGAATTAAAGGTGCACCCTATTGCCGCTGTTAGCGCATGTCTGCACAAACAACAAGCACATATTTTCTTTGATGCATTCTCATTTATTTATTTTGTTACAAATAAAAATGATTGAAATTGATTTCAAATTTGCAGGACAATGACGGCCATTTGTTTCGTCTGCAATCTTCCAATTCTATCGCATCAAGTGGGCTTAATATGGCAAGGGGGCAATGGATGGGACGATTTAGTACGCGAACAAGTCGAAGAATCAACGCTTCGTCAACGGCTCGGTGGTCGACGAGATTCAGCCACTCAAATATGCAGCATATCACCACCAACAGAAACACAGGAATCTTCACCGCCAGCAACTGTTACGACCCGACGACGTCGAAGTTCACTTGCCCAACTCACAGATATCTTGAGAGAATGGGGAGGATCGACGAAGAGTCGCCAAAAACAACTATGCAGACGCGAAACTTTGGCAGATCTAGCCAGATCTCTACCATGGGGACGACAAACTACAACCGATACCGGCCCACCACCCAACATTTCAACCAATCGGAAAAGGAGAGAATCTAGCGCTGATTCTGGTATTAGAAGTATAAGTACGAAATCAAGACGGGACTCCCATCATACTGCCTTATCGGATTTCCGTTCAGAGGTAGCTAAACTGTGGCAACGTAGGGAATCTACTTCCACTAGTGCGGTAATGGTAACTGCTAGTACGTCACCAAGGCGGGGTAGTCAAGAATCGAATAAAAGTGGACGACGTGATTCTGTTTCGCATTCTCATTCTCATTCCCGAAGAGGATCTGGAGAAAGTGGCCGCAGTGGCCGTCGAGACTCGACAACTATCATCACACCACCGCCTCCGAAAATTGTTGCAGCACAGAAGAAAAGACGAGACTCTCGAACATTATGTGATACACCTTATTACCGACAAGACCAGAGACCCTCTACTTCTTCCACCGCTTCTGATTCTGCTCCTCAAGGAATACAAGTCGCAACTACCATTACAACATCGTCAGATACTGGTACTCAAGGTATTACACCTCCAACTATTATTATGTCTAGTGTTACACCACCTGCTACGTCACCTACAGTTCAAAATACATCCCCTACACATCCCTTGTTAGCAACACGACGAGACTCCACAACCCAATGTGGTAGATTGGGCCGTCGCGATTCTCGTAGTCATGCTAGTCCTGAAAGGTCATCCAATAAATTATCTAGACTTCAGAGACAAAACACGGCATATGATGAGAGTTGCTTACCACCAACCGGTTGGAGTCGAAGAGGCTCACAACCAACAGCTCTTAGTCCTGATGTTGATGATACTGGTCGTAAAGCACGACGTGATTCTCTTAGTCCAGATTCAGCATCTTGTGGTCGACGAGATTCCCGTTCTCATTTAAGTCCAGATCGATCTGGTGAACGGGACATTAGTCCTGTTCGAAGAACACGTCGTGGCCGTTTGCGAAGACAATCTACTAGTGTAGCAAACCGTGGTCCAGGCCATCGGTCTCCAGATAGTTCTAGTTGTTCCAGTCGCGATCCAAGTCCATCTAATCGACCTGTACCACCACCAACAACCGAAAGCCATCGACCAACAATCAGAAGACAATCAACTACTGAAGAGATTTTGATAGCTAGAGGTTTTCGAAGACAATCTACCACTGAAGAAATGATACGTTGCCGAAATTTCCGTAGACAAAGTTCGCAGAGCGATGATTGCCAACGGTATAGAGGTAGAAGAGATTCATGTGCACAGATATTAGATGGTACAATAGCATCTATGACTGTGGAGACTTCGAGCACATTCTTTGATTCTAGCACACAAACAGGTGAGATTTGTTGCTTTATCTGGCAAGTAACTTTAAGTAAATTTTATAGTGAATAGAGGAGATGTGGTTATGTTACAATTATTTTGCTTCTTGATAAATTCTGCATTATATTTATGGATAGAAATAGTTGAGGATAATTGAATTTGAATTCATCTCCATGCTTTTGAATTATTCATCCAACGTTAAATCTAATTTGTGTAGTATTTCAAAAAAAATTCCACCATTTCCTATTGTTCAATATATCCACATTTTAATATTAAATTCGATATTTTTTGAAATGTCTCGTATTTCAGAACTAGACCTCTTTTGAATTTGGCAACACACGTTTTTTCATTCTTCCATATGATAAATACATTATACATTTAATGATAAAAATTGTGGTAAGATAAAGAGCTAAACCACATCCTGTTGTCGCCCTATTAGAATAAATATGAGTCTATAAAAATTCATTTGTTAAAAATCAGAAGACACACGAATTCAATGTACGCGCCGGTATCTCAGTAATATTTGTGATAACACAGTTGGTAATCAATATGGAGGTGGGGCTAAGCGCCCGACGCTAGTTCAGTGGTGCCGTGGCATCCGTTGCACGTGGACGCTAACAACTGAAACGATTTTCATATTAGTGCATGCACTCGCATAAATTTATTATTATAAATAAATAAAAGACAATAAAATTCATACATTATATTCGTGTTGATCATGACCAACGCCCTAAAATACACGAATTGTATGTTTTAAAAGAACTGAAATTAGATTTAATTTTTTTTTATTGTAAATCACCACGACGAATCCTGAATATGATTCTATCGACATACCAACAACGATTAAAGGTAGTGAATGTTTATGTGTATGTGTGTGTGTGTGTGTGTGTGTGTGTGTGTGTGTGTGTGTGTGTGTGTGTGTTGTGTTTCTCTCATTTTCAGTTAATTGGCGCTATTATCAATGAAATCTGATAAGGAAGCAAATTACTGGAATTATTTGATCGAAACAAAATAAAATTTCAAATCGAACACAATCTGTTGAATGTTGCTGATGTTTCACCGACTTTTTTTTGTGTCTTCTCAATACAATACAAACATTTTCCTAATTAGTTTGAATTCAACATAGAAATTGTTGTTGTACAACACAATATTACGAGAAATTCTGCAATTTTTGTTTTATTAAATGAACTGTTTTTTTTTCTCTGTCCATATTTTGTCGTTGCTATTGAATAATTCAACCATTTCAAAATAAATATTGGCATACTGTCATATTTTATAAAATATTACCTGTTCTATTCACGCATCTATATTTAAATAGTTCTATTGAAAATTTATGCCAATATGGAAATTCATCTTATGGGTGTGGAAAATTTACAAAATGTTTTGTATGTTTTTCTCAACGTCAATAAACACAACCACAATGGCCATGATAAAAAAAATGTCTCTATTGAAAGATTCAATCGTGTAAAAGTCATTTTTCATCGTGTCGATTAACTTGTTAAAACTTTATTTATTTTCCATTTAATCTGTCGCTTTTATGTTTTGCAAATTAGCGGTGGAAATTGGCTGAAACGGTCGAGTAATGTTGAAGAAACCGTTGGTTGATATTGCTCGTAACTAACAGGTGGATAGAATTGAATCAGACAAGACAGTATACGATCTTGGAATTTCCTCCATTTGCTCAATTTTGGAATTAACCAGTAATTTTGCCCCCTTCACATCACCCCCACATCCAAATAAAGTTAATTAAATCACTAGAAATAACAGTAAATTTGCTATTTTTGAACAGAAAAGAAAATAATCTTTGATATGCATCAACACCAATTAAATAAAAATATTCGAAATTTTCTTTCAAAACAAATACAATCTAAACGAATATCGATATTTTTCCATTTAAAAGATTTCCCAATTGGTGGCCATTTTCAGTTGGGGGCAAACAAGAAAAAAAGCTCTTTGCTGAAATACTAATTTTGGGACAACTCATTTAAGTTTCATTTGAACCATACATAAATTCATGAAAATTTCGTGCTAGAAAAAAAAACTGTATCGCTATTTACCTTCCAGTCCAGAGGTCTCATGTGCCGTTATAAAGAACTAATGCGTCCCAAGTTACCACCCCCTTTTTTCGTTGAAATCGCATCAAAATAGTAATTAAATTCATAAACAGCAACGTTTTGTGGAATTTTGATATAATTTTGTTGTTGTTGTAATTGTCTCTGTTTTATAGAGCCGTCACCAATGTACGACAATAATCACTATCACGAGGAATGTTTGCGATGCAATTCGTGCGGACTCAATTTGACAGGTCCGAATCAGAAGCGCGCCAGACGCTTCAAAAACCAAATACTCTGCGATTTGCATTTTGCTGACGTTGCCCTTATGGAGTGTTCTGATTTTATGCAACAATTGCGCGCTTTTAAGCCACAATCATTGGGATGTGCCGTTGCCAGAAGGAAATCATCTACAACACTTATATTTCCATTACCGCCACAAGCTTGTTCAGGTAAGTGAAAATTAATATAATTAAAATAAATCGACAATATTACATTAATAATCTATAATAAAACAAATACAAATCAATTGCAAAACAGTATCAGTTTATCGTGGATCGTTTTTAAACTTAGATGAATCCGATCGAATTTTCCCATTTTAGTTCTTCTTACCGCCCGGTTTGATAGCTGGCCTGTGTTTCGATGCCTAAAAAATACGTTTCAATTATTTACAATGTTGAAAATTTGCTATATTTTGTATCAAAATCAGACTATCCAATAAATAAACGTATTTTGGAACATGGAGTGCGTGACAAATTCCTCTTACTACCCGAACACATGCTTCCTATCGCATACATGCAAACTGGATGTCAGCAATCATCAATCGCTTGTTTATCAACAAAAGACAACGGCAAATTCTCTTTATTCTTTGTATTTTCTAACATACTCAATGAAAAAAACGTTTGAAATATGCTGAAAATATCAATTCATGTGAATAAACGTCAATTTACACGAGCTACCTGTTAATCGTGTTAATCGAAACCATACAGATTGAAGTTTACCAGTTGTAAATGGAACCGAATTAAATTTTGCATTATTTCAGTTGAATTACACCGATATCGTGCCGGGCAAACTGTAAGTTTTTCCGATATTTCCATTATTAATTTCACCGTACAATGATTTTGTTTTGTTTTTTTTTGTAAAAAGGATTAAGAAAAATTTCAAAAAAATTCCTGCAATATTAATTTATTGTGTTTTATAATAATCAAATACCAATAATCATTAAAATTTGTTGAAAACCGAATTAAACCCGGTATGGTTTCCCGTTAATTAATTTGTTGAATAATTTTTGTAGGGCAGCATTTAATTTAGTTAAATGATCACCTACTTTTAATGGTTGCGGTAAATCAGTTGTCAATATCTCAATGAGTAATTCAAGTAAAGTAATTAATAGTTCTTTTACATCTGTTAAGATTTCTCTTACATCATCAAGTAGGTCCTTGAGCAATCCATCAACGCCTTTTGATAATTGATTCAATAATCCATCGAGCGTGTCGAATACCTCTTTTAATAATGCCTCGACAGCTTTTAATAGATTCTTTATGATATCGAAAAGTGGTTTGAGAATATTTGGACCCAATAAACGTGGCACAAATTCCACTACTGATCTGATAGCATTTTGTACAGTTTCAGCAATTGACGCTTTAATTAGAAATTTTCCAAAATTAGCATTACAAGATTAAAAAGAAAAAAAGATTAATAAATCAGCGAATTTACCGATTGGATTCGAATCCACTGCTGCACAGTTAACACCAACAACACCAACAACTAATGCAACAAGTAATACTCGACAAATTGCCATTTTTATTATTGTTAATATGTTCACCGAATTCTGGAACTAATTACCAACCGTTTGAAATGCAGTATTTATAGGTATATATCAAAAAAGAAATAAATGGTGTTTTATTCAAGAAGTTTTTAGCACGTTTCAAACTGTTGTTACGGAAAATCTTTTTAATTGCCCAAAAATGCTCTTTTCGTACGTGCTGCTACAGTTTAAATATTATCTGTTTTTTCTTTTATAGGAGAAAAACATTAACACGTTCCTCAAATAACATAATTATTAATAATTTCAACAGAAAAAATATAAAAAATAAAATAAATCAAAAATAAATAAATATAAATACGCTATCGGAAGAGACCATTAAGAATTACGTTCGTGTTTAAAATTGCACCCAGAAAGTTTACCAAAGTTTCTTCGAACTTTTCTGAATTTTTAAACATTCAATAATTCTTATACGAAAGTTCCAACTTTGAATTTGATGCAATAAACGCTAACAATAAGTCTCTTTATGAATATCGTGAAATATTTAGAGAAGTTCACAGACATTCTGAACAATATGTCAATCCCTCGATTTACACGATATTTTTATAAGCGATTTTAATGGCCAACAAACAACATACTTTTATCTATTTCTATTTTGCAACATTCGCGCTAATCGGGGGATATGTGGATACCTAATAAACCTGTGTCCTCAATTGAGAAACACTGTTTTTTTTTGAAATATAGTCGCTCTATTCTGTTTCGGTTTACTTTACTATTGTTTAACGATATGTTCCGTGTAAATGAGATCTTAGATCTTTTTAACATTAGAATAATCAATCAAATATTTGTCCAAACCATAAGCGCTTCTTTAATATTTTAGAAGAATAGACTCTAACAACACGATTTTATTGAGTAGTTCTTGATGGAGTTTACATAGTACATTGATTAGACGTGAAAATCAATACAATGCTAAAGGAAAGCTATGTTCATTATAAATGAAAGAATTCCTATCTAAATATTTATTTCAAACACTCTTCTCCGATGTGTTTAATTTCCAACGAAGGATAAAAGTGTTGTAGGAAGGATGAAAACAACAACAACAAACTGAAATCAATAATAAACGAATTTCAGTTGAAATGCCACAATTTGGCCAAGAAAGTAACAACACGTGTGTGCAACACGATCCCTTTTATAGGAAACCGCGTTATAACAGAACCATATGAGTTAAATGGCGGCTTTTACAACTGTAACGAACTAAAATAATCGCTTAAATGTTATAATTACACGTAGTGCTGAATACGATTCGATTCTCTAAGTTGTCATCTACACTATTTGTCACTACGTATATTATTGATTTATTGGTAGAATTTCTATCTTGTGGGCTTGTTATTATTGAAACTATTCAACAATCACCAGAATAACTCAAGTTTGCTTATGTATACTCGACCAACAAGTAGCCAACTTTTATGTTGTTATCTTTTCAACATTTGTAATACAGTTCCAAAGCGATTGTACTTGCAACTTGTATTGAAGTTGATCTATTGAACATTTATATAAGTCACAACATGCTGCAAACTGCAACTATTTAGTTAGAAAATTACCCAGCAATTGTAATTTACAATGATGTATCATTGTTGGCATTTCTGCAGTTTTAACGGGGATATAGTGGCGATTCCAAAAAAACCTCACATCATCAATTACAAACTATTTGTCTGTAAACTGCAGTTTAATTGAATTCTAAATTCAAAACCAACTAACGACTTCTATATTTAGTTTATTTTAGGTTTAGTAAGTAATTTGTACAGCAAAGGATCAAGTATTGTAATTTTTTTTTGAATTTAGACTTGAATTACGTTTAAATTGCAACTGTACACACACCCGTGTTATACGAATCATCTCTTATTTATCGCATTTTTTTAATTTTGTTTTCTTCGTCATTAGAGCAAATTGTTGTTGTTGTTGTTTTTGCCCATTTAATTTTTGTTTATGTATGAGTGTTTTTCGAGTTAATGCTGAAACATTTTCTCTAACTTTAAAATACCACTCGGTAACGGCAACATGAGCGGGATGTCTCATAAAAAAAGTCCAGCCTCTTCAGATTTTCAATTCATTTTTACATGGAAAACTGTCACTGTTTTTTGTTGTTTTCAGTTTTTATCGACGTCAATTGAGACGTTCTTACAGGGACCACCCGTTAAATTTGGGGGCCCTCTACTAATACTGTTTGGAGGACCAGCTACTCAACCCTAGTTGTCCTTTGGCCCTTTCGTACTGGACTGCAATTCATAAAGACCATACCTAAATCCGCCTCTGCGTTGCTTATCCATCTTGTAAATGTTATCAAAACACACAACAATATCAAATATGTATTGAAAATTTGAAATTATATTGAATTTGAAAGTTTTTTTCACGATCGGATAAAGCTTAAAATAAAATGTTGCGATAGATTTGCATAAATCTTTAACCAATCAAAATCATGTCCACTAAATAATAGATTTCATCAATAATGAATATAAACTCGCCAGTCTGATCGAAATGTGTTGAAAAATGTATTGCAAAAGCAACAAAAAAAAACAATTCCCTTATTCGACTTTTAGATTATCTAAAATATCAAATGTTGATATGTTTTATTCATTCACTTAGCATGTCTGTATTTAATTAACGATTTTAATTAGAAATAGTGCTCATTACAAAATTCAACTGCAAATAGATACAAGTGTGTGTGTGTGCGTGTGTGTGTGTGTGTGTGTGTGTGTGTGTGTGTGTGTGTATATCAGATGTTAATAATGGCTTTTTTTCTTTAGTGAAGGATCATCGGCTTTTATTGAAGCACTTGATGCAACATCGCATCCCTTGGGTCTATTTACATACAACACTTATCGGAAAATTGAAAACGTATCTCTACGTTTTTGCTGACATACACACAGCCCTGTTGCATTTCTTCTCGTGCCGCCAAAAAAACTATCTTGATGCCATTATAATTTTCGTCATTTAGGTTGATGAATGTACTCCGAGAGATTCTTGGAGGTGATAATACATTAACGAATATAAAGTAGATTCAACTTTTACCGCATTTGTGCGGAACTTGAAGCATATTTTGCTCGAAATTATTCAAAATTTCGCCCACAGGTGTTTGTTGTAATATTCCACATACTAATACCGTTCGGTTATAACTTAGGATTATTGTTGTGAAAGTTGAAAGCAACAACAGTAGTCCATATTCCACTCTACTCAAATGTTTGTTTGCATCACTCCATTAAATCGTACCTCTAATCTACTTTACGGTTAGAACATCTACGAACATGTAGTCAGCTAAAATCTAAGCTACAAAGTTTAAGCCATACAATACGTACACCTATTCATATTTACTAATAATTTGTATAATGAAGAACAGCCACAAGTAGGTACTTCCAACAATAGGGAATGAAACTGAATTGAAGCCTGATAAATCTAAATACAACAACAATAATAGTAATAAAATTCATTTGTTATCGTATATGTGTGTGTTGGGTCTCGAATGATTCAAAACAAATAGAGCAAAAATCAAGTTTAATTGTATATGAAACGAAACTTTACTGAAACTTTAACGAATCAGTCAAGCCGAGAGAACGGCATTTACTCCAATAAGTTATGAGACTTTAATTCAGTTAGATGAAATGTACACGAAACAGATCAATAGCCAACATTTCCACCATTATCATAATTTGCAATATTAAATATATTAATCAAGAAATGTATGATTCAAACATAACGTCGTGTTTTATTTTGTGTGTCTAGTAGAGTTGTCCGTGTTTCTTTTTTGTCCTTGTTATCTTCAAAACTAACAGTTCAGATGTGCATGTTCTACATTTTTTCGTTGCCATCTTTCTGTCGTTTACAATTTACTTTTACATTATTTTTGGTTTATTTGTTTTCATGTTTATTTTATACACGTAGCGTTTTTATATTTCGGATGCAACATCCAACATTGAATCGATTTGCTCATAATTTTCTCGATAATTAATCAAAAGTTCTCAGATGCGATAGAAAAGGTTGAAAATTTGGCGGATGCGCCGGGCAAACGATCATCTAATTTTCCCAACTATTTGATATTTATATTGAAAATTGGAAAGTACCGCCACAAAATCGATTATCATCCATCCCTCAATCGTATTCAATCCTTTTCTATTAGGTAACTGTTGGAGAAAAATTGTTGGAAACGGTGGTTGTTGTAGGTGTAATTTCCGTTGTCTTTTTCTTTAATGAAAGGCTTTTAAATGAGACTTTCAAACGAATAACACACAACAAGCCGTTCAGGAAACTCTTTATAGCACCACATGCTCCGGTTGGTCGTTGTTGCTGACATGAATACTCCGGAATTGTCCGAAACTTGTTCCTTTATATTCGTTCACACTCTATTTCTTTTAAGTAGAACTTGGATTCGATAGTAAAATCATTTTCAGTGTAGTGTGGCAAATAACGAGTTTCTATTGAGAACTTCCATAAGTTTCCTAGAAACATCTAAGATCTTTGCGATATTTCCCAATTAAAAAGTTGGTTGTGGATTTATTGTTATTGCGGAAGTTACAGTGTGTTGAAGGGGATCGAAGATATATTTATATCTGTTAAAGGCTCTCTCACACATACACACATTTGCCCATCTTTACTATTATTTTAACAAATAACAATTTGTTTTTAGGTTAATTAAAAGGCATTAACTATGTTAGTTTATCGTCAATTGGCAATCTCTTCAATACGTGCAATTCGAAGAGCTGGCGGCATGTTGAAATCGAACATAAAACGAAATAATTTCAATTAGTTTGATTGATGGTATTTTGAATGTTATTTGATCCGTTTTGGGCTATTAGTTATTGAATTTATATATGTGTAAAGACCATATTTTGCAAATCTGTCAATAAATTCCACACAGATATGTTTCTATAGAAAATAGATGAAATAATCAGAAGGGGTTTTGCTTTTTTTTATTCAGCAGCACAATACTTCGAATACCTTTTCCACATTGTTGTCGAGACGATTGAGAAAACGCAACGGTTAACCTTGCTCCAATTTCAATTTTCAATATAGAAAATACTTTCGCTTAATTGAAATCAATCGGAAATTGAGCTGACACGTTTTTGTTGTTTATTGATAAAAATTCCCTAAACAACAAACGATATTCATTTATAATTCGTATACAATGCGTATTATTTGCAATTTCTGTTGGTATTTCACATAAAAATATATATCATCGAAATGGGTATATGATATTGAAACCTGTTGGTATTTATGATCGCTCCAGTAAACTATCAGAAAATTTAATTGAAAGCAGCAATTTTTTTTTAATATAATTGTTGTGCCATTGAATTCAAGATGATTTAATTAAGACATTTTTTTCTCATTTCCAAGGTAGCTCTGTGCCGGAGTGCGTGCAATTTAAATTGTGATTGGTGGATGATATACAGCGTTGTTTTACTGAAATTGGATGTTTAAATATTAATCATTAAAAACACCTCGTTTGTGTGAATCACCGAAATTTGTGACGTTCAAATTTTGAATGTTTAAAGTTGAATGCTAGGAAATTTCTTTATCCAATACACCTACATAAAAGCGACAAAACGAGGTAATCTCGTTGAAAGTATTGATCAGTTGTCGAGATATCAGTAAACGTATCAGAAACGATGTAAATATTTCATGGCATTCGAAGATCCCACCATTGCACAACTTTGGATGTTTGTTTATTTGTTTGTTGTTTTTTCTAATAATAAAAACAATGTTTTTCTCAACAAAAGAAGAATAAAAGGATTTGTAAAGAATCTCTCTGTGTGTGTGTGTGTGTATAGTCGGGTCACTCTAAGTTTGAACACCAAGCTACATTTAGCTCGTTTGGTGTTCTACCTTACAGTGAGCGGACTGTACACCAAATCATCATCACGTCCACAATTATCGAAAAACCAGAAAGATAGAAGGAATAAACTCATCAACTGTGTTTTGATAGCACTAGCCATCGATATGTCCTAGTTTTGCTGTTGACTCCTCTCATATTTTTCCAAAAATTAAAATTTCTTGTCACGTTGTCCGTTACGGTTTCAGATGAGTTCTGCGAGGAATTCCCACACAATTTCATACCAACACCCGGTTATTGGATAGAGTGTTCAAGGCAAAAAATCACATCGGACACAATATGGGATGAGAGCGAATCGGACCATGAAATCCAAGAAGGGGACGAAGGCGACCATACTGATGGTACCGATCAAGAGAACAGCCACGCATCCAGACGGCGTGATCGAAGTAATATCATCAACAAATCGATAAATTATTCTAATTAAACCACAAAAAAAAATCTATTTAGATTGCAATGATCTGTATGAAGATGATGAAGATGATGATTCGTCATTGCCACGGAAGAAAACAACAATTGAAGAGCAATGGGAGAAGAATCTGGGCTTTGAATTAACCAGTGTTGAACAGGAGACATATGAGAAATATTTCTATGGTACTGAACATTGGAATTATTTTACAAACGATGAAGATTTAGGACCAATTATTTTATCAATCAAACAGGAAACTTTAAATGCACGTGATCAATTTAGGTGAGTTGCTATTCCCATTGATTTTATTCAATAATTTCTGATATTATCAAAACAAACTCATCTTTTTTGTGTGGTCACATCATTTGATTTCCAGTAATTTCCGGTATAAACGCGTCATTTATCACAAGAATCGTTTATGAACACAACAATACAAATACTAGCGATAATCTAATTTTTGTAATGAATTCTTCTATCAATAGCATTTGCAGGGGGATCGATTTATGGTTACCCCATAAATCGATGATAATTTATAATTTAAGTAAATTTGATAACGTTAAGGCTTGCCCAAAATAAAGTCAATTCTAATTATTGTTATTATTAATTATATACGTAAATGTAAAGCAGACTCTAATTATAGATCAAGGGTACAAATCACAAATTATTAAAGCTGGGAAATGTAGACATTGAGAAATGATAAGGGAGAGTTTCTGTTGGTTGTTGAATAGTAAGTCAAAGCTTTGAATAGTACCTGAATATTACATCATAAAATGTCTTATCTTATTAAACTGACAACTCTCTCTCTCTCTCTCTCTCTCAATCTACTAATGAAAAAGAACGAAATACAGTCTTGTTTACTTTGTTGGTCAACTCTCCGCTCGATATTTCTGTCCTTTCAGTCTACAAGCATTTCGTTTTAAGTAGATCAAATTAACTTTTCAGCATATACTTTCAACATGAGTTAAATGGCATAACAAGAGAGTATTTACTGGCTACTAGGCGGTGCGAGTTCGCTACTAGCTCAGTAGAGTCTTTGTCGAAATTTTGACAACTACTAAGCACGGCGATTTCACTAGCAAGAAAGTAGCAAAGCGAGTGGCGAGTAAACTCGCCTAAATTAATGACAACGACTATCAAATAAACAGCTTTACAAAAATTGAAACTGATCAAATTTCACAAAGCTGTCACTTTTTATAACTGGTTTCAATCGGATTTTGTTTAATGGAAGAGAGACATTGTTAAAAGTTCTTCGTTTCCTTTAGCAAATATCGTCTACGATAATGTACAAACTTTAACAACCTAATAACAAGCATAAGCCCACAAACTTTCCAAAGCTAATATGAATATTAATCTTCTAACAATAAATTATAGAGGGAATTTGAAAGATTTACGAGACTTTATTTGACAAAAAAAAATCGACAAATTATTATTTTTAAAGCATTGCAATTTTGTTCGTCAAGTTTATCAATTCGTTATTTAATCACGAGAGCTAGTTAGTAACTTTTGACTTAAGGATTAAGTGATTAGTGGCCTTTAAGCGACTTTATTCAAATCCACTTGAAATGCCAACCTTCTGGAAGATTACCAATTCTTATTAGAAATTCATTATTTGAAACTGTATACGAATTTATGTGTAATCGATTAATGACAGCGACGATAAAAATCAATTGATGGCTTCAACAATCAATTGTTATTTATTAAATGTATAAATCACAGTTATCGATAATAATGATAGTAATTGGCGATTGTTTTCTCAATTAATTGAGTTTATAGTCTTTCACAATGGGGAATTATGAGTGTACCGAAGAATCTTTGCGATATTATACACGCACCGTTGACCCAAAGGGTTGGAGGGTGGCATAAATAGAGATAATATACAATTTATTGATTAAAATACAGTAGAATTGTGTGTGTGTGTGTGTGTTTGTGCGTTAGTTATTTATTAGGTTTTTATTTCTGTTTGTTGATTATATTATCGTCAAGTTTGAAGGATTTTCGTTGGGGTCCTCTCATACACATTTGAATTAATTGCAGACATTAAAAAAAAGCTACTTTTGATATTGCTAGAATTGAACACGCAAAACTAAAATAAGTCCATCGTAATGCTATGTTTCTTTTGTTTCGTTTCGTTGTTTTTTTTGTTTGTTCTTTTAGTCGATTTGATGTTTTAAAACAAGCCAACAACAAATGATTCTATTGTCTATAAAAATAGTTCCTTTAATCGACTTTTATTCGACTAGTGATGATAATAGATGTGAACAGATACACGAAATATCGATTTCTCTAATAAATAACAAATAAAGAAATAAAACCAAATTGGTCTATGAAAAATGAGTGCTTAATCGAAATAATTGAGGTTTTTAATTATTATTTGCATATTTGATATTTGATGATTTCGCTATAGCCACAAGCAGATATTCAATTTCACCATCAATTTTCAACAACATAACAAATGAAACCAATTAATAAAATCAATAATCCTAATTATTTACCATTGAAGTAAATGTAAATACGACGGTCTCACTATGCGTTGATTAATGCAACATTTAAGCTGGAAAAATCGCTTAAGAGGAGCCTTTACAAGACGCTAAATGGGCGCAGTTTTCTTAAAATACTCCAACTGCTACCGTTACTGTTGTTTAAATTAGCCCCATATGCCGGCATTTGATGTCGCAATCATTTTATATGCGAATTTATTTTAGAATTATTGGCAAATACGGTGATGTCGGTTGCACATAATTGGATTGTGTGTCGCTTACAGTGTTCAAATCGAAAGTTTCCCACGTTACCAAGAGTTCATCGCTGAATTTCGTCTGTTTGCTTTGCAAAATAAACGTTATTTCTTGATAATTATCAATATCATTTCATCTTATTCTACATTTGCAATGCTCTTGGAATCATTTATTAACGTTTTAACAAAATGAGAAAACTTGAATAGATAACCCACTTATACATAGTTGGGAGAAATGGGATAAATTAAAACGTAGAATCTATCTTGAAGATGATAAATATAAAAGAACAACTACTTTATCATAGCTATTCAGTGAAAATTCCTGTATTATATAAATTTTCTACATTTAGAAAATGTAATACCACTAAACGAATGGGATAAAATAAAAGCATATACAGCATAGATTAACTGATGAACAGTTCAGTTCCGAGGCGTCCATTGACCAACAATCAATCACTCACCATCAGATATCAGCCAGTTTAACAGATTTTTAGTTATTTCGAAGCACAAAATGCAAAGTTCATTTCGTAATAAATTCCAATTGAAATCCATTAACCCTAATATTAATTCTGTATATTGGGATAAACATCAACTAACAGGATTATGCTTTGAAGAGCGTACGGATAATTTATTTGGGAAAATGATCCATCAATTAAGCTCAAATCAAATTCTAGATTGAATACAATTTAATGCAATCAACAAAAATGAGAGTTCTTTCAGGTCGATTGATCTCTGCAATTCTCAGTACTCGCTCCAGATGCCCTATAAGCCCAAACTAACAGCTTCGTTGGCGCCTGCGAAGCGGCACCCTGCAGTTCGGTGCTCTTTTTTGGCAAGGCTACCTTTTCCCGTATCATACTGTATAGATACAATAATGTGTTGATAAAAGATTGCCTTGAGAGGCTTATGGTTGTGTGGGATCCTTGATGCCACCTTGAATGAAATACAACTTCTATGGAACTCTCTTCAAAGCAGAAACAAAATCTATCATTGTTATTGAATTTTGTTAATTGATGAACATCTCTTTCAGGATATTAGTACGAGCAATCAGTTATACAGTTCATGGTTTAATACCAGCCAGTTGTGTATTTGCTGATCGTTATAATCGTGAAGAAGTCGTCCGTTCATTGGGTAAAGAAGTCAATATAAATCCACCATTAACATTAGGACAATTACCGGATACACCTGAAGAATTACTCAAATTAGATCAGGTCAGACGAGAAACTTTTATTTTACTTTATAATTATTTATAATAAGACTAAGGAACAAAATTATTGTAGTTTCATATACAGAAGTTTTGTGAATTAGAATCGATGTTATTCTATCAGAAAAAAAATCATTATTTACAATGATACTTAATTAGGAATTACGTTCCGCTTCCACAAACAAACGCCGAAATGGAAAACAATCAACGAAATACAAAAATTCATGGTATTCGAAATAAAGTAATGTTTGAATAACATTCTGTTTCCAACAAAGACCCAATCGATGTAATTTTTCTATTTGATTTACTTTAATTAATCAATTGAGAAACAAAAACAAAACAAAAACTTAAACCAAATCGTTACGGTAATAATTAAACGTTTTATAATGGAAATATTCAAATCGAGCGATGCCTTTTGTAGCATCATTGTTATATTTTATTAAATTTTCGTATTACAACAATGACAGTTGCTCTCTGCTACCAATAACACAATGTAATTCCGCAAATTATGCCTGAAAGATGATTCAGAAATGGAAATAGAAAAATAAAATGAAATCGGATAAATCACCATGAAAACTCCCAAGTTCTCACTAATTAACAATTCTCTTGATTGATCATCCGAATTGATGAATTAATGTTTATTCATTGCAGTTTTAAATTCGTTTTGTATTAAGCATCCGTACAGCACGGAGGACTTGTTTCGCGTTATATAGAAAACCGCATGAAGCGATGTGGACTTATGTATGACTGCAATGTTCTCTTATAACAACCGTATTATACAGGGATCCACTGTAATTTATTGTTTGAACCAGTGCCGTAACTGTCATGACACATGACACACTGAGGCAGCTCCCTCCAGGAACAAGCTAGTAGGGAGTCCACCGAGATTAAAACTATAATTGTTGAATTTACGATATATTGAAAGTTCTCTACTCAAGGCACGTTAAGATCGCACAGCTTGAATTATAATTTTATGTTGTGGTGAACTTCCTAACGGTTGACGCACCTTAATTTCGCTGGATTTTCGTTCGCTTCTAATGTAGCTTGTCGAATTGCCTCTTTATAGGAGGGTCTACGTTTCTTTTTATTACACCGTTTCTAATAAAATATTTTAAATGTGGTGATACCTTGAAGTTTTCCAAATAAAGACCAACTGGATCACAATCATCATTATTTGAATTGATTATTAACAAAAATAATTATACTTACGTGGCTATCCGTCGTGTCTACGTAAAAAAGGGTGGTTACTGCTTCTTTGGCGCTTATGCCGTTTCGAATGGATGATTACTGCTCATTTCACCAAATCCAAACGCTTTTTCTACGATGGGGGAAGATTCCTTTACCGTTGAACCATTCGGCTCGTTGATTTTTTGTTACAAAGACTTCTTATAAACAATGAAAACGATTTTCTTCTACGATCGAACAGAAACAGCCGACTTTCCATCGTATGTGGTGCATTCGAAAGTTCCCGATTGCAGTAGGGTGTAGATGTTGCTAAGCAAAAACGTCTCACAGCTGCTAAAATCTTCATTTCCAAGTACATGCTTCGAAAATTATCGTTTTTCACATGACACTTGATTCAAGGTTTTCAAAGATTAAAAATACTTTCATCAATTCGTATGCCTCACTTCCATAAAGAATTTTCTGCATCGAAGAAAAGAAGACAATCACAAATAAATTGATTTCTTCCATTGGGCGCCGACTTTGATCTTCTGCCAACGTGCATTGAATTTGACGTTACGCCACTGGTTTGAACCTTTGTTATATTGCTGCAAAGCTGTAATTGTTCACACGTACTATTCTTCTAACTCTTTTATTTGGAAAAAACTCGAAATTCAACAATTGTTATGATATCAGTTCTGAAACTATTCCAATATCTTACTATTATTAGTCTGTCAGAAGATTTCAAATATGTACGAAATTCTAGTTGTGAACGTTATCGAACTATTTCAAAGTTACAAAGAATTTAATGCTCGTTATTTTTCATCATATTTAATAAACAAATGATCAATTATGAACCATACTTTCTATGCTGATAATAAATGAGTACTGAACAGTGTGGTGTTATGTCACCCATTTTCAACAATAAAAAATGCTCGTTTTTGACAGCCTAACGTGCCAAGTGAAAATTTTCGTATTTCCACAATTTTTTACACAACGTCATTTATATTTATTTTATTTTGAATGTAAGGGGGATATATTCAATATACAATAACAAAGATTAAACTAAATGTTGAGATTTAACAAAACAGTTCTTGTAAACATTACGGTAATCTATTCGTATACATTATTGTTAGTCTTGCGATAACACAATAACGACGAGCATTTCTCAAATGCTTTGATATAATATAACTGTATACAATGAAAAAGCAATCCATTATGTTTTATAACGTAAATTTATGGTAGTCGATGATCAAACTCCTGTATTGTAAACACTCAACTTGTTTATGTATATACATTCATATCAATATTTTTTTTAATGTTATTTCATCCATTAAATCTCCATTCAGTATCTACAATCCATATTTCGTAGTGCTTGTTGGTAGGAATTGAAAGATAATCGGTTTCCTTTTCCAAAACCATTCGACATACAAATTTCAATCGAAATCAGATAAACAACGTAACGTTCAAAAATTGAAACAAAGCCCCATTTTAAAGGATCTTCCAGCTATACCATTAACAGTGCATAATGATGTAGGCTTTCAAGATTTATAAGCTCTTAGAAAACTTTATATTATTAAAATGCTTTTATACTATTAATGCATGTTATAAAAGTTGGATTTACTATTATTAAAACGATAAACTTTTTGTAATAATAGAATATTTCAACAGGTATTCATCAAGTCTGAATTGAAAGTTGGTGTTATTTATGTTAAAGAAGGACAATATTCGGAAGAAGAAATTTTAGATAATAATGATAATTCGCTATTGTTTGACGAATTCTTGCAGCTTTTCGGCGAGAAAGTCCGTTTAAAAGGTTTTGATAAATATAAAGGTGGCTTAGATACAGTGCACGATCTTACAGGTAGATATATGCTGGTAGTATTTTGACAAAAATCAATCATCGTATTTGTTAATAGGATTATATTCGATTTATACAAATTGGCGGAATATTGAAATAATGTTTCATGTAAGCACAATGTTACCGTATGAAAAACACGATCCACAGAAATTACAAAGGAAACGTCATATTGGTAACGATATTGTCTGTGTTGTGTTTTTAGAAGCGGATAATACATCATTCTCGCCCGCTTGTATCAAGAGCCATTTCCTTCATACCTTCATATTAGGTTTGTTATTACTGTTGTTGTGGTGTGTACGATAATAATTTTTCGTATTTGTTACCGTTTACAGTGCGCACATCACCGAAAATCAAGAGGAAACCGACTCGATATGAAGTATCAGTTGTAACAAGAGACGAAGTAGGCGCCTACAAGCCGTATTTATGGGAACAAAGCGTCTTCGATAAGGGCCCAATGTTCAGAGAATGGCTATTAACGAAAATCGTGAATGGCGAAAGGGCCAGTTATTCAGCACCGAAATTCGCTCGTATGCAAGAACGAACACGATCACAAATGTTAGAAGATATTGTGGCTAACTTACAAAATCACGCTGAGACCGGCCAAATCCCAAAACCTTACAGAAGAGGTATATACATTAATAATATTTCCTGTTAATATAAAATTGAAATTAAAAAACAAAACGATTGTAGGTTCATGGCGACCAATTGGCCATATGCGGCCATCTTCGCCATTATTAGATAGTGTTCGTGACCAATTCGAAGATTACGATCAAATCGCGAAAGATTTCACACGTATGTTCCTCAATGATGAATCCAATGTTGTGGCGAATGCCCAACTGTTCGATGTAACTTTCCTTGTTGGTCAATCAAAACAAAAAGTGAAATTAGTTGGTGTGCGTGCAATTCTTGGTGTGCGAAGTCGTGTATTCCAAGAAATGTTGTACGGTATACAAACAGGCTTTGGTTCACCACAAGTGCCCGTTGCTGAATTATTAGCAAGGCCCGTACCAACATTATTAAGTCCACAACAAAGTCGTCCGAAAAGTAGTAATTTCTTGCAAGTGCCCGATATTGAATCACCACGACCGAAAAGTGTTCCCAGTTCGCCAATGGTAAAACGGGCTTTCTCTCGATTAGGAACAATAACAGCTGGATGGGGCCGTTCAATACGTAAACATAATACACAACAATTATCGGTTGATGATAAAAAGAAATGGTCAAGTAGTCATGATTGTTCCAGTAAGAGACACAAACCGAATATCATAGATATTCTACACGATCAAAATCAATTTTTGCTTTTCTGTCCTTAGATAAAGATGGTAAAGATAAAGATGGTAAAGATAAGCCATCAGCAGCACAATTACCAGTGCCACGATTAAGTGTATGTGCTGATGCCCAAAAAGTCGATCGAGCTAAATTGGCACAAACTGAATTTTCAATAATTGAATTCGATCCGGAAACATTTCGAATACTACTCGATTATCTTCATACTGGTTCTTGTTCATTGACATGCTCAACAATACCGGGTTTAATATGTGCAGCTGAACATTATGATCTACCTGAACTATTACAAGCCTGCTTTCATCATGCCAAACAATTTCTTAGGATTGAAGTGGTAAATTCCAATTTTTCTATAAATCGTAATAACAATAAAAATTTTGGTTATGATACACAAATTACAGGTGTGCTGTATGTTGTGTTCATTAGAGAATTATTATTGGCGATACACATCTGCATCAGAATTAGTAAATATGATTTTGGCATTTGTTGAAACTAGAGCTGTGCCTCTATTTGCAACCGCTGAATTTCTAACATTAAGTGAATCAATGGTACAGATGATAATGTGCAGGTAGATGTTTTTCTATAAAACTTCTTTTTTTTCAAGTAAACAAAAAAACACGAAACATTTTTCATCCATTAGAAATTTGGAAGTTCCTGAAGTTCGAAAATTTGAGGCAATGCTAGCATGGGCAAGACATAAAATTCGTACGAAAACTTCCAGTAAACTTGATGCCAAATTAGAATTCAAATGTATTATGGAACGATTAGCTAGAGATTTGAAATTATATCGGATATCACCGCAGGAGTTGATTAAGGTTGGAAAATTCACACAATACTTGATGTTGAACAAAAGTGATACCAACGAAATTTCCCATTCTATTATGCAATGCAATAGCTTACAGACCACATGATACTGTCGATTAATTGCCAGATAAAACCATCACCATATGTGGTCGGTAAAGTTTATGCATACGCTGATAAATCCCTTAGAACTCATCAAAACGCTTGTTTGAACGTCATGATGACCTACGTAGATAGAATTTTGTTGAATTTATATACATTTCGATCTGTTCCAGGTGGTATTACCATCAAAAGCAATCAAGAACGAACGTATCTTGGAGACGCTCATGTTCCAAGCGAATTCCGGCATGTATCGCATCCAAGATTCGTATTTAAAAGAATGTACACAACAATTACAAAAACAGGATTCTCGATTTTCCGAATGGGAATCATTTGATTATAGCACATAAAGGACGTAATGTTCGTAGATTAGACGACAATCATTGAGCAATTCCATTAGTTGTCAATACGCCAAAAAAGATTGACATCATAATTTTAGTTTTAATTAAATGAAACATATAATGGGAACAAGTGATTTATGTTTTATATTATAATAAATTAAAAAAAAAACAACAAATAGCAAAACAAATCTATAGATAGAAGACATATTTGAAATTGGTGTGATTGCAGGACAATCGATGGACTTAAGTGTTTGCCTTGTGTGTCAAATTTTTTTAGTCAACATAACAGAGAGAGAAAACAACAAAATATATCACTCTTTCGGTCAGTGTCGCTGTTCTCGTTAAAGCCTTTTATAACGAACAATTGCAAATAATTTCTCTTGGGATTGTTCCAATCGTTACATCATACTGTTCCTTGTTTATACACAAACTGTTGGACGTTCGTATTATCGTTTGAAATAACCAAAAACAAACGAAAAATGATAATTATGAACGTGCGGTGGAAATTTGCCTTTTATGTTTAATGACAAAAGAAAAATTGTATCAATTTGTTTATTTCGTACCTGTGTTGTGAAAATACTCGGCAGGTTACGTGGACCCTGTCTTTATATAGACTTGTTGCTGTTTGTATCTAAATTCGTGTTCGATGTTTTACAATTTGAAAAGCAAAAACAAAACAATTATATTCAAAAACAAACCAGGTGTTTGTAAGACTAAAATATATTTTAATTACACTTAGATAGATAGAAAATGATGAAGAAAAATCAATGAAAATTTGGAAAAATATTAACGTATTTTGATACTAAATTACATAAAAAAAAATAATGAAATAAAAAATATCCATGTTTCTACATATATACCTAAAATACAAAAAAAAGAAACAAAAACTATTCGATATAATTTGGCAAATAATAAGTGTCTTATTATTGATGAAAAAAATTAGAAAAATGAAATAAATTATATATAAATAATAAGCCATTAAATTATTGTATAATCTATTTAATTATCGTTGTCAAAAATGTTGTCTGTTTAAAACAAAAAAAGAAAGAAAGATGAACCTTTAATTAATTCAAAATTTGCTTTATAAATTCCAAATGTTTATATGTTGATGTCAATACGACTTCTCACAATAATAATAATAATAATAATAATAATAATAATAATAATAATAATAATAACAATAATAATAATAACTCATAATAAATCATAATTATTAATGTATCAAAAAAAATTAATTCATCAATCAATCAGGAGATTAATTTTAACTTAAAACAATTTAAATAATAATAATAATGTGAGATAATCGTATTCCTTTTTAGAAAACAAAGACATATTTAATTCTGATTATGTGTTTATTAAAGAAAACCAAAAATTGTCTTTAAATAAAAATAATAATAAGAAGAAGAATATAATATAGAAATTAATGGGAAATTGAATGATATGCTTGGAAATTATTCTGTTTGCTTGTACTTGTGTTTAATGAGATTATATTAAAGGAGTGTAATTAATAATAATAATAATAATAATAATAATAATAATAATAATAATAATAAAGAGAGAATATATTAAATAATAATCTAAATGGAAACACCAATATTTGTGAATGATTATTTTGTTGTAAAATATTTGTTGCTTTATCAATGTACAAGTAAATAGAATATATATATATATATATATATATATATATATATATATATATATTATATAAGATATTACAAGTCTTATTTTCTCAAAAATAAATTTTTGGAGCGTTACCTACATTTTATCATTCTTTTTATTATCCTATTCGATTCATACAGGGGCGCTTCAACTATGAGTTGAAGTTAAGGTGACCAATCATCCTTCTTTGGGGAGGACAGTCCTTCCATTGTAAGTTCTATCCTCTCTCGAAAAGTGTCCACCTATTCGATATTTGAAAACTAATCTGGAAATCTCTGTATTCGATCGTAGCAGTTGTGGAGCAAAGCAACTATATAACGAAATACTTATCCACCAACAAACACAAGCAATCATTACATGCATCAGTCTCTAGTTGAAAAGTAATAAGGTTTTTAAAACATTTTAAAATCCCAGATACAGGTGTGGACCGTGTTATTTGTGGGCCCTGGGCTAACACTGTTTGTTGGGCCTACCCTAATTAACCAACGTCGCGGTTAGTTGTAGTCGCGTTCTGATTTTGTGTTTCGAAATTCGTACATATCAAAATTAATCAGGACGAAGAACCAAAAAAACAGTACTGTACTTGAGAAATCAGTACGAATAGTCACTTTACATTATTAACGATATGTTGTTTTTTCAATTAATTTGTGTCCTCATCTTCATTGTTATTAAAGTACTCAATACCACCCTATTTATTGATGCTAAACAATCGAATACAACTTTTCGAACACACAGTCACAGACTGGTTGTGTGTGTGAATTCGTGAATTTTGAAGCTATACTTGAGAATAAAACAATGGTATGTGGTGCTAATTATAGTCTTGTTTACACGTTTTCCCAACACTATACATTCCTTAACCATCATTTTTAGATTACCCAAATATACCATTTACTAAATATGATAAATGGCAATATTTGAATCTTCCCTCAATAATTTAGGGAAAATTAAACAGCTATTAGTGAGATTTGATAAGGTTGGTAGCAGTGCACGAGGAAAAATTCTATCGCTTGGTCATGCGCAATAATAATGACTTCTTCTACTCTCTCGAAGAACTCGATCTGACCTGGCGCGATAAGCTCGTCTGTTAACGGCTTTATCATAATGGGTGCGTTTTGGAATTGCTCAGAACACGTACCCAACGTACGTCAAAATGACTAAGGCTGAACTCAGGCCGATCAAACGAAAACGTTTTTGTACGAGTTTCCTAACAACTGACTGACCAAATAACTTGCAATATCAAAATAATCACCTGAAAACAAAATGTCTTGTTGAAAGATATTTTCACCTAATTGGTCTGCGCTTAGCCTTAGTTGTTTCGACTCTCGGCAAGTGCATTGAGTAATTAAGAAACACATCCAATCTATGTTTATCCCTTCCACCAATTTTCAGCATCTCTCCCCTCTCCCTCAACCAAAGATTTCTGTATAATTAGTTGCCTAACAGTTGTACAATTCATGAAAATAGAGTAACAATAATGCCATGAGGTTTTATTGTTGTTTATTATTCTACTCTTTATTTATAACGGGTAAACGTCTAGAAATCTTGTTGCTAGATAATAATTGGTTTAAACTAAATTCATTTGTTGAGATTATAACGTACATCCACACATGTTTCTAACACAATTATGGTTTCCTAATGGGATTTGTAAAATTAATAAAAAATCCGAGAAAACTCGTTTAAAATACAATAAAATTGAATTATACATGCAATTAGACCTTCCAAAGATCCTCCGCCTACAATAAATTTATAGATTTTCTTTTGACAGTTGGTAGAATTGTAATTATTTTCCAATATGACGTCATTTATGTTAAATATATAAATGTGGCAACATTGTTGCAGTAGTTGGGTAATAGAAAGAGTAAGAATGGCCACCTGTGCGCCGAATCATTGATGTTAAACAAAGATAACGATAGAACGATTGTCAATTATTTCTGTTGTTTTGTTATCTATGATATGGGACACAATCAACGACAGTTGTTGTGTGACTTTAGTGAAAGCGAGACGGTTCTTATTTTTATTTGTTGTTTTTTTTTTGATTAAAAGAACCTGTGCGCGCGTTTGTTATTGTTGGAAAACCACAGGAAAATCTCAATTTTTCTTTACATATTTTTTTAAAAGTGACACGGAAAAATTGTGAATTTCAGTGTAATTTGGTTTTACTTGAATGGTAGAGAATTTCGAAAATTCACAATATGGGTGTTGTTGACAGACGATATGCACTAAGGTCACTTGATTGAATATTTTAAAATTATTTTAATTGTTTTCTTAATTTGGTATTTTTTTGAATTAAATTGAATTTAATTACAAATACATAATTAGAAAATTAGAAAATAAGAGAAAATGTGGTTGTCTTTAGTATATCGGAAGTGTTGTTGTTTTCTTCAATATTCAATAATAATAATAATAAATCATGAATTAGTTTCATCATCACCAGAAGATTGGGTATCTGGTTCACCATTTTCCCATTTTACAACAACAGATGATAATCGTGCTGATACATTTACATCAGCATATTTAAATGTATCAATATTACAAGATGATGGTAATTGGAAATGGGATAGAACAGAAGTTGGTCGTTATGGTGGTGGTTATATTGGACCAGCTAGTGGTTATTTAATGCATATAACATCAAAATTAAATCCAGATGATCATACTGGTTGTCAATTGCCATTTTATAGTACACGTACTGATAGAAAATTACCACCACCAAATGAACCATGGATTGCATTAATTAAACGTGGACGTTGTAATTTTGAAGTTAAAGTTGAGAATGCATTTAAAAGTAATGCAGCTGGTGTATTAGTTTATAATGATAGAGATTCTAGTACTTTAGATAAAATGAAATTATCCAGTGATTCTGGACGTAAGTGTTTAAATCTTCTTTTTTTAATCTATTAACATAATAATCAGCTGTTGTTGCTTAGAAATTTATAAAAATCGAGACATAATTCCGTAAACAAAAACGACGATTTAATGTTAACAAAAACTATTCCATAAAGGTCAGGATTTATTTAATAAGCGCCATTATCATATCTATATAAAATAACGTAAAACCCTCGAAAATTAGCAATTTTTTTCTATTTATTTTCAATTTTGTCTTAACAGAGGGTCGATGTAAATGGATGTTGCCAAATTCAGTTCAACTTGACCGCTAGGACTTGAACCCCAGAATTTCTGTTTATCGTACAAGCGTGTTCGCCCTCCAAATTACACCACAAAGTCTCATTATTTCAGCGAAATAATTCCACTTATTCGAGCATGTCGTCTTGATCAAAATTTCGCTCTCTAGTCAGTTGTTAAACACAATTTTTCAAAATGAAAATGTTTATCTAATATAGAAATCTTAGAAATAAATGTTAATTACTATAGTGCTTCTGAATCTAGGTACTTTTAAGATAAGCTCATTGAAGAGGTGCTCAAATCACTGTTTGTACAAAGTCAAGTGAAATACGAAAATGTGTCGAATATAGATTGTACATCTTATCTCTATTGTTTATTTCACAAATATTTAAGAAATATGTTTATTTTTTTACGATCAACAAGTTAAGACAATCCAGATCTTGGAGACGAACTATAATTTTTATTATATTTTTTTCCCTGTCAGAATAAACGTTTTACTCAATTGTATGTTCACAAACAGAAAATATTGCACAAGCATTTGTTTATATGCTTGTTTTGTTTATAAGTCCTTGTAGCATTGTTTTCCTTTATTGTTCGAATTTTTTTTATAGCTCTATTGCGATATATTAAACTAATAATTCCGTTTTATCAAAATTGCTTGCACACTGTATGCATGTGCGGTTAGTGAACTTTTTTATTTTTTATCAAAAAATTCATGATAATAATTCTTTTTCTTTTTTTATTGTAATGGAAATGTTTCCTTGAAATCAATGTGGGTTAAAAACAAAAAAAGGAATCAGAATCTTTAATTGTTTCCATGATAGTTTAATTAATTAATTAATTAATGCAAATTAATTTGAACATTGAACATAGACGACGATATTCTTATTAATTTTTTATTTATTTATTTTTTTAAAGTCAAGATGAAAATATTTCAATTAATTTTATTTTTAGATATATTTTTATTTTGGCTATATTTGTATTTTGGTGGTATTCCAATATTAATATTGATTATTATTATTATTTTTTTCAAATTATACTTCGTCTATTGACATGATCAACTTGACTTTTATGGTGTGTGTGCGCATGGCGAGATGCGTGTGTTTATATAGATTTGTCTCAATGATTTGTGGAAAGATTCTTGAAATTTTGTCAACAATGAAACGTGTTCATTTAAGTTTAGTTGACCGTAAACAAGAGTTGATTGTATTTTTCACGATATGATGTTAAGCCAAAAAATAAAGTAACAAAAAAAATTACTGACGTGTGGGTGCGGATTGATTATACGTGGATGAATAATAGAATTATACATGCTTCAATAATTTGCTTTGTTTTGTTCGTTAATTTATGGGGGGGGGAAGGTCATAATTAAATCTAATTTGTATTCATATAATTTTTGAGGAAATAGTTGAATTTTTAAATTTATTATTAGTATTTCTTAAACAAACAATAAAATTTTAAGAATCATTAATTAATTCATACAAAGAATGAATCAAAAGAACATATGGAACGAATAGTTTTTTTATCAATTTTATAAATAGACAAACGAACAAATGTTTATAATATCTAAGCGTTGGTTGCACTCCCCTGCTGTGTGTGTACTTTTGGCATTTTTTCTGAAACCTGCCCCCTGGATAGTCTTTTAAAATCGGTGGTGTATTTTTGATTGAACACACTAGAATGTAACGTGCGGTAAAGTATTTTAGCGTGCGACAAAGTAATTTTATTAAATACCCTTCTTACATAGATTTCGGTTTTTTTTGTTTGTTTGTTTGTTTTTAATAAACATATTCCAATTATTCTGGCTGATAAAAAGTAATGTAAATATTTTTTATAGGTGTTTGACTTGTTTCATATTTGAGATAATTTTTTTTTACCGAATTGAGGTTAGAATTTACACTTAACTTCATAATAATAATAATAATAATAATTAATGTGTATACTTCATCTATTTTAACTTGACTGAAATCTATTAACAATATTGGAAGAAAGTATAACTGCAAACACAAAAAAAACACATTATTTTTGTTTATTTTTTATATAAGTAGTAGATTTGTTGTTATCTTGATTAGATATTTTAAGTTTCTACTTTAAATCAGATTTTTATTATTATTACTTTCAATTTGTTTATTTCACCTTTAAAATGCATGAAAATCTAGTGTTTTTGTTTTGTTTTGATCTTCTGTTGCATTTGTGATTAAAATAAAAGATTTGATTTTGCCAAAGAGTGAAGGTTGAAATTGATTTAAATGTAAATATACAAACGTATGTGGAATGACGTTAATTGGAACCTTGTTGTTAATTTTGAGAGGGAACAAACTGTCTTCCACTTGAACAAAAAACAAGATGTGTATCTACAAATCGAAAGAAATAAAAACGGTCATTGTCGCATGAAATCAAGTACTTTTTACACGTATTATCAACAAGGTTGTTCGTGATTAATAAATGTTCCGTTTTGATTGAGTATTCTATTGTCTAAATACCAAATTGATCGATGTTAAATAGATGAAGTATAAAAATTTATAATTTAGATAATTATTTATAGTGTAATAATAATTATTTCCTGTTTAAAATATTCATTTACACTGTCGTGATTGATAAGCAGAAAATTCTAAAAGGTTCTATCGAAAATTCAATAAATCTTTCATTTAATATCTATAACAAAATCAATGATTTATTTTGTTATTTAATAAGTTCTTCAAATAAACGATATATTGACGTCATGTATATCAAGATATTAACAATAATTAAAGGTGATATAAATTTGTTTTAAATTATTAACAATTTTCAATTGTCATCAAGAAGCAATGCGGTGGTTACATTTAACACGATATTTTGATAGAATTTACGTGTAAATCGAGGGACGTCAGGGTGGTATTGTTGTCTCTTTGCGGTTTATATATTTTCACATCTAATTCGTGGTACTAACTGTTATCTGTTTTTTTGGCTTGTTTTTCTTTTTATATTCGTAATTAAAATATCTTGTGAATTTTCTTGAAATAATTCCCATTATTTCTTTGTGTTTATTGACCTTCACTGTTTACAAGATCTCCAACATTCTTTTTTTACATAAAGAACCAGTTTCTGCAGGGTTTTTTTGCTATTGCAGTTGTTAACACTGGATTATTTTTTATAAATTATTTTAACTACAAATTATCTTATTAGATATTTATCAATTAATTTGGTGGAATTCTGAATTTCGTTGTTGGTATATTTACAATTGTGTCTTTCTAATTTGTATTTTTACATACGTATTACCAACTGTTATATACATATAAAACAAAAAATTTGTGTTTTTAAAATATACTCTGTCTATTTCGATTTGATCGCCTTGACTGTAATGTACAAATATCGATAACAAAGAACAACGATATTTTTAAAGGGGTGTTGGGTGATGAAGAAAGAATGGGAGAGAAGAAGTAAAGAGTGATTTATAGAAAATAAATGAGATTCGTTATGATCTACTTATTTGTGTGTCCCCAATAACAACATTTTCAAACACAAAAGCTTTCAAAACAGGTTTCCGTTCTAATTTTATTTTATTTTTTTAATATATTGAAATTTTAAAAAATCAAAGATTTTTGAATTTTCGACCAAACAAAGAAAATAGTAGTGAATTCATTCAATTATCACATATTTATAATAGGGAAGAGACATTGAAGAATAAAAAGACAAGGCTAGAATAAGCAATAAGGAAGAATTTAAAATAATGTAAATTAAAACACTTTAACGATTGTATTGTTCTCCGATACATCACCCTGTATTTGATTCGAAAATAAACAAAATTATGAATTAAACAAAGATAACATGATCAAAGCTGACAACAAACAAACAAACAAAAACATAACGTCTATGGTGAATTATTTATTATCAATGTAGAAAATGTTTATTGAGGTAAACAAAAGTAGAAAGTACAGGAAATACGTGATTGATTTTCATTTAAAAAATATCACAATTAAAAATAAAAAGAGATAGAGATAGTGTGTGGCGTAATCACATAGATGGCGACGCATTGCAGACGAGCGATATAGAAGATCAATATACGACATACGGCATGTAAAGGTCTGCTCCCATTACTACCAACGTAATACGCACGACTAACATTACTTCAAATTACTGTTAAATTCGTGGTATTGTAATAAATCTTGATGAATCATATCAATTTGAAACGTGACGATTTTCTCGTACAACTTCTCTAATCAGTTTAACAACAATTCTTCTAAATATAAAAAAAACCATAGGTTATCTACTATCATTCTTTTTAATTATTATTTGATACATAAATAAATAATTATTATATGTTAAGAGAGTTTCTAGTAAATAAGTGAAATGGTGATTTTTTTGTTAACACTTGGTAATGATTACTAGATTTATCCCAAATCAATCCCAGACATACGTTTTTTTCTTTTACTATAACAGCCTTTTATGATTTCAAATATATTGTTCTTGTTTATCGATTCAAACATATTTGCTAGTATTGTTGACTATTTAATTTTTGTTTTTTTTTGTTTAATTAAGGTTATTAGGTTGACAAATACGTCGCCATAATAATAACATTTTAATTAAAATTTTGCATAAAATAAAAGAAAAAAACGAATAAACAACTTATCACGCAACTGAATGAAAGAAAGAGATGAATGATAATCATAATTACTATAATTGTTTATATTGTTTGTTTGTTTTTTTTTATTTACAGGGAATATAAGTGCCGTCTTTACTTATAAATGGAAAGGTGAAGAATTAGGTAGATTATCAGAGAATAATACGAAAGTTTATCTACAAATGACAATTGCTGGACATACATCATCCAGGACAGCTAATATAAATAGGTAAAAAAAAATAATGCCTTGATGATGATAATAATAACAATATACAGTGTGTCCTGTATAAACGGAGAGACCCGCAAGAAAATAGTTGGGGATTTGTTATCTCAGTCCATTCATTTTGTTGGATCATAGATAGACGATTGTCTTTGTTTCACTTGTTTCTGAATGTTTATAATAGATCCGTTTGCTATTTTGTCGCTGTCAAGTCGGTCACGCCTAAATAGACGAATAATTGAGAATTTTCCGAAAAAACAAAACGAGAGACAATAGAAATAAGATATTTTTAATTTATTCCTGTTACCTCGTTTTCCACATAATGCATAGTGTCAAACGTCTCCCAATGACAAAAAAAAAACTAATAATAAATTCATTATGTATAATCAAATCGATAGTCCTTGTCCTTTAGAGGGGCGAAAAAAAACAATTTTCTTTTTTTCACTAGAATATTAACGTGTTAAAATTTTCTATTTTATATTATTAATAAGAATCATAAATAGTAAATGTCAACGTATCCATAATTTAGATAAAGGAAAGTTATAAAAGCCTACATTTATTCAATATGAATATATAAACAGTTGAAGGTTTTTCCTTATATAAAATACTTCCGAAATCATACCGGAAGTAATAAATTTGTTTGCTAACTTTATGTAAACAACTTAATTATACCTTCGTATTTTTTTTTGCTTGCTTCACACAACAGACATTGAAAAATCTTTAATTATTTTCCGTTGGGAGATCATTGAGAAATTGACAAAAAATATTCCATATATAGAGGTAAATGTTATTGTGATTTTTCCATTGTTGATGGTCGATTTCTTTTTACAATTTTATAAATATTTACTAATTATTTATTAGGGCGTTATTATTATAAAATCTTTCGATTATTAATAATTACACTCTATAATTATTTTATTGATAATAAAACAATAAATGGAAATAATATCGGAGTAATTAATTATTTGTTGTATAGTCTGTCTATTTTGATTCGGTACCACTTGACTTTATCGCAATAACTACGATGCCAATACTGTAAAAAATTCAACGTGATCTTTGATTTTAGTCTATTGCTATCTCAGAAAAGATATATTTCTTGCGAAATGGCGATTATTTCTCTGGGAAATTTGTTCCTTACTTCAGCAGGTATGATTTGCCCTGTGTTTTTGTGATGGTATCTAACTGGGCAATGCCCTATTGAGTCTTAATTCGTTTTTACTTAGGTCGAGAAGCTCCTAGCATTCTTAATTGGTCTTCAATTAGTAGATACCATGTTATTTGTTAATCAACTCTTATACCGTTTTAAAGTTAAATTGACCTAATCAAGAGATAGAGTACATAATAGACACCGATATAGAAGTAATTAATTGATAAGACATTTGTCGACAACTATTATTCTATAACAGTTATAGATAGAATGAATAGTTAGTGTTTTGATAAAAAAAAACGACGAGTTATTGATAACACGACTTGCACGAATAATACAAGCATACATACGTATGTATTTTAATTTTATGGCAATTAAGGCAATGACAACAAAGTCCCTGAACTACAATTATTTCGTAAGATCGATCTATTTTTCCTATTTAAAAAAATGAAGCCAAGTCGTCTATATTCAAATAAACATAGTTTATTATTATTATTGATTAAATTTTTTATATATTTTTGTTTTATTTTTCAGGACTTCAGTACTTTTCGTATCTATAACATTCATTGTTTTAATGATTATCTCATTAGCTTGGTTAGTCTTTTATTACGTCCAAAGATTCCGTTATATCCATGCTAAAGATAGACTTTCGGTAAATACTCTTTTTTTGATAATAGACAAAAAGAAATTAAATTGTTTTGTTTGTTTTTTTTTGGATAATTTTTAGAGACGACTTGGTAATGCTGCTAAAAAGGCTCTATCGAAAATACCAACAAAAAATATCAAATCTGAAGATAAAGTAAGTTTTAAGGCCAATTCACATCTGAGGCGAAGTAACGGTGCAAATGTACTCAGATGTGTACACAACTTTAGATTATTGATAAATTTCATTGATTTCGTTTATAGGAAGTTCAAGGTGATGGTGAATGTTGTGCTATATGTATTGAACCATATAGAATTTGTGATATTTTACGAATTCTACCATGTGGGTATGTATTTGTTTATTTTATTTTTAAATATTTTATAATTGAATTTTTTGTTGTTGGTATAGGCATGAATTCCACAAGAATTGTATTGATCCATGGTTATTAGAACATCGTACATGTCCCATGTGTAAAATGGATATTTTAAAACATTATGGATTTGTGGTCAGTGTTCCAATATATTACCGTTAATTAAAAAAAAATAGCTATAGCTTGGTGTAATCTGTGATAAATTTAAGCGCATTCACTGCTTTTTTGTGCATTTTGTTTTCATTACTTTACAAAAAAAAAAGCACTCTTTGGTGGAGGTAATTTGTAGATTTTGCTTTAATATTTCCCAAAGATATTTCCTGTTTTTTTGAGATGGAAAAGCAAATTTATTTGTTATTCGAAATGATTGTTTCTTATAGTTTTCTGGTAGTCAAGAAAGCATCTTACAAATGGAAGTTGAAGAAATTGTTATTTTAGAACGTGATGATAGTCGCCAAATTAGTCCAAGACGTAATGGTGGTGGTATTAGCCCTTTACCAGAAATAAGGGCTGTTGTTATCACTGATCGCCAGGTATTTGTGTATAATATATTTATTTATATTTCAGTTGTGTTAATGTACATTTTCGTTTAAATAGCGATTATTTGACAATTCAGTAGATGATGATAGTAGTCGTTCATCAACACCAAATGAAATGACACCTAGTTTATCCCAACAACAACAACAATCATCACCACAACAACAACAAAAACAGTATTCACCTGTACGTCAAGATTTATGTGTTAGTTGTATTGCAGCAAAAGCTGCAGCTGCTTTATCATCAACTGTAACAACACCTACAACAACAAATCAAAATAGTACAAAAATAACAGGAAATGGAGCTTCCATTATTGATGAAGAGATGCTTTTATCGAGGAAATCTTCCACATCATCAACTATAACAAATGAGAGTAGCAGTGATGATTAAACAAAAACAAACAAACAAACCAACAAAAAAAAGAGACTTAAGTGATATTGTGATATAATTTTATGATTTCCTGTTTGTTTCTCGAATGGTGCTTCTATTTTATGACTTAATTAACAAATAGACTTAAGTAATAACGAAGTCAGGCTTCTTTTTCGTTTGTTTTAATTTGAAAGAAAAGGAACTGTGCCTTGATTTTGTTTTTGAGTTAGATTTAGAGTCGACGGCATGTACTTTTTTCTTCCAGTTTTTTTTTTGTTTTAATTATCTTAAAAATTATAAATAACCCATCCAATATGCTGAAATGACTGAAATTACTTAAAAGAAAAATGTTCAGATAAAATGAATAAATTATTGAAAATTTAAATTTTTATTATTAAACATCAAACACAAACAACGATGTATATATATAAATAAAAAAATAAATAGATAAATTAGAAATTTAATGAAAATCCAACAATTTCGTGTATATTGAAGCTGGATGTTATATAGAATTTCCTAGCGATTTTCGTTTCTTTTACAACAATATTTGTGATGGGGTGTTTACCGATAATGAAACGTTTCTGATAGGCTTTGATAGAGAATTGTTTCCATGATTGTATATGATAGAAGTACACCTAGAAAACTACATAATTTTTGCCTACTCTAAATATAAATCAGATCAAACAAATATACGTACAATTCCAGTATCAACACCTAAAACCATCGTATTCCCATATAAACAAATACACGTAATTGAACCTTCTAATATTTCATTAGTATAAAACAATTTTTTCGTATATTCTTTATCCTGTCCCAACATCACAACTTCAATGAACTCCCTTTCTTCTAACCGATCAGCACGATCTACGAGGAAAAATTTTTGTTGGCCACTGCAACGTTCATGCCGCATTTATTATCACTTACATAAAACAACGATAATATCATCACGTAGAATTTGTTGTATATTTGTTTGTAATGAATTCGGCATACTATAATTGACCAAACATTTCGTTGGTAAATTACTAATCGGTGCTATATTTTTCATATCGTAATCAAGCTTTCTTACATCATTATTTATCAGAATCGTACATATACCATTCCACATATTTATTGATGTTATATTAGATGGTGAGTAGACACGTGTAAACCAGATTTCATCCAAAAATCGCCCGTGACGATTGTCATTTAGTTTCTCTATTGTTAAACGACCACCTAACTTCTGATAACAAATGCAATTTTTGTATATACTGCAAGAATACTACTAGTTAATATCAAGAAGACTGTGGAATGCACAGCCAACTCTTCTAATCGTATTTATTGTTGAATCACATTACCTATGATTGACTACATCTTCAATTGTGAGATGATTGAAATTCTCGTTGATTATATCATCGATTATCAATAATTTGGGATAAGCAATGACGATTTTAATCGATTCTGTACTATACAGGAAGGTGACTTTATTGACTTTTTCAGCTTGATGTCGTGACATTGATAATAATTTCCAATATTGATTAAACAGTCGTACACGACCATCCTCAGAACCTACAGCTATATAATTTTGATAAATATCAATACATATGATACGTGGTATTTCAACAGGACTTGGAATTATTTCAAAACTAATCTCATGTAAATTATGATACGATAGCCATGTTTTATAAATAAAAAACCAAATATCTGATTCATTGTTATTGAAACTATTCAAATATGTTGTTAATTCTTTTTTTGGGATTTCTGTCTCACAACACCACCGCCAAATTGCTGTTTTCTATAACAAAACAACGATTAATTAATATTTGTTTAATCTTAAAGGGATTACGTACATTTGATAAGAATTCAACAATACTTCTCCATTGTTTACACACATGTTTGGCATTGATTAATGTCCTACCATCACAATTAATTAAAACTTTTTCAATAATTTCTGGTGGTAGTGACATTGTAGTTTTTATTTATGTTGTGTTTCGTACTGAAACAAAAACACTGTCTGTTTCCAAAATTAAATGATTCATTGTTACAAATACGAAAATATAAATAACCTCTATGGTGCATTTGTCACTTTTTTGACATTTCGAGGTTAACTAAGTCGATAAAGTAGAATTGCAGAATTGCCAGATTGATCACACAGCTAGTCGTCGAATTTTTCGTTAAACTTTAATGTTTTTCTCAGAAGCGTCCAGCAACAAGAGCATTTCCACACCAAGAACGCTTTAAAAATTTTATAAGGTATATAGAAGAATTATATGTCGTGTATTTACCATATAGTTATTTGGTTATTCATAACAACAGAACAAAGAAAACTCAATCAGATGACTGTTATTACTAATTTCTGTTAACCATCAAATCAGCGAAGTTAAAATAGGCGAAGTATTCTAACGTCTTTATTAAATATAATAAAATAATCAGCAGAAGTCAATGTTAGATGATAAATGGTTATATCTGGCAACATTGCTCACATCTGATATCGTTTCAGAACTGCGTTCAGCAATTAGGGGACAATTACTCAGCAGTCAAGGGAATTGCCTAATAACACGCAAAAAGAACGTTTTAGAGTATCTTCCAATTATATAAATTGATAAATTGTTGCGCTCTAACGATTTCTGATATGTACGAGCTAAAAGGAGATAAACTTATTTGGTTCGTCTTGCTGTTTCTCAAATTAATAGATAAAATATAATTGGATTAACTTAATTAATTAATTCGTAAATTAATTAATTAACTGATTTATTTAATAGAAATTTGTTATAAAACTCTTTTATAACAAAATATATCAGTCTTAACAATTAACGAATAACATTATTAAATTTGTTTTAATTAAAAAACTACAATAATTTAACTATCATTTTCTTGGCTTTTTGATGATTGTTTATCATCATCATCATCATTATTATTATCTTTATGTTTCTCTAATTTATCACCATTTTGTATGCAATTAATAAAATTTAAAATGTGTTTAATTTTATCTTCAGTTGTTTGTCGATTCATTAATAATTCATCTTGTTGTGTTTTTTGACTTTTCAACGATATAGTTAATTGTGAATGGCGATCTTGTAGTTGTGATAATTCAGCCGATAATTTCTGATTAGCTTTTTCCAAATTGCGTTTCTCTTCTAGTTTTTCTGTAAATCAAAAATCTATTTCTTATACACATCATCATGATTATTGCGTTTAAATTTTGTTGATTTTATATGTTGTGTGTATGTTTGTTTTTTTTTTTACTATTTCAGATCTAACCTGCAACTTCAGATGGTGTTATATAGGATACACTCATCCCTGAAGGTACATTTAATGAGCCAATTGTGCGGACTTCTTTAACAATGCAACGTGGACATTGACGGGGTGTTTGTGATAATGGACGATTGTGACAACTAACATGGAAGCCATTAGCACAACTTTCACAAATTGATAATGTTCCTAAAATTATCGGAAATTACTTAGAATTTATCAAAATTGAATGAAAACGAGCGAGGAAAACCTGTTTGTCGACAAGTTATACAAATTTTCCCATCAGGCGATGAACTACTTGGACTAACTCGTTCAATTGTTAAACCACTTGGTAGATTTGGTATTGCAGGGAATGGCGGGAATGTTTTTATTAAATTATTCGGTGGTGATACTCGTTCATTTTTTCTTCTAACTGATTGCCGTGTATTTGGTGGTGATATCGATGATAGAATGTACGAATTCTTTTTACGTTTCTACAACAAAACAATAATAAAAAAACATAAATAATTGATTTGATTGTAAATAAGTTTTGATGGATTACTGGTGGAAAATCCCATCCTTTACTACCATATAAAAATTGTGGATTTGCTGTACTTCTACGTTTCCTTTCAACACGTTTATTTTGCATCTCTTTATAAACATCATGTGTAACTAAACCGAAATTATTTAAAAATTCTGATTGTGTCACATCGTATGGATTTATCGGCTTAAATGCTGTTTGTTCCGGTGATATTGCTATTGTTGCTGGTACTGTTGGTGTTGTTGTTTGTACGGCCTCAATTGAATCTTCAGATGTTGACGATATTGATGTAGAAAATGATCGTGAAACTCTACAAAAAAAAACACTCTTCAAATAATTACATGAAAATTTTACAACTGAAATTACATATTCTGTTTTCTAGCACGGCTTAAAGCTGTTGTTAAATTAAAACGACGCTCCTCTATTATTGTTTTAACTTCATTCTTTTGGATTTTCTTCTGATTCGCTCTATATTCTTCACGTAAACGTTCCAAAAGGACTTTCTAGAACAAATTCAAATTTGCATGTTACGCCACTGTCTCTACCATATCTACCATCTATCATTCTCTCTGTCTAACACGTGTTTTTTTACAAATTGCATCTTTGTCTAACACAATACTAAAATTGTCTTAATAAGATTAACAATTTTAAATCGAATATTTGGTGGAAAAGCAGGTGAAATGGTGGAAATTATAACCTAACAAATCAATGTCAATAAGTGCGAAATTATTAAGGAAATTGCACAAACTTTAGCCTTTATCCACATTTAGCATCTATAAGAATACAACGGATAACGAACACAAATGAATCAATAACTTTATAAACATCGATAAATATTGAAATAATTTGAACTTTAAACAATAATCAATTAATTAATTAATTGAGAATAAAAAACACCGGAAGTTATCAATGAATCTCAATGAAAATGTTTTTTTTTTGGTTAGAAACAAAAGAACAAGTTTCGTTGGCTAATTATAGAAACAAATGAATTTTAGTTTAGCGAGGGGGTTGGGAGGGAAATCAGCCATTTTATTTGATTGTTTTTTTTTAGAATTTTCCTCGATTTTCATTGTTTCGTTTTCTTTTCAATGGCAATTTACCTGTGCCAAACCGATTCGTATAATTTCCTGTTCAGCCTTATTAATTTCCTTTTGTAGATCGACATTCTGTGAAAATAGAAAATCTACGAATAATCAAAACAGTTTTAAAGAAAATCATCGATTGGCAACTTACATCGGGTTCTTCTTTCGATTTTAATACGAAATTCTGTAAAAAGAAATTACAAACAATTCGTTAAAATCAAATTAGGGAAGTTTCCTTGATTAATTAATAATGTTTGTTTGTAAACGTTACATGATTCTATCTTTATTCAACACATTCATTTGAATTTGCAAATTAGATAAGGATGGGAAATTGTTTAGAAGATGACGTATAACCAAAATAAAAAGTATTAGAAACTTACCTGATGATTACGGATTGCATTTTTCAATTGATTTTGATTTGTTTCGATATCGATTTTTAAATTCTTCGTTATCGCAAGATCCTTCATTTTTCTTTTCCAAATGAGTCCGCAGAAATCTTCAATTTGAAAATTGAATAAAATCAAATGACTTATTGAAAAATACTTTTGCAATTCTCTAAACTAGAATAACACACAAAATTGTACACTCTCGGCGTTTATCACTGTCTTTGTTGCACTTGTTGAAAATCAAATGGAGAAAACGGGTGCGTGAATCTAGTGTGCGGCGCACGCTGCCTATTATTCTTTTCTCAGAATTTTTTTTAATTCACCTAAATCTACAATTGCATAAATTGCAAAATTAGAAAAACGCCAATTAAATTGTGTTGATAGCAATAAAAAAACTTACGTTTATTATAGTTTTATTGGAAAAAAATCCGCAACAGAATAACACATTGATAGGGAATCGAATCGGCAATCGTCGGGTGACCGCCGTAAGTACAATCTTAACAGTACAACCGTTTTTATGTTAATAATAATAATGAAAACAAATTGTAATTTCAACAAATTTTGGTATATAATTATCATTATTTGTTCAAAATCATTGGTAAAATGAGTAAAAATGTATAATATCGTTTAAAATAAAATTGACGGGGGAAAATAACAAAATTTCCCCCTACTAGTAACTAGAAAAATGGTGGGAGTTGTTTTTCAGTTGTTTTCCTTTCAAATGCTTTGCGGGAAATCAAATCAAATTCTTATCAATTACAAATTTCACCATTCGAGCTATTCGTTGGCGTTTCTGTTGTTCTTGGAATGGTTGTATGAGCCAAACAGTTTCAATAGGAACAGCTTCTGTACCCTAAAAATTGATTTTTGTTAATTGTTGTTATTTCAGCGGTGGATTTTTTCGTTTGATTTTACTTGAATTAAATCTAAATCACCGACTTGGTCGTCATCTAACAACGACATTGCTAGACCTTCCATCGACATACCAACACCGTAAGCCATACTTTGTTTGATATTTTCGTGTATTTCGTCTAATTTGATGAGATTGGGATTTGTGCCGAGTTTTTCTAAATTCCCGATTAATTCTCTGTGATATTCAACAATTAATTCGTCCCAATTGCGTTCAATCACATCCATATCGACGCAGGTGAACAAGAACAATGTCAAATCGTTGGCCAAAATCGTGTACCTATAAGGACGACTTAATTTACAAAAATATTCGATAAAAACATAAACATATTCACAACCGTGTCAATTGGAAATCGATCATCATAATTTTTGGTGGTAGATTTCTATCCTTTTCATGATATTTGAATAGGAAATTTGGTAACCACGTATCACCATGTGTGATCACTGACAATTTATGATCGTGCAAATGGCACAATTCGCAAATTCTACCAAAGAAATCACCATCAATGAATCCATTAAATTTCACTAAATAATCGTTTGTTAGCTCCTTTTCAACGGCATCACGCGTTATTTTGATTAGATTCTCTTGAAAATATCGATACCATCTACGGTATTTCTCATCGAAATACGTTTCTTTTAATTGTTTCGCTATTCGATCAAAATTCTCATATTGTTGATCTTTATAAGCTAGACATAAACTATGAAATCGTGCAAATAGTTTCAATAAAACTACCGTATTTTTATAATCTAAACCATTACCACGTTCAACACTACCATAACCATAAAAACTTTGATCTTCTAATGATATAAAGTCGTTATTACCATCAGTTACAGCGTAGAAAAACCTAAAGTAACGCTGGAACATCAATATTAAATCGAAAAATCAATTAATTTTGACATAATTACTGGGGAATATTATCGAATGTTTCCGACATATTTTTCAAATTGCTGAATTGCCACAAATTCGGCCAGACTTTCTCATAGAAGATCGTTTCATTTTCGAAGAAATCCACAGATCTATAGGTTTTCCTTCGGCCAATATTCGTTGGTAGATATTTCGTTATCACTGGAATAACTATCTGTTCAATTTCGTTGCTAAAAATTTCAAAATTGGCGCCATAGAATGTTGGGTTCAACAATAGTTAAATGTAGCCCAATATTTAAATTTAGGCTGAACAACAATTTGAATACATACTTATTATTTTTACCATTAGCATAAATTTTGAAACGACAAACTGCACTTAAGTAGGAGTCGCCCTTTTTCAATTGACCACCAATTTCAATACGATCGATTTCAATGTGGCTTAATTGGCTTTTTTTCGAAATAATTTGATGTAAAACGGCTTCTGTAAATTTCGGACAAATAATTTGTTGTAAATCACCCACAGACATTTTTGTGACACGTTAATGTTATGCTAAAAAGGAAGACTTTTAATTGCAAGCCACGTCTGTAACACAAATAAAGTAAATGTTCCACAGATGATATTTATACTAAATTGAATAAACAATGAGAAAAGCAAATTTCATATAAAAAAACACATTTATTTATTATTTATTTATTCAAATTAATTATTCAAGTTATCTAACTCAGGTAAGAACAACAATTGAAAGCGGTGACGTAGACCTGTAATCCCATAGATAATCACTGAACTGTATACTTGGCTGGAATGCTGACTTATATCGACAAGGTCGTTGCACCCTCTCTAGCTGCTTGTCGCTCCTTTATCCTTTTCTAGTCTCAAATATATGTTGTATATATATATGTATATACAGGCTCGGCCCGGCCAAGTAGAAACATAGGAGAAAATCGAAGAAATGAATCAGAAATATGATGTGCATGTGTTAAAAAGAGATATAGGAAAGGTAGGTGGTTAAGTAGTAAATATTCATTGCAAAAATATCCACCCTCACCATCTGCAGCAGACCCCTTTTCTAATAACCATCATCAAATGTCTCAAAACTATGACAATGTTGTTGTTCCTTCTCTCTTACTCATTGAGTTGTGATGTTTCTACTTCAAAAAGACGAAAAATTCTACGACAAATAGTTTTCTAATAATATTTATAATAAGTATGTATAATTTTACTATTTAGAATTTTTATTTGCAATTTCTCTAAATTCGGTGTCCATCAGCAACGCATTTTTAATTTTAATTCTCCAAATTGCTAGATAAATAGTTTGTTGTTGTTGTTGTTGTTTCGTCTCTCTCTTACTCATTGAGTTGTAATGTTTCTACTTCAAAAAGCCTCAAAATTCTAGGCCAGATCGTTTTCTTAGTAGAAAGGGGGGGGTCTGGTGCAGATGGTGAGGTTGGATATTTTTGCAATGAGTATTTACTACTTAACCACCCACCTTTCCTATATCTCTTTTTAACACATGCACATCATATTTCTGTTTCATTTCTTCTATTTTCTCCTATGTTTCTACTTGGACGGGCCGAGCCTGTATATGTACGAAGCGTCAATGAGAACAATATCAAACAGAGAAAGGGATGGTCCATGCTCGGATCTCTCATTATTTTCCGTGTTCGTCGATTTAACATAGTTCAGTGTAGATAATACGTCTACGTCGTTAAACATAACCTCAGTTTGTAAATAGAACAGGGCCGTAATCGGAAACTTTGAAGGGGTGATAGCATTAAAACACGACCAAAAAAACTTCTAAAATTTTTATTATTATCGTTAATTATTTTAATTTGTATCACATCTACGGCAGTAATAATTCAATTGGTGTTGTATTTCTTTGTGATGTTCTATAAATAAATATTTGAGAAAAGAAATATTACAATTTTTGGCCCATTTGTGTTTTCTTCTTCTTCTTGAATCTAATCGATGATTTTGTTTGTTTAATTTCCTCATTGTCATCATTAATATTACAATTTAAAAATGTCTTTACTAATGATCCACAATTAGACAATTGTTGATTTTTGATATTTAATTGTTTTAATGTTGGTAGACTTGTTGATTTTTTGATTTTCAAATTTTCGTCTAAATCTATAGCAGTTTGCCGTTTCAATCTAAAAAACAAAAGAAAAACAAATCAAAGCACATGTTTATCGAAAGATTTATAGAATCCGTGTTGTGTGGTACCCGTTTTTGGTTGGTCCATCTCTTGATTTGGCTGCTTTTTTACCCTTTTTCGACCTGTTTTTGCTTTTTGCCGACCTGGAATTTTGAATAATATTCAACAATATTGCATTATGTTCATTATTTAAAGTACTTTTTCGAGTTTAGTAATAGGGGCAGTCCTTCGCTATCACTTTTAACACCGAACCATAGTTTGTTCTTCAATGATAAAAGTTTAGCTTGTACTTGGGATAATTGTTGCGTTACAATATTCCTGCGATCCAATCTACATTGAACATCAAAATCGTTAAAAATCCAACAATTTGACTCAAGATAAGTTTGACAAATAAACTTATCTTAAGCTGGAAAATCAAACAAAGAAAAACAAACTTTAATTGTGGCGTTCTTGATCGTTTGATAACAGTTTCATTTTGAAATTTTTCATTTGGCAACAATTCACAAACAGAAATATTTCTATTATCATTAAAGAACATCTGACAATCACTTGATTGTTGCTTCTTTTGTTCCGAATTTTCTCGATTTTCTCCTCTTCAATCTACCATTATTACACGTTTGTTTCTTGTAATCTTGATTAAAATCATCATTATCATCACTATCTGAACTATCGGTAATATAAGGATTGGTTATTGTTAAGAAATTTAATCCTAAAGTTGCCTTACAAATCTAAAATTTTACAAAATATAGTAGAAATAACAATAGTCTTATAGATTTTTTAAAAATTGAACAATCCTTTTAAAATAATTAAAATACATGTCACCCCTCGATTTACCCGGTATTCAATTAACACGGTTTCAAATTACACGATACCGTCTATTTCGAGGGACATGTGTATTCTAAAGAAAATTATTGTCTGGAATTACAGGTAATGGTTTTCTGATAATATTGGGACTTTTTGTTAGATTCTTCTTCTTTATTTTCAGTTTCTTTGTGTTTTTTTGATTGATAACTGGTGTTGGCGGTGGTGCTATTATTAATCGGTTGTTATCATTATATTCATGGCCTACTTCATTCGAACTTGAACTAGATATGTCACCTTCATCACTGGAATTTGTTAAGTTTGTTGTTGTTTTGTGGGAAAATTAGTGAAAGTTTTTACCTGGAATAATCACTTATTTCGATATTTGTGGGCTCTTCAGCGTTCGATCCGTATTGAATTAACTTGTTAATGATTTTATTTCGTAATTTTTCCTGAAATTTTCAATTTAAACAAACAGAAAATAATCGAAAAAATTTCTATTAATAAATGTCTTTATTGTATGTTGCTAAAAAAATATGCCAAAATTACGGTTATCAATAACGCAAAAATGATAATAATTCGAATTTTGTTAGTTTGTTCTAGTTCTAATACCTTTCTTGGTGTGTCATCATATAGGTCTAATAATGTTTGGCAAAATGTTTTTCCCATTTGTTCAAAATCGTGTACATTGAAATGTGTTAAATTACGACTACCTAATGTTGAACCAGCAAATGATGCCTCCATTGTATAACTATTTGGTATACCTAACATCCACATTACAACGCGGCCGGTACCTTCTTTCGATTTTTGTACCTTAAATTTACAACTTTCGAAACAAAACTAAAAACGAAAAATTCATTCCAAAAATTTCCTGTACACAATACAACAATTCATCTCTGACTTGACCGTTAAATGTAGCCCACTTAGTGATTGGTCGCGGATATTTTACGGCCGCCATATTTGGGAAGCTAGCCGTGACGTGATGATCACGTGTCTCCACACCCTTCTTAGATAGGATACGGTCATGATAGAGATGAAGATGGAGATTTGCGTTGTTTACCTTGTCGGCAGCGTTTTTATGTAACAATAATGGAAAGACTTGTTCTTGTAATTTGCATTCATCATTATTATTGTTTTGTTTTTCACAGCCATATATGAAAATATTATGTTTTCGTGAATGTGCATGTAAATCACAATATAATGCAATACCGCATTCATCTAATAATCGACGTATTAACATTTTTGTATAACATATAGATGGATATTGTTCACGTATAACACTTTTATATTGACGATTCAGATCTTTACCAGTTAATGAACAACGATTATTACCAACAATAACACCATCAGGATTCAACATTGGTATTAATTTGAATATAAATTTATCACGTAATTCTTTTGCAATTGCACAATCACTGGTTAAATAATCTAGAAAACCTTTCATTATCCATGATGATGGTGTTTCACCAGGATGGACACGTGCTGTTATCACTACAGCAGGTTTTCTCTAAATTAAATCGAATAATTCAACAAACGTATTCGATACAAGTCTCTATCTCGATTTCTATCTCTATTTATGTGTAGATCGAAATCGAGACTTTTATTGAGAAATACGTTACGTCTTGTCCAGACTTGAAGTTCTGATAGTAGAGTTCTTTTGGACGGAGAAAGCTGGTACAAATGTGGGAGTTTAAGGGGCATATATAGCACCTCAAAGCCTAGGCGCAACAGTGTTGCAAACATTAGGACTCTGCCACAAAATATCTAAACTTTTCGATTTCACGGCAACAGTTGCTGTAATGGAAAATTGCAACTCCAACCATCCTACAGACTTTCAACACTATCTGCACCATGACAAGTTGACAACTTTTATGAATGTGGCCATCAGTCTATTCATTGTTCTGCTGTCTTCCCTTCCAGCACAGTTATACCTACTTCGCTGTACGAAAGAACTCAACCGGCTTTGATCTTTAATTCCATCTCCAGAACTGTGTGCTTTACGTATTAAACTAAACCGTTTACGCAGGCGCAAATGGTAGCTCCTACCTTATAAAAAATACCATTTGCGCAGGCGTAAAGGGTTCAGTTGATACCGTAAAGACCACAGTTATGAATTGGCAACTGGCGTACTGTTGCCAAGTCGACATCGTTATACGCATTCAAGTGTGGACATAGCTTTAGAATTGTATTTCAATCAAATTACCTTAAATTGATCTGTTTGCGGTGTTGTTATTGTGACATGATGTACATTATTACCAGCCAAACTTTTACATAATAATCGTACTGTTGTAAATGTTGATTTAATTGGATGATTGGCTAATTGATGTAAATAATCTTCTAAATCTGAATATGTATATGGATAACAATTTGCAAAATAAACTTCATCATTATCATATTGAAATTCTGTTGTAAATGTTAATGTATAAGTCATTTGTATATCTTGAGCATCTGGAGAACTAATATTTTTTGTTCACTAAATTAAAAAGATTCACTCACATTGATCCAAGAAACTTACAGGTAATCATTACAATAATAGGTGATATTATCACCGAATCTTCGCCAACCGATTGAATGTAATTGGGCATCTTTTGTTGAATACATTAACGGACGCATACCTTCATTGAACAAACTACCATCTTTCGTGAAATTCACAATAGAAAACCTTCAATATAGATAAAAACGATCAATTACATATGAATTCAAACCATTTCTACAGTTTAATTATAGAAAAAAAGTTGAACGACATCAGCGGGAATCGAACCCGATATTCTGCAACTGGTAAAATGTTTAATCGACAATTAAATCATTGGGGGTTCGATTCCCGGTGATTTAACTAAAATTTTTTTTTGTCACAACATTAGTAATAATTACCGATACAGAAAATTCTTCTTCATGTTGGTTATGCGAAAGTAAAACCATTGCATATGGCGATTCGTATAGAAATCCGCACGTAAATATAATTCATAATAATTTGTTGTTACACGTATTGCTTTTGCTAAATTACCACATTCAAAACGCGATTCAAATTTTAATGAATCCTCATCGATATTATGTTGGATTGTTGGCGATTGTATATATCGACCACCACCTATTCTTGATCGACTAAACTATACGTAAAGAAAAAATTATTTTTATCCCAAAAACAAATCATAAGAAACTTACATAATTAACAGCACTAATTGGATTATATTGATAAATAACAATACCATAATCATCACCGATTGGTGGTGGTTGGGCTTCATTATTAGTTGTTCGATAGTACGGTTCTGGATTTGTTGGTACATAATAAATATGTTTAATACGTTGATCTAAAACTTGACATTCAGTTGGCCAACGTGGTCGTTGCGATATAAAACAAACATCTTTATTTAATGTATATAAATCACGATTTGGATAAGTTGTTTTTGATTTTTCATCGTTTTCATCGTGCTGGTCAATTGTTTTAAATAGGAAATTTGAGAAGAAATTCGACTTTTTTGGTGTTGTTGGAAATAAATTCGCTTGTAGATCCTTCACTATTGTCTCTGAAATAGAGAGAAGACACAAAAACAAAATGTTGATGTGTCTTAAGGCTCAATTATGGTCGATTACTAACTACTTGGTAGAGCAAGAAAAATGGTGTGCGAATGAGCGAGAACAGCAGCCAAATCTGCGGCTCAACTCGCACTAGCACAGCGAGCGACGAGTTGATTAGTTATTCGGTGTTCCTTCGGCGAAGTAACTGGAACAGCTGCGGGCGGAGTGAAACGGAAAACAGCATGAATGCAGATTTCGTTCCCTTCCCCCACAGTTATACCTGCTTCCCTCAACGAATGAATTTAGTAGCGACGAGTCACTGTGCAAACAAGTAACTAGTAAACTCGCCTATTGTTCTTCCACTGCAAAGTGGGGACTAACGTAGCAAAAACTTGGCGTTTCCATTGTTTTTAGATACATATTAATATTTCCTTGGGAAAACCATTCGATTTGCGTAAGATTACGTAAATATCGATGATAAATGTTCACCGCCTACAGTTAAAAAACAAACCAAACAAAAAACAAAACAAAAGAAATAAAGAACATTTTAACGATTTTGTTGTCATAATTATTGCAAAAATATTGCAAAAAAAAATTACAACAAAAACATAGGTGCATTGTTTCTGTTTTGTATTTGTTTGTTTTGTTATGATGTGAGTTAATCAAAAAATATTCTTTTGGCAACGCTACTAATCAAAGCAGGTGTGTAAAACAACTGCAATACAAAGCGGTAATATTTTTAAAACGAATATTTTAAGCAAGAAAAGCACAAATTTCCTCTTTTTTTGTTTTGTTTTGTCCAATTACTACTGTAATAAAACGTAGTGAACACCAAGTCAAGTTCGCTCACCTTTACCACAATTGCTTTCATTTTCCAATTCCATTATTGCATTCGATTAAAGACTTTCCTACCAAAAATAAAAATAAAAGAATATGACGTTAATGTTAAGAAGACAAAACTAAACTGAAAAATTCCCCCTATTATCAAAATAAACTCACAATATTTCCATGGGAATGGAAAGCAAATTCGCCAACAAAACAGGGGGGAAATCGATCAAGCTTTGTCTCTCTGTCGTCTAGTTGACTGTTGTAAGTATTATTTTTATTCATTCTCTAATTGCAAAAAGGACAGCGTTGGAAATCTTCCGGGACCTTCTCACCGATTTCAACAAATTTCTCTCAACATTTTCTATAAATACAATCCACATCTGTATGATATATATCCAACTATTCGAAGCTAGACAGTGGCGGCAGGAGAGAGACAAAACAGTGATTTCTTGTAAGAATGAACGATTTTGATATTATTGATTCGCATTAAAGTTAAATGAACTCCACAATCATTTATGGACAATCTAAAAATAGTAATTATATCGATAATAATAAATTAAAATAATGTCGTTTGAATGTTGCATGACTAACAAGAATCTATTGCAAAAGTTTATCATTATTATTACAATAATAATTTAATCTGATTGGCAATTTAACATGTTGGAAACGTTCCAAGTTATTGGAGTAAATTTGAAAATTATTACAAGGAAATTATTATCGAGAAAAAAAGTTTTGGAAATTTTCATTCAAATTTCCCCGATCTTTATCGCACAGTGCGCTGTAATTAACTCACATTATCAGTGACAGGCGATGATGCCTACCCGACTAAATTGTCAGTCGTTTAATGACCATTTTCATTGGAAAATATTTGAGCAATAAAAATAACAAGAACAACTTAAAACTATTTTTGTATTGAAACACATAAGGCAATCTGTGCGATTATTGAATTTTTATCATTAAAATAGCCTTGTGCCAGTTTTGCAGCTACTATTAACCATGATAGTACACAGCTGATTCCAGGCAATGTTGCCAAAATCAGCAATTTGTTACTAAACTATCTAATAACTTTTTCTGAACAATTCTGTGGTATTTGTGGCAATAATCGAGAGTAATTCATACGATGCAAAAGTAATTCTCAAATAAAACAGCTATAAATTAGCAAAATTGGCGAATTCTATTAACCTTGACAGGTAGCAAACTTGGCAACACTGTACAAGTACATGTGCTATTAATCATCTCATTATTATGATAATAAATAATTTGATAACAAAAACATATTAATTACACAATAAAAATGATATAAACTTAACTATAGCAGAAACGTACGCCCTTTTATTATTCGAACAATGGAATTCCTTTATTAGTAGGAAAAATGCCATCGATATTCCACAACAATAGATCAGGTAAACTAATCAATTGTTATTTAATTAATTTAACAATGATAATTGTAGATTATCAACCAATTGGCTATCCAACACAACAACAATTAATAATAAATACAAATGATGATGAGAAATGCAATATAAAAGGTTATATAACGTCAAATTTACGAACATCTGTTTACCATTTGATTTCATTGATATTTTTATGTATTCCATATTTATTATCGTGTTGGTTTATCAAAATAAGAATCTTAAAATATCGACAAACAAATCTAAATGATGCTACATTAATTTTAATTCAAGATCATCACGGCAATAACGATTTAATTCATGTGAAGACTGATATTGTCAAACTGCCAAATTATGAGAATTCCATAGATTTACGTTATTTCTTCTATAAACACACAAAATTTATATGGTGTCATCATGATAATGAATTTAAAATTTTTGATAGTATTCTACCGAAATTCGAGAATTATTTAAATAATTTGAATGGTTTAACCAATGAAGTCTATGATGAATTGATGAGATTTTATGGTTTGAATTGTATAGAAATTGAAATTAAATCGTATTTACGATTGTTTTTTGATGAAATCTTCAATCCATTCTATATATTTCAGTTGTTTTCGATAATTTTATGGTGTTTTGATGATTATATGTTGTATGCTGGCTGTGTATTGTTTTTATCATTATTCTCAGCGATAACAGCATTAATTGAAACACGTAAACAGAGTGAAGCTGTACGTGGTCTAGTTGTTGCATCTAAATGTGATAATGTCGAAGTATTACGGTCTAATTATAGGAAAATGATAGATCCCATTGATCTAGTACCTGGTGATTTGATCATTTTACCAAAAGCCAATTTCGTATTACCGTGTGATGTTGTATTGATAACAGGACAATGTATTGTTAATGAGAGTGCATTGACAGGTGAGAGTGTGCCTGTAACGAAAACTTCATTGAATACAAACGATTATTCACCGATTCTACATAAACGCCATACTTTATATGCTGGTACATTGATGATACAAAGTCGTTATTATGGTGGTGAATTTGTATATGGTAGAGTTATAAATACAGGATTTAATACGACAAAAGGAGCGTTAATTAAAAGTATTCTATATCCAACACCTGTAGGTTTGAAGTTCTATAAGGACAGTTTAAAGTTTGTTTTTGTATTATTCATTATAGCAACACTAGGAATGTCTTATTGTCTTTATATTTATATAACAAGACAGGCCGATTTGCGAGAGATTCTAATAAGGACATTAGATATTGTTACAATTGTTGTACCACCTGCTCTACCAGCTGCTATGACTGTTGGTATTGTTTACAGTCAAAATCGTTTAAAAAAATTGCAAATTTTCTGTATAAGCCCACCAAAGATCAATGTTTGTGGTAAAATCAAATTAACATGCTTTGATAAAACTGGTACTTTAACATATGATGGTTTAAATATACAATCAATTGTACCATGTAGAAATCGAGAATTTTTACATCCAATTATCGATCAACAATCATTGGATATTGATGATGTTTTAATACAATGTATGGTGACGTGTCATTCATTAACTAGAATTGATGGGGAATTGACCGGTGATCCATTGGATTTGTGTATGTTCGAATTTACGAATTGGGTATAATTTCGTGTATGTTTTGTTTTTAAAATTGTTTCTATTTATATGGGAATTCTTGTAGGAATTAGAAGAACCGGGTAATGATGAAAATACAAGATTCGATATGTTAGCACCGACTGTTGTGAAACCGGCAAATAATCAAATCTCTAATTCGCAAGTAATTTCATCGATGTATTTGATTAAATTACAATTTATCTAGTTTTGAAAAACTTCCAGATACCATATGAAATCGGTATATTGCGTCAATTTCCATTCTCATCAAATAATCAATGTATGTCTGTGATATGTAGAAAATTAGGTTCGAATAAAATGATAGCATTCACAAAAGGTGCACCCGAAAAACTATTATCGATGTGTTGTCCGGAAACAATACCTGAAAATTTTCTTAAACAATTATCACAATATACGAAAAATGGTTATCGTGTGATTGCTTTAAGTTATAAAGAATTATCAAGAAAATTCAAATGGACAGAAGCCCAACGTGTGAAACGTGAAATAATCGAATGCGATTTGAATTTTTTAGGGTTTCTCATCATGCAAAACCCATTAAAACCGGAAACAACACCTTGCATTAATAAATTACAACAAGCCAACATTCGTACAATTATGATAACTGGTGATAATATATTAACAGCGATTTCTGTAGCACGTGATTGTGAAATGGTGAAAATTAATGAACGAATAATCATATTAAATCTACACGATGATCATTGTAATGATGATGGTAGTTTACCGAAAATACAAATTGAACATTTCGAAGACACCCATGAAAATTCCAACAATTACCATTTGGCCATCGATGGACGAACATGGAAAAATCTACGTTTCTATTATCCAGATTTAATACCGAAATTATTGATAAAAACAACAATATTTGCACGTTTCCAACCGGAACAGAAAACACAATTAGTTAATAATTTACAAAAATTAGATTATATTGTATCGATGGTTGGTGATGGTGCTAATGATTGTGGGGTATTTATTTATTTATTATTAGGTTTTTGTTTTGAATGGTAATTTGGTACGATTTTCAGGCATTGAAAGCGGCACATGTTGGCGTCTCATTATCACAAGCTGAAGCAAGTGTCGCTGCACCGTTTACATCGAAAATTCCAAATATCACCTGTTTAGTGCATTTGATATTAGAAGGACGTTGTGCATTAGTTACAAGTTTTGCTGTATTTAAATATATGGCATTATACAGTTTAATACAATTCTTCACAATTTTATTATTATATAAACATCATTCAATCTTAGGTGATATACAATTTCTATTTATTGATTTAGTTATAACAACAAGTTTAGCTGTAACTATTGCACATCAAGGTCCTTATCATTGTTTAGTGAAGAAGAGCCCGCCAGGTTCATTAGTATCAATTAATATAATTCTACCATTATTATTGCAAATATTCTTTTGTGGCTTTATACAAGTCGGCGTATTATTTTATTTATTTCAACAAAATTGGTTTACACCAATACCGGATGATGTTGACGATGAAGTAATCTTGTCATGGGAGAATACTGTATTGTTTCTAATATCATCATATCAATATATAATTTTAGCTTTAGTTTATTCAAAAGGTAAACCATTTCGACAAAGTTCATTGAAGAACTTCTGGTTTTTATTTTGTTGTTTATTATTAACAATAATTCTAACATATTTATTAATTTATCCATCGCAACAAATAGCTGAATTCTTTGAAATTATCTATTTATCACCGCACAATTCATCATTGCACGATGAAATCTATTTTCGATATAAATTGTTGATTTTTCCAATGATCCATCTGATTACCGCCTACATGATTGAGGTGAGTTTAGTTGTTTTGTTTTGTTGTTGTTTCGCGTTGATTGTTCGTATCGAAATGATGTGGATTTTGTTTGATTTTAGATTGGTGTCGGTGATCATGTGTGGGTGAAGAAATTCGTTCGTTTTGTTAAACGTAAGAAACGTCCAAAAAGTCAATATAAGTTGTTATTAAAAGAAATGGATGATGATTTTATTTTTGCTTAAGTATTGTTTCTACTTAATAAAATTTATATTTATTTAGATGGTTTTGTTTTGATATTTCCTGACTGTCTCATACCACTATTGCTAGGCCTCATGGAAATTGGATGTATTTAGAAAAGACATACGTTTACATCACTATTCTCTGGTCAAACCATCGGACATCATGCCGAGGAAATTTGACTTCGAAGTCCTTTTTAATGTGGTTATAGAAAACCGCCTAGTGATATGAATCTGCATCGATAGACTAGATCAAAAATCTTCCATCTGGTACACGGATGAATCCAAAACGAATGAGGGGACTGGCATAGGACTCAATTACAGGGAATCCTTATTCTTAGGAAAATCGTCCACCATTATGCAAGCCGAAACTCTTGCAATAGAAATGTGTGCTCGATAGCGTTTAAGAAAAAACCTCAAAGGGCCACAGATACACATTTTGACAGACAGCCAGGCGGTACTGAAAGCTCTAAAGGTCTATAGCCTTGAGTCGAAAACAATCTGGGAATGTAGTCAATCCCTGAAACAACTGGAAAAGGGCAACAAACTTAGCCTAGCATGGGTGCCAGGGCACCAGGGTTTTGCTGGAAATTAAACAGCCGACGACCTTGCTAGAACAGGTGCTATGGCTCCGGAGCGATTCTGTGGGCAAACCAAAAACCCACAAAAAGCAGGAAATCAATGGATGGGAATGGAGCACAAAGGTGCTCTACTGGAGACAACTTATTAACTATTCCCCTAAGTATGCAGAAAGCTTCTCGACTTAAGTAAGAACGAATTAAGATTTATAACAGGACTATGACGATGACCATTCGACTTGGTAATTGTAAGATGAGTCATTTTAATGATTGATCGAGAAATGGTGGAAGCGTCGGACAAATCCAAAAATGGATTTTACCCTTATAGGCCCCGTATGACACGGGATTCCTTCAACATGTTTCGAGAACTGAAGGAATTCCCGTATAACATGGCATTGCTACAACAGAGATTCACTCTAACATGGTTCAAGGATTGGGGAAAGATTAAATTCGTTTAGTGACTTCTCTGTTGTCGGACATAAACAACGCAACTTTGTGAAGTTCTCCGCTAAAAAGACTATTGGAGTTCTATTTCGTAAATGCGGACCCTTTATAGAGCTAAAAGCGAATAAAAGAAAATAATAATGAAGAAACTGAACAAGAACTTGCTCAAATTCTTGTCCAAAAATTATAAATTCTTCCTCTAGGATTTGTGGATACATGTCCATCTTTGGTAAGTTGTTGGAACTACAGATGCCAATATTGTACAAGACATTCAAGTTGCTACAAGTCACTTGAAACTGTGTTTACATTATAAAGTTTTACTTGGTACAAGCCAAGTTGAACAAGAAAAACTTGATGGTGTGATTGTACTCTATGAGAAGTTTGTTTAGCAGCCTGCAATTTATTTATTGCTTTATTGTCAATATTTATATTTTTTAATTGTATTTATCAATTAGATTACAACATTATCTTTCCTTCCGATCATTATACGAATGGCTTGCGAACTGCTCGCCTCAACTCATTTTCTAGCGGCTTTTCGGGCGTGTTTAAAGGAATTTGTCGTTCAAATTTGGACGGCAATTTACACATTTGTGTAATTTTCAGACGTCAACGAACCACTCACCTAACTTATATTTATTTCGATTTGTACTTTTATTTAGCTATGTCTTGTATTGCTCGATTCGAAAACAGATCGTCAGATGTTCGTAGTGTGCTCGTCCACAAAATTTTTTATGCGAACATTCGACGAGCATTACGTCACATTCGTTAGATGTGGACGGGGATTAAGAATAAAGTTTTAGCAATCTAAACGCTGAATTTTCCAAGAAAATTCCAAATATTTTGCCAAAACCGCAAAAATCTATGAATATTCAACAAGAAACGATTGTATAACACCTAACCTCTATTTTGGTATAACCTTTGTTGCTTATATTTAAATAGAATAATAAATCAATTAAATTAATCGTGTTTTGTAATTAGAAATGTCTCGACTTGTTCCTCTTCATATAATCCAACAAACTAATAAAACAAATACAGCATCTGTAATATTTCTACATGGTTCGGGTAATTCTAACGTTAATTGTTTTATTGCCGCTTCTACACGCTTATTAATTACAGGTGATACAGGTGAAGGTATGAAGAATTGGATAAAATTCCTTGTCAACGATTTCTCATTACCGCATGTCAAATTTCTATTTCCAACAGCACCGTTCCAACCATATACACCACTTAAAGGTGATGTAAGTGATAACAATACAGAAAAATAATTGTAATTATTTAAAAATAATCGTTTTTAAGATGAGTAATGTGTGGTTTGATCGTTACGATATCTCGCCAAACGTACCTGAACATGATGAATCGTTGAATTTAATCAAAACCGATATTGAAACTTTGATTACAGATGAATTAACAACTGGAATACCATTAAATCGTATCATAATTGGTAGATTTTGTTTGTTTTGTTAGGGAAATTGTATTATTTGTGTGAAATTCTAGGTGGTTTTTCAATGGGTGGTGCTTTAGCTTTACATACAGCATACCGTTTCATGTCAGGTCTAGGTGGTGTTTTTGCTTTATCATCATTTCTAAATAAACATTCAGCAGTTTATAAAAATATAATTCCAACAGATACACCTTTATATATGTGTCATGGTAGTAGAGATAAACTGGTACCACAAGAATGGGGTGAAACAACATTTGAAAATCTAACAAATCTAGGTGTAAAAGGTGAATTTATATCAATCAAAAATACAATGCACGAAATTAAACGTGAGGAATTATTCGGCTTATTAGAATGGATTAAAAAAATTACTTCCTAAACGACAATTTTTTTGTTATTTATAATAATCCTAATGATCTTTCAACAACAGCATGTGGCTGGCCGGCGTGTTCTACAAATTCCGGTACATTAAATACATCAGATGGATCAATTTCAATATCACGTCCTGTTAACGATTCCAACATAATATTTGATGATGGTAAAAATGGTAAATGACCAATTTTACTGGCTGCTCTCATCTCCATCGCAATCCTTAATGGTGCATGCAGGCCTTGTATGTTTCTTAATATAGCCATATCCATCTTATTTTGATTTTTTCTATACTGAAATTGGCAATAATTTAATAAACAAAATTCAATTATGCTATTGCTAATTAATTACGTTCATTTCTGATGACAATAATGGATGGGGTATTTCCAGGTTACTTCTAGCTGAATTTAAACCATTTATCATTAAATCATTCACACCAAAATTACCATCGCCCAAGCCGAATTCTTCCGGGAGGGTTGGTTTGGTTTTAATCGATGGTAGTGCAAAACTCTACAAATAAATGGGATTTTCATTAAATTCCTAATTAAAATAAAACAAACCATGAACTTTTACCATTTTTTTCTAGTAATTTATGTTAAAATTGGGGAAAACGATTTGAAATTACTGTTCAACAATAATGAAACTGCAAAATTGTCAAATTACTGTCGGAATCTTTTTGACAGCCAATAGATGTCACCAACTACTAAATTTTAATGGTACAAGATACAGAAAAAGGAACAACGATAAAGGGACATCGTTTTCTCTATTTAGCAGTGTTTTGATTGGCTCTCTGTTAAATATGTTGTTTCCTACAAATAATGTGCCTCACTCTAGCATGAATCGTCTTACAGCTGTACATTATTAGACAGAGATAAACTGGTACGATTTTTATTGTCTCTTTCGAGCTCGGCCAGTGTTGCCAATGGTATAGATAACGATTGTTGATGAGAAAAATAGCGGTAAATTTAAAAACAACTTTATTTCAAGATATTAAAAATTATCAAAAAATGAGAATGGTTTCGATATTAGCTCAGTTTGTGTTTCAACATCATCATAATTTTGTCTAAATGTCTCAACGAATGGATTATTGAATTTAATTTGTTCAAAATATTCACTATTTAGATCAGTATCTTGAATTTTTGGTATTGTCGCTAATACACCTGCAACATAATCTTGTTTATAATTAAATGGTCGTCTATTATCAACTGGTTGATATTGAATACGATGTGATTTTATTAATTTTTTACTATTTCGATTGTCTAATATACCATCTTCCTCATCGTAATCCCCATCTTCATCATCATATGCCTGTGGTAATTTCTGTTGGTAAACAACTTTAGCAGGCTTCGTATTCTTTGATTGATGTTTTTTCGTATGTGGCCGTGAATGTCGATCATGATGTTTACAATTTGCGTGATGTGCATGTCGATTTGGTTGATCATCAATTTTATCACGTTTCCGTTGATTAGTATTATCATTATTAGGAAAATCATCATTTCTTTCATAGTGATCATAATCATAATCATTATAGAAGTCATCTTTAATTGGTTCTGTTGGAATTTCGTGCTGATGATGATGATGATGATGATGATCACGGTCATCATGATGATGGTGATGACTGTTATAATTTGAATGTTGGTAATGTTCTGGATGATGATGATGTGCATGATAACGATGATGGAGTGGTCTTCTCGATTTTACCGGTATTGCTGCATCACTAGGTGTTGGTAGGAAATTCAAAATTCTTCTTAAATCTCTCGCTTTGATAAAAAATCCGTTCAATACAGGGATCAACAATAAACAACACCATAACGTCTAAAAGAAAAATTGCAGTTGTATTGGGAATATTTAGCAATTTTACTTACGATCCTCTCCATTATACGCACATGAAAAAACTAATGAAATAGGATACATTATCTGTCTTTTTATATAAAAAAACAAACAACGGACTGTTAATTGCATATTGCATTTCTATATTAGCGACTTTCTACATTTTGGTGATTTATTTAGATTATAGACATTTCATTGAATTTCTATCCAAATAATTCATTCAATCGTATCGATAATTATCGGTTTGATGAAGACATATTGTATTTGAATAAGGAACTGGTCGATTATATTTCGTAATATAGCATACTGTTATTATTTAGAGTTTTGTTAATTTATAGAAAATTTTATGCAGAAAATTGATGATTTTTGAAACTTCAACACAAACTTCAAATTTGATAAATGTGTTCTTTGTTTCGTGTTTTTATTTTGTTTCTTCATATTGGCTTCGAAATGTAGATTCATTTGAATATTCAAATATACAGAACATCCCACAAATATCGTGACTATAATTTAAAAAAAAATTGGAAAAGTAATCATTGCATTCGCTTGTGTTCTGATAAACAAAGATTTGTTTTTCCAAACCACACGATCGAATGCGAACGATTGATTTCTTTTGACGTACCGACAACTATAGCGGTGTTCACGATATTACTGGCATTCGTTCCCATTCGGCCGTGTTTGCATTGCCGTCCACACTATGTTTACATTTCCGTTCGTACCCATTCCATCGTGATCGTTTCGATTGATGTGGACGGGGTTTTACGGTATAGACGCGTTGTGTGATGATGTGCACATTGCCCGGAAAAAGGATAGATTTGCTTACAATTGAAGTAAAAGTAAATTGTAAATAATGAAATATAAACTGTATTAAAATTATCCAGAAAATGTACATCGTAATTTCATTGTTTTGGAGAATGTGAAATTAATCGGTGGAAAAAATGAATGTGTATGTGCTTAGAAGCTGCTTATCAAAATGATAAAGAGAAAAATAGAGATTAAACATTTATTTTCAAACAGCGATTGGTCACAAACAAATTTTTATTATACTTTATTTAACGTAAACAGCACATTCGCCAACCAGCTACGTTCAATGTGAGTAGAGTGTACCTTTTCCTGATTTCCAAATGTGTATTAAATGTACATATAATGTACATTATCCAGTATACATTTGCCGGAAAATGTACACATTAATACGAATATGCACTATATATAGATTTCCTTTTAGAGGCAATAAATTCGATTGCTGATCATGGGCAAGAAACTAGTAGTTTCAATTAGTTTGGTGATTATTGTTACTACTTTATTAATGTTTTTGTTTATGAATTCAAAAGAAATACAAACATTACCCCCTGAAGAGCTTAAAACATTAAAATTTGTCCAAGTTGTAAGTTAAGAAAGATTTCATTGAAAATTTCCACTAAATCAAATATTTTTAGATATTTCGACATGGCGAACGAACCAATTTAGATATTTGCATATTTCCTAATGATCCTAACAAGAATTATTCATATCCTCCTTACGGACTTGGCGGATTGACAAATGTAAGTTATTTTATTATCATTGATGTTCATTTAAGAGAATTCCAAACAAATTACAGGAAGGTAAACGACAAATGTATAATGTTGGTGAATATTTACGACAACGATATGGTCAATTTTCGGACGATTATTATACTCCAAATTTAATAAAAGCTACAACAAGTGATTCACCACGTACACAATCATCTTTACAATTGGTGTTGGCTGGTTTATTCCCACCAAAAGCTGAACAAATTTGGGAAAATAGTGTGAAGTGGCAACCAATTCCGTATCAAGTGATACCAAAAGAGAAAGATAAAGTAAAATTGATATTTTATAGAATTTACAATAATTTTTGACAATTTACTATCAAATTTTAGATATTTATGTCGTTACATTGTCCAGGTTATAAAAAACTGTATCGTGAATTTATGAACACACCGGAAATGCAGGAAAACTATCAAGAAAATAAAGATGTTTTCGATTATGTTTCATTACATACAGGTTGGAATATAACAAGACCAGTTCAATTATTTCTTGTTTATCAGACTTTAGCAACTGAAGAACGATTTGGTTTAACTCTGTCAAAGTGGACAGAAGCAGTCTATCCAGAAGAATTAAGGAAATGGACAATTTTAGCTTACAAAGTTTTCTGTAGTACTGATCAATTGAAGCGTTTATCTACTGGTTATTTATTAAAAAAATTATTGAAAGAAATCTATGATAAAATTGATGGTGAAATGAACGAGAAATTCTCCTTATATTCCGGACATGACATTAATATTTTTGGATTAGGATTAGCTTTAAATTTATTTGAAGAACATTCAATACCATATGGTGCTTATATTTTAATGGAATTACATGAAATCAATAATAATTACACATTAAAGGTACGAATTTGTCAGTTAATCTAGAAAAACTCAAATTAATTTTAGAAATGTTTAAGTTCTATTATCAAGATTACAAACAATCGGAACCAAAAATTATGAAATCATTCAATGGTGAAACATCGATTACAATCGTTGATTATTCGAAATTAATTGAGAAATACTTACCTGAAGAGGATGAGTGTGCAGAGGGTCCAGATGGTCTACAACACATATACGACTTTTAGGAACGGTTTATGTGAACTTTTCAGCATTTTCCCTGAAAATTGTCGTTATTTAAATTACATTGTTGTCACATTCTTTTTTTGAGAGAATAGTGCAAATCGTATTTAAAAAAACAACAACAACAGTGAACAAGTCGGCAACGAAATAAAGCAAATTTAATTCTTGAGTGTAATCAATTCCTGTACTTTTTTATTTAAGCCTCTGTAGAAAGAACCGTGTTTACCTAGATGAAAATAGTAGTAACAATATTTTTGTTCGCGTTATCGACACTAATCACTATCTTGTAATAGACTTATAGTTTTATCAAAACACACATCAATGAAGCGATACTTTTCGATGAATGGATTCCGCATAACCCCACGCAAGTTTGTGTAGTAAGCGGGACTTATCGCACTTGTATTACAATATACGATTGTTTTTTGTATCGAATCTTTTTTCTACACGTGTAAATACTTAAATGACCCATATTCATAATTAAAATTATCATAGTTAAATATGCATATATTCAAATGGCAAACAAACAAACATAGTGCTATTTAAATTAACTTTTTTTATACATGTGTTTGAATGTGTTTAGATAAAAACACGCCTGCAATAATTAATTGTTTATCTTTTGCAAAACAGCATAGCTTTAGTTTTAAGGCCTATCAACATAATCTCTACATGGACGTCTCTTCCTATACATACAAGTCTTCGTTATCATTGCAGTGGGCTCAATAGGCCCTTTGGTCAAATAGATTATTTATTTGCGTTCGATTGTGTTCCCATCGTGTGGACTGAAAAAACAAATCTTTGTTTAGCGGAACACGAGCGAATGCAAAGTTATCAATTTACTTCAGTCTGCGCATGACAATACCATTCGCTGGCGTTTGTTACCATTCCCATTAATTTTGTTGCAGTCTTAGATTCGTTCCTTTTCGTACCCATAGATGTGGACGTGGGGTGTATCTGAGAGAACCATCAAATTTGCTGGGACGAAAGAAAAACTGAATGTGAAAGAGGGAAATTTGTCATTATTCAGAATGTAACTACGCAATTATACCTACAGTAATTATAACAATAAAGAGTCATGTAAAATATAGATACCATAAAATATCAGTTCACAGATAGTATAACTATTATTTAAATAATAATCCCATTAATTAAAATATTCCAAACAATGCTATTATTCATTTAGAGAAAATAAAGTAAATAGAATTACGTGCAGTTCATCGCAGATAACGTTAACGCGTATATATAAGCTCAAAAAGGCTTTAAGTGACACAACATCCATAAACAAAATGAATTTGTAATCATTGAAATAGTAATGATAACTCGATTACTACAAATAAGAAAATCGGTAATTTTTATTATTCCTATAATTCTTATTGTATGTACTTTGTGTGTTGTATTGGTAATTGTTTTTAAAAATTCAAAGGAACCAATGGCTTTGAATGTTGAAGAATTGAAAACTTTAAGATTTGTCCAAGTTGTAAGTTGAGAAAGATTTCATCAAAAAATCCAACTTATTCAAATATTTTTAGATATTTCGACATGGCCAACGAACCAATGTGGACTTTTTAATTTTTCCTAATGATCCTAATAAGAATTATTCCTATCCTCCTTATGGACTTGGTGAATTGACAAATGTAAGTTATTTTATTATCATTGATGTTCATTTAAGAGAATTCCAAACAAATTACAGGAAGGTAAACGACAAATGTATAATGTTGGTGAATATTTACGACAACGGTATGGTCAATTTTTGGACGATTATTATACTCCAAATTTAATAAAAGCTACAACAAGTGATTCACCACGTACACAATCATCTTTACAATTGGTGTTGGCTGGTTTATTCCCACCAAAAGCTGAACAAATTTGGGAAAATAGTGTGAAGTGGCAACCAATTCCTTATCAAGTGATACCAAAAGAGAAAGATATAGTAAAATTGATATTTTATAAAATTTGCAATAATTTCTGACAATTTACAATCAAAATTTTAGATATTTCTGTCACTGTATTCTCCAGGTTATAAAAAAGTGTATCATGAATTTATGAACACACCGGAAATACAGGACAACTATCAGGAAAATAAGGAATTCTACGATTATGTTTCATTACATACAGGATGGAATATAACAAGACCGGCACAATTGTTTTCAGTTTATGAGACTTTAGCAACTGAGGAACGATTCGGTTTAACTCTGCCAAAGTGGACAGAAGCAGTCTATCCAGATGAATTAAGAAAATGGACAAATTTAGCTCTCAAAATTTTTTGCGGTACTGATCAATTGAAGCGTTTATATGCCGGTTTTCTATTAAAAAAAATATTGAAAGAAATCTATGATAAAATTGATGGAAAAATTAATGAGAAGTTCTCCTTATATTCCGGCCATGACAATAATATTTTTGGTTTAGGATTCAGTTTAAATTTATTTAAAGAACTTTTAGTACCATATGGTGCTTATATATTAATGGAATTACATGAAATCAACAATAATTACACATTAAAGGTACGAATTTGTCAGTTAATCTCGAAAAATTCAAATTAATCTTAGATACGTTTAAGTTCTATTATCAAGATTCCAATCAACCCGAACCAAAAATTATGAAACTATTAAATGGTGATACATCGATTACAATCGACGATTATTCGAAATTAATTGAGAAATACTTACCTGAAGATGATGAGTGTGAACTAGGTTCAGATGGTTTAGATCTCGTATACGACTTTTAAACACCGTTTGTATTAACATGAATACAAAATTATTTTGTTTCCCAATTAACTTGGGAGAATTAGTGCCAATCAACTATTTCAATGTCACTGTGACGTTTCCTTATCCTAATAATACCTATATCGGCCAAAATAAAACACATGAAATTGTTTTTCTTTTTATATGCCCTATTACTTAAGAAGAAGTACAGAAGTTGCTCACCTCCATCGAGTTCTCCCCGTTATAGAAAGTCTATCGCAAATCAGCGGCGGGCTCATTGACTGTGGCGCCTTGGTCAAGTCTTAGTCAAAAGATCATATTTAAAATTTTTGGAAAGACTCATCGTCAGTGATTATAAATAAAATTTATCAAGATTTTGTCATTCTGAATTCGGCGCTTTTGCAATTGCCTCGCCGCCTCACCGTTGGAACCGGTCCTGTCACAAATGAAAGATTAGTTAAAATGGACCATGCATATCTCTATATAGGGATAATCTTTCCATTACATGTTAAAGATACGAATTTATCAGTTTACTTCGAAATATTCAAATTAATTTCAGAAATGTTTGAGCTCTATTATCAAGATTACAATCAATCGAAACCTAAAATAATACAATCATTAAATGGTGAAACACACATTCTTGTTTTGAGAGAATAATGCAAACTGAATTATAAAATAAAACAAACAACAGTAGTGAAACAGAATAAGTCGGTAACGATAAAGGAAACAGTGTAATGCTCCAATAATGCAGATTTAATTCTTGAGTGTAATCAATTGCTGTACTTTTTTATTTAGGTCACTGTACGAAGAGCCGTGTTAAACCGATATCGAAATAGTAGAAGATAGCAATATTTTTGTTCACATTATCGACATTCGCGTTGTACGCGAGTCTACGGAATAAAGTAATCACTATCTTGTAATAGAATGATAGTTTTATCAAAACACATCAAGAAAGCGATACTTTTCGATGGATGGATTCCGCACAACCCCACGCAAGCTTGTGTAGTAAGCGGGACTTATCGCACTTGTATTACAATATACGATTGTTTTTTGTATCGAATCTTTTTTCTACACGTGTAAATACTTAAATGACCCATATTCATATTTAAAATTATCATAGTTAAATATGCATATATTCAAATGGCAAACAAACAAACATAATGCTATTTAAATTGACTTTTTTAACGCATGTGTTTGAATGTCTTTAGATAAAAACACGTCTGCCATATTTAAATTGTTTATCTCTTGAAAAATATAACTTCTGTTTTACTGCCTATAAACATAAGCTCTAAATGGCCCTCTCTTCATATATATATACATACAAATCTGCGTTATCATTACAGTGGGCTTTATTTATTTACATAATTGTTGCTTCTAAAGCTCCGCCCATATCTATCGAACGATCACGGGGGGATGCGATCGAATGCGAACAAATGCCAACGAATGGCGTGAACGCTGATCCACAAGTTGTTGGTACTTCAAACGAAATCAGTTGTTCGCGTTCGATCGTGTTCCCATCGTGTGGACTGGTAAAACAAATATTTGTTTAGCGGAACACACGCGAATCTAAGGTCATTCCTATATATTTTTGGCAATTGATGATTTGTTCACCTAGATAGGTACCCATTCCTTCGTGATCGATCGATAGATGAGGACGTGGGGTGTATCTGAGAGAACCATCAAATTTGCTGGACCGAATGAAAAACTGTATGTACAAGAAGGAAATTTGTCATTATTCAGAATGTAGCTATGCAATTATACCTACAGTAAATATAACACTAAAGAGTAATGTAAAATATAGGTACCATAAAATATCAGTTCACAGATAGTTTAACTATTATTTGAATAATAATCCCTTAAATATAAACATGCAAAACAATGCTATTATTCATTTAGAGAAAATAAAGTAAATAGAATTAAGTGCAGTTCATCACAGATAACGTTAACGCGTATATATAAGCTCAAAAAGGCTTTAAAGGACACAACATCCATAAACAAAATGAATTTGTAATCATTGAAATAGTAATGATAACTCGATTACTACAAATAAGAAAATCGGTAATTTTTATTATTTCTATAATTCTTATTGTATGTACTTTGTGTGTTGTATTGGTAATTGTTTTTAAAAATTCAAAGGAACCAATGGCTTTGAATGTTGAAGAGTTGAAAACTTTAAAATTTGTCCAAGTTGTAAGTTAAGAAAGATTTCATCAAAAAATCCAACTTATTCAAATATTTTTAGATATTTCGACATGGCCAACGAACCAATGTGGACATTTTTAATTTTTCCTAATGATCCTAATAAGAATTATTCATATCCTCCTTATGGACTTGGTGAATTGACAAATGTAAGTGATTTTATTATCATTGATGTTCATTTAAGAGAATTCCAAACAAATTACAGGAAGGTAAACGACAAATGTATAATGTTGGTGAATATTTACGACAACGATATGGTCAATTTTTGGACGATTATTATACTCCAAATTTAATAAAAGCTACAACAAGTGATTCACCACGTACACAATCATCTTTACAATTGGTGTTGGCTGGGTTATTTCCACCAAAAGATGAACAAATTTGGGAAAATAGTGTGAAGTGGCAACCAATTCCTTATCAAGTGATACCAAAAGAGAAAGATATAGTAAAATTGATATTTTATAGAATTTACAATAATTTTTGACAATTTACAATCAAATTTTAGATATTTCTCTCATTTTATTGTCCAGGTTATAAGAAAGTGTATCGTGAATTTATGAACACACCGGAAAACAGAAAAAACTATCAAGAAAATAAGGAATTCTTCGATTATGTTTCATTACATACAGGTTGGAATATAACAAGACCAACTCAATTACATCTTGTTTATGAGACTTTAGCAACTGAAGAACGATTTGGTTTAACTCTGCCAAAGTGGACGGAAGCGGTCTATCCAGATGAATTAAAAAAATGGACAATTTTATCTTTCAAAAATTTCTGTGGTACTGATCGAATGAGGCGTTTATATGCCGGTTTTCTATTAAAAAAATTATTGAAAGAAATCTATGATAAAATTGACGGTAAAATTAATGAGAAGATCTCCTTATATTCTGGACATGACATTAATGTTTTTGGTTTAGCATCCATTTTAAATTTTTTTGAACAACTTTTAGTACCATATGGTGCTTACATTTTAATGGAATTACATGAAATCAATAATAATTACACATTAAAGGTACGAATTTGTCAGTTTATCTCGAAAAACTCAAATTAATCTTAGATATGTTTAAGTTCTATTATCAAGATTCCAATCAACCCGAACCAAAAATTATGAAACTATTAAATGGTGATACATCGATTACAATCGATGATTATTCGAAATTAATTGAGAAATACTTACCTGAAGATGATGAGTGTGAACTAGGTTCAGATGGTTTAGATCTCGTATACGACTTTTAGGAACGGTTTTTTTGTGGAATTTTAATCATTTTTCCTGAAAATTGTTGTTATTTGAATTATATTGTTGTCACATTACACATTTATTTTCCTCATGAATATTTTCTTCTTTCTTTGAGAGAATAGTGCAAACAGTATTATAAAAAAAAACAACAACAGTGAAACAGAATAAGTTGGTAACGATGAAGTAATGCTCAAATAAAGCAAATTTAATTCTTGAGTGTAATCAATTCCTGTACTTTCTTATTTAGGGCGTTGTACAGAGAACCGTGTTTACCTAAATGTAAACAGTATTGGTAATATTTTTGGCGTGTTATAGAAATTCGTGTTGTACGCGAGTCTACTGTATAAAGTAATCACAATTTGGAAATAGTCGAGGAAGTGTTCGGGGGCCCATTCGTTATCTATTATACACAAGTGACTTACCGGTTTTTTAAGAAACTGTAATAGCTACATTCGCTGGTCATACGGCTCTTCTCACAGTCGATCAAGATCAAGAACTCTCGAGTAGAAAACTTCAAACAGCAAGTAATAAAATAGTTAAGTGGACCAGAAAATGGAAAATTAAGCTCAATGAACTTAAATCTACTCATATAAACTTTACCAACAAGGAAATAGCAGAACCACTTCCTCTACATATAAATGGTACAATTGTTCCATACGAGATGAATGCTAAAAACCTTGGCATGACTCTTGACGTATGAAAAAAAGAGCTGAGTTTGGTCTTCAATATAAACAAGATTATTGGCCTATTGGAAGAAACTCCAAGCTAGCAATACCTAACAAGATATTAATCTATAATCAAATCCCGCATCCAGTATGGCTGTACGGCGATCAATTATGAGGATGAGCCATCGATAGCAATATAAAAACCATTCAAATGTTCCAAAACAAAGTGTTGCGAGCATACTCCACGATCCATGGTATATTCGCAACTCTGATCTTCACCGGGACCTGAGAATTTCAACCGTTGAAGATGAAATTAAAGGGTTTGCGGGCAAACATGAAGCCAGGCTACACATTCATGTTAACGCACAAGATCTTCGATTGGTGGACAAGCAAAATCAAGTTCGAAGATTGAAGAGGACCAAACCATTTGACCATCTCGTGTAATGTGTTGTGTGTAAAAGCAAAGCATAGTGTGCTGATGGAGTGTTCATCATAAATAAAAGAATCTAAAGGGCAGGATTGAGTTTAGCTAGTAAGTACTTAATTTTAAGATGCATTAGAAAACCAATTAATGGTTAATCTTCTAGACTAGTTTTAATAATTCAAACACCAACAGATGTTTAAAATAATTTTAATAATAGAATGGTAGTTTTATCAAAAATACACATCAATGAAGCAATACTTTTTGAAGAATGGATTACGCATAATCCCACGCAAGCTTGTGTAGTAAGCGGGACTTACCGCACTTGTATTACAATATACGATTATTTTTTGTATTGTTTCTGTTTTCTACACGTGTATGTACTTAAATGACCTACATTATTAATTAAAATTATCATAGTTTTATATGCATGTATTCAAATAGTTAACAAATAAACAAAATGCTATTTAAATTGGCTTTTTTTATACATGTGTTTGAATGTCTTTAGATAAAAACACGTTTGCCATATTTAAATTGTTTATCTCTTGAAAAATATAACTTCAGTTTTACTGCCTATAAACATAAGCTCTAAATGGCCCTCTCTTAATATACATCCATACAGTTGACATTACAGTGGGCTCCATCGGTTCTTTGTTCAGATACATTATTTATTTACATAATTGGGTATAAACATTATAAATTGCACAGACGTGGTCAATTTTTTATCAAACTTTGTGTGATGTTACCTGTAAACCCCCATCCACGTCTATCGATGTATACGGGGCTTAACTAAAACAACAATAATATTTGCTGGGACGGAAGAGAAACTATATGTGAAAGAGGGAAATTTGTCATTATTCAGAATGTAGCTATGCAATTATACCTACAGTAATTATAACAATAAAGAGTCATGTAAAATATAGGTACCATAAAATATCAGTTCACAGATAGTTTAACTATTATTTGAATAATAATCCCTTAAATATAAACATGCAAAACAATGCTATTATTCATTTAGAGAATATAAAGTAAATAGAATTGAGTGCAGTTCATCACAGATAACGTTAACGCGTATATATAAGCTCAAAAAGGCTTTAAGTCACACAATATCCATAAATAAAATGAATTTGTAATCATTGAAATAGTAATGATAACTCGATTACTACAAATAAGAAAATCGGTAATTTTTATTATTTCTATAATTCTTATTGCATGTACTTTGTGTGTTGTATTGGTAATTGTTTTTAAAAATTCAAAGGAATCAATGGCTTTGAATGTTGAAGAATTGAAAACTTTGAGATTTGTCCAAGTCGTAAGTTAAGAAAGATTTCATCTAAATATACAACTAAATCAAATATTTTTAGATATTTCGCCATGGCCAACGAACCAATGTGGACTTTTTAATTTTTCCTAATGATCCTAATAAGAATTATTCATATCCTCCTTATGGACTTGGCGAATTGACAAATGTAAGTGATTTTATTACCATTGATGTTCATTTAAGAGAATTCCGAAAAAATTACAGGAAGGTAAACGACAAATGTATAATGTTGGTGAATATTTACGACAACGGTATGGTCAATTTTTGGACGATTATTATACTCCAAATTTAATAAAAGCTACAACAAGTGATTCACCACGTACACAATCATCTTTACAATTGGTGTTGGCTGGGTTATTCCCACCAAAAGATGAACAAATTTGGGAAAATAATGTGAAGTGGCAACCAATTCCGTATCAAGTGATACCAAAAGAGAAAGATATAGTAAAATTGATATTTTATAAAATTTGCAATAATTTTTGACAATTTACAATCAAAATTTTAGATATTTCTGTCACAGTATTGTCCAGGTTATAAGAAAGTGTATCGTGAATTTGTGAACACACCGGAATTACAGGAAAACTATCAAGAAAATAAAGATTTTTTCGATTATGTTTCATTACATACAGGTTGGAATATAACAAGACCATCTCAATTACATCTTGTTTATGAGACTTTAGCAACTGAAGAACGATTTGGTTTAACTCTGCCAAAGTGGACGGAAGCGGTCTATCCAGATGAATTAAAAAAATGGACAATTTTATCTTTCAAAAATTTCTGTGGTACTGATCGATTGAAGCGTTTATATGCCGGTTTTCTATTAAAAAAGTTATGGAAAGAAATCTATGATAAAATTGATGGTAAAATTAATGAGAAGATCTCTTTATATTCTGGACATGACATGAATGTTTTTGGTTTAGCATCCATTGTAAATTTATTTGAAGAACTTGTAGTATCGTATGGCGCTTATATTTTGATGGAATTACATGAAATCAACAATAATTACACGTTAAAGGTGCGAATTTGTCAGTTAATCTCGAAAAAAATCAAATTAATCTTAGATATGTTTAAGTTCTATTTTCAAGATTCCAATCAACCCGAACCAAAAATTATGAAACTATTAAATGGTGATACATCGATTACAATCGATGATTATTCGAAATTAATTGAGAAATACTTACCTGAAGATGATGAGTGTGAACTAGGTTCAGATGGTTTAGATCTCGTATACGACTTTTAAACACCGTTTGTATTAACATGAATACAAAATTATTTTGTTTCCTAATTAACTTGGGATAATTAGTGCCAATCAACTATTTCAGTGTCACAGTGACGTTTCCTTATCCTAATAATATATCGGCCAAAATAAAACACATGAAATTGTTTTTCTTCTTATATGCCCTATTACTTAAGAAGAAGTACAGAAGCTGCTCACCTCTATCTAGTCCTCTCCGTTATAGAAAGTCTATCGCAAATCAGCGGCGGGCTCATTGACTGTGGCGCCTGGGTCAAGTCTTAGTCAAAGAGGTCATATTTAAAATTTTTGGAAACACTCATTGTCAGAGATTATCAATAAAATTTATCAAGATTTTGTTATTGCAAGTTACAATTTGGCGCCTGAGGCAATTGCCTCGCCGCCTCACCTTTGCGACCGTAGCGAGCATCTCAATACATAGGGATAATCTTTCTATTCAGTTGTTCAATAATCATAATAGGAGAGAATCTCTTACCTAATTTTACCAATTTATAATCGTACATCACTCAGGGCTATCATAACTACAGGGCTCAATTAGCTGTTGTCCTGGGGCGGCAATTTAGCTTGAACTCAGAAATTTATATTTTTATCTGTTTATTGGCAAAATACTTGGTTCTGAAACATTTGTAAAACTCTACCGGTTACACCGATTGTGCTTCCTCTTCTGTGTATCTTCGTATGAAGAAGACCGCATTATTGTTAGTATCCCATGGGCGCCAAATATTTTAAGCCGGCCCTGACATTACTGGAAATAATTAAGCTCGCTATATGGTTACCAACTGAATGGTCGTCTGATCTTTTACTTTAAACCATTCCTCATCTAGATTTATCACAGCATCATTTTAAACGGAACGTTTTTGGACCTTGATAGATAAAAATAAAAGCATTTACACACATTTTATGAACTTTGGCCAACAATATAAATATAAATTCAACATTAAAATAAGTTTTTGAATTAATCAACATGCAAATGTGCAACCAGTTAATAAAAAGCTGGAAAGCAATAGTTTTTATCATTTCTATAATTTGTCTTGTAATTATATTTATTGTTCCTTTATTAACGTTTAATTTAATCGATTTACATCAAACAACATTAAATTCACAACAATTGAAAACATTAAAATTTGTGCAAGTGGTAAGTGAACTATAATAAATTTACAAATCGATAATTTGTTCTTTTCTGGAAAAATCTTTAGGTTTTCCGGCATGGCGAACGAACTGGCTTAACAGTCTTTACGTCTCCTAATGATCCATACAAAGATTTTACGTATCCTCCTTATGGTATTGGTGCACTAACAAATGTAATTCGATGATTATATGGGATTTTTTAAAATAATTCTTGAAATAATTGTAGAAAGGCAAACAGCAGATATATCACGTTGGCAAAGAATTAAGAGAACGTTATGATCGCTTTTTGGGTGATTATTATTTTCCAAATTCAACCAAAGCTACAACAAGTGATTCCTCACGTACACAATCATCTTTACAATTGGTCTTAGCTGGTTTATTTCCACCGAAAGATGAACAAATTTGGGAAAATAGTGTAAAGTGGCAACCGATCCCTTATGCAATTATACCAAAAGGCCAGGATCAAGTCAATTGAATAACCGTAGAATTTACAAAAATATTAATAAATGTCCAATCAAATTCCAGATATTCAACTCATATTATTGTCCAGGCTATAAAAAATTATATTTTGAATTCGTAAATACGCCGGAAATATTAGGGAAATATCAAAACGAAGACATATTTGACTACGTTTCATCACATTCAGGATTAAATCTAACAACACCAGCCCATCTGCATATAATTTATGATATTTTACATGCACAAGATCGATACGGTTTGATATTACCAGAATGGACAATGACAATTTATCCAAATGAATTAAGAAAATGGTCCAGTATGACTTTCAAACTTTTTTGTGGCACAGACCGATTGAAACGTTTATTTATTGGTTATTTATTAAAGCATTTATTAAATGAAATTTATGCGAAAGTTGATGGTAAAACGCATGGGAAATTTTCAATATACTCAGCTCATGATATTGATATTCTCGGTATTGGTTTAACATTAAATTTATTTGAAGATCCTTTAATACCATTTGGGGCTTATATTTTAATTGAATTACATCAAATTGGCAATAATTACACGTTAAAGGTACGAATTTATCAGTGTATCTCGATCAATTCAAATTAATTTTAGAAATGTTCAAGTTCTATTATCAAGATTACAATCAACCTGGACCAAAAATTATGAAACTATTAAATGGTGAAACATCGATTACAATCGATGATTATTCGAAATTAATTCAGAAATACTTACCTGAAGATGATGAGTGCGCAGAGGGTCCAGATGGTCTGCAACACATATACGACTTTTAAGAACGGTTTTTTTGTGAACGTTCAAGCATGTTCCCTGAAAATTGTCGTTATTTAAATTACATTGTTGTCACAATCTTATTTTGATAGAATAGTGTTATAGAACGATAACAACAGTAGTGAAAAACAATAAGTCGCTAACGATGAAGGAAACAGTGTAATGCTCCATTCCTGTACTTTCATATTTAGGTCGTTGTACAAAGAACCGTGTTAAACCTATGTGGTGATAGTAATAGCAATATTTTTTTCGCATTATCGACATTCGCGTTGTACGCGAATCTACTGTATCAAATAATTACTATCTAGTAATAGAATGGTAGTTTTATCAAAAAACGCATCAATGAAGCGATACATTTCGAAGAATGGATTACGCTGCGTAATTTTGTAATTTACGCATTACTCCTCACCGGCTCGTGTAGTAAAAGGGATTTACCGCGCTTGTATTACAATATACGATTGTTTTTTGTATTGTTTCTGTTTTCTACACGTGTATGTACTTAAATGACATCTATTATTAATTAAAATTATCATAGGTTTATATGCATGTATTCAAATAGTAAACAAATAAACATAATGCTATTTAAATTGACTTTTTTAACGCATGTGTTTGAATGTCTTTAGATAAAACACGTTTGCGATATTAAATTGTTTATCATTTGAAAAATAGCATTACTTCAGTTTTACTGCCTATAAACATAAGCTCTAAATGGCCCTTTCTTCATTTACATAGATACAGTTATCATTACAGTGGGCTCCATCGGCCCATTGATCTGATACATTATTTATTTATATAAATGGGTATAAACATTATAAATTGCACAGACGCGGTCAATTTTTATCAAACTTTGTGTGATGTTACCTCTAAAGCCCCGTCCACATCTGGGGACACATCTAGGGAAAGGGGAATGTAAACGCGATCGAATTAAGAAAATGGACAATTTATCTCGAAAAATTCAAATTAATTTTAGAAATGTTTAAGTTTTTGTATCAAGATTTCAATCAACCTGTACCAAAAATCATGAAACTATTTAATGGTGAAACATCGATTACAATCGATGATTATTCGAAATTAATTTAGAAATACTTACCTGAAGATGATGATGAAGATGATGATGCTCTACAACACATACACGACTTTTAACCGTAGTTTTTGTTAACAAAAGAACAGATATTTTGCTTGCCAATCGACAAGTTAAGATCAGTATTAATAAACTATTTCCTTATTACTGTTTGTTTAATAATAATTTTTGTTTTTATAATAAGAATAAAATGGGAAATATATTACCACTAAGAATAGCAGAATGAACATATTCAAATGATTTTAATTATCTTAAAAATTGATTATTTCTTGTACAAGTATTGATAATAAAAATTTGTGAATTTTGTCTTATATACAAGTCTTGTCCACTTTCTTGTACAAGAACTACTTCAAACTACAGTAGAATCCCGCTTAATCGACTCTCAGATTATCCAACTTTGTCGTTTACGGGAGGACTAAAAATGTGTTTCCTCTTTAATCGCCTGGACGCCATATTACTCGACTATTTCAATTAAGATAAAGGGCTAGCTGCAAGATGAGTACCTGCTAACGTATGTAGACCGCATCAATCGATATTTTCGCATATCCGGCAGGTGCTTGATGCTTCTACTGTACTATGCGACAGGCTCACAAGCCGTAGTATGACTGTTATGGGCATGCTGCGGTAAATTGTCCTATGTCGTGCCTCCTCGTGGCGTGGGCTGGGTAAGCTGTCTCGGGTTGTTTCCATGCTTCCCGGGGCAGTGTAGCTAAACGGCAGGGGTGTGGGGTAAGCGGTTGTCATCGCTGTTTGCCCGTAAAACTGCTCTGTGTGTAGCCTCTCCCTGTGTGGCAGGGGGGTAGGGGTTCACATGGAGTAGTAAGGATGATGGCAGAGGTGACTCGAAAGGGCCCTCGGACAGCGACTCTTCTTGTGGAGGCGGGAACGCTTCCGATAAGAGTACTTAGAAATAAGGTGCATGCCGCATTGGGGCCAGCAGTATTGACGACCCTGTTGGTTGGGTGTAGTAATCCCACGGACCCAAGCCGGCCCACCAGTGCTGAGTATTGCAGGACTCAACTGGTAGTGGACTAGTTCCACGAAGTATCCAACCAGTGATGCTGACGAGACTGGTACTACGGGAGACCGATGGAGCCCGGCCTGGAGTGGCGACCAGGCTGGTCTTTTTGAGGAGGATTCGTAGTGGTAGTGGTTGAGACTCGTGCAGAGTAGAGGGGGTTGGTGCAGCAACCGCCCTCGGCGGGTGAACTACGCAGAACCAGCCCCCACGACTCTTATAGCAAAAATGATTCTAGTTATGTTTAATCATATGAGGGCGCTGCGTTACTTATTGAATAGTTTGGGGAAACGTCACCAGGCGTCTCTGCTGAGACTGACAAAGAGAATGAAAAGAAAGAGATGGAGAAAAATGGTCAACAAATTTAAATTTTTGCAATTGCCCTTCCCTTTTCAAAGGTTTTATTGCTTTTAGCATAGTTTATTTTATTAGTTTTCATAGTTTGTTTCAAAAGATACGCCATTTTAATCATTCTCGTTGTTTACTTAGTTTAAAAACATTGTGTAGTTTTTTCGTTTTATAAACATTTAAGTGAGTTAATAACAATAAAAACAATAGAACTATTAATTAGCAAAAACATTTAACATTGTGAAAGAAACGAAATGTCGCCATTACATGGTAAGTACTCAAACGATTTAATTTTTATATCAACAGAAATAATCATTGTAAAATAACATTATTTTCATATGTATGCAACAGAGAATAGGATCGCAAAATGTATAATTTGCGGATCAATGGATGATGGGAAGACAATCCTCCATTGCTTTCCAAGGAACCCTCAGAAGTAAGTAAATAGATTGATACTGCTGTAAAAGCAACTACTCTTAAAAGAAGATTCAATATTAGGATATACAACAATTAACTGTAATCCAAATTTCTGCAACAAGGTTACGAATTTAACAATTATGTAGCATAGTACAAAAATTAAGTAAACTATTGCAGGAATTTGGATATCTAGGTATTTTATTGTCAACTTGTAACGTACTTTAAAGAATTACTTATGATTAAAGTTTTTGTTCTTTTAGGAGACAGATATGGATTGACGCAATAGCTGTTCAGAATAGTGACCATACGTTTTTCAAGAACAAGAAAATATGCAGCCACCATTTTGCCGAACAGGCGTACACATATATTGGAAGTCGGCAATTAAATCGGGGAGCAATCCCCATTCATATTGCTGCCCCTTCGGTACAACATCCTGCAACCGACGATTGTCCTTCCACCTCCATGTCTGAAAGTCCACATTCTCTCTTTAGGAGATCAGCGAATGAATTGTCTACTATGCACAAAAAACACTATAAAATCTTGAAATCAAAAAACGGCCACATAAAAAGATTAAAAAAAATGTGCAAAACACACAAAAAAAAATTCGAGAATATTTTAAAACAAGATTTCGAACCAATAATGGACGAAATATTCAAAAAAATTTTTACTATCTACGATCCCCCTCACCTCCTCAAATGTACACGAAACCTCCTTATGAAACACGTTATTGAATTTCCTTCCACAGTCGGCGGCTGCAGGTCTACACATAGAGCTCGCTGGGACATCATCAAATCCGTCTATATGAAAGACAAAGAACAAGTTGGCTTCCGTTCACTTAAAAAGTTGACAGATCAACATATGGCGCCAGTGATGCAGTCAACAATGAAAGTGTCATTGGCTGCCCAGGTTTTAAGTGATACGGTGGCCTCACTTATCCATCTTTTGATAGCATACGGTAATATTTTTTAAATGATATCTTGATGTAGTAATACATGTTGAACTTTCTTAGGTAATTTGCCGGCAGAAGCCATCGGAACTTCCACATTTGTAATGCTTATGAACAATTTGTTCGATTCATTCAACGGTAGCTGTGCCCCAACAGGTAATTATAATTACAATTATCATTAATAGTAGTATTGAATATCATATTAATGAAATTGCACTGAATTTATATTTGGGAACATTTCAGGCATTTCTGGGGCATACCGAACAGCCATTACAAAAAAAAGTAACCATGTGGAGTTCTGGGACGAAGCCTACGAATGTATCCAGAATTGGGTCTTCGTAGGGGGTAAACGTCGGCCCCCTTCACAGGTACTGTATATAATATAAAAATAGGTATAGAATCTGTAAATATTAAACATATTATTTTATATTCTAGGATGGCTGGTTGACAACAATAAACGCAATGAAGGGGGTCTGGCTTCTTGTCCAGCAAAAAGGTCTCAGCGAGCTTCGACCTAGATATTTAAACCAGGACCCTCTCGAGAATTTGTTTGGGGCCATTCGTTCGGGGTGTGGCAACAACGACAACCCCACAGTGCAACAATTTGCATCCTGCTTAAAAATCCAGATAATGAATGGACTTCTTCGCGAACGGTTGCATGGAACCAATTGCGAGGAAGATGATCTGGAACTTTTAAGTAATTTGCAAACTCTTTTTGACGTGGAAAAGATTCGAGAGGCAGACGACAGCAATGTGGCCACTAGCATAGGCGACCTGACAAACGACATTGTCAACTGTGTCCATAATTCGGTTTTAAGCGGGCATATGGAGTCGTTGTCTGTCGCTTATGTGAGTGGCCACATTGCCAGGAGAATTCTCACTAAAAATGATTGCACAAAATGCAAAAGCATTCTAACTTCTGACTCTTCTCTGCCGTGCAACTTATACATTAATTTCAAAGAGTTGTCCACTGATCAATCGAGACTAACTTATCCTTCAGAAAAGTTAGTTATTGCGGTAGGTCACGGGGCAACTCTTATAGAACGAACCATACCAAATAGGTTGCACGATACGAAGATTCAGGAGAAGTTCGTTGTCATGCTTAGTGAGCAGATAGATTTCGCGTGGCTAGACTGTCCTTCGCATTTTAGTACTGTCAAAAAGTGTATTGTGGAGGCTGTTTGTTGTATCAGTATCCCATGGTACTGCAAACGCCTCATCCGCGAAAAGAAGTCTCAAACGTTCGCGAGACGGGTGCAGCGGAAGCAACGTATATTGCAACATCAATAAATTTTTTTTTATTGGTGTTGCAATATATTGAGCTTTCGCTATAGATTAAGTTCAATAGTTGTATTTTTTGTATATAGATTGTTTTTTTTATTATTATTTTTAAACCATATTAGTTTAATAATTTTCCGGTAATCTTTTGTAATGTATAATTTTTATTTTTTTTTTATATATATTGTTTTATTTATTATTATTTTTGAACTATATTAGTTTAATAATAATAGTAGATATGGCTATTTTTTCAAGAGTTTTTTTTGTTAATTACAATTTTTTTCATTTATGTACAATGTATATTTCTTTCTTTATAATTTTTATACTTACATCAATATATTTATTATAAATTATTTAATTACAGTTTTATTTTCCAATTAAAAAAAAAAAAACTTAATAACAACCCCAGTAGGCGTGTTTTATCTGGTTTCAAACCGAGTGTGGACATGAACCTATCCAAGTCTTGCACCAGCATCCAATATCAGAACCTAGAACTTCAGCGCCCTCACAAAATGTTCAAACATAATGAAAAAAAAATTTAGCATTGAGACGTGTATCTATAGTTATCTATGGCAGAACTAGCTCGCAGCTGCTTGGCAATAGCAGCAGAGGTATAGATAGGCCTCGCCTCCACCAATAGGCCCGATGAGCCTGCAGCTCTGAGGGGAATTGGTAGCTGGACTCTGGCAAAGCCTGGCGATGTTGGTTGGGCATTCTCTCAACCCCGCGCACTGGGTGCCGTGTGAGTTAGGTCTCATGTACATGAAAGGACCAATTAAGAATTTATACATGTAGCCCTTAAATTGGGAATTTTATCACAGATTAAAATAATTATCTTAATGGATATGGTATTATATTATTATTATTATTATATAGAGACAATTAGTGGATTATATGAAAACTTATAATTCAAAATAAATGTCATCTAAGTATGATTGTAAATATAAGATAACATTATTATCGTTAATGCAGACTGTAGACTGAAAAAAGAATTTATTTAAATTAGAATAAAATTAATTGTTTTTTTATTATTCAAAAGGATTTTTAATGAATTACAATGGCATCAGTGGCGTAACTATGATGAGGCTAGTAGGTTTCTTATCTTTGTCATCTTGATATTAATTTTAGCGTTTAAGTCTATGTTTACGTAGTATAGGAAAACAAAATGGTGGTTACTGCCCATTTCACCAAATCCAGACGCATTTCCTACGATGGAGGACCTGTGAAGAGGAGTGGTAGATGATTTGTGTGCATGGACTAATTAATAAATTAGGTTAAGAGATGAGGACAATTCCGCATATCCTTTCATGCCATGCCAGAGTTTGAACCCTGTACCGCTGGATTGCAAATCCAATTCCTTTACCGTTGAGCTATTCGGTTCGTTAAACAGCCGACTTTTCATCGCGTGTAGTGCATTCATAAGTGCCCGATTGCAGTAGGATGTAAGCAAATAAATAACGTCTCTCATTGGCTAAAGCCTTTATTTGCAAGTACATGCTTCGAAAATGTTCATGTTCCACAAGGCTGATGGTAATAGAAATTAGCGAGGGCCGGATTAGCGAGAAGCTACTGTATTTTGCATTTGTAAACATTTTGTTTTCTTAAATAGACATAAAAATTGACTCGATCTTTTGCTCCATGAATTTGAACTTACATTACCGAATAGACTCTACTGAAGTCTAACACTGATTAGAGTCGACTCTAGGTGCTTGGGGTGTCCTTCGTTCTTCCATAATTGGTTAAAAGAGACAATTCTTTGTCCTGTAAGGACAATGTCGCCCCTTACAATCGGACTTCGGCGCTGTATCTATAAAACCGACAAATGTAAACAAAAATTGCTTTCTTTTCAAGTAATTTGCTGACATTTGTGTGTGAATTTTCTGCAGCAGTACACCTATTTATTACGAAATTTTCACAAATCATTCGAATGGGTAATGTTTACACACAGACAACGGTAAATCGGCCCGTCGATTTTTAATGAAGTACACTTTTTCGTGCGAAATAATAAGTAAACAGGCAAGGCAATTAAAATTTCCAACATTATTTTCATGTAGAAAGTCAGCTTATCGTCAAATTTTACTGATAGTTCATTGAAAAACAACTATGGGAATATCTTCTGGATAAAATTTATCAATGAAGAAAAACAAATTAATGCTCCAATACCCTTTATTAATGATTTTTAATCAATTTTCATCATTGCAAATACTACCGTCCTCAAGATATTCTTGATACAGTTCGATAAAGTGATCTAATGGACAAAATTCATCACAATTAGGTAGTTTTAATAAAATTGGGTCATTTTGCGCATAAGGTCGATAATAAATCTGTAATAATAAAGATGAATTCATTAACAATTTTCAGCGGAATTTCAAGAATTTGTTCACCTTAACACCATAAGATGCATCAATTTGTTGAATTTCGATCATAATAGACGAACCGTATGGTGGCATTTCTGTAACATCAACACCTAATACTCGCATAAAACTAAATAACGAGATATCATGTCCTGAATATAGAAACATTTTTCGTGTTTCTAATTCTAAATCACCATTCAATTTTGCTACTGTGTCACTTACGATTTTTCGTAGCAAATAACCAGCACTTATCTGTTTCAACGGTTTTGTAGCTGTGCGTATTTGGAAACTGTCGAATGCTATCGTTCTTAGTGGTTCAGGATACACCTGTTCAGTCCATTCTGGTAGTATTAAACCGTATTCAAGCTGTAAAATTCTAATTTCTAATCTATCCAGAACATCAAACGACAGTCGATACCTACCTCTGTTTTCAAACACAGATACAAATTGCATGCCGTTATAAAGGACACATTTGTCATTCCACTATGTTCTTCAAGAAATTGGAAAATTTCCCTATATTCATCAAATTTTATTTTATATTCTGCAGATTCTGTAAATTCGTTAAGATATTTCTCATAATTCGGGCATCCTATTCCGAATAATACCTAAAATTGAGATTATTTACAAAATTCCTATTAAACAAATTTAATAAGATGAGGATTTGTCAATACTTCATCGTGGTTTATTGGCCAATAATTATACGGTATTGGTTGCCAATTGAAGCCATTCAACCAAATTTGTTTCAGTTTTGGTGGAAACAAGCCAGCTAAGACTAGTTCTAATGACATTTTCGTACGGTTATAATCAGTACTACGGACGTCTATTAGACCAGGTGTGTAAGTATCATCCAAGAACGTAATGTAACGTCCACGAAAATACTGCCCTAGTCTATACTCATCTAATTTACCTTCCTAAAATCGACACAGATGATGATAAACGTTAACGTTAATTCAAACACTCTTACATTAGTCAATTGTCCATAACCGTATGGATAGTACGTTTCATTCTTATAAGGATCATTAGGATAAACGCTGGACTCATCTGTTGTTCGATGGCCATGTCTAAACATCTTCAATTATCAAATTAACGATAATTAAAATAATTGTTTTTGGGTACTGTACTTACCACATGTACTAAAACTAGTGCTTCATCGCATACGATCAAGTTAATGCCATTCAAAATTAATAAATTGAAGAGATTCCAAACGATTATCATGGTGAATAGAAACTAACAGTCTGACCATATGTGTCTGTTGGTACTTATAAATAAAAAAAACGGTCTATTTTTGGCACATAACGAAAGATAACTCTATTTGAAAATAATTAGTATATTCTTATATTTTTGGTAAATAAAAACATACGATTGCAAATTATTTAATCCTTTTAAAAAATACGTGATTTCAAATTGTTAATCGTCTAATAAATTGTTCGAGAACAATCCAGCTTTACAGCGCAAATATTCGGTTGATTTCAATTTTTTTTTATGTTATTTGCACGCACTTATTGGGACGCCAGATATATGTGCGCATAATTATCTATTCTTGTTTAACCAACGCAATGGTCATATGTCCATCTTTATTATTCATAAAAAAAACTGTATTTCTTATCAAAACAAATGAAGGATGTATAATTATAAAGGTAATAAAACAAAAGGAATTTATTATTTACAATAAAGTGGTATTTGATTTTTATTTAACCATTTTTAATTTAGAATATTTAGTGACTTTTGATAATTAATATTGGTATTGAGGAAATACGGTTGGTAGCTCTTCTCTGCAACAAGTGTCATTCTTCCATTTGCTCGTTTGCTGTTCATCGGTCGCGTTCATCATGTCGTAAGTAGAATTTTTCTCAAAATATTTTAATCATCTCCTATTAAACAATTCTCAAATTATCAAAAATTATCAATAATTAACAATTTCTTTAATATTTTAATGATATTTTCGGATAAAAATTAAAGTTTGTTGTATTTCTTTAATTTCAGATCGAAAGTGTCACGTGAAACACTCTATGAGTGTATTAATGGCGTTTTAGATAATTCTAAAGAGAAAAAGCGGAATTTTCTGGAAACTGTTGAATTGCAAATTGGTTTAAAAAATTATGATCCACAAAAGGATAAACGTTTCAGTGGCACGGTCAAGTATGTACACCTGATATGATGATACTATTTATAAAAAAAATCTCATTTATTTGATTAAATATATTATGTAGAATCTTATAAATGGTTCACTAATCAGGTAGCCAGTGAAATATCTGGCGGACCTGCACCCAGGGTCTTAAATAAATTGGGGAGATTCTTATTAAAAAAGAATCGACCATTTTTATCATGCTTTAATTTTAATCTACTTAGATGTAAGATGGTGTTTTTGATTGTATCATTTTAATTATTTATTTATTGACAATTTGTAGATTGAAGCATATACCACGGCCACGAATGCAAGTATGTGTCTTGGGTGATCAACAACATTGTGACGAGGCAAAAGTTAATAATGTCCCTTATATGGATGTTGAGGCATTAAAAAAATTGAATAAAAACAAAAAATTAGTCAAGAAATTAGCTAAAAAGTACGATGCATTTTTAGCTTCAGAAGCTTTAATCAAACAAATACCACGTTTACTAGGTCCAGGTTTAAATAAAGCTGGTAAATTTCCTGGTTTATTATCACATCAAGAATCTATGACGCTAAAGATTGATGAAGTTAAAGCTACCATTAAATTCCAAATGAAAAAGGTACAAACAGTTTTTCACATGGGCGTATTTTAGATATTTTATTATATGCACGATTCCAAGCCAACAGATTAAGGTTGATTAAAATTTTTCTGTATGGATGATTGGTGCGAAATTAATTTTACAATTATAACTGCCATCTTTATTTGTGTAATTTTGGTTTTAAGATTTGTAAACATTTTTGGTTTGTTTTTGTAGGTTCTATGCCTCTCAGTTGCTGTTGGTCATGTTGATATGACTACTGATGAATTGGTGCAGAACGTTCATTTGTCTATCAACTTTTTGGTATCTTTGTTGAAGAAACATTGGCAAAATGTACGATCGCTTCATGTTAAATCATCAATGGGACCACCACAACGTTTATACTAAGATTGTTTTAATCTTACAACAAAATAAAAGTTTGACGGATGGATAAATTACTCTTTTTTTGCCTTTATTATGTCGTATTAAGTTGGAATTTAGCGCGTTTTTAATCGGTTCTTCGTTGCTATTTCGCTTGATCTGAATGATGATTTTTAAAATTATTGCTGAATTGTTTTTCAGTATATGAATAAATTTTCGGTAGAGTTCGATGTAAAATTTGTAATTGGCGCGATAAATTGATCCGAAAAAATTCTGTTGGATGGCGCTAGTTACGCGCATCTGTTAATGACTTGATCTGGAATGCTAACTTCTATCATGTGACACTTGCGGACGCAAAGGAAGATAAGCGAGCGTTGTTTAACACGTTGTCAGCCACATAGTATTTAAGACTAAAAAGAGATAAAGGAGCGACAAGCATTGCAAAGATACGTATATAGTTCAGTGGTCTATTCACATTTTTTTGGAAAATTTAGGCTTTTAGTCACATGAAAATATTCCAAAATCATTCGAATTATCTCAGGATATTCACCCCAGTTTAATTTAATGTATTTCTTTTTCTGTCGCGGGTATTACGGATGATTTGATTTTTGGTGTCAAACATTATTTGACTGTAATATTGCTAATTTGATAAATGCTGATTCATTCAAATAATGGAAAAATTTGGTTTATTTACGGATGTTTTGATGATAAATTTAGAAGATTTTTTTTATTGTTTGGTCGACATTTAGTCGTAATGTTCGATGTCGATTGGTGATGAAAATTTTCGGTAGGGGGCGTTAACGTACCTTTGTTGATTGTTTCTCGGTTTATATATAAAAAAATTTATTAAAATATTTTGGCTTTCAACCAAAATGAAAATATTTCAAAGTCATTCGGATCAAACATATAAATCAATTAATTTCAGAAGATCCGGTGAGTTATTTTAATATTAAAAAGTTTCATCATTTTCTAACCTCAATTCTAACATCACACAGGTAACTGTATAGATATCGTTATTTAGACGAATTGTATTATCTTATCATTAATTACAGCAGACAATATTATCATTTTAATAAATTAATTGACTAGATTAAAATGGCTGATGTGAAGAAAATATTAAAAGAAGCCGCAATACAAATTGGTTCAGGCGGTTCAGCAGGTAATAATGAATGACTTTCTCGTGATTTTCTTCGTGTTGCTTTCACTAAAAATTCCATTAGGTTTCGTCGAAGTTTGCATAATGCATCCATTGGACCTTATCAAAACACGATTACAACTTCAATCTAGTTCTAGTAATTTGAATAAAGTACAAAAAATGAATGATCCGAAATATTATAGCGGAATTGTGGATTGTTTTCGTAAGATGTATAAATATGAGGGTATTACATCGTTTTGGAAAGGGATAATACCCCCTATATTAGCGGAAACACCAAAACGGGCTGTTAAAGTATCTACCATCAATATAAAATCTATTAAACAACTAAAAACAATATTTTTGTAGTTTTTCACGTTTGAACAATATAAACAATTATTTATGTTTGGTTCAACGACACCAACACCTCTAGTAATACAATTATCAATAAATTTTACAAATAATGTAGGGTCATTGAATTTTAGACGTTTTCTTTAGCCGGCTTGGGTGCCGGTGTCACTGAAGCAATTCTTGTTAATCCGTTTGAAGTTGTTAAAGTAACTTTACAGGCGAATCGAGCACGTACGGCAGAACTGCCAAGTACATGGTCTGTTACTAGAGAAATTGTAAAAAATCATGGTGTAGGTTTGCGTGGTCTTAATAAAGGTATTACAGCAACAATAGCCCGTAATGGAATTTTTAATATGATCTATTTTGGATTTTACCATTCAGTCAAAGGATATTTACCAGAATTTCAAGTAATTTCTAATTAAATTTATGATTTAATTCAAATTAAATTCAATTTAGGACCGCATCACGAATTCTTTCGTAAAGTTGGTATTGGTTTTGTATCAGGTACATTAGCGTCATGTGTCAATATACCGTTCGATGTGGCAAAATCACGTATTCAAGGACCACAGCCGGATCCTAATATAATCAAATATCGTACAACAATAAGGTCAATAATTCTCGTTTATAACGAAGAAGGGTATTTTTACTATTTTTCAGAATGAATTGATTTTTATCTTAATAAAACATTGAATTTTAGAACTAGAGCCTTGTATAAAGGTTTACTACCGAAAGTTCTACGTTTAGGACCTGGTGGTGCTATTATGTTGGTAGTTTACGACTATATGCATGAATATTTAACAAATAAATTTTTGTAATTTTTTTTATGGAAATAAAAAGTCCACTATTTAATAATAAATTTCTACGAATTCCTGGAATAGGACAATGGGCATTTATAATTGGGTATTTTATATAAGTATTTGATTAATCCTGACCTATCCTCACCTCATCTCATGAAAATAACAGGTATTTCTAAAATAATCAACAGTATTTTACAAGTACAACTTTATTTGTAATAAATAACCACAATATCTGGACAAAAGCGTAACAATTCCTATGTATTGTAAGTGTTCTCGTTCAGAATAATTTGGGCAGATTTTCGTCCAAATCCACGTTCATAAATTTTTGCATTTTTCGACAATTTATCATCACCATTATAATCTTTGGTTTCCAATTTTTCGTAGTTAATAGTTGGTGGTTCTGGTACTGTATAAGTGAAATCTTTCGTATATTTTTCCGGTACGTAGTAAAAACTTTCATCTTCATAATGATTATTACTTGGTAAACGTTTCTGTTTTATTTCTGTTCCACTATAATCAATGTCAAATGGTATAGTTAATGGTTTATCAGATTTATGTAATTCTTGTAAAATACCAGGTGGAACAATACCGGAATATAGTGGTTGGATGATTTGATTTTGTTTCATAGCGATTGTTGCTTGTTTTGTTTGATTCTCAACAGTTTTTTCTGAATTTTCGTTGTAACCAATTTTGGCGTGATGATCATCAAACACGTTTGGGGCTTGTTCTTTATCATTTTCTGATGATTCTTCACCTTCTTCTTCTTCTTCTTCTCCTTCTTCTGCTTCTCCTTCTTCTTCTTCTGATTCGTTTTTATCTTCTTCTATATTTTCGTCTTCATCTTCAAACTGTAGCTCTTTGTATTTGGGCACAAAATCGAAAAGATCTTCATTCTCATCATCGTCACCAATTAAATAAGATTCATTATAGCCTAAATCTTCAAAAATGAATTTCTTGTCATGTTCATTTTCTTCAGAATTCTCCTCTTGTGTATTATTTTCATCAATATTCTCCAATTCTTCATCAGCTTCTTTAAGTAATGGTAAAGTTTCATGGTCAACACTACCATCAACTTCTTGAATTTCTCTAATTTTCTCATTTTTTGGTTTTGCTACATTATTCGGAATTATTTCGATTTGTTTATTGAAATTATCTTTTGAATTTTCCAAATTTGTTTGTAAGTTTTCCTGTTTAAAATAATTGTCTTTACCTCTTTGTATTTCTTTATTTAATTGGTCGATTGTAAAATATGGTTCGTGTGCGATGAAATCTACAACTTGGAATTTTGGTATTGTCCCATCTAAATGGTGGAAATTTGCATTTTTTACGGGTTTTTGTGCAAGATTTGCATCAGTTTCAAATTTTTTTTGATAATACCTTAACAATTGTTGATTAACTGGATTAGCTGGATGTTCCTGTACGAATACACTTCTAATACTATTGTGATGTTTCCGGTTATTTTTGAGTGGTATTGCTGACTCGAAATTATTTTTTGTATCTGTTTCCTGTTGTGCAAGATACTTGTGGGTATTTTGAATCGAATAAGGTGTATTTATCCAATGTCGATTAAAATTTTCTGTAAATTTTGGACCATCTACACTTACTTCAGGTATATGTATATAAAAACGTTCTGGTTCGGAATTTTTGTGTCTTTCGTGTGAGTCATAATCGGAATCGGTATATTCTTGATTTGGGTCTAAATTTGAATTGTAATCATCGTAGGATTGCATTATTGGAAGTGGTAATTTTCGAGGTGGAGCAGGAGCAGTTGCTGGTGCCGGAGCTGGAGCAGGGGCTGGTTGCGGAGCTGGAGCAGGGGCTGGTTGCGGAGCTGGAACGGGGGCTGGTGCCGGAGCTGGAGCAGGTGATGCTGGAGCTGCTGCTGCTGGTATCTGACCTCCATTTCTGCTCTTATTCCAGTTAATGTTGACACTGAAAGTTTTCCGTACAGCATCGGTGAGCAGAGGTGGTGCAGTCACTGGTTGAGCTGGTGGTGCTGGTGGTAGTGCTGGTGGTGCCGGCCGCATTGGTCGAGGCGGTGGCTGATTTGGTGTCGCACCAGGAGCTGCTGCAGCTGCTCCAGGTAGAACTGATGGTCGTTTTACGACATCATAACCGAAAACATCGCCAATATTCACTATCCAATTACCAATTGTTCGTTTATTTCGATCACTGTTATTAACAACAGCATTATTGCCACCACATACTATCACCACTAACATCAAAAATAAACAACAGATTTGAATATTAAACATTGTTCCATACTACTGTAGATTTCAAATAGATCTGCTTCTATAAAATGCATAAATTATACTGAAATTGGTCTAAATTTTTATCGACAATTTCACTTTGCCACAATCCATTTAATATGGGCAATAATAAGAGAAAGGGATACAATTTTTTTGCCATAATTAACAATAATTTTATTATTGCATTACTGAAAGTTTTAATACAAAATGATTATGTAAAATCGTACGCATCAACGCTTAAATATGTTGTAAATTGTATTGAAGACCACAAAAATTGATTTAAGAATCGAAACGTTTTGTTAATTTCATGGCTGATTATTGTGAAATTTTGAGATTATTTACGGCCTTCATGAGCAAATCTGTTTAGTGACGAAAAATGAAATTGTAGTTCCGTTTTGTTCTTGCTCAACTTATACGTATGACCGACATTACTTTATTGTAGTTACGTGATCCAAATGCAATATTGGAAAGAAAGTCTTTGTAGTAATTTTCGATTTTTTTACCATTTTTGGGATGGATGGGAAACAAACTTTTCTTGTTTTTCTTCGGTTTTGCCTCAATTTTTTTATCGAGATTTTTGCAAAATCGTTACCATTCTTCATTCTCATTAGTATTCAAATTGAATCGAAAATCCATGATTATATCATAAATTAATCGAATTAATTTGACAATTACTTTCTTTATTACTTGCTATTATTAATATTAAATAGTTGATAGTTAATTAAAATACAACCCTCGTACGATATAGTTCCGCTTATAAAAACAGAAAGAAAGTGCCCGAATTGTTTTTATTGTGATCTGGCTTTCTTGCGATAATGTTGTAAGTTTTTTTGTGTGTGAAAAATGAAGTTGCTAATGGTGAGTTTTGATATTAAAAAAAGTTGAACTAAAACTATAATAATACCGTTAATTACAGGTATTTTTCATATTTTTTGTGTTAGAATTAAGAAATACAAACAGTAAAACACTTGAAAATCAAGATAGTCATTTAAATCCATTGAATGAAACTGATGATCATAAAAAAGATCAAGATAAACGTACGATTTTCGAAAAACATCACAATCAGCATCATGGTTGGACTAGACATGTTACATTACATCCATCTGGCATGAAATATATTCTTGGTTATAGTCCTGTTGGTGTAAAAGTAGTACCAGTAGTGTCACCTTTAATTAAGCCACATCATCATCACCATCATCATCATCCAATACGTGTAGTACCAAGACCTATAATCAAACCTATTGTAATTACAAAACCAGTTGTACAACAAAATGGTTGGAAACCCATAATTCCAATTCATACCAGACCTGAGGTACATCATGATCATGTTGTACCGGTTAGACCAGTTGTGGATGTAACAAAACCGTTAGTATCAGTAGCTCCAGCATTTCCTATATCAGCACAACTACCAATAGCTCCTGTACCAGTAGCTCATCCAGCTATTCCAGTAGCTCCTTCTGCTATACCAGCAGCTCCTGTACCTGCTCCAGCTATACCAGCAGCTCCCACAACGGGATTATTTGAAGTTGCGAGACCGAATTTGCCGGTGTTACCTTTAGGTGCTAGTTTTTTGACACCAGTATTGAATGGTAAAGTTGTTGGTTTATTTCCAAATCAATTCTTAGCTCCAGCACAGCCAGTACAACCTGTGTATCCTTCTATTCCTCATCATCATTTTAACTATCATGCTCATGCTCAGCTAATACCAGAACAACACAACCAACATGTTCATCTACTGCCGGAACATCATCCTCATACTCAAATTGTATCCGAACAACATCCTCATCTACACGTGAATCAACACAATCTACAAACTTCTGTACTTCACCAAGCTTCTGGATTATATGATACCGCTCATCATCATCATGTTCATGCTCAGGTAGTCCCGAAACAACAGAATCCGCATGTGCATCTACTATCTGAGCAACATCCCCATGTTCACTTAGTACCAGAGCAATATCCTCATGCTCATCTATTACCGAATCAACACCCGCATGCTCATCTAGTACCAGATCAACACCCACATGCTCATCTAGTGCCGCATCAACATTCACATGCTCATCTAGTACCAAATCAACATCCACATGCTCATCTAGTACCAGCTCAACATCCACATGCTCATCTAGTACCAGATCAACATCCACATACTCATCTATTACCGGATCAGCATCCACATACTCATCTATTACCGGATCAACATCCACCTGCTCATTTAATACCGAATCAACATCCACATGTTCATCTACAACCGGAACAGCACAGTCCCCAACTTCCTGAAATTCCTCCACATCCTTCTGGATTATATGAAAGTCCTCATAATCCTCAAAACTCTCACACTTTATTCCAACAACAATTACCTGGTAATGTCCATCATGAATTTAGTCAACAAATTAATGATGAACATTCAAATGTTTTTATACAACAAAATCTGGATATACCAACTATACAACCAGGCCATACCGATGTACAATTACCAATACATTTACCACAACATCCAAATTATGCTCCAGAAAACCAACATCAAGATGTTTTACGGCCATCAATATCATTAGAAGCACCATATACACACTAATTTGTTATTTGTTCATAAATATTTATTTTTATAATTTTGTTATGTTGTTATTAAAGAATTTGGATAAATAAATTAATTACAAAGAAAAAACAGTCAGACTTTTGCTGCATTTTGTAGAAAGTTTTCACCAATAGACGATTATAAAAAAAAACTTTAAACGGCAACAGACAGCGATGGTACTGACAATACCACTGTTAGGTAGCAGTACACTTTCTAACGATTCCACGGTGTATTATCTTCATTGGGATGAATTGAGTGTTTGTTTTTTGGTTCAATGCGTAGTCTGCGGTTGGTGCGCATCCGTAGCTGAACGTTAATGCTAGAATTTGCTCTAAGTACCAGTGAAGTTACCGTCAGATCAATCTTTTGGCTTTCTATCGTAGCTTCTATTCCCTCTTTTTATTTCTCAGTCCTTGACTACTGAATTTTATGCATTCAGGAACGTTGAATTGAACAGGCGCTCCTGAAATCGAGAGAGATAGAAATGGTAGGACCAGTTGACCTCTTTTTAATACTGATGAATGTAGTTCGCACAGGTTCAACAACGAACTCCATTTTTTATCTTAAAGTCGATGGTCCACGTCACTTTAGGTTTACTATAAAGTCAAACAATCACATCAACTTAGATTACACTTTATTTACGTATTTAGTGGAGTATAACTGGTTATCTACCCACTAAATTACAATTTTTCTCATTTATAATTCATTCAAAATTCGAAAAAATAATTTAAGTATACTCCAAACAAACCTACGTTATGTATCAAAAAAATCGACTTTAATAGATAAAAAAAAATTGTTCAAAAATAGCACCTAATTGGGCCTAAAGACTAGTTACATAATCTAATAATAATAATAATTATTATTATAGAAACACGAATTACATACACGAATTTACACAAAATAGTCTTCGCTTTACTTAAGTTAAGTAACATTGATTATGTCAGGAAATTCACTAAATTATCACTAGCAATTTATTTTAGAAACCAAAGAAAAATTGCTCAATTCCAATTACAATTAATTAATTATTGTATATTTCAGTTTTCGTGAGGTTCGATTTGCTCTTGTTTCCTCTGACACCGGCCAGTTTGCCGTAAATAAACCCCATATTCGCAAACAGGTGGACCACATTGATTCTCCATGATACATCTGTAAATTCAATCAATTACGAGTTGATTAATCAAAAATGAATTGTAAAATTAATTACTTTCGATCAGTTAAACTGAAATATTCTTTGCCTTTCTTCATTCGTATGCAATCTTGATTGTCCTCATCACAATCACAACTGCATCGTGAATCGTATCGATATTTCGGTGTAAACTCTTCTGGACATCTACATCTGAATTAAATTAAATTGAGTTAAATTAATTAATTAAACTAAATTGCATTTTTACCGTATTAAACTATCTGATTGTAATCCGGATCGAAATGTTACAATACTACTGGAATAATCCAATGAATTACCGTTATTTTCATTTTCATTGTTGATTTTCAATGAAATCGGTGGTGTTGTTGTCGGTTTGGATTTTTCTAAACACGCACATTCTGTATGGTTGTAAAATGTTAAACGTTCAACTTTCGTTTCACCTGTACCAAGGGTTTTGGCCTGAAATCATTAGACAATTTTAGAAATGCGTTGGTATAATCCGGGAAATTTCGGAAAAGCAGCACTTTTGATCCAAAAATTGAAAAACTCTAGACTCGTTGACCTAGGGTAGACAACAACCACCACCATGGATTTTGTCACTACTATGCCTCATGATTACCTGAAGGCAAGTCAACCAAATCCAAGTAGGCGGGCACTATTTTGTTCTAATAAAAAAACAATGTGTAATTGTTATTAAATTTGTGACAAATTATCAATGATTTTCTTTTGTTTGTTTCGCCGGCATTGTTAACAAAATAAAATCGGTTGTAAAATAATCGTAAAATCTTTGACGACATGTTTTGTTTTTACAGGCCATGCCGGTGTTATAATTACACGTCAATAACAATAACACACAACACTGTTTATGAAGATATCTGGAAAAACTAACTCATGTTGAACGTAATAATTCTGAAATTAACTGAAATACACATCAATATTCTGAAACAGAAACGATCAATATTCCCACAACAATCCAAACAATTACTGGTAAAACTTTCCATTATTATTTTTATGATTATGCCAAAAACAAAATTAGAATGCATCCAAACAGATGAATAAGTAAATAAATAGAAAACGATGTACCCAATAAGAAATAAAAAGAAGATAAATATTCGGGAGATATTCGCTAGACTGTGAAATGATTTTAATTGTTTATTTTTTTAAATTGTAGACGTTTCATTTCAATTTCGAAACCGAAATTTAAATAAATAAACAAAAAGTGTGTGTGTGAGAGAGAGAGAGAGTTAATGAAGATTGATGCGTTTTTAATAATAAGTCTGGTATACACTGACAAATACCAACATTAAAACTTTCATTCATTAAACTTTCAAATTACAATTTTTACAGGTTGTTCACTTTAAGAAGTACACCGATAGCTATTACGGCTATAAATTGCTTAGTATTTCCATTACTGATGGTGGATCAGTTTAAAGTGATGATATATGGGACATACTGTATATAAATCGATTAATTTAGAAGAACTCGAAGGATTTACAACTAAATCATAAATCAACAGCCATGAAATGAGTCACAATGATATTACAATGTTTTTAAAGAGATGACCTCAGTTTATAGGGTGCACATAAGTAATGGAATGTCGTATCTGTACATGCAAAATGTCCAGCTCCACCTTTATTAACAAACAACAACAACAACAACAACAAAACAAATGATTTATGACAACCACCACCACCATATATTCAAAAACAACCACCACCCACAATTTTAATCTCTTTTAAATTATAGAACGGGGTATTATAAAAAACAAACAAACAAGAAACAAATGACTTACATAAAAATATAGGTGGACGGGATCTTGGTTTTTTGGTCCACATCTGGTCTCATAATTGCTACAACATCCTGTATCTTCAGCACAACGATGTAAAATTGTACAATGAGGCGTATATGATTTGGTTGGATCAGGATGGAGAATTTGTACAGGGATTACTTTCGGTATCGGTCGACGACATTGACCTTGTTGATTCACTTTCATATAATGCTCCACAACAGCCAAAGTATCATTCTCTGTAAGAAATTCCAAAAAAAATAAAATAATCAAAATTACTATTATACTCCGTCTATTTCAATTCGGCCAACTTGCTCCCAGTTAATCTCCAATAAAGACAAGACGACCAAATAGGCGAAATAGACGTCGTATATGTTGTAGAATAGATAAATGCAGGAAAATTCAATGGAATTACAGGTTGGATGGGATAATTGACACATGAACCAGGTAGTTGAAACGTGACTTAATTCGAATAAAGAAAATTAGAAAGGAAACTATTGATGAGTGTATATTTACGTTTATTGTTGGCTTTAAAAAATTGTCGACGACTCTCTTCAACGCGCGCTCTACTGCCATAATTATCCCATTTGAATTTTGTAAATGGTGAAATTGATTGTTGTTGTGGTTGTGATGGTGTTTCAGTAGCTTCTTCCGCTTGCCATTCATCATCATAATCATCATCAAACTCATCATCCTGAAAATGTTTTTTTTTCGTTTATAAACAGTTAATTAATTAACACATTTTGGGTTGAATTTTGTAATTGTGTGAAGCTTTCTAATCTGTGTGTTTATGTGGACGTGAAAAAATGCATTCTCTATTTAAATACCAACAGATCAATTTTGGTCACGTTCTTTTGATTATTTATGGAATTTACAGCAATACCATGATCTATTTAGTTTAAACATGCTGAGAAGAATGGAAAAATCGAAAAAAACCTACACAAATTTTGAGATAGTTAAGGCGAGTTCACGCTTGAACGCACGAATGGAACCTCTGTTGAAATTCATGCGTAATTCCGATGGCAATACCAAAACGCATCCACACTTAACGTCCAATCTGTGGATTATTGTTACAGAACGTTGCCGCAAATCTCTTTGAAGTATTGTCAAAAGAGCGACAAGCTTCGGATAGCTAGCAGCTCTGTTTTATCGGTCCACACATTTGACTCCAATGTGTGAAGCCAGCATAACAGTTCTTATAAGCAAGCGTAAATATCCATCATGTGTACTCTAGTGTGGGCTCACCTTTCAGGATATTTAGGCATTCTTTGTCCACTACTATCAAAGACTGTCAGTGAATGTTAAGTTACTAATGACGGATGAGGATCATGTTTAGAATGGAATTTCTTTCATTTTCTTTTTTTCATGTCTCAATGGTACAAATCATGTGTGTTGGTTGTCGAGGAATTAGAATGTGTGTCATACACCACACAACAGGTGCTTCTTGTATGTGTAATGTATGCATTATTAATAGACACACCAATGACTCCTTTTTTTGATTTATTATTAGCCAAAGTAGTTATTTCGTACACGACATTTTCCGGCATATTCTCTTTAGAATGTTTTTAACTATGAAAAACGAAAGGCATCTTTCAGTAGTTGTTTCATGAAAATGCTTTCTAGGGCGGTTTTAATTTTACTTAATTTTTTGTAAATACGAAGAAAAAACTTGTTTTCTTTTAGAATAATTATTGTAATCACCTTAATGAATAATTATGATGTTGTCAATGAGATTTATGATATTCCCAAGGATTTTCCGATTGAAAATTCCAAAACAACACAGAACAAATTTAGACGTGTCATTAAGAAATCTTAAGCTAGACTCACATTTCAATTGAAGCCATATCTTATGGACAAAAGAGGCAATTGTCTAGGGCCTCCATCAATAGTGGCGAAGCCCTGGAATGGTCCCTATTGAAGAAAAATGTTTGAATACCACTCTGGCCATGGGGTGCCAAGTTCAATTTCACACATGGCCCCATGAAGCTATAAATTGGAACAACTTATCAAATTGGGGAAGAGACGGGAATTTCTCCGAATACTGTGTGTTATTAAAATCCATCAATTTCAACTTCAAATAAAACACTCAAGCTATAAATAAATTGATAAAACGGCTATTTTTAATTGAGTGAGATTGAAAAAAATCATAAAAATAGAATCGTAATTTTCCATTTCACATATACTATTGATCTAAATTTTGTAATAATGTGTATGCAGGACCGTGCGAAGGCAACTGCGAAAGGGGCTCAGACTTCGGACGTTAAAATATCTTCAGTAGTTGAATTTCCTCGTTGTCAACAAAATGAAAGGGCGCCTAATTCATAATGTGTTCCGGACGCAGTTTTTTTTTCTCGTCTCGCGTATGACAGAAATACCATAATAATTCAAATGAATCGAAGCGAGACCACAGATAGATGGCGCTATATCCTTTATTTCGCTCCAATTCGTTTGAATTATCATGCGATTTGTGTTTTATACACGCGCATATGTATTTTTAAAACTTGTATTTGTAAACGAAATGATTTACATGTAAAAAACGTTTATTTCTAATTCTCCCATGGGAACACAACAGTGTTCTAGTTTTAATGGAACTCCCCCTCTTCGTCTTCCTGTCAATAACAACAACAGCGACAACATTTTTTTTAAGGGTCCCCAACAATGATTAAAATACGAGTAAACTAGATCATTTAAATATATATAAACTGCAAAATATGTGTCGTTAAGTTTAATGACTTTATGTGTATGTGTTGTTTATTATTACATTTTGTGATGGTTGTTAATTGTTAATGTCGTTTAAATTAATATTTATTTGTTATAAAATATGCAATAATTTCACTCAAATTCTCATCAATGTCTTGATCAAGCTTCAAACGAAGAAACGCCTTAAATTAATTAAACAGTTTGAATTAAATCGAGATTCATTTCAAACAGTTTTGTATCATCAAGACCTACATAAATTCAAAATAAGTTCAAGACCTTTATTGATAAATCAGACGTATTTGGAACCTTTATTTAATTTTTTTCGACGACGTTATCATAAATTTCTCACTTTCTTCTAGAGAAATTCTGTGGCAAACAAACAATAGATCATAAAAATCGGAAAGAACCAATCAAAACAAAGAGAGAAATATTAATTCTGATGAAATCACCCCAAGAACAACTTCAACATTAAATCATTTGGAATTAGGGCGATTTATAACAAAAACACAGAACCGTACTCAACGATTATTTTGAACAATTCCTCTAGAGCGTGTTCTATACGAATGACAGAAATCGTGTTGGATGCGGCCCTGGAACAGCGTAAATTGGACAAGAAATTGCTTGGATAAACACAATTCTAATGTAGCGAATAATGTACGATTTATCGTAGCAATAATCGGCTATTATCCTGTGCATTGTGTTGGAACAATTTGCTATTGATACAGGTTGTTCCATTTTTACCGAATCGAGCGAACTACCTAGAAGAAATGCAAGAATCTAGCGGGACATGCTGTATATACAAAAAAATTGATGATAATTGAGCAAGAAGCTTCATTACAAATATTGATTTTAATAATTAACACCTGTACTTGTGCTCAAACTACTGATCTTGACTGATTTCTATTTTTCGTTCTTATTGTTATTTAAACAATCCAAATAGAGGTTAGCACACAATTTACGCATAGCTACACGTCAATAATACACAAGTCTTTGAATGATTTGTAAAACAACAGTCGATGCAAATATATAAAATTAGAATATATGAAAGTTTGATATGTTGCCAAAAATTTAAATTTCTATTCTGTTGTAGAGTGGTTTTCTCCTATATATTTACGTAATATTGAAAATCTGGCACAAATACAACATTTTATTATCCAAAAAGAATGAAAAACCAGAAAAATTATATATATTTGTGGTTTATTTTAAATTTAGAAAATTTGTCGGAATTCTCAAGATGACTTTTCCTCAATTTCACAAAACAAATTTGGTTTTTATTCGAAACTGCCGCCCATTCAATCGATATTCAATTGTTTCCGTTACTATGACAACCTGTAGGTGCATGAATTGACAAATAATTGAAATTTCTTTGGTTGCTACAGTAACGAGCATTTTAAACAGAAACAATTGACTGACAATCACCCAGGCAACGCCTACTAAAACTTGCATTATCAACAGTGGACATCTTAGATAATATTATTTCTTTCTTTCTTTTCTAAATAAATATTAATTTGTTTCAGACGACAGCATGTCTGTTCGAATGAAATGATTTATTACTTTATTTTTTCTTTTTAAATTATATGCACACAACACGCATCATTGTGAAAGGCAATAATAACTAAAAATAACCTCTTAACACTTGGTTTCATTGTTTAATTCCTATTTGCTTACATCATTCTATCTACTAATTGATCTATTAGATAGCATTACTATTATTAATATTAAAATTATAATACTTCCTTGTTGACGAATGTGTATTAAATAGAACTGATAGAAATGGCGACGTTTCCGGAACGCACCCACGCATGCGTCACTAGTAAATGTCAATCAAAGTTGGGTTATCATCGTGTTGCAAATGAAATTCGATGATGCAACAACAATCAAATAATAATATCGGATCGGATATTGTTGCTTCTAATAAAAACATTAAGTTCAAGTAATGATCTGTTTTACATTACGTAAATGCATCGTCATTTTGATTGTTTTGTCTTCTAGCTATATAATAAATAATAATATAATACAGCATTATTTTTTATTCATGATAACATTATTGCAATATGTGTAATTTAAACTCTTGTTGTTGTTGCATTCTTCAAATTCACCATAGTTGCAATTGCATATAAATCAGAATGTCTTCATGATAAAGGAAATTTGTAAAAAAAAGAACAAAACAGTATAGTAACGAATGAAAACTTGTAATTCCGGTTGTTTCTTTAAACAAAATGTGTTGGATGTTGCATTAGCTAGAACCATTAGGAATGATGGTTTTTTTATAACTTTGGTGGTCTGATTATAATTACAATAGCAGTTTTCATAATAACTTATATGCGTTAAGGTACATCTGCACTACCAATATAGGTACAAGAACTTGAGCAAAAACGATCGTGTGGCAGCAGCCTTACCGAATTCAATTTTACTATGAGAAATTGACTCCCAATTTGAAACTTTTTAATATTCATCTGTTGAGCCTTAAAGTTGTCATAAATTTCCATTTGTGCACGTATTTTTATTGTTAGTCGTTATGAATTGAAATTCAAAATTCATTTCAATAAAATCTTCAACGTTTTTTTTTATTATTATTTTAATTTTCATGAAGAGACTACCATGAATAACCGGCTAAATTATAAATTCCACCGTTAGTTTCCAACGAAATTCGATACGAATATTTGCATACTATTCATTCATTTATTGCACAAACATTTTCATTTCTACTACTTATATGACGATCAAAGAACAGGTTGTTGTTGTTGTTGTTGTTGTTGTTGTTTCTTGCGTTTATTTACGAACGAAATATAATTTTATTTGTGATTTTTGTAGAGAAATCCCGCCCCACCGCCAGGTGTCCCGCTAGTTTCCAGTTCTTTCTACCATCACCATTTGATATGAAGAAGAGTATCATTAACGTATTGGATGTCAATGACAAGAAAGACGACAGACAGCTCTGCTGGGAGACACAACACACACACACACACACAAGGAGAATTATTGCGTGACCAGATTGTTGAATAAGAAGAAAATCATGATTTTATTAAGATTGAACGTGATATCATGTCAAGTTCTTCCACGGTGATTCAAAGTAGATATCAAAACACCTCTTTACATCCAGACAAAGAATCGTCGATTTAGAGTGACATCATTTCACTTGTTGCATAATATTAGAATTGCGTTTAAATACCAAACAAGTTATTAAAAAAACGATTTTAATTGCTGACGATTTAATTGGACTTGCTAAAGGTGCACCCACACTAGATACGTGACGCGTTAGGTAGAATCTGTTTGAACAGTACGCATGCTCAGTATTGGCTACGTTTGTCAATTGTGCGCTCTTTTTTTTAATACAAATCTGTTTTGAATATCGTGAAATTAGTCGGCACATTCTTTCATCGATATTACCGACCACCTACTCTCCATCATCATCAAGTCGGCCTCTTTATGATTCCGTCCTTATTCAGGTGTAAATTGACAGTTTTTAGGTGTGCCACGATATTTGTTGTTTTAAATTAATTGAAACGCCTATCCATATAGCGTTTTTCTTTCGACAATGTAACCAGTAAATAGATGAAAATTGTATTGAAATTCTCTTGTTTTGTTTGTGTAGAGACACAATGTGATTGTTGTGGTTCGGCAAAGAATTCCATTTATACACACCACAGACGACGACAATAATGATGATGATGATGATTATTGGAGAGGAAAAAACTTACATTTTTTTTCACTATTCTTTTATTAAAATTGTTATTAAAATGCTGGTGGCCTTTTATATTGAAAGGCTAAGAAGGTCAAACCAGATGCAGATTACTTCTTTGTTATTATCATTTCGGCCAAACGAGGGGAATACTTCAATTTATACAGGGTGTTTCAGGTAAATGTAACAACTCCAAATTTTATTTATTGGATTTATAAACGTTTATTGGGCGATTTATGTTATTATTTAAAACCACAAATCGGTTACAGGATCGTGCAATAAAAATCGTTACTTAATCGTTTGATATTTAGCTGAAATACGTTAGAGACTAATTCGGATTAATGGTGCGTTTACTGTTATATGTTGACTAGAGAGGCATGATAAAATATTACAACATTTAATAATTTGACTATATCTTAATGGTTCTAGTTTTTCTACTTATTGCTACTGATGATAATAATGAAATAAAAACAGTTAAAAGACATTTATTAAGAAGAAAGAAAAACGCATCTTATCTATCGCTATAAAAGCAATCAAAAGATCATTTATTTCAATTTTAATTGGTGAACGGTTCATTATTTTACAAATTGCCATTAGTCTTCAATAATTATCACTTTTACTGAACAAATTATCGATTTTAAATGCCTAAACCTTCGAATCACATGTATATAAAATTAAAATAAGGACAGGAAATACCAATCAATCATAGATAGTTTTTTTTTTGATTGCCTTCTCTCTCATCAAAAAAATTGGATGATCTAACAACTACTTCCTCAGCGACAAAAAAACATATCTGACTTAAGTCAATAATCGATGACATTTTGAATCTAGAAAAACTTGTTCAAGTCAATGTTATCAAGATTATAAATCTTTATTGACGTTTTTTTTGTTGTGGTTGTCGTCTAGCAGATTTATCTTAAGAGGAAATGTTTTAGTACAAATTTCCACGATAAGTACATTTCGACAACAGAAATCGATGAAAATAATAAAATTATTGAATGGGTCATCCAAAAAATCTCTAATTACAAGAATCACGCACAGATGGCGGTGCTAGAACCACCGCCTACTTTGTTGATTGTTTCCCTTAGATATAAGTAACGATATTAAAGATGATTAATGTTGTTCGAATTCATTTACAACATGACTTTGATTGATACATATTAACGTTTAAGTAACTAGTTTCCATGTAGACTGTTTAAATTGAAAAATACAGGAAAAATCAGCGATAAAAATAACAATCAATTAATATTGATTTTCGCTTTAATTGAAATCAAACATCTGATATATTGTAAAGTTTACAAAACAAAAATGTATTGCGAAATATGACTTAAGTATAATGGTATGTCCTTACTTAAGTTATTTTTAACATTAGTGAAAGTCTCTAATTATTTCTAAAGTACAAATTATAATTTAAATACCATAAATATTTCTAAAATCATAAATATTTAAATAAGGCTATGAATGGTGAACGTATGTCGGGACTTAATCTGTCAAATTTGACAGTTTTGTTGATATTTTAAAGTGATGTTAGTAGTAGCCTACCCCAATTAGTTTGAATTGAACTTACCCAATCATCATCATATTCATCATCCAAGAAATCATCGTAATTGTCAAATAGATCATCGTCATCATCAATTGATGGTGTTGTTGTGGTTGTTGTCGATGTTGTTGGTAAAGTCCGATAAGAATTTCGAAAATTTCGACTATCATGCCGCACTTTATTATTATTATTATTATTATTATTATTATTATAAACCGGTGATTTTATATGTAATTTTGATCGCCCGTTATCATCACTTAACACATCATCATCATCATCATGATTTATTGGTGAAGTCTTATAATAATGTCCACCATCATGGCGTATTTTTATATTATTATTATTATTATTATTATTATTGTTGTTGTTAATAGTCACTGGTACATTAAAACTATTAATTTTAGATTCAAAACGATCTAAATTTGGATAACGTGAATGATGGCGTAATTTTAAATTTTTTAAATAAATATCATTGGCACTAGTCACTGGCACTGTTGTTGTTGTTGTTGTTAATTGTTTATTGTTGTTGTTGGTGAGAAATCGCTGCCGCCACTTAATTGAATCTTCATGTTGTTCATGTTGATAACGATGATGATTATATGCTAACGTTATACAATAACAAAACGAAAAACTAAATAGAAAAACTTTCAAATCGACAATCAGCATTTTTTCTTATTAATTACAAAGTTTTTCATCAATTTATCTCTTCTTCCATCGTAATTACAGTTTGTTTTATCTGTTGAAATATACAACGGTGATTTAAATGATGAATCTGCAAATAATTCGATTGGATCATATTAGAAATATCATAAATATACACGAAAATCCACTCGTTAGTTATACATTTTGAATTTACCAAATTTTTATTATCCAACATATCAATAAAGCACCTACGCAAAATTACGAAAGATTATTACAACATTAGATTTTTTAGGTGTGCATTGTATAACAAACTTATCATTTAATTTATCTTATTGTTAGTTATCTTGAGTTGTACGATAATCCGCGACTTAATTATAATTCATAGTATCCTTGACATTCTCAATGGGCATATGGTGAAATTGTGTCACATTCATTATGTCTGAATGCTAAATAATTCCATGAATTCCAACAAAATGAGACACAATTCGGATGACCCATTATCATTTGCCTACTATTATTGAGATGGATGAAGATTAAGAGACTGGTTGCTGTTATAAATCGTGAATATTTCAACGATGTCGTGGAATGCTCAATTGACGTCATGCGATTATTGCGGTAACGTTGTCTAAAGCTGCATTCTTACAACATGTTCCATTTAAAACGTTAATCCAAATCCACAATCTCAGTTAATTGTGGATTAAGCATTATCTAACCGAAAACGTCAATAATCACAGCTTACTTTGATTGATGAAAATCGATAGAGTTAAACGGAGTAAGCCGTGGATTAGACACATTTTTAAGTCTCTCCATGGCCCACTTAGATAGAAAATAATTCGGACCACCCGTTATGTTCAGATGGATAAAGATCAAGATTGCTATGTAAATATAGAGGAAATATCGTCCAAAAATATAACAATAACAGGACACAAACAGAAAACGAATAAAAACGTCCATAAAATGAATGCATCCTGTTTGATATTCAAATATTATTTCGAATAGAAACTAATAAACAAATATAAAATGGAATTGCATCTCTGTGAATATGGGAATTTCCCCTGATTTTCATCATCAGTTCATAATCAAAAATTAGGCAAATTATGCAAACAAAAGATAACACACTCTTGCTACTAGATAATAACAACACACACAAAAAAAAACAACTGTTGTAGCTCTTGAATGCGAAATTATTCAAAAAAAAAATTCCCCTTAATTTCTGCTGTTCAAAGATTAATTATTTTAATTAACGATAAAATTAATTGATACCGGCACATCAACGCCTACTTTGATATTGTTTAGTTTCAATTTTGTTTCCTCTAAAAAAACGGTGATTGTCCAAATACACAAATTTATGGAAAACAAAAATCAATAGAAATTTTGTAAATATATTCTAGTAGGTCACGGAGAATATGTTATCATTATCAACAATTCAGTAAATAAATTATTGAGCAGTAAATTAAAATAACCGAAGTAACCACCTGATTCATTCAATTGTTTCGTTGTATTTTTTTTCCAACAGAGAAGTAACTAAAATTAGATCTGACTGGTTTAAACATAAATTTGACTCAATTTTAATCTAATTGTCATTATTATTATTGTTAAGTATATGTAAACTGGTTGATAATTTTTAGGGGAGATTTACCGATTTTCCTGGGAGTTTTCACAAATTTTCTCACACAATTTCGAGCACTTTTATCACATTGTTTTCTGTTTTGTGGAAATTCCACAAAATTTTCGGATAATATTGATAATAATGTTAATATTGATGAATTATCGAAGTTGTCGTTGATTTTTTTGTGTTGTTTTTCGGAAAGATTCCCCGGGCTCCGGTACGGGCCGTGTTTTCCAACTCGCGCCAACAGAACAACTGAGCCTCGCATGTCTCTTGATTTGTTAAAGCGCATTCATTGTGGTCCATTCATCCTCCCAACAAGTACACCAACAACAACAACAACAACATTTAACAATAATAACGAACCGGCAAGACATCCTCTCTGTTGTTGGATCCACAGTGGTTTCATATCGGGGGGATGTTGGAATGTTTTTATCCTCAATGAATGGAAATTTGGGAATTCATGTTGTATTAAGTTTCCAATTTAATTTTTTTCTCTAACGAGAATTCTTGGAAAATATCAAGATTATAAATTTGTTGGAAAACGACCAACTTTATGATTAATTCGCAAGTTTTTTTTCACGTTTTTGATCCAGTTCCAGTCGATTAAAAATAACGGGTGATCCAAGTTATTATTTTTAGCGATATTGAACAAAAAAATTAAATCAGTTGTTAACCAATCAATATAAATTAGGCGTGGCTACAGGAATAAACAACCAATAATAGATGGTATTGTTTTATTATACTGATACGCTATTGGTTGAGGTGGTGGCTGTAAGACATCGTGTATCTAAATTTGATTGTGGCTAAATTATACCCTTGATACTCTAATCTTGGAATAGCATATAACACAAACACGTGAAATTCAAGAAAATATACATAATGACCCACTGAAAACTCTCATATTCATTAATTTTATACATTTTTCAATGATTTCTTTTATAAAATATCCTACATAAAAAAGGAATCGTTCTCTTATGCCTTTAATGATGGTGGTGGTGGTTGAATAGGAGTACGTCTGTTCTCGCTCACTAGTCCGTTAAATTGGCAAAATCTCACGTTTCACCACATTCATACATAAACGATTGTAAAGACGAATTTCTTTTATAGAAAATCTGTTTTAAAATAAATCTCCAATAAATAAATGTCAACGATTTAGAAAACAAACAAACGGGAAGCAGTACCTACTTACAACAGCAAGTTAAAAAAAAATTTAAGTGTCGATGGAATTCTAAAAATAAAAATCAATAAATTTCGTTCACTGTAGAAAAGATTAACTCACTTTCGACACATGAAATTTTCGTATTTTTGGTTTATGTTAGCACACGAAACCAATGGATTAAAATCGAAATAGTGAAGCCAGATGGCCGACAAATTATACCCAATTTAGTATTTCTATAGAAAATCGGTAAAATTCAAAGGGTGGTGTATTTACTATTGTCCAAAAACCACCCCATTATTAGACAAAATATGAATCATCCACCAATTACTAGATTTACGGTAATGTCACGTACACTATTATATACCCCATCTATCTGGACATGGTCGACTAGACTAGGGATATTAGCGGCAGGAAACTGGAGACACTTTTCTCGTTGAATTACAGACGTCCTTCTCCCTCTAGTGTTTATATCACGTGACTTACGTTACTAGCGCTCCTTGTTTTACTCGTTGATTTACTTGTTCTCACTCTAGACAAAGACACCACATACTAGATTAACTAATATATTTGAGACATCTACGTGTAAATTTGACACATTTACCACAGATAAGTAATGATCATTATAATAATTGGGAATATTGATGAATTTTTAATAAAATCACAGGAATTTTGCAAATTCAATTGATCTCGCAATTGTTTTGGTACATCAATATACACACGACCTAAGCCATAATCGAAGATTAATTTCCTTAATTTGTTAACATCAACATCATCACCATCACTGGACCATATTGTCAGTGTACTATTCCTGAAACGTTGTTTTAATAGTTGCATTTGTGTTAAACTTTGTGCTGCTATACCAGCACGTACAGGAAATGTTATCTCTTGTGTAACATTATTATGTTTTATAACATCTGTCATATTGTTAATTTGTTCATTTGTATAACTAGCTTTTGTGATATTATTTGGTAAACCATAAGAAGTGGTCCAGCCTAATGATAAGATCGAATTTGTGAAATTCTTCGATTGTGATAAGAATCGATCCGGATTAACCGGGACTGTTGTTGAATTCAACGGTCCTTTTACAATATCTGCATTAATCCAAAGTGGATAATCTATCTGCAGTTATCATCAATTGTAATAAAAAAAAACATCATTAATTATGTTTATGTACCTTATTGTATAAATTATTGATGACACTTAAGGAATTCTCAAATACTTCAATCGTTTTAAAATCAAGCTTCACCCCCTTTTTCATTAGTTTATTCTGGGCATTTCGATTGAAATTATACGTAATTTCCAAGAAATTCTGTAAAGATAAGTCGGAAATATTGGCTGGCGGATGCCCCATTATCGGTATAATCGGCCCAGTTCCATTTAATTGACCATAAACAACATCAGCTTCTAACATCATAATTGATGCTAACACAATAATGAATTCAATTTAAATCGCAAATTAATTGAAATCTACGTAAACTTACAATCATTTAATGTTCGCAGTAGATAGGTGTGATTATTAACAGCATGCGCCCAGGTGATTTTCGTTAAATTCCCTTTCGTATTCGGGAAGAAGTCAGAATTGGTACTTAAGAAATGAATTGGCGTGGCAAATAAACCGACTATAAACACAATTAATTAATGAATTTTGGTGAATAACAGGGTAGTTAAGTCACTTACCTGGAAGTAGAGAGAATAATTTTAATAGAAGCATTTTGTTGGTTTCCCGACAACATCTAAACTTGAACAGTTTGTTAACATTAACCAGAATCAATGATAACGTTATCAGTTTACATTAAAAAACAATTTATGGCTGGAACACGTAATAAATAGTATAAAAAAACAATAATTAAAATTAAGTGTCCACTTATATTGAAGCGAAACAATAACATTGTGTGAAATTTTATCAAATAATTACTCACAAATGATAAGAATTGCGGTTGCAAAATACCATATGGTTCTGGATTGAATAATGCTTTTTTTTATCAAATCAAATTTCACATGTTTTTTAATGTGAAATTCAACGATTTTCTAGACCAATTATCGTTTTTTATCTCAGCATAACTTTTTGAAAGTTTTGTAAATGTTTTGAGGTTATATAAATGTCAAAATTTGACGAATAAACGTAAACGTTGTCAATAAGGTATAAGAAATGCATAAATTTATCCATCTATCTCCTTCTAGCTCCTTGAAACTGACCAAATGAGTTTCTTTTGTAATCACTGAGTTGGTCGTTAAACAATTGTGTGCATGACCTAGCATCCAATTAGAAGACAACATTCTGCACGTGTCTTATCTATCCTTGTTTGTCGCCTATCGTCCAACAAAGATATCTATATATGCCGTAAAGCGCGCCACACACACATCGATTTATCGACAGACAAGTTGACGTACGTATGGTGTTGATAAGTATAATTATAACGTTTAGGTTAAAGGTTTTGAGTTTCCGATATTTTCCGTAAAGTTGTGGACATGTAGAGCATGGTATAAATAACCAAAATTCAAACAAAAAAGAATCCTTATTAGAGGGGCACTCCTCTACCTTCTACAAGGGGGCACGAAGGTCTGGGGGTGTGTAAAAGTGTCACCAAATTAAAGACAGTGTACTAAAAGGCAAGCATGAATTTTTTGAGATTTTTTAAACAATTATTTCAGCTGATAATTAAACAATATTATTCTTTTTCAAAATGGCTCAGCGGTTTCTTAACAGCCATTGAGAAAATTTACATTATTTGTATTTCCTTATATTTTCATTGTCAGTTAAAATAATAGCTTAAAAAGATCTAAAAAAATTCATACTTACCTATGAGCAAACTGTCTTCAAATTGGTGGCATTTTCATTCGACCCCGCGTCTGTTTCACTCTTTTTGGCGATAATTCCTCTTATGAGGATGACTTGGACAGATTTTTTTTGATTTTGGCTGTTTATACCACACTCTACATGCCCACAAAATTTTAATATTGTATAACTAGTCCCTAACCGTATCTAAACTCACAAGCGTAAATCGTCAATAAATTGATCAATTAATCTATCGATAAGTCCATGTGTGTGGGGTGCTTAATATAGTGAATTTAAAGGGCCCCACTCACGCTCCGATAAATCTGTACAGTTCTGGTCTTGAGCGGATTCTCGGCCACACGTTCGAATAAAACTGTAGATTTATCGAAGCGTGTGCGGAGCCCTTAACATTACTACTGCGAATAGTGGCGACCTCTACACGAAAATGAAGTGAACTAAATGTCAAGCTACATTTAGCAAAACGGCGCGATTTTTTGAATGAACCCAAATTACAATTGTAACTAACTACACTTTTATTATCATTTACGTTTACATTATATTACTGTAATCATAGTTTTATATCCTAATGTAGTCTCATATGAGTGACAACAGCATGTTCACTACTAAATTCTTTACCACAAATCTTACATGCACACGTTTTCGGTTCAATAATATTGTGTTTTGATTTTCGATGTGATCTCAATGAAACATTCTGTCGAAAACCATCACCGCATATTTCACATTTATATGGTGTTTCATTTGTATGTTGTCGCTCATGTGTACGTAATGCAAATTTACTAGAAAATTGTTTATGACAATATTGACATTTATGTGGACGTAATTTTAAATGTGCCATTTTTATATGTTTATTTAAATAAAATAATGTTATAAATGCTTTACCACATGTCTCACATATATGTCCCTTTTCGCCGGAATGTTTTTTCAAATGTAACAAATACGTGTAACGTTTTCTAAATGTTTTACCACATTGTTCGCATGTATGCACTTTTGTACTATGCGTATGCGACATATGGCCACGTAAACTTTCTAAACTTTTCAATGTTGCACCGCATAATTCACAAATTTGTGGTCCAGATGTATGATTTGATATATGTTTCTTTAAATTTGTCACAGTTATTTCAGCATTACATATTGGACATTTTTTACGTAAATGTGTATGCGCTGAAAATTGTTTGCGATGATTGAATTTCTTCTGGCATACGTTGCATTTGTACAATTCTTTATCAGTTTTCGTTGGTAGTTTTATTGTAACTTCAAAGAATTGCCCAACTAAACGATCCCTTTTCGTCTCATTAATCCCAGTATTTTTATTACTACTACTCGTATTATCATTACTAATACTATTATTATTAATGTTAGTACTGTGGTTTTGTTTGTGTAAATTATACAACGATTCATAACGAAATTTACTGCCACAAGTTTCACACACATACGAGTGGATTTTTCGTTTGTCTTCTTGATGACAATTCAGAATATGTTGATGGTATTCTTGAATATTTTTGAAATTTTCATCACAATTGCCACAATTTTGCGTCGATTGGAAATGTTCTTGTATATGTTTCATTATTAAACTATCATCAATATTTATACCACATATTTTACATAATGAATCACAAATTTTCAAAGATTCCATTGTCTTTGTTGTTGATGGTGATGGTGGTGCCGTGTTTGGCATTAAAATCTCCTCACTATCTTCGTCCAACATTACCTCAGGTATCTCTTGTTTGATTACAACATGATTTAAATAGCTACTGCGTAATTTCTCATCGGTTCTAATAATATTTTGTCGTATATTAAATGCCAATTTCACATTCAACATACATTTTGTACATGTTATTGTTGAAAAGCCATCTTCATCTTTTATCTAGAAATTAAAATTAAATTATAGTTATTTTTTGTAAGTGTACGAAATACCTTTATTGATGTTAGTGATTCTAATTGTTGGGAAATTTCATTCTCTAACAGTGAAAAATAAACTGTTGGTGTACCCAAACATAACCTACATTGTCTCTTATCCATATCAATCACAACACAATTCGTATTTAGTTAATTTTAATTAATTGTTAATTGCGAATTAGAAATTTGATAATTTACGATTATTAATTGATCAATTTTAATTAATAAAAATGTTTTTTTCTTCAACTAAAAAATTACGTTAACAAATTTCGATGATAACGCCCTCTCTAGTGACAGTTATCGATAATGCAGTTATCAACGAAATTCTGTTCGATTATTGAATTTTTCCACTTAATTCCACAAATAATCAAACAGCAATCACGATTGAGAATGTTTTAATTGGCTATAATTGATATAATTCGGTACACAAAAAACAATTCTTCTGCGGAATGATTCGATTCACAGTAGTTTTCAGTGTTGGTTAAATGTTAACAATTGTCGTTAATACAGTGATCTGCAAATTGCAAAACAACATATTATTCTACTGCTAATTTAGTATAATTTTTAGTTAATCGATACACAATCGGTTCCAGTTGTTAGAATAAAAACGGTATTTCTCAGGAGTATCTTTAGTTGTTTCTTAATATGATTGAATTGATGGTAATTTAAATCGACCGCTATATTGTTGGTAATTGTAGTTCTCGTCATTGCCGATTGATCTCAATTTTCTTCTTTTTTTTTGAAAAAAAGAAATTCCACAAATTTAACAATAAATGATCGTTTATTGTTTAATATAGGATTAATAATAGTAAATAATGGATAGTATAGGGGCTGAAGTCGGCCAAAAAATGAGGGTATGTATGCATCCACATATCGATATTTTTTTGAGGTTATGTTATTGTTAATTAATTAATTTCAATTTTTAGTCAGCAATTAAAGCCAAATTACTTGAACTGAATTGTTATGTTGGTAAATCACAAAAATCAGTACAAGTTTTGTCAATTAGAAAAAAAAAACATTAAGTTATTGTTAAATTTCAGATGATGAATTACCCGATTATATTATGGTAATGGTAGCCAATAAACGCACCAAATCACAAATGAAAGATGATTTACATTTATTTTTAACAAATAAAACTGCACCGTTTGTTGACTGGTTGCATATTGTTCTAAAGAAACTTAAAGAAGTTACAGTAACAAATCCAGAAGTGTATAAAAAAGCGACAAATAAACGCAAATCAGATGATTATACACACATTGATGTGAAAAAAGAGAAGAAAATTGATAAGAAATTGATTAAATCAGAACCAGATAGTACAACTATTGTTCATAATAATGAAACAACAACATTTAAATCATTAACAGATGATTTACCAATCAATGCAAATAAATTATCGAAACAACGAAAAATCGTTGTAATGAAAGAAAATCAACAATCTAATAATAATAATAATGATAATAAAAAAGATAATTTTGATATACCATTATTATCAGAAGTAAATATGTCGAATGAAGAAGAATTAGAAATAATTGAGAGAAAAATTAAAAATGTTAAAACACGTTTAGGTTTAACTGTTAATAATAGTGATGAAGATGGTAATGGTGGTGATGATGATGATGGTGATTATATTAATTTAAAAGCTGAACCTGAAGAATTATTTGGTGATGAAACGAAAAATACAAATCGTACAATACAAATTATTGAAAATATCAATTTAAATAATACAAATAATCAAACAGAAGATGCAATAAAACAACCCAAAACACGTATAACATTTAATAATAATGAATTAGATGATAATAAAGCAAAAAAGAAATCAGTATTAGATCGATTAGGTAAACGACGATCTGACAACAATAACGAAAATAACAATAATAATAAACGTGCACGAATCAATTTTGATAATAAAACAAAAGAGGTGATCAGTTGTCTCGTGTTAATTTATCAAAATAATTGTTTATTTTTTATTTTTGATAGAGTGTATTGAATCGACTTGGTGTAATGTCGAAGATTTCAGTTCCACATAAATCCCAACAACTGCAACAACATGTAGAAGAGGAGCTTGATGATGTTTTAAAAACACGAGAAGTTCCCAGTGTTGTAAAAATTAAGCCACGTATTATACCAAATGATGTACCACAACCTAATAAGAATTTATTATTAAAAGCTGTAGCAGATGCACAAAGAAGTATAGCACAAGCACCGAAAGTTGGTATCAATACAATTAAGGTAAAAATTTTAAATTGGTTTTCTACATCGTTGTTCATTATAAAAGCTGTTTTGTAATTAGTGAGTTTCTGTATTGAGGTTTAATCGAGTTACATAGCAGCGATTATAAACGTAACATTGACGAGAAGACCAACAATGTTGGATGTCCAAAATGTTTTGTATAATTTGTTTTTTGTTTTTAATAGTCAAATGCTTTATTTACCAAAAAATATAAAGAGAAAACCACAAGAAAATTGCCAGAAGATCAGAAAGAGAAATTGAAGAAAATGTTAGAAATCACTGATAATAAAGAAATACCACAATATATACCAACACCAATTGATAAAATCCAACAATCCGATAATGTTGCAATTAAACAACAATTTATCGTAACATTAGATGGTATAGAGAAAACAAAATTCAAAGATATCATTGATGATAATAATGTTGATCATCCAATAAAACCATCAATAAAATTGCGATTAGATAAAAAGAAATTACCATCACCTATAATTTTTGATAAAGCTATTACAACATCAACAATAGCAACAATTAAATCGAATATACCAGAACGTTTACCAATTATCTATCAATCAACATCAATAAAAAATAAAGAACGTTGCAAATATTGGCCACAATGTCGACAAGGTGATAAATGTGAATTTGTACATCCAACAATCAATTGTGAATTATTTCCAAATTGTCAATTTGGCGGTGATAAATGTTTGTATTTGCATCCATTATGTAAATTTGGTAGTTCATGTACACGACGTGATTGTTCATACAGTCATCATATTATTATTAAACCGACTGTATGTAAATATTTTCCAAATTGTACAAATGTGACATGCCAATTCTACCATCCGAAATTATGTAAATTTGGTAAGGATTGTAGAAATCAAGATTGTAATTTTTCACATGATTTTACAACGACAACAACGACAATAACACGCAGCAGTTTAGTATGGAAATCGAAATTTTAAAATAATTTGGTGTAATGGTGGTAATACAAAAAAAAATATATATATATACTCTATGCTGATCTTTATTGATAATTATTTGACTTTGTTCTCATTAGCTAATAGTCGAATTTTTAATAATTCAATTTGGACATGATTACCATTGTTTTTAGCTACATCTTGTGTTTCTTGTAATGTTTTATACGATTCATTTGATTTTCGAATCAATTCCTCACGTTGAAATGTAAACGATTTGCTACAACAACAACAACAAAAATGCATACAAATTTATCGTTTAAATAAAAATTGTTATCATTACGTTATTGCAACACATTCTAGGCCCACACCAACACCGACAAATATTAAACAAAATACAACAATGACCATATTTGGTAATCGTTTCATACCATCAATACCATAATACGGTCGATTATTGTATTGATTATCTTTCGATTTATCACGATTAATCCAAAAGGACTGATCATTCCCCGATTGATGAACACCTGTATCAGCATTTGTTTCATTTATAATTGTTTTTGTTATCATTCCCAAATCATATAATCGTCTATTTTCTGGTTTATTTAACACATTATAAGCTTCATTAATACGTTGAAAACGATCATGGGATGTTTGATTTTTATTAATATCAGGATGGTATTCTTTTGATAATTTAATGAAAGCATCACGGATATCTTTGGATGTACAATTTTGTTGTAATTTTAAAACATCATAATGTGTCTCATGGAATCGTCTAAAATTGAATTGTTTTTTTTTTAGAATAGATTTTTCAAAATTTTTATATAATTTCAAAATGGTGAACATAACCTAACTTTTTCGAATTTTTCAATTTTATTCGTTTCATATCAAATGACATACCTTGATGTGATTGGAATTGATGATCTTAATAAGGATTTCAACAGTAATTGGCCGAAAAATTGCGTCAGCATTATTCATTTAGTGAATTTTGAAGATTTTCGCCAAAAAAATAGTCATTGTTATGACATTTTCAATTTGACAGATGACGGAATTGCGTAATTTTTAATCGCATATAAAGCGGACCACGCACTGTGCCTTTTGTCAACACGATTGCAGCCTTACATGCTGTATTGATTGCTATTATTAGCTAAGCAGGCGCCAAATTAGAATTGTATGTCGATTATATATTTTGAAGCTAATGTTCAACAGTGTTTAATCATTGGAGATTACCTTGTAGAATTACACCAAATTCGCTTCGTCATGGAATTTCTATAATAATGAATGTTGTTGATGTTGAGCAACCAATTTGCAATTGCATGATCTAGATATTTAATTGGAAAATCGATAACAGACAGAGTGAAAGGGATTGTATTTCAATGATCATATTTCAGCAATCGTTTAATAACAATTTTTTGAACTTCATTTGAAAATTTCTCTAAATCGAAAGGCAGTTTTTGTTTCATATTGTTTTTAATTATAAAATTAAATAACATGCTGCTTGAAAAATGGATTTCTACGTTTCGTAATTGTAGTTATTACCTACATATAGAACGATATTATTATTGGTTATGCTTGTTGGAAATTTATTTGAAGCCATTTGAAATCAGCAATTCAATTGCACTAGTTATCTCCCATTTGCAGAATATTGTAGAGATATTCCATCAATATTTATAAGTGTTTTGACATGTACATACAAATACAACCATTTATAGACATATATCTCACCATTTATAATTATAGCCGCATAATGGCCGGTACTAGCTTAGAATTCTGCAAATAAAACAATTAGTTTGATTATATCAATCATTGAAATTAGAATTGTATCGTCGATGAATTGTGTAACAATTAGATTAGATCACCCGGCGCATCCACCACTATAGCGTACGCAACACGACCTAAATTAAATCAATTTATCCAACTAATGTAGAAATTCGATTGATGAATCGAATAGACAAGAAGTGAACATCGTCACGCTAGTTTGCGTTTTAAACAATTGTCGCTTAACGTTTATTTACATGCAATTATCCCATCACACAACAGAGCAACTACAACACTTCTGATTCATGATTATCAATAAAAATCAAGCAAACAAATTTATAGATTTTTATTGTGGATTATAATATAAAAAAACGCATTAAAACAATTAAACATAAAATCAATTTACAAATAAAGTGGATAACATTGTTCGTTTGTGAATATTTGACGGCACAATGGACAAATTCTTATTTGTAACACACAACTTTTACATAAAATATGGCCGCAAGGTGGCACAGATCCTCCAATATCTATGCATGAATCAAAGCAAATTGGACAGTCCACTTCATGTTCTATTGTATCATATGTGTAATTCTAATTAGGATCAAGACAACACAGAAAATTACCGATTAATTACGAACAAGAATAATTACGTTTGATTTACCAATATTTCGTTCATAGTCCTGAAAAATGATTGTCAAATTAAATAAAATCTTTACAAATTGGTATTGTGCTGATGGAGGAATACATATGTTTCGTTTGTGCTCTTGTCGCAGGTCCCCGTCTACGTTGTTCCATTACAAAAACTACAATGAATCGAATTTAATGTTAAATTAAAACGCTGACCACTGTGTATGAAAGAGATTACAATGATGACTGTTGGAATTTTTCGATTTTGCTATCGAACATCTATCTATCAACGCATTTTAATGGAGATTGTCCGTTTTTTGTTGATGAAAACTCCGATCCATCCAAATTTTTATCTCTATTTTGTTAACATTAAAAGTGGTTCGCACAAAGCGCATCTGTACTACGCAATAGTAGGTGAACAACATAATTAATTTATATAGTAATTACAGTAAAGAAAGAGTAGATCGATATATACCTGTCTTTGGTGTTTTTTTTTGCTCACTGTTGCCAGCTAGAATTATTAATAATGTCAACCATACACGGTGTGATTTGCACACAGTTTGAATTTTCTAGCGATTTTCGCAATTTCGCATTTCGCAATTTGTTTACCGTAATAAAAACAATTAGCGAGGCTGTCTCCTTGATTGTTTCATCCATTCGATATTTGATGAATAACAATTGATTAGAACGTGGAACGAATCAAAATCACCATAAAACGATGAATAAAACTCTTTTAAAATATTAACACACGTAAATATAATTGATTGATTTCCTTTTAAAGGGAAATAATCATTCTATAAATAATTTCGTTTCACAAAAGCAGTTTATCGAATCAATATTAGGCATTAACATCGATTTGACGATATAGTTGTAATATTATGATAGTCTAGTTGTGTGTTATTGTTGCTATCGTCAATACTCCCACTAATTTATTTTAGTATCAACTCAAACAGTAGGGTAGTTTGTATTAAATAGACAGCCACAGGCATGTGATTGAACAACAATTAAAGTTCCACAAGTTGTAATTGTATTTTCGTCTATGATGGATAATCATGCTTACCAACCAGATGATGATAATAATGGTAGACCCTTTGTTATATCAGGTACGTATTGATTTAAACTTCATTCCAATATTCAGCACACTGATTACCATCGCTATCTTTGTGGGGGATGATAGCATTATTTAGAGATGACTTTATTGAAACTTTCCAGGATATGCGACCAGAGATGTACGTTCCGATCATTATGTTGAAGTCTCTTCTAGATCGAAATTGTAAGTAATTTTGTATCGGACGGTAATGCATTTTATGTCAGTTACATCGAAAACTTTGAATATTTTTACAGTTTCAAAACACCGAAATTCTATCGAACTCTCTCAATTATTCTATCAATACTATTGTTATTAATACTAATTGGATTAATTATAATATTAATTATTTGTAAGTATCTCTTTGTTTAGTTGTGTTGTATTTAAACAAAACGAATTTCGAAATTTAGATACGAATTTAGCGCGACCGATTGAAATCTGCACCAGTGATGAATGTTTACGTACAGCATCAAATCTACGTTATTCATTAGATTTAACAATAGATCCATGTAAGAATTTCTATCAATTCGTTTGTGGCCATTGGTCAAATGAACATCCGAATCATGGATGGTTTCCATCGTTTTCAACATTCACAACAGTTAGCGAACGTATTTTGATCGCTACCGAACAATTTCTGAAAGCACCAATGATTAGTGGTGATGATGATGATGATGATGTTGTTGTTGTTGTGCCGAAACCGGTACAACAAGTTAAAGATTTCTATCAATCTTGCATGGATTTGGATGCAATTGATCGTTTAGGCTTATCAGTTATTTATAAATATTTAGAACAAATCGAATTACCGATAATACCGAGTTTATTTACGAAAAGTACGGATGAGATTGTTGATTTCAAATTTGATTGGTTGAAGAGTGAAGCAATCATCAAGAAAATTTATTCGATGGATGTTTTTATTGGATTTATTGTTGATGCAAATACGGTTAATCGTTCACAGAACGTCATGTATATTGGTGTACCCTACAATGTTTGTCCACTGCCTGCACCCTTAAGAAGAACAAAACCGTATGATATCAGTGATAACGGAGATGATGATGATGATGATGATGAAACCGATTTTCAAGCATTGAAAGTTGAAACTAACAAAAGAATAATTCGTTTTGTTCTAACGACAATAATCAAAAACCAAACTGATAATGCACCGAATGAAGAAACTTTACAGGAGGCTGTCAGTGTTATCTTGAATATAACAGAATTTGTCGATGATGTAAGTTTCGTATTTGGCGCATTATTTTGACCAATCTATCTATTTGTTTGTTTTATTCTAAACCAATCAATGAATTACCCGCTTCATTCCAACCAATAGTCGACTATCAATAATTCAATGTTTTTCAGCTAATTGATAATTTCACTGATCCAAATGATTATTTGTCGCGTCCTTATTTGCTAAGAGACTATGAAAAATTAACAAATGACTATCTAATGGACAATATCAAAAGGGATTTGCCACAAATTTGGGAAATTTACATAAATCATCTATTCAGTGGTACCAATGTAACAATTGATTTTGATATTGATTATCTTTATATTGAAGATACTGAATTATATTATTTACCAAAACTTCTAAGTTATCTATTAACAACAAGTGATATCTATTTAGAATTGTATATGTGGTGGGTAACTGTTTATTCAATGATTATCAATACAACTAGTGATGTGGTTGAATACATAGCCAAACAAATAGCGCCATTTTATCGACAGAACGACTACGTCATCCGATCAAGGTCATTGGAATGTTGCGATCTGGTCAATACATTTATGGGTATGGCTGTTGCATATGGTTTAATCGATAAGAGTTTTACAAACTATACCAAACCAAAAGTTGAACAAATGCTATTTGATATTAAACATGCATTTATACAACATGTTAATAATATAAAATGGATGGATCAACAAACGAAATCGGCAACATTAGATAAAGCAAAAGAGATGATCAGTTTTATTGGTTATCCGGATTGGTTATTTGAAAAAGACAAATTAGATGATTATTATCATGGCGTAAATAGGCGGATATACCATCTATTTTTGATTATTTATATTTAAATAAAATCGTATTTTAGGTGATTATGAGGCCTGATACGTTTTTAGAAAACATGATGAACTTAGTTAGAATTGATTTTCCAAATAAGTTAATTCAATTGCATCAAATTAATGAAAGAGATTGGAAGACTGAACCGGTGATTGTGAATGCTTTCAATTCATTTCAAGATAATTCGATAAGTAATCTGTGAAACAATTTAAAACTTTTCCATAAATAATCTTGGATTAATTACAGATATTCCGATGGCGATATTAACATTTCCTTTCTATAATTTAGGCTTAGAGTAAGTTTAATCCATTTTAAATCGATTTCGAACCGGCATCTCCACTTGCTTAGTAATAAATTTGGAAATACATATGGCCGGCTAGTGGAAGTTGCTGGTCCGAATCCCAGTGGTATTATGCAAACGTTTCTATTGATTTTTGTCTCTTAAACAAATCTAGAATTTTGAATTATGCTGCCATTGGTTCAGTGATTGGCCATGAATTAACTCACGGTTTCGACAATCAAGGTAAAGGGTAGACAGAATGCAGAAGACGATCACTTTTAATAATATTATAACACTCTTACTAGGTAGAAAACATGATAAATTTGGTAATTATAGACAATGGTGGACAAATGAAACGATACAAACTTTCGAAGAGAAAATTCAGTGTTTCGTTAAGCAATACGATAATTATACAATTGATGGTATTCCACAGCATGTAAGAATGTCCAAGTTTGCAACAGGATTTATTAATATTCATAATATGATCACTGAATAGGTGGTTGGTTTGAGGACCTTAGGTGAGAATCTAGCTGATAATGGCGGATTAAATCATGCTTTTATGGCATACCAACATTATGTAAACCAGTTTGGTAAAGAACCGAAATTACCAGGATTCGAAAATTACACTGACAACCAGTTGTTTTTTATTGCATATGCAAGTGTTAGTTAACTAACTATAGGTTAATTTAACTCTTGGTTAAGTACTCTGTTGTTGTTTTTTTTTTACCCGTAGATTTGGTGTGAAACGCCAGCTTTAAGCGATTTAGAAGCCCAAATTGAATACGACGAGCATTCACCGAATAGTATTCGTGTAATTGGAACTTTACAGAATTCCAAAGAATTTTCTAAGGCATTTAAATGCACCAAAGGTAGTTATATGAATCCAGGGAATAAATGTAGGATTTGGTGATGTTTTTATTCAGCCATATATTTAAAATAATTCTTGAAGTGTGATATTAGATATTAGATTAGATTTATGTACTGTCTGTAGATGTGTGCCTTTAATTGAAATGTGTGATAAAATCAATAATAATTATTATAACTGCTACTTCTATCTAGTGACCGTTGGTAAAAAACACATTTCTTTTATTCAATATAAAAGTTTATTTCAAAGATAACAAAAGTAATGGCTTATCACAGCTTAAAAAAGTATTGATTATAACATGATTGATGTAATTCACTTTTAATATTTCGAACCGAGACCAATAGAACCATGATTGCCTCCAACTGAACCGCTACTGACTGGAGTTAAAGTGATACTACCATGACCACCACCACTAATTGAGTTCAAACTACCACCATAACCACCACTAATTGAATTTAAACTGGCACCGTGGTTACCATCGATAGAGTCGAAATTACCACCATAACTGCCACCTCCAGTTCCAATTGAACTCAAACTATTACCATAACTACCTCCTCCAATACCATTTGGACCAGCTCCAATATCGCCACCAATTTGGGAGCCAGCACCACCATTAACCGAAGCAGATTGTGGTACTGGTATAACGATATTTTGTTGTTCACGTACTGGAACAAGTCGAGGAACTATGACTGGATATGGTTGTGGTACACTGACTGGTACTGGTTGTGGGTATGGTACTCTTATTTGTTGTGGTACTGGGTAAGGAACTTGTTTCGTAACAGTTACTTGTACTGGACGTGGTACAACAATATGTCTTGGTACTGGAATAGGTACAAGTACTGGACGTGGAATTGGAACTTCAATTCGTTGTGGTACCGGTACAGGGACTGGTCGTGTAATCGGAACAGGATACGGTTGTGGGACTGGTACAGGGACAGTTTGTGTATTTACGCTGACAGTAGCCCCACGACCAATACCGCCTCCACTAATTCCACTACCAAATCCGCTTTCGACATTACCAATTGAGCCACTTCCACCTCCAATACTTCCAAATGAGTTTCCATTGGATTGACTGCCTAGGGAGCCGCTGTTGTAGCCACTTAATGAGAGACTGTTACCGCTATAACTTCCAAGAGAAAGTTCGTTGCCACCACCGTGCCCTCCAAGAGAGAGTCCACTGCCGCCACTTCCTTGTGAAAATCCGCTACCGCTATGACTTCCAAGTGACAATCCGCTACTACCACTGTGTCCCCCAAAAGAGAATCCACTGTTGCCGCTACCTAACGAGAGGCTGTTACCTCCATAATTTCCAAGGGAAAGTCCGCTGCTACCACTGTGTCCTCCAAAAGAGATTCCACTGTTTCCGCTACTTAATGGGACGGTGTTACCTCCATAATTTCCAAGAGAAAGACCACTGCTACCACCGTGTTTTCCAAGAGAGATTCCACTGCTGCCACTTCCTAGTGAGAAGCTGTTACTACCGTGACTTCCAAGGGAGAGGCCACTGCCGCCACCCAATGATCCACTTTCTAATGAGAGTCCGCTACTGCCATGACCTCCAAGGGAGGGGCCACTACCTTGACCTCCAAGGGAGAGGCTACTGCCGCCACCGAATGATCCACTTTCTAACGAGAGACCGCTACTGCCATGACCTCCAAGGGAGAGGCTACTGCCTTGACCCCCAAGGGAGGGACCACTGTCACCACCGTGTCCGCCCAGCGAAGCACCCCCACTCAAACCACTACTGATAATACCACGTTTATCAGTTTTAGCCTCGCCACATTTAGCTAAAGTTGCGACTGCTAATAAAAAAGCGATTACCTAAAATTTAAATAGAATTCTGTTTAAAAAACTGCCAAATTTTTATCTAAACCGAATTTAATTTGTCTTACCACAAATGGCTTCATTGTTTGTTTAGATGAAGCTGATATGAGACTGTGATGATTACACTTAGATGCAACACCATTTATATACAAAGTGAATGTTGGTAAGGGGCCTGTTGGTGATGCCGCCCATGTGCCAAAAAAAATACTTTCACCGGGTGAATCTAAGCCTGCGGTATGCACATTCACAAATACGTACGTTAGTTTTAAATTAGAACTAGTACAATTTAGTCTAAATTCAACGCTATCATCATCATTATTATTATTATCATCATCTTAATTAGAGATTTGTCACTTTTACGACTTTTATTCTATTAAGGAAAATTTCCAGAGAATTATGAGAAGTAAATTAATTTATTGTGTCAAAATGGAAAGGAAATTGTGGATTTTTGTTAAAATAATTGCGATTCGAGAGACTGTCAATGGGATTCTATGTTAAAAAATCATTATTTTGCTCTATAAAAATTTCATCTTTTGATAGCTCTAATCACAGTCAGTTTAGTTTCTTTGATTCGAAATAACTACACAACTTCATAATGATTCAACGATATTTAGAACTGAGTTAGGTTAGCACTGGTCCCGCTTCATCGGTTCAACGATTGAATTATAATTGAGTTGTGATCCACTGCGTCTGGCTTTAGTTAGTTGTTCTCTTTTATCTCCAGTATTTGGAAGCATTTATATTGACGCAATAAAGTTATAGTTTCACTTTTAGATCGATGGAAATTCCCTAATCCATCCGTATAGAACAGATAATTTGTGGAATGTGGAATGGTCGTTTGAGATTTAGTTGATAGATTCTATAACTTCATAGAATCGATAACTATCGAATGAACTAATTTACATGTAACTATTTAGATTGTTATGTTAATAAAAGTGTAACATTCTTCTAATCTTCACGATACCAGGCTCGAGAATACGGAAGAGAGGGGGGGGCATTTGTCCCAGGGGAGCCTTAATAGTCAGGAGTAAATATTGTTGCTCTCCACAGAAAATTTTCCTGGTGAGAGTAATGTGAGCAAGCTTGGAAATAAACAAAAACTGCCCAACGATTCAAATTTGTCGAATTTTTTTCGACGATCTCAGGGAAGAGCAACTGCCGCTGTTTGCTGGTTTCTCGGCGATCCTGTATGTTACTCCAAAATGCAAGGACGCTAAAGTTAAAACAGTAATCGAGATCATCAGTAATCATCTAAGTTGTACATTGATTACATTCTCTTAGGACCAATATTGTAATTGAATCAAGTGCTCAACGCTACTGTGTAGCTTTTTAGACAGTTGTTTTTCTAGTTGGAAATTGGCACGATTTAGATGCAAATTCGATCACACATCATAGATCAGCGACATTTCAACTAAGTATTTTTAGTTTTCAAAGTTATTTGTATTTATAATAAAAATAAAGACATGTATACACTTGTAAAATAGATTTTTATTTAGTGCAAGACAAATATATATATACAGTAAACGATTAAAAATCGTCAATAATTATAAACAACAAATGTTATCACAAAAAGATGAAATGAAAAATGAAATTTAAACGATGTTGATGATTATGAAATTCATTATTTAATATTTGTGGCTTCCCCCTCCGAGTGAAATACTGGAATAACTAGTGGCACCACCATGTCCTCCTAAACTTCCAGATCCTAATGAGATTGAATGGCCACCACTTAAACTACCAGATCCTAATGAGATGGAATGGCCACCACCTAAACTGCCAGATCCTAATGAGAGGGAATGGCCACCACCATAACCTCCACCATAACCTCCACCATAACCTCCTCCATAACCTCCTCCATAACCGCCGCCGAGACCTCCAATTCCACCGCTTAATCCACCTCCAATTCCACCGCCTAATCCACCGCCTAATCCACCGCCTAATCCACCGCCTAATCCACCGCCAATACCACCAGCTCCACCACCACCACCTCCAACATATACAGGTGTGGCGACTGGTACAACAACAGTTTGTGGTACTCTAACTGCTACGGGTTGTGGTACGGTAACTGGATATGGTTGAGGTACTGGCACTGCATAGGGTTGTGGTACAGGTTGGGGTACTTGAACAGGTACAGGTACTGCTACTGGACGGTTTACAGTTACTGGTACTGGTCGTGGTACTACAACTGGTCGTGGGACTGCTACTGGAACGGCAACTGGCCGTGGAACTGGTACAGCAATCGGTTGAGGTACAGGTACAGCTACTTGCCGGGTGATGACATATGGTTGAGGTACAGGTACTGGTACTCCAACAGTTTGTGTAACGGTGCTAACAGTAGCTCCACCGCCGCCACCAATACCACCTCCGCCAAGACCGCCTCCCAAACCTCCTAAACCACCGCCAAGTCCGCCGCTTAGACCACCTCCAAGTCCGCCACCTAGATCACCGCCAAGTCCGCCGCCTCCATAGCCACCACCGATGCCACCGCCTCCATAACCACCACCGATGCCACCGCCATGTCCAAGACTGATACTGCCACTGCTCAACGAAATACCACCATGACCTCCTCCATATCCAATATCGCCACCACCACCACTGCTTAACAAAATACCACCATGGCCTCCTCCATATCCACTACCAATTCCACTTAAGATGCCACGTTTATCAGTTTTCTTATCGGTGTTTGCCTCGCCGCATTGAGCAACGCTGGCGACTGCTAACAATAAGGAAGCTACCTATATTTGAGCAATGAAATATTAATGAGATTTTCAATTGATTTATTTCTTTTTCTTCTATTTATAAATTGATATATGAACTTACAAGAAAAGGCTTCATGTTGTTGTGTGTACAGAATGAAGTTGGTGAGTGATGGTCTAACCCCTCTAATGGTGGCTTTATATATGATTGAGTGGGATAGCTTCCTTCCCTTACTGACCACCACTAATACTAAGACATACTTTCACTGGGTGAATCTGCAACGATATCATACAGTCTATGCATTCACATGTTTAGGTGGGATGCATCGTTGAACATATACACAGACAAACAATTTTTTTACTTAACAGACCGGAAAATCTTAAACTGGACCAATTCCTCAAACATAACAAATACATAAATAGACAATGAAATTGTCACACAATTTCTCCTTATACAACACACCCATCTACACACACCCTCACACACACGCACAGAAGCTAGATTAATTGCACATTTTTTATCTGAACAATTACTAATAATTTAATTTTATCAATTAAAATGTCTCAAACGACTTGATGCAGAACAACAATATAGACTTTTACTTATATGGGGTTTTTTCCTTAGAAATTTGAAACATAGACATGTTTTGAAAGTGATAATTATTAAACAAGGACATCTATTATTACATAAAAAAAATGTGATGCAAATGCCTTTTATTGTTTGGAATTGTGTGAAAATCCCCCAAAAAAAGAACAAATTAAGAAAAAAACACGCACAGAAATGAAAGTGATCTAGAATCCAACGAATTTACGTAAACATTTATTAATTATTTAAAAGGATCATAATTAGATAGAAACAGATTGACAGACGATTTTGTAATAATCACACAAGCTCAGATCTCATAAAAACTGGTACAATTAGGAATTTTTCAAATCAAGATCTCATATAGAGTGAGAAACAAGATTTTTCATCTATCATTCGATCAAATGACGTAAAAAAGAATAAAAATTAGCCCCTTTGGCTGTCATTGTTGTTAATTTGAGATATCAGGAAATGTCGGTTATGCTCTAATAAAACTCCGTTTGCAATATTGATCTGAACAATCACTTAAAGCGACCATACACGTACGAATCGATATCGATTTCTACATTACGCATGTTATAGTTGCGTGATATATCATCAATACGGTTGCCAGATCTAAATTATATTGATGATTAGGATTGCGCAAATGCAACCGATATGCACGAAAATGTGTATGGTACGCTTTATTTGCTGCTAATAGAACTACAAAGATTATATTTATGTAATTCAAAGATAAATATTTAAATGTTTCTTAAGTAATAGCCTGAAGTTGGATTACAATTCCCATTTTAATAATTTCAAATTTGAATTTATCACCTATAATTTTTGTTACAAAATTAACGAAAAATTAATGTACCGATTTCGGTAGATATTTATGTTGAAATTGAACAGTTCCCAGCCGAGATTTAAATTGAAACGTGAATTAAATATTGATGAGCTCCATCAACCGTTCAAGGAGTTGTTGAGCAGTTCAAGACGTATAGTTTGAATGCGTCCATTATTTGACAAATGATGCATACCGTTTTCGGACAGATTTCCAGATTTCATTCGATTCTTTTTCGTTTTGTTGAAGTGCTCTTTGTACGACTTCTTCCTCTATTAAGAGATTTACTGAATCGTTAATGGTTTGTGAAGAGTAGAATGAGTGGGTACGTTGAAGTAAATAGAGGATGATTTTGATGTAAAGACGATCTGTTTGCTGTTCAATGTTAAGATAAAAGGCTTGTGTGTTGTTCAGATTTCATCATTCGCACCACTGATTGCGTTGATTTTTATCTCCTTCTATGCTGCAGTTAAGCTAACCAAGTTGAAATAGACGAATTGATGGGGGCTTGATTAAACTTGAGTGTTTGCAATTTATGATTTGCAACGATTCAATTAAGAATAATTAAATCTGCACTAGATACATTTAATTAATAATAGCACTGTTACTCAATCATTTTTTTCTCGTGTTCGGTTTGCTTCAATTTCTGTATCAATTATCATCTTAATGATTACATAAACACATCTGATTTCTATAAAACCATCATAATTCATTTGAATTTGTAATTATGGACGGAGTTTTTTGCAATTTCAGAGACCGGTTCAAAGACTTCCTCATGGACTTCCACTTTGTCTACTAATTGTCGATTAAAAACTACAACAACAACAACAAAAAAAAACTTTCTTAATGCACATCATAATTGCAGCAAATCTACAATCATTTTACACGACTAGCTAGGGAAAGTTGGGTGTGGTAGTATTAAATAGCAAATTTTTTATTATTATTGTCTTATATTACCATAAAAATCATAAAAAACTTGAACATTTCCATATTAATTAAAATATCCGGATTTAGTCTAATCTGCACTTAATTTATTTTTAAAGTAATTAAAGCGAGTTTTTTATGTGAGAATATCAGTGCTTTTTTTCTCACCACTAATTCAGTTATAACAAACAATAATAGATGTCGCCTGTGCTGAGGATGTGGCTAATGTTAATTACATTACTTTGGAGCAGAGCGTAGACATGCTTTTTTAATTGTTTTGTTTTATATTAAAATTAGAAACTTATTAAGACGTTGATTTTTAATAATCTTTAACGATAGACACAAGGTTTTATTAATTTAATTAGAGGCGAAAGGTGTTTATGTTGAATTTCAAAAGAAAAATTGTACATAATTGCAAATAATTAGCAATACTGTTATAATATTGTTGGATACTACCAGACTGGAACAATTAGTTACGCTTAGTATAAAAAATATTTGATTGAGTGTAAATGAATGGTAAAATTTGCAATGTATTTTGTAGAAATAAAGTATTAGTCGCCATTTTTAGAGTCATCTATTGCGAAACACGAAATACGTCATCAATGATTGAGCGATTTTTATCATGTCAAAGTGACAGATTTTGTCCTTACATACAGTGCTGCTCCTAGCGCTTTATCATTTAACAGCAACTTCGCGTGACGTGAGTAGGGTGGCTGTCTGGTGGAGTAAGGAAGATGGCAGAGGTACTCCAAATGCTCTCGAACTGCGATTCTTCTACTGGTGAAGAGAGTCCTGCCAAAAAGAGTAGACAGTAATGAGGAAACCGTGCCGCATGTCTCAACTGGTAGTGACTAGAATCACGAAGTATCTCACCAGTGATACTGAGGGAACTGGTACCTTGGGAGCCGATTGAGCGCCCTAGAGTAGTGTTGTGATTCGGCTTTTAAGATTGGAATCATGGGGGTAGCTGTTGAGACTTCCGCGGAGTAGAGACGGTTGGGTGGTATCAACTGCTTTCGGCAGGTGACAGCTACACAGAATTGGCTTGGAGGCTGTTTTGCTGATGCAGCAGAGATATAGATAGGTAACGCCTCCACCAAAAGAGCCGATGTCCTGCAGCTCTGAGGGAATTTAGTAAAATCTATATGTAATAGTAACGTAATGCACATTTGTGTAGTTTGCTGGCACCAACGAACCACTCACGCAACTGACCTCCATTTCGATATGTACTATGTTCATAGTGTGCTCGCCAACAGGCTCGACTCGTTAGTGTATCTCTATCCTTAGAATATACTGCTTACGGTGCTGACTAATGAGCGTTCACCTTAATTGCGAACAAATTGTAATAAATTGTTCGGTACTTTAAAACCATAGGTAATTTTGTTTTGTCTTTTGTACGATTTCAAAGAGATTCATTCATAGTCTACTATGTAGTTAATTAACAGATCGACCAATTGTAGTTGTATAATAATTCATAACTTTGAGTGGGTATTTACTAATCATTAATCAGTAACGTAAATCAATCAACGTATTCGATAATTCACTGCTTACTTCACAACAAATTTCACAACAGCAAGCGATTTTGATCAAGTGATTATTTTTTTATTTCTATAGAAAACTACGTTGGATTACTTGAACCAATTGGAGAAGAAGAAAAACCAACTTCATTCATATCCTACTCTGTAAGATATTTAAAATAGAATTCTTTTCTGTAGGATGATAATTGAATTTGAACACTCGAATAAAAGCCAGCTTTTGTTGTTGTTCCTTATTACTTCGATAAAGATTCATCCGTAGCCCACTTAATAGTCTATCTAATAACATCTAGAATGCCATCTGTTGTTATTATTGTAGTCAGTTTCGAACAATTGAATTCATAGCCAACTTCGTTCATGAACAGAGACACGTATTTATCATAACAATCGTGGTGTGCTGTAGACAGAAATGAATTCCAAATAAATCAAGTCTGATTGTACAGATTTTATTTTTGTATTTTTCTATTCATTTAGAGTGTACCCCATTAATATCGGAATTTATTGCATCAAATTATAGTGGGCATTGAAAACATGAATTCATAGCCAACTATTATCGTATAATTATATCAATTATTTGATATTAATTCATGGCCTACTTTGAAACGTGATAGAAGATAAAAAAAACATACGATTGCAATAGATGCTGGATTCCATAGGCAACTATCAACGTATTATTTGAACATAATTACGACAGAAATTCAAAGTCAATTTTGATTATCGTAAAACTAGTTTGTGTCGATTGTTTTCGTCAGATCAATTCAAAGCCAACTTTGATTGTTTCTATTCGGTTGAGCGATCGGCGAAATTTATTTACAACAAACACCTTTCATTTATCATTTAATTAGCTCACAAAATAAGGGAAGTTTTTGCGTAATACCGTCTTTAATTAAATAGTGATTGAAATGAGAGAGTTTAAATAACGATATTCAGCTATATGTAAAAGAAACACAACAGCAAATTATTATAACAGACCGTTATGACGGTAATTTGTTTTTATTTTGAATAACAAACAAAACAAAAAACAAACAGAAAATCGAGTAGCGAAAGTGCTACATATATTCCCTTCACTCTAGTGACTGTATTAATGCTTCTAATTAATGTACAATCAACAATCTTGTTAATATTGTAATAAATCATCGAACATAGATATTTAATTGGAATTGCCAAAAATAATGACGATTTTATAATTAAATCATCTAATTAGTGATGACAATCATAGAAAGTCGGCGCGTTGTTGTTGTTTTTTGTTATTGTTGTTTTTGGAGTAAAAGTGATAGTCACTCCAAGAGGTCACATCTACTTCAATCATTTCGCCATCATTTCGCAATAATCTAAATATTGCTGTTTCCAATTCAATTAAAATAATTTAGGCATAACGAGCTCCTTAGGTTTTGTTCATTTTTTTCTTAGAATTGTTTCGATTTTAACAACTTTCACGCGGTGGTAAGCTTTATCACTATCTATGATAAGAGTAGTTCCATTGATTTGACAAAGATAGAATTCGTTGTTCCGTTGAACAGCGGCATGATTTCCTCTTCGTTCTTCGATTTTTTCGGTCGCACTGCTGTTATTGGTAAGTGATAGTTGTTGGTTTTAAATAAAAATTGTCATGAAGCTATGAATGAAAGTGAAATGTATATTTTAGAGGAAGAAAGATACCGGATGTATTCTTGTTCCGTCTATATAAATTGAAAAATTTCATTGCAAAATGCATCAGTTAACATCACCAACTACAACCGGCACGATAATTAAATTAAAATGAATAATTTTGTAAGTGTTAGACTTTTAATTAAATTGATTCTTCGTAAATCTTATAAAATTAATTGATTTTCAGGCTGTTATATCAATTCTTTGCTGCCTTGTTTCCACATTTGCCCATCCGGGATTTCACGGTGGTAATGGTGGTAATCAACTTCAATCAGTACCTGATGCTTCACAATTCTCAAATTTAAATTATGCCGCACATAATCTCCTTGATCTTGGTAGTAGTTCTCTAGGCTCAGTACCACCAACTCTTATACAAATTAATACACAAGAAAAAGTCGAAATTCCTCGACCGTATCCAATTAAAGTACCACACCCATATCCATATCCAGTACCAGTACATAAGCCTTATCCAGTTGTTGAAACAAAATTAGTACATGTGCCAGTACCACAACCTATTGAAATTATTAAAAAAGTACCAATACCAATTGAAGTACCAAAACCGGTATTTATACAATCCGGTGGTGGTGGCAGTGGTGGTGCGGGTGGTGGTTATGGCCATCAACAATTGAGTCAAAATGATGGTGGTAATAGTGGGTTTTCTGGTGGTTTTGAAGGTTCATTAGGGGGATTGGGATATGAGCACAGTCAAGCTGATCAATCTGCGGGATACCAAAGTGTTAGTCAACCGGAACAAGGATGGGTACCTAGTGATGGTGGAGATAGTCAGCAACAAGAACAGCATTAGATTCTTCAAATATATTGTTATTTTTTGTATTTTTTTGTTGATTTTGTAATAAACTCGTTATTTTTCTATTTAACAATCTTGTTTCTCTACGATTGTGCGTGAAGCAATCCATTATGCAATCATTTTGTACTAATTGAAAAAACATCAACGTTTTTCTACTAAAAAGTGCAATAAAAATATTAATGCAATCTCCAACACAAGTAAAGATTTTTCTTGTAAGGTACGTCTTGCTTTTATGTCACAAATATCAGTACTTTTCTTGGAAAGGTTTCAAGGAAAAAGCCAAATTAACGTAAAAAAGTTTTTATTTGGTTGACAAAAATAGAATAAATACAACTGAGAACCATGGAATGTTTACAAATTAATGATGTAACAATACTGACGACGTAATTTAACAGTCATTGCTCAATGATGGAAACCGCCAAGTTCAAGACCATGTCCAAAACCGATACCACCGTCAAGACCACCGTACCCTTCATGATGCCCTTTAACAAAAACTGGTACGTGTTTCTCGACATACACTGGTACTTTAACTGGATATGGTACTGGTTTATGTACTGGATAAGGCACTGGATGTGGTACAGCTACTGGATGTGGGACAGGGTATGGTACTTTTACTGGCACTTTAACTGGGTATGGTACTGCCTTTTCGACTGGAACTGGATATGGTTTATCGATATGGACTGGATATGGTTTTGGTACATGCACTGGATATGGTCTATCGACTGGTACAGCTACCTTAACTGGATAGGGTACATGCACGGTCTTTTCAACTGGTACTGGATATGGGTGTGGTACTGGTACTTTAATTTCTTTATGAATGGTGATATGCTTGACATGACCATGCTCTTCTAGACCTCCACCGAATCCAATATCGCCACTTAAACCAATACCATGATCGCCGAAGCCGATACTTTCGCCGCCTCCTAAGCCAATACCATGACCTGATTCGAAGCCACCGCCATAACCCAAATCTAGAAGACCACGTTTATCTTGTTTCTTCTCATCAGTTGATACAGCTTTTTTTGTTGGTTTCTCTTCAGGATAAGCTGCTGTTAAGGCTAGGCCCAAAACGAATAGTACAATGGAGCTCTAAAAATTAGAACAATAAATAATAATCATACAAACACTATTCACATCACACCAATTTAGATCACTTACTTGGAACTTCATGTTTCAACTGTTTAACTAGCTGAACAACGACTGTTGGTGTTAACAATCAACCCGTTGCTATTTATAGTGATATATGGTGGTCAAAATTTTTGCTTTCTACAATTCCCCCTTCTCCTAAGAAAAACAATGCGTTTTTCGGTAATAATGTGAATGAGAACCAAAAAAAATATTTGAAGGAAAACAGTGTAATCGTCCGTATACTTTCCAATAGAAATTGCATAAAAAAAATGAGTAAAACTGTAACATATTACATGATGTTATGATGAATTATGAATTGCTTAATAGAATTTTTTATTTAACGCTAGAAAGTGCGTACCACACGCACATCTATTGGGAGAAGAATTCTGCTGTTGAAAGTAAAAGTTGACATTGAAACTCACAGAATCAGAACAATTATGATGGATCATACTCACATGTATTCAAAATACAACACAAACAGTTGCAGTAATTCGGTTATAATTAGGAAATTCGTTAAAATATACCATTTTTTTAATGAAAGTAGAATTTGGAACTAACTAATTAAATATTGAGACATACGCACACACACAAAAATGTGAGACAAATCTTGGAATAATTTCCTTGTTGTTGTTGTTGTTGCTGAATCAATCGAGTGTTTCAAATTTAAATTTCACTTATACGATCGTAACATATGCAATATGGAAATGGAGCAAAGGAATAATCAAACAAATCAGAGCGTAAAATTTAATTTCCGTTTTATATAATCGAGAAATTGCAACAATTCGAACTTATTGCAAAAAAATGATCACAATCTCCATCTTCATTGCCACAAAAATTATCTACTAGAAACTAACTGCTTATTAATTATTGTAAGATTTATTGTACAAGAACTTGTGCAAGCTAGAAATAATGACAAGGACAACATACAAGCGATATTTTGCTAACGATTAGATTTGTTGCAAGTCATTTTGTTATTGTGAAATTTTCGGATATTATGAAAATTATTGCAATCTTTTGTTTGTTTGTTGTGTTGTTGTTTTGTAGGAGGTGAAGGAAAATTATAATTAAATGAAAATTTAAAATTGATAACCTTCAAAGGTTTATGATAAAAACAAATCATGAATGTGGCAATTGCTTTTTCTCTCACTATGTAATAACAGATCAAAAATTACTCATTGTTTTTCATTGTCAATGTGTTACAATGAAATTCAATCAAGTGTAAACCCGTCAACTAACAACAACCTATTTTACTTAAATTAGTGGGTCATCTGAATTATTTTTGTCATTTTCATGTGATATAGGTTACGTGTGTGCACCGGTGTTCCTGATTGTTTCATATTGTAACAGTTTAGTCAATAGGGAGCTGTTCCATGCAGAGCCTACATTCTACGACTACTTTGATTTGAAACGATTTGAATGGCGCATTATACTAGAATCGTTTCAATAATTTATTACCACACTCTGTGATTAGTTCATTGATTATTGTAAGTATTCTAATTTAATTAAAAATTAGCGATGTGAATTACTTTATTGGGATATGTAACTGATTTTCGTACTGGTACTGCTAAGCAGTACCTGACCTAGAAATATTTCAGAGACTTAAGGGGGATGTAAAATATTTTTGGCACCCCTAAAAATTTTCTTAAAATTTGGTACCTCATTTATATTGATGGTACTTGTTCTAATGTTATCGGTTGTATTATCAATAATACCAAAGATATTTAAGAAAAGTAAGAAAAAGTGTATTTATTATAACTGATCAACAATTTAAGTGTATAAAAAAGTTAATAGAAAACATTTATTTGAATAATGTCCAGGCTCAATTCCATCCTAGTTCTATACCATCATGATGTTCACCAATTCCACTATCAAAACTATGATGTTCTTTCTCAAAGATTGGAATCTTCTTCTCAACAACAACTGGATATGGTACTTTAACTGGATATGGTTTAGGTACATGTACCGGATAAGGTTTTGGTACAAGAACCGGATATGGTTTAAGTACTGGTACTTTTACTGGTACTTTCACTGGTACTGGATATGGTTTTTCAACGGTTACTGGATATGGCTTAGGAACATGTACTGCATAGGGTTTTGGGACAGGTACCGGATAAGGTCTAGGTACTGGTACTTTAACTGCAACTTTATAAGGTACCGGTACGTGTTTGACTACAGGATAAGGTACTGGATGTGGTACTGGATACGGCACCTTCTTCGTGATGGTTGTTATATGTTCATGTTTATATTCGTGACCGTGTTCTAAACCATGGCCATGATTGCCGAGTTCAATGTCGCCATGACCAAAACTACCAAGCTCGACACCACCATCACCGTGATTCTCATGACCGAAACTGCCAAATTCGATATCGCCATGACTGAAGCCGCCCTCATGTCCACCTAACAATAGACCACGTTTCGTATGTTTCTTATCATCTTCAGCAGATACTAATGTCACTATTGCCAAAATGATCTAAATCACAATTCGATTAGAGGAGATTTTAAATAAATTTCGATCAACTTACAAGACACTTCATGTTGTTTTTTGGGTGAAATACAATTTATGACTTCGATTGGATTGTTGTTATTGCTAGATATTTATATCAAAAATTACCACTACCATTTCACTAATTGCGTTCATATATGGAAAAATTATCGGGATTATGTAAACTTCCAAAAATTTTGTAGTACGTTTTCTTTAATTTCACATTTTTGTCTTTCATAAATAAAAATATCAATACAAATGCAAAATTCAACTTCCTACTTTTATCTAATGACATAACAATTACAAATACATGAATTATCGAATTGGATCAATCGGAAATCGGAAATACTGTTAGTACTTTTTGAGTTCAAAAAGTAGTAATTCTCGAAAAAGAGAAACGTTATTTGTTTTGACTTTTGCAATTATTGTGGAAATTTTTTAGTTGATTTTGAAAAACTATGAGGACATTATTTCAATTGACTGAACATTAATTACGGTTATTCATATATAAATATCGCATACAAATAAAATTTAATGTAAATTACAACGGCTATAAGGAAGGTTCTTGATAGTACTACCAAAACTGATATTGATTTCTTTATGTTCTTATATCTATTAACATATAATGGTACTTGCGTACAAATCCTAAGTAGGACCTAAGCACTAAGTAAACTTCAGTGGGTACTTTAATAGGTACTGCTACTTATCAGTTTTAACAAGACACGATTTAATCACATCTACAGGTACTATTGTTCAATTTTAACAAATGTGACATAAGAATAGTTATTTTTGTATTTATATTTATCTGATAGTAGTACCAACGCTTCTCTTAACCAAATTTCTTCATAATTATATTATTATTAAACAATTATTAGTAAACAAAACAAGTAACTTGTGTACTTAAATTATTGTTTGGTTTAAAACGGAATTTGTCACCTTTGTTTCTTTCAAAACTACAAAGTAGTACCTTAGCCATTTAGTAATTGACAGGTAAGCTACAATTACATAATATTTGGCACTGAGATGTGATAACAGTACAAATAGTTAACAGTTTCTTGAAGTTACTGTTGAGGAAGAAAGTGAGCATTATTTGAAGGTAGTACTTCCATATAGATCTGTCAGTTGCATTATAACTTGATTTAATTAAATGAATTAAAAAAGATAATTGACAACAATTGAAAAAATAATGTACTGATGTGAACGTCCTTCTTTTCTAGACTTTCTATTATATGTTTCCTGTAATATATAGTACCATCAATAACAGGAAACATTAATGTCTTCATTATGACAATTAAAATCATAATTCTTAATTTATTTGTAATACCGGTAATGTTATGGATTTCAATATGTTTACGTAATTTCATTATTGGTATTATTTTTACGATACTGCATTTGGTTAGCTAAATCAAAATAAGGCAAATTTTAAAGAAACATTAGAAATATTTATTGCAAAACTAAAGACAAATTGTAGAAAATTGATTACAATTAAACAGATGAAAATGAAGAATGACACATGTTGCACTAGTCAATACTGAACGTAAGCGTTCAATTGTCAATGGTGGTACTGTTAGTACCAAAGAAAGGATGCCACCATTTAACAAATCTAACACTTACTTTACAGCTTGACATCGTCGGGCATATACAACAATACAATAAATTTCTGATTGCACACCATTACAATATGGTAATTCTTAAAAAGAATAATTGAAGCTAACCATACTGTAAAAAATGTGGCAGTTAATTAATAAGTCGGCAATTCTATGTGTTATGTGCATGAAAATATGAATGATTTGATCAATAAACTATATACAAATTAACAAAAATTAATTTTGAATCTATCACAAAGATCTAGTGGTGTCCATATCCACCACCTAAGGAGAGTCCCCCAAGTCCACCAGATGAGAATCCATCAAGTCCACCGGATGAGTATCCTCCATGACCACCAAGTCCACCAGATAAGAGTCCTCCATGACCACCAAGGCCACCGAGTCCACCAAGACCTCCACCTAATCCACCACTTAAACCGCCCAATCCATGATCACCACCTTTTATTAAAACTGGTACTGGTTTTTTGATGATGTTAATTTCAGGAATATGTACTGGAACTGGCTTATGAACGGGGACTGGATATGGTTTTGGAACATGTACTGGAACTTTAACTGGATATGGTACTCTTACTGGTACTTTCACTGGTACTGGGATGGTTTTTTCAATTTTAACTGGGTATGGTTTATCGATATGGACTGGGTACGGTTTTGGTACATGAACTGGATATGGTCGATCAACTTTAACAGCTACTGGTACTTTGACTGGATATGGTACTGTCTTTTCAATTGGTACTGGGACTGGATGTGGTACTGGTATGGCGATTTGTTTGTGGAGAGTGATGTGACTGATATGGCCTTCACTAATTCCGCCACCTAATCCACCGCCAATTCCACCGCCAATTCCACCGCCAATTCCACCGCCAAGTCCACCGCCATATCCGCCACCAAGTCCACCGCCGAGACCTCCATCAAGACCACCATGGCCCAAAGATAAGCCACCACCAATGCCATGACCACCGCCTAAGCCGCTGCCTAAGCCGCTGCTCAAACCACCGCCCAAGTCATGACCGCTGCCGAGCAAAAGTCCACGTTTACTTTTCGCAGAAGATTCTTCAGCCCAAACGGCCGATGTTAAAATGATAGTGCAAACCTGTTAATTTTTGATAATTGTGTAAATATGATCATTTGTAGAATATATGAATGTCTTACCAGAAACTTCATGTTGCTTGTATAGAATTGACGATGCAACTGTGTCTGGTTTGATTTAGTTGTCGGCAGTTTATATATCAAGTCCATCCTCCCCTACAGTGATAGTACTTTCCCATTTCCCCCTAACATCTCCGCTAAACTCGTGCACTAATATTTATTCAATTATAACAATCTAAATTAATGAAATCTAATTAAAGTTTGAACGAAGATAGTTGTTTGACTGGTGATGGTCAATGAGCTCATCTAAATTTTGCAACAAAACTACCACCATGAACAAGACCGGAATTTTTTTGTCAAAATGTACCCAAAATTGGAACCAAACTGTTTTCACTTCGTTTCTTTTGATTATGGCAAATTTGAAAGGAACTCTGTATTAGATGGTTGGCGATATATATTTGTTACATATAGCACATCCACATCATATTCATTAAATTAAGTGAATGTTGTTCCACTTGACCGGTTGCAAAATACCTCGCCGGAAGATGTAGACAAGAAGCAAAGTGAACAAAAAGTGGACTAATTTCCTGATATCATTTGTTTTTGTTTTTATTAACTGTTGCTTGCTGGGACGTATTTGTTAACATAATAATTATATAATTAATTAAAATGCTCATTATCGATCAATTAGAGATGCATAAATTTTATATTTTGCATTAATTTTCAATTTCATTGCATTCTTGACTAATATTAGTTCATGTGATAATTACTGTTGTGTATTTATTGAAACGTAATAAAAGTGGTTGTTTCGAAATTTTTTGGAATTGTCTGTTAGTGCAATAAACCAAGCATTAAGTGGAACACTATTCTTTCTTATGTATAAGCCACCCTCTGTTCCATATTTAAATCAAACAGTCTAGTAGCTCCGCCACCCTACAGGATATTTTTGGGCATTGCTTGGTGTGTCTAAAAAATGCTGTTTATCGAAACATTTTTCGGCTGTCTTTATCGAGAAACATTGATTTTTATTTTGTAGAGAAATTGTTGATTCCAGTAGTGAGTACTATGCAACTGTTTACTGTTCAAAATGTTTAAATAATTGCATATCATTTTTTCAACATTTCAACATTCAAGAGCAAATTTTTTTATGGTAGACGTTCAAAATGATTACGATCTATTTTTAGTTTGTTTTAATTAAAAATTGTTGATGATATTAAAGTAATTATAAGATTTCTGATACACAATATTCAGTAGATATCGATTTGTTGTATGTATGTATATTTGTCTTGTCTGTTCTTTTAATATCTCTTTGTTTGTTCAGTGTTTAAGTGTTCATGTTGAAGTTTAGAAGTGGCTCGTGCAGATTTTTCATTTAATCTGCACCGTATGGCAACCATAAATATATCACAGAACTATAAATTGTCCAGAACTTTCTCCAATAAATTTGGGTGAAAGTTTTATTAATCGATTTATATGAATTGAAATAAAATTCAAAAAAAATAATAAATAAACATCAGTAGTTATTGTTATAAAAATACTTTATTTTATGAATGATGATTAAAAAAGAACAATAAAGTCTCCTCTAGACTAGTTTACATTTGATACATAAAAACAATTACTATAGTATTTGATTGATATTAGATCTTTACCATGTTGGACGCCAAGACAAATCAGCACCATGTGAGATACCGCCACCAATCCAACCAAGATTATTAACTCCATGTCCAAGTAGTACCGGTTGTTTGACAATTACTGGTACAGGCTTATGTATTGGTACGGGAACAGGATGTGGTACTGGCACTGGATGTGGTACTGGTACTGCTATTTTAATTGGCACTTTAACTGGTACTGGTACTGGTCTATCAACTGGTACAGGTACAGGCTTGACAACAGGTACTGGATATGGTCTAGGTACATGTACTGGATAAGGACGATCAACAGGTACAGCAACTGGATGTGGTACAGGTACTGGGACGTTGTTAGTAACTGGTACTGGATATGGTTGTGGAATTGGAATACCAACACGATTTGTGACTGTAATGTGGCGTGATACGGATGCTCCCAAATCGATAGCACTTCCAATTCCAACACCACCGATTCCACCACCGCCAGAGCCAATACCAAGACCTAATCCAGTGCCGCTGAGCGCTAAAGATGATCCACCAAGTCCTCCAGATCCATAACCACCTGATGAAACTAAACCAACTGAACCAGAAGAAAGGCCAGAGCCCAAGGATAGTCCATGACCACCAAGTGCTCCAGATCCATAACCACCTGATGATATTAAACCAACAGAACCTGAAGAAAGGCCAGATCCCAAGGATATTCCATGACCACCAAGTGCAAGACCGTGCCCGAGACCTACACCACTCCCAACACCCAAACCCAAGGATTCACCAAAGACACCACGTTTTGTGGTCTTCTTGACCTCGGCACAGGTGGCGGAGATGAATAAAATGGCAACGAACACCTGTAAAAATTTCCAATTTATTTTAATAAAAAAGATAATGATTTTTTTATTAATGAATTTGACTTACGGATGTCTTCATGGTACTTTACTTGAATGAGATTGGCAGAAGACTGATATTGAACAATGATCAATTCAACGCTTTTATATTGGGTGGTTCAGTGGCATCCTATGTTAAGAGGGGTATAATGTTACATACAAACATGTCACAGAACAAGTTCGCCTTTCTACAATAACAATTCTCCTGAAAGATGCTGGTCTACTTTCTGGTTTACGCAATAGACTGGCCATTGCTGGTTCGCACGTGAGACCGGAAGATCAGGCCGGTCAAATAGCATAGGGCGTGTTCTTTATGTGTATGGTGATGACATAAAACAACAAAATCGGATAATATTACTCATATTTTATGATTGCCAATTTGCATAATGCATTTTAGCGTATATGACATTTAAAACAATTTGTATGATTGTTAATTCAGAAAACTTAGAAATTTTGGCGATATCTTATGGAAATTTGATAAACTTTCTCAAAGATCTAGACATCTTTGTGAAATTAAAATGCTAATAATGGACTAGTTTTGATATATCAAGATTTAGAAAATTAATGGCATTATGTCGAAAAATGAATTGCATATAGGCATATAGAAATCGTAAAAGAAAAAAATTAAAAACTGTTGTATAACTCTATCTTTGATCGATATCAAAACGAAATCAAAAAGATTTCCATTTCATTATTTTAGACAACTAGTTAAACACCACAAAAGCAGAAAATGGAGATTGTTCAATAATTTAAGTATAAATCATCACACATGTGCCACCATCTGTCTGAGTCCTAGACTATTTTTAATTGAATACAATTAATGTAATCATGCGTCCATTGAGTATTAAATAGACGTTTATCTAAATAATTTAACGATTCCATACAGATCCGAGTAGGCGTCGTTTTCAATTAGCTTAAGTTGGCAATAGCCACCTATCGGAGGAAAACCGCAACCAATCTTGACAGAACAGTTGAATTGGCGCGAACGTGAAAAATGTTAACTTCAACCGAAAAGCGCATTTTCTTTAATTTCTTCCAAATTTCCACTATTTAAAATCCAACAAAATTTAGTTGTTGATTAATTCAATAGAAACTTATAGTGTTGTTCGGTTATATGTGTACAGTGAATCGTCAATAAACAACAACAAATATGCAAACTCTAATTACCACCATTAGATGGAAATTTGGTATTATTCATTTCCCATCATTTGGGTAAGTGTGAAATAATTACTTAATACGATAATAATTCATTCTTAATGCGAATTATAAGACAATTATGGAAATCGAAGAGTGAGCTCTGAAGATGCGCGCGTATCCTATTAATATAGTCATCCTATAATGACAGGATAATTACCGTAATTATGAATGATTTTCTAATTAAATTGTTTATAATCAGTTGCTCACCGGTGAGGCATAATTAAACGAAAAACTCGAAGTGTATGGTTGAGAATCGGTATAATAATGCGTGTTAATATAGACAAGAGCGCGTACTCCGTTATACAGTCATCCCATATTGACCCAAATTTTATATGTTAACTGTACTAAATATCTATAGTCGTCCCTTATTTATAAATTAATAACATTCTAACCTAATTCTGTAACACTTGTAATTCATGGCAAATCTTTTTAACTAATAATAAACTTTATTCGTCGTATAGATGTTACAAATTGCATTATCACAAAATATTTTAATGTACACATTTGTAATAATAAATAGAAATTTGGTGTAAATATTAAACATGGACTAGTTTGAATTTACCCAGTCGTTGCAAATGGATGTCCATTTTGACCATTAAATGGAATTGTTAATTGATAACTTGATGGTGGTAGGGTTATTGGTGGTGGTGGTTGTTGTTGTTGTTGGAGGGTTGGTGTAGCAAATTGTTGTGTAAATCTTATTCTTGGTATTCTTAATATTGGCGTACCAAAAGCTACACGTTCTGGTGGTAAATATTCATAACCATTTGCATCATATTGTGATACCGATAATAATGGATGATGAAACGCTAAACTATTAATTGGTCTTAATTGTGTTGTTGGTTGTTGACTTTGTACAGCTGCTGGTATTAAATCTGGTGTAGCTGGTAATGGTGGAAAAACTGGTACATTTGTATTTGGTCGTGTACGTGCCCTATTCTCTGAATAACCTAATGAACCTGAACCTAATGCATATGCACCATTACCTAAATTAACAACACCTAACGCACCCGAACCCAAAAATACAGCACCTTGTGTTGCACGTACATTACTAGCTGCAGCATTAACAGGTGTCGCTGGTGGTGGTATTGATGGTATAATTGCTGTACCAAATGATTGTGGTGGAATATATTCTTGTGCTTCTTCTACGGGCTTTTCAATTGAATTTGTTGTAAAAAAATATGTTCGTGATGGTAAATTATAATCAAAATATTTATGAAATGATTCAAATGGATGATATTGTTGTTGTTGTTGTTGTTGTTGTTGTTGTTGTTGTTGTGTATTTGAATGGATCCAATCGAAATGATTATAAGAACGACGTTGATTCTTTTTAATTTGAGTTCCTGCAGTTACTTGGATAATAATCAGAATGGAAATTGTTAATAAAATCTAGAACAGAAAAAAGTAAACAAGTTAACTTATGAAACAGTAGAACAACAGGTGTGTGTCATTTATTTGTTTTGTCATAAGCCACTCAAAAATTTCTTATAAAGAAAAATATACAGGTTGTCCCATTCAAATCATATTATTTTCTCCTATGCAATTCTTTATAAACTGACTAAAATGTGTGGCATTTTAAACAATTGAAACAATTGAAAGTAATCGATATCTTGAACTATTGGCAAACAATCTTTTCCGCTGACTAGATAATAACTGGAATGATTAGGTAATTTTATTCGGTATACATATACAGTACTGGCATTGTCATCTGGAAACATTGGTGAAACTAGAAGAAATGAAACAGACTTATTATGATGTGCAGATGATGAAAAGAGAAGATGGGTTGTTTTAGTAGTTGTTACCGTTTCAGCACATGCACATCATAAATCTGTTTCATTTCTTCTATTTCCACCAATATTTCTAGATGAAAATGCCAGTACTGTATATATATTAAAAAAATCATTGAATTTAGAATAATTTGCAGGAATGTGTTTTTTGTTTTTTTGTTGATGGTTTTTTTTTGAAAATTCAAATAAAACGAATGATGGTTGCACATATTCGATGAAATCATTCTAGAAATTCAAATTTCACATCGCGCCCCGTTGTTCATACTTCATTAAATATTCATTTGTTTATTTATTAACGACAAATTGATGTTTTTATTCGTTTGTTGATCGTTTTGTTTTGTTTTTGTTTTTGCTTCTACTCAAATTCCAAAAATAGGCTGTAAACTGAATAATAAATCGTATGTCGTTGATTGTAATTTGACAGTTGGCAGCTGTCAAATTACATCTTTGTCTTCTCTAATATGATTTGCTTATAATATTGAAATTGACATATAGATAGAGATCTAAATATTTACCACGTTTTTTTTTTGCCCAATTTTTTGTTGTATTAATTCTCAATTTTTATCTATTTGTTAGGTAATTGATTGTTAAAAATCTAAGAATGCGTGATAGTTGAATATTTTTTTTAAAGTTTTTTTTTCCATTGATTCTCAAAAAGGATTTGTTCCGTTACGATAGATACATATTTTTGAAATTCTTTTTTTTTTGTATAAAATATTCCTGCGTGTTTATAATCTATGTTAATTAAGTAATTATTCAATTGAGAAAATTCAATTAATATTTCCAAAACGTTAATTAAGAGAATATTTTTTACATTAAAGGAATTCACATTTCCGATTTAATTATTTATTTGAAATTAACAGGGATTTTATATCTTTTGATCTGTGAAATGTGAAATTATCTATCCTACGAAATATCACTATCACTATAGAAATTACAAACAAATTACCGTTTTCATTTTACTAGATAGAGGCACTTCGGTTAAGTTATCTTAAAATAATCGAACTATGCTTTATATATATGTGTCGTTTATGTGGTCTTTTCTTCTTCTTCTTTTTTTTTTGTTTTCTGCAGTTAAATATACCCCTTCACTTTTAAACAAACTATCGGTGTTGTGTTGTTGGTGTTGTTATAAACTAAACTATGCCGTCTATATTTGTATTATCTAAATAGTTATTGAGTAAAAGACTAAGATGGTAGGTAGTAGTAGGGTATATTATTTACAGTATAAAATTTAATTAAATACATATATGTATATATATATATATATATATATATATATATATATATATATATATATATATAGATATATACATATATGTACGAATAATAAATATATAACTTTCGCTTAAACTGGAGCTCCACCCTGTTTTATATTTCTAATTGTCAATTTTTAATAATCCTCAGGCTGCTTGTTTTTTTCTTTCCTTTTTCATTTCACATTTTAACTTCCTGTTTCTCCGGAATAACTTCCTTAGGAATCGATAAATAAAATAATCAAATTTTATCAAAAATTCATTTTTAATGATAATTTCATGTAGATGAATTATTTCTTATTAATAATAAGAGATTGTTTGTTATATAGAATTATTGTAAATAACTATTAAATCCTTGATTAAATCTATCTAGTTACAATGTCATATTAGAAAAAGTAATTGCAATCTAATTACTACATACATGTCATTCCAACAGGATTGGTTTTGTCGAGGCCCGGAATGCATTAACATTATTGGGGGAGGCCCCTACAAACAAAAAATCATCATATTCAAATTTTGATTTAGATTAAAGGGATTGATTATCCTTATTAGCCTTCTTGAACTTAATCCCTTTCTCTATTGATATTCCAGAAAAGATATCTTTCTTGCGAAATTGATTATTTCCCTGGGTGATTTTTAGCTTACTTCAGCAGGTGACAAAGTCACACTGGCCAAGTTGGATAGTATTATGCGAGCCAAAGCATCTCTCACTGTCTAATTTGCCCAGTTAGAAGTCCTGTTCTGAGTCTTAATTCGTTCCTATACTTAGGTCGAGAAGCTTTCTAGCATTCTTAGGCGAATAGTTAATAAAGTTCTTTGCCTGTCGTATATCTGGACACTGTCTCCAGTAGAGCACCGTTGTGCTCCACAGAATATCTGTGGGTAGAGAACCTTAAGGTCGTCGGCTATTTCATTTCCAGCAAATCCCTGATGCTCTGACAACCATGCAAGGGTAAATTTGTTGCCCTTTATCAGTTGTTTCTGTGATTTAGAACAGACTGAGAAATTGTTTACTTTGTCACTTTTTATTTATATATTATTAAAAAAGAGACTGTGCTATTCGGGGCCGCCCTACATCGCCCGACCCAGCATTCGAAGATCGATTTTTTTTTGATAAGTTGTTTCAGTTAAAATAAGTTGTTTTTTTTTACGGGAGACAAATCGTCCTACGTTCAAGGGTGTAAGGTTACATATTTCAATCCCTTTTACGATTATGGGTTCTGCAATTTTTTACTTGATTCCAGGATGGCGTTAGGATGGTTGGGTGGTGGCAAAACAGAGCACTACGGACGCCCACGCATACTATTCATTCAATTAATTAATAAATGAATGAAAAGAAAATTCATTGATTGAAAACGTTAATTTTAAAATCATCAATTAATTTTTTTTCTTAAACTAGAATTTTCTATTTGAAACAAAAATCCTACATCGTTGTGTAATATTGATTTGCTAATTTTAAATGGATTTGTAAATGCGAATTTTTAAATATCAACACGAATTATATAATAATTCACCTGATGATGCATCAATTTATTAATTATTTAATTAAATCTATATGTTATCTTAGATTCGCATTGGATAACACACATTGATTTCGTAATGATTTGCTTAGGCATTGCTTTTTTTTTAAATTTGATTTATCATGGTTGTTTTTGTTTATTTTTAATTAATCTAAACTCTCGTTTCTAAAGTGCATGAAACGTGCAGTAGATTTCTCACAGATAGAAACTTATAAACAATATACGTGTGTAAACAATAACTTCTTGCGAGTTTCTCGCAAATAGAAACGAGTAGTTAAGGTGAACGCTCACTAGTCAACAGTGTACGCATACGAATTTTAATATTCTGTATATGACATCTGATACAACCTCGCACACAAATCCATAACGTATGCATCGCATATTAGCAAAATGCGAAAGGTCTCCAAATTCCCACCAACACATTTTGATGACGTCATTTGTACGACCATGCCACCGACCGTGTCCACTTCATCAGAACTTGAACGATCGAATCGATGTCGTATTTCTCGCCTAGCCTCTAGGGAAAAATTTACATTCTCCAAATACTTTTGCAATACAGGCTTATGCTTCTAAGATTCTTAAAAAGTCGCCAAATCTAGGATCTCCTATTAAATGAGTTTTACCTCTAAATGCGAATCTTCTTTCTACTAAAAAATAGAATGACATGTAAAATTCGACATTAAATTGTCTTGCATTCACGTTCCTGGTCTTTTGATATCTCCTTAGAGGTTTAAATCTGTAGTTGTTAAATTTGTAAATTCAACCAATTTTCTTCTCTGTGTTCTGGGAACTTTATCCCATCACCATCCCCTCTCGACAGCTCTGATCGATAAATACGACAGTAATGAAATGCGTTTGGCGCTGACTAGTGAGCGTTCACCTTAACAAATGGAAATTTCTTGTGCGAGTTCTAAAAAGTCGGTGGATGTTCATCACATTACTGTTCACACGCGAACACACGCACACACAATTTTTAATCCGAATCACAAGTGAATTTTAAAAATCAATTATGAAGCCTCGCACACATTCTTAATGATCTCATAATTGACCCAATTTTTTTTTGTTTTAACTATACATTCGCTCCGCTCCATATTTATTAGTTATGAAATTATTGAAACTTTTGTCATAATTTTAGTAATAAATAGAATGTTGCTTAATTATTAAAAAGTAAACAACTTTTGAGTTAACCTTACTTACCCATTACTTACCTTACTTACCTATTAATTAACTAAAAGGATATATTAGATATTTTATTGAAAGTAATTCAAATTTTTCATATAAAAGCATAATTAAATTATTATAATGTATAATAATTATGGTAATAACAATAATAATTATAATAATAAAACAATATGCTCTCTTCAAAAACAAGAATTGTTATCATTGAAACAATTATTTTCAACAGCATATAATTAAAAAATAATAATAATTCCGATTTTACTAATTATTTGTATATTATTTTAATTTAATTAACAAACGTTTTCTATTAATTAAATTGTTCTATTTTCTATTAAACATTTCTTTATTTTAATATTCTGCAATAAATCACAATGTCCATCTTGATCTTTCAAGGTTATATTGATTTAATGGAGATTTAATAGATAAAAAGGCAATAGAGAATAATAATCAAAATCAATAGCGTAATATCAAACAACAAGTAAAATGATATTTTCTCTTTTCATTATTATTATTTTACGCAAAAAGGTACCTGGTAGTAGAAATAATAAATTGCACAATTTGCTTTTTTCTTTTGATTTGATTTGATCAATGTCATGTTGGCAATGTTTTTGTATTAGAAATGTGTAAAATTGTTGCAATTGAGAAATTTCCTTATTATTCTTATTAGCATTATTAACATTTTTTATGGATAAAAAAGCAATACTTGATTGTTGGTTGTTTATCACGCTCAGTATTTAAAAATAATCGTGCGTTCACATTATCGATGATTTTGACAAGTTCATTTGTACAAGCTAATATTGTTGTACAAGAATCATTGAACAAAACAGTTGAAAGTAGTTTTAGCACGTGCGCATCATATCATCATTTCTTCAGCCCCATCCACATCTATCAAAGGATCACGAAGGAATGGGTACGAAAGGGAACAAATCAACGATTATAAAAAAATGGGATCAAAGACGAACGTATGGGATTTTCATGCGTAGCTTGAAGTAGATTAATGATCTTGCTAATTCGCTAACTAATGATTTGTTTTTCCAGTCTACACTATGCGAACACAATCGAAGGCGAACGATTGATTTTCAAAATACTGGATCGGCCTTCACGCCATTCCTTGTCATTCGTTCTCATTCGATCGCCATTACATTTCCGTTCGTACTCATTCTTTCGTGATCGTTCGATAGATGTGGATGGGGCTTTACAGTTTATCCAATGTTTGTAGATGGTTAGACAACTCCTGTATATATCGTAAAATTTAGGAATTAGTAAGGTGGAAGTTTGATCAAAAAAATAATGTACAATTATTTAAAATATTCATTAATTTAGGTACACAAAAACTTGTTGACTAGGTTGGAATTTTTCGTGACTCATTTCCGATTTTTTTTTTTAGAAAGAATAAAGGACAACAAAACAAAAAGTTCTTTATGATATAATCCAGATTTTTATTGTTCATAAAAGAAAGTTTTTTTTTTGTTTGACGAAATCGTTTTATAATACTTGTTTTATTACAATGTAAAACTTTATTGTTGTGTGTTGTCGTTAAAAACTTTTCGTTTAAAATTTGATAAGAAGCTTTCTGCATAAGATTATTATTTTTATTATTATTATTTTGAAATCATCCTTTTAATCAAATAAGAATACTTAAAAATTCTTTGATAAATTATATTGTCAAATCAATCAATAATTTAGTCTATTTCATGTTCTCTGTCTTACTCATTTAAAACGTTTATATAATTGGTTTGAAGTTAGGTATAATCATAATGAGTGAGAGAAAGACAGCTTATTTGGTAGATAAACTAAACGTAGATGGAGTATAGATATTGTTAACGTTTCTAAAGCCGCGCTCACATCTATCGAACGATCACGAAGGAATGGGTACGAATAGGATTGTCATGCGCCGACTGAAGTAACTGAATGAACTTGCATTCGCCTATGTTTCCGCTAAACAAAGATTTGGTCCACACTATGGGAACACAATCGAACGATTGATTTCCTTTGAAGTACCGCCAATAAACAGATCTGCGTTTACGCCATTCCTTGGCCTTCGTTCCCATTCGGTCGACGTTTGCATTGTCGTCCACAGTATGTGTACATATCCGTTCGTAGATGTGGACGAGGCTTAATAAGCTTGCCTCTTTAGAAACTATTATTAATTAAATTATTAAACTTAATTAAACATTTATTAACCAACATTTAAGCATTTACATATATCTATATATATATATATATATATATATATATATATATATATATATATATATATTTTCTTTGGTTTGTTTATCAGTTATTATTAACCACAATACAACATCAAATGTTTATATGAACATGGTTTATGACAGCATTCATCGGCAATACCACTACGTTTCTTATAATTAAATTTCAATAGATTGTTGGCGTATTCTTTTTGTAAAAATGGTGATTCATCATCATCATCATCAACATCATTATTATTATTATTATTATTGTTATTATTGAAAAATAATATATCATCGGATTCATCATCAGAATTAATAAGATCATTAGCTGTAAATTCCATTAATTCGTTATTATTTTATTTTTATTTTAATTTTTTTCAATTAAAACGAATGTAAAATGACTTACTTGATTTTTTATCTGGTGAATAATAATAGCCACGACAAACAATTGATAAAGCTTCCGTTAATTTTTTACCACAAAAGAATTCATGTTGATTCATCAAATGTTTAAATTGTGAATTCGATTGTATATAATTGATATTAAATAATAATAGTAATGATAATAAAACTATTGTTTTATCCATATTTTGGTGGCGTTATCTTGATATCTTTAAAGGTAAGACTATTTTCTGTTTACGATCAAACTTGATGTCTTATATATGCATCTAGAAGAGGGTAGATGTTTACAATTTTATCTCGGAAACATCAAATATAATTATGCATATATCGTGTTAAATGTCTGATCTAATTAATAATAATGATAATTGATATAATTAATTGAGGTATTATTGAAATAAATTGTTTTTGTCATAATTGAATGATTATCAAATTAAATATTTTTAGAATATTTTGGAAATTTTATAATGATGAAATATTTTATTGAATTTGTTGTTTGTTTTTGGTTTTTGTTTTTTTTTTGTTTTTGTTGAGATTTCTAAATTGTTGTCAACTTTCTAAATTCGTTAATATTTATATGTTAAAATTAGATCATTTTTGTATTGAAATTACCAGTTTTAATGCATGTTAAAAACCCATGTGTTCGTAATAAATGCAGAATTTCTACGGAGAAGAAGTGGGAGAATTTTCTAAGAAATTTAAGTATCTAGCAGAATAGAAATGCTGTGAAAAGTAGATTTGTTTGTATTTATATATTCTACGCTTTCATTATGCGCCTTTCCACTTTTGTCATGTCAGCCAAATCCGTTAAGGGAGACGAATGCGCGAACGAGCGCAAACACACGCAAACGATTGCACAACAGTGCCGGACCATGGGGGGACAGGGGCATGTATCCGGGCGCGGTTTCCAATGGGGCTCCAAATCATATATAGTTTGAATTTATATAAACAGACATAGGCTAAAAAGGGCGCCTACAACACATTTGTATACAATTTATTTCCGTTCCAGCTCTGTGGTACAGTGTGGATGGCAAATCAAACGCGATCGAACATAGCAAACAGCAATCCGCCAGTTGTCGGTATTTCAAAGAAAATTTTGTTTGTGTTTGTCTAGTGTGGACGGGAAAGTACAAATGTTTAATAAGTGAAACACAAGCGACGACATTCATTTATTTCTGTTTGCACATGACCTTTCTGAATGTTTATTAGATGTGGATGGGACTGAAAATCATTGTTTGTTTACATCCATGCCTTATAGTCTATCATAAGTTTGTCCAATTTTGCAATAAATCCATCCGTTACGTGTGAGTAAACCGTAAATGTTTTCTTAAAATAATTAAATAGTTCAAATTTCACCCGAGATCGCTCAGAATACACATTTATTATTGATTAGACCCAAATAATAAGGATAAAGCCCGATACACACTATCGTTTCAGTCTGACTCCAGTAAAATATTCTTTGCAATTGATCGATCCTGGAGTGAGACTACCGAGAAGGAACTGAGAACGATCGTGTGTACAGGACCAGCTAACTTCCATTGAAGAACACTTTACTTGACCGAGACTGGAACGATAGTGTGTATATATTGATCGGTGCTGGAGCGAGAATGAACCGCGACCGTACCGAGAACGGTAGTTTGTACATGCCCATTTATCTTTCATTGAAGAATACTTTATTTTAGCAAGACTGTACCGAAACCAGCATAGCAGTGTGTGCATAATAGGATTTTACTGGAGCGAGACTGTACCGAGAACGAACCGAGAATGGAACGCTAGTGTGTATCGGGCTTAACGGCCTTATACTATAATCTTTTATAAACTTTAGATTTGTCAACGCATTCGTCAACCAACTTAGAACGGATTGACGTGCACTGTCCCGCAAGTTGTTCTTGTTGTTGTTTAAAGCATCTAATACGTGCCTTTGATGAATGTGATAGTGCACAAATATAAACACATCTTTGTCGTTCTTGTTCCATGATGATTTATGTAGCAACTATAATTTAGTTTTAATGTTTATGCAAGAAACTAACTTATGTTAAATGTACATAATTCATCGTACCTTTGAAAACTTCCATAAATTGTATAAAGCTTTATAAATATGCAAAATTTTCCAGTTAATACATATAATCCTTTACAAATTATTACTTAATGTTTGAAAGTTTCAATGCAGTTTGCAAATTTTATTCACTTGTTTATTGTTAAAATCCTTCAGGGCATAAAATAAGTGACTGTAAGATTTTCAACACATAGTTTTTCGAAATAGATATTTGATAATAGACATCTCCAATATTCTAAAGTCACCAATTTACTATAGTTGTACCATGATGACGATTTGTCAATAAAACTAATATGATTCATCTACTTTGTACTACAATAAAGAATTGAGTCATTATGGGATGACGATAAAAGTGTGAAAGACTATATGAGTAGTGCAGGGTCTACAATTGGAATTTCTAATTTGTTGAATTAGGCATTCTATTTGTCAAAATGGACGACGTTGCGGTGTCTTAAAAGTGCAGGTCCTGGGGCATAGGCTTCCGCCCGCTCCACTCTAAGGGCGACCCTGAAGACTATAATATAGAAGGTGAAATAGTTAATTCTAATTTAACAAACATCAAGTTTTTGTTATATTTATGATTGAACCACACCTTTACATAATTCAAGGAACAATTAAAGAACCTTTGTCGAGTCATAAATATGATATCAATCACTATATTAATAACTCTCTTCTTATCGATGGAAATTGAAAACAAACAGGAAAAAACGGCCAACAAGCAACAATTCTAATGTGTGTGGTGTCTCGTCAATAGAGTTTACCTTTCACTTTATGTATATAGGTGTGACACTTCGAAATGAAATCCGTAATAATTTTCCATTATTCAATACTAAAGAAAAAAAATATGGAATTATATCATTATTAACATTATTATTAATATGATTGCTGTTTTTGATATGAAAAGTGTGCAAAAATTTAATTCTAACATAACAACTTTCTACATCAATTTACAATTTGATCATTCAATTCAAATAATTGAGATTATTTAAACTTTCTTTCAATTCTTATCGGATTGTCATCTGGGCGTTTGGGGGGTTTTCTGCTCATGTTTGTGGTAATTCAAAAGAGAGCGACAGAAAGAGAGAGTGGATAGAGAGAGAGAGAGAGAGAGTATGTAAGGTCCTTGATTGAATAAACATTAGATTTCCGTTTTTTTACAATAAAATTTTGCAATAGCGAGTCGAATTTATATTTTCCGATCATTGATACAAAAACCATGTAAAGAATTGTTTATATTTCTTACTTCACTTTTTTTTTGTTTTTTTTTAATTAAAAAAAATCAATTAAATCGCTATAAATAATTTAAAGAGACACAATACATTTCAGTACAAATTTATCGATCCGTTAAGACAAGGCCAGATTTAATTATTGCCAAGTTAATATAACAAATTCAATCAAAATTTATAGAAATTTAACGGACATACAGTAATATGGTCATTAAAATTTGATAATAATAAATAAATAATAACAAGATTGTTTTGGTTTTATTCTATTCTATAAATGAAATTTATCCCATCTACAATTGTAATTAATTTACATCTAAATTGGAAATTTTGTTTGTAATCAAAAATAAAACAGAAAGTGAATCGTATTAAATGGCGATCGTTGTAATTAAATTTGTAAAATAGAACAACCCATGACCTAGTAGATTGTAATATTTTCAATTTATTTACAACAGGTGTAAAATTCAACAAAAAAAATCCTCGCACATACAGGACTGCTCTAAATTCATCTAGAAACATTAGAGCAACTAGATGAAATGAAACAGTCTTATGATGTGTAACAAGCTAAAAAGAAATGTAGAGTTACTAATTTTTTACTATTTATCTCTTTTCTGCACGTGCACATTTATAATGCTGTTTCATTTCTTCTACTTTCTCAATTGTTTCTAGATGATTTGGCCGAACCTGTATAGGTCGTGGTGTACCATTATTATTCTTTTTTGTTTGTTTGTGCTTTTTCGTAATTATAAATTATTTTGATGATTCGTTATAATTTTTATTAAGGAAGGCATTATTCGTTTCATTTTATGTAAGAGATATGTTTTAAAGAGAAATTGTTTTAATAAAATGTACCTTTCGTGTTTCACTTTCTTCAACTGTGTGTGTGTGTGTGTGTGTGTGTGTAACAGATCAACATTTATTTTTACAAATTCTTGTTGTTTTTTTTCTTTTCCAAGTTTGATTTAATTAAAGATTGCTTATGAAATATTATTGATTAAATAATGATAGTAATAGATGGAAATTTTAACGTTTTAAAATCACTAATTATTTGTTAATACGAGAATCCAAGTAACCTTGCGTGGGCGTAAATTTGTGCAAAAAAGATGAACAAAAAAACAACAAATAGAATAACAAATTGAGATGGCCAACTTTCTATTTTATCAACAGATTTCTTTTTGAATTCACATCGACAGCTTTTCCCCTATATTATGCAATAATTTATAAAGGCATGTTTCGTTAAGGTGAGCGCTCATTAGTCGGTACACTGTACAAGCCGTACGGTACGAATTTGCTGAGACCATATACGCCAGACGCATCATCACGCATTGCAGAAAGTGTGATGAGCTATGGAATTCGACGAGAATATTGTTGTCAGTTGTTTATGTGTTAGAGGATGAAGAAAAAGAAATACGTTCAAGTGCTAATTACATGACCAAGCAGATGGCGTGTTCGTTCGAATGATGTAATCAGAATGGGAATGGAATGGGAATTTGGCGGCCTTTCGAGGTTATATTAGCGTTCACCTTTAACCGCAGATGCATAGATACAAGCATCTTGTAATGATTTCTAAATAATTGCTTACTTTAGTGACAGATCGCAATGTATGTTAAAAGATATTTTAGGGTTAGTTGATTGCAGAAACAAGAAGAGGGTTGGTTGCTTCGTTGATGTTGTTTGTTCAATAACAAAAAACAAACAGCCTGTTTTGATATAAATCGACTACAAATCCTTATGCAAATCAATGGAGACATTTTACAAAATAGATAGCAACATGAAATAAAGACAGAAAACAATAAAAATAAATATAGAGAAGATTGGTGATTATCTATCTAGAATCTAGATAGTCGTTTTTACTATTTGTCTCTTTTCAGCATGTGCACATCATTCAGGCTGTTTCATTTCTTCTAGTTTATCCAATGTTTCTAGATGAAACGACCAACCCTGTCTATTATTTGTCCATCGTTTACAATTGTGTAAATATAAAATTTCCACATCGCATAAGAATTAATGGGGAATAAGACACCTAAACAAAAAAAATTATTATGATTTATTTTTGACTGGCGTAAAATAAGTTCATATTACTGAAAACAAAAAACAAAAGAAAAGATTTATCGTCCCATTTTTCCGGTTGTATACAGCATATTTCATCTAAGAGATTTATCAAAATATATTTAAGCGGTAATTGCTAATTGTTGTATCTACAATAGAATACAAAAGTTTAATTTTCAGTCACAATTAATTGTAAAGCCCCGTTCACATCTAGCGAACAAACGCAAACATACGCAAATGTTTGTACTTTTATGGACGACATAACAGACGCTATCGACTGCGAACAAATGCGATTGAACATAACAACGGGTTGTCGGTACTTCAAAGGAAATGGTTTGTTTGCATTCGTTCGAGTTCGTGTAGTGTGTACGGGAAGTACAAATGCTAATACATCTACATCTGTGTGCGCATGTTTGCAATCGTTGGTTATATGAAGACGGAGCTTAAGCGTTTAGTAGTTACTTTAGCACTAGCAAATCAGGTCGTAAATTGCACATAGTTGAAATACAGTACAAGAATAGTGTTCGAAATGGAAGTATTGTGTCTTGTTCTATTATATAAAAGAAGAATCGTAAAGGATTTATTTCTGAATTTTATTAGTGTGCCTTGTGGCGTTACATACAAAATTTACATGCGTTTCTATGGAAAAACACTCACGTATTCCTTTGTAGCCAGCGTGCTGCATTCATTTCCCTACCGAGGGAGACAATACAGAAAGTATTGAGTACAAAAGGGGACAGCTTACCTGCGGCGGCATAGCTTTTATTCAAGTTAAATATTGTCGGTATGAAATAACGAATTTATATATAAAAAATGCATAGACAATTTTAATACAGAACGTTTGCGAATAAGCATGTAACATAGTTTGTTGAGAATTTTTTGCAAAAACAAAAGCCAACACAATGAATGGCATAATATTTTATATCATTTACAGTATTTCCCAGCACCGCAGTCATTTTCAACCGTACGCAGTTTAGAGATGTGGACACATACACGTACACTTCCAATTAAAAAAGCAGTTGAGCTGATCATCAGTTTCCTATTGAACACAGCTGGGATGTACTTAAGCCCCGTCCACATCTATCGAACGACAAAAAGAATGGCCTGCAATCAATTGTTTGCGCATGACAATCCAATTCGTTCGCGTTTGGTTCCATTCCTATCCCTCACTCCCTTTCAGCCTGGCAATGCGATAACTAATCCACACTATCTTACTCAGCTAGAATAGTAAGATTTGTTTTGCTAACATGATGACGGTCTCCTCGTTTGGTTTATGAATTATTGCTTATTAATTCTGTTTAAAATCCACTTACTACACATTGATAATGTATTTAGGACTGGTATTCTGTCCATATCCCTAAATATCTGTGTGTTTTCCTTTGTTTGGTATAATTTTGTTGTGTTGGCAAAGCGATAAGATTAAATGACTGCTTCCAAGTATCTGACGATGCATGGTTTCCAAGTGCCCTAGATCCAGAATGTGCATCAATCCCATTTGGTGTTTGATATTGCCAACCATTTGGTTTTTACTGTGAGGATATAATTTATTTATTGTTCTTTGGGATTCATTCTTTATTGTGGCAACAACAAACGATTCAGAAAATTGGTTTATTCGCAATTGACTTGATTTTGCTTGATATAAATTTATATTTTCCGCTTAGCCTCGAATAGGCAACCAATAAAACTAACAATTCAAATATTATAAATATTGATTTAATCGTTAAATAATTTGTTCTTAATTAATTAATTTAAAAAAGATGATAATAAATAAATAGATAAATAGAGAATATAAATAAAGCAGTGTCATTTTCAGGCTTCATTTTCAGTTACAGTTGGTTGTGTTGAATTAAATATGTATTCACTTACTGTTGATGTTGTTGTAGTTGTTGTTGTTGTTGTTGTTGTTGCTGCTGCTGTTATTGGAATCCGTGTTTGTTCAGTTGTTGAAATAAATGAATGTTCACAATTCCGTCCTGATGTATCTTCACGGCATAAACAACGATAATCACCATCATCTTTAATTAATGATATACATTTTGAACCATTCTTACATATATCCGGATTATTTTCACAATAATTCAATTCTAAACAGATTATTTCAATTTCAGGTAATCAAATCAATGAATTAATTAAATTACAAATTTACCTTCGTCACATAACATACCACCCCATCCTTTTTTACAATTACATTCCCATGGTCGTGTACAATTACCATTAACACAACCTGGATATGGATGGCATTTTTCACAATTTCCACCCCACCAACCAACTTTGCAACTATCAAAAATTTTGAGATGTTAATTTATTTATTTTTGGTTCATTTGCAAAAATTTTCGCTATATATACTTACCGACATTCATTTGGTTTTCTACAATAACCACGTTCTTTGTGGCAAGTCTTTGAACATATCGCTGAAAACATTCAATTTATTTTATTTTGGTTTTCTTAATAAACGTTTGTTTAAATTTGAAATACAAACGTATTTGACATAAAATTCCAGTATATCCAGGATAACATTTACATTCCAATGGTTTCTCGCAGTAGCCATGTTGACAACCTGGTAGCACTTGACATTCACGGCATGACTTCCCCGACCATCCCAAACGACAACGACATTCACCAGGATTATCACAATAACCACGAGCTGTATGACAGTCCAAACGGCAGATAGCTTCAAACGATAATTAAAATTACAAAACAACAATATAAAAAATATGTTTATATACGGTGTGTCTCTTTAATACAATCAACTTTACTTTGTTAGAAACCCATTTATTTGTGTGTAGGATTGATTTGACAGTACAAGCAATTATGTAGCTTATTTGAAATCTGATTGTAGTAAGTGGAGGAAGATCAACTTACGTTCTGAACAGAACAAACCATCCCAACCGTCACGGCAAATACATTCGAAACTATTATTACAATAGCCATGTTGGCAACCAGGTAATGGTATACATTTATTACATTTGTCACCATAATAGCCCAATTTACATAAACATTCACCAGGACGATTACAATAGCCTTGTAATGGATCACAACCTGATCGACATATTGGTACATCACATAGATCACCAGTCCAACCTTTTAAACATTTCACTTCACCGTTATCTGTACAAATATAATGTGAATGTTCGTTTTGAGCAGTTGGTAATTCACATGCCTAAATAAAAAAAAACAATAATAACAGAATAATAATAATAATGAAATTCTAGAATAACTGACCTGTTTCTTCCATTTCGGCACATACCTGGCAGTAAAAACACACGAAATTACTGTCGCAATAATTAAAATTATTGATTTATTCTGGTACATTGAGACAATTATCAAAAATCCACAAAAGAGGTGCGTTAAGATCAAAATAACCGTGAACTTGTATTGGTAATGAGGATATAAGGCTGACTGGTGGCACTGACCTGGTTCTTTGGGAGACCATTCTTGGTTTTCTAACTGTTTCGTAAATGACGTATAAAGTACAATGTCTTGTTGATGATGATGATGATGAAAATAGCAAGTTGCTAATTATTTAGGAGTTGTTAAATTATGAGTTCTAAGTTAACAAATAAACAGCAATTTGGAAGAAGAGTTCCATTTTTATTTATTTTTTATATTAATTTATTTAAAAACCTTCTTTACACCGTCCATAAATACAAAATCAATAAGTTTCAGTAAGTCAATCTTCTTAATCCGTAGACGGAAGAGAACGTTCCTTTAAATTGTTGTATAAATTTAGAGAAAGCATTCTGTCCGAAAACGGAATTCGAGCAATTTAATTATAATCTCATGAATAATACATTTGTTCCAACCGATAACTACAGATTTTCAATGTTTATATAGCTTAAAGGGTACAGTTATAGGGAATTGGATAAATAATTGACGACAGACAAAACAAATTTCAGTCACAGATTGTGTTGTTTGTCAAATATATGTTAAGTTACTACTGTCGGCAGGACCAAACCTATTGATATACTTCTCCAATTATCATCTCAGTTAAATATAAAATTGTACAGTAATCGTGAAAATTTCAAAGATAATCGTTGTGGAATTCTCTATACAAAAATAAATACAACAGCAATTGCGGCAACGTCACACAACGGACTTTTGAATTACCGGTTTATACAAGATAATCATTGTCTATTCAGAACTGTCAACATCTTAGTCGGTACTAGTTAGCCATGTAAGTTATTAATAGATAGAATATTTGCTAACGATGCCGTGTTATTTTGGTGTACTTATGTTTATAACTAAATCATTAAAAGTCCGAATTAGTTTTCAGTAAAATATATTGTGAATAAGTTGTTATGATAACAGAGTTGTCTACTTTGATTTGGTCGGTTTTGACTGTTTTATACGGTCTTAAAGTCAAGTCGATCTTCAAGGGGAAGATGTACAATTAAATTCATAATAGCGCCATCTACAAACAATTAAAGCATGTTCTACTGCAATAGTACAAATAATGTTTGTAATTAGTAAAGCTAAGATTTCTTGTATAAAGCTATAAACTAAGGGAAAGTTTTAATGAAATTTTCCGATTTCCATGTAATTTTTATTTTTTTTATTTTTCACAGTTACAGTGAGTGGATATATGGACCGGTGAAACTGTGAGTGGTAAGTCTATTTTTCATTAATATTCTTTTTACGGATGGGTTTGTATTGGAACGTACAGATTTTACAAGAAATAACAGATGGCCAAAGAGAGATTGTTTGAATGCGCATGACCGAAATTGGAATCGATTAGGTTAGAATGTTTAAAACGTATCTGCACAACCGTTAGGAACGAATCTAATATAGATTTACCGGCTGTCTATTACATAACTGTCACGGTCCCCAGGATGCGCGGACGAGAAAATGCCCGACCAGCCTCACCAGACGTTGTCATCAGCCCAGCTAAGAAATCCCGTCGAGTTTTTGGTGGTGGCAAAACAAGACGCACATGTTTTGACTGGTAGGAACGTATCTAATATAGATTTACCAGCTGTCTATTACAGTCGATCAGTTTAATCTAGAGTAGCTCTTCATATTATCAATACTCTCTTTTCACAATTGCCAATGAATGTTAACCAAAAATATAGCCAATACATGTGGGGAAATTCAATTCGTTTTTCTTCTTGGAGAAGAGAAAAAACACAACACCAACAAACTTTCTTATTCATCAAATTCGCCTCAATACGCTCAATCAAATTCAATAACCTTCAAACTACATGAACGAATGTCAAGTTTCTTGACAATAGCTGGTACGTGTTTTATGATTGAGACTTGTATTTCCTGTAATATTGTTAACAAACGCATCTTCTATTCCCCTGATGGATTATCGTAGGTACACGATTTTCTGTATAGTTAAATTTAATAATATCAATATTGCTTAGAATCGTATTCTGTGAAAGTTGCAATCTCAATATCGATCTCGATTTGTACATAGTTTTGTTTACAAATCATAGAAATCGATTCAAATAGTCATTATGTAGATTTATAGAGAATTTCAATTATTTTCAGATGAACATGAAAATCTCAAACACTAATACTGAAATAATTGAAACTGGTTTGATTGGGAATATGGTATTAGATAATTAAAATAGATTAGTTCAACTGAAACCCGTATAGGATCAGGGTAGAGAACAACAGTTTTAGTATCAGTTTTAATAAGCTAACATATTGGGGGTATTTAAGGATTTAAAACTGACCCAAATGCTTTGAGGGTGTTTAATTAAAATAATTCTCTTTAATGAAACATTCATTAATTAATCAAGTAGATCAAAAAATTGACTTAGAATAAATATAATCTAATTAAAATTGATGTGCATATTAAATACCAAAATTTTCTAAAACCTTCAACAATTTATCGTAAACTAATTGTTTAGCATTACATCCAAATAGAAAATCAAAATGATTAAAATTATAATCACTTATTTCATAATAACCATATTGTGCAATTTTTGGTAATGCACGATATAAATTAATTGCATCCTAAAAAACAAAAAATAATAAATATATAGAAATTCTGTGTAAATCTTGATCTTTATCTCCATTTGATCAATATTTGTATTCGTTAATTTTGTCGTGTTAATTCGATAAGCGTCGGAAATAGTTTCTATTAAATATACAGTTGACCAATAAAATAACTTACTGTTTTACTAGTTGTCCAATCGTTTCTTGCAAAAAATATATAAATTGGTATTTTAATGTTTTGGATATCATATTCAGCTGGTGTTGAATTACCATAAATCATCATATTTTTATTAATGCCATAATCATATTTACGGAATTCACCATTTGCCGCTTCTACAATTTCTTGCCATATCTTTAAAGATGTACCACTGGGAAATTGATGAAATAATACGGGTATTGTTTGCTAAAAATTATTAAATAAATTAAATCAATTAAAATTCATTGATTAATAATAATTTAAACGGATAATCTTACCGGTGCAATTTGTGTAAATGGACCAGTAAATAAATTCACAATATTTAAACAAATTAACATGAATTTCGTTGATGATGAACATGCTCGACGATTAAAACTTGTCGAATCACCACGAGATATTGATTGAATTAAATTGAAATTATTCGTTAATCTCTATAATTAAGAAATTGGATATAATCTCTTAAGCCCCCCCCCCCATCAAATTTCCGACCATTTTTCATTGATTGATTGTATTTCTTTACACGTGAAAAATTGTCGGACAATAGGCGCCTAGTCTACGCTGCGATCACATTATCAAGTTTTTCTTGTGCAAGATGGCTTGTACCTAGGCCTGACAAAACCGGAAGGGGGGAGAGATTTCATCGTCCAGAGTAAACTTTTTTGTTCTCCACTTCCGGTGAGAGGGATGCGTTGAAGCTTGGTAATAAAGAAAAAACATGGAATTGCAATTGTCCGTTTTAAAACTTGATAATGTATAATGATATCTTCAAGTGACTTTTTGAAGAACTTGTTGAGATCTTCAATGTTTCTAACGAAACTTGATATAATTTTTGAAACCAAATTCTTGTCCAAATAACACAAATACTTCCTCAAAAATTTGAACAAGTATCTACATACACGTCTATTTTTTGCAAAATTTCTTGTTTAAAAAGATTTATCATGTTTTTGCCCTTCTCGTACTTGTTAGAAACAGTGAGCTAACTTGACAAGTTCTTCAAAAATTGATTCAACATGAAAGAATGGGAGTAATTCTTATTGAAGTTGAATATATTGGAGCAACTGTCGAGGGAACAAATAATAAGACTAGTAAGACAAAGCCAAAAGTATAAGTTAGAAAAAGATCATATCATATAGTCATCTTTGTTTTTTGTTCGTCATTCCATTTCAACAAAGTTAGCAGCATACTATAGACATCTTTGTCTTTCTTCTCGTTCCCTTGACAATTGCGCCGTTTATTAGGAACTAAAGCTGACTTCAATAACGAACTCATGCTACCAATGCTTTTAATATAGGAGTGTCAAGACCTGCATGTAAGACTGTGACCATTAGTAACGATTGAATTTTGTCATTTGGAGCGATTTAGAAACAAACGCTCCGCAATAAAGAAATACAGTCTTTATAAGAATGCCACGTCATCAATTGTTACTAAATCTAGGGGAATTACGATTGATAGTGTGGCATTATTAATGTTATTATGGCGGGAAATTTGAATAAATATTTCTCTTCTTTATTGAATAACTTACCACAGTTGTTTTATATAATGGAAAAAGTGTTCGATATGGTGATAACATATGATTTAATTTATATGCTGGTGACAATAAAATAATGAATTTAATTAATTCACTTGCATCATCAGGATATTCGGATGCATACATTAATATTGCAGTTGTACCTAATGAATGACCAATATAAATAATTTTACCATTATCATGGGTGTGATAATGGACCAAATTTAACATTGCTGGTAGATCAATCAGTGAAATATCATGAATACTAGGGGGAAAAAAATCTCTATTACTTAGATCTAGATCATTGTTCCTACAGATGGTGTCACTATCGTTTGTAACATTCTAGTAATACACAGTTTTGCCTACTAGGTTTATGGAAAATTTTTATACAGCCGCCAGATTAGCTGTGGATTAATTACATAATCGCTAATAGTGTCGACCTTACAAAAAGGGCGCTTTTCCCGTAATGACCTGAATACACTAGAGACACATGGGTGGAGTGTGTGGGGACAACACTGATCCGCCTCTAAAGTGTATTACTTGAATGTTACAAACGATAGTTTATCGGAAAATTGTTTTTATATGTATTTACAATACTTACGTGTAATTCCAATATTCTTTTTGATTGATATTCATTTCAATGTGATTTTCTGAATATTCACTACCACGATAATTACCTAACCATACATCATAACCAGCGTCAGCTAATTGAAAAGCTGCAAAATTACAAATTATTTATGATTTCTTAATTGTTTATTTTTTTTGGAATTTCACCCAAAGAATGTTTGCCTAAACCAACAAATATTCCAGCACTGCAGTGTACACCATGTTGTAAAAATACTGGAGGTTTCTTTTGATTGACGCTAGGTATTCGGAAGACTGTTAAAATATAACCATCTGTAGTTTGAATTTTATATTCAATAAATGGATAGCCGGACATTTTAATAATTTCTGGCTAAAATTTATATCCGTTAATATGTACAGAGAATTAAAAAAAAATTCTAATAATATTTACCACCGATACAGATGCTGCAAAATCATACCAACAATTTCGATTTGTTTTAATTGTCACATAATCACGTAATGTTTTACATACATTATTATCGTTGGAATCGACAATATTAATAAATAAATAAAAATATAAAGAAATTTTGAAGATATTCGTCATTATTATTGTTGTTTTAATGGCACTTGCATATCTTGACTGAAATATCGTACAATAATTACAATTTACACTTTCTTTAAATATTTAAATCACTACGTAGTCTTGGTAAATTGTTTTCTAAATAACTGTTTCCTTTATATAGTTACTTTCTTCCTGTACATTTTTCCGATTTTTCTTATTTTTAATTTTTTTGTTTTTTAGCAAATTGTTTATTCATGCAAATCACTATCTGTTTGCACCAATTTTGTTGATTACTGTTAGAGATCTAAGCAATTAATAATTCTCGATTACACCGGACGAATATTAAATTGATGTTTTCCATTAAAATGAATATTGAAATTCCCAATAAGGATTAATTATTTTAAAATGTATAGAATGATAATTTGAACAATTATCATTCTCCTAAATCTAATTATATTTCCCTCGATAAAAGTATGGTTTTTAATAATAATAATAATAATAATAATAATAATAACAATTATTATTATTATCATTATTATTATTATTATTATTATTACTATTATTATTATGTTTGTTATTGTTATACATGAATTATTGAATAATAATTGTGAAACGGTTGCAATTCAATTGAGTATATCCCTGTAATTGTAATTTGTAATGTTTTGTTTTTTTTTTAAATAAACGCCGACTACTCTAATCGTGCGTTTCTAACAACTTAAGGCCCGATTTATAAATGTATAGGGCTGAGCCATAGAATTACTTTAGGACACGGTCTTATAAGACCGTGGTCAACGGCCCAGCATGCGTCCTGTCACAGATTTTAATGTAGGTAGCCATAGTTGTAATAAGCGACTTTGAAAATTGGCGTGTACAAAACTGCTTACTGTATTAATTTAATGAATTTCCTACATCCGGTTTTTTCACTGTTTCTTTAAATAGCGCGTAGTGTAATATCTACATATGTAATAGAGATTTTCAAATGACAGAATTATTAGTAATTTACACGGTGAAAAGTAGATCCTGTATAAAAGTGGCAAAATTCAAATGCTTAATTCAATCGACCAATACAAATAACTAGGTAAAAGCACGGTCTTATAAACAGGTCTTGACACTCCTCTATTAAAAGCATTGGTATATAGCATGAATTCGTTATTGAAGCCAATGTTAGTTCCAAATAAGCGGCGCATTTGTCGACAGAACCAGAAGTAAAACAAAGATGACTACTACAATATACTGAACTTGTTGAAATGAGATAACGAATAAAAACCAAAGATGACTATATGATATGATCTTTATCTAACTTATATTTTTATTATTGTTTTACTAGTCTTACTATTTGTTCTCTCGATAGTTGCGCCACCACATTTAACTTCAATAAGAATTATCCACACTCTCGCATAGTGTCAATACCTGTTTAGAAGACCGTGTGTAAAAGTGACTAAAACCGGTCGACACAATAACCACTACTCTATAATTGTGAAACGGTTGCAATTTAATTGTATATATCCCTATAATTGTAATTTGTTGTTTTTCTTTAATTCAACACCGACTAGATGCTCTAATTATGGGTTTCTAACAACTTAAGACCGGATTTATATAGGGTTGAACCGCCCGAATTAGTCTAGGGTTAAGCTTGCGTCCTGGTGACTGCGACACGAACTCGTCGACCAGATCACAGTAATCCATAACACAGATTTTAATGCATATACATATAGGTAGATATATTTGTGATCCGCGACTTTGATAGTGGCGGTTTGTTTTTTTGGAACGCCGCAACAGAACGGCCCTCCATTATTTCTGATATAGTGAGCAACACTGACGCACAGGTATCTAGCAACAAATCGCATCGTTTTGATTCGTTAATTGTCAGTTGTCAGAGTAATACAATATTTGTGACACCGAATTATTCATAATAGAAATGTAATCCAGAACAGAATTGTCGAATTTTAAAATTGAACAATATGCAAATACGGTTTTTCCTTTAAATAGCGTGTAACAGTTATAAATCATTAACACCAACATCCTCATCAACATCAACATCATTGTTTACATTGTTGCATTGTTTTAGTATGGCCACGACCCCATGATTTCACTCACTGGTCGCTGCGTTTGTGTCGCAGCGACTAGAACGCAAGTTTGACCATAGACTTAAACACTAACTAAACTTACACGTTGGAATGTGGTGATTATTACTTTAATGATATGCTATGTTCCCATAAACAATTCAGTCACATCTAATCAATTTTATTTACATATTAATCCGACAAACAGTTTTATCGGATGCAGATGGTGCACCATCTATTACACCATTCTTAACGAGCGATTAAAGAAAAAATATATATGGCAAACCACCATTTGACACGGTTATCACCAACTACTACAATATGGAAACACGTTCTGCATACGCTTTTTAAATAATAATAATAATAATAATAATAATAATAATAATAATAATAATAATAATAATAATAACAATAACAATAATAATGACGATAAAAAACACATGACTTATGTATACATATGAGCAAAATTGAAGAATGAATATGTGGGGGGAAGTCACGTATCATACTTTATGTATATATGAATTGTGTTCCCTATAAACTACGAATGGTCTCTTTAGCGATTTCCCTTTCCGTTAAGTTTTTAAAAAAACCGAAACTCATAAAAACTATCTAGTTTGGAAGCTTTCAAAAACTAAGTTGACAGCAAAGCGCAATTTATTTTTATCTATATGGTCTTTATTGAAATTCAGTAGATATATAGTTAATTTAATGACTAATTTAAAATTCCACTATAAACTTTTTTGAAAACGACCTTTTTATGGATGTTGTTGATTGGATATTCTGCACGTTGATGAAAGTCCTCCCCTAAATGATACGTTATCAATGATAAAACAGAACTTTGTATATAAACCTATCTAGCAACACAATTTTTAAATAGCCTTTTTATATTTAATGCATTACACGTGCTGAAATAACTTGAAAATGTTGCATTTGGAGCAGTTAAATTGGTTGCGATAGTGGCACATAAAAAGTCTTAATTAGTCTCCTGATATAATAAGTTAAAGATATTGTTTGAATCGCATCCAGCTGAAATTCGGACCAGAAATCTCGTTTATATGCTGAAAACGAATCCTCTTTATGAGTTCAAGCTTATCATACTATTGATACTTCATATCCTCTAAACATTTTTGAATGAAGACGCTGAAAGCGCATTGAATCTACTAAGATTAGAATGCATATACGTACGCATCGCCTTACTAAATTTTGGGCAAAATAGCCCAATATCCTGGCGAATGTCAATTTGAGAATGAAACAATTGTATGAATGTTTTGCTACAGTTTTATACACGTCTAAATATTGTGCAGATAAGAAACGTTTCGTTTATTTACACTGAATGTTTTTTTGACAAGTGGATTCGATATTTTGGCGTTGATGACCATAGATATTCGATAAATGATCGAAATTGTTTTTAGTATATTAGATTGTGGAAAAGTTGGAATGTTTTCATTAGCGAACATCATCGTTCCCCTATTTAATGCTTAATTCTATTTCAATTACATTTATTTCATTTTAGATATATTTGTAGTCAGTGAAATCGCATGATGAATCGTTCTATTCAATTCATTCATTTTAGAGTTTCTCATTCAATTGAAAATGTTTGTATTTGACGTTTCATCTTTTCTGAGGTTTTTTTCATTATTTGTAATCTCTTAAGAAAAATCAAATCATCATTGATTTGAAAGGTTTTCATTTATTTTTTGTCATATCAAAAACAAACAGTAATATTAAAAATAATAATAACAATTGAACATATTTACATCTATCTATACGTAAATGATCAATAGATCACAAAGCATATTTATCATGTGTAACAATGACTGGGCGTACTAGTATAGGTACTGGTACTGGTTTTGGAACTGCTACGGCATATGGTGCTGGTACAGGTACGTGAATGGGCTGTGGAACGTGGACAGCATATGGCCGGTCTACTGGTACTGGTATCGTACGTTCTACAGTTACTGGATATGGTTTTGGTACTGGTACTGGATATGGACGATCAACTGGTACTTCTACTTTAACTGGCACATGTACAGGTATATGCCGTTCAACTGGTACTGCATATGGTTGTGGTACTGGTATAGCAAGATTGCGTGTAATTGTAGTATGTGTATGCGCTGTAGCACCTAAATCGATTGCAGCAATTGGAACAGCAACACGACCAGCGATAGCACCAATTGGTCGACCAACAACACCAACACCAGTTAATGGCCCATCAAAGCCAGTACCACCTACAGTAATACCACGATCTCCTCCTATTGATGAGTGAACTAATGGTCCGCCAACAATACCAACTCCTGAAAGACCACGTTTATTGATTGCGCTTTCTTTAATCGTAGCATCTTCAGCGAATATAACACTTAAAAAACAAATGAAAATCTGGAATATAGATGATAAAAAATTAGAAATAATTACGTAAATCACCACACTTCCTACATAATGATGCGTATTAATGAAGTCACTCATTAATATGGAATTTGCGTCTCTAGAGATCTGAATCGGTGAAAGTGTTTTACTATATTGTAAGCTTACGTAATTTGCTTTTATTGTAGAAGCTTTTTAAACGTTACACCACCTGTTGTCTTATGTTTATCGTTAATTTAGTGACGGTGTATATATGAAAATAACGTTGCCGCATTAACTTATGTCTATTTAAAGTCAACTATTTGACTAGATGTTGAATTCGATTAAAAATTTAAAATATATACTTACAAAGGTTCTCATTTCTTTTCTTTTTGTTGATTGTTATTACAAAAATAACTTTGTAACTACTAATTCAAAGTGTATATGTTCGAAGGAAACTAAATTTAATTAGTTTTGACGAGAATTATATACTAACAAACCCCACTAAGATTAAATCTTGCAATCAAACAGATTGTCTAGTTCAGGGATATCCTGATAATACGGATACTTTCACTATGTGGTGGTAAATTGGCTAGCAGTAATAGTAGTAGTAGTAGGGGTAGTTTTATAGAGTTTTCAATTGTTTTGCAATTGATTACAACATCATTAGATATTATTCACTTCCGGAATATCTTATCAAAAGAAAAGAAAAACATTATAATAATGAATTATTAAGGTACACGTCTATATTAAAAGTAGATACATACATAAGTCTCTGTGATCCCAATTATTCTTCTTGCACAAGAATTTGAAGATGTTTACAATCTTGAACAAGATTTGTTGCTCCAAACTAAATCTAATCTATCGAAGATGTTTGGATATACGAAGAAAACTTCCAAATATTTTATATTGAAGTTTATTAAGATTAATAGTCTATTTGTGGTGACCTGTATTCATTTAATTTGATGTGATTGATTCACTGTAAATCAATAAAATCGCCCACAAAAAATAAAATTTCTTTTTTACTAAAGATTTTTTTAAATCTTATGTGACAATTATTTTTGGAGGAGAACATAAAAATTTCGCAATTAAAACGAATCACGTTATAAATTCATTTCTTTAGTATTTTGGTTTGTTTCTTGAATAATCAATGATTGAACGTTTGATTTTAATCTCATTAAAATTCATACTAAATATAGACTTTCTTTTCACTAGGACATAATAATAAAAGTCTATAGCGAGTTTTGTTTTTCTTAATTATTTCATAAATAGGGTAAAATAGGAACAGGAAATTAAATAATGAAATTGTCAACGATTAGCTTTCACTATTCACAAAACGAAGAATCCTGAAAGTCGTCTTGTTTTCCACCTATAATTTCATCATTTCTTTCTTTTCTTTTTTGTCGACGCAATATCAGGATTATAACAGGATAAATAATCGATTTTCTCACTGTAAAGTGGCAGTAACTGTGAATGGGGTTCAATGATCACATTACAATCAATTCGTATTACGTAATCCATCCATCCAACTTCAGTTGTAATCCTGTCGAATAATCACAAATCTGCTACATCTGGACTTTATCTAGAAAAAAGTGTCCTTGACAATTTCACTACCATATCTGCGCAGTACAATTTCGCGTACTAGTCAAATCGTAACGATGTTTCTGCACTAGTGTGGAATGATTTTTATATATTGTTGAATGTTTCCTGCATAGTTGATTTGTGATTGTTTGTTATTACATTTCATGTGTTAATGTGCATTTATCAATTTTATAATCTTTTCTTAAATAAATTAATAACGAATTTCACAAAATTTCCAATTCCTCCACACACCAATAAATTTTATATAATCTTGAAAATTTTGTAATATGAAGATTTCCATCAAGAATATGAATAAGAAATGAAGTCATCCTCTTTAAATTAACGAAAATTGATAAACGAAAGTTTTCCAAAATTTATTAATAATAATTCAAATGTTACTTGACCATCTGAATTTGTGCCCATTTTCTTTTGATCGTTTGTAAATGATAATATTGAAAAACATCTGTTAGGTTGTTTATATTTGTATGATTTATCGTGTGTTTATGGAGATATTTTAAAGATTTTTGATTAAAGATATGAGTCGAAATACATTGCAAATGATCGAACAGAGAAAGGTTTAGATTCTCATCCAAAAATATTTTGTTACAATAAAGAAGTGTAATCTTTTTCCGGTTATGAATATTGTATCGGTGAAAGTTTCCATCTTCCATTTTTCTCAATTATTGAATGGACCTGATCCTTGATCATAGAGGGGCCAACATCAATATAAATAATGTCGAAAAATTTCGATAAGCATCATTTCAAATTGTTCACAAGATACAAATAAACACAATGAACACATTTCAAGTGAGATGTTCTTTCGACATAAATTTCTCTAAAAATTAATAAGTTTTCAATTTACAGATTATTGTTTTTGTTGTTATTGTTTTAATTGGAACGATTTCTACTGAAGATACGAAAAGATCACAACGTGGTGTTTCTGGTTCAAGTTTTTCTTCAGTACCATCAAGTCTAAATGGTGTTGGTTTAAATTTTAACGGTTTCGGTGGTGTTGGTTCAGGTTTTAATGGTGTTGGGTCAGGTTTCAATGGTGCTGGCTTATATTTCGATAGTGTAAGTGGTCGTTACGGTGCTAATCGTGAAACATTCTCAACAATCAATCGTGTCATACCATTTTCCGTACCACAACCAGTACCAGTTGTAGTAAATCGTCCAGTACATGTGCCAGTGCCAAAACATGTTCATGTATCAGTACCAAGACCAGTTCAGGTCCCAGTACCATACCCTGTACAAATTACTGTAAATCGTTCAGTACCATATGATGTACCACGTGCTGTTCCAGTACCACAACCAGTTGCTGTACCTGTACTTATACCACAACCAGTTGCTGTTTCAGTTCCACAACCAGTACCAGTTGAGATAGCACAGGTATTCCATGTTCATGTACCAACACAAGCAGCTATTGCTCAGCCAATTGTTTTGGCTGTAGTTGCACGGGCTCGTGGTTCTGTAGGTTTAGCTACTCCAAATGTTGGTAATGGTTTTCCACCTGGTGGTGTAATTGGTACTGGTTATCAATCTGTAGCAACAGGTGGTATAATTGGCGGTACTGCACAATCATTAGCATTAGGTAGAAGTTCTGGTGTATTTGGTGGTGCAAGCGATGGTATTGCCGGTCAAGCATTAGGTATCAGTTCAGGATTTGGTATAGATGGTGCTATTTCTGGAGCTTTATTAGAATCTGAATTTGGAAATGACATAAAATCTAATTTAGGCAGAGTTAAAACTCATCATCTATAATTTCTATTGTTTATGTTTTTTTTTTGAATTGTTACTATTTTATAATAAACAATAGTATTGTTATCTTATCACAACTATTTTAGTTCTGAATTTCTAATCGGCAAATTTCTTACTTTTATTATTATTTATAGTTTAATCAGTTAATATTAAAATCTCTTTTAGTAAAGTTGTTTCTTCTAGCAAGCTTTACTGTGTATGGACTACTATATAAACTGTATAAACAATTAGAGAACCAACAGTATATGACGTGTATTCATGTGCACAATTTAGATCTATCTAATTTTATTTTGAAATAGTATAAAAGTGATCATACACGTTGCCATTTGCAGATAATAACGATTAACTTGATTCTCTCATGAATTAAAACGAAATAAAACAATAATAATTGATACATCAACAATAAAATTTGTGAGGAATCATTTAAAAAACTAATAATTACTACAATTGTTATGTATTTATTATAATATAAAATTAATAATTAATTTGTGCTATAATTGAAACTAGAAACTATCAAATGTGTGATTTCTGTTGTTAATAATTGTTTTTCTTAAAAATTAAGCCTCTTCAAATGTCGATAATAACTATTCACAGCAATGAAATTATAAGTTGCCATAACTGTAAAAAAACAAACAAACAAACAAAAAACAATTTGATTAATTATTCGATTTAATTAATTAACCCAAATTAATGAACTTACGTGTAATAGAAGCAGCAACAAATAAATGTCCAACAATAAAAATCAAATGATCTTCATCTGTGTGATGGATAATTGCAATTAATGTTGATAGAATGTAAACAATCAAAATAATAGGATTAGTAATTATCCAAGGTAAAATCAAATGTGGACGATTCTAAAATATCAATTCAATTAAAATCAAATAAATCCGTAAATGAATTAACGATGAATTAAAAACTTACAGTTTCAGCCCCAAATATAATCATAATTGAGAACATACAGAGGAAGCCACTAAATACGGCAATGATAATCAATAAAATTCGTAATGCTGCAAAATAATTGATTTATTTTGATTGCTAAGAAAATGACCGTTATTGAACGTGGTGGATTGTGTGACTTACTGTGCGTTTCGGGGATGATTGACGGATCAGACATGTCGATTAATTCATGGGGATGTTCAGCATATGCAGCACTCATTATTAAGAACATAAAAGCCAAAATGCTTTGTACAACACCAATAACAATGGTGCCATATTTCAAATTGAAACCACAAATATTACTAATTTCGGGTGTTTTCATTTTGTTCACTGTAAAATGGCAGATAGGCGAATGAACGATTGAAACTTTCTCTTCAATTCGTCGCTAAGTTTCACGTTCTTAAACAAAGACTGTTGATGACAAAACAAAATTGACAGTAATTCGCAACAATATTTAGAATGAAAATGGATTATCATTGAGAACTTACATGATTTTCCAGCGATTTTCCGTCAAAATCCAAGAGGAATCACAAAAACGACGTCTCAAAAATAAACCACACCAACTAGTACTGGTTGAACAACAGTTATTTCACAACAACAATCTTATTATTATTATTATTGAAGACAACCTTTCTCTTTCGGTTGTACACAAATTTGAGTATAAATCATCTATAACGTACGTTGTTGATTGCAGCAGCTGGAATAGAAAAAATTGTTTCAATCTAATGATCGCAGACCTTGGAAATTGTTGTATTATTTAGATAATAATAAATCGTTAAACAATGGGAATGATTTCGTTGTTTTCGACGAAAACAAATGTGACAGTTTTGTTGACAGTGGCCGTTTTTTTTGTTTTGTTTGCTTTTGCACGGAGAACTGGTTCAGTTGTTGCAAAAATAAAATGAGTCCAAGTACATCAAGCCGACAGGTTTTTCTCTTCTTAAACAGCAAAAACAGACATGATCATTGTATAGTTAACGGTTGTTAGTGTAACAGTAATGAATTTGGTAAAAGATTTTTTGTTGTTTTTGGCCAGTTTTTCCCTTTGTGTGAGTTGTTTGTTTTTTTTTTACAGAAATTTCGTCTTTTATTTGTGTTTTTGGTGATTTTCTTACAAGTTAAAGGTGATTTATATGATCGTAACAGAGCGAAGAGGGGTTTACATCTGAATTTTGGCAGAACTAAAGTTGTTCATCATGTTCATCATGGTGTTCCAGTTGTTCATGATTATCATGTACCTCACGTAGTTCATACGCCAGTTGTTGTACATCATGTTTCGCCAGTTGTTCATCATTACTTTTGAAATCTAAATAAATCTTGATTTCTTGTTTTCCTTATTTTCCTAAATTTTTCCTTTACTGAGGATGTTGTTAGGCAAAATACTAAATCATCTAGACATGGGCAGACATATTTAGAAAAAATACTCTCAGAACTGTTCCCGTTGAAGTCAAATTATGATATTTTGGGCTACGTACAGTTTTCAGTCCACCACTGTTTGGGAAAATTATACTCTTGTTAGCGAAATATTACATGAAATGAGTAATGTTGAAGGATAAGAATCGGTTTTTCTAAACTTTATTTGGAATACGTTTTAGAAACTCGTTGGAGTGATCACTGAATTTGCCAACATGGACGGTTTCTAACAGAACTTTCTGTTTGGAAAAATTAGCATTTGAGCTTGACCGTTGCGAAATGACGACACAAATGGTCTCCAAAAATTTTGCAAATCTGTTAGTAGATAGTTGAAATTTCCGAAGGCCAAAGCATGCGTCTACATATTTTAAAAGAATTCGATAATTAAAGTTTCTAATCTATCTAAACATGTGAACTCACTCAGCTTAGAGTTTTATTGGAAACACTGCTTTCGTAAATACAAATCAACGATTGTATTTAAGCATTAAATTAATTAAAGTTAAATTGAACGCATAAAAGAGACTATTAATTCAGTGTTCAATCTAATCAATCCGATTTAAAGGGGGTAATTCCTTCCTTTCGAACGCCCAGAAATAGGGAATTTTTGTTAATTTTACTTTCCACTAAAAAATTAACAAAGTATTGATGTTTATTCATGTTTAAAGAACATTCTGTGGAAATTTCATTAAAAGATATTGAGTAGAATGGAAGTTTTGACGATTGATGGTGGCCTCTTCTGAGGAAGTCTCCGTCCTTCACTGTATACACGATATCTCCACTTGTAATCGTTTTAAATTAAAAACTATTGAAACCAGTAAAGATGCCGCCATCGCATGGGCCACGGAAATTAAAATTGGTTGAAAAAGATAACACAAACAAGAAGAAAACAAACGATATTACAGGGTTTTTCTCCCTTGACTTTGGCTAGCTGAAAAATATCGATAATATTGACGCATTTTATTCTGTGCAATTCGTATGATCGAGAATTTAATGCTGGAAGAAAAAAAAAATAGGCGGTGGCTGATTGAAATCGACCTAATGGTTCGTGAGGAATTGTGTGTGCATCAGTTTGAAAGACATAGTTTTACGAAAAATGCGATTACCTAGTTTGAAGGCAGATGATTGTGTGCTCAGCGTTGAACACTCATTACATTTGAGATATTTGAAATGTTTCAAGGATTTTTGAGGAGATTTCTTCTGAAAGCATTCGATTTTGTTCGGTCTCGACAAAGGAGAATACCCCCTTAACGAAATAAAAGGAGCCCGTACTTGAATAAATAATGCCAATTAATTAACACACAACAAAAGCCAAATGCATAAAATGTTGTCAAATAATTGTAAAGCGTAAACGCTTGATGAAATATTAATAATAAGGAGTTGTTTGTTCTATTCTCTGGATAAATAATACAGAGAATAAAGGAACTATTGATTGGGACAGCTCTGCAATAACAGGCAGTAGTGCATCTGACAGTAGTTGCACTTGACTATAATTTCGTTCTATTGTAAAATATCCGATGGGAAAATCGATAAACTGTCAATTTAATTGTTCTCTATCTTTGTTCTATTACTACCAAAAAAATATTGATGACAAAATTATATTTTAAATGTGGCAAAGATTGATGATTTTATAGACAGTTCAAGATTGATGTCATCAATGCAGAAAAAATGCAGCGAAAGATCTTATTAATTAATAAATAGATGGCTGACAGATGGTTTTTTATCTTTGTCTAATTATATTCAATATTCTAATAAGTCTTCCTTTCGTCGTATTTAAATAATTGATAACTTCAGCACATTTACTTGGTGTTCTCTAAATGGCTGATATTCTCCCCCTCTAACAATATCACCAATCAACAAGCATTATTTAAGTTGTTGTAGATAGTGTACGATCTATTTTTTTTTGTTCAAATACCGTCTATAGTGTTTTGCGTCTCTGTATAGAGACTTTTCACTGAAAATTTTAATAATAATAATGGCAATAATAACGTTTAGTTGATGGGATTCTTTCGTAAGAAAGACTTCTTGTTTTTCCTTTTTCCTAAGTTGCGTTTAGTGGAATTTTCGTTTGATTCGATTAAATGTTCTTATAAATTTTATAAAAAATATAAAGCCTTCAAAAAGAAAAAGATGCGTCTGTCAATCAAGATTGGTGTTGGTTCAATAATCGCATTGGTGTTTATTGTTTTGGCTGGTTTTGTTGGTTTTCCAAAAATGATTAAAGGCAAAGTGAAAAGTGTAAGTAGCAATTTTCTGTTGCGTTTTGGCTCTCCCGTCATTGTTATCAATTATTTCTTAATGTAATTTTTCCTCTTCACTGCTATCAAATAATAACAATATTAAAATTATTAACGTTAGTAATGTAAAGATTGAGTTTCAAGTTTGGACGAATAACGATCGAAATGTAGACGAATTTTAGCTTATCCGATAATGAAGCCTATATTGCCGTCGGGGCATATGCGCGCCACATGTGCAATCTTTAAAATTTTCAGACTTTCATATATTTCATCTCTAATATACATCTCTGGAAATTCAAATGAAATACAAAAGCAAATTCATTGAATTGTCGTAATTGCGGTTGCAGTGCCTTTTCATTCTGCGGCAGCAAATTCATTGAATTGTCCTAATTGCGGTTGCAGTGCCTTTTCATTCTGCGGCAGTATATGCTTTAACTAGGCCAAAAAGATGTAATTCTGTACGTTGGGGGGTACCATTAGTTTTTAAATTCTTTTACCTTCTGTAAATTGTCCAAAATTGGTTTTGAACCACCCTTGGCCACTAGTTGACAATTCCAGATAACTAGCTATTAACTAATTTGCCAAATATATTTCTAGATCAGAGGTCATATTTGTTGGAAGTCATCTAAATCTCAGGATATTCTTCTAATATAATTAACGTTTTGAACTTTGTCGTAGATAGTTCTAAACAGCCGCACGTTTAGATGGGCAAAAAAGGCAATTGCCTAGGACGCCTCATCAACAACTTATTACCATAGTCGAAATGTCGAAATTTAAATTTGGCGTCACATTTGGTTAGAATTTATTTGTGTAACGTAAAAATTCCCTCCGAAGAAAAATGCCTGAATTCAACCTTGTACATTGGGCTCCCAAATTTGCCAGGGGCCCCATGAAGCTATACCACGCCACTGGCTCAATAAACTTTACAATTATTTGATTGCTATTATCCAAAATTCGATTTAGTTTTTTTCCAAAGTTTCCCAAATCTTTCAAATTATGTTGATGTAATTCGTTGAATTTATCTTGAATTGGAAAATTATTTAATTGAGATTAATTTCTTTCAATAAAATCGATTTTCCTACATAGACATTTAGTAAGTGGCCCAAAAAACTACTCCCATTATATTTCTTTTCCAATCGATCAAATTCTGAGTAAAGTTTCCCTTGTAAACAGTAGGTATCGATTCTAGCCAATTGTTCTATTTTACTAAGCTATCATTATTGGAATTATTGGGCGTTGCTCTCTGAAACTGAAGATCCCGAAATACAATTTGTAACGTCAATAAATTGTTACAATGAATTAAATATAACTATAGATTATACATTACAATAGTGACCTCCTCTACTATTATCCAGTTGTACTTTATAATTATTAATATTTTCCTTTCCTGGATAATTACTACATTGAATAACTATTTAGCATGACATTCTAATGAGCAGTAATTAAACTTTCCAATAGATTATTTTACAACGGACGTTGTTATCCTCATGTTATTGTGTCATTTTCTAGATGGTTACCTTAGATCCGAAAAGTGAGATTAGACAGATGTTCGTCAACGTACCATTTGCATTAGATTTTAAAGTTCGTATGTTCAATGTAACGAATCCAATGGAAGTACAAAAGGGACAATTACCGAAAGTACAAGAAGTTGGACCGTTTTGTTTCGAGTAGTATTCATAATTTTCAACGATTCCTATTTAAATCAACATTAATTTATATTTTTCCTTAAATAGAGAATGGAAAGAAAAAGTTGACATTCATGATAATGATACAGAAGATACAATGACTTATAGATGGAAAGATACGTTTATTAAAGCAAATGGACCTGATTGTTTATCAGGTGATGAGATGATAACAATTCCACATCCATTGATACTTGTTTGAATCTCCTGCCCTTCGACATTGCAAACCCTTTAATTCTATAATAATTGTAGGGTATGGTTAATACACTCGTGCGAACTAAACCTGGAATGTTAACACTAGCTGGAAAAGCGATTAATTCAATTTTCCGTAAACCAGATTCTATATTTGTGACAGCTAGAGCTATGGACATACTATTTGATGGTGTTATTATTGATTGTGATGTTAAAGATTTTGCTGGTAAAGCTGTTTGTACACAATTGAAAACGGAAGCGACAGATCTACGACATGTCTCTGAAACGGAATTAGCATTCTCATTTATGGCTCCGGTAATTTTACAAAAATCTATCGAGTGAAATCTTTGAATTTTCTTTGTAGAAAAATGCCACTCCTGGTAAAGTGTTCAAGGTGTTTCGTGGCATCAAGGAATCAAGAGATGTTGGTTTGATCCTTGAATACGATGAAAAACCGAAAATGGAAGTTTGGCCAACTGAAGAATGTAATCAATATAAAGGAACAGATGGTACAATTTTCCCACCGTATCTCCCTAAAGCAGATGGTTTAGCATCATTCGCTGCCGATTTGTGTCGATCTTTAATAGCAGTTTATGAAAGCGATACAAAATACGATGGCATCCCTGTACGAATCTATTCAGCTACATTAGGCGATATGTCGAAAAATCCAGATGAGAAGTGTTTTTGCCCAACACCGCACACTTGCTTGAAGAGGGGCATGATTGATTTATTCAAATGTGTCGGTGTACCTGTTTATGTATCATTACCACATTTTTACGAATGTGATGAGACTTACGTTAAAGGAGTTATCGGTGTGAATCCAAATAGAAAAGACCATGCTATCAATATTCTATTCGAATATGTACAAAAACTCTAATTACTTAATTAATTAGAATTAATCAATTTGTGTAATATTGTAGATGACTGGCGGTCCGGTAGCTGCAAAAAAGCGTTTACAATTCAACATGCCGCTTCAACCAAATGATAAGTTAGAAATTTTTAAAGATCTACCAACGACTGTTCTACCACTATTCTGGGTAGAAGAGGTACGTTTTCACAATTGATTATTGTTTAGCGATTCTAAGACAAACTTCAACAACCTCATCCCCACCTATTTTAAGTGGGGATGATGACTTACTAGCGGATCCAAAATACTTGCACAAAACGTTTTTCTTACAATTGTGCTATTATTATGATTGTCTAAGAATTAATTTGTATTTCTAGGGTGTCGCTCTTAATAATACCTTTACGAAACCAATAAAAGACCTTTTTAAGATGATGAAAATCGTCAAAATTGTTTCATGGTTAATTACAGCATGTTCATTAGGTGGTGTAGCTATTGCCGCTTATCTATATTTTAGTAAACGTGATGACATAACAATTACACCAACACATAAAATTCAACCAGATGGTAATAATGGTATGACAATAGTCAGTCATGGAGATGATGGATTTGGTGGTCATATAAATCCAGCGATGTCTGACAATGAAATCGATAGATATTAAATTTTTTATTAAAATTGAAATGATTATTTATTGAAATGTTTGTTTGTTTGTTTATTCGATTTGATTTGTTATTGCTATTTGTGAATTTAGTGCCTTAAATCAGTAGAAGATCAATAGAATTGTTGATTGTTAAATAAATTATAAACACGATTTTAGTTATCATTCACTTGTTGTTGTTAGATTATCTTCAAATTTATTGTAATTATTATAATTATTTTTGGTTAAGTTTATAAACAGGTGCTAGTTGAATAAAGTTATGTTACATAACTTTGTTTTAATTCTGCTTATCTGGCAGTCTGTTATCTGCAAATGCCAGGATAGTAAAGATTTCAGACGAAGAAGAAATACTTAAAAAAACAATTAAGGGGTATAGGGGAGCCAACTGTAGTTCTGCGCCGCTGATTATTGATGCATCGTCAAGCGATTCTAAGTAAATTTTGATCTTGATGTCGAATTTTGATATTTGCCTCCCAATATCGGTCAAAGACAATTGAGAGAGTCTACCAGATGATACAAAAAGCATTCTGGTAGTATCAACTACTCACACAAGTGTTGAGAGCAAACTGCTCCTGCATGAGGTATGTCCTCAAGAACGCCTTTTCTGCTGCTGTTTGAGTAGGCCTACTGTGAAACGACCCAGAATCAGTATCAAAACAATGTTCAAAACGAATTTGTTTTGAAAAAGTAGCTTGCACAATTTTGGAGATCGTTTGGCCACCACCAGCTTAGATTCAAAGAACACCAAAGAAAATCAGGCAACTGCTGCATTTGCAACTGTTTAGAGGACAAGAGAGAAAAACGAAATCACTGTTACTCCACTGATGACGCTTTTTCTGCTAATGCTCAGACCCATAACCCACAGGCATTGCACAATCGCGTGGGTATCGCGCTTGCAAACTTGGCCCGCATGCGACTCACTAACCGTGCCATCTATGCGTGCTCAATACTCAGCAATGTTAAATATTTTCTCCCGAAATGTCTGTATCTGTTTTTCATTTAAAGACCGAATAAATTTGACAACAAAATGGATATACAAATGAAGATTGAATATCGCACACAACGGATTTAGCATTGTCACCTAATCTCCATCATTCAAGTTGTCTGAAATAATGTTGACTGAAAAAATATGTTGCATATGGTGTAGAATAAGCAAGACTATCGTTCGGCTTCATTTTCATTAATATCAGTCTTCTCTTTGAAAGTACTTGAAATTCAACAATTCTTGTTAATGTTTAAGTCTAAAGGCGGATGCTCACTAGTCACCAAATTCCCAACGACGCATTCTGATGACGTCATTCGAACAGTTTCTTCATATTCTCGGTAACTTTCTACACTAAGCGTATACGTTAACTTCAGATGAACTACAAAACTGAAATACGCTACTGATAAATCTGCAAATTGTTTAGATATGGCACGTACGGTGCTGACTAGTGAGCGTTCACCTTTATGCACCATTAAACCAAATACAACTACCATAACAGTGGGTTAACGGAGTAAAGATTGATTGTTTTGAAATGTCAAAGCTCTATCGATTATCGGAGAATGTAAAACAAAATTGAGATAATAATGATTTATGATATCGGTTCAACCTTCAAGATAAATGTGCATTCAACATAATTGCAATTTACATTAATGATTGACTTCTACAATTTAAATCAAATAATTTATTGGGATTGGTGTGCAGGACCGTGCAAAGGCTCAGGCTCCTGGTGCCATCTTGGGGAAGGCGCCAAAACTCTTTAACAGATGAATTTCTTATTGGTCAACAAAATGAAGGTGCGCTAAATTCATAATGTGCCCCGGGCGCAGTTTTTTCTCCGCACACTCCTGTTCGTTTGTTCTAATGAATGGATGAGTCAGTTGTTCATCAAATCATCGATTCATCGATTTCACATAAAACTACCCTTAACTATTTCTTTTAAATATTCCTATTTATCGACTAGTCATTAAGACCATTGTAATTAAATATTAAGACTAATATGTTCTTAATAATAATGACAAGGCTCTTTTTATCCATCTGTCTATCTTTTTCTATCTCCCACTATTTTTACAATTGTAAATCGTAGTTTTGTCAGTGGATATTTTGTACTTACACCGATTTTAAGTCTTACAAACTAGAATAAACTAGAATAGCGGTAATGATCTCAGTTTGATTCTTCTACACAACGTGAAAATTTGAATTGAATGCGTGCGTGTGCGGATACGTAAAAAAGAAAACAAATGCAATTATACGCGAAAATTCTAATTATTTCATCCACATTCACTGTTGGTTCATTAATTTTCTTCTATGCCGCATTTCCACAGATTTTCAAAGTTATTGTTAAATATGTGAGTAATTTTTGAAATAAAAATTGTAATTTCGTTACATGCTTCATTACTAATTTACCACTGAACTTTCAACCGACGAAAAGCAAACTTCATTACGTCAAGGCAATTTAATGAGACGGTACTATTTGAATTTGCCGATGCCATTGGATTTTCGTGTGTATTTCTTCAATGTCACCAATCCGGATCAAGTACAAAATGGTCAAATACCAAATTTGAATCAAATAGGACCTTATTGCTATGAGTGAGTACAATTATTGTCCTTGTAACTTTTTCGATGCAAATTACATATAATTTGCTTCGACAACGTTATTAATTATTTGTAATTATCTACGATGAAAAATGGATAATTCGTTATAATGCTTCCATGAAATTCCAGTGCTTATAAAGAGAAAATTGATGTCACCGACAATAAAAATAATGATACGCTAACATATACTCCTTATGAAACGTATTTCTTCAATCAAGAACGCACTGGAAATCTATCTCAAGACGATTACGTCACGATTCTCAATCCTCTCACAGTGGTAAGTTCTATACGTGAATCATGGAATGACCTGTAATTCCCACACACATTTACAAATATTTCTAGGCGATGGTATCGACAGTTGCTCAAACACAACCAGCTTTACTAAATACAATTAACAAAGCGATAAATTCAATATTCCACAATCCAGAATCGATTTATTTAACTGTAAAAGTCCGCGACATCCTATTTGATGGCATAACCATCAATTGTACAGTAAAAGATTTTGCTGGTCGTGCGGCATGTGCACAAATTAAATCACAAATGACTGGTCTAATCGAATTGGAACCGAAAGTTTATTTATTTTCAATATTAGGACCGGTACGTTATTGTTTTATTAGAAAAGTAAAGTTCGAATTGCACCATCGGGAATCGAACTTATTAGTGTTCCATTTACCGGTTCGAGTTTGGTGATGGAATTCAAACTTTCTTGTTCAATTCTTTTTTATTTGTATTTATGTTTTATGTAGAAAAATGGCACTTTACCACAACGTGTTGAAGTTGTTCGTGGTACAAGCAAATCTACAGATTTGGGTCGATTAGTCTCAATTAATGAACAGTCGCAACTCAATATTTGGTCAACAGATGAATGTAATCAATACCATGGTACAGATGGCTGGATATTCCCACCATTCATACAGAATGTTGATCAAGTATGGGCGTATTCTGCAGATTTGTGCCGGTATTTCGTTGAATTTTTGGCCAAACAAAAACTAAATAAACAGTAATCCAAAATTTTAGGAGTATCTACATGAATTATACGGAAAATGTGAAAGTCCATGGACTAACAACTAGGCGTTATGAAGGTACATTAGGTGATCAATCCGCTAATCCAGAAGATCAATGTTATTGTACAAAACCAACAAAATGTCTACCTAAAGGCGTTTTCGATTTAACCAAATGCGTAGGTGCGCCGATTTACGCAACATTACCACATTTCTATCAATGTGATCCAGATTTATTGGAAAAGGTTAACGGTTTAAAACCGGATCATGATCAACATGCATTATTTGCCATTTTCGAACCAGTAATTACTCCAAACAAACAAACAACTGATATTAGTTGTAATCTTTATTTCTTTTTAAGACTCTAGGTGTGCCGGTTGAAGCATGGAAACGTATGCAATTGAATCTGGAAATTGCACCATTTGAAAAAATTAGTTTTATGAAAACTGTACCGGAAGCCTTACATCCAATCTTTTGGCTTGAAGAAGTAATCTATTAGTAAAATTAGAGAAAAGACGCATGCGCTAATATGTTCTGCTCATGCGCACTCTCTCTATTTTTATCTTATCCTAATGTAGACCAAGGTTAATCGTTGTTTTTTTTTCTCAATATTACAGGGTGTAGTCTTAGAAGGTAAATTATTGAAAATGGTGAAGTCTGTATTTACATTATTGGAAGTAACGAATATTACTAAATATTTGTTTCTAATTGCCGGTCTTATTGGGTGTGCAATTGGTGGTAGTTTGTATTATAAAAATCGACAAAGTGTAACGATCACACCACTTAATACGATTACGAAATCTGTTAATGATAATATTGATGTCATTCAAATGAATTTAAAAAATACTATTAATAATCATAAGAATAATAATAAAAATAGGGGTGAAATTAATCATGCAATGAATACCGATCAACCTGATAATTAAATTGTTAATGTTTGAAAAGTAATTGTTAAATGTTTATTGTTAAATAAATAATTGGCACATTTATGTTCAATTTTTTTCATTCAGAATTGAGATACCTATCATAATAAGAGTGAGGTTAAGTATCGATGCTGCGTCATCAAAGACGTGGCGCATTTTGATTGGTCAGTATTCAAGGCCACATTGTATAAACACCAGCGCCACTTCGCCACGTACTGATATTAAGTCAGCAATGACGTGGCTAATTCGGATTGGTTTATCGTCAAGGTCAAGTACGATTTGTTGCTCATTTAAATATTCATCGATTGGTTTTGATGATAGACATTGATTATAATGATTGTTTGATTGTGCTTAATGCCTACTAAGAGAAGGTCAATGTTAATGGGAAGTTTTTTCTGTTGTGTAGTTTTTCTACTGTCATTATCTCTATCCAATAATTTTATCATATTTTTCACCACCCCCTGTTAGAAGAACCACTAAGACAATTGTAAAGAAGCAATGAACATTAGTTGATAAATCAGTGTCTAACTGGTGTCTAACATGGACTTATCAAAGAAAGTTTTGCTAATCTCTACAAGTCTGTTTGTCATGATTATCGTGTTTGGTTTTATTGGATTCTCAAGCATTTTCCAATTCTGTGTGGGATATGTAAGTTGTTTTATTTTAATTGATAAATTTCTAATTAAAAATATTAATTGATATGTGCGATAGGGGACAGCATTACGCCGTGGCAATCTTATCAGGAATTATTATTTAAAATTACCAATTCCAATGGAATTTAAAGTGTATTTTTTCAATGTAACCAATCCAGTTCAAGTTGGTCATGGGGAAATACCCAAACTGCAAGAAATCGGTCCTTATTGGTACGAGTAAGTAATGATTAAAGCACGATTAAAGGTGACCGTTCACTAGTCAGCATTGTTCGTAATGTTCATTCGAATGACGCTATCAGAATGCGTCACTGGGAATTTGGCGATCATCCGCATTGCGTACAGTGCGTTCGCTACTGACTAGTGAACATCCACCTTCAGATTGAAACTTTAATGAGAATAGTTGAATTTCAAGTACATTCAAAGAGAAAATCGATATCGTTGAAAATGACGCTGAAGATACCCTTACATATACACCATATGAAACGTATTTTTTCAATCAAGAAAAATCGGGCAACTTGAACGATGGTGATTTTGTCACAATTCTAAATCCGTTGATTATGGTATACAAATCTTTATCTGTATCTCCATTTCGTTTGTCAAATTAATTCGGTTCTAAAGTGACAAACGGATGGAGGTACAATCGAAATATTTAACACTAAATCTTTAGGGGATGATAAATTATGTTATCGAAACTGATAAGTCAGCTATAATGCCGATTATCACAAAAGCAATGGATTTACTATTCCAAAATCCTAAATCAATCTACTCCACATTTAAAGTACGCGATATCCTGTTTGATGGTGTTTTAATTAACTGTACATTAAAGGATTATTCAACTAAAGCTGTTTGTCCACAAATGCGAGTGTTTTTACACGATTTAATCACAGAGGATAATAAAGATTTATTGATGTTCTCATTTCTTGGTTCAGTAATTTACACATTAATCAATTCTTTGCATTTAATCTACTGATTGAAAATTATTTATAGCGTAATGGTACATTACCGAAACGTTTTAAAGTGTTACGTGGTATTAAAAAGTCCAAAGATTTAGGACGATTAATTGAATACAACTATCAAAAACGTTTAAAAATCTGGACTACGAAAGCTTGTAATGAATTTCATGGTACTGATGGTTGGATATTTCCACCATTTCTAACACCAGAAGAAGGTATCTGGACATTCTCCAACGATCTTTGTCGGTAAGTTTGCAGTTGGGCACGTCTATTGCGCAGGAGTGGGGAAATGATATCATAAGCTTGCGCAATTGAAATATTGTCCTAACCTCATCAAAACTCCTATCTTTATTGTTATTATTATTATTTTTGGATATAAAAAGTAATGTCCGTGCGTACTACGTGGAAGATGCAGATTTCAAGGGTATTCCTGTAAGGAAATATTTCGCTACCTTAGGTGACCAGTCGTCTAATCAAGAAGATAAATGCTACTGTCCCACCCCACAGACATGTCTACCTAGAGGTGTAATGGATTTATCCAAATGCATGGGTGTGCCTATTTATGCGACATTACCACATTTACTGGATGTGCCATTATCGTTATTAAATAAAGTTGAAGGCTTACAGCCTGATATGGAGAAACATGCAGTCCGAATCTTTTTCGAATATGTACGGTATTATGAAAGTTAATTAATTGATAATTGTTAGTTTTTTTTATTAGAATTTTCAATATTTCCAGATGACTGGATCACCAGTAAAGGCCGAAAAACGGATGCAATTTAATCTACCAATACGTCGGCAAAATAAAGTCGATTTTATGAAACATTTACCGGAAGCACTACATCCAATCATTTGGATTGAAGAAGTCTCTGTTTACACTTTACTGAATTCACGAAATTTCTCATTTCTCGTTTTGTTTTTTTCTTTTTCAGTCAATTGAATTATATGGGAAACCCTTTTATCAAATCTATGCTGTTACATTGATTATAAAATATTTTGATGTTTTCAAATACACATTTCTTGGTTGTACAATTATTGGTATGATAGCTGGTGTTTATCTTCGTTTTAAACGAAAACAACACACAACAGTTACACCGGTACACAGTTTACACGGATCGGGAAATGAACGTGAACGTGTTGGTTTGGATTCCAAAGGAAATACAGCAGATATTCAACAATTTGAACAGAACAAAAATCAACTTGACGTGAATATAAATCCGAACGAAGAAGTTGAGAAGTTTTGAAAGAAAAAAAATCAATTATTGCTTAATCAGCAACTTAAGTGTCATTCCAAAACATGTGGATCATATCTAATCGATAGTATCACTACCTGCTTCAAGTGTTGCACTTAATTCACACTCGAATTATAATAAGAAAAAGATATCAAAGCCATTTATTTGTCTAAAATAAGGGGACGATTTTCATATTCGGTACATGCGTAACCATACATACAACTCTGTATATTGTTAGATGCGCGCGCCAGCTAGCAGCCAATTGATGTTGCCATATTACCGTTATAACCAGCATTTTAACAAATAGAAATGCTCGTATAGACCCTTCTGCTTCAGGTCAGGACTACAGTGTTAACTATAACATCAAATTGTAGCAAATTTCAACAAAATTAGTTGATTCTAATTCGTGAACATAACAAGAAACATAGCTTATAGTAGTAATATTGGCAACAGTGCAAATCTTACTCGTTATTGTGGTGTAATCGGTTTGGCGGCTTTCGAGCTTTCTGTCTATATAAATCGTTCAAAAGTCATCCGATTTGGTGCTGCATTCGCGTACAGTGGCTCTCATGACGCCATCGATAACGCTTTTTTGAGCAACATAATGTCTTGGCACTGAAATACCAAACGGAACGGTAGAAAACTTCATCTACAAAGCGTGGGCCCTAAAAGCGTGAAAGCTTCCAAACCGAAGATACCTATTTATAACTTTTACTTATGTGTCACTTATGCCCGGTACGCATTACCGTTGTTTTATGGGGGCTGCACATTATCGTCGTTTTACTCCGCGTTCGTCGTACAGCGAACAGCGTATGGAGAAGAATGAAAATGGTATTGATATTTCACTGCAGCGAAGCCATCCACACTGTCATTTAACATCGTCGATCGTTGTTCGAACAACGCATTTTGACGAACGCGGAGTAAAACGACGATAATGTGTAGCACCCATTACAGATAACGTTTACACTGTCTTTTATCATGTCACTATTTCTTTTATATTTGTTTACGGTCTCGATTCCACTTATGCAATAGAACTCCCTATCAGTTTATTGTGTTTGTGCACGCTTAATTTTTTTTTAAGCTCTTAACGTTGAATAACATATGCGTGTTCTCGCACAGATGGAATCGAGGCGTAATTCTGAAATTTATCAAAAACCATCAGACGTTTTTTCTGTTATTAATTATGTTTCAGTTGGAATTAAACGAAAGGCCTGTTGCGTTTGACGTTTTCTTTTTTTTTAATTAAAAAATTACCTACTACACTAAGATTTCATTAATTTTGGATATTAATGAATGCACGTACCAATTAAATTATTCAATTTCCTCTAAATTTGGTTTATATATCATTCCATGACACGTGTATTTACTGTAATGGATGTGTTAAAATGGGTGTACTTACACTTGAGAGCTTTTCCGTAGTGATGTGTTGCATTTGTTTGACGCAGGTATTGCATGCGTTGCAGTGTTGGATGGGGCAGCGCACTAAAGTCAGAACAACATTGCGTCTTTTATTGTGCGAGTAACACAGCGTCTGATAGATTTATCGCTAAATTGCACAAATTGTCGATTTATTATAGTGCACAACTAGTTTAGACTTGCGTCATCCCTCTTGCATTAAACTGGTCTAAAGCTTTAACATCTTCAAGTCTCAGTGATATCAAGACTGTACGCAATCGACAAATAACAATCGATCGCTTCCAAACTCTTGTTAAATTGTATCCCATTAATTTTATCTGTGTGCTGGTTTACGTACAAATTTTACGGAAACAGCAAACTGAATCGTTTTGAGCGTATTTAACAATAAAACAATGACATTAGATTGGTAATGTTGTATTTTTAAACACGAAATTCAATCGATTTTAATATTTTTTCGAAATACATTACAATTACCGGTTAAGCATTTAATAAATAATTTACAACAAACTTTGATTAATAACCATAAAATATACGTTGTTAATAATAGAATAAAAACAACATCTAAAATATAATATTGAATTACACCCATATGTCTGGAGGGTGATTGTAAATGTTTCGCCCCTTTATGCCTTAAAACATATTCAGTCCAATAAACTGCCCGTTCCAATGGTGTTTCCTGTTGGTCTCTTAATAGAAATTGTCGCTTTTTCACATGTTCCCGATATGTCGGATCGTAGATGACTTTTTTAATAGCCCATAATAATGATTCTGTTGATAAATGTGATAAATCTAAACGTAACGCATAACCATCACGTTCAGCTTTAGCTGCATTTGAATCATGATCACAAAATACTGGTAAACTAACAATTGGTACACCATGATAAACAGTTTCGAACATTGACAACAATCCACCATGGGTGACGAAAGCCCTAATTTTCGGATGACCTGTTATAAATAATAATCAAAAAAAAACAACCAACACATACAGGTATATATTTGCTAAAATTGTTGTTATTGTAGAAAGTCAATGTTTGAGACTTTTCGACATAAGAGTGATAGAGAAAGTGAATGTTGTTATTACCTAAAATATCTTGTTGCGGTAACCAACGGCCCAGTTTTACATTAGCTGGTAAATCAGGCATTTCATCATCGTCATCATCAATCTCATATTTCCATAAAACACGTTGTGGTAACTGTCGAAATACTCTTAATAACATACGACGTAGATATTCAGGCATATTAGCAGCTTTCACTGATGAACCCATACTGAAATAGATGAAACCAGCATCACCGCTGCCTCGAATGAATTCTTCTAAATCCTAAAACGATGTTCTTGTAATAAAGTAGTAGTGTTACAACAACAACTGCGGCAGTGACTTTTGCTTACCTCCGGAAGTGCTTTAGCCTTCTTGCAATGTATACAGGCGATTTCGGCAACGTTCGGTAAGTACGGCCGTGGATATGTAACAGTAGCATGGCCATTTTGTAGAATAAAACTGACATTACTTGACAGTTCATAGATTGATGGCATATCATCACCAAAATGTTTTCGCAGGATACCTTGTATCGAACCACGTATCATCACTGAATGCATCAAATTCGCTAATAAATTCCACATTGTGTTCTCAATACGTTCGAATAAACTCATAGAATCAGTAAATGGACGTGCTAGAAACGGTGTTATCGAATATGGTGTTGGATTACCAGCTATTGATAACGAACCAGTATAAAAACCAACTGTATTTATGTACATAAACGGTATTTTATAGTATTGAACAAATCCTAAAACACATTCAGGATAAGCACCATCTAATATCAATAAATCGATAGTTTGCCGTGAATCTAGAAGCTCCTTTATTTCAGGATCTGATAATAAAACATCGCACGCCTACGAAAAAGTCATAATTAAACGAACATTTCAATTAAAATTTACAAAACAATTTTACCTCATATCCAAAACGGATCATATCTAATGGATGTACAGGCTCTTCACCGCGCATCCGTGCCCCCACTAAATCCCAATTTGTGAAATTTTTCACATAAAATACAAAACTTGTTGGTGTTATCTCATCTAAACCATCTATTAGAAAATCTGACGGAAATGCATTTATAAATGTTATATTATGCCCTTTAGGTATTAGACCTTTTGCTAATTCCCAAAATGGTATCTTATGTGATTTTGTTCCACCCATTGTTATCATTAATATATTGGCGCAGGTACACAAATTTATCACAGTCAGTACAATTGCTAGTAATGATAAGCGTTTAACATCCATCATGAACTGCAACAATAATATGGTCACATTATATTGGGACGTGCGATATATTCACACTATTTCATTACAAATTCCAACAAGGATAGCATATACAAATTTTACGGTGTTGAACAGGGATATGTGTAAGTTTTTCATTTGAAAATTTAGTAATTTTGATGTCATCGTTACGTAATGTTGGTGAAACTGACTTACTTTGATTATTATTGTTTTTCGAATTAAATTCAAGCAAAAATAAACGAATTTCCATCACGTAAAACAGACGGGAAAACATAAAAAATTCATTAAACACGCCTCATTTTTAGCTGTAATCATTACAACAACGATAGCGTATACGACTTGAGATACTGTCGACAGAGATAATTAGAATTCAATAATGCGAAACTGTAATTATTGCGTAATTCACAAAATTTGTTCGAATGACTATTGTTTGAAGACTGTTAACTCAATTATAGATTCAATAATTATTTAATTAATTAAAATTAAAAAAATTTATTTCAAGAATTAGTAATTTTGTTTTTAGTGTGACATCAGGTTGGTAATACTTTTTCATTTTAAGTTAAATTAAGTCAAATAAGTGTGCATTTGTTGTGTGATTTATACAAAAATTTTAAATAAATAACAAGGCGAAACAGCAGAAAATGTAAGAAATTGCATTAAATTCCCCGCATTTCCCTTATATAATTACATTTGTAATATGCCCGCAGGTTAAAACCATTTGTGAGCCAGGATGAAATTTCAAATCAAACCAAAAGGCCAGGCCAATTTCGTGAGTACACTTGCCTCATTCTCTTTTAACTGTAAATCGATGGAATTGTGCGTATTTTCTTGAAAAAGTTAATCAAATTACAATAAAATTAAAAGTAAGGTTAAGTTTAGTGGTGCTACCGTTAGGGGTGTAGACAATGGTCCCATGGTGTAATGGTTAGCACTCTGGACTTTGAATCCAGCGATCCGAGTTCAAATCTCGGTGGGACCTAGTCTCACTTTTTCCCCAAATTTCAGAATAATTTCCTCATGTTATTCGAGCAAAGCGATAATTATATTAAGGAAGTTCACTTTTTACCTGTATCTACAATAATAAAGCGATAAAATGGTCATGTTTGTTGGAGCAGCGTTACTACTTGATTGCGCTAATTGTCAATTAATCAACAGCATTTCGGCAATTAACAAAGAACTCGATTAATTGTAAAGATGTCACATAGAAAGGCTTGATTGTTGGAAATTGTTTAACCTTGACCGAAAGAGAAAGTCAAATTGACAACCAAATAAGTGATAATCGATTAAATATAAAATAAATTTTCTCAGTTTAAGTTTGATCCTACTTAAATTAGGTACTTATTATAAATCCATTAATATTTAAATTGGCGATTCTGTTGTATAGAATAAGAGAAAGTCCGGGAAACCACAACAATAATTTGCAATAAGATTTTGTTGCAAAAGAATACAGCAGGCTTGTTCTGACCTACAATTCCGGATATATATGTATTTTTTTTTGGCTCAGCATGTACAAATATCTGTCTCAATCGAACAATTATCATTATTCTATTGTGCATAACCCAAACTAACGATCCGATAAGAATTGTCTTATAAATGTGATACAGGACTTGCATTCATCGAATCGTTTATATGCCGCTAGGAACATATCTAACATTTTATAAATGTAAGATTTTTCAATTTTAATTCACTCAATCGTCTTTTAACACAACATTTTATATAATCGTTGTTGTAAACAGAATAACTTTCTTTTAATATCCAACTATAATACATAACTACTGGTTTTTATCAAGTTCTTACTTAAGATAGAAATCGATTTATTGCTGTTTATCATTATTGTTTTTTTCTAACAATTAAGTGAATGGTTAAATTAAATTGGATGCAATCAAATTACACAAGGACTTGTATATAAAATTATAAAATATGTATATTGTGAAATTTAGAGCTTCCGATGGTTTATTTAATTTAATTCCGGTGTCCTTCAACTAGACCTTAAAAAATTTATAAATTAAGATATAATTAAATCTATCTTTCGGCAATATTGTGCATCCAATAGAAACAGAGAAAAGTGTTTGTTTGCAAATACTATAAAATATAGAGTAGGTCATTCGACTGGACTGTACTGGTTAATTAAAAACAAATCCTTAATGTCATCAAGTCTCTGAATTTTTTAACATTTCGTCTTATATGAAAACATACGGATCTTTTAAATGAAATAGTTGATAAACTAACAATTGTTTATTAATTTATTCTTAGATAGTTTCGATAAATATTTACTATCTTTGTCACACTTATTGTGATTGTTTATAATTTTTGATTGATCTTTGAAATCTTGGATGTCAGTCAAACGTCCACTTATGGAAGATTTTTTGTTAAATAGAAAGTAAATAGCAAACATTTACTATCTCTATCGTACTAATTGTGATTATTCGTAATTTTTGAGTAGGTAGTAAGGGATTTAATATAAATTAAACAGAGATCGAATAGAAATCGATAATTTAATAACTACTCATTCGAAAATTGTTCAGATTTTGACATATTGTTAACATCAAAATATATCATCGTCAATCAATCATAATACAAAGTGTTTTACAACAATGTAAAGGTTTTAATAGAATTACATTGTTGTTAAATAGATGAGCAGATAGATTGGAAGACAATTATTCTGTCTTTGTCCTACTTATTGTGATTGTTTATAATCTTGCAATTAATGTAGGTATTAATGAAGCTAACATGAATCATACAATGACGGAAATAGATCTCTTTGAATATTCGGATACATAAATACTAGAAAAGCCATTTATATTTGATGTGGAGCTTCTGTAATTCTATCCATCATTCAAACATGATTTCAACTGTAATGCTAACTTTGTACCCCTATATGAAAGCGAATCGATTTTCATGGAAAGATAGGGTAGAAAGTGTAACTTATATTAAAAGTTAGATGAAGAAAACAGAGTATGGAAAATATCTTTGTAAATTGAAAATTAATAAAGAGAAAGTTTTTTTTTTAAACAAATTTAAGAAACACATATATTTTAACACATTTTAAAACAAATATTAATAATGGCATACTTACACCCAGACACATACATATATTATACTAATCGATAAATAAAAAATAAACAAAACAAAAAAATTAAGGAAATCATTAGTTATATCCAAAAACAGATCAATAGATCATTAATTGAATAACTGCATAATATAAACATAAAGAAAAAACTCAAGGAACGTCTTGAATGCATATAAAATAAAATAAACAAAACACACCTAATTTTTAATAATTTTTTTCCAAAATAAAAACAATCAATCTCTAATTGACCTCCTCTATTAACTTTTACTTACTTACTTTCTTTTGTTTGTTTGTTTTCTTGCCCTTTTGATAAAAACGTATTAGTTTATAATTCACAGTAAACTTTGATTGGATTGTTTGATATGATAATTTGTTATAATTCACTAATTTTTTTTTTGTTTGAATTAGAACAACAAATCCACTAAATATTTCAGCACTTAACTGTTCTTCATGTTTATGTGGTTATAATTGGTTGATTGTTGGATTTTAAAGCGGTTTAAGTCGATTTTTTTAATGATTTGCTTAGTTTAGTTAGTCTGAAAGTGAATTGAACACTAAACCAATGTTAGTTACAGTTGTTAATACGATGTTGAAAGTGGAGGAGAGAAATGGAAAAGCATACCATTTTATATAGTACCATCTTATATTTAATTCCAACACAATTTTATGATATTTAAATGATTATTATCAAAAAATTACTTTTATCATTAATTTATTATCATTACCATTATTATTATTTCAAATTTCCTGTTTATTCAAACAATTTTGCTATAATGAAATAAATACAAAAAAAAACTACTGAAAAATTCTTGAATTACATAAATATGAATTAATGGCACCAATCGTATCTAAATTAATGTCTTTTTTTGTGTCTAAATTACGTTAACGCTAACGTAATTTGTTTAAACTTTCATTTTGCTTAATAAAAACATAGACAAATATTAATCTACCATAAAATTAACAAAAATTTCACTCATTTATTTATTAATTTATTTTTAAAATTCTTTCCTATAATTGTTCGACATCATCTAATTAATAATAAATTCGTATAGATTTTAATCAAGGTATATATTTTTTTGGTAGTTTCTCTAATTTATGATAAAAACAGCAAACAAACAAATTTCAACGAAATATTGTTATATTTGAAGAGAAATTTTGAAAGTTTTTTTTTTAAATAATTCACCGCTACAAGATTAATATTTTTATTTTTATATTTTTGGCTAGAAAAAATCTATCAATTTGTTAATTTCCAATTATTAATTTAACAATTATTACAACAATTCAAATTTTTTACAGTTGAAGACCGTGAAAGTTATGCAATTTGACTTGTTTTGAACTCGATGTCGTTGTTGTTGTCGTCTTATGAGATGATTAAAATGAATTGTGTAATTACTTAGTGATTTTTTTTTTGGAAAAATTTATGATTCTTATAAGTGAAAGTTCAGGTGAAAATAACGTTTATTTGCTAAGAAAAGAAAGAACGACAAAAAATATTCAGATAATAACGGATAAAAATTTCCAAAGAATTACTATTGGAATTGTTGTTTCATATGATGATGATGATCGCTTTCTTTTAATTTTTGCAAATTGAAAGTAAAGGTTCTTTTGTCTTTAAAATCATTCATATATACTCCACCTATTTTAGCACAGACAACTTTGCTTTATGCTTATAAGATAGTCAACTATTACAGAATAAATAGAGTCGACATTAAATTATTTATTTAGATAACAATTTGTGTCAAATATAAATGTTGTTTTTACTGTTCTCAAACCGAGCCCACCATTTCGTAGTAGATGTGGTATAAATTGCTTCTTTTTTGTTGTCTCTCAAATGGATGAACAGGGATATTGATTGATTTTAATTTCCTATAGGAATCTTCAACAGGAACACGTACTCCCGTACAAACAATACATTTATTCCGAAAATAAAAAAAAATCGTGCTAACAATAACGTACGTGCAGATGGTAAATGTGAAGAAAAAAAATCACATTGATAAAATTCTGTTGTAAAAATGTGTAAGTAATACAATTTATTGACAATTTAAAATACACTAACAATTTGAGGTATTGTTTAATGGTTCGATTATTACAAATTGAATTATCCACTATTGTTTCTATTTTATCAGTAGATGGTTAATAATGCAACAAAATTACCGATGTAGGTACATTTTACACAAAACAAAAACTTTAAATATTATTAGAATTTTCTTCAATTTCCTTAATAATTTCACGTTTATCTTTCAATTGTGAATTATTCTTTAATGTTGCAATAGCATTTGTTTCACATGATAAATCTTCTGTTAAATTATTAACTGGTCGTTTCCAAAATTGTCGAAACTACAAATATAGTTAGAAAAACAAAAAATGAATGAAAATCAAATTAATGAAAAAATTAATAAATCAGACTAACTTGTGCATTACATCCAACATAAATGATTGGATTATAACAAATACTGCTTTTTGCTAATAAAGCTGGTATCAATGATATTGCTGGTGTAACAAATGATCCATCACCAAATTGTACAATTAAAGCTAATATAGCATATGGTGACCATGCTATTATAAATGCAATAATCATTATAAAGATCATTTGTGTAACTTTGGTTTCAGCTTTCATAACACGACCCATAGCTGAAGCTTTCTATTAATTTTTGTGATTATTTAAATTAAAAAAAAATATCATTATTAGTCGTTAATACATACTCTTTTCATTATTACTATAATGTTGGTATAACTGTAGATAATAATTGATAATGGTAGAAATAAGCCAAATATAAATAAATAGATGATATAACTGGTTGTATTCCAAGATTTATCTTCCCAATTCACTGAACAACTGGAATATAATGAAGCTTTTGTTATCTAGAAAAGCTTTTATATTGCATTTGAGATTATTTGCACAATTGATAATATTAATATCTTAGTGATAGAGAGAGAGATTTCAAGATATTTTGCCAATATCAGTTTAACTTACTCAATCGAATTTGATAAAAGACAATAGAGGCTATATATATATATATATATATATATATATATATATATATATATATATATATTAAGATAATTTGGAATTCAACTTAAAAATTAATGAAATAGAACCGATATCGCTTATGATCTTAGAAAATAACATTCTATATAGGTATCAATATAATTAAAAAAAGCACTTTGTGGACAACTGCAAGATTTGGGTCAAGTCTTGACAAAAATTCCAATTATTTTTTTCTAAGTATCATCTAATATTTACCTAATATTAGCAGATTCATTCACATAATCACCCCAACCAATTAATGGGGGTATTGATAAAGCTAATGCATAACACCATATACCAAGTATTGCATAAATAGATCTACGTCGATTTAAATAATTATTATGAAATGGCTTTGATATGATTAAGCATCGTTCAAACGCTAAGACAGTTAACGTTGTAATTGACGTAATTCCTTAATTGCAATAGAATAATTTAATTAATTAATTAAATAAATTTATCATCAATCACCTAATAATGACATAATAAATCCATAAAATAAACACATTAATTCACCAAATATCCATTTATGGTACACAGCTGATAAAAATGTCCATGGACTACCAAAAATTGATACCAAAAAATCGCTACAAACTAAATTCAATAATATTATATTTATTGGTGTCCATAACTAGAAATGTTTGTATTTGTCATAAAACACAAGAACGAAAACAGAATTTCTTTGAAAAATCTCTACCTGCTTATTGCGCCATATTAAAATTATGACGAATAAATTTAAAAAAAATCCGAAAAAACCAATAAAAAACAGAATCACACCTGAAATTATATAACCACTTATTGGTAACAACTCATCACCATTATTACTATTATTATTATTATTATTGTATAAAACTGAAAAATTCACGTCTATATGCATTTAACAACTAATACCCAGTACACAGTAGCTTTACTGAAAACGGTCTGAATCTGAAATCGTAGTAACGTTTGCTTGATATTTTGTGCAACAAGTTGCGTCGACGCAGATTTTGATCGGATATCCAACAATGCCTTTTGTATCATGGTTATTTTTTTTTTTGGCAAGAAAATTCTATCCATCTTCACAGCAATAAGAAGAACAACAAAAGAACGCAACGTCGATTATAATTAAACTACTTATGTAGATATTATTAATTTAGTATAATTAACAGAAAAAAAAACTAACTAACATATATATATTTTACATGAAATTTCATTCTATTGAATCGGGTTTTTTATTATCTTTGCTCGCACCAATGAATGGACTTGTAATTAATCTAGCAACATTTTGTAAAACATTTATGGGTATCTGGAAATTTCAATAAATTATTACGTTTGTTTGACATTTGGAAATTCTGAAAATACCTGAAATATATCATCGATTAAACGTGCAAAAGTTGAACCAGCACGTTGTGGTTTAAATGGTGTTGATGGTTCTTCATATCCTGTTGTTATTCCACTAATCTGTACAATGGGGGTTTCTTGTTTATTTTCAGTATTTTCAGCAATTTCCTTAGGCGTATCGATTTTCTTCTCAGCTGTTACACTATTTGCCGCCACATCATTGACAGTCACCTTTCATAATGGTAATAATAATAATAGTAATAATAATTAGAAGAGAGAAGTTGGGTGATTAAGGTTAAAAAAAAGAATGGTTTTGTTTACAAGTGGTTCTTTTTACCTTATCTAATTGTTCGTTTGTTGCCGGATTACTCCATACTAGAGCAATAATGATGATAAAACAATAAATTCCAACAAATTTCGCCATATTTTTCGTTGGTGTTGGTGTTCCGCTGTAAAACAAATAATTTTATGATGTGAATTGTAAAATTAAATTAGAGTTAAAATCAACCTTGAGTTAAGTGTAGAATAATTGAAAATTCTATTGTCAATTCAACAAATTGTTTTTTTTTAATGTTTACAAATTACTACAATTCCCAGTGGAAAATTAATTAAAATCGAATTTAATTGATTAGAATTGTCAATTAGAAAGTTGTGTTATATAAAATTAATTTTCTGTTTAAATTATTAATTGGAAAATTAATAAACAAATAAAGACTTACCACGTTTTTTTTTTAATATATTTAGTAAAAACAGATCTGTTACGAACAGTTTGTGTTAATTTAATGTTTTGTTGAGTTTCTCGTTGGATCCAACGTTGAAATCTCCTACCACAACAACAATTACACTGTGGTTTCTTATTGAAAAATTCCAGAAATACAAGAACCTGACACCTTTTTATTATTTCTACCGGTTCCATTTCATTGATTTCCTATTCTATTAGAATAAATTGACAATTTTATTTAAAGAAAAAATTAATGTTATCGATATTTGTTTTATTATTTAATTTTCATTCAATTTAATGGCTGTTGAACGGTCATTGACTTTTATAAAGTAGAAGAATTTTAGGTCAATGATGAGTTACAGTTTACTGATAAATTTCTATTTTATTCGTATAACAAAATATTAAGAAATATAAAAAGAAAAATTTACAAATTCATTTTGCAACTACTCCTACATTTTTTGATACAGCAACGGAACCACTAACACCACCAGTAATGCCTTTAAGTAAATTATTAACAGCTCCTAATGTTGAAATTGGAATCTGAAAAGCAGAAAAATCGTTTTTTGTGTGTTTATTTGGATAGACACAAGCAATTGAGGCAACGCTGTGTCATGTGATTTTATACAACGCTGCCTTGCATCAATGTATTGTGCCTTTCATAGAAAGCTTACAGCAAAAATATCGTCAAATAATTTAGGATTTGCAGTTTTTGTTATCGTAGCTTGAACGTTACCACTTCCATAAGGATATCCACCATATCCTCCACCCCTATGAAATGTACAATTTTATTTTAAAAAATCATCAATTTTTTTTGTTTATAACAATAACATACACAAATTTATGGTAACGATAATGTGGCTGGTATACTTTAACTGGTGTTTCAACAACTTTTTCCACAACTGTTGGTTCTACTGGTACTTTAATAGTCTTCTCAACATAACTAGGTACTCTAACGACTTTCTCAACGTATGTTGGTACACGTACGGTTTTCTCAACATAGTTTGGTATAACAGTACGTTGAATATATGAAGTTTGCGGTTGTTGATATTGTTTTTCAGTTACAATTGTTTTGGTTTTTGTTAGTTGTGCACCATCAAGTACAGCACTTGCTGAAACATCACCACCAGCAGTTGCACCAGCATACAAACCACCTGATTTAACTGAAATTAACACAGAGATTTGCGTAATTTTTAAGAAATTTTATGGAAAACTTTCAAAAATTTCGTATTTAAATGGTTCATAGTCGATTAAATTACACAATTATTTATAGAAATGTTGAAAATAGGGTGGATGTTACCGTAACCTTCAACTGAATCATTACACATTTTACATCATTAGTAGATACTTTCATGATTGTTTAGCCATGAAAGGCAAGTTGAAAGTATAGTTTTTCTTTCAAATAATACAACATTTATATCAAAAAAAAATAATAAGTTTAATTTATATTTTCCATATTGTCAGAAATATGTTAATGTTTTATAAATGTTTTCAATAGTTCTGTAACAATATTCGATTTATCATTATTACCATTAGAATCAACAGTTCCACCAAGACCTGCAGCAGCAGCTTGTCCATGTGGGGTACCAGCTTCTGCATGTAAACCACCAGCTGCTGCATCACCTGTCAATAAACCACCTAAACCAGCTGATGCTTTATAACCCAAAAAATTCACACCAACATTACCACCTTTGTCAATATAAACTGGTGGTTTTATCTAAAAATTCAATAATAATAATAATAATAATAATGTTGATGATTTTATAAATATATAACAACTTACCCCTTCAGCGGATACAGAAATTGCGGCATCAACATTGCCTGGTTTTGCTTGAGTTAAGAAAGGTAAACATAATGCAATATATAAGATAAACAACATCTTAACTATAGAGTTGTTCAATATATAATACGCTGAAAATAATAAATGATGTTAGATTTATATAGTGTTACCCTTGAGTAAACTTGTTTCGTATAATTATAGAGAATAAAAAGAATTGGTGTGTCAAGTGTAATTAACGCACGACGTAAGGAGATGTTTACAAAGGTGGATCACGTTACATGCAGGGCCTTCGCTATTAGTAGTAATATCGAAATATGATAAAAACAAAATGATCTGAGTTTATTAATTTTGTGGAATAGCATCCCATCGTCACTTATTTAAAAGTACTGAATCCTCGTTCTATGATTATACTGTAGACTTGTAATCAGTACGACAAAGATAGTAGATATCTTTCCATCTATTTGGTCTATCTATTTAATATTCACAAATTTTTTTCTTCTATTTTATCTGCATTTTATAATACAATAGACAGACCATCACTTTTCTACTTTCAAGCTATTTGCAATTTAATCACGTCATGGGCCATGAATTGTTACAATTCACCTTCAGTCAAATGTTCTTTGTTTATTGCATCTTCTCATCTTCAAGGCTTTTATTAGAGATTTGCGTTTTAATTTATTGTTAATTTCAATGGGTTTTTTTTTCATGTTTATCCTGAAATCTTTCGATAGATAATCTAATTAATTTCGCACGTAAATTATCAGTTGTAATTAAAATGTTTTAATCTATCTATAAGAAATAATATCAAGGAGATCAGGTAATAATAGTTGTGACGTGAGTGAGATTTTTTTCAATTTTTTTCATTAAAATCGTTTTTATATTTGGAAAAAAAATTTAACTTACAGGTGGTTTAAATTGTGAAGTTTTGATGTTGTATTCGATTTAAACACTGACTGGTCCAAAATTTTGATAGTGTTGCCAATTTATAATGAACTTATGAATAATTTAATTAGTTAGCCTTAGATGAAGGCCACAATTAATGAATTAACGTAATTAACAACAACAGAAATTTACCTAGAATTTGACGTAGATTTTTGGAATAATTCGATTATAATTGATGTGATTTCCACAATTTTCTAACCGGTTTTTATAGTTCATTTATCTGTATATATGATTTTTTGGGGATAAGTAATTAATTTTCAAAATATTCCATTTAATTTAGTGGTAAAAATGTCTTTTATGTTTGATAAAATAAGGTGTTGTACTTACATGTAAAATTACGTGATGGATTCGATTTCTTTTACAATTGAATATTGAAATTCAAACAGTTCAAAATTGAATGGTTGAAAATCGAATGTGGATATTTGTCTAGGCTTTGGTGTATTTTCCTCCCCACCTTATGTACGTGTAGGTAAATTTCCAAAAGAACCACGAGTATTCGAAATATACTTACAACTTGTTTTGGTTAAGGTCATTATTTAAAATTGTTTCCAGGAATTGCTCAATTTTTTTTCAGACGTTGCACCTTTGTTTTGACATTGAAAGAATAAAGATGGCAACCGCAAGGTGCTTATCTTAAAGATTTGCGTCATTACCTGTGTAACGCATGGCGTCAACGAACTAATATTGAGTTGCTAAGATTTCTATTGGTTCTATACCAAATCCCTATTATTAAAAAGTTGAATATCTTAACAATAGTGAGCGTACGGTTATTGTTCTAGTAGGGGGGTTGTTTTGCCAACTACGGAATTCTAAATATTTCATTTTACAGCAATTTTTTTCATAGAAATAAGTCATCTCTGTCTATTCGCAGGTACCAACATTCATAAAATATTTTGTAGATAGGACGCTGTCCTCAGTGTTGTAAGAGGCTAAACGTTTTTGAGAAATTAAAAAAAGTTTAAATATAATTAAACACTATTTAAATACTACTTAGGACTACAATTATCATTCAAATTTTAAGAAAAGAAAATCAATACTGCGGATATTTTTTTTATCGTGGTCGTTGATGAATTTATATTTAAATCAGGCACAGCTGTTTTACTATAAAGGACTATTCTCTGGATAAGTGGTTGGTGGTGAACTCAGGACGCGTTTAGTTTGGTTTCTATTTAGATGAAGCTTTAGACCGTTCGGTTTGGTATTTCAACTTCAAGACATTCACTTTCACGTTTATGATGCCCGAAAAAAGCATTATCAATGGTGTCATGTGAGTGACTGTAGGCGTAACTTTTCAACTATTTATATGCACTGAAAGCTCGAATGCTTCCAAACTGAGCGCGCCCTCAAAATGTACGATCTGAATGCAGCTGATGGGTCGTAATTCTTTTTTTTAATGTATACTTATTTGAAATATTATATTTGCGAGCCGTGTAGAATTGCTTCAGGGGCCGGATGCATCCCGCGGACCGCCAACTTGAGTCCACTGTTCTAGATGTATGGGAGAATTACGTTCAGTCGTTGATCTGTAAATAAATGATTTTCTTTCTGAATTTTAATTAAAGAATGAAAAATTATATTCACATTCAGTTGTCACTAACTAGAGCAATGTTTAGACAGGGTTATTTGGAACAAAATTTCAGAACCACATGTCGTATTCCCCCATTTTTAGACCAGTTACAAAGTTATTATCATTGGTTAATTAGTTTTATCTAGGTTGTCACAAAATAGACCCATAAAAGCTCGTTTCAATTCCTTTACAAATAAACGATATACCAAAAATGTAGCCAAAACATTATGTATATTTATATCTAACAATAAGTATATACTTCCATAAATTCTAGTCGTGATATTATTCTTGAATCTTTTAAGACGTCCATTTCCATAATCAGTATTTTCTTTTTATCTCGTTCTGTTATTGTTCAAGTTTCAGTGTCACAAGTTACATACGCTTTTGATTCTAATATTATATATTGTTTTCTTTCTTTCTTTTGTAATATCTTTTGACATAGATTCCATTTACAGCCTCTATAATTTTTCTGCTTTCTGTTTTGTATTTTTCTTTCAATGAAGATCAAATGTAATCCTCGAATATTTATAGTTTTCACATTTCTCTATTGTTATTTTAGGTTTCTCCATCGTCCTTTTCAATACACATATATTTAGTCTTTCTTATTTTAAGTCAGTCCCCATCTTTGAGATTCTTCAAATAACTTGCATGCCATATATTCTAGGTCTTTCTTGGATTATGCGATTAAGACGAATTGTAATATATACATTGTTGTATTTTCTAGTTTGAAACGCATGGTATACAACATTTTCTTTTCCATTTCTTTAAAGCGTGTTCTATAGTTGAGAGTAACACCAGGGGCACGTGCTCATCTGTCACGCCCGCTCCACCCCTATATAGCGCCTTCACTGAACGCAATTACTTGCTTTCGCCTCGGTATAAAAAAACGTGCATGCTATACATAAATCTTAAAAAGGGGTCGGTGATATATAACATCTATGTCGTAAAACCTTAGGTTTGGTAATTTTTGATAATTTATTTTCGATTTTTTACTTTAGTTGTCATATTTTCTCATGCATCTGTTGCGTAGTTGAAATGAGATTTGTCTCGTAGCTGTCCATAATTTCATAATTGGGACAGTATCGTAGACTTTGGCTAAATCTACGAATAATGAATATGTCTCATTAGTTACTGTTGCTTGTTCTTCTATTAGTGTTTTATACATTATCATCGTATGGCGCGGAAATCATTTAGAGAGAAAGAGGGTATCAGTATATCTTCCTATACAATACAATACAATTGATTAATTAGATGCATTGTTGCCTAATTTATTAAAGCATCAAAAACAGGTGTCTTAAAATTATATAACTGATGTTGGGCTTTTCTCAAGCTTAGTGAAACATCCATATCCTCTTCAATTAAGTATTACAGTTGAATGGAGTATAAAAGTGTTATTTTAATATGTAAATAGTGTACTTTGCTCTGGAATGAATTATAATCCTATCATAAACGCTTATGGTTATGTAACCAAATATACATTGCCGGTTTTTCAATCTGGCGTGTTTTTTTTTTTTGATAAAATAGAGGAATCAAAAATATTTAATTTTGGCTATACCTAGATACAATGTGTATTTCATGAAGGAATTCGTCAATCAAATGAAAAACTATCCAGAAAACGTTTTCAGAAATTTATTGTGCATTGTAATGATGGTGTTTTAGTTTTTAATGTCAGAAAAGACCATTATTCGAAACCACTTTAAAATCCTAGAATTTCCATTATATACAGTCAAATTTTCAGTCGTCATTACAAATCCATGATATAAATATTAGGATTTGCTAAATGTATGTAACGCTAATTACAATGTTAATTAGTAACAAAATAACTTCAAATGCCAATAGAAAACGAATTAATAACGAATCATTTATAGAAATTTGATGAAATCCATCCTAAGGGTATCAAAGATATGGGGTGCCTAATCAAGTAGGTGAAATGAAATGAATTGTGTAAATTGTCATTTCATTGTTTTTCTGTTTAAGTAGAACTTATAAAGAATTAACGTGTACGGTAAGGGTAGTAAATGTTTGTCCATTTGTCTACCTGTTTAATAATTTCTGACTAATGACAGCCTTTTATTTCCATTCGAATCATTTTAGGGGCGACTTTGAGGTCTTCCTTATTTAAGAAAAGAATCAACCTTAACGAAATATAATGTGTAAGGGGAAGAATAATTGAGGAGTATTATATAGAAAAATATTTATTTTTTTAAACAAAAATATCACATATATCGTAATGAAATTGTTTCAAATCACTAATTAATAATACAATAATCAACAAAATAAATAATTATCAAAAAAATAATACTAAAAAATAAAAGAAAAATAGGAATACATATTCTAAATTACAGTAATATCCTTCTGTTTCATAGTTATTTAGTTATTATTATTTGTTTGTATATAAGCAGGATATAAATGTTGCGCTTTTGTTTGGTTTTGTTCATTTTTCATCAATATCCCCTCATTCATCTTATCAAATCGTTTTGATGCAAATTCTCTTATATTTTTTACTGCTGGACGTGTATTTTGTACAAAATTATTCACAGCACGTAAAGCTGAAATCGGTATCTGTAAATGAACCAAAAAATAAGATAAAATAAAAACAACAATTTAAATAAATTTACAAACAACAAATGATAATTTTTTTTTATTATTTAAAAGAATAATGAAGATGGCAATGATGATAACGATGATGATGATGATGATGATGATGAGCATTATTCACTTACTTTTCATTTACATTATTGATGTTATAACTTTTGTTCGATCAATCCTGAAGTAGTAGTCACCTTGACCGAATTGTTTCTAGTGAAAATCGAATTGTTTATAATTTTCTTCGTTTATTGACAAAAAAAAAACATCAATTTTGTTCAGTCATCTACATTAATGTTTTTATAATTTTAACAAGCGATATATATGTAAATACGAAAAAAAGGAACAATTACAACTGAAACCAGGAAATGTTTTTAGAAATTGTAAACAATGATGTTATCAACTTAAACAAAATGGATTTGTTTTTAGAACTAATTTAAGTAATAACGTTTTTCTTTTTAACAGATAATATTTTCAAATTCTAATGTGTCTCTTGGGTATTTTTGAACAAAATTATTGTTACCACATGTCCAATTCAATTGTGCAAAAAGTGAAGAATAATTACAATATCTCCCACTTTTGCATAATAGAATGGCGCAAATTCAATTTTTAAATCTATTAAAAGTTAAAATACTCTAGGTATTCATTGCATTAGATAGTACTTACATTAAATAAATTATCAATAAATTGAGATCTTTGATCAGTTTGTCGTTTAATGCGTAAATCAGAATCTTCAACATTTATTTGGAAATTGTATTCACCATCCTGGAAATAAACATAAACAAAAAATAAATAACAATGCACACTAGATATACAAAACATGCTTTCTCTTGTTAAAGAGAAAGTAAAATTACCTGTTTGTAAGTAATATCGCCGAAAGCTTTCGGTGCATTGACAACACCAGCAATTTGTAGAGCTTGTGTTGTTACAGCTGCTATCAAAAGCATCCAAACAATCTTGTCTAACACATAAACAACCTGTAATAATAGATAATAAGGAAATTACTTCTATCTAAACATTATTATTTCCAAGAAATTTATTTTGAACATCAATTTTTATCAGAACCTCAATCTATCGTAGTGTCTCTTGGACGGTGGACTTATATTAGCCTCTGATTGTTAGGCCACTGATGTCGATGTACAGTGGACTCCTATACATGGTTGGCCTTTCCATCTAGAAACATTGGAGCAACTAGATGGAATGCAACAATCTTATGATGTGCACGTGCTAAAAGAGATATGGAGAAGATGGGTGGTTACTAATTTTTACTACTTATCTCTTTTCAGCACGTGCACATTATAATGCTGTTTCATTTTTTTTTCTTTCTCAAATGTTTATAGATGAGTTGGCCGACTCTGTATAACGCGCTCCCCTACAACACGAATTCGTATAACACGACTAGTACTCATATAGTGCGATGAACAATAATAAATTTAACGTATTGACATAATTTTCAATTCTTTGTTTATCACGGCGATATCATATATCTTTTTGTTGTTTCTTATAACACGGACAATATTGGCCTCGTACAAAAATTGGTAAATTAATTTAAAATTCTTATATCAAAATATTCTTCTCTGCATCTACTAGAAAAAATGTATACCCTATCTTGTTCTCTTACAATTAATTCAGATCAATATTCAGATTTTATTTGTTTTAATTGAATATAATTCAAAAGAAATAAGGAATTCTGTTAAAAAAAAATCTTGACCCACCATTATTTAATCAATAATATTCACCTTTACCTTCAATATTTCATTACCATAACTTTACACAATCAAATAATTTAATTTGAATTTATCTATAATTATTTATTCAATTATTCTATAAAGAGAAGTGATACGTGCAAAATATCATGCAGCATCTCTCGTACAGATGATAAAAATAAGAGAAAAGAAAGATAGTTTCCTTGATCGAAACGATTAAAACTTACCTTGCTCATATTTGCAATGAATTTTCGAATAAAATTACAAGATTTATTTAAAATAACACAACACTTATTGTAATACAATATAATTAATTAATTAACAGTTGATATTGCGCCAGTGTTTACCAATAAACAACTGATATTTACCGCACAAAAGCAAGATATTAATATAACAGTACTACCAGTACTAGGTCATTGAACAAAAACGTCTTGTACTATTTATTAATGTTTGTTGTTGTTGGTGGTGGTTTTTGTTTCTTGGAATGTTTTAGGACTTCTGGTCGATATTATAAATACCTTTCTCTCTGTGAATCACTTTCACAACATTTCTTTTATAGATTTCCATATAAATAATACATCCACACTGATTGGTCGGTTGAATTAAATGACAACACTTTCTTCTTAATTTGGAGAATCTAAAAATGATGAACCTTGAACTAGGTGGGAGCCGATTGTCTTTCAGATACAGACAATTTTTTTTTGTTTTATTCAATTTACATATAGTCCTTGATGTTATTGTTATTACTAGCATTAATAAAGAGGTGTAAAAATATCAACAATTTATCAACAGTATTGTTCACAATTTTTCGTTCCATTCAGACAATTAATAATTTTTCCAAATTTCACTAGGGAAGTCTTACATAATCCACATAAATGAAATCAACCGTTATACGGAAGTTAGATTTTGAAAATAAATATTTTTCTTTTTTCCAACTTTCTCCATCTATATATAATATGATTGTGTTAAATTTCGACGATAATTTAGTGTTTTATCTGGAATTTTTTGATAAATAAATAAAATTTTCAATTTTCATTATTTTTTAATCTTCAATTATGAAAAATCGACATTTATGAATATAATATGAAAAAATAATTTTAGTTCGTATGGTAATAATTTTTATATCATTGAAATAATCCAAATAAAATTAAATTTTGTATTCTTCCTTATTGCGTCCTTTCTACTTGAATGTTTTTTTTAGTACTCTGATGTATTTTTGATATATTCTATCTAAAAAATGTTAGGATACTGTGCCCTACTTCTTTCTTTTTTACATTCTTTATAGACGAATAAAATTCTCCGCCTGAGTTTTATACAACAAACTTTACAGCGTTGTAATAGAAATTAAAATCAATAGTTAATTTCTTGTATATCTACCACGAAAAACTTGATTGCGAATGTGGTTTACATAAATTAATCAACTATTAATGTAAACTAGACCAAATACTGTAAAGTTTGTTTATAGTTTTTTGTAATATCCCTAACACAATTTCTTAGGACAGTTGGGAATAGATTTTTATAGAACTAATAAAAATGAGATTAAGTATTGATTATTGCACCAACACATCTTTATACACCAAACAACTTGCTTGTCAGTATTCCAAATATAGAGCAAAATGTAAAGAATTTCCGTCTGTAGCAGACGCATTTTTGTAGTTTAATTACTTGTTAAGGATTTCAAATTACAAACAAGTAGGTAGTCACGATCTTGATAAATTCGCTTCTCGATAAACATTTATTTCAATAAAACCAGTGGCGCGTTATAGCTGCATGAATTTTGGGTGGGTCCAATGTTCAACGTTGAATTTAGTCATTCTTCTTCTGTGGGAATTTTTTACACTCCACATTCCCAAATGTGTCCCATATACGACGCCAAATTTTAATTTAGATACACACTTTTATTACAGTAATCAATTTATAAAACATTGGCTTGGAGACCCCTGGCAATTGCCCTTTTTGGTCCTTACCATAACACACCACTGGATAAAACAGAATTTGATATAATTCAAAACTAATTAATTAGATAATGAGACTCTTGTCATAATATTGATTATCCTCAAGCAGTTAAAGTTGACATGACGAAAGACGAGAGAATCTACTTTAATCAGAGGCTGTTTTATTATGTAAATTAAATAATAATATGATACTTGGATGAATAAGGTATTCTAGAAATTAGCATCACCAATTTCAGTTAAATTTGACATTTAATTGTTTATTTTAATAGATTAGATTGTTTTCGCCTTTTATTAGTAAATTTTTTGTTTATAATCATTGTCCCACTTCTGCGCTGTATCAAATATTTAACTGGAGTTGGAGAAACTGAATTGTAATAAATAATTCTAAACGGCACTTAATTCAAATATTGAGCAATTTCCATAAAACGAAAAAATATTTATCACAGATATTATTGGCAAATAATAATCAACGTTGTTTTTCATAAAAATTTCGAAAATTCCATTGATAAATTCTTCTTAAATTCCGCATTATATCGATTAGATTGCTAAAATTGACAAATTATCAATTAATTCATTTATAATTTTTCAAATAAACAAAACATGTACATACCTTTGCTGCATCTTGAAATTCAATATTATATAATCGATTTAAACCACGTAAATTTCTACGTACGATTCGATAGAATTCACTTCGTTTGATTTTATACGGTGCCATTGTTGTTGTTACATTTGGATCACTACTTGTTGTTGTCTCAATTGGCTTTAAGAACAAAACAAAACAAACAAAAAATGGATTGAAAAAGAAATCATCTTAAAATAGAACAAAAAAACAGATACTAACTGGTGCATCTTCCGGTAAAAAGTTTTCATTAACCATTTGATTGACATTATTAAATGTATTTTTCGTATCAACCCATTGCTAGAAAATATTTCAATAATGAAAACAATTGAAAAGATTAGAAAATTGGTGGATGCGTCCCAAATTAAACTTACTTCGTAAATGACAGAGAATAATGTTCGTATAAAGCCAGGCTTATATACAACACCACCACGTTTAAGACGACTATTATCAACCTGAAAACATGCCAAAGTCAATTTTTTTTATCAATTCATGTAATTAAATCAAACTTACTTGTTGTGTTGATGTTAAAAATAAACATGTTATTATTAGAAATAACAGTAATCTTCTTATAAACGGTCGTTCCTGCATAGTCTGAAAGTTAAAAAAAGTATGACGTGTTCAAAAAGTATATTTGTAATGCACTTCGTTTTTCTAATTGCTGTATTTTAACGAATTATTTACACAATATTTAATTGGTATGTGTAAAATAGGACATTAATAAATGATTTTTTGCAATATTATTGGATCTTTAGTTATAGAAGTTTTCTTATGAAACTTTCGTTATGTTGTTATGTAATCTTTCTGTATTCTTCTCTTAAAAGAGAGGTAGAATGTTTAATTAAGGCTTTTAAGAGAAAGCGTCGATTTGAATAAATCAAAACTTCAATAATTAAAGACAATGTAAAAAATCGTTTGTATGTTAATTAAGGGAATACCATTCATTATTGAAATCTAATCAATAACATCAAAGTTAAATTTAATTAGATCATATCAAACCATTGAGAACTAATTATTAGTTATTCAAAGACATCTCGATTTGATCAAAAGAATTTCTTATAATTAATAATATTCCCTTACGTCCTATATTTTTCATTGTCAACATTAATTAAATGAATAATTAATTTGGAACTGTGTAATTGTCTGTATGCGTGTGGTCGGACACGATTGATAAAGGAATACTTTTAAAATGGGCACCCAAACAACCATTACAGCGAATCGTTAAATTTATCCTTCCTAATATGGATTTATGCTGAAGTTTACATGCATGAATGAACGAATGACATTTTAGAAATGGTGTTAGAACTACTTTCGTTTTCAAATGTTATGTTAAAATGGCAAATTTGCACATTTCTGATGATCATCACATAAATTCTCACTTACAACAACATTTCTTCCCCTAATTATCTCACCACCATTATTTTTATTGAAAAAAAAACACACACACACACAAAAAAACAACTATCTATAACAACGTTTAAATATCACTGAGTAAGAATATCGTGTTGTTATCTATTGAAAGTTGTTGTAACGAATATTTCAGACTACACGTCGACAATTACACTTTCTTTCTTTATCCAACATCAATTTTGTATAATTTAAATGGTTAAAATCTGATTTGTAGACTGTTCTGAATGAACTAGAATACTCTCACTTGGTACAATTATTGGATTTTTTAAAAATTTAAGAGACTGTCCTTGTAGTTTCATAATATGGGAAAGAATCAAAGAGAGAGAGAGTAGAAAAATTTGTTAATTGTTAGTATTAAACCGGATATTTTTCTTTTTTTTCAAGTAACAATTTAATGGGAAAGTTTTACTTAAATGGAAACTCTTTTGTGTATTCTTCATTGGTAAAATTTACGTGTTGAATCATATATATTTGGTGATTAAATTGCAAACAAATTTGCAAAATTGTAAAATTGAAATTGCTTAATTTTCAATTATTTAGGAAAACTATCAATTGGCTAGTTCACAACATGACTTATGTATGTCGATAGATATAAATGTAGGTGACTCTTATAATTTGATACTTGAGTATGGGAATGGTCTCCATCTATTAAGATGCTCGTATGTTATTAAATGCCACATAAAAAGGAATAATTTATTGATAATTGGTTAGGTAACATAGAAATTGTTATATTGTTTCTAGTCTGATATGCTTGAGCAATTCAGTTACATAGGTAAATATCATCAATTTTCTTGGTATTATGTAAAAAATCTTGAAACAGAACGCTAGTGTTATAAAATATAATAAAAGACTTGACATAATTATTAATATTGCAATAATTAACTCGAAATTTTAAATGTAATTTAGAACCGGTTTCGGCTATCTACTTACTAACACTTAAAAGACAAATGATATTTTCCACCTTTCGTTTTGTTTTATTACGAAAACACCACTACACACCACTACAACTGAATGTACACTGAAATAAGAAAACACTGAAACTTATAGATTGAATCTGTTTTTCTTCTTACTTACGTTGTTCTTAATGGAAGAAATGAAAAATGTGCACGTATCAAATAAGTCAAGGACGATTTGTTCACTTGCTGTTATTCTTGCACAAGTCAATAAAAGAAATGGTAGAAAAATTAATAACTGGGAGGGTTTTTCAGATAGCTAAGAGTGATTGTAGTGGTGGAGGAGAAGTTCTTTCCCTCTTTTTTTTGATAATAATTAATAAAGGTTATAGTGGTTTTTTTTCCAATTTTATGTAATTTGTGTTTTTTTTCTTCTAAAGTATGTCATATGTTAATTATGATGTAACGTAATTAAACACAAATATTAACAGATATGTTAGAGATAATCGTTTTTTAAGTAGTGTAACTTGATGTTTTTTCGTTTAGGCGAAAGTGATCCATTAAGTATTAAGAAATGCAAATTACAATTATAATTGATTGTACTTGCTGTTAATGTAGAATTAGGTCGTATTCTGCAACAAAATGTTTATCGTTGTCTCTGCAGTTGCGTAATTTTATTTTTAGTGAAAACTCATCATCTTCATGTCTTCGATTTTAAGTTTATCTTAAAATATCCTAAAGTTATATAATAGCGATCTGACATCAGCGTAACACTGATGTGATAGTAATATGGTGCCAAAGTGATTCGTATTTAAATGTAACACAACATCTGTCACGTCAGTGTAGTATGCGATATTTTTAAGGTGAACGCTCACTAGATAGTCCGCAACATTCGCATCGCATATCAGCAAAATACAGACCAGCAAATGAATTCTGATGATGTCATTCGAACGAATTAGCACTCGAACGTTTATTTTTCATCGTATTTCATTTTACTACATTAAACGTATACGTGAATGCAATGCCATGTGTTTGACTGAAAACTGTGCGAGATTATCATCAAATTCGTCACATACGGCGCGTTCCGGTCGAGTACGGTGCGGACTAGTGAGCGTTTACCTTTTATTAAAGTAGTAACTAACAATTAGAGTAATTCCAAACTAGTATAGATCATAATTACTATCTCCATCTTCTATTTTAGAGATTCGCTCAGCTGATATCGCATTCAAGAAAATGGAAATAGAGGTGATAATCAAGACTTGTACATAATTACACTGAAGATGATTTTATTGTATATTTAAATAATTCTTTAACTTAACGTTAGTAACAACAATGTGTTAGGTAATTTTCACAATTCAAAATCGCATATAGCGGATCCATAATATGCAACAAAAACTGGGTTGTTTCAAATAATCATACAACTTTTACGTTATAATTCATAAAAGTAATTGCTTATGTTTTACAAACTAGCGCTCAGTCATGTTTTTTTTTATTTATAAAGTTTGATAAAATACTAACTGAAATACAACAACAACAATAATTCATGAATTATTAATAATTAAACGGAATTCTCAGGTGCTGAAAATATCGGTTTATCTGTTGTTGCCTCAATAACGAAACCTTTCGTACCGAAAACTGTTCTTAAAAATGGACGCATCGATTCTAATAATCTTTGAGCTCTTAATGCTGAATTCTACAAAAAAAAACATTTTATAATGATTGAAATTGCAAAACTTAATCACTAAACTTACAATCATAAAATCACCAACTGTTGATGATAAATTTGTGATTAATGTAAATGATGAACCAAATAATTGATCGGGCAATTCTAATGAAACACGTTGATCTTTATTGAAAATGGCAATATCTTCAGTTGTTGTTGGACGTTTTGGGGTTGTTCGTGTTGGGGATATGATGGTGGTGGTGGTACTTGTTTCCCAAGCAAAACCGGTCGATATTGGTTTTTTCTAAAAAAACAAAACAAAACAAAATAATTCATGATATCGGGTTGTAATTTCTTTTATCAAAATGGGAAATATAACAATTTGAAAACGAAAATAAAATCAATTTAAATAATTTATCAAACAAATTTATTTTTTATTTATTTATTTTTATTTCATTTATTTACAAATAATCTACAATTTTTATATTAACAATTATTTACAGAAATTTCAAATTGTTATATGATGAAATTTGAATAAATAAGAAATGATAATGAAGTTACAGTGTTCCAACTCTGCTAATATGATGTCCTTGTGAATTATATTGTGACGTGATGCGCATTATAGTTGTGCAACAAAACAAAAATAAAGCTAGACATATGGCTTTACTCTTTTCTTACTATTGTTATTATATCTGTATTATGTTCGTTACGTTACGTGTGCATTATAATATCTGTCAAGAATTAGAATACTGTAAAAGTCTGTATGCTGTAGTTGTAAAAAGATTACGAAATTTCTGATTATTTCACACATGTGTAGAGTAGAGAGGTACATGAAATAACAATAATCCAAACGGGTTCTCTCCAATCAAGTGAAAGTTAACTGAACTGGATAATCAAATGTATCCAAGACTCGTTGATTTCTTTCTAATAATAAACAAAATAAAATACACGACTAGAACTGACAAAAAAATCCCGTTATGATTATTGTTGTCTCTCGTTTGAAAAAAAATAATAATCAAAATCAACAAGTTAATTAATATCCGGCCGAAAATGATGCAGAAACTTGACCACCAGTTGATGGTACAACAACTGCTGGTGTTGCAACTGCACCACTACCGAATCCTTTTGTTAGCAATCCACCAAGATTAAATCCACCAGATGAACCTGATGTTAATTTATTTGTAACAACTGAAATTAATGGTGCAGCAGCTTGTAATTTTTGTCCGATAGCACCGGATAAAATTCCTGATAATGATGCAACAGGATCTGATGGTGGATATATACCATGTGCTTGATTTTTTGCTATATTTGTTTGATCCAATGAATCAATCCATGCTGTCTTCTGATCAATGAAGGCATTCAATTTCTAAATATTCGTCAAGTACATTGCTAAATCGTTTATTTTTAATGTGTGTGTCTATTTTCCAATACTTACATTAAATACAAATCCAAGAACGGCATTTTTAACACCAACAGCCACATCGACTTTCCTTTTATCACGAGATGCATCGCCACTATCAATGTCCTGAAAACAATTACCACATTAAAACCGATGAAATATTAAAGAAAGCCGGATGAATTTTAGAAAGTCAATGAGAGAAATTTCAATCTTTATTGTTGTTTTTACGAAGGTGGTACCGTAAAATTCTCGAATAATCATCATTGAATACTGACAATTACCTACATAATTAACGATTCACCAATCTCATTAAATCAAATTTACTCATTATTCATTAAAATGGCACTTTTACTTTTCATAAACAAAAAAAAACCTCATCGAATTCTTCAATAAGTTAAAGATCATTCGAAAACATAAGTACTTCGATATTTATTCTTATAGCACCATCTATCTGTCAAATTATTCCAAATATACTTATTTTTTAGGATGATTGATACATACTTGTTGTACAGGATCAATTTCAGCTTCCCTTTTAATAATTCGACTTTCAACATTTGTTACAATTAAAATTATTGCCAATATCCAAACGTATTGCTTCATATTTGCTGTAATATAAAAAAGAAAAATCAATATTACAATCACATATTTATAGAAAACAAAACATAATTAAAACACCAAGCATTAGAAAGTTTTGACATTCATTAATTAATTAATTTCTTATATTATTGTTGAGCAATTAGTGATTTTGTGTGTTTAATTATCGGTTTTATAAAAATTATCTAAAAATTCACATTTGTGAAACACTGACACTGAAAAATGTTGGCGCCAGGGGAATTTCTAAGAATTCTTCTCAAAAATATACCAACAAACAAAAAGAATTATATGAAAATTTTGCTTACACTTTAATATGTGTTAGTTGTGTTCAGGAATAAGAGTGAATGTGATAATGTTGTTAAAGTTCTTCTTATTTCAAAGCTCTTATGTAGGTCGTTTCTGTTCGAGTTAGAGTAGTACTGGCGCGCAGTGTTGCTTTAGCAAATGAAAGTCAAGCAGGTCAAGGAGGGTACTGACGAATAACCAATAAAAGATACGAAAAGTCTCCCCACGCACTATTGCTATTTTGTTCTTTCAACGAAACATTTTCAACAAACATTGAAGAAAAATAAAAGCGTATTAAAGTTCAACTACCCATAATGATCTCAAATATTGTTGATTATTGTCCATGAACTTGACTTGTTATTGTGATAAGCATGCGTGACTCGATATTTTGTAAGTCAAACGACTGAAATCGAAGATGTTTTTATGGAAATGCGGGAAATTGCCAGAAAACTGATGAAATTTTCTTATAAATTTCAAAATATCTGCGGTATTTTATCATTTTCGTCATCATCATCCGTTACGGTTGCTGGATTAAAAATTAAAGAAAAATTCCGAAACTGTACTTTCCCAAAAATTTGTTATTAAAATTATTTCAATTAAGAAAACAATAAGAGAAATTAATTTTAACCGAAAATTGCCCGGAAATTGATATTTAGATTGTTTAAAAGTGAAATTTTCGGACTTGATTATCGTCTAAACAAATGGGTTAGATTTTGTATTTGTTATACATATATTTCTCGTCTAATTGATCCATAATTTAATTAAATTATGCAACACTTAGTATTTTCGTAAAAGTAATTGTTGTTCTAAAGTCGACGTATAATTTCCAATTATAAATGCTAATTTCAGGTGTCACAATTCATTCATTGTATTATTCAAGTGTTGTGGTGCAAACGTAGATCTATATATATGCAAATTCGTCTACCTTTTATTCCTGTTGTTGCTGCCGTTAATTTAAAAAATTAATTTAAAAAAATAATATTTTGCTAGTTGAAACTAAACAGAAATCTGGAAATTTGTTCTTTCACACAGAGGAAAAATCAAACTTTCCCGTTAGACCAGTTTCGTTGATTATATAATTTTATTATCATTTAAACTGTTTAGCCTGGAAGATAGAGGAAATTTCCTGAAAACACTTAAATAGAGAAAAGTAACAATTTAAATATGTTTCACTAAATTAATTGACGCAAAATTTCGTAACTATGTTAAGGATATATAAGTTCGATAGGTTCAATTTTAATATTGCAAAATACATTATTTAGAAATTAGACAAATGGGTCATCAATTATTTATTATTATTATTTTTTTGTTAATTCTTCAAAATAACTGATATCTAGGAAAAAGTTTGTTTAGAGTGAAAGCTCGAGCTTTTGTATTGTTGGTTGCCTGCTTAACACAATTAATTAAATAATTTTTTTAATCAGAAATTAGAAAATTTCCGTTAGTTCTAGACATGTTATCCTTGATACAAATAAAATTTAAAACAAAAATTACTAAATTATACACGTTAAACCTACTTTATTTAAGACATATTGCTTAATTTTTTTATGATTATTTTGAAAAGTTCAATAAACTTTCACTATAAAGATCAAATGATTCAAATCTGTGTTATTATTATTATTATTATTATTATTATTATTATTATTATTATTATTATAAAATAACAAGATCTTTGAAATCTTTCGGTTTCCGGTTTTGTTTAATTTATTACCAATCTGTAATTTCCTGTAGTTTTTTACAACATCACTTCGTTTAGAATAAATAAAAATCAACAAAACATATACGTGAAAGAGACGAGAAAAAAATTGTTTAATTTGTTGTGAATGATTCAGTTTTGACCATCAATTGCATAAGTGAACGTTAGTAACCAGATACACTTTCTTATAAAATGAATATCCGGGACAGCTGTAGATATATCTGTATCACTATCACTATCACTTTTTTATTATTATTGTTGTTGAAATGAGATCATACTGTTACGAATCATAAAAGAACTGAATGTTTTTAGGGAAAATTCAAAGGAAAAACTGTAGAAAACAACAAGTCTTACCGCCAATGTCATGGACTTCTTCTACTAACTCTCACTTAATACAAAACTGTATTGTCATTTAACTTGCAACTTTCTTTAAAATGACACAAATGCAAATGATTAAAATCCTGTTTTAATTTCCTTTTCTTTGTTGATGAAAATAATTATTAATTGTAAAATAAAATATCTACAGCTGACACTTTATTGTAAGGTTAATGTTATTGTGGAATGTTTTTCTTTGAATTGTGGAAGTGAAAGTTGGGTAATACCTCAGTTGACGCATAAAATAATTTAATCTGGGTGATTTAATTAAATAATGGTTGTTTTTGTTGTTCCAATTTTGTTGAAAATTTTACATCAACGTTGCTCTCTTGAACACCTATTGACATCGCCATGTGGTCCCCAATTATCAATACTTTTCAGACAGTTTCACTCATTCAAAATTAACATTAAAGTTCGCTTCCTGACTGCTTATTGAAATCGCCAGATATTTTCATAGAATTTCTAGTCAGTTCGACTATACAACGTTTATTTTGTCACAGAAAAGTTTGGATTTCGTTAATTTCGTACTTTCGAAATTGAAATCGATATTTTACAGCACAATTTTCCATTGAATCATACCTTGAAATCGCCAAGATTTACGAGTGAATTTTCGATAAAATCAGGAAGAAAGGTCTAATCTAATAATACCGATATTTTGCTGAAAATTCGATCCTATATATCGGAGTTCCTATCTGGACCACTCATCTTATGAAATCATGTTCAATAAATTTGAGCAAATTCTTCTAATATTTGAGAATTTATTAATATTACCGTAATAATTAAATTAAAATTTTGGAAATTCATACAAAGTGATACCTACATTACAGCACTGTTTCTCGCTTAATCGCTAATTAGAATCACCTCAGATTTGATTACAAATTAACGTTTAATTTTGTTAATAACCATAGAATTATTAATAATCGTGTTATAACTGACATTAAATTTGAGAAATTGCAGAAAATTTAAAAAAAATTGCGATAGATGTCTTTCTTGTTTCTTGTTGTTGTTGTTTTTTCCTACTGATTTATGAAAGTGAAAGTTAGGCAATGACACACGAATGACGCACAAAATAACCAATCTGATGATTTGATTTTGATAAATTCGGTCAAAAATACTCAACACTCCCTTTATTGTTGTGATTTCAGTTTAGACAATTCTCATTGATGTTTTATTAATGATTTTCCATGATAATTAGATCGACCCATACAATTTACTTGATTAGAATTTGCAAAATAGAGGTGAAGGTTCATATTTATATTTTTCGTAATATGCTTTAAAGCAATACATTGAATATATTTGCACAATTAAAGAGAAACTAAAAGTTGCATTTTTTGCGTCATTAGATCTTAATTAATTAATCCGTTAATATGTTTGAATAGATGCTGAAATCATAGGAGTTACAGTTAATAAAGTTCAGCTTATTTACCAGTCAATAACCTTCTTTGCAATATGCAAATATTATCGAAGATTCCTTGAATCACACTCTCACATCTGTTAATCTTTTGCATTTCGGAAATTCCATCTGCTTTCACTAGTTTTTTTCGCGTGCCTTTTTTTGCATTGTCTTTCTCTTAATTTAGATTTTTGAATATTAATGTAATCACGGATATGAAAGTCCGGAAAATATTAAAGAAATCCCCAAAAATTTCACAAAATTTATTTCAGAGTAGTTGCTTGATTGACCATTGAACTCACCAAGCTTATGGAAGATTTTCTAACACACAAAAAAGAATACAACAAAACATTGTCTTTTAGTAAAATTAAAACCGTAAAGATAATGAGATAATTGTGCTGAAATTACAGAAAGTTAAATAATTGTGAAAAATACATGAAAATTCGGGTGGATATTATGAAACGATATATTATAATGTTCTTTTACTAAATTACGAAATTTAATGAAACTAGAAAAACGTAAAGACTTCATTCTTGTTGCATTTTTTCCCCATAATTCTCGGGATTCAATGATGAAAGACAAATAAAACGAATCCTAAATAGGTTTATTGATAAATTTATGTTTAAAAGTAGGTATATGATTGATAATTGATATTAATTAATGTGACATTGATGACGACGTGAACACCGATGTAATTAATGAGAAAATTGCTTTGAAAATTGGAAATTTAGATCCACTACCCTGTAAAATTACACAATATTTACTGTAATCAAAAATAACACAAATTTTGTTAAATTGAGACATAGGTATATCAACACTTTCACTAGTTAGTTTTTAATTTTACCTGATTATTGTTGTCAGTTGTATTTGCACTACTACTACCACCACTACTACCACCTAGGACTGTTTTCAATAGTCCACCTAAGAAACTACCCGAATCTAATTGTTGTGGATTCGAATTGTCATCATCACTAGGTGCCTGAAATTTTGCAATTTTTAATTTAATTTCAAGAATATGTAACCGAAAATAATACCGGTCCACTTAAAGCTGGTAGTATTCCTGTTAAGATCTTTCCTGTAAAAATACCTGCACCTTTCTAAAACAATAATAATGAGAATAATCAATCAATTGTGTAGTTGTAAATTAACGTACAGGTCCTGGAGGATTAGCAATTCCTTTCAAAAGAGCCCCAAGCAAACCACCGGTAAATGCTCCGAAATCTGAACCGCCTCCTTCTTCACCGCCACCCTAAAATTATTTGTGTCAAATTAAAACGTTTTTATCTTCTTTGAGAATTCTGATATTTTTACCCCAAAGAAACTGCGTAACAAATCAGTTAAACCATTAAAGTCATAGGTGCCATCATCATTTTGCTGAAAATTGGATTTTATAGTTTCAGAATTTTCAAATTAGATAAATATAAATTACCATACTCAAACTACCAAGAAGGCCAGTAATAGCTTCTACATCGATACTACCATCTGGCTATTATAATGAAAACAAAATTGAAAATAATGTTGTTTTCTTTGTGTTTAAATTTTTACCCGACTAAGTCCGCTGAGAAATGCTGAAATTATGCCTGTTACCATATTTGTATCTTGTTCTTCTTCTGCATCTTCTTCACCAAATTCGTTCATGTCGTTAGTTTGGTCATCGGCATCAGTAACATCGTTATCGTCGTTATCCTGTCGTATTGGTCGATTTTCAGTGTCATTTGTATCAGCTTCATAAATTGGATTTATTTCATCATTCTTATTGAAATCTTCAGGATTTTCAGTTGTTGTTGAATTTAAAACCTCAATAATTGTCGCCATTTCCTGAAATATCACCAACAATTAGAAACTTTCTATTTGTTTATCGATATGGTTATTGATGGCAGAACGGAAGAAGGACGCCGGTACTGAATTGTGCAAGCTTTTCTCATTATAAATGATATCATTTACAGAGACAATACGAAAAATAATTTATTGTAATAGAAAGCTGACAATTCAGAGATATAATTGCTAGAATTACCATACATAGTGTTAATGTGTTTTGAAATTAATGATTGCAATAATTTAGAATCGTGGTCCCAATTTACAAATTACAAATATTCAACAAGAAGAGAGATTATTAGTTATATTCAATAATAATTAATGGTATTTTAATATTTTGGCATCTATAAAATTCATCAAATGATTACGTAAAAGTGATCTTTACACCCAAAATTTTTCGTTTACTTACCCTTATTATAGACGTTCTTGTTACTGAAATTGTATCATCTAAATTATCTTTCTGAAATCAATCATAATTCAATTGTTATATAGTTAATTAGAAATATTTAAAACTTACATATCCTGCCATTTTGGAAGTTTTAAATACAATCTGTACATTTCTATCAATTATTTCATTGTCTTCATCATTAGAAATAACCGAATAATTATATTTCGAAAAATTCGAATTTACAGTCAGATTTGTTGTTTGATCATCTATTGGAATCAATTGAAATTCGGTAGGAATACTTGTTGAATTCAATGGAAAGCCGTTTAGTTTAGTTAAAAATACAACAACTATCAAAAATTTCATCTTTATTGTTGTTGTTTGTTTGTTGTTATCGCTACGTTTAATATCGTGAAACTGTCATCAATTTTTCGTTTTCATACATTATTGTAAAATCGTAAATATCCTGTCAAGTTAAATATATAGATATCGAATATTTTATGTAGTTGAACAAATAATTATTTAGGTTGTGTTTGTTAACATTTGTTAACATTATTGAATTGCTTTGATGATTTGGATGCGTGTCTTTTTTCGAAAAAAAAATGAATTGAAATAAAAGTATGTAATTTAGTTGGTTAATTTTTATATAAAAAAAAGCAAATGAAAGAAATAAGAAAGTGATGTAACTATCGATGAAATCTAGTTTTAATGTAAAATTTATTGAAGTAGGTAATATTCCAATTCTTAATAGTTAATAAATTATCTAAAAAACAATAAAGTTATAAATAAACAATAAGATTTCAACATTACCAATGTGAATGAAATTAATAATTAATGTTATTTTAATGTTTTATTGCGAAATGATTGATATTGTTTTATTTTTTTTGTCTTAAAAACGTGACAAAATCTCGTTAGTTTTCCAGAAATACAACAATCACTTGCATTTTTCTATGTTACGGATCAATGATTCCATTGTCGTCTTTCTTATATAGCCTTTCAATTATGTACAGTAATTAATTTTTAATTACAAGTGTAAACTAATTAGTGATTAATTCATTGAAAATGCGATTTTACATCAAAGTACGTGTCTTGGTCACGTATTGAAATCACCATCAAACTCACAAGAATAATACTTTGTTAATAATTAAAAATTACGGTCAATTTTATTATAACTAAGTTGAAATTTCGAAATCACCAACAATATGACGAAATTCCGTCGATTAATTAATAATTATTGGTTTTAAAGCTGTCGGTGACTAATTAACGGTTGTGTGCATGAGCTCATACTTGTCAATTTGTTAATTTTTATCATCAGAAATTACCAAATATCGATAGATTTCAATGAAATTCGCAACAAATTCAATTGAATCAAATTTAGTTTTTGTGCTATTATTAGAAGATTTATAATTGTAACAATTTTGTTCTAATTAAGGGCAAATTATCAACAACAAAAAATTGTTTTTCAATATTGTTCTTGCGCCATATTATATTTATACGGTGTAGACTATCACGACCTATTACGTGTTTGTACGTATTATGTTGTAGAAGCAATGCATCAGTGATTCTACTGTCCACGAAAATGCTGAATATGGCAAAGTCTCTTGCTTAATCGCACATTGAAGTCACCCGAAATTTGATTAAAGTATCCATGAAATTTGAGAAAATATAATTCAATTTTACTAATAATCGTGAAATTATTATAGAAACCGAATGATGAAAGATTTGAACAAGTTTTCAGTAGTTTCGTTTACGTGTGTCTCAGTTCGATTCTTAATCGGTAATTTTTATTTTGCTGAAAATGATGTATCGCTCATTGAAATCACCACAGATTTTGATAGATTTATGAATTACACTTTTAAATTTGTTTTTCCTTAAAATTAGAAAAATCATTTTGTCTATTCTATTTACTGTCGGTAATTTTCTACAGGTATGACTTGTAAGCTATTATATAAGAATTGTATTGTTGTAAAATGTACGTTTTGTTTTTCACAAAAAAATAAATTATTACGGTAAGGTTTGTCGCTTAATCGCCTATCAAAGTCACGACGGATTTCAATAGAATTTTCGACAAATAAATGTTTCATTAGAGATTTTTTTTTAGAATCGTTGACTTTTTGATTATTGACAAGAATTATCCATTATCTAATCAAATAATTTTCAATATTTTCTGATTTTGTGTCTCACTTGATCTGCTGAAATTCTCTGAGATTTTAGTAGCATTTCCGTTGAAGTCGACTGATTAACATTCATTTTTCTTAAACAGTACCAAAATTTATCAGATTGCTCGCGTAATCACCCGTTGAAATCACCACGAATTAAATCACTATCGATTTCAACAAAATTAAGTCCAATTCAAGGAACTAAGGGTTTTGTTATCGATTTTTTATTTAAATCTCCTCCACCGCAATGAATTATCTACCGTAGAAGTTTCAAGGTAAACAAGTGAATGTTACAATTAATTATTTTTCAATATTTTTTCATGAAAACTGTTAATAATCTTTTTTTTCATATCATTATAATTGTGTGATTTCGCAATTCACTCTATTTGTAATAATACTTTTTTTTTGTGTCTATCTTTCTGTTTTAGACATTTAGAAAGTTCTAATTTTGTATTTGAATTAAATTAGGCAGCCGCTTGGACATGTGAGCTTTCACGTTTGTCAATATTTTTAATATCCTGTAAAATTATAATAATTTCGAAATTATCTCTAATAAAGTTGTCTATTTTTTTAATAAAAGATGACTGTTGTTGCTATTATTATCCGTAAAATTAAACATAATTGTATAAAATAATTTAATAACAGTAAAATTTTTGAATATATTTGACAATTGTCTGTTTATACTGTTTGCTTTCTTTTCTCATCTTATTATATGAAAATAATAATAAAATTCTATCATAATTAATTAAAAATTAATGCAATAATTATTTGCAATCGTGTGAATAATAAGTTTGAAAATTAAATTAAAAAATTCCATCATTACATTGAATTAATTTAAATAATGAAGATTTCAATCGATCATTGCGTTAATTTCAATATAAAACTTCGAATCTACGATTAAATCTAATGATTGAGACAAATGATTTCATAATTTCATTGAGCTTTAATCTATTTTCATATTATAATTTTCTTTTAGCTGAAAGACTTTCTTAAAAATGAGACAGTTATTAATTTTGACAGCTTTCATATGGGAGAAAGTTAATTTTCATTATGAAATATAAATAATAAATGAACAATATAAATAATGAAAAACTAAACAAGATCAGACCCGGAAATTGATGGTTAAAACCCTGAAAACAAAATTTTCGTTATGATTCATACATGTAATTACCGAGAGATCATTGTTGGCTTCAAATTAAACCCATAGTGGAAATTACAGAATAATCATTTCACTTTATCATAATAATAATAATAACAAGTCCATGGTGGAATTGGTGGTGGTGATTTTAAAGAGGCGGTATATGGCGGGAGAAATGTTAATATTCGATTAGAAAACTGTCGGGTGTTGTACGTTGTTCGTTTAGTTCTTCTTGTGTGCTTGTGTTGTGTAGAATTATAACAATTTTTATTTTCACTGTAAGTCCTATTTATTTTTTGAATAATTTTTTGTAAAAACAAATCATTGTTACAATCGGAAATTTATTGAATTTTCGATCGTTTTTGTCCCGTTTCGAATCGTTTGACATTCACAGCGTGGAAAGCATTGACAAGGTCGACAAAAGATCCAACAAAACTTTTACTAAACTTTTACCGGTATTTTATTGAAATAGAAAGGATCCGCAGCATCTGATGATTGAATATTTCCGTTTCCTCAATAATAATTCAATTTAAGTCATTGAACATTCCAATGGATTCTAATTAATTCAATAATTTCTCTTACGTAAGACAAATTTCACTTTTTGCTGCTATCGGTACGTGTTCAAATTCGAATCAATTAAATTTGTTTAAATCTTTGTATAACTAAGATTCTAGTGAAAGTAATCATGTGAGCTTATGGGCATGGATGCAAAATCTATGCCAATTTTTATCACATATCGGAGAGAATGTTTTATTATGCAATCGAAAATTGGATTTATTTTGAAAGTTGGGATGTCCTCATTAAAAACATTGTTAAATAGACACAGGAATTACTCGAATTTCTAGATTTTGTAATTGTTGCAAAATTTTAAAACTAAATTGGAAAATTGGGAAAACTCTTCTTTAAAATTGCTTTTGCATGTGAATAATTCTCAACAAAACGATTTGTTTTGCTTGTTGCATTAAATAATAATAAAATGATGACAATACAATGTCGTAAAGTAAAATGTAAATTATGCCTATTATGAATTAATCAACTTGACTTTAATCGAGTGTAAATCTATCAAAAATAATAGTCTATTGATACAAGTCTGTTTCAAATCTGATTTTTGATTATGGTTATTTTCCTACCGAACGATTACCATTCCGGCAACGTTAAAACCAAGTCGACCAAACACAACTGGAGGCGGTAAAGATAAGTTTTAAGAAAATAGTTATTTATAATCGCCTGTTTATTAAAATATAAGTAACTTAATGTATCGATCTTAAAACTACCACAATTGATTTTTATTGATTCAAATAAAATTAAACGTAAATCATAATAGAATGTAACGATCTTATCATGCATTCTACACATGTAAATCACTTTTCTTTTCAATAAATTATCAGTAATCATTTTAATAAACGTCTCATAGTAAAAGTCAAACAATGAGTGAAAGTTATCCTAGATCTTCGATAAAGATTAGGTAATTTTCAATTGTTTTTCCCCAAAAAACCTTGAACTTAATTCATCTATTTCAAATTTTTTTCCTAATCGATTTACATAAAATTGAACGCATAATTTCGTCATTGTCTCTTGTAATTCTGATTGCACCAAATTTCAACATTTTCTGAATTTCTGTTTAAATGATTTTTGGTAACCACACACCAAAAAAATAAATGAAACAAATCAATTTACATAACTCTCTATATTTGAATAGTTTTTATTTGGGGGGAAATTTGTGTTTTTATCAAATTCTATGTTTTTTTTTTGTTCTAAATTGCAAAGTTAACAATTCGAATTAGATAGTAGGAGAGTTTCACCGTTGGAAATGGTACCTTTTTATATGTACACCGACATTGACAATGAATTTTTCGATAATTTCTCCTTTTTATTGTTTAATTCAGCGTTAAAAGCAGTTTTGTGCTTGTAGAAATTTAAAAACGAATTCAGTTAGAAATTGAATTTTATATGAAAGTTCATGCCTTGATTGCCCGTTAAAGTCACCTGAGATTTTCGTGAAATATGCCGCAGATTCATCCAAATAATATTTAATTATGTTAATTATAGAAGAATTATTAATATTTCTATCATAATTAGATAAAAAATATGTAATTTTCAGATATAATGATATTTACATTATGCTCGTGTCATGGGCTATTATTACCTATCTAAATATTTAAGTAATTGTATTGTCTAGAAAAAAGAATTGAATTTTCTGTGATGCTTGTCGCTTAAACACTCATTAAAGTTACCGCACATTTTCACGTAATTTTATATAATTATCATGTTTTTTGATCATCACGACATTTTTAATAAATTAACGTAATTCAATTCAATCCTTAAAATAAAAAGACATTGGGGAAATTGATTATACCAATTGACAAATTGCGTTTTTTCTTATTACAACTTGACATTGAATCCATTTTAACGTTTAAACATCTTACTAAAACTCATTAGAGTTCGTTAATCGATCGCCTGTTCAAATCACCGCAAATTCAATTATTATTTAATGCAATTATCAACAAATCTATTAAGCCTCGTTTCTAATGGCGACAAATTTGCAGCGACTCTTTCTAAGCCCCCGTTTACACACGTAAATTTGTTGTGACTTTCTATCTGAGAAAAACTTACTGCGAGTTTGTCCGCAAGTGGATACCGGGGCCTAACGTCTTTACAATATACGTGAATATCTCGCGTGAGCTTTCTTCAACAAGAAAAATTTACAAAAACTAAGTTTGTGAGTTGACGAGAAATTTGGTGCAAAGATGTTGTTCACAGGAGAAACTCCAGACGAGTTTTAAAAACTCGTACAAAATTTCCGGCATTACTGTTCACACATGCAAATTTCTATCCGAAAGAAACTCGCACCTATATAGTTTCTCGCCCAGAAAACAAAAACGAAAATGTTGAATCTTAATTCATTGATATTCATATTTGATATTAAAGTTTCACGCTAGATCACCCAATGAAATCACATATGATTTTAATGGATCGAATATCATTAGAAATTTGTTTTTATTCAATTTATTTATTAATTATAAATTCAATTTTCACCTATAACTTAAAATCCTGCTAATTATATTAAAATATAATAAACCTATTGAATAAATTGTAAAGTCATGTTTTTTTATCATAATTATTGAGGAAAAAATTGGCCATTATTTAATAATGTTGTTATCAATGATTTTAAAGAAATTATAAAACATATGTCTACAATTAATGAGTCTCGTATATGCTCCATCTATTTTAATTTGGACAGTCTTGACGTTGAGTAGGTCGACCTATCAAAAATTCTTCTGCATTTGATGGTTGACAGTCTTGGACATTAATTGAGCACACTATTACGTTGTCATTGTTAACGTCAAGTCGACCAAATCTGAATAGTTGGAGTGTAATTGAAATTTGTTTACGTAAAAAGAGTTGCAATCATTTATACTTAATATGATGAAAATACAACTGTTGACCTCTAATTAATTTTTATCTTTAGTGAAATATCAACATCTTCATAATAATAGTAATAATAAACAATGTAAAAAAATAAAAATTATCAATTAGTTACAACCTTGTCGACAACTTTCTAAACATTTTTGGCGATTCTTTACAAATCAACCATTTACTGTTTTGTTGATAGTTAATATGAAACATATCCTGAATACTGAAATTTTCGATTTTGCACATAAATAAATATAAGAGAGATGTCCTTGTATTAGTAACATTTAGAAAAATGTTGTAAAAACTCTCAAATCTATAATTTGTTTTTATTCGTGTATTTTTTGCGTGTTTCGTATAGTATATATGTTCTTTCCTTAAATTTGTAGGTCTAGGTCTTCTTGTTGAACAATCCAATGATAACTTCTTTATACCTACCTCCACCACATTGTTTCCGATTGGACATTTATTATTTAATAAATAATGTTCGAATATCTATTCAATTTTATTTTAGAATTTTCACCGTCAACGTGCAAGGTTCGAAACAACACTACAGACTTGTATTTCCAATCAAATTTTCAAATTGTATCAATGCTTTTATACAGTTTTCTTCTGTTTTTATTAATTTTTATTAATTTTTTTTTTGTTTGTTACAGAAGTGTTAACTCAGTCTAGTCAAACAAAATGAAGTGTAACGTAAGTACCGTGTGTGTTTTCTTGTGTGCTTCAATTGTGGTCTGTTATGCTGCACCATTTTTACCAGCCCAATATTCTTTATCATCCAATTTACAGGTTAGTATTAACAATTAACACTTTCACTTCCATTGTATGCTATTTACTTAAATAATTAATTTATTTGCGCCTAAACACGAGTATATAATGTTTATACAGTGTGCCCCATTTCAGTCATACTCCGTTATTTATTTGTTTCAATTAGAATGACTTGTAAAATTTAAATCGATATTAAACAATCATCTGTACACGATTTGAAACAGTCAAAGTGCGCTCTTTATTACAAGGTTGTTTTTAAAGAAAGTGAAGTGAAAGTAACAGAAAAAAAACTAGTCAATAGTTATTACTACACGAATAGTTTACTAATAGATTAACATTTTGTTTTTTTATATGATGACAATTATGTCATGTTTTCATATAAAGATTTATATGAATCGTCCCAGCGAGAAGCACATATGCTTTATTATTTACCGTTTTCTGTGGGCCACCTGTAATAGTTTAGAAATTTGAACCCGGAATAATAATAATAATAATAATCTCATTTGTAGTTTTGTTTAAACAAAAACAAAAACTGTTGTAATAATAAGAGGAGAATCAAAAAAAAAATTGCTATGTTGTTAAATTTCATGGGTTTGTTGTTAAGTTGATGACAGAGATTTTGGAAAGTAATATAATCACAAATTTGTTTTTACTGTTTTGTAAATTTACAATTAGATTTTAACACATTTACATTATGTCATCAACATCAAATTAATTATCATAGAAGTATTGCATATTAAACAATTTAATCCAATAGACATAGGTTAATTATATTTCGTCATTCAATGGGGAAATGTTACAAATGCTAGAGAAAATTGTTAGAAGAAGAGATGTCTTACATCATAACCTCACGTTTTTTGTTTTGTTAAATTGTCGCCATTATTAACCCTTAATAGTGACAATTGAAACAATTGCAATCGAACTGGAAGTGTTGAGATTATGTTAAGTTATGTTAAGTCAACTTTCTACCTATGGTTTAGACAAAACAAAAATTATAATATTTGAATTTAATTGATTCAAATTAGAAGTAACACAACATTAATTTTATTAGAAATACTAAAAAACAAAAGATGGCAATAGAAAGTATTTTTTCATGTATCATATTTTTTGTAACTATATTTGGAAAGTTTCATTATTTATTTATTTATTTATTTATTTATTTATTTATTTGTTTATTTATAATAAAATTTTGTAATGACTAAATTTATAAACAATGGAAATTTTATTCAGTAGTCTTGTTATATTAAAACAATAATTAGTTGTTCCATCCTATAAGTACATTGATACAACGCCTACTTGATCATACAATAACCAGTGATTATCATAATAATCATGTGATAGCTGTTCAATGTAATTATATGTAATCATGAACTTATGTCTTGGAATAATATCTATATGTATTTTTGATAGTTCCCATATATGAAAAACTACTTTTTTGTAATTATTTAGAGTTCCAAAGGTCTAAAGGACGACCGATATTCCCTTTTAATTATCCACCAGTGCGTGATTTTTGTTTATAAAAAATTCAGATAGGCGCTACTACTTCTGCTACTACATCAGTATCATCATCAACGACAAGCACAACAAATGGTGGAGCTGCTGGCCTATCAAATATTTTATCCGATATAGATCTACCAGGATTATTACGTGGTGTTAACAGTTTTGTTAAAATTGTTGGAATTTTCTGTCCACCATTATCACAGGTATTTACGTTTTTCTCGTAAATTTAATCAAATAATCACCAAATGAATATTTCCTTTTTTAATATCGATTAATTGGTAAATTTAAATTACACGATATCGAGTGTTTTTGTTTTTATACTGTAATGCAATTCCAGGCAAGTCTTGATGTTGATCACTATCTCGATATCATTTTTTAAAGATATACCAAGCGGACATGATTATATCAAAGTTTGGATTTGTTGAAAATAAGGAAATATTCAAAAAATTTGATAATAACAAAGGATAATCATCAAAAAATGTCTTTATATTTCCATCCAGGTATTGGACAACGTCATCCAAAATGTCACAAGTACCGCATTTCGTGTATTCGGTCGTATAATTCTACAAAGCGGTGGTTTAGGTGGTAGCGGCGGTGGTAATGGTGGTGGTAGTAGTGATTCACAACGTGTCAATGTTGTATTGCCTACATTCCCACCAGATGACGATGAAGATTATGATGAAGATGAAGATGTTGTAGAAACTGTCAGTAATGCCACTACTGGTAATAATAATGAAATCAGTAGTAGATTGGATCTTAGAATTGATGAAACTTCAACAACAACTGAATCAACAACAAGTACCACAACTGAAAACGTGGTAAACACAACTTCAACACTTTACACTGTGAGACATAACCCTGAACAACTTTCATGATTCATATTTTAAAATGAATCTTGCCTGAATACTTTGCAAGACTTTCCCTCCAAACTGCTTGGTTTCTTTAACCGAACATTACACAAAAAAAAATCAATCATTTTGGAGTTAACTCTTAAACACTAACAAAAAAAAACACGCACACATCTCGTCTGTATACCAACGAGACTTCTTCGACATCTTGTCTGAAGAAATGAAGAGCGTGAAATTACCGTCATCAACATCATCATCATCATCATCGTCATCATCACAAGAAGATCATCAATGGACTCCATGCATTGACCAATGGAAGAATCATTTCTTTCATCTCTATTATTAACAAATTGTAGACTTTTCTTTGAAAAAAAAAACAAAAGAAATTATTAAAAATAACATTTGTCTTTTTTTAATGTTTTGATTTGGTTGTAAATGTTATCAAATAATCCCAGTTTATATTTGTTAAATGGTTGGTTTTTTTTATGTTTACTGTTACAGTCACCAACTAGTGAAGAAAATGCAATTTCCAAACGACATATTCGGGTGATTCGTGCAATTGATGATCAAGAAGAAGCCGAATCAGCACCACAGCCAGCTGAAGAGGATAGTGATGGTGATGATGCAGATAGAAATAAACGATTTTTACCATTTGGTGGTTCAGTTAATGCACAAGCATCTGGTGGATCTGGGAATTTCTTATTTGATATCATCCGGGTAAGCAATGGGGCATAAAAATCGACAACAAAACAATTAAAATAAATAAATAAGAATGTTTATCTCTCAATTATTTTATAAAATAGAGATCAAACATCCACCATATCCATACAAATATATATATATATATATATATATATATATATATATATATATATATATATATATGCTTAGTATTTTGTAATATAGAGTCGACCCACTTTCTAAAATTTTTCAGACATTTCATATATTGATAATACGTCCATTAATATCATTGAATCATTCATCGTGATTGTTAAACATTCCACCACTTTAATTTAAATTAGTATTTGTATAAATAAATATACATTACGAAATTGGGTTTTGTCTAATCTTTTTTTCTTCTTGTTTTTTCTGGAATATATCGAATTTTTCGATGTCAAGTAGATTACAAAATCTAATCATCTTGTGGCATCTTGAAGTTTACCAAATTTGAAAGTGTAATTGAAAAACAAACCATGTGTATGTTATAATGTTTAACTTGAATAAAATTTAGAGGGATAGTGGGAAGCTACAAAAATAAAGATTCATGCTTTAAATAATCTCCAATTTGTAAGATGATTTAGTTTTTCATTGCCAAAAACAGCCATGTTTGACATCGAAAAATTTAACATTTGTAACTCCTTTCCATTTCCCGGCATAATAAAATGTTCAAAAATCAAAAGAAACAATTGTGTAAATTCTCCACTTTGTCTTCTATTTCTTCTTCTACATTGTGATTAAGTGTTTAGAATACGGCGGACAGAGCTGCTCGTACAGTTGGCACTGTCTACAGAATGGTTGCTGGTACTGAAAATTTCGGATATGGTCTGACTGCAACTTCAGAGACCAACTATAAGACATCAGATGCTCCTACAGTTAAGGTATCACCAAACCAGTACCAATGGACATGTACGATTACACCACCTGTCTATTGCGCATGGCTTTTTTAACACTAATTCTCAATCTAAAGATATGCAATATAGTGATCTCGATTGAGGTTCGCTCGGAATTGCAGCTTGATTCCTTAAACAAGACCGACAAAAGACGAAATTCTCCTTTCTATTTCTGTACATAATCCCTTTACTAAAATAGTGCTTGAGAATATTTTTAAGTAATACTAATGCATTTGTATATAGTTATTTTGTGTAAATAGTTGATGATGTTTTGTTTTGCTTTTTTTCTGGAAAATATTTGGAAAAAGCGTCATGTCTGGATAATTTCAAGCACTATTTAATTTCACAATTAATCACAAAATTTCTAACAAAACAGACTTTCTCTTCCACATTTCGACAATTTTCTTTTATCTCTAATACTTTCGTATAACGTACAACTAACTACCAGACATGACAGACTTTACTCGACCATTTTTGATAAATCAAAAATTATTTTAAAAAATCAATGAATATAAAATTGGTACTGGAATTACCGCGAATAACATTGCATACATACATTTTATGTAATGGAAAGTTTATTTATAGAATAACTGGCTTAAGTTAAGTGAAAGGATTGTACTTTCTCGCCTATATTGTTTATATGTTATGTGTCTATATAGATTGGATTGTTTGGATTTTATTTTTCCTGTCTTTTAATATAAAATTCCAGAGCAGCTTAGAATTATCTGACAAAATAACTGTTAGAGTTCGCTATAAGCGAGTTTTGTCTATTTTTCCGGTTGGTATTACTGGCAGATTTCAAGGTAATATCATATTCTACTATAGTGATTCTATCCATAGAACTTCTAAAATATTGCAGAATTGTTTTTTTTTGCTGATTTCTAATAATGAATCAAGAATCCTTCAAACATCCCTATTTTTACCTTATATAAGTTTTATCGATTCCATTTTTTTTTGCTAGTATCAAGATAGAACTTTTACAGTTAGTTCAGTACATTCACTTCTGTTTCATTAATTAGTTAATTAATTGATTGATCGATTTTGGTTGGATATTATCAATTTTTCAAATGGTGAAAGGTGTCTATTTTAGTTAGATAGACAGCTAGAAATAAATTTTGATTGACTATCAAATTAAACTTTCGATTTTTTTTTCTTTTTATAGTTAGTAGCAGGCTCTGGTGCCACCGAAGAAAGTGATCACCAAGCCAATGCACCTGGTGGTGTTGCGGAAATCGACATTACAAAACATATAGGTGCTGGTCGTGATACAACAGCTGGTGAAGGTATTCCAGGACCAATTACACGTCTTTTCGTTATTGCTAATCGTGGACTCGCTAATTTAGTTCAGGACCTAATCTTGGTAAATTCCTCCACCCAAAAATAGAACTAAACAAATCTAAAGTAATTATAATTTTTTTCTGTTCTTTTCTTATATAACAGCGTTTGGCTCAAACTAGCGAAAGATTAGTCAACTTTAAAGCTCGCCTTATTACATCACTTATCTAAAGATAATTTGAATGAAATAACGTTGTTGGTTGATTATTGATAGATGAAATCAACGTAGTCGAATGGAGGCGACATCAATATCACTACTGTGACTTTTTTTTATGTCTCAACATCTCGAAACAAGCATTAATTTATCGTTTGCTTTTTTTTGTTATTTTTTTTATTATTTTTATTTAACTTAGTGTACATAAGTGATTACACCTATCCTTTCTATCATTTATTATTGTCTTGCCATCTTGTTTGTTGTTCTTTTAATTCTCTTGAATCATTCAATTCACCATTTTCTTATCATGCGATTCTTTTTTTTAAATACATTCTTAGATTTATAACAATGTTTTTTTTTAAATTTAATTTTGAAAATCGAATCAAAATGTAAATAACCTGAACAATTGCTCATTTGATATCAAAATAAAAGAGAATCCAATGTAAATACAACCAATTTTTTGTTGTAGTCTATTATTACTTTATTATTAATATTATTTTTGTTATAATAAGTATTTAGTGTAAATATTTACAAGGCAATTGTAAATTTAATTTCATAAAATTTACACTTTTACTGTAAGATAAATTAATAAATAAATGTACCTATTATCATTATTAATATTCTGAAATTTGTTGAGAAAGCAGTAAACGTTCAGTGCAATCCTTAGTCCTGTTACTTATAAGTATACTTATCAAATAAAACTAAATACTGGAAACACATCTTCGAAGCAATTGTATCAATTTAAATAACTTGTCAAATTGTGGTACAATCTAACGATCCCAAGTTGAATCAATTATTGAAGAACCTATCAATAGCTTGTCGAGTTACTGTGTTATTGTGATATTTGGACGAAATTCCGTTTCCTCAGGCACGCTTCAGAAACAGTGAAGTAACTTGACAAGATATTGACAAGTTGACATTATCAAGTTTTATTTGGTACAACTTTAACAAGAAAATTGTACATTTAGTATTTTGTTAATAAAACTAACTTTGGCCCAAATCGAAAATTTTAACAGTTTCTTGTACTTCCAGAAATGTTGTTAACCTTCGAGGACTACTGGTCTGTTGAGAACACCACTATTCAAATGTGTTGTAGCTCATGTATGTAGAAATCCACCGAAAAATTGATTGAATGTTTTGGGTGGTTCGTGACACTTGGCACTTCCCACTAGTAATTGTTTATTATTATTTTAGGCATGGAACATCGATTTAGAGCATGAATAAATTACAAAAGATGGATGCTAATGATGAGCCTTTAGAACTGCTCATTTTGATGTTGTTATGAACGACGTTGACGTCGGAATTTTTGGAGACCCGATTGATACCACAAATATGGATATTCAGATAGCGATGATGAGATGGCATTAGCAGAAATTTTTGAACGTCAGTTGTTTGGACAACTCAATGTAAATGATATTGCACAAACAATCCATTTCATCAAAAGGTTGGTGTCGTAGGGTGATGTTTTCTTGGAACTTTATGCTGACCAAGCAATAAAAATATTTTTAGCGATGCATTTATGAATGCGTATTAAAAAAAATGCCCAGTTATCAAGATTACTGGTCTTCTAAGGACGAACTGCGAGATCATTATACACGAGATAGGTTCACTTGACTATTGAGCTAGCTACATGTTAATGATAACTCAATACAACCCCCTACCCCTCTCTTATCAATATTTTGCTCTTAAGCCGCACGATTTCAGTTAATATACCCGTGATAAAGTTGAAGGGTTGCAGTAGTATTCGCCAGTATATGCCCAATGAGCTCACAAAACAGAACTTAAATACTGATTTGAAAGAATTCCGAACGAAACAAAACTCTAGAAAGTAGCGATTATATAGGAAATAATTTCGTTATAGCCAGACCTGTGGTCATCAAATTTGTTCAGTAAACCAAATGGAAACACTTATTATTATAATCGAAACTTTGCAATTGTGATAAATAAAAGAAATACTCTTAAATAATGACCATGGAAGTGCAGGAAACGTTTTTTCCCTGTCCGGAATCACATTACTACCTCATTAAAATATAAAAAAAACACTAATGATGATATTGTGACATTTAAATTGACCAATTAGCCGTCAAAAAAAGGAAATGTTCGTGTGCTATTTAATTATTTAAATAAGCAAATAAAAAATACCTGTGAACGTTTCAATTTACGAACACGCCTGTCAAGACGTTGGCAGGGAGGGAGAGTGTATTTTTCCCCCTACTATGAGAGAATCCTTAGATAATCATCGAGTAAATTCTATTGTTCTCCACAGAATTTAATAGATAATATAAAGAAAACAGGATTTATTAAACGATTACAATTTGAGGAATTTTATTATAGGATCTCAGGGAAGAGCAACTGCCCCTGTTTGCCCCCATTTACATAAGTACATCCAAATATATAGGGGCCCGAACAAACTGTTTTTTCCTGGACCGGCGAAGACACTGGTTTCCCTAGGACGCATCGAGTGTCTTGGCGGTCCAGATTATTTTTATTTTGTATATTTTCTCAATGTATTCACATCATTCGCATATTTCTGTGGCACCTTTCTTCAGGCGAGCTCTGTAGCGAGATAAATCACACAAAAATTAAGTTTATGTGTTGACGAGAATTTAATGATATGGTGTATAAATTTGACCAATGAACACGAGCAAGCAACTTGCAGGGAATGTTCTCACAGTACTGGTGACACACGTTATAGCTAAAATTCTTCCATCCCTTGTGGCTTATTATCTGTTTACCTCGCTCTAATTCGTGGGAAAGCCGTAAAGGTGATGGTACTTTTTTCCGATATACTGATTGTTACTTCGTTCGCCTGATGAAGGCTCATTACACATGTGGATCTTAAAACCAATCATTTCTTAAGATTGTCCGGTTGTCTAAGAGTACCTTAGAATGAGGTGAAAATTGGTCAAGGAAGATGAGCCAGCTGTAAATGACATGAACCTGTTTTCTTCAAGCTTGTTACTATCTTTCTTTGCTCTTTTTACAGCTGCGCGATTATTTTTAACATATAAAGTGCGCACTCGTACTTTATAAATCACTCACAATTAAGCTCTGCAGATAGTAACTTCGGTGAATAATTATGAATCGAAAACTGGTAGTAACGATTATTTTTGTAATTATTTGCACTGGTGTGTTGGTAATTTTTTTAATAAATCCAAAACAGTCAAAAACATTACCGTCTGAAGTGCTGAAATCTTTAAAATTTGCCCAAGTTGTTAAGATGAAAGAGTTGAAGAAAATATTTCTACTATAGAAACAAAAATTTTCAGATTTTCCGACATATTAACTATACATATCCCCCATACGGGTTTGGTGTCCTAACAAATGTAAGTAATTTTATCACCATTTATGATTAATTAACGAATTTCGAGAAATTACAGAAAGGTAAACGACGAATATATAATGTTGGTAAATATTTGCGACAAAGTTATCGTCAATTTTTAGACGATTATTATTCTCCAAATTTAATAAAAGCTACAACAGCTGATTCATCCCGTACACAATCATCTTTGCAATTGGTTTTAGCTGGTTTATTGCCACCAAAAGATGAACAAATTTGGGAAAATGGTATCAACTGGCAGCCAATTCCACATACAATAATACCACTAAACGTAAATTCAAATATCCTAGAATTTCCAGTTACATTTAAACATTCATAATACAATACAATTTCAGATTTACCACTCACTCTATTGTCCCGGTTATAAAAAACTGTATCATGAATTTATGAACACACCGGAAATGCGAAAAAACTATCAAGAAAATAAAGAATTTTTCGACTACATGTCACTTAATACTGGTTGGAATGTAACAACAGCGGCACGATTGATTTTTATTGACGATAGTTTAACAATTGAAATGAGATTTGGATTGACTTTACCAAAATGGACACAGAAAGTTTATCCAGATGAATTGAAAAAATTGTCAATTACGGCTTGTAATATCTTTTGTGGTACTACTCGATTGAAACGGTTATATATGGGTTTTCTATTGAAACAATTATTAAATAATAATTATATGAAATAATTATAATGGAAACGTTTTCAATATATTCCCTACATGACGCTAAAATATTCTTGGTATTGGTTCAACTTTAAACGCATTTGAAGATCTTTTAATACCAAGGCAAGAATTTTCAATTTATATCGAAAAATTCAAATTGATTTTAAATAATTTTTTAGTTTTACTATCAATCAACCAGAACCAAAAATTATGAAACTATTAAATGGTCGAACATCTATTACAGTCGATGATGATTCTAAATTAATTGAGACATAATTACCTGAAGATAATGAATGTGAAGAGGGTCTAGAGGGTGTGCAAATAATAATAATACAAGGATATGAAAACTGTTTAGAGAAGATGCAATTTGTTGTTCGAGAATTGAATTTGCACCCCAACATATTGAGAAAATTCCGATTCAACAACAAATAATGGGCGATACTTGTTTGAATCGGTCTTTTAGTTGAATATCTGAAATAGTTTGTGTTTTAATCAGCCACTTTCGATACGTTTAAAGTACGAAGGTGACCTATTGCAATGGCTACGAATTTCTTCAAGTTCTCGTTCGGATTTTTCAATGAAATCGTTTGGAATGGGGAAACATCACGATGGACAAGTGAAAAGTATTGTTGTTTTATTTGTGGCACGACACTTTTTTGGGTTAAATAGTCCCAACTTTCTTCTTTTAGCAGGGTAATGTTATCTTTAATCTATCAAGTGCAGAGACACATCACACATTCGCACACACATTCCGTGAAATACACTTTGTTTTCAGTACAATTTCGGGAAAAAGTGGGGATTTTCTATTGCTGAGGTTGTTAACATTATTTGTCGTTTTGTCAAATTTTGTCTGCCAAAATATTTGATTTAATACGATTAATGGATCTCAAATGTTTAAATAATTCGTTTGTTGCTCTATAATTTATTTGTGCCAACATTATGAGCTAATTACATTGTTTTAATTGATTCCACACATACAGAAAAAGGAAGGAGGAAGGGAGCCTTACTCTAACAAATATTTTGATTACACTCGATCTTTTACGATGTCCCCAGAACTTTGTAAAAGATAGGAGTTTGACTGTAACTGTTTGATTGTTGTTTTTAAATACTACAACAGAATTAATTCATAGCATCAGCACAATGTTAACTAATGAGGATTTAACTGCTTTCAATATTCCACAAATTAAATGTAGAACAAATAAAAATTATAGCAATACTGTACTAAGTTGGAGCCATTTCCATCAAATTGAAACTAAGCATAGTTTCAATCAATATTGTGGGACGAAAAAGAAAAATTTTTAAAAGTCGTATATGAGTTGTAAACCTTCTGTGCCCTCTTCACATTCATTATCTTCAGGTAAGTATTTCTCAATTAATTTCGAATAGTCATCGATTGCAATCGATGTTTCACCATTTGTTAGTGTCATAATTTTTGGTTCCGGTTGAAGGAAATCTTGATAGAAAAACTTGAAAATTCGGAAAATTAATGTGAAATTTTCTATATAGACTGACAAATTCTTACCTCTAATTTGTAATTATTGTTAATTTGATGTAATTCAATTAATGTATAAGCACCAAACGGTACTAAAGGATCTTCCAATATATTTAAAATGCAACCCAAACCAATAACATTAGAGTCATGTCCAGAATATAGTGACAATTTTTCGTTTATTTTACCATCAATTTTATCATATATTTCATTTAATAATTGTTTCAATAGATAACCAATATACAAACGTTTCAATCGAGCAGTACCACAAAAGATTCGGGAAGCCGTAATTGACCATTTTTTCAATTCATCCGGATAAACTTTCTGTGTCCATTTTGGTAAAGTCAAACCAAATCTCTCTTCAGATTTTAAACCGTCGTAGACGGAAAACGCCCGTGCTGCTGTTGTTACGTTCCATCCAGTGTTGAGTGAAACGTAGTCGAAAAATTCTTTATTTTCTTGATAGCTTTTTCGCATTTCCGGTGTGTTCATAAATTCACGATACAGTTTCTTATAACCTGGACAATACACTGAGAGGAATATCTAAAATATGATTGTATTGTGTACTTTAAAGTATTATTGAAAATTCTGTGAAATGTTAATTTACTGTATTGTGTTTTTGTGGTATCACTTGATAAGGAATTGGTTGCCACTTCACACTATTTTCCCAAATTTGTTCATCTTTTGGTGGAAACAAACCAGCCAACACCAACTGTAAAGATGATTGTGTACGTGGTGAATCACTTGTTGTAGCTTTTATTAAATTTGGAGTATAATAATCGTCTAAAAATTGACCATATCGTTGTCGCAAATATACACCAACATTATACATTCGTCGTTTACCGTTCTGTAATTTCTCGAAATTCTCTTAAATAATTTTGAATGGTGATAAAATTACTTACATTCGTTAGTGAACCAACGCCATATGGGGGATATGTATAATTCATATGAGGATCATTAGGAAACATGAAAAATTTCAAATTGGTTCGTTCGCCATGTCGGAAAATCTGAAAAAATTTGATTTACTAGTTGAAATTATTTAGCATCTCCTTCAACTCACAACTTGGACAAATTTTAAAGTTTTCATCTCTTCAGCCGCTAATATTTTTGATTGTTTTGGATTTATTGAAAAAAGTACTAACACAACGATAAAAATAATTACAAAAATAATTGTTACTATTAATTGTCGATTCATAATTAACAACCGAAGTTATTGTATTGAAAGCTAAATTGTAAATGTTGTCTAAAGTGGGAACGCTTTATATGGTAGAATTTTTTTTTGTAAAAAACTTGTAAATAACCATATCAAGTCGTTTACGCCTGCGGTTCATCCGCCTTCACTAATTTTCTCCTTAATCTAAGGCAATCTTAAATTTAGCAACATCCAAGGATGAACCTTCTTAAAAGAGGACAAACTCAAGAAATGTTTGGTTTTAAATTTCACACGTATAGTGAATGTTGGACAATTCATTTGACCAACCTACCCTTACGGCTTTTGCACGAATTAAAGCGCGATAAACAGATAATAAGCCGCCAGGGGTCGTAGAATTTGAGCTGACGATACCGCCCTAGACTGCAACTCCAGCTGTCGCAGATAGCAACAAAATTTCTGTAAATTTTTAAAAGTCGCCGTAGGTTTCTCGATCATGTTTATTGATCAAATATAAACAGGCTAGCAACAAATTCTCATCAACTCTCAAATTTAGTTTTTGTGTGATTTATCTCGCTAGAGAGATCCCCTAAAAAGGTCGTCAGAAATTTGCGTATGATATGAACATGTTGCAAAGACGTCAAAAGTGATTACACAGAAGACGAGCCGCATAAGAATAAAAATTATGATAATAATAATAGTAAAAATTTGAAGGTATTATTTTAGGAATTCTAGTCTAAATATTCGTTATTGATAACAGATAGATTAGACTTTATGATAATACAATCGGGTTCAATTTCTATTTGATGGGCATGTTGTTAAATTAAATTCAATTCGCTAATCGAAAGAAACGGATTAAGATTTTTAGAATACAAAACTTTGGAAATTCCAGCCTAAAAATTCTTCATTGGATTACTCTCATCCATTTCTTTCCACAAGATACCAAAGAATAATTGATTCGTGTGAAAAACTCTCAACTTGTTAGAAACAGCACACGCCAACCCTGGAATATGCAATAACGCAAGTTTTCGAATTTAGACGATAATTTTAGCATGAGAAATAGCGACCATGTTTGGCGTGTGGAATGGCCCGTGTTACTGCATTTACACGTTACATTCGCGACGAACTGAGGCAAACAAATTTGTCCGTCACTGACTACAATTTTGGATCGTGCAATCTTGGAGCGTCCTTTACACAGAGAGTCTTGCGTGCGAGATTGAACGTGTAAGTGTTAAATCACGCGGGTATGACGGTCCGTGCAAACCCTGCGATTCGTGTAGTTTAGACGGATTTGCGAACACAAGCCAAATGGCATGCGGGCGGCTCGCCGCAATTCATTTTCTGACGGAATTTTCCAACAAGTTCAAACAAATTCGTCGTTCATGTTGGGAGAGCAAACTGCACATTTGTGTAGTTTACAGGCATCAACGAACCAGCACGAAACTGACCATTATTTCTATATGTACTATTATTTATCTTGTTGTTGTCTTACTCGTGACATGTTCGGCTCAAATACGGATCGTCAGATGTTGGTATCTAGTAGATTCGTCAACTAAAAATTTTCATTCGAACATTCGACGAGCATCACATTGCAGGCTCGGCTCGGCTCGGCTCGCTAGTATATCACCACCTTTAAACAGAAACACGCGCGATCATCATACACTCTCATCCATGTCCAAAAATCTTTCCTGAAATCATACAAATAAACAGATGCATGAAAACAGCCCCTGAACAAGTGACCGATTAAAATCATGAAACTGTAGGCGAAGTAGTTAATATTTATTATTTATTTTCTACCTACCTAATAACATTTATATAATAAGAACATATAATGGATGATAGTAATTTTAATGATTTAAATTATCAGTCAATATTAAATTGTGTTGAATTTCAAGAAAAGTTAGAATTAGATGATCGTGATCAAGTGCACATTTGGACACACATTTGGTAATTGTGTACCAGAATAGAATTGTTATTATTAGAAGTTTTTTTTTCACATTTAATTAATTAATCAGTATATGAACATTTCCTTGGTTTTGTCGGTTAATTGGCCAATTTAGTTTTTATTTTCTGTTTTAATGAGGTGCTTGTTGTGATTCCGATTGGAAAAAAAACGTTTGAACTTCCGTCGCCTTAGTTAGAAGTATATAATTATTATTACAATTACAACGTTTCGATTATAATAACAAATATTTTTAGTCGTTTTCAGACGAATACTGAACAAGTTTCGTGTCTGGAGGCATGTTTGTTCATTTTTAACTGGTTCCAAAAGTTTTCTGTTTCGCCAAGTATGGTCAGCGGCTCTGTATTTCTCTGAATCGCTTCCTGTTCATTGAAATTTACTTCTATAAATATAGTTCTCCTTATTGGGTTGGTGTGTATTAAATGCCTTCTCAAAAAATCACAACAGCTGAAAATCATCGCATTGTTTTTTTCCTCTAATCTTTTGTTTTCTCTTCTAGTTGGGTGGCATAATCATTTGTTTTCAAGTCGTTTGGGGCCTTATAATTCCGGACTTTGTATTGGTAAGTGTTTAGTTAGGAAGCTAAAATGTATCTTAATTCTAGAGTTATTTTCTTCTTTATCCATCATTAATTTGACTGATAGTCTATTGTTGTGCGTTTTTGTTTCCACATGGCTACTATTAAGATTAGGAAAATAGGACATGCGATGGTATTCCAGTTAAAATGATGCGAAGAACCGTAGAACTGTGCTAATGACATGACCAAGAGACCTCTTGTAATAGAGATCAAGATTACGGTTGCAATAACTTCCATTGCAGCACCATCTATTCACCCCTACTCTGAGAAAATCCTTAATCATCGAGTAAATTTTTTTATGCCACAGAATTTAGCGTATATAAATTTACAATATAGAGAAAACAGGAAGAGCAACTGCTCCTGTTTGCCTCCATCTGCATAAGCACATCTAAATATTTGGATATAGGGGCCCGAACAAAATGGTTTTCCCGGGACCTGCGAAGTCAGTTGAGCTTTGTAGCGATATAAATCACACAAAAATCAAGTTTACGAGTTGACGAGCATTTAATGATATGGTGTATAAATTTGATCAATAAACCCGAGCAAGAAACTTGCAGGGAATTTCAAATACTCTCGGTAATGTTCTCACATTACTGGTGACAGACGTTATATAGCTAAAGTTCTTCCATGCCCGACGGCTTATTATCTGTTTATCACGCTCTAATTCGTGCGAAAGCCGTAAAGGTGATGTTATTTTTTTCCGATGTATGTATTGTTAGTTCGTTCGCCTAATTAACCTTCATTACACGTGTGAAATTAAAAACCAATTATTTCTTAAGTTTGTCCTGTTTATAGAATGTTGCTCATTGAACGATACTGAATTGAAGACTACCTTAGAATGAGGAAAAAAATTAGTCGCGGAAGATGAACAAGCCGTAAATGACATGAGCCTGTTCTTTAAGATGTTTACTTTCCTTCATTCATCTTTTAACGGTTGCGCAATTATTTTTAACACATAAAGTGCGCACTCGTACTTTATAAATCACTCAAAATTATGTTCTGAAGCTAATAACTTCGATGAATAATTATGAATCGAAAACTTGTAGTAACAATTATTTTTGTAATTATTTGCATTGGTGTGTTGGGAATTTTTTCAATAAATCCAAAACAATCAAAAACATAGCGTCTGAGGAGCTGAAAACTTTAAAATTTGTCCAAGTTGTAAGTTGGAAGAGATGCCAAACAATTTCAACTATGAAAACGAAAATTTTCAGATTTTCCGACATGGCGAACGAACCAATTTGAAATTTACAATTTTTGCTAATGATCCTCATATTAACTATACATATCTAACTAACACACCGGAAATGCTAAAAAACTATCAAGAAAATAAAGAATTTTTCGACTACATTTCACTTAATACAGGATGGAACGTAACAGCAGCGGCACGAGCGCTTTTGATTGACGACAGTTTAATTAATATGTGAAGAGAGATTTGGCTTGACATTACCAAAATGGATATTGGTGGATGCGTCGGGTTGATTTTTAAATGTAATATTTTTTAAGTTTTTGGTGTATGCGCTGGGTGGAAATTTTGGTGGATGGGCCAGACTAAGTCTTTGGGAAATGATGCTGGATGCGCCGTGCTTTTGTGATATCCACAGATATCTCAAATTGAACCTGTCAAAGAGTTGTTTATGTTAATTTCCAACTTTCAACTATAAATCATTTTAATAATCATATTAATCATATTTATTATTGATTAAAAATCGATTTCAGCGGGACGTTTTACTGTAAATTACAAATTAACAATGGAGAAACTGATAAGAATTGCAGAATTTCGATTCCATCTTTCAAATTTTACAATTTACAATAAAAAGGGCTTTATACTATCATTAAACAAAATTTTTGGACCCGACAGAAACGATTTTTACAATTCATATTCAAGTTTTTAAAAACCAGGCATTGGTCATTTTGCAGTAATTATACACCAGCAACACGAACTTGAAAATTTAACAAAAGAAATATTTTTTTAAGATAATCTACCTGTTTCCAGGGGATTCATTGCTATTTGTTTTTCATGCTAGTTTTTATATATTTGGAAGTTCATGGAAATTAGGAATGCTGATTACAATTTTCTCCACCTAAAAACACACAATATCCTTGTTGGAAAAACCTGCAGTCGTCACCCATGTTTTATCAACAATGTGCGTTGCGAACGAACAAAATGTTGTAAAACAAAATATTTTGTTTGGAAACGTTGCGAGACAGAACAAAATGTTCGTCAAACCAACAAAATGCTCGTTGTTATAACAACGTTTTCGTCCGATCAGTGTGCGTTGAGTTGATAAATTCAACCAACTGATCTAACAACGTTTTTGCTGTATCAGTCTGCAATCGGCCTTATTGCGAGACAGTATTGTCATTTTCAAATTAAACCCGCACTCCTTGTTGTCTCTTGTTTAAATACTAGAATTAAACGACATAAATTATTTACATATTTATTTAGAACAGATACATTCATGATTTCTGTCGAATCACATTAATGATTAAAAAAAAATTGAAAATTAATTAAAGAAAAATAAAACAACTAAAACAAATAAATCGATTGCATCAAGTCGAATTTATGTTGTTGTACATTTCAACTTGTGCAACATTCGAGAGACAGTCTTCAACAATTTGAAAAAAAAGAGCAAAAATTTTCTCATTGTATTATCATCATTGATTAATTTAATACTAGAATTAACTACAAAAAATCGAAATTAAAACGTAATAAACTAGAGAAAAACAAAACTATCATAATGTGAGGTAGAATTTGTTCAATATTCTAACCAATTTATATAATTGAAATATAGATTGTTCAAAAAAAAATGTAACAATCATTTCATTAACCAATCAATCGGTCAACTAACTGGTCAATAATTTAATAATAATAATAATAATAATAATAAACACAGATGATTACTCAATTGTAGTTACTTGAAATTAAAAAGTGTATTTTTTTACAATAAACAACTATATACAGCGTAAAACACAGATTGGAAATTGTTTTATTTCGAATTCATATCAATTCTTTCTGTATTCATACATTTCCTTATCTACCATTCTATTTTATAGTTTGAATTATTTGTCACATTTATCAAGCTTTCTTCATTTATCTTTTACAAAACTTGTCATTAAAATATTTCTAATCATCTACAAACACTTCTAACAAATATGTTTAATTTATACAAATTTTTTTGCCAACTCTACCATATCTTCTATTATCAATCAAACAATCTCCAATTTTCAAAAATTGTAAAAAACTTTAATACAAATTATACAGAACTGATTAAAGTATTATTTAATGGAAAAATAATAATAATTAAATTCGACTAATAATAATAATAAACATAATAAGCAAAACTCACCAAACTCACTGTTTCGCTCGAATACAGAAATTTCTTCTATTTTTGTAATTTTTAAAACAGTCTTCTTTTAGATTTTGTCTCTAAATGTGTGTGTGTGTGTTTGTGTGTACATATTTTTGTAAAAGAATAATTTATTGTATAAAAGTTTGTTTTAAATTTCCGTTTTTGTTAATGGTAGATATACAGGCTATTTATTAAAAATTAAAGAGACTATACACATTTTCTAATAGTTATTTACACAATAATATTTCAATTAAATTAAACGATTGGCCGTTATCGTATTCATCCAACCAATCAATTATTGTTAAAAGTCGAAATAGACAAAATAAAAACACACAAAAAATCAGTCAATTTTCCTCCATTTGTTTTCAGTTATTTTTTAATAAACAAATAAATAAATAATTCAGTCTATATTTATAAACAAAACAAAAAAAAAGTAGTGATTATGAGCAAAATTAAACAACGAATTAAGTACGTGTTTTAATTGTTTTTTTTTCGAAAAAAAAACCTTGTTCTCCAAAAAATATACAAAATACCATCAATACCAACAAAACACAAAATCTGGGTAACTGATGAAGAAAAAAATCTTTGGTTCATTCAATGATATTTCCTACATTTATTTGTGATAATCGTTCGAAACAAGATTTGATTGTAATTCAACGAAAATGAAACGAAAATTTGAGATCAACGTGTGTGTGTGTGTGTGTCTGTGTGTTTTTTTTTAATTAGTTTTTGTTGTTGTTTATTTGTTAATTAACCACATCATACGAGAGAGAAAAAAGAAAACAATAAAAACACAAGATGGCACTTTGAGAAAAATGTGGGAAATTTTCAAGACATGTCATGGCATAAATTTAAATTATTGGATTATTCACAAATGGGCAGTTGAATTGGCAGTGTTAAATTCCTCGGTTTTTTTTTGTTTAAATTAAAAATAATTAGACCAAACGGAACTTAAAGGAATGTTTCTGTTTAACAAGAGTCTAAAAATTAAAAAATAAACTAAACGTTATTACGAACACACAAAGTAAAATTAAATTACAATAATTGATTAATTCGCCTATAATCTATTTTTGTTTTAAAATTATAAATAATGGCAGTGGTTTTAGGCTGGTTGTAAAACACGGTTGAAAGCCTATATAAAATCCAGACTCTTCCGCAACTTTTTACAAATTACAAACTATACAAATACGAATCTTGTATTACACAGAGTGAAAGACTTTATATAAATATACATAATTTGTTTGTGTCGTGCTCTTAAATCAATTGAAAAGAAAAAAAAACGATGTGAACCTTTATAAACGAGATCTATTTTTAAAAACAATAGCAGCAACAACAATTTAATTTTCTTTTTTTGATTAAACAATTTTGAAAAAAGGTTCAATCACTCTTTTTCTCTCTTCAAAAACTACTCAAACTATTTGAAAATCATATAATTTTAACAAGAATCTTGCATCACAATCGTTTTGTTGGAACAAGTTTACGGCGACATCGACGCGCCGTCGTTCGTGTTGTTGTTGTTGTTGTTGTTGTTTGTGGAAATAAACTATCCTGGAGAATATTTTTTGCTTCTGATTTTAATGATGGTATTGATACAGATTTTCTTGTTACAAATTCTTTCTCCGTTACCCATTCATCAGGAATACTTGGTGATAGAAAATACAAAAAAAATGTTTATTCGTTTTAATAGAAACGATTTAAAATCCAACTCACATATCGACCGGATGCCATCTAATCAAAAATTGTACTTGCCCATTTGATTGTATACGTCTTGCTAATATTTGACTTACAACATTTACTGAATCACCATCAGCATCACTAATTTGTCCTTGTGTACGGTTTTCTGTCATTGTTAATAATTTATGTTGTAAACCTTCCATTATGCCCGAATCAATGAAATCGAACATTCTTGCTGAAATGCAACACAATTTAGTAAAATAATTTTTTTCTAAATGATCTAATTACCTGACCAAGGTTGCCGTCTAAATCTGATTTTTTTCCCATTTCGTTTCAATGATTTCGAACATGAATTTTCTGTCGATTTCTTGGCATTACTACCAGTCTGGCTACCATCACTATTAAAATGACCATTGACATGTCTTTCCAATGTCAACTGAAAAAATTAAATGAATTAAACACAAATCTTTACATATTTTAGAATTACGGGATTATCATTTCTAACCTTGCATTGCAGCCCAATATACAATTCCAATAAAATCAAAAATACTTACCTGCGAGTTAAATCGCTGGCCACAGCCGTCGACGATGCAACGGAAGGGTTTCGTCCCAGCATGTGCTAAGACATGCCGTTCCAACCATGACCTCGAGCAAGATGTGCGACCATGCACTTTACAACCCAACCACAAACACACATATTGTTCTTGGGTTGCTTGAGATATCACATGTTTTACCTTTTAAACAAACAAAAATCAATAATCAATTAACAAATATTTTATGTAAATCTTCAATTTACCTGTAGGTGTTCTAATAAGGCCCCATTGGTGTCAAATTGTGCGTTACATTCAGCCCATCTACATAGGCCAGAGTCTGTTGAATGTGCTGTTGTCGTCGATTTATTAATTTTATTTATATCTTTGATTTCTTTTTTGATTATTTGTTGTTTAACAGGAAATCTGATTGTCTTCGGTTGTGATAATATAGGTGATTTTTGCGGTGTGGTTGTTGTTATTGTTTCAGCAATAATAATTTTCAAATTTTCTTTAGAAGATGCTATACCACTATCAGTTGATGATGATGGTGATTGGTTTTCAATTTTTGTAATATCTTCAGATCGATGAGACGAAGATGAGGATTCTTCTTCATCTCGACACTTGGTCTCTCGATGAACATTTTCATGTTTTTGTTGTTGAACAACATTACACGTATTTATTGTTGTTGTTGGTAATAGTAGCGGCAATGATTGTGGTAGTGGTGCAGAACACACAATATTACCAGAATCATTTGTTAATTTTGGTTTATTAATTGATATTGATGATGTTACTGTCGATGATGATGATGATAATGGTAGCGATGATGATAATACTGTTGTAGGAACGGCAACATTTGTTAAATTCGTACTATTTAAACGTGAAGGCAATGTATTTAATTTAACAATAGGCACTACCGTTGCATTCAATTTAAGACAATTAAAATTATTTATTGTTGTAATTTTTTGTATTGGTTGTATCACATTTAAACATGGAGTAGTTTTATTTATTATTGGTATTGTTGCTGTATTGATACCATCACTTGATATTGTTGTGAATTGTGGTAGAAAGATACTATTACTATTGTTGTTATCAGGTGGTTTTGGTGTTTTTGTATGTAAATATGCCAAATTTGGTGGAAATCCAACAGCTGTTAATGTAACAGTCGGTGTAAAATTTGTTAAATTATTAACATGATGATGATTTTGTTGTGTAATTTGCTGTTGCTCTTGCTGCTGTTGTTGTTGATGTTGATGATGATGATGTTGATGATTTTGATATACATCTGGAAGCTTACTTGGTGCTGGTAAAATTTTCCTAGGAACCGTAATTTGTGACAATTTTCTAGTTTTATTTGACGATATCGTTTCTAATTTTTTATTTGTTGTCTGTCTTATATTTAATGTCTTTAAACCGTTAAATTGTGTTTGTTGATCGACTAGTGAAACATATTTATTCGTCAATGTATTATTATTATTAACGGCAGGTTTTATAACGTCACCACCAACACTTTTTGTTGTTATTGTTGCTGTTGCTGCTGCGGTTGTTGTTGTTGTTATTGTTGTTATTGTTGTTGCTGTTTCCTTTTTTATCACATGCAATTTTATTTGTGATTTGAAATATTCAGTTATTTTCCCTTGTTTTGTCGTTTGTGTTTGAATATCATTTTTATTACAGGCATTATTATTATTATTATTATTGTTATTATTATTGTTATTATTAGTATAATAACTATTATTGTTATTATTATTTTTATTCGATAATTTTTTAACTATATTTGGACTAGGTATATCGGAATTTTTCGACGATATTGACGACAACAGTGTAAATGACATTTTGTTATTGTTACTATTATTATTATTATTATTATCATCATTATTATTACTATTCTTATTATTATTATTTAGCGACGTCATACCGTTATTGTTATTATTACTAGAATTATAATTATTATTATTATTACTATTAGTATTATTATTTAGGCATGGCGGTGATTGTTTGCTAGTTGTGTTGTCCCCATCAGACTTGTGTCGTTTCGGGAGAGCAGTCTTTTTTTCTTCTTGTATACATCTCTTTATTGGTGGACCACCATCAGCAGTATTTGTTCCTGTTGCTGTTGTCGTCCAAGGCCAACGTGGATGATGAGCAGTTTCTTGTGTTGGTGGCATCTTTGCCGGCAGTGGTTGTTGTTGTTGTTGTAATAATGTTGTTCCAGTTCCAGAATCCTCAGAATGACTTGATGCTGTACTAAATGGTGATCCTGGATCTGTTATGTCACTTGATGCAGTACTACTGCCACTACAATCCGTACAGCTCAATACTGCAACACCACTGCAACAAAAAAACAACAAAAATCAAACATACAGAATTCATGTATATATAAATACTTTCCGAATAATGAATGAAAATTATCAATACATTGTTATCTGTACCGAAATATTATTGGAACAGAATGTGGAAGAGATATGCAATGAAAACTCTTCCATCTTCTCTTCCTCATGTATTCTCGACTTCATATTTGTATATCTACTAAAAACGTGGATTCCTAAAGCGCAAAGCCCCATTTACAACACATAATAAAGACTAGACTGACGACCAATCAGCATGAACCATTGGACCGCCTCAATGGATTCATGGGCGGCTCGTCTCAACCAACAATAGAAAACAATTCAAATCAATTCCTTATATAGAATCGAATTCATCGAAAATAATTACAAGATTTTTAAAAGAATGCAAACAAAATATATATAAACATTTAATTTCATCTAATTATTGAGAGAAAAACAAAACACAACGGTTTACTGTTCCACGTTGAAAACAGTCACACACCCCAACAACAACAATTTGCCCCTTTGCCTTACTGTGCAATACAATACAATTTGCTATATCCTACATAAAGATCCAAAAAATTTAATATTTTTAGTGAACAAAAAATTTGCACACACAATCATCCTTGAACAAATAGCTGGAATTTATTTTATTTAGAAAACTACTAAAGGTACACAAAAGTGCGGATTAACCAAACTGGTTACTACCCATTGTTTAGTGATAATTCTTAAAATCGACTCCGATAGATTAGAAAGTCTTTTTTGCTTTACTGAGAAAAACATTTTCATAATGGCTACAATTTTCATAAAATCTTCAATATACAAATAGATAGATAACAAAAATAAACAAGTGTAATATTTTATAAGTATTACGTGACTTGTTCCGATGAACCGGAAGTGCGTGGAGGAAGTAGTATTACCGTAACGAGGGCGTGGCTGTTAGTCGTCCTCCACCACACACCGTTTTATATACAACTATATACAAAATATGTATATAGATAGTCATTATTTATTCAATTGTTCATTTATCTAAACATGTGCATATGTGATGCGGTATATATCTGAATATTATTATTATTATTATTGGACGTTGATGATCATTCATCTTATGCACCTAGGGAGTGATAATTGCGTGCGTATTTCGTTTATAAATATATATTAAAACAAAACATAAATTAAATTTGAAATAGAAAGATATTTTATTTATGGATATGTTTGTTTTTGCAAAATTACCATTAGATAATATGATAGAATTCTTGTTGTTGTTGTTGTTGTTGTTGAAATAGTACTATGCGAGAGATGTATGAGAATAGTATGAATCATGTAATTTATATTTAAATTACATTGCAATGGTGCATACAAGTGATCCAATATTGTTCAATCAATATTGAGGGAGCACCAAAGAAAATTACGATTTAATCTAATCACACATCACATATGTATGAAAATAATAATGCCTATGAAATTTTCCAATTTCTTTCTTCGCTCGACTACAGTTAAAGGTCGTCACAAAATATTTGTAAATAAATACAATGACTATTAATATAAACATGTTTCTATTCATTAGATTCACCTGTTTTAACATTGATAAAGTTCAACAAAGTTGCCGTTTATGGACGGCAAATGAAATTATTGAAAATGCAATAATCTCATTTTCTAATTTAAATTGTGACCATTCAAATCAAAATAAATGATTGATTAAATGTTAGTAAGTAAATTAATTTGAAATTTAGATTTAAAAAAAAAACCAGCTTGGCCAAATTGCCTCTTCAGGGGTCTCTTATGTTGTACGGTTAAACTGGTTTAGAAATTGTGGCCAACAGGCAAACAAAATGGAAATGGTCTATATTACAACAATTTTCTTACTACTACTAACAATAATTGAGATGAAAATTTGTGAATAGATAAAAAATTTGAGCGGAAGAGGGTGTTAAAAAAAAACAATACTTTATAGATCGCCTAATGTGCAGATCCACTAACCCACAGAATGCAACACCACAATACGGGCACGTCATCATCAACATCAGCTAGAAAGAGAGAGAGAGAGGTGAACGTGCCAGACCAAGGCCAACACAAATTCAAGTTCATTATTTACAGAATTTTTTTTCGATAATTTCATAAATTATTCACATTTCTGCAAAAAAAAATGATTAAAAAAATACACAAATTTGTTCTGAAAGTTTCTGTCGAAATTTGTAGTAAAATGAAAAGAAGAAGGTAAATGGTATTTTAGGGTGGTGTATTCCGGTTTTTGCTGAACAATATAAGATGGTTGAAATTCACAAAACCGTTGTGTTGTATTTTCACAATGTGATAGAAGAGAGATGAGATTCTATATTTAAGAACTAAAAGTTGGAACTTTTATCTATATACTACAATCTTTGTTCATTGATGATTTATCAAATTTTTCTTGTTCGATTTCGAATGCACCAATGAAGAAACAACATAAAATTATGCTAATTCATCCAGATGGTTGTCTAAATGTCAATTAATATCAGCAGTATTTTTTTTTCCGAACACACATCAACATTATTTTTTTTTGCTTTTCAATTCATAACTGCGGTTTGTACAGCATCCTGATGTGGTCGTCCATATTCAACAGAGTTTTGAGGCACGTGCTACCTATAATAGACCGCATTTCCGCTGCCTACATTTGCTATTCTATCTGTTTTCTTTTTCTTTAATGATTAATCAAATATAATTTTTTTATCGATGTTTTTACTAAATTTTCCCACCCACGCATCATATTCATTCATTCGATAGATATATTTGAAACATTTGAATAAAACGACCAATGCTGAGAATATTTTTATCAAAATAGCAAATTATCACCCCCTGTGTAATTTGATTGTCGACAACTACAACAACAACAAAACTGGATAAATAAGAAACTTGAGGTCAATAGACTTATTGCAAGGTCATTTTAAAACATTGGACTCGTCGTCTTTGAAGAGAATCTTCTATTATAAGGTGCACCATCGTGCACATACACACACACACACACAAACTTTCGTAAATTCAGCATATTTGAAAAACCGTTTATAGCGCGAATTACGAGAAAACTACGAAATTATCATTAAAATCAAATTAAATGAGTTTAAAGTTACAATTTTCTGTGGGCAATTAATCAAACACGAAAATTAGATAAAATCCCATAAGGAGATAAACTGGTAAACTGTACAAATCGTGTTAAGTTTTCAGCAAACACAACAACAAAATCGTTAGTTAGATTGGTAATAATTGCAAAAAATCAACAGCAAACAAAAAAAAAGCGAAAAAAAACCACACTCACAATTTCCTTTTCATAATAATCACAGAATTTTTGTTTTGTTTTGTTTGAATTTTTGATTGATTTACTTGTTTGTATCGCACACAGGGTACGTGACTAGAAGAAATGTTATCATGAAATGGCAGGATAATTCCATTAGATATCGTTTATTTATAAAAATTACCCCACTCTAATATTTGGAATAACAGAAGCAAAAAAAAAGACTAAATAGTAGTTGTCATCTTACAACAAAAAAATATGACAAATAGTCACACGCATACTCGTCCAGATGAGGGGTAGCCTTTTTAAAGTCTTACAATCTATTTTTGGAAATACTACAATGGAAAAATGTAACACATACAGATGTGTTATAAAATCGTAATAGAATAAATCATTTTACAAATGTACGTGTTTGTGTGTGTTTTTTGACATAAAACGTTATGCATGAAGGGGTTGGTCAACAAAAATTCTAAAATATTGAAATAGGGACATTATAAACAACAATAGCAACACATCAGGTGTAGTTACCCGGAAGTGTACACTTAACACCCTCAACGATACGAGTTCCGGCCGGATTCATATCACAACTATATCTCACGCGATAATCAGTAATTTGACCGATCACACAATTTTCTTTAAGATTAAATAAGAAATGCTTCTCTCTTAAAAATTTGATCATTTAATAAACGATTTATAATCCGGAAATAGTTGCACACCCATTGATTTATGGATATTTAACAAATGTCGGTTTACTACAATGTGTTTTCTTTTATATTTGTGTGTGTGTGTGAATTGTAGAGTTTTATTATAAATAATTGTAAAAATTACGTCTTGATGGTATAATTATGATGGTGTAGTTGTTATTGATAACATCACATGTATATAACTTATGGAACGTGCCAAGTTTATAATTGGTCGTTATATAATACAACACAACATCATGTGTATGTGATGTTTGTGTACATCTGCAACAACATTCATTGCTGGGGCATGTGGCCGGTTTTCTTGAACACACTCTCTCTCTCGCTCTCTGTGTATGTGTATATCTTGCCTAAACTATATAACCCCTCCAGCCACCCGCTATCCACCTCCCATCTTCGAACCATTCAAAACAAACTGCATTGTCATCGAATGATAGAAAAAAATCCCTTACATAGTTTTTGGTTCACTAAAGATCAGTCAGAACAGTAATAGAGAGAGGGTGAGCAAAAAAAAGAATTGTCGATAAAATTGTGCACTTGATTTTTCCGTCTTTTATACCACTCTGACTACCGCAAGGCATCGATCCAAGCTTGTTAGCATCGTAGCAGAAGAGAGATATATATACCTATAAATATAGATAGAGAGAGAAATTGTCGTTAAAAATGAAGATAGATAGATATATTTCAAGCTAAAAATCAACAATTTTTTAATCAAATAATTATTTAAAATCATATAAAACAAAAAATGAAAATTTGAATGAGTGATCATCTGCATCAAAAAGAATAACAAATGAAATTACACTACTTCCCCGAAAAAACAAACAGATGAAAAAACAAAACCCTTCTGGGAAAATTGTTTGATATCCTACCCTCTTTTGATCTAAATAAAGTTTTTTGTTTTTTTTTGTTGGTACATTTTTATAAATGAATTAAAAATTAATCTTTATGGATACATGTATTATTGTGTAAAAATACTATTTTACTCTACAACAAAATCGCAAGTTTTCTCGTACTCCTCTATGCATTTCACGAAACATTTCAAACAGGGTACCATCGAAGAGTATTGATCCGTAGTAGGCTTGCCGAGGGTACATTCCATGTTCGGAAGTTTTCGGGTACACTCAATGAATTTACTACGGGGTTACAGGGGTGTAAAAATTCTCACGTTTAACCCAACGACAACAACAAAAAGAACAAAAATCTGGAAATTTTTCGAAAAAATTCTGCCAATATTCAACAGAAACAACCGGTACATATATTTATGAACAAATTCCAAGAAAACAATCTTTGTATCAGGATAAATACAATAAAATTTTACAACTTGTTGTAATTTATAATGTCGTCACATGTAATATTTCTATATTTTCCAAATAAATAAATAAATAAATAAATAAATAAATAAATAAATAAACAAATAAATAAATAGAGGCAAGAATTTTTACAATCGTCCTTTATAACAGCAAACAACAATTCATATAGTTTTGGAGGGTACGAACGATAGACTTTCTAAAATTCAAACAACCATAACAAATGCAGTTTCTACGACGTTTTCTTAAAATAAAATCAAAACTATTATTTTCGCAATGAACAATATTTAATCCCAATTTTTTTTTAAGTGTGACAACAATAAAGTGTCATGATCGAGGTTAATTAAAATCTATTTTAGAGACGGACAACCCATTTAATAATTACACTTGATATTTTAAAACAATTTAAAGAAACTAGAACGAATAATAATAATAAGTGAACAAAAAAAATTAAATAATTGCAGAGATATCCCGACAATATATACATAAATCGACATGTCAGAGAAATGACAAAAAAAAAACACACACAGCTGTAAATTTACATACGACATGAAGATATACAAAGAGAAAAAACACCTGCAATAGACACTTACACTATAAGGATAACCAAAGAAAAAAAAGAGCGGGCCAAATTTAACAATATTTATACCTATACACACAACAAATAATTATCAAAAAAAATCAATTAAACAAGTTTCTTTATCGAAAAGAGGATGTTTAAATCACTGTAAAAAAATCTCCCACATTAGCCACCCCTTACGATTTACAACAGCTGCTGTTCGTATGCTACACAGCACATAGCAAACGAACAAAACCAACCATATAAAACGTACTATTTTCGATTTTTGAAAATGCTGCTCTGCACAATAGTTGAATACTTATAATATTTAAAAAAAAATAATTTACCTTTAATGTATACATATTTGGTTAACGGTTAATTTGAAAAAAACCCTTGAAATGTCTAAGGATGTATAATTATTTTGTTTTCGTTTCCATCTCAAGTGGTCTATATACAAAATAAAAATAAATCCAAATGATTGTATTTGCTTTTATACACAGACACACACATACACATACACACATGTTTTATTATTCATATAACATTTTCGAGGAGCACCTGTTTTGCATATTATTACAAACATAAACCCAATTTAAAATGCAATCATGGAAATTGTAGTCCCTCAGGGATTACAGCTACGATTTTTTATACTAATTAATAATAAAAAAATCGATATTTAATTGAATGTTTGGTATGTTTAACATAAAAATAAATCCGTATTATTATCGATCAACGAAATATTTTCGACTAGATATTTTGTATAGCAACGATAGAAGTTTTATATCTAGTTGAGATGTGAAATCGTAGCGGATGGGTATAGTAGTAGTAAAACGTTCTTTGGCCATCCACTTAATCCAATGTTGAGGGTAGTAAACAGAGATAGATGAAAAGGATGAGAGAATGTTATCGAAATAAACCGAAAGGGCACGTGACATAACGAAATCCATCCAACTATCTTGCTTGTATCAATCGATCAAACAAAGATAGAATCATTTTTTTTTCTATGAAAAGAGAATACAAAACTCATGCAGAGACACCCTCTCTAATGCACACATGCATACACAAGTTGTTGCCAGAAAAGTTTCAAAGAAAAATATCAAACGATTATTATATAGATACCGCGATATATGGTTTTCCTATTAGTTTTATTGATGAATTTATCTAGATTAAAAAAAAATGTTTCAAATATATCAAACAGGTGTTAATAATTTGTTGTGGAACAACATCTATTAAACACATCTGCTCATAAATATAATTATTTTTTTTAATTTCTATAAAATTTATATTATTAAGATTGAAATTTATTTTTAAATGAATATTAACATCACCAGAAGAGTCTATTAATTATCATCATAATCATCATCACAGCGTTTTAACTGCAGCTGTACTTTCGAAAACCACCAACTATTTATTAATCTTTGTATATACAAGTTGATTAGAATTGCTAGAATATAATAACACTACAACAACGACTTTTATACGATCGTGCAAATATGCAGAATATTCATTTTGATTCAATAACAAAAATATAATCACATATAAAACTATCAAAAATTGTTTGTTTTTTTTATAACAATGTTCCTTCTTGAATTTACTTTCTGTTTATTGTTAGTTGCAGTTCAATCCCCTTTTGTGGATAGATGATATAAACAAAAATTTGCTCACATGCAATCGAATCATTAATGGATTGTTATTTTGAATCCACTTTTATTAAATGCAAAAACACACCAATAGATAAGGTTATAAAATGTAGAGAGACGCGTAATACAAGGCTCTTGTTTCAATTGCATTATTCTTGATCAAGAATCCGTGAACACTATACACTTTTATACACAATATATTTGTTTATATAGAAAATAATTAATTATTCATCATTTTAATCAATTATCTTACGAGTAAATCAAACGAAGAACTGATAGATTTCAATTTATTTGCAATCAATTACTACGATGATTGTCTTTATTGTTTAGTAGAATTAATCTTGAGACCAATGTACTTTTAATGTGTAACAGAAAGACTAAACATACACAATTCGATTTCATTGGCATAAAATCTATGTGTAGAGGCTGTTTTGTTGTTGAATTAAAATGGAATACAATCAAGAAAAGTTCGATGCCATCATTATTACATAGTGTTGAATTGCATACGTTGTTTGCTGTATATAGACAAATACAAAACAAACAAACAATATGTATATAATAAAATTATTACTCAATATCGGGAAAAATCAAAAAATTCCAATAGTTTACACAAGTTGGAATACTTGTCAAGGATATAAATAACATTATTTATAAAATCAGTAAACGTACGGAAATGCATTTAAAAATGTGCATTAAAAACGAGCAATACACCACTAGATAACAATATTTACTGAAGGTTACTGTTTTTATTAATTATCATTATTGTTATTCTATTGTTATAATATTTAAACGAATAGAAAAACAATCAACTTTCATATTTAATAAACTTCGTTGAATTTCATTGATAAAAAATATTATCTAAATTTTCGATAACATAAAACTTGCAAACGTTGAAAATCTAATCAATGATCAAATAAACGAAAATTTATTATTTACATATGATATTATCTAAAAAAATTATGATGTTTTATAATTACCAATTATGTCAGACAATTTATTCATCAATTGAACTTGTCACGTTATAATAATTGTTAAATAAATTGCAATTTATTACTTTTGTTTTTCTTTAACTTAAAAAAAAAACGAAATATATACAGTACTATCCCGTTCATTTACATCAATTTTGCGACTCTAAAGTGGACAAGAAAAAAATCGAACTAATTGAAACGCTTTCTGTATTTACCTCGAGTTACAGGTAAACCTTCATCACACAGGTAGATCTTTTACGGTCCAGAAGACATCAACGTAACAAATATTTTGATTACAGTTCGTTCTTCTACAGCAGTGTCCGAAAATTCGTAAAAGAACGGAGTAATGGTGTACATATAAAAACTATTAAATATACAATTGACTATGTTGGTATTAATTATTTGATTTAAAAATTTATACAGGTGGTAGGTACACAACACACCTGTACTCAATTGTTGGTTAAATTAGATTTCAAGAAAATGACCAATTAGTACCCACATCATACAGACATCTTCTACCTACATTTACTTTTAATACGGGTATTACTATTTTGATTGTTTTTCGTTTCAAAAACAGTTCTATTTTATCAAATATGTATTAAAAGGCATAACAGCTACCTGTTGAGCAATACATAATGATATAGGGTGAAGTAAAATGTCTTGACAGCGATGGAAAATGAATAATGTTATAGTTTTATATACGATAATCCAAAAAAAAATTTAAAAAAAATGGAAAAACTTGTATAAAGCAAAAACAGAAATAGATATTTTATTATTTTAATAATTTGAAAATTTCTTAATTAGTGTTTTAATATTTATTAAAAAAAAAATCAAGGATTTTCTAAACATGTAATTATAATGTTACGGTACATTGTTCGACATGATAACATTGAATTTATACATTATTCTGCATGGGGTATTATACGATTCGATTTATAAAAACATAATAAAATTTTAATGTTATTTTTTTTCGATGAAAATCAAATAGCTTACAACAAAACCAACATTAATAAATAAAATATTCTTTGTACAAAAATGGACCGGTTTCGGTCTTTTGGCTACTAACATTCTTCAATAGTGCTACGTTGCGGACTAAAAGTTGAAACCGGTTAACAAAGAATATTAATTGGATGATCATATTCGCAAAATTAAGGTTGTCATTAGACATTGTATGTTTGTTTGTTTGTTTTTATGGAAAAGAGCTGGATATACATCAAATTATTTCTTTACATTTTATTTAAAGTATTGCGTTTCTTCTTTATTTTGCTTCATCAAAATAGCCCCCATCATTTAGGTGATTAATTTACACAAAACACACTTCTATGTATGATTAAAGTTATTTATTTCTATATTGAAATAATAAAAGTAAATAAAAGAGAATTTTTCATGAAATATAATAAAATCGAAAATGTGCATAATAGTACTGATAATTATCAAGTCTTATTTGTTAAACGAGAAGGTGTTAATTTACTTGATTTGCCCTAATTTCACAATAACCAACTGTATATTTCCTTATGTTTTGTTTAAAATAATATTAGATAGAAAAGAAACAACAATTCGCCCACGTTTATCACTGCAATACTAAAAAAAGAAGAAAACAATAACGAGCTTAAATCGAAAATGAAACCAAATTACATAAGTAAAACAAAACACCTGCGTTAATTGCATTTTAATTACTCTCTTTGATCACACATATAGAGCTCTAAAATTGTCGTTTTATATTAAAAAGAAGAAGAGAGAAGAAAAGATAACGATAAATAATTAATTTGTATATGGTGGTACCCGTCAAGCATTAAAATATTAATGTAAACGAAAAAAAAAACACCATTTGTACTATTTTATATATAAACTTTATCAAATTAATTGTTTCAATTAAATAAGCAATTAGTTGATGTACACACAAATTAACTAATATTTCCGGATGTTGTTGCACTGTTTTTTTCACTTTTATTTTACTGTTATTACTAGATAGATAGTAATAAATATTAGACAGTATTTCCGCTTGAATGAGAATATTGGTGCGAGTTTCTATCAGCTACAAAACAATTATCGTGTGTAGTGAGTTTTTTTTAAAAAACACACTTCGCAAGTTTTTTTTGCACGAGTTTATTGGTCAAGTGTAAACACCTTAGTAACAAACAATTCTCGTTAAGTAACAAAAAAAAAATTGTATAACTTTAATTCCTGCTTTTACAGTGCGAGAAACTCGCAAATAGAGAGATTTAATAAAAAAAATTATGTGTGATTATGATGGAGTTTGTCGTGCGAGTTTATTGAGTTTATAAACGGAAATTTTCTCGCATTTCTACACACGTGAATACTTTGTATGGGCATTATTTGCAAGTTTCTCGCATAGTGGAAACGGTGCCTTAGAAGGTCATAATATAAGAAAATTTAAAAAACTGATGGCGGCTGACTGCCGCCTTTTTGATTAATTCCGCCATGTAATCGCTTTGAAAAACAAAATAAGAAAACACTGGTGAGTCTGTAATATTTACAGATAAGATACATTAACAGTACATTTCTATCAAACACTAAGTATTACAATAAAACGTAAAAAAAACGAACAGGTAAATGACTAATAAAAAAGAAATCGTCAAAAGGAGGAAATTGTGGTTTTATAAACCAACATAACAGTCCTACGAATGAACGTTATAATTATTCTCTATCCTTACGATTTTACACTATTATCAACCATGTGAATCAACTAGTACGGATTTTCACTAGAAAAGAATATCCGGTCTGTGGGTATCGTTTTTTTCTGCTCTTCTTTTTAAATGATTAATTCAATAATTATTTTATTGAGTCATTGGATTAAAACGATACTTAGAAAACAATAAATAAAAAACGATTCTTTACTAAAGATTCTTTTTTATACAAAACGCAAACAATTTGATAACGGCAGAAATCGACGACGAAAAAACCGACAAAACGAACAGCTGTAAAAGACAGCCGGCAAACTTCATATTTTTTTCCTTTCTTTTTATTACGTCCCTTCATTCTTCCCATACACACACACACACACACACACACATCGATTGTGTCTTTCTTTTTCATCAACACTTATAAAAGTTAAAGATTTATAAAAAGGTTACCTCACATCAGCTGTTTATATTTTATTACATATCTATCTTAATAGATATTCGATAAATAAGAATTTTTAACAAATTTTCTATATAATTGTTTAAAGGCCAACTAGTAAATAATTAGATGAATTTACTTGTTAATGCAATAGAAAACAATACAACAAGAAAGTAACAATAAGAAAACTTTAAAATATTGATTGGTATGAAAGACAAAGATAGAAATGTTACTATGTAGAAATTATAGGTGAAGGTCAATTTGTAAAAGTATCTATTTTGCAATGATTATTGCAATTCACTATCAAATACAACAAACTCAACTTTTGAAATGCAATTTGAATTAATTGTAATAACAACAGTAATCAATAGAAACAGGGGAAAACGATTCAATCACATAAATATATAGGAGTAGATAGATTGATATAGATAGATAGATATATAGATAGACCTGACCTGACCTGACTCTCTCTCTCTCTCTCTCTCTATTTATCTCTATTTCTATTCTTGTTATTCGACGATAAATGGTTGATAATCTGTCAACGACAAACAAAAACAACACCAACGCAACTTTGATGTTTTTTTATGAATATTTGTAAGATAAAAAATTGTTTTGTTAAATATTTAAATCAAATACAAACAATAACTTGGATGATTTACACACACACACACACACAAATATATAGTTAAATTCTAATTGTTATCCAATAAATAAAGTTGATTATAGAGTAGGAGTATCTATTTAGTATTTTAATTTAAATCGAAAGTCGATGATGACTTAAAAACGTAACTTAAGCCGAAAGAGTCTAATGACCTTGATCCATTTTAATTGATCTTAACAAAAACATTGTAAATTAATTGACATCCTTTTCTTATATCTATATAGATTACAAACACAAAAATCTATCCTTGAATTTCAATAATTATCTCACATAAATTCATATAAACAAACAAAATTAGAAAAATATGTTATAAAATCATTTCCAAATGTATATTATCTATGTACTCTATAATGTATAGGTGTATAGTATTTATACCTACTTCTATGTTATTATTATAAAGAATTTCAACAATTTAATTATAAACGAGTAATTTTTTTTCCTAATTTAATTTGAATCGTTTACAAAAAGACGGTTTTATTGCATAGTATAGAAAATGAAAAGTTATCAACATCATTATTGTTATATTATATAGTATCGACAACATTTAAAATTGTAATCATTAATAAATTGATGAGAAATTCAAACTGTCAATTATCAACGGATACAATCAGTTTTCAATCAACAATTCGATCCGGTTTTAACGTTAACCGACTGACACAACAACAAAACTAAAAGAGATAATGGAGTGTATTTAAAGTAAAGAAAAAAGTTACCTATAGTTCTAATAATTCTTACCAGATGGATAAATTTTAAAAGGTTATCGATATTGCCAAAAAAAAAAAAATTATCCATCTTGAATAATAATAATCAAAACAATCTTTACAAACTATAATAGTGTAAAATTTTATAAATGATCATCGAGATTGTTGGATAAAGATAGAAGAGAATGAAAATAGGAGAAAACAACAGGAAGTGTAGCAATTGCACAATGTAATTACCTACGTATAGTTATACGAATCCGAAACGGCAAAGATGAATCAACAGGTTGTAGATAGATAGATAGTTAGATAGATAGATAGATAGATAGATACCTTATATCTATCTACAATATAAGACAACAAAATCACAGATAAATACTACAATGGTACACCTATGAAATTTATATTTTAATAAACAATATCCACACACATAAACTAGCATCATGTTAGATAGAAAAAAAAGAACATGCCTATGTGGTGTACATTTTCATTTCTTTTCTATATTAAGTAACCTTTAATATCAGGCAAGATTTAATTAAATTTCTAGACGTGGTTGTCTTTGCCTTGTAGGTAGATATACCTGTATGTAATGTATATGTATCATCTATAGATAGATTTAGAAACATAGATGATGAGTCTCTATTTCTATTAGATAGGGTGGATATAAAATTAACCAATAACAAAATCATAAATTTTTTAAAAGAATACCAAACCAGCTGGTCGTGTCATTTTTAGAAAGTTATTATCATGAAATACCAACGATTTATTGATTAAATAATAATCGTAATAATAATAATAATATAAACAATTTAAAACACAAAAAAAAACAATAATATTTCTTGAACAATAATAACAGAATGAATGTTCGATTATACTATTTTATAATACTGTTTTTTAAAAGCTTCCTCTCGAGTTGGTAGGCCGCTAACCTGACCGGAATCGACAGACCGTGATATATAACTTGTAATTTTTTTATTACTTACAACAAAAAATATTACAAACTCTACACAATATCCATATTAATAATTTTTACATTTATAAATGTTGTAAATTGAAATTAGACTTGTTTTGTGTGTTCAGTAATAATCGTGATAAGTTTACCATACATTATTATTCGTAAATGGAGAATGCATTTATTATCTATACCTTACAGAACAGAAAATAAAGTATCGTCTAATAAGATAATAACACATCCTAAAGGTATACTTTCACGAAAAATTCAGGAAGTATATAATATATTTTTGAAAAGACGTATTCAACATGTTACCGTGTCTCTTCTATCATTATTATTATTAATATTAGTATAAATAACAAACTTCCTTTGAGTTAAAGATGAAACTTTTTTCTTTGATATATTGCAAAATATACATTGAAGGGTTGGTAGTTGATAATCATTTTAATAACGGCAACAACATATGTGTGTTTGTATATAATTTTTCTTGTAAATATAACAAATGACTTTTGTGTGTCCAAAATAAAACACATGTACAAAAAAAAAATTTACTTTACACACGCAACAAACAAACGTTCTTTCATCGTATAAATGACACGTTATTTTGTTTTACTAAACTTAGTTGAAACGAAAGATACAATTTTCTTGCATAGGTATATAGGTACAAGTAAAACTTCCTCTGAGTTACGAATTTTCTATTAATCATAATTTGCTTTCACAAATACAGATAAATAGTTACATGAATAGTAGACCACCATTTCCTTCAATCGATCTGTGATGACAAGCCCTCCCAAAAAATTTCGTAAAACATACAAGTTCTACTGTATCTAGAAATACACCAAAGAATATAAAATTAAACTGTTCTAATATAAACTTTTCATTATACATATAGATCTGTTTGTATTTTGGCTTATTGCCAAAAAATCTTCAGTTCTAATAGTAGAATCGAAAATTCAATGAAATAAACTAAATCTACCTATAGTACCTATAAATTATTACGTACTAGTTTGTAAAAAAGAACACCTAGAAATATGTAGAAATATAGACGGGGACATTCACTTGCGCCTAGCTAGAACAAACGCGATTAGACAAAAGAAGTTTACCATCCCAACCTGTTTTCTTGTTCACACACACACACACACACACACAGATAGTGGATAACAACATACAACTTCTATCTCATTTTAACTACAGTTAAACTATAATAGAAAAGAGATAGAATAAGTCATCACATATCAGCTGTTTGTACATATATATATATATATATACATATAGAAACAATATTCTGTCTACAAGAAGAAGATGGAGACAAATACGAAGCAAAATTAAAAAGAAAACAAGTCCGGTTCATGCGACTTAACAACGTTGTTGTTGTTGTTGTTGTTATTGATAGAAAGAAAAGATGCACTGACCGCATAATGCAGTTGTTGTACCAACAGACCAACCAACGCGTGAACTTATTCTTATTATTATTAATAATAAAACTTATGCCTCTTAAAAGTTACATTTTTTTCTATTTATTATCAAATGATAAAGACTCAACTTTAACCTGATCTTTCTTTTTTTTTATATTAATTCTCAAATAGACGAAACTTTCTAGAATTGTTATCACATGAAAATGTATATATTTCACCCCCTAATTTACTTTTAATTCTCTTATCTAGAATTAAATAAAAATGAAAAAAAAGAAGTTTATCAACCATTTTATCATTTTTAACCACCTGCACAATACAAGTACTCTGCATTTATCAAATGTTTAACACATATTTAGATAATATTTTTAGTATGATAAACTAAACTATCTAATAATAATATTAATAATATATATTTTTTAATGTTAATTACAATATCCGCCCTATATAAATACAACCCTTCAATATTCAAACACGTCATACAGAGTCACTAGTTTTGGATTAAAGGGTAGTAGTCTACATCGTTATTGAGGGAGGGGATGATGATGTTGATGATAGTATAAAGTCTATATCACCCTTCTATATACATCAAACACCCTCCCTTCCCCCTATATTTATTTATAGAAAGTGTCACAGCAACCCCCTTAACCTATATAAAGGAAAATGGGAAAATTCCAATTTCTCTCAAATACGTAATTTTTATCTTTTTACATAAATATAAATTAATTGAAAAACAAATGTGATCACACATTTATAAATCTAAAATAGTGGTTGTTTTCAAATTTTAAATACAAAAAAAAATCTCTATTATCCAATTTTAAGTTTTCCAACAAATGTTATTTATAAATTCCGGATGTATAGTGCTGCAAAAGCAACACTACACTGTAGTAATTGGAGAGCAAAATTTCAACTCCAGAATTCACACAAAGCCATCTCTCTCTCTCTCTCATATTTAATAAGTTATTGCATACATTTACCCAGACAGAATCGATCTGTTTGTTTGATCTTAAGCAAATGTAAGGCACATGAAATTGAAAATGTAAAGAAATTAAAAAAAACACCCCAAATCAACGAAAATTTCATTGTCATGATTCAATTCCCACAACAAAACTTCATTTTCAATTTCAACCAACAATTAACTCCCTTTATCTAATTATTGAAATCGTACAAGATTCAAACCTACAAACCGAATTTAAAAAAAAAGAAAAGAAAGAAAAGAAATTAACCAATAAAGGTTGTTGTTTACACAACCATCTACGTTGTCAACGTATAAAATTAACTACGCGATTTACTAGCATCAGGTCGCTGTTAAATCCCTAGAGATACTTTTTTTCCTCTCCGATAACTTCCCAAACATAGACTCACTCATACACACACGCACACACATACAAGTAGAGGGTGAATTTGTCACTTTAATTAAACTCATGCAAGGATCACCATTGCCCAGCTTGAATTTAGTTTTATATAGATAGAAATTTAGGGAAGCTGTAGCAAAGCAACAACACCACCACCATCACCAATACAACCACCAATAGGAACGACGTTTTCTCGTGTACATGTGTTACTTGATCCGTTTATGAGGAGATGATTCATTTGTTATTGTCCATCAGAAAAGAGGGTGGTACTTTAGACAGAAAGAAAAAAATTCCCTCCCCCAAAAGCCCAATTCAAATGCAAATATTGCAGCAGCACAGCACATATGCAATTACGACGAAAAATGAGATCAGACGGTGGTTGGAGTCTAGTCCTAACCCTTTAGAAAGTTGCTCTCTTTTTGTCGAGCCGATTATTAGAAAAAGCACTCTCTTACAAAAACTATACTACAACAAATAAATAATATGCGTTTTACTAATTTGTATAATTGAAAAATGTTTCTCTTGTTTTCAAATTATATTTTGTTTTCTATTACAAAGTTTTAGAGAAAAGAGAACTTCGACAACAACAACAACAAAAAACGGACGGCACGAACGTACAAGTTCCGGTGGGTTGTTAGGCATTTAAAAGGCGACGACTAAATATTTGGCGGGTATCAAACAAGCAACAAGCAATAATGCCGTTGACCAGACGAAAGGACGGACGGATGGATACAAAACCAATGTTTGAAAAAAAACCGGTCCAAACGACGAATAATAGCTTTCGACTAAAGTTATTTTGTGGATAGAAGATAGTTTCACAAGTTCTCTCCCTCCCCTAGGCATATATATATATATATACAGACACAAACACACACATAAAATAAAAAAGAACGCAATTCTAATTTATATAAATGTTTATTTGATGGTAGAATAACTGTGAAAATTATTAACATTATGAAGATGATGATCAAGAAGACATACATTTAAACTTGATCAATTTTTGATGAAATAATTTTAATTGTGATATGATCCAAAGGAAAACTACTGTTACTTTAACAATTCATCTAAATGACATGAAAATATATAACCGACAGGGTTTAAATATAATATTTACTATACCTAGAATCAAGTTTAAACGAACTGATTCGAATGCAGACGGCATTTTTGTAACCAACCAATGGTTGTTCAAACAATAAATATAATTTTTCAGTTGTTAATAATTTTATAACAAAACAACAACAAAACAGAAAGGAAACCGTATGTAAATTTATGAATAGGAACAGCGGAAAATATCCAATTTACATTTTAAAATATCTCACAATTCATTATTGATGTAATTAAACATATTATAATTTTAGTTAAAAGAACAACAACACCAACAAAAACAATCTAACAACATTACAATTTCCTTTAAAAATTACCATAACCATTTTCGATAAATTAGAAATTATGTATAGTTGACAAAATTTCTATTAAAATAAACCACCGGATATCCGATTTCGCACAATTATAACAAAAAAAAAGAATGTTATGTTTATCTATTTTTATACTAGAAACAGGAAATTTCTAAAGAAATATTTGCAATTTCTATATATCATTAGCCTATTATACTATTTTTTTTCTTTACATCGACTTTGGTCTAAATTTTCTTTGATTTCAGTTAAAAGTTTATAAAAACAACATGAAAACTAAATCCTCATAACTATCATAGTGATGACGGATAATAACGATGATAAAGTTGAACGACCTTAAAAAATTCAAATTTTTACTATTCTGTATCTATCTGTGTTAGTGTTTGTAGTAATATCAATGATCAACTCTCACTATTGCTACAAAAAAAGAGAGAGAAAAGCAACGAATAGATTTTCTATTGCATTAACAAGACAGAAAGAGATAACCGTTAAACCATCAAGTCTAATAACGGAAAAGACTTTGGGAATGTCATTACAAAAAAAAAATGTAGCAAAAAAAAACACCAAACGTGAAACAAACAATAAAATGGTTGGACTATAGCTAAATAAAACAGGTACATTATTACAAAAAAAATATATGATTCATTCATCACTAAATCAAAATTTACGATTATTTAGTTTGGTTTTTAGCTATCATAGACAACAAACAACAACCATTGTTTTACAGTAAAAGAAAAAAAAACCAAACAAAAAAAGTAATCTCGCCTTACAACAACCAATTTTCAAGTGTCGTAACATACATACAACAAAAACAATAACCATCATAGTATCGCAAATACATCTAATTGATAGTCGGATATTATATAGTTTCATATTTCAAACAAAAAAAAATAAAAACGAAATTTCATCAGAAACACGCGTTATCATGAAATATTTCAAAGAAGAAGAAAAAAACACACAAACGAAACTTGAAACTTTTACATACAGGATGTATCTTCTTATTGGTGTATCTCGATTATTTATAAAGACAACGAGATATTCAAGAATCTGTACTGTAAAGTCAGTCATTAGCAAAAAGTTCATAATTCCTTACTATTAGGGCGGCACATATTCGATGGTATTTCATATAAAGAGGAATGGAACAAAACTGATCAGATTTTCGCTATATTTTTTCATTGTTGAGTCATTCAACTTTTCATGATTTTGAAGATTTCGCATTGCTACATAGGAGTTGCGTTCCTATTGGCTTGTTGACAGACCTTCTAATATTCCTTTCATGCGTTCGCCATTTCTCGGAGTTTTTCCTCATATAATTTATTTTTTTCGCTAGGGAACTTTTCATGTTTTCTTCGTACCTACATCTCGGTTTTGCTCATCATCTTTCTCCGGTATTACACTGTCTCTGTAGTCTTTCTTTGCCACTACTCCATTATCTGTCATTCTTTTAATAAATGTGCAAACTATCCCAACTGACTTTATTCCATCGATATGATATCTTCATCTTGGTTTCTTACGATTTTGTTGCGTATATTGTCTTTATTTATTATTCGTCTTGTATAGAAATCAAATATCAGTCAGTAGCCTCCAATTTACTTTTGTACACTGAATTAAATTAAATTTAAGTTTAGTGCTCCTGTCTTATTATTGAAAGTAAATAAAATATGTAATGTGGTAGGTAGTTTGTTTTAATAAAAAAATATATACGATAATTAACACGAATCACACTCCACGTTCATTTTAATTATAGCTTTTATATATTTTCGAATTAGAAAAGTATAATTGTTTTTACAGAAACATAGTTGAATAACTCAAAAACAAAAGAACATATGTATGTTATAAGAATCCAGACTATATAAAACATCATCTGATTAACAACACGAAAATATACCATCAATACCAATATCCATAAATACGATCGAAAAAAATCGATTACAAAACATCAAATAGACACACACGGACCTACCATAATGTTGTTGCTGTTTTTTTTGGTGTGATCTGTTTTAAAAACTATAATATTTCCATAAATAACACAAGATATGAAGGGATGAGACCCTGTATAATTTTCTTAGATTATGAAAAACAGAAGAAAAAAAAACAAAAGAAAAACAAACAATTTTCCAATCTTATCAATTTACAAATAATTATTTTTTAATAATAACGATATGTATATGTTGTTTTTTTTCTTTCTAATAAAACCTAATCAGCGACCTTTGACAAGGAAAAATAAAAACACCGACCACCTCCACAGTGTATGTCACATTTCTATAATCTATAATGATTCGTGTTGGTTTGATCAGAGGTCATAAAAAACATACAAACACACACGGCAATAATAAATAACATGTAATAAGATATTGTATGGTACAGTAGACTTTCAATGGAAATCCACCCCCAAACCTACACCCAATTCTTATATTTTTTCGTTTGTTTGTTTCGTATAGTACAAACGTGAATCAAATCATGGATTTAACAGAGAGATACTGTGTGTGTGTGTGTGTGTGTGTATAGATTTGATTTTCTTTTGTTAAACATTGACCCAATGTTGCCAAGTTTCTCATAAATAGGGTTGCCTCTCATATGTGTGTGTGTATATACACACACACCCTACTACCCCATTCTTTATTAGACAATACATTTTGATTATTGGTTAGAAGAATTTCTTGTTTTGTTAATGATTGATGAAATTTTTGGTTTAAAAATTCATTTCCATGTAGCGGCGGTAAACATACACCGCACACAAAGGACGATGCAATCGTGTGTAGATTATATATATATATATATATATATATATATATATATATATATATATATGGTGTACATAGTATACCTGTAATTGTGTGCGTGTGTGCATATAAGAGAAAGATAGAAATAGAGAGGCAGGCGACTTGTCCGTGCACGGAATGAGAAACAAAATAATAAAAGACGGTGTCGTTGACTCTAAACAAGTATGTGGTGTAATCGCGAAAGTGCAGTGTATACATATACACACATACACATGCATACATCTACACAAAATATATACATACAGAAAAGAAAATAATAAGAGAAGTGAGTAGGGAAAAAAACGAGTGCACTCTCGATTTCGATTTATACATACACATACACCACACTCTACTATTCGGTTAAGGTAAAGGCCGCGACAATGACCGTGATGATGATCATGATAATGATGATGTGTGTGAGTATATTTGTAGGTCCGGATATTTCATTTACTGTTAAAAAGAATTTTTGGAATTATCTAAAACACTTACCTATCTGATGATTCTGAACTATCATACCGATCTACGCATCTTTTCTTTCTACAATCGTCTTCAATACAAGATAAGAATCCACCACTACCACCATCATCATGTTTACTTCTCGACTCAGATTGTTGTTGTTGTTCAATTATAGTTTGATGGTGATGATGGTTTCCTTCTTCACTAACACTAGCAGCAGCAGCAGCAGTTACACCACACAATTTATCAACAAATAATTTATCACTGGCACTACTTATATAAAATTGATTCACTTGTCTACTACATATACTATAATTCTCTTCATCACCGCCATCATCACAATCCATTATTAAATCATCAAAGTTATTTTTCACTAGAGTTTTTTCGATTAAATTACCAATCGGAGCTCCCGAACACAACCCATCTGCCATTTTGAGTACACACTGTCGTTGCACACTAAAATCTACACACACATTAATTATAGGTGAAGTGCGCGCGCGCCTTCACCACCACCTCCTCAACACCCCACCACACCTCTTTCGAAATAATGAAAAAACAAGGGGGTAATGGTGTACGCATGCACACACACACACACACACATCCAGGGCAGGGGGATTAATAGTGCTACCGAGTGCACTCGGTGACGTCACGCGTCCCTTCCGTGCGCCGGTGCATACGACGTTCATTGGCCGACCGACAATTACATAATTTACTTGCCCTGTTTGCGGGTAATGACATCTGTGCCGCAGGCAGATTGCCGATTGAAAATACTCTCTCTCACTTTACTATTTATTATTATTATTGTCACACTATACATAACACATGTATTATAATAATAATAAATAAATGATTTGATGATGCTTCTGTATATGCACTATACACCTATATTTATTTCTTTTCTATTTATACTATCAAAACTATCAGTAAGAGAGAGATAGATACATAAATACTGATACACCACCATTAAAGGGAATGGTAGAAATTTTTTATAAATACCGGAATGAAGATACAGAAAACACACACAAAACACAACACGCATTTATGGGAAATTCATTGATTTTAAACGAATAAAATTCGTTTCATTCACCTGTCAATTATGAAGGTTTTTTTTTGATATCTTGTCCCCGATAACAATCAACAAAATCAAAATATAAATTAATTTAGAAGCTTCCTTAAAAAAAAAACAAAACAACTAAAGATTATTGTAGAAACCTGTATTAATAAATATTTGAAACGTTAGATGCCACTTGTAAATTATTACTACTACTTATACAACCAATTAAACACCAATATGACCTATTTATTTCAAATAATTTATAACAATTTCTTTCTTTTTATTATATAAAGCATAAATATCGACAATATTTATTATTGTTAAAAAAAAATCTACGATTTTAATCCTGTAAATGGGGATTTAAAGCATCCAAAAAATATAATATCTGTAGCAAGTATTATGGACGACAAAAATATTAAATACTGTAACCGTCCTTAGACTGGAGACCGTACTTTTACGACCTTCGCAACGTCGTTTATTTTATTTGCAATTATGATTGAAGAATTTTCGAATCCATCATAACAATAGTTTGTCTAATTCAACAAATTAGAAATTTCAAATTATGAAAATTGATAGTACCGCAAAAATTCATTTTGCCCCCGGACTAAGGACGGCCCTGAAAAGACCTGAATTATTATTATTATGGAGTTGTGTATTAAAATCGGAATGTGAGTTGTGAAATTAATTGGCAGAAATATCGTTCATGTCCATAAAGATGTTGGCATCATACCTTCAACAGAACTGGCTGCTGGTGTAAGATTTTCTTTTGATAGAAAATTTAATGGCAATAATACTAAATGGCCCTAGAATATTAATTAATAACAGATTTGTTTGTTAATAATCTTAATATAATTGAATACACACTTGTATGCTGTCTAACATTTTTTCAGATCGTGATATCTCACTAGTGTATAATGGTTTTTCTTCTTGATATTTTTTCAAATCATTAAATGTTTGCACTTTATCAGTTGGTATACAATGGAAGACTTTTTCAAAGAATTCAGTATTTAAACAAGCTGTTTTATACCAAATCTCATTATAGAAATAATCAGAAATTGGATCAGTTATATCAAAATCAATCATTTCAGATTCTTTGCCCAATAAACCTAAATGTTCTTTAAATAAATATTTACGTAAACTACCAGCAAATTTACCACATGGAAAATTTTGTCCATTCATTATACCATCATCAAATAATTCATCTTGTATTAATACAGCAATTTCTGAATCACGTTTACCAATCATTGAACGATCATTTATATTTGCTGAACCACAAATTACAATACGATCATCAATGATTAATAATTTTGAATGGACATAAATTAATTCAGTTATTGGTTCACAATTTAATAATGAATGATTTCGTAAACCATAAAATGATATATAATCATTTGGATTATCAATACCGGCTATTTTTAAACGATTCAATAACGCATCTTTACCTCTGCAATACAAATATATTTTTTTAATGAAAAATCGCTAATTTTCTGAATGAAATTACTGTGAAATTGATGCATAATTCCAATGTGTGATTGCGTGTAATGATGTGCCACTAAGTGCACCGACTTCACCTTCAAATCCTGGCAATAATGGCATAATCACATACACACGAAATGTCTCTTTAATTCTACAAACAAATGATTGTTATTTATCCGTGCGATTTATGTAATTTACTTACTTATGTGCACGTAGTATACGTTTATAGAGTGCTTCACCGATTTGATTCTTTGTATTTGGATTATTGTACGATAATGATATGAAAAATTGATTCTCAATATAAATGTAATATTGGGCACGATTTATTGAATCAATATACGCCTCATGGATACTTTGTTCAACTGTATCAGGTTCTAAAAAACCACAAGACCATGTACTAACACTTCTCAAAACCTAGACAGAACACAAAACCAAAACAAACAAAATTAAACAAAAACACGTTCATACTTACTTGACAAGTGACTTGTTGAATTTCATTTGGGAAAACAATTGGTAATGTCCTAGAATCATCGTAACATTTTGGTAATAAATATGGATAAGATGTGTTCGATTTAGCTTTTTCTAATTTCGTTGCATTCCAACGTTGTATAAAATGTCTTGATATATCTTTAGCTGTTCCACCTTGTACACATATACCAATATCATGCCATGGCATTCTTGGTGTTGTTACACGATCAATAAAATCATCAAATGGTGAATCTAAATTATTAAAATCTTGTACAATAAAATTACAATAATCTTTACCAATCCATAATTTTGATGAACCATTCAAATTTTGTAAAATATCGTAAGTTGTTTCATCATCTGTTTTTTGATGATTGTTTTCTGTTAGTGGTGGTGATGTTGGACAATTGTTATCAATACTATCCTCATGTGGATTATAAACTAAATTAATAAGATCTTTACTTTTATTTTTGACTGTATTTTTAATTGTTTCAATCATATTTTTACGTTCCATATCCGGTGTGTTACATTTGATTTTTTCTATATTTGATGGTATTAATAGATGATCACCAGGTTCTAATTGTGGTAAGTCTCTTCTATCGATTGATTCATCTACATTTTCATCAATAATTTCATTGATTACCGGTGGTATTGGTGTTTGTTTATAAATTGGTGTTGGTATTGGATAGAAAACATCACCACCAGGTACACTTGATGTTTTCTTTTTTAATGTTGATACATCCATCATTGGTGTTATGCTACCTAAATCGGTTAAACGATGTTGTGCATCATCCCAACGACCATAACATAAATCAATACCACCCAAAAATGCATAAGATTGATCAATGACAACAATTTTCTCATGATGTGCCCATAGAAAAACACCAGCACGTGCATGATCCGGATGACGTAACACTTTAATATTATCAGATGCCTCAACTAATCGTTGTTTACTATAATAACTATTTAAACCTAATGCCATTTCAACTTCTTTATACAATAATATGAAAATTTTAACACCTGCTTCCTAATTATTATCGTTATTATCAATTGTAATTCTAATTTAAATAACTTACAGCTTTCCGTTGTAATAATCGATCAAGTCGCCAATGATCACCTAATATTGCTGGTCGTTTCAAATAAATCTCCGGACTTAACCACCAATCCGTAATGAAAATCTCCTCTTTAGCATTGTCGATAGCATCAGCAATAGCTGACATATAACTAGCACCATCAACAAACCAACAAGATGATATTGTTGTACGTATTGGTGCAAATGAATGATGTGGATTTGGTTGTGTGAAATCGCGTGCTACAATTTATTTATAGATTAAAAAATTCATCTCAATTTAGATTGATACGAAAATTTCAACCTGTTGTTGCAGCAATATCGCGTAATGCATGAATCCATTCACGACTCTTTCGACGTGTCCAACATTTAAATGCAATCGTACGATTTAATGTTGTTATATGGAAACCAGTTTGTAAACCAATTGAATACATACCAGATGCAACTTCGAAACCTTGATCAAATAAAACAACACATTTTACACGACCATCCTCTGGATTTATATAACCCAAACAGGTATCTTTCACAAAGAACCAACGTTCTACCCATCTAGCACAGATATCATTAAATAAATGTTGGAAACGTACACAAAATAAACAACGATATAATCCGAAACAATTACAACCAGCTTGACCAGGTTGGGTACTACCTGTACGTTTCTTTACCATACCTTCTTTACTTTTAATACCTAAACCTTGTATGAACGATAAATGTGAAACTTCAAGGAATTCAATCTATCAACAAACAATTTACAAATTAATAAAAAATTAAATATAATACAAATTCAAATAAATACAGTAGCCGGATGATTTCGATAAATATTAATTGATAATAAATTATTTAAATAATTCTCTAATTGTTTCATACGATCACCTAAACGATCATAAGGCACTAAAATTTCTGGTTTTTTTGGAAATCGTGGTAGACCACATTTACGTTTCTTTTTAACAACTTTAAAACTTCTCCGTTTACGTTTATGTGTTTTACTTGGTAATGGTATATTAAGGCCAGCACGAAATACTAATAATTGTTGATGTAAATATTGGATTTGTTTATAACGTTTCTTTACTGTCCAATTGAAATTACCATGAACAAATGATAATGTATACCTAGAAAATTATGATTATAATTCGTCACAATAAAAATATGTTGTCCCCATGTTTCTAGGACAGAATTTTACTTACAAATTAGGATTTAACATATGCGATGTTAAATTTCGTTCATAATCTATTATTGATACTGTAATATCCACACCGGACATAAAAACATTGCGTCGAAACGATTTAAATTTCGATGGTGGATTATGGATTGTATTAAACACTAAACCACCAATTGTTTCATCTATGATAATCAACAATAATTAGAATTATTTTTTTTTGATACAAAACTGATATACCTTCGATTTCATCATCGGAATGTTCAATAACAATTGGACCATCACCAATATCGACAATTTTCAATGATTCGGGTACACCTAATTCATCATCATATTCAACTTCTGAACCACAACCAACACTTGGACGTGTTAATGTTACATCATTATTCAATTCTTCTGTACCTTCCATCGTCACCTAAAATTATGGTCAAATTAACATTACAAACAATTGAAAATGCATTTATAAGTGACTTGATTTCAATTCGAAATTAAAGAAATCTCACCGTTTATCTTATCATAAGTTACAAAATTGATTACAAAAACGTACTGATTATCAAAATAAATAAGATTTTAAAAATAAAATCCAAATAGAAATCAAAAATAACCTCTAACATTGATGAAATCGAACAAACTTACATCTGTTTAATGTTTTGAAATACAAGGATGTCTAAATTTAAAAACAGGATTAACAGCAGACTTTGTTACGTGACTTAATTTATAATAATTCCGTTTATATATATTTATAAAAATAAATAGATTATGTTTACGAATTGGATTATGAGTCAAACATGGTATTTCCAGGAAAACAAACAACCCCTAACTATAGGCAACACAATATACACAATGGACCTGTCGTTGAACCTAATCGGTAGGTCGTGTATCTAATGCTACGCCCACATGAAAGATTCGAATTGTGTTCGAGCACAATTCGAATTATGCTCGATTTGGATTTCCATTATATCTGTATTTATTTACGATTTATCAGAATAATTGCCTTTAATTAGAAGAGATTTCAGAACAAGATATCGAAGAAGTACAGTCACACCCTTCTCTATCACAAGATACGAACAAGACGCCGTCAAATTTTCCTTCATCACAAGATACTGAAGAAGTCCAGTCAACAACTGATATTTTGAAATTTAATACTGATCCCTTTTTATGGAATTTGAATGAAGAAACACGGGATTTCATAACTATAAACGGTATACCACGAAATGATAATACGGACTTTAAAAATTCCAGAAATGTTTATAGTGATAAAATGAGGAACTGTTCCAAAAGTTTATTTCAACGTACTTTAAAAAACGGAGAGATTCAACGCCGTGAGTGGTTAATTTATTCAGAAACTAAAGGGTCTGTATTTTGTGTTCCATGCTTATTATTTGGTAGAAGTGGTGAAATGAATGCTTTTACTGGTGAAGGGTTTCGTGACTGGAAAAACTCAAAAGCACGCATCGGAGCTCATGAAAATTCTGATTTACACAAAACTAACGTTAGTCATTTTAAAGCTCGAGCAGTAGTTCATGGGCGTGTTGATCAACGTCTAATAAAACAGCTCGATGAGGAAACAGCGTATTGGAAAAAAAATTTTATACCGAGTAATTGCAATTATTAAATCACTAGCAATAAGAGGGTTGCCATTTCGAGGAAATTCAGAACGAATAGGAGATCCCATAATGGGAATTTTTTAGGAACAGTAGAGCTTCTTGCTGAATTTGATCCATTTTTATCTGAACATTTAAAATTGTATGCCCACCCTGGTAGTGGAAATACGTCGTATTTGTCTAAAACAATCTATGAAGAAATTATATTGTTGATTCAGAATAAAGTACTACAATAAATTTCCAGTGAAGTGCAATCTGCTAAGTATTTTGGTATAATTGTAGATTCTACGCCTGATATTGCACATGTCGATCAGCTTACTATAATTATCAGATATGTACGTGATAACGGTGAAATTGTTGAAAGGTTTCTAGAATTTCTACCAAATATCGGCCATAAAGCTAAAGATATTGAGGATGCTTTGTTAAAATCTCTAGAAAATAATGGTTTGGACATATTGAACTATCGTGGTCAATCTTATGATAATGCAAGCAATATGTCAGGTATATATTCAGGCCTTCAGACACGAATCAAAACAATTAATCCTTTAGCAGATTACGTTCCTTGTGCCGCCCATTCTTTAAATTTGGTAGGATCATGTGCAGTTGAATCGGTAACAGAAGCAGTCGATTTCTTTTCTACTTTGCAAGAACTATACAATTTCTTTGCTATATCTGCACATCGTCTTTCTCAAACTCGTTGGTCTGCTCGACATGATGCATGTTACGCATTAGAAAAAGAGTGGTCTGCAATAATTGATGCACTGGAATTTATTGCCGAAAGCAGAGATGAGAAACCGACTACGCGATTTGAAGCTACGGGATTGCAGCGAAAATTACAGCATTTACAAACAGCAATCCTAGTCATTGTTTGGAATGTAATTTTAGATCGTTTTAATGCTGCTAGTAAGAAGCTTCAAGAATCTCAAGCTGATTTATCTTCCGTTGTTCAAATCTATAGTTCTCTGGCTCTATTTCTTCAAGACATGAGAGACAGGCAATTTTCTGAATATGAAGAAAAAGCCAAAGCACTATCTGGAGTTCATGATTATTATCGTTATGATACTCGTCGCAAAAAAACAGAAGAATTCAGCCAGATGAGTCACGGGTAAATGAAAGAACACCTTTTTCTGGACAAGAAAATTTTCGCACAAATGTTTATTACCCTATTCTAGACACTCTGAGTGTAAAATTGGCCGGGCGTAAAAGTGCATATGAAAAGCTTTACGAAAATTTCAATTTTTTTGATGATTTATCTCAAATGGATACAAACGAATTGAAAAATCTTGTCAATAAACTAGTCAGTAAGTATCCTGACGATTTGGAAGAGACGTTAGGCAATGAATGTATTCATTTACATTTTCAACACAAAGATTCCTTAGCAAATACGGAAGATGTACGCTGTGCACAAAAAATATGCAATGTATTGCATTCACGGAGTCTTCGAGATGTTTATCCGAATGTGGACATTGCTCTCCGTATTTTTTTGAGTATTCCGGCTACAAATTGTTCAGGAGAAAGATCTTTTCCACTCTAAAAAAAAGGGTCTTGCATTACTGTCTATTGAAGCTCAACTAGTCCAAGAAATTAATTATGACGATATAATCGACGTTTTTGCGAGAGACAAATCCAGGGAAAAAAAAATTTCAAATTGATTAATATTAAAAAAAATATTTATTATTTATCTGTCTAAAATTTATAACTTATTTATCTGTCATGTTTATTAGTTATATTTAAAAAAGTATATTTCAATAAATAAAGTTATTTTAAAATAAAAATATTGGATCAAAATTAATGAAATTCAATTTATCAAAACGGGCGGCAGCAAGTCTAAATCCGTCACTGATAATAATAATAATAATAGAGAGAATCGTATTTACATGTCTATTGATATTAATGGGCCTAGATTGATACGGCCGGCTTGACTTTAACACTCAAGTCGACCATATCAAAATCGTTAGAGTATAAAAAGTTTGCTTTAATAATCTAAATGGCAGATAAATTTGATAATGTTCGATAATGGAGTTTTATGCGCTTAAAAGCGCTAAGTAAAGAATAATCAAGCGTTATCAGTATTTTCACCCTGGCGATACTAATAACAACAACAAAAAACAATAAGATAAGCTGTACCTGTTTAATTATCGAATACAAAATCATGATCGTTTCCCAATTTTATTGTGGCTCATTTTATTGTTAATTTATTTGTTTGACAACTTATCGCTAGTTTAATGCCAAATAGACATGCGCAATTTTTGATTGAGAAACAAACATAGTCACAATCAGATTCAAATGTTCGGCTTGTTTTACTGAAAAGTTTTCCGAAATTTTCAATAATAATAAGAAATAATAATAATAAATCATAATAATAATAACAAATAATAATAATAATAATAATCCAGAAAAATGTTGAAAAAATGTTTATTGTTACTGATATTTCTATTAAAATACAAGTTTTGCACTAGTGATTTACAATTACAACAGCATGTAGTAGGACTGTAAGTTAACGCATTTATTAATTAAATTGTTTGATAAAAAAATTAAATGAAATAGAGATTATTTTGTTGAAAAAAAATCACTTAAGGGCTAATCTTCGAGCTCCTGAAGGAGCCTGAGTGGCGCCAAATCGTCTGGATACTTATTGATTCACGATAAACTGGCGTCAGCTTGACTTTTCGAATTTCCTTACACACACACACAAAAAAAAAACAAAAACAAAACAAAACAAAACAAACTAATCATCTTGGAATTTTTAGAGTGAAAATGTGGACAGACCAAATCGGCAAAGAATTATATCGATTAAGTATGACAATGTCACGTAAAGAAAAAGTCGCATTCAATTTTAAACCATTAAAAGAACATGTTTATAAAGAAGATGGTGGTATTTTGATACAGGATGTTGCTAGTGAAATGCGTGAGATGATGGAGAAGAAAGTTGATGCTGTTAAAGTTAAATACATTTTGTTTTAATGTTTTTAATTGTTTCTAATTTAATTCCATTTTTTGGTCGGTTTAGAATATCGCAGAATATGCTGAATTCTTAGCTTATCATCGCGATACAACACCAATGAATACCTCCCGTGAAGGTCCATTTCAATACTTTAACGCTGATAATATAACAAACATCAATCCGAATCGATATAAAGACAAACAAATCCAAGAATATATCCGTGAAGTAAGAAAAAGGGCACCAACATTTCTAAACAAATATCACTAAATCAAATGTTTACAGGGTGAATGCACTTGGTGGTGTTATCAAAATCCATTAGAACCACTCGAGAATAATCACTTTACAAAAGAACGTGTTGCTGATCTATTTGTTGGTAAGGATAAAGAAGATATTATTGGTAAAGAATGTGATTGTAATAGTTTACCAAATCGTATAAGATTATTAGAATGGTTCAATGATCTACCAATGACTTACGATAAAGATTTTAACGCATTCGTTAATCATGATTTGAGTGTTGTCAAAATTGCCAGCAATATTTACCATAGAGGTATGATAATTCAAAAAAAGTGATGCCACCAGCCGGATTCGAACCGTACTCATCTTCTACGCCACATCTGAATTCCACTGTATAAGTTCGATGTCGGTCGGTGGAATTTGAACTTTTCCCATCGAAAATCCAAATAAAAATCGATTTAACACCGAAAACTCATATAAATATCTTTAAAATTATAGAGCAAGACGTTTTACAAGGTATAAGATGGTCGGAAGCTTTAGATTTGATTTTTAAAGAGAATTTAGTAGCGGATCCAACTTTGAGTTATCAATTCTTCACAAGTCCTCTAGGTTATATGCGCAATTATCCAGGTATGTTTATGATTTATGAGAAAACTTAAGAACTATATGGAAAAATTGTAGCTGTCCAATGGCAACAAGAACAATATTTACAAACATACGATCCACGTACAAGATCTTGGTATACTGAAGCAATGACATCACCGAAAGATATCATAATTTTATTGGATCGTTCCGGTTCAATGAAAGGACAACGTGTGCAATTATCACATCAGATTGTTAATAATATTTTAGATACATTAAATGATAATGATTTTGTTAATGTTTATACATTTACAAATACAACAGAACCGTTAGTCCATTGTTTTGAAGATGATTTAGTACAAGCGAATGAAGAGAATTTACGTTTATTACGTGAAAGTTTACATTTATACATAATGAAATTCAAAGCTGACTTATCGTTGGGTGTACGTAAAGCTTTTGAAATTTTAGAAAATTTCCGCAATAATCAATTGCAGTCATCACATTGTAATCAAGCGATTATGTTAATCACTGAAGGTATCGACTACGATTTCCATACAGAAATGTTTAATTATTTTAATTGGATGAATGACAGTCCAGTACGGATTTTTACGTATTTATTGACAACGTTAGAAGAGGAATCAAGATATATGGAATGGATAGCGTGTGCGAATCGTGGTTATTTCGTTAATATAACTGTGATGTCAGAAGTACGCGAGAAAGTTTTGAATTATATGAATGTTATGTCCAGACCGATCAATTATTATTATATTGACAAACAAAAACCAATATGGAGTTATTTACAAATCGATTTGGCTGATCGGCGCTATTCAAATTGGTTATGGAAACAATTTGAAGGGAATCGACAACGACAAGTATTTTTAGATCATGTCAAACGACAATATATAAGAGCAAATCAGGTTTTAACAAGTGAAAAGCATATGCTACTCCAAGAAACACACGTAATTAACTAAAACAAAATAATTAATTGATTTAATCAATATTAATTGCAGCCATTTGAAAGTTATCAAGGTAATAATGAGTACAATTATGTGACAACTGTCTCTCTACCTGTTTATGGTAGACGTAAGAATCCAAATAATGCATCGATTGCTGAACAACGCACATCAAATGATTATGATTTGATTGGTGTAGCTGGTATTGATGTACCTATCAAACTTTTGTATTTACTTATACCACATTATAAAGTAATGGTTATTTTCGATATGTTACACAATATTAATCTTTAATTTCTAGATTGGCGTCAATGGATATGCTTTTATTTTAACTAATAACGGATATATTTTAATGCATCCCGGACATAGACGAGAAGTATTATTAAGAAAATTACAATACTAGCGGTCGATTTCGAGTCTGAATTGTTCGTGTGCCAGTACCAATACGCGCTCCAGAAAACCTCTGAGGAAAAACTGATCAGGCCGACCTGACAGGATTTCCAAATTCAGCCTGCATACCTTTTCTGCGATACATGATCCGGAAATCCTTTAAGGCAACACTGTGCAGTTCTAGCCTTCAGGTTTGGCTCTTGTCGGGGTTGTATTGGCATTAATAGAATTTTTCCATTCTGATCAGACCGCCAAATCTGTGCAGTTTTTCTTCTGAGGATTTCCGAATTGTGAATGGGGAGCTCTTTAATCATAAAGCCACTGTTTTCGCGCAGCTCCTACGACAGTTCTGAAACTTCCAGCATTTTATCAGTTTCTCACTTATTTGTGAGGCAAATGAAACGAGCTTCTCTGAATTTATTCTGATACTCTAGAGTTGATTATCTTGTAACTAGCACGGAAATAGGAGAAACTACTACTACAACTATCATTATCAAAACAGGCAGGTGTTTCATTACTGCTATAGTCTTATAACCGGGTGGAGAATCATCTTCACTTTTTTTCTTAGTCTTATCAATTTTTTTGGACACTTGATTAGAATAATTGCGAAGGACAATTTCTGAGCTAGTTACAGAGAAATCTTAACGTTTTAATTAGTCCTTAGGTATTACAAAATAAATCCTTAAAAATGCGTCGCATTTCCTTCTGAGGCATGAAGAAAGAAAACACTTTGTATAAGCAAAGCTGCAGCAGACGGTAACACGCGAAAAGATAAATCGTTAGATACTACAACAATCAGATTCGTAGCCGGCCAATAGAATTCGATCTGTTTTTCCAAATCTTTGTGAACTATAAGTACAAGTAATAATAACAATGATTATTTTTTTATAGTTTGAAAATATACCAAAACCGACATTCAACAGAGTAGATCTGTTAGAAATTGAAATTTTAGATGATGATACAGAACCAAGAAAATTTAATGAAAAAATTGTTAAAGTAATAAATATGATACGTTTTTTGTTACAATTAATAAAAGAATTTTCAAATATTTGTTTTCAGTTAAGAGAAAAAATCGTACAACAGGATAAACGTGGTTATGTTGATTTAAAAGTTAAATTTCCATTAGATGATATGGTAATTGTTAATTAAATAGATCAACTATATATTAGAAAAATATATATACAATTTTTCGCACGATCGTATTTTTGCCTACTACACAAACATGAACATATGCGAACAAACAATTTCCTTTGATGTACCGACAATTGGCGCATCGGCATGTTCGCTCGCATTCGATCACGTTTGGTTTGCCATCAACACTGTGTTCGTTAGATGTGGATGGGGCTTAAGTTAAGCTCCATTTACAAAACTACAACTGGTTCCTAGGGATACGACAGGGAACCAATGCTATTGTAGAAAGTACTCTTTCTATATGAAATTGATTCTTATTTTTTTGGTTTCGAAAATGATTAAAGAAATAATTATTACAGGAATATTTCGATCGTGCGAAAAATAATCTGCACTACACGCATCCCTCATAATGCTCGTGTGATTGTAGCTCGAGTGATGTGGACTTTCCGCACTTGTATTACAATATACTATTTTTTATGAATTTTAGAGACGTATAATGTTAAGTGAACGTCGCTATTACAACACTGATATAGGACCATTCAGTTTAGGTATAGCCTTACATCATAAATATGGTTTAATGGTTGTTAATAATACACAAATACAATGTGATAATTTACAAGAATTAAAGAAAACGTTACAGAAACCATCAAACTGGACTGTTCATCCACAATGGTATTACTATTGCACAGAACGCTGTACTGTGCTGTGTTTGAACATTTAAAATTCCTTCTACATATCTGAATAATTCTAGGGTTTATTGTAGAAATAGTGAAGGCGATACAACACAACAAAGAGTGCTCAATTGTATCGATAAATTAATAATTGCGTGTCAACGACACACACAAAAACGTAAAGAATTCGAGTTATTAACATCATTTCTATTTGATGCAAATGCAACAAAATGGTTTCATGATCGTATCACAAATGAAAATTTGTATGTAAACAATTTGGATTTGAACAAACAAACAAAAAAAAACTAATCAATTTGTAGATTTCGTCGTAAATATTTAGTTACAAATGTTTTTCTTGCCACTTATACTGGCTTAACACGATGGAAAAATTTCGAAAATGAAGATTTATTAAATCGTCAAAAATCTAATGATAATGCTGATGATTTTGATAATGATGATGAAATATTTGATGATGGTGATAATTTTGAAACAAATATGAATTTCACAGCAATCGATGAAGATTGGTATATTCGAACAGTTGAAGAGAATTATAAAAATGAGAATATGTTCATTTATTCTGTACCTTTTGAAATATCTGGTAGTGGCAATTGATTTTTGAATAATTAGGATTCTTTGTTTGAATACGCACCGTTTAACAGTAGAATTATTAGCCGCCACGAACTATTGATATTGCAGGAAACATGTTTTTTTGTAAAATTAATTAGCTCTCCGAGAGTCCTACATATCTGACAGCCTGATTTGGGCAATTTTTGAGATGTATCTCACTGGGCAGTTCGTTCTTAAGCCAATAGTTAATAAACTTCTTTTACCTGGACAATGCATGAGTGGTGGCATCTTTGTTCTCCATCCCTGATGTCCCTGGCACTCATGCAAGGTTAAGTTTTTTGTCGACCATCCAATGAGTGGTTTTTTGTATCACCATGAAGTGATATTAGAGCCTGCATATTTTAACAAAGAATCCGAATGAAATCCGCTTCTAATGATGTGTATACAATTTGTTTCTCTTTCTAGGCTATGAAAATAACACGTTAATAACAAGTACGAATGCAATTTTCGTTCGTGATTCTCGTGGTAAATTCCCAGCAGCTGTTGTTGGTTTACAATTCAATCATAGAGCAATGTTTAATTTATATAATTCGATAACAACTAAAGTAAGTCAATTATTTAATAAAAAATATGTTTTATTTAAAATGGGAACAGGCAATTGAGATAACGTCGTTCCAAGGTGACCTTGCTTTAACGCTGCCTCAATTGCCTGTATACTTTTTGAATAAAACATACAACTCTTACTGAAATAAGAAATAATTCTAGTGCCTTACACCGACTTGTGAAGTAACTTGTGAATCAGATTATTTAACATGTTTCATTCTTGACAATAATGCCTATGTGATATTAGCGGATGAAATTGAATATACAGGACGATTTATTGGTAATATACGTCCAGATATCATGTATCATTTAGTTAGAGATGGTGTTTATAAACCAACACAGATGTTCGATTATCAAGCAATTTGTCAAAAATTAATACCAGAACAACGAAAGAATCGTTCAAATCGGATTTTTACAATTCGAATGGTACGAAAATTCTCTCATTTCATAAATCACAATCAATTCATTAATTGGCCATATTTTTTTCTTTTATTGTCTGATGCTGTTAGTATTTAGAAAATTTATTAGAATTAACAAATTGGGCATTAGCAACAATTTTCTATTTTATAAAATCAGTGATTGGTAAGAAGAAATATCAAAGTATAAAAGAGGATACAATTGCATTTGAACGATTAGAAATTAATAAAACATTACCAACACCATGCGATCAGACAATGTGGTTATTTACTGTTGGTGATGCATTTAGACCTAGTGTCTTCTCAAATAAAACATCAAAATTTGATTGTTCATGGTACAGTATCTTTATTCTTCTTTTTTTGTTAGATAATCTTCTGCAAAACAATTTTGATTCGCTATCCGCCACGTAGACAATTCGAGGTTCGAATCCTGCCAGTAGAATCGCAATTTTTTTGCAAATATTTTGTAAAACCAAACGTTAATCAACGATTTTCAGGGCTTATGTTGTTGAAAAAATCCCAAATAGTAATTTATTATTCATGGCAATCAATAATTTATGTAAAGTTGATACAGTTAATGTTTATCATAATAGTCCAACACCTACAGAAATCGTATATGATGATAATCTACCATGTTACATAGCTACGCATAATAAATTTTCGCGGAAAATCTATATGAATTGCTATAATCGTAGCCGTGAAGAAGATAAATTGAATCTATTTGATCGCTATTATTGTGGACATACATGGTAATTGCAGATCCGTATCTAGACAAGGGCAGGCACAGAATTTTTACTGAAAATGTTCAAAAGCTTATTGAAAAGGTCGCTATTTTGTACAACCTTGAAACATTAGTTCCGATGCTTGGTAATTGTAATTTAATTGCTTTATTCTTATAATAAATAAATCGTGTTTTAATTGCCAAAATTGTTGGAGAACGTTGTAATTTCCTTTTCCACCCTCAAAACTTCTGCACAAATCGAATAATTTATATTACTAAACAGCCATCCTAATAATGTCGATAATAATGGTAAACATGTGCCAATGCCATCAGAAATATATTTTATGTGGGATATTTGTGAATTTTACGCATTTTATAGAAACGATCTAAGTTTTGTTTATTATTTTATCACTTCTAGAAGTAAAACGTTGGCAAATTAGAATTGTTCAGTTGAACAATTTCGTATAAAAAATCTGTATATAATTGTTGATAGAAGATTAATTAAAATTAACGCGTCATATTTTTGATGTAATTACCTGTCAAAGAAGACAATTAATGCGAGAGATACAATAAGTTGTATTTGTTCAACAGACAATAGGGGTGAATTTTTGTTTTGATTATTTGTTAAAAAATGGATTTCTAAAATGGTGAAGGCACACCAATAACAACAATGAGAAGCGATTACACGAAAATCTACGCAAAAAGAATCGTTAGTAGATTTCGAATAGAAATGACCGTTAATTGATAAACACATTGATGTACACTACGATTGATCATTATTGAGTGATAAACAATTCAATATAAGCAACATCAAAGTTTGTAAATTACCACAATAGTTGATTATGAAACCGTCTGGAATAAGCCACATTATCACCATAGAATATTTAGAGGGTTGTTGAGGTAATTATTGTTAAAATATCAGAAAATTTGAATAAAAGCTGATGATAAGCAATTTTAAGTAGATACTCGTACTATTATTATTAACATCATTCCCTTTTATGTCGGTTAACCTAGACCTGAATGTGTCGTGGTTGAAGTCGACGATGCGGTTGCTGATGATGATGATCATAATGATAATGACGACGTTTTAATGTGTCACCAATATACCAACTAACACATATGCAGTAACTTAGATATCAGTCGATAATTTCAACCGCAAATCACTTGACATACAAAACGATCTTGAATTATTTCCTTATAAGACGGTAAATTCGAAAAGTGGGATAAGGGGATGATGCAATATTTCTGCTATCCTCCCCCAATATCGCTTCGACAGCCAACAGAATCCATTAAAAAAAAAACCAGCCCAACTACCCTACTTAATAATTGACCATTTAATTTCATCGTTTCTATTATAGAAGACGATATTGGAATTCTTGTCCATCAAACAGCACGCGCCAAATTTGTGCTTTATATGCGCACCACAATTTAGAAAATAAATCGCCGCCGCTACCAAATACATCAGTGGCGCACAAATTTGTAAGTCTCACATACTGACGGTGAACATATCACCGAATTTAAACATAGATAAATACGACGAAAATAGTGACAAAAAAATTTTTCAATTTCTACACCATCAGGTAAGTCGTATTTTCCTATGTTTTAATGTTGTTGTCGGTTGTTTTTTTTGTTTGTTCAATATGAAAACATCGTAATAGAAGATGTTAAGATGTTAGATGATCGCATTACAAATATTGTTGAAATTGAGAACTGAATGTGTTTAAGAAAAGTCGGAAAAGATCCATCAATTCGACACTTTTTCCATCTGATAACGTTGTTGAGATACATACGGAAATGTTGTGAAAATGGTGGAGGCGCCGGGATTCGATTTAATGTTAGTTTTGCCCCCAACTAATCAGTTAATTTAATAACAGTCAGCAAAATTTAGATTCATAAATTCGTATATTATCTTGGAAAAATTCACTGAACCATATTTGATCAAATAAATGATCGTTTTTCGTGTATAATATTTAGATAACGAGGAAAATCCAACTTTTTTCCAGCGTGTGTGTGTGTGTGTGTGTATGTTGAACCTCTACAAATACGTAGCAATATAATTTTGAACTTTTCAGCAGTGCGTTGTTGAAAGTTTACCAAATTTCCACTTATATCTAGAATATTGCAGATTAAATTGAAATTTATTATGGGAAATTTAATAATAAATAGAAAAAGAACACTTGAAAAATTCGATAATATCCGTTTTGTCGATAAATAGCCGAAAGCTATGAAGTGCATTAGTAACTTTTATTGTATTCAAGTTGACATGGTGACACGGAAGTTAAACAAATTTCCACCCAATAACCATACCACAAAAATGCTGTGTTATTAATCAATTTTATTGAATTTCTATTGGTTGTTGATGATACGAATAACGATTATAGTGGTGGAAAATGGAAAATTTACGCTTAGTATCGTGAAATTGAAAAATCCTTCCATTTAGCTACGTACTACCACATTCAAATCACACGTTCATCGTTGAAAAGACACAAGTAATGATCATTTAACATAGGAACTATTCCAAATACTTCCAGCTGTTATTGGAACAGTGACCGATCTCGGTTCGAGTCCCTACAGTGGCATTCAAACTTTTACCAAATGTTTATTAACATTACACTTATCTTAATTGGAACATACTGTATTTAACGTGGAATAGACATATTCTAATAGAAATAAAGCTTATTATCTTCGAACAACATACGTCAATTAACTGCTAGATTTTCTATTATACACTAATATTCGAGTAAGAAGACGCCGAAAATATCCGTCAACGATTAAATGAGCCCGAATTCGAATTGATCGAATTGCAAAAAAAAATCACAAGAAACAAATCAATGGTGAATTTCGGTAGGATGATTAAATTGAACGATGCGAAATTGAATGAATTAAAAATAGAAAAGAAAACAAAAGACAATGCGTGATCTTCAACAATTCTAATGGATTTCAGTTGTCGTGTATTTTGATATCTTACTACCGATTTAGAAGACAATTAAATTAGAAAAAAACAAGGGCAGATACTTATTTTTTAGAATGATCTCTATCAATCCTTTGTATAAGTTGATGTGTTGATGTGCATATATTAAAAGATATAACATACAAGAAACAAACGGAGGGATTTAATTTACCTAAGTAAAATTTAGATGGTAACAATTTGATACACACGCTCACACGATTTCGGTCCAATTCAATTTCATTCAAATTCCTGATGGGTGGTCATTATTTGCTAACCACCATCAACACTATTAAGGTGGATGCCTCAATAAATCGACAAACATTGAATATGTAAAAATTTCACTTGAATAAATCTTTGTGTGTCTGATAAAATAGAATCTACATAAAATTCATTTAATTCTATTTATTTTTAAAATTTCACCAGCTAGAATCTTTGAAGTTGTGTCAAGTGTTGTAAACTATAAAGTGTAAAGGGAATTAATTGCATCCTTTGGCAGAATATACCGCCCATTTGAACGTACACGAAACTAAGATGGAAGGGTTTTCGTATTGGAAAAATATCGATAGTTTAATCCTTATCGCGGAACATTGACAAGTAAGGATAAACATCCTGTCGGTTCTTACTTAGATTTCATTAAAACCAAATTTAAAACGTATTAACCTAGAAAATAGTAAATTCTGCAAAAATCTGTACACATAGATGCGTCCAAATTCAACTGATTATTTATCAAAAACCTAATTAAAAGTGATGGGAAGCAAAACGGCGGTTATTTTCCATCGTTTACGTTTAGAAGTAAAAGCAATTAAAAGTTTCCTCTATGCTCAAACAATTCTTTCTATTACAAAAAAAAACATTTTCATTAAACTTTCCCCGTAATTTTTGTTGTTGTTTAGCAAGAATTAAAAATGTTGTGGTTATTGTTAATCTTCACTATTATCGATATTGTCACATCTGTATCATTGAAACAACAAATATCCAGACAACCAACACGACAATGGAACAATCACCAGAACATTTCTACACTTCTGGACAATTTACTAAGAGGCTACGATAATAGTATCCGTCCGGACTTTGGTGGTAAGTAATTATAACTTATCTATCTATCTATTATTGTATTTGAAACGCATAAGGACCACCAGCCGTCATTGAAGTTGATATTATGGTAAGAAGTATGGGGCCAATCTCTGAAGTTGATATGGTAAAAAGTTATCTTTCTACTCTATTCATATCGTTTGTTTTTTATCTTTTTTACACTTGTTGATTTTATATAAAACTAGACATATTCAATGGATTGTTATTTTCGTCAATCATGGGTTGATAAACGTTTAGCATTTCCTGGTAATACAAATGATACATTAGCATTAAGCATATCAATGTTGGCACGTATATGGAAACCAGATACATATTTTTCTAATGGAAAACAATCTTATTTACATACAATTACAACACCAAATAAATTTGTACGTTTATATCGTAATGGACGTGTATTATATTCATCCAGGTAAGATATGATTTCGTCTATCTTTTTTCGTTTTTGTATGTTTTGCCAAATTAGAGAGGAAAATATCTAGTGGAGACGATTTTGATTCATTTACAACTAGAAGAGGTGTGAAGATAACTTTAAATTAGATTGGTGTGAGTTTCTCTAGAGAGACGCCATATATTCTCCTCAATTTGCATAGTTGGCAATGGAAAAAGGATCGTTGATTACGTGCCATCAAATTAATTCGACAATATTATATTGATGCACACTGTTAAAATTCGGATATTTTCTTCTTGTTTTTTCAAAATATCGCCAAGTCGCAAATAGGTAGCGATTAATTCTATTCACGTACGGTAAATAATTATGGTGAATTAGTTACGTAGGCCGTCACACCGCGCAAACACTAATCACAGTAAAACGTAAAATTTCACGACACGGTAGAGAGACAGAGAGACATGGAAATTCTATTAGAATTATGCAATTGTGCAGAAAACCAACGCAATTTCTAGACAAATATAGAGAGAGATCAATTTTAATTTACAAACTTCTGCAAATGATTATATCAATTATCGCCATAAAATATTACAATTGTTAACCTCCCTACCGATAATTACAACCCTATTCATACGCTCCTACCAACGAAACATTCAAAGAAATCAACCCTATTTATTTAATTTAATTGAATTTTCCCAGTTAAGTTTTGATTCATAGAAATCGAGAATATGAAACATCGAAGAAAACAAAAAATGAAAATAACCAATAACACTTTTTGACCTATGTTTCTTGTCTTTTTATTTGTTTTGTTGTTGTTTTTTTTTGGTCTCCAATAAAGGTTAACAATAAAAGCTGGATGTCCAATGAATTTAGAAGACTTCCCAATGGATATACAACGTTGTCCACTCAAATTTGGTTCGTGTAAGTTAATTCAAATTTAATTTTATGTTGTAAACATTTTGACATCGAGTTGGAAAAAATTGGGTGTTGAAATAAAATAAATTGTATACAATTTGAAAATAGACAAGGGGTAGCATGTGGTGAAATCTAAGATTTATCCCTATAGGGAATAGCGTACTTGTTTTCTGTTAAACTACGTGGTGGTCATTATTGATTTGATTAATAGATCAACAATTTATTTCTTGATAGTTTCAAAATGATTCTATTACAATTGAGATGCGATCAAAATGGATTTGTTTCCATCTTCTTGTATTGATAATGAAATACGTGTCAATATCAAATCAAAAATCCATACGTTGTTTAAAACGTTTTGTTCGTAATGAAAATTAATTAAAAACGACATTAATGAATTTCAATTCAGCCGCCCCTGTCATCAAATACAACAATATTGGGCTTGCATCCACACGTCTGCCCCAATACAGTGAATCTAAGCGGAAAGTAGACGTGTCAGGTTCGATTCCCACTGATGTCAACTAAACTTTTTGTTCAAATCAATAACATCGAATATCAAAAACATACTGATTCTGCATTGACCAAATCAAATTGTAATCAAAATTGTTGTACGAAGTTAATATCTAATTTTCGTTTCTTTATAGATTTTCTGTCTGATTTCAGTTGGATATACATCTCAAGATGTTTTATACCGTTGGAATCATGCACGACAAGTAGCAATTGCTGATGATATGAAATTATCACAATTTGATTTGATTGCAACACCAGCAGCCAATCAAACGGATACAATTATTAACAGCGATATGAAATCGGGTATTTGCATTGATATTAAATAGAATAGTAAGAAAATTTCTATGTATGTACATGTGAGAGTGAGAGAGATAGAGAGAAAGAGAGGGAGTGAGATAGAATGGAAGATCCTAGATCCTGTTCTTAAACGAAATAGAACAAATAATGTAAAACGGATCTAAAACTAATTTGTTTGCATTTAATCCCCTAGATTCGTAATATTAGATTGACAAAACTATTTTAATTTTAATAAGGTCACGTATGAATGAATTCCATCGAATTTAATTTGCTCCTTTCAATTTCCAGCTGAATATTCAATGTTATCAGTTAGTTTTCATTTGCAACGACATATGGGTAATTTTTTAATACAAGTTTACGGTCCCTGTGTACTACTTGTTGTATTATCATGGGTATCATTTTGGTTGAACCGTGAAGCCACAGCTGATCGCGTATCATTAGGTGAGCAAATTTACATTTCTGTTCGTTTTTCTTCTTCCAAAGAACATTAATTGATTTTCTAATAAAAAAAAAACAAAAAAGGTATTACGACCGTGCTAACGATGACATTTCTCGGATTAGAAGCACGAACTGATTTACCAAAAGTACCATATCCGACAGCTTTGGATTTTTTTGTTTTTCTATCGTTCGCATTTATATTCGCCACAATAATTCAGGTAAATAATTAACGTTTCTATTCGAATTTTTTTGTTGTTGTTTTTATTATTTCGTGTTTGGACAAGTTTATTGTAGTTTGCTATCGTCCATTATTTCACCAAATATGGTTCAGGTGAATGTTATTTTAGTACTGAATTTAATTCAGATTCGAGTAGTGATGAAGGCGATTGGATGACTGATAATGGATCAGTTAAGGATACAACACTTAATGTACGTATCGATTTGTGTTTTATCATTTATATATTTTTGTTAGAATAAAAACAATTTTAGATATCCAATCGGAAAAGTCTATCAAATAATGATTTAATTGAAGTGATACCATTATCACCACTATACCGTCGTACATCACATTCATGGGTAAATTTAGCTGCATGTATTGGTACATCAAGACATTTACAACAAGAAAATGATGTTGATGATGATGATGGTGAACAACAGAATTTTGCAACGATATCAAGTCCTGAAATATCCGAGAAACAACAACGTAGAAAACGAAAGAAACGTACACCAAGATTTAATTCGGTTTCAGAAATTGATCGTGCATCAAGAATTGTTTTCCCATTATTATTTTTAACAATTAACATATTTTATTGGTATTGTTATCTATCGAGAACGAAACGAATTCGTAATTTAAATGGATAAAAAATTTGTAGAACAAACACAAACAACAGGATATTATTCGTAAAATTAGCGCAATAATTTGTAGAAAAATTATTTAAATTAAAATTAAAAAGAAAAAGAGAGAGAAATAAATCAGAAAAATAAACATACCGGTTTTTTGTATTTTTCAAAATATTCTTCAATACAGGAAACATAACAGGATTTGAGGAACAACATCAAAGGGTCTCGATGAAAATAATTATTTAAATAACTCTTTATTTGAATAAAACTGTAAAAATTTCACTCACAGCTTCTTCTTTGTTCTATTCTCTATTTAAACAGGAAACTGAAACGAATCATTAAAATTATTAGTAATACACATGGAAAATGACTGACGAAACAGTTCTGATAAAAATATGATGAATTGCACAATTTACCTGTAGGGGTATCCTTGGGTTTTACTTCGGAAAACTGATAATAACAATGAAAAGAACACTGATAACAATATTAAACCAACAATAGCTAGAATCTTCTTCCGCCTAGGATCACCTTTGCGTCTGGCTGCTTCGGTTAATGTAATCATACCGAAAACGACAGCAGCATCTTTATTTCATTAAGGATCAACTATTAACAATCATGTTTGTCTTTGGAATTCGCTAAATATGTAAAAAAGGATACTCAACATCATAACGATGTAAGTTTCAACAACAAATTGTCCCTGTGACGAACCATGTATATACATAATTTGTCCATTTTGTCCCTTATGTATAAATGGTGGTCCTCTAATATGATTCCACATTTGTCCTGATATCATTGCAAAACAAAATGCTAATGCTACCATACCCCACATTGATCGATTATATAGAAAGTCTAAATTATTACGACGTAAATATAAAAATCCAGCTATTAAACCAAATAATACAATCAATGCTAATGTTCCTGAATAATTTGGTGGGCGAAATACACGAATCTTAAAAAACAATATATAATAAAACACGATTTGTTTGAATTTAAACAACAAATACTTGAATATCGGTACGTTCATGTATCCACTTCGCTATAGCTTCAGCTGAGAAACCAATTCTAGATATATCCATGGTATCAGCATTCTTTGGTTTACCTTTCGGTGGGAAATGCATGAAAACTGGGGCGGTATTTAAACGTAACTAAAACACAAATTTCATTATCGATTGGAATGTTGAACAAGTAGTGCGTATTGTACCATTTGAAAGACATCAGATGCTTCTTCAAAATCAACAATAGCAAAATATAATTTATTTGAATATGCTTGTGAATAACGAAATGAATTTGCAACAATCGTAAATTCATCATTTGCATGTCTACAAACAATACATTGTCGTTGTGGTGCCATTGCCGTAAACATGACGATTACTGAATAATTTCGTGGTACTGTTTTGATATAATCACGAAATTTATTACCATTAAAACGTAAAACTGATTTACGATTCGACATATCAGTAAGTTGTTGGACACGTTCAGGCAATGATAAACCCTGAAATTATTGATATTTATTTAATCATATTGTTCAATAACTATAATTAATGGAATATTTACCGATTTTCGATTTTGTCCATCGACATTTTCATAGAAAAATATTGTGAAAATCACAAAAAACAGAATTAAAAACTTCATCGTGGCCAAAAATTTTGACAACCGGCTTGCAAATGTCAAATGACGGCACGGATAATTGTAGTGCAAACGTTTTGCATCTGTAAGAACTGTTATCCATTTCAAACATCAACATTAGATTTATACAAAAGAATACATCATTAAACAAATAGACCTAATTAAAAACAAATTGATTAAATCTACAATTATATGTAATAAGTAGGGCAGCTACAAGTAGTTAGCTATTACAGTACAGCCAACAGACGTCGGACAATAAAATAAATGTAGTTCAATTATTTAAATACATTTTGCAATTTGTAACATGTATCTAACAGTTCAAAGCAGCTTCATATTTGTAATAAAAACATTCAAATATACGTTTCCATAGATTTTTTTTAATTACCACAGTTCTTATTTATTGTATGAAAGTCAAATTAAAATACAACGATTAGCTGCAATTAGTGATCTGTGTCAGAATAACCAATGGAAAACTAGTGACTTTTATTTTTCCACCAAAACTTTTGTGTGACCCTAGACACTTCCTGTTGGATAGCAATTTTCCGGAAATTTCCATAAACCGCATTGATTATCGGGAAGACAAAAATGGCAAAACTCAATTCTGTTTCATCATTCTTTCGAAATCTCTATCGTGATGAATTCAAATGGTAAGTTACTAATTTTTGAAAAACATTGTTCAGTAAAAATTTGAGGTTATGTTGTCTTTTTTTCTGTTACAAAACATTTACAGGTCATTAGTGAAAAGTATTGGATTTTTCGCATTAGGTGTACGAATTGCACAAGAATTCCATGGTGTTGAATTACTAACATAAATTACGTTAAAAGAATTGTGTAGAAATAGTAATGTTAATAAATTCTATATTTTAAATTCAAATTATTTCTTTAAAGCATCAATAAAAGTTTCTCTGGGTAATGAGATATTGGCTACCATACGCATTTTTTTCTTTCCTTCAGCTTGTTGCGCTAATAATTTCATTCGTCTAGTGATATCACCACCATACTAAAATATGAATTGTATTAAAATATAATCAAATTGTTGAAAGCGATGTAATTTTACTAATTTTGCTGTGACATCTTTTCGATATGGCTTTATAGTTTCTCTAGCTAAGACTTTACCGTTTACAACAGCTTGTACAGCGATTTGTATCATTTGTCTTGGTATAATTTCTTTTAATTTCGTTACCATTCGTCGTCCAATCGTTTGTGATTTTGTTACATGTACAATTGTACTTAATTCATCAATATTCTTGCCATTTAATAAAATATTCAATTTAACTAAATTACTAATTTGATAATCATTATCGTCATAATCGAAACTAGCATAACCGGAACTAATTGTTTTTAATTTATCATGGAAATCAATAATGATCTCATTTAATGGTAGATCGTATTGTAAAATTATACGTTCATTATCAATATTTGTTGCATTGGTTTGTATACCTCTATGTTCCATGCATAATGACATTATTGAACCTAAATATCGATCAGGTGTGATAATTGTACCAATTACCATTGGTTCGTACGTCTCATCAATTTTGATTTGTTCTGGAAATAATGCCGGATTATTTATATAAATCACATGATCATCAGCGGATTTGAATTGTTTTTTTGTTGGTTTTAATCGGATTTTGTATGTAACAGATGGTGCTGTTAATATTGTATCTGTACTGTATTCATGTTGTAAACGTTGTGTAAATACATCTAAATGTAATAAACCTAGAAAACCTAAACGCCAACCCTGTCCTAATGCTGGACTTGTATCAATTTCAACTTGTACAGCTGAATCATTTAATGATAATTTTTCGATTGCATTACGTAAATTAACATGTTGTGATTGATCAATTGGATAAATACCAGCAAATACCATTGGTTTTGTTAATTCGAAACGATCTAATGGTTCCACTTGTTGATTGAATAAATGTAACGTATCACCAATGAACGCTTCTTTGCTTGATCGCATATTGCAACCAATCACACCGATTTGGCCAGCTTTCCTGGAATTTTTAACAATAGAATAATAAAAAATCCAAATTATACAAAAAAGAAAGACACAAACAATGTATTAACGTAAACTTCTTGGGGCCGCAACAATGACAATGTTTTAATTTCATACGATTTCTTTGTATGACATGATTGTATTGTATTACCAACATGAATTTCACCTTCTTTAATATAAATTAATGATAAAGCACCACGATATCGATCGTACCAACTATCAAAGATCAAAGAACGAAATGTTTGTTGACGATCAACTTTTGGTGGTGGTATACGTTCGATTATGGCTTGTAGAACTTTATCGATATTTTCACCCAATTTTGCTGATATCTAAAATAGATATAAAAAAAGATAATTAAACTTTGTTTAAATAACAAAAGGATTGATTAACTTTTAAAACTTGATCCGGATCGATATCGAATAATGTTAATAATTCATTACAAACACGTTCTGGATTTGCATTTTTCAAATCAATTTTATTTATAACTGGAATTACAATTAGATCTTTACTGAATGCCAAATAGAAATTTGCAACAGTTTGTGCTTGAACACCATCATTTGCATCAACTAATAATACAACACCTTGACACGCTGATAATGATCTGGACACCTAAAATAATCGATTAATTCCATATTTTCGTTTCTATAGAATACTAAATTATTAATTACTTCACTGGAAAAATCTACATGTCCTGGTGTATCAATTAAATTCAATAAATATTGTTGATTTTGATAATGATATAATAATGAACAACTTTGTGCTTTCACTGTTATACCACGTTCACGTTCAACTTGTAATTTATCTAAAATTTGTGCTTGGCCATGATTAATTTTGATAGCACCTGTATATTCTAATAAACGATCAGCTAATGTACTTTTACCATGATCAACATGTGCAATTATACTAAAATTACGTATTCTATCAATTGGTATTTGTGTAAAATCAACAGATTCTTGACTATAACTTCGATAGTAATACAGTAATAATCTACAAATTGTTTATTTATAATTAATATTCGATTAAAATAATTAGTGAATTGGGGGGGTTACTTTTTATGATTTAAAACAGTTTTCTCTAATTTTATCACAGATTTAAAGTTGAAAATTCGTATTTTCATACAAATATTCATTATAAATTTATGGTTATGATAAAATAAATATTTTGAGGTTATGTCACACTAGACATTCTGGACTGCTGATTTCAATTATATGCGTTAGATAGAGGAACACTGTATCTAGAAAAGAATACCAGTAGAAAATTAACAGACTAGAAAAAGATGGATGTCATGCATATGGTGACTGACAGTTGCAAACAGGGACAGGGCCAATGACGTAGGCTTACCGCCTATAATTTCTGTGCTTTAAAAAAGAGGGCCTATATGGAGGTTTGTCTCACTCTTTTCATCTCATTACAATGCGCAGTCCATATGAATTAAGCTAAATACGTAGCCCAGTAAAGGGAGACATAAGATATCATCGGTTCACTCTAATGTATACTATCATAGAGAATCAGTAGATGTCAGCTGAAGCTTTGAAAGTTTTTAGAGTTGCATACATCTTTCTTTTCTCCTTAGTTCAGCCTACCATTAAAGAGTGTTTTTTAAACTATTATTTTTATATATTTCTTATTGTGTTTAACTTTATGTTTAAAAAGGAAAACAGGATTGTGGTTTCAACCAAACCCCGGGCGCTTATGCCCTTTTACTTATGGATGATGGTTTACTGCTCATTTCAACCAAACCCTGGGCGCTTATACCCTTTTATGGATGATGGTTACTGCTCATTTCACCAATTGTAGACGTTTTTTCTACGATGATAGACCTGCAAGGGGGGGGGGACAGACATCCTAATCTTGCTAACTGGTCCATGTACTTTGTGGCATGGACAAATTAACAATTTAGGTTATAAGAAGAGGAAAATTCTGAAAATCCTTTTTCATACCGTGCCGAGGTTTGAACCCCGGACTTCTAGGCGTAAATCCCTATCGTTAACCATCGAGCCATTCAGCTCGTGAATTTTCATATGAAAAGTGTACTATAAATGAAAACGATTTTCTACGATCCAACGGATACAGTCGACATTCCATCGTGTGTTGGGTACCCGAAAGTACTCGATTGCATTAATGTATAGATGTTGCTAAGCAACCACAATTTTAAATACCTAACATGTTAAAACGTCTGGCATTGGTTGAAATCTATAGATTTCCAAAAATATGCTTCGGAAATGCTCATTTTCCACACGGTAGCAGATGGTAATGGAAAACGGGACGATTGATTTAAGAAAATCAAATATACTCTCATCAGAAATTGTAAATTGAATGAATTCAATAGAAATGCGGTCCAGCTGGTGATGTTTGAAAGTACTTTGTGATCAGTTTCTAACTAGACATGCGTAGTCTAGTCATCAACCAAACAATCTAGAATTGTGGGTGGGAACATACCTAATAATTGCCACTATAATCTACGAGGTGTTCTTACAATGAATATATTTATATGGTGGTTCTCGATGCGTTTATTTCCACTTTGTCACTTCATCCCGTGATCACATTTTCTCTATAACACTCATTGTTCACGGACATTTCATTTGATCATCTAAAATTTGGTAGTATCATCTATCTCGTTCTCTTCTCGCATTTCCCTTATATAACTCAAACAAACTAAAGCAGCCCTCTAACTAACGCAAATCGATATTTTCCCAACTGTTGTTGTAATTGGAATCATCATCATCACAATGATTTAGATTTTGGGATGAACAAAGATCATTGGAATTATCATTAAAATGAATTCCACATACCCACACTTAAGGGTGAAAATGTATAAAATCAAAATCTACATATAATTGTAGACAATATTACCTATTTTTAATGCATAATGCGAATATATAGCTTTATATTATTCTTTGTAAAGTATATCATTAATGAATATAACTAAACTGTAATATTTTAAGTTAAATTTAATCGTTTCATGATATGTGCCATAAACGTCAAACAAGTTTTACTTCAATCGCGCGTAAAGATTACACGCACACAATTTTTACCTGTTAATTTGCAATTATTTGTTTAATTATTACAAATGCGTCTGTTATTTGAATGTAATTCATTAGTTTATTAATTTCAAGTATACAAGAATAGGTACCCTGGTTTGTTTTATGTGGATATAGATACTAACAACAATAATTATAATAACTACAAAATAACAGGGTAATCTTGATTATATGCAAATCATTCCAAAAAAGTTGAATTAAATTAACCAAATCACCAATATATCATACGTATTTGTATTTTAAAATGTTTATAGTCTTATTTTGATGATTCGCAATCAGTTTTTATGCAACTAACAATACTTCTCAGATTATTTCGTAAGCAAACCCGGAGTTATCGGTCTGCGACTTTAGTTGGTTTGAGCCCTAAATATTCAAGATGTCAGCGCACATGTGGTCATGTTTTTGTCGATCGGATGAGCAGTCTATATACTTCTACGTCATTGGACAGGGCCGTCCTAAGATATTTGGCGCCTTGTTCATAAGAAAATACACTTAATGGGAAGCAGAATCGGGATAACCGGTGAAATGTTACAAAAGTATAATAACTATTTTGCTAATAAACAAATAAAAATAGTTATAAATTTTTGGTCTCCAGCCGTCAAACTGATTTGAGTGCAAGCTAAAATGCCTCCTCAAAAGCTGTAGCTCATTTAGCACTGTGCTTAGGGTGGCCCTGAACAGGGGTATCAGATGTGGTGATTTATCGATACTTTTAAATTGTTTTTTGGTGCCATTAATTCGCTCCCAGCTACTCATCTATCGACTGTCTATTTTAAGTCAACTGTCTGTAAGGCAAAAGTAGATTAGTCTAGCATCTGTTTCTCTACTAAATTCCCGTAATTCCTCGCTCTTCATTCCTCTTCAGGTGCCGAAATCTTCCTGTCGCTAAACGGTTGTTAAAGAGGCCCCATACACACTCCGGAAATCCTTGAGGAAAACTGCACAGCTCTGGTCGGCACGATTTTTACACAGTTAAAAATGGTACTGCGTATGTGCGATTAATGGAAAAACTAAGAACTGTTGAGTTTATGTGGGAAAACTTCCTCTTTCTGGAGCCACTCTTTGGACTATATTTTTCTGACGCGCTTCCTAGTGCGATTTCTATTAGCGAACTGGAGAGTATTCCGGAACGTGGCCAAAACTGTACAGTTTTTCCTCAGGGTTTCCGGACCGTGTAGGGGATCCTTAAGTGCAAAATGTCGTGAAGGTATGGCAAAAATGTGGCAACTTTGTTGACGTTTGGTAGTTGTATTTAACGTTCCAGTATATGCAGAATTGAGGTTATGTTACCGGGAATTTGAGGAGATCCAAGATAAATTTATTAATCCTGTTGTTATTATATAAATGATTAGTATTTTATTGGTTTAATTATTGTAAGATTTTCGTAAATTTCCATAGTGATATGCTTGATTTTTATGGCGCATTTAAATTTTAGGTTAAAATTGCTTGAAGATGAACAGTCGCTATTTGTTAACAAATTCTTTGAAAAATAATGGAAAATTTTCGAATTATTCAATAATCAAATCGTTATTATCCTCAAAACCACCAGCACAAACAAAAATTGTCAAGGAAATTGACATAAATACCGGTGAAATACGATCAAAAAAATCATCACGGATTATACCGAAAATCACATTAATTACGAATAGCAATAATAACGATTCAATACAGATAACAACATTTGAAGAAGCTGAAAAACTAGCGAAACGTCGCAATTTAAAATTAATAAAAATCATCGATTTAGATACGAAAACAAATCGTCCCATATATAAATTAATGTCGGGCAATGAATATTATTTAGAAGATTTAAAACAACGCGAACAGAAAAAGAAAGATAAACAACAGAATAATTATATAAAAGGCGAGAAAGTTCTATTAATAAATAATCGAATTGCATTGCATGATTTACAAACGCAAATTAAAAAATGTTTAAAATGGATTGATAAAATGAATGAAATACGTATTGTGATTAATGGTGATTCAGAAAATTCTGTAAATTCAATTAATTGTTTAATTGATCGATTAATTAATCCAATTCGTTTTTAGGAGAAGATTTATAAAGTTTTCGAAGAACAATTTAAAGATAACGATGCAAAATTGGTACAGAAACGGCACAAAGGTAATGATTTAAAATTCCAAATTCTACCATCAAAAAAGAAAGATGATGATCATAATAGTAATAATCAAATCTGACTACTAGCAGTGATGGGTGTTATTGTTGTGTTTATTATAAAATATACAATTTGGATAAAAATCTACAAATTTCTATTTAATATAAATAATAATAATAATAATAAGAATGATAATAATAGATGAGATTGAAAAAGAATCAAAGTCTTTTGGCTCCTATTTAAAAGATTGGTAATCGTCCACTACCTGTACATGCTAATGGTAATGGACATTTCCTTTCTAATTTCCTAGGTCCGCATTCTCTACCACCATTCATTGGATAAATTCTGATTAAACGCGTTTTAATTTGTACAGCTTGACTACCACACGAATTTGTACATGGCGACCATGCTGACCATTCACCCATCACACAATCGATCGGTTGATTGTGTCTTCTTGTTAATTGTGGATTACCCCATGTTGGTCGTGTTTCTATATCATCAATATCATTATTGATAGTTATTGGTTCATTTGTTGTTGTTGTAATGCTTGTATGGTGGGTTTTGTTATTACAAGGAACAGTACAACGCCGTTTTCGCAATAGTTTCTTCGGACATGGTCGGCCACCATTCATTGCATGTGTCTAAAAATAGTTAACAGTTAATTGAGTGCTTTACGTTTCAGTGAAAATTACTTTAATTTGTCGAAATTGGAAACGGTAGCCCTTTTTACATGGTTCAGTTGCATTACATGGCGACCATATGGTCCAATTTGTAACAACACAGTCTGTGACAATACCAGTTGGTTGTTGTTCAACAATTTCATAATCTGGCGATGTAACAATTTGATTTTCTGTATTAATTGTACCAAATGGATTATCATTTTCATTATTATTATTATCAGTATTATTATCATCATCGCATGGTGGATTATAACATTCTACTGTTTCTTGTAGTTTTAAATGGGCACATGGTCCATCTTCCGGTGGTGGATCCTCATCGTCTTCATTTGTTGTAACACGATAACGTGTTTTCGTACCATTGCCACATGTCACTGTACATGGTGAAAATTCTTCCCAATACACATTCGGACAATCTTCCTGATTTTCTTGACCATCATCATCACCATTATCACAATCTTCACCGCATTCTTCATTCTCTTGTAGTTTGACCGTACAAATACTTTCAGATGATTGATTTTTAAATGAACGATCCCTTGTACGTACACCTTTACCACATTTGATTGTACAATTCGACCATTGACTCCATTCATTAACATCACAACGTTGATCATTCTCATCTAATGCTTCATTTTTACTACATTGATGTGATTTACATGGACGTTTCTCTTTAATATGTTTACGACAATTTTGTGATAATTCTGGATTTTTATATTGACGTGTACGTATTTTGAAACAATCCGATGAACATTTCGACCATTTCGACCATATAGTTGTTGCACAATTATTATTATTATTATTATTATTATTATCAATTTGTGTATCACCATCATTATTATGACAATCTTGTTCATAGATTTTCTCACGTGTCACTTGTAAACGTGCTAATGGCTTCATTGGTTCACCATTATCACTAAAGAATGGTGCATGTGGATCATTTGGACTATTCGATTTGATCATTTTGATCATTTCTGGTTTCATATTTGGTGAATTGTCTGACTGAAATTATTAATCAAATCATTCGTGTTAATTAATTAAAACATTTTTTATAATTTACAATATATGTGACACCATCATCAGTACCAACATCCCATGGATATAAATTCAAATCAATTGATTCTATCCATGTACAATCCGATAAACATAATTCCAAATTTGCCACACCAACAATCCAATCTGGTGATGGTGTAATTTTCGATACTAAACTCATCAAATGATTCTCTTTATCAACACGGAATACAGTGTAAGATGTACCAGTTATATTCGGATATGTCAATTCTCTTGCTTTAATTATAGTTCGTATATTATCATTCTAAAATGGAGCAGGAAAAATATTTGGTTTTGATCTGTTTGTTACTACTAAAACTAGAACTAACACTTGCCATCTCTTTTAATTCAGTTTCTAATAGACTCGTATCACCATCTTCAGCTAATTGTTTTAAGCCAGCACTGGCAAAATCACCATAATTCCAAAAACTTTTATTCGATTGATGACTGGCACCGATAATATCACTGAATTTCGTTGTCCAGAAATCAGTTGGGAAATCCTTTGGATGTGTATTCCGTGACCATATACCATGGAAAGCTATCTCATATTTAGCTTCATCGCATGCACAACATTCTTCTAATGGTTGGTTTTGTATGTCAGCATTTTGGCTAACTTCTTCGCATAAATAACGTGATAAATTACCAATTGGTGCATACCAATTCTCTTCATTCTCAACAATTGTTGCTTTCATATATAAACAACCGCTATTTGGTGGTGGTGCAATCCAATTAACCTATATTTGGTCGATTTTTTGTTTTTAGAATCATGGTTAATTATGGATGATGCGTTATTCTCACCTGCACTGTAGGCTTTAATACTGTATTCGTTTGTATGACTGTATTGCGACATTTCGAACTGATACTGGTTAACATTGGATCTAAAAGACGGAAATTACCAACTGATGGTGGATTAAAAAATTGTAATGGATCAAGATTTGATGGTTCTGCGACAATTTCAAAATCACGAAAACGACTATTCAAATACGTTTTTGGATTATTCTTGATTGTAACTACAAACAGACAGATACTTAAGCAGTGTAGAAATTTAATTAAAAATCAATCGACAATTACTTGTATAAACTTCACCTGGCACATAATTGATTGGATTACCGGAAATTTCTAAAAGAAACATCTGACTCGGATTTGGTGGCTTTAACATTCTTGTACTAAGCCGATCACATTGTTGATAACACAAAATCAAATTTAATTGTAATAAAATGATCAATCTCCACCACATTTTTGATTGTTTTTAACTATTTAAAAGACGACAACAAAAATTTGGCCTAGAGCCAATTCAATGATCTTGAAATAGTTACACAGTTTGATGAATAACAATAATAAAAACTGGACAAAATTTTATAGAAATATTTGTTGATAAATCTATCTAGTGTTTTCAATGTCGCCGTTGTAAATTTTTCGTCTAATTTTACTCATTGAATCAAAACAACACAAAATGATGCAATTGGACAGCATAGCCTTGACCTAATATTGTGAAAAATTCGATTAGTTCAAACGAAAGGTTATCAGCAGAAGTCTTCCAGTAATTTTTACGTTAAACTTACCAAAACTTATATGTACAAACAAAAACACTTGCTATTCTTAATTTAATTTTATGAATTAGAATTTTATATTCATCTTATGCGCACAGTTGCAAATCTTCTGGCCACTCGGAGCTTTATCAAATTTTATATAAAATCGTGTCGTTAACGAGGAAATTTATTTTTAAAAATTACCGAGAAAGCGCCGGCAACGATCGTTCCAAATCCAGTGTACATGATTGTGTCAATTACAGCACATACAGGATGATTCCGTTGACTGTCATCAATCAGCAATAATGTCAGTTATTTGTCAGATATGTTTTTTACCGGAGAAAAAGAAGAAATCGCAAAAATAAATGAGGACATCATAGCCGACATTTGATTACCCATGCGATAACCAGGCCCGACAATCGGGGGAGAGCGGCGAATTTTCCACCGGGGCCTGACTACTCTATGAGCTCCCTTGATCGTCCAGAGTAAACGTTTTGTTCTCCATTAAAAAAAATCTTGGGTACAGGGATGCTAGGAAACTTGGAAAGGGAAGAGCAACTGCCCCTGTTTTTGTGTAAAGATATTTATGTAGAGGCCCGTACACCCTGATTTCCCGGGGCCCGCCGAATCTTTGAATGAAGAGCATTAGTGTTTAAATGGTATGTTTACACTCGTGCGTTTTCGTTTTCCGTTATTTAAACCAGCACTTTCAATTCGACCCTCGTCAAACGCATGTCTTTGCTGAAACACATGCCATTTATAGTCCTTTGTACGATGCTGCGATGTATCCATCTGATGCTGCTTTTCTTGTAGGCGTAAATGCAGCAGACTGAAGAATAAAATGTTGAAAAAACGCCTTAACGGCCAAAGAAATGTGCAAGACGAAGATGACAGATAAGTGACTCTCACCGAGATCCTTCACGGCATCGTTCTGTTTTACAGGGCGCACAAGCAGTGCAAAGCCGGCTTTATTTTGAAGAAAATATTGACATAAACCGTTCTGAAATAGAATCGCGAACAATAAATGTCATTCCAAGACCTAGGTACTTACACATAGAAGTACACATTATTCTTCTAATTTTGTTCTTTATTTCTTACACATAATTTATTGTCAAACAATTGTTGAAGAGAAATTACTATAAACTGAAAGTTTTACCACACAATGAATAGAGAGATAGTTTGAATTCTACCACTTATCTGAAACTTTTGATCAGTTTAAAACTTTCTTTTTGGCACACCAAAAAACGATATGATATGCATTACTAAAGTTTCTTCTATTTAAAATTAAATCAAAAAAACCGTACAAGATATCTCTAACATTCACAATGACGTTCCTCAAGTTTCATTGGACACGTTAAATTATTTTTATTATTCAATTTGATTAAAATACGACGATGACGCCGTTGATTATTACGTTGACAATCACAATCGGTCCATGGCGACCATGTTGACATAATACAGCCGTTCAAATTGCATGGCATGTAACACTTCTTTCTTTTGATTAGCTTCTTCGGACACGTCTCACCATTATTCTTTGGATGGCGCTGCAAAATCGATCAATTTAACTCTTTGTAGAGTGGAACATATTCGAATCATACCAAAATATGTCGATATTTTGTTTTATAACCAATACCACAACCATTATCTGTTTGACATTCACTCCAATTTGACCATTTTGTTATTTCACAGGCATTACTGTTGTTTCGTTGTAATTCTATTTGACTGTATGGTCGATATGATGGTATCGATGGTGCTGAAACGATTTGATTGAAGCGTCATTAATATTCTAAAACGGAATCTTTATCTCTATCCTCAAACACTAGCCATACGCGCAACTGTAATGCACATTCTGTTACAATACAGTTTTGTGGCACAAATCAAGATAGAGATTCTGTTTGATAATAATACAAATTGACAAAAATTACCACAATTATTACCAGCATCATTTTGTATATTGTAGGATAATGCTCCTGAAACTGTAACGCCTAATTGTTTCTTGTGTGCTGTGAGATTTGCTTTTAATTCTTCTGAAATTTGCAAAAACAATTTTTTAGCACAAGAAAATTGAATGTGTTAGAGTGCTTACTCTGAAATTCAGTACAGACTTTCTGGCATTCTTCAAGACTTTTAAAATTATTCGAATTACCTTCACAGCCACTGTAACTGAAAATCTCACAATTACCTTTGATTGTATCAAAATACCAACGATCTATATTGCTTTTACAAGCACCAATATCTTTTGGTAAACCACAAGAATATGCTGAAATTTTATGAATTCCATCAATATTGCAATCTTTCTGATAGCATTCAACTGTTTCTTTCATTTTCAAATGATTACAGGGATTATCTTCATCGAATTCATCATCGCCATCATCATCTTCACCGTCATCATCATCATCACTATAATCATTGAATCGATAAAATGGCCATCGTTGTGATTGTTTATTATTGGATTTGATTGATAATCGATAACGGATCTTATAGCCTTTACCGCATGTAGATGAACATGGTGACCAATCGCTCCACACAAAATCTTTACATAATCCCTTATTATTGCCATCTACATCTTCATCTTCATCTTCACATTCACCAAATTGGCCGGAACATTCAAGATTTTCTTGTAATTTCGGTGGATTACTGCGACCAGCCCGGCAACTTTTCGCTGCTAAACGATTTTTATATTTACGATCACGTGTCTTAACACCTTTACCACATGTAACACTACAACTGGACCATTGACCCCATGGTCCTAATTCACATTTGATATTATCATCATAATGTTGTTGGCGTTGTTGTAAATTTGGACAATATTTTTGTATAGCCTCACATGCGGCACGTTCAGTTAGTTTCTTATGACAAACAAATTTACTTTCATCATATTTGTAACGACGTTGTTTATATTTAACACCACGTCCACATGTTGCTGAACATGGCGACCAATCTGACCATTCTTCTGTTTCACATTGATGATCATGATCGTTATCAACAATGATTGTTTGATCACAAATCTTCTCATATAGACGTTGTCGTGATAGATATAAACGTGCAAATGGTTTCATTTCATTACTGGATGGATCATAAAATGGTGATTTTTGATTGTTTGGACTGTTCGTTAACAAACGTTTGATCGGTTGACGTGGTGATGCTGGTTGATTTGGTGACTGAAATCAGAATCAATTTATTAACGTATGAATGGATGATGCTGGGATCGAATCCCTGCGGTGATCAACTACACTGTTTTCAATCTAATTTATTAATTACCATATAAGTAACCCCATTGTCCGTACCAACATCCCATGGATATAGATTTAGGATTTTCGATTCGATCCAAGAACAATTCTTCAAACACAATTCCAGATTGGAAACGCCCACAATCCAATCTGGCGATGGATCAATCATGGATACAATCGACATTAAATGATGACGATTATCAACACGAAACACAGCAAATGTTTTGCCAGTTATATTTGGATAACTGATACCACGAGCTTTAATTATCGTTCGAATATGATCGCTCTATTCAAAAGGAAAAAAATTATATAAATTTAATTTCAATTAATTCTAATTAGAATAGAATTACTTTAGCTTTTAATTCACTTTCAAGCATTCGTGTATTACCATTTTCGGCTAATTGCCGTAAACCTTCACTGGCTATATCACCATAACGCCAAAATGTATAATTAACAGTGTGCGATGCACCAATGATGTCACTGAAACGGGTTAGTCATCCATCTGGAAAGTCTTTTGGGTGCGTATTACGTGACCATAAGCCCTCGAATGTTACCTAAAGTGTTGATAATTTGAAGCATCTTTCCTCAATAGGGAACAGTGGAGAAATTTCTATTGTGTGTTTGAATGAATAACGGCCAATTTGCTCTTATAATTATCATTTAATTACTGTAATCAACTGTTTTATCTATCTAGTAGTCCCGCATTAAGATAATTTAATCGACTTGATCTTTAACTATTTGATAAGTAATGGTTTAAGGTTGTTATCTCAAACATAATCAGAAAAAGTTGACGAGTTTACAGTCGGGAATCGAACCGATACGTAATGCACTCATGGTAACACTTGACTAGACGGTGCAGGTTCAATTCCCGGCGGTGGAATTCGAACATTTTTTAAATGATCTATACCTCATATTTAGCTTCATCACAGGCACAACAATGCCGTAATATATTCGGTTGTATATCATCTGAATTCGCCAATTCTTTACACAATACTTTCAATAGATTGCCGCTATTCTCGTCATTTAAGTAGCTTGTATACCAAATACCATCAGTCGATGATAGTGATGCATGAAATGTTATACAACCATTACCAGTAGCTGGTGCTAACCATAAAACCTATAATTCGTATTTTTGTTTTGAACGATTTCTATTTGTAAAAAAAAAACAATTCATTATGAACCTGTATTTCGGATTTCATTTGTACATCAGCTTCGACAACAATTTTTTGGCAATTCGCATCGAATTTCGTTAATGAATCACCATATAATTGTAATGAACCAATTGAATCATCTGATTTCGCACCATTCACTGTCAATACGAATCGTGCAAATTTATTCTGTTCATCACCATTTGATGTGCCTCTTAAGAAAACTTGAATCAAAAATTTGTGAATTTGCGTTTGGTTGCAAAACGAAAAAAAATAATAATAATAATAATAATAGGATTATATATAGAGAGCTATGTGTGCATTTATAAAACGGATAGAATTTCCGGATGATAGATGATGACAAGACAATAGAAGTCCTTCTGAGTTTTCGTATAAATGTTCCTCTTCATAGTTTCCGTTTGGTAGTACGTGCGTCAAGCTTTAATGATGTGGCTGTGTTAATTCTTTCTACACGCAATCGTTATTATTTTTTTTTTGTTTTCTACGTAGCAAATATTAAAACAAAATGAATTATGGTAGTGGCAACAATCTGTTTGTGGCATTTAACAATGGCCAAAAGGGTTGAACGTGAGGCGAAAGAAAACAATCAAAGAGAAAAATTAATCATTCGTAATACAAATGGTGAATGCGCTGTGTTAATTTATGGTTGTTTGTTTTTTCGGATGCTGTCTCGCTACTCTTCCGCAATCATTTTAATAAATATTGATCGAATTAATCGTCTGCAATATGCTATTATTTACATAGTAGGCACTTTATTGATTGGATAAACTATTTCTGCAATTATAGGCGTAAATGATAGTGCAGGGAAAATCTGAATGTTTGTTTATTTGAACTGAGAGAGATCTCTATTGTATAGAATTATTCAGTATTTCACCATCCCGTGTTTGATAATATTAATAAATCAACATAAACATAGGTAGCTTCCGCAAAATCACATTGACTATACTAGCATTCCCCTGATTGGCGCAATATTCTTTACTGGATGTTAATTGGTCGTCATTTATTTAACGTAATTGTTATCGTTACTGCTGCGGAAGAAATCGAACACTATTAATTAAATAATCTCTAAATGAACGACCAATCCAATTACTTACTGTTATTAAATTCATTAAAATCAAACAATGAGACTGTTGTTGATTGGCGAAAATCAATTGTGTGCGGTATCCTATCCAAAAAAATATATATAATCAACATCATTTTTTTTCTTTACTTAAACATCATCGTAAAAAGTTCCCCTTTTATGGAGTTTGGTAAAAATCGATGATCCAATTAAATTGCCAACGACAAATCACACAGTTTTCTGTACAAATTTCTTGATATTTCTCATTAGAAGAATCGATCCAATTAAGTGAAGGCTTATTTGTAACCAACAGAATGACGAACAGGCATAAAGAAGGCGAAAATGATCAAAATTCAATTGAAAAACTGTTAGGAATGAGAGAAAAACTTTCATTTCCAGTTCATTTGTGTGTATAGTCTTTAAGAGTAGTTGCGGTTGAATTTAATGTTTGTTAAGTAGTTTGAATTTCATTCACACCCTCCGACTACCCCGCCAATTTATTTATAAATTAGTCACAGAGATCTTACTTGTGTATTGTTCGCCAGGGATGTAGGTAGTTGGATTTCCTGAAATTTCAATTCTATAACGGTCCTGATTTTCTTTAACACCATCCAATTTTCGATTGCATTGATTATTGGCGGTTGTGCGGTTGAAGAAGACTAACAAACAACAATATATTGAAATTTTCCACATTCTCCGCTGGAAAATAGAAAGATTTTCGTATGCAATTATAGATGTTCGTCACACAAATATCGCGCATAAAAAATTGAGATAATCTTTATACAACCGACTGTTAATAAAACAAAAGCAAAAACAAATTACCCTTTAAACTTTGTATTTCGCCAAAGTTTAATCTGCTATTGTATACACAAAACTCCGGTTAGTCCGATTATTTATTAATGTCTAGCAGCGTCTCGCTCTATTTCCAGCTTTGTCAACTTTTTGTTCGTATTAATATTTCACATTAATACCAAACGGTTATGATTGAAAATAGAATGAAAGCCGTGTTTTTTTTTCCAACTGAATAACGCAAATAATTTTTCTAATTGCCTACTGGAGCGTCACAGTTTATCGTCTTACCTTCTAGTTGGAATCGCAGTGTGTTCGAATAGAGAGCGTCGCGACGCTATCTTCTCCACATTCAACGTCTAACTGAATCCGGTTTCATAATACACCGTCTATCTATCTATCTATCTTTGAACGTTTTTCGAGTTAAATCCACAACGACGCACCGACGATTTACAAGCGAATTCAATTTCCTGTGCATTCTGAAACGACAGAATACCGCACACAGTTACCAAGCCTTCAATCCATTTGTGTACTATATAGAATAGAAATTCTGATTTTGCCGCAAAATAGATGAAGATTTGAAATTATTCTCCATTTTTATACCAACCACAATTAGATTTCATTCGAGAATTGAATTTAATCCGAAATGAAAACAATAAAAACACACAGGGTCGATGAATTCATACAAATGTTCTTAATGTCATAATGCAACTGTAAGAATTCCCGATTGTGTTTCAATGTTGGAGATTTTCTCTATAATCATAGTAGGTGGAAAATTGGCTGTTTTCGTTATTGTTTTTGTTTGATCCAAACAAAATATTGACAGAGTCGAATTATTTTTGTTTTGAATGGAAATTTCGGTCATTGAAATATGGAGATACACTGTAAGTGAATTTTAATTAATCAATTCAATTAACGCCTCAATTCTCATCAATTATTAGTCGGTCAATCATTTACAAATTTCATACAGCTGCCAAAAAGCAAGTAGTTGTGCGTCGAGCCAGTTATGTGGTCGGTGTTGTCTTGAAACTTTGCCTCTTGGCAGTAACAATGTTGAAGTTTAGTAGAACAGTCATTTCTCATTGTGGTACTTAAGGGTAGAAATTTCATTTGAAAGTAAAATATGATGAAATGTCAAGTGGTTGGCCCGGCGCATCCGCCACTTTACGCCGCAGTCTTTTGGAGCTTTTCCTGGAAAAAATATAGGAATAGCAATTGAGAAGATTACAGCTGTTATCGGTGTGTACTTAAAAGAAATTTAATGAGCATAATACGATTTTCGTATTTTTTTGTTTGTTCTCTTATTCAAAACTGATCATTATAGGGGGGCGAAAATATCGTATATCTAATTATAGAAAATACTCTTGGGAATGTTTATTGGAAGTTTTAAGTTCATCCGATCATAAATGGCAGAGATACGGGAATTTTTCTGTCATACAACAAAACGATCGACTTGAAAACGGTAGAACTCCAACAATTTTGTTTTTTTTTGAGAAATGCGTATAGTTTAAACTAGACTGTTTTCCTAAATAATCCACCCCATTAATGTATTCGTCGAGAATTGGTTTGGTTTTCATTGCGAAATTTTGTGTTAAGGCATTTTAAGCGGCACCTCCACCACTTTCGAATACATTTAATTCCTTAGTCCTTTTTTTTGACAGGAAAATACTAGTTCGGGGCAAATTAGACCATCAAATTGCCATTGGAACTGTCTCTTGGTAGTAAATCTAAGTCCTTATGTATCGAAAAATTGTGGCACTAAAGGGTTCTAAATTATTGTTTGGCTCATCCACCATCTTCTATCGCTTATAATTTTTTCAATTTTCTTGAAGTTTCTATTGATTTTTTGTTGTTGTCAGTTTTAACGATAAAAACCTTTATGAATTATTCGTATCTGTTTCGCTTATAATACATCAATCGAATAATTATTTCCATGTCATTGGACATCAAAAAAAAAAATATCCAAAAAAAATTCATCAAAACTGGGCAACGATCCAAACAAAACATTCATCAAAAATAAAACGTCATTTACGCGAATTAAAAAAAATATCAATCATCTCTATTTATTATTTTCTAAACTGATTACAATTTGTTAGCAAACGAAAACATGGATGGTGATAGTTCAATAGAAAAATCCACAGTTGAAGAGAAAAAGAATGAAAGAAAACGCACAAATTCCAGTATTCCATTGCGGGTTAAACCGAAAAATGGTTCATATATGCGCCCATCACTGCCACCACCACCACCAACAACAACATCAACAAAAATTCTAAATAAAGCCGCATTAGAGATGCAATTTTCAAATAATAAGAAACGTTTCGTCGAAATGTTGAAAGAGTTAAATGGGAAACAACAGCCTGTTATTGATTTTTATAAGAAATTATCACGTACAAAGACACAATTGGAAACATTTGGTAGAATTGTGGAAATTGATGATGTGGAAATTATTAAAATTAAACTAAATCATCAACAATTAGAAAGCGAGACAAATGATAACAACAACAACAACAACAATAACAACATCAACAACAACAACAATATCAAACCATCATTAATTGATGAAGCTTTAAATATCAACAAAAATTGTTTATTAAAATTCGAAAATCCAACAAATAATGAAGAAAACGCTGAATATTTCAACGATTTAAAAACTGAACTAATCAAGAATCAAGAATTATTAAAATCATTAACCAATAACGACGAAGAACAAGCCAAAATTAAACAATTCCAAGAGGAATGGGAGAAGGAGAAGAAGCGATCGAACCATTTCAAAGAAAATTTAAAGAAAAGTGATGATGAGAAACAGAACAATGAAAAAACAATTAGTGATTTACAAAATAAAATTAGTGTAAATTTCGATCATCCCTCTTTTTTGGTAGTTTAAAAGTGGTTGATCTACTATTTAACAACAAAAGCGAAATAGTCGACATCAATCACTATTAAACTAACATTACTATAGTTTATATTAACATGAAATTTTAATGAATCAATCTTTAGAATCTTGAAAATGAATTGAAATTACAAAAATCCACATCAACTGATTATACAAAAAAGTATCAGAATATCAAATTTAAATTATCGGAAATTGAGAGGAAATCAAAAGATAACGATGAGAAATTAAAACAATCACAAGAATTAATGAAAAAGAAAGAAGAACAATGGTCGAAGGAGAAAGATGATTTGAAGAGTAAACAAGCGGGTTTACAGCAGAAATTTTTGGAAAAACAAAAACTAATCGATTCAAAGTTTGTTTACATCAATGATTATTTCCATTATTGTTATTTAATTGTTAATTATAGGACATTGGAATCGTCAGAGGAAATTGCAAAAGTCCACAATGATTACGTAAATAAATGTAAAGAATTTGAAGGGAAAATTGTCGAATTAACAAACACTAACCAACAGTTATTACAACAACAACAAGATCTAATTAATGAAAATGATGAATTAGATAAAAATTTCAAACAAATCGAAATCGAATATAATAAAATCAAAAATTTAGAAAATGGCCACGATTATTTGGCGAATATTGATAAACAAAAGCAAATTGACATATTGAAAAATGAATTACAAAAATATGTTCAATTATGTGATGAATTGAAATTATCGAAAGAGAATGCAACAAAATATATCGAAGAATTACGGAATCTCCTTAAAGCGGTAATTTATTATACGATATTTTTTTTTCCGTTATTTCTATTGAAGTTTTTCTTTTGTAATCAATTTCCAGACTCGCGACGAAATTATTTTTAAAAATCACAAAATCCAAGATATTTTAGAGAAGATGTCACAGAAAGAAAAAGAACTGAATGATATGAAAAAATCGTTAAGTGAGAAGCGCATTCAAGATTCAACAAATCTATCCGAATCATTGATGCATTTATCAACGAAACAAGTTGATAATATACGTATGAAATTGAATAATTTACAAAAAGTTCATGTACAAAATGATCAATAAATTTATTTCAATCACTATCAGAATAAGCGCCCAACAATGATAATGCATTACTTGTTGGTGTCTCTTGTTTATCATCAACATCATTATTGTCGGATTTTCGAATTTTAACCAAATTTGATAAGAGTTTCTTTGTTGAGTTTATCTTTACTGGATTATTTTTAACAGAACTGCCGATTTTCGTTGATTTTTCAATTGGTTCTCTATTATCATCATCATCATCGGCAATTATCTCTTCTTCAACAATTAATTTCCGTTTATTTTGGAATTTGATTGTTTTGATGAGTTCTTCATCCAATTTCTCCATGCGTTCTTCACGTTCACGTTCTGTAATTGTTGAATCATATTGCGATAGCATTGTTTCATAGTCAACGGATTGTTGTCGTCGATTTAAATCTTTCAATTCTTCTAAACTTTCTAATAATTCAATTTCATTTTTCGATTGTTTTGTGCGATTCTCTAATAATTTCATTGGATTGTTAGCTTCCTCTTCTTTTGCTTCTTCTTCTTCACGTATCGCTTGTTCTTCGGCTAATTTTAATGCCATAAAATTACGTGTTGCACCAGCCTCAATTTCATAATCTGTATTACGTGGATCTGTTTTGAATGAGATCTCTTGTAAACATCTCGTACACTATAAACAAATGGTTTCAAATTACTCAAACAATACGACTAATGATAATAAACTCACTTTAATATAGAATCGATAGATACGAATACCAAGATAATCTTCATGTTCAACATCCTCTTTTCTAGCATTGAATTTTTTCCCTTTATAGATATATTCACCGCATGTTTTACAACGCATATTGAATGGTGCCATCAAACGTACTGTGTATTGACGGTTTTTTGGTAATTTCATACGCGGTATCTTCGATGGATCAAAATCCGGAGGATAGTATTTCTAAGACATAATAGAAAAATGAGGTTATGTTCTTGAAATCCAAAAGTAATATGAAAATATTATTTAAAACTTACATTCAATACTTTACGCTCAGACATTTTGATTTATCAAAACGATATGGTCGTTTAATTACTATAAACGAATAAATAAATGCAATTGTTATTTACAATTGTCTATAATCAAGGTTCTGTTGTTACGTATGTCATTTGTTTATATTCAAATCAGTGTTGCCAGATTTTTTTAAATAAGTAGTCTTGAGCCATGGCTAGATGTCACCTGATTTTTCTTACGAGTGCCGCACAGCTGGAAAAATTCGCCACCTACACAGGAGTGAGACTTATGTTTTTTGGAAATTTGATAAGATGGAAAAACATGATTTGTTGTATATTTTACTATATTTTCATTTGTGAATCAAATACAATGTTGATATCTAAATCCAGTCAACATGTGACAACCTCGGTTAAATATGTCACTTGCTTAAAGTATTAGAACTACCACTGTGTTGGAATACAACCATTTTTTTGCCACATTTCCAAAACAGTAAACTTTGGAAATCGTGCAAGTCCTTAAAATTGAAATGAGAAGCACAAGATAGATAAAATAATACCCAATTCAAAGCAATTAGTAATAGACATTTATAAACGAAAGTAAAAAAACATAAAAACGCACTCATGTTAGAATCATTGACAACAGCGCAGTACTTCCAAAGACTTTCACCTATGACGTCATTGTTCTCAGTACATTAGAACTATTAATCGTATAAATAATCTAATGCGGGAATTTCGAATTGTTATAACTCACTTGTTTTGTAAAAATGATTACTTTAATAATTTAAAATGCAAATCTACAAATCAAAGTGAATGCAGCAAATCTGTCTATTGTCATAATTCCTTGCTAAATAACAACTTTAATTGCAGGGTCTTTTTGATATACACTTTACTAAAAGACTAACAGAAATGGGTGAAAAGTCTGGCTTGCGTTTATTATCAATAGAAGATGGACAGGATTTATCAATCTCTTTCGGTAGGTTTCGATAATTCCAAAATTCTTGGTGATGCTTTGTATTTTAAAGCGTTCGGTGCAACGCCCCAAGGATTTTCTTTTAAATCTTCATCCTTCTTTGTCGATTTCGGTCTCGGTTGGGACATCTTCTCTAACCGTTCTGACACTACAAAATCCATTAGAAAAACAACAAAAGACAACAAAAGAAACAAACACTTACAAACAATCTTCATATCTTTGATTTTAATCAATCGCCTTTCTGGTGGTGTTGGTGGTGGTGGTTGATATCGCTGATGCTCTGGTGCTTGTGCCAATCTTTCAGTATGTGATGTTATTCGATATTTTAATGCATATGGTGATACACCTATGAATTTCGGTTGTAATTCGTAATATTCGTGTGGTTCTGATAATCGTAGAATGCCAGACATTAATTCATCGAGGTTTTTCCATAATTTTTGAATTGGTTCGGGTGGATGTAGCGGTTTTGGTTGTGCTAATTTCGTCAAATATTCTAATCTTTGTTGTTCGATTTCGGCAGGTGTTAATGGTTTCTTTTTCATTTTACTTAGTCTTTCCTTTGCTTTTCGTTTCTTTGCTTCAATAGCTTTGTGGCGTTTCTTTCTTTCAATATCTTTACGTGACTTATAATAATAATAATAAATACAATTGATTGTGTTGTGGATGTATTTGTTGTAGATTTTCACCATTTTCTCGTTTAATGCTTCTTTTTTATTGCACGCAAGCCGTCTAAAATGTTTTAAAAACGAACATTTGACTCTTTTGCAAACAATTATTGGATTATTTACCGTAATTTTGCATTGCACAGTTGATTTGTTCGCCATTCACATTCTGCATCGATTTTACTAAGAACTTTCGATTTTTGTGGTGGTGTTTCTGATGAAAATTTCGGCACAGCCCATTTTGGTGTAGCTAACTGTCTTATTCTCCAATTCCATTTGAATCTCGGCTTGGGTCTCTCATCAGTTACAGGCAATTCCAATGATGACGCTGATTGTGCTTCAACAGTTAAATCGACATTCTTCCAGTTATCCATCATTACACAGAAATTTGCTTAAGTGATTCTCTTTCAAAAATAAAAGAAAAACGTTTTAATGTTGTAATAACATTAAAAAAAAATATGCAATCAAACAAAATTAAAGTCACTTTTTGTTTTTATTTGAGATCTACAACTGGCTGGTTTTATTTTCTTAAACAGGTAACATTTAATTTTACATTTAAATGTTTTCAAATCCTAAAATTTACCCTAAAATAGTTGTTTTTTTTATTTTACTTTAATTTTATACGAGTATAATTTAGCAAATTTTGGCAAGAAATAATTGAAAAGTCAAACAAATTGCGAGAGAAAACAAAAAACAAAAACAAACAAGCTCACTTTGTACAAAATATATCTCTTCTTCTTAATTGTCACTTTGATAAACATTTAGCCAAGGAACAATGTGCACAAATCGTTTACTTATACATTTAATTATAGTTTTAATTATTTAATTAATTAATTAATATTACGTAGTATTTAAGACTAGAATATTGAAGCAAATAATTATGTATAAATATATACACATAGTTTTCAATTAAAATTAATATAAAAAAATATACAAAAATCAACAACAATTTAAATAAATTAATATTGCAAACGGAAACTGTGCCTTTCTGCGTTTTTTTAAGCTTCAAAATTTTAAGCTGAGAATTTTTTCTTTATAATTTTTTTTTGGGAATTTCATTGTGCTTCAATTCTAATTTACGTAGGACATATAACTTTTAATATATAATCTGTTAATAATGTGGGTACAGTTGGACTATCTTCATTGATCGCTTTTAAAACTGTCAACAATAATTTAAATCAGTTAATTGGAATCTATCTATAATTAATGAACTTACTTTTTATTAATATTTGTAATGTTTGATTATCTGGTGGTCCATTATCTATATGATAAGGAATCACTGTTGTTAAATACTGAAAAACATCAATTATTGATTAGAAATTTGAATTTCCCACACAATTGACTTAATTAATTGGAACTAGTGTGAATGCAGCCTTAGAGGGTGTTGCGCCATCTATTATTGGAAATTTCAACTGCACGACTTAAATTCTCTGTAAATTTAATAAATCTCTACTAATACGATGATTTACACAAAATTTCGCTAAGATTTCAATAGATACTAGTAATTAGATTCATTAAATTAATTGAATTTAGTTTAATTCTAGTAAATTGATAGTTGTACCACTGCGCCCTCTATGATTGCCTGAAATTAAATGGCGGTACTTTTTAAAACAAATGCAACTTACTTTCGGATCAAGACCATTATTTGTTTGCGGTTTAATTGTTGAATTCTTCATATTACGTTTCTTTTCAACATGATATTGTCTACGTTTATTTTGTACAGCCAATAATAATGATATAAATGTATTTTTTAATTCTTTCTCATATTCCAATTCATCACGGAATGCCAATTCGGATATTAATGTTTCCGAAAATTCACGTATCAATACTTCTAATTCCAGAAATAATTCATTCAATTGTGACAAACTCAAATCACGTAATTCTAAAACAATAACAATCATTTAGAGAAAATAAAGTGTTTATTTTTGTGTATTTTGAAAAATAATTACTATCTTCATATAGTGGTGAATTCAGGACTTCTTTAGCTTTTTCTAATGTTTCGTTTGTTTCAATTAATGAATCTCTGGAGCCTGGTGAACCATCCAATGAACAACTTTCTTCTTGCATCATATCATCAATCTCTTGTATAACTTCATCGGCTGTTTTTAATGGTTCAATATCTTGATGTAAACCACCTAATATTAATGCGTGCATATCTAAATCATTGGCAACAGCTTCATCCTCTGAACTCAATTCTAAATCATCATCAGGTGTTGTGGCCTCCTAAAACGTTTTTTTTGTTTTGTTAAAATTCAATTCAATTTTTTTTTGTTTGTAGGTGGTGAAATTTTCTTTTGGCATAGTTTCAAGTTTATTTATCCACAACACAATCAATAATTTGAATTATAATTATACGAAAATATCAAAGGTTAAATATAAAGAGATGACCTTATTTTTTTTTTAATCAAACGAAAAATTATTTTACCAAATGTGGGTTTTATTTTATTTATAACATCTGGCTCATATTACTCATATATTAAGCCACATTTCTGTGTCTTCTTAATTAGATGATGTTTGGTTGTTGTGTTTTGTTGCAATTATTCGGCTTCTGACTCATATATGTTTTTATCATTTTTTATGTGGTTGAATATTTGGAAATTTTTGACAAATGCAGAGAAAGTCTTTACCTTTTCGTTTAAATTCAATGCGGGCATATGTAGTTTTCTTGCACATGATTTTGACCAATCGATCGGCAGAATATTACCAAAATTACCAGTTATAGTCCACCACATTCTGTAAGAGAAAAATCATAAAACAATTGTTCAAATCTTTGTCATTATTTTTTATTATTCGTCAACCATATGGTGTGAGAAAATTAAGTAATTTCGTTTCAATTGAATATGACCTTCTATTCCTATATTTAAAAAACCAAAAAAAAAACAACTAGGGAAATAATAATAAAAACAAAATTAGATCAGATTTAATTTTGGATATATTTGTCTCACAGTTCTCCTTCTCCTTGTTAATTTCAATGAAAATTAACTATTTGATAATTAATTAGTGATAATTGAAAGAGTTCATAAACTTTCGTAAAGATCGCCAACTAATCAAAATTTTTGCTATAAAATGTTATTTTTTTTTTGTGTTATTTTCTGCAGAATCTGTAAACCGATCGAATGGCTGAACGTCGTCGTGTTCCATACAAAACGACAACTCAACAAATTTAAATAATAATAAAACTGCAGTATTATGAGGCCGTATTGATTATAAATAATATTCGATTATTTAAACTATTAATCGACCTAAATAATATTTAAAATTATAACGATGACCATATATATTATGAATATAACGGTAGTTTACATAATAATAAAGCTGGTTTTATTTAAAATGAAAAATAAAAATAACCGACAGGTAGACAGGTTTCGATTTTACTTGTATTTCGTAATAATATATGTGTTATTTTATATGGTGATTGCTATCTTAATTGTTCAACGATTGATTCAATCACTGACAATAACTCATTATTATGTAATCAATCAAATCAATTGAATATTGTGTGATTAGATAATAGCGTTGTGAATGCAGTTTTAGTTTGAAATTTTGATAAATCATCCTCTATGGTTGAAAAATTCTCCAATTCATTATTATGTCCAAGATTGTGAATTCCAAACCAGGAGACTGGCAACGACATCTGGAAATTCTAAAGCAAATATGCACAGAATTTCTGCTCAAACCATCAGACATCATGCCGAGGAGATTTGACTTCGACGTACCTTTTGATGTGATTATAGAATACCGCCTAGGGAAAAGAAACTGGTTCGACAGACCAAATCAAAAATCTTCTATGTGGTATATGGATGGATTCAAAATAAATGAGGGGACTGGCATAGGAATGTATGGATCTAATTACAGGCAATCCTTATCTTTAGAAAAGTCGTCCACCGTATGCAAGCTGAAACTCTTGCAATAAAAATGTGTGCTAGAGAGTGTTTAACAAGAAACCTAAAAGGATCACAGATTCACATTTTGTCAGACAGCCAGGCGGTACTGAAAGCTCTAAAAGCCTATAGCCTTGAGTCGAAAACCATCTGGGAATGTCGTCAATCCTTGAATGGACTGGCAAAGGGCAACAAAATTACCCTTGCGTGGGTGCCAGGGCACCAGGTATTTGCCTGAAATGAAACAGCCGACGACCTTGCTAGAACAGGTGCTATGGCTCCTCACATAGGTCCGGAGCCATTCTGTGGGTTAACCAAATCGATGGGTGGGAGAGGAGCGCAAAGGTGCTCCACTGTAGACAATGTCCAGGTGTGCGACAGGCAAAGAAGTTTATTCACTATTTACCTACGAATGCTAGAAAACCTCTCGACCTAAGTAGGAACGAATTAAGACCCATAACAGGGCATTACCCAGTTAGATAGCATCTCAAAAAGCTGGGCAAATCAAACAGTGAGAGATATAGACTTTGTGAATTGGACGCTGAAACCTATCCTATGAAGACTATCCAACTTGGGCAGTGGTTTTGTCACCTGCTGAAGTAAGGGAAAATCTCCAGAGAAATAATCAATTTTGCAAGAAAGATATCTTTTCTGCGATACCAACAGACGAAGAGTTAAGAACAATAGATCAACTGTGGTCGCAGTTCAGGAAGACTAACAAGGCCAATCGACCCCTATAATCTGATCTAAATTATTAATATTTGTGAGTTTTAGGTAAGCTTGTTTTTGTGGTGGAGGTGAATAGGGCTTTAAATTGAAAATTTCCATCTGTATCATCTGGTGGAAAAACTGCTCTAGCGCTGCGAATTTTGAAAATTTACTAGCGGGAATTTCTTTCAAAGTTAAAAAATCCTACTTAAGTGTAGAGGTCAATGCAATCGCGATCGAATGGGGACGAAGGCCGCCGAATGGCTTGAATGCCAATCTGATAGTTGTCGGGAATTTAAAAGAAATGAATCGTTCGCGTTCGATCATGTTTCCAGAGTGTGGACTGGAAAAATAAATCTTTGTTTAGCGAAACATAACCGAATGCAAGGACATTCATCTACTTCAGTCTGGACATGACAATCCCATTCGTTCCCCTTCGTACCTTTCGATAGATGTGGACAGGGCTTAATCACAGCCAACCTTGACTCTATTGTTTTTGTTTTATTTTTAACTGTATTCAAAATTTGGGTCTTCTTTCACGCACACACCGACACAAAGAAAAACACAAACAATAGATGCGTATTATCATCAATGTGGTTTACAGGATGTCCCATTTAACCCACGAATTTCCTTCATTTCTTTATTATATAGACGCCAACTCAATTAATATTTGTTCTTAAATAGTTTATCTTGATAACCTCGAATGAATTTTGCACCTGTTCCAATATAGATTTAGGTGGATTTATTTTGGAACATATGTCCATTTATCGACGTAGAAATATTCCAACCACCATCAACGATCTATTTAACAATTTCTAAAGATCATATCCAGTATATACCACAAAAAAACAACTAGATAATAGAAATTTTCCTGTTTGTCTATTGTCAACGACTTGATCACCTTGAGGTCAAAAAAATCTTGGACGTTATATATATATATATATATATATATATATATATATATATATATTTCAATTACAATTTACTAAAAAAGGCCGTAACATTCTGCTGCATAAAATTGAGTTATTGGTGATTAGGTGCTTCATTTTGTTTTATTCGTTTAATAATAATTCTGAACCTGTTTTACGAGTCAACAAACAGTCTTCCATTGTCTTGAATGTGTTCTATTGGTTTCAATTAATATTGCATGATAAACGAATGTATAAAAATCGTAAAAATTCAGTTGCAAATCTAAGAAAATCGATTTTAATATTCATCTTTATCGTTAGAAAATTAAATAAACACCAAGAAATAAGGAAGAGATGTAGATTTGTTTATAGAATACAACAATTTAACTACACATTTTAATTAGCTGATTTTATTGATAACAAATCTAAATACCTATAGATAAAGTATACAAAAATGACTGATAAAAACGTGTAAAAGATCAGGTATTCAATATGCCACCGAAACCATTGACATTTTATAGACGGGTGGTGCCATTTCACCCTCTTCATTTTTCCACATAATTAAATTGAAACCGTGTATCTATATACTTAGGTATAGATATTTATAGACATCGAATCTGGGACTATTGTCAGAAACTACCCCCCTAGCAATAGCAACAACAAGTTTAAAGGTTCTTCATTGTAAATATAACAAAGGAACAACAATTTCCACACGCTTAGGGTTGATTCATATTGAATTTCTATAGAAACAAAATTAAGCTGGCAATTTCATACAAACACACGTTCGTACAAAATGCGAATACTGATAAAACGGAAATATACAACCGGAAATTTGTTTGTTTATTTTCCACTTTGACAACATTCAAGGAACTTTCTATTTTATCGGGTCTTTTTTTGGATAGACGCCATCATTGACAAAGAAAAACCAATATTTTCCGTGTTATCTATGATAAGGCGCCGCGATGCTCTTTTTTCTTTTGTTACATTCAAAACATGATTTTTGTTTAATAAATTAAAATGGTGGTGGTGGTGGTGGTGGTATAAACATACAACACCCTCATAAAGTAGAATGGATGTATTGATTTTCATCCAACCGAATAACCACCACTGTTGTTACCCTTAGTAGTACGCATGCGTATTTGTAGTAATTCCTGTTGGAACAGTTATTTTTATGAGTTTTCCTGAAAATTAATGCGAATGGAATCGAATGAGTCATTGTTGTTGTTATTTAAATCAACCACCTACAGACGGTTTTCTTATTTGGTGATGACGATCACGATATGGTTGCTACAATTGAAATTGTCGGCTTTTAAATGGGAATTTCCTTATTATCATCGGTAGATATATAGAGGGGAACAATTGTGTTATCATTCGATTTGTACATAAACTCTCCGATAATGATAATAAATACCATTTATAGAGTTTTGTATTTGTAAACAGATGAGTAGTTCTGGTTACGGGGAAAATCAATGATGTAAATCTTGGGTGGATAAGAAACCTAAGGGTATCTTTATAATATAAATAGAAATTGATTAAATTAGCTTACTGGCATTCGTTCATGATCTCTTCTTGTGTACGTACTTGTACTGGGGCAAGTTTCTCAACAGATTCTTCATAATTACCAAAACATTTCGTAATTTTCTCATCGAATGTATTAACTAAATCCTCCAATGATCCAGAGAAGGTTTCAGTAAAATTATCAGCCACCGATGTTGTTTCACTATTATTACCACCACCACCAACAACAACAACACTACCACCATTACCACTATCCACAATAATAAAATTATTTCCATCACATTTTGGCGGTAAATTGTCCGCATTTGAATTATTCAATAAATCATCGTTATAATCATTTAATACATTATTGAGATCTTTGATTTTTCTATTTAAATTTATATTATTCAATTCATTCTCATTTAATGTTGTTGTTGTTGTTTGGAATTCAGTTGAGCCCCATTCGTCGGTTTCCTCAAATTGTGCTAATGGTGCTTCAAATTTCAATTCGGCCATTTTTGTGGCCAAATCCCGCATGGCGATGGGCCACTCTATCGCACGTTTTAAATTCAAATAAAACGAAAAAAAATTAACTAAAGCACAAACATGTACACGAAACACATCAACAAACCACCGCTATCACTGGACGACTGATCGACTGTGATCGACGGCGGAACAACTAAGTCGTCCCCAGTCGTCCCGGTGGCGTCTGAGATGGGTGCGGGATGGTAGTGGTGGTAAAAAAAACTCTCTAGAGAATTGAGTCTAGTCTAACATGAATCATTCTTACTATGGGGTGAAAATCTCGTTTATTATTCATACTAAACAGAAGAGAAAGTAATAAATTCTGAATAATATTCATTGGACAGATTTTGCTGAAAGTTTCACATAATACCCATCTCTATATAAAATGCAATATCCCAGTGCAATATTGTAACTGCGCAATCTATAATTTGATATACATCCTCATGCAGCATCCTTTTCTGTATCTTTTCAAATTTGTTTATTTGTAAACTTCTATCATTTTCCGGTTATTTACTTCTAAATACTTTGTTTGTTCATCAAAAAATATCTCATTATTAATAGTTTTTAATGAATGGACGAAAATCAATATTAACCTTGAGATGTATTGCTAGTTGCATACACTATCTGCAAAATATTATTAGTTGCATAAATCACAAATTCTTGGAAAAATTGCCAAATTATTGCCATTAACAATTCTTAACTAATTCATTCCAACGGTGAGTTGTAGAATATTTTAGCCGGATTTCGGAAAGGGTCGTCATTAGAGTCAATTATCTGTTTAAATTGCAGTATTATCTAGTATTGCATTAAAATAACGATTAAGTTCATTATAATCGGCATTTAATAAAATATTTGTAATTTTAAATTTGCGACGGGTCAAGTTCAATTAGATTTACTATATAATCCAAATGTAATAATAGATTAGACCCAAACCATTATTATTAGAACAAAACTGTAAATCGACTAGAAAATCTACTACTGATAACTAGATGGTGTCACGCTCTCGCGTCAAGAAAATAATTTATGCGCAATCATTATCGTTGTCACCAGTGGCGTAACTATCATGAGGCACGCAGGCATCTATAATTGTTAAATTAAAGATAAATTGAAAGTTCTCTACTCACGAAACGTTAACGTGGCACGACTTCGGTCATTTTCCACACGGCTTTATATGTAACGTCCTCTAGTTATTAAAAGTAGAACTTTTAACTGAAGATTTAAATATAATCTACAACCAAACATGTGAGCAAAGAATCTATTCATCAATGGCATGAACATCACACTCTGTACTAGCATCACAGTGTTATAAATTCTCTCAAAATAACTCTAATATAGAATACAAATCGTATATTAACAGTTTTCTGTAATCTTAATTTACGATTTGCCATTAATTTTACCACTTACAAATAGATGACACTAACGCAAAAAATTGAAAAATGTTTACAAAAATTGAAACGAATAGTATCTACAAATAATAATTAGCAAAAATTATATAATTTTTCCATTATAGTTACATAATTCCCGTGGACAATTGAAGTAATTTTGAATAATTATTTATTCGTCTATTATTCTGTCAAACAGTAATTACATTTACAAATAGATCCTTTTTGTTTTCACAGAACGAATAAGAATCAGTTACGTGTTACGTGACTTGTCACAGTCAATCATAACATCCTATTCTCGACAAACTATATTATTGTTTCAACAACAACATGCAATTTTTCGAAATACACAGCAAACAAATTACAATTGCAATAAACATAAATCTGAATTGTTATCGTAATTATTGCTGTTGTAATCACGTACACACTTGAAATTTATCGGAGTATGCGCATTGTTTTCAATGTGTGTGTGTGTGCGTGTGTATAGATGGATATATCCGAAATTATTAGGGGTTGTATATATCGATATGTATATCTATAGATATTAAAGATTGTAACCACCACTACCACCAACCCCACCACCGTTACTAAGAGTTTTCAAAATTACCACCAACCCTCTAGTTTATCTGAAACCGGCAACAAATCAACAAGACAGAGGAGGGTTGTAGTTTCTTTTCTAAACAACAATTTTCACGCAAATGCGTTATTTATTAGTGTGAGATGTTTTCTTATACACAACACGAAACTGCAGAGATTTTACGAAGGAAACGCCAGCAGCAACAACAACAAAACTCCAATAAGGTTTAACGATATTTCATTATAATTTAATACAAACAAATAAAATCTATTCCAAACTGTCGAATATCAAACTAATAGAAAGGAAATTGTTTATAATTGTCATTTATCATATTTAATAATAGAAATGTCCCTTTTATTGTAATGCACAAAACAGGATGCTTGATACAATAGAACGTTTTTGATACCCTATTTAATTTTTTATTTTATTTTGAGTGAGAGAATTATTTCACCAATTGAGAGCATTGATAACACGACCATTCTTCTGATAAGATAAATAGAATTTAAATGGTGATGTTTGTTAATCATTCGCCTTTAATTGTGTATTGCCACCAAAATGGTAAGCGCCCATCTTGTCTAATTTAATTTAGTTGTATTTTTTTTTAAATTAATTATAATTGTGATTGCGATTTTGAAATAAATTCGATAAATCGTGTATCATTACATGCGTTATCGAAATTATTAACCTTGAATGTTTGATAAGAGCCATTTTTGATTCCAAATTGCGTATTTATGTTGTTCTTGTTGTAAATAAATAGAAATACGACTGGAGGCATGGTGGATGCGCCAATATCCCGACACGTGTCAAATCTGTTGGCGTTCCTGCCGGATAACAAAAAAAAACTCCCCCCAAACGAACGGTAATTATTCGAAGTATTCTCGAATAAATCTATCAAGATGCGATTCGAATATTTTATCAATATTCGATAATTGATTGATAAACATAAGTATCGTCGTCAGATCGGCGTCTCCAGTATCATTAACGAGATGGTAGTAACTATGGCGACCACATGTGAGCATTTCTTTTTTGTATCATAAAAACAAATGCAAATTTCGAAAATTCCACAAAAATCAATACAATTGTTCGGATAAATAATTAACAATTCAAACAACAACAACAACAACAAAATTGGAAACAAACAACAATAATATTCCTTTCACTTTGCGTCTATTGTTAATGGGTTTTAATAGATTTATTTTCAAAATAACAATTTCAAAAGTACCCAAATGCGCCGTTTTTTTTTTGTAAATTAATTCAATTTAAATAATGTCCGATTATTGTTAAACATTGCTGGATGAATTTGTGATCTTTATTGCCGACCTGTTCAAGGTTGCCAATTCCGATCCCTTGTTATTCTAATAGCTATTACAGTTTTAATTGAAATTATTTTACATATATGTATGTTGTAATTATCGTAATAATAGACATCTGGTCTAGATTAAATTAAATTCGCTATTATTCATAAGTTCCTGTGGGAAATTCTAGTGTATCAACCATTACTAGAATAACAAATCCGATTAAATTTCACCCTATCAGATTTTGTGATTAACATCTGTGCAATGTGGCCAATATTAGGTTTCATTATCTGTGTGTGTGTGTGGAATGATTTTTCGATTTGAAGGTGAATTCCATTCGGTATAAACAACAATGAAAAAATATGAAAAACTTGACCATTACCTATCGTAATGCGTTTCATCTTTTTTGTAGCAATCTTTCTGTATTCTTCGATTTCATTTGAAAACTGGGAAACCTTGATGTGTGTGTGTGTAAATGTCGTAGACCTGACAGTGAACTTCGGAATTTTCGTATTCGAACAAGGTCAGTGTTTTTTTTTCCGATTAGGAAAATAATTATTGTAATTTTTTCCATTGTTGAGATAAACAATAGTCCTTGAATGTGGTGTTTCTTTTTATTTGTCTTTCGATTTGTGTTTGTATTCATAGGTTTTTTGTCCACCTGCCAACACACACACACACACATACACATAGACATGACGATTGATAGGGTAGCATCGGCAAATGCGGTAACGTTATTATTCGACGTTTATCGAACACCACCGCTGAGTTGGATGGGCAAATTATCGACAGTTCCATTTGACGAATCGATTTTCGAAAATTGTTCAAATGTGTTTGTTTTCGGCACGACATGTACACCTGGTAGGTACACCATGTAAGGAGGTGTGTTCTTGCAAATGAGGTGTGTTTGTAATTTTTAACGTCATAGTAACAATGCAATCAACGCAAATATATTGAAGTGATTGTAAGTGCAAAAAAAGTGTTTCTTTTTTTCAATTTTTTAATTTATTGCCGTTCACTATCCACATATACCGTTTACAGCAATTTAGGTTTTTCTTTCACTTTTTATGTGACTCAGGTTACTTGGAATTTGTTGGTTTGTTTTTAATTGCCCACCTTTAATTTCGATATGTATCTGTAATACTGTAATGGATGTGGAGATCACGATCAAGGTTGGTATTTGTGGAGAATGCCGCTGAAAATCACGATATAGTATAGTTTAAGGTCCAATCAGTGCAAGGCTGCGACGAACGTACGACACGACAAAAACAAGAGAATCCTTGAAATTTGCTTCCCCGAAATCGGGGGGATTTATTTGAATAATATAAAAACAAAAATTGGTGGACCAAAATAAAAAAACACACACGAATATTCTTACAATAAAATCAGTTTTTTCCTCTGTTTTTTGGCAAATATTTCTGAATTTTAAAACAGTTTCGGTCCATTAATTCTGGTTGTTGTTGTTCTTTAATTTGCGTCTGTTCAATGTGGTTTTTGTTGCTGTTAAATAATTAAATTTGTATTTTCGTATCGAGAGAAAAACCTAATGTATTCGGCTGACGTACGATAATTACGTTTTATTTTGGTTTTTGATGGATTAAACTGTAATTTGGACCATAACAAACTGGTTTCGAACGATCATGGTCAGGCATCAACGCAAAAATCCCGTGATATACCCACGAATAAATCAACGATTATGCGAATTTTTTTCGAGAATACAACAAATTTGCCGAATCCTCCTTCCGCGTCCTTTTTTATTTTCGTTAATTTTGAATTGTACAAGTGCAAGACAGGTTAAGTTGAAGGTTTCATATTTACACCTTTTTAATGTTGCTGATCTAATCCAAGGTTTACGATAAAACTAAATGTCTGTTGATCATAAATTTTTTAGAAACAATATTAAATTCGTAATAAAACAGCATGTCTGGGACGATAATTTGCAAATATGAAAGTAGAAAAAAATATTATTCACGATTTGACAATGAACGATTTTTATCCATTTTTTTTTAAATTTTTGCACTTAATAATTATTGTAATTAACATAATTTCAAAGTTCGGAATAGTTACGTTAGGAATTTGAACGTTTTAATTGTTATGTAATTGGAGACTTACAAAAAAAAGTGCCCAAGGGTCCACTTTTCCACTGCATACGCGGTGTGGGCATGAGTTACTTAAGTCGAATCGACTTTACTCCTTTCCAGTTCTTCCACTTAAGTTGGGAGTGTGCGTGGAACTTGTTTTTTTTTCGGGGGACTATCCACTTTATATATAAAAGTGATGTTGGAATAATAATAACAACAACAACAACCACAACAACAGCAAGAGAAGCCGTCTCTGAAACATTGCCAGTTTTCTATCGAATAATCATTGAACTAGAGGTAGCCAGTACTTGTTAGGTTTCATTATTAGTGTTTATATTGTGTATGTGTGGTTTTAATTTATCAAAATATGGCTGTACAAATGCAATCAGGTTTTCTATTGACTACGAAATTTGAAAAGTTGAAATTCGACGATTTTTCGGTAAATATACTGCTTGTAATCGTTTTTCGTTTTCTTTTTGTATCTCTCACCCCGTCCTTAATCTTTATTGCATCAAAATTTCATGAGATAAAATTCAGGTGAAGGTTGCCGGTATTATTATTGAAATAAAATAACAATCAATACAATTCGATTCAAAGAAAACATCAATAAACGCTTGACTAAATAAATAAATAACGTCATTATTAGTTGTTAATAATTGATGAGATATTTGTAAAATAAATATTTTGACAATTGTGTTTCACCTTGAAGATTATTGCTAAAAAATCACTGTTATTAGCGGAAAAATTATTAAGGCAAAAAAGTTTGATTCCATCATAAGGTTTCGAACTCTCGAATTTTTTTTTCCGCTTATTTGATTTTGAGATAATTACACAGCACACTCGGGAATTCTATCCCATTTGGTAGAAACTAGTTTGGTCTGTTTCAACATTGTTGTTTTTGTTTCCATTATAGTCGTCAGTTGACTCAACAACATCATCAACAACATCATCAACACCTTCAACACCATGCAGTCCATCAGTAAATGAACCATATGAAATTGAAATTATAACAAACGATGATAAAGAGGCTGTTATTGATTTTTTGAAACGTTTCTTTTTCCGTGATGAACCGTTAAATTATCATACAGGCTTATTAGATGGTAAAGATACCTGTTTAGAATTGGAACAATATTCCGTTAAAGGTGTTGATAATGGTTTGAATTTAAAAGCTGTTCTAAATGGTCGCATCATTGGTGTATGTTTAAATGGTATTGTTGAACGTGGCTATTTAAATGATGATGATAATAATAATGTTCAATGTGATGATGAGAAATTCTCAAAAATTTTACAATTATTAAATTACGTCGGCCATCAATCAGATATATTCGCACATTATCCAGGAATTGACAAAGCAATGATTGTTAAGATTTTATCAGTGGATGGATCGATGCGTGGTCGAGGAATTGCAAAAGCTCTCATGAATAAAACAAGGTAAGATATACACGATTATTGTATTGTTGTCAACTCTATATATTTAAAAAAAAAGCAAACAAATCACGGACTAGACAGTTGTCTGCCGCCTGTTTTCCCCCATTGCTATTTACTTTTAAAGTGTCGTTGAGTGAGAAAATTAATTTTCTCTACTGAAAACCTCGTTTTATTGTGCCATTGTCCGAGATTAATACAGGCCTTGACCTCATTTCTGGTCATATAAGAAAATGAGGAACACATTTCGCCCGGCACCTCCACCAAATGTCGCCAATCTCTTAATCCATAATCAGTTTATTTGAAAAAATCTGTTATAATTGAGCGAATCATTGAAAATATTCCATTTTTTTTTACAGAGAAATGGCCCGCGAGAACGGTTGTGGTTTGATGGCAGCAGATTGTTCGAGTCATTTTACAGCGAAAGCATTGAAACGATTAGGTTTCGAATGTATCTACGCATTGAAATATGAAGATTATAAAGTGAATGGAGAAATCGTATTTAAACCAGAACTGCCACATGTAGCTATTACTGTTTATACACAACGAATTTAACATGGATTTCAGTTCGTGTTTTCATTTCGTTTTTGTTTTTTTTTGTACAATAACATTCTAGTTTTATGAACGCACATTTATTTTATGGCACAATTCCAAATTGATGATGTTGTTTATTTCAAATTTATTTCGACATTGAATATTTGACAACATTTCAAAGTTTAATTGGGTAACACGATTTGTTTGATGGTTGTATCATGATCAAAAATTAGCCAAAATCATACATATTCCTTCATTTATTAGTTTTGTATGTATTAAATAGGTTTTCATATGTAAATAAACACAAATATATTTTAAATGAATAATTTAAAGTTGCCGCTCGTTTCCATTTTCTACAGGTTGACTGTGACATCATCTAGTGATAAGAAGTTTGATATCACTATTGATACGTTGTCAATTTCATAAATAGATGGCGCTCGCTAAACGTGTGACAGATGTAGAAGATGCCATGTTAGTTGTATACATTTAGTGTGCTGCCAGTTGCCTATACGATCACAGCAATATTAGCGTTTCCTTCTACTAACACAACGATAGAATTTATTTTTAACGCTATCTTTGTCTCTTACTTAGGATTTAACAAAGATGTACTTACAATCAGGACCGTATTACGAATGAATTTGACCAATTAAAGGACACTTTTTAATTTTATAACAAATAGAGAAAATACTCAAATACTTTTAGCGTCGGTATAAATTTCAACCGTTCAAGGACAGAAATGAGAAATGTTTTGTTATAGAAAGAAAGCTAATTGAAAATTATTTTACTAGATTTCATAGCGTCATCTATTATGAGTGTTTGATAAAATTTTGCATGCACACCTACTTTACCGACTGTGTTTTAATATTTCTGAAATTTTTGCACCGTTGCCACATGTACTAAAATTAAAGTAATTTTACCAACTTTTTCCATGTAGCTGATAATTTGTAGATTGAGCACATCACAATTTGCTATGTTTCTTGTTATATGTGATTTTTGATACAATTATAAAGATGTCCACAATCTTTTATATGTAGTTTATTAGAAATGTGGCAACGTTAAGCGGCTGCACTTTAACACTTTAGTTCCGCGCATGTTCCAATTTAATCATGGTTACATCATTTCGGAATAGTAAGTTCGAGTGATTTTCCTAACCTAACAATTTTTCGTCTACGATTTTTCAAAATTTTCAGTTTTTCATTTTGTGATAATGAATATTTCTGTGATATCACGTCTATTACGAACCATCTCATTCAAATTCGATCATTTCAAATATAAATCACCATCGAAGAATCAATTAATCAAAAAATTACACAATTTCAACAGATCGTATCGATTATGTTGTAAAATAACATTTTCTCGTAATTACAATTATGATGAATACATAAATATGTATCGTAAGTTATTGTATCCATCGATTATAGGTATAGTTTATTGTGATAAATATACAAAACAACGAGAGAAACGTTATTTTCAAGCAATCAAATTTGGAAATACACCAGAAACTTTAAAGTATAATTATAACTTAGATTAATATTACGATTATTATTATTTTATATTGTTTGTAGATTATTGAAAGATGAAAAACTTGATCCAAATTTGCGACATTCTTTGGGATGGACTGGCTTAATGTTGGCGGCTGTTAATAATCAAGTTGATGTAATGAGAATTCTATTAAAATACGGTGCCGATCCTAATTTGGGTGATGAATTTATCACTGTACATCGTACAGCTAACGAGAAGAATCTGCATCCATTTGAAGTACTAGCAATAAGAGAAGATGAATTTTCAAATAGATTAAGCAGTAAAGCGTCATTTCGAGGATTTACAGCGTTACATTATGCAGTGCTTGTGAATGATTTAGAAATTGTTGAATTATTAATAGAGAAAGGAGCTGATCCCTGTATAGAAAATGATGCTGGACATATACCGTTACAGTATGCTAGAGAAGGTGCTGTTAAAATTTATTTAGAAACAAAAACTGCTGAAGTATTCACAAGAATTCTCTTAGAGAAATTCAAATTAATTAAATACTAATAATTCCAGTTTCAAGAAATCAATGAACAGAAACGTTTGGAAGAACGTCGAAAATTCCCGTTAGAAGCACGTTTACGACAATATATCATCGGACAAGAAGCAGCAATTACAACAGTATCATCTGGTAGCAATTTGGTCAGTTTGTGATTGGTTTGATTGATTTTGTTGATTTCCAGCAATACGACGTAAAGAAAATGGTTGGAGTGATGATGAACATCCGTTAGTTTTCTTATTTTTGGGCTCATCGGGTATTGGTAAAACTGAATTAGCTAAACAATTAGCCAATTATATTCATAAAGATAAAAGTCAAGCATTTATAAGATTAGATATGTCTGAATATCAAGAGAAACATGAAGTGGCAAAATTAATTGGTGCCCCACCCGGTTATATTGGTTATGATGAAGGTGGTCAATTAACAAAACGTTTAAAATCAAATCCAAATGCTGTTGTATTATTTGATGAAGTTGATAAAGCACATCCGGATGTTTTAACAGTTTTATTACAATTATTCGATGAAGGCCGTCTAACAGATGGTTTAGGTAAGACAATTGAATGCCGCAATGCCATATTTATTATGACATCGAATTTGGCTAGCGATGAAATCGGACAATATGGCTTGGAATTACGTAAAGAAGTCGATCGATTACGTTCAATTCGTAATGAGTCAGATATGGAAATATCTGATCAAATAACAGTATCAAGAAAATTTAAAGATGAAGTTGTTAAGCCGATATTAAAACGACATTTTAAACGTGACGAATTTTTAGGTAGAATTAATGAAATTGTCTATTTCTTACCATTTTCACGTAGTGAATTATTAATGTTGGTTAAAAAAGAATTGGATATATGGGCGCAAAGGGCGAAAGCTAAACATAAAATTGAATTATTATGGGATCGTAGTGTTGAAACAACATTAGCTGATGGTTATGATGTTAATTATGGTGCTAGATCAATCAAATATGAGGTTGAACGGCGGGTTGTCAACGAATTGGCTGCTGCCCATGAAAAGGGTGCATTAACTAAAGGTTGTATCGTTAAAATATCGGTAATACTCAATGAACAATCAAATTTAAACGAAATCAAATTGAAAGTTAAACATAAAGGGATGAAGGACTTTATTGATGTTGAACAAAATAGCGGATTGAATATCAAAAATGTTTTACATGGACTGTGGCGATAAGTCGGTTCAATAGATTTACCAAAGAATCTACGTTTGGAAGATGGTTTATTTCATTATAGTTCCTTCTAATTGCTTATTTCTATCTAAATAAATTACAATTTTTAATTAATATTGACAGACATATAAAACTTAACTAATTATTGTTGGAATTAATTAAATCTAAAACACTAAAATCAAACAGACTCTAACAATAAATCATTTTTATAAATACAACACATTTCATATTTGTTTTGTGGTCATACAAGTCTTGTTAAATTATTTTGACCAATTAATTCTGTCTCATTTACCGCTTGTAACATTCGATTCTCTTGTTGTTGTTGGTGAATAATCATTTGTTGTGTTATGTTATTAACAATAATATTATTATCTTTATGATGATGGTTCAATTCGTCCCGTTTTTTGACTTGTTTCCTTTCTTTAGCACGCCGATTCTGGAACCATATCTTCACTTGCCGTTCGGATAAGCCTAAATTGTTGGCCAATTCAGCTTTTCTACGTATCGTTATATAACGGCTGTAATAAAATTCTTTCTCCAATTCGACACGCTGATGGTCCGTATAGACGACACGGTATTTATCTTTTGTGCGAGTTTTACCTGGAAACAAAACATAATAATTCTACATTAAATTAATTTGTTGAGATTTTGTTTTGTAAAAATGTGTAAATAAGGTTTTTTTTTTGGTATTTGTGTGTGTCTGTCTGGCCTTGGATTACCGTAATCTGTTTGTATAATTTTTATGATTAACAAATATGCTAAGAAGGGGCGTCAGTTTTTGTTTTTCGAAAATTTAATTAATTTTTGCTAAAATCCAGCGATTGAACGAATTCGAATAGTTGTGGAAATATTGCAAACATCAAGAGAGATATCTTGTTAGAATGATTTGACTGGAAACAGAATCCTATCTGTGACGTCTCTGTAATGACCCAATTAAGTCAAGTTGGTTTTGTTTGACTATACAGTTTGAGGTCTTAATAATGCGCTCTTTTTCCTCTAGAATTGTTCTTCATTTAGCACACCTAAATTGACCTTGAATTTATTTACAAAATTAAATATTTGTGTTAGATAAACCGTTTTTAATTAAAATCAACACGACCAATTTCAAACAAATGTAAAGGGAGGGAAGATTCACTTTATAAAATTCCCTTTGTTAATCCGAATTAATAAAAGAAGGAGTTTGTTTTCATGAAATACGAATTTATTCCTAATTTATATACAATAAAACGAAAACACAACGGTTGTTTGAAGTTCTCATAACAATAACGTTAAAAAATTGTAATTACAAATAGGAGAATTCAAATTTCGCTCTTGATTGTAACAAATCATGTAGCCGATTCAATTCAAATTTATCGATCTGATTGGTTACGTTATGCCGCGAAATTTAAAATCGTGTTTGTTTTTTGTAAATAAAGAGTAATTATTGCACTTATATTGGACGGGCTTTTCTCTACATCAATTATTTTGTTAATTGAACAGATCTAAACAAATTTTGAATAAATAATTATTGTTATTGATATAATATTGAAACGTTTCAAATAATGTTGTCTTTTTGATTTGATTCAATTTTCAGATTATCGTCAATTAAATGTTGTTGTACAGGCATATCAATGATACTATTGTTGTTGTTATTGATTTGTTGTAAGAAATTGTGTTGTTGTAGATGGTGATAAGCCGTTGTTGTTGTTGTTGTTGTTGTTGGTATTAGTTGTTCAATTTGATTCTTATCTTCAAAGTTTTTCTTGTTTTGTTTGCGTTCTTTTGCCCGGCGATTTTGAAACCAAATTTTTATTTGTCGTTCTGTTAAACCCAAATTATCAGCTAATTCTGATTTTCTCTTGATTGTTATATATTTATTATGGAAATGGAATTCTTTTTCTAATTCATAACGTTGATGTTCTGTATATACAATACGATATTTATCCTTTGTTCTTGTTTTGCCTACAACAAACCAATTGAAAAATCAAACAATAATAGACGCTCTTTGAATGGAAATATGATCGAGACACAGGTGATTTTATCAAAATTAACACCTTCCATTTCCTAGTTTTAAAAATGATTTTGGGATCGTGTAATAATAACTGGGAAACAGGTTCATATTTGCTTTTTTTCCCTCTATTATATAGATAAACATCTATTTAGTTATTGATCAACAAATAACGATAGAAACGCACAAAATTCCACGCCAACATATACTTCAGCGTGGACAACTTGGCTTTGGTAGTAATCTACTTTCTCTGTGCACGCGTAATTAATCCTTCCTGAAATCATCGTATTGTTGCCGCTCTAACTGGCATAAAGTCAAGTCGGCTACGTTTAAATAGATGATTCAATAATACGGGTAACATCGTAAGGATTTCAAAAAATTATGAATTACACTGTTATCTATCAGAACAAAACAAAAAAATACTCCATTAATGAATTATTATTGTTGGATAAAAATTGAACGTTTATAAGTGAGTTGATGTAGACAGCACGACTTTTTCACAATTTATAACACATCTATCTAATGATAAAACGATAGAAAATAATAATAATAATAATCATAATGATAACAATAATAACTATGATATCGCTTAATTTTTTTTTGTTTCTTTGATAGATTCGCTAGATATTGATTTTCTACGGACTATTTCGAGGAAAATATCTTAATAGATAGATAGATAGGTAGATATTAGAATTAAGTTTTGAAGAAAGAAATATTATTATCTGGCTCTATATTTATCAGTGTGTAGTGTGATGATGTCGGACGTTAAAATATATGATAATCTTAAATTAAACATAGACGTAGTTGTATCCTGGCTTTTCGTGCTTTTAGGACAATGCATATGTTGTCAGGTGCGTTAAAATGTTATCGCAAATAAATAAAGCCGCCTCTATTCATCTTACCGCTAGTTAATCCTCTTGATCATAGCGATTGGTCTTATCATAAATACGTACATACTATACATAGATATAGATATACATATACATATAGGTATCTATATGTATATAAGATAGAATTATGGATACATGTAACGATGTCTTTGCAACTGATACGTACAGAATTTTGAACATCCTCTCATCGCAGTTTGTTTGCTATTTACAGGTGATTCATTTAAGATCAAACGAATACAATCTCCTTTGTGTAGTTACAAGAGTACCTCTACCATCAAATTAACCCTCTGATGCCACTGGATAAATGGTAAAAAGTTCCGTTTAATTGCCGCTATAAATGAGAAGAGAAACATTGACCGTATTCAGAGAAATCACTCTGTATATTACAGTATTTTCCAGCACGATAACATAACATTTAACAACAATGTTTGTTAAGGGAGTCATTTGTCATCGAAACAAGTGACTTTATTCACCATTGACAATAATATATTTGTGTTGAAACATCCCTTCAAATGTGTATCTAGTTGGCGCCGACGACTATTTCGTCCCGATAATTGTCAGTTTGACTTGATTCAAAACTCCCCACCGTTTCCAGCTTATACCTCCCTAGGGTTCAATTGATGCTATTACATTGTCACGCCACTGTTATTTCCAACGCAAATATATCATGGACTAAAGTTGAACGAGGGGGTGGTTTCTCTAAACACCACCACTACTGTTGTTGTTGTTTTTAGTGGTAATGGTTGTTGTAGTGGTGGTATTATGTTTTTGTTTTTGGGAAATTCAAATAATATTCACAAGGGCCGAAGGGAGGAATCTAGCCTTCATTTTTTTATTGTTTAATTTTCCAATGTAAACAGTTGTGTTTTTCTTTCGGAAATCTCCGTCAGGTCGAGAGGAAGCAAAAAAACAATTTTTTTTTAAATGTAAACAATTATATCAAAAAGAAAATATTACTCATTGTATTAATAATAGCGATTTCCACAAAATTAGAGAAAAAGAGAGCATTCGTCAAAATATTCAACGCAACGTGAATTAAGTCATTTTCATTAAAAATAAAATAGAAATAAAAACAAAAAGCGGCGAGGAAATATGTGTAACATGAATGAAAATTTAACGGAAAACAGTAGGCTGTGCAAATTTAGAAGATTTACGACATCACTAAATCACTGATTCAAACAAAAGCACGTCGTATCACGTTGATTCATTCAGCATTTCACAAAACGCTGTTTAAATCTCCTTCATTAATACACAAACATTTTCGATTACTGAGTCATTTCCAAACCAGACTGTTAACGATTGGTTTACAACTTAGAAACGTTGAATTTGTTGACTGTTTGAGTGGTCATATATCTATTTGAAGAGGCAGTTTTAGTTTTTTTTTGCTTATTAATTACTCAGATGAAACGATTTGGTGCATTTAGAAACAGTCTAGTGTTTGTTCTACAGCGACAATCTTGTTAAGAAGTTACTATAACTTTTACGGTTTTTGTCGATAACAGAGAGCGTCTGTCCTTAACACCCACTAAAGCCGTCTCTGATGCCTTTCGTCTGTAGATAGTGTATTGTATAACGAGTGGGAAAAGTTGTATGTTTCAAGAGTTCGGAAATATAGCTTTCTATCGAGTCTTTCTATACTGTTATTGCTTGTTGCCTAGCAATGGAATTTGGAATTATGAATGTCGAATGGCTATTCTAATTGTATATCTTATGATTTTTGATGTGAGTGAGAGCAGTGATGGATTGCCGCACAGATGGTGGAGGCAACCGCCTGGGCTATAGCGGAGGGCCCCTAAATAAATTTATTTTCAGATTAAAACTATTCAAATAAAGTAGGTGCTGATTGTTTCAAAATTATCTACAAGCGCAATTCTGCAATCAAAAACATACTGCTTGAAATTCTTGAGATACTTCTCTGTTAAACAAAGACTATAAGTAGCATGAAGTACTGGAAAACTTTCGATTTTATTTTACAGTGCTCAGGCCAAGCAGGACCACCCTAAGATATTTGGCGCCCGTGTGCTACTAACAATAATGCGGACCTGTTCATAAGAAAATACATGGGAGAGGAAGCCGGATCGGTAATGTTTTACAAACGTTTATGAATTATTTTATTAATAAACAAATAAAAATATAAATTTATAGTCTAAAGCCGTCAAATTAATTTGAGTTCAAGCAAAATTGCCGTCCCAAAATGCTGGCGCTCAGCGATTAGGGTGATCCTATCGCCAAGGGCCCCGTAAGTGTTAAATCGGCCACTGTGTATGAGGCAAATGTGGAGACATTTTTGATTAAACTTGGATTTAAATACTTCCCTTTTTTTGACGTACGTCTCGTTTAAATTAACAATACTCTAAATAAAATGACAGTGCGGGCTTTGGTTGACAAACGAATCCTTTTTTGTAGTACCCAACAACATTTTTCTCTTTTTATACTAAATAAAACATCAATTGAATGCGACTTATGTCGAAATCTAGTCGTCTATGCTTTTGTATCATCATTTTATAAGACATCAAGGTGGCTATGAGTTGAACAAATTTTTTAAAGTAGGCGTTGAATAACTGTCAAATTTAACAAATGGATAATCCGGAGCATAATTATAATTAATTGTAATAATAATAATAACAACAACAATAGTAATTAGCCTATTTACTTATATAGGTGCTATTAGTGATAATAATAAAAATAATGGAACATAACATGATTTATGGACACTTACCTGGATTTGGTTGCGTTTGATAAGACGTTTTTTTTATCCATTCATACGGACTTCTAGCTGGTGGTGGCCGGTTTGTTGTTAATGTTGTTGTTGCTGTTGTTGTTAAACATTGTTGTTGTTGTTGTGGTGATACGTTACCATTCCGTAAACCACCAGGACTAGACATTTCACTACCAGATACAGTAATTGATGGTGATGGTAATTGATTATGATTATCAGGATCGATAATATGTTGTTGATGATGTCCAATATTATTACAATTAATATTTGGCGGTGTTGTTGTTGTTGTTGTTGTTGATGGATGATTAATAAAATCATTGAAGTCATTATGGAACATTGTTGAATGTGTGTGTGGATGCCACATTTGTTGTTCATCTTGTAAACAATATGATGCAGCAGCAGCGGCAGCCGCCGCCGCCATAGACATTTGTTGATTTTGATGATAACCACTAGTGTACCATGAATGATGTTGCATTGTTGAACCAGGATGATTTGCGAATTGTGTATTTGGTGTTGTTACAGTTTGTTGACGATACATCATTGATGATGAATTATAGTAAGATACCATAACTTGTTTACAAAAAAAAAATACAAATTAATGTACAGCAGAAAAAACAGAACACTATATAATTAATTAATTAGAAATTCCATATGATCCACTCACAATTGCTTTATGGAACACATCTATCTATTTTTATCCATTGTTCTCTTTAATTAAACGAATAATTAATAAAACAATTATATAGTAATTATAGAACAATTGATTTAAGTGTAATTTAAATTAAATAGTCGACTAGATTTTCACGTTAGTTAAAACACTAAACTAGACAGATTCGGATGTAGATAATTTCCACTGATACACACACACACACGCACATAGAGTGTATTTAGTTGTACATATGACACACACTTACACAAATGCAGAATGAAAAACACCTCCAGGATAAAGTTGTTTTCCCAATTGGGGAGATATAAGAGGCGGAGTTTCGAATGTAACATTACACCAATAGGATTATGTTGTTATTATCATGGCTGCTCTTAACTAAAACGGCCAATCAAATTGTTTGAAATCGGTACAATTGTGTAAAATTGAGCTTTTGTTTGTTTTTTATTTGGTTGTTGTTGTTTTTAATTGTATATAATGTGCATATTTATATACAGATCATCCATCTCTCTCTCGCACTTTATACAATCAATATTAAATTTACGTCAATTAGGAATATGGAATATCGATAAATATTTATTTTATTATTCTAAAAGTTGATACGACGAAAAATGGGAATTTTCAGTTTTTCTTTTTTTAAAAATGAATAAATTGTTTTTCTTTTATAATTCTTTTATTATATAGGTTATGATTGATTTATAATCGCCATTTTATGAATGAATTTCTAATTATAATAAGGTAAATCTAGTGCGTTTGTTATATAGATAATGTTTTTAAAAGACTGATTCGGAGGCCGTGTTTGCTTTTTGGTTAAATTTAACGATTTTCCCTAAAAACGAATTACATTTGATGATCCTTAATGCACTTCTAAAGCAACACAATTGTTTCATTTTGGGCGTCATAGATGCAGATCTTAAACAGTTTAATTCGGCTGTATTTCCGTTGATTCCTGATGGTTTGTTGAAGGGTGAGATTTTGCCCCTGTTCGGTTCTTGTGGCGCACTCTAGCTTCATGGAGAGCCCCTGTGCCGTGTTGGATTCACATAGTTTTTCTTCGAAGGAAATTAAAACCCTCGCCTATTTCTGGCAGTCCCAAGTATTTGCCCACTGTACGCTCGCTTATTGACTGAAATACGTTACAAAAACTCTGCGGCGAAATGTTGGAAAAGATGGAAATAACAATCGAATATGGAAAAGTTCGAAACGTTACTGGATACATATTGCCATAACATTTGTGTCTCTTGCCATCAATTCGCTAGTCATATTTGAAATGTGTCCCATAGGTTCACTTAGCGTCACTACATTTTCTTGATTTATTTTCAAAATTCCCATTGGATACAAAGAAACAGATTCCCACCTTATAAAACATCAATGTGACTAGTGCGTGCTGTGCATTATATCGCATTTATCTCATAAAAAAATCCACAAACTTTCCTTAGAATTATTGTTAATGTATAATGGGAAAACAATTTGGATTAATCCTGTAGTTTTTAATTGTTATTAGAGAGAATTATATCTAACAGAACGTGTTTGTTTTGTGATTAAACATTGCGAATCACCTATCTACCTATTAAATAGAAGATTTCGGCAGGATTTCACATATTTTCTTTCTGTTTAATTATTTATTATTAACATTGAGATAAAACGTCTTTAAAGTAAACTATTTTTAATCTGTCTTTACTTCTCCACCGCTTATTAACAATATGTTTATAGAAGAGGATTTAGATTTTAATTTTGAAATAAGATTAAGATGGATTTTCGTAAGATGATTATTGAGAAATCAAAAAAAAAATACAATATCACAACAAAATAATTAAATATATCGTTTAGATATTTCAGGGACAATCACATAAATCACTAGATAGTGTTTCTACTTCAGTAAAGAAAGTTCCAGGAAAGTTTCTACAAATGTTAAAGAGGGATTCTCTCAGGGAATTCCATCAAAGCTGTATTCACAAGAAAATACTTTATAGGATATTATGCAGCAAATAATGGATTATTTCTATGTTTATGTCGAATATAACAAAAGTTTTATTGATACTTCCACAGGGATTTGATTACTCTTTTAGAAGCTATCCGGTTGCAAAGACGTTAATTTTCGTGTATTTTGGGTGCACTATCTATACAAGCAAAAGACTGTGCAGTATAACTAGTTGTATAATCATCAAAAATGCTAGCACTGCCATCTGCAGCTATTTCGTTGTGTTTCATCCGCCATCTCTTTTCGATTTTGACAGTTGCGTCAATATAACCTGTTTCAAGTAAGTTTGTGAAAAATCTACTTTAATTCGATTAATCCTCAATGAGAAACTTCCAAATCCATCGAAAATATCAATTTTAATAGTTTTACGTTCGTTTTATTCGTATATTGAATGTGATTTTCTTTCATATTGAATAGATAATCGTGTCGAAAGATTGCCGTGTTTTTCTAACCTAAATTCGCATTTATTTTGAACAATCATTTTGCAGGATGTTGATGCCGAAAAAGAATCGTGTGGCTATCTTTGAATATTTATTCAAAGAAGGTGTTATGGTAGCTAAAAAAGACTACCATGCTCCTAAACATCCGGAATTAGAGAATATTCCTAATTTACAAGTGATTAAAGCACTACAATCATTAAAATCCAAAGGTTATGTTAAAGAACAATTCGCTTGGAGACATTATTATTGGTATGTTATTAATTATTATAATTGAAACGTCAATAACTATGATTTGTTTTGTAGGTATTTAACAAATCCTGGTATTGAGTATTTACGTACGTTCTTACATTTACCACCTGAAATTGTACCATCAACATTGAAGCGACAAACCAGAACGGAAACAATCCGTGCTAGACCGGCTACAATTCGTTCAGAAACATCAAAAACAACAGAAGATCGTGCTGGTTACAGACGAACACCAGGTGGTACTGGTGGTCCAGATAAGAAGGGCGATGTTGGTGCTGGTACAGCCGACTTAGAATTCGTAAGTTTTGATTATTCTATCACAAAGAGCAAATGCTCTAATTCGTATTGATTTGCAGAGAGGCGGCTTTGGACGGGGAAGAAGTGCACCACAATAACTAATTTTATTAATGTAATTTGTACAATCAACAATAAAATATACGTTGGTATATTTAGTGATTTCTCTTCTTACCTAATATTGAAAGTAAATTAGTTTATCTAATAATTATTAAAAGTAGCTTTTAAAAGGATTCAATTCTATCGATTTTATTTCCATTAATTTGATTATATCGAATAGATTTACGTATAAGTTTGCTGTGATAAGCAGTTGCGGATTTAGTTGGGCCATTATTGTGGATTCGTGTGGGTGAGTATGTTTTTCTTTTGGTTTTTGAAGCCGCTATTCGATTGAAGTCAAGTGGAAAATTCAAAATTTCCCGGCTTCTCTGTCAAATTTCCGCCAGCATTTTTGAGGTTATCAACAATTTAGGTGCGGTTTTTATTTGCAAATTGTTGAAATTGTCGATTAATTCAGGAGAATGCGGCGAATTTTCGCTCAAATGGCGTTTAAACAATCGTAAATTAACAATTTTCGTCTTACTGGACGTAGGTAATTGTCGAACACAAATTTTGGAAAACGTACAGGAGAAATGACGAAGAAATTCGAATTCGATTGGCGTATTTCCGTGCCTGAACCACTGCTCACTGGTTGTGTTGTTGATCGATGGACGGAAGAAAAAGACAATACGGAATTAGAGCAACGGGCACAATTCCGAGTCGATGACTATGGATTTTTCATTTATTGGAAAAGCGAAGGACGGGTAATTGTATTCGAATTTTTATCAAACAAATGTTAATGTACGCAATTACAGGAGGGCGATGTTATTGAATTGTGTCAAGTCAGCGATGTTCGGGCTGGTGGTATACCGAAAGATTCCAAACTGTTGGCCCAATTAACAAGTAAACATGGTACTGATTTAGAGAATAAATCGTTAACGATATGCAGCGGCACAGATTATATCAATATCAATTATCAGCATATTGTTTGTCCGAATGTTGAAACAGCAAAGGTAATTGTTAGCCGTATCATTGAGCATTTGTGAGTTTATTTTCGTTTCTACAATGCTAACCTGTTGATTATTATTTATTTTTTTTTAATTAATTAAAATTCCCACGTAATATTTTGGAGAAATTCTGAATAATTTGTGTTGAAGGAGTGGTTGGAAGGCTTGAGAAAAATTACACATAATGTGAAAGCAAATAATATCTGCCCAATGACTTGCTTGAAAAAACAGTAAGTTTGTGGTAATTTTTTTCAAATTGCTGGTTGTGTTCATGCATGTTTGCTTTCTCTATGAAAACTAACAAATAATGCCCTCGCCAATTTCGTGTTGGTTCATATTGTCTTTTTTTTGTTTGTTTGTTTGTTTTTTATGCATGACTTTCCACACAGATTTGGCAAGATGGTTTGCGGAATATAACACACAATAATAAAGTGATCAATGTATGTCCACGTACAACTTTAATGAAACAGTGAGTTAATAAGAGTGTAAAAACAGTTAATCACAAATAGTCGCTATTGCTGGATAATGGCCCATCATTGATTAATTAATAACGATTTGATCGTGTATTTTCAGTTGGATGCGTTTGGGTTTTATGGTAGATCCACGTGGTAAAGTATCTGTTAAAATGGTGGCACGTACATTTGCATCCGGTAAAACAGAGAAATTGGTCTATCAATGTCTATTAGAATTAGATTTGCCGAGTGGTAAAAATGATGTAATTGAACCTGAACAATTTACATTTGATAAATTTTATGCTTTATATCATAAAATCTGTCCAAGGAATGATATTGAGGAGTTATTTCGATCAATGTATATTAAAAAAAACAAAACAACAACAACATATTTGTTTGTATATTTTATTGAAAATTCGTTGTAGCACCCAAGGTAAAGCGGATTATTTAACTGTTGATCAACTGATAACATTTTTGAATGAGAAACAACGTGATCCACGTTTAAATGAAATTTTATATCCATTATATGATGAGAAGCGTGCAACGGAAATTTTACAAACTTACGAACAGGATGAACAAGCATTAAAAGTGAATAATTTAACAAAAGATGGTTTTATACGTTATTTAATGAGCGATGAGAATGCACCAGTGTTTTTAGATCGTTTAGATATTTATATGGATATGGATCAACCATTATGTGCATATTATATAAATTCTAGTCATAATACGTATTTAAGTGGTCGTCAATTTGGTGGTAAATCATCTGTTGAAATGTATAGACAAGTATTATTAGCTGGTTGTCGTTGTGTGGAATTGGATTGTTGGGATGGTCGTGGTGAAGATGAAGAACCAATTATAACACATGGTCGTGCCATGTGTACAGATATATTATTTAAAGATGTTATCTATGCTATACGCGATACAGCATTTGTAACAACTGATTATCCAGTTATATTATCATTTGAAAATCATTGTTGTAAAACACAACAATATAAATTAGCAAAATATTGTGATGAAATATTAGGTGATTTATTATTAAAAGAACCATTAGATGAACATCAATTAGAACCTGGTATACCATTACCACCACCATCGGCATTAAAACGGAAAATTTTAATTAAAAACAAACGTTTAAAACCAGAAGTTGAAAAACAAGAATTGGAATTGTTTCGTCAAGGACAATTTGTTATTGAAGATGAAGAGAAAGAAGATGCTAGTGCATCAGCTGAACGACCAATACCACCAGATATTTCAGCTGAAGTAAAAAAATAAAATTGTTCTTTTTATTAAATATTCTAATCGATATATTTGTGTAGACACCAGCTGTTGATGGTCCAACAGCAGATAGTGATGTGGCTGCTGCACCTGTTGTTCAATATACCGGCTCCACAACGAATGTCCATCCATGGCTTAGTTCTATGGTAAACTATGCCCAACCAGTCAAATTTCAGGGCTTTGATGTTGCCGAACGTATATAATCGATTATTATTAATCCCCAGATTACCAAATATGCCTTAGCATGGCGGTGCTGGCGGTGTAAAACCAACTATACAAGTACTAAACGTGCCGAACGTAGCTTGTCTTAGGTGTTCAAAAGGGAGCCCGTCAACCATTTATATTGTTCGAATTCACTCTAATTCACTGTGAGCGGAACCGGCTTGCAGATCTTGCAGACTGCGGCCGCAGAAGTATAGGGTTCTGCCAGCAAAGTCTGTTGTTGAGAGAGCAGGCATGCTTTCAATCTGTTTGCATACTGCTAGTCTTTGGTTATCTGGGTAATTAATTGAATTGTTAATTAATTGGTATTAATTTTTAGAAAAAAATATCCATCACAATATGTCCAGTTTCTCTGAGCCAGCTGGTTTGAATTATTTGAAATATCAAGCAATTGAATTTGTTAATTATAATAAACGTCAAATGTCACGTATTTATCCAAGTGGTGCCCGTGCAAATTCATCAAATTATATGCCACAAGTATTTTGGAATGCTGGTTGTCAAATGGTATCATTAAATTTCCAAACATCCGATTTACCAATGCAATTAAATCAAGGGAAATTTGAATATAATGGGAATTGTGGTTATTTATTAAAACCGGATTTTATGCGCCGCCATGATCGTACATTTGATCCATTTGCTGAAAGTCCAGTTGATGGTGTTATAGCTGCTCAATGTTCTGTACAAGTGATAGCTGGACAATTTTTATCTGATAAAAAAGTCGGTACATATGTTGAAGTTGATATGTATGGTTTACCAACAGATACAATACGACGTGAATTTCGTACACGTATGGTACCAGCAAATGGTTTAAATCCTGTTTATAATGAAGAACCATTCCTATTTCGTAAAGTTGTATTACCTGATTTAGCTGTTTTACGTTTTGGTGTATATGATGAAAGTGGTAAATTATTAGGACAAAGAATATTACCGTTAGATGGCCTGCAAGCTGGCTATCGGCATATCTCATTGCGTACAGAAGCGAATTTTCCAATGTCCTTACCAATGTTATTTTGTAATATTGAATTGAAAATTTATGTACCAGATGGTTTTGAAGATTTTATGGCAGCATTAAGTGATCCTAGAGGTTTTCTTGGTGCCCAACAAAAACAAAATGAACAAATGTCATCGATGGGTATTGAAGTTACTGATAATAAAGCAACTGAAAAGAAAGAACGTGAAAAAGAAGAGAGAAAGAGGAACCACTTGTTTTTGAACCAATCACAATTGAATCAATTAAACAAGATAAAGCATTCCAAAAGACAACCAAAAAACAACAAAAAGAATATGATACATTAAAAAAGAAACAAACCAAAGAAAAATTAAGTGTACAAAAGGCACAATGTATGGCAATTGATAAAATTATAAAAGGCAAAAAGTAAATCAATTTGTGTTATACCATATACAGGATCAGCCAATTCAAATAGAAGCATTTGAGTAAGTAGATGAAATGAAATAGCATTATAATATGCACGTGCTGAAAAGAGATAAGCAGTAAAAATTAGTAACCACCCATCTTAGCTATATCTTTTTTTTGCATAAGACTGTTTCATTTCATCTAATTGCTCCAATGTTTCTAGATGGGAACGCCAGGCCTGTATATATATTTAATAATGACTGTTTTTGTCTTCTTACAGTAAAAACGATTTAGTCAATGATCCAGGTGTACGTAAATTAGTGACTGAACAAACATTAGAATGGAGTGCATTAATGGAACGTCATCGTAAACAAGAATGGGAATTTCTACGTAATCAATTAGATGATCAACGTGAAGCATTACGTAGACATATGGAGATCTTACAAGCTGGTCAAATGAAACAATTAGAAGCTAAACATGATCGTGAAATGAAAGAGATCAATAGTCAACAAGCGAAAATATCTGTTGAAACAGCTAAAGAGGTGACAAATGATAAAAATTTAAAAACGAAACGTGATAAAGAACGTCGTTTAAAAGAGAAACAACAAAATAATACGAAACGTTTCCTTGAAGAACGCAAAACAGCAACAATTAAACAAAGCAAAGAAAAAGATAAATTGAAAATTAAACATGATAAACAATTAGAAATGTTATCACATGATATACAAAAATTGATTGATATGTATAAGAATGAGGAATTGGAGTATGATATGTCGAGTAAAATTGAATTTTTCGCTTAAAAATTCGCTATATTTACATGTATGATATTTCTATGCCTGTTATGTTAGATATCCCCATATTTAAGCAATTTGAAAATGGTTAATCATCAGTTACACAATATGTTGAACTTTCACAGATATGTCGTATATATATATATATATTCTTCATAGATATAAATAAATCTATTCTAGTTATTGAACATGTGGTATTAAATATACAAAGACGAGATAAATTACTGCATATTATCAACAATCTTGCACATGATCCTATCTAAAATATCACATGGATCCCCTTTGCTATCATCATTTTTCGTTTTCTCTTGATATGCTAATAAATCCGTATCGATTAATAATTTCAAATCAACTTCCATTGGTTCTGGTAGATTTTGTATGGCCTGTTGTAGAATATCCATAACACGGTCTAGATGTTTTTGAAAACGATTTGTTGTTTCAATACGTTGTCGCCGTTGTAATTCCATCATAACACGTAATGTTTCTCTAGCTTGATGTGGACGAAATTCATTAATTAAATGATGTATGTGAATGAATAATAAACTTAAATCTTCAACTTTTTCAGCACGTCTCGGTGAATCCGGACAATTCACCAATAAATCTAATAAATCCAAGAAATTCGCTAATAACGATTGATTTAATTTCTTCAATTCACGCCTACGATCAAAATGTAATGCATACAATCGTTTTATACCCTATAAAACAACAAGAAATTGATGAAAATTAAATGATTAAAGTTGATTGATCTCGTGCATACTTGACTTTCTAAAGGACGTATTATACTTTCTTCCGTATTAAATGTATTACCAAACATATGATACGTATCTTGTATCGGCATAGGTGGTCTTGGGGTACGGCCACGGCGTATCATTTCATCTGTATATTGATTCACATATTGCATTGGGGGTAATGGTAACGAACTGACTTGAATTGTTTCTGATGATGCCATGTTTAATTGTTGAAATTACACTACAATTATCAAATAAGACGAATTAATTAATTCAGTGAGTAATTTCGAAATTAATTTGATTGTAAAACACAAATAAACTCGTTCGAAATTCGAGTAATATAAACAAATCGAATTTTGAGGTTATTCTGAGAGTTGACAGAAACATTGACAGGTTTTTGACAGTAGACAGGGCGCTAAATTTAAATGTTATTTCAATAGAACACGTTCAAATAGGCACGTTTATAAAATAATAATAATGATTTTTAAATACTGTTTTAAGTGTATTGAAAAATACGTCCAGTTGGTGATTTTCATAAACAAGTACACTTCACCTTTATTACTGTCTCGATTACGGCTCAGTTGACAGGGCCGTGTGGAGGAATAACTGTGCCCGAGGCACACTATAAATTTAGCCGCCCTTCATTTTGTTGACAAACAAGAAACTGAACTGTTGAAGACTTTTTGGCCCCCGCCTTCGTACGGTCCTGATTGTTGAACTATGTGGGAATGTATACTTCTTTGAACGCAATAATTGTAGAAGGTAATTGGTATTTGGAGTAAAGATCGCTTATAACGGTCTACAGTTGTTATTCTTTAATGAACTTAAAATATTGGAGTTATTTCGTGATGAAGTGTCGAATAAAATTCAAGGATGTTAGTTTAAATTTTGAATTTGTCGCTTAATTAATAAATTCGTTATGTAACCAGAGTCGTCCTTAGATCGGGCCCCGCGCTTTTAGGGTCCCATAACGTCATTTATTTTATTTACAATTCCCTGGTGGAAATATTTCTCTGAAAAACTCTGAATAAGTGTGAATAAGCCTGGATAATGCTTTTAAAAGTCTATCTTTGAAAAACTCTGAAAAAGTGTTCTTATTTAAGTCTGAAAATCTCTGAATAAGTCGGATTTTCTACAAAATTTCGGATTCTCCCAGAAGAGTTATTCAGAGGTGTTTTGCTCCGCGAGTTCTTTCAAATCATTTTGTTCCGGGCCCCGCACTGGCTAAGGACGGCCCTAGTTATACTGTGATCGCTATAGGTGAAATATGCTGTATTAAATTAAAGAAAGACAAGTCTTTAGCGACTAATGTGAACCTTGGATTTTTTGACGTTGCGTGGACAGATCCTTCAATAAATCACAAAGGAACAACAACAAGTGGGATAATGCCAAAAAATAACAATTTAATAGAAAGGCGGTGTTGTTGAACACAACCTGATTAAAATTAAAAGTAGAAACCATTTTTTTTCCATGTACAGGAGGTCAATTAAATATAAAAGCATATACAATGTGGATTTAGCGTTGAAGGGTTTCATGGAATGAAGACTTAATTCAAAACGAACTGGGGTGGTGGTGGTGTTGTTTTCACATTTTGATTCTTATCTAGTTTAATGAATTTAATGAAACATATATACCTTTATCCAGTTAAAATCTATTTATTAATAGATTAATTGAATCGTCACAATGTGATTACATTAAAATTCTTATCAATATTACGATAAATTTAATTACAATGAAACGATTTTGATTTGACCGATTACGGTGATTGCATAATAGTCGGTCAAGTCAAAGTCGCTCTACTAGACTAACCATACAATGGAATATTAAGAATGCACCGGTAAATACACTCTAATTATCTAACACTGTAGTAGAAAGTAACAGAAATCTTTAAGCCTGTAGGAACAACATCAAATGGCACCTCTAACACTCTAACTCGACGTATGTTTGAATTTAATTGTATTTCGTTAATATTCGCTAACTATCCACAGTCTAAACGTTCGTGTTAACGTTAATCCAAAGAGATTATTGTGAACATAAACGACTGAATCCAACGCTTGCGTTCGATTTTTAGTTAACGTTTTCACCGCGTCAGCACTCTAGAAACTGTCTAGAAACATTACATTTTTTTCTTATATATATATATATATATATAGCGAAATATGTAATTTTTTTGTCGAAATATTTCTAGAATTATCACTGTCAGATTTCTGTCAACATTGTGTATTTGCCATATGCGTTATTCGAAATAATTCGTTATAATTCCATTAAAATACGTATCAATTGAATTTTGCAATTAATTTCTAACAAATTTGATGAATGAAAATATTGTTGATTGGGAATACCCACAATAGCCACTGTCACACGCACAAGAGTTTTAAAGTGTCTAATCTTGTGCAGCGTCCAGCAGCTGCAGTGAGATTCTGTGCTTTTAACACATCGAAAACAATCGTTGGTAAAATACATTTGAAAACGAATAGTATGATTAGAACAAGAGAGACTTATTTTCCAATTTGCTTACCGGAAAATAAGTATCTTTTACATGCAGACAAAATACTTTGAGGCTTCTTCTTCTTCTTCTTTTTCCTGTTGTCTAATCGTTTACAATTTTCCAACAGTATCACAAACATTTCCAAATAATTCATTACTATTATTATTAATATTATTATTATTTTCAATTGATCAATATCGTCGTTGTTAGTTGTTGTAATAGTTTGAAACAAATTATATGGCCGGCTTCGTGGGAAATACAGATGTGCTCTTAATTATTTATAATAAGGAATCCACCACCGCCACCCCCCGATTCAATGGTGGTGCATGCAATTCAAAACTTCTTCAATTATATTCTAATTCGAAAATATATTTCTAAATTGGCAAAAGCTACAAGTGCCTTAAAGCATTCATTGTTCTATTATTATTATTATGATTATTATTTGTAGATGACTGACGTGGACTTTAACGAATCAATGATTTACTCAGTAATGAATTAAAGCAATAATAACTAAAAACACTTACAAATCAATTACGAACAAAAAAAGACAACAAAACTGTAAATTTAATCAATAATTATCGAGAAAACAAAAATTGTAAAAACTACCTTGATGTGTGGTTAAAACGTTATTTTTTTTCGTTTCAGTAAATTGAGACAAAACAACAATTATCACAAACAATTATAGAAAATACGTGATTTTTATGATTTTCTCTAGTTGTTTTTTTCTTCTTTGTTTTTTTTTTGTACTTTGTATGAACAAGTAATCGCGGGGTTGTAATCCAAACTAACTTTCTAACAGGTCCTGCTCTTATATAGAGTCCCATCCCCACCACCACTATTAATTATCAAATAAAGCCAATATTGAAATGATTACCATTGATTATTTGAAAAATCTACCCCATTGAATTATTAAACGATTGTAATTAATAATAGCGAAATTGGAAACAAATCAGTTATAGAGGCTCAAATGGAGGTCCATCTGTTTTTTTTTGTTTTTTCGTCTCAATGATTATATTTGTATCATTATCATTAATGCAATAATGATGTTGATGGTGATGATGATGATGATGATGATGATGAGAATAACAATGATAATAATAATTACTATATTATTATTTTAAATGGATGAATCCGGAAAAGATCCCATATCAGATACGGGTTTTCCACTATTCCTGTTTTTAAAAGATACCATAGAAATGGGGGTTTAGTTTTACAATATTAAAGGCATTATTCTTGAAACCTTTAAAATGTCCAATCTGTCTATACTTGTCGCATATTGTAATACTATTAACTATTTGAACAGTAAAATAAAATAAAAGAAAAAAAACGCTGTTATTTCTGTTGCCAAAGCGAAAATTCCGATGGTTTTTGCGTATAAGGAAGCGAACCCGTCATGGGCAGAAATTTGACAATTTCAAAACACAAAATTTCTGTCCCATGACAAAGCTCATCCTTAAATACACATTATGTTTTGTAGATCAATGCCATATATCGATAGATTCTAATCCAATTGCCGTCCATTCAGCCAATCGATCAATAAAAATAACGTTAATTTGTTGTTGAATTATTCAATTAAATAATTGTGTTGTGCATTATTAATTTTTGTGTTCAATTATAGTTGATGTTGTTATTTCTGTAATTTTTTTTTGATGATAGATGAGAGAACTAGCCGCTCACTATTGAATGAATCATTGATTTGAAGCTTGAGGGATGTAAATGGTGGGGATGTGACCCAGTTTGTTAGATCTTTTATAACAAATTGTGAAATTATCAATTTTCGTATGCAATAGTGGTTATTGTTGGTGAAAGCGTACATTCGCCGGGCGCCTCCACCAAAAATTACAATCGAAAAACTCTCTAATTATTATCCTAATATTCAAATAATTTGTTTATAAATATAGAAGAAGGTGAATGGCCTATTGCAGTTTATTCTGCAGTCCCAGTTACACAATCCCTGAACCAACACCACCACCGCCACCCCTTCATATTTGACTGTTTCATCCTGTACTATTATTAGATCGAGGACAGTCTATTTTTAGCTCCATTATATAGGTTAACTTGGGGGTGTGGCGCGTGCGCTTTTCTTTATGACGTCATCACTGTGCTAGATATGCATCTGGTGTGGATGGATTTTCAGAAAAATTATGGTTGTTTCAAAAGATTCCCTTGCAAAACTAAAAAAGGGGGAAACAACAACAGCAACAACAACAAAAAAAATGAGAAAGAAAGAAAACCAAAAAATTATTACAATTTCATTTTTATTTTTTCCAAAAAAAAATAAATATATATGTATAGCAAATTATAAGCTACAGAGAAACAAGTTATTTCCTTATAAATTATCACATTTATAAAAAAGATACTTTCATTCATGCAAAACTCATAGAGTTTCCAAACTACAACAAACAGTACTAAAATCAAACAAAAACACTTAATAATAACAATATCAATAATAATAATAATAATAATAGTAATAATAATAATAATAATAATGTGATAATGATAAGGAACTTACATTGTTGACGTTGCTTTCATTGATCAACATTTTCATTGATAAGAATAATGAGAATAAAAATTAATAATTAGCCAAAAACGGATAATTTCGAATTGCTAATCGAATCACCTGAATTTCTTTGGGACCAAATTCGAAATTTCCCCAATGGTTTTGGACTTAAAATTAGAAAATCGCCGCATGGCACTCTATGTTTTATGTTGTATGACAACATCCTAACATGTAAACGTTCGTGGTGATACTGAAGGGAACAAGTTAAGAGATAAATCTGTAACAAGCATGGGCTGATGCTAGTGAATGGATCTAAATTCTGATTGGTCCTTTCCACACTGACGTCATTACATTGATTGTAAAGTTTCACGTGTTGTTCACAGTGTTTTCGATAGGAGAAAGAAAGGTATAGGGAAATAATACGGGGATTTGGTGAAAAATTTTTTTCCGTGAGGGGAAGAGACCGATTTTTCTTATTGTCTTTATATAATAGAAATAAGTGTTGTCAATAAATTGACAAATAGACAAGAATGAACGAAAATAGACGAGCTTTCGAATGATGCAGTACAATTTCTTATCACATTTTATATTATCCAGATTTTTAAATAGAAATTTCATCAAAATGGAGCTTTTGTTGAGGTATTTTTCTGGTATTGGTGGTGCCTTTTTTTGTGGGATTGCTTATTAGAATGTTAATAACAGTGATAGATTGTTGAACTGGAGAGGTCATAGACCTGGCTTACGTCTCTATATTGACCTATTAAATCCCCACCATTTTGGCATACTTTGCAACAAGTATTGACGTACCCACCGAAAGCACCAATCCGGTATGACGTCATCAGTTCCTTCATCTTCTACTGGTGTTACTGCAACATCCCTCCTTCTGTAATACGCAAATAATACAATAATAATGATAATAACTGTAATTTAGCCAAATTTTTGCGATACAACTAAAAAATTCCAAAATAAACACATAAATAGAGAAAAATTGGTGGACGCGCCGGGCGAACCATATATTTGCTCAAAACAACAATACCTAGGCACTGCCAAATTGATAATTTTTTATTTAAATAATAGGAGTAATAATTCTTGTTATAATCACGTCAAATTAGTCGTCGTTTTGCTATTTGAATTTTCCACAACACAATGAAAAAACAATAACAAAAACAAGCAACGTTAACTATATCTTTTTATAATCCCCGTATATTTTAGAATGAAATGCTGTCCTACATTTCGCGATGACGTCAGTGTGATGTCATTGATGTGGTAGGAAGTATAGAAAGTAGGTCAAACAGGGTGCGATGCCCTGGAAAACAGGTTCGAGGACATTGCACAGGATTCATTCTGGCTTTTGCGTGAATAACTCTCCAAAAGCTGAAAGAAGATAGAGGTGGCGTATTGATGATGATGATGGTGATGGTGGTGGTTGTTTTCCTATAATATTCTCTTTGCACCACCCGCCAACATCCCTCTCTCATTTACATCAATCCTAGTTTTGCTGCCAAAAATTGCAATTAATTATTACAAAACAAAAAATATATACATCTGATAGCCAGTTTGAATTTGATACACATACAAATGGATTATTTATTGAAAATATTTCTATTAATATTTTGAATTTTACTTTAGAGATTGTTAGGAATTTTTGCTTTTGTATCGTTTCGAATCAAATGCACAGATGAATGAACATAATAATCTTTGGTAGAATCTGGAGCATTTTTAACAGTAGCAAAAGAATTCAATTCCTTTCATATTCTCGTCACTCAATAGATACTTTGCAAAACATCATATTATTATTATTATTATCATTATTATTATTATTATTATTATTATTATTATTATCATTGTTATTATTTAAGTAATTTTATTCCCAAATTGATGCAAAGACTGAACGTCAATATAAACACTGCCATTAACTTGTTACCATGACAACAACAATGACGTCAGAACTTTTGGGGTTATATAGGTCAGCTATTCCTAGCAACCTAACTCTATAATAAGAGAAATACATCCCCCTATGTTCGAACTAAATATAAATTTTCATTCAAACACTGTTTGAATGAATATTTGTAATATGTTATTCAAATGTAGAGATCACACACACACACACACAAGAAAAAAAGAATGGACGAGCTATCAAAAGTGAACGGATTGATATCGGAAGTGTGCCTTCTTTAGTTGGTTTTCGTTTAAAAGTCACACTGTTTTTTTGAAATTCGCCTACCGTAATAATAAAATCGAACCTAGTCTATAGTTAAATATCGAACATAAAAGTAATTGCCAGGATAGATTTAGTTTAAAACAGTAAAATGTAAAGCTAATTTAATTTTCGCATATATATTTGATGTTACATTTACAAAAAAAAGAAGACTTTAGCGCTTGTGAAACTTAAAAGTCGAATTAAATATTCAGCAGTTTGCCAGTGCTCGCATTTCAAACAATTGTTGTCTGAAAAAACAAAATACATCAAAAGCTACATCTGTTAATAATTAAAAAGAATTTGTCATCACTTATAAACAGTTATTTGATACTTTGATTGGTCAACTGGATCAAAGATAATTAGATAATTAAAACGAATCAAATTGTCTCTTGTAGATGATTTCGAAAACATACAGTTGACGATAAAACGAGGATGGGAATTTCAAATATTCATAAAGAGGACCTAATTGAAATTTTCGCCTATAGAAGGGCGTAACGTAATACGTAACTTGATGCATGTGCTGTTCAAATAGACTTCCACGGTAAGTGTGTAATCTACTAATGCAAACTTGTTAATTTGGGTTAATTGGGTAGGCCTCCAAAGTTAACGGTCCGCCCCTGAATCTATAATCCATCGCCAACTGTGATGCACATCACCAAACTCCAATTTTTTTTTTATAAAGTAGCAGATTCAAGATGTGCAAAATCGTTTATTTAACGACAACTTCCCCGTTTAGAATAAAAATATGCCGGCAACGTATCAAATTATCGTGAACAGAGACGATCTATTTTTAAAACGAGGTCTAAATGGTTTGTTGGAAACATCTAACTATAGGGGGATCCATTTTCAAAAACAAAACAGTCTTTTGGGGATAGATGCAAGTTAGAGGGGGCGATAAATTGGGGGGAATTTTGAGTAGGTGTATTTTTCTGGCATCTCTCTGGCTTGGAAAATTAGTTGGAAACCAGTCAGTCAGCACAGGGTTGCCTTGTCAACTGCTCATCGTACATCTAGGCATACACAGGTATGTTGATCAGTCTTATCCTATTGTGTGCCCTTTGTTCTGCTTGGTTTTAACATCGAAACAAAATTATGGAAAATTCCCCTTTTTTTCGGCATTTTTTTTTCGAGTTCTTCCACGAATCATTGGCTTATTTTCATCTCTATCGAGTTGTTTAAGGGAATTCGTTGATAAAATTGAATTTCATTATAAATTAATTCGAATGAAGCGATTGGAAATTAATGGATTGTAACATGAATCCAAGTAACCAAATTAGGCGACGTACGGTTGCCAACATAAACCACTCCCGAGTTATTTTTGTAACATTTTAAAAATACCAAAAATCGGCGCGGTCATTGCTATTTAAATCCATCCAATCATTGGACAACATTACTATGGACGTCATAATTTAACCCCAATTATTCAACGGAATTCTCCATAATAGTTCATGAATAAAAAATAAACAAACCAAGTTTGCAATTTATACAACATGTCTCTGTTAAGAGACACCTTCTATTGTGCATTATTGATTGACTTTCTTACTGATATAGCGGGAATCAAGCAAATCCATCACCATGGCGGACGATGAGGTGATAATTCATTCAAAATACCAAATTTCGATAAAGTTATTATTAATTTCCAAAAAAAAAACTGTAGGAAAAGAAGAGGAAACAACAAGAAATTGAACGTAAACGGGCCGAAGTTCGGGCCCGTATGGAGGAAGCCTCTAAAGCTAAAAAGGCAAAGAAAGGTTTTATGACACCGGAAAGAAAGAAGAAACTACGAGTAAGAATACACGCGTCTAACGTTAATGATAACATTATTAATTCATTTGTTTCGATGCCATTTGCTTAGTTATTGTTGAGAAAGAAAGCCGCCGAGGAATTAAAGAAAGAACAAGAAAGGAAAGCAGCGGAGAGAAGACGCATTATTGAGGAGCGTTGTGGTAAACCAAAACTAATCGATGATGCCAATGAAGGTAAGATTTTTGTTCTCTATCACTGTCAATTTCCTTTAATATCTCTTCTTAGGTTTGTATCTATCAAAATTTTTGTGTCTATTTCTATATATTTTCTATTGAATACGCAAAACAATACGTTTATTTATTTTTAAGAACAAATAAAGAGTTACTGCAAGCAATATCATGAGCGTATTCGATCATTGGAAGAGAAGAAATTTGATTTGGAATATCTCGTTAGATTGAAAGACATTGAGGTTAGATCTATTGCGAAATGCCAAAAATTCACAACAAAACAGCTATCAGTCTCTTTATAGACGTCTATGCATGTCCTTAATTATTTTTCTTGATAAAAAAAAACATTATTTACTGTTTTCACACAAATACACAACAATCGTTAATAAGTGCTTTTCGCTTTTTCATATCTCGTACAATCTTTTTCTTTGTTTATTATTTTTTTTTTGTTATAACAATTAATTCCTTCATAAAATCGTGTTGGAGACACAATATTATTGGTATTCGACAACAACAACTCCATCTCCATCTGGTGGACGACACAATCGGTTCGATAGAGATGGAGATTTTGTTGGAGAATAACAAATGAGTTCGTTTTAGAATTTGTTTATTCTACATCTATCTATTTTCGTATTTGCTATTTAAAAAAACGTAAAATTGCGTCAATAGACTAAGGGAACACCAGAATACAATTTTAGACAAACAGTTTTACACACAGATTGCGTTAATTGTTTAAGAATTATTATTAAATTTAATATTTTGTTCTTGTTTTTTTTTGGACGAATTTCTCACTTATATATATGTCTATATATTAATTTTAGCGACTGTAAAAAGTGTCTGCGAACAGTATCATAAACGCATAGCACAACTTGAAAATCAGAAATATGATCTTGAAAAGAAGTGGAAATGAGGGAATTTCAGGTAGACAAATTCGGCACTTATAAATATATATATTTATATATTTTATACGTATCTATATTTATTTTTTGTTAATCACTTTTTTTGTTAATTTGTTTTTTTTAATGTTAATTTTTTTGGAGGGCATGTTAAATTTAGCATACGCGTAGGAAAGATTCTAATAACACCACACACCAGTAGAGCTTATGCACCGCCAAATATAGTTATCATTGTTGTTAAGTGGAAGTTTCACGGCAATTATCATTATTATGTGAATGTTGTATATACCACACGTACCTATATCGCATTTTTATGGATATATATTTCTTTTGTACCTAGCTTGTCCGTAACAGACCTACTTCCTTCTTCCTTTATTATCATTCTTATTATGATTGTTATTATTGTTGTTATTATTATCAGATGAGGGTGAATTCGGGGCAATCTTCCACAATTACACATTTTTAAACATTTTTATTCTGGTAATTGTGTTGTTTTTCTAGCTGAGCTCCAAACAATTTGTCAATCGTATCATCAACGAATTGCACAGCTTGAATCTGATAAATATGATTTGGAAATAATTGAAAAACGAAAAAACTTTGAGGTATTACTTAGGGATTCACAAAACAAAACAAAAAAAAAACCCAAAGATTTTGTTGCATATTTGTAAATAGTGTTGCGCATTTGAGAATGAAATTATTGTTTTTATTTTTTGAACAAAAAAGCCCCTCAAATTGGAAAGACTCAAAAATCAAGAATGTATTTAGGACTACAATAGCATTATTAGTTCAATAAATGTCATGGAGAATCTTACCTCGATTCAACACGGACAAACAATTCAATTTCGGACAAATTTCGAATTAATCTGGATTTTTCTCCTTCCTCTACACTATTTGTCCGTAGTTTGTTAAATTGTTAGTGATGATTGTGTTGGCGACAATTATTGTAGATGACTATTATAGATCGAGATAATCGTGATTTGTTCAGAATTGTTTTGTATATCACAAATTGCTAAATCAGTCGTCACAGATTGGTTTTATTTGAATAACAAAAAATTAAAAAAAAAAGCATATCGACCAGATTTCAACAAACAAAAGAAAAACGTTAATTGTTTCTGTTGTTGTTTTTGCTGACTGCTGGTTCCATTTCCGATTCTAGGCCAGCTTAAGAAGATATGCAACGAATATTATGCACGCATGTATATTTGCGAGGAACAGAAGTGGGATTTGGAACGCGAAGTCCGAAAACGAGATTGGGAGGTATTATTTAGCAATAAAAATCACCATAATCGAGTGATATTGTTTTTTTTCCGTTTTGATAAAATAATTATTGTGTTTACGCTTGACATATTCATAAATCAACATTTATTCTATTTTACGTAAACGAAAACGATCAATCCAAAATTAATTTTGGGCAATTTTCCAAAAAAGAAATCCGAATTTTGATGATGAATATAAATTAATAGAAAATTGACCAAAATCTTTAAATCAGTCCTGTGGTAATTTTTAAGGAAGTTCCCCATAATTTTTTTGTCGTAATTCTACTAAATCATTGTTGTCGACAACTACCTTGTAGATACATGAAGTGTTAAGCCGTAATTCCCCAATTTCCCGCATTTGTCCAATTTGTCTAAAATTTTACTAACATCGAAGAAAATTTGGGAAAATCGCTTTAAAGACCCAGGGCTGTACAACAAACAAACAACACAAATCATTCACCATTTTTTATTATTTTTTTTTTGTAAATATATGTCCAATCATCCGAAATTAACAGAAAAAAAGAAACGAATCCAAACACTAACAATCCCATTTGATTTACAAACAAACAAAAAAAAAATTAAGAAAATCCCGCAACTACGGCATGGCCCTTCATGCTTCGATTACATCAATTTTTTTCTTTGGAAAAGACATAAACCTTTAAATGCATAAAGAGTACGTTCCAAATCACCAAGAGAACTCGTATCGGTCTTGGAAATGGAAATCGGAACCTACCAGTTTTGATCTGATTATTATTTTTTTGTTTTTATTTTTGTGGGATTCGAAGTGCCATGCCTGCTGCTTAGTTCTTTTTATCCCCACAGAATTACAGGTCTAGTTTGTTAATTATTAGGCAGTTTGTGATATTATCTCTGTATACGACCAGATATGAATCCAATCGAAATCTCCTGTAGACGATTAGATCCTGTCCGTTTTTTTTTGTTTTGTTCTGTCAAGATAAAAACGACATTTTTTTTGTTGCAGATTGCGGATAAATCCGTGCAATATTTTTTGTATATTTTGTATACTCCATATATATGTATATATATATATATTTTTTTGTGTAGTGATTATTATTATTATGATTATGATTTTAGTGTAGTAGTTGTATTTGAGGTGTTCTCCATCAAGTATTTATTTTTTCCTTAATTCTATCTTTATCCAGCACGCATTTAACTCAAAATTCGTTTCAAATGTGGTTGGAAATTTTATTTTTATCTTCTTGCACACATTTGTTACGAATTTTCTATCAATCTTCTATTACCTTCAATTAATTTTTGTTGTTGGTGTTATTACGAGTGTTAATTGTTTGCATGTTTTGTTTTTAGTGTTATTACGCACAATTTCTAACAGCAAATCAATGTTGTTTGTCTACTTTTGTAATTTAGTGTCCATTCTCCGTCTATTTGGCATTTGGCCAGCTTGACTTTCGTGTCAAGCCGATCAAATCGTTGCGGACGAAGTATAAACAGTTAGTATCGACAATAGGTAAACAACATTGATAGTTTTTTTCTTCAAAAATTCAATATCAACTGATCAATTTCTAAAAATATCTTTGTATTTATGCAGATTGCAGACCTCAACAGTCAGGTGAACGATCTTCGAGGCAAATTGTAAGTTGATTTCGATTTCCAACAGAATTGCGCTAATGAAATTGTTGAAATTTAGCATCAAACCAACATTAAAGAAAGTGTCCAAATATGAAAATAAATTCGCTAAATTGCAAAAGAAGGCCGCTGAATTCAACTTCAGAAACCAACTTAAGGTCGTCAAGAAGAAAGAGTTTACACTTGAAGAAGAAGATAAAGAAGTAAGTCGATTTTTCTACTATCTATAAATATATATTTTTGAAATAATAAACATTCATAAAGTGGAAGATTGGACGACCAATAAAATGGTCGTTTTATACAGGTTCTATTAAATTAAATTAAAACACAAAAAAAGACAGGCAAACAACGGTAGTATATATCGAAATTTATTTTCCACAGCCCAAGAAATCTGAAAAGGCTGAATGGCAGAAGAAATAAAACACTACAATATTCAAAACAGAATATGTCTATAAATAATTCAAAATAAAAATACAGCATTTCAATGTTCTCAATTGTGGCTTCATTAATAACTGAAAATTAAAAGACGTTCAAATGCTCTGTACATTATATCTTATGCAATGTATACATAGAAAACGTCAAGATAACTTAAAATATAGAGGTAGGACGTAATTTGACACGAGAAAGAACGATTCCTAACGTTTCGGAGGTATCAAACACAGATATATGATGGAATTAAATTTTGTAATCGTTCTATGTATCTAATCAGATTTCAAGTAAAGCTCTGTCTTATTTAAGATTTGAGACGTATTTAGTCTGTATTAGACCTAGGATGAGACTTTCCTTCGTTCAGGAATTCAATCGCTAGCTTCATTAATAACTGAAAATTAAAGAGAGTGCAAATGCGCTGTACATTATATCTTATGCAATGTATACATAGAAACCGTCGGGATAACTTAAAATATAGAGGTAGGACGTCATTCGACACGGAAAAGAACGATTCCAAACGTTTCAGATGTATCAAACACAGATATATGATGGAATAAAGTATTGTATTCGTTCTATGTATCTAATCAGATTTCAAGTGGAGCTTTGTCTTTTTTATGATTTGAGACGTATTTACTCTGTATTAGACCTAGGATGAGACTTTCCTTCGTTTAGGAATTCAATCGATAGCTTCATTAATAACTGAAAATTAAAAGACGTTCAAATGCGCTGTACATTATATCTTATGCAATGTATACATAGAAACCGTCGAGATAACTTGAAATATTGAGGTAGGACGTAATTCGACACGGAAAAGAACGATTCCAAACGTTTCAGATGTATCAAACACAGATATATGATGGAATAAAGTATTGTATTCGATCTATGTATCTAATCAGATTTCAAGTAGAGCTTTGTCCTTTTAACGATTTGAGACGTAGTTACTCTGTATTAGACCTAGGATGAGACTTTCCTTCGTTTAGGAATTCAATCGATAGCTTCATTAATTACTGAAAATTAAAAGACGTTCAAATGCGCTGTACATTATATCTTATGCAATGTATACATAGAAACCGTCAGGATAACTTAAAATATTGACGTAGGACGTCATTCGACACGGAAAAGAACGATTCCAAACGTTTCAGATGAATCAAACACAGATATATGATGGAATAAAGTATTGTATTCGTTCTATGTATCTAATCAGATTTCAAGTGGAGCTTTGTCTTTTTTATGATTTGAGACGTATTTACTCTGTATTAGACCTAGGATGAGACTTTCCTTCGTTCAGGAGATTCAATCGATAGCTTCATTAATAACTGAAAATTAAAGGAAGTTCAAATGCTCTGTACATTATATCTTATGCAATGTATACATGGGAAACGTCAAGATAACTTGAAATATAAAGGTAGGACGTAATTTGACACGAGAAAGAACGATTGCTAAACGTTTCAGATGTATCAAACACAGATATATGATGGAATAAAGTATTGTAATCGTTCTATGTATCTAATCAGATTTCAAGTGGAGCTTTGTCTTTTTTACGATTTGAGACGTATTTACTCTGTATTAGACCTAGGATGAGACTATCCTTCGTTCAGGAATTCAATCGCTAGCTTCATTAATAACTGAAAATTAAAAGACGTTCAAATGCTCTGTACATTATATCTTATGCAATGTATACATAGGAAACGTCAAGATAACTTGAAATATAGAGGTAGGACGTAATTTGACACGAGAAAGAACGATTCCTAACGTTTCGGAGGTATCAAACACAGATATATGATGGAATAAAGTATTGTAATCGTTCTATGTATCTAATCAGATTTCAAGTGGAGCTCTGTCTTTTTTATGATTTGAGACGTATTTACTCTGTATTAGACCTAGGATGAGACTTTCCTTCGTTCAGGAATTCAATCGCTAGCTTCATTAATAACTGAAAATTAAAGAACGTTGCAAATGCTCTGTACATTATACCTTATGCAATGTATACATGGGAAACGTCAAGATAACTTAAAATATAAAGGTAGGACGTAAGTTGACACGAGAAAGAACGATTGTAAACGTTTCGGAGGTATCAAACACAGATATATGATGTAATAAAATATTGTAATCGTTCTATGTATCTAATCAGATTTCAAGTGGAGCTCTGTCTTTTTCATGATTTGAGACGTATGTACTCTGTATTAGACCTAGGATGAGACTTTCCTTCGTTCAGGAATCCAATCGCTAGCTTCATTAATAACTGAAAATTAAAGGACGTTATAATGCTCTGTACATTATATCTTATGCAATGTATACATAGAAAACGTCAGGATAACTTGAAGTATAGAGGTAGGACGCAATTTGACACGAGAAAGAACGATTCCTAACGTTTCGGAGGTATCAAACACAGATATATGATGGAATTAAATTTTGTGATCGTTCTATGTATATAATCAGATTTCAAGTGGAGCTCTGTATTTTTTACGATTTGAGACGTATTTACTCTGTATTAGACCTAGGATGAGACTTTCCTTCGTTCAGGAATTCAACCGATAGCTTCATTAATAACTGAAAATTAAAAGACGCTCAAATGCGCTGTACATTATATCTTATGCAATGTATACATAGAAAACGTCCAGATAACTCAAAATATAGAGGAAGGACGCAATTTGACACGAGAAAGAACGATTCCTAACGTTTCGGATGTATCAAACACAGATATATGATGGAATTAAATTTTGTAATCGTTCTATGTATCTAATCAGATTTCAAGTGGAGCTCTGTCTTTTCCACGATTTGAGACGTAGTTACTCTGTATTAGACCTGGGATAAGACTTTCCTTCGTTCAGGAATTCAATCGCTAGCTTCATTAATAACTGAAAATTAAAAGACGTTCAAATGCTCTGTACATTATATCTTATGCAATGTATACATAGAAAACGTCAAGATAACTTAAAATATAGAGGTAGGACGTAATTTGACACGAGAAAGAACGATTCCTAACGTTTCGGAGGTATCAAACACAGATATATGATGGAATTAAATTTTGTAATCGTTCTATGTATCTAATCATATTTCAAGTAAAGCTCTGTATTTTTTAAGATTTGAGACGTATTTAGTCTGTATTAGACCTAGGATGAGACTTTCCTTCGTTCAGGAATTCAATCGCTAGCTTCATTAATAACTGAAAATTAAAGAAATTGCAAATGCTCTGTACATTATACCTTATGCAATGTATACATGGGAAACGTCAAGATAACTTAAAATATAAAGGTAGGACGTAATTTGACACGAGAAAGAACGATTGTAAACGTTTCAGAGGTATCAAACACAGATATATGATTTAATAAAGTATTGTATTCGTTCTATGTATCTAATCAGATTTCAAGTGGAGCTCTGTCTTTTTACGATTTGAGACGTATTTACTCTGTATTAGACCTAGGATGAGACTATCCTTCGTTCAGGAATTCAATCGCTAGCTTCATTAATAACTGAAAATTAAAAGACGTTCAAATGCTCTGTACATTATATCTTATGCAATGTATACATAGGAAACGTCAAGATAACTTAAAATATAGAGGTAGGACGTAATTTGACACGAGAAAGAACGATTCCAAACGTTTCAGATGTATCAAACACAGATATATGATGGAATAAAGTTTTGTAATCGTTCTATGTATCTAATCAGATTTCAAGTGGAGCTTTGTCTTTTTTATGATTTGAGACGTATTTACTCTGTATTAGACCTAGGATGAGACTTTCCTTCGTTCAGGAATTCAATCGATAGCTTCATTAATAACTGAAAATTAAAAGACGTTCAAATGCTCTGTACATTATATCTTATGCAATGTATACATAGGAAACGTCAAGATAACTTAAAATATAGAGGTAGGACGTCATTTGACACGAGAAAGAACGATTCCAAACGTTTCAGATGTATCAAACACAGATATATGATGGAATAAAGTTTTGTGTTCGATCTGTGTATCTAATCAGATTTCAAGTGGAGCTTTGTCTTTTTTACGATTTGAGACGTATTTACTCTGTATTAGACCTAGGATGAGACTTTCCTTCGTTCAGGAATTCAATCGATAGCTTCATTAATAACTGAAAATTAAAAGACGTTCAAATGCTCTGTACATTATATCTTATGCAATGTATACATAGGAAACGTCAAGATAACTTAAAATATAGAGGTAGGACGTAATTTGACACGAGAAAGAACGATTCCTAACGTTTCGGAGGTATCAAACACAGATATATGATGGAATAAAGTTTTGTAATCGTTCTATGTATCTAATCAGATTTCAAGTGGAGCTTTGTCTTTTTTACGATTTGAGACGTATTTACTCTGTATTAGACCTAGGATGAGACTTTCCTTCGTTCAGGAATTCAATCGATAGCTTCATTAATAACTGAAAATTAAAAGACGTTCAAATGCGCTGTACATTATATCTTATGCAATGTATACATAGAAAACGTCAAGATAACTTAAAATATAGAGGTAGGACGTAATTTGACACGAGAAAGAACGATTCCTAACGTTTCGGAGGTATCAAACACAGATATATGATGGAATTAAATTTTGTAATCGTTCTATGTATCTAATCAGATTTCAAGTGGAGCTTTGTCTTTTTTACGATTTGAGACGTATTTACTCTGTATTAGACCTAGGATGAGACTTTCCTTCGTTCAGGAATTCAATCGATAGCTTCATTAATAACTGAAAATTAAAAGACGTTCAAATGCGCTGTACATTATATCTTATGCAATGTATACATAGGAAACGTCAAGATAACTTAAAATATAGAGGTAGGACGTAATTTGACACGGGAAAGAACGATTCCTAACGTTTCGGAGGTATCAAACACAGATATATGATGGAATAAAGTTTTGTAATCGTTCTATGTATCTAATCAGATTTCAAGTGGAGCTCTGTCTTTTTTACGATTTGAGACGTATTTACTCTGTATTAGACCTAGGATGAGACTTTCCTTCGTTCAGGAATTCAATCGCTAGCTTCATTAATAACTGAAAATTAAAAGACGTTCAAATGCTCTGTACATTATATCTTATGCAATGTATACATAGAAAACGTCAAGATAACTTAAAATATAGAGGTAGGACGTAATTTGACACGAGAAAGAACGATTCCTAACGTTTCAGAGGTATCAAACACAGATATATGATGGAATAAAGTTTTGTAATCGTTCTATGTATCTAATCAGATTTCAAGTGGAGCTCTGTCTTTTTTACGATTTGAGACGTATTTACTCTGTATTAGACCTAGGATGAGACTTTCCTTCGTTCAGGAATTCAATCGCTAGCTTCATTAATAACTGAAAATTAAAAGACGTTCAAATGCTCTGTACATTATATCTTATGCAATGTATACATAGAAAACGTCAAGATAACTTAAAATATAGAGGTAGGACGTAATTTGACACGAGAAAGAACGATTCCTAACGTTTCGGATGTATCAAACACAGATATATGATGGAATTAAATTTTGTAATCGTTCTATGTATCTAATCAGATTTCAAGTGGAGCTCTGTCTTTTTTACGATTTGAGACGTATTTACTCTGTATTAGACCTAGGATGAGACTTTCCTTCGTTCAGGAATTCAATCGCTAGCTTCATTAATAACTGAAAATTAAAAGACGTTCAAATGCGCTGTACATTATATCTTATGCAATGTATACATAGGAAACGTCAAGATAACTTAAAATATAGAGGTAGGACGTAATTTGACACGAGAAAGAACGATTCCAAACGTTTCGGATGTATCAAACACAGATATATGATGGAATAAAGTTTTGTAATCGTTCTATGTATCTAATCAGATTTCAAGTGGAGCTCTGTCTTTTTTACGATTTGAGACGTATTTACTCTGTATTAGACCTAGGATGAGACTTTCCTTCGTTCAGGAATTCAATCGATAGCTTCATTAATAACTGAAAATTAAAAGACGTTCAAATGCTCTGTACATTATATCTTATGCAATGTATACATAGAAAACGTCAAGATAACTTAAAATATAGAGGTAGGACGTAATTTGACACGAGAAAGAACGATTCCTAACGTTTCGGATGTATCAAACACAGATATATGATGGAATAAAGTTTTGTAATCGTTCTATGTATCTAATCAGATTTCAAGTGGAGCTTTGTCTTTTTTACGATTTGAGACGTAGTTACTCTGTATTAGACCTAGGATGAGACTTTCCTTCGTTCAGGAATTCAATCGATAGCTTCATTAATAACTGAAAATTAAAAGACGTTCAAATGCGCTGTACATTATATCTTATGCAATGTATACATAGAAAACGTCAAGATAACTTAAAATATAGAGGTAGGACGTAATTTGACACGAGAAAGAACGATTCCTAACGTTTCGGAGGTATCAAACACAGATATATGATGGAATAAAGTTTTGTATTCGTTCTATGTATCTAATCAGATTTCAAGTGGAGCTCTGTCTTTTTACGATTTGAGACGTATTTACTCTGTATTAGACCTAGGATGAGACTTTCCTTCGTTCAGGAATTCAATCGCTAGCTTCATTAATAACTGAAAATTAAAAGACGTTCAAATGCTCTGTACATTATATCTTATGCAATGTATACATAGGAAACGTCAAGATAACTTAAAATATAGAGGTAGGACGTAATTTGACACGAGAAAGAACGATTCCTAACGTTTCGGAGGTATCAAACACAGATATATGATGGAATAAAGTATTGTAATCGTTCTATGTATCTAATCAGATTTCAAGTGGAGCTCTGTATTTTTTACGATTTGAGACGTATTTAGTCTGTATTAGACCTAGGATGAGACTTTCCTTCGTTCAGGAATTCAATCGCTAGCTTCATTAATAACTGAAAATTAAAAGACGTTCAAATGCTCTGTACATTATATCTTATGCAATGTATACATAGGAAACGTCAAGATAACTTAAAATATAAAGGTAGGACGTAATTTGACACGAGAAAGAACGATTCTAAACGTTTCAGAGGTATCAAACACAGATATATGATGGAATAAAGTATTGTATTCGTTCTATGTATCTAATCAGATTTCAAGTGGAGCTCTGTCTTTTTTATGATTTGAGACGTATTTACTCTGTATTAGACCTAGGATGAGACATTTTCTTCGTTCAGGAATTCAATCGCTAGCTTCATTAATAACTGAAAATTAAAAGACGTTCAAATGCGCTGTACATTATATCTTATGCAATGTATACATAGGAAACGTCAAGATAACTTAAAATATATAGGTAGGACGTAATTTGACACGAGAAAGAACGATTCCTAACGTTTCGGATGTATCAAACACAGATATATGATGGAATAAAGTATTGTAATCGTTCTATGTATCTAATCAGATTTCAAGTGGAGCTTTGTCTTTTTTATGATTTGAGACGTATTTACTCTGTATTAGACCTAGGATGAGACTTTCCTTCGTTCAGGAATTCAATCGCTAGCTTCATTAATAACTGAAAATTAAAGACAGTGCAAATGCTCTGTACATTATATCTTATGCAATGTATACATAGGAAACGTCAAGATAACTTAAAATATAAAGGTAAGACGTAATTTGACACAAGAAAGAACGATTGTAAACGTTTCAGAGGTATCAAACGCAGATATATGATGGAATAAAGTATTGTAATCGTTCTATGTATCTAATCAGATTTCAAGTGGAGCTTTGTCTTTTTTATGATTTGATACGTATTTACTCTGTATTAGACCTAGAATGAGACTATCCTTCGTTAAGGAATTCAATCGATAGCTTCATTAATAACTGAAAATTAAAAGAAGTTCAAATGCGCTGTACATTATATCTTATGCAATGTATACATAGAAAACGTCAAGATAACTTAAAATATAGAGGTAGGACGCAATTTGACACGAGAAAGAACGATTCCTAACGTTTCGGAGGTATCAAACACAGATATATGATGGAATTAAATTTTGTAATCGTTCTATGTATCTAATCAGATTTCAAGTGGAGCTCTGTCTTTTTCACGATTTGAGACGTAGTTACTCTGTATTAGACCTAGGATAAGACTATCCTTCGTTCAGGAATTCAATCGCTAGCTTCATTAATAACTGAAAATTAAAAGACGTTCAAATGCGCTGTACATTATATCTTGTGCAATGTATACATAGAAAAGGTCGAGATGACTTGAGATATATAGGTAGGACGTAATTTGACACGAGAAAGAACGATTCCTAACGTTTCGGAGGTATCATACACAGATATATGATGGAATAAAGTATTGTAATCGTTCTATGTATCTAATCAGATTTCAAGTGGAGCTTTGTCTTTTTTATGATTTGATACGTATTTAGTCTGTATTAGACCTAGGATGAGACTTTCCTTCGTTCAGGAATTCAATCGCTAGCTTCATTAATAACTGAAAATTAAAGAAATTGCAAATGCTCTGTACATTATACCTTATGCAATGTATACATGGGAAACGTCAAGATAACTTAAAATATAAAGGTAGGACGTAAGTTGACAAGAGAAAGAACGATTGTAAACGTTTCAGAGGTATCAAACACAGATATATGATTTAATAAAATATTGTATTCGTTCTATGTATCTAATCAGATTTCAAGTGGAGCTCTGTCTTTTTTATGATTTGAGACGTATATACTCTGTATTAGACCTAGGATGAGACTTTCCTTCGTTCAGGAATCCAATCGCTAGCTTCATTAATAACTGAAAATTAAAGGACGTTATAATGCTCTGTACATTATATCTTATGCAATGTATACATAGAAAACGTCAGGATAACTTGAAGTATAGAGGTAGGACGCAATTTGACACGAGAAAGAACGATTCCTAACGTTTCGGAGGTATCAAACACAGATATATGATGGAATTAAATTTTGTAATCGTTCTATGTATCTAATCAGATTTCAAGTGGAGCTCTGTCTTTTCTACGATTTGAGACGTAGTTACTCTGTATTAGACCTAGGATGAGACTTTCCTTCGTTCAGGAATTCAATCGATAGCTTCATTAATAACTGAAAATTAAAAGACGTTCAAATGCGCTGTACATTATATCTTATGCAATGTATACATAGAAAACGTCAAGATAACTTAAAATATAGAGGTAGGACGCAATTTGACACGAGAAAGAACGATTCCTAACGTTTCGGAGGTATCAAACACAGATATATGATGGAATTAAATTTTGTAATCGTTCTATGTATCTAATCATATTTCAAGTGAAGCTCTGTCTTTTTTACGATTTGAGACGTATTTACTCTGTATTAGACCTAGGATGAGACTTTCCTTCGTTCAGGAATTCAATCGCTAGCTTCATTAATAACTGAAAATTAAAAGACGTTCAAATGCTCTGTACATTATATCTTATGCAATGTATACATAGGAAACGTCAAGATAACTTAAAATATAGAGGTAGGACGTAATTTGACACGAGAAAGAACGATTCGTAAACGTTTCAGAGGTATCAAACACAGATATATGATGGAATAAAGTTTTGTATTCGTTCTATGTATCTAATCAGATTTCAAGTGGAGCTCTGTCTTTTTGACGATTTGAGACGTATTTACTCTGTATTAGACCTAGGATGAGACTATCCTTCGTTCAGGAATTCAATCGCTAGCTTCATTAATAACTGAAAATTAAAAGACGTTCAAATGCTCTGTACATTATATCTTATGCAATGTATACATAGGAAACGTTAAGATAACTTAAAATATAAAGGTAGGACGTAATTTGACACGAGAAAGAACGATTCCAAACGTTTCAGATGTATCAAACACAGATATATGATGGAATATAGTGTTGTAATCGTTCTATGTATCTAATCAGATTTCAAGTGGAGCTTTGTCTTTTTTATGATTTGAGACGTATTTACTCTGTATTAGACCTAGGATGAGACTTTCCTTCGTTCAGGAATTCAATCTACTAGCTTCATTAATAACTGAAAATTAAAAGAAGTTCAAATGCTCTGTACATTATATCTTATGCAATGTATACATGGGAAACGTCAAGATAACATAAAATATAAAGGTTGGAGGTGATTTGACACGAGAAAGAACGATTGTAAACGTTTCAGATGTATCAAACACAGATATATGATGGAATAAAGTTTTGTGTTCGATCTGTGTATCTAATCAGATTTCAAGTGGAGCTTTGTCTTTTTTATGATTTGAGACGTATTTACTCTGTATTAGACCTAGGATGAGACTATCCTTCGTTAAGGGATTCAATCGCTAGCTTCATTAATAACTGAAAATTAAAAGACGTTCAAATGCTCTGGACATTATATCTTATGCAATGTATACATAGAA